>CM035849.1:87433846-90163263 GCA_020510985.1 Pholidichthys leucotaenia | reverse complement strand
GTCTCTCTCTCTCTCTCTCTCTCTCTCTCTGAGTGGGTGTGGTCGTGAGTGCGAGCTGAGAGCGTGTGACAGCGTGAGTGAATTATTTCAAACTTTTCTCTATCTTTTGGTGTTTAAGGTGTTTTTTTGTTAAATAATCTTAATTTTTGTTGTTTTCTGTAGCTGGGGTGGGGTAGGCGTTGTGGGAGGGGGGTTTCTGCTGCCAGCTCTGCTGGTCAGCATGGTTTTGGAGCAAGGCTCCAGTTTAAACTGACACCGGCTGTCAGCTGCTCGGTGGAGGAATGTAGTCTGGCTGTGGGGGAGCTGGTCGGTTATGAAAGCGTTAGATCAGCTTCTAGAATGAATAGTGCCGTGGTGATTTTCCTGGATAGTATTGAAAAAGTTAACCAGGTAGTGGAGAGCGGGGTTGTGATTAAAGACACACTGGTTCCTGTTCTGTCTCTGGTGAATCCCGCGAAGAGAATTACCATCTCAAATGTCCCACCATTTTTAAAGAATGAGCTGTTGGAGAAGGAGCTGTCGAGACACGGGCAGCTTTTGTCCCCCATTAAGCACATCCCTCTCGGTTGTAAGTCCCCGCGTTTAAAGCATGTCATGTCTTTTAGGCGACAGGTGCTCATGATTTTAAAGAATAGCGAGGAAAGCCTCAACCTCGTATTTAAATACCGGATTGACGGCTTTGATTACACCATCCACGTCACCTCTGATAATATGAAGTGTTTCGGCTGCGGAATGGAGGGACACTTGATTCGATCATGCCCTCAGGGAGTGGTGGGTGATCACTCGGGGGAGGCCGCTAGTGCGGCCTCGGGGCCGTCTGGCGGCGGAGCGGCTTTGCCGCTCTCCGAGGCTGACGGCGCTATTGCGCCGTCGGGCGCTTCGGCCGAGGCCGCGGGGCCGTCTGGCAGCGGGGCGGCTTTGCCGCCCTCCGCAGCCGGCCTGTCGATCATAAATGAAATAGCAGCGAAAGTTAAAGCACATCGCAGGGCTGTTGCACAGACCAACATTGCGGACAAGGGTGAGATTACCGAGAGGGATCACGCTGAGGATCAGACAGATGAGCCAAATGAGGCCCAGGTAGATGGTGGGACTAGAAAAATGAATATAAAAGCACAGCACAGGGTGAGCGAAAGACAGGAAGAAACAGCTACCAGGGTGGCTGAGTCAGTGTTGGAGGACGAGGATGACATTGAATTAGATGAAGAGTTATGTAAAATCTCAGTCAAGCGGAAGAATTTGGAAACCAAACAGCAGAGGAGCAAAGTAAAAAGGGTTGTCAAAGACAGTTCTGAGGTTTCTCCATCTCAGCCAGATTCTTATGCTGGGTCTGAGATAGAGAGTGATGGTGAAAGCAGTGATGATGTGGCCAGTGGAGGCGGTTACCCCTTCACAAAAATACAGAAGTTTTTGCAGGACATTAAGGGATCCAGAATGGTTAAAGTTGAAAGCTTCTTCCCTGATCTAAAACGTTTTGTTGACTCTGCTCGGGCCTACATGAAAAATAGGGGAGAGCTTGAGCAGGAAAGTTTTACTGATCAGGAGGTCTACAGACTAAAAAAGCTTGTGCTAAAAGTTAAGAACCAAATTGCCCAGGATGATTAGTCTTTTATCGCTCATTCTTTCTTTTTTGTTTTTGTATTGGTTTTGCCCTCTTATACACATGTGTAGTTTTAATTTTGGCACACTCAATATCAATGGAGCTAGAGAAATGTCCAAACGAGCGTGTGTTTTTACTCTTGCAGAATGCAAGAAAATTAATGTTCTGTTTGTTCAGGAGACTCATAGTTCTGAGGACAATGCTGCTGACTGGAGGAGGGAATTTCGTGGTGAAATTATTCTTAGTCATAAAAGCAGCAACAGTGGTGGAGTGGGTATTTTATTTTCTCGAGATTTTATTCCACTTTCTTATGACATTGATGAGATAATTGCAGGCCACATTTTAAAAGTTCGAGCTGTTTTTGAGAATGTGAAAGTTGTTTTTATAAATGTGTATGCTCCAACCGTAGGCACAGAAAGATTGGCCTTTTTAAATATTTTAAATGACACGATCAAAAATTGCAGTAATGATGACTTTTTATTTGTGGGAGGTGATTTTAATTGCACAGAAAATCCTCTTATGGATAGGAATCACCCAGAGCCACATGCTGCATCCAAAAGAGTTTTGAAAGGTCTCATAGAAGCTCATGATCTGTGTGATGTGTGGAGAAATTTTCATGGCAAGGCTAGACAGTACACGTGGAGCCATAGAAAGGACAATATTCTGTCCTTAGCTAGACTGGATAGGGTTTACAGTTTTAAGCACCATTTTAGCATTTTTAAAAGTGCTTTTATAGTCCCTGTTGGCTTCACAGATCATTCCCTGGTTCAGTGTTGTGTTTTTATCAAGAATATAAAGTGCAGTAGTGCATACTGGCATTTTAACACGTCACTTTTATCGGATAACTGTTTTAAAACTGCTTTTATGTTTTTTTGGAGTAATTTTAAATTAACAAAATCAAATTTTAGTTCTTTGCAGCAGTGGTGGGATGTAGGGAAGAGCCAAATAAAGAATCTGTGCCTACAGTATACTCGCAATGTCTCTGGAGACTTGGCCAGGTCTGTCAGGGACCTGGAGAGAGAAGTAGTGGAGCTGCAGTCTTTGGCAGGCTCCACAGGAGAAAGAGGACATTTTGAGTCCCTCAATGGCAAAAAGTCTGTTTTAACTGACCTACTGGGTGTGGCTGCCAGGAGCGCTGTGGTACGCAGTAGGTTCCAGAACATCGCACTAATGGATGCTCCATCTCATTTTTTCTTTGGTTTTGAGAGGAAGAATGGTCAGAGGAGGATGATCCACTCTCTTAGCTCCGAAGACGGGCGGCCGATCCATGAGTCTGTAGAGATCCGTCGCTTTGCAGTTGCTTTCTACAAGGATCTCTTTAAGAAAGAATTTGTTGAGAATCCACATGCACTGAGTCATTTTTTGACGGACTTGCCAAAGGTGATGGCTAGCGTGAATGCGGAGCTGGAGAGCGGGATCACTCCGCAAGAACTGGCAGTGGCTGTCCAGTCTCTTCAGTGTGGAAAAGCCCCAGGGATAGATGGCCTACCATCGGAGTTCTACAAGGCGTTCTGGTCTGAGATCTGTGAGGACTTGCTGGAAGTACTGTCTGACAGTCTGCGGAAGGGTCACCTGCCCCTAAGTTGTAGGAGAGCAGTCCTCACCCTCCTTCCAAAAAAAGGCGATTTGAAAGACATTAAAAACTGGCGTCCGGTGGCCCTCCTCTGTACTGACTACAAAATTCTCTCCAAGGTGTTGGCTACCAGACTGAGGAAGGCGATGGAGCAGGTCATACATGTAGACCAGACCTACTGTGTACCTGGTAGGTTGGTTACAGACAACATTTTTTTTAATTTGTGATGTTTTGGACCTCTCCAGCTCATTGGTCAAAGAACTTGGTCTTATTTCAATAGACCAAGAAAAGGCGTTTGACCGAGTTGAACATCCATACCTTTGGCAGACATTAGAGGCCTTTGGTTTCAGCTCAGGGTTCATCGCCATGATCCAGGCTTTGTATAGAGACATTGAGAGTATTCTTAAGATTAATGGTGGTTTGAGTGCTCCTTTCAAAGTTGAGAGGGGTGTCCGACAGGGCTGCCCCCTCTCAGGTATGCTGTACTCTCTTGCCATCGAGCCCCTCCTTTGTAAACTAAGGCAAGGCCTCACTGGTTTTAAAATCCCCAACTCTGACTGTTTTTAAAGTGTCTGCCTATGCTGATGATGTTGTTGTTTTTACAAGAAATCAAAATGATGTAGACTACCTTTTAAGAACTGTTAATCTTTTTGGTGAGTGCTCCTCAGCGAGAGTGAATTGGGGTAAGAGTGAAGCTGTTGTGGTGGCGGGGAGACCACAAAAAATTGCCCTACCTGGTGGCCTTTCGTGGACACAAGGTGGTTTTAAATATCTTGGTGTGTTTTTAGGAAATCAGACTTTTACTGAGAAAAATTGGGAGTGTTTTTTAGAAAAAACTGAAGGAAGACTAAAAAAATGGAAATGGATTCAACCAAACTTGTCCTTCAGAGGTCGTGTTTTAATTATAAACAACTTGATTGCTTCAATGCTGTGGCATCGACTGTCTTGTCTGGACCCTCCACCCAATTTGCTGGCCAGAGTGCAATCTATAGTCGTGGACTTTTTCTGGGACCGTCTTCACTGGGTTCCACAGAGTATCCTGTTTTTACCGAGGGAAGAAGGTGGTCAAGGGCTCATCCATCTGGCCAGCAGGGGGGCTGTCTTTCGCCTGCAGTTCATTCAGTGACTGCTGAGTGGCCCCCTTGACCTTGTGTGGAGACCTATTGCCAGGGCTGTCCTGGCTCGCTGTGGAGGGCTTGGACTAGAGGAGTCGCTGCTTTTAATGGATTTAAGGGGCCAAAAACTCCCAGAACTTCCCCATGTCACGCCGCGCCATTCATCAGCGGCGCCACCTGCTCACGCACCTGATCATCATCAGCGGCGAGGGATAAAGGCTGTCTCGCCCGGAGCTTCGGCCTGAAGCCGTCAGACTTTGTTCCTCACCGTTGTGAGTCATCTACAATCTTCAGCACAATTGTTTGGGTAAGAAGCCTTACCTTCTCTCTCCAGTCTGCTCCCCTGTGCACAGGTGGATTTCCCGGCGGCGGACGTCTTCCCTCCAACGCCTATTCCTCGCTGCTGCACCGAGCTCTCCAGGTGGCTGTCTCCCGGGTTTCGCCCCTTGCTGTGCCAGCTATCCTGTCATCCAAGTAAGTCGTCCTCTTGCCATAATCCCTCCTGTGTTGGTGTATGCCCGTCACCCTCTCCCTGTGCTTTCTCCATAGGGTTGCTCGGCTGTACGGTCACCTGCCTCTGTGCCTGAAGCAGACGCCGCCACCAACACATTTACATCCCGCAGACACGCACTCATTCACGCCTGTTGTTAATAAACTATTTGAACTACTCTGAGCCTGTGTGTGTGCGTCTCCTGAGCCGTGCGTTATGTCAGTACAGCTTCAGCAGAGTGGCTCGGCAGACGGCGGGCTCGCACACCGGCTTACCACTCTCGAGGCTAGAGTGGATCAGATTGCTTATCAACAACAGGTGATCCTAAATCAATTGGTAATAATTACTAACCGATTGGACTGCCTGGACCCCCAGCAGCCGTTCCCCCCGGCTCCTCAGGGTGGCGCAGCTCCTGCTGTTCCTGTGGCCGTCCAGCCAGCTCCGGTGGCACCGGCCCGGCTCACACCAATTCCGACCCCCGCTCGCTTTAGCGGAAAGCTCGGTGGAGCGCGGGGGTTTGTGATGCAGTGTGAGTCCGTTTTCGACCGTGTGCCCGGAGACTTCCCCTCAGATCACAGCCGAATCGGCTACATAGGGAATCTCCTGGAGGGGCGCGCTTTAACTTGGGCCTACGCTATAATGGCGAGACCCAGTTATGCCACCCTCACCTATGCCGAGTTCGTGAGGCGCTTCCTGGAGGTTTTCGATCATTTTCACTCCGAGACGGTCCAGGTCGATCGGCTTCTCGCTCTCCAGCAGGGAAGCCGGTCGGCCGCGGACTATGCTATCGAATACCGGGTAGCGGCGGAGGAACTGGGCTGGGAGGAACGCTCCCTCTGCGGCCTTTTCCTCCGCAGCCTCAATAGTGATCTGAGGGATGAACTGGCTGGACGGGATATCCCCGGAACGCTAGCAGAGCTAACTTCACTGGCCATCAGCTTGGACAACAGGCTGCACGAGCGCTCCTCAGGACGGAAGCCGTCTGCTTCTCGCCCTCGGGGAGCTTCGCTGCGCCTCGCTGCGCCTGCCCCAAGCTCGCCCCCTGGCGACGCCGCCACCATCGCGCCCCGAGGAGTCGGAGCCGATGGTGACGGGCTGGGCAAAGCTCTCCCCGGCGGAGAGACAGCGCCGCCGTGAGTTGGGTCTCTGCATGTATTGCGGAGACAGTCAACACACGGTAGAGCTTTGCCCACAGAAGCCAAACGGCGGGGTCCGCGAGTCACTGTAGGGGGCCTCGCGGACGTCAATCGGCAAAGTCCCCTCACCCAATTGAAGCTGCCCATCCGTTTCTGCCACAATCCCACTGGGCACCTCACCCACGCACTGGTGGATTCGGGCGCAGAAGGCAGCTTCATTTCACACGGCCTGGCAACCCGATTGGGCATCCGCTGTCAGGCACTAAAACACCCCATCTCCCTGGTCCATCTCTCCCGTGCCTCCCTTGGGAGAGTTTCTCATCAGACCATTCCCGTCCCAGTCATCATCTCAGGGAACCACCGGGAGGAGATGGTTTTTTACGTCCTGCCCAACTCTGTGTCGCCCGTCATCCTGGGGTATCCCTGGCTACGCCTCCACAACCCTGTCCTGGACTGGAGGTCAGCTGGGGTATCGGCATGGAGTACATTTTGCATGGGCACCTGCCTTCAGTCCGCTGCCTGCTCCCCGTCCGCTGCTCCCCCTGTGACGGACACAGCACCTCCGGACCTGTCTCTGGTGCCTCCAGAATTTCACGACCTAGGTATGGTATTTAGCAAGACGAAAGCTATGTCTCTTCCCCCGCATCGGCCCTATGACTGTGCTATCAACCTCCGCCAGGGGGCTCCCCTACCTTCTGGTCGGCTCTACAGCCTGTCTGCGCCGGAGAAGGAGACGATGAATACCTACCTGAAAGAATCACTGAGCGCTGGGATTATTCGCCCATCGTCGTCACCCGTAGGGGCAGGGTTTTTCTTCGTTGGGAAAAAGGACGGATCCCTCCGCCCCTGCATAGACTACCGAGCGCTCAATGACATCACTGAGAGGGACCGTTACACCCTGCCCCTCATGGACACTGCCTTCCACTCCCTCCAGGGGGCGACCTGGTTTACCAAGCTGGATCTACGCAGCGCTTACCACCTCGTCCGGATCCGGGAGGGAGATGAATGGAAAACAGCCTTCCGTACCCCGAACGGCCACTTTGAATACCTGGTCATGCCGTTCGGGTTGACCAACGCTCCTGCCGTCTTTCAGCGCCTCATCAATGACGTCCTCTGGGATTTCATCGGCCTCTTCGTGTTCATCTACCTGGACGATATTCTTATCTTCTCCAGGTCCAGGGACGAGCACCAGGTCCATGTGAGGCGGGTCCTCCAAAGACTGCTGGAGAATCGGCTCTACGTGAAGGCTGAAAAGTGCGAATTCTACGCTAGGACCACATCCTTCCTGGGATTCATCATCTCTCAAGACCAGGTGCTCCCAGACCCAGAGAAGGTGAAGGCGGTGGTGGAGTGGCCTATTCCCGCATCCCGGAAGCAGGTGCAACAGTTTGTTGGCTTCGCCAATTTTTACCGCCGCTTTGTCCCAAATTTCAGCTCGATCGTCGGACCACTGACCCGCCTCACGTCCCCGAAGGTCCCGTTCCGGTGGACCGAAGAGGTCGCTGCTGCCTTTAAGGCGCTGAAGGCGGAGTTCTCCTCCTCCCGGGTCCTTCGCCAGGTCGACCCCGCGCTGCAGTGCATTGTGGAGGTGGACGCCTCGGACACGGGAGTGGGAGCAGTACTATCCCAGCGGTCGCCTGACGATGGCGCCAAATGACCCTGCGCCTTCTTCTCCCGGCACCTGTCCCCGGCGGAGAGGAACTACGATGTGGGGGACAGAGAGCTCCTGGCCATTAAACTCGCCTTACAGGAGTGGCGCCACTGGCTAGAGGGGGCGGACCTGCCATTCGTGGTCCTGACGGACCACAAGAACCTAGAATATTTACGATCTGCCAAGCGCCTGAATGCCCGCCAGGCGCGCTGGTCTTTGTTCTTCGCCAGGTTCCGCTTTTCTATCACCTTCAGGCCAGGCTCCAAAAACGGCCTGCCTGACGCCCTCTCTAGGCAGTTCACCCCCGTGGAAGCTGAGGAGACGCCCCACACTATCCTGCCCAGGTCGTGCGTCGTGGGAGCCATCTCCTGGGACATCGAGAACAAGATCCGGAAGGCGCAGGAGGTGGAACCTGATCCTGGCGGCGGACCGGAGGGAAAACTGTTCGTTCCATCTGCGGTCCGAGGAGAGGTCATCCACTGGCTCCACACCTCCCGACTCACCTGTCATCCCGGCACCTCCCGGATGATCAGCCTCCTCCAACGGTCCTTTTGGTGGCCAGGCCTGCGGAGGGACGCAGCCCGCTACGCCTGGGCTTGCCCAATCTGTGCCACCAGCAAGTCGGGAAATGCCCCTCCAGCGGGTCTGCTCCAGCCCCTGCCCGTTCCTGGCAGGCCCTGGTTGCACATCGCGTTGGATTTCGTCACCGGACTCCCCATTTCCAACTCTTTTGATACCATCCTGACCATCGTGGACCGTTTCTCCAAGGCTGCACACTTCGTTCCCCTGCGAGGTCTCCCTACCGCCCTGGAGACGGCGGATCTCCTCGTCCAACACGTGGTCAGGCTGCACGGGATTCTGGTGGACGTGGTCTCGGACCGGGGCCCCCAATTTTCATCCGAGGTTTGGAGATCTTTCTGTAACGCCATCGGAGCCAAGGTGAGCCTCTCCTCCGGCCATCACCCCCAATCTAATGGGCAGTGTGAGAGGACCAACCAGGAGCTGGAGGCTGCGCTCCGCTGTGTGACCAGGTCCAAACCTACGTCCTGGAGCAACCATCTCGCCTGGGTTGAGTACGCCCACAACACCGCCCGCTCTTCTGCAACAGGGATGTCCCCCTTCAAGGCGTCCCTGGGTTACGACCCCACGCTGCTTCCAGCGCAGGAGAGCGAGGTAACTGTCCCCTCAGTTAGGGCGCATCTCAGGCAGTTCCGCTCCATCTGGGCTGCCGCGCGTCATGCTCTTTTACGCACAGCGGAGTGCAACAGGACTGTGGCGGACCGGCACAGACGACCTGCCCCGGCGTACAGAGTTGGGCAACGAGTTTATGTGTCTACCCAGGACGTTACATTGAAGGGCGAGAGGAGGAAGCTGGCACAGCGGTTCATGGGTCCCTATCCCATCACCCGGATCATCAACCCGGTGGCTGTGCGCGTGGCTATTCCCCCCGCCCTCCGCATCCATCCCACCTTCCACGTGTCAAAGGTGAAGCTGGCAGTCACCGACCCCCTTTGCCCTCCTCCTGCAGCGCAACCCGCGCCCTGGATGATTGGTGGCCATCCGGCATGGTCCGTCTCCTCCATCCTGGACTCCCGGCGCCGGGGTCATGGGTTGCAGTACTTGGTGGACTGGGAGGGCTATGGGCCCGAGCATCGACAGTGGGTGCCCCCGTCGTTCGTGTTGGACCCATCGCTCATCGCGGACTTCCACCGAGCGCACCCGGATAAGCCATCACCAGGAGGCGCTGCTAGAGGGGGGAGTACTGTCACGCTGCGCCATTCATCAGCGGCGCCACCTGCTCACGCACCTGATCATCATCAGCGGCGAGGGATAAAGGCCGTCTCGCCCGGAGCTTCGGCCTGAAGCCGTCAGACTTCGTTCCTCACCGTTGTGAGTCATCTACAATCTTCAGCACAATTGTTTGGGTAAGAAGCCTTACCTTCTCTCTCTAGTCTGCTCCCCTGTGCACAGGTGGATTTCCCGGCGGCGGACGTCTTCCCTCCAACGCCTATTCCTCGCTGCTGCATCGAGCTCTCCAGGTGGCTGTCTCCCGGGTTTCGCCCCTTGCTGTGCCAGCTATCCTGTCATCCAAGTAAGTCCTTCTCTTGCCATAATCCCTTCTGTGTTGGTGTATGCCCGTCACCCTCTCCCTGTGCTTTCTCCATAGGGTTGCTCGGCTGTACGGTCACCTGCCTCTGTGCCTGAAGCAGACGCCGCCACCAACACATTTACATCCCGCAGACACGCACTCATTCACGCCTGTTGTTAATAAACTATTTGAACTACTCTGAGCCTGTGTGTGTGCGTCTCCTGAGCCGTGCGTTATGTCACCCCAGTTTTACCAAAGTGCTTTTAAAATCTGGGGACTTTTTAAAAAGAACTCTCCCCAGGCTTCCTTGTCCCCTTTCTGGCTTTTAAAGGAACCACTTGTGTTCGGGACCCGTTTTGATGTGGGCAATGTTTTGGGACCTTCTGTTTTAAAAAAGTTCATTTCTGCAAAGGTTACAACGCTGGGACATTTGGTGAATTTATGTCGTCCTAACTTGGACAATGCTGTTGCCCTGTGCTTGGCTCTTGGCGTTTCTTCAGTCAGAGTTATAATGAACTTGTTGAAAGATTGGAGAGACTGCCTGTCCGCAGAAGAACACTCTGCTATTGTTTTACACTGCGAAAACTCTGTGCAAACTGCTGATGAACCTTTTCCTTTTAGTGTTTTATCTCCTGATTTTAAAGATGGCACTGGTGTGTTTTTAAACTCTGAGCACATTAACATTTGTGACTCTCCTGGTAAAAAAATGTATGGACTTTTGGTGAAAATTCTAAATGTGAATAAGTTAAAAGGTCGAGCTGATACACCATGGAGGAAACACTTGGGTCTGGGTCCAGAGGTGAGGCCTGCCTGGAGAGCACTCGATAAACCACCATTAACTAAGAAGGTTGGAGACCTACAATGGCGAGTTTTACATGGTGCTGTGGCTGTAAATGCTTTTTTTCTCTCTTTTAAACCCAAATGTTGTTGAGGTTTGTCAATTTTGTCCTCAGAAAGAAACTGTGTTTCATTGTTTTCTGGACTGTAACAGACTGCAATTGTTGTTTGTTTTTTTGGGGAAGCTGTTTTATCTGTTTGGAGAAGTCTTTTCCCTGCAGATTTTTATCTTGGGCTTTCCATATAGACAGAGGACTAAGAAGAAGAGTGAACTCTTAAATTTCATCCTGGGTCAGGCTAAAATGGCTATTTATGTTAGTAGGAAAAGAAAAATTGAACAAATGCTGGATTGTAATGTTAAAGACATGCTGGTTGACATGATCAAGGCTCGAATAGTGATTGATTACAATTACTATCATCTGATGCAAAATGTTGAAACTTTTGAGGCTATGTGGTGCTTTAAGCACATCCTGTGTTGTGTTAAGGAGGGGAAAATTACCTATGGTATGGTCCTGATGTAAGAAGCAAGATTTTTTATTTTTTTTTTTAGTTTTCCTGGTTTGGTTACTTATGTCTTTGATTTCTTGTCAGTGAGTCATTTTACTTTTCCATTGCTTCTTTTAGTTGTTTTAATTGTTGTGTTTTTCTGTTGAACTTGTGACAATAAAGGTGTGTTGAAAAATCAAAAAATCTCTCTCTCTCTCTCTGAGTGGGCGTGGTCGTGAGTGCGAGCTGAGAGCGTGTGACAGCGTGAGTGATTTATCTAAAACTTTTCTCTATCTTTTTGTGTTTAAGGGTTTTTTTCTGCTAAATAATCTTAATTTTTGTTGTTTTCTGTAGCTGGGGTGGGGTAGGCGTTCTGGGAGGGGGGTTTCTGCTGCCAGCTCTGCTGGTCAGCATGGTTTTGGAGCGAGGCTCCAGGTTCGAGAAGCTGACACGCCGGCATGCTGTCAAACTGACTCCGGCTGTCAGCTGCTCAGTGGAGGAATGTAGTCTGGCTATGGGGGAGCTGGTTGGTTATGAAAGCATTAGATCAGCTTCGAGAATGAATAGTGCCGTGGTGATTTTCCTTGATAGTGTTGAAAAAGTTAACCAGGTAGTGGAGAGGGGGGTTGTGATTAAAGACACACTGGTTCCTGTTCTGTCTCTGGTGAATCTCGCGAAGAGAATTACGATCTCAAATGTCCCACCATTTTTAAAGAATGAGCTGTTGGAGAAGGAGCTGTCGAGACACGGGCAGCTTTTGTCCCCCATTAAGCACATCCCTCTCGGTTGTAAGTCCCCGCGTTTAAAGCATGTCATGTCTTTTAGGTGACAGGTGCTCATGATTTTAAAGAATAACGAGGAAAGCGTCAACCTCGTATTTAAATACCGGATTGACGGCTTTCATTATACCAGCCACGTCACCTCCGATAATATGAAGTGTTTCGGCTGTGGAATGGAGGGACATTTGATTCGATCATGCCCTCAGGGAGTGGGGGGTGATCACTCAGGGGAGGCCGCTAGTGCGGCCTTGGGGCCGTCTGGCGACGGAGCGGCGTTGCCGCTTTCCGAAACTGACGGCGCTGCCGCGCCATCGGGCACTTCGGCCAAGGCCGCGGGGCCGTCTGGCGGTGGCACTTCGGCCGAGGCCGCGAGGCCGTCTGGCGGCGGCACTTCGGCCGAGGCTGCGAGGCCGTCTGGCGGCGGGGCGGCTTCGTCGCCCTCCACAGCTGGCCTGTCGATCATAAATGAAACAGCAGCAAAAGTTAAAGTACATCGCAGGGCTGCTGCACAGACCAACATTGCGGACAAGGGTGAGATTACCGAGAGGGATCACGCTGAGGATCAGACAGATGAGCCAAATGAGGCCCAGGTAGATGGTGGGACCAGAAAGATGAATATAAAAGCACAGCACAGGGTGAGCGAGAAGCAGGAAGAGACAGCTACCAGGGTGGCTGAGTCAGTGTTGGAGGATGAGGATGACATCGAAATAGATGAAGAGTTATGTAAAATCTCAATCAAGCGGAAGAATTTGGAAACCAAACAGCAGAGGAGCAAAGTAAAAAGGGTTGTCAAAGACAGTTCTGAGGTTTCTCTATCTCAGCCAGATTCTTATGCTGGGTCTGAGATAGAAAGTGATGGTGAAAGCAGTGATGATGTGGCCAGTGGAGGTGGTTACCCCTTCACAAAAATACAGAAGTTTTTGCAGGACACTAAGGGATCCAGAATGGTTAAAGTTGAAAACTTCTTCCCCGATCTAAAACGTTTTGTTGACTCTGCTCAGGTCTACATGAAAAATAGGGGAGAGCTTGAGCAGGAAAGTTTTACTGATCAGGAGATCTACAGACTAAAAAAGCTTGTACTAAAAGTTAAGAACCAAATTGCCCAGGATGATTAGTCTTTTATCGCTCATTCTTTCTTTTCTGTTTTTGTATTGGCTTTGCCCTCTTATACACATGTGTAGTTTTAATTTTGGCACACTCAACATCAATGGGGCAAGAGAAATGTCCAAGCGAGCGTGTGTTTTTACTCTTGCAGAATGCAAGAAAATTAATGTTCTGTTTGTTCAGGAGACTCATAGTTCTGAGGACAATGCTGCTGACTCGAGGAGGGAATTTCGAGGGGAAATTTTTCTTAGTCATAAAAGCAGCAGCAGTGGTGGAGTGGGTATTTTATTTTCTTGAGATTTTATTCCACTTTCTTATGACATTGATGAGATAATTGCAGGCCACATTTTAAAAGTTCGAGCTGTTTTTGAGAATGTGAAAGTTGTTTTTATAAATGTGTATGCTCCAACCGTAGGCACAGAAAGATTGGCCTTTTTAAATATTTTAGATGACACAATTAAAAATTGCAGTAATGATGACTTTTTATTTGTGGGAAGTGATTTTAATTGCACAGAAAATCCTCTTATGGATAGGAATCACCCAGAGCCACATGCTGCATCCAAAAGAGTTTTGAAAGGTCTCATAGAAGCTCATGATCTGTGTGATGTGTGGAGAAATTTTCATGGCAAGGCTAGACAGTACACGTGGAGCCATAGAAAGGACAATATTCTGTCCTTAGCTAGACTGGATAGGGTTTACAGTTTTAAGCACCATTTTAGCATTTTTAAAAGTGCTTTTATAGTCCCTGTTGGCTTCACAGATCATTCCCTGGTTCAGTGTTGTGTTTTTATCAGGAATATAAAGTGCAGTAGTGCATACTGGCATTTTAACACGTCATTTTTATCGGATAACAGTTTTAAAACTGCTTTTATGCTTTTTTGGAGTAATTTTAAATTAACAAAATCAAATTTTAGTTCTTTGCAGCAGTGGTGGGATGTAGGGAAGAGCCAAATAAAGAATCTGTGCCTACAGTATACTCGCAGTGTCTCTGGAGACTTGGCCAGGTCTGTCAGGGACCTGGAGAGAGAAGTAGTGGAGCTGCAGTCTTTGGCAGGCTCCACAGGAGAAAGAGGACATTTTGAGGCCCTCAATGGCAAAAAGTCTGTTTTAACTGACCTACTAGGTGTGGCTGCCAGGGGCGCTGTGGTATGCAGTAGGTTCCAGAACATCGCACTAATGGATGCTCCATCTCATTTTTTCTTTGGTCTGGAGAGGAAGAATGGTCAGAGGAGGATGATCCACTCTCTTAGCTCCGAAGACGGGCGGCCGATCCATGAGTCTGTAGAGATCCGTCGCTTTGCAGTTGCTTTCTACAAGGATCTCTTTAAGAAAGAATTTGTTGAGAATCCACATGCACTGAGTCATTTTTTGACGGACTTGCCAAAGGTGATGGCTAGCATGAATGCGGAGCTGGAGAGCGGGATCACGCTGCAAGAACTAGCAGTGGCTGTCCAGTCTCTTCAGTGTGGAAAAGCCCCAGGGATAGATGGTCTACCATCGGAGTTCTACAAGGCGTTCTGGTCTGAGATCTGTGAGGACTTACTGGAAGTACTGTCTGACAGTCTGCGGAAGGGTCACCTGCCCCTAAGTTGTAGGAGAGCAGTCCTCACCCTCCTTCCAAAGAAAGGCGACTTGAAAGACATTAAAAACTGGCGTCCGGTGGCCCTCCTCTGTACTGACTACAAAATTCTCTCCAAAGTGTTGGCTACCAGACTGAGGAAGGCGATGGAGCAGGTCATACATGTAGACCAGACCTACTGTGTACCTGGTAGGTTGGTTACAGACAACATTTTTTTAATTCGTGATGTTTTGGACCTCTCCAGCTCATTGGTCAAAGAACTTGGTCTTATTTCAATAGACCAAGAAAAGGCGTTTGACCGAGTTGAACATTCATACCTTTGGCAGACATTAGAGGCCTTTGGTTTCAGCTCAGGGTTCATCGCCAAGATCCAGGCTTTGTATAGAGACATTGAGAGTATTCTTAAGATTAATGGTGGTTTGAGTGCTCCTTTCAAAGTTGAGAGGGGTGTCCGACAGGGCTGCCCCCTCTCAGGTATGCTGTACTCTCTTGCCATCGAGCCCCTCCTTTGTAAACTAAGGCAAGGCCTCACTGGTTTTAAAGTCCCCAACTCTCACTCTATTTTTAAAGTGTCTGCCTATGCTGATGACGTTGTTGTTTTTACAAGAAATCAAAATGATGTAGACTACCTTTTAAGAACTGTCAATCTTTTTGGTGAGTGCTCCTCAGCGAGAGTGAATTGGGGTAAGAGTGAAGCTGTTGTGGTGGGGGGGAGACCACAAAAAATTGCCCTACCTGGTGGCCTCTCGTGGACACAAGGTGGTTTTAAATATCTTGGTGTGTTCTTAGGAAATCAGACTTTTACTGGGAAAAATTGGGAGTGTTTTTTAGAAAAAGTTGAAGGAAGACTAAAAAAATGGAAATGGATTCAACCAAACTTGTCCTTCAGAGGTCGTGTTTTAATCATTAACAACTTGATTGCTTCGATGCTGTGGCATCGACTGTCTTGTCTGGACCCTCCACCCAACTTGCTGGCCAGAGTGCAATCTATAGTCGTGGACTTTTTCTGGGACCGTCTTCATTGGGTTCCACAGAGCATCCTTTTTTTACCGAGGGAAGAAGGTGGTCAAGGTCTCATCCATCTGGCCAGCAGGGGGGCTGTCTTCCGCCTGCAGTTCATTCAGTGACTGCTGAGTGGCCCCCTCGACCTTGTGTGGAGACCTATTGCCAGGGCTGTCCTGGCTCGCTGTGGAGGGCTTGGACTAGAGGAGTCGCTGTTTTTAATGGACTTAAGGAGCCAAAAACTCCCAGAACTTCCCCAGTTTTACCAAAGTGCTTTTAAGATCTGGGGACTTTTTAAAAAGAACTCTCCACAGGCTTCCTTGTCACCTTTCTGGCTTTTAAAGGAACCACTTGTGTTCGGGACCCATTTTGATGTGGGCAATGCTTTAGGACCTTCTGTTTTAAAAAAGTTCATTTCTGCAAAGGTCACAACACTGGGACACTTGGTCGATTTATGTGGTCCTAGCTTGGGCAATGCTGTTGCCCTCTGCTCGGCTCTTGGCGTTTCTTCAGTCAGAACTATAATGAACTTGCTGAAAGATTGGAGAGACTGCCTGTCTGCAGAAGAACACTCTGCTATTGTTTTACACTGCAAAAACTCTGTGCAAACTGCTGATGAGCCTTTTCCTTTTAGTGTTTTATCTCCTGATTTTAAAGATGGCACTGGTGTGTTTTTAAACTCTGAACACATTAACATTTGTGACTCTCCTGGTAAAAAAATGTATGGACTTTTGGCGAAAGTTTTAAATGTAAACAAGTTAAAAGGTCGAGCTGATACACCATGGAGGAAACACTTGGGTTTGGGTTCAGAGGTGAGGCCTGCCTGGAGAGCACTCTATAAACCACCATTAACTAAGAAGGTTGGAGACCTACAATGGCGAGTTTTACATGGTGCTGTGGCTGTAAATGCTTTTATCTCTATTTTAAACCCAAATGTTGTTGAGTTTTGTCCATTTTGTCCTCAGAAAGAGACTGTGTTTCATTGTTTTCTGGACTGTAACAGACTGCATTTGTTGTTTGTTTTTTTGGGGAAGCTGTTTTATCTGTTTGGAGAAGTCTTTTCCCTGCAGATTTTTATCTTGGGCTTTCCATATAGGCAGAGAACTAAGAAAACGAGTGAATTTTAAATTTCATCCTGGGTCAGGCTAAAATGGCTATTTATGTTAGTAGGAAAAGAAAAATTAAACAAATGCTGGATTGTAACGTAAAAGACATGCTGATTGACATGATTAAGGCTCGAATAATGATTGATTACAATTACTATCATCGGATGCAAAATGTTGAAACTTTTGAGGCTATGTGGTGCTTTAAGCACATCCTGTGTTGTGTTAAGGAGGGGAAAATTACCTATGGTATGGTCCTGATGTAAGAAGCAAGTTTTTGTTTTAGTTTTCCTGGTTTGGTCACTTGTGTCTTTGATTTCTTGTCAGTGAGTCATTTTACTTTTCCATTGCTTCTTTTAGTTGTTTTAGTTGTGTTTTTCTGTTGAACTTGTGACAATAAAGGTGTGTTGAAAAATCTCTCTCTCTCTCTCTCTCTCTCTCTCTCTCTCTCTCTCTCTCTCTTTTGGCATTTGCTGGAGGATGGCGACCTCTGAGACGCCATCTCCGTCTATCCGTCAATGAGTGAGGATCCCCGGATAGCAGCGTTACTGTGGAGGAGGTCCTTCTGGCTGTGGGTGAGAAGGTGGGACATGATGCAATCTGCTTTGTGTCCCGAATGAATAAAGCTGTAGTTTCTGGCTGGTGAGGACTGTGTCCACAGTCTGATTGGGAGTGGTGTTGTTATCGGGGATACGTATGTACAGGTGTCCCCCTTATCTGTTCCATCAACACGTATCACCGTCTCAGGTGTTCCTCCTTTCATCACTGATGAGCAGTTGGAGATGGAGCTCCGCAGATTTGGGAAGTTTGCGGGCCCGTTTAGAACTGTGAGTTTGGGATGCAAGGACACCAAGTTAAAACGTAAAATCACTCAGGTGACAGGTGTTCATGTCTTTGGACTCGCCCACCCAAACACCAGAAGTGTCCTTCCGGGTCAAACATGGGGACGGCTCCTACATGGTGTATGCGAGCTCAGGACAGTTGAAGTGTTTTGAATGTGGAGACGTGGGCCATAAACGGTTCGCTTGTCCGCACAAGCAGCGGGCGGGGGACTCCGATGAAGCCGCAGCTGAAACCAGCGGTGCGGCCTCCGCTCATGCCGCTACTACAGACGACGTTGCGGGGCCGTCCGACGGTCCTGCTCCGGAACCTGCTGCTGTGTCTGTGGACAGCCTGGCTGTGGCGCCCGCGGCCCAGCTTACGGTTGGGAGCATGGCTGGTGATGACGCCCAAACAGTCAGTGATGGTGCATCAGAATCTGGCTGTGAGAAAGAGCTGGTGACATCAGCGGCTGTGTTTCCGGTGGCTGCTACCGTTTCAGAGCAGTCAACGGAACAACGCCAGTCAGCTGTTGTAGGTGGCGTTCAGGAAAATGTAGCTCATGATGAATCAGCTGGGCCAGCTGTATCAAACAGTCAGCTAAGTTGTGCTGACGGGGGAATGGATTCTGATTCTGACACTGTGTCTATTGGAGCAACTTGCAGTAGGAACACGAGTTTGTATTCACTGGAAGAAATAAATGTTTTTCTGGATGAAACCTATAACAGAGCCGTTAAAGTCACTGATTACATCAGTGACGCTGATAAATTTATTAGGTTGGTTAATGTGCTAAAAAGGCAGGTTTGTCTTGACCTCCTGGATGAAAGAAAACATTTTCGCCTTAAAAAGCACCTAACAGTCCTGCGTAAATCAGCTGGAGGACAAAAGGTCAAGGGCAGCCAACAGATGAAATAACTTACATAGGCACAGCGCAGTCTTCCTTAGATCTATCTCTCTATGCAAAACATTACATTTGGATCCTTAAACATCAATGGTGAGAGGGGCAATCATAAGAGGGGATTAGTTAGTGAATTGTTTAGACAAAAAAATCTTAACATTTTGTTTTTGCAAGAAACTCATACCACTTTAGCAGATGAAGTGGACTGGGGCTTGTGGTGGAAGGGTCCTTTTTCACTCAGTCATGGTGCGAATTTTAGTGCAGGAGTAGCCATTTTGTTTGGGGAATCTGTAAATGCAAGTTTTATCTGTAGTGGAGGTAGTGAAGAGCAGGCTGCTCCTTGTTAGGGCCGAAATAGGGAATTCCGTGTTTTGTTTGATCAACGTTTATGCTCCAAATCAGAGTTCTGAAAGAGTTGCCTTTTTCAATACACTGCAAAATGAATTGCAGAGCTATCACCAAGACCAACTTATAGTTGCTGGTGATTTCAACTGTACCTTGGATTTCAATCTGGATCACACTAATGCAGAACCTCATCTGCAGTCTTCTCAAGTTTTAAAAAATATCACTGTACAGTTCAAGCTCTTGGATACGTGGAGAGTTAAACATGCAAACACTAGACAGTATACCTGGGTCAGAGTCACAGATGATATGGTCAGTGCTGCTAGATTAGACAGAATATATGTTTCTCAAACTTTTAGCCCGGGAATCCTCCACAGTAACATAAGTCCCGTCGGTTTTACAGATCATCATCTGGCCTCTGTGGTGTTAATTAGCTCACCAGGGGAAAGAACTAAATTTTATTGGCATTTCAATAATAAGCTCCTTCAAGACACCACTTTTTGTTTATATTTTGTGTGTTTCTGGGAACACTGGAGGACTACAAAGCCTCATTTTAGTTCCCTGGAACAGTGGTGGGAGGTTGGCAAGGTGCAAATTCACATTTTTTGTCAACAGGATACTGCGAACTCGACTGCTATCATCAAAACCAAAGTTTGTGAACTTGAGGACACTGTCAAGAGGCTGGAGGAGAGTTTGGTTAGGGATCAGGATTCTACCTCAGGTCCTTTGTTGCAGGAGAAGAGATCAACCCTGAGCTCTTTCCTGCAGGAAAGAGTGAAGGGGGCACTTGTTAGGTCACGGTTTACTCGCCTGCAGGACATGGATGCCCCAACATCTTTTTTTTTTTTTTTCAATCTGGAGAGGTCTGCTGCAAAAAAGAAGTTGATGACTTGCTTAAAACTTCCACATGGTCAAATGACTACAAATCCATCTGAGATGAGGAGCCATGCAGTGGATTTTTAAAGGGCCCTGTTTGGTGCAGAACCATGTTGCATAGAATCTCAAAATCAACTCTTTGCAGGTCTTCCCAAGCTCAGCCCAGAGGACAGGGCTGCTCTGGACTGTGAACTGACTTTGGATGAGTTAACTGTAGCAGTTAATCAAATGGCTCTGGAACGTGCACCTGGACTTGACGGTCTTTCTTCTGACTTTTTTAAGCATTTTTGGGATATTGTTGGATCAGACTTTTATGACGTTCTAATTGACTGTTACAGAAGTGGATCTTTACCTGTCTCCTGCCGGCGTGCAGTACTATCTCTGCATCCTAAGGAAGGGGACTGACATAACGCACGGCTCAGGAGACGCACACACACAGGCTTAGAGTAGTTCAAAGAGTTTATTAACAGCAGGAGTGAATGAGTGCGTGTCTGCGGGATGTAAATGTGTTGGTGATGGTGTCTGCTCCAGGCACAGAGGCAGGTGACCGTTCAGCCGAGCAACCCTATGGAGAGAGCACAGGGAGAGGGTGACGGGCATACACCAACACAGGAGGGATTTATGGCGAGAGAAGGACTTACTTGGTGGGTCAGGACAGCTGGCACAACAAGGGGGCGAAGCCCGGAAGACAGCCACCTGGAGAGCTCTGTACAGCAGCGAGGATTGGGCGATGGAGTGGAGATGTCCGCCGCTGGGGAATCCACCTGTGCACAGGGGAGAAGACTGAAGAAAAGAGGTAAGCGATCTTCTTACCAAAATGGTGACGCTGAAGGGAAGTATGCTCACAACGGTGAGGGACGAAGTCTGACGGCTTCAGGCCGAGCCTCCGGGCGAGACGGCCTTTATCCCTCGCCGCTGATGATTGTCAGGTGCGTGAGCAGGTGGCGCCGCTGATGAACGGCGCGGCGTGACAGTACTCCCCCCTCTAGCAGCGCCTCCTGGCGATGGCTTATCCGGGTGCGCTCGGTGGAAGTCCGCGATGAGCGATGGGTCCAACACAAACGACGGGGGCACCCATTGTCGATGCTCGGGCCCATAGCCCTCCCAGTCCACCAGGTATTGCAACCCACGACCTCGGCGCCGGGAGTCCAGGATGGAGGAGACGGACCAGGCCGGATGGCCACCAATCATCCGGGGCGCGGGTTGCGCTGCAGGAGGAGGGCAAAGGGGGTCAGTGACTGCCAGTTTCACCTTCGACACATGGAAAGTGGAATGGATGCGGAGGGAGGGGGGAATAGCCACGCGCACAGCCACCGGGTTGATGATCCGGGTGATGGGAAAGGGACCCATGAATCGCTGTGCCAGCTTCCTCCTCTCGCCTTTTAATGTGACGTCCTGGGTAGACACATACACGAGTTGCCCAACTCTGTACGCCGGGGCAGGTCTTCTGTGCCGGTCCGCCACGGTCCTGTTGCGCTCCGCCGTGCGTAAAAGCGCATGACGCGCGGCAGCCCAGGTGGAGCGGAACTGCCTAAGGTGCGCCCTAACAGAGGGGACAGTCACCTCGTTCTCCTGCGCTGGAAACAGCGGGGGGTCGTAACCCAGGGACGCCTTGAAGGGGGACATCCCCGTTGCAGAAGAGCGGGCGGTGTTGTGGGCATACTCCACCCAGGCGAGATGGTTGCTCCAGGACGTCGGCTTGGATCTAGTAACACAGCGGAGCGCAGCCTCCAGCTCCTGATTGGTCCTCTCACACTGCCCGTTAGACTGGGGGTGATGGCCGGAGGAGAGGCTCACCTTGGCTCCGATGGCGTTACAAAAGGATCTCCAAACCTCGGATGAAAATTGGGGGCCCCGGTCCGAGACCACGTCCACCGGAATCCCGTGCAGCCTGACCACGTGTTGGACGAGGAGACCTGCCGTCTCCAGGGCAGTAGGGAGACCTCGCAGGGGAACGAAGTGCGCCGCCTTGGAGAAACGGTCCACAATGGTCAGGACGGTGTCAAAGGAGTTGGAAACGGGGAGTCCGGTGACGAAGTCCAGTGCGATGTGCGACCAGGGCCTGCCGGGGACGGGCAGAGGCTGGAGCAGACCCGCTGGGGGGGCATTTCCCGACTTGCTGGTGGCACAGATTGGGCAAGCCCGGGCGTAGCGGGCTGCATCCCTCCGCAGGCCTGGCCACCAAAAGGACCGCTGGAGGAGGCTGATCATCCGAGAGGTGCCGGGATGACAGGTGAGCCGGGAGGTGTGGAGCCAGTGGATGACCTCTCCTCGGACCGCAGATGGGACGAACAGTCTTCCCTCCGGTCCGCCGCCAGGATCAGGTTCCACCTCCTGCGCCTTCCGGATCTTGTCTTCAATGTCCCAAGAGATGGCACCGAGGACGCACGACCTGGGCAGGATAGTGTGGGGCGTCTCCTCAGCCTCCACGGGGGTGAACTGCCTAGAGAGGGCGTCAGGCAGGCCGTTTTTGGAGCCCGGCCTGAAGGTGATCGAGAAGCGGAACCTGGCGAAGAACAAAGACCAGCGTGCCTGGCGGGCATTCAGGCGCTTGGCAGATCGTAAATACTCTAAGTTCTTGTGGTCCGTCAGGACCACAAACGGCAGGTCCGCCCCCTCTAGCCAGTGGCGCCACTCCTGTAAGGCGAGTTTAATGGCCAGGAGCTCTCTGTCCCCCACATCGTAGTTCCTCTCCGCCGGGGACAGGCGCCGGGAGAAGAAGGCGCACGGCCGTTTGGCGCCATCGTCAGGTGACCGCTGGGATAACACTGCTCCCACTCCCGTGTCCGATGCGTCCACCTCCACAATGCACTGCAGCGCGGGGTCGACCTGGCGAAGGACCCGGGAGGAGGAGAACTCCGCCTTCAGCGCCCTAAAGGCAGCAGCGACCTCTTCAGTCCACCGGAACGGGACCTTCGGGGACGTGAGGCGGGTCAGCGGTCCGACGATCGAGCTGAAATTTGGGACAAAGCGGCGGTAAAAATTGGCGAAGCCAACAAACTGTTGCACCTGCTTCCGGGATGCGGGAGTAGGCCACTCCACCACCGCCTTCACCTTCTCTGGGTCTGGGAGCACCTGATCTTGAGCGATGATGAATCCCAGGAAGGATGTGGTCCTAGCGTAGAATTCGCACTTCTCAGCCTTCACGTACAGACGATTCTCCAGCAGTCTTTGGAGGACCCGCCTCACATGGACCTGGTGCTCGTCCCTGGACCTGGAGAAGATAAGGATGTCATCCAGGTAGACGAACACAAAAAGGCCGATGAAATCCCGGAGGACGTCATTAATGAGGCGCTGAAAGACGGCAGGAGCGTTGGTCAGCCCGAACGGCATGACGAGATACTCAAAGTGGCCGTTCGGGGTACGGAAGGCTGTCTTCCATTCATCTCCCTCCCGGATCCGGACGAGGTGGTAAGCGCTGCGTAAATCCAGCTTGGTAAACCAGGTCGCCCCCTGGAGGGAGTGAAAGGCAGTGTCCATGAGGGGCAGGGTGTAACGGTCCCTCTCAGTGATGTCATTCAGCGCTCGGTAGTCTATGCAGGGGCGGAGGGATCCGTCCTTTTTCCCGACAAAGAAAAACCCTGCCCCCACGGGTGACGACGATGGGCGAATAATCCCAGCGCTCAGAGATTCCTTCAGGTATGTATTCATGGTCTCCTTCTCCGGCGCCGACAGGCTGTAGAGCCGACCAGATGGCAGGGGAGCCCCCTGGCGGAGGTTGATGGCACAGTCATATGGTCGATGCGGGGGAAGAGACATAGCTTTCGATTTGCTAAATACCATACCCAGGTCGTGAAATTCTGGAGGCACCAGTGACAGGTCCGGAGGTGCTGTATCCGCCACAGGGGGAGCCGCGGATGGGGAGCAGGCAGCGGACTGAAGGCAGGTGCCCATACAGAAGGTACTCCATGCCGATACCCCAGCGGACCTCCAGTCCAGGACAGGGTTGTGGAGGCGTAGCCAGGGATACCCCAGGATGACGGGCGACACAGAGTTGGGCAGGACGTAAAATACCATCTCCTCCCGGTGGTTCCCTGAGATGATGACTGGGACAGGCATGGTTTGGTGAGAAACTCTCCCAAGGGAGGCACGGGAGAGATGGACCAGAGAGATGGGGTGTTTTAATGCCTGACAGCGGATGCCCAATAGGGTTGCCAGGCCTTGTGAAATGAAGCTGCCCTCTGCGCCCGAATCCACCAGTGCGTGGGTGAGGTGCCCAGTGGGATTGTGGCAAAAACGGATGGGCAGCTTTAATTGAGTGAGAGAGTCTAACCGGTTGGGATCCGCGAGGCTCCCTACAGCGATTCGCGGACCCCGCCGACTGGCTTTCCGCGGGCAACGCTCCACAGTGTGTTGGTCACCTCCGCAATACATGCAGAGGCCCAACTCACGGCGGCGTTGTTTCTCCGCAGGGGAAAGCTTGGTCCAGCCCGTCACCATCGGCTCCGACTCCTCGGGGCACAATGCTGGCGGCGCCGCCAGGGGGCGAGCTTGGAACAGGTGCGGCGAGACTCCACGAGGGCGAGAAGAAGAAGACTTCCGCCCCGAGGAGCGCTCGCGCAGCCTGTTATCCAAACTTATCGCTAAGGATGTCAGCTCCGCTAGCGTCCCAGGGATATCCCGTCCAGCCAGTTCATCCCTCAGATCACTATTGAGGCTGCGGAGGAACAGGCCACAGAGGGAGCGTTCCTCCCAGCCCAATTCCTCCGCCGCTACCCGGAAGTCGACCGAGTAGTCCGCTGCCGACCGGCCTCCCTGCTGGAGAGCGAGGAGCCGATCGACCTGGACCGTCTCGGTTTGAGAATGGTCAAAGACCTCCAGAAAGCGCCTCACGAACTGGTCATAGGTGAGGGTGGCATAACTGGGCCTCGCCATTACGGCGTAGGTCCAAGTTAACGCACGCCCCTCCAGAAGATTCCCTATGTAACCAATCCGACTGTGATCCGAGGGAAAATCTCCGGGCACACGGTGGAACACGGACTCACACTGCATAATGAACCCCCGCGCTCCGCCGAGCTTACCGCTAAAGCGGGCGGGGGTCGGAATCGGTGTGAGCCGAACCGGTGCCACCGGAGCCGGCTGGACGGCCGCTGGAACAGCAGGAGCCGCGCCACCCTGACGAGCCGGGGGGAACGGCTGTTGAGGATCCAAGCGGCCCAACCGGTTAGTTAAATTCAATAATTGATTAAAGATCACCTGTTGTTGATAAGCTATTTGATTCACTCTAGCCTCGAGAGTGGAAAACCGGTGTGCGAGCCCGCCGTCCGCCGAGCCGCTCAGCTGAAGCCGTACTGACATAACGCACGGCTCAGGAGACGCACACACACAGGCTTAGAGTAGTTCAAAGAGTTTATTAACAGCAGGAGTGAATGAGTGCGTGTCTGCGGGATGTAAATGTGTTGGTGATGGTGTCTGCTCCAGGCACAGAGGCAGGTGACCGTTCAGCCGAGCAACCCTATGGAGAGAGCACAGGGAGAGGGTGACGGGCATACACCAACACAGGAGGGATTTATGGCGAGAGAAGGACTTACTTGGTGGGTCAGGACAGCTGGCACAACAAGGGGGCGAAGCCCGGAAGACAGCCACCTGGAGAGCTCTGTACAGCAGCGAGGATTGGGCGATGGAGTGGAGATGTCCGCCGCTGGGGAATCCACCTGTGCACAGGGGAGAAGACTGAAGAAAAGAGGTAAGCGATCTTCTTACCAAAATGGTGACGCTGAAGGGAAGTATGCTCACAACGGTGAGGGACGAAGTCTGACGGCTTCAGGCCGAGCCTCCGGGCGAGACGGCCTTTATCCCTCGCCGCTGATGATTGTCAGGTGCGTGAGCAGGTGGCGCCGCTGATGAACGGCGCGGCGTGACAGGGACTTGGCCTTGCTTAAAAACTGGAGGCCTGTTGCTCTTCTTTGCACAGACTACAAGGTGCTTTCTAAAGCCCTGTCAAATAGATTGAAAAATGTCTTGGATTTAATCATAGATGGAGATCAAACATATTGTATTCCTGACCGAACCATTATGGACAATATTTTTCTCGTACGTGACGTTCTTCATCTTAGTAAATGTTATGATTTAAAGTTCGGTATTATGTCTTTGGACCAAGAAAAAGCTTTTGATAGGGTTGGCCATTCTTATTTGTTTTCCACACTGAAGGGGTTTGGTTTTGGCAATATGTTTTTGAGGTGGGTCAATCTGTTATATACTGGAGCTGAGTGTTTGGTAAAGTTGGGGGCAGGGCTGAGTCCGCCAACCCCTGTACGTCGGGGAATAAGGCAGGGTTGTCCAATCTCGGGTCAACTGTATAGCTTGGCTATTGAGCCTTTGCTGTGCAGGTTGCGCACTCAGCTGGGTGGTTTGATTCTGCCGGGGCCCCCCAGTAGTTGTCGTCCAATCGTCTTGTCTGCTTATGCAGATGACGTCAACATTTTCATCACATCCCACAGGGATGTACAGCGTCTGGTGGACACTTTATCTATTTATGAAAAAGCGTCTTCTGCACGGGTAAACTGGGGCAAGAGTGAGGGTTTATTGGTGGGGCAGTGGTCACATCAGGACATTCCTCATCTACCTGGAGGTCTTCTGTGAGGGAAAGCGGGTCTTAAAGTGTTGGGGGTATTTTTGGGTTCTGAGGACTTTGAACGCAAGAACTGGGAGGGAGTTAAGGAGAAGGTGTGTGCTCGCTTTTCTAAATGCAAATGGTTGCTACCACAGCTGTCATATAGGGGAAGGGTTCTGGTCGCCAATAATCTGGTCACTTCAGCTCTTTGGCATAGGCTTATTGCTTTGACACCGCCCAGGAGCCTGGTTGAGGAGGTTCAGAAGATCATCGTGGATTTCTTTTGGTCTGGTCGACACTGGGTTCGTGCAGCTGTTCTCTACCTGCCTGTTGCCGAGGGAGGACAGGGCCTGGTGGACATACAGTCCAAGATCCCCTGTTTTAGGCTTCAGTCTGCGCAACGGCTCCTTTATGGATGTGGCCCCTGCTGGATGGACACTGCAAAACTGCTCCTGAGGAGAGTTGGCGGCTTGGGCTATGATAAGCAGCTTTTCCTCGTGAAATCCGGGGAGGTGGACTTTACTGGACTTTCTGTTTTTTATACATCTGTCTTGCATGCATGGCAAGTATTCACTGTAGCCCGCATTCCTGAGGAGACACCAGGTATGTGGCTGTTCGAGGAACCACTGTTTTTCAATCAATTCATGGACACTCAAGTGCTGCGGTCTGTTAGTCTGCGAACTTGTTTAAGAGAGGCAGGCTGTACCAAGCTTGGTCATCTTATGAAGATGTCAACCACGTCCATAGAAACGCTGAGGCGGAGTGCCAACATTACATCTGTCAGACTGGTGCATAGGGTGGTGAAGGAAGTGTGTGCTGCCCTGCCACGACCATTTAGAGCCTTTGCAGAAAACCGTACTCTTTCCAATCCATGGGATGAGGACACTGTGTCCAACTTTCCTGCCCTTTCCATAAGTCCAGCAGTGGGAGAGTGGCAAGAGGGAGAAGATCACCTGCTGTCCTTCAGATCTCCTCGTCTGGGCCAGTTCCATTTTGTAGGGAAGAAGACGGTGTATCACATCTGTGTGAAGGTTCTGAATCTGCACTCTCTGACGGAGGTGAAAGAGTCGATGCCCCGCCGGGCGGGGCGGGGCGTCATGCCGGTGTTTGATGGTGGTGTGGAGTTTGAGCGCTTGACCCGGCGGTATGGCGTGAGAATTCCTCCCGACAGTTTCCTGTTCTGTGGAGGAGGCCGGCCTCGCTGTAGGACAGGTGGTTGGGCATGACAGCATAAAACCAGCATCGAGGATGAACAGTGCAATTGTCATCTTTCTGGATTCCACTGAAAAAGCTGATCAGGTGGTGGAACAGGGAGTTGTCATAAATGACACTTTTACTCCTGTTTTACCGCTGGTGAACCTTTCTAGGAGGATCACCATCTCTAATGCTCTTCCTTTCATTAAAAATGATCAGCTGATAAGAGAGTTGTCCCATTATGGCCAAGTTGTTTCCCCCATCAGAATGGTCTCTCTGGGTAGTAAATCACCCCTGCTGAAGCATGTCGTGTGTCACAGGAGGCAGTGTTTTATGGTGTTAAAAGACAGCTCTGCAGAACTGAACGTGTCTTTTAACTTCAGGATTGAGGGCTTTAGCTACTTAGTCTTTGCAACATCTGAAACCATGAAGTGTTTTGCGTGTGGTGCAGAGGGCCATCTCATTAGATCATGTCCTGAAAAGGTGAACACAAAGAACACTGGCAGTAAGAAAGGTGACGCCGCTGTTTCTGGTGGTCCGGAGGGTAGCGTTACATGTGGTGCGGCGGATGCTGCTGCAGCGTCCGCTTCCGCTGGTGCGGCCGCGGCGGGCATGGTAGTTGCCCCTCCAAACAGTGATGGTGGGGAATTTCTGTCTGGCGGCAGCATAGATCATTGTGACAAGCCTGTCACCCGGAGTAAAGAGGTGGAGGGCGAAATGAGTGTAGTTAAACGAAAGAACGTGAATGAACAGACTTTGCAGGTGGGGGAGGAGCGGATTGAGGCTGTGGCGGACACACAGAGTAAACACTGCATGACAAACGTTGCAGTTGACGAAGAAATGCAGGAATGTAGTTTTGTTAAGGAGGATCTTTTTAAAGCTGGACAAAAAAGAAAAAGTGCTGAAAACTTGCAGAGCTCTGCTAAATCTAGTAGGGTTGGGAATTTGGAAATACTGGACGAGAGCGCTTCTGAGGAAAATGGAGCTGAGTCTGAACTGATGCAGACGCAGGAGGAGCAAAGCTCCTATTGTTTTACCAAGATTAGGAAATTTCTTCAGGTGACTTAAGGGGAGCAGAGCTGTGAAAGTGGAAAATTACTTTCCAGATCTGGAGTTATTCGTGGCATCAGCTCGCAAGTTTATGAAACTGAATGATGGGAATGAGACTTTCACTGATCAGGAAATATATCGTTTAAAAATACTGGCTCTTAAACTGAAATCACAAATTACGAACAGTCATGTTGACTCTTAGTTTGTTTCTTCCCTTTTATGCTATGTGTGTGTTTTTTTACTGTACCTTATTTTTATCCTTTTTAATGCCCCACCTTAGAATTGGCACTCTTAATATAAATGGGGCCAGGGATGATGTAAAAAGGGCCTCTTTATACAAGCTTTTTAATTTAAAGAAACTTGACGTGCTGTTGCTCCAGGAGACTCACAGCACTGTAGACACTGAGAGCCAGTGGAGAAAAGAGTGGGATGGCTGCATCAAGATGGCGACCGGGATGGTCACACTTTTTCAGTGCTGAGACAAAGTCACTGATTTTGCCATTAAAAGTGGCTGGCCTGCAGCGATCGGCGCTCGTGGCGAACACGTACGGGCTGAATTGCCACCTCCGTTGGATTGCCCTTTAATCGCCTTTCTCCAGCGGCCAGCATTTCTTTGTGGTTCACTGATGCGCCTTCCTGAAGCGATTGCTAAGCTAACACTAGTTAGCTTAATGCTACCTGAAGCGATTGCTAAGCTAACACTAGTTAGCTTAATGCTGGTGCCAGTCTCTAAATAACTAACCTACAGCGATCGGATATACCTCCGGTGGATTACCCCTTTGATCGCTTTTATCCGGCCACTGTGAGTAAACTGACCAGCGATTCCAGCGCTTCCTTGTGATTCACTGATGTGCCCTACCTGAAGCGATTGCTAAGCTAACGCTAGTTAGCTTAATGCTGGCGCCAGCCATTCCACCTAACACCAGCCTGAATCAAAGCCCAGCTGCGAGGCCCAGCAGAGATACTACCAGGCAGGCGGCTATTTGTTGACGTGGCTCAGCAGAGTTTTCACCCAGGCAGACGGCGGTAGGCGGCGGTGCCCAGCGGAGGACTTACCGTGACTGCAGCGGCGGTGTGCGACGAGACTACCCGAAGCGATTGCTAAGCTAACGCTAGTTAGCTTAATGCTGGCGCCAGTCATTCCACCTTACACCAGCCTGAATCGAAGCCCAGCTGCGAGGCCCAGCGGAGATACTACCAGGCAAGCGGCTATTTGTTGACGGGGCTCAGCAGAGATTTCACCCAGGCAGACGACGGTAGGTGGCGGTGCCTAGCGGAGGACTTACCATGACCTCAGCGGAGCTCGGTGGCAGCGGCGGTGTGCGACGAGACTCGGTTGGAGGAGCGGGACGGGAGACCAGTTACGGCGGCTATGAGCAACGAGACCAGCAACGGAAGGGGCTAGTTGGCTAGCTGAGGCCCAGCTGGATTCGAGGACGATCGGATCAGATTCTGGCGATATAAGCAGAATTTATTTTACTATCCACAGATTTTCTTTTTCCTTCTTTCCAAGAAAGACTGAAGATGGCTGCCACCGGATTAAAAAGTGGGCTGATGGGCACCACTAATAAGCCTTCTCTACTTATCTACTTCCTCTTCGTTTTGTCTTTGTGTGTCTGGACCTGCAACAAGAAGGATTTTCCGACAAACTCAACCAAAGGTGAAGTTAAAAAGTTTTATCTGTATGGATTTGGGCTTGGACATCTCACCCTACACTCTATGTGGTCTTTAAAAGCCCTGAGCAAAAACTTCCAAATTAAGGCAAACATGGCTGTTAAGCAAAAATCACAATATGGCAGAGGATATACAATTAAAGTTCTGTTAGTTCTGCTACTTCTGGCAGGAGATATTCACCTTAACCCTGGACCTGCCACTATTAAACAGCAGACCACTGGGTTAGCACAAAACCGAGCTGTACAAAAGCAAAAACAACATTTATTTTTCCAAACTGTTAATCATGCACGAGTTCTTTGGGACACCAAGGCTAAACCAAAGGGGATCCTCGGTGGTCATTTAAACATACGGAGCATAATCCCCAAAAGAGATGAGATTTCGGTGTTGCTGTTGGACTCAAATCTGGACTACCTTTGTCTCTCAGAAAGCTGGCTACACAGGAACATAGACACTAATATGATCGATATTGTGGGCTACCAGTGTTTTAGAAAAGACAGGCAGGTAGGGAGGGGAGGAGGTGTTTTAATGTACATCAAAGAGAAATATAAATGTCAACTGGTTGATTTGAATACTTCACTTGAATGTTTAGCTGTTAATGTATGTCTCTCTCCGGTAATGAATTTCAACATTGCAGTAGTGTACAACCCACCGTCACACAACTCTTCCTTTTATAATGAATTAAGTGATCTGGTTAAACAACTTGAGAAGAACAGAGAAACAATAATTCATGGTGACTTTAATATCAACTGGTCTGATAAAAAAGACAAACAAAAACTGAAAAGCCTCATGACTAAATTTAATTACCAGCAAATCATCAAAGGACCCACCAGGATAACCAAACAATCCAGAACACTTATTGACATGGTATTTACTAATAAACCAGAACGAATAACCAGAACCTATAATCTTGTAACTGGTCTCTCAGATCATAACATGGTTCTTGCTGTCAGGAAACTTACTAAAAAGCGACTACAGTATTTTGGGGGAGTCGATATTGACAAATCAAATTTTATTATCCCCAAATCAAAAAATGAGGAGTTTGAACATTACTTAGAGAATCAAAATTGGGAGCAGCTCATGTCAACATGTGAAGTAGATGATTGTTGTAATTTTATAACTGCAACAATCACAAAGTCTATAGAAAAATTTTCAAAGCAAATTAAAAGTAGACAACAGAAGATTAGCCTACCATGGTTAAATAATGAAATAAGAAAACTTATGAAGAGACGAGACTATGCACTGAAAACATCACTAACCTCCAAACTACAAAATGATCACCTTGTGTACAAAAGTTTAAGAAATAAAGTGGTACATGAGCTGCGAAAATCAAAAATATCTTATTACAATAAACTGATAGATCATGCAAAGGGTAACAACAGTTCCCTATGGAGGCATTTAAATAACTTAACTAATAAAAAAAACGATCAGAAGGGGGTAAAGGAACTTAGAATCAATGGCAAGACCGTCAGTGACAAGGCTACTTTGGCAAATGAATTTAATTCACACTTTGTGGGCTCTGTGGAAGACTTAACAAAAATTTTTGTGCTGCCAAATGTGCTCAACAACACAAATTCCATACTTCCAACAGATACTTTTCACATCAATGAGGTAAATGAGAAGTTAATTGCTGGTATTGTTAAAACACTGTCAAACTCAAAAACTAATGATATCTACAATATGAGCACCTCCTTTCTCAAAATGCACAGCAAAATATTAATCAAACCACTGACCCATCTCATTAATCTCTCCATTAGGTCTAGTACATTTCCATCTGGCTGGAAAAAAGCTGCCGTCATACCAGTTCATAAATCAGGCAGTAAAGACGATATGGCGCCCACAGCGGTCGACATGGTGCTTCGCTGCGCTCTTTGTTTGTTTTTGTTTGTCAATTGTGTGTCTGCTTGCACTTATACCCGTGAAGAACTTTTAAATATCAGGACTTTGACCCCCACGGACCTCCTCCCAGTTTTTCTAGCCCCTGCCGCCGATCTGGTTTATTGTTTGGCTCGGAAAGTGAGACGGCGGAAGAGAGGAAGACGAGCGGGCGCTCTCGTACGACTTCGCAGGAGAGGCTCGCGAACGGCGCTGCCTGGCATATTTCTGTCCAATACCAACTCTCTCTCTAACAAGGTGGATGAACTGAGACTGCTGATGCGTTTTAAGGACCTCGCCTCCTCAGCTGTCCTCTGCTTTACTGAGACCTGGCTCCGGGAAAATATACCGGACAGCGCGCTGCGCCTCGACGGCTTCCAGCTCTTCCGTGCTGATCGTGACACAGAGCTTTCCGGCAAGACCACAGGAGGCGGTGTCTGCTTCTACATCAACTGTAGCTGGTGCTCTGATGTAACGGAAATTTCCAAACACTGTTCTCCTGCCTTGGAATTTCTTGTTATCAACTGCAAGCCTTTTTATTCCCCACGGGAATTTGCTTCTTTTATACTGATCGCTGTGTACGCCCCTCCCGACGCGGACACGCGCGAAGCTCAGCGCGTGCTCGCGGATCACATTCAACACACAGAGCGGAGTTTTCCAGACTCGCTGATTATTGTGGCTGGCGACTTTAATCAGTGCAATCTGAGCCACGATCTCCCCCGCTACAAACAGTTTATTAAATGCCCCACCAGAGGATTAAACACACTGGATCACTGTTACACCACAGTGAAAGACGCATATCGCGCTGTCCCTCGAGCTGCGCTGGGATTATCTGATCACGTGATGGTTCACCTCATTCCCACATACAGACAGAGATTGAAGCTCACTAAACCTGTTGTGAGCACTACGAAGATACGGACCAGTGATGCTGAGGAGAAGCTGGAAACGTGCATGGAAATATCTGACTGGGGCATGCTTAAAGGAGCCACGCATGATCTGGATGAGTACACGGACACTGTGAACTCATATATCCACTTTTGTGAAGAGAACATTCTTCCATCACGCACCAGGGTGAGTTACTCTAATGACAAACCCTGGTTCACAGCTAAGCTCAGACAGATCAGGAAGGAGAAGGAAGCAGCGCTGAAAAGTGGAGACAGGGACTGCTACAGGGAGGTTAAATACCGGTTTAACAGAGAGCTGAAGAGGGCTAAATCTGTGTACTCAGAGAGACTCCAGCAGCAGTTCACTGCTAATGATTCGGCTTCCGTGTGGAGAGGACTGAGGCAGATCTCCAACTATCGGCCTCAGGCTCCTAAAGGTCAGGATGACAAAGCCCTTTGTCAGAGACTGTCCCAACACTATGCCCGTTTTGACACCTCGTCATCTGTGTCCAACTCCCCCCCTCCCTCCAGCTCCACAGCCTCCACATTCCCTACTTCATTTAAGGCACCCCCCCCCACCTCCCCCCCTCCCCTTATCATCAGTGAGCAGGATGTGCTCAAACAGTTCTCCAGACTGAACCCGCGCAAGGCCCCCGGCCCAGACGGCGTGTCTCCCTCCACCCTGAGACTCTGTGCGAAACAGCTGGCTCCTGTATTCACAGACATTTTTAACACCTCCCTTAAGTTATGCCACGTGCCGTCCTGCCTCAAATCCTCCACCATCATCCCTGTCCCCAAGAAGCCACGGATCACTGGACTTAATGACTACAGACCTGTAGCGCTCACCTCTGTAGTCATGAAGTCCTTTGAGCGCCTGGTCCTGTCCCACCTCAAGTCCATCACCACCCCTCTCCTGGACCCGCTGCAGTTTGCCTACCGAGCCAACAGGTCTGTAGACGATGCAGTCAACCTGGCCCTCCACTCCATCCTGCAGCACCTGGACTCCCCGGGAACCTACGCCAGGATCCTGTTTGTGGACTTCAGCTCCGCATTCAACACCATCCGCCCCGCTCTGCTCCGGGACAAGCTGTCCCTGCTCAACGTGCCTGACTCCCTCTGCAGGTGGATCATCGACTTCCTGACGGACCGGAGGCAGCATGTGCGGCTGGGAAAGACTGTCTCAGACTATACTAGCATCAGCACCGGATCACCCCAGGGCTGTGTACTTTCCCCCCTACTCTTCTCCCTTTACACCAACTCCTGCACCTCCAGCCACCAGTCTGTCAAGTTGATCAAGTTTGCGGACGACACCACCCTCATCGGGCTCATCTCCAACGGCGACGAGTCCGCCTACAGGAGAGAGGTGGCCCAGCTGGCGTCCTGGTGCAGCAATAACAACCTGCAGCTGAACGCTCTGAAGACAGTGGAGATGATTGTAGACTTCAGGAAAGTCACTACTCCTCTGCCCCCCCTCACCCTCTCAGGCTCTCCCATCACCACTGCTGATTCCTTCCGCTTCCTAGGCACTACCATCACCAGGGACCTCAAATGGGAGCTGACCATCAGCTCACTCATCAAAAAAGCCCAGCAGAGGATGTTCTTCCTGCGGCAGCTGAGGAAGCTCAAGCTACCCACCAAGATGTTAGTGCAGTTCTACACAGCCATCATCGAGTCCATCCTCACCACCTCCATAACCGTGTGGTACGCAGGAGCCACTGCCAGGGACAGACTAAGGCTGCAGCGCGTCGTGCGCACTGCTGAGAAGGTGATCGGCTGCAAGCTCCCATCTCTCCAGGATCTGTACATCTCCAGGACCCGGAGGCGTGCTGGCCGGATCATAGCCGATCCCTCACACCCTGGTCATGTACTGTTTGCCCCCCTCCCCTCTGGTAGAAGACTTCGGTCCATCCAGACTAAAACCTCCCGTCACATGAACAGCTTCTTCCCCTCTGCCATTAGACTGCTGAACACTAAGTGACTCTCGTGCACCATGTACAGCAGCTCAACCAGACTCATGTCAATCATCACTGTTTTCTTCCTGCATTACCGACTGCACTATATAGTTCTCCACAGTATCTGCTGCTGGCTAATATATATTTTAACTGTTGACCAGTATCACTTAATCTTATCCTACACTTTATTACATGTATAGTTTATTTCTCTTATCTTATCATGTTTAATGTTGCAGCATTGTACCGAGACAAATTCCTAGTTTGTGTACTACATGAACAATGGCAATAAACCTGATTCTGATTCTGATTCTGATTCTGATTCTGATATGCAATTACCGCCCAATCTCTATCTTACCAGTCCTATCTAAGGTTCTTGAAAAAGTTGTAGCTACACAGCTGATAGACTACTTACAAGACAGTCAACTTCTTCATCCACATCAATTTGGTTTTAGACCAGGATACTCAACAGAAACAGCAAATTGTTGCCTTATTGAAAACGTCAAACAGTCCTTGGACAGGGGTAATGTGGTAGGAGCTGTTTTTCTAGATCTCAAAAAGGCTTTCGATACTGTAAACCACAGTTTGCTTTTATCCAAAATGGTATCTTTTAACTTCTCCCCAAATACATTAGAATGGTTTGCATCTTATCTCCAGAATAGAGAACAGTGTGTAAAAGTTCACCAGGATAAATCCTCATTTTTAAACAACCGCATGGGTATCCCACAAGGGTCCATTCTTGGTCCTTTACTTTTCAGCATTTTTATTAATGACTTGCCGTTACACTGCTCAGCTGCAACATGCCAACTTTATGCAGATGATGCAGTTATTTACACAGCTGCCAAGACTCCAGCACAGGCTGCAGATGTACTGTCTACAAGTATGGTTGATGTCCAAGAGTGGCTCCTCAAGAACCATCTATTGCTGAACCTTCAGAAAACAGTCTCAATGTGCTTTTCAATCAAAAAATGTAACCTGCAACATTTTAAAGTTAATATACATGATCATGACATCAGTTTAGCTACAGAATTCAAATACCTTGGCATTGTACTAGATCCTCAACTCAAATTTAATCTTCATATAAAGAAAATTTCAAAAACAGTAAAAAAAAATCTGAACTGCTTTAAATTAATTAGATATTACATACCTTACAAAGCAGCTGCACTGTATATGCATTCTATGGTTTTTTCTCATATATCATACTGTTTGACAGTCTGGGCTCAAGCAGCCCCTTCCACAATAAGACATATAGGTTCATTATATAATCAAACCCTAAAAATCTTGGACAAAAAGCCCATTAGGTGGCATCACTGTAATGTTTAAAAAAAATACAACCTATTGAGTTTTGAGAGCTTCATTGACCTCTGTCTTCTGAAATTAACGTTCAAATGTTTCCATAAATCAGCACCCGAGCCACTTGCTGGTTTCGTCCAAAGACAGGACAGCAGCAGAGCCACCAGGAGTTCTGTTAACAATAACTGTAAAATATTCCACCGCAGAACCACATTTGGACAAACAGCTTTCTCTATAAAGGGCAGTCACATCTGGAACACAATGCCAAATGAAATTAAAATAATAACGGACTTCAAAACATTCACTAAAAATGTTAAAAACTGGCTGAAAAACAAACAAGAATGTACTCATGTATGAATTAATTGTCTGCAAAGTGAGAGTGAATGAAGGGAAGGAATAAATGTGTTTGTTTATAGTGAGTGACGGAGGGAGGAAGGCCTGAAATAGGCAAATGTGAGTTATGTTATATGTGTTAAATGTGAGTCAGGCTGTTATATTTGTGTATTTATAATATTTATAATATTTATGTTAAGTGTGAGTCAGGCTGTTATATTTGTGTATTTATAATATTTATAATATTTATAATTGTGTATTTATAATTTTTCTGCATTGATGTATGTGGTTATTGTGTATATTTTTTTTTTTCCCATCTTTACTTGATTCTTTTTTCTAAAGCCCATCCAGGGACAAGAGTTGCAAATTAGCTAATAGCTATACACTCTATGTGCAACACATCAGATTGATTGTCTTTGATTAATTGTCTATGTTTATTGCACTGTCCCTGTCAAATAAACTAATCTACTACTACTATTTTTTTTAGCCACAAATCCAATAGCAGTAGGGGGGTGGCTGTACTTTTCTCTAGGGGTTGTGTGCCTGTCTCTTATGAGGTAGAAGAGGTGGTGAAAGGACATGTACTCTTATTAAAGGTACAGTTTGAAAACGTGAACTTGGTTTTTATAAACGTGTATGTGCCAACACAGAGAGCAGAGAGGATTAGGGTCTTTGATGTGCTATCGGATACGATTAGATCCTGTAATCCAAATAGTTTTTTATTTCTGGGGGGCGATTTTAACTGTACATTAAACCACAGACTAGACAGGAACCATCAGGAGCCTCACTCTGTTTCTGCCAATAGGCTGAGGGAACTGGTGAAGACACACGAAATGGCCGATGTGTGGAGATCACATCATGGGGACCAGAGACAGTACACCTGGAGCCATGTTAAAGATAACCTTTTATCTATGGCTAGGTTAGACAGTTTTTATGGTTTTAAACATCAAATGAATGTTTTTAAAAATAGTTGTATCTGTCCTGTTGGTTTCGCTGATCACTGCCTGCTGTTTTGTTCTGTTTATTGAAAACGTAAAGTGTAGGAGTGCTTTTTGGCATTTTAATACCACCTAGCTACAATGCTCTGCACTGGGTGTGTTTATATTTATATATCTATATATTTATTCCATCTAGCTACAATGCTCCGCACTGTGTTTTTATATATCTACATATTATTCCATCTAGCTACATTGCTCCGCACTGTGTGTGTTTATATACTTGCATATTTATTCCACCTAGCTGCAATGCTCCGTACTGTGGGTGTTTATATATTTACATATTTATTCCATCTAGCTACAATGCTCTGCACTGTGTTCATATATTCATATATTTATTCCATCCAGCTACAATGCTCTGCACTGTGTGTCTGTGTGTGTGTGTGTGTGTGTGTGTGTGTGTGTATATATATATTTTATAGTAATATGTACATATGTATATTAGCTGCTCTTGCTTGCTTGTTTTTTTTCTTGCCTTTTGATTGTTGCTCTGAGTGTTGCTATCCCTGTGCTGTTGCAATCCTGGAATTTCCCCGTTGTGGGACTAATAAAGGCTTATCTTAATAATACACTTTTAAATGATCTGTTTTTTAAAGGAGTTTTTCATGATGTATGGAAGTCACACAGGGAACAAAAACCCTCTTTTAGTTCTCTCCAAATGTGGTGGGATTTTGGTAAGGCACAGATAAAACAACTCTGCCAGCAGTACACTCGAAACGTCACTCGTAGCTTGACCCAATCCTTGAAAGTTCTGGAGACTGAGGTGGTAGAGCTAGAGGAGTTGCTCAGTTCTACAGGAAAACAAGAGCACTAAGAGGCTCTTAAGTCATTAAGGTCAGCCTTGGCTAGCCTGCTAGGGGTCACCACACAAGGTGCTCTGGTCCGCTCGCGCTACATGGATGTAGCGCTGATGGACTCGCCCTCCCAGTACTTTTTTGGACTGGAGTGGAAAAATGGACAGAGAAAACTCATTCACTCCTTGTTGGACGATGACGGGAGAACAATCTCCACAGCAGCAGAGATCAGGAAATATGCTGCTAGTTTCTACAGTGAATTGTTTAGAGCAGATTGGAGGGAAGACATGTCACTGGGCCAGGTTTTCCTTGATGGTCTTCCAGTGCTCTCAGAGGACCTTGTTGCCGGCTTGGATGCTCCACTGTCTCTGTCTGAGCTGCATACGGTGTTAATGAGCCTCCAGAATGGAAAATCACCAGGCATAGATGGTCTCTCTGTGGACTTTTTTAAGGAATTCTGGTCCCTGCTTGGTCCAGACCTGCTGGAGGTTCTCCAAGATAGCTTGAAAAGGGGGACCCTACCCATGACCTGCAGGAGGGCCATCATCACACTGTTGCCGAAAAAAGGGGACCTACAGAGCCTAAAGAACTGGAGGCCAGTCTATCTGCTCTGCACGGACTATAAGATTCTTTCAAAAGCTCTGGCCTGAAGACTGAGAAAGGTGATGAGCGAGCTCATTCATGTAGACCAGACTTACTGTGTGCCTGGCAGGCTGATTAGTGACAACGTCACTTTAATTTGGGATGTTTTGGAGGTCTCTGGTTTATTGGCGGTGGAAACTGGTTTGATTTCAATTGACCAGGAAAAGGAGTTTGACCGGGTTGAACACCAATATTTATGGACAGTTTTAGCAGCTTTTGGGTTCAGCCCAGGCTTCATAGCCAGGATACGGGCCTTGTACAGTGACATTGAGAGTGTGCTGAAGATAAATGGGGGCCTGTCTGCCGCTTTAAAAGTCCAGAGGGGGGTTAGGCAGGGCTGCCCTCTCTCAGGGATGCTGTACTCCCTCGCCGTAGAGCCTTTGCTTCACTGCTTGAGAAGGAACCTATCAGGAGTCACTTTTCCTGGCTGTGACACCACGTTCAAGCTGTTGGCCTATGCAGATGATGTAGTCATTCTGCTAAATAAGCAGAGTGACACTGACGTCTTGGTTAGGAGTGTTAATCTTTTTGGCCAACTTTCCTCTGCAAAAATAAACTGGGGGAAAAAGTGAGGCTCTGATGGTGGGGGAGAAACTAGAAAATCAGCTTACGCTGCCTGGTGGGCTGATTTGGAAAAAAGGAGGGTTTAAGTATCTTGGTGTCTTTACTGGAAATCAACAGTTTGAGCAAAAAAATTGGGATGGGGTCATAGAGAAAATCAACAGGGGACTAAATAAGTGTAAGTGGCTAATGCCAAAAATATCTTTTAGAGGAAGAGTGCTCATTTTAAATAATCTTGTTTCCTCATCCCTGTGGCACCGCCTCATGTGCATGGACCCCCCTGCTGGTTTGTTGTCCAAAATTCAGTCTGTTATGGTGGACTTTTTTGGGGGGGAGGGACTCCACTGGGTCCCTCAAGCCCTGTTATTTCTTCCCAAAGAGGAAGGGGGGCAAGGAGTGGTTCATTTAGCTAGTAAAGGTGCTGCCTTTAGACTGGCTTTCATACAGAGACTGCTGACAGGCCCCCAGGACCTGGTATGGAGGCCTTTGGCCTGTGTTATTTTACAGAGAGTCCTTGGGCTTGGGCTAGACCTCCCTGTGTTTTTAATGGATTTTAAAAACTCTAATGCACTGTCTTTGCCCAGTTTTTACCGCAGTCTTTTTTCAGTATGGACTCTTTTTAAAAAACAAAGAGGGCCATGCGATTCCCTCCACTGGTTGTTGAGGGAGCCGCTGGTTTTTGGTGGTCGCCTTGGTGTCCTGCCGGGAGTTGGAAGGACCTTCCTTGATAGGCTGTGTTCCAGGAATGTTCTCACTCTGAAGCAAGTGGTGGAACTGGCTGGTCCTGGCCTCAACAACGCCTCAGCTGTAGCAGCACATCTTGGTTTTAGATCAAATCGTTTCATCTGCGGTCTTCTTGCACACTGGAAACAGGAGCTTCATGGACATGAGCGCTCCCTACTCATGGACTTTAGCAATGGCACACTGCAGCCAGAAAGCACGGACCCTTTTCCCTCTCTCACACTTTATATGGACTTTGACGTCTCTCCTTGCTCCTTACTGGCATTCTGTGCTCCCACTGGTGTGGACTTTGGAGGAGCCAGTGGCAAGGCACTCTACAGACTGGTGGTGATGGCACTCAACAAGGACAGATTGAACACCTGTGTGGACACTCCATGGAGAGCCTATTTTAGACTAGAAAAAGGGCATCGGCCTGCCTGGAGGGCTCTTTATAAAGCCCCTCTCCCTAAGAGGCATGGAGACTTACAGTGGAGGGTCCTGCATGGCATTATAGCTGTCAATGCTTTTGTTTCTGTGATTAACAGCAGTGTCAGTGATCAGTGTGTTTTTTGTTCCTCTAGGGAGACAGTTTTCATTGTTTTACTGAATGTCAGCGTCTGAGTGGTCTCTCTGAACTTCTCACAGAACTTTTTCACATTTTTAAGGAAGTTTTCTCTAAGCAGGTTTTTGTTTGTGGTTTTTATGTACAATCGTCGTTTTAAGCAGAAGTGTCAACTACTGAACTTTGTTTTAGGGCAGGCAAAGTTGGCTATCTATGTAAGCCGGAGAAGAAAACTTGAGAATGTTGAGAATGATGTTGATGTCAAAATTTTATTTGTGAGGCTACTTAAAGCCAGAATCAGGCTGGACTTTCAGTTTTTTATGGGGAATGGGGATGTGGAAGGTTTCAGGACCCTCTGGTCCCTGGAGGATGTCCTCTGTTTAGTTCGTGATGGGCAGCTTTTGTTCTGGCATTTTTTGGGGGAATAATTTTCTTTGTAATATAGCATGGCATAGAAATTGTACTGAATGATGGACAAGTGTGTTTATTAAAGATCTTTTAAAAATCAAAATCTCTCTCTCTCTCTCTCTGAGCCCGGCGGGAGTGGAGAGCCCGGAGGTACCATCCAGGAAAATGTGGCTAATGATGAATCAGCTGGGCCAGCTGAAATGCCAGCTGAATCCAACAGTCAGCTGAGTTGTGCTGACGAGGAAACGGATTCTGATTCTGACACTGTGTCTGCTAAAACTGAGTCTATTGGGGCAACTTGCAGTACAAACACGGGTTTGTATTCACTGGAAGAAATAAATGCTTCTCTGGATGAAACCTATAATAACAGAGCCTTTAAAGTCGCTGATTACTTCAGTGACACTGATAAATTCATTAGGTCTGTTAATGTGCTAAAAAGGCAGGTTGGTCTTGGCCTCCTGGATGAAAGAAAACATTTTCACCTCAAGAAGCACCTCACAGCCCTGCGTAAATCAGCAGGGGGACAAAAGGTCAAGCGCGCGAAGATGGAATAACTTACATGGCCACAGCACGGTGTTCCTTAGATCTATCGCCCTATGCAAAACATAAAAATTGTTTGTTTTCACTGAGATATGGCTCCACGGCAACATTCCTGACGAGGCCATTCAACTGGAAGATATGGCGATGTTCCGTGCCGACAGGGAAACAGCGAGCTCCGGTAAGAGCCGGGGGGGTGGGCTATGCATCTATGTTAACAAGAACTGGTGCGTCAATGCCACGTTAGTGTCTAAACACTGCTGTCCGTTGGCGGAGTTCCTTATTGTAAATTGTCGGCCACATTATTTGCCGAGGGAATTCAGCAACGTGTATGTAGCTGGTGTTTACATAGCGCAGAGCCCTAATGCTAAAGCTAATGCTAAGAAGGCACTCGGGGTACTGCACAATGCGATTAGTGAAATCCAAACTTCACACCCGGACAGTTTTGTGGTGGTTGCGGGGGATTTTAACCACACCAGCCTAAAGACTGTGCTCCCCAAGGTTAAACAATGTGTAGACTTTAAGACCAGAGGAGAGAATATGTTGGACTTAGTGTACACAAACACAGATGCATATAAGGCGATACCCCGCCCCCATCTCGGCCGTTCTGATCACATGTCCGTGATGCTGCTGCCTGCCTACAAACCTTTATTGAAGCGCAGCAGGCCAGCAATGAAACAAACCAGGATTTGGCCAGAGAGTGCAACCTCTGCACTGAAAGACTGTTTTCTGCACACAAACTGGGAGGTCTTCAAAATAGCAGCCTCCCAGGAAGACAAGACAGATGTGGAGGAGTATGCTGATACAGTCACCAGCTACATCGCGAAGTGCACAGAGGATGTCACTACAGTGAAGACCATCACTATGCGGGGTAATCATAAGCCCTGGATGACTGCAGAGGTGTGCTCACTGCTTACAGCCAGAGATGCAGCCTTCAGAGCGAAGGACAGGATCGCCCTCCGCTCAGCCAGGTCTGCGCTCTCAAAGGGAATTAAGGCGGCGAAGCGCGCCTATGCGGAGAAAATCCAGGGACACCTCTGTGACACTAGGAACACCAAGCAGATGTGGCAGGGAGTTTGGACACTGACGGGCTATAAGTCTAGGCAGGGGGTCGATGATGACGGCGCTTCACTTCCAGACAGGCTTAACGACTTCTTTGCACGTTTTGAAGCATCAAACTCGACAATCAGAGGGAGGGTTGGCCCACCCCCACCATCGGTCGGACCAGCTTTTACCATCAACACAGCGGACACACGGAGGACCCTAACCAGAGTCAACCCATGAAAGCTGCAGGTCCGGACAACATTCCGGGACGTGTGCTCCGAGACTGCACGAGCGAGTTGGCGGATGTCCTGACTGACATTTATAACATCTCCCTGAGTCAGGCCATTGTTCCCAGATGCTTCAAGACCTCTATCATTGTACCGGTGGCAAAGAAACCAGTTGTGTCCTGTTTGAATGACTATCGTCCTGTTGCACTGACACCAATTGTGATGAAGTGTTTTGAACGGCTTGTCAAACCACACATTACAGCCTGCCTCCCTGCATCACACGACCCGCTCCAGTTTGCATATCGTTCAAACCGCTCCACGGAGGATGCTATAGTCACCACCCTACACTCTGTCATCACCCACCTGGACCAGAAAGACACCTACGCCAGACTCCTGTACACTGATTTCAGTTCAGCATTCAACACCATTATTCCCCAGAGACTGATGGAGAAATTACTCCTTTTCTGTCTGAACACCGCCACATGTCTCTGGATCCTGGATTTCCTGACTGAGAGACCTCAGTCTGTCCGGGTTGGAAACAACATCTCCAACTCTGTCACGCTGAGCACCGGATCCCCTCAAGGCTGTGTACTCAGTCCACTGTTGTTTACACTTCTAACACATGACTGTGTATCCAGACACGAGGGGAACCAGATTATTAAGTTTTCAGACGACACCACGGTGGTGGGACTTATTCAGAGGGATGAGGAATCAATGTACAGGGAAGAAGTGAGAGACCTGGAGGGCTGGTGCAGGGAGAACAATCTGGTGCTCAACATGGACAAAACGAAGGAGAGGATTATCGACTTCCGGCGGTCACAGCCTGAGCACGTCCCCCTCAGCATCGGCGGCCGTTTAGTGGAGAGAGTAGAGAACATCAAGTTCCTCGGAGTGCAGATCTCGCAGGACCTGACCTGGAGCAAGAATTCCTTGGAGATCAGGAAGCGGGCTCAGCAGAGACTGCACTTCTTGAGGAAACTCAAACAGGCCTCTCTCCCCATCTGCATCCTCAGGACCTTCTACAGAGGTGTGGTGGAGAGTGTTCTGACGTACTGCATTGCTACATGGTACTCCAGCTGCAGTATGTCAGACAAAAAAGCCCTGCAGAGGATAGTCAAGGGGGCTGAGAGGGTAATTGGAGTCTCCCTCCCCTCTGTCCAAGAACTTTTTCAGAACCGTTGTAGGAGCAGGGCACTGAACATTGTCAAGGACCGTTCTCACCCTCTGCATAAACACTTTGAACTTCTTCCATCTGGAAAACGATTCCGGAGCATCAGAGGCAGAACCACAAGACTGATCAACAGCTTCCTTCCACAAGCTGTCAGGATGCTGAACAGTTGACCCGGAATCTCTCATACACACTACTGCACCTACGGACATTTTGTATATTATTTGTATATTATAGTTAGCTTTTTTTTTAGTTTTTTTTCCCCCCAAGTATGTCTCAGGGATGTGTGAATGGATGGGGGGGTAGGGGTGGGGGGTGGAGCTATGTGGGAGTGTGTCTTAAATCATGCTCCTGTATTCACAGACATTTTTAACACCTCCCTTAAGTTATGCCACGTGCCATCCTGCCTCAAATCCTCCACCATCATCCCTGTCCCCAAGAAGCCACGGATCACTGGACTTAATGACTACAGACCTGTAGCGCTCACCTCTGTAGTCATGAAGTCCTTTGAGCGCCTGGTCCTGTCCCACCTCAAGTCCATCACCACCCCTCTCCTGGACCCGCTGCAGTTTGCCTACCGAGCCAACAGGTCTGTAGACGATGCAGTCAACCTGGCCCTCCACTCCATCCTGCAGCACCTGGACTCCCCGGGAACCTACGCCAGGATCCTGTTTGTGGACTTCAGCTCCGCATTCAACACCATCCGCCCCGCTCTGCTCCGGGACAAGCTGTCCCTGCTCAACGTGCCTGACTCCCTCTGCAGGTGGATCATCGACTTCCTGACGGACCGGAGGCAGCATGTGCGGCTGGGAAAGACTGTCTCAGACTATACTAGCATCAGCACCGGATCACCCCAGGGCTGTGTACTTTCCCCCCTACTCTTCTCCCTTTACACCAACTCCTGCACCTCCAGCCACCAGTCTGTCAAGTTGATCAAGGTTGCGGACGACACCACCCTCATCGGGCTCATCTCCAACGGCGACGAGTCCGCCTACAGGAGAGAGGTGGCCCAGCTGGCGTCCTGGTGCAGCAATAACAACCTGCAGCTGAACGCTCTGAAGACAGTGGAGATGATTGTAGACTTCAGGAAAGTCACTACTCCTCTGCCCCCCCTCACCCTCTCAGGCTCTCCCATCACCACTGCTGATTCCTTCCGCTTCCTAGGCACTACCATCACCCGGGACCTCAAATGGGAGCTGACCATCAGCTCACTCATCAAAAAAGCCCAGCAGAGGATGTTCTTCCTGCGGCAGCTGAGGAAGCTCAAGCTACCCACCAAGATGTTAGTGCAGTTCTACACAGCCATCATCGAGTCCATCCTCACCACCTCCATAACCGTGTGGTACGCAGGAGCCACTGCCAGGGACAGACTAAGGCTGCAGCGCGTCGTGCGCACTGCTGAGAAGGTGATCGGCTGCAAGCTCCCATCTCTCCAGGATCTGTACATCTCCAGGACCCGGAGGCGTGCTGGCCGGATCATAGCCGATCCCTCACACCCTGGTCACGTACTGTTTGCCCCCCTCCCCTCTGGTAGAAGACTTCGGTCCATCCAGACTAAAACCTCCCGTCACATGAACAGCTTCTTCCCCTCTGCCATTAGACTGCTGAACACTAAGTGACTCTCGTGCACCATGTACAGCAGCTCAACCAGACTCATGTCAATCATCACTGTTTTCTTCCTGCATTACCGACTGCACTATATAGTTCTCCACAGTATCTGCTGCTGGCTAATATATATTTTAACTGTTGACCAGTATCACTTAATCTTATCCTACACTTTATTACATGTATAGTTTATTTCTCTTATCTTATCATGTTTAATGTTGCAGCATTGTACCGAGACAAATTCCTAGTTTGTGTACTACATGAACAATGGCAATAAACCTGATTCTGATTCTGATTCTGATTCTGATGCTGCTTCTATTTATATGGATGCCAAGAGAAACGCAATTTCATCTTGCCTGCACTACAGTTGTATGTACAGCAATATGACAATAAAGTTTGATTTGATTTGATTTGATAAAATTAGGATCCTTAAACATCAATGGTGGGAGGGGCAATCATAAGAGGGGATATAATTAGTGACCTTTTCCGACGGAAACATCTCAACATTTTGTTTTTGCAGGAAACTCATACCACTTCGCCAGATGAAGTGGAATGGGGCTTGTGGTGGAAGGGCCCTTTTTCACTCAGTCACGGTACCAGTCTTAGTGCAGGAGTGGCCATTTTGTTTGGGGAATCAGTAAATGCAACAGTTTTATCAGTGATGGAGATAGTGAGGGGCAGGCTGCTTCTTGTTAGGGCCGAAATAGGGAATTCCGTGTTTTGCCTGGTCAACGTTTATGCTCCAAACCACAGTTCTGAAAGGGCTGCCTTTTTCAATACACTGACAAATGAATTGCAGAGCTATCACCAAGACCAACTTATTGTTGCTGGTGATTTCAACTGTACCTTGGACTTCACTCTGGATCGCACTAATGCAGAGCCCCATCTGCAGTCTTCTCGACTCTTAAAAAATCTCACTGTACAGTTCGACTTATTGGACACATGGAGGTCTAAACATGCAAACGCTAGACAGTATACCTTGGTCCGAGTCACTGACGGTGTTGTCAGTGCTGCTAGATTAGACAAGATATATGTTTCTCAAACCTTTGGCCCCGGAATCCTCCACAGTAACATAAGTCCCGTAGGTTTCACGGATCATCACCTGGACACTGCGGTGTTAATTACCTCACCAGGGGAAGGGACTAAATCTCATTGGCACTTCAATAACAAGCTCCTTCAGGACAACACCTTTTGTCAATATTTTGTGTGTTTCTGGGAAAACTCGAGGACCACAAAGGCTCGTTTTAGTTCCCTGGAACAGTGGTGGGAGGTTGGCAAAGTGCAAATTTGCATTTTTTGTCAACAGTACACTGCGAAATCCACTTCCATCATCAAGGCCAAGGTCGGTGAACTTGAGGACACTGTCAAGAGGCTGGAGGACAGTTTGGTTACAGATCAGGATTCTAACGCAGGTCCTTTGCTGCAGGAGAAGAGATCGGCCCTGCGCACATTAATGCAGGAAAGAGTGAAGGGGGCACTTGTGAGGTCACGGTTCACTCGCCTGCAGGACATGGATGCCCCAACGTCCTTCTTCTTCAATCTGGAGAAGTCTGCTGCGAAAAAGAAGTTGATGACTTGCTTGACGCTCCCAGATGGTCGAGTGACTACAAATCCATCCGAGATGCGGCGCCATGCAGTGGATTACTACGGGGCCCCTTTTTGCTGCAGGACCGTGTTTCTTGGAATCTCAAAACCAGCTCTTCGAAGGTCTTCCGGTGCTCAGCCCGGAGGACAGGGCCGCTCTGGACTGTGCCCTGACTTTGGATGAGTTAACTGTGGCTGTTAATCAGATGGCTCTGGGACGTGCACCTGGACTTGATGGTCTTTCTTCTGACTTCTTTAAGCATTTTTGGAATATTATTGGATCAGACTTCTATGACGTACTAACTGCCTGTTACAGAAAGGGAACCTTACCTGTCTCCTGCCGTCGTGCAGTGCTATCTCTGTTGCCTAAGCAGGGGGACTTGGCCCTGCTGAAAAACGAGGCCCGTGGCTCTTCTTTGCACGGACTACAAGGTGCTTTCAAAAGCCCTGGCAAACAGACTGAACAATGTCTTGGGTTTGATCATAGATAGGGATCAAACATATTGTATTCCTGACCGGACCATTATGGACAATATTTTTCTCGTACGTGACGTTCTCCGGCTCAGTAAATGTTATGACTTACAGTTCGGTATTATGTCTTTGGACCAAGAAAAGGCTTTTGATAGGGTTGACCATTCCTATTTATTTTCCACACTGAAGGGGTTTGGTTTTGGCAATATGTTTTTTGAGGTGGGTCAATCTGTTATATACTGGAGCTGAGTGTTTGGTAAAGATGGGGGCAGGGGCGTATTCCCCTGTACACCGGGGAATACGCCAGGGTTGTCCAATCTCGGGTCAACTGTACAGCTTGGCTACTGAGCCTTTGCTGTGCAGGATGCGCCCTCAGCTGGGTGGTCTGGTTCTGCCGGGGCCCTCCAGCAGTTGCCGCCCGATCGTCTTGTCTGCTTACGCGGATGACGTCAGCATTTTCATCACGTCCCACGGTGATGTACAGCGTCTGGTGGACACTTTTGTCTGTTTATGAAAGGGCATCTTCTGCCCGGGTGAATTGGACCAAGAGTGAGGGTCTATTGGTGGGCCAGTGGTCACATCAGGATGTTCCTTGGCTACCCGGCGGTATTGTGTTGGGGGTTTTTCTGGGTTCGGAGGCATTTGAACGCAAGAACTGGGAGGGTGTTAAGGACGAGGTGTGTGCTCACTTTTCTAAATGGAAATGGTTGCTACCACAGCTGTCATATAGGGGCAGGGTTCTGGTCGCCAATAATCTGGTCGCTCCGGCTCTTTGGCATAGGCTTGTTGCTTTGACACCGCCCAGGAGCCTCATGGAGGAGGTTAAGAAGATCATTGTGGATTTCTTTTGGTCTGGCCGGCATTGGGTCCGTGCGCCTGTTCTCTACCTGCCTGTTGCCGAGGGTTGACAGGGCCTGGTGGACATACACTCCAAGATCGCCTGCTTTAGGCTTCAGACTGCACAATGCCTCCTTTACGGATGCGGGCCCTGTTGGATGGACACTGCAAAACTGCTCCTGAGGAGAGTTGGCTGCTTGGGCTATGATAAGCAGCTCTTCCTCGTGACATCTGGGGCAGTGGACCTTACTGGACTTTCTGCTTTTTACACATCCGTCTTGCATGCATGGCGAGTCTTCACCGTAGCCCGCTTCCCTGACGAGACACCGGGCATATGGCTGTTCGACGAACCACTGTTTTTCAATCAATTCATCGACACTCAGGTGCTGCAGTCGGTCAGTCTGCGGACTTGTTTACGAAAGGCACGCTGTACCAAGCTTGGTTATCTTATGAAGATGTCGACCACATTGATGGAAACGCTGAGGCGGAGTGCCAACATTACATCTGTCAGACTGCTGCAGAGGGTGGTGGGGGAAGTGTGCGCCGCCCTGCCACAACCACTTTGAGCGTTTGCGACAAACCGGACTCTTTCAACTCAATGGGATGACGACACTGTGTCCAACTTTCCTGCCATTTCCATAAGTCCAGCTGTGGGGGAGTGGCAGGGGGGAGAGGATCACCTGCTGGCCTTCAGAAATCCTCGTCTGGGCAGGTTCCAGTTTGTGGGGAAGAAGACGGTGTATCACATCTGTGTGAAGGTTCTGAATCTGCGCTCTCTGATGGACGTGACAGAGTCAAAGTGGGCGGGATTTTTGGGGCCAGAGGTCTCCCCGAAAGGCAGCTGGCGGTGCATGTATAAGCTCCCTATTGAGAAACGGATGGCGGCTCTCCAGTGGAGGATTGTTCATGGGGCAATAGCTACAAATAAATACAGAGCACGCCTGGATCCAACTGTGTGGGGGGGGGGGTGTTTGTTTTGTTCCCAAGTTGAGACCCTGGAGCATTTGTTTGTTCAATGTTTTTGTTTATCTGGCCTTTTTGATCTTTTGCGAGTGTGGTTTCAGGCTTTGGGTGAATGTTTCTCTTTTGGTTTGTTCATTTACGGTCCAAAATATAAAGTGGCAAAGAAGTCTGCGCACACTTTGATGAACTTCCTATCTGGTACTGCTAAACTTGCCATCTGGCTGACAAGGAAAAATCGGACTACCAACGCTGGGAATAAGGATCCTGTGTCTGCTTTCAAGGCCTTGTTAAAAGTCAGACTCCAGGTGGAGTTCTCATACTATCAAATGGTGAACAATTTGGAGGCATTCACCAATAGATGGACTGTAGGGAATGTTTTGTGTTCTGAATACACCTGGAGTCTGACTTTTAACAAGGCCTTGAAAACAAACACAGGATCCACATCGCCAGTGTTAATAGTCCGATTTTTTCTTGTCAGCCAGATGGCAAGTTTAGCAGTACCAGATAGGAAGTTTAGCAAAGTGTGCACAGACTTCTTAGCCTCTTTATACTTTGGACCGTAAATAAACAAACCAAAAGAAAAACATTCACCAAAATTATGAAACCACACTTTCAAAAGATCAAAAAGCCCAGATAAACGAAACATTTAACAAACAAATGCTCCAGGGTCTCAACTTGGGAACAAAACAAACATTCCCCCCCCCCCACATTAGGATCCAGGTGTGCTCTGTATTTATTCGTAGCTATTGCCCCATGTACAATCCTCCACTAGAGATCTGCTGCCTGTTTCTCAATAGAGAGCTTGTACATGGACCGCCAGCTGCCTTTTGGGGAGAATACTGGCCCCAAAAACCCCGCCCACTTCGACTCTTTCTCCTCTGTCAGAGAGCGCAGATTCAGAACCTTCACACAGATGTGATACACCGTCTCCTTCCCTACAAACTGGAACTTGCCCAAACGAGGAGTTCTGAAGGACAGCAGGTGATCCTCTCCCTCCTGCCACTCTCCGACAGCTGGACTTATGGAAAGGGCAGGAAAATTGGACACAGTGTCCTCATCCTATTGATTGGAAAGAGTACGGTTTTCCGCAAAGGCTCTAAGTGGTCGTGGCAGGGCAGCACACACTTCCTTCACCACCCTATGCACCAGTCTGACAGATGTAATGTTGACACTCCGCCCCAGCGTTTCTATGGACGTGGTTGACATCTTCATAAGATGACCAAGCTTGGTACAGCCTGCCTCTCTTAAACAAGTTCGCAGACTGATTGTGATTAGAGTTACAGGATTCTGAAACAATTAATTTGAAATAACATGTACTTACTTCTCTGCACATGGGTATTTTTTATCTCTGAATTAACAAATTCCATGTTTGCATGGTGTTGAGACAAACTCTGACTTTGAAACCATTAGTGATATCCACACAATCCTGCTTCAGCATGATTAATGTGCTTCAACCATTTATTAGTTTGAAAAGTCTATTAAGTATTTGTATGCCAGAATTACCAAAAAAAAACCCAAACACCAATGTCTTTTCAAAATCTACCTCAAAATCTTGCCTAAATCCAAATGAAACCATTTACCTTTTTGAAAAAGGTTGATTTAATTTGTGGTGACATTCCCCCTCATACATAAGCATTTTATATTTTCCGCAGAATATTCTGTGTTACACGGGCATTTTTTAAAATTACCACCCTACGCAGAGGTGTGGTATTGATTCAAACTCAGACAATAATTTGAAAATATCGGCACCAAGCATTGAAAAGGAAATAGCCATGCTTAAAACGTGGTTTGATAAAAGAATTCGTTGTCGGCCTCCGTCGGTCTATGATGAACATGGAAGAGAATGCTAAACATCTACTCTGCTGGAACAGCACCGCCTGTGGCTGAACAGGCCGATGCTCGAATGGCAGTCCCTGTCACACAGGTCGCACTTGTGGGTGGTCTCCATGCTGCTGGGTCTGTGGCGGTTCTTTCTGAGGGTCCTTTTTTCATCTGCTGCAGCAGTCAGTCTCTCTTCACCCGCCTTGAGCTGTCTGGTCAGGGTGCCTCTCCATTTGGAGCGGTCCGTTGCAAGGTCCTCCCAGCGCTCTATGTTGATCTCCAGGGCCTTCATGTCTCTCTTGCAGACATCTCTAAAACGCAGCTGTGGGCGGCCAACGTCTCTCCTGCCAGTCGCCAGTTCTCCGTAGAGGATGTCTTTGGGGATTCTGCCATCCTCCATACGGTGAACGTGGCCTAGCCAGCGGAGCCTGCGCTGCCTGAGTAGAGTGAACATGGAGGGAAGGCCAGCACGGGACAGAACTTCTGTGTTGGGCACATTGTCCTGCCAGGATATGTCCAGGATGTGGCGAATGCAGCGCAAGTGGAAGGAGTTCAGTCTCTTTTCCTGCCAGGCGTATGTTGTCCACGTCTCACTCCCATAGAGCAGAGTGCTGATGACGCAGGCGTTGTACACTGCCATCTTTGTCTTGACAGAGAGTTTGGGATTCTCCCACACTCGTGTGGTGAGGCGAGCGAGTGTGAAGGCTGATTTTCCAATCCTCTTGTCGATCTCTGTATCAAGGGAGAGGTTGTTGCTGATCGTGGACCCCAGGTACGTGAACTGATTCACGACCTCCAGCTTGTAGTCATCGATGGTGATGGTTGGTGGTGCTTCCGTGCCTTGCGCCAAGACGTTAGTCTTCTTCAGGCTGATGGTAAGCCCGAAGTCCTTGCATGCCTGGGAGAAGCGGTCCACCAGGGTCTGAAGCTTCTGCTGTGTGTGGGTTGCGACTGCAGCGTCGTCTGTGAACAGCATGTCTCTAATTACAGCCTTGCGTACTTTGGTTCTGGCTTTCAGGCGGGCGAGGTTGAAAAGCCTGCCGTCAGATCTTGTGTGCAGGTAGATTCCCTCTGTTGCTGTGCTGAAGGCACGCCTCAGGAGCCTAGCAAAGAAAATCCCAAAGAGGGTTGGCACAAGTACACAGCCCTGTTTCACTCCACTGCGTATGTTGAATGGCTCTGAGACGTTGCCATCGTGCTGCACTATCCCCTGCATGTTGGTGTGAAACGATTCGATGAGGCTTTGCAACTTTGGTGGGCATCCTATCTTTGGCAGGATCTTGAAAAGGCCCTCTCTACTGACCAGATCGAACGCTTTGGTGAGGTCGATGAGGGCGACGTACAGGGGCATGTTCTGTTCTCTGCATTTTTCCTGGAGTTGGCGGATAGAGAATGTCATGTCTAACGTTGATCACTCAGCGCGGAAGCCACACTGAAACTCGGGGTAGACACGTTCGGCAAGCTTCTGTAGACGAACGAGAACAACTCGTGCATAGACTTTGCCAACAACGCTGAGGAGGGAGATGCCCCTGTAGTTGTTGCAGTCGCTTCTCTCCCCTTTGTTTTTGTAGAGGGTGATGATCTTGGCGTCCCTCATGTCCTGTGGTACGGCACCTTCCTTCCAGCACTGGCAGAGGACGTCATGCAATGGCAGCAGTAGGGCGGTCTTGTAGTGCTTGATCAGGTCGGGGGGTATGCCGTCGTTGCCGGGTGCCTTGCCAGCAGCCAAGCTATCAATGGCCTTGCTGAGTTCGTTGATGGTTGGCTCGGCGTCAAGTTCGTCCATGGATGGCAGGCAGTCGATGGCATCAAGGGTTGACGGTGTCACGGTGTTCTGTCTGGAGTAGAGGTCGGAGTAGTGTTCCACCCATCTCTCCATCTGCTTGTTCTTTTCTGTGATCATCTCCCCAGTGGAGGATTTGAGGGGGGCCATCTTGCTCTGAGCCGGACCAAGTGCTTTCTTGATGCCATCGTACATACCACGGATGTTCCCTGTTATGGCAGCAGTTTGAATGTCTTGGCTGAGCTGAGTCCAGTACTCGTTGGCACAGCGCCGAGCAGTCTAATGAACTTTGCTTCTCGCAGCCCTGAGAATCTGGAGATTCTTCTCGTTTGGGTACTTCTTGTACTCAGCAAGTGCTGAGCACTTGGCTTCAATGACGGGGGTCATCTCGGTCAACCTGGCATCAAACCAGTCCTGTGACTTCGAGGTCTTCCTCCCAAAGGTAGCCAAGGCTATGCGGTGGATGGTGTTTCGCAGCTCTTCCCACTTCTGCTTTGCAGATTCTCCTTCTTGTGGTACACCAAGTTCCTTCTCAAAGGTGGAGGCAAACTGCTCAACAAGTTCTGGTTGGGCCATCTTGCTGGTGTCAATCCATGCCTTTCCAGGCTGTCTAGCACGATGGAATTTCTTCAGCTGCAGCTTGACCTTGCAACACACCAATGAATGGTCTGTGTCGCAATCTGCACTCTGGAATGAACAGGCGATTAGCACGTTCTTCAGTGAGGTGAGCCTGGTCAGGATCAAGTCCAGTTGGTGCCAGTGCTTTGAGCGCGGATGTCGCCAGGAAACCTTGTGTTGGGGCTTGGTCTTGAAGAACGAGTTTGTGATGCACAGATCGTGATATGTGCAGAACTCGAGCAGCCGCTGTCCGTTGTCGTTCATTCTGCCCACGCCAAATAGTCCAATACAGGAGGGCCAGGAGTCGTGGTCAGCACCCACTCTGGCATTGAAGTCTCCAAGGAGAATGAGTTGTTCAGAGTTGGGGATGATCCTGACAGTTGTCGCGAGATTCTCGTAGAACTCGTCTTTTGCCTCTGGTGTGGCTGTCAGTGTTGGGGCATACACACTGACGAGGGTGACTGGGCCTTGAGTGGTGTTGAGGCGGAGGGTGAGGAGTCGTGCAGAGCCATTGCTGCCCGGTTCCACCATCTTCAGCAAGGTGTTCTTCACTGCGAAGCCCACTCTGTGTTCCCTGTGTTCGTCACTGCCCTTTCCCTGCCAGTAGAACGTGTAGTCCTTCTCTCTCAGTGTGCCTGCGTCAGCCAACCGTGTTTCCTGGAGAGTGGCGATATCCACTCCCAGTCTCTTCAGCTCATTATTGATGATGGCAGTCTTCCTGGTGTCGTTGATGTCCTTGAGGTTAGCAGCGAGTCCTGTCATCATAGTGCGGACGTTCCAAGTTCCCAGTTTTAGAGTTGGTCTCTTTTGTTTTTTTGTCTTGCCTGGTGCGAAGGTTCTCAGCCTGCTGTTCAGACTTCTCCTCATCCCCATGCACCCAATGAGGAAAGCAAGCTGTGGCGGGACAACACCTTATTGGTTGGGGGCTGCCCAGCTTGAGGCGAGCGGTAGCTGTCCAGTGAGATCCGATGATCCCTCCCACCGTCGGGAACAACCCCTGGCGCCGCGCTCTACGCCAATTGAGTGGTGGCTTATAACCGGTACCTGTCATTCCCCGTGTTTTGTCTATGCCAAAGGCGAAGCTGGAGTGTCCCCTCCAGTGATACGGTGTTCTACCTTCCAGCGTTGGGCGTTGGTAGGATTCAAGCCTGGGCAGAAAGATATGGAGGACAAAATGTTGCCCATGCAGCATGTCCCCCCTCTCCACGTCACTGATGAATCCAAAGGAACAGCAGGGCTGCTACAGTTTGGCACCAGTGCCATCGCAGGAGCTGCCAGAACAATGTTGAGCACAACAGAGAACTGCCTTAGGGGCTCCAACTCCAGATTTTTTCTCAGGGTTGACTCCCGAAGCCTTTCCCGTGACCGGGTGTGCCGCAAGGCAGCGGAGGTTTGAAATCAGGGTTTACCTTCCCCTAGATGGGCTACCTTCCCAGGTTGACGAGCCACCATCTACCCGAAGCATCTGGTTTTAAGGCGCCAGAGATCCGCCCTCGCCCCTTCTCCTATTAGTAAAAGCAGTTCCGCCGGGCTTAGAGGCTAAACCACACGGGCAGGCTAGGAGTTGGACTTAGTTGTCAGAGGCTTTTCGAGACGCACGCCATAAGGAGCATTTTATGAGCACTGGGAGTTTAACCCCAGTGCCGCTCCTGGCTATGACAACCTTGGAACCTGATAAAAGAATAAGTCATCTTTAAATCTGATGAAAAAAAAAAGTTTATGGTAGATGTGTATTGGTGGAATAAGTTTAAAATAAATAAGTTTCTCTTCTTCCTACACAGCTGTACAAACCAATAAATAAACAATTTTTTTGTATGTTCTTATTATTTTTTGATTTGTGTGTATTATGAACACTTGAATTTTTGGTTAGCCACCAAGCTCCGGAGAAGTTTCTGTTTAACATTTTGAAACAGACCTTCATTCTCACAAAAAAAAAAAAAAAAAAAAAATTATACAAAACAACAATCTCACGGTATTTTACTTACAGACATGCAGTCCAAACTTCAAGTGCGCAGAAAAAAGTGCTTCTGCATGAACCTTAAGTCATTTGATTTTAAAAAGAAGGCAACAAGATGCTGTAAATTTAGCTTTTAGATTGGGCATCATGTTTATAGTTTATTGTTTTTTCCTACAGAAATAAATACTGCATAACCAACTTTGTCTCTACCTTTAAATACCTGGGCTCAACAATTTCTCATACTGGTGACCTAAGGCCTGAGGTTGTCTATAAAGTGGTTAAAGATCCTTCTGCTTGAAGAATTGTGTTGCCAACACATTTTGGCTCTAAGAAAAAAACAAACTGAATTCTGCAAATATCAGTTTAAGCTTTAAACAACTAAAAATGAACACTTTAACGGATCAACATTTTGAGTCTTCCGAAAAGTACTTCTGTCTATGTATTTATTGACTTAAAATACACCAATTCTATGTACGCTGTTTAATAATTTTCAAATTTCACACCATAATAATATAAATACCACAATTCCTAAAGGAAACTTTAGCTCTCTACCTACCCACGAGTAATACAAACGTAGAAACTCGGAAAAGAAGGTAATTGCTTCAACCCGATTAACGTGTAATGTGAAAAATCCTAAGGACCGCAGAATCCTTCTCAATGAGTAACTTTTGATGTAATTTATTCTTTCCGCACAACCAGATTGCTAAATCCGGCATATTTACATTTGTACTAATGTCCCTTTCAAATAAACTTTAAACTTAACCTTTTGACAACTCTAATGCGATCCAAACCATAAGCACAATATTATTTCATGAATAGCATTTTATCAAATATTTTATATATATAATAGCATTTTATCAAATAGCGGATATCAGGTTCGTTGTAGACAACTGATTTTTCTTTCCACCGGGCGGACTCAGCTCTGGTTTACTTTTGAGCATCTTGTAACCGGTTTCCTAGCCCTTTAGAGCGGCTATATAAAACCCTTGATTTATATGAATCAATATTATCATCAAAGCTTCCTTTCCTAGCCAAACTTCTTGAGAAAGTGGTGTCCAAACAGCTCACTGCTTTTCTGGAGACAAATTTAATCTATGACATGTTTCAGTCTGGGTTCAGACAACGCCACTCGACTGAAACTGCTTTAGTAAGAGTGGCTAGTGATATCATGATGTCGGCTGATACCGGGAAATCTACGGTCCTGGTCCTGCTGGATCTTTCCTCGGCCTTTGACATGGTGGACCACACCATTATGACAAACAAACTGAGGGACCTGGTGGGGATGACAGGTCCTGTTCTGAAGTGGTTCTCCTCCTACTTGACTGGTAGAAGTTTCAGTGTATCTTCTAATAACATCCAGTCTAACTCAGCCGATTTGCAGTATGGTGTGCCCCAAGGTTCTGTCCTAGGGCCACTACTGTTCCTACTGTACATTCTCCCCCTTGGCCGCATCATACAGCAGTATAATAATATCTCCTATCATCTCTTTGCAGACGACATCCAGATATACTGCTCGTTTAACAAGTCTGAGCTCCACATACTCAGCTCCTTAACAAACTGCCTGTCCCACATAAAGCAGTGGCTTAATGACAACAGCCTCCAGCTAAACTTTGGCAAAGCAGAGACTTTGATCATTGCCCCAGACAGCGACATATCAGGCATAAAACAATACCTTGGTGACTTGGGCAGTACAGTTAAAACAAAGCTGAGAAACTTGGGTGTCATCTTTGATAAGGCCATGTCATTGGAACATTACACCAAACAACTGATAAAAAACTGTCACTTCCAACTGTGAAATATCTCCAAGCTCAGGACCATGATTTCACACAAAGAGCTGGAGATGATCATTCACGCATTTGTCTCCTCACGTTTGGACTACTGTAATAGCCTTTTTACTTGTTTGAACAAAAAGGAACTGGCTCATCTGCAGTTTGTTCAAAACTCTGCTGCGAGGCTCCTGACACGTGCAAACAGGAGAGACCACATTACACCTGTCCTTAGATCACTCCACTGGCTCCCTGTTCTGTATCGTGTCCACTTTAAGATCTTGGTGCTCACTTTCCGAGCAATTCACGGTCAGGCCCCCGCATATATGGCTGCTCTGATTCAGCCCTACAGCTCAACCCACAGCCTGAGATCCTCAGGACAGCACTTGCTCATGGTTCCCCGCACCCACTTTGCTACCAGAGGTGACAGGTCTTTTAAAGCAGTAGCACCACGCTTGTGGAATGACCTTCCTCTGCACCTTGGAGCCATGGACAGTGTTGTGAGTTTTAAAACCCACCTGAAAACATTCCTGTTTAAACAGGCATTTTAATCCAAGATTGACTGAAGGCTGTTACCACCTGACTGCACAGAGTGTATTTTTTGTATCTTAGTTCTACTTTAATTTGTATTTTAACTGCATCTTAACTGTATTATTGTATTTCAATTGTATTTTATTGCATTTTAATTTGTATTTTAGTTGTATTTTAATTGTTTTGATTGTTGTTGCACTGTAAAGCACTTTGTGACTTTATATGTCTGTGAAAAGTGCTATATAAATAAAGCTTACTTACTTACTTACTTACTTACAAAAATGAAAACTGAGTCACAAGGCATTTGCAGAAATTCAACAGCTCAGTTAAACACTAACAATCAATCAATCAATCAATCAATCAGTCAATCAACCTTTATTGTCGTGATGCTATGCATACAACTGTAGTGCAAGCAAGATGAAATTGCGTTTCTCTAGGCATATTGTAAAAGAAAATAATTTAAAAACACACTCACACACCCCACCCCGACAGCCATTCACACATCCCTGAGACACATTTGGATATTAAAGTAATGTTAACTTATTACAGTTGCAGTTAAAATGATAATAACTGCCTATGTATATATAAAACAATTAAAATGGCTAAGTGAATCTAAGTAGCTAAGAGAAAAAAATACTTAAAACTGACGAAAACTATAATATACATATAATATACATAATGTCCATAAAGTGCAGTGATATGTGTAAAGGATTCCGGATCAACTGTTCAGCATCCTAACAGCTTGTGGAAGGAAGCTGTTGATCAGTCTGGCGGTTCTGCCTCTGATGCTCCGGAATCGTTTGCCAGATGGCAGCAGTTCAAAGTGTTTGTGCAGAGGGTGAGAGTGGTCCTTAACAATGTTCAGTGCCCTGCTCCTACAACAGCTCTGAAAAAGTTCTTGAACAGAGGGGAGGGGAACTCCAATTACCTTCTCAGTTCCCTTAACTATCCTCTGCAGAGCTTTTTTGTCTGACATACTGCAACTGGAGTACCATGTTGCAATGCAGTACATCAGAACACTCTCCACCACACCTCTGTAGAAGGTCCTGAGGATGCAGATGGGGAGAGAGGCCTGTTTGAGTTTCCTCAAGAAGTGCAGTCTCTGCTGAGCCCGCTTCCTGATCCCCAAGGAATTCTTGCTCCAGGTCAGGTCCTGCGAGATCTGCACTCCGAGGAACTTGATGTTCTCCACTCTCTCCACCGAACGGCCACTGATGCAGAGAGGGACGTGTTCAGGCCGTGATCGCCGGAAGTCGATAATCATCTCCTTCGTTTTGTTCACGTTGAGCACCAGATTGTTCTCCCTGCACCAGCCCTCCAGGTCTCTAACTTCTTCCCTGTACATTGATTCCTCATCCATCTGAATAAGTCCCACCACTGTGGTGTCATCCGCAAACTTAATAATCTGGTTCCCCTCGTGTCTGGACACACAGTCATACAGACTGAGGTCTCTCAGTCAGGAAATCCAAGATCCAGAGACATGTGGCAGTGTTCAGACCAAGAAGGAGTAATTTCTCCATCAGTCTCTGGTGAATAATGGTGTTAAATGCTGAACTGAAATCAATGTACAGGAGTCTGGAATAGGTGTCTTTCTGATCCAGGTGGGTAATGACAGAGTGCAGGGTAGTGACTATAGCGTCCTCTGTGGAGCAATTTGAACAATACGCGAACTGGAATGGGTCATGTGATGCAGGGAGGCAGGCTGTGATGTGTGGTTTAACAAGCCGTTCAAAACACTTCATCACAATTGGTGTCAGTGCGACAGGACGATAGTCATTCAGACAGGACACAACCACTTTCTTTGCCACCGGTACTATGATAGAGGTCTTGAAGCATCTGGGGATGATGGTCTGACTCAGGGAAATGTTATATATGTCAGTCAGGACATCCGCCAACTCACTCGCGCAGACTCAGAGCACACGTCCCGGAATGTTGTTCGGACCTGCAGCTTTACGTGGGTTAACCCTGATTAGGGTCCACCGTGTGTCCGCTGTGTTGATGGTGATAGCTGGCCCCACAGATGGTGAAGATGGGCCAGCCCTCCCTCTGATTGTCGGGTTTGATGCTTCAAAACGTGCAAAGAAGTTATTGAGCCTGTCTGGAAGCAAAGCGTCATCATCATCAACCCCCTGCCTAGACTTATAATCCGTCAACGCCCGTACTCCCTGCCACATCTGTTTGGTGGTCCCTGTGTCACAGAAATGTCCCTGGATTTTCTCCGCGTAGGCGCGTTTCGCCGTCTTAATTCCCTTTGCGAGCGCAGACCTGGCTGAGCAGAGGGCGATCCTGTTTTTCTCTCTGAAGGCTGCATCTCTGGCTGTGAGCAGCAAGCGCACCTCTGCAGTCATCCAGGGTTTATAGTTGCCCCATGCAGTGAAGGTCTTCAATATAGTGACATCCTCTGTGCACTTCGCGATGTAGCTGGTGACCATTTCAGTTTACTCCTCCACATCAATCCTGTTTTCCTGGGAGGCTGCTATTTTGAAAACCTCCCGGTCTGTATGCAGAAAACAGTCCTGCAGTGCCAAGGCTGCACCCTCTGGCCAAGTCCTGGATTGTTTCTCTACTGGTCTGCTGCGTTTCAGTAAGGGTTTGTAGGCAGGCACCAGCATCACGGATAGGTGGTCAGAATGGCTGAGGTGGGGGCGAGGTGTTGCCTTGTATGCATTTGGGAAATTTGTGTACACCAAGTCCAACATATTCTCTCCTCTGGTCTTAAAGTAGAACTGAACTCACCTTTTTGCCAAAAAAGTAGAATAGCAGATTAATTCCTTATTACCTATTGTATTTTTCAACACATAAAAGAAATTTTTAGGCCGTGCGATGGCCAAGCTATAAGCCGATAAACTTTTGCCTCTGGCTGGCAGTGCCAAACAAACCGGAAGTAGTGCAGACGACGTCACGAGTGTGACCCTTATCAAAACAACAATGGCAGATGATAGCAGTTCCAGCAGTCAAGAACACCAGAGTTTTCAGAGTGAAGAGGCATTCAGGATCGGTGACAAGACAGAGGAGGATGCAGGAGTGTCAAGTGAACAGGAAGAGAGCGAGGGAGGCATCGAACCGTACAGATTAGAGCCAGAATTTTCGGGGGATTCCGGCACCGACTCAGACCGCAGCAGTGATGGGGAGGAGAGTCGCTTATTGAATACAGAATGGTGAGTCTTTACTTTGGCATGTTTGGGGTGTCAGGATAAGGAAAATTAACAATAAAAAAGAAAGGGAAAAAAAAACATCAGCATTTTTCCAACTTATTACAGTGATCTCTCACTTATCGCGTTTAATGGGGACCAGAACCGACCGCGAAAAGTGAAAAACCGCGAAGTAGCGTCACCCCACCCCCAAGGGCGTCACAAGCACTATTTTGCACAAAAAGGCACAAGACAACAGCAAAAAGTGCCACTAAGCAACACGAGCGATAAAGAACAATGAATGCGGTCTTCCTTCGCTGGGTATAGGCGCTCGGCAGGGAGCGAAGCTGGGTAAAACGTCTCGGCCAATCAGCTTGCGAGGTAAAACGTCTCGGCCAATCAGCTTGCAAGATTCCCGAGCGGTGAAGAGGTGGGCGGAGAGGAGTGGAGCGGTGGTCAGAGAGGTAGATTTTCAGTTGTGCGGGCTCTCCGTGTTGATACCTGATGTTCTAATGTAGAAGGCAGGGAGACTACATTAGAACATCAGGTATCAACACGGAGAGCCCGCACAACTGAAAATCTACCTCTTTGACCACCGCTCCACTCCTCTCCGCCCACCTCTTCACCGCTCGGGAATCTCGCAAGCTGATTGGCCGAGACGTTTTACCTCGCAAGCTGATTGGCCGAGACGTTTTACCCAGCGAAGGAAGACCGCATTCATTGTTCTTTATCGCTCGTGTTGCTTAGTGGCACTTTTCGCTGTTCTGTTGTGCCTTTTTGTGCAAAATAGTGCTTGTGACGCCCTTGGGGGAGGGGTGACGCTACTTCGCGGTTTTTCACTTTTCGCGGTCGGTTCTGGTCACCATTAAACGCGATAAGTGAGAGATCACTGTATATCTAGAAACGCATCGCTTCCCGGTCGCTTTTCCTCCCCCTTTCTTTTCTTTCGTCGCCATGACAGCTTTCCTTGGCCACTGAACAGATCTTCCCAGGTGTTGGAAGTGTTTTGTAGTCGACTATCACGACAAAATGCACCAAAAACAACCTGTGTCGACGTGCTCGCAATGGTAAACATGAGGACTGGGTCACACTCGTGATGTCACGCGGAACTCCGGCTGCACTTCGGCGGATTTGTCTGATTTTTCAGGGCGGGAAATTCAAAATCGCGATTTTCTCCAAGATTCCGGGATTTGTGGAGGGGGTGCCAGTGATAAATTATCTTTATAACTGTATGTACTATCACCCAGTGCCGTTCAATGCCGTTCAGTTCAGTTTTACTTTGAAGTCCACACATTGAACTTGGGGAGCACAGTCTTTAGGCTGGTGTGATTAAAATCCCCTGCAACCACCACAAAACTGTCCGAGTGTGAAGTTTGAAATTCACTGATAGCATCGTGCAGCTCTCCGAGTGCCTCGTTAGCATTAGCTTTAGCATTAGCGCTAGGAGCTATGTAAACAACAGCTACAAACACGTTGGCAAATTCCCTCGGCAGATAGAATGGCCGGCAGTTTACGATAAGGAACTCCGCTAACGGAGAGCAGTGTTTAGCTGCTAACCAGTTCTTGTTAATATAGATACATAGCCCCTCCCCTTGGCTCTTACCCGAGCTAGCGGCCTCCCTGTCCGCCCGGAACAATGTCATCTCTTCCAGCTGAATGGCCACGTCAGGGATGTTGTCGTGGAGCCATGTCTCCGTGAACTCAAACACACAGCAGTCCCTCTACTCTCTGTGGGTTTCTCTCAGCAGACGCATCTTGTCCAGCTTGCTGTCGAGGGAGCAGACATTGGAAAGAAGGAGTGACAGTACTGCTGGTCTGGAGGGGTTAGCCTTTAGCCTAGCATGAATTCCGGCCCTCTTTCCTCTTCTTTGTTTACGTTCGCGCCGCTTACGCTTCCTCCTCTCCCGGGTAGCTGCCAGCCTAACCCCCAATAGTATTCCATGCTGGCGTAGAATGTCCAAACCGCACCCCTCTTGCAGCGTTCATTATCTTGATGCTTAATAAGGTCTCTCGGTTGTAAGCTGTACGTCTGGGATGATTAAAACACTCAAAACTCTCACACTCACTGATGCCTAGAGGGGCCGCAGCGTCCATGTGCGCCGCCATCTCGTGGATGATGACAAGATCCACCCTATAGGGTCTAAGTACCATTTTGCAGCGTAATAAAAGACAAGGCCTAAGGAACAACAAAACTCTCAACTGTTTATTCATTTTTGAATCCATCCATCCATCCACCTTCTTCATTTGGACCAAAAAGAGAAGTAATCCATACTTCAGTAAATGGAACAGATTTATTTTGTTCTTACAATCACGGTAAAGGTTAGACAAAAACAAAAAACTCCAGTATTGTAAAATACATTTTGTACACACATCTACATTCTCCATGAATTTGAGTGGAAAGAACACTACTTAAAAGCAAATTATACAGCGATACATGTTGCGATGTGCGGGCCTTTTTTTTATTTCATCCTAGTAGCCAATTTGTTGTGTTACAAAGATAGTTTAAGTAAAAGCATGCAAATTTAATTAAAAAAACATTTTACTACATTTCAGCATCAGTTTTTTCAGACTCTGCGTCAAATTTGATATCCGAGTCTGTATCACCATTTATATCACAACCCTTTTCGCTGTCAGAATCGATATCTGGGTCTGTATCACCGTCCATATCACAACCCTTCTTGCTGTCAGAATCGCCCACAAAATCCTCCTCCCAAAAGTTCTCACCATCCAGACGACCCTGCCAATAAGATAAGATAAGATAAGATAAGATAAGCCTTTATTAGTCCCACAACGGGGAAATTCCAGGATTGCAACAGCACAGGGATAGCAACACTCAGAGCAACAATCAGAAGGCAAGAAAAAAAACAAGCAAGCAAGAGCAGCTAATATACATATGTACATATTACTATAAAATATATATATATACACACACACACACAGACACACAGTGCAGAGCATTGTAGCTGGATGGAATAAATATATGAATATATGAACACACAGTGCAGAGCATTGTAGCTAGATGGAATAAATATGTAAATATATAAACACCCACAGTACGGAGCATTGCAGCTAGGTGGAATAAATATGCAAGTATATAAACACACACAGTGCGGAGCAATGTAGCTAGATGGAATAATATGTAGATATATAAAAACACAGTGCGGAGCATTGTAGCTAGATGGAATAAATATATAGATATATAAATATAAACACACCCAGTGCTGAGCATTGTAGCTAGATGGAATAAATATTACTATACTCCTCAGATCTCTTTAAATGATGAGCCAACTTCTCATCGCCCACAAACAGCGTGTCTGAAATCTCAGAAATCCTGGGAGTGATGCGTGGTGTTTGTCTAAGTTTGTGAAGGAAAGCCTCTGTAATTCCGAGGTACACTGGTTTTCAAGTATACATGTAGTTTAATCCGGTCAGTCTCTGGAGCGCTGGAGTGAAGAGCCTGTTCCACAGTCTTTTATGATCTCTTCAAAGTGGGTCAGAAAGAAATACTCGGACTCCACTGGGCAAGCAAGGTGGTTTTAATTGAAGTGGTTGATTCGACAACTGTCACATATTTCTTCTCTGTATTTGCTGATGGTAGCATCCAGAAATCTTATCAACCCAAATTTTACTATGTCCAGAAACAAGGTAGGTAGATGATCCGCCCTATACATTGGGTCATCTTCCTCAAAAACCACGTCAAGGCCTGTAGAGGGACAACCATGTGGAGGGTCAGCGGTGTATTCATCAGCATCCATAGAACAGATCTGCTCCGTTGCAGAAGGGAGGGTGGGTGAGGACAGTTGAGGAGGACCCTCAGTATCCAGGGAGCGTGTTTGTGAAGGTGGGTGGTCATCCTCGCTTGATATTTTCAGAGATGATCATTTTTCCCAAGGGTCTTGTTCAAAACACCCTTGGAGAGTCACACATGGATTTGCCTCCATTTTGGTTTGGGCTAAATGGATGGTCAGCGGTCTTCTTTTAAATTGTTAGGAGGGCAGGATGAGGTGCGGGAGGTCGTGGGGGCATTGTCGTCTGGAAAAGCTAGGCTTTTTTTCACCATGAGCACATCTCTCGCGGTATGGCTGGAAATGAAGAGGGCCTTGAGCTTTTCCCCTTTCTCATCAACCATTTTGACCCACACCGTTGTAGGCAGGCTTAACGTTGTCTGGAACACACCGCATTCGGAATTGAAATACTGCAAGATAAATTCGTCGTAGAATGGGACGGCATCCGTTGATACCTGACAAGTTGCTTGGAAGTACCACCTCCCGGATGGGGACGCCTTTTGTCTCCCAAACACAACTAGCCAATACTCTTCCGGTAATGAATACTGGTAGTTGCTCTTCTTTCACTCGCACAGGTGTATGGGTCTGTTGGTCTTTTCTAGCAGGCTCATCTTCCACCTCTGTCTGATGGCGATGTACATCACTTGTTTTCAGATTGCTGTAAATCACGTGTCGCAGTTTGCTCCAGTCCATTGCCGAAAGTGTGACTTTTCTGGAGAATGGGCCAAAAGTTTCTCCTTCATACAGCTGGTAAAAATAGTTCGCTACTTGCGTAGTTGAACCCCATCGACCTCCGGCTTCTAACTGCCATTCCTCCTGAAGACTCCTGGTTGCGGGGGTCTGGATGCACTACAGATACAACATTCTCTTTTTCGGTGCTAATCCTGGAGCGTTCTGTAGCAAGGTGGAGACTAGTGTCTCGCTGATCAGATGACGGTTGCTTGGCCTCTTAGTCATGGTGAGTTTTTCCTGAAGATTGTTTCATTTTTCTGATTTCGGGCAACTTATTTATCCAATTTTCATATTCAATTCAATTCAATTCAATTCAGCTTTATTTATATAGCGCCATTTCACAACAACAGTCATCTCATAGCACTATCAACTGAAGGGGGGGCCCCCACAGTTGCAGAAAGACCCCAGCAATCAGGCAATCCCCTGTGAGCAAGCACTTGGCGACGGTGGAGAGGAAAAACTCCCTTTTAACAGGAAGAAACCTCCAGCAGAACCAGGCTCAGGGAGGGGCAGTCATCTGTTGCGACTGGCTGGGGGGTGAGGGGATAGAGAAGAAGAAAAGAACAGACATGTAGAGAGCAAACAGCACGATGGGGACTCAATCTATGGGAGAGAACAAACAAATGTTAATGACCAGCAAAAAAAAAATATTTCATAGAGAGTGAGGAAAGGAGTGAGGCCCAGTGCATTACTGGAGGTCCCCCGGCTGACTAAACCTATTAGCAGCATAACTAAGGGAGGGTTCAGAAACACATGATCCCTCCCTAATTGTAGGCTATATCAAAAAGGTAGGTTTTAGCCCTATTCTTAAAAACAGAGATCAAGTCTGACTCCCGAATCCAGATTGGCAGCTGATTCCACAGGAGAGGAGCTTGATAACTGAAGGCTCTGCCTCCCATTGTACTTTTGGAGATTCTAGGTATTACAAGTAATCCTGCATTTTGGGAGTGTAGTGCTCTGTTAGGATGATACAGTAGTATCAGATCTTTTAAATAAAAAGGAGCCTGATTGTTTAAAGCTTTGTAAGTAAGAAGAAGGATTTTAAACTTAATTCTAAACTCTATGGGAAGCCAATGAAGGGAGGCCAGAACCGGAGAGATATGATCTCTCTTTCTAGTACCTGTTAAAACTCTTGCTGCAGCATTTTGGATCAGCTGAAGACTTTTTAAAGATGTTTTAGGACAGCCTGATAATAAAGAATTACAATAATCTAATCTCGAGCTAACAAAAGCGTGGATCAGCTTCTCAGCATCACTCTGAGACAAGATGCTCCTAATCTTGGCAATATTACGCAAATGATAGAAGGCAGTCTTAGAAACAAATTTAATATGTGAATTGAAGGACAAATCCTGATCAAAAATAACTCCAAGGTTCCTCACAGAGCTATTAAGAGAAAGAGTAACTGCATCCAAACTGAAAGTTTGATTTGGAAAGGAATTTCTAAGGTTTTTTGGACCAACAAGAATGACTTCAGTCTTATCTGAATTTAATAGCAGGAAATTACAAGTCATCCAAGCTTTGATTTCCTTAAGACAGGCTTCTAACTTGGCTAATTGATTAGTATCATCTGGCTTCATTGACAGGTATAATTGTGTGTCATCTGCATAACAATGAAAATGTATACAGGCATTTGACCGCGTCCCTCGTGGATTTTTGTGGGGGATGCTTCGGGAGTATGGGGTATCGGGCTTGTTGTTACGAGCTATTCGGTCTCTGTACGACCGTTGTGAGAGTTTGGTTCGTATTGCCAACACTTGGTCGGAGTCATTCCCAGTGAGAGTTGGACTCCGCCAGGGCTGCCCTTTGTCACCGATCCTGTTCATAATTTTTATGGACAGGATTTCTAGGCGCAGCCAGGGAATGGAGGGTGTCATGCTTGGTGACCACAGGATCTCATCTCTGTTGTTTGCAGATGATGTTGTCCTGTTGGCTTCATCCAGCAATGACCTACAGCTCTTGCTGGGATGGTTTGCCGCTGAGTGTGAAGCGGCTGGGATGAGAATCAGCACCTCCAAGTCCGAGTCCATGGTCCTCAGTCGGAAAAAGGTGGATTGTCCTCTCCGGGTTGGGGACAGGCTCCTGCCCCAAGTGGAGGAGTTTAAGTATCTTGGGGTCTTGTTCACGAGTGAGGGGAAAATGGAGCGAGAGATCGACAGACGGATTGGAGCAGCAGCTGCAGTGATGCGGACGTTGTACCGGTCTGTTGTGGTGAAGAGGGAGCTTAGTTCTAAGACAAAGCTGTCGATTTACCAGTCAATCTACGTTCCTACTCTCACCTATGGTCACGAGCTTTGGGTAATGACCGAAAGAACGAGATCGCGGATACAAGCGGCTGAAATGAGCTTTCTCCGTAGGATTGCTGGGCTCACCCTCAGAGACAGGGTGAGGAGCTCAGTCATCCGGGAGAGGCTCAGAGTAGAACCGCTGATCCTCCACATTGAAAGGAGTCAGTTGAGGTGGTATGGGCATCTGATTAGGATGCCTCCTGGACGCCTCCCACTTGAGGTGTTTCAGGTACGTCCCACTGGGAGGAGACCCCGGGGCAGACCCAGGACTCGGTGGAGAGACTATGTCTCCCAGCTGGTCTGGGAACGCCTTGGTATCCCCTCGGAAGAGCTGGAGCAGGTGGCTGGGGAGAGGGAAGTCTGGGCTTCTCTGCTTGAACTGCTGCCTCCGCGACCCGGACCTCCGGAAAAGCGGTAGAAGATGGATGGATGGATGGATGGACAGTGCTTTCTAATAATGTTGCCTAACGGAAGCATATATAAACTAAAAAGAGTAGGGCCTAGCACAGATCCCTGTGGAACTCCATGACTAAGCTTTGAGCTGAAAGAAAACTCATCATTTACATGAACAAACTGGAACCTATCAGATAAATAAGATCTAAACCACTGCAACGAAGTTCCATTAAGTCCAACATAGTGTTCTAATCTATCAAGTAGAATATTATGATCAATAGTATCAAAAGCTGCACTAAGATCTAAAAGGACAAGTACAGAAACTAGTCCATTATCAGATGCAATGAGGAAGTCGTTAGTGACCTTCGCTAAGGCTGTTTCAGTACTATGATGGATTCTAAACCCAGATTGAAACTCTTCAAGTAAACCATTTCCCTGCAGGTGGTCAAATAATTGCGTAGCAACAACTCTTTCTAAGATTTTTGAAATGAAAGGGAGATTAGAGATTGGTCTATAGTTAGCTAAAGCTCCTGGATCTAGCGTTGGCTTTTTGAGTAAGGGTTTAATTACAGCTGTTTTAAAAGCCTGCGGTACATGGCCTAAAGTTAATGAAGAATTGATTACATGAAGAATAAAGCTACCAATAAGTGGGAAGACTTCTTTAAATAACCTGGTAGGAATAGGGTCTAAAAGGCAAGTTGAAGGTTTGGATGAGGAAACTATTTTGTCTAACTCACAAAGGTTGATTGGAGTAAACTCATCAAGACAGACATCAATAGAAGGAGTTGTAGTAGTTACAGTATTTAAGTTAACTGTGGGAAGAATCTGATTGATTTTATCTCTGATGGATGAAATTTTATTATTGAAAAAGTTCATAAAGTCCTGACTAGTAAGCTCTAAGGGGATGCTAGGATTGACAGAGTCCTGACTCTTTGTCAACCTGGCTACAGTACTGAAAAGAAACCTGGGATTATTCTTGTTCTCTTCTATTAATGCAGAGTAATAACTCGTTCTAGCTTTTCTAAGAGATTTTTTATAAATTAAAAGATGATTTCTCCAAGCTAAATAGATTTCATCTAAATTAGTAGAGCGCCATTTTCTTTCTAATTGACGAGTCTTCTGTTTTAAGCTACGAGTTTCTGTGTAGAACCAAGGAGTTAAAAATCTCTGATTAGACTTTTTCTTTTTTAAGGGGGCCACCAAGTCTAGAGCCTGATGCAGAGAAGCTGAAACACTATCCACCATGTTATCAATTACAGAAGGAGCAAGCTGTCTATAGCTTATTTCCGTTGTGTTGACACATGGCATAGAGGAAACAATCTGCATAAATTTGGAAACAGCATCATCTGAGAGGCATCTACTGTGATAATATTTTTCTTTCGGAGCCAAATAGTCAGAAATAGTAAAATCAAAGGTTAACAGACAATGGTCTGACAGTACAGGGTTATGAGGAGACACTACAAGATTTTCTATTTCTATGCCATATGTCAGAACAAGGTCCAATGTATGGTGGAGGTAATGAGTAGAATTTCCTACTTTCTGAGAAAACCCAATCGAGTCTAATATTGAATTAAAAGCCACATTAAGGCAGTCACTATCTACATCCACATGTATATTAAAGTCCCCTACTATAATTATTCTATCAGATTTCAGCACTAAATCAGCTAAGAAATCAGCAAATTCGGATAAAAATTCTGAATAGGTTGATGGGGGACGATAAACTATGGCAAATAAAATTGGGTTTAACCTGAAATTGCTAAAGTGCCCAACACTGAGGACCAGGCCCTCAAAGGAATTATAACATGTTTTTTGCTTTACATTAACTAGTAATTTGGAATGGTAAATTGTTGCTACTCCTCCTCCACGACCAGAACTTCTGGGATTTTGACAGTTTAAATAGCCAGAGGGAGTTGATTCATTTAAACCAACATAATCCTCTTGCCCTAACCAAGTCTCTGCAAGGGAAATTAAATCAATCTGATGATCAATTAACAGATCATGGACTAACAGAGACTTGGGAGTTAGAGACCTAATATTTAATAAACCACATTTAATTTTTAAATTATGAGGAGGAACAGAGGCCAAATCATTCAATTTAGAGGCTTTATGTTTAATTTGAGTTTTACCAATATTTTGCTTTATCACTTTGGGATGCTTATACATTATATTTTTATTCACTTTGGAGGGAGCAGACAACGATTCTCTGATGGGGAAGACAGGGGCTAAGCTGAGGGGTGGCGGATGAAGAGGAGCTGCAGAGCGGCGTGTAAGACTGCGACTCTGCTTCCTGGTCCCAACTCTGAGTAGTCATGGTTTTGGAAATTTGGATAAAAAAGATGCCAGATTGTTAGATAAATGAGAAGCACCATCCAAAGTGGGATGAATGCTGTCTCGTCTCATAAGACCAGGTTTTCCCCAAAAAGAGCTCCAATTGTCAATGTAGCCCATGTCATTTTTAGGACACCACACAGACAGCCAGCGGTTCAAGGATGACGAGCGACTAAACATGTCATCACTGGTCAGATTGGGGAGGGGCCCAGAGAACACTACAGTGGCAGACATCGTTTTTGCAAACTCACACACCGATTCTATATTAAGTTTCGTGACTTCCGACTGCCGGAGACGGATGTCATTAATGCCGGCGTGAATAACAATTGTGGAGTATTTACAGTTACTTTTAGCCAGCATTTTCAAATTTGACTCGATGTCGCCTGCTCTGGCCCCAGGAATACATTTGACTATGGCCGCTGGAGTCTCTAGGTTCACGTTTCTGACTACAGAGTCGCCAATGATCAGAGTTTTTTCCTCAGCGGGTGTGTCGCTGAGCGGGGAAAAACGATTAGAAACGTGAACAGGTTGGTGGTGAACCGGGGCTTTGCGACTAGGCTTCCTTCTCACCGTCACCCACCCAGTCTCCTCGCTGCTGAGGAGAGCCGGGGAACCGCTGACAGTGGGACCTAAGCTAGCTAGCTCCGCTGCAGCTAATGGCCGTCCGTCGAGATTAACTGGCGCAGACGGTGTTTCAATGCAGCGGAGCCGGGATTCCAAATCAGACAACCTCGCCTCGAGCGCCTCAAAAAGACAACATTTATTACATTTACCGTTATCACTAAAAGAGGCAGAGGTGTAGCTAAACATCTGACAGAGAGAGCACACCAGAGGAGGAGAGGAAAGAGAGGTAGTAGCCATAGCTAGTGGCTGGAGAGCAAACCACACAGGCAGACAGCAAAACAGGAAGTGACGATACGTTACCACAAGGAAGTGACGAGCATATGCTCCACCCTGTCACCCTGCATTAATTGTGTCAATGGGTGGGGTGTTATCCTACATTTTTGCTAATGTAGAAGGTAAAATGGTATAATCTAATGCGTCAAATACTTTTTTAAAAGTCAATAAATACCCTTTAGCTCTCTACCTACCCATGAGTAATGCAGACTTAGAAACTTGGAAAAGAAGATAAATGTCCCGCTACAGTTGCCTTATTTTTGAAAAGAAAGTTTTGGGTTTTTTTTTCTAAATTAGAATTTTCTGTGGTAAATAAATTTGGAAATGATAAAGTTTTGAAAAAACTGAATAAAATAATTTACTCGTTGATAAGTATCAAATCAAATCAAACTTTATTGTCATATTGCTGTACATACAACTGTAGTGCAGGCAAGATGAAATTGCGTTTCTCTCGGCATCCATATAAATAGAAGCAGCATGATTTAAGACACACTCACACATAGCTTCACCCCCCCACCCCCACCCCCACCCCCCCATCCATTCACACACCCCTGGGACATACTTGGGAAAAAACTAACTAACTATAATATACAAATAATATATAAAATGTCCGTAGGTGCAGTAGTGTGTATGAGAGATTCCGGGTCAACTGTTCAGCATCCTGACAGCTTGTGGAAGGAAGCTGTTGATCAGTCTGGTGGTTCTGCCTCTGATGCTCCGGAATCGTTTACCAGATGGAAGAAGTTCAGAGTGTTTATGCAGAGGGTGAGAACGGTCCTTGACAATGTTCAGTGCCCTGCTCCTACAACGGTTCTGAAAAAGTTCTTGGACAGAGGGGAGGGAGACTCCAATTACCCTCTCAGCCCCCTTGACTATCCTCTGCAGGGCTTTTTTGTCTGACATACTGCAGCTGGAGTACCATGTAGCAATGCAGTACATCAGAACACTCTCCACCACACCTCTGTAGAAGGTCCTGAGGATGCAGATGGGGAGAGAGGCCTGTTTGAGTTTCCTCAAGAAGTGCAGTGTCTGCTGAGCCCACTTCCTGATCCCCAAGGAATTCTTGCTCCAGGTCAGGTCCTGCGAGATCTGCACTCCGAGGAACTTGATGTTCTCCAGTCTTTCCACTAAATGGCCGCCGATGCTGAGGGGGACGTGCTCAGGCTGTGACCGCCGGAAGTCGATAATCATCTCCTTCGTTTTGTCCACGTTGAGCACCAGATTGTTCTTCCTGCACCAGCCCTCCAGGTCTCTCACTTCTTCCCTGTACATTGATTCCCTCCCTCCCTCATCCCTCTGAATAAGTCCCACCACCGTGGTGTCGTCTGAAAACTTAATAATCTGGTTCCCCTCGTGTCTGGATACACAGTCATGTGTTAGAAGTGTAAACAACAGTGGACTGAGTACACAGCCTTGAGGGGATCCGGTGCTCAGCGTGACAGAGTTGGAGACGTTGTTTCCAACCCGGACAGACTGAGGTCTCTCAGTCAGGAAATCCAGGATCCAGAGACATGTGGCGGTGTTCAGACCGAGAAGGAGTAATTTCTCCATCAGTCTCTGGGGAATAATGATGTTGAATGCTGAACTAAAATCAATGTACAGGAGTCTGGCGTAGGTGTCTTTCTGGTCCAGGTGGGTGATGACAGAGTGTAGGGTGGTGACTATAGCATCCTCCGTGGAGCAGTTTGAACGATATGCAAACTGGAGCGGGTCGTGTGATGCAGGGAGGCAGGCTTTAATGTGTGGTTTGTCAAGCCGTTCAAAACACTTCATCACAATTGGTGTCAGTACAACAGGACGATAGTCATTCAAACAGGACACAACTGGTTTCTTTGCCACCGGTACAATGATAGAGGTCTTGAAGCATCTGGGAACGATGGCCTGACTCAGGGAGATGTTATAAATGTCAGTCAGGACATCCACCAACTCGCTCGCGCAGTCTCGGAGCACACGTCCCGGAATGTTGTCCGGACCTGCAGCTTTGCGTGGGTTGACTCTGGTTAGGGTCCTCCGTGTGTCCGCTGTGTTGATGGTAAAAGCTGGTCCGACCGATGGTGGGGGTGGGCCAGCCCTCCCTCTGATTGTCGAGTTTGATGCTTCAAAACGTGCAAAGTCGTTAAGCCTGTCTGGAAGCGAAGCGTCGTCATCATCGACCCCCTGCCTAGACTTATAGCCTGTCAGTGTCCGAACTCCCTGCCACATCTGCTTGGTGTTCCTAGTGTCACAGAGGTGTCCCTGGATTTTCTCCGCATAGGCGCACTTTGCCGCCTTAATTCCCTTTGAGAGCGCAGACCTGGCTGAGCGGAGGGCGATCCTGTCCTTTGCTCTGAAGGCTGCATCTCTGGCTGTAAACAGCGAGCGCACCTCTGCAGTCATCCAGGGCTTATGGTTGCAGTCATCCAGGGCTTATAGTTATGGAAAGTATAGTGTACAATGTCTTATTGTCCGGATGCCCTTTCTTATATTTTTTATGTATTATGAATCTAAACCGTATAAATTTAAACTCATTAAATATAATCGACTAACTCGTGTGTGGAAACCATTGAGGTGAATCATGAATATTTGTCCTCAGCTCACTATAGTCTGATTTATTGATCAATCGCTTTTACATTTACCGACTGTAGAGTGAAAAATATTGTTTGGATCACTGAAGAAAAAAAAAGCTGAATGGAATGTTAAAAAATGTCTGTGTTATCAGAAAAAAAAACTAAAACTTTTAAACAACATGATGATGTTTGAATGACCGACCAACGCTGAAAAATGTAAGCAGCCTTCTGACCCCAGGAGACACAGTTATGATGTTGCTGAGGGGAGGGAGGGAAGGGGTTGTTAGTGGTGTGAAATTTGAAAATTATTAAACAGCGTACATAGAATCAGTGTATTTTAAGTTGATAAATACATAGAAGTAGTTTTTGGAAGAGCCAAAATGTCGATCTGTTAAAGTGTTCATTTTTAGTTGTTTAAAGCTTATACTAGTTAAACCGATATTTTCAGAATTCAGTTTGTTTTTTTCTCACAGCCAAAATGTGTTGGTAACACAATTCTTCAAGCAGAAGGATCTTTAACTACTTTACAGACAACCTCAGGCCTTAGGTCACCAGTCTGAGAAATTATTGAGCCCATTTAAAGGTAGAGACAAAGTTGGTTATGCAATATTTATTTCTGTCGGATAAAACAATAAACTATAAACACAATTCCCAATCTAAAAGCTAAATTTACCACATCTTGTTGCCTTCTTTTTAAAAACAAACTACTTAAGGTTCAAGCAGAAGCTTTTTTTCTGCACACTTGACATATGTCTGTAAGTAAAATACTGTGAGATTGTTGTTTTGTATCATTTTTTTTTTAATTTTATTTTTTTGTGAGAATGAAGGCTGTTTCAAAATGTTAACCAGAAACTTCTCCGGAGCTTGGCGGCTAACCAAAAATTCACATGTTCATGTGCATCATAATACAGACAAAATCAAAAAATAAGAAGAACATACAAAAAATTGTTTATTTATTGGTTTGTACAGCTGCGTAGGAAGAAGAGAAACTTATTTATTTTAAACTTATTCCACCTATACACATCTACCATAAACTTTATTTTTGCCAAATTTAAAGATGACTTTTTTTTTTTTTTTATCAAACCACATTTTAAGTGTAACCATTTCCTTTTCACCGCTTGCTGAAGAAATTTTCAAATTATTGTCTGAGTTTGAATCAATACCGCACCTCTGCATAGGGTGGTAATTTTTAAAAATGCCTGTGTAACCCAGACTATTCTGCAGAAAATATAAAATGCCTATGTAGGAGGGGGGAATGTCACCACAAATTAAATCAACCTTTTTCAAAAAAGTAAACGGTTTCATCCGGATTTAGGCAAGATTTTGAGGTAGATTTTGAAAAGACATGGGGGGGGGGGGGTAATTCCAGCATACAAATACTTAGTAGACTTTTCAAACTAGTTTTTTCAAACATGTAGGTTTAGGGCGCTCGCGCACGCAGCGACCAGCAGCGGTGGCTTATCAACAGACTGCAAACCAAGTCTACCTACGGGTACAAATAAGTAACAAAAAAAAAAAAAAACTAATAAATGGTTGAAGCACATTAATCATGCTGAAGCAGGATTGTGTGGATATAACTACTGGTTTCAAGATCAGAGTTTTATCAACACCGTGCAAACATGTAATTTGTTAATACAGAGATTAAAAAAAATACTCTTGTGCAGAGAAGTACACGTTATTTCAAATTAATTGTTTCAGAATCCTGTTACTCTAGTCACAATATTCTCTCTCTCTCCGTGTCTATGTGTGTGTGTGAGAGAGAGAGAGAGAGAGAGAGAGAGAGAGAGAGAGAGAGAGAGAGATTTTTAAAAGATCTTTAATAAACACACTTGTCCATCAGTCAATACAATTTCTATATCATGCTATGTTACACAGAAAATTAATCCCCCAAAAAACGCCCAAAAAAAAGCTGTCCATCATGAACTGAACAGAGGACATTCTCCAGGGACCAGAGGGTCCTGAAACCTTCCACATCCCCATTCCCCATAAAAAACTGAAAGTCCAGCCTGATTCTGGCTTTAAGTAGCCTCACAAATAAAATTTTGACATCAACATCATTCTCAACATTTTCAAGTTTTCTTCTCCGGCTTACATAGATAGCCAACTTTGCCTGTCCTAAAACAAAGTTCAGTAGTTGACACTTCTGCTTAAAACGACGATTGTACATAAAACCACAAATGAAAACCTGCTTAGAGAAAACTTCCTTAAAAATATGAAAAAGTTTTGTGAGAAGTTCAAAGAGGCCACTCAGGCGCTGACATTCAATAAAACAATGAAAAACAGTCTCCCTAGAGGAACAAAAAACACACTGATCACTGACACTGCTGTTAATCACAGAAATAAAAGCATTGACAGCTAAAATACCATGCAGGACCCTCCACTGTAAGTCTCCATGTCTCTTAGGGAGAGGGGCTTTGTAAAGAGCCCTCCAGGCAGGCCGATGCCCTTTTCCTAGTTTAAAATAGGCTCTCCAAGGAGTGTCCACACAGGTGTTCAATCGGTCCTTGTTGAGTGCCATCACCACCAGTCTGTAGAGTGCCTTACCACTGGCTCCTCCAAAGTCCACACCAGTGGGAGCACAGAATGCCAGTAAGGAGCAAGGAGCGACGTCAAAGTCCATATAGAGCGTGAGAGAGAGAAAGGGGTCAGTGCTTTCTGGCTGCAGCGTGCCATTGCTAAAGTCCAAGAGTAGGGAGTGCTCAAGTCCATGAAGCTCCTGTTTCCAGTGTGCAAGAAGACCATCGATGAAACGATTTGACCTGACACCAAGATGAGCTGCTAAAGCTGAGGCGTTGTTGAGGCCAGGACCAGCCAGTTCCACCACTTGCTTCAGAGTGAGAATGTTCCTGGAACACAGCCTATCAAGGAAGGTCCTTCCAACTCCCGGCAGGACACCAAGGCGACCACCAAAAACCAGCGGCTCCCTCAACAACCAGTAGAGGGAATCGCATGGCCCTCTTTGTTTTTTAAAAAGAGTCCACACTGAAAAGAGACTGCGGTAAAAACTGGGTAAAGACAGTGCATTAGAGTTCTTAAAAACCATTAAAAACAGGGAGGTCTAGCCCAAGCCCAAGGACTCTCTGTAAAATAACACAGGCCAAAGGCCTCCATACCAGGTCCTGGGGGCCCGTCAGCAGTCTCTGTATGAAAGTCAGTCTAAAAGCAGCACCTCTACTAGCTAAATGAATCACTCCTTGCCCCCCCTCCTCTTTGGGAAGAAATAACAGGGCTTGAGGAACCCAGTGGAGTCCACCCCCCCAAAAAAAGTCCACCAAAACAGACTGAATTTTGGACAACAAACCAGCAGGGGGGTCCATGCACATGAGGCGGTGCCACAGGGATGAGGAAACAAGATTATTTAAAATGAGCACTCTTCCTCTAAAAGATATTCTTGGCATTAGCCACTTCCACTTGTTTAGTCTCCCGTTAATCTTCTCTATGACCCCATCCCAATTTTTTTGCTCAAACTGCTGATTTCCAATAAAGACGCCAAGATACTTAAAACCTCCTTTTTTCCAAATCAACCCACCCGGCAGCGTAAGCTGATTTTCTAGTTTCTCCCCCACCATCAGAGCCTCGCTTTTTCCCCAGTTTATCTTTGCAGAGGAAAGTTGGCCAAAAAGATTGACACTCCTAACCAGAACGTCAATGTCACTCTGCTTGTTTAGCAGAATGACTACATCATCTGCATAGGCCGACAGCTTGAACGTGGTGTCACAGCCAGGAAAAGTAACTCCTGATAGATCCCTTCTCAGGCAGTGAAGCAAAGGCTCTATGGCGAGGGAGTACAGCATCCCTGAGAGAGGGCAGCCCTGCCGAACCCCCCTCTGGACTTTTAAAGGGGCAGACAGGCCCCCATTTATCTTCAGCACACTCTCAATGTCACTGTACAAGACCCGTATCCTGGCTATGAAGCCTGGGCTGAACCCAAAAGCTGTTAAAACTGTCCATAAATATTGGTGTTCAACCCGATCAAACGCCTTTTCCTGGTCAATTGAAATCAAACCAGTTTCTACCGCCAATGAACCAGAGACCTCCAAAATATCCCGAATTAAAGTGACGTTGTCACTAATCAGCCTGCCAGGCACACAGTAAGTCTGGTCTACATGAATGAGCTCGCTCATCACCTTTCTCAGTCTTCGGGCCAGAGCTTTTGAGAGAATCTTGTAGTCTGTGCAGAGCAGAGAGACTGGCCTCCAGTTCTTTAGGCTCTGGAGGTCCCCCTTTTTCGGCAACAGTGTGATGATGGCCCTCCTGCAGGTCGTGGGTAGGGTCCCCCTTTCCAAGCTATCTTGGAGAACCTCCAGCAGGTCTGGACCAAGCAGGGGCCAGAATTCCTTAAAAAAGTCCACAGAGAGACCATCTATGCCTGGTGATTTTCCATTCTGGAGGCTCATTAGCGCCGTATGCAGCTCAGACAGAGACAGTGGAGCATCCAAGCCGGCAACAAGGTCCTCTGAGAGCACTGGAAGACCATCAAGGAAAACCTGGCCCAGTGCCGTGTCCTCCCTCCACTCTGCTCTAAACAATTTACTGTAAAAGCTAGCAGCGTGTTTCCTGATCTCTGCTGCTGTAGAGATTGTTCTCCCGTCATCGCCCAACAAGGAGTCAATGAGCTTTCTCTGTCCATTTTTCCCCTCCAGTCCAAAAAAGTACTGGGAGGGCGAGTCCATCAGAGCTACATCCATGTAGCGTGAGCGGACCAGAGCACCCTGTGCGGTGACCCCTAGCAAGCTAGCCAAGGCTGACCTTTTTGACTTGAGAGCCTCTAAGTGCTCCTGTTTTCCTGTAGAACTGAGCAACTCCTCTAGTTCTACCACCTCAGTCTCCAGAACTTTCAAGGATTGGGTCAAGCTACGAGTGACATTTTGAGTGTACTGTTGGCAGAGTTGTTTTATCTGGGCCTTACCAAAATCCCACCACAATTGGAGAGAACTAAAAGAGGGTTTTTGTTCCCTGTGTGACTTCCAAACATCATGAAAAACCTCTTTAAAAAACACATCATTTAAAAGTGTATTGTTAAAATGCCAAAAAGCACTCTTACACTTTACATTTTCAATAAACACAGAACAAAACAGCAGGCAGTGATCAGTGAAACCAACAGGACAGATACAACTATTTTTAAAAACACTCATTTGATGTTTAAAACCATAAAAACGGTCTAACCTAGCCATAGATAAAAGGTTATCTTTGACATGGCTCCAGGTGTACTGCCTCTGGTCCCCATGATGTGATCTCCACACATCGGCCATTTCATGTGTTTTCACCAGTTCTCTCAGCCTATTGGCAGAAGCAGGGTGAGGCTCCTGATGGTTCCTGTCTAGTCTGTGGTTTAATGTACAGTTAAAATCACCCCCCAGAAATAAAAAACTATTTGGATCACAGGACTTAACCGTATCCGAAAGCACGTCAAAGACCCTGATCCTCTCTGCTCTCTGTGTTGGCACATACACGTTTATAAAAACGAAGTTCACGTTTTCAAACTGTACCTTTAATAAGAGGAAATGACCTCTCACCACCTCTTCTACCTCATAAGAGACAGGCACACAACCCCTAGAGAAAAGTACAGCCACCCCCCCACTGCTACTGGATTTGTGGCTAAAAAAAATGCAGCCATCCCACTCTTTTCTCCAATGGCTCTCAATGTCCACAGTGCTGTGAGTCTCCTGGACCATCAGCACGTCAAGTTTCTTTAAATTAAAAAGCTTGTATAAAGAGGCCCTTTTTACATCATCCCTGGCCCCATTAATATTAAGAGTGCCAATTCTAAGGTGGGGCATTAAAAAGGATAAAAATAGGGTACAGTAAAAAAAACACACACATAGCATAAAAGGGAAGAAACAAACTAAGAGTCAACATGACTGTTAGTAATTTGTGGTTTCAGTTTGACAACCAGTTTCTTTAAACGAAAAATTTCCTGATCAGTAAAAGTCTCATTCCCATCATTCAGTTTCATCAGCTTGCGAGCTGATGCCACAAATAACTCCAGATCTGGAAAGTAATTTTCCACTTTCACAGCTCTGCTCCCCTTGGTCACCTGGAGAAATTGCCTAATTTTGGAAAAACAATAGGAGCTTTGCTCCTCCTGCGTCTGCGTCTGCATCATTTCAGACTCAGCTCCACTTTCGTCAGAGACGCTCTCATCTAGTAAATCTAACTTCCCAACCCTACTAGATTTAGCAGAGCTCTGTAAGTTTTCAGCACTTTTTCTTTTTTGTGCAGCTTTAAAAGGATCCTCTTCAGCAAAACTACATTCCTGCATTTCTTCATGAACTGCAACGTTTGTCATGCAGTGTTTGCTCTGTGTGTCCCCTACAGCCTCAAACCGCTCCTCCCCCACCTGCAAAGTCTGTTCATTTACGTTCCTTCGTTTAACTGCACTTTTACTTACACCCTCCACCTGTTTACCCCGGGCGACAGGCTCGTCACAATGATCAGAGCTGCCGCCAGACAGAAATTCCCCACCATCACTGTTTGGGGGGGCAACTACCGCGCCCGCCGCGGCCACCCCAGCAGAGGCGGCCGCGGCCGCCCCAGCAGAGGCGGCCGCGGCCGCCCCAGCACAAGCGGCCGCGACCGCCCCAGCAGAAGCGGGCGCCGCAGCGGCATCCGCCGCACCACATGTAGCGCTACCCTCCGGACCACCAGAAACAGCGGCGTCACCTTTCTTACCGCCAGTGCTCTTTGTGTTCGCCTTTTCAGGACATGACCTAATAAGATGGCCTTCTGCGCCACACGCAAAACACTTCATGGTTTCAGATGTTGCAAACACCAAGTAGCTAAAGCCGTCAATCCTGAAATTAAAAGACGCATTCAGTTCAGCAGAGCTGTCTTTCAACACCATGAAACACTGCCTCCTATGACATACAACATGCTTCAGCAGGGGTGATTTACTACCCAGAGAGACCATTCTGATAGGGGACACAACCTGGCCAAAACGGGACAACTCTCTAATCAGCTGATCATTTTTAACGAAAGGAGGAGCGTTTGAGATGGTGATCCTCCTAGACGGGTTCGCCAGCGGTAAAACGGGAGTAAAAGTGTCACCTATGACCACTCCCTGTGCCACCACCTGATCAGCTTTCTCAGTCGAATCCAGAAAGATCACAATTGCGCTGTTCATCCTCGATGCTGATTTTATGCTGCCATGCCCAACCACCTGTCCTACAGCGAGGCTGGCCTCCTCCACAGAACAGGGAACTGTCGGGAGGATTCTCACACCATGACGCCGGGTTAAGCGCTCAAACTCCACACCACCATCAATCACCGGCATGATGCCGGCCGGGAAAAACCGGCAGCAGAAGCTACCGTTCCCCAACACACTCACTCCAACACTCACACCCCAGCACACACACACTCAACCCACTATATTAAACACACACACCTCAAACACACAAGATAGAGAAAAAGTTAGAAAATACAAAGTTTAAAGTACTCACTCGACACCACTCCACACCCCTGCTCCCACAAACGCCCACGCATGCGCACGAGAGAGAGAGAGAGAGAGAGAGAGAGAGAGAGAGAGAGAGAGAGAGAGAGAGAGAGAACAATAGGGGTTTGAAAGAGGCTTTTGGCGTGAATAAACCTCAGAGTAACAACAATAGCTCCGATCTTGGTAGAATCTCCCTGCTGTAAGATCTGTGTGTGTGTGTGTGTGTGTGTGTGTGTTTAATGAGGCTGGAGCATCTCAGCAGATTGGCAGGTGTTGTCTGGGTAGCTGAATAGATTCCAATACTATACATATTGGCATGTTTGCATGAAAACCCAAATGCAGACATAGACTCAATTAGAATTACAATGATCTTTATTAGTGAAGTGAAGACGTGTGTGTATGTGAGTGCAGAGCAGGAGAGATCTGGCAACCCTGGAGGGAGAGAGGAGAGAGGGAATTAATAACAATTCTGCAACAGTGGGCTGAATGGGCAGAATAATTAATAATCTTACGGAGCAAGGAAGTAGCTGAAGCACCGAAGAGCAACTCAGTCCATTCCAGGTTACCAGGGTCCCGCTCAGGTGATGCAGTGCCCATGAAGATGATTTTAGTGCTGGGTGCAGGTGCAGCCTCCACTGAGGGGAAAGAGGAGAGAGTCAGTCTGGAGGGCGGAGACACGTACAGAGCTGGAGGGAGTGAGAGGCCTCCAGTTCACGGGCTGAAATCCGGTCCGCCGCCTGGAGCTGAGGTAGGTCCGCCTGGAGGAAGGTCCACCTGTGCACAGGGGAGAGGAGAGGAGAAAAAGCGGGAGTAGGAGATGGTACACCCAATGAAGGTTTGCTTACAACAGCATTGGGGAGGCGAAGCTCCCAGACGAAGAGGTGTAGCGTAGTTGAGAGAAAGAGAGGCAAGACTCCCAGTAGAAGGAAAGGGTGAGTCTCGACGTGAGTGGCTTCACCCTGGTGGAGCATTGATGTCTCCATGCAGGAGTGCAGGAATCCACTCCTAATAAAGGCTGCCTAACTGGGAAGAGCAGGTGTGAATGAAAGCGCAGCTGAGGATGATAATTAGTCGGCAGGAAAACACACAGCGCGGATCACCACACATATTGTTCAGTTCTCTTGCACATTGTTGGCGGTTGACTGGCAATGAGTCGGTTGGGGGTTTGTTGGCCGATTGATGGACAAAGGGTTTCAGGCATTGGTGGCTGCTTCATTGACCAATGGACCTGGAGGGGGGGTTTTGGTGTGCGAGAGAGAGAAAGAGAGAGAGAGAGAGTTTGAGTTTTAAAAAATCCCTTTATTGTACAATTGAAAAATGTAAGATCACCAATACCATCATTTCCACCAAGTGTCTCACATTTCAAAAGTGCAAACATAACTCATCCCCCTCTCCCACAGAACACAAAATATTCCCTACAGTCCAGCTATTGGTGAATACCTCCAAATTGTCCACCAATTTATAGTAAATGTACTCCGCCTGGAGTCTGACTTTTAACAAGGCCTTGAAAACAAACACAGGATCCACATTGCCAGTGTTAATAGTCCGATTTTTTTCTTGTCAGCCAGATGGCAAGTTTAGCAGTACCAGACAGGAAGTTCATCAAAGTGTGCACAGACTTCTTTGCCACTTTATACTTTGGACCGTAAATAAACAAACCAAAAGAGAAACATTCATCCAAATTATGAAACCACACTTTCAGAAGATCAAAAAGGCCAGATAAACGAAAACATTGAACAAACAAATGCTCCAGGGTCTCAACTTGGGAACAAAACAAACATTCTTCCCCCACATTAGGATCCAGGTGTGCTCTGTATTTATTCGTAGCTATTGCCCCATGCCAAGAGTCCACCGATGAGTTTGCAATGATGGTATTTATTAACAAAACAGGACGTAACACAAAACTGTGAGCCGCTAGGGCAAAAACACGCACACTATGAGATACAGGGGCTCGTAGGGCTAACCCCAGCCACTACGAGCTAGACTGTGACATGACAAGGATAAAACGAACCTGACATGAAGGTCTGACGAACATACGACGACCAAACTCAACGAGGTTTGACGATACTCCTGCAATTGGACTGTCGTCAGCGCCCGCCTTATAAAGGCGAACGCTAACGAGCAGTAATGACAGCCAGCTGACAGCCCTTGACAGGCAGAAGCCCCACCGAGCGCCTTCACAATAAGAGCCCGGTGAGGCCAGAATACAACCCACAGCTGTCAAGGCCGACAGCGAGCTATGCGTGACCCAAGCGCAGATAGGACCGGCGCTCGGGTCGTAACAGTACCCTCCCTCCAAGGCGGGCTTCCAGAACGCCCATGGACCACCCTGCCCCCCCCACCCCCTCCAGGGTGGGTGGCTGGGGGCAGGTCCGGAGGAGAGAGGGACCAAACCCAGAAACAGTACAATAAAACACAATCAAGACCAGGCAAGGGAAACAAAATTAACACAGCACAATGACAAAAAATATACCAAACACTCAGATCAGATTAACTGCCAAAATAACAAATACAGCAAACAGCACAGGACAGCAAGAAAAAATTAAATCTTTGCCCACGTTTCACAAGAAAATGGCTTCTCACCTGTGTGAATGCTCGAGTGAATTTTCAAATAACCAAATACAGAAAAACAGAACAATTACTGAGTCAAACCTAACTACACATAAAACAAAATAAGGCAACTGCAGGGTAAACCACAAATACTCACAGATACCCAAATAACCATTACAAAAACACAGGGTAACAAAAAAACCCCCAAAAAACCAGAACAATTACTGGATCAACCCCCACCAAAAAAGTGACCTCTACCCCCCCAACAGTTCATGCCGATCGGCGGAGACCAGGCACCACAGGAGCAGTTCAGGTGGTCTCCAAGCATCCAACGGCCGATGGGCGGTCATGGGGGGCGGGGACATGACCGGGCGGCTCATCACAGTCCAAAGCCCTGCACGTCCACTCCTCTGGTGGCTGAACCAGGTCGCCCAGCAAAACACATAACACGTCGGGTGGCCAACCCGAAGCGCCGAACCAGCGAAGCAGTTCATCAGGCGGCCGACCTGCGTCCCTCAGCCACCAGCACCGGGGGAAAACAGCCCGTGGCAGCCTCCCTGGCGGAGACAAAGCTCGAGAGAGCCGGGGCAAGCGAGAAGGGACCCCCAAGGCCCCTGGCGATGATGCACAGGGGCAACAGCTCAGTAGAGGGACTAGAAGGCAAAGATGAGCCCGAACTCCATCCAACGGCAAAGGGTCTGCAGCTCCTCCACCGTCCGCGGACCACACCGGCGCTGCCCTCCGCTGGAACCCGATTGAGTCCTGGCTGCACCCACGTCGGACCCCGAATGGGCCAAAGCCGCTCCCACGATGGACCCCGATTGGGCCTCGGGCGCACTCCCGTCCGGCCCCGATTGGGCCAGAACCGCCCCTGCGGTGGACCCCGATTGGGCCTCTGGTGCACCCACATCGGACCCCGATTGAGCCAAGGCCGCTCGCGCGATGGACCCCGATTGGGTCTCAGGCGCCTCGCCGTCGGACCCCGATTGGGCCACCACAGCCTCCACAACGGACCCCGACTGGGTCAGTGCAGCTCTGCTGACGATCTCCACCCCCGAACCTGGAACCTTCAAATCAGTGACCCCGACTCGCTCCATGCTGGCGACACTGCAATGAAGCTCACACACAACAGGAAAACCAGGATCAGTATCACCGGTAGCAACAGAACCCAGCGAGACGAGCTCAGGCACAGCAGGCGGCTGCTCCTCACTCGCCTCCCCGAGAGGCAGGCACAAATGCTCCGAAACAGAGGACAGAGACACAATAGGGAGCACTTGCCTGCACTCGGGTTCTGTTGCCACCCAGGACTTCGTCGATCCAGGTTTAGGGCGGCGACTCTCGTCCGCAGGCTCCATCTCAGCTGCATCGGGCTCCGCAGCTGGCAAGATGATATCTGCAGCCTGAGGTTCCTCCCGCGCTGATGTCCACGCCAATGACCCGTATGGCGTGGGGTCAGGGGACACTCGACCCGCAGATTCAGACCGTTCCGGCAAGGAAACCCAGGGACACTTCTCCGTCGGCACAGGTTCCAGGCCGCAGTCTGCTCTCTCCTCTGTCCACGACGTGGCTGCTGGGCTGGATCCAAGCTTTCCAGCCGCACAGGCCCCCTTCTCCTCCCGTGACGTAGACCTGGCTTCGCGGACCACTCGTCAGGGGAAGACACAGAGGCAGCAGGTTTAGGAATAACAGTTACAGCAGGTGGCAGAAGCTCGGGGGGCTGCGAACCCCGAACTCTGGCCCCAGGAGTCAGACAAGGCAGATCATAATAATGATGGGAAGAAACAATTTGCACTTCCCTGTCTCCTGGAGAGAAGATGATGCCTGCTGCAGCAGGTGGAGTTCTCCTTTTATCCCTCCGGGAGAATATGGCAGGCTCCTCGGGGCCACGAGGAGGAGCCGCTCGAGATGGAATGCTGACAGGTCTCGCCAAAGCAGGACTCACTGTACTCCTGGCCGCAGGGGGTGACGTCACAGAGGAGGACATGGCAGTCGGGGCGACGTGGGCATGAGGAGCTGACAGCGCAGCTGGAACAGATGACCCGTGGGCGGCGGCTGCAGGGATTCCCTTCTGTCGTGACGTGAATGATGCAGCCAACAGGGAGGCTGGGTCCCTCCGACGACCCGGAGCTGGATCCGGACGGGATTCTTGTTGGGGCTTGGTAGGAGCACGGCTATGGAGCCTACTGGCCGATGGAGTGGCGAAGGGCCCGGGAACACATGACGCTGGGACTGGGCGGGCGGCAGACACTGGATTCCGATCCACAGGTCCCCTGCCGGGCTTTCCCTCCAGCTGACGAATCTCCACTCTCGCCAGGGACGCTGTCCTTGCGGGAGGTGGAGGGGTTCCCAGGAGCGCCTTCTCCCTCAATGTGCGTTGTGCAAAAATCCATGATAACCTCTTTTCTCCTTCTGGAATATAGGTAAGATGGTAACGGTGCACAGCCCGCTGGGCGAGGTATAAGGGATAATCAGCCGCTTCAGAAGGCATGAGACAGGCAGCTTCCGCCAGATAGCCGTCAATCTCCTCCAGCCACTCCGGGCAATAATCACACTCGCTGTTGGGCATCTCCCTCCCAAGTCCAACTACAGGAGAAAAAAACTCCACACAATAGCAAAACTCACGGAAGAAAGGCGTCTCAGTGTGGCGTCTCCGTTTAGACGTCCGTGGCAGGAGTATACTGTCATGTGGCGCGGATCACCATGAGACGCCAAGAGTCCACCGATGAGTTTGCAGTGATGGTATTTATTAACAAAACAGGATGTAACACAAAACTGTGAGCCGCTAGGGCAAAAACAGACACACTATGAGATACAGGGGCTCGTAGGGCTAACCCCCGCCACTACGAGCTATACTATGTCATGACAAGGATAAAACGAACCTGACATGAAGGTCTGACGAACATATGACGACCAAACTCAACGAGGTTTGACGGTACTCCTGCAATTGGACTGTCGTCAGCGCCCGCCTTATAAAGGCAAACACTAACGAGCAGTAATGACAGCCAGCTGACGGCCCTTGACAGGCGGAAGCCCCACCGAGCACCTTCACAATAAGAGCCCGGTGAGGCCAGAATACAACCCACAGCTGTCAAGGCCGGCAGTGAGCTATGCGTGGCCCGAGCGCGGACAGGACCGGCGCTTGGGTCGTAACAGAAAGTCCAGTAAGGTCCACCTCCCCGGACTTCACGAGGTAAAGCTGCTTATCATAGCCCAAGCAGCCAACTCTCCTCAGGAGCAGTTTTGCAGTGTCCATCCAGCAGGGGCCACATCCATAAAGGAGCCGTTGCGCAGTCTGAAGCCTAAAACAGGCGATCTTGGACTGTATGTCCACCAGGCCATGTCCTTCCTCGGCAACGGGCAGGTAGAGAATAGCCGCACGAACCCAATGTCGACCAGACCAAAAGAAATCCATGATGATCTGCTGAACTCCTCAACCAGGCTCCTGGGCGGTGTCAAAGCAATAAGCCTATGCCAAAGAGCCGAAGCGACCAGATTATTGGCGACCAGAACCCTTCCCCTATATGACAGCTGTGGTAGCAACCATTTCCATTTAGAGAAGCGAGCACACACCTTCTCCTTAATTCCCTCCCTGTTCTTGCGTTCAAAATCGTCAGAACCCCAAAATACCCCCAACACTTTGAGACCGGCTTTCCCCCACAGAAGACCTCCAGGTAGCTGAGGAATGTCCTGATGTGACCACTGCCCCACCAATAAACCCTCACTCTTGGCCCAGTTTACCCGTGCAGAAGATGCTTTTTCATAAATAGATAAAGTGTCCACCAGACGCTGTACATCCCTGTGGGATGTGATGAAAATGTTGACGTCATCCGCATAAGCAGACAAGACAATTGGACGACAACTACTGGAGGGCCCCAGCAGAATCAAACCACCCAGCTGAGTGCGCAACCTGCACAGCAAAGGCTCAATAGCCAAGCTATACAGTTGACCTGAGATTGGACAACCCTGCCTTATTCTCCGATGTACAGCGATTGGCCGACTCAGCTCTGCCCCCATCTTTACCAAACACTCAGCTCCAGTATATAACAGATTGACCCACCTCAAAAACACGTTGCCAAAACCAAACCCCTTCAGTGTGGAAAACAAATAAGAATGGTCAACCCTATCGAAAGCCTTTTCTTGGTCCAAAGACATAATACCGAACTCTAAATCATAACATTTACTAAGATGAAGAACATCACGTACGAGAAAAATATTGTCCATAATGGGTCAGGAATACAATATGTCTGATATCTATCTATGATTAAATCCAATACATTTTTCAGTCTATTTGACAGGGCTTTAGAAAGCACCTTGTAGTCCATGCAAAGAAGAGCCACAGGCCTCCAGTTTTTAAGCAAGGCCAAGTCCCCTTCCTTAGGCAGCAGAGATAGTACCACACGCCGGAAGGAGACAGGTAAAGTTCCAGTTCTGTAACAGCCAATTAGAACGTCATAAAAGTCTGATCCAATAATATCCCAAAAATGCTTAAAAAAGTCAGAAGAAAGACTGTCAAGTCCAGGTGCACGTCCCAGAGCCATTTGATTAACTGCTACAGTTAACTCATCCAAAATCAGGTCATAGTCCAGAGCAGCCCTGTCCTCTGGGCTGAGCTTGGGAAGACCTTCAAAGAGTTGGTTTTGAGATTCTATGCAACATGGTTCTGCACCAAACAGGGCCCCGTAAAAATCCACTGCATGGCACCTCATCTCAGATGGATTTGTAGTCATTTGACCATGTGGGAGTTTTAGGCAAGTCATCAACTTCTTTTTTGCAGCAGACTTCTCCGGATTGAAGAAAAAAGATGTTGGGGCATCCATGTCCTGCAGGCGAGTAAACCGTGACCTAACAAGTGCCCCCTTCACTCTTTCCTGTAGGAAAGAGCTCAGGGCTGATCTCTTCTCCTGCAACAAAGGACCTGTGGTAGAAATCCTGATCCCTAACCAAACTCTCCTCCAGCCTCTTGACAGTGTCCTCAAGTTCACCGACTTTGGTTTTGATGATGGCAGTCGAGTTCGCAGTATACTGTTGACAAAGAATGCGAATTTGCACCTTACCAACCTCCCACCACTGTTCCAGGGAACTAAAACGAGGCTTTGTAGTCCTCCAGTGTTCCCAGAAACACACAAAATATTGACAAAAAGTGGTGTCCTGAAGGAGCTTGTTATTGAAGTGCCAATAAGATTTAGTTCTTTCCCCTGGTGAGCTAATTAACACCACAGAGGCCAGATGATGATCTGTAAAACCGACGGGACTTATGTTACTGTGGAGGATTCCCGGGGCAAAAATTTGAGAAACATATATTCTGTCTAATCTAGCAGCACTGACCATATCATCTGTGACTCTGACCCAGGTATACTGTCTAGTGTTTGCATGTTTAGCTCTCCATGTATCCAAGAGGTCGAACTGTACAGTGATATTTTTTAAAACTTGAGAAGACTGCAGATGAGGTTCTGCATTAGTGCGATCCAGATTGAAATCCAAGGTACAGTTGAATTCACCAGAAACAATAAGTTGGTCTTGGTGATAGCTCTGCAATGCTTTTGTCAGTGTATTGAAAAAGGCATCTCTTTCAGAACTGTGATTTGGAGCATAAACGTTGATCAAACAAAACATGGAATTCCCTATTTCGGCCCTAACAAGGAGCAGCCTGCCCTTCACTACCTCCATCGCAGATAAAACTGTTGCATTTGCAGATTCCCCAAACAAAATGGCTACTCCTGCACTAAAATTTGTACCATGACTGAGTGAAAAAGGACCCTTCCATCACAAGCCCCATTCCACTTCATCTGCTGAAGTGGTATGAGTTTCTTGCAAAAGCAAAATGTTAAGATTTTTTTGTCTGAACAGGTCACCAATTAATCCCCTCTTACGACTGGCCCTCCCACCATTGATGTTTAGGGATCCTAATTTTATGTTTTGCATAGAAAGATAGATCTAAGAAACACCGTGCTGTGCCCATGTAAGTTATTTCATCTGTCGGCTGCACTTGACCTTTTGTCCTCCAGCTGATTTACGCAGAGCTGTTAGGTGCTTTTTAAGGCGAAAACGTTTTCTTTCATCCAGGAGGTCAAGACCAACCTGCCTTTTTAGCACATTAACCGACCTAATAAATTTATCAGCGTCACTGAAGTAATCAGTGACTTTAATGGCTCTGTTATAGGTTTCATCCAGAAAAACATTTATTTCTTCCAGTGAATACAAACTCGTGTTCCTACTGCAAGTTGCTCCAATAGACACATTGTCAGAATCAGAATCCCTCCCATCGTCAGCACAACTTAGCTGACTGTTTGATACAGCTGGCCCAGCTGATTCATCATGAGCTACATTTTCCTGAACGCCACCTACAACAGCTGACTGGCGTGGTTCCGTTGGCTGCTCTGAAACGGTAGCAGCCACCGGAACCACAGCCACTGATGTCACAAGGTCTTTCTCACAGCTAGATTCTGACGCACCATCAGTGACTGGTTGGGCGTCTTCACCAGCCACGCTCGCAACCGTAAGCTGGGCTGCGGACACCACAGCCGGGCTGTCCACAGACACAGCAGCAGGTTCCGGAGCAGGACCGGCGGAAGGCCCCGCAACTTCGTCTGTAGTAGCGGCATAAGCGGAGGCCGCGCCGCCGGTGTCAGCTACGGCGCCATCAGAGCCTCCCGCCCGCTGTTTGTGTGGACAAGCGAACCGTTTATGGCCCACGTCTCCACATTCAAAACACTTCATCTGTCCTGAGCTCGCATACACCATGTAGGAGCCGTCCCCATGTTTGACCCAGAAGGACACTTCTAGTGTTTGAGTGAGCGAGTCCAAAAACATGAACACCTGTCGCCTGAGTGATTTTACATGTTTCAATTTAGTATCCTTGCATCCCAAACTCACAGTTCTAAACGGGCCCACAAACTTCCCAAATCTGCGGAGCTCTGTCTCCAACTGCTCGTCAGTGATGAAAGGAGGAACACCTAAGACGGTGATATGCGTTGATGGGACAGATAAGGGGGACACCTGTACATACGTGTCTCCGATAACAACACCGCTTCCAATCAGACTGTGGACACACTCCTCCCCAGCCAGAAACACAACTACAGCTTTATTCATTCGGGACGCAAAGCAGATCGCATCATGTCCCACCTTCTCACCCACAGCAAGAAGGACGTCCTCCACAGTAACGCTGCTATCCGGGGGAACGATCCTCACCCCCTGCCGGATAGACGGAGATGGCGTCTCAAAGGTCGCCATCTTCCAGCCAAAAAAACAAAAACTGAATATGCAGCCAATAGTAAAAGATAGAAAAAGAGTCCAAACAAAACACGGAGTTCCCAATTTTGGCCCTCCTCCCTCGGCAACCGGAAACAGAGAGAGAGACATTTTGATTTTTAAAAGATCTTTAATAAACACACTTTTCCATCATTCAGTACAATTTTTATGCCATATTATATTACAAAGAAATTTATTCCCCCAAAAAACGCCCGAACAAAAGCTGCCCATCACGGACCAAACAAAGGACATCCTCCAGGGACCAGACGATCCTAAAACCGTCCACATGCCCATTCCCCATAAAAAACTCAAAATCCAGCCTGATTCTGGCTTTACGTAGCCTCACAAAAAAAATTTTGCCATCAACATCGTTCTCAACATTCTCAAGTTTTCTTCTCCGGCTTATATAGACAGCCAACTTTGCCTGACTTAAAACAAAGTTCAGTAGCTAACACATCTGTTTAAAACGATGATTGTACAAAAAACCACAAATGAAAACCTGCTTGGAGAAAACTTCCTTAAAAGTGTGAAAAAGTTCTGTGAGAAGTTCAAAGAGACCATTTAGACGGTGACATTCAGTAAAACAATGAAAACTGTCTCCCTAGAGGAACAGAAAACACACTGATCACCGACACTGCTGTTAATCACAGAAACAAAAGCATCGACAGCTATAATGCTATGCAGGACCCTCCACTGTAAGTCTCCATGCCTCTTAGGGAGAGGGGCTTTATAAAGAGCCCTCCAGGCAGGCCAATGCCCTTTTTCCAGTCTAAAGTAGGCTCTCCATGGAGTGTCCACACAGGTGTTCAATCTGTCCCCGTTGAGTGCCATCACCACCAGTCTGTAGAGTGCCTTACCACTGGCTCCTCCAAAGTCCACACCAGTGGGAGCACAGAAAGCCAGTAAGGAGCAAGGAGAAATGTTAAAGTCCATATAAAGCGTGAGGGAGGGAAAAGGGTTCCTGCTTTCTGGCTGCAGCATGCCTTTACTAAAGTCCATGAGTAGGGAGCGCTCAAGTCCATGAAGCTCCTGTTTCCAGTGTGCAAGAAGACCATTGATGAAACGATTTGATCTAACACCAAGATGAGCTGGTAAAGCTGAGGCATTGTTGAGGCCAGGGCCAGCCAGTTCCACCACTTGCTTCAGAGTGAGAACATTCCTGGAACACAGCCTATCAAGGAAGGTCCTTCCAACTCCCGGCAGGACACCAAGGCGACCACCAAAAACCAGCGGCTCCCTCAACAACCAGTGGAGGGAATCGCATGGCCCTTTTTGTTTTTTAAAAAGAGTCCACACTGAAAACAGACTGCGGTAAAAACTGGGTAAAGACAGTGCACTAGAGTTCTTAAAATCCATTAAAAACACAGGGAGGTCTAGCCCAAGCCCAAGGACTCTCTGTAAAATAATAAAGGCCTCCATACCAGGTCCTGGGGGCCCGTCAGCAGTCTCTGTATGAAAGTCAGTCTAAAAGCAGCACCTCTACTCGCTAAATGAACCACTCCTTGCCCCCCTTCCTCTTTGGGAAGAAATAACAGGGCTTGAGGGACCCAGTGGAGTTCCCCCCCCCCAAAAAAAAAGTCCACCATAACAGACTGAATTTTGGATAGCAAACCAGCAAGGGGGTCCATGCACAGGAGGCGGTGCCACAGGGATGAGGAAACAAGATTATTTAAAATGAGCACTCTTCCTCTAAAAGATATTTTTGGCATTAGCCACTTACACTTATTTAGTCTCCCATTAATTTTCTCTATGACCCCGTCCCAATTTTTTTGCTCAGATTGTTGATTTCCGATAAAAACACCAAGATACTTGAATCTGCCTTTTTTCCAAATCAGCCTTACCAGGTAGCGTAAGCTGATTTTCTAGTTTTTCCCCCACCATCAGAGCCTCGCTTTTTCCCCAGTTTATTTTTGCAGAAGAAAGTTGGCCAAAAAGATTAACACTCCTAACCAAAACGTCAATGTCACTCTGCTTGTTTAGCAGAATGACTACATCATCTGCATAGGCCGACAGCCTAAACGTGGTGTCACAGCCAGGAAATGTGACTCCTGATAGGTTCCTTCTCAAACAGTGAAGCAAAGGTTCTATGGCGAGGGATTACAGCATCCCTGAGAGAGGGCAGCCCTGCCAAACCCCCCTCTGGACTTTTAAAGCGGCAGACAGGCCCCCATTTATCTTCAGTACACTCTCAATGTCACTGTACAAGACCCATATCCTGCCTATGAAGCCAGGGCTGAACCCAAAAGCTGCTAAAACTGTCCATAAATACTGGTGTTCAACCCGGTCAAAAGCCTTTTCCTGGTTGATTGAAATCAAACCAGTTTCTACAGCCAATGAACCAGAGACCTCCAAAACATCCCGAATTAAAGTGACGTTGTCACTAATCAGCCTGCCAGGCACACAGTAAGTCTGGTCTACATGAATGAGCTCGCTCATCACCTTTTTCAGTCTTTGGGCCACAGCTTTTGAAAGAATTTTATAGTCCGTGCAGAGCAGAGAGACTGGCCTCCAGTTCCTTAGGCTCTGTAGGTCCCCTTTTTTTGGCAACAGCATGATGACGGCCATCCTGCAGGTCGTGGGTAGGGTCACCTTTTTCAAACTATCTTGGAGAACCTCCAGCAGATCTGGACCAAGCAGGGGCCAGAATTTCTTAAAAAAGTCCACAGAGAGACCATCCATGCCTGGTGACTTTCCATTCTGGAGGCTCATTAACACCGTATGCAGCTCAGACAGAGACAGTGGAGCATCCCAGCCGGCAACAAGGTCCTCTGAGAGCACTGGAAGACAACCAAGGAAAACCTGGCCCAGTGACATATCTTCCCTCCACTCTGTTTTATACAAGTCACTGTAGAAACTAGCAGCATAGTTCCTGATCTCTGCTGCTGTGGAGATTGTTCTCCCATCATCGTCCAACAAGGAGTGAATGAGCTTTCTCTGTCCATTTTTCCACTCCAGTCCAAAAAAGAACTGGGAGGGTGAGTCCATCAGAGCTACATCCATGTAGCGCAAGCGGACCAGAGCGCCTTGTGCGGTGACCCCTAGCAAGCTAGCCAAGGCTGACCTTTTTGATTTAAGAGCCTCTAAGTGCTCTTGTTTTTCTGTAGAACTGAGTAACTCCTCTAGCTCTACCACCTCAGTCTGCAGAACTTCCAAGGATTGGGTCAAGCTACGAGTGACATTTCGAGTGTACTGTTGGCAGAGTTGTTTTATTTGTGCCATACCAAAATCCCACCACATTTGGAGAGATTTAAAAGAGTTTTTTCATTCCCTGTGTGACGTCCGTACACCATGAAAAACTCCTTTAAAAGACAGATCATTTAAAAGTGTATTATTAAAATGCCAAAGAGCTCTCTTACACTTTACATTTTCAATAAAAACAGAACAAAACAGCAGGCAGTGATCAGTGAAACCAACAGGACAGATACAACTATTTTTAAAAATACTCATTTGATGTTTAAAACCATAAAAACGGTCTAACCTAGCCATAGATAAAAGGTTATCTTTAACATGGCTCCAGGTGTACTGCCTCTGGTCCCCATGATGTGATCTCCACACATCGGCCAGTTCGTGTGTCTTCACCAGTTCCCTCAGCCTATTGGCAGAAGCAGGGTGAGGCTCCTGATGGTTCCTGTCTAGTCTATGGTTTAATGTACATTTAAAATCACCCCCCAGAAATAAAAAACTATTCGAATTACAGGACCTAACCGTATTCAATAACACATCAAAGAACCTGATCCTCTCTGCTGTCTGTGTTGGCACATACACGTTTATAAAAACCAAGTTCACGTTTTCAAACTGTACCTTTAATAAGAGTACATGTCCTTTCACCAACTCTTCTACCTCATAAGAGACAGGCACACAACCCCTAGAGAAAAGTACAGCCACCCCCCCACTGCAATTAGATTTGTGGCCAAAAAAAATTCAGCCATCCCACTCTTTTCTCCACTGGCTCTCAACGTCTATAGTTGCATGGAAATATCTGACTGGGGCATGCTTAAAGGAGCCACGCATGATCTGGATGAGTACACGGACACTGTGAACTCATATATCCACTTTTGTGAAGAGAACATTCTTCCATCACGCACCAGGGTGAGTTACTCTAATGACAAACCCTGGTTCACAGCTAAGCTCAGACAGATCAGGAAGGAGAAGGAAGCAGCGCTGAAAAGTGGAGACAGGGACTGCTACAGGGAGGTTAAATACCGGTTTAACAGAGAGCTGAAGAGGGCTAAATCTGTGTACTCAGAGAGACTCCAGCAGCAGTTCACTGCTAATGATTCGGCTTCCGTGTGGAGAGGACTGAGGCAGATCACCAACTATCGGCCTCAGGCTCCTAAAGGTCAGGATGACAAAGCCCTTTGTCAGAGACTGTCCCAACACTATGCCCGTTTTGACACCTCGTCATCTGTGTCCAACTCCCCCCCTCCCTCCAGCTCCACAGCCTCCACATTCCCTACTTCATTTAAGGCACACCCCCCCCCCACCTCCCCCCCTCCCCTTATCATCAGTGAGCAGGATGTGCTCAAACAGTTCTCCAGACTGAACCCGCGCAAGGCCCCCGGCCCAGACGGCGTGTCTCCCTCCACCCTGAGACTCTGTGCGAAACAGCTGGCTCCTGTATTCACAGACATTTTTAACACCTCCCTTAAGTTATGCCACGTGCCGTCCTGCCTCAAATCCTCCACCATCATCCCTGTCCCCAAGAAGCCACGGATCACTGGACTTAATGACTACAGACCTGTAGCGCTCACCTCTGTAGTCATGAAGTCCTTTGAGCGCCTGGTCCTGTCCCACCTCAAGTCCATCACCACCCCTCTCCTGGACCCGCTGCAGTTTGCCTACCGAGCCAACAGGTCTGTAGACGATGCAGTCAACCTGGCCCTCCACTCCATCCTGCAGCACCTGGACTCCCCGGGAACCTACGCCAGGATCCTGTTTGTGGACTTCAGCTCCGCATTCAACACCATCCGCCCCGCTCTGCTCCGGGACAAGCTGTCCCTGCTCAACGTGCCTGACTCCCTCTGCAGGTGGATCATCGACTTCCTGACGGACCGGAGGCAGCATGTGCGGCTGGGAAAGACTGTCTCAGACTATACTAGCATCAGCACCGGATCACCCCAGGGCTGTGTACTTTCCCCCCTACTCTTCTCCCTTTACACCAACTCCTGCACCTCCAGCCACCAGTCTGTCAAGTTGATCAAGTTTGCGGACGACACCACCCTCATCGGGCTCATCTCCAACGGCGACGAGTCCGCCTACAGGAGAGAGGTGGCCCAGCTGGCGTCCTGGTGCAGCAATAACAACCTGCAGCTGAACGCTCTGAAGACAGTGGAGATGATTGTAGACTTCAGGAAAGTCACTACTCCTCTGCCCCCCTCACCCTCTCAGGCTCTCCCATCACCACTGCTGATTCCTTCCGCTTCCTAGGCACTACCATCACCAGGGACCTCAAATGGGAGCTGACCATCAGCTCACTCATCAAAAAAGCCCAGCAGAGGATGTTCTTCCTGCGGCAGCTGAGGAAGCTCAAGCTACCCACCAAGATGTTAGTGCAGTTCTACACAGCCATCATCGAGTCCATCCTCACCACCTCCATAACCGTGTGGTACGCAGGAGCCACTGCCAGGGACAGACTAAGGCTGCAGCGCGTCGTGCGCACTGCTGAGAAGGTGATCGGCTGCAAGCTCCCATCTCTCCAGGATCTGTACATCTCCAGGACCCGGAGGCGTGCTGGCCGGATCATAGCCGATCCCTCACACCCTGGTCATGTACTGTTTGCCCCCCTCCCCTCTGGTAGAAGACTTCGGTCCATCCAGACTAAAACCTCCCGTCACATGAACAGCTTCTTCCCCTCTGCCATTAGACTGCTGAACACTAAGTGACTCTCGTGCACCATGTACAGCAGCTCAACCAGACTCATGTCAATCATCACTGTTTTCTTCCTGCATTACCGACTGCACTATATAGTTCTCCACAGTATCTGCTGCTGGCTAATATATATTTTAACTGTTGACCAGTATCACTTAATCTTATCCTACACTTTATTACATGTATAGTTTATTTCTCTTATCTTATCATGTTTAATGTTGCAGCATTGTACCGAGACAAATTCCTAGTTTGTGTACTACATGAACAATGGCAATAAACCTGATTCTGATTCTGATTCTGATTCTGATAGTGATGTGAGTCTCCTGGAGCATCAGCACATCAAGTTTCTTTAAATTAAAAAGCTTGTATAAAGAGGCCCTTTTTACATCATCCCTGGCCCTATTAATATTAAGAGTGCCAATTCTAAGGTGGAGCATTAAAAAGGATAAAAACAAGGTACAGTAAAAAAAAAAAAACCAAACACATAGCAGAAAGGGAAAAGACAAACTAAGAGTCAACATGACTGTTAGTGATTTGTGATTTCAATTTAAGAACAAGTTTCTTTAAACGATATATTTCCTGATCAGTGAAAGTCTCATTCCCATCATTCAGTTTCATAAACTTGTGAGCTGATGCCACAAATAATTCCAGATCTGGAAAGTAATTTTCCACCTTCACAGCTCTGCTCCCCTTAGTCACTTGAAGAAACTTCCTGATCTTTGTAAAAGAATAGGAGTTTTGTTCCTCCTGCATCTGCATCAGTTCAGACTCAGCCCCACTATCATCAGAGGTGCTCTCATCCAGTACTTCCACACTCCCCACCCTACTAGATTTAGCAGAGCTCTGCAAGTTTTCAGCACTTTTTCTTTTTTGTGCAGCTTTAAAAGGATTCTCCTCAACAAAAGTTACATTCCTGCATTTCTTCATCAACTGCAGCATTTGTCATGCAGTGTTTACTCTGTGTGTCCGCCACAGCCTCGGTCCACTCCTACCCCACCTGCAAAGTCTGTTCCTTCACGTTTTTCCTTTAACTGCACTCAACTTGCCCTTCACCTCTTTACTCCGGGTGATAGGCTCGTCACAATGATCAGAGCTGCCGCCAGACAGAAACTCCCCACCATCACTGTTTGGAGGGGCAACCACCATGCCCGCTGCAGCGTCCCCCGCCGCGGCCGCTCCGGCAGAAGCAGATGCCAGCATCCACCGCACTACATGTAGCACTACCCTCCAGACCACCAGAAACACCAGCGTCACCTTTCTTACTCCCAGTGTTCTTCGTGTTCACCTTTTCAGGACATGATCTAATAAGATGGCCCTCTGCACCACATGCAAAACACTTCATAGTTTCAGATGTTGTGAAAACTATGTAGCTAAAGCCGTCAATCCTGAAGTTAAGACACGTTCAGTTCTGCAGAGCTGTCTTTTAACCCCTTGCACTCCGGTCAATTTCCCTAAAAACGCCAAAAAATAACGTGCCCAAAGTAAATCAAAAGCTGTTCTTCAGCCCTTTGCAGCATCTTCATGGGGTTGGTCTCATTTAAAAGAAAACACTGAATTTTTTGGCAAAACAGTCATAATCTCTCTAAGTGCTCCGGCCACTGAGTTACAGTCATCTAAACATACTGAACGTGAAGAAAATAAATTTGGCCTGGGTGTTTTTTTGGATACAAATATTTGCAAATAACACACAGCTTTAGATCCGGGCTGGAAAATGCAACCGAAATGTAGAACCAAGTGTTATCCAGCTGAGGTCAAAATTTTGTAACAATACCACAAAAAATGAATATATTACATCAGCTTTTTCCTCAGGTAGTTCCCAAGCGTTTTTGAACTGTGCCAAATTGTGCCAAAAGGCACAGTTTGGAAAAACGTCTGTAACTTTTGAATGATTCAATATAGAAGCTTGATCTTGGGCTCTAATGAAAGGTGACACTCAGGGCTGTGTGTGTGTGGGGGGGTGGGGTTGTCCCCCCCCCTCGCTACAGAGGACGGACATCGGCCATCGCTACATGACGGAATAGTCATGTGGCGACCGCGGCGCAATCACCGCGGCTCCCCCCCCCCTCGCTACAGAAGAGTAGCGGGGGGGGGGGCGCGTTCATGGTCCGGACGCGGCGCATGAACCGTGTACCGCGGCGCACGGACTTCGGACTTCGTGCGCCGCACAGTTGTAATTTACCAATCGGTCAAAAGTCATTTTGGATTACAATTTTCAGGGATAAAGAATAATTTAGCTTATAACACTGACTTCTTCACAGCAGCATTGTCCTGGCGAATTTCTCTTCCTCATTGTCAGACGAATGCGACGCTGGTCCCTTGTTACGGACTCGTGGTTCTGGTCTCGCAACCCGGTCAAAACATAATTCCATTATTGCGGTTTTGCGCTTCCATGATTGCGGTTTTGGCGAATGATTTACGACCTTCGTCGTCGGCCTCCGTCGGTCTATGACGACCATGGAAGAGAATCCTAAACGTCTATTCTGCTGGAATAAAAAAACTGTGTGACATTCCCTGTCACACAGGTTGCACTTGTGGGTGGTCTCCGTGCTGCTGGGTCTGTGGCAGGTTCTTCCTGCGGGTCCTTTTTTCATCTGCTGCAGCAGTCTGTCTTCACCTAGCCTTACACAAAACAGCTTGCGAACTTCTGTGCTTCAATTGGCTCGCTGCATTCACAGCGTTGGTAGGCGGGTCCTTCTTGCTAGGTTTTCAGTCATTGGTTCTTCAAGGTTTCAGAAACCCAATTCAAGGCTCTTATTAGTCGAATGAGAGGTCAATCAGATGATCTAATCTGTTCGCGGCTGTGTCTGCAGTGGAAGAACGGAAATGCAGCTTTTTTTTTTCAGTGCGCTCTTGGCGCAGTGCCCTCATGCGTCCTAGAGTGCACGAGAGCGCCCTCGTGCGCTCTAGGACGCAGAGACGTGCCCGTCCGCGGTACACAGGAGTGCAACAGGTTAACACCATGAAACACTGCCTCCTGTGACACACAACATGCTTCAGCAGGGGTGATTTACTACCCAGAGAGACCATTCTGATGGGGGAAACAACTTAGCCAAAACGGGATAACTCTCTGATCAGCTGATCATTTTTAATGAAAGGAGGAGCATTAGAGATGGTGATCCTCCTAGAAGGGTTCACCAGTGGTAAAACAGGAGTAAAAGTGTCATTTATGACAACTCCCTGTTCCACCACCTGATCAGCTTTTTCAGTGGAATCCAGAAAAATGACAATTGCACTGTTCATCCTCGATGCTGATTTTATGCTATCATGCCCAACCACCTGTCCTACAACGAGGCCGGCCTCCTCCACAGAACAGGAAACTGTTGGGAGGATTCTCACGCCACGCCTCCGGGTCAAGCGCTCAAACTCCACACCACAGTCAAACACCGGCATGATGCCGGCCGGGAAAAAACGGGCAGCAGAAGCTACCGTTCCCCGACACACTCACTCCAAAACTCACACCCCAGCACACACACACTCAAACCGCTATATAATAAGCACACACACCTCAACACACAAGATAGAGAAAAGTTAGAAAAACAAAGTTTAGAGTACTCACTCAACACCACTCCACACACCTGCTCCCACAAATGCTCACGATGTGCACGAGAGAGAGAGCGAGAGAGAGAGAGAGAATGTTTAAGTGCCTTCTTGTTCAGTCTGTCTTGTCCAACCTGACTTGTTCAGCCTGAGAGGAGAAAAGTGCTATCTCCATTTTATTTTGTTAAAATTTAAATCAACCAAGATTCCATTCTCACGCTAATCCCTCATGGCATGGGTCAAAAGTTATTAGCCTTTCATCTCAATAAACAATGCAGCTTTTTATCCATATGTAATGAATATTCCATTCTCACTATCATCCTATAGAAAATGAATTAATGAGGCGGGTCAGGTCACAGGTCAGGTCAGGTCAAAGGTTATGCCTTTCATCTTGAAATTAATAGACCTGTCAAAACAGAGAACAATAGACTTGTCAAGTTTGACAAGAAGTACCACTTTCCCTCCTCATGTGGTGATATCACAGTATTCAAACAGTACACATATTATAATACATGTTGATATTACAGATGAAGAGAGCCACTTACACATAAAAGTCACCTTTTTATGTGAACGCAATCAGAATCTGAGGAGTTTGAGTCTGTGGGGTTGTTTTTCCGTTCAGGTGACACAAATAAGTATAGTTAAATTGAACAAGTTTCACAGTATACCCCTAGGGTAAACTGAAGTTATGTTATCCCATAGACCTCCATACAACCACACTCCATCAGCAGCAGAATGACTGGCTGGTATCAGACTTCTCCAAAACAGCCATCAGTCTGATATCTCTGCCTCACCTCATGTTGACAGCAGCAGGACAGCCTGGAGAGAAGACAGGGATGACTCTGGGTAGGAACACTGACTGGAGAAGGTCTTAATATAGAATCTACTGACTCGGTCACTTTAAAACAGAGGGAGAGGAAAAGCCTGGAGTGCTGGATTTTTGCACGCTTAATTGTTTATCAAAGAGACTCTTCCTGGTCTTCAGCTAATACAGATGCTTTGGTTTTGGACTGATGTTCAATGTACAGTGCTGATGATGCACAGTTGTATAGTTAGTCTGGTTTCTGGATTAGTCTGTAGTAACTGAGTATTGTCACATAGGTATCACGGTATAGTTGAAATATTTGTTTTTGATATAAAGATTAATATTATATATTAATTAAATATTGTATGGCCATTTTTACAATTAGGTTTTATGAGTTATGCATAAAGGGGTAAAATAAGCATTGAGTGTGCCTTCATTTTTCTTAGAAAATATATTTCTAATGGGGCTATTGTAATGAAATTTTCACCAAATGTCAGCAAAACCTATGCAATCCACATATGCAAAGAAATCAAACCATAGATATCCTTAAATTAAGTTATGAGTAATAATGTGAAATGACACAGGGAAAAGTATTGAACACACAAAGAAAAGGGAGGTGAAAAAGGGCATGGAAAGCCAAAACGCCAGCTGAAATTTGTCAGTAATTAGAAAGCAATCCTACCCCTTGTCAGCAAATCAATATCAGCTGGTTCAGTCACTGATGGCCTTTAAAAAGGTGTCTCATACAACAAACATCTCATGATCCAGTGAGCACTGTTGGGACCATATTACAGAAGTAGAAAGAACATCATTTCACCATAATCCAGCCACAGCCAGGTGCTCCTTTCTGACAGAGTGAAAAGAATTATCACAGCCAAGGACCACTTGTGGAGAGTTTAGAAAGACACTCAACTGTCATGGCCTGTATGCATGCTCACTACGCTAAACTCCATTGCTGAAGAAAAAGCATGTTGACGCTCATTTTGTCACAATTGGGAATAGAACCTACTCGCAGGACTTCATGTTCACAGTTCTTTATTTTGAGCTGGTGACTACACAGCTCGAGGGCTGAAAAAAAAAAAACTAACAAGCTGGCAAAAAAGCACAGCAAACACAGGCTTGGCAGGCAAAAGGTACAGCCAGATAGAGACAGGATTAACTGAAATGACGGGGTACGTGTTGTACACATAGCATGACTGCAGGACACCAGATAGAACAAAGGGAGACACAAGGTTAAATAGGGCAAGGGCTAATCAAAGAATACAGGTTAGGTGAGAACGCTAATCAATACCAACAACCAACACGTGGGTAGAACAGTGACGATGGACATGGGAAAACAGGATGGGTGGGGCAGCACACACAATAACTGACAGGGGATACACAGAGGATCAGGGGAGACAAGACCAAGACAATCATGATACACAACAAGCGCCCAACACTGACAACACTAAGAAACAAGACAAAACATAGAAAATCATATGACAATAAACTCAAGGTGAGGACGTGGGACCAGCCCATGCCCTGACATCACCCCCCCCCCCCAAGGGGTGGCATCCAGACAACCCTCAAACAAAAACAGAAAGTGACCCTTCCAGGATAGGTGGTGGGGGCACAAGGCCAGGGGGATCGAAAACAAATCCTTTTCCCTCTCCAGAGTCCAAAACCAGAAAACACAGTTTGCGGGGCATAACCCAACTTTTGTGGCCCCAAACCAAAAACAAAGTGGTTCGGGTGGTCTACCGAAGTCCCAGGGCCATCGGACCAGGGTACAAGGCAGGTCGGGTGGTCCTCCACTTTCCAATGACTACCAAATGGATGCACCCGGCCCGTCGAGTGGCCTACCAAAATCCAGATGGATGAACATGGCACATCGGGTGGCCTGCCTAAGTCCAAGGGGCAACAGACAGACGAACATGGCATTGTGGGGGCATTGACCTCAGGAGCTTTTAACATAAGAGCTAACAAAGGAACTTAAAGCTCAGAAGGTGACAGCATAGAAACTTTCAAGTCAGAAGACAACATAGGAGCCTCAGCCTCAGGAAATAATGCCATGGAGATCTTAAACTCAGGACATGACACAGGAATCTCTTGCTCTGGAGATAACACAGAAACTATAAACCCCAGAGATAATGACATCATGGAAATTCTATACTCAGGAGTTAATGACAACACAGATACTTTAAACTCAGGAGATGACCACAAAAAATCTTTAAACTCAGGAGGTGCCAACAGAAAATCTTTAGGCTCTGGAGATGATAACATAAAAACTTTAAACCCAGGAGGAGACACTAAGGACCCTCTAAATTCAGGAGGTGTCAACATAGACACTTTTAACTCAGGGAGCACCAATTCTGAACCTTTAAACTCAGGAGCTGACAACATAGACACTTTAAACTCAGAAGGTGAAAATATAACACCCTTAAACTCAGGAGACAGTGACAACACAGGTGCTTTTACCTCAGGGAAAAAAATGACAACACAGGTATTCTAAGCTCATGAGAAAACAACATGGGAACTCCTTGCTCTGGAAAAAATAATATAGGAGCCTCTTGCTATGGAGAAAACAAAATAGGAGCTCTTTGCTCCAGGGAAAACAATGTAGGAGCCTTTTGCTCTGGGGAAAACAAAGTAGGAGCTCTTTGTTTTGGGAAAAATAATGTAGGAGTTTTAAACTCAGAAGAAAACAACACAGGAGTTTCTTGCTCAGAAGAAAACAATATAGAGGTTTTAAACCCAGAAGATAACATAGGAACTCAGCTCAAAAGAAAATAGCATGGCGGTTTTAAACTCAGGAGATGATATTGAGGCTCTTTGCTCTGCAGACCACAAGGGAGCCTTTTGCTCAGAGGACAACATAGGAGTTTTAAGCACAGGAACTAACACAGAAACACTAATCTCAGGTGATAACACAAGAGCCCTTAATTTAAACACAGATGGCAGGGGCTCTTCAACTCAGGACACACTAGTACAGGAACTTTTGGCTCAGGAAACAATAACACAGGATTTTCTAGTTCAGGAGACATCAACACAGGAGTTCCCGGCTCTGGAGGTAACACAGGAACTTTAGGGTCTGGAAACAAAATTGCTGGGGTTTTCAGTTCAGAAGCAGGCAACGGCAGCACACTAACCTCAAAAGCAGCGGATAGAGACTCCTCGGCCTCTGAAACGGCCAGCAGAGTGGTCGGCCACAGGAATGATGGGTTAGGCAGACCGCTTGACCTCTAGGACAACTGGTGGGTGGACTGCTCGCCCTCTGGAATTGCCACGCGTGGAGCAGACTGCTAACCCTCAGGAACTGCGGCGGGTGGAGTGGATTACTTGCCCTCAGGAATTGTGGTGGGTGGAGTGGACTGCTCACCCTCTGGAACTGCGATGGGTGGACCGGACTGCTCGCCTTCCGGAACTGTGACGGGTGGAGCGAACTGCTTACCCTCAGGAACTGCAATGGGTGGAGCAGGGTCCTCCAGCGGCTCCATCCTCGACATGGCCACCTTGGACGAGAAGGAGGAACAGGAGGTCAGTGGGGTGACACCACAGTCATTAGCAGCAGAGAGTGGTGGGGAGAACCCAAAAACTGGTGGGATCTGTGCTGGGGTCCACCCACCAGGAGTAAGGCAAACCTTTTCTCTAATGGTGGTAGAAAATAAGCAAAGAGGTACTTGCCTAAACTCCTCATCTCCAACTGCCGGGGTGACCACCTCAGGATGCATAGCTGGAACCGGAGCATACCCCTCCAGCCAGGAAGGAACAGGAACATACACCTCAGGCTTAGCAAGAATCCGAATGTGCACCTCGGGTTGAGCAGGAACTCGGTGAGGAGACGTGCATAACAGGACCAGGGAATGCCTCACAGACAGCACTGGGTCCTGCGATGCCGGTGCCAGGGGATCCTCTGTTGTCGGCACAGGCCTCAGTGTACCGGGGGCACTCCTCCCCCATCCGAGATGTGGCTGCAGAGCTGAAACTGGAGCTGGGAAGTGATGTGAAGCTGATAGTGGAGTTGGGGCAGCTGGGTCATCAGATGCCAGGTGGCTCCAACCCTGCAGGGACACATGTTCGGGAAGAAACCAGGGCTTATAGTCCAGCATACATTCCTTCTGAGCGAACACAACCTGCCGGTATTCCTCCTGTTCCTTCTCGTCACCCCCACACAGGGGTACCAATGTCGCTGTCCCCATCTGGCAAACCATTGGGGCCTCAAGGACAACAGGGTCTCTCCAGACCAGTTGGTTACCACCTAATATGTCCAAACTCTCTGAAAAAACAAGAGGGGACACGGGAGATGCATGTGAGGATAGGTGGATGGAACACGCCGCAAAGAGCAGTGGAGAGAGCTCAGCAGTGTTGGTTGGTGGCTGTAGCTGAGCCCCCTCCCTGGGAACAAGGCAAGCCCGATTATTTGTGGATGGTAAAAAATAAGAGGGTTCTTGCCGTCATTCTCACTCTGTTGCCACTGAGGAGTCGGATGATCCATCCTGGAAAATGACATGGGTTGTCCGACGAGGTGCAGCTGCACAGTGGTGTGGTGCTGTGTCAAGGGAAGTGGACATGGAGGCTTGGAGCATCTCCGCTGAAGATGAACAGCTGGGCCGTTGTGTCTGTTGGCGCCGACATGAGCCATGTCCTTCGGCTCGTGTAAATTTCTCCTCCTCTAGGTCTTCTCCCACCGCTGACGAAAGCTCCACCAGCTCTTGGAGCATCCTCAGCAAATTATGCACAGACGGCAGGAGCTCGGTGAGCTGGGGATACCGTTGCAGGGAGGTGAAGTGCTTAAGTAATTCCTCAAAGCCTTTCAGGCAGCTGAGGGTTTTCCCTGGCAAACGGGAGGTGATGGTGTCCTCGAACAGGGTCTCGATGAGGGAGACAGCCCAACCTTTCTCTTTGCTGAGATCCCTATTAGAACTTCCGTCTGCTGGGTCCATTTTGCCAGATACAGGCAGGATTAACTGACATGACGGAATACATGTTGTGCACATAGCATGACTGTAGGCCACCAGACAGAACAAAGTGAGACACAAGGTTAAATAGAGCAAGGGCTAATCAAAGAATACAGAACAGCTGAGGATGCTAATCAATACCAACAACCGACACATGGGTAGAACAGTGATGATGGACATGGGAAAACAGGATGGGTGAGGCAGCACACACAATCACTGATAGGGGACACACAGAGGATCAGGAGAGACAAGACCAAGACAATCACGATACACAACAAGCACATAATACTGACAACACTAAGTAACGACAAAACATAGAAAATCATATGACAGTAAACTCAAGGCAAGGACGTGGGTCCAACCCATGATACATTTAAAATTTGCACAACATTTGGACAATCCTGTTAAATACTGAGAGAATATAGTCCTGTCAGATGAGACCAAAATTGAACTCTTTGGTTGCTATAAAGGTCGACAAAAAGTGAGAGGGCGACAAACTCGTCTGCAGCAATCACAGAGGCATCACCCTTCTGTCCATTCCTGGTAAGCTTTTCACCAGGATCCTCCTCAGTTATGCCCTTCCAGCCATCAGAGGCAGCCATTGCCCTCATCAGGCAGGCTTCATGCCCAGCCGCTCGACCTCAGACCACATTTCTTCTGTTTGAGCATGAATTCCGCAAGGCCTATGAATTCCTCAAGGACTGCCATCTCTATATAGCCTTTTTAGATCATAACCCTGAGAGGTTTTCAGTCGCAGATCCGCACCATCTGCATGCACCCTCTGTTGGCAAAGATTTTTTTTCAAGAAAATATTCAGTTTCATCATCATCATAGCAATCTGTCGGGGGCAACAATGACTGTTTCATTTAGGTCTGATCAGATTCCTCCATGCAGCTCTGTCCTTTGCCCTCCGCTGCCTGGAACTCCTGACCTTGTTAATCTGGGCAACGTCCAAGCTGGTTTGAGTTGTAGATATCACAAATTCCAAAGGCTGTAATTTGAAAGTGGTAAGACATAATGGCATACTGTCAATGAGAAAGATGTAGAATATGATCAAAAGTTTATGATAGGAGTAAATTTACACATCTAATTTGCATAATGTGGTGGCAGCCATATTGGATTACATAACTTTCGGTCAAAGTGGACTTTGGACATATTTCTACAAAGCATTGTTTTTTTTGTTTATCTTTGTTTTGGGGTTTTTTGCTATCTTCAAAATATATGAACCAAAAAATCAGTAGAATGTAAAAAAATAAAAACATCAGACCTACTGCTCATCATGTGCCGCCAAGCGTCCGTGTGCTTATCCCCGGTCCTTATTTTGTCTTCTGTCAGTCATTTTCGCTTTCTTTCCCACATCCAGGCACTCTCACATTTATCTTCTGATTTATTCCACCTCGATTTCGGATAGATTACGCCGCGGAATCGGCAGGATTGTCCTCTCCGTCACGTGCAGCTTCATCAATGGTGAATGAAAAGTGTACATTCTCTGATCCATCTTCTGGTGTCACAGAAGATAAATATTTCCCTTCAGAAGCTAAATAATCCCTTTTAGAATCATAGTTAGCCAAATTTGGAGCAAATGCTTCCTCCCTGTTGAAATATATGTTGCACAATTGTTTATACGTCTCTTCTACTGCAGCCCAGAAGTGATATCATATTCAACGTGGATCTGGTGGGCTGAACTGAGTCCTCCATTGGAAAGCACTAAGCTATATGTGTCTGCCATCTAGTAATATGAAATGCTTGGTACATCTGGGTTTATTTTGTTTGTTTTTTTCATACTTTTTGACCTATCACGTGACAGGTGCAGATCTGCAACACCAGCCGCAGGAGAGGTAGATCATGTAATCAGATTTAATCCTTACAGGGTTAAAGCTGCCTTCGACACCATGAACCATGCTTCTCTTTGGAGTATCCTGCAGACCCTCTGAGCCCCACCCAAGATCGTAGCTCTGTTCAAGCAGCTCTACAGCAGCATGGAGAGCTGTGTCCGTGTGAACGGAAAGGAGTCCAGCTGGCTTCCCATCAATAGCAAGGTCCAACAAGGCTGTGTGGCTGCTCCTGACCTCTTCAATTGTATCATAGACTATCTGATGACCAAGGTCTGTAAGTGGGTCCCTGGCATGCAGTTTGGCAACTACCATCTAGCTGACTTTGAATATGCTGACAATACCATTCTGTTCAGCCCATCTTACAGTCAGCTGAGAGATGCTCTGGTTGTCTACCACAAAGAAGCAGCAAAGCTGGGCCTTCAGGTGAGCTGGACGAAGACAAAGCTAATGCATGTCAACGATGGACCGGACCCACCCCGTTACAGCTCGGGAATGATGCAGTCAAGTTTGTCAATTCCTTTGTGTATCTGTGCTCCACAGCGACCAACAATGGGGACATGAAACCAGAGATCAACCGAAGACATGGCCTCGCTGCATCAGCTCTGCAGATACTATGGAAACTTCTCTGGTGCCATCGTTCAGTCTCCCAAAAGATGAAGCTCCACATATATAATGCATCAGTCCTCTCCATCCTACTCTATGGTCAGAGGCATGGCCGCTGAATAAGACTCTGGCCTTGAGAATAGATGGGTTTGATAGTCAGGCCCTAAGAACCATTGAGAACATCAGGTGGCCCTAGCGCACCTCTAATGAAGTGTTCCAAGCCCGCACACATCAACCTGCAGCATCACACCTTATTACACAACAGCGCATCCATTGATTTGTCCATGTCCGCCACCTCCCACCAGAACACCAAACAAAAGCCATCCTCATGTTCGACGGCAAGGTCTCAGGGTGGAAAAGACATCAGGGCAAGCCACACATCAGATGGTTCAATGTGGTGGAGAGAGACTTCCGACAGCTTGGAGTCGCTGTTGACGATGTAGAGGAGCTGGCCCAAATCTGGCAATGTTGGCATGCACTGGTTAACCTGATTGGTTCTATGCATGGTGATGGCCACCCAGCTCTCACCCCACAGGAGTAGTCAAGTCAAGGTTGTTATAATGCACACCATGTTTGGAGGAGAAATTGCACTGCACATCATCCCAAAAGCACCATACCAGGAGAGGTGGTAACATCATCATGTGGGACTGTTTTTCAGGATACAGTACTGGTAAATTTCAGGATTCACAGAAGTGACCAAGATTTGAAGACTGTTTCCATGGAAGAATGGGCTAGAATCACACCTGAGAAATGTATGTGACTAGTTTCTCCATACAGGAGGTGTCTTCAAGCTGTCATTACCAACAAAAGCTTTTGTATGAACTATTAAATGACTTTCAGTACACATGTTCAATACTATTTCCCTGTGTCATTTCACATTATTCCAAATCATTTATGGGCATCTATTTTTTTTTATTATTTCTTTGTATGTGTGGATAGCACCTTTAGAAATATATTTACTGAGAAAAATTGTGACGTGTTCAATACTTATTTTACCTGTTGTCATTTTTTTATATTAGTGACCTCTGGTGTTCACTGGTACACACTACATTCCAAATTATTATGCAAATAGGATTTTAATGTCATAAACATTCATTTTTTTGTTGTTTTTCAATTAAACTCATGGATGGTATTATGTCTCAGGGCTCTTTGGATTACTGATATCAGTCTTAGACACCTGTCATAATTAGTTTGCCAGGTGAGCCCAATTAAAGGAAAACTACTAAAGAAGAATGTTCCACATTATTAAGGATGTCACAGGTTTCAAGCAATGTGGGAAAGAAAAAGGATTTCTCTGCTGCCGAAAAGTGTCAGATAGTACAATGCCTTGGACAAGGTATGAAAATATTAGATATTTCACAAAAACTGAAGCGTGATCATCGTACTCTGAAGAAATTTGTGGCTGATGCAGAGCACAGATGGACTTGTGCAGATAAAGGCATAACGAGGAAGGTTTCTGCCAGACAAACTCATCGGATTAAGAGAGCAGCTGCTAAAATGACATTACAAAGCAGCAAACATGTATTTGATGCTGCTGGTGCCTCTGGAGTCCCACAAACCTCAAGGTGTAGGATCCTCCAGAGGCTTGCAGTTGTGCATAAACCTACTATTCGGCCACCCCTAACTGATGCTCACAAGTAGAAACACTTGCAGTGGGCCCAGGAATACATGAAGACTAATTTTCAAACAGTTTTGTTTACTGAGTGCCATGCAACCCTGGATGGTCCAGATGGATGGAATAGTGGATGGTTGGTGAATGGCCACCATGTCCCAACAAAGCTGCAACATCAGCAAGGAGGTGCAGAGTCATGTTTTGGACCGGAATCATGGGAAGAGAGCTTGTAGGCCCCTTTAGGGTCCCTGAAGATGTGAAAATGACCTCGGCAAAGTATATAGAGTTTCTGACTGACCACTTCCTTCCATGGTACAAAAAGAAGAACCATGCTTTCCATAGCAAAATTATCTTCATTCATGACAATGCACCATCTCATGCTGCAAAAAATACCTTTGTGTCATTGGCGCTATGGGCATAAAAGGACACAAATTCATGGTGTGGCCCCCATTCTCCCCTGACCTCAACCCTATTGAGAACCTTTGGAGCAAAAGATCTATGAAGGTGTCACAGCTCACTCTCGCCCATCTCCAGGTCCAGCTGTGAACACACCTGCGTCTCATCAAGCCCGGGCTATTTAGCCTGCTCTGCCCTGCGCTTCAGCCTGGAGTCGTCTGCTCATCTGAGATTGTGCTTCCCACACTCGCCTTCTCCTCGACGCTCCTAAGACCCTCAACCATCGCTTCCCACGTAAGCCATCATCCTATCACTCACCTTTTCTCCAGTCCTTCTCCCCTGTGCACAGGTGGATTCCTTGGCAGCGGAACCTCTCCTCGTCAGCTTCTCTCTCTCACCCGCTGCGCCGAGCGTGCATTGGAGCGCTGTCCTCCAGGCAGGAGACCTGCGGCTCACCACCGGAAACATCTGCAAGTAAGCCACAGTCCGAGTATTAATTCACCGGGCTTGGCTCGGCGACAAATCTCTCCTCTGCTCTGCCCTAGGGTTGTCTGGCCGTACGGCGCACTGCTCTGCCCTTGGTGCATCCTGTCCTCCAGCAGCACATCATCTCCCGCACTCACACATCCACACACACTCACTATTTAATAAACCTTTGTTGCAATTGACTCGAGCCTGTGTGCGTGTTCCCTGGGTCTGAACTCATGTCAGAGGGTGGGAGGCAGTTCACATCAAAACAGCAGCTGTGGGAGGGTATTCTGACATCTTGCAGAGAAATTCAAGCAGAAATTCTCCAAAAACTCACAAGTTCAATGGATGCAAGAATTGTGAAGGTTATATCAAAGAAAGGGTCCTATGTTAACATGTAACTTGGCCTGTTAAGATGTTTTTTAATTGAAATAGCTTTTGATTTCAGTAAATATGACCTCCTGATGCTACAAATTCAACAAATGACCATTTTCAGTTCTTTACAACCAGTAAAATGTTTAGAAACTCTTGTGCATAATAATTTGGAATAGTGCATTTTGAGTTTTTTTTCATTCATTCATCTTCTTCCACTTAATCCTTTTCAGTTCGCGGGGGGGCTGGAGTCTATCCCAGCATCTTTGGGCGAGAGGCAGGGTACACCCTGGACAGATGGCCAGTCCATCGCAGGGCCAACACATTTGCAAAAAAATAGTTATCATTGGGAGGTTTGATAAATAAAATTTGAATTATGCTCCAATGCAGGGGTGGGCAATCATGTGCCATGGAGGGCCATTCCACTGCAGGTTTTCTGTTTCACCCAGTCTCTTCAACAGGTGTTTTCTATGATTAGCAGTCCTTGAAGCTGATCAAAACAAACACTTACTGAAGAGACTGGGTGGAACAGAAAACCTGCAGTAGAATGGCCCTCATTGCACACCCTTGCTCTAACGGTTGATGACTTAAAATTATTCTGACTGTCATTTGCATTGACTATTTAGGAAAATCAGAGACAAATAGCATTTGCATAATAATTTGGAATGCAGTGTAATGACATCAATTGTCATGGCATAAGGTTACAGTTGTAATGTGTGTAAATTAGACCCTTGTCTTTTGCTAATCCTAACCTTAACCACCAATGATGTGTAAGGATCACTGGAGGAGGAGTACCTTTCTGGTGGCTGGCAACACCTTGGCATCCCAGACTGATCTCCCCATTTCCAGCGGCATGTGATGCACAATTTATGGCCCACCCTTTCATCTGTGGCCACATCATCTAGCCTCTCACATGCCGAAGACAATCCACAGTGGCTCCCAGCGCCACCCCTAGTCTTGCAGAACACAGCAGATCTATGGGAGAAAACCCAGACAAAAATCCCGGGAGTATTTGCGACACCCTGGTTCTACTCAGAAATTTGAAAACTTGATGGTGATATCAAACAGCACCATGGTTCAAGCCCGTCTTTCAGGTCCACCTTCTACCATGACTGTTGGTGCTTCTCAGAGATCTAATGACGACAGCGCTCCAAATCCCTAGGGAAGGTCGCTGTCCGATCGCCAGCCAAGAAAGGTCTTATGCGACCCAGAAAATCTCTTATTCTAGGTCAAATTAACTGTCGAACCCTTTTGACCATGTCATCTAAGGAGGACTTAAGTTTCCTCATCTGTCACTATAACACACCTATCATGTGTGTCCAAGAACACCAACTAGTCCACGAGGATGACTCCCTGGACATCGTTGTTCACAATCTAGGTGTAGTGACGCTTTTTACCGCCTTCCATGAGCCTTCCAACTTGTGATCCTCCACTCACCAGTCCACATCCCTAACCACCAGGCCATCACTGCCTCATGATCATCTTCACCTGTTGCTTCAACACTTGCCCATGGTCGTAGGTCTTGGGAAGATAGGCTGCACAGCAAACCTGTGCAGGAAGGTTTTTACAGTGGTAGAGCCATTGCACGGGGGCAGTGCTACTCTCTCGGCCTTGGAAATCATGGTCCAGTGGTACAGAGAGTCATCACAACTGAAGACTTCCTCGGCTGCGGTGGATGGCCATGATGTTTTATGTGCTCTGTCATGCCCTATGCATTACACAGTGCTGTGCTGCACCACCTTCCCAGTTGTTGAATCATGGAAATTTCTTCTACCTGGTCTTTCCGAAGCAGTCTTCACATGGAGGATGAGCAGGTCCCTAACTCACTGAGGGTTTCAGACCCGTCAGCTATCCTCAGCCTGGTTTAGCCCGCCTGCTGAAGTGGTTTACTGGGGTGTGGCCACTGCGCATGCTACAGCTACTTGGTGCCACAGGTGAGAGTTGAGTGCCAAGTGGGGAACAAAGGTGGACAAACCACCCCAAAGGGCACAACAAGTCTCCATCCAGAGGTACTACCCCTCCCTGGACACCCCATACACTACCAATGTATTTAAAGTCAGTAACATAGTCCACAAGATGAAGAGGCCTCCATCAGACTTGTGCCAAACGGGGCTCAGGCTGTGCCAGCTCAGGTGGTTCTAGTGGGTGCCTTGCTGCAGCAGCGGACTGTTCATCGGCGAAGTCCCAGTCTGGGTGGGCTGGCTTGGTCACGGTCTCTTGTTCAGAAGTGGGAGGTGGTGTCATCCTTGTGCGATGGCTGATATGCCATCGTGACCCATCAGTCAGAAGGAAGGCGGCTGGTCCTAGCTGAGTGATGACCCATGTCAGCGCTGGCCAGAATGACTGCAGCTTGTATGAGTGATTGGGTCAATGTTCCTGGACTCAGTCAATCACCGTGAGGGAAGGGTGCTCCGCTCGGCGTTCCTTCTTCATAATGTACTGTTGTCGCTTTGAAACCCTGTTGTTAGGGGAGAGCGCCACCGCTGGAGTGTCATCTGAAGGAGGACCTGGCAGGTCCTGTTCAGATAAGGCTTGCAACTCCTGCAGTGATGCAGTAGTTTGAGGAGGCTCGTGCTGCATGAAGCACTTCGGTCATTGCTCTTCCTGCTGGAGAAGGGCACCATTAACAGAGGGTCTTGCCAGTCTTGCTGCTGACGAGGTAGGCCTTACCTTCTTCCAGGTCCTGTGTGGATGTGGTCTGGAGCTTCTGTGGAGAGGTGGCAACTCGAAGACGCTCGTGTTGCATGAGGAACGCTCCGGGTCCAGTGTGGATGCAGTCTGGAGCTCCTGTGGTGAGGTGGCACCGATTCTATGGGGTTTTGCTCGGTGTGCAGTGCGAAGCAGGGAGTGGCTGCATCCACATCTGAGTGCAGTGGACTTGGGCCGTCGTTGGTCAAACTGAGTTTACTGCAAAGTCAGTGTGCTGTGGTCTCTTGCTGTCCCACGACATCTACCTTCAGGCCATCGTGAAGAGATGTGGAGCCATCATGAGAAGATGTGGAGTCGAAGGGCTGAGCAGCCGGGGCAATGGCTTGTACCAACAGAGCTGAATGTGGGGAGCACAATTCAGGGCCCACTAGCTGTGATGCTAACTGGGTCATCAACTCTAGCTGGAATGTTAATTCCACCGCATCTGCCAATGGTAGGTCATCCAGTGACATCAGCAGCAACTCACGTAGCATTTCCACCGTGTCTGCCAATGGCAGGTTGTCCGGTACCCTCAACAGCAACTCCTGTAGCACCAAATTTGTGGTGTATGCCTTCAGCTATCCTTGCACCAACCCATCTTCCAAGTGTCCGAACTCACTAGCCAAACAGTGGAGGGCAGCTACTTACTGTAGGAGTGACTCGTCCGGTTGCTGTCGGTGCTGGTGAAAAACAATTCTTTGGGCCATTATGCTCTGTGGAGCAGTGAAATGTCCAGTCAACAAATCTACACACTCGTCATAGGTGTCCATGGGCCCAAGTGACCGAAAGATGTGCTGTCCCTCAAAGCCAAGGCTATGAAGTAGTATGCACCTTAGCCTAGCCTTGCTAACTTTAGCTAGGTCGGAGGCAGACATGAAGGTTTCAAACGTTTCATATCAGCGAGGCCATGGAGTCGGTGGCTCACCAGGCAGGGCGAGGACTGGCAGTGGCGGTGTAAGCAAAGTCTGCATTATCCTTGTCGCCAATGTTATGTCTGGAAATATGGGCGGACACGACCACGTGTTAAGGTTAGCTTTATTAAGCATAAAAACAAACAGTACACAGTGCAGGGTGTGGCTGGAAGTAGGAAGAGGCAGGAAAGAGAGTGACTGGCCCTGGGCCATCACCTAATATACCCTGAGGCGCCCTGACATCACTCGTATGTACATGCTACTGCAGTGTAGTGTGTCACGCCGTTTCACATACACCACAGTGGAGAGTAGAATATTGACTAGAATGGTAACGATTTGCTGCAGAGGCCGGATCACAGCTGTGATGGACTGCAACCAGAGTCAGTCGAAATTGGGGGTAGGGGTAGTATCACTGGGATGCAATAGCTTGCAACTAGTTGGAAAACAGTAACAAGACTGCATCAATTTTTAAATGTCCATAGTTCAGCCAGAAATAAAAAGGAAGTAACCAGGTACTGTGGTATGATACACAGTAAATGGAACATTCCATTTGACTTGTCTTATTTTTCTTTCATTTGTTTTATTAACAAAAATTATTGGAAGTAAATTCTTCAGGGGTCATAACAAATAGTCACACAGTGTGAGAAAAAATAAAACCTGAATAGGAAAAAAGACACATCAAGAATCACTTTATAATTGCATTGCGTCCCTCTGAATTGTAATAGGATCTAATCTTGAGGTGGCTCGAGATTCCCACCCCTAAGGCTTTTACATGTTAACATGTCATAATTCTGTCGTAACTGGGATTTTTAGATCACAGCATTTAGACTGGGACACACAAGGGATGCATACGGAGAGAATAAGTGTTTGACTATAGCAATTTCATATTCATTTCATGTAATCCTCGCAATATAAACTGAAGAGAACAGGGGTTCTTCTCTTCAGGGCCTGCTAGCTGTGATGCTAACTGGGCCATTAACTCTAGCTGGGACATTAATTCCACCGTGTCTGCCAATGGTAGGTCATCCAGTGCCTACCATTGGATGACCTGCCATTCTGGTGAAAGTTGCTTACTTAGCAAATGTTTTTCAAAACCCCTTTTTTCTTTTCCCTGCACAGAATTGTTATAAAATTTTTATGACAATAGTTATCTTCCAATTTGTCAGTGAACACACAACTGACAAATGTCACGTCTTGTCATCTGTACTTCTTTAAATCTGCCCAACTGCTCTATTGTTTCAGACACTGTATCATGGCTCAGCTGCATGCCCACTTCCACAAATAGAAATGCACCAGGGGGGCTTTGCCAATCTTCTCAATAAGGCAGATATTCTTGCAAATTTGCATGCTCCTGTTTACTTTAAAAGTTTTTGGAAGAAGTTTTGGGAGGGCTAAAAATATATATATTGTTGAGCATTTTACATTTCCCTTGCAGTCCATCTAAACAAACTTCAATCTGGAAGTTATTTTGGTATAGAACATTAGCGCAGAGAACTTCCTTCTTCTATGTCGTCTGTCTGTAGGTGTGCAGCGCAGGTGCCAGCTGATTGACAGGCTCCTTCAAAAACAGCATTATTAGAGACAGACTGGAGAGAAACAGCTTCAAAGACCATGAGTGCGCTTGGTTGGCACTATTCCAACATTAAGCATTGAAGAGTTGCATGGCCATCAATTTTTCTCCCCTTCTTTTTCTGCTTTATAGCCATTCATTGGCTATAATTATTACCATTATTGGTCCAGTGTGTGTGTGTGTGTGTGTGTGTGTGTGTGTGTGTGTGTGTGTGTGTGTGTGTGTGTGTGTGTGTGTGTTGGGGGGTTAAACATAGGGCAGAATTTGTTCACTTTGCATTTGTCGGTAACTCCTGCTACAGTGAGATTTGGCCTTGGACATTCAGGGGAAATACCACTTAATTCAGGACGTCACTCGGAGCCTGTTATTCATCTACACACACACACACACACACACACATGTTCCTCACTTGTCCATCAGGTTGATGGTTCTCTGATTGCTGCGTGACATTTTGGACAGATGGAGGGTGGAGGATAACTGTCACTCACCTTCCTCCTCCTCCTCTTCCTCTTAATTTATACCATCTGTCCTGACTCTGACTCACTGAGAATATGGGTTGACTCTTCAGTGCCTCATATGGCACTAACCTAACTTTACCACAGTCTCAGAGTTCAGTAAAGTAATTTAGCAAGACTATTTTTTAACTTTCATAAGTCACATTTATGATATCTACACTATGATAGCTATACTTAATGTTCTGCTTGACTAAATGGAGGAACTTGCAGCCATAGCTCAGGCTCATGAGGAACAACGGTAAATGATTTGACTGGTGAAGTGTTCAGGATGTGACCCCCTCCTCCCTATGACCCACTGAATAAGCAGTTAAGAAAATGGATGACTACATGATGGATGATTAGAAACCACGGATCCCCATGGGCCCCCCAAGGAAAACGTCATCTGATTAATTGTGGCTTTGTTTTAAATGGAGTAAAATAAGAACTACTATGGGTCTTCTATCCTGTGGTCCTTTCTCAGCTTGAAATAATGATCAGCACACATGGAGACCAATAGTTGTTAGGTAGAAGTTTATAGAAGCACGCTGTAAATGAAAGAAGCACTCCAAGCATCTGGTGAAACAAGAGGCTTTGTATTATAAATTATCATTTAGTGTCACTGGAATGATTTACAGTGTTCTTTTAACACCTTTTTTTTCTGCAACAGTATTTTTTATTACAGTTTAACATGACATGGACCGTTCCTCTCAATTGCACTATTAAATAAATCAGAATATCAAATATCTTCTTGTGTTTATACTTTAAGAAATCCCCATTTTCTGTTTTCCCCTCCACAGTTTTAAACCATGACCTTTTCCTCTACCAGCCCTCAGTCCACCTATCCTCTATATTTGACAGATGTCTGAAGCCAAATCACAGCAGTCAAGGCCCACAGTGAAGCAGTGTGATGAAGATGACGGTGTCGAATGTCCTGTCAAAACCACTCAGTCCTCTCTTTTATCACAGCTCACTCTTCCTCCTCCATGGGACGGGAGCAGGAGGGACAGTCTTGACAGTGTTTTTCTATACTTTAGAAAACTTCTTGGAACTCTCAGACTGGATGTTTTATCTTTGTGTTGTTTATCTTTGTCATGTCTTATTGTTGTGAGAATTACCTCACTTCTACTGTCTACATGAGTTTGCAGGTAATCATGTTTACACGCCATCTATTTAGCAGTTAATGACACACTGCAAGCTCACCACTGTGCTATTAAACCTCTTTATCTTCCATCCTATTATACATGTGATCTGATTTTCCTCTGCACCATTGTACATTTACATATCCATTCCCTCACACTCCACTGACTAATATCGTTCGGCTTAATTAAACTCGTTTGCATGTGGCGAAATCCCATCATGTGGCATAATGAAATGAGCCCAGTGTGATCACAGGCTGTCAAGGTGTGTGTAGTACAGCGGGTATATTTAGCGGAGCTGCCTCTGGGTACAAACATCATACCTACAGTGAGTGTAACTGAACCATGGTCTCTTCTGGGGTATTATGGGTGCAATACACAGATTACAGTGATTTCTGAGATGGTAATTTATTGAAAGATACTTCACTGTACTGAAACTCTCTCACTCTTAGGCCCCATTTACACCTTGCATTATTTTTTTTTTCTTTTTATTGGGCTGGAGTCAAGTAGCATTGACACTGTGTTCCAAATTATTATGCAGGTAGCATTACAGTAGGACTTCAGTTAAATAAACACTTGCTTTTTATTTAATTTTTTCCTTTTTTTTGTTGCTTGTTTTCAATGGCGTCTCTGGATTAGGGATGCAACAGTGACATCTGGCCCCACGAGATGTCACTGTTGAGTAGTGAACGCACAGTCAAGTCTAACTAACATTATACGTGGGTTCCAATCGCTCAGTAGTGTACTCCGAAGTGGACTGTGTTATGTATGGAAATACCTGGGTGAAGGATGAGGCAGGATGGTAGTTGGCGAACACAGCTTTATTGAGGAACCATGTACAGCAGTAACACAGTGTGCACCAGCAGTGGCATCTGGCCCAAAGAGGCTGTAAGATGGACGTCTTCCGGTATTTATAGGGCAGTGCAGTGACATGACAGGAAGTGCGCGTCACTACACCGCACTTCACAATAAGGTGCCGGAATCCGACACCACATTCTTCCCCCCCCTTAAAAAAGCCCAAAACCACACGTACAATTGAAATCCCCCCCAAATTTGGGACTCGAATCACGCACTAAAATAATGAGAAATAATGTACTAAATGGCCTAACACACTCACTCAAAACAACCTAGATTAGGGCTGACAGGTGAACTACCATGCAGCCCACATGGCACAGTGGATTATTCTGCCACTGGTAACTAAAAGTCCTTTATCCATCCATCCATCCATCTTCTTCCGCTTAATCCTTTTCGGGTCGCGGGGGGGCTGGAGCCTATCCCAGCATCTTTGGGCGAGAGGCAGGGTACACCCTGGACAGATCGCCAGTCCATCGCAGGGCTAACACAGAGAGACAGACAACCATCCACTCTCACAGTCATACCTAAGGACAATTTAGAATCCCCCAGTTTGATGCCAATTAACCTAACTTGCATGTTTTTGGCATGTGGGAGGAAACCGGAGAAATCCCGGAGTAAACCCACGCAGACACGGGGAGAACATGCAAACTCCACACACATCACTGTTAGTCAGGGGCTGGGATCGAACCCAGGATCCCCCGGCCAAGGGTGAGTTGCTGTGCTGTCACAGTGCTAACCACTCTGCCACCGTGCTGCCCTCCGGCTTACACTAGCCGAGAGGAATTATGACGTAGGAGACAGAGAGCTGCTCGCCATTAAGTTGGCGTTGGAGGAATGGAGGCATTGGTTAGAGGGAGCTATTCACCCTATCGTCATGTGGACCTACCACAAAAACCTAGAGTATTTGCGGTCAGCCCACTGACTCAAGTGCCAGGCAGGCTCGTTGGGCCCTGTTTTTTCAGCGGTTCAGCTTCACCATCACCTACTGGCCTGGCTCTCGGAATACCAAACCGGACGCGCTATCATGCCAGTTTGATTCTGAGGAGGTAGTGCCCCCTTCCCACCCCCAACCCATTCTTCCTTCTTCTTGCGTCCTCGGAGCCCTTACGTGGGACATCGAGCGGAGGGTCTGTCAGGCCCAGTCTCAGGAGCCTGTACCAGCATGATTGTTATTAGCAATCAGCTCACGTGCGCGATGCAGCAACAAGAAGGAACAATCAGACAGCAGTACACGTTTGAGAATTTTATTAAATATCAAGTAGGCAGTGTGGCCATTGATTATCCAGGGAGGAGGAGGCGGTTTTGGGGGGGGGGGCAGAGGGGGCTGACCGAGAGGGGTTTGATGTGGGATATGTGGAAGGTCGGGTTCACCTGTAGGGTCAGTGGGAACTTGAGCTGGACCGAGGCGTTGTTGACCACTCTGGAGATCACGTAGGGCCCTAGGAAACGAGGAGACAGTTTCTTTGACTTCATCTTCAGAGGGACCTGACTAGCCACTAACCAGACCTGCTGCCCCACGGCATACTTGGGGGCAGACACCTGTCTTCTATAGGCCATGGCCCAGTTGTGCTCGACAGAGTGGGCGAGGGCGGCAAGCATGGACCTCCAGAGGAGCTGGCAGCAGCGAGCGTGAGCCCCCATGGAGGGAACCGTGACCTCCCTCTTGGCCATAGGCAACAACGGAAGCGTATATCCCAATGACGTCCCGAAAGGGGTGAGTCTGGTCACCATGGAGATGGCAGAGGGCATTGAATACTCCACCCAGGTCAGGTGTGTGCTCCAAGAGGAAGGATTCTCGGCTGCCACACATTGGAGAGTGGCCTCCAAGGACTGGTTGGCACGCTGTGCCTGCCTGTTGCTCTGGGGATGATTCCCAGAGGAGAGGCTCACCGTTGTACCCAGAGTCTGGCAGAAGGCCCTCCAGACCTGCGATGTGAACTGAGGGCCCCGGTCAGACATGATGTCCAAAGGGATACCGTGGAGGCGGATCACGTGGTCGGTGAGGAGGGTGGCCATCTCCAAGGCTGAGGAAAGTTTAGGGAGAGCCACCAGGTGCACAGCCTTGGAGAAGTGGTCCACGATGATCAGGATAACTGTTCTTCCATGGGAGGGGGGAAGTCCAGTTACAAAGTCCAGGGCGATGTGGGACCACGGGTGACCAGGGATGGGCAAGGGATGGAGGAGTCCAGCCGGGGGGGAGGAGTCCGACTTACCCCGGACGCAGATCTGGCAGGCCCGCACATATTCCTGCACGTCCCGCTGCAGCGTGGGCCACCAGAACACCCGCCAAACAAGATCCGTGGTGCGGGTGATCCCAGGGTGGCAGGCAAAGCGGCTGGTGTGGCCCCACTGGATGACGTCACTGCGGAGGGTAGCTGGGACGTACAAGCTGTAAAAGTCCTTTATTAAACTAAAATACGCTGCCATGCTCCTAAACTAAAATACACACATAAATAACCCCCAAAACATAACAAGGCAAAACATTAAGACAGAACTATAAATAAAGTGCTATATTTCATTTGGATGAAAAAAACTGGAACTTGAATGGGGTCCAGGGCAGCCCCTCAGCAGGTGCGCCCCTGGGGACTGCAGACCCCTGGAGCGATGGCCAACCCTCTGGATTACAGAGCCTGGATCCCACACCACCATCACCGGGCAGTCCTTTGGCTGGTAGCATTGACTTCTCAAAAATTTTCATCCGAGCTATCCTCGCTATCAGGGTCCACAACATTAGCTGAGACAAGCGGCTCCGGCTTCTTTTGTGGCTGGCGCCAATTGAGCTCCACAGCTAGCTCATCAAAGGCCTCTCACCAGAGAGCTAGCTCCACAGCTTTAGCTAACGTTAAGTCACCAGGTGCCATTAATAGCCTAGCACACAGCTCAGCATTACACGTGTGCTCTGCTAGCTGGTCGCGTACCATTTTATCTTCAAGTGGTCCAAAACGACACTTGCTGGCTAGCTGCTTCAAGTCAATGATATACTGGCGGATAGGCTCACCTACCCACTGGCGTCGCCAGCAAAAACAACTTCTCTGAACAGTCACATTGTCTGGGGTGGAGAAAGGTTTAGCTAGCAGCTTCACAATGTCCTCACATGAGTCTGCTGTGCCAAGCGTCCACAGGACCCTCCAGCCATCGAGTTCCCCGAGGCCCAGCGCCGTAACATATGCCTGATAGGCCTCCCACCAATGTGGCCACGAAACCTGTGGTTTGACCGGGAACTCGAGAAAGGGATGAAGCGGGGTGATCCACGCCTCCATGAGTTAATCTTCGATCGCCAAATGTTATGTATGGAAATACCTGGGTGAAGGATGAGGCAGGTTGGTGGTTGGCGAACACAGCTTTATTGAGGAACACAGCAGTAACACAGTGTGCACCAGCAGAGGCATCCGGCCCAAAGAGGCCCTAAGATGGATGCCCTTCGGTATTTATAGGGCGGCGCAGTGACGTGACAGGAAGTGCACGTCACTATACCGCATTTCACAATAAGGTGCCGGAACCCGACACCACAGACTGCACAGGGTATTCCACCATATTAAGTGAGATTCCAAACCGAAGGGAGCAAATATGTTGTATTTGGAAATAATGGATGCAGACAGGTCCACGTGTTGAGGTTAGCTTTATTAAACGTTAGCTCGAACAGCTAGGAGGGAGCACACAGTGAGGTAACTGGGAGGTGGGACACCAAACGTGGAGAGCAAGAGAGAGGGCCCACAAGAGACCGGCTAGCCCTGGGTAGCTGGCTAGTATACCTGTGGCATAATGACGTCACACATGCGTATCTGTGACCGCAGCGTGGTGCATCGTGCAGTTCCCATATATCAGATTTATCCCCCCCCCACCAATACACCCTTGAAAAAGTTTGGAACTATGTCTGTGGTTAGTCTTAGCAAGGGTAACAAGTAAACATTAAGACAAACTGGCATATCAGCAGATGTAAAGTTAAACACACTCAAGATGTGGCCAAATGGGCCAATATGACCATTAGCATATGCTTAATGTAAAAAAAAGTTATGCTTATGTACTTGACTGGACCATTGTAAGAACCACTGAAGGCTTATTTCCAAACATGACATCAGAAAAAAAAATTTAATTGCTACAACCTGGGTAACCAGGTAGACTGCCAGTTTAACCCGCATGATCGTGTGGGTTATTCTGCGATTTTGAAAAGACCATGCGCTGAACTGAACATGAAATAAGAACTTTTGAATCAGTGAGAGTTCAGAGCTCAGCAAGGCATCTGTTGAGCCCGCGGTGGGCGCAGCCCTGGCAGTGCTGGCCCAGGTGAATCTGGGGGCCACCTCACTGGAACTGTGCCTGGCTCAACAATAAAATTCCAGTCTGGATCCCACACTGACTGGGTCAGCTTCATTGCTGTTACTTGGTCCGGGGCAAGTGGTGGTGTTACCTTTCTCAGATGGCTGGCATGCCATTGAGACCCATCAGCCATCTGGAGTCCAAGTTGAGTGGCAATTTGCATCAGTGGTAACTGGAACATCTGCAGTTGACGTGGGCGGTTGGATCGGTGGATCTGGACCTAGTCAAGAACCGTGAGCGATGGATGTTTCTGCTTTGCGATGTGCTACTGCTCTCTCGTCACGTGGTTGGTGAAAGGCATCATTGCTGGGGCACCGATTAACAGAGGACAAGATCGAATCCCAGGATATTGTCATCGAAGCGCGTTGCTTGAAACATGAATGATGGGGGGACTTTTGACCCGTAGCGAACCAGTAGAGTGATGGTTCATACCATGCTGATTTTTATGTGTCCATACACAAACAGTTCCTCAATCTGGCTTGATTGGATGCAGGGGGAAGAAAGTCTTCACCCTGGCCTTGTCCGCCAAGGACCTCGTGGTAGCAGTGTCGAGCAGTAGCGGTAGACTGACCCCATCCAATTTCACTGTGCTCCACTTGTATAGTGTCTTACAGGAGTCCACTGAATTTATAGTGGTTGGACTGGGCCGACTGAGCAAGCTAGATGGCAGGCTTGCCAGGGCTGAGTGGCACACTTTGGCGAAATGGTTCAGCTTACCAAAGTGTTGGCACTTGTGTCCTTTGGTGGGGCAGACAGGTGCACGTGTCCAGTGCAAGGGAGAGCCATATCCACATGGTCGGCGTGCTGTATTGTCCTGTTCTCCTGCGATGTTAACTATGGGGTCCTCCTGGGAGGACGCGGGCTCAGCGGGCTCAGCAGCCGGGTTAACAGCTTGCGCTAGTGGATCAAAGTGTGGGGAGCGCAGGCTAGAGGCTCCTAACTGGGCGGTTAGCTGAGCCGCAGCATCAAGCTGGAATGCCAGCTCAACCGCCCTGGAGAGCAGCAGGTCATCCAGCACCATTAGCAGCTTTTCCCACAGCTTCAAGTGGGTGTGGTCCGCTAACTGGTCCCGTATCATCTCGTCTTCCAGTTGTGCAAACCTACACCTGTTGGCTAAACAGCGGAGATCAGCAACATATTGCCGGACCAACTCACCTACACGCTGTCGGCATTGGCGAAATCTAATCCTCCTGGCCAACCCCCTCTCGGATGTGGCAAAGTGTCCAGCTAACAAAGCGATACTCTCATCGTAGCTATCCGCAGGTCTGAGCATCCTAAAGACATGCTGTCCCTCACTGCCGAGGCAGTGGATTAGCATGGTGCACAGCCTTAGCTTGCTAGCTTTAGCTAGGTCCACGGCAGACACAAACATTTTAGTTTTTTCTACGTCTTCACATTCCTGGCAATACTTCCTGCATGTGCTTCCCCTCCAGTACTTTTCCATGGTTTGGGACAAAGAGTGACCATCCATCCATCCATCTTCTACCGCTTTTCCGGAGGTCCGGGTTGCGGAGGCAGCAGATCAAGCAGAGAAGCCCAGACTTTCCTCTCCCCAGCCACCTGCTCCAGCTCTTCAGAGAGGATACCAAGGCATTCCCAGACGAGCTGGGAGACATAGTCTCTCCATCGAGTCCTGGGTCTGCCCCGGGGTCTCCTCCCAGTGGGACGTGCCTGAAACACCTCAAGTGGGAGGCGTCCAGGAGGCATCCTAATCAGATGCCCATTCTTCCTTTTGCCTTCAGTGAGAGCAGTCGCTTTTTTTTCCTCCCTCCTCCTATCCTGCCTTCCTGACCTAATCCCAGCTTGCTGCGTCTGAGTGAGTGTCTGTGCCGTCTCACCATCTTGCTGATCTCAACCCAAATGGAAAATACGGAAAATGGATATAAGCTGGGCTTTAAACGCAATTGACACCACCTTTTCAAACAGAAAACTGGGCCCGGGGGAGCCCAAATGTGGAGAGACCCATGGATTGGAACTCATGTGTCTGTGTGATTTGACTGAGGATGTGGAAAAACATCTACCTGTTTTGGCTACGATCACAGGATTTCTGCCGATTGGGCTTTGGAGTTCTCCTGGTGTATCGAAAATTTAACTGGAGGAGCAAATCAAAATGCGGACCCGGCGGAGCTGCTTCTCAACAATTCGACCAGATGGGGAGTGCACGAAGTAGCGGCAAATGACCAACATGGAATTTACCATCTGCATGCAGAGAAATGGACTCTTATCGGACATGTACATCTGTGTTTAGAAGGGGAAACATCTGGAGTCGCTTCGTGCTCTCCAGGGAATGATATGAATTTAAAGCCAGTGAATGTAATTTGAATTGTAAGCTCAGAATATGACAATAGGAAAATCTACTCCTATACTCTGTCTGAGCAGATTCGGCCTTGATCGGCGCCCCTGGATAAGTCTCTCCTCCAGAGTTGAGATAAGCGAATGTGTCAGCCGGCTCGCTAACCCAAACACCGCTGCAGTGCAATAAACAGAACTCTTCAAGGACAGCGTTCATGAACTATAACATCTATCGTTGCCTAGGAGACTATTTGTTGTGCTCCAGTAACTGATACACTCAACACTGCACACACACCGATATCATCATACTGATACACACACACTGCTCTCTCCCTGCTGTGTGATTTGTCTACTATCTGCTAAATAAGCATTGAGGGGTTTTTTGCCTGTAATCAAAATTTCGCTTACTTACTTAAGCGTCAATTTGATAAAACATGTTTTTTTCCCTCGCCTACTGTGTCATATCCACTCTTTTTCTTTTTTTTTTTCCTTTCTTCTTTATGACTGGCGCCTAGGGGCTGCCCCGGCCTTGGATGCGCTCTGCAGAGCGTGCCCAAATGCCAAGTCACGTTTCGTTACCTTGTATTCATACATGTGTAATGACAATAAAGTTGAATCTCATCATCATCATCTCATACCACCTCAACTGACTCCTTTCAATGTGGAGGAGCAGCGGTTCTACTCTGAGCCTCTCCCGGATGACTGAGCTCCTCACCCTATCTCTGAGGGTGAGTCCAGCAATCCTACGGAGAAAGCTCATTTCAGCCGCTTGTATCCGCGATCTTGTTCTTTCGGTCATTACCCAAAGCTTGTGACCATAAGTGAGAGTAGGAACGTAGATTGACTGGTAAATCAATAGCTTTGCCTTAGAACTAAGCTCCCTCTTCACCACAACAGACCGGTACAACGTCCGCATCACTGCAGATGCTGCTCCAATCCGTCTGTCAATCTCTCGCTCCATTTTCCCCTCACTCGTGAATAAGACCCCAAGATACTTAAACTCCTCCACTTGGGGCAGGAGCCTGTCCCCAACCCAGAGAGTACATTCCACCTTTTTCCGGCTGAGGACCATGGACTCGGACTTGGAGGTGCTGATTCTCATCCCAGCCGCTTCACACTCAGCAGCAAACCGTCCCAGCAAGAGCTGTAGCTCATTGCTGGATGAAGCCAATGGGACAACATCATCTGCAAACAACAGAGATGAGATCCTGTGGTCACCAAGCATGACACCCTCCATTCCCTGGCTGCGCCTAGAAATCCTGTCCATAAAAATTATGAACAGGATTGGTGACAAAGGGCAGCCCTGGCGGAGTCCAACTCTCACTGGGAATGGCTCCGACCGAGTGTTGGCAATACAAACCAAACTCTCACAACGGCCTTCTAAACTGGCTTTTGGTAAGAGTGACCATATGAAAAAAAATTTTTCCCCAACACCAATGTTGCCAAGGAATGGGCAGCTCACCGGGCAAAGCGAGGAATGTGGTAGAGGTGTCAGCAGCGTTTCCAACTCGATGTCTAAATTTATCCTTGTCGCCAATGTTGTGTTTATAAATAAGGGATGCAGACAGGTCTACGTGTTGAGGTTAGCTTTATTAAACGTTAGCTCAAACAGCTAGGAGGGAACACACAGTGAGGTAACTGGGAGGTGGTACACCATAGATGGAGAGCAAGAGAGTGAGCCCACAAGAGACCGGCTAGCCCTGGGTAGCTGGCTATTATACCTGCAGTGTGATGATGTCAACATTCAGGTTCAGGTTCAGGTTCAGGTTACTTTATTTGTACCCGTAGGTAGATTTGTTTTGCAGTCTGGTGACATCCATATTTACAAGCCACAAATTACATTCAACATAGACACAAACACAGGCACACATGAAGCTGACTATAAACATGATAAAAATACTCAAGGCGCCATCAATCAGGGTATAAAAAGACAAAGAGATGGGAGAAAAACCAGAGGTAAGAGAGAAGGGTCATATTAAAAGTTAAAAACTAGTCAAAGAGGTTAAAAACTCAAAGGTCAAAAACCCAATAAAATATTTAGAACCCAAGTAACATCCTACAAAAATAAGTAAATATAAAATGGAGTTAATAAATAGGTACCTAAATTATGTACAATATATTGTTACAGCTTGTTCAACTCTTTGACAGCAGCAGGAACAAAGCTGTTTTTGTAGCGCTGGGTTTTACTTTTTGGGACAGCAAACCTCCGTCTTGAGGGAAGAAGCTGAAAGTTGCAGTGCAAAGGGTGGGAGTCATCATTTAAAATGGAGGTAGCCATCCTCTGTACTTGTCTGGTGTACAGGGATGTCAGGCTCAGCTGTGACTCACCAAGCAAACGACTGGACCATCTAACTACCTGATCCAAGGATTTCCTCTGTTTCAGTTTTATCTGACCAAGCCATGACACTAAAGAAAAGGATAAAACAGATTCAATAAAAGCCCGATAAAACATTGTCATTATGGTTCGGTCAATTTGGAAGTGTGCAAGTTTTCTCAAGCAATGCAAATGTTGCTGACCCTTTTTGCACACCCTTTCACAGTTCTCTTCAAAGTTTAAATTACTATCAGTAATCGTCCCAAGATATTTGTAGGATTGTACACATTCGGTGGTCTGGCCTTTTAGTACGGTGACTTTGTGCCTGGGAGTTTTCCTCCTAAAGTCAATAATCATGTCTTTAGCTTTTGTCGTATTCAGCTGCAGGTAGGAATCCTCACACCAGTGAACAAAATCATCAACTACTGGGCCGTGGCCACTCTCACCATCCTGGAGGAGACTGACAATAACTGAGTCATCAGCATACTTTATAATGTGTCTGTTGTCATGTCTGCTCCGACACATGTTTGTGTACAGGATGAAGAGTAGTGGTGACAACACACACCCCTGAGGAGAGCCAGTAGAAGAGCACTTTAGGTCAGACAATGTACCATTGACCCTTACTCTCTGCGTCCTGTTGGTTAAGAAATCCAGAATCCAACCCACCAGATTATTGCTCAAATCAAATTGTTGCAGGAGCCTTTCAACTAAGATATGAGGTTGGATTGTATTAAAGGCGGAGGAAAAGTCCACAAATAAGAGCCTGGCGTGTGTCCCATTAAATCCAGATGTTTAAAAAGCATGTTAAACAGAGTGACAGTGGCATCCTCCACTCGTCTGTGAGGCCTATAGGCAAACTGCAGAGGATCCAATGCATGCTCAGTCTGCTTTAGGACCTCACATCTGACCAGATTTTCAAAAATTTTCATTGAAATTGAAGTCAAAGCAACTGGTCTAAAGTCGTTTACCATTTTAGGACAGCTGGATTTTGAAACGGGAGCAACCACGGCTTCTTTCCAGATCTTAGGCACATGTTGTGTCTGTAAGGACTTATTGAAAATGTAATGAAATATAGGACTCAGTTCATGTACACAGGACTTTACCAAGCACCCACATATATTATCAGGGCCCTGACTTTTGTTCACTTTTACAGCGCAGAACTCCCTTTTAACATCCTGCACCTCAATATTAAAGTGCTGATTGTCTTTGAGTTTCTGTTTCAAATCTTGGGTTTCTGTGCTAAAATCAAAGGAGTCAAAACGACCATAAAAACAATTAAGAGCATTAGCCAGCTCTGTGTCTGAATTAAAACCATCTAAAAACACACGATTGAAACGGAGATAGGTGCCGCCCCATACACCAATTGGTGTTCCACATGCTGTGGAAGGGAATTAACTAACTAAAACTAAAAACACACGATTGTCATATCCGGCTCTAGGGAGCCGGGCAATCAGAGCCAGGGACAAGCCAGTGAGTCGAGATGGTTTATTTTGGGTAAGGGATAAGGGATGAGGAGAGCACAGATACTCATGCAGAGGTACACTCACAGGTTGCACAGCGCAGAGGTAAGCAGCTCGTACCGGACGTGGGGGTAGCAAGACGTACATCCTCACAGCGGGATACAAACACAGGAATGCTGCAAGGGGAGTTGAGGCTGACACCAGACGAAGGGGCTTCAGCCTAGCAGTGCTTATGTCGCAGCCCCGAGTCATCGAGGCTGCTCCTATTTATCCTCATTGGCAGCGCCCCAGCTGATGAAGACTAATTGGCCCCAGCCGTCCATAATGCTGCCAGCTGGGGGCCAGCTGAGACGCTGCTCAATGGGAGGCAGGGATGAGGGAAAACATGGGCTCAGTGCCGAGACGGCATCTCAACCCATGGTGACAGAGCCCCTCCCTCAAGGTCGGGCTCCTGAACGACCAGGAACATCCCAGCCCCCCCCCCCCCCCCCACCTAGGGTGGGAGGAAGGGAGGCGGACCGGAGGGGAAGAAGCCAAGGGAAGGACAACACCAATGGGGCAATGTAGGGTAGCGGGAAAGAAAAACCCAAATACAATACTGACAACAGAACAATTAACCCAGGTACAGATGGGGAGAAGAACTGGGTCAGCACGCCGGTTACATACTACCCAGAGAGTACCAACCATGCGTGACCCAGAGCAAGAAAAAAAAAAAAGAACCACCAAAAAGGTACAGGGCAAAAAATGCTGAGTATGGTCAAATAAAGGGAAAACACAATACACAGCACCAATATAAGTACATACACACAGTCACCAAGAAAAGTGAGGGTGACTGGAACAAATGGACAATTACAGAGCATGGTGTTACGGAAAACAAGGCACATGACTCTATAATGAACCAACCGGGCATAAAAAAGAAATACTGAGTGCAGGCAAAGAAAAACCCACACACATGAATATATAAATACCCACAGTCACCTAAAGAAATGAAAGTGACTGGAATGAATGGGCAACTGCAGAGTATGGTCTGAAAGGGAACAAAACATAACTCTACAATGCAAAAACGAGACTAAAAACATGGTACAAAAAATAAAATGCTGGGTACGAGGGAAGGAAAACGCACAGCACTATAAATACACATCCACCAACAGGACAGACATTACACCCAAGTGACCTTAATAACGATAAAAGAAAAAGTGACACCCGAGGTGTATGGCAGGCAGAGTCCAAAAATAGCCGAGATGGCTCCGGAGATCTCCCCGCCCATTGTCCAGCTGGCGAATCAGGGGAAGAGAAATGTTCGGACGGCGAACTCTGGACCCAGATCCCAGGAATCCAGTCCACCGGCAGCCGAACCAGGCTGCCCAGAGGGAAACACAGACCAGTGGGGGGAACCAGATCACCGAACCGAAAGTTTTGCGGGTCGGGTCGTCGACCCGCATCACTCAACCACCAGGACCGTTGAGACGGGCGAAGGATCAGAGCGGATCCCGGTGGAAGAGGCTCAGGGGAGAGCCGATGACGAGGGCGGCGGGCGTCAGGCCGCAGGAAAACGGCCACCTCCTCACCGGACCTGGACAATACTGGGGCAGCACCCACGTCGGACCCCGATCGGGCCTCAGGCGAACCCACGTTGGACCCCGACTGGGTCTCGGGCGAACCCACGTTGAATACTGCACCAGAACCGACCTCCAACGTTGAACCCGGACCCTCCAGCACCACGAGGAACAGCAACTCCTTGCCGGTGACCCTGGAAGAAGGCTCAGAAGAGAAAACAGAACCGGGATCAGGATCACCGGCAGCGCCAGAACCCGGCGAGACGAGCTCAGACGCAGCGGACGGCTGCACCCTGCTCGTCTCCCCTGGAGATGGGCTGAAGTGCTCGGGGATAAAAAGAGAGAAAAGAAAGGAGAGCACTCGCCTGATCTCGGGTTCTGACGCCGTCCAGGACTGCGAAGATCCAGGATCCGTCGTCAGGAGGTCGTTGTCAGGCTCCCATCTAGCCGCGTCGGGCCCCGCAGCCAGCACGATGGTCAGCGCAGCTTGAGATTCCTCCGGCTCAGGTGACCCCGCCGACGATCCACTCGGCGTGAAGCCAGAAGAATCTCGTCCCGCCGGACCGAACCGCTCCTCCGTGGAGACCCAGGGACGCTCAGTCGTCAGCGTAGACTCCACGCAGCAGTCAGTCCCCCTCCTCCGTCCGCAATGTAGCTGCGGAACCACAGGCCCTCTCCATATCCCACCACGTTGACCCGGAGCCGGGGACCGCTCGGCGGAGAGAGACACAGAGGATGCGGGATTAGGAAAACAGGTTACAGCAGGTGGGGAGAGTTCAGGGAGCTGCGAACCCTGAACTTCTCCTCCAGGGATGTGACAGAGCAAATCATTAAGCAGGTGTGAAAAAACAATGACTTGCCTGCCCCCTGGAGGTTGAGTATCGCCTGCTGTAGTGGAATCTGCTTCTTCCTCTCCCCGCCCGGCGATAACGGAGGACCCCCCGGGAATTCGTCTGAGGATCGCTCGCGTTGTCTCCAGCAGAGAGCTCACCAGGCCGGGATTCCAGGCACACACAGCGGTCAGGAAGCGCGTCGAGGAGGAGGGGGAAACAGCCGGGGTGAGCCAGCCCGAATGTCCAGGAATGACAGCGGGGGAACGAGGCTCAGGGGACGAGGCTGTAGGATCTCCACACTGACGAGGCGAAGGGATGACAGCTGCGTGGGAGGAACGGTCCTGACGATGACCCAGAACTGGATCCGGACGAGGTTCGTGCAGAGGTGACTCGGCGATGTGATGACGACTACTCCCAGGGGACGAAGCGAGGGGGAAACCCAGGATTCGCCGCTCCAGATCGGAGATCGAGACGAGGAAGGCGTCGAGCACGGGAAAGCTTCGTAGCCCTGAAGTCCTCACCATCAATCTCACTGCCGCCGCCACATGCCTGAAGGTGGTGACAGGAAACACAGTAGAGCTCGCGACAGCCACTCGACCCCGGACATAACTGCTGTCAGCTGCGGCTCCTAGAAGGGAATCCCGAGTGACGTGGCGCAGGTCGGGGGAAGTCCTCTGGTTGGCGCGAACTCCCGGACTGGAATGGCGGCAGGAACGGGACTCCGAAGCGGGGAAAGACGTCGCCCACTTCGACTCCCTGCCGGGATTTCCACCCACCCCGTGGAGCTTCTCTCGCTGTGTACCTGCAACGTCTATCCTGGCACTGTCCTCCAGATGGTACAGAGAGTGAGGGTGACAGTCCAGGAGTTCCTCAGCACGGCCCGGATGCCAGCGTCTCGCGTTGGAGGCGTCGTGCAGGGTGAAGAATGTCCCGTCGACAGCCTCCGAGATGGACCTTAGCTCGTCGCCCTGGCGCCGGAAGTGACTCCTGGGAAACGGCATGCTAGCAGCGCTGACACCCGGACAGAAAGGTACATTTCCACAGCGACTCACGGCCGCCGGCAACTCTTCTGGCTGCGACATACTGTCATATCCGGCTCTAGGGAGCCGGGCAATCAGAGCCAGGGACAAGCCAGTGAGTCGAGATGGTTTATTTTGGGTAAGGGATAAGGGATGAGGAGAGCACAGATACTCATGCAGAGGTACACTCACAGGTTGCACAGCGCAGAGGTAAGCAGCTCGTACCGGACGTGGGGGTAGCAAGACGTACATCCTCACAGCGGGATACAAACACAGGAATGCTGCAAGGGGAGTTGAGGCTGATACCAGACGAAGGGGCTTCAGCCTAGCAGTGCTTATGTCGCAGCCCCGAGTCATCGAGGCTGCTCCTATTTATCCTCATTGGCAGCGCCCCAGCTGATGAAGACTAATTGGCCCCAGCCGTCCATAATGCTGCCAGCTGGGGGCCAGCTGAGACGCTGCTCAATGGGAGGCAGGGATGAGGGAAAACATGGGCTCAGTGCCGAGACGGCATCTCAACCCATGGTGACAACGATTACTGCTCTCTGTGCTCTGAAGGCCTGCAATAGTTTTCATACTGGCCCAGGTTGAACCAAGTTTCTTTGTTGCCATCTTGCTTTCCAATTCTGATTTATAATTCTGTTTTGCTCTTAAAATTTCAGACTTCAGCTCTTTTGTGGCAACCTGTAGCTCAGAAACAGACCCCTGTTTAAAGGCAAGTGCTCCCCTCTGTAAGCAGGATTTAACTGATTTTGTAACCCATGGCTTGTTGTTGGGATATATTTTGACACGTTTACGTGAAACGATCTTATTTTTACAGAAAGCCATGTATGAGCATGTGACGTCCACCAAAGAGTCCAAATCATCCCCGCAGGCCAGTATGAACATCTCCCAGTCTGTACAGTTAAAGCATTCCTGGAGGCTGTGCACTGAATCCTCTGTCCACACGTTTATGTCTCTCGTCTCCACCTTGCCTCTTCTGAGAGCAGTTTTATATGTGGGCAGCAAATGTACACAGTTGTGATCTGAGGATCCTACAGGAGGAAGGGGGAGTGATTTATAGGCCCTCTCTATGGATCCATAGCACAGGTCCAATGTCTTTTTTTGCCTGGTTGGGCAGGAGACATACTGATAAAAGTTTTTAAGTGTCTTCTTTAAAGAAACATGGTTAAAATCCCCAAGAATGAAGTTTGGCGCCTCTGGAGAAATTGATTGCAGCCGCTGGACCACATCAAAGACGGTGCTGGAGGCGGAGTCAGCGTCTGCCCTCGGGTGAATGTACACAGTTGTGATGAAAAGCTGGGGGAACTCGCGAGGCAAATAAAAGGGGCGTAGTGACACAGACAGCAGCTCCACATCGGGTGTGCAGATGCGCTCTCCTACCGTGACAGATGTGCAGTACTGCTTATTAATGTATAAACATACGCCGCCCCCCCTGACGCTTCCCCATTACCTCTTCCTGCTGATCCGAGCGCAGTGGGGCTCCAAAGCCGTCAATCCACAGGTCTGCGTCTCGGTCATGCGCATTAAGCCAAGACTCGGTGAAAGCCATGACAGAGCAGTTCTTAAAGTCCTTCTGGTAGTGTACATTCCCTTGAATTTCATCCACCTTGCTCCTCAGAGATTGTACGTTCCCAAAAATCATAGAAGGAAGAGGAATGTTACCAAACTGACGTCTTCTCAGGCGCAATTTCACGCCTCCACGTTTTCCGTGTTTCCTTCTCCCGTCTCTCCCGTCTTTCTTTTCCCCGCTGTGTCCGTCTCTCAACATGCGTACGTGCGACTGCAGCATGGTGCGTCATGCCGTTTCCCATATATCACAGAATGGTCTTCGGTTCAAAGGGAACTGAGAACTGAGCAGAGAAAAAGTAAACAACCCTACATCACTTCACCGGAAGCTCACAAGATGATTACACATAAGCCATTGTGCCTCAAATACGAGTAAAACAAACTATTGTTGTTAACGTTATTAACAAGCTAAACTGATGTTTGTTATTTTTTATATCAACTGATAGTAATAAAAATATATCAGTACTAATATTTTTTTAAGAAATATAAATTATCCACTGTAGTATCAGTATGTGTCCATGGTTACCATGGTGGAGGGAGCCGACGTTACAGGGTGTTTCAAATGGAGAACTTTTGTGAAGGGCAGTTAAATGATATTCCCTGAGAACGGAGCAGGAAGTAGGGAATACAGTTGAAGTACACTGTGGATCGGAACACAACTTCTAACATTATAATATAGTTGTATCATCTAACATTATACAACTGTGAGTTCCGACCGAGCAATAAGATTGGACAATAAGAATTCTAGGAGCTACTATATTCCATCATAATTGCACTCCAACTTCACTGGGTATGTATCACTCCGCTTCAAAGGTGTTCATGTAACTGTTAATTACTAACAGTAAATTACTATCAACTCTCTGAGAATTGCAGTACTGTTTTAGATACCTTAATTTCCACAGTCACTGAAAAGTAAGGTATCTTTTACAATTTCTTGTAATAAATTTACAATTTGTTTGACAATTTCTTGTCAAATATTGTCACTGTTAGACAAGAAATTGTACATCCGTGACCTGGAACTCAAACCCTTTTGAAAAAAAGTTTCCTTCTGCCCATAATTAAGCTTATTAAGTCATTTTATGTCTGTTTAAAAAAAAAAAATAGGCAGTGCTAGATTTTGATTTATTGTCTCGATTAACAAACCACAATACCTTTGTCATGATGGACTCTGTTTCATCTGAAAATGTGAAGAAAAGTGAGCAAAGTGTGCTAATTGCTTGCATGCTAACTACTAGCTACCGACTAGCTACGGTGTTCTGGTGACCAGCATTGCAGTACCAACTCAACAGGTATATGTTTTATAAACACATATTACTTTTGCACTTGACAATATTCAATTTGTTTACATGTGTGTGAAATGACAATGGACATCTTCATGCTAAGATGCTGAGCAGCAATTACTGGCTACATTTAGAAGGGACTATTTTTTTTCTCAGCTGTGCAAAATAACTGGTTAAACAAGCAAATCATAATATTTTGTCCAGTATTGCTGTCATTTAATAAATTGTGCTTGCCGGAGCTGTTGTATAAAAGCAATCTTACACTTGACGTCATGACAGTATCATGAATATACTAACTCCAGGTGTGATACTGTACTTCATCTTGTGTAATATTGCTTTTTTTCAAAGTTAATCAATAATATTGTATATATATATATATATATATATATATATATATATATATATATATATATATATATCGTATATTTGTATATACTGTATATTGTATATTTCTTGCATCAAAGTCAGGATTTCTCCTAAAGAGTCACATAGCGCCGGCCTAAGAAGAATGGCCCCATAGCTGATGAAAAGTAATGCTAACAGATCTGACCTACAACAGTATGTTCATTGTCACTGGCTGTCAACCCATGCCTAGTTAGTTATTACACATCTGCCAATTGCAGGGTAATAAGAATATTAAAGTGACACTCTACCAAAAATCTTTTTTTTTTCTTGTTGACATGTCTGTAATATGTTTTATGATTTACAAGACATGTCAAGACTGAAATCACTCAAATTTGTCACATTTCTATTTTTTTCCCTGTGAAATGTCAGTAAAGCCCCGGCCCTTGAAAAAAGGTGAGTTTAGACAGAGCATTTTTCTTGACTTAACTATAGAAGTTCTGTAGTGTTGAGCCTATCAGGAATCTTCTTCTTCTTTTAGATTTGATTGGTGGGTGGCAACCAGCCTACAGGTGCATTACAGCCACTGACCCCAACATCATCACTCTACATCTTTCCATCACTCTCTGGTCAGGAGCTATAGTCCTGGCCGGGTACCGCCACACACTCTATATATGTCTGTCTGTCTGTGTGTCTGTTTTTCCTCATAACTTTGTGACGATTTCCTCATAGCTTTGTTGACCAGCAATTATCAGCGGCAGCTTGCCTGCAGATCTTTTATAGTCATGGGCAGTGGCATGACCGGGAGGTGGAGCCACCACCCCGTGCCTTCTTCCCCCTCTTCCAGACTTGACCGGCAGCCGGCAACCAGCCCACAGGTGCACCACCGCCACCGACCCAACTACCATCACGCCACACGTTTGCACAAGGAGTTCTCATAAGGAGTTCTGAACAACTCTCTATGCACGAAAAAATCATCCGTTCCCGGACTGCGCCCTCCCGGCGGCCTATCAGGACTCTCTGGCCTAACTGAAGTTAGCATTTTTGGACAGCTGCTTTTAAAACCTTACCCAAACCCAGCCAGCATGCCCATGTGGGGCCCATATGTAAGTGGTATTCACTTATATAACGCGCTTTTATCCATCTCTGGATGACCAAAGTGCTTTACAGATCCTGCTATCCGCCCAGTCACACACTGATGGTGGCAGAGCTGCCATGCACAGGCACTGTCCTAACTCACAAGGAGCAACTGGGGGTTCATTGTTTTGCTCAAGGACATTTCGACATGCAGACTGCAGACAGAACAGGAATCGAACCACTGATCCTCCGATCAGTAGTAGGCTAAAAACTTGGGTTCCAAGTTGTCTACAGGTTTCTTGGTGGCTCTATCTGTGATTGTGCACATGGGCTCCAAGTGGGCTCTATCTGGATTTTAAATGGGGCCCAACTGGCAATTTATACAACGCCCACATAAGTCCTACCATTGTGACCTGAAGATGATCGATGAGTTGTGGCTGGGGCTCAAATGGGCTGCAATATGGAGTCCAAGTGGGTTTGTCCGCAGTTTCCTAGGTGTCCCCACCTGTGATTGCCTAAATGGTTTTGAAGTTATGATTAGACTAGACTTTTACTGGTGCCCAACTAAACTGCAAACTCTAATGCCTTACTCCCACCCGTAAAGGTGGGAGTGAGGTTAGGTTTCTCCAAGTTTTGACAGGCCTGTTTTAAAGGGTAAATTTTAAATTGCACTGGCAACAATCTGATTTTATTTTTGAAAAGGGAATAGCTAGTTACTGACACTTGTGTGTGGCAGTGGCTCAAGAGAAAGAGCAGATCATCCAATAACCATAGGATTGGCGGTTTGAATCTCGCTCTCTCCAGCCATCCTGCCGTTGTGTCCCTGGGCAAGACACTTTACCCACCTTGCCTCCAGTGTTCATGACACCGTGTACAAATGTTCGGTAGGGGTCAGAAAGGCTGTTAGCATGGATTGGCAGCCATATTTCCATCAGTCTGCCCCAGGGCAGTTGTGGCTATAGTAGTAGCTTACCACTATCAATGAATGTCTGGAGTGAATGAATAAGCTTCTTCTTCTTGTTCTTTTAGATTTGATTGGTGGTTGGCAACCAGTTTACAGGTGCATTACCGCCACCTACTCTACATATCACTCTTCCTCTTCTTCTTTTAGATTTGATTGGTGGTTGGGATAGGCTCCAGCCCCCCCGTGACCTGAAAAGGATTAAGCGGAAGAAGATGAATGAATGAATGGTGGCTGGCAACCAGCTTACAGGTGCATTACGACCACCTACGATATTATTGTGTTCACTCTATATATAATTCTTCTTCTTCTTCTTCTAGACCTGATTGGCAGCCAGCAACCACTCATATCTTCTTCTTTTAACTTGACCATCATCACTCTATATCTTTGTATAAGGAGTTCCCACAAGGAGCTCTGAAAAACTCCCCATGTGCGAAAAAAAATTATCCGTCCTTGGACTGTGTCCTACTGCCACCTCTATATTCTCATCTTCTTCTTTTAGATTTGATTGGTGGTTGGCAACCAGCCTACAGATGCATTACCACCACGTACTTCATATCATCACTCGTATCTGGTCAGGAGCTGTAGTCCTTCTATCATCATTGCTGTGTCCAATCAAACCTCAACTCTGTCTTCAGACATCACTCTTCTTCTGTCTCAGTCTGTCTTCTTCTTCTTCTCTTAGATTTGATTGGCGGTTGGCAACCAGCTTACAGGTGCATTACTGCCATACTTCACTCTATATCATCACTCTATCTGGTCAGGAGCTGTAGTCCTTACCGCCACGTACTTCACTCAGTAAACATCACTCTATGTATCAAAAGTCATAATTCTTCTTGGTTGGCAACCTCTTCTTCATCTTCTTCACTGTATATCTTTGTATAAGGAGTTCTGAACAATCTTCTTCAAACAGTGAGATTTGCATGTCTACATGATGTCTGTAACACTAACTCATCTTCTTCTTCCTCTTTTAGACTTGATTAACGGCTGGCAACCAGCCCACAGGTGCATCACCGCCACTGACTTGACTATCATCACTCTATATCTTCTTCTTCTAGACCTGATTGGCGGCTGGCATCCAGCCCACAGGTGCATCACCGCCACGCACCTCACTCCACACCATCACTCCATCTGGTCAGGAGCTGTACTCTCATCACTGATATCTTTGTATAAGGAGTTCTTATAAGGAGTTCTGAACAACTCCTTATGTGTGAAAAAAATTATCCGTCCTTGGACTGTGTCCTCTCGGTGGCATCTCAGCCATTATCACTCCATTTGAACTAGTTGGACCCTGTGTCTGCGTGGGTTTACGCCGGGATTTCTCCGGTTTCCTCCCACATGCCAAAAACATGCAAGTTAGATTAATTGGCATCAAACTGGGGATTCTAAATTGTCCTTAGGTATGACTGTGAGAGTGAATGGTTGTCTGTCTGTCTGTGTTGGCCCTGCGGTGGGCTGGCGATCTGTCCAGGGTGTACCCTGCCTCTCGCCCAAAGATGCTGGGATAGGCTCCAGCCCCCCACCACCACCACGACCCGAAAAGGACACTAAGCCACTAAGCAGAAGAAGATGGATGGACTCACTATAAGCACTTTGAGATGTCACTTGACATGTAAAGTGCCATATCACTCTATATATAATTCAAGAAATCTCTGTCTGTGTGTGTCACAACCATAGGACTTGTTAAGAGATCATAGGATCGCCTATGATGTGCCTATGATGTCTATATGATGTCATATAGACACCAAAAGTTCAAAGGCAGCCTTCACTCACGATCATAGGACTCGCTATGACATCATCAGAGATCATAGGACTCGCTATGTCACGATCATAGGACTTGCTAAAAGATTATAGGACTTGCTAAAGGATCATAGGACTCGCTATGATATCATCAAAGAACAAAGACAGGCTTCACTGACGATCATAGGACTGTCATATAGACATCATAGGCTCAGTAATGCCTGATGTCATAGCTGACATCATCAAACCCTGTCTGTCACAATGTCACGATCATAGGATTCGCTAAAAGACCATAGGACTCACTATGAGATCAAAGGCAGGCATCACTCACGATCATAGGACTTGCTAAAAGATCATAGGACTTGCTATGACATCATCAGAGATCACAGGCAGGCATCACTCACGATCATAGGTCTCGCTATGACATCTTCAAAGATCAACGGCAGGCATCACAGATCAAAGGCAGTCATCATTGAATGAGTGGTGACGTCAACGATCAAAGGCAGGTTTCACCATGGTTACTGTTGCCAGACTACAGCTCCTGACCAGATAGCGTGATGATATAGAGAGTGAAGTACGTGGCGGTAATGCACCTATAAGCTGGTTGCTACCCGCCAATCAAATCTAAAAGAAGAAGAAGAAGAAGTTACTGTTGCCAATGACATGGCAGCTTGCCATGGTAACAGTAACTTTCTATAGGCATGCAGAAATGCTTGCTTACACTTGTTTTCTATGGGCATGCACGGGTATGAACTAGTAAATCTAATCCATTATTATTACTTTTTTCAAGGCTGATACTGATTCAGTTGCTATAAATAGGTTGATCACCAATATTTTGCGGTTTGATATTTATACTGAAGAATTTGTACATGTAAAATAATTTTTGTGCTAAAAATTTACAAAGCAAATGAAAACATGGCTGCATTTGCAATTTTTTTCTTCTACTTTTTAGCTATATACTTTTTTGGCCTCTTAACCAAATAATAAAACGATCATTAACAACTGGTTCCAAGATATATAATAAACTAACATATATCAATAGATATCATCTTATAATCACTTTATACCGGAAGGATAATGTATGGCTTATACTCTGAGTCCAACCCTTGCAGAACACCCAAATATTGGGAAACATTAGTCCATCTCTTTGTAAAAATGTACATTTTTGCAGATTAGCTGTGTTAGATTTTTTTTTTTTTTTTTTTTTTTTTCTCTCGGCGCCACACGAGTAGGCTGCCTTTTGCAACAGCGGCTCGATTCCGAGTCTTTTTCCCTTCCTCTCTCTTTTGATCCGTCTTTTTTTTTCACCCCACTTATATCACGGACACACAGATCGTCCTAAATGTCTCCTGAGCCGGTGGACGGAGCCACTGTCTATAGCAGGATACGATACAGCAGGGAACAGCTGCTAGCATTCAACCGCCACCCGGTCCCATTGGAAAAACTCGACATACCGAGAGAACTGAGGCGAAAACGCCGCGGCTGCCGGGCTGGAGTAAGGCGGAGGACAAAAAATATAAGGTACAGACCCTCCCTTCCATCTGTTGTCATGGGAAATGTACGGTCGATACTGGGAAAGTTAGATGAGCTAGCGGCTATCTCCCGTTATGATAGCACATACCGGGAGTGCTCTCTCCTTTTGTTTACTGAGACGTGGCTAACTGAACTAGCAGCAGATGCTAACATTGAGCTGGAGGGTTTTCACATGATACGAGCTGACCGAACACCAGACAGTGGCAAGGCTAGGGGCGGTGGAGTGATAATGTATGTTAACAACAACTGGTGCAGACCGGGACATATCACTGTTAAACAACGACACTGCAGCAAAGACATTGAGTTGCTAGCTGTTAGCATGAGGCCTACATATCTCCCGAGAGAACACTCACACGTGATCTGCATTGTTGTTTATGCAAATCCGACGGCGAACGCTGGGACAGCACGTGACGTCATCCATTCAGTAACCAGCAGGCTGCAGACAGAACACCCAGATGCTCTTCTCCTCATCTCAGGCGATTTCAACCATGTTTCACTGTCTCCCATTCTACCCACGTTCACCCAGTATGTCACATGCCACACTAGAGACAATAAAACACTGGATTTATTCTACGCAAACACTAAGGAGGCGTACACCTCATCACAACTCCCCCCACTCGGGAGATCGGATCACAACTTGGTTCATCTCCGGCCGGTGTACAAACCCCTACAGCACAGACAACCTCCGGCCATGCACACTGTGGAGTTATGGTCTGAGGAGACAATGGACACCCTAAAGGGCTGTTTTGAAGCCACCGCCTGGAAGCAGCTCTGCGATCCACATGGTGAGGACATCGATGGCCTCATTCACACCTTCACGGGCTACCTCAGCTTCTGTGTGGACAAATCCGTTCCTACCAAGACCATACGGCGTCACTCAAACAACAAACCCTGGATCAACCCTGAGATAAAAACACTTCTGAGAGAGAAGAAGAGGATCTTCAGGTCAGGGAACAGGGAGATGCTGAAGTCCGTACAGAGGGAGCTGAGGAGAAAGATCAGAGAAGGCAAGGACAGCTTCAGGAAGAAGATGGAGGACAAGCTGCAACAGAGCGACATCAGCGGGGTCTGGAGAAACCTCAAAACCATCTCGGGGCTCCAGAATACCTCCCCCCAGGCCACAGGGGGCAGGGAGTGGGCGAACAACCTGAATCTGTTTTTCAATAGATTTGACCAACCGCCCTCCCCCCTGACTGCACAACAACCACTGCTGCCTCTAAAGAAATCAAGTCCTGCTGCCCACTCCCCACTCCACCAACACCCCCCCACTCCCAACACACAGCCCCCCATCCTGACCCTGACCAGGACCCAGGTGAGGACGGAGCTGAGGAAGATCAAGGCGAGGAAGGCGCCGGGACCGGACGGCATCAGCGCAAAGCTCCTCAAGTCCTGTGCAGACCAGCTGTGTGGGATTGTGACGTATATCTTCAACATGAGCCTGAAACTGGGGAGGGTACCACAGCTGTGGAAAACATCTTGTGTGGTACCTGTACCAAAAACTTCCCACCCCAAAGACCTGAACAGCTACAGACCGGTGGCCTTGACGTCCCACTTGATGAAGACCCTGGAGAGACTGCTCCTTGCTCACCTCCGCCCCCTGGTGGAACCAGCGATGGATCCACTCCAGTTCGCCTACCAGCATGGCATTGGGGTGGAGGATGCGGTGATCTTCCTCCTTCACCGTTCTCTGTCCCACCTGGAGAAGCCCGGGAATATGGTGAGGATCATGTTCTTTGACTTCTCCAGTGCTTTCAACACCATCCAACCGATGATCCTGAAGGACAAGCTGCTGCGCGCAGGGGTGGACCAGCACCTGTCATCATGGATCCTGGACTACCTCACGAACCGGCCTCAGTTTGTGAGAACCCGGGACTGTGTGTCCGACACGATCATCAGTAGCACGGGGGCCCCCCAGGGAACGGTGCTGGCTCCCTTCCTGTTCACTCTTTATACTGCGGACTTCTCACACAACACAACACACTGCCATCTACAGAAGTTCTCTGATGACTCTGCGATCGTTGGCCTCATCTCCAATGGAGATGAAGCTGAGTACAGAGGGCTTATCCAGGACTTCGTGGACTGGTGCCATCGGAACTGCCTCCAGATCAACGCGAGGAAAACTAAGGAGCTGGTGGTGGACTGCCGCAGGCATGGGCAGCCCCTCACAGTACCAGTAAATATACAGGGAACAGACATCGAGATGGTGACATCCTATAAGTACCTGGGTATTCATCTGAACAATAAACTAGACTGGTCACACAATACTGATGCACTCCACAAGAAGGGACAGCGCAGGCTGTTCCTGCTGAGGAGACTCAGGTCTTTTGGTGTACAAGGGGCGCTGCTGAAGTCATTCTATGACACGGTGGTGGCATCAGCCATCACTTTTGGAGTGGTCTGCTGGGGCAGTGGCATTACTGCAGCCGATAGGAAGAGACTGAACAAACTGATTAAGAAAGCTAGCTCTGTCCTGGGGCAGCGCCTTGATCCGATGGAGGAGATAGGAGAGAGAAGGACGGTGGCTAAACTGTCATCTCTGCTGGAGTCCGAGTTCCACCCTATGCAGGACATACTGAATGCACTGAGGAGCTCATTTAGCAGCAGACTACATCATCCCAGGTGCACAACCGAGAGGTTTCGTAGGTCCTTCCTACCAACGGCTGTCAGACTGTACAACCTAAGCAGGGCTGCTCGCAGAGATAGCAAAAAGACGTAACAAACTAATAGTTTTTTGAATGCAAAAGATGCAATAGACTTACACAATGGTCCCCTCCGGCATACAACTAGGAACATACCGGTCGCTATGGAGGGTGAGAATATGTATGGGCACATAATCATACCATGTAGGATAACTAAGTAGACGGTTATGCTGTTTCATTCCATCTAGCAACAATGCTCTGCACTGTGTGTGTTTATATATTTACATATTTATTCCATCTAGCTACAATGCTCAGCACTGGGTGTGTTTATATATTTATATATCTACATATTATTCCATCTAGCTACATTGCTCCGCACTGTGTGTGTTTATATACTTGCATATTTATTCCACCTAGCTGCAATGCTCCGTACTGTGGGTGTTTATATATTTACATATTTATTCCATCTAGCTACAATGCTCTGCACTGTGTGTTCATATATTCATATATTTATTCCATCCAGCTACAATGCTCTGCACTGTGTGTCTGTGTGTGTGTGTATATATATATATTTTATAGTAATACGTACATATGTATATTAGCTGCTCTTGCTTGCTTGTTTTTTTTCTTGCCTTCTGATTGTTGCTCTGAGTGTTGCTATCCCTGTGCTGTTGCAATCCTGGAATTTCCCCGTTGTGGGACTAATAAAGGCTTATCTTATCTTATCTTATCTTATCTTATCTTAACTTCTTCATCTGGTAAATCCATCCATTCAGTTACAGTTGATGGTTTTGTTTACTTCCAGTTCCCAGCAGAAGTATCTTCAAAATATAGCCTTGATCCAAATTCAGTTTCTCTTTAGGCATTGCTCCCAGTAAAAACAGTGTTGGTTCTAACTTTATATTCACTTTCAACTAGTGCATACCCGTGCATGCCTGTAGAAACCAAGTATAAGCATGTATTTCAGAGACTGAGCGCCATTTTGATAAACATGTTTTTTTCTCTCGCCCACTGTGTCATTCCATATCCCTTCCCTTTTTCTTTCTTTATCACCACTATGACTGGCGCCTAGCGGCTGCCCCGGCCTTGGATGCGCTCTGCAGAGCGTGCCCAAATGCCAAGTCACGTTTCGTTACCTTGTATTCATACATGTGTAATGACAATAAAGTTGAATCTCATCTCATCTCATCTCTCATTTCTGCATGCCCATAGAAAACAGGTGTAAGCAAGGGTGTAAGCAAGCACGTCAGCACTCATTCAGTGATGCCTGCCTTTGATCTTTGATGATGCCATAGCGAGTCCTATGATCTTTGATGATGTCATAGCAAATCCCATGATCGTGATGCCTGCCTTTGCTCTTTGATGATGTCATAGAGTCCTATGATCTTTGATGCCATAGCGAATCCTATGATCGTGAGTGATGCCTGCCTTTGATCTTTGATGATGTCATAGCGAGTCCTATGATCTTTGATGATGTCATAGCGAATCCTATGATCGTGAGTGATGCCTGCCTTTGATCTTTGATGATGTCATATGATTGTGACATCATGACAGGCAGGGATTCCTTGAATTATATATAGTGATAAGTGATGCCTGCCTTTGATCTTTGATGATGTCATAGCGAGTCCTATGATCTTGAGTGATGACTGCCTTTGATCTTTGATGATGGCATAGCAAGTCCTATGATGCCTGAGATCATAGGAACATCATAGGCAATCATGTAGAGATCATAGGAACATCATAGGCGGTCCTATGATTTGATGTCATAGCGAGTCCTATGATTGTGAGTGATGCCTGCCTTTGATCTTTGATGATGTCATAGCGAGTCCTATGATCGTGACATCGTGACAGAGATTTCCATCCATTCATCCATCCATTCATCCATCCATCCATCCATCCATCCATCCATCCATCCATCTTCTTCCGCTTTATTCTTGAATTATATAAGTATATATACTGTAAAGTGATGATGAGTGATGCCTGCCTTTGATCTTTGATGATGTCATAGCGAGTCCTATGATCTTTGATGATGTCATAGTGAGTCCTATAATTGTGAGTGATGACTGCCTTTGATCTCTGATGATGGCATAGCGAGTCCTATGATGCCTGAGATCATAGGTACATCATAGGTGATCATGTCAAGCTCATAGGACATCATACGTGGGGCAAAAAAGTATTTAGTCAGCCACCAAATGTGCAAGTTCTCCCACTTAAAAGATGAGAGAGGTCTCCAATTTTCATCATAGGTATACCTCAACTATGAGAGACAAAATGAGAAAAAATCCAGAAAATCACATTGTCTGATTTTTAAAGAATTTATTTGCAAATTATGGTGGAAAATAAGTATTCGGTCAATAACAAAAGTTCATCTGAATACTTTGTTATATACCCTTTGTTGGCAATGACAGAGGTCAAACGTTTTCTGTAAGTCTTCACAAGGTTTTCACACACTGTTGCTGGTATTTTGGCCCATTCCACCATGCAGATCTCCTCTAGAGCAGTGATGTTTTGGGGCTGTCACTGGGCAACATGGACTTTCAACTCCCTCCAAAGATTTTCTATGGGGTTGAGATCTGGAGACACTAGGCCACTCCAGGACCTTGAAATGCTTCTTACAAAGCCACTCCTTCGTTGCCCGGGTGATGTGTTTGGGATCATTGTCATGCTGAAAGACCCAGCCACGTTTCATCTTCAATGCCCTTGCTGATGGAAGGAGGTTTTCACTCAAAATCTCACGATACATGGCCCCATTCATTCTTTCCTTTACACGGATCAGTCGTCCTGGTCCCTTTGCAGAAAAACAGCCCCAAAGCATGATGTTTCCACCCCCATGCTTCACAGTAGGTATGGTGTTCTTTGGATGCAACTCAGCATTCTTTCTCCTCCAAACACGACAAGTTGAGTTTTTACCAGAAAGTTCTATTTTGGTTTCATCTGACCATATGACATTCTCCCAATCCTCTTCTGGATCATCCAAATGCTCTCTAGCAAACTTCAGACGGGCCTGGACATGTACTGGCTTAAGCAGGGGGACACGTCTGGCACTGCAGGATTTGAGTCCCTGGCGGCGTAGTGTGTTACTGATGGTAGCCTTTGTTACTTTGGTCCCAGCTCTCTGCAGGTCATTCACTAGGTCCCCCCGTGTGGTTCTGGGATTTTTGCTCACCGTTCTCGTGATCATTTTGACCCCACGGGGTGAGATCTTGCATGGAGCCCCAGATCGAGGGAGATTATCAGTGGTCTTGTATGTCTTCCATTTTCTAATAATTGCTCCCACAGTTGATTTCTTCACACCAAGCTGCTTACCTATTGCAGATTCAGTCTTCCCAGCCTGGTGCAGGTCTACAATTTTGTTTCTGGTGTCCTTTGACAGCTCTTTGGTCTTGGCCATAGTGGAGTTTGGAGTCTGACTGTTTGAGGTTGTGGACAGGTGTCTTTTATACTGATAACGAGTTCAAACAGGTGCCATTAATACAGGTAACGAGCGGAGGACAGAGGAGCCTCTTAAAGAAGAAGTTACAGGTCTGTGAGAGCCAGAAATCTTGCTTGTTTGTAGGTGACCAAATACTTATTTTCCACCATAATTTGCAAATAAATTCTTTAAAAATCAGATAATGTGATTTTCTGGATTTTTTCCCGTCATTTTGTCTCTCATAGTTGAGGTATACCTATGATGAAAATTGGAGACCTCTCTCATCTTTTAAGTGGGAGAACTTGCACAATTGGTGGCTGACTAAATACACTTTTTTGCCCCACTGTAGGTGGTCCTACGATCTTTTAGTGAGTCCTATGATCATGACAGACACAGAGATTTCTTGAATTTATAGTGATATAACTTAAATTTCCTGTTTAATTTTTTTCCTCAAAATCCATTACTAGCAGAACATTTCCAAAAAATGTGTACGTAGTCTCCAATTTTTCCACATTTTCACCAATATAATGCAGCAGATGAGTCCTTCACATACACGGAAATCATAGAAGGTCTACAAAAATATCTAATCTTCAGCTTCCAATCAAATTCCTTCCAAACTTTGCTGGTCATCCCTTTTTGGCAATCTATACATAACTCTTCCCATTTCTGTTTCGTACTCTGTGTATTGTCTGCAATCTTCTATATACGCATGTGGGGCACATGGTTTCTAAGTGGGAAGTTCTTTTCTACAATATCTGTGAAATATTCTTCAATCTTATATGGACTTTTCAAAATCAATGGAAGAATTTCCCACCTTGTCAAGTCATTTTTTTATTTGTTTTATTAATTTATGATAATTCTCCTCAACTGCTCAGGATTACGTGTCATTACTATTCCTAAGTATTTTGCAGGCCATATCCCAGAAATTATCATTGCCTCTTATTTACTTTCATTTATTTTATATATTCTGACAGTCACACTCCTGTATTCTGTCTTGCTTGTACTGACTTTCATTCCTCTTCTCTCCAGAGCATACCTCCACCTCTCCAGGTTCTCTTCCACCTGCTCCCTACTCTCATTACATATCACAATGTCATCTGCAAACATCATGGTCCATGAAGACCCCTGCCTGACCTCATCTGTCAGTCTGTCCATCACCATGGCAAACAAGAAGGGGCTCAGACCTGATCCCTGATGTAACCCCCCCCCCGTCTTGAACCCATCTGTCACTCCTGCAGCACACCTCACGACCATCTTGCTGTCCCCATACATGTCCTACGCCACCCTCACATACTTCTCTGCCACTCCTGACTTTCTCATACAGTACCACACTTCCTCTCTTGGCACTCTATCATATGCTTTCTCTAGATCCACAAAGACACAGTGCAACTCCTGACCTTCTCTATACTTCTCCATAAGTACTCTTAGAGCAAGGGTCTCAAACTCGCGGCCCGCGGGCCAATTGAGGCCCGCAGGCCCCCCCATTTGTGGCCCCCTACTTGACATCAAAGTTTAGAGTTAGTGCGGCCCGCGCGTTTTTCTTTTTTCACAATGTTTTTCACCAGCACCTTTTTGCCAAGCCTTTGCACGAGTTGTTGCCCTGGGCATTTTATGTATTTTTTGTCACTTATGGGATACCATAGCTCAAACTCGTAACAACTTCCGGTGGTGTTTGTTGACAACGCAACGTCACTTGGTTGAAACGTGATTCCGGAGTGGCACAGAGTGGAAGGGAAATATATCCTGTAATGCTTTTTTGTCACCCAGCCCCAGTCATGTCTTTCTCAAAACGTGCCGTGAAGAGAAAAGTTGGCGATGAGCACAGACAATTTCAGGAAAAGTGGGAGACGGAATATTTTTTTGTTGAGCACAGGGGCACCGCGACATGTCTTATATACACAGAGAAAGTTGTGGTGCACAAGGAATACAACATCAGACGACATTACTCAACTAGACATGCTGAGGAGTATGCAAAATACCAGGGAGATGACAGAGCTGACCGGGTCGTCAATCTTAAAACATGTCTACTGTGGCAACAAGATTTTTTCAAAAAAGCAAGCAAAGAGAGTGATGCGGCAGTCGAAGCTAGCTACGTGGTGAGTGAGATGATTGCTTAGGCAGGAAAGCCATTCACAGACGGTGAGTTAATCAAAAAGTGCATGTTACAGGCTGCAAGTATAGTCTGTCCGGAAAAGAAGGGACAGTTTAGCAACATCAGCCTTTCAGCCAACACAGTGGCAGAACGCATTTCTGACCTGTCAGGTAACATATGTGAACAACTGCGTGAGAAAGCCAAACATTACAGTGCATACTCAGTTGCTCTTGATGAGACAACACTGATACTGCGCAGCTCGCAATATACTGTACAGTATGTCCGTGGTGTTGACAACAATTTTGAAATGATGGAGGAGCTACTCAAAGTGATTCCAATGCATGGCCACACCACCGCTCAGGAGATATTCCGCCAGCTGTGTGATACCATTGTGGATGCCGGTTTACCATGGAAGAGGTTTGCTGGAATAACAACCAACAGAGCGCCATCAATGACAGGGAGGAGAAATGGACTGGTGGCACTTGTTCAAAGAAAACTGGAAGAGGAGGGTGTGGAGGAGGCCATTTCTCTGCACTGCATTAACCATCAGCAGGCCCTTTGCAGGAAATGCTTGAAGTTTGACAATATGATGTCTGTCGTTGTGAAATGCATCAACCATATCAGGTCCAGGAGCTTAAAGCACCGGCAGTTCCGCACCTTTTGGAGGAAATAGAGTCAGCATATGAAGATGTGCTCTTCTTCACTGAGGTACGTTGGCTCAGCAGGGGAAACGTCTTGAAGAGGTTTTTTGAGTTGAGAGTAGAAGTGAAAGCCTTCATGGAGAAGGATGGAATGGCTGTTCCTGTGCTAAGTGATCCCAAATGGCTCATGGACTTAGCTTTTCTTGTTGACATCACACAGGAGCTGAATGTACTGAACAAGAATTTACAAGGCCAGGGGCAGCTTGTCAGTGCTGCCTATGACAAGGTCAGAGCATTCTCCACAAAACTTGTGTTATGGAAAGCCCAGCTCTCTCAGACAAACCTCTGCCATTTCCCAGCACGCAAGGCATTCATGGATGCGGGCACACCATTCAGTAGTGAGAAGTATGCTGATGCCATTGTAAAGCTACAGGAGGAATTTGATCACAGGTTTGCAGACTTCAAGACACACAGAGCCAATTTTCAAATTTTTTCTGACCCCTTCTCCTTTGATGTGCAAGATGCCCCTCCTGTGCTTCAAATGGAGCTAATTGACCTTCAGGGCAATTCTGAACTCAAAGCCAAGTTCAGGGAGGTGAGTGGAAAAGCAGACAAGCTTGGACAATTTTTGAGAGAATTGCCCCCCACCTTCCCTGAGCTTTCCAAGATGTTCAAGCGGACCATGTGCCTTTCTGGGAGCACATATCTGTGTGAAAAGCTCTTCTCCACCATGAACTTTCATAAGTCAAAGTACAGGTCCAAACTTTCTGATGAGCATCTTCAAGCCATACTGAGGGTCTCAACTGCTTCCTCTCTCAAGCCAAATGTGGCTCAGCTGTGTAAGAGGAAGCGCTGCCAGGTCTCTGGTACCAAGGAGTAGATAAGAAAAGCCTATGTTCTGAAGAACCGTTCATGTTCTGAATTGTTATTATCAAAGGTTGAAAAGATTGAATCGGTTGTACTTTTTTTTTTTTGAATACTTGAAACCCTTTTTTTTGTGGAATACTTGATGCGGCCCAGCCTCACCCAGACTCTACCTCCAGCAGCCACCAGGTAAGTTGAGTTGAGACCCCTGTCTTAGAGCAAACATAGCCTCTGTAGTACTCCTTCTTGGCATGAAACTGTACTGCTGCTCACTGATCGTTACCTCTCCTCTTAACCTTCAACAACTCTTTCCCATATCTTTCCCATATCTTTCAACAACTTTTCCCAGAGTTTCAATCTGGGTTTAGAATCCATCATAGTACTGAAACAGCCTTAGCGAAGGTCACTAACGACCTCCTCATTGCATCTGATAATGGACTAGTTTCTGTACTTGTCCTTTTAGACCTTAGTGCAGCTTTTGATACTATCGATCATAATATTCTACTTGATAGATTAGAACACTATGTTGGACTTAATGGAACTTCGTTGCAGTGGTTTAGATCTTATTTATCTGATAGGTTCCAGTTTGTTCATGTAAATAATGAGTTTTCTTTCAACTCAAAGCTTAGTCATGGAGTTCCACAGGGATCTGTGCTAGGCCCTACTCTTTTTAGTTTATATATGCTTCCGTTAGGCAACATTATTAGAAAGCACTGTATACATTTTCATTGTTATGCAGATGACACACAATTATACCTGTCAATGAAGCCAGATGATAGTAATCAATTAGCCAAGTTAGAAGCCTGTCTTAAGGAAATCAAAGCTTGGATGACTTGTAATTTCCTGCTATTAAATTCAGATAAGACTGAAGTCATTCTTGTTGGTCCAAAAAACCTTAGAAATTCCTTTCCAAATCAAACTTTCAGTTTGGATGCAGTTACTCTTTCTCTTAATAGCTCTGTGAAGAACCTTGGAGTTATTTTTGATCAGGATTTGTCCTTCAATTCACATATTAAATTTGTTTCTAAGACTGCCTTCTATCATTTGCGTAATATTGCCAAGATTAGGAGCATCTTGTCTCAGAGTGATGCTGAGAAGCTGATCCACGCTTTTGTTAGCTCGAGATTAGATTATTGTAATTCTTTATTATCAGGCTGTCCTAAAACATCTTTAAAAAGTCTTCAGCTGATCCAAAATGCTGCAGCAAGAGTTTTAACAGGTACTAGAAAGAGAGATCATATCTCTCCGGTTCTGGCCTCCCTTCATTGGCTTCCCATAGAGTTTAGAATTAAGTTTAAAATCCTTCTTCTTACTTACAAAGCTCTAAACAATCAGGCTCCTTTTTATTTAAAAGATCTGATACTACCGTATTATCCTAACAGAGCACTACGCTCCCAAAATGCAGGATTACTTGTAATACCTAGAATCTCCAAAAGTACAATGGGAGGCAGAGCCTTCAGTTATCAAGCTCCTCTCCTGTGGAATCAGCTGCCAATCTGGATTCGGGAGTCAGACTCGATCTCTGTTTTTAAGAATAGGGCTAAAACCTACCTTTTTGATATAGCCTACAATTAGGGAGGGATCATGTGTTTCTGAACCCTCCCTTAGTTATGCTGCTAATAGGTTTAGTCAGCCGGGGGACCTCCAGTAATGCACTGGGCCTCACTCCTTTCCTCACTCTCTATGAAATATTTTTTTTGCTGGTCATTAACATTTGTTTGTTCTCTCCCATAGATTGAGTCCCCATCGTGCTGTTTGTTCTCTACATGTCTGTTCTTTTCTTCTTCTCTATCCCCTCACCCCCCAGCCAGTCGCAGCAGATGACTGCCCCTCCCTGAGCCTGGTTCTGCTGGAGGTTTCTTCCTGTTAAAAGGGAGTTTTTCCTCTCCACCGTCGCCAAGTGCTTGCTCACAGGGGATCGCCTGATTGCTGGGGTCTTTCTGCAACTGTGGGGGTTCCCCCCTACAGTTGATAGTGCTATGAGATGACTGTTGTTGTGAAATGGCGCTATATAAATAAAGTTGAATTGAATTGAATATCTTCATAGTGTGACTGATCAACTTTTTACCTCTGTAGTTGTTACAGAGGCATACCTATTGACTGCAAATTGAAAAATCTTCTAAGATTATTAGGTCCTTTTCGACCCCAAATGAATCCTCTTTGGTTTATTAACTTGTTTGTATATGTCTGGATTCTTTTAGCTATAATAGATGTCAAGATTTTATAGTCCACACATAAAAGGCTTATTGGGCAGTAACTTGTACAATATAAGGGGTCTTTTTATTCTTTATACAGTATATAACCATGATGCCTTCTGACCACCTTTGTGGAGCTTTTCCTGATTTTAACACAGTTATTGTCATGAGCGTGCGCTTTGCACACGCATAAATGGAAACGACAAGCCCACTTGCAGGTGAAGAGTGTTTTAATAAATATGGAGTCAAACATACAACAAATGTCCAACATAGGATTTCGTGACGGTTAGCTGCACAACAAGTGAATGCAGTTCAGCGGAGTCAGATTTTGGACTTAAAGGAAAGCCATTTACATGAACCCCAGGGTAAAACTGGCCACTGGGGGAAACCAGAAATGTAAACCGGGAAGTAGGACTTACATAGGTGTGTTGGAGCACAGCTGGGCTCTGGGAAACAACATCAACAACTGTAGTCCAAGGGAAAAAAGTCCAAACACAAGAAGCAGGCTGAACAGAACAACTAACTGTGTGCAAGGCAAAGACAATACAATGCACCGACAATGCACAGGAGGGCAGAAAGGGCTTAAGTAACACCAGCCCTGATGATCACCGTGATTGCCGGTGCGAATCAGTGATTGAAGAGTTGATGGGGAGCAGGTGTGAATGATAGTGTGTGTATGGGCGAGAGTGTGTGTATGAGTGCATGTGAATCTGAGCAGGGAGAGGAACAGACGATGACAGATTGGAATCACCTGTCAGAAACTGACAGGAGAGGGGGGAGTGGCTACCAGAGGCAAAAGGTACATAAAACTATATGGAAAGCCAAAGGTAGCATAAAACACAGATAATAAGGAACAGGAAACCGTCATGAAGCCTGAGCTTGGGAACCACCAGCTCAGCTCATGACAGTTATATAATCTACATCAGGGGTCTCAAACTCATTCCATGGAGGGCCAAGACCCTGCAGGTTTTACCTCCACCCAGTGTCTTCAACAGGTGATTTGACTGAATTTCTTTCCACTGATTGCTGATCAGTGAAAACACCTGCTGAAGACACTGGGTGGTGGTAAAACCTGCAGGGTCTTGGCCCTCCATGGAATGAGTTTGAGACCCCTGATCTACATAAAACTGGGGAAAGTTCAGTCACATATGTTTTATAAAATTCTCACAAAAACCCTTCAACACCTGGAGTTTTTTTTTAATTTACAAAAAAGTTTATTTTATTCCATCCTCTGTAATAGGGTCTACTAATCTCCTTACCTCATCTTTAGTTAATTTAGTCAGTTAGAGAGGTCTCAAAAATGATTCTATTTTTGTCAGGATGCTGAGCTTGGTTGGGGAACCAGTGGGTCTCGCTTTAAGTTTATTTTGGTTATTTTCTGTATTTTCCCCACCTCTGCTTAATTTGGCTTTTGGATTTATGTTCATGATCATGTCCTTAATTATGTTTTCTTGAGTTTGCCATTTGTTTCTGTTTGTTATGTTTATCTTCTCAGTTTTGTCTTATCAGTCTTAGTTTAATCATTATGGTCCTGTTTATTAATATGTTTTCATGGTCACGTTTGTATTGTGTTTCATGTCTGTCTGGAATCGAGCCCTGGCCTCACTTTAAGTTCATGTTTGGATTTTATGTGTTATTTTGTTTTTTGGTTTTGTCTGGATTTTTGTCACAGTCACAACTACAGTATGTTTGATTTTTGATGATTTGGATTCTCATGGTTATGTTTTCTTCTGCCTTGATTTTTGGTTGGGTTTTTATGTTGAATGCCTTCTGTTTTTCAGTCTGCACAGTTGTGATGAGTTTCTGATTACTGGTTGTTCACGGGTGATTTTGCTTTTCGGGTCTTTATAGACGTGCCCCACTTGGCCCTCAGTGCGGCAATCTACTGTGATGTCATGTCATGTCATGTCAAGTCAGGTCTAGTAAGTTATGTCATGCTTTTGATCACATCTTCTTTCACATTTTTGCGCTTGTCTGGAATTTAGTTTTTGTTTAGTAAATCATACCGAAGATGAGAAATCCTGCGCATGGGTCCAGTTCTTTCCTCCAGAGGGAAAATCAGAACAATTTTACAGCTTTTAAATTCATCTTTCTGCCCTTTATACAGCTGTTTATAATACAGTGTGAATGCATTTGATATTTCATGGGGGCTAGTCAAAATATGAATAGTTATGTGATGTTTGATCTTCAAAGCCACACAGCTAGATTGTATTTTTTGGAGTTGGAAAGCTAGTAATTTACTTACTTTGTTTCCCTTTCCATAGTATTTTCTGTTACTATATGTAAATGCTCCTTCTGCCTTATATGTTCATAACTCTTCCAACTGTTGCCTAGCATTCTTCAGATTCTTAAGTACACATCCTTTTCTGTCTTGTTTGTATAGGGTTTTATTTCATTTTCAAATTTCTGTTGTTTCTCTAATCTCAATTTTTTTTATTTTAACCCCTTGCACTCTGGTCAATTTCCCTAAAAACGCCTAAAAATAACGTGCCCAAAGTAAATCAAAAGCTGTTCTTCAACCCTTTGCAGCATCTTCATGGGGTTGGTCTCATTTAAAAGAAAACACTTTGAATTTTTTGGCAAAACAGTCATAATCTCTCTAAGTGCTCCGGCCACTGAGTAACAGTCATCTAAACATAGTGAACTTGAAGAAAATAAATTTGGCCTGGGCGTTTTTTTGGATACAAATGCTTGCAAAAAACACACAGCTTCAGATCCGGCTGAAATGTAGAACCAAGTGTTATCCAGCTGAGGTCAAAATTTTGTAACAATACCACAAAAAATGAATATATTACACAGCTTTTTCCTCAGGTAGTTCCCAGGCGTTTTTGAACTGTGCCAAATTGTGCCAAATGGCACAGTTTGGAAAAACGTCTGTAACTTTTGAATGATTCAATATAGAAGCTTCATCTTGGGCTCTAATGAAAGGTGACACTCAGGGCTCTCTGTGTGTGTGGGGGGGGGTGTCCCCCCCCCTCGCTACAGAGGACGGACATCGGCCATCGCTACATGACGGAATAGTCATGTGGCGACTGCGGCGCAGTCACCGCGGCTTCCCCCCCCCCCCCTCGCTACAGGAGAGTAGCGGGGGGGGGGCGTTCACGGTCCAGATGCGGCGCACAACCCGTGTACCGCGGCACACGAACTTCAGACTTCGTGCGCCGCACAGTTGTAATTTACTGATCAGTCAAAAGTCATTTTTGATTACAATTTTCAGGGATAAAGAATAATTTAGCTTATAACACCTTACTTTTTCACAGTAGCATTGTCCTGGCGAACTTCTCTTCCTCATTGTCAGACGAACGCGACGCTGGTCCCTTATTACGGACTCGTGATTCTGGTCTCGGCGACCCGGTCAAAACATAATTCCATTATTGCGGTTTTGCGCTTCCATGATTGTGGTTTTGGTGAATGATTTACGACCTTCATCGTCGGCCTCCGTCGGTCTATGATGACCATGGAAGAGAATCCTAAACGTCTATTCTGCTCGAATAAAAAAAAAAAAAAAGCACCGCCTGTGACTGAAGAGGCCGATGCGCGAATGGCTGTCCCTGTCACACAGGTAGCACTTGTGGGTGGTCTCTGTGCTGCTGGGTCTGTGACGGTTCTTCCTGCGGGTCCTTTTTTTCATCTGCTGCAGCAGTCTGTCTTCACCCAGCCTTACAAAAAACAGCTCACGAACTTCTGTGCTTCAATTGGCTCGCTGCATTCACAGCGTTGGTAGGCGGGTCCTTCTTGCTAGGTTTTCAGTCATTGGTTCTTCAGGGTTTCAGAAAACCAATTCAAGGCTCTTATTAGTCGAATGAGAGGTCAATCATATCTGATCTGTTCGCGGCTGTGTCTGTAGTGGAAGAACTTTTTTTTTTTTTCAGTGCGCGCTTGGAGGCAGCGCCCTCGTGCGTCCTAGAGCGCACGAGGGTGCACGAGAGCACCCTCATGCGCTCTGGGACGCAGAGACGTGCCCATCCGCGGTACACCGGAATGCAAGAGGTTAAAGCAAGTCTCAGTTCTCGAGAGACCTGTTCAGAAACTAATAGTTCTAGTTGAAAATAAGTCCTAGACTACAAGGTTCAGGTTCAGGTTCAGGTTCAGGTTCCTTTATTTGTACCCGTAGGTAGATTTGTTTTGCAGTCTGGTGACATCCATATTTACAAGCCACTAATTACATTCAACATAGACACAAACACAGGCACACATCTTACAAAATAGGCAAATATAAAATATGTACAATATAATTTTTATAGCTTGTTCAACTCTTTGACAGCAGCAGGGACAAAGCTGTTTTTGTAGCGCTGGGTTCTACTTTTTGGGACAGCAAACCTCCGTCTGGAGGGAAGAAGCTGGAAGTTGCAGTGCAAAGGGGAGGACATAATAAAACTAAAGTCAGATGATACAGTAATGACAAAGAAACGCTTAAGTTTAGAAAGTGAATAATATCAATGCTATTAAAGCAACATGTGATTTGAAGGTTTACATTTATTTCAAGGAAAATTACAAGATTTAATTTTGTTTGTTAAAAGTTGAGTGAATATAAATCTTTGTAATTTTGGTGACAGTGTAGCTGTCACAGTGAAAAGGTTTATGTATCTGGTTCTTTTTCTGAAATAATGTTTGTTTATGGGTGTGTGCGCCAGTGTTGCGGACGTTAGCGGTGTCCTTTTCTCCGCCTTCAATCCCTCCATATCGCGGCGCATATGCGCTCGTGCTGCCGAGCTCGCGGGTGAGTCGGAGAGCTCGTGAAGGGGGCTCGTGCAGGTGTCTCGCCCCACCTATCAGCGCCATTGTGTGAGCGAGTGTCGGGAGAGAGGACGGAGTGTTTTTCCTGCAGGCAGCCGGACTGTTAAAGCTTCTCCATGTTTGTGAGGAAACCAGCGGCAAACCTGGAACTGATATGGTGCAAAAATGGGTGGTAGGCATGCGCTGTTCACATGCCTGATTAGAAGAGTCACATGGCTGCTGGAGGCTGTCCACAATCAGATGCGGAGAGAGGACTTTGTTTGGGAAATTTGAGACATGACTAACAACTCCTAAATTCTAGGCAGAAGGCGCACACGGTATGTGATTATTTTTGTTTATGAACATTTGTTAAGTGTTATAATTTATTTTGTATTCATGTTTTTTATGTCTGTATTTTTAGTTTTTCACGGTGTTTAAGGGCAAAGATTTGCTGTGGCAAAATAAACAAAAAACTTGTCAACATCAGTTGGAGCGTGGTTTTCTGACCTAGAAGAAGACTTTGGGAGCGGTTATAGAAACTAATTTTCTCTGAATATCTTGAGAACTGCCAATGCCCCCGCTCCATACCAGATACGTCCGCTCTGCATATGGGTGAGAATGGTTCAGTAAGTCACAGGTTACCAACACTGTTAGACATGGCTGTAATGTCTACAGTTACATACCATATTTCACACAGTATGATACTGTAAAATGCTTTTCCAGGGAGTTACTGTAATTTCTGTTGCATTATGGGAATTTTTGTTGTCTTCAGCTGTAACACCCAGTCATTTACTGCACATTACTACACTTTTTGAAAATACAGTTTCTTACTGTGTTTAGCCTACTCGAACAGCTTTGGCGCACATTTTGTTAAACAGTAGTCTGTACAAAGAGATTTTAATTCAAAGTCATTTATCGTTTTTGCATTGCTGACAATATTTAGATTAATAAACCATTTAAAGAAGGAACCACCATTGTATTGTTTTCAATTACAATATAGTAGTGTAATTCTAAATTACAATGACTTACCGGCAACAGTGTTGTTATCAGTTGTATTTTGGCCTCCCCTAAACAATGCTCACAAAGAGAAACATTTGCAGTGGGCTCAGAAATACATACTGACTAATTTTCAAACAGTTTTGGACGTGTGGATGGTTGGTGAATGGCCATCTTGATCCAAAAAGACTGCAATATCAGCAAGAATGGCGTGATTGGCAAACAAAAGTTATCTAGAACAGTGACAAACTGTAAATAAGACAACGGTCTAACAAAGACTGTTCCTGACTACTAAGCTTTTCATGTGGAGCGTGGATTGAAGACTAGAATGTGAGTTGAATTCCTCATTTTTCTTAAAGATTTATTTTTGGACTTTTTAAAGGCTTTATTTAGACAGAGGTAGTGAAGAGAAACAAGAAATGGGGTTGAAGAGCAGGAAGATAGACACACAGGAAGGATTACTCTGGTAAGGACTTTAAACAAGGGATCACTGAGTGGCATACCGTTAACTGCTAGGCTACTACGTTGGTTTATTTCTGGTGAGAATGAACAGGAATGGATAAACTGGTACACTGTGGAGGAATAAGATCAGGTGAGATGCAATGAGCTGGAAGGTTGCAGAGTTTTATTTCCTCCAACATCATGAGACACACATTGCAGCTCTGTGCGCTACTGTGCTGCTGAAGCATGTCACACAAGTTCTTTTATACAGTGACACAGGAAGAGAGAATGCATGGCACATTAGCATATCAGTCAATACACATGATTATCATGACCAACTGGCGCCCGGATGTCCTCTCCCTCATCCTGGGGATGTATACACAACAGTCCATTGTTCTGATTGCCCCCAGGGGCTCTCTGTCCGTATGCAAATTGTCCTTCATTTCCTCCAGCCTGCTGAGCGTGAAACAGTATCAGTCTGCATTGTGCTGGGTCACCACATGACTCCCCCCAGAATGCTCAGAAGGGGCTGTGACACTCCCCCCCCCCCCCCGTCATTTGGGCTTCAGCTCCGGTAGAACTGTCCTGCTGTAGAGGAGTGTCGGAGGGCATGTCAGTCCGTGGGGGGTGTGGGGAGTGTGGAAAAGACAGTGTGCTCCGCTCCGAGTTCCAGCACGTTGAACGGCCGTGGATCTTGGGTGCACAGGGCCGGTGCACATCGTGCGTAATGGAACAAGATAGCGATCGGCCGGCTTTAGGGAATGAGGTGCGGGAAGAGTGCTGTGGAGGAGGAGGGGGAGGGGGGTGGGAGTAAGTGAGTGCCGGACCGGGACGTCAAAGGTGTCTGGGCTGCACCAAAATTGCGTGTGGATCCGCGATGGTGAGGGACTTTCCCAGTCAACCTGGCGGTGATCTGCAGCAGCTGTGAAAAAAAAAATTAAGTCTCTGACTCCTCTCGCTGCTTGGTCCAGCGAGGATGTGGGAAAGGCCAATGGCCAAATTCCCCGAGGATGCGTAGCGACTGTGAAACAACTGCAGCTGTGTGAGGGACTTGGCGGTGTGGCTTTAGGGGCGGACGCAACCCTAAAGCCCTCGGGGACAACAATCGGCTAGACTCCCGTTGTGCGCCGTGGTTGAGAAACCCATACAAAGTCCTGTGTACGGGCTGCACGTCTGCTTCAGGTGCGTGAGCAGCCCTGAAGGTTCCGAGGATGGCGATCGGCCGTGCTTCTTGGGCCTGTGCAGCGGCAGAGGATGCTGTATCAGTCTGTGGAGCCGGCTTTTCCATGTGCGTGGCGCGCGCTTGGCGCAGTGACCACATAGCTGGCAGTTGCACTGTCCTCGTAATCCTGCGGTGTGCGTGCGGGGCTTCTGTGCGTGGGAGGTCCGCTGTTGTGAGGTGAGTCAGGGTCGGGGAGCTTGTTGGAAATCAACGCAGACGGCGCGATGACTTTCCCCGTTCAGGCTGCTTCCTTCGGTTCGCTCGTGTCGCCGTTAATGGTGTGTGTTGGTCCCAGCGCTGCCACTGATCCTCGTGGGTGTGGATGAAGAGGTTGCACGCGTTCGCTGGTCCTCTGGAGTCCACAGAGCGGTCAGAGGGAGCAGATGGAGGGAAAAGATCAGGCGAGGGACGCAAAATGACACGTCCAGGGTCACCACTGTGGAGGTAAAAGATCAGGCAAGGGGTGCACCATGACACGTCGGGGTCACCAGTGTGGAGGAATAAGATCAGGCGAGATGCAACGAGCTGGAAGGTTGCAGAGTTTTATTTCCTCCAACATCATGAGACACACATTGTAGCTCTGTGCCCCCTCATCCTGGGGATGTATACACAACAGTCCATTGTTCTGATTGCCCCCAGAGGCTCTCTGTCCGTATGCAAATTGTCCTTCGTTTCCTCCAGCCCTGCTGAGTGTGAAATGGTATCAGTCTGCATTGTGCTGGGTCACCACAACACAAGAGTTAAGTAAAGAGTGAAAAAAAAAAAAACCAATCACAAACAGGTGGGATCACAGAGAAGACAATCTGATCTCACTAAAACTCTTATAAATGCACATTTTCCACCCCCTTAATATACGTACCAGCAGATGCTGAGTTTGTGTCCCACAGTGAGCTGTTTAACACTTTCCCTTTTTTGACGTTCTTCACTCCTCTCAAGATTAGGAAAAATGTCCAGGTTAGGCTTCACCTCTCATGGTTAAAGAGAAAGAAAGAGAGAGAAAGTGGTAGACAAACATTAAGGTGCTGCCAGACACCCTAAAGGTGTAAACGCCACGCATGCAATGCAGGTGAAAAATGTTTTTCTCATATGGATGCACATTTTCTCAGAGTGAAAAACTGCATTTGTGTGCTTTTTAGGTGAGACTGGGTTGGAGAAGAAGTGATGTAATAGTGACAATATTGTTAGAAATTTGAAACAATTTTGTTTCAGAAAATGAAGGCATTTGTAAAATATGTTGGCATGTAAATACAAGAAGACAGTTATTACTTCTCAAGTACCACTTTTACAAAGGGTGTACAAAGGAGTTTGACAATAAAGACTCCAGTCCTGGTGATAAATGTGAGCCAGCACAGCCTGTCCTTTACTCAGGCAGGTTTGGATAGCACTTTTTAGGAGGAGCTGCCAAAAATAGCAACAATACAATCAGCTATAACTAATGTTAACACAGGTATAAGAGGGATTTTCCTGCTCACACGTGTACCACCAGTCATTCATAAACGCTGCCATGTTATTTTTATCCTCTGATTTAAGACACAGATTTGGGAGATCAACAGAGGAGCAAAATATATAGTGTTGTGAAAAAGTATTTGCCCCCTTCCTGATTTCTTATATTTTTGCATATTTGTTCCACCTAAATGTTTTAGATGATCAAACAAATTTTAATATCAGACAAAGACAACCTGAGTAAATACAAAATGCAGTTTTTAGATGATGTTATGATCAGGTGAGCGCGCTCCCCCTCCTTTTCTATGGGAGGTTCTCCATCAAGCTTCCGGCTCCGCAGGTCATCAGCACACCTGCATGAGCGTGCTACCTCTTCTCTGCCAGCACTTAAAAGGACCTGTTTGTGAACGCTCCAGCGCTGGCTCGTTGGGTATAGCTGCTTCAAATGTGAAATTAAGTTTTGTGCATATTGTTAAGGAGCTCAGCCTAAACCCTTTTTCCTCCTCTCTCCTAGGTTGCTGCCGTCTCCGGGGTTGCTGCGCTCTCACCTGCCCCATCATCATCATCATCACCACTCCAGACTGCCGTCTCCACCCGGTCAGACACTCCTCCCAGCTCCACTCCTCTCCTGCTCCCTGCCAGCTCTGCTTTGCTGGGGCGCGTTCAGTTGACAAAATAGTTTGCCGAACATACTTTGCAAGGCGAACTGACCTAAATGAATGGGCAGTTCTCGGTGAACGTTTTTCTGTTCAGCTCGCGCATTCTGTAGTTGTATAGATCTATGGTCCTCTGTCAGTCAGTTAGAGGATACGGTAACTACGGCGTATACTGTAGCCTACTTCAACTTAATATTACCTAAGAATTCTCCATTATACCCCCACTAAAAACAGTATTTTATGCATGGTATTGGTTTACTTACAAACTGACATGACCTCTACTCTTAAATTGATGGAATTGCTCCGAAAAGAAAACAAAAGGATATCGCAAACTACTATATCTTACCTAGCCACCATCTTTGTTCACTATGTGAGTCACCTCCACGAAGAGTTCGGCCAAAGAGAAAACGGTTCGCAGTGACCGTGTCGTTCAGTTACGGAAACTAACGAATAGTTCAGAACGGTTTCAAACAGTTTTGTCAACTGATCGCAGGGCGAGTTTCTCCGTTCTCCACTGGGTTCCTCTGCTGGGCTCTCTGCTCACTATTTGTAAGATCCTCCCTTGTTTATCCATTGCTCTTAGCCTCCCTCCTCAGTTCTAACCTGCTCTCGTCTCCCTCTTTTACAGGCTGTGTGTTCCTCTGGTGAGTGACGCTTTCCTTACCGTTGAGTTTGTTTTTCAATAAAATTTTTAAACGTTGCCTCTCTGTGTCGTGTGCATTCACTGGTGTTAGCAGCCTGCATGTGAGCTTATCCTTCTCTCAATCATGACGGATGATGATTTCATTTATTAAGGGAAAAAAGCTATCCAAACCTTCCTGACCCTATGTGAAAAAGTAATTGCCCCCAGCTGCCCCCTAAACCTAAGAACTGGTTGTGCCACCACTGGTGCCAACAACTGACAATGAGTCTTTTACATCACTGTTGAGGAATTTTGACCCACTCTTCTGTGCAGAATTGTTTAAATTCAGTCACAGTGGAGGGCTTCATGAACTGATGGCCAGACATTCTCCTTTGGGATTTTTTGGTAGAAAGCAGAATTCATGGTTCTGTCAATTAGGGCAAGTTGTCCAGGTCCTGAAGCAGCAAAGCAGCCCCAGACCATGACATTACCACCGCCATGTTTGACTGTTGATACGATATTCTTTTTATTAAATTCTATTAGCTTTATGCAAGATAAAACAGGACACGTCTTCCAAAAAGTTCAACTTTTGTCTCATCAGTCCCCACAATATTTTCCCAAAAGTCTTGAGAATCATCTAGATGTTTTCTGGCAAATGTGAGGCGAGTCTGTGTTCTTTTTGTCCAGCAGCGGTTTTTGTCTTGAAACTCTCCTATGGATGCCATTTTTGCCCAGTCTCTTTCTTATTGTTCCATCATGGAGCAGTGTCCAAACTGAGGCCTACAGTTCTTTAAACGTTGTTGTGGGTTTTTGTTTCTCATCTGATCTTGAATTTCTTTAGATCACAGTGGGATGTGTTGCTTTTTGAGATCTTTTAGCCTACTTCAGGTTGTCAGACAGGTTCTATTTAAGTGATTTCTTGATTCAACAAGTCTGGTAGTACTCAAGCTTGGGTGTAGCTACTTTCCAAAAAATATGGTTAATCACAATTAATTCATGATGTAACAAGAGGGGCAATTACTTTTTCACATAGGGCCAGGTAGGTTTGGGTAGTTTTTTTTACCTTTAATAAATGAAATCATCGTTTGAAAACTGCATTTTGTATTTACTCAGGTTATTTTTGTCTGTTGTTAAAATTTGTTTGATGATCTGAAACATTTAAGTATGACAAATACGCAAAAATATAAGAAATCAGGAAGGGGGCAAATACTTTCTCACAGCACCGTAGCTTACAGAATTTCTAATGGACCAGCTTTTACAATTTTGTTTTGATTTCTGTGAATTGCATAACCAATTTGAAGTTGTGAGGTCATGACAGCTTTTTTTTTTTTTTCCCAGCTCAAGCTGGATTCCCCCTCTGAATGTTTCCTGATGGAGAGCTTGAAGGAGTGTGACTGATTGACTTTAGGCTGCAGCCAACATGTCGCCTCAGTGCATGTGAAGCTGTACGGCCGAATCAGCTGGAACAAACGGGCCTACAGCAGAGACTCCTTCCACATGAGCTTCAAAGAACCAAGGATAAATTGTAAATGCAAAAATGTCAAATTGATTCTCATGAAGCCAAGGACAAACTTCTCAGAACAAACCTGAGATGTTTTAAAGAGGACAATTTCTCATGAAACTGAAAACTGTTTTATTTCAGTGGAAAACTACTCTAGGCATCTCAGAAGAAAAAGAATGGCCTTTACCTTTAATAGTTTTTTAGTTAACGTTTTCAATAAGATACAATATCAAAGAAATGAAGGAATAAAAAGTGTGTAACAAGCTAGCTTTTTGCAGCCAGTCAAGCAATTTCTAGATGATCCACAGTATATTGGCTTAATTTTTAACTTCAGGAGAAAAAAATACTTGTTTCTTATGTGCTATAGGTGATTTTGTGGTGTAGTAAGATGGCAGCTGGGGCACCCTGGGTGTAGTGGGAGGTGACAGCCCTCCTTTCCGGTGGTGGCGTCACCTGGTACATAAAGGGCCAGGATAGAAGGGACGTAGTCTCTTTCGCCGTCGACTCTTGGCCTGTACGGAGCGCCTGTTATATTGTTGGTTCCTATAGTAAAGTTGCGCTCAACTGCACCTCCTGCCTACTTCTTGGTAGCGTGAGTTATGGACATAACATTTGGCGGCAAGGTAAAAGGTATGGAGAGAGGTTTTTCCTGCTTTTGGCAGTTTCTGGAGGTCCCGGGCAAGCTGCCCGTCCCTTGGGAGAGGTGGTACGCGGCTTTCCGAAACTATCTGGTGGCCCTGGACCTTGGTGAGTTGGAAAAACTACGTGCAAGAGCTATTTTGGTCCATAATCTCGGCATGGAGGGTCAGTGGATTCTCAGCACACTGGGTGCTAGTAACAGCTTTGACGACGTGGTGGGGCTAATGGCGCGGTACTTTCGCACCCCGGAAAATGTCACAGTCAAAAGAATTCGGTTTCGGCAGCACCACCAGCGGACTTAAGAGTTTGTACAGCGGTTTGTTGCAGACCTGCGTCAGCTGGCGGTAGAGTACCATTTTGGAGCAGTAGAGGAAGAAATGGTCTGTGACCAATTGGTGGAGCACGTCTTCTGTTCTGCGGCACAGTCAAGGCTCCTGATACACACGGGTGAGATGACGTTAGCCACAGCTGTTGAGATAGCCCAACAGTTCGAAGCTGCAGAGAAGCTATCAAAGGATTTAGATGAGAGAAGGTCACTGGGGCACACAGAACCGGGGTGAAGGTGCTGGATGTGGACCCAGATAGTGAGGACAGTGAGGATGAAGAAGAGTACGCTGGTGCTATAAGAATTAGGGCCGCCCCGGGTTCACCAGGATGTTATGGCTGTGGGTCCACAAGGCACCGGTATAAGGCAAGAGAGTGTCCGGCGAAAGGCAAGCGCTGTGGCAAGTGTGGTCTCCTGCATCATTTCGCCAGGGCCTGCAGGAATTTTGAGCGGGAGGACCGAAGACGTGGCGTGGATTCCCCCGCCGTGACTCCTGCAGTTGTTCATACCGTCTCTCTGAGCACAGATGGGCATATTTATTTCAACGTGATGCTGGACGGCATGGAAGTGCCGTTGTTAGTGGACACAGGAGCGGTAGCTTTGGTGTTGAGCTGGCCCACTGTGAGGAGTCTGTTCCCGCACTACCACATGAGAGAATTATCAATACCATACTGCGGCTATGGTGGAAACAAACTAGCCATCATGGGTTCGCTGGAGTTGACAGCCCGGTACGAGTCGACAATGATGGCAGATGTCCGCTTCATGGTGACAGCTAAAGGGTCGAACATCATGGGGTGTGATATGTTCTACGGCCTGGGTTTTGAGATCGCCAACGGCATCGGAGAGGAGTGGTCGGGCTGTGGCCTGTGGGACCGTCCTGCCCCATATGTGGACGATAATACGGTTTGGGACACTGATTGGCCTAGTAGCCTGGGAAAGGATCGGGACGAGACACACCATGGATTGTCGCGGGAGGGTTCCGGTGCCAGTGTCCACGTTGCCCTTGGTGTGGGAACTAGACGGCACGGTGGAACGCCAGCAACGACAGATGGAGCCAAATTGTGAGCCCCCTCTGCTTCTGTAGTGCGGCTTGAGGATCACGAGAAGCAAGGAGCTACAGTGGCTTTGCCGGCACGCCAAATGAAAGAGAGTGGGGCAGGACCAGCCGGCGCGGTAGTACGATGCGCCACCCAACAACACTGGAGGCCAACTTGGGCTTCGGACCAGGTCGGTGGAACGGTGCGACCCAGAGGAAAAGTCTGGATTAGACGTCGGGGGCAGTTGAAGCCGAGTCGTGCTCCACTACGGGTCGCAGATGAGGTTTGGCCCAGAGGAGAGGAGAGGCTGAGGGGGGCCCATGAGAAAAGAAAACAACGTGATGGTCAGGGGTGGCTGAGAGTGATGGCTACCCAGGAAGATGGCTACCCGAAGCCGTCAGATGACTCGTGGAGACATCCCAATGAGCTGTGGCGCGTGGAGAAGAAGAGACGCCGACACAGCTCATCCCTGGAGACCAAGAAGCGGAGGTGCTAGGTGCGGAATCCACTAGATGGAAATCCAAGGGATGGCCCTTCCACCAGGTCTGTAAAGTGACGGGGTGACTTTTAATATGTATTTGTTTTGGTTTTTTGACCCCAAGTCATTTAGTTAATATGTTTCACTTATACTTAGTGGGTTTGCCCTGTGTTTCAAAAAAAAAAAAAGTCCCCAACACTGTTTGTTTTGGAATTACTGCCATGTGCCCAGGTTATGGGGTGGGTGTGTTGGGGTGGGGGCCGCCAGTAAGATAGTGAATGTAGATAGATAGATAGATAGATAGATACTTTATTTCGAACAAAAAAGTATAACAAAAACAAAACAAATGACAAATGCAATAAAGTAACAGTATACAGTGTTCGAAAGGGAGAAGGAAGAAGTGAACACTTATTAATTCCATCTCCTCTTTTCCATAAATACACTCATGTGAATTATATACAAATTACCACATTTAAGACCCCAAGTAAACAATTAACTGTATTTTGTACATATCAACATTAACACCCATCCATCCTAGCATACATTGATGTCCATGTGTATGTACATATTACCTGTTATAGTTTGTTGTGTTGTGAAAGTTTGATTATATACAGTATACATATATTGTTTCTGGGACTGATTTATTTTTTTTAGGAACACGGCTATTTTCTTTTGGGCTATAGTGATTAAGGCAGCAGAATAATCCACCTGGCTGTGTCGAGGTGAGCCAGCAGTCTACCTGGCCCCTCTAGTTTCGTTATTTTGTGTGCATGGATAGGATTGTATATATTGTATGTTCTGTGTTTTAGCGTGCGAATCGGGTTACAAATTTGGGAGGGCCTAATTGGTGTGCTTGTATTTTTCTATGGCGGGCGGGGGGGGGGGTAGTAAGATGGCGGCTGGGGCACCCTGGGTGTAGTGGAAAGTTACGGCCCACCTTTCCGGTGGTGGCGTCACCTGGGGTATAAAGGGCCAGGGCAGAAGGGACATAGTCTCTTTCACCGTTGACCCTTGGCCTGTTCAGAGCGCCTGTTATATTGGTGGTTCCTATAAAAAAGCTATGTTCAACTGCACCTCCTGCCTTCTTCTTGGTAGCGTGAGTTATGGACATAACAGGTTTATCTGTTTGTCTGTCTGTTTGTTAGCAGGATTACGAAAAAACTACTGGATGGATTTTAATGAAATTTTCACCAGCAGTAGTCCTTGGGTCAAAGATAAATTCATTAAATTTTGGTGATGATCTGAGACTGCATACCTCCAACAAGGACCTTGAAGCAGCCTTGGCGGAGGTATGCGCTCTTTCAACTTTCAAAGCTGGCTGCAAATCTCACGAGACAAGCTATTACTTCCACTGAAGAGAGTGCATACCTCCACCAACGCTGCTTCAAGGTCCTTGGTGGAGGTATGGAGTATCCTTGGCCCAAGAGCCATCTCTGGTGAAAATTTCACCAAAATCCGTCCAGTAGTTTTTGCGTAATCCTGCTAACAAACAGACAAACCACCCTGATTACATTACCTCCTATGTCAGAGAGCGCATACCTTGGTGGAGGTATGCACTCTCCGAGTGCTTTTCTAATTGCTAATGTTTCTGTATGCACATTTCATTGACTCAATTTCTCTAGTAGACCGAAATTTAGAGAAAACTATCTTTTTCTTGGGCTGTCACAAATCATAAAAATGTAAGATTCACTCCCGCTTGGGGAGATAAGAGAATCTTTCAATTAATGTACAGATTCATGTTGCTTAGGAGACAGTAACCATGTTTACATGTGCAAAATGTCTTCAACCTTATTACAATTCAGATCAGAACTTCACTTTTTACATGTGTTTACATGCATCACAGGTTTGCTGGTCGATGCCAGTCCAAGACACAGTCCAAGGACGGATAATTTTTTCACACGAGTTGTTCAGAACTCCTTATAAGAACTCCTTATACAAAGATATAGAGTGACGATAATCAAGTCAGTGGCGGTAATGCACCTGTAAGCTGGTTGCCAACCACCAATCAAATCTAAAAGAAGAAGAAGAAGAAGGTTTGAATGATAAATGGCGTTCACTTATATAGCGCCTTTTCTCATCTCTAGATGACCAAAGCACTTTACAGATCTGCTATCCACACATTCACACACTGATGGCAGTGGAGCTGCCATGCACAGGCGCTGACCTGACCCACCAGGAGCAACTGGGGGTTCAGTGTCTTGCTCAGACACTTTGACATGCAGATTGCAGACAGAGCGGGAATCGAACCCCTGACCAGTAGTCGGCCATGCTACACCTGCACCACAGCCACCCCATTACTATGGAATAAATAATTTTGACATGCGCAGCATTGTATGACATTCCAGAAACAGTAGTAGTAGAAGAAGAAGTAATTTCCAACATAGACAAACACCACTTTGTGTGTGTCATTCTTTTCTGAAATGGACCTGTATTGTTTTCTTCAGACCACACTCTTGCTTCTGCTGGTCTCCATAATGAAGCTACAAGCCCAGCAGTACATACTGTACTTCTGTATATGATGAACAGGGGAATGCTGCAGGAGGACACTTATTTCACCCCAGTGGCATTAAATATAGCTCCCCCCCCCCCAACCAAAGACAAGGAGTGTCATAAACACCCTTTTCAGGGCATAAATGAGGTACCAAATGCCAACAGAGAGTTTGCTTGTTTATTTACAAAAACACAAAATAATGAGCCACGTGGGGCAAAACACATACACTAAACTAGGAACACAAAGAGCACAAACACTAATACAAGAGAGAAGCGATGGCGGAACCTGGCGCTGTAGAATAAACATTTACAGATAATAGTAGCGAGAGCGGAACCTGACGCTGAAACAGGACTGGATCTGGACGTAGGGACTCCAGTCTAACGTTGACGAGGTCGCAGCGAGGAGTGAGCCCCAGCTGCTCCCTTAAATACTAATAATAAAGGCAACGAACCAAACGGGAGAGGAGAAAACATAATCACCAAAATCATACCACAACATAACTGTGACGATGGGATGTCACTACCGTATGTCTGGTTATATTGTGATTATGTTGTATCTGTATTGTTGTATGATTAAGACGCACATAATGGTTTAGGATCTGTCTTTGTTTAATTTGAATGCCCTTAGGAGATAATTGTATGAGTAAGTATTTTGGGTAAACGATTGATAATTAATTATTCACATACCTTTGCCAACATGCTTCCTGTGGGTGTCCGGGCAAAAGATTCTGTCAGAGGGTGAATGCCTTTTATAGGACACCTGCAGGAAGGATACATGTACAGTGGGGCAAATAAGTATTTAGTCAGCCATCAATTGTGCAAGTTCTCCCACTTAAAAGATGAGAGAGGTCTCCGATTTTCATCATAGGTATACTTCAACTATGAGAGACAAAATGAGAAAAAAAAAATCCAGAAAATCAAATTGAAGGATTTTTAATGAAATCATTTGTAAATTCCTTGGTAAAATAAGTATTTGGTCACCTACAAGCAAGCAAGATTTCTGGCTCTGACAGACCTGTAACTTCTTCTTTAAGAGGCTCCTCTGTCCTCCACTCGTTACCTGTATTAATGGCACCTGTTTGAACTCATTATCAGTATAAAAGACACCTGTCCACAACCTCAAACAGTCAGACTCCAAACTCCACTATGGCCAAGACCAAAGAGCTGTCAAAGGACACCAGAAACAAAATTGTAGACCTGCACCAGGCTGGGAAGACTGAATCTGCAATAGGTAAGCAGCTTGGTGTGAAGAAATCAACTGTGGGAGCAATTATTAGAAAATGGAAGACATACAAGACCACTGATAATCTCCCTCAATCTGGGGCTCCACGCAAGATCTCACCCCGTGAGGTCAAAATGATCACGAGAACGGTGAGCAAAAATCCCAGAACCACACGGGGGGACCTAGTGAATGACCTGCAGAGAGCTGGGACCAAAGTAACAAAGGCTACATCAGTAACACACTACGCCGCCAGGGACTCAAATCCTGCAGTGCCAGACGTGTCCCCCTGCTTAAACCAGTACATGTCCAGGCCCGTCTGAAGTTTGCTAGAGAGCATTTGGATGATCCAGAAGAGGATTGGGAGAATGTCATATGGTCAGATGAAACCAAAATAGAACTTTTTGGTAAAAACTCAACTTGTCGTGTTTGGAGGAGAAAGAGCACCATACCTACTGTGAAGCATGGGGGTGAAAACATTATACTTTGGGGCTGTTCTTCTGCAAAGGGACCAGGACGACTGATCCGTGTAAAGGAAAGAATGAATGGGGCCATGTATCGTGAGATTTTGAGTGAAAACCTCCTTCCATCAGCAAAGGCATTGAAGATGAAACGTGGCTGGGTCTTTCAGCATGACAATGATCCCAAACACACTGCCCGGGCAACGAAGGAGTGGCTTCGTAAGAAGCATTTCAAGGTCCTGGAGTGGCCTAGCCAGTCTCTAGATCTCAACCCCATAGAAAATCTTTGGAGAGAGTTGAAAGTCCGTGTTGCCCAGCGACAGCCCCAAAACATCACTGCTCTAGAGGAGATCTGCATGGAGGAATGGGCTAAAATACCAGCAACAGTGTGTGAAAACCTTGTGAAGACTTACAGAAAACGTTTGACCTCTGTCATTGCCAACAAAGGGTATATAACAAAGTATTGAGATGAACTTTTGTTATTGACCAAATACTTATTTTTTTTTTCCACAATATCTTTATTGAACCTTTTTTTTAACAAACATGATACAAACAATCAAACACTAACACTAAAGTACTACAAAAAAAAAAATAAATAAATAAAAAAAAAATAAAAAAAAAAATGCCCTAAAAACACCAACAACCACCAACAAAATCAAGTCTTCAACAATGCTCCTCTGTTTAGTCTAGACAATCCAATATATTAGTATACATATTATGTTCACCAGTTTGGAATTTACAAGGTCCACACACATCATTCACCTTCTTCTTCAAGAGTTATGTTTAAATTTTTTACATAATCAATAAAAGGTCTCCATATATTCTCAAACACAATTTCCTTTGATTTCAGTATATATGTTATTCTTTCTAATGGAAGGTTTGTTAACATCTGTCTTAACCACTGAGTCACATCTGGTCTATGAGTCTTTTTCCATAATAGTGCAATACATTTTTTGGCATTAAGCAAACTGAGGTCTATGAATGTTCTTTCACTTTTATTGAAATTATGCTTTTCTGGGTACAGACCCAACAAAAACAGTTTAGGATTCAATATGATTTGTTTTGAGATTATTTTTTCAATTGTTACCCTCACCTCCTCCCAAAACATTCTTATTAATCTACATTCCCATAAACAATGAAATAGGGTTCCTTTACTTTCCATGCATTTTGTGCATGTATCTGGTATATTTTTGTTATATCTATTTAACTCCTCCGGTGTAACATACATCCGCATTAACCATTTGAAATGTATCAATTTAAGGCGTGCATTTATTGATTTGGTTTGAGCTTCTGTACAAGCCAATTCCCATTGTTCCTCTGAAATTTCAATTTGCAGATCTTCTTTCCAGTAGTTTAATCTTTTCAGTGAATTTTCACTTGAAGATAGTGTCAATGAGTTATAAAACTCTGAAATAATACCCTTTCTTTAACTATCTTTCATCATCATTTTTTCCAAGGATGAATAAATAGGTCGAGTGAGAGCTTTATTTTGATTTGATCGAATAAAGTTTCTAAGTTGAAGATATTTAAAAAAATGTGTTCTATTGAGATTAAATTTGATCCTCAGCTCTTCAAAAGACATTATGTTGTCTGCACATGGCAAATATAAATCCTGAATCTTTTGTATCCCTTTTAAATTCCATACTTTAAATACAGCGTCCGCTCTCCCTGGTTTAAAATATTGATTACCCCATATTGGACTAAATTGTGACAATAACTGTGGTTCTTTTAAATAGTTTTTAGCTTCACACCATATTTTGATCATATGCTTTACAAATGGATTTTTAACTTGTTTTTGTAATTTTTTTGCCGAATCTGAGTATATGAATATGGGAAGAGGTAAAGGTAAATTGTATGATTCCATTTCAGTCCAGTGAGGGAGATCATTTGATGAAAAATAATATGTCATAGACCTCAGTTGTGCCGACCAATAATACAACATAAAATTTGGACATTTCAGACCTCCACGATCAAATGGTAAATATAATAAAGACAAACGTAATCTAGCCCTCCTGTTGTTCCATATAAATTCCACTAACTTTTTTTTTATTCTTGAGAATAGATCTAAAGGTGGTGATAAGGGAATGTATTGAAATAAATAAAGTATTTTAGGTAAAATATTACTTTTAAGTATATTGATTCTCCCGATCATCGACATTGGTAGTGACATCCATCTCTGAGTTAACTCATTGATATCTGACATTAAGGCTTCATAGTTGACACTGGCGACTGATTCTAGCTTAGGCATAATTTGGATTCCTAAATATTTAAACTGATTTACAACATTGAATTGATTTACCTCAGGGGCTGGGTAATTTCTCTGGGTCTCATTTAGCATTAATATTGAAGATTTAGTTTTATTTATTTTATATCCTGATATTTCCCCAAAATTCTTTATTAAATTCAACAAGGTTGGAATTGATTTTTTTAGATTCGACATAAACAAAATTATATCATCGGCGTACAGGGAGATTTTATGTTCTGTTGGTCCAACTTTAATTCCATATATTTGTGAATGTAAATGTATCGCTATCGCTAAAGGTTCAATTGCCATAGTAAACAGTAAAGGTGAAAGTGGACAGCCTTGTCGACATCCTCTATTGATTTTTATTGGTTTTGAAATATTGTTATTTGTTAGGATTTCTGCTGTAGCATTATTGTATATTATTTGAACCCATTTTATGAAATTATTTCCAAGTCCAAACCTTTGTAGGACTTCAAAAAGAAAGGGCCATTCAACTCTATCAAAGGCCTTTTCGGCGTCCAATGATAGGAGAGCTGTATCCGGTGCTTCTTTATTAAAATAAATAATATTAAATAGTCTTCTTACATTATGGAAGCCTTGTCTACCCTTTATAAAGCCATTCTGATCTCGATTAATAATATTTGGTAAAATTTCTTGTATTCGTCTTGCTAAAATTTTACAGATTATCTTAAGGTCGGCGTTTAATAGGCTTATTGGTCTCATATTTTCACATTTATTAGAGGGCTTACCTGGTTTTGGCAGCAGTATAATTAAGGCATTATTATGTATGATGGTAAATTATTATTTTGAAATGCTTCTAAAACCATTTCCAAAAAAGGTTTTATTAATTTATTCTTAAATTTTTTATAAAGGTCAACTGGAAGACCATCTGGTCCTGCACTTTTTCCTGATTTCATATTATCAATGGCTAGCCCAACTTCTTCTTGACTAATTTTAGACTCCAATATCTCCCTGTTTTCATTTGGAATACACGGTATAGATAGTTCGTTCAAAAACCCATTTAGTTTTGTTAAATCAGGTTCATTTTTGGTATCATATAATTTTTCATAGTAATTTCTAAAGGCTCTATTAGTTTCTAAAGGATCTATAACTACCTGTCCGTTACTTATAATACTGGTAATTGGTGTTTTAATTTCCAATTGTTTAATCTGCCATGCTAATAATTTTCCTGATTTTTCACCTTGTTCATAAAAAGATTGTTTCAATCTTAGAAGACTCGAGGCAGCTCTATTCGCTGATTTTTTGTCGTATTCAGCTCTCAAAATCAGTAATTCATTCTCCAACCTTGGGTCACTTCCTGCATACACTTTTTCCTGAAGACTTTTTATTTTATGTTCCAATTTAGCTCTCTCCTCTCGAGTCTTCTTAGATTTTGATCCTGTATAACTAATAATATGTCCCCTAATAAAAGCTTTGAAAGCCTCCCACTTTACACATGCTGATGTTTGTGTAGTATTGATGTCAAAGAACTCGTCTATCTGTTTTTCTATATACTTGACAAATTCCTCATCCTGAAGCCATTTATGCTGAAATTGCCATCTACCTGATTCCTTTGTCAATTTTTTATCTACATATATTAGACAACAGGGTGCATGATCAGAAATCACGATGTTATCATAAAAGCAGTTTTGAATCTTGGACCTTAATTCTGTGGAAATCAAAAAATAATCAATACGTGAGAATGTCTTGTAGGTACTGGAATAACAAGAATAGGCTTTAACTTGTGGTTTCATTTCTCTCCATATATCTAACAATCTCAATTCTTTCATAAAATGATTAATAGTCATCCTACATCCAATGTGCGTACAATCCAGTCCTGTTGATCTATCCACACCTGGATTCAATGTACAATTAAAATCCCCTGCTATTATATGTTGCCCTGTAAGTGATGATAAGATGAGAAATAAATTAGCAAAGAACTTCTGATCATCTATATTGGGACCATATAAGTTCACCAGATTTATATTTTCTAATAGCAAAGAACCTTGAATGATTACATATCTTCCAAATTTGTCTCCAATTACATTTTTCACCTGAAAAGGAACTGATTTATGTATGAGAGTCATAACTCCCCTGGCTCGGGATGAAAATGAAGAGGTGAATACACTTCCCTGCCATCTACTCCTAATTCTTTTAACATCCTCCTCTATCAGATGAGTTTCTTGTAAAAACACAATTCTTGAACCCATGTCCTTTATTTTATTCATAACTTGTTTAAGTTTTTTTAAATTTTGTAGACCTCTGCAATTCCATGAAGTTAAATTAAGATTAACACTTTGGTCCATGATCAATAGAGAGTTTGGGATTACCTTGCAGTGTAAACATGCTCATACAGAGAAGCAAAAACATGAGTGGTTGAACATTCATCCTGCAAACTACACACAAACAAATTTCCCCTTCCCACACTTGTGGCAAACCCCCCAAAATCAAATGAAAAATTCTGTCTCCCGATATAGCCATCGACCGTTCCACACCCACGGGGAACAGCCTAAGCCACTCCTTCTTCATCCTCCCAATCACCCTAACTCTACTGCTTTTAATGACGTAACATTAACTCTCCTCTGTAGTTTTCCAACTTAACTCCAAAATTTTTAACAACTTTGTACATCATAGTTTTTTTTTTTGTTTGTTTTGTTTTTGTTTTGTTTTTTTAATATATAATACAATCTATATTTTGTAAACTTACTATTTACTTCAAGTCAGTCAGATGCCTGTGCAAATGCTTAAGTATTCTACCTTATATTTTGTTCATGCTTAGCTCCCACCAGTCTCTTCTTCTTCTTTGATCTTCTTGATGAACTCCTGCGCCTCCTCTGGGACCTTGAAGATGTGGGTTCTGCCCTCATACGTGGTCAGCAGTCTCGCAGGATAGATTACACCATGACGAATCCCAAGGTTGCGCAGCTCCTTACGTATGGGATCAAACTGCTTCCTCAATTGCTGGATTCCTGTGGCCAAATCTGGGTAGAACCGCACCTGCTGGTCCTGGTGTTTAATCTCTCCTTTAGCACGTGCAGCGTTGAAGATCTTCATCCTGTCTCTGTTGCTAAGAAACTTCATAATTAAGGTCCTCGGCGGTCCCTTGTCTCTCCGTGGGCCAATACGATGTGCTTTTTCCAGAACCACTGCTGATTGCAACTCCTCGCTGCCCAGCACCTCCGGAATCCACTTTTCCAGAAAGGAACATACGTCCCGACCTTCTGATTCCTCTGGAAGACCCACCAGCCTCAAATTATTCTGTCTCGACCGAGATTCCAAATCCAAAATATTATCTTCCAGAGATTTATTTTTTTTTCCAAAGTGCGCACCTTTAATTGAAGACGGGTGACGTCATCTTCAGCACTAACGAGACGGAGCTCCATCTGCGCCATTCGTTCTACACAGTCACCCAATTCCTTTCTTATTCCTTCCAACGCTGTCATAATCCCATCAAATCTAGAGGAAAAGTCCGCTCTCATTGAACTCATGGCAGCCATCAGCGCATCTGCGCCATTCCCCGCAGACATCGCACCGCCGCCAGCCTCCTTCGCCATATATGGAGTTTTGTTTGCTGCGTCACAGACCTGAAAGTCCGTTAATTTGGACTGTTTCGGCGGCTCGCTTTTTCCTTTTCCTGGTTTTCCAGCCTTAGGCTTCGCCGACATATCCTCGCCCAAATGCTGGGATACGTTCTGTCCCAAATGAGAGAGTTATTTGCCGATTTTTTTTCTCCAGGAGCAGAGCAGAGCGAGACACGTCCGTCCTACGTGGCAGCCATAACCGGAAGTCGACCAAATACTTATTTTACCGAAGAATTTACCAATTAATTCATTAAAAATCCTTCAATGTGATTTTCTGGATTTTTTGTTTCTCATTTTGTCTCTCATAGTTGAGGTATACCTATGATGAAAATTGGAGACCTCTCTCATCTTTTAAGTGGGAGAACTTGCACAGTTGGTGGCTGACTAAATACTTTTTTTCCCCACTGTATGGTAAGTTAGAGGGGAGGTTTAGATTTTGTAAATAGGGGTTAAGGTATTTATTGAATTATTTATATTGATATTTATTGTGTGTTATTTATATATTTATATTGTGTATGTCTGGGGAAATTATTTATGTATTTTTATATATTATTGGGTATGTGTAAATGATGGAGGATTTGTTGTTTTACCTGAGATTATGGTAGGGGCTAATCAGCCCTAATTGTCTCTGTCAGTATAAAACAGGTGTGATGATTGTGACCAAGAAATTCGGAAGTTGTTTCAGAAGAAATGTGTTCAGTTGTTCAGATGAGTTCAGCTTCAGAACGGATCAGCATAACTGAGAGTTAAGTTAATCGGAATCGCCAAGGAGGATGACAATCCAGATCATCAGATGAAAGGAGATGGTCAGAAGGATCAGAGTCATCAGCTGCGATTATGGTTAATTAGAATCTTGAGATCATCATATGAAAGGAGATGATCAGAGCAAGATGAATCGTTGATCAGTATTATTGAAGTGGAGCATGAGAACCGTGTTGGATGTCGTGGACTATTTACTTGTAAGTTATAATAAATGGAAAATTGGAACTGAAGAGTTTCTTGCCTCAGACCTCGCCACGTGTTCCTCATTCACATTTGGTGTCAGAAGTGGGATTCGAACCCACGCCTCCAAAGGAGACCACGAATAAAAAAATAAGTTTTTTGTAAGCTGTCTGTTTTTTCAACTGATTTAAAGCAGTTTTGCACCGCTGAATCCGAAAATGACATCCGTTTCTCTTGATCAGGTCAGGTTTTTATGTTAAGTTATAAGCAGTTGTACAGTTGTACTGTAAATTGAATAGCAGACATTGATAAAGGTAAGTACATGTAAATTGAATGCTATGTCATCATTGTTCAAAATTCAGAGAATTTCAAGAAATAAAGAAGAATTTTGCATCATATAAAGTGAAAATACCCCTACATGTAAACAAAAACGTAAGAAAACATGTGGCCATAGTTCAAAAAGTTGATCCGATTGAGCAAAACCAATGTGATTTTTGGATTCAGCACATCAAAATTGTCCTAAATCAGCTAAAAAAAAACCATGGACAATAAATTTGGTGTTGACCAGTGTAATCAGCTGTGACAACGCCGGCTCGACTTGAGAGCCGGAAGTCCAGCCGCAGCGCTGTCACAGTAAAAGCCCTGGGAAGACCAATAATAACAGGGCAGAAATTATAAGGGAAAAAAGGAAAATACTGAGTGACTTGAGCACGGATGAGCTCAGCGCTCAGATCACCACAGTATCCCCCATTCAATGGACGCATTCCAGGCGTCCACAGTGACATCCAGGAAGCCCCCCCCCCCCCAACCAGAAAGCTATCAAGACCAACCTCAGGTGGGTGGAGTGGAAAACAGGCTAGGAGGGAGAGAAACCCGAAAGAAAACAGACATAAAAACGTCTAACAGCAAAATACAGAAAAAAACCCACAAAGATCAAATGATAAACAACAAGGCTCGGGCACAAAATAGCGTGGCCAAAAATTACAAGAATAAATGAAAAATGGCAAAATACCAACCCCAACATGAAATGAGACCTTCCTCACAGAAATGGCCAAAACCAGATAAATACTGTAGGTGAAAACAAAAATATATATGTACACTTCAACTCATATAACAAGGCAAGGAGAAGAAAGAAAAAACATCACTTTAACAATATCCGAGAGAAAGGAAAGAAAAAAAACCCCACCACAAATGAACCACTATAGGGAATACCGGCAGGAAGAAAAAAAAAGGCAGTTCAGGTGGCCTACCGGCATCCAGACCCCACATTAAAGAAAGGGGTTCTGGTGGCCTACCCCAGTCCCAGAACCGACAAAACGGTTCCTCAGGCAGCTGAACCAAGTCCAAGCACCAGCGAAACAGTCCTTCCAGCGGCCGACCCAAGTCACACAACCAGCGCATCAGTTCTTCAGGAGGCTGCCCAAAGTCCTTAGACCACCCGGACCAGAGGGGAGAGGTCGGAGATGGCTTCCCAACTGAAAGCTTCAAAAAAAATGGAGCTGAACCCTAAGAGAGGGACCCTAGCGGCGTCCGGTGGTGGAGATTGGGGGGGAAGGGAGGGGTAAAGGGAACCAGCACGGCGTCTAGCCGTGGGGGATCTGCAGCTTCCTCACCGACCTCAAACCAGGCCAGCGCAGCACCCTTGGTGGACCCCGACTGGGCCAGTGCAGCACCCACAGTGGACCCCGATTGGGCCGACGTAGCACTTGGGATGACCTCCAGAAGCGAACCCCGAGCCTTGAAGATATCGGGCGGAGCTGACTCATCCCCGGTGACCCTGGAAGAAGGCTCAGAAGTAGAGGGAGAACAGGGGTCAGAGTCACTGGCAGAGGCAGAACCCGGCTCTCCTCCCCAAGAGACAGGCAAGAATGCTCCAAAACAGAAAATAAGAAAACCAAATAGAGCACTTGCCTGATCTCAAGCTCTACCGCCGTCCAGGACTCCGACGATCCAGGCTCGACGATCAGGAGGTCCGTTCCCGGTTCCCACTCGACTGCGGTGGCCTCCACAGCCGGCATGATGGTCTTCACAGTCCGAGAACCCCCTGGCGCTGACACCCACACCGACGGCTAACTCGGCGTGGTGGCAGGGGATTCATTGCCCGCTGGAACAGACTGCTGCTCCACAGAGACACTTTGTCATCGGCGCAGGCTCCATATGACAGTCAGCCCTCCTCCTCTGCCCATAGCGTGGCTGCAGGGCTGGAACCAGGCTCTCCAGGGCAGCAGGCTCCTCCTCTGTCCGGTGGTCTACTCCTGGCACCGGGGGATGCTCGGAGAGAAGGGGAGGAAACACAGAGGTAGCAGGTACAATTTCAATGGCTGCAGCAGGTGGTGGGAGCTCAGTGGACTGTGAACCCTGAGCTCCACCCTCAAGAATTAGACAAGGTAATTCATCAAACTGAGATTTAGAATGAAAAACACTTGCCTGCTTCCCCGGGGAACGATAGTGACTGCTGCAGTGCCCTTGATTCCTCCTGCACCCGTAGAGATGGTAACAGAGGGCCCCTCGGGAGGACAAGGAGGAGCGGCCCAAACAGGATTGATGACGGGCGGAGCCAGACCAGGACTTGCAGGGCTCACAGCAGCTGAAGAGAGTGCTGAGGAGGAGGGAGGAGCAGCCAAGGTCGTCCAAGGTAGGGGAGCTGACAGAACAGCGGGAACAAATGACCCGGAGGCTGAGGGTGCTGTCTTCACTTTCCGCCATGGCGTGGGAGAAACAGCTGGGAACCTCGCGGGGGATCGGTGATGGGCAGAGCCAGACAAGGGACCCCAGGGCTCACAGCAGCGGAGGAGAATGCCAAGGAGGAGGGAGGAGCAGCCAAGGCAGCCCGGGATGGGAAGCTGACGGAACAGTGGGAAGAGATGACCCGGGGGCTGAGGCTGCTGTTTTCACTTTCCGCCATGGCGTGGGAGAAACAGCTGGCTGAGAGGCAGAGTTCCTTAGGTGGCCTGGGGCAGGATCTGGATGGGAAACTCGCAGAGGATCAGGTCGGTCAGGAGACTCCCTTCCCGTCTGAACGACCGTGTCCTGGGGAGGAGATGGAGGCTTCTTGGCCAGTTTCTCCATCAGTTCCCAGTTCTTCTGACACAGAGCCATCAACGCCAACATCCTCTCCCTGCCCTCAGTATGCGAGGTCAGGCGATGGCGCTTTATTGCCCTTCCTGCGTGGTCCAGCTACCAATGTGCAGTTTTGGAGGGAGTAAACAAACAAGCATTGGACGGGAGGTCATCAATTTCCATCAGAACCGGGACAAGGTCGGAACCCAGGCTCATAGGATACCAGGTCCTTGATGATGCCATACTTCCGAACAAAACTGGCACCCGGAAAAAGGAAAATCAAGCCCCGCAAAAAAAACCTCACTGCGGCTGGCACCTCGCTTGGCTGCGACCTACTGTCATATATGCCCTATTCAGGGCATAAATGAGGTGCCAAATGCCAACAGAGAGTTTGCTTGTTTATTTACAAAAACACAAAATAATGAGCCACGTGGGGCAAAACACATACACTAAACTAGGAACACAAATAAAGAGCACAAACACTAATACAAGAGAGTAGCGAGGGCGGAACCTGGCGCTGTAGAATAAACACTTACAGATAATAGTAGCGAGGGCGGAACCTGACGCTGGAACAGGACTGGATCCGGACGTAGGGACTCCAGTCTAATGTTGACGAGGTCGCAGCGAGGAGTGAGCCTCAGCTGCTTCCTTAAATACTAATAATAAAGGCAACGAACTAAACAGGAGAGGAGAAAATGTAATCATCATCAAAATTATAATCAGCTGTGACAGTGCCGGCTCGACTTGACAGCCAGAAGTCCGGCCGCGGCACTGTCACAGTAAAAGCCCCGGGAAGACCAGTCATAACAGGGCAGAAATTATAAGGGTAAAATAGTAGAGTAATTTGGGGGGGTTTCGTGACCAACCTCCCAGGACCTTTTTTTCTCACTGGATTTAGCATTCTAGACCCATTTTAATGAAAATAAGCTCCCATGTACCTCCCAAAAATTACGGGAAACCTTTTTTTTGCCCAAAATTCAAAATGGCCACCAAAATGCAAACCACCACCTATATCTCAGTAACTAATTCAGCTAGGAGGTTGATTTTGGTGTCTAGACATAGGTTTTTGGGGTCAAGCATTCCATTAATGCTATTAGTTTACTTGTGAAACAAACCCATCACGATGAAATCCAATATGGCCGCCAATATGGCCACCGATTAACATTTTTTTTGTTTCTTGACTACTAAGGCACCTAGAAAGCTGATGTTGGTGTCAAAACAGAGGTTTAAGGGGTCATACTATCTGTTTATTCCAATAAAAGTGTGTTTAAATGATTACATAATCGAGAAATCCAAGATGGCGGCCGGCTGTCATTTTCACATGCAATGGACTTTTTCCAAAGGGCTTATCTGTTGCCCAAGGTAAGTAAAATAAATGTTTTTTTGGATGAGGGGGAAATAGCTGCAATGTGAATATTATTGCCTGCATTTCAAAAACAAACTTTAGGTGTCAAAATGTGCTTGCAAGCTAAAAATGTAAACAAAAATAACTGAATCTTCCTTTTTTTGCAACAGAGTGTGAAGACCACTGAGGGAAAGGACACCAACCTCCTAACTGTTGGAAGCCCTGCCTACCCACTTCTTGATTGGCTGACTAAGGGATCCTCAAACTCACCTCTCCTGATTCCTGAGCCGGACTCCTTTAACATCTACCTACGGGTACAAATAAAGTAACCTGAACCTAGCTCACCTCAGTCAGGGTGGGTCTAGGGATGACCTTTGGACTGCTACACTCATATACATACAAAGTAAAAACTGCTTAATTACTTAATTACTTCATAGATAAACCCTAGAAAATTAACAGTGAAAATAAATATTTATTAAGATTTTGGAGTAGCATACTAAGGAGAACTGAGTAAAATGTACTACCAATGTGTAAGTAAATGTTTTACCTGAAAAGTTCTCAGTAAACTTCACTAGAATATGTTTGCAAAATTTACTTTAGGTAGTAAGTAAACTTTACTTAAAAATAACCTCAGTAAAATTTATTAGATTTTTTGAGGGAAAATACTTAAGTTTTTGAAGTAAATACAGCTCCAATTTTTTTTTGTACACACACACAGACACACACACACATATATATATATATATATATATATATATATATATATATATATATGTGTGTGTGTGTGTGTGTGTGTGTGTATATATATATATATCGCCATCCATCTTCTTCCGCTTAATCCTTTTAGGGTCGCGGGGGGGCTGGAGCCTATCCCAGCATCTTTGGGCAAGAGACAGGGTACACCCTGGACAGATTGCCAGTCCAGGGCCAACACAGAGAGACAGACAACCATTCACTCTCACAGTCATACCTAAGGACAATTTAGAATCTCCAGTTTGATGCCAATTTACCTAACTTGCATGGTTTTTTTTGGCATGTGGGAGGAAACCGGAGAAATCCCGGAGTAAACCCACGCAGACACGGGGAGAACATGCAAACTCCACACAGATCACTGTTGGTCGGGGGCTGGGATCGAACCCAGGATCCCCCGGCCAAGGGTGAGTTGCTGTGCTATATATATATATATTTATATATATATGTACTGTATACTGTATATATGTATATATAGTTAACCTGTTGAACTCTGTTCAACTTCCCTAAAAATGCCTAAAAATTACATGCCCAAAGTAAATCAAAAGCTGTTCTTCAACCCTTTGCAGCATCTTCATGGGGTTAGTCTCATTTAAAAGAAAACACTCTGAATTTTTTGGCAAAACAGTCATAATCTCTCTAAGTGCTCCTGCCACTGAGTAACAAGAAAGTTCGCCTGGGTGTTTTTTTAGATACAAGTGCTTGCAAATAACATACAGCTGTCAGATACTGGCTGGAAAACACAACAGAAATGTAGAACCAAGTGTTTTCAAGCTCAGGTCAAAATTTTGTAAAAATACCACAAAAAAATGAATATATTACACAGCTTTTTTCTCAGGTTGTAACAAGGCTGTGTCTGTACTGGAAGACCGGAAATACAGCTTTTTTTTTTCAGTGCGCACTGAGATGCACTAAAATGCAGAGACATGACCGCCCGTGCAATTCACAGAGTTCAAGGGGTTAACAGATCTTTGCTCCATGTGCCCCTTTTTTCAAATTTGAGCCCCTGCCCCTCAAATGGTCTGTGCACGACCCTGCCTACAGGAGCTCTTATGACATTGTATTCTAAATCCACACACACACACACCTCGGCTGCTCCCTATCTGGGTCGTCACAGCCAACCATAGGGTTGCATAGTGGATTTGGCAAGAATTTTACACTGAATTCCCTTCCTTACACAACCCTCTCCATTTACCCGGGCTTGGTACTGGCACAAGGATTACACTGGTTTTGAGCTTTCTCCTGTGGCTGGGTAATCAACTCTCCGTTCTGTTTATGCTGAGCACCAAGTTAGAAGGCAGAAAGTACCATTTTTATAGTCTTTGGCATGACTCCATTGGGTGCTGAACCCACAACCTCCTGTCTGTGGGGGGATGCTCTTCCACTAGGCTACCACTCCAGTATCATTCCACTCTAACTCCATAGGATATTAATAATATGATGTCGTCCCCCCTTTTGATCTACAAGTATAACAGCTTCCACTCGGCTTTCTATCATTTTGGGAGTGTCTGTGGGAATTTTTGCCCATTCATCCAGAAAAGTATTTGTGATGTCAGACACTGACGTTGAATGAGAAGGCCTGGCTCCAGTCTCTGTTTTAGTTCATCCTAAGGGTTTTGGATGGGGCTCTGTGTGGACCACTCAAGTTCATCCACACCACGCTCATCCAACCATGCCTTTGTGGGCCATGCTTTTTCACTGGGGCACAGTCATGTTGGAACAGAGAAGGGGCCTTCTGAAAAACTATTAATACAAAGTTGGAAGCATTGAATTGCCCAAAATGTCATGGCAACCAGAAACATTATGACTTCACTGGAATAAAACACTTGAATTCGTTATTATGAGGCATGGTCCAATACATGTCTACATAGCTTGGCTTCTGTGTAAAATTAATAATTGCTTGTAAATTTGTTTTAATTTCTACAATGTTCACTGCCATCTTCTTTGTTGAGACACTTCTTTTGCCACACATATTAAGACTAAAGTAGAATAGGATTTAAGCTCATTTCAGTTACTGCAGAACACAGACTAGAGCGCAGAGGATGGATTGTGTGATCTGAGGTGAAACAAATACTCTTTAGTCTCGTTTGACAAAAGCAGATACTTGTTCTGCTTGCCAGATGGCAGCAGAGTGAACCGGCTGTGGCTGAGGTTGTTGAGCTTTGCACACGCACATCATCTTAACCTTTACAGTCAGTTCCTAACTGATGTTTACGGCATTAGTTATTAGGCAATATCACACCATGGAGATCTTGTAAAACCACTTTGTTTGCACCTTTTTGTCTAGATACTGCCTCCAAATAACCAAAGGAAATAAACCATGCCACTCCAGTTAATTTAATAGAAATTAAAGTTTTATTTTCCTCAAATAGCAATATCCACTGATAAAAAGCATAGCAAGTACCAATTACTACAGACACCCATGTTTAAAGGCTAGCTCTACTGAAGAGGTACAAAGTTTTACAATCGTCCCCCTACAACTGGGAGATGAGTTTTATAAAACCTACAATTTAATCACTATTAAAACTTTGCAAGGAAATGATAAATTAAATTTAATTAGATTATCAGGGACATACAACTTTAAATGGCAGTTTAAAGCCATCACGGGTGGCTGCAGTCTCTAATCCATTTGACCTTGAGCATCTTTATGAATTTTCTGGCTTTTAAAAACCTTTTTAAAGGAATTAATTGCTGCTAAAAAAAAAAAAGAAAAAAGATTGGAATGTTTTTAGACCTTCCAAACAGTCTCTGTGCCCATTTTATTGAGTGAATTTATGTTATTTTATCTACGGCATCTCGCAAAAGTGAGTACCCTCACATTTTTGTAAATATTTATATCTTTTCATGGGACAACACTGAAGATATGACACTTTGATACAATGTAAAGTAGTCAGTGTACAGCTTGTATAACAGTGTACATTTGCTGTCCCGTTAAAATAACTCAACACACATCCATTAATGTTTAAACCACTGGCAGCAAAAGTGAGTACACCCCTAAGTGAAAATGTCCAAATTGTGCCCAAGTGTCAATATTTTGTGTGGCCACCATTATTTTCCAGCACTGCCTTAACTCTCTTGGGCATGGAGTTCACTAGAGCTTCACAGGTTGCCACTGGAATCCTCTTCCAGTCCTCCATGACGACATCATGTTAGAGACCTTGTACTCCTCCACCTTCGGTTTGAGGACGCCCCACAGATGCTCAACAGGGTTTAAGTCTGGAGACATGCTTGGCCAGTCCATCACCTTTACCCTCAGTTTCTTTAGCAAGGCACTGGTAATCTTGGAGCTGTGTTTGGGGTGGTTATCATGTTGGAATACTGCCCTGCGGCCCAGTTTCTGATCATGCTCTGCTTCAGTATGTCATAGTACATGTTGGCATTCATGGTTCCCACAATGAACTGTAGCTCCCCAGTGCCGGCAGCACTCATGCAGCCCCAGACCATGACACTCCCACCACCATGCTTGACTGTAGGCAAGACACTTGTCTTTGTACTCCTCACCTGGTTGCTGCCACACACACTTGACACCATCTGAACCAAATAAGTTTATCTTGGTCTCATCAGACCACAGAACATGGTTCCAGTAATCCATGCCTTTAGTCTGCTTGTCTACAGCAAACTGTTTGTGGGCATTCTTGTGCATCATCTTTAAAAGGGGCTTCCTTCTGGGATGACAGCCATGCAGACCAGTTTGATGCAGTGTGCGGTTCAGGTTCAGGTTCAGGTTCAGGTTCAGGTTACTTTATTTGTACCCGTAGGTAGATTTGTTTTGCAGTTGGTGACATCCATATTTACCAGCCACTAATTACATTCAACATAGACACAAACACAGGCACACATCTTACAAAATAGGTAAATATAAAATATGTACAATATAATTTTTATAGCTTGTTCAACTCTTTGACAGCAGCAGGGACAAAGCTGTTTTTGTAGCGCTGGGTTCTACTTTTTGGGACAGCAAACCTCCGTCTGGAGGGAAGAAGCTGAAAGTTGCAGTGCAAAGGGTGGGAGTCATCATTTAAAATCGAGTCGGCCATCCTCTGTACTTGTCTGGTGTACAGGGATGTCAGGCTCAGCTGTGACTCACCAAGCAAACGACTGGACCATCTGACTACCTGATCCAAGGATTTCCTCTGTTTCAGTTTTATCTGACCAAACCATGACATTAAAGAAAAGGATAAAACAGATTCAATAAAAGCCCGATAAAACATAGTCATTATGGTTCGGTCAATTTGGAAGCGTGCAAGTTTCCTCAAACAATGCAAATTTTGCTGACCCTTTTTGCACACCCTTTCACAGTTCACCTCAAAGTTCAATCCACTATCAATAATCGTCCCAAGATATTTGTACGATTGTACACATTCGGTGGTCTGGCCTTTTAGTATGGTGACTTTGTGCCTGGGAGTTTTCCTCCTAAAGTCAATAATCATATCTTTCGTTTTTATTGTATTCAGCTGCAGGTAGGAATCCTCACACCAGTGAACAAAGTCATCAACTACTGGGCCGTGGCCACTCTCACCATCCTGGAGGAGACTGACAATGACTGAGTCATCAGCATACTTTATAACGGCGTATGGTCTGAGCACTGACAGGCTGACCCCCCACCCCTTCAACCTCTGCAGCAATGCTGGTAGCACTCATACATCTATTTTGAAAAGACAACCTCTGGATATGACGCTGAGCACGTGCACTCAGCTTCTTTGGTCAACCATGGTGAGGCCTGTTCTGAGTGGAACCTGTCCTGTTAAACCGCTGTATGGTCTTGGCCACCATGCTGCAGCTCAGTTTCAGGGTGTTGGCAATCTTCTTACAGCCTAGGCCATCTTTATGTAAAGCAACAATTCTTTTTTTCAGATCCTCAGAGTTCTTTGCCATGAGATGCCTTGTTGAACTTCCAGTGACCAGTATGAGAGAGTGTGAGAGCGATAACACCAAATTTAACACACCTGCTCCCCATTCACACCTGAGACCTTGTAACACTAACGAGTCACATGACACCGGGGAGGGAAAATGGTTAATTGGGCACAATTTGGACATTTTCACTTAGGGGTGTACTCACTTTTGTTGCCAGCGGTTTAGACATTAATGGCTGTGTGTTGAGTTATTTTGAGGGGACAGCAAATTTACACTGTTATACAAGCTGTACACTGACTACATTGTATCAAAGTGTCATATCTTCAGTGTTGTCCCATGAAAAGATATAATAAAATATTTACAAAAATGTAAGGGGTGTACTCATTTTTGTGAGATACTGTATCTGAATTTTGCACTAGCAGATGAAGTGCCTGTGCAATACACAAATTAAGCTGGAAAGACAATTTTTGGGTCAGTTATGATTTATATATACAGACGTGGACAAAACTGGTAGTACCCCTCTGTTAATGAAAGAAAAACCTACAATGGTCACAGAAATAACTTGAATCTGACAAAAGTGGTAATAAATAAAAATTCTATGAAAATTAACCAATGAAAATCAGACAATGCTTTTGAATTGTGGTTCAACAGAATTTTAAAAAACAAACTCATGAAACAGGCCTGGACAAAAATGATGGTACCCCTAGAAAAGATTGAAAATAATGTGACCATAGGGACATGTTCAACCAAGATGTGTCCTCTAATTAACATCACACGTGTCTACAAACTTGTAATCAGTCAGTCGGCCTATTTAAAGGGTGACAAGTAGTCACTGTGCTATTTGGTGACATGGTGTGTACCACACTAAACATGGACCAGAGGAAGCAAAGGAGAGAGTTGTCTCAGGAGATTAGAAAGAAAATTATAGACAAGCATGTTAAAGGTAATTGCCATAAGACCATCTCCAAGAAGCTTGATGTTCCTGTGACTGCAGTTGCATATATTATTCAGAAATTTAAGATCCACGGGACTGTAGCCAACCTCCCTGGACGTGGCCGCAGGAGGAGACAGATAATACGAATGGTAACAAAAGAGCCCAGAACAACCTCTAAACACATTCATGATGAACTCCAAGGTCAAGGTACATCAGTGTCAGATCGCACCATCTGTTGTTGTTTGAGCCAAAGTGGACTTCATGGGAGACGACCAAGGAGAACACCACTGTTGAAAACAAATCATAAAAAAGCCAGACTGCAACTTCCGGTTATGGCTGCCACGTAGGACGGACGTGTCTCGCTCTGCTCTGCTCCTGGAGAAAAAAAATCGGCAAATAACTCTCTCATTTGGGACAGAACGTATCCCAGCGTTTGGGCGAGGATATGTCGGCGAAGCCTAAGGCTGGAAAGCCAGGTAAAGGAAAAAGCGAGCCGCCGAAACAGTCCAAATTAACGGACTTTCAGGTCTGTGACGCAGCAAATAAAACTCCATATATGGCGGAGGAGGCTGGCAACGGTGCGATGTCTGCGGGGGGAGGCGCAGATGCGCTGATGGCTGCCATGAGTTCAATGAGAGCGGACTTTTCCTCTAGATTTGATGGGATTATGACAGCGTTGGAAGGAATAAGAAAGGAATTGGGTGACTGTGTAGAACGAACGGCGCAGATGGAGCTCCGTCTCGCTAGTGCTGAAGATGACGTCACCCGTCTTCAATTAAAGGTGCGCACTTTGGAAAAAAAAAAAATAAATCTCTGGAAGATAATATTTTGGATTTGGAATCTCGGTCGAGACAGAATAACTTGAGGCTGGTGGGTCTTCCAGAGGAATCAGAAGGTCGGGACGTATGTTCCTTTCTGGAAAAGTGGATTCCGGAGGTGCTGGGCAGCGAGGAGTTGCAATCAGCAGTGGTTCTGGAAAAAGCACATCGTATTGGCCCACGGAGAGATAAGGGACCGCCGAGGACCTTAATTATGAAGTTTCTTAGCAACAGAGACAGGATGAAGATCTTCAACGCTGCACGAGCTAAAGGAGAGATTAAACACCAGGACCAGCAGGTGCGGTTCTACCCAGATTTGGCCACAGGAATCCAACAATTGAGGAAGCAGTTTGATCCCGTACGTAAGGAGCTGCGCAACCTTGGGATTCGTCATGGTGTAATCTATCCTGCGAGACTGCTGACCACGTATGAGGGCAGAACCCACATCTTCAAGACCCCAGAGGAGGCGCAGGAGTTCATCAAGAAGATCAAAGAAGAAGAAGAGACTGGTGGGAGCTAAGCATGAACAAAATATAAGGTAGAATAATTAAGCATTTGCACAGGCATCTGACTGACTTGAAGTAAATAGTAAGTTTACAAAATATAGATTGTATTATATATTAAAAAAACAAAACAAAAATAAAACAAACAAACAAAAAAAACTATGATGTACAAAGTTGTTAAAAATTTTGGAGTTAAGTTGGAAAACTACAGAGGAGAGTTAATGTCACGTCATTAAAAGCAGTAGAGTTAGGGTGATTGGGAGGATGAAGAAGGAGTGGCTTAGGCTGTTCCCCGTGGGTGTGGAACGGTCGATGGCTATATCGGGAGACAGAATTTTTCTTTTGATTTTGGGGGGTTTGCCACAAGTGTGGGAAGGGGAAATTTGTTTGTGTGTAGTTTGTAGGATGAATGTTCAACCACTCATGTTTTTGCTTCTCTGTATGAGCATGTTTACAATGCAAGGTAATCCCAAACTCTCTATTGATCATAAACCAAAGTGTTAATCTTAATTTAACTTCATGGAATTGCAGAGGTCTACAAAATTTAAAAAAACTTAAACAAGTTATGAATAAAATAAAAGACATGGGTTCAAAAATTGTGTTTTTACAAGAAACTCATCTAATAGAGGAGGATGTTAAAAGAATTAGGAGTAGATGGCAAGGAAGTGTATTCACCTCTTCATTTTCATCCCGAGCCAGGGGAGTTATGACTCTCATACATAAATCAGTTCCTTTTCAAGTGAAAAATGTAATTGGAGACAAATTTGGAAGATATGTAATCATTCAAGGTTCTTTGCTATTAGAAAATATAAATCTTGTGAACTTATATGGTCCCAATATAGATGATCAGAAGTTCTTTGCTAATTTATTTCTCATCTTATCATCACTTACAGGGCAACATATAATAGCAGGGGATTTTAATTGTACATTGAATCCAGGTATAGATAGATCAACAGGACTGGATTGTACGCACATTGGATGTAGGATGACTATTAATCATTTTATGAAAGAATTGAGATTGTTAGATATATGGAGAGAAATGAAACCACAAGTTAAAGCCTATTCTTGTTATTCCAGTACCTACAAGACATTCTCACGTATTGATTATTTTTTGATTTCCACAGAATTAAGGTCCAAGATTCAAAACTGCTTTTATGATAACATTGTGATCTCTGATCATGCACCCTGTTGTCTAATATATGTAGATAAAAAACTGACAAAGGAATCAGGTAGATGGCAATTTCAGCATAAATGGCTTCAGGATGAGGAATTTGTCAAGTATATAGAAAAACAGATAGACGAGTTCTTTGACATCAATACTACACAAACATCAGCATGTGTAAAGTGGGAGGCTTTCAAAGCTTTTATTAGGGGACATATTATTAGTTATACAGGATCAAAATCTAAGAAGACTCGAGAGGAGAGAGCTAAATTGGAACATAAAATAAAAAGTCTTCAGGAAAAAGTGTATGCAGGAAGTGATCCAAGGTTGGAGAATGAATTACTGATTTTGAGAGCTGAATACGACAAAAAATCAGTGAATAGAGCTGCCTCGAGTCTTCTAAGATTGAAACAATCTTTTTATGAACAAGGTGAAAAACCAGGAAAATTATTAGCATGGCAGATTAAACAATTAGAAATTAAAACACCAATTACCAGTATTATAAGTAATGGACAGGTAGTTATAGATCCTTTAGAAATTAATAGAGCCTTTAGAGATTACTATGAAAAATTATATGATACCAAAAATGAACCTGATTTAACAAAACTAAATGGGTTTTTGAACGAACTATCTATACCGTGTATTCCAAATGAAAACAGGGAGATATTGGAGTCTAAAATTAGTCAAGAAGAAGTTGGGCTAGCCATTGATAATATGAAATCAGGAAAAAGTGCAGGACCAGATGGTCTTCCAGTTGACCTTTATAAAAAATTTAAGAATAAATTAATAAAACCTTTTTTGGAAATGGTTTTAGAAGCATTTCAAAATAATAATTTACCATCATACATAAATAATGCCTTAATTATACTGCTGCCAAAACCAGGTAAGCCCTCTAATAAATGTGAAAATATGAGACCAATAAGCCTATTAAACGCCGACCTTAAGATAATCTGTAAAATTTTAGCAAGACGAATACAAGAAATTTTACCAAATATTATTAATCGAGATCAGAATGGCTTTATAAAGGGTAGACAAGGCTTCCATAATGTAAGAAGACTATTTAATATTATTTATTTTAATAAAGAAGCACCGGATACAGCTCTCCTATCATTGGACGCCGAAAAGGCCTTTGATAGAGTTGAATGGCCCTTTCTTTTTGAAGTCCTACAAAGGTTTGGACTTGGAAATAATTTCATAAAATGGGTTCAAATAATATACAATAATGCTACAGCAGAAATCCTAACAAATAACAATATTTCAAAACCAATAAAAATCAATAGAGGATGTCGACAAGGCTGTCCACTTTCACCTTTACTGTTTACTATGGCAATTGAACCTTTAGCGATAGCGATACGTTTACATTCACAAATATATGGAATTAAAGTTGGACCAACAGAACATAAAATCTCCCTGTACGCCGATGATATAATTTTGTTTATGTCGAATCTAAAAAAATCAATTCCAACCTTGTTGAATTTAATAAAGAATTTTGGGGAAATATCAGGATATAAAATAAATAAAACTAAATCTTCAATATTAATGCTAAATGAGACCCAGAGAAATTACCCAGCCCCTGAGGTAAATCAATTCAATGTTGTAAATCAGTTTAAATATTTAGGAATCCAAATTGTGCCTAAGCTAGAATCAGTCGCCAGTGTCAACTATGAAGCCTTAATGTCAGATATCAATGAGTTAACTCAGAGATGGATGTCACTACCAATGTCGATGATCGGGAGAATCAATATACTTAAAAGTAATATTTTACCTAAAATACTTTATTTATTTCAATACATTCCCTTATCACCACCTTTAGATCTATTCTCAAGAATAAAAAAAAAGTTAGTGGAATTTATATGGAACAACAGGAGGGCTAGATTACGTTTGTCTTTATTATATTTACCATTTGATCGTGGAGGTCTGAAATGTCCAAATTTTATGTTGTATTATTGGTCGGCACAACTGAGGTCTATGACATATTATTTTTCATCAAATGATCTCCCTCACTGGACTGAAATGGAATCATACAATTTACCTTTACCTCTTCCCATATTCATATACTCAGATTCGGCAAAAAAATTACAAAAACAAGTTAAAAATCCATTTGTAAAGCATATGATCAAAATATGGTGTGAAGCTAAAAACTATTTAAAAGAACCACAGTTATTGTCACAATTTAGTCCAATATGGGGTAATCAATATTTTAAACCAGGGAGAGGGGACGCTGTATTTAAAGTATGGAATTTAAAAGGGATACAAAAGATTCAGGATTTATATTTGCCATGTGCAGATAACATAATGTCTTTTGAAGAGCTGAGGATCAAATTTAATCTCAATAGAACACATTTTTTTAAATATCTTCAACTTAGAAACTTTATTCGATCAAATCAAAATAAAGCTCTCACTCGACCTATTTATTCATCCTTGGAAAAAATGATGATGAAAGATAGTTAAAGAAAGGGTATTATTTCAGAGTTTTATAACTCATTGACACTATCTTCAAGTGAAAATTCACTGAAAAGATTAAACTACTGGAAAGAAGATCTGCAAATTGAAATTTCAGAGGAACAATGGGAATTGGCTTGTACAGAAGCTCAAACCAAATCAATAAATGCACGCCTTAAATTGATACATTTCAAATGGTTAATGCGGATGTATGTTACACTGGAGGAGTTAAATAGATATAACAAAAATATACCAGATACATGCACAAAATGCATGGAAAGTAAAGGAACCCTATTTCATTGTTTATGGGAATGTAGATTAATAAGAATGTTTTGGGAAGAGGTGAGGGTAACAATTGAAAAAATAATCTCAAAACAAATCATATTGAATCCTAAACTGTTTTTGTTGGGTCTGTACCCAGAAAAGCATAATTTTAATAAAAGTGAAAGAACATTCATAGACCTCAGTTTGCTTAATGCCAAAAAATGTATTGCACTATTATGGAAAAAGACTCATAGACCAGATGTGACTCAGTGGTTAAGACAGATGTTAACAAACCTTCCATTAGAAAGAATAACATATATACTGAAATCAAAGGAAATTGTGTTTGAGAATATATGGAGACCTTTTATTGATTATGTAAAAAATTTAAACATAACTCTTGAAGAAGAAGGTGAATGATGTGTGTGGACCTTGTAAATTCCAAACTGGTGAACATAATATGTATACTTATGTATTGGATTGTCTAGACTAAACAGAGGAGCATTGTTGAAGACTTGATTTTGTTGGTGGTTGTTGGTGTTTTTAGTGCATTTTTTTTTTTTTTGTAGTACTTTAGTGTTAGTGTTTGATTGTTTGTATCATGTTTGTTAAAAAAAAAAAGGTTCAATAAAGATATTGTGGAAAAAAAAAAAAAAAAGCCAGACTGCAATTTGCCAAACTGCATGTTGACAAGCCACAAAGCTTCTGGGAGAATGTCCTATGTACAGACGAGACAAACTGGAACTTTTTGGCAAGGCACATCAGCTCTATGTTCACAGACGCAAAAAATGAAGCATACCAAGAAAAGAACACTCTCCCTACTGTGAACATTTCAGGAGCTGAAACATGCCGTCTGGAGAAGGCACCCTTCAAACCTGAGACAACTAGAGCAGTTTGCTCATGAGGAGTGGGCCAAAATACCTGCTGAGAGGTGTAGGAGCCTCATTGACAGTTACAGAAATCGTTTGATTGCAGTGATTGCCTCAAAAGGTTGTGCAACAAAATATTAAGTTAAGGGTACCATCATTTTTGTCCAGGCCTGTTTGATGAGTTTGTTTTTTTAAACTAATTCTGTTGAACCACAATTCAAAAGCATTGTCTGATTTTCATTGGTTAATTTTCATAGAATTTTTATTTATTACCACTTTTGTCAGATTCAAGTTATTTCTGTGACCATTGTGGGTTTTTCTTTCATTAACAGAGGGGTACCAACAATTTTGTCCACGTGGACAATTTTGTCCACGTCTGTATATATATACTGTATATATATTGGTTGGTACCCCTCTGTTAATGTTCGTATATATATATATATATATATATATATATATATATATATATATATATATATATATATGTGTGTGTGTGTGTGTGTGTGTGTGTGTGTGTGTGTGTGTGTATATATATATATACATACATACATATACTGTATGTACTGTGTATATATATATATACACTACCGTTCAAAAGTTTGGGGTCACCCAGAGAATTATTTTGTGTTTTCCATGAAAAGTCACACTTATTTACCACCATGAGTTGTAAAATGAATAGAAAATATAGTCAAGACATTGACAAGGTTAGAAATAATGATTTGTATTTGAAATAATAATTTTTTCTTTCAAACTTTGCTTTCGTCAAAGAATCCTCCATTTGCAGCAGTTACTGCATTGCAGACCTAACATGATTGCACAAGTGTTTTCTAATCATCCATTAGCCTTCTGATGCAATGAGCAAACACATTGTACCATTAGAACACTGGAGTGATAGTTGCTGGAAATGGGCCTCTATACACCTATCTAGATATTGCACCAAAAACCGGATATTTGCAGCTAGAATAGTCATTTACCACATTAGCAATGTATAGAGTGTATTTCTGATTAGTTTAAAGTTATCTCCATTGAAAAAAAGTGCTTTTCTTTCAAAAATAAGGAAATTTCTAAGCGACCCCAAACTTTTGAACGGTAGTGTATATATATATATATATATATACAGTATATATATATATATACAGTGTTGTTCAAATTTTCAGGTTTTCTTAGAAAATCTGAAGTTTCCAGTTTCACTTTAATTGTCTGGGAAAATATCTCAGTTCAAGTTTACAGATGCTAACAAAACAAGTCACTTCCCAGAATGCCTTTATTAAATGCTAGCCTCTGTGTGGGAACACAGGCGGGTTTTTCTGCTCACATATTAAAGTGATTTCATTCACTCTGTGTGTCATTTCCCCTGCACATCATTGCACTCGCTCCCTCTTCTCCTCCAGTCTGTGATCAAAGGCCCAAGAAACTTTTCATTTTACTTTTTTGGAAGCAATCAAAGACGATGGGGCGAGGGGGTGCACATGCAGACAATTTTTAATTTTGGAAAACTTCTGAGGGATTTTCTGCCCGATACCAACATGCACATGCCTGATTTGATCTGTTACAGAGGAAAGAATGTGTGTTGAGTGAGATCTTATGGTGCTTAAAATCCTTGAAGGTCTGATAAATTACACTCATGCCAGTTGCTGTCATCATGTAGATAGAAAACAGTAAATGACGCGCAGGCTGGAGCTTTTAAAGGATGTATCATCCCTCCTTTGATTTGAGGAGGAGGAGGATTCACTGGAAACCATCACAGAAATGAAAAGTTAATTACCTTAACAAACTTCTGTTATACAAAAGAAAAAGATCAGTCAGTGAACACCGGTGCCTGGATAAATGGGCTCAGGATAGCAGAGATGTGCACCATACAGAGGTGATTACATTTATTCAAGTGCATGTACTTGAAAGATTGCTGAGAGATCATTGGAAGATTGCTGAGTGCTCCTTGAGAGACCACTGAAAAATTGCTTCCCTTTGGTGATCTTTAAGAGATTGTTTTGGACTGAGAAAACTTTGAGGCTGTGGAGACCACTGAAAGATCTTTGAGAGATCACTGAGAGATCTTGGCAATCATCTCTGTGTAAAGGGGGAGAGGTTCAAGAAAAAAATCCTCACAATTACAAATTTATCAGAGAAAGTTGTGAATTTAAGAGAAAAAGTCCCAAATTTATAAGGAAAAAAACCATGTATTAATGAGAAAAATGTTTATGAAATTTAACATATGACAAATTTATGAGAAAAACCTTTGTGAGATTAAAGTCATTAAGATACTTGTTTCCCTCCTCCTCAAATAATTTTTGAGTGACTACTCTTGCTTGTACTTGAGCAATTATTGAAGTAATACTACTTGCATGACAATCTGATTAAAAGTACTTTTTAATTGTTTTTGAATGAGATCTGAATTAAAGAGGTCTATCATAATGTTATTTGTTAGAATCCATAATATAGTATACAGTGTAGACATAAAATATTATAGATGTTTCAAATACAGACAAAATATTTTCATGGGATCTGTAGAAAACAGAATCATATTGTTATGGTGGCCTATTGGCCTCCATTTCATTCCTGTGCTGTGGAAATCTTGAATTTTCATTTATGTAAGATCTGATTGAAAATGGTTTGAGACTGGCCCTGGTTATGACTGGAAAAACGTCAACATCACATTACCATACTCTCTCTCTCTCTCTCTCTCTCTCTCTCTCTCTCTCTCGCTCTCTCTCTCTCTCTCTCTCCCACCATCAGCTGACTGTCTATCAGTAGGCGGGTCATTTGACCTGTCACTCAACCCCAGTCTTACTTTCTGATTGGTTTGTCTCTTCCTCAGAGGTGGGAGGAGGCGACAGCCACATGGAGCCAGTTGGGTGCCTTCGTACCCCAGTAAGTCTCATCCATCCTCTGGTGGACATGCTCGGGACATTCAACTTGGCGCAGCATCAGCGTCTTCAAAAATATTAAGCTGAGAGATATATACTCTGTTTTTTTTTAAACCCACGTTTATTTCACTATGATTTTCCATGGTGAATAAAAAAGATCAGGGCTTCTTATTTGTGCGTAAAGCTACCAGCGGGCTCCATTATTAACTAGAGAGGGGTCATCGTGTTATTGGATTTTTCTTTGGCACTCTAACTTGACTTTTTTTTCTCTTCTCCACTCATTAAGGCGGATTAAATTGACTTAAACTTATAGGTATTTTACAATTTTAGATTGATTTTCCTCCTTAGAGAACTTTGCTCTTAACGCGTTCAGTCTTGGGTTGTGGAGCTCTCCGTCACAGACCTGATCTTTGGGACTCGGATGTTTTTTCCTCAAGCTGAAGCGGGTTTGGTGGAACCATGACTACAACTGTAACGGGACCGGTTCTCCAGCTCCTGCTCTACCTGCTGCTGCTGCTGCTTCATGTCTCCCCGGTTCGTCTGTCTGCGCTCCACCGACACCCAGCGCGCTACTTTGGACAAATCGCTGAGAATTCTCCGGCTGGGACGCCGGTGGACGGGGTGAGGATTTCCGTCGGGGACGCAAACTGTCCCGGCGCAGAACGCAGTGCCAGCTTGAAGGGGGATTACTCCTCGGACTTTAGGCTCGTTCACCACCCCGGGGACTGGGACTATCGGGGGCATCTGGGTTTGGTCTCCGCGAAAACTCTGGACCGGGAGTTTATAGCGATGTACCAGCTGACGGTGAAGATGCCGCATGAGTGTATGAGGAGAGCGGCGGTGGTCCAGGTTGAGGTGTCGGACAAGAACGATAACACCCCCGGGTTCACCGGCGGGAACGGGACGGTAGACGTGGACGAGTCAACGCCGCTCGGAACCGAGCTGGCTCGCTTTGACGCGAAGGACGGTGACGCGGAGCGTAACGGACGCGTTACTTTTTACGCATCACCGAAGTCTCACCTGCTCCACGTGGCTCCACAAACCGGACAGGTGAGGCTGGTCGGGTCCCTGCTCGGGGTCAGAGAAGTGATCCTGCGCCTTTATGTGAAGGATGGCGGAGACGTCCCGCTGATCGGTGCGCCAGTCTACCTGCGCGTCAACGTGCGCCGGTCCGGCAGGGCGCAGCGCAAGCCCCGCGCTCTGTCAGAGGAGCTGACCTACGCCGTGACCGTCCCGGACCACGTTAGGGTCGGGGACCTGGTCTTCACGGTGCCAGACCAGAGGTTTGACCGGCGGTGGTTCGAGGTGATCTCCGAGGGCGACTCATCGGTCCACATCGAGCGGGATTCCGGGCGACTGTACCTGGCGCGCAGTCTGCAGGAGCCCGTGGAGGTGGTGGTGAAGATACAGAACCTCAGAGGTAAGAAAAAAACACACTTATGTTCGTGCGTAAAAGCGCAAGGAGAACAGAGCAGTGCTGCTCCATGTTTAAACTTTGGTGAAACAGCCTGAGGCTGGAAAAATAGTCACGTGGTTTGCTGACGTTTTATATCAGTAAAGCGAGATATAGAGAAGCGTGATGAAGGATATAACAGCCAGAGTTTGACTTTGTGTTCTGAAAACAGGTTTGGTTCATTTCCTGTCTGAGTAATAAGACGTTTTCAGAAGCAGTTATCTCCCTGTATCAACCAAGGACATTTTGCTGGATTTGTATGTTGTGAGGGCAGTGATGTAAAGTTATACCAGCATTAACTTTTCAGAAATAGTTGTATGGACCCGTCTGCGTTTTAAAATATTTTTTTTTCTACCATCTGCAGCAGTGATTTCCATCTCAGACCCACTGCGCAGTTTTCTTCCAGAGCAGCTGAGCGGCGTCCATTCACTGCGCTGCTGGCCTGCGCGCCCGCGGCTGGCCTTCTCCCACCGCAGCTTTTCTATCCACCCCAACCGTCTACCGGCTACTTTTTCCACGCTTTCATTCATTCCTTACAACCGTCCACACGACGCTGCCAAGTGTGCGTGTGCTCGTGTGTGTGTGTGTGTGTGAATGAAAGTGTGTTTGTATGAGGCGGAGAGACGGACAGCGTGTGTTGCCAGCAGGTTGTTAAAGGACAAACAGAATTGAGCGTGTGAGGTGAGGCAGAGCAAACAGAGCTCAACTTCACACACACGCATCTCACTTTAAAGCACACACACGCACACACACGCACGCACACACTTCTCTGAAAAGCCCATGCGACCTTGACTGAGGCTGATTATTTACATGGTTAAAAGCATTCAACAAAAGCACGGCTTGTGTACCGCTGCAATTTCAGGTTTAGACTGAGAGGCCCCTCAGTCAAAACGACAAAAGAGCTGTCAGTTGCTTCTGAAACTTTCCTGATCAACCATCTCTGGGGTTGAAGGCTGAGTTTGAGGAGATGCAACCGCAAAGATCTGGTAAAAGGATGGCTTTTAGTGCCATTCTGCACCGGTCAGGCACTGTTTACTGTTATCCCAGTTTTAACTAACAGATGCCATCAAGGTTCTTCAGCTCTCCTCAAAGAAGACTGCAGCTATTGGCGAGAAAAAAAAAAAAAAAACCCAGAGGAATCAGTTGCACTTTTACAAGAAAAAGATCTGGTATGTATGAGAAAAGCTAAAATTTTAAGGGACAAACCTCACAAATGTAAAATAAAAAGACAACTTATGAAGGAGTCCTAATTGCCTAACTGTGTGTTTTTTTGTGTGTTATTAACATCCATTAGTATTAGGATTGAGTTCCTGTGTTAGTGTGTCATTACCTTATTAGAATTGTTGTTTCTGTACCTATTACCTTGGCATTCGTTCAGAGAGCAAAGTAAGAATTTTATTGCTCGGTAAATGTAGCATTTCTTAACTGTGCACATGATAATAAAGGCTTTGAATCTTTGAACCTCTTTGAAATCATGAAGAAGCCACAATTTTAACCCCTTGCACTCTGGTCAATTTCCCTAAAAACGCCAAAAAATAATGTGCCCAAAGTAAATCGAAAGCTGTTCTTCAACCCTTTGCAGCATCTTCATGGGGTTGGTCTCATTTAAAAGAAAACACTTTGAATTTTTTGGCAAAGCAGTCATAATCTCTTTAAGTGCTCCGGCCATTGAGTTACAGTCATCTAAACATACTGAACTTGAAGAAAATAAATTTGGCCTGGGTGTTTTTTTGGATACAAATGCTTGCAAATAACACACAGCTTCAGATCCGGGCTGGAAAATGCAACAGAAATGTAGAACCAAGTGTTATCCAGCTGAGGTCCAAATTTTGTAACAATACCACAAAAAATGAATATATTACACAGCTTTTTCCTCAGGTAGTTCCCAGGCATTTTGGAACTGTGCCAAATTGTGCCAAATGGCACAGTTTGGAAAAACGTCTGTAACTTTTGAATGATTCAATACAGAAGCGTCATCTTGGGCTCTAATGAAAGGTGACACTCAGGGCTGTGTGTGTGCGTGTGTGTGTGTGGGGGGGTTGTCCCCCCCCTCGCTATAGAGGACGGACATCGGCCATCGCTACATGACAGAATAGACTCATGTGGCAACAGTGGCGCAGTCACCGCGGCTCCCCCCCCCCACTACAGAAGAGTAGCGGGGGGGGGGGGGGCGGCGTTCACGGTCTGGACGCGGCGCACGACCCGTGTACCGCGGCGCACGAACTTCAGACTTCGTGCGCCGCACAGTTGTAATTTACCGATCGGTCAAAAGTCATTTTTGATTACAATTTTCAGGGATAAAGAATAATTTAGCTTATAACACCTTACCTCTTCACAGCAGCGTCCTGGCGAACATCTCTTCCTCATTGTCAGACGAACGCGACACTAGTCCGCTCGTGGTTCTGGTCTCGCGACCCGGTCAAAACATAATTCCATGATTGTGGTTTTGGCGAATGATTTACGACCTTCGTCATCGGCCTCCGTCGGTCTATGATGACCATGGAAGAGAATCCTAAACGTCTATTCTGCTCGAATAAAAAAAAAAAAGCACCGCCTGTAACTGAAGAGGCCGATGTGCGAATGGCAGTCCCTGTCACACAGGTAGCACTTGTGGGTGGTCTCCGTACTGCTGGGTCTGTGACGGTTCTTCCTGCGGGTCCTTTTTTATCTGCTGCAGCAGTCTGTCTTCATCCAGCCTTACAAAAAAACAGCTCGCGAACTTCTCTGCTTCAATTGGCTCACTGCATTCACAGCTTTGGTAGGCGGGTCCTTCTTGCTCGGTTTTCAGTCATTGGTTCTTCAGGGTTTCAGAAACCCAATTCAAGGCCCTTATTAGTCAAATGAGAGGTCAATCAGATGAACTAATCTGTTCGCGGCTGCGTCTGCAGTGGAAGAACGGAAATGTAGCTTTTATTTTCAGTGCGCGCTTTGACGCAGCTCCATCATGCGTCCTAGAGCGCTCAAGGGTGCACGAGAGCACCCTCGTGCACTCTGGGACGCAGAGACTTGCCCGCCCGCGGTACAACGGAGTGCAAGAGGTTAATGTAAAATTATCAAATCAAAGAGAGAAATTTTGCGCATTTAAAGAAAAATTTGTAATGTTATAAGAGAAAAGTTATACATATATTTTGCAGTTCCACGTAGATTTATTTGGCCAGAATTTCTCAAAATGACTATTTCCTGGGAACATCATCTTCTCTGAAGAGCTGGAGCAGGTGGCGGAGCAGGTGGCTGGGGAGAGGGAAGTCTGGGCTTCTCTGCTTGAGCTGCTGCCTCCACAACCCGGACCTCTGGAAAAGTGGTAGAAAATGGATGGATGGATGGATGGATGGATGGATGGATGGGTGGACTAGTTCCATTGAAGATGTTGCTAACCCTTGCTTTAAGGTGATTCGGCAACATTTACATTGGTGATTTTAGAAATGCTCATCAGCAAATTTACACTAAACTAGAAGGCACTCTAAGAGAGTACATACCTCATCCAAGGCTGTTGAAAAAGAGCGAAAAGTTATAAGTCATAAGTTATTTCTATGTGCACATTCCTGACCTATTCTGGGACCAACCCAATGACACCGTCTGTGAGCACAAATATCTGCTGTGGTTGGTTTGGACACCAGTCAGTTTGTGACGTAGCAGCTCCCTTGTGATGCTGGATTGTGTCACTGTATGAATAACATGGCTAATGATCCAGTGTATGCTGCCTCCTACACTCTGTACCCTGGCAGTTGAAACAAACGGAGCACTTCCAAAAATTCACACCCATCTAAAGTGGATTATTTCCTGCTGTGTGCAATGTGTGAGAAATGACAATTTTGGAAACCACTTAAAATTGTCTCCCAAAACTGTCTAGAGTTCATGCGTGGGAACAGCTTTTGTTCCATATTGGAAAAACTCTGATAAATTGTGTCATAACTTCACAAGAAGTTTTCAAAAACTTCATTATCCTGACATGCATTGGACCACAAAAAACAGACATTAGTATGATTTTTAAAAAAGAAAAAAGACAAAAAAAAAAAAGCTTTGACTATGACATACATGTAACCACCAAGATGAACAAAGGAGAATTCAGGATTTTTATCTACCAACAGGTGTCACATTAGAGCGAACCAAAACAAAGATGCTGCTTGACTGCACCTACTAACACAACCCGCTCTCAGTAAAAAAACGTATCTAATAAATGTTTTCCACCCCTCTAAAATTGTACATTTTCAAGTTAAATAAAAAAAATAACGTGCCTCGGCAAGTATTTACAAGCCAAGTCCCCGAGTCCTGAACAGTTCTCACTGCGCATGCGCAGAACAACATCTCTTTTACTTTGGTTTCCCAACGCTCATTCGGTTGGTGGGAGGGGGATGGCGGATGGTTATTTACACGGACTTTCAAGCAATGACGTAAAAACACATGAGTTTGATTCCCACCCTCATCTGTGACTGACTTTTTTGTTCGTTTTTTTTTTCTTGGTTTGTTTTTCACTCCACTAATGAAAGGTTGGGTTTAGGCATTACCTCCTGTGAGGCTAGGGTTGGGGCTTAAGGTGTGGGTTAGTTGCTAGATGATGAAAAACAATATAAGTGACAGGAAGACAAACTGGCAAATGCTAAGCTGCCGTTAGACACCTTTTTTAAAGCCTTAAACGCCATGTATCCACTGCACGTGAAAAAATCTTTTTTTATGTGTCTGTGTACGATTTCTCTGAGTGACAAAATGTGCAATTTGACGTTTTTTCTGGTGAGACTGGACAGACTAACACCAGCTGTCACCGCCTTCCAGTTCTCTGCCAAATGATAAAAGAATCAATGCTAACTGCTAACCCCAACAGTATCTGTCTGCAGTTAGCTAGCTCTCCATGCTTTTCTGTTTCGCTGATTGAGCTTCTCCTGCCCCGGCGAGTGAGTGTTCTCTGGTTCTTTAGCAGCCCCTAAGAAATGGACCAGAAATGGACACCCATCAAAAGGCCTCAAAGAGGGAGCTCACTGTTGTGCGGAGGCTGGCTCGCACCGTCCGACTGCCTCCCACTTCAGAGTCCCACGTTTGACACGGGCTTCTGAGGTGGGACATGGGGGAAAAAAAACTTGAAAGGGCTGAAAACACGTCCTGAAAAAGGAAAGTGGCAGAGGCCCGAAAAGAGCAAGCCAGCTAGCTAGCAGTGGAACGTCCCAAAGGGTTGACAGGCCTCTGTCAGAGGAGGGAGGCTAATGGCAACTCTTACAGCAATAACTGATGGATGCACACATAAGTTAGTGATAAAATAAGACACATAATCACTGGGATTAAGACATTTTTTTCACAGGTTCATCAGAGCCCATGCACTGTTATTTGGAATAGTTAAATGACACAAAGAAAACGGTGGCTAGGCTAGGCTAGGTTAGGTTAGGTTAAGCTAACAATATCAGCTATGGTACACTGCATACATAAATTATTAATAAAATAATCCAGATCACAACCAGGACAAGGATATGTACTTCATTGTCAGATTCGTTACAGTCCGTGCACTATTATTTGGAATGTGTAAATGTTTGATGATAGATGTAAACAAACACAATACGCTACGTGACACTATCTGGACTACCCAGTAAAATGAATAGAAGTCGAGCGAGGTCGAGTCAGCACTCAGCCACTGCTGAAGATTTGAGTTCTTAGTTTATTTTGATTTTAAAAAGTGCAATATTTAACTAGCAGTAACAAACCAATCAAAGTTTTCATAATTTTTAATCTACTCAAAACAGATGCATTTCACTTGATGCTGTCGTCACGTAAGCAAGTCAGGTTGGTATTTGAAAGCAGTATCAGGTCTGCTCATCAGCTTTAGTCTGAAATGTGTTTGACAGGACAAAACATCATCCAGATGCCTCAGTGATCACCCTGCCCTGTAAAGTAAATGTTTAACCAGCAGCCTAAGCTTTTCACATCTGGATGTTGGTGGTGGCGGTTTGGTGTCCCGGTCAGATCTAGCTAATCAGTTAATCCAAACTGCATCCCAGCTGTTTATTTGTGGAAATTAGTTGTGTTTGTTCACCTGGAGGTCTCCCAGCTTTGAACACATGGATCCAAACAGACCCCGAGCTTCAGACAGGAAGCTTTGTTTGTGTTAAAGCAGTCTGCAGAGCTCAGGTTGGAGCTGGTTTGTAGCTGCAGAGAAAGAGTGTGTGATTTGGTCGACACGGCACTGAGCTTGCTGTAAACTGGCCGGCTGATTGAGGTGGACTGGCTTTCGTTGGCTGTGTGTGTGATTTTGATCTGTTGGACCGAGGTCTGAGCAGCAGCCTTCGACTGATTGGTCGGCTGGCTCCACAGATGTTGTCTGTGTTGTTTAGTTTTTAGTGAGAAATCTGTGGCTGATCATCAAGTACCATCACTTTAAACTTTTAGATCTGCAGCCTGAATCAGTCTCCATCGAGATTTAAATTTAACAGAAGTTAATAAAGAGATTAATAAAGCTATCAAACAGTTTGAAGCTGGAAAAAAAGCTGAAAAAAATCACCTTAAAACATCATATCATTTATACATTGACATACAGTGACAGAAGAGAAAACTTTGACGTCTAATGTGAATGAATTTTCCCATCATCACTTGCAGCTGTCAGACACACATACACACACACACACACACACACACACACACACACCCCTCCTGTATATAATAAACTGCACCCACACATCACTCGGAGTACATACAGACATCTACATCATCTACGCGCGTGCACAGACACACACAGCTCTCTCACACTCGTTGGCAGGTCATCCATCAGTGCAGATAGCAGCGACTCCACTGAGTCTGCTTCATCCTTGACTCTTAATAGATAAATATATAAAAGTGTTCACATTCTTTAGTTAAAGACACCGATTCTCTGTATTTGCTTGAATTAATTTGAAATGTCAGATGATTGCCGCTACAATGGGGTCACTGTAATGTGTCCTCATCCGGGCGCATAGGGCTTGTGACGCCTTCAGACTTTGGATGTTGGCATTATGGTGGATCAATGGTTCACACCTTTGCCTCACAGCAAGGAGCATCTGGGACTGAACTCGGATTAGAACTCAGGTCAAGTCCTTCAGTAGGGAGTTGTACGTTCTCCTCATGCTATATGGGGCTCCTCATAGTGCTCTGGTTTTCTCACTCAGTTAGAAAAAACAGGCATCGCAGCAGTGGCCACTCCAGCTCTAGATGTGATTTTAGCCCTTTAAAGGACAAAGGACCATAGTAGATAATGTCGATGCAATGTCTTTTATAGTAATAAAGATCATTTTAACAAACCTCTAATATCCTGCAATAATGGTTCAATGCTGAAAGATTTAAATTTCCAGGTGTTTCATTGAGTGCAAGATAAAGGGTTAAAATATTTAACCCTGACACTGACAACATCCCTAACCTTAACAAATGAAAAAAAACATGTATTGAATTCCATAAGAAAAGGAAATATGAAGGCTAAATCCATCCATCCATCCATCTATCCATCTTCTACTGCTTAATCCTTTTGGGTCGCGGGGGGGCTGGAGCCTATCCCAGCATCTTTGGGCGAGAGGCAGGGTACACCCTGGACAGATCGCCAGTCCATCGCAGGGCCAACACAGAGAGACAGACAACCATTCACTCTCACATCTATACCTAAGGACAATTTAGAATCCCCAGTTTTGATGCCAATTAACCTAACTTGCATGTTTTTGGCATGTGGGAGGAAACCGGAGTGCCCGGAGTAAACCCACGCAGACACGGGGAGAACATGCATACTCCACACAGAAGGGTCACCGATGGTCTGGGGGTGGGATCGAACCCACGATGGTCAAGGGTGGAATCAATCCCATGACCTTCTTGCTGTGCTGCCGCTGTGCTAACCACCGCGCCACCGTGCTGCCGTGAAGGCTAAATATGAAGGCGGAGACTGGATGCAATCTTGGGCTTGTTAAGTGAAAATGCATTTTTTAAAAGTGACACACACTGCAGGGAGAATCGTGACAGCGATACAGTGCCCTGTAGTGAATAATTACACTACATGCTTGGTCATGATACCTGTTTGGCGTTGGAAGTCTGAACAAAGGCTTAACAATAAAACAAAGAGATTTAAAAATCCCAAGTTTTAAATCTTATTTTAGAGTAACAATTTGGCATACATGCACTCTAATAAGGAAAAAGTGGGAAAGTAAACAAGGAAGTAGACAAGAGAAAAAAAAAACAACTGTGATGTGTTTAACAGAATCATTTCATTCAGCTGCTTTGCTGTGTATAGACTGGATGACAATAAAGTTGGCTTTACTATTACAACACACTCCAGTATGAAGCTGGGAATAATAACATCACTGCTTCAAAAGCCATAATGTCCACATAACGAGGTAGGTTGGGGGTGAACGATAGGTAACATAGGGTCGCTTGTACAGGAAATGAGTTTGAGCGCTGTTCCTTTTTCCCCTCTTTTTAAATTGGGTATCTATCTAAAGTCACATTCACTAATTTATGATTTTATGCATTAAATATGCATTTTTAGGGTTAGGCACTAAAACATTATGTTAAGGTTAGGGTGAGGGGTGAGGGGTCAATTTAAAACATTTTCAATCCTCTCGCATTGCTTCTCTCTCCTTTCTCATTGCATGTACTTATTTTCAGAACCACTACATGGCGCTGTTTCCACTCCTTTTTGTTTCTGCCATGAAGTACTACTGCACTAGTAGTACTAAAAAAAAAGGCTTTTCTCCATAAACGTTAGACAAATCCTTAATGAAGGCAAACATACTATTTTTCTTGAGATTGCAGATGTCTTCATCTTGTCACAACCACTCCCCTGAAGTGTTTGAATAGCTTTAGAGTCAATGAGTAACTCTTAGTTTTGAAACAACTACATGACACGCTGCACGTGACCCTAATTAAATGTGAACACAGCAAGAAAACTAGCTGAAATTAGTGGCTGTGACTCAGACAAACTTCTCACAGCACAGAGCCTCCGTTTTTTACTGTCTCATTAACTGTAATAAATGTGTTTATTTGCATATTTAAATGAGAAAATCACTCCTGTTGGCTGCAATTAATGTAGCTGCCTGCACACCGACGAGCCTTTTCCCTCATTAAACTGTAGATCCACTGTTGCTAACAGTTATTAATTGTTTTAGCTGAAGTGTGTTTGTGTGGCATACACACAAAGGCACGCTCACTAGAATTATTGTTACACAAACAAGGTCCTGGCCTGTCAGGCTTTTTCTGCAGATTTTCAGAGGTCGGCTGCCCTGAGGTGACAAACACACACATTTTTTTTCCCCCGTCCTGTTTATTCTATTGTCTTTATTTCTGGATTTAGCCCGAGGCTTGAAGCAACCTGCCACAGTGCCACATGTTTGTGTAAATGTGTGCGTGTGTGCATTCGTGAGACACCACGGGACTGTGCATCCTCGAGGCTGCTGAGCTTCACAGTGATTGTGCGTCTGTCACTGTCACATACATTGATCACACCAGTCTCAATATCCCTGTTTATCTGTTGGTATTTTTGCTGTGTTTGTGCATATGCTTGTTTTTTTTGTTTGTTTGTTTGTTTGTGTGTGTATGTGTGCTGGAGGATAAATTACTGTGACCACACTGAAGCTCTGCAGAATGACCTTTTAAAAAGCAACAATGCGGCAACACATGCTTAAATAATGGAGCATATTCATCAAATGCAGCAGTGTTGCAGATGTGATTTGCAGAAATACTCATGTGTTTTTTTAAACATTTGAACAAATGTAAACATCTTATAGTTTTAAGTAGTTTTTTGTCGTTAGCAGAAGTTGTGCTAATATTAGCTGAAGTCACATTTACTCCACTTTATGTGCAAATTTATTCCAAATGCCTAAAGCTGTTTAAAGCAACCCTTAAATAACAATTCTTACAAGAGAGCCAGTGTTGTCATATAACAGGACAGTGAACTAATTCAGGGGCGTAGCCGGGGGGGGGGGGCTGACAGAGCTGCAGCCCCCCCCTAAAAAAAAAAAAGAAAGAAAAAAGGGAGAAAAAAGAAAAGAAAAATGTAAATAAAGAGCAGGTTTTGAGTAGTTTGCATTGAAAATGTTAAGAAATCTGTAGTTGACAGGGGGCTGAAATAAAGCTTTGCCCTGGGCAAACGCCCCGGGCGTTCAGGATGGTGGTGGTGGTGGTTGGGGTTCAGCCCCCTCCCCCCCTTCACAAATTCCTGGCTACGGCACTGTAACTACTCAAAACTTTAAGCCCCACTATATTGGAAGAGGGCAGCACGGTGGCGGAGTGGTTAGCACTGCGGCAGCACAGCAACTCACCCTTGGCCGGGGGATCCTGGGTTCGATCCCAGCCCCCGACCAACAGTGATCTGTGTGGAGTTTGCATGTTCTCCCCGTGTCTGCGTGGGTTTACTCCGGAATTTCTCCGGTTTCCTCCCACACACCCAAAAAAAACCACCATGCAATTTAGGTTAATTGGCATCAAACTGGGGATTCTAAATTGTCCTTAGGTATGACTGTGAGAGTGAATGGTTGTCTGTCTCTCTGTGTTGGCCCTGCGATGGACTGGCGAGCTGTCCAGGGTGTACCCTGCCTCTCGCCCAAAGATGCTGGGATAGGCTCCAGCCCCCCCACGACCCGAAAAGGATTAAGTGGAAGAAGATGGATGGATGGATATATTGCAAGAGTGAGATGAGTTTGACACCTACAGAGTAACATTAACACTGTATTTAGTTTGACTTAACTTACTTGTCATACACCACCTATAAAAAGTACTGACTCCCTTGGATGTGTTCTCCTTCTATTGCTTTTATTGGAATAATGGTCAGAAAAAGTTTGGCTTTATATGACAAAAATTTACAAAAAAAAATGTTAATGTCAAAATTAAAACTGATTTCTGCAAAGTAATTTCAATCCAAAAAATAAATAAAATGTAAAATAACTGACTACATAAATATTCACCCCCTCAATAGAGCTCTGTCCGTTTGGTGCTAGTAATCTTTCAATTTGAGAAACAAAGATGACCTGAGTGCAGCAAATGTGTCCCAGACAATTATAGTATAGAGCTGGATTCATGCTGCATCTCTGCTGTCCGTGTACATGCAACCGGAAGCCTTGTGTGACAAAGTTTACGTCACTGTCTCCAGTCCGCTAGTGGACAACTGTGTGCAGCCCAAATTTTATGACCGTGTGGCCTTCCCACGACCTGAACGCATTGACAGCGCATGCGCAAGACTGAATATCCAATTCACGAGGTGGCGCTACTAACACAGCATACAAAGACAAAGTAGACGAAGAAGACAACAAGGAAATGGAAGACGAAAATAAATATACATGAATCATTTTGCAGCAGCAGCAGCTTGAGCGGAGAAGAGCACTGTAAAACGGTAAATCCTCCTTTTTCTTGAAATGATGTCATTGTTGTTGCTACAAAAAAATATGCGTCACTCTCATACTTTATAGCCAGTGAACAAACTGGCATGTTAGCGCATTTGCACTACCCATAGGGCTGGGGCGAAGCTACAAATAACAGTTGTGCGCATGCGTCAACTGCTTGGCCTACTTACTTACTTACTTAAGTCCATAGCTCGCCGTGAAGCATAGGCCATTGATGACCCCTCGTCATCACATTTGATTCTGGGCTTCTCTTTCTACTACCCTCCAGTTGTTTCCCTGCTGTTTTAGCTCCGCCTCAGTGTCTCGTCTCCAGCTATTTTGAGGCCGGCCTCTCAACCACTTGGCCTGGTAGATGAAAAAATGTGAGCACGTACAGCGCCGCTTGCACGCCAGACTCATCCAAAGCACGCGCGGACCAGAGGGGAAATGCAGCATGAATCCAGCTTAAAGACATCTGTGTTTGAAAGGTCCAGTCAATAGTTAATTAGTATTCCTGGCTACAGTACACCATAAAATATAGCACTAAATATACAGTAAAGGTTGAGTGAAGCACCAGGACTAGCCTCTGCTTTGACTTCTTTTGGGCAAAAACAGTACAGCGGGGAAAATAAGTATTGAACACGTCAACATTTTTCTCATTAAACATATTTCTGATGGAGCCATTTGACCTGAGATTTTTGCCAGGTATCAGTAACAACCCACGTAATCCATACATGCAAAGAAATCAAGGAAACTGTGTTCACAAAACAAGTTATGTTTAATAAAGTTGAATGACACAGGGAATAAGTATCAAACACGCTTGGTGAAATTCATTTAATATTTAGTAGAAAAGCATTTGCTGGTAATAACAGCTTCCAAACGCCTCCAGTATGGAGAAACTAGACGCAAGTATTGCTCAGGAGTGATTTTAGCCCATTCTTCCACACAAACTGTCAAATTTTGAAGGTTTCGTGGATGTCTTCTATGTACGCTGATCTTCAGTTCGTTCCATAGATTTTCAATTGGATTCAGGTCAGGTGACTGACTGGGTTGTTCTAGCAGCTTTTATTTTCCATCTCAGGAGCCAGTTGAGAGTTTGCTTGGCTGTGTGTTTGGGATCATTGTCTTGCTGAAATGTCCACTCTCATTTCATCTTCAGCATCTTGGCAGATGGCAACAGGTTCTTATCAAGGATGTCTCTGTACATTCGTCCATTCATTTTTCCTTCCATTGTATGAAGTCTGCCTGTACCATGTGCTGAAAAACACCCCCACACCATGATGAGATGTGCAGTGCCATTTCTAGTCCAAACATGTTGTGTGTTGTGGCATTCAAAAAGTTCAATTTTGGTCTCATCTGACCAGACTATATTCTCCCAATATTTTACTGGCTTGCCCAAATGTTGTACAGCAAACTTTAAATGAGCTTCAACATGCTTTTTCTTCAGCAATGAAGTCTTACAAGGTGAGCGGGCATAGGGCCCATGTTGGTTGAGTGCATTACTTATTGTTTTCTTTGAAACAGCAGTACCTGCTAACTCCAGGTCTTTCTGGAGCCCTCCACAAGTGGTCTTTGGCTCTTGGATAACTCTTCTGATAATTCTTTTGACTCCTCTGTCAGAAATCTCGCGAGGAGCTCCTGGTCGTGGCTGGTTTATGGTAATATAGTGCTCTTTCTACTTCTGAATGATGGCTCCAACAGTGTTCACTGGAACATTCAGCAGTTTAGAAATGTGCCTGTAGCCAATGCCATCATTGTGTTTTGCAACAAAAAGGTTGTGAAGGTCTAGAGAGAGCTCTTTGCTTCTACCCATCATGAGTTCTTTGTGGTGTGACAATCTGATATTCGTAGACCTTCTTAAAGGCTATCAATCAGGACTTAACTGGCTGAAATTAATTTGCACTGATGGGGGACGGGATGGCTTCATAAATTCTGATGGATTTCAGCTGGTTTCTTGGCTTTCTATGCCTTTCTGCACCTCATTTTCTTCATGTGTTCAATACTTATTCCCTGTGACTTTCTGCTTTATTAAATATAACTTGCTCTGTAAACACAGTTGCCTTGATTTCTTTGTATGTGTGGATTACTTGGGTTGTAACTGATATCTGGTGAAAATCTCAGGTCAATGGCCCCATCAGAAATATGTTTAATGAGAAAAATGTTGACATGTTCAACACTTATTTTCCCCGCTGTACATTAGACATCACAATATTGTGATTGTAAAAAACAAAACAACAACAACCCTGCAGCCTCTTTGTGTCACCACAGGGGAACCACAGACTGTCCCTACTCCACCCCACCTCCCTCTCTCTCTCCATCACTCTATTGTTTTTGTTTTTCCCTGTTGCCCTAATGGCTTATTGATAGCCAATTATACCCTCAGGCAGGACGGCTCACCAGTCACCAAGTAGGACAAGGTCATTGTGTCCAAACTGCATCTATAACACCAGCATGTAACAGACAACATGACATAAGAGGTGGAGATGGTCCTGTCATTTGATTATTGAATCTTATACAACAGTCAGTTCCAACCAAACAATTTGACTAGACAATAGGGATTCCAGGAGTTACTAAAATCCACAACAATTGCTAATAATTGATAATTGTTAATTGATAATAAAATAAAAAATTCTAAAATAACCATTTTGGAGATGATCTAAACAACTACCAAAAAAACCCTACCATATAGAGAGCATTTTTACCAGTAGGAATGATGGCTTATAGCTACAGGTTTGAAAAAGAGCCCTCTAGTGGTTGTGAAAAAAATTACATGCAGTGAGATGACGGTGAGTGAGAGCCACAATGTGGATGAGGCTTTTAATATCTGAGAGGTCCCCTTATGCTCTAAATCTTTACCTGTAATATTTTCTTTTTTTATTTTGCTTTGAGTGGTCTTTGTGACTAGAAAAGCGCTATATAAGTGCAGGTTAGTTAGTTAGTTAGTAGTTTGTTTTGGCAGCAAACCCTACCATGCATGTTCTTAAAAATAGATTTTTTTGAGTAAAAGAAGAAGAATTGCAACTTACTAACAAATTTGTTAGCAAGCATGGCATAAGTGGTGTTAAACATTTTGTCAGTATCGTTAAATTTCATACAGGTACTAATAAAATTTATGCGTGGTGAAGACAAGTTGTGTTTGTGCAAATCTTTTATTCTAATATCAGTTTTAAGCATGAAAACACATACAAACTTAATAATTATTGAACGGGACTTTATACTTTCATTCAAGTTATATTTCTAAATGTAATTATATTGTATGCTAATCAGCTTAATCGGATAAAGGTACCATTGTGTAACAAATACGGTAGTATTAGAACGTTGGTTATGTACAGTAAATCTTTAATTTTCATGAAGGCATGCTTCCATACACAGAGGTGGAATTCATTATTTTTAAGGATCAAGCGGAAGAGGATGGATGGATGGATGGATGTTAAGACAGTTTTGTAAAACATATTAACATTTGTTGAATGTGGGCTGGCTCGTTTGCTCTAAGGTGGCCTTGCTAACAAAGTATAATGGATCTACTCATACTAATACTAACTTGTGCTCAGGGAGTGTATCACATAGAGGACAGGTTGCTAGGTCTTTTGTAGGTACACAGTAGTAAAGTGAAAATCTTGCAAAACAAACAGGAGCGCTTAGATGTAACCTTGTCATGTGGAACACACATCAATATCACGCTTTCTTCAGATTTGGAAAATCATTAGATGCTACATCTAATCAAAATGTATGTTTACTGTAAGAAAAAATGTGGTCAGAGCATCACACCTGCTAAGTTATGCTCTCACACACAGAGCCAAGTATCAGATCTTGAGAAACCTTCATCTGGGTTAATTAATGACACACATCAGACACATTCACTAACTTGCAGGCTGCCAGCTTGATCTCCGCTTTACTTTGCTCAGGATATCACAGGGTATTTTTATGTGTATGCCTGTGCCCACTGATGGCCGCACACCCCTTTTTCCATCCCCCTGTCCTGTTTTCTGGTTGTCTTCCTGCCTCTAGTTAACTTCTGCTGCTTTTTTTTCTGACCCTCCACCTTGTCATCTTTGAGTCTGGCAGCACAACTTCTATCCAGGTCGCTATTTTGGAACAGCGGGAAGTAAACGCAGAGGGGGTCCGGCTGGAAAAAAGAAAAGAAACTTTTCATTTTTTTGACCATCTCTGCTCTGGATATACCATATGTGTCAGGGTTAACTTAGATGAGTAAAATTCTTCACCGACTGGAAGGACAATGAAACCGTTTCCTTCCCGACCCCAAATGCGTAACATCTTGGTCCATGTAGACTAATATGTTTAACATGTTCTATTGCTTTGAGCAAAAATCACAGCATGGTGAAGGATTTTTTTTTTTTTTTTTACCCAAGGGAAAGTAGCATTAATAGAATTAAGCTTATGGCAAAAAAATACAACTTTTACAGTCTATGTTACTCCTCAGTCTCAATAAAAAGGAACCCTTGATATTTTTAAGGATTGCTTGTCAGATGCTTTATTTTCTTGTAAGAAAATATGACTTTAACACTGAGGAGTAATGACAAGACTTGTTGAGATGGAGCTTCAGTGTGTGAACTGGGATTATACAACAGAAGTGAAGAGAGACGTCTTTTCTCTCTGGTTTAGTCGAGCTGCTCTTCGCGCTGTCCTGAACCGACAGACACGGATAATACAAACTGACTCCTTCCTCCCCTCCGTGCCCCTCTTTTGCTCCGCTGAAGGATGAATGGAGGGATGAGCAGAAAGAGAAGAAGAATCCGCAGTCAGACTCACACTTCGAACACCAGTGTTTATTTCACAAAGCAAACACATCCAAAACACCCCCCCCCATCTCAATTGTCCTGTGCATGCAGAAACACACAAACTATGTCCTCAGCTGTGCACATATGTTCTTAGCATGTACTGTTTGTTGGAAATGCTGCACATCTGCTTTCTGCATGTTAACCCAATCCCCCCAACGCAAACGCTGTTTGTCACACATACTCACACACCCTCGGGGCCACTACACATCATTGTGTCTGTTTACGTGTGCGCTGACGTGTCCTCACTAATTGTCCCCCATCATACTGGGACGTATGCCGCTGCTCTCTTACAGCCAAAGGGTGATAAACTCATAGATGGATGGACAGATAAAAACTGGGAAGAGCTGCTGGTGTGGGGTCAATTAACAGAAGTCAGGAGCACGCCAGTCCTGTGTGAGGACTGTATGAGGATGCTTTGGCGCTTCAGCCTGTTGAAATGCTTGGCTGATGAACAGTTTGTCTGATTTCAAGCAGTTCAAGCTTTTTATCTCTATTTACATTTTGTGTGGTTTAGTGATTTAATTGTTGACTTTTGTGATGAGATTTGTTATAGTAGAAACCTTCAAAACCATCAGTTGTGGGCAGAGGCGATTCTAGAGTCTCTTGGGGCCCTAGGCAAAAGTTCACAGGGGTCCCTTCCAGCCAGCGTTCATCGCCCTTTTATAATAAATAATCTGACGCTAAAAAAAGTGTCTGACACTACTTACCACCGTCTTTGCTCTTTTTTCTTCTTTCTTTTGTCACTATCAGATGGATAACTTCACTTCATATTGATACAGCCACTCTCACTTGTTTATTTACATAAGACTTGCACCACTGCTTGCGAGAGTGAAAGGTGGGGATGGGATCCCTTTAGGGAGTTCTGCGCCAGCCTACCACTGTCACTGCAAACTTTTCACATTGTCACTGCTATAGATTCAAAGTTGGCCAGCCGTTGGGGGCCCCCTGCTGGCCTGGGGCCCCAAGCATTTGCCTGCCTTGCCTGCTGGCACACAGCGCCTCTGGTCGTGAGCAGTGTTATTCACTGCCTGGCCACACATTCAAGTCTTTCGGTGGACTTCAGCCTTCAGCTTTGATTACCGCATACGTTTGTTGTAGCATTGTTTTGGTAACTGTATGAAGTGTCACAACATTTATGTCCACCCAGACTTGCAAAATGCTTTCTCCAAGAGCTTGTATGGATGATGGGAGAGTGGAAGGAGGTGATGAGTAGATGAGGGGTGGCAGTGGGCAAGGAGGTAGAGCAGATCATCCAGTGAATCGTGGGGTTGAGGGTTTGAATCCTGCTCTCCCCAGCCATCCTCTTGTTGTGTCCCTGGGCAAGGCACTTTACCCACCATGACACTGGGTATGAATGCGTATAAATGTTCAGTAGTGGTCAGAGAGGCCGTTGGTGTGGATTTGCAGCCACGATTGTGTCAGTCTGCCCCAGGGCAGCTGTGACTATAGCAGTAGCTTACCACTAGCATTGTCTGTCTGTGGCGTGAATGAATAATGGCCTTATTGTAAAGCGCTTTGAGTTTCATGAAAGGCACTATATAAATGCAATCCATTACTGGTTATTGATGAAGGAAGATGGTTGTTGACCACTGTTCTTCTTGGTTTTAAAGGGGTCATTGACATTCATTTTGGTCAAAATTTCTTTAATTGTTTAATTATTGCAGCATAATTGTGAATCATCTTTTGCAGCCTTTCTGAGAATGGTTGGTTTTGGTGCATGCGTCTTTAAATTTAAGGCTGCATTTAACTCTGCCCTCCCTCTTACGCCACTGTTGTAATCTTAGCTGGCTATGTCCTAGCTCCTAGCTCAAAGCCAACTAGGGCTATGCAATATGACAATATTGGATGATGAAATAAAAACGTCTATCGTTTCATCTAACACGCTATCATTTAAATCGGGATTTAAAATGCATATACTCCGTTTCTTCAGCAAAATTCCTCACATACTAGTAGTCAGTGCCCTGCCTCTCTCCCTAGTGTGTGCAGCAGAACAACTGTGTGGGTGAGTGGTCAGGCTTCATTCCAGTGATTAGCACAGCAGCTAATTCAAAACTAATGGTTTGGTCAGATAGCCGCTGCTTCTGTGTATGAGGGATGTGGGACTGTTTCCCACTGTGCTACATCAGAGAGGATAGTCTTCTAACCCCCTTTTAATTGGAGGTAAGTCATATTAACACCATCTCACTCTGATTAATAAACAGCAAATGCTAAATGACAATGCTAAGTTGTCGCTAAGAGTGTATCAGACCATCATTTCTTGGTTTAAATTACGACTGAGTTTCTGAATTTTTTCTGAATTTTTTTTTTTTTATGAAGGCTGCAAAAGTTTGTGATAGCTGCACATACTGTAAACAAAATAAATTAAAATGTGTCGGAGATGCAAATTGACTCTTAATGTAACTTTTTGATTTCTAATAATTTTAATTAGTCAAGTAGCCATCACATGTGTTTTTTACATTACCGTTTGTGCCTTTAATTTTCAGATCATGGCCAATCTTAAATGTTTTACAAAGAAGAGGTTAAATCAGACCAGAATTTCAGTCTTCAGGCTACCATTTGTTCAATTTCGAGCTACAGCTAATGACTATTTTACGGCTCGGGTAATCACCCACTCTAATCGAAGATTGCTCGAGTAATCTGATACTTTATTTTTTAAAGAAACTTGCATTGACCAACATTTGCGGAACTTTCTTTCCTAAAGAGCAGTAGTAATTGTACCAAACACTCAGTAAAACAGGTACACATTTATTGCAATGCTTATTGCAATGTTTATTGCATAAAATGTAACTTTAAACAGTACGATACATCATAAAGTTCCTTTTGCTAGCCGTTAACATCCTTTAGCATCCACTAGCATCCGGATGCTAACGGTGGTGGCTATATGTTCTTTGGTCCTATAAGCGTAATTAGTGTAGCTGATTACATTCTATTCATCTTAATTTTTAAATCTCAATCACGTACCTTGTCTCAGGTGCACTGGCTGTGCATGATGTGGGATGCTTTCTGCAAAGACACTGTAACATCCAACGTTGTAGCATGCTAGCTCACCACTAGGCTTTACCATATACACACTGCACAATGTTTTTCTTTAAGTTGAGCTTGAAATGATTCCAGACTTGAGATGCTTTTGTCATTTTTTAAAATTTTCTTTATCTTTGCCGGCCCGTCACTATGCCACTCTGCCATGGCGCTGTTAAACAAATCTGCATTTTGTTTAGGTAGCGTGACCGAAAGAAGGTTGCACCGGAAGATGGTCATATAGACCAGAAGTGCTATATTAAACGACACCTCGACACATAAATTTTGGATCAAGAATTTTTTGTAACCGAATTATTTGAATTATTCGAGTAATCACTGCAGCCCTAGTTCATCCATCCATCCATCCATCCATCCATCCATCCATCCATCCATCTTCTACTGCTTTTCCGGAGGTCCGGGTCACGGAGGCAGCAGTTCAAGCAGAGAAGCCCAGACTTCCCTCTCCCCAGCCACCTGCTCCAGCTCTTCAGAGAGGATACCAAGGCGTTCCCAGACCAGCTGGGAGACATAGTCTCTCCACCGAGTCCTGGGTCTGCCCCGGGGTCTCCTCCCAGTGGGACGTGCCCGAAACACCTCAAGTGGGAGGCGTCCAGGAGGCATCCTAATCAGATGCCCATACCACCTCAACTGACTCCTTTCAATGTGGAGGAGCAGCGGTTCTACTCTGAGCCTCTCCCAGATGACTGAGCTCCTCACCCTATCTCTGAGGGTGAGTCCAGCAATCCTACGGAGAAAGCTCATTTCAGCCGCTTGTATCTGCGATGTTGTTCTTTCAGTCATTACCCAAAGCTCGTGACCATAGGTGAGAGTAGGAACGTAGATTGACGGTAAATCGACAGCTTTGCCTTAGAACTAAGCTCCCTCTTCACCACAACAGACCGGTACAACGTCCGCATCACTGCAGATGCTGCTCCAATCCATCTGTCAGTCTCTCATGGATCGTCACCTTATCGTGGTGGGGGGGTTTGCATGTCCCAGTGATCCCAGGAGCTATGTTGTCCGGGGCAATTTGCCTCTGATAGGGTCACCCAAGACAAACTGGTCCTGGGTGAAGGGCCAGACTAAGAACGATCCAACAGACTCTCATGATAAATTCTAGATCAAGGATTCAGTGTACCCCGCCCGGTATGGGGTTACCGGGGCCCCACCCTGGAGCCAGGCCTGGGCGAGTGGCTTGATGGCTAGCGTCTGGTGGCCAGGTTTCCACCCATGGGACTCGGCCCGACTCAGCCCGAAGGAGTTACATGGGTCCACCCTCCAGTGGGCTCACCACCTGCAGGAGGGATCATGGGGGTCCGGTGCTATGTGGATTAGGTGGCGGTCAAAGGCGGAGACCTTGGCAGACTGATCCCAAGCTTTCTAGAGAGATTGACAGCCCTAGTTCAATTTATACAAATTTGTTCAGTTTTTACAATTGATTTTTTCAGTGTGTAATTTAAAATGTAAAAAAAAAAAGAGCTGGTCCTTTCTATGTGATTATTGAAACTGTAAAATATACAGAAAATGCATATTGTGGTATGAAATTTTGGTCATATCACACAGCCCTAAAGCCAACTAACATAAATTTGTCTTAAAGCATAACATAATACATCATTAGTGGACAGGGGTGTGTGGTTTCAGTGGTTGATAGGATATGGCCTGTCCCTGGAGTACAATAAGCACAGAAACATTCGTGAATGAGCCAAGGCTAATGCGAAAAATGCTAGCTTCAGCTAGCCCCCTTGGTGGTGCTAACAGTTTGATGTAGCTTCACAGCAAAAATATAACAAATTAAACCAGAAGGACACGAGGTATGTTATCAACTGTGGACTAACTAACTAACCTGCAATTATATAGCACTTTTCTAGTCACAAAGACCACTCAAAGCGCTTTCACTAGTACTAACCCTCTATTCTAAGGGCCTATAGGAAACAGATATCTAGGGACAATTTAGAACAGCCAATTAACCTAACATGCATGTCTTTGGATTGTGGGAGGAAACCGGAGCGCCCGGAGTAAACCCACGCAGCACAGGGAGAACATGCAAACTCCACACAGAAAGGTTCCAACCCCTGCCAGCCTGGGGATTCGAACCAGGAACCTTCTAGCTGTAAGGCGACAGTGCTAACCATTGCGCCACCTGGTGACTAGTGAACCAGGTGGAAACAGGGATGTCTGTTAGGGTGGCTGAAATCTACAGAAGATAACAATATAAATGCGAGCTTCCTAGTACCACTGTTAGCTCTTAAGCTAATGCCTTTGGCTCCCCACTCATCTACATGACAGACAGCAAGGCTGACCAATAATAAAACAGTGGGCTGGTATCAAGGCTAGTGACGTTTAGCTTTTAGTGGTGTTTCCCATTGCTTGATTGGGCAGCACGGTGGTGCAGTGGTTAGCACTGTTGCCTAACAGCTAGAAGGTTCCAGGTTTGACTCCCCAGGCTGGCAGGGGTAGGAACCTTTCTGTGTGGAGTTTGCATATTCTTCCTGTGCTACGTAGGTTTACTCCGGGGGCTCTGGTTTCCTCCCGCAATCCAGAGACATGCATGTTTGGTTAATTGGTTGTTCTAAATTGTCCCTAGATATCTGTCTCCTGTAGGCCCTTAGAATAGAGGGTTAGTGCTAGTGAAGCTTTTTGAGACTAGAAAAGTGCTGTATAAGTACAGGTCCTTATCCGTGATATGTTCCCTGTATAGCTTTAACACTCTGTGGGTCTGGAAAAAATGGTGTCCAAAAGAGAGTTCAAATCCACTCTTAGAGTTTAATCTTGCTTTTTAATTGTCAAGAATTTAAGGATAAAAATACTCAGTTGAAATTTGCCAAAAAGATTTAAAATCTCAGCTTTTAACCTTAGATGGAAACCTCCTTTGTGTTGTAAATCTGGCTATGCTATGCAGTGATTTTTTTATTTTATTTTTTAAAGGAGTGTGACTTTTGCACAGATAAGACTGAAGTTACAAAGTCTCACAACAAACACATCCAGAGCCCTAGTCATTACCTTTCCCCCAATATCTTCTAAAGTTGTTTTTTTCTGGGAGCAAAATGCCTGATGATGACATTCGATAGTTCTTATTATGACCTATCCAACTTTATAAAGTAAATGTGAGTTTGGCAGAGCCAAAAACCTTGCCTTTAGGAACTGAAGATACCAGAAGTCAGTCAGCCTGAAAGTGATGAGTGAAACTTTTGAAAAAAAAAAAAAAAGTGTAGACTTCAGTGGAGTTTTTTTAAGAGCGTAGATGTGTCAGTTTTATCCAGCAGCAGTTTATGACCTTCACTGATCCCTGCAGCGTGGAGAATCACGTTAAAAACCTTAGCGTCTCCAGAGTCCTGCTCTGTCCATCAATCTTCACCATGGCACTCCTCCTCCTCCCTTTGTCCTCCTCTTCCTCTTCTCCCCCAGGCTCCCGTTCTTCTCACCCCTCGTGGTGGAGCCCAGGGGAGATCGTTTCTCCAGCTCTCTCAGCTCGCTCTAACTTCTCTTCAAGCCAAGGTCGCGGTGCCGATTAAAAAGTATACTCTCCGCTCTGTGGCTTATCAGCTCTGAACTCCTCTCTGCTGGGGGATCAGGGGTGGTAGGCAGCCGGGAAATAGGGATCTCTGTCCTGCAAGACCATAATTTCCCTTGACAACTGGAAATGCTACACTTCCTCAGTGAGCTGCTGAATCCTAAAATGTACCTTATATATAGTCCATTCACTTAACGATGTGTCTATCCACCATTGAATAGGGACAGTTTTTCCCTCCTTTCAATGGACTTTACGTAATTATTGACACAAAGTGGTTTTGTAAGTGTGAGCCGTGCCATATCGAAACACAAAATCAACAAATTATTCTCTCAAATTGAAAGACCACACTCTTGAGGGAGGACTGGAATAAGCTGCCATAAAAAATATGAAATTCTTTCAAATAAGCAAACAAACAGTTTCTCTGGAGGCTCCAACAGCAGCGGTTCAGCGAGTGTGCTTTAAAAAAGAGCTTTCATTATGGCATCATCCGTGCACACACACACACATACACATGCACATCTAGCTTACTAGCTGCTTATCACTTCTCGCTAAGCCACGGGAGAGAAGATATTGGGGACATTCAACATTTTCAGGAGGCAGCTTCATTTCCCGCAGTAAAAGCAGGATTTTTTTGCAAGTCTAAGCAAGAATTGCGATGAACTTCCTATAGCACTCCATCTCTATCCTTACTCCAACCAGCCTTTACAGCTCGTGTTGAGAAGGTTCTCTTCTTATTATAGTGATTATAGAAATGTTCAGCAGACAGATTTGCAGATTTGCACAAGTAGAAGATTTTATTGCGCTTGTGGTGTAGACAGTACACTGTCTACCTGGAGGTTGAACAGATTGCTGCATTCAAATAAACCTCCCCATCAAAGTCAGTTTGGATGTAATTTAAGACTGTTAAGTGTAATTCACAACTTTGGATAGGAAAACTGTGAGATGTATGAATAATGACAGTATCGCTGTTTTAGAATATTTTTGCAGTTTGATAAAAAAATTATTCTCTGATATGATGTACGACATGCAAATACATACTAGATAACTTTTAAGGCAAGTACAGTCACGTTAAAATAAGAAAAATATGCACTACAGTATGATATTCCCATGTTGTTTTAACAACCTATAACATTATTATAGGACGGGAATCAGTAGTTAGCACTGTCACCTTACAGCAAGAAGGTCCTGGGTTCAAACCCAAGAACTGGCCAGCTGGGGACCTTTCTGCATGGAGATTGCATGTTTTTTCCCATGTCTGCTTGGGGTTTCACCAGAGACTCTGGTTTCTTCCTGCACTGTGAAGACATGCACGTTAGGGTAATTCAACTAGGGATTCCAAATCGCTCGTATTCATGAATATGAGGATGAATGGTTGTCTGTCTCTCTGTTTTGGCCATGCAATGGACTGGCAAACTGTCTCATATCCAAAGAAGCTAGGACCGCCAGCCCCTCCATGTCCCAAAATGAATAAGCAGTTAAGAGAAGGAATGAATGCAGGATGGCAATCACATACATGGAACAACAGTATGGAAAGGCAGGTTGATAATGGTATATATTAAAGCTGGAGTAGGCAGAATAATTATGTTTAAATGTGAAATTAAATTAATTATGATCTTATTAGGTAGTGGTGGCCTAATGGTTAGGGATGTGGACTGGTGACTGGAGGGGTCGCCGGTTCAATCCCTGGACCGGCAGGATCAGATCTGGGTGGGACAGATGACATAGCAGTGTTTGCCCCACTCTTATTAACCCTTGAGCAAGGCCCTTGACCCCAGTTGCTCCACTGGAGCTGCTTAGCGGCCACAGGTCAGTCTGTGGTTGTACTGGGCAGCTTCCAGGTGTGAATGGGTAACTGTGAATGTAAACAGGCCATCCTTGAAAGAAAGAGGTTGCCTCTCAATGGATCTCCCCTGTATAAATAAAAGTTAAATACAAAATAAAATAAATAAATATTGCAGTTTTTCAAGCAAGTGGTCTATAACAGAACAGTTATATCACAGCATCTCCTCTGGATTCTGTTCAAACTGCAGAAAGTTTCACATCTCTGATGGTGTCGTTGACCAGTCATTGGTCTTGCCAGCTAGAGGTTTTGTTATTGGGTGTTCAAAAAAAGAGGAAGCCCCTAAGACGTGGACTTTGGTTGGGGAGTGGATTGGGGCTGGGAAAAGAGGGGTATCTGAAGAGCCACACATTTTTTTTTTTAATTTCAGGCATTTTTTCCAGTTTCTTAGATTTCTGCTTGCAGCAGATTTAATGTAATAATTCTTCTATAAACGATGGGTTGGAAGACTGCGATCCTCAACAATATATTTCTAACTGTTGAATAAAAAAAATGTAAACATAATGTTGCTTCCACAGAGGGGAAAAACTAGAAGCTGGCATATCATTTCACCTGCAGATGAACTTTTGGACTTTGGAACACAGGGAGTTACTCTGTCATGTCTGCTGGTACCCATAACAGAAGGTGTTTTTCATGGCGTTCATATTGAATACCCTGTGATGCTCCAGCCTGACCAGTACATCTGACACACACACACACACACACACACACACACACACACACACACACACACACACACACACACACACACACTGCTGCCAGCTGTCTCACAGCAGTCCCGTGATACCTGACCCACATGCTTCTTTCTACACATGGGCACATATTCATACATACAGTCATGTTGCATCTTCATGTAAATGAAAACATAAAGCATCACTTGACTGTAACTCACACTGTGCAGGGAAGTGTAACAGAGAAATATGAGTTAGTGAATTTAACACTCAAGGAAGCAATGTTTCAAATGTATTTTTTGCACCAACACATTTCCTAATAGAAATATACAAAACTTGTAAGATTTGGGGGGTTACATTGTCACATAAAAGGAGGGGAGTCTGACCATGACCTGAATGTATAGTTGGTCATACGCACGTACATGTGGGTTAGGTTAAAAAAAAACAGCTAATATATGAAAATGCACACATAAGGCTTGGTTGATATTACCGTTAGCATGTTGCCTAATGTGAAACAATATACATGTGCTTGACTGGACCATTGTTAGAACTACCCAGGCTTATTTCCGAACATAACATCAGGAAGAAAAAAAAAATTGTCTACAACCTGGGTAGCCGGGTAGACTGCTGGTTTAACCCGCATGGTCGTGTGGGTTATTGTGCCACATTGAATGGTCAATGCACTGACTGAACATGTAAATAAAGAGTCAGTGACAGTTCAGAGCTCAGCGAGGCCTCTGTTGAGCCTGGCGGCACTGTCTCCAGCGAATCTGGGGGCCACCATGGTGGAATTGTGGCTGGTTCAACAACAAAATTCCAGTCCGGATCCCACACTGGCTGGGTCGGCTCGGTTGCTGTTACATGGTCTGGAGCAGGTGGTGGTGTTACCTTTCTCAGACGGCTGGCATGCCATTGAGACCCATCAGCCATCTGGAAGGTGGCTGGTCCAAGTTGAGCAGTGATCTGCATCGGTGGTAACTGGAACATCTGCAACTGATGCAGGCAGTTAGATCGGCAGATCCGGTCCCAGTCGAGCACTGTGAGTGATGGATGTTTCTGCTTCAAGGTGTGCTGCTGCTCTCTCATCATGTGGTTGGTGAACAGCGTTGTTGCTGGGGTGCCGTTTAACGGACATGTTTGGGATGTCGATGGTTGTGGAAGTGAAGTGGTCTCGCTGGTGACCAGATGAACCCCATGATCTTCCGGGTCTTGCGTTGTCACAGACTGGAACTCCTGCAGCAAGGCAGTGGCTCTGGGAGGCTTATGCTGTGTGAGGATTAATCCCCAGTCTTCTGTGCTCCGGTCAGCGTGCAGTGTGAAATAAGGAGCGGCTACACCTATGTTTGGACAAAGCAGACATGGGCTATCAGTGGTCAGACAGAATCCCATGTGATCTGTGATGGAAAGCCTAGCTCATGGAAAAGATCACATCCCAGGATGTTGTCACCGAGGTGTGTCACTTGAAATGTGAATGCTGGGAGGACTCTTGACCCATAGCGAACCGGCAGAGTAATGGTTCCTATCATACTGATTTTTATGTGTCCATACCCGAACAGTTCCACCGCGTCTGGCTTGATCAAATGCAGGGGAAAGAAAGTCTTCACCGTGGCCTTGTCCATCAGGGACCTCACAGCAGCAGTGTCCAGCAGTAGCGGTAGACTGACGCCATTCAACTCTACTGTGCACCACTTGTACGGTATGTTACTGGAGTCCACTGAATGTATGGTGGTTGGACTGGGCTGGCTGAGCGAAGTAAACAGCGGGCTTGCTGGAGCTGAGCGGTACACTTTGGAAAAGTGGTTCAGCTTACAGCAGTGTTGGCACTTGTGTTCTTTGGTGGGGCAGGCATGTGCGCATATCCGGTGTGAGGGAGAGCCACAGTAACCACTTGGCCGTCATGCTTTATTGCCCTGTCTTCAAGTGATGTTAACTTTGGGGTCCTCCAGGGAGGATGCAGGGTCGGTGGGCTCAGCAGCAGGGGTAACAGCTTGTGCTAGCGGAGCAAAGTATGGGGAACGGGGGTTGGAGGCGCCCAACTGGGTGGTTAGCCAAGCCGTGGCCTCTAGCTGGGACGCCAGCTCCACCGCCCTGGAGAGCGGCAGGTCGTCCAGCGCCATTAACAGCTTTGGGTTGGTGGTGTGTTCCGCTAACTGGTCCTGCACCATCTCGTCTTCCAGTTGTGCAAACCTACACGTGTTGGCCAAACAGTGGAGGTCGGTGACATATTACTGGACTGACTCACCTACACCCTGTTGGCATTAGCGAAACCTAATCCTCCTGACTAGCACGCTCTCAGGGGTGGCGAAGTGTCTGGCTAACAAAGCAACACACTCATCGTAGCTATCTGCAGGTTTGAGTGTCCTACAGACACGCTGTCCCTCACTGGTGAGACAGTGGATTAGCATAGCACACAGCCTTAGCTTGCTAGCTTTAGCTAGGTCCATGGCAAACACAAACATTTCGAACGACTCATGCCAATGTGACCAAGGAATGGGCGGCTCACCAGGCAAAGTGAGGAACGGTGGTAGGGGTGTCAGCAGCATTCCCATGTCAATGTTTTCCGAGTTCCTCTTTGTTGCTAGTTGTTGTGTTTGGAAATAATGGGCTGCAGACAGGTCCATGTGTTGAGGTTAACTTTATTAAACATTACCAGAACTTACTAGGAGGGAGCACACAGTGAGGTGAACTGGGAAGGTGGTACACCAAAGGTGGAGAGCAAGAGACTGGCTAGCCCTGGGTAGCCAGCTATTATCCCCTGTGGTGTGATGACGTCATGCATGCGTGCATGCGAGCGAGCGCAGCGTGGTGCGTCATGCCATTTCCCATATATCACAAATGCCTTTGTGGTGATGGACTCTTTGTTTCATCTGAAAATGCGAAGAAAAGCGAACGAAGTGTACTAAATCACTAGCATGCTAACTACTAGCCACCGGCTAGCTACTGACAGTGGCTGCATTTTGATCTCTGGTCTTTTGCAGTACCCACTTAACAGGTATATGTTTTATAAACACTTATTACTTTTGCACTTGCGATATTTAATTTGTTTACATGTGTGTGAAATATTAATAGACATCTTCATGCTGATTGAGATGTTTAGCAACAGTTACTGGCTACATTTAGAAGGGACTATTTTTTTCTCAGCTGCACAAAATAACTGGTTAAGCAAACAAATCATAATATTTTGACCAGTATTGCTGTCATGTAATAAATTGTACTTGTAGAATTGTTGTATAAAAGCAGTATTACACTGGAGGTTGTTACGGTATCATGAATATAGTAACTATGGGTGTGATACTCTAATGGAGGGCATTAGACGTATCACACCCGCAGTTACTATATTCATTGAAACCATACTCCCTCTCATGTAATATTGCTTAATCAACTAAAATAATGTAGTCTTCAGCTGTTCACATGTTCAGTGTTTTCACTTCAACTCCAGTAACAACATGAAAGTGGTCAGAGTTGTTCTGTAGGTATATGCCAGTATCTGTAGTATCCTGTGGATTGATGGAAGCTGGGTAAGTGAGTCACTACATACTTTCACCTACTTTGGAGTCTACAATGATATCAGTGCCAAGGAGGGATGCTGTGCTCATGAGCTCGGCATCTGTTGCCTAAATACTGCATTTCTCCATAGTACTTGAAGCCATATACTCATTGATAGGCTAGTTGATGTAACTGATACTCCCACTCATATGTTGCACAACAGTATCACAGATAGCAACGTGATGGGTGTGTTCATGTTTATGTTTATGTTTATATTTATACTGTATATCTACATATTATTCCATCTAGCTACATTGCTCCGCACTGTGTGTTTATATATTTACATATTTTTTCCACCTAGCTGCAATGCTCCGTACTGTGTTTATATATCTACATATTATTCCATCTAGCTACATTGCGCCGCACTGTGTTTATATATTTACATATTTATTCCATCTAGCTGCAATGCTCCGTACTGTGTGTTTATATACTCATATATTTATCCCATCCAGCTACAATGCTCTACACTGTGTGTGTGTGTGTATATATATATATATATATATATATTTATAGTAATATGTACATATGTATATTAGCTGCTCTTGCTTGCTTGCTTTTTTTTTCTTGCCTTCTGATTGTTGCTCTGAGTGTTGCTATCCCTGTGCTGTTGCAATCCTGGAATTTCCCCGTTGTGGGACTAATAAAGGCTTATCTTATGCTATTCGGTTATGATTTTTCAAGGCTCTACCCAATTGTTCAAGGCTTTACTTGACTTTAGAAGGGGTACCTATTGTTACAAAGCTCTGGTCATTGATTCAAGGTTCTGAAATTTAAATAAAATGTGTCACTTGCCTGCGAGTAGCAAGAGTGGATCCAAGATTACCTAAAATTATACAAAAGGAGTTTAAAAGTAATCCAAAAAACTGAACTATGACAGTATTATACATCGCCAAAGCTATCTAAACATAATGAAAATGCTTGATTTGGGGGGTAATTTATACCCCTCCAGTAGCTCCCCAAACGAACTGAGACAAATTCAAAACCTCTTTCATCTTTTGATCTTCCAATCTTTTCAACAATATTATTTCCAACAAACTATTAAACTCAAACAGTTATCAATTAACAAACTTTGAGATACCCCACCTATCCGTGGATTGCCACTTTATCATGGTGGAAAGGTTTGAGTGCCCAAATGACCCTAGGAGCTATGTTGTTGGGGGCAACTTGCCCCTGACAGGGTCTTTCAAGGCAAACTGGTCCTGGGTGAAGGGCCAGACTAAGAGCGGTCCAGTGGATCTCCATGAAAATGTTACATCAAGGAACCAGTGTACCCAAAGAAGGCACATGGGTCCACCTCATGGGGATCATGGTGCTGCTATGTGAACTGGGCAAAAGTCTGGGCTGCTCTGCTTGGACTGATGCCCCATTAATGGATAAGTGGTAGAAGATGGATGGAAACTTTGAGATAACACTTCCAAACTGATTCATCACACTTTTACTTCAAAAGGAAGTCAAAGTCAATAATCTACTAATCTTCGATTAACTCAGTCTTAGGTTGTATTCACACCAGGATAGTTCGGGGGTCTCGGTTCGACTCAGCGGGGAATGGCTAGAATTTTCACACCTTCATTTGGTTTGGTTTGCATTCACACAGCACTTTACTCAAGCAGACCAAACTGCTTGGACAACGTCATGCAGTTACAACAGCTGCTCATTTGTGGTGCTGTAGCCGAGGCCACCTCTGACCAGGAAGAAAAAATCTCGGCGAAGAAGAGAAATACAGCTCATTGATTGTCCAGGACCGGTATTATGCCAAGAATTGCTCGCTTGCCAAGAATTGCATCCCATGCACCAAAACTATAAAATATAACACTACAGCCAGGCTTGTACACCATTCCCTTCAGCCGAGGCGTTTGTCAGCCACAAACTAATAAAAATAAAGAGCTCCGCTGTCTGTATAAACCCCCGTGCCGCCATCATGTCGCTTAACGTTTTAAAAGCATTGATATTCTTGTGTGCAGCCACAAGCAGCTGAGAAATCTGGTCCTGAGACCAAATATCTATCAGAGCCTGCATCTCCTCCTCACTACTCCAAGTCCAAGAGACATTTTTTTAACTTTTCTCCTCGGCTTTCTCCAGTAAAAGTATTTCTTGGATCTGCGCGGTTGGCTTTTTTGTATTTTCTACCCAAAATGGGGCAGAAGGACCGGGAGCTCTTCAGCTGAATCGGGATGTTGGATTTATTTACCCATGGATTCCTGCCACGGACGTGAAACATGTCAAGCTGGTTGCGGCGGCCCTTGTGGTGCCTTCTGTGGTGACTGGCTGTGTGGTGTCCCGGTGTGGGGGCTCCACAGGATGGTTGCTCCTTCACGTGGTGCCTCGGTGCTGAGAAATGTCTCTTTTATTTTATATGTGTGTAAGAGAAGTAGGGGGTGATGTATGTGTCTGTGTGTGTTGTGCTTGTGGGTATGTTTATGGGAGGGTTGGAAGGGGTGGGGCTGTATTGTGTAAAACATGTAATTAAATGTGTCTATTGTTTTTATCTATGTAAAGCACTTTGCGCTGCATCTAATGTTTTAAAAGTGCTATACAAACAAAGTTCGATTGATTGATTGAAGTTTTCAACTTTTTCAGGTGAGTGACAGCTTCATCTGTCTGCATCTCACCCAGACGGTGAATAATGTCTTTTCATGTATTCACATTGAGTTATAATGTAATCGTGCTGTGTGAAAAATTTGCCCATTCACGTTTTGATGTGAAGGCACCTTACAGTAAATGCCACTTTCTCTTCTCACTGTGTTTTGCTGTGGTTACACAAATGCCGAGGGACACGCCCGCCCTTTGGTCCGCTGGATACTCCGTTTGCATTCACACGGCAAGCGAAGCGCACCAGACTTCGTTTGCAAGCGAACCGAGACCCCCCCTTTTCAGGGAGACCAGAGTTCGCTTGTTTGGTGCGTACCAGAGTTCCAATGCACGTTCAGACGGCACAGAACGAACCGAACTATCCATGTAATACACACTTTGGTCCTTTAGTCCAGACCAAACAGTGGCCTTGTGATTGCGCCCTTAATTTATCTTAGGGGTGATGCTTGGCCTGGGGGGTGATTTCCCCAGGGGAAATTTAGCCCAGGCCAATTCTCACCTGTGGGGAAAAATGGACAGGGGTGCATTCTGGCTTGTTACACCTGTTTCCTCCCACAGTCCAAAGACAGGCACATTAGATTAATTGGCATCAACGGGGGATAAATTGTCCATCGGTATGAATGTGAGCATGAATGGTTGTCTGTCTCCCTGTGTTGGACTGTGATGGACTGGCGATCTGTCCAGGGTGTACCCTGCCTCTCGCCCATAGACGCCACAACCCAAAAATGATTAAGCGGTTAAAAAGATGAATGTAAGAATGACTTTAGAAATTTTAGCATCTGGGTTGCCTTAAAATATTAAGGCTTAATATCAAAGTATTAAGTTGACTGAACTTGAGAAGACAAGTTGTAACTTGTCTTTGTGGTCCATCCATCCATCCATCCATCTTCTTCTGCTTAATCCTTTTCGGGTTGGGGGGGGCGGGGGCCTGGAGCCTATCCCATCATCTTTGGGCGAAAGGCAGGGTACACCCTGGACAGATCGCCAGTCCATCGCAGGGCCAGTATGGAGAGGCAGACAACCATTCACTCTCACAGTCATACTTAAGGACAATCAAATTAAAAAATAAGCCAAGTCAGGTTTTTTAAGTTAGAAAAAAAAAACATTCTTCACAGTGTAGTTTCATCTGTATAATATTTGTAATATCGTCAACCCTCACATGTTTGAAACAGACACTTTTCAGGAAATGAGAAAAAATATGAATTTCACATTACATTCACATTGTTTTTCTAATGCTTGTCTTTAGTTTGATGTTAATAAAAGACACCCAATTGGCTGACTAATATAATTAGTTTATTAAAAAATAAGAATAAATATGGAGATTTAACATCTTCACCTGACAGTGATGACAGACTACAGTACAATAGTGTGAACATTAATAGAGCTATCAAGAATAGTTTTTTTTAAATCATTTATTCAGCTATTCCTCTTACTTTACAAATTAAATACACATTTATTAGGATAATGGTTATTGTTATTACTTTTAACTTGTGGTGTTGGGGTTATCCCATTAATCACCCATTAACGCTTTACCCCCGTTAACGGCAACAAATTTTATGATTGCGGTTAATGACAGTTAACAGCAGAAAGCGCAAACAGTACTTTTTGGTCTAGCAGCTCTCCGTACCAAAGCCGCTCTGGCCACAGACACTGTGCATGCCATGCAGACGTTGTGAAGTCAAACAAGCTGAATTACAGCCATGGAAATCCCCAAAGTGCTGTCATGTTTAAGTTTGGAACGTTATCTGTCGGAGCTCTCACCTGGATAATTGTTACAGCCTCCTCCAAAACTTCACCTGGATGTTGGGTTGTTCTTCTGTGGAAGCTGGCTAGCTGGCTAGTAGCTACAGTGGTGTGAAAAAGTGTTTGCCCCCTTCCTGATTTCTCATTTTTTTGTATGTCACACATAAATGTTTCAGATCATCAAATAAATGTAAATATTAGACAAAGATAACACAAATAAACACAAAATGCAGTTTTTAAAAGAAGGTGTTTATTATTAAGGATAAAAAAAATCCAAACCTACATGGCCCTGTGTGAAAAAGTGATCCCCCACCCCCCCGTCCCCATTAAAACATACATTAACTGTGGTTTATCACATCTTTGGAAAGCTGAGTTCAATTTCTCTAGTCACACCCAGGCCTGAATACTGCCACACCTGTTCTCAATCAAGAAATCACTTAAATAGGACCTGCCTGACAAAGTGAAGGAGACCAAAAGATCCTCAAAAACTAGACATCATGCGGCAATCCAAAGAAATTCAGGAACAAATGAGAACCAAAGTAATTTAGATCTATCAGTCTGGAAAAGGTTATAAAGCCATTTCTAAAGCTTTGGGACTCCAGTGAACCACAGTGAGAGCCATTATCCACAAATGGTGAAACCACTGAACAGTGGTGAACCTTCCCAGGAGTGGCCGGCCGACCAAAATTACCCCGAGTGCAGCGACGACTCATCCAAGAAGTCACAAAAGACCCCACAACAACATCCAAAGAACTGCAGGCCTCACTTGCCTCAGTTAAGGTCAGCGTTCATGACTCCACCATAAGAAAGAGACCGGGCAAAAATGGCCTGCATGGCAGAGTTCCAAGATCAAAACCACTGCTGAGCAAAAAGAACATAAAGGCTTGTCTCAGTTTTGCCAGAAAACATCTTGATGATCCCCAAGACTTTTGGGAAAATACTGTGTGGACTGATGAGACAAAAGTTGAACTTTTTGGAAGGTGTGTGTCCCATTACATTCGGCGTAAAAGTAACACCGCATTTCAGAAGAGGAACATCATACTAACAGTAAAATATGGTGGTGGTAGTGTGATGGTCTGGGGCTGTTTTGCTGCTTCAGGACCTGGAAGGCTTGCTATGGTAAATGGAACCATGAATTCTGCTATCTACCAAAAAATCCTGAAGTCCGGCCATCTGTTCGTGACCTCAAGCTGAAGCGCACTTGGGTTCTGCAGCAGGACAATGATCCAAAACACACCAGCAAGTCCACCTCTGAATGGCTTAACCCTTTATCTGTCCACATTGTATGGACGGGCCGCGCATCCCCAGTGGCACAGCACAGCAACTGCACCGATCAACTTACTGACGTCCCCCAGCTATACTGAGAATTTGTACTGATCTGTATTGATCTGACAGTTCAAAAGGTGGCAGACACACGCCGGAGGAATCATGGCTGACATGGAATACAGCAAAGAAGAAGAAATCCTCATTATTATGATTATTTTTTCCTTTTCGAGCTCACAGCACCAATGTGGTCGCTGCCATGATCAGTCATGGCGGCTGCAATTCTGACTGAAACTGCATGATACGGGAAAAATAGTCGCGTAATACAAACAAAATTCACGTGGGATAATCATAAGAGTTTGTAGATGTGGTAGAGGGTGTAAATGACCGACCAAACGCGAAACAACGACCACGATGGGCGAAAAACTGAGCTCACAGCACCAAGATGGCGGCGCCCACGATCGTCATGGATTCTCACAGGAAAAATGAATCAAACAGGAAAAATAGCCATGTAATACAAACAAAATTCACGTGGGATAATCATAAGAGTTTGTAGATGTGGTAGAGAGTGTAAATGACCGAGCAAACACAAAACATCGACCATGATGGACGAAAACGGACCGGTCACGTGGGTAAGTGAGCCCCCACCACCACCACCACCCGCAACAGGTAAGACATGAATATATGTTTTTTTTCTTTACATTTTATTGATTTTCTGGTTCATATACTTTGAAGATTAGATAAAAACATACCCCTGTAGACAAAACAGCATAAAAAACACAAAACAGATTTGTGTACATGTGTCCAAAGTCCACTTTTGACTGAGTTATGTAATTTATATAGCTGCCACAACATTATGCAAATTAGATGCATACATTTATTCCTATATGAAACTTTGGATCATATTCTACATCTTTCTAATTGACAGTAAGCCATTATCTCTTGCAGCTTTCAAGTTATAGCCTTGGAAATCTGAACTATTTTACTGACAAAATTTTTTTACCACTCTTAACCACTAGGGGCCTTGACCACCCTTTAACTGTTCCTGTCACCATACGGCGACTAGGACAACTAAAGGGTTAACTAAAACAAAATGAAGACTTTGGAGTGGCCTCGTCAAAGTCCTGACCTGAATCCGATTGAGATGCTGTGGCATGACCTTAAAAAGGTGATTCATGCTCGAAAATCTTCCAGTGTGGCTGAATTACAACAATTCTGCAAGGATGAGTGGACCATAATTCCTCCACAGCGCTGTAAAAGACTCATTGCCAGTTATCACAAACATTTGATTGCAGTTGTTGCTGCTAAGGGTGGCCCAACCAGTTATTAGGTTTAGGGGCAATCACTTTTTCACACAGGTCCATGTAGGTTTGGATTTTTTTCCCTTAATAATAAACACCTTCATTTAAAAACAGCATTTGTGTTTACTTGTGTTATCTTTGTCTAATATTTAAATTTGTTTAATGATCTGAAATATTTAAGTGTGAGAAACACACAAAAAAATGAGAAAACAGGAAGGGGGCAAACACATTTTCACACCACTGTACATGCTAGGTTATAGCTGACCTTCAGCAGCTGACATGGACAGAAATTTGCCTGTTTTCATCCTCGTAGCTTTGGGTCCAACTGTTGGAGAATACCAGTCTAAAAAAATTCTCAAGCTGTGTTCATAATGTCCAGTCACTCCCCCGCCATTTTTGCAGCATGGTGGGGTGTCATCACGGGTGAGATAGTTGTTTGTTTATGTTTGCAGTTTCTCTGCTAAAAGGGAAATTGTGTCTGTTGTGACACACGAGGTCCATGGTTTTGTGTTGATCTGCTTAAACGTTGTGGATGGTTGCTATGGAATGAAGAGCAAGCTCTATTTGGGGCTGCTGGGTATTTGGATGTTGAGTTGTGTTGCAGTGATGTTATTGAGCCCCGGCATTCCATTGTTTGCACATGCAGTCTACTTTTGAGAATTTTCTGGAGAATATTCTGAATAGTTTTTTGTCATTTTGGATATGTTGAGAGCTTTAATAAACCTGCAGATGAAGACAGCAAGCATATTTGTCCACTCCCATGTTCATAACATTATGACAAACTTGAAAAATTACCGACGTAAGGTACACTGTATTTGTATGGAAAAAACGCGATTAACGCATTATTAATCGCGATTAACTCAACATTCCAAAAGATTAATCACGATTAAAACTTTTAATCGTCCAACACCACTATTTTTAACACATTACAGCTCTAACTCTGTCAATTAATGTAGTTATTTACTCTACGACTAGAAGTCACTTTTTTCACAATGGCACAATAGGTCTTAATAGCTGCTAGTAAAAGCACTTTCTATTGTTACTTCCTATTGGAGGACAGCCTTGCTTCCATCTATTTGAAAATGTTACAATTTTTGACAGAATCTTAAAATCAAGAACCTTGAAGAGAACCCAAGATTCTGAGGAATATTAAAGAGGTGTTTTGAAAATATCTGTCTAATTAATTTAGACTAAAAAGTGAATTCATGCCTCCATTAATTTTTAAAACAGTCTGTAGACTCATTGCCATATTGCATTTGTATATTTTAAGGTATTCTCAAACTGTCGTATTTTAACCAAAGTTTTAATTTTGAAGAATGTCTCCCTCCCTCAATTTAATCGCCAAAATGATAATCACAGAGGCAGAAGTACAAAACACACACAAACACATGTAACCTACTGGCAGCGATTACACACTCTTAAAGGTAGATGTAGTATGAAAATCAGTGTGAGCACCATGCATATACACACTATATATACAGTACGTACATATACTCCAGTAACAACAGAGGACAAAACTTTAGTTTGGTTGTCACATGGAGCTTCAAGGATGAAGACAAAGGTGTAGCTATCCATCCAAACTCTCTCTCTCCCTCTCTCTCTCTCTCTCTCTCTCTCTCTCTCTCTCTCTCTCTCGCACTCTCTCACACACACACACCCCTCTTCAGAGCAGGCGGGGTAATCCAATATGAAGCAGGTTTGGATTTGCGACACTGCAGCCTTAAATCAGCTCTGACAGGACGACCGCCGCTCGCTCTCACACCCCCCGAGGGTCCATCACATCATGTGTATGTGTACGTTCGTGTGGGTCACCGTGCCAACCAGTCCAGCCGACAATGTCTCCCATCACCTACCTGAGCAGGGTACATGCTCCTAGTTTGCTTTTGTTTTGAGTATTCGGTGGCTGCGTTTTATAGCATGTTACATGTTATACTGATTTGCATTTTCATCTGTGCATTACAGTATGTTTTATTTTTTTAGATTTTTCATATTTAGTGAACATACGCATATCGTCATATCGCACAGCCTTATCAGGAATCAGTTTTTTTCATTGTATAGACTAAAAATGGCAATAAAAGTTTTCTCTTTTGAATTTTTGATGGATTCATCAATATGTTTCCAATATGATTGTGGCTCTATTTGCTCAGTGTTGTGGCTGAAATACTGGTGATATCTTTGTTGGTTGTACCTCTTTACTTGGTCAACATTCCAAGCACATAGTTGCGCCTTTCACATCTCAACTGCTCACAAGAGGCAAATTAATCAGCAAAGAATATTTTAACATAGCAGGGTAAAGGCTGCTGAGTCTTCGAGACATTTGAATATTGTAGCAAACTTGCCTGGAAGAATTCTTCAAAAGTAGAGGATTTGGGTTTATTTTGCTAATCCTGTAATCCCTACTTCACAGCCTCAGAAGTGTAGTATTTAATGTGACTTTAGAACATTTATACAGCTGTGAACAGTAGGCAGGTGTCAATAACATCAACCCCATTCAGCATACTGTTTTCTAAATTCATTCTACATTAACAAAAAAACAACCAAAACACTGAAATTGACATGTCAATGAGCAGTAAGTGCACTGAGAAAAATAAATCATATTTTTAACTAAAACACCGACTTCCCAAGGTACTTTGCACTCTCCACTCTCCACAAATCAAGCACCAACCCCCCACACACCCCAGGTTTGTTATGCTGTATGTTACTGCTTATTAAGAAACAACACCATTAACATGCAAATAACATCTAGCATAGCAACAATCTACTAGACACCCACCTGTCACCTAATCTGGAATATGGGAACATGCAACAATGCAAAATGTGTGTTTAACTACAGTGGTTTGAAAACAATTGGGTAAAAATTACAATATTACCAATAAACATTTATGCATTTTCTTTATTTCATATTGAACAGTAATAAAAATACATACAGTACATACATACTGCACATACAGTACATATATAGATATACAGTTGTGACAGATGTGCAAAAGTCTGGGCACCTAATTTTAAAATAATCATAAAAATTTGCTATTTGTCAAGAAATGTGCAATTTTTTGCACACCTCTATCCTTTAATTCATTTTTAAGGTGCAGTGTGTAACAGTGCAATGTAGAAGTCAGATTTCAAAATACAGATATTTTTCATTATGCTGATCATTACTCCCTTCCAAAGCATTGAGGATAACCTATAGAAGTCATTTGTGTAATTAGAGTTTGGCATATAAACTCAGAAAAGCTTTATAATGGCACAAAAAGGGGACAGTCATGGAAGCGGACCTTCTTCCTCTGTATATAAAAAAAGAAAAACTAATCTTACAATACAGAGAAGACAACAAATTTTTTGTAAAAATGATTATATACTGTATGAATGAAAACAAAATTAATTTTGCTGTAAATTTCAGATTTCACATTACCCAAATTATTACACACTGCACCTCTAAAGGATTTAAATAGCTATTGGGTATATAGTAGATATTAGTCCATGAAATTTAAATAAAATAGGAAATAAAACCTAAAATTCAATATTTTTTTTTCTTACATCTGTATTTATGTATTTTTTCTGTATGTTGTTACTTTGCTATAACTGCCTATGTTTCCTCGAAAGGTGCCTTCACACCAAATGCGAATGGGCGGCACAAATCCATACAAAGTCAATGGAAAGAGGTGAGCACACGCGAAATCGTGCATTCGCGCATTTACATCCGAGGGATAGCGCAGTCATCTGAGTAAAAGTATCAACATTGGAGAGTAAACTAGTTTGAAAATGAGACTGACACTCACCTGGAGACAGAAGGATCGGGAGCTCTTCCGCTGAATCGGGATGTGGGAGTTACTGTATTTACCCAGGGATTCCTGCCACGGACGTGCTAACAAGGCTAGCAAGCTAGCAATGGAAACATCCATCAAGTTTTTGAGGCAGGGACAACTTTTCAGGTGAGCCCCCCGTCAGATAATGTAAACCTAAGCATGGCGTTATTTTGGGGATTTCAGCAGCAGGTTGAACACAGCTGCAGAAGTTATAAAGGCAACTTCGCCTGTCTGCATCTCGCCCAGACGGTGAATTCATGTCTATTCATGTGTTTACATTGAGTTATAATGTAATCATGCTGGGTGAAAAATTCGCGTTTGGTGAAAAGGCACCTTTAGGTACTTCTGAGACAATCAGTTTAAAGTAAAACAGCGCTCATCGTAAACTCATTTACTTCTTACTGGTCAACATTGTTAAGTGTAAAGTTGTGTGAATTATGATGACAACTTAAGGGTAAATGACAGGAGGTATTAAACTGAATAATAAAGTTAACTTCATCACAATGCAAGTATTGTTTTATTTATTTTTTTTAGTGTATCTGCACCGGTTTCACCTTTATACCAACAGCTTTACTCACACTGTTCAACACTCACATACAGAAACACACAAACATTTGTTCTGAATTTGAATAAAATATACAACGAGAGAGAGAATATTCAGAAACATTAACATGGGAAAAACATAAAGGCAGACACACTCCCTGCTGAACGTGGACGTGCTGAAGGTGTGAGGACATTTCCATCTACATGCCTGCTGACTTATTGATGCCACTTGTCAAATATAAATGCATCACTGTGATCCAGCAGAGACACAGAAACATTTTATAAAAAAACAGGAGAAAAGAGGATAGTGCTGTGTCACTTTTCCCCTCCAGAGCTTGTTGGTTTCTCTGTCTGATGTTCGGGGAGCTGGAGGATGAAGACGAGAAGGAGGAGGAGGAGGAGGATGTCAGAGTAGCTTTCAGGCTGGAGAGTGTTTTACTGGAGATATGTGGTGGCCATTTTGTTGTCTTATATGATTTTTTTGTAAGCCTTCAGGCCAGCAATGGTTAAACACTGAACCTCACACACACATATACGCTGGTTACAGTAATGTGAGTAAAATAATCTGCTCTATGAAAATGTTTCTCAGTACTTGTAGTTTTTACCCTTGGGTACATTTGGCTACGCACAGATTGATCTGCTATGAAATGTTTCTTTCTTCTGTTAGTTTAGAAGTTTGCGTACTTAGACATGAGTATTTATTGATTTGGCTTTTATTTAAACCATTACTATTTCCTAAAACTTTACACAGTCCTTCAACTTTCTTTTGTTACAGTGGCACTACAACAGATTACAACTTGTAGTAACAGTGTAGTATCGTGATACTTTGTGTCCATGATACTGTATTGATTCAGAGAAACCAGTGTTGTGATACTTAAATAAAAGTATTAATGAATGTTGCATTTATAGATTCAGTTTTTTTGATTCAAGATTCAGAGGCTTTATTATCATGTACACAGTTAAGAAATGCAACATTTCCTGAGCAATTAAATTCTTACTCTACTCTCCGAACAAAGCAAAGCCCCCCGAAGCTCCTGGGTTTTTATGATTTTTAAGTACCAGAACTGTGCTTAAATGACATAAAACAAACAGCTGAATGCCACTTATTACTGTATAATATTGACTTATGTTCCAAGAAGATAGCATTCCTAAAATATTCCAACAAGCATTATCCATCACATGCTTTAACACTTGATCAAATCAAAATCAGTTAATTTTATCTGTTCCATAATAGAAATAAAATTCCAACATACCATTACTTTTCATAATTTCAGCATTCATTTCAGATCACCAGTTTCAATCTCCATTGAGACTTGAGCAGTTCATTTTGTACAATCACTGATGCAGCCAAGTCTTAGAAATATTCAAAAGTTATGAGTCAATGTCCACTGTGCACTGTCAATTTCAAACTGTTTGGAATCATAAAAGGGGATGGTTAACTTTTATTACCATTTCATTCCCCGTGCAGCCCTCTGTTAATGGCTCTCCACCTGGCCATACGCCACTTCCGGTCCTGCCTGAAAGGGCGCAGCTTCACTGCGTTCGTGGACCACAAGCCGCTAATGTACTTAACGTACTTTATCTTCCTGGAAGATAAAATAAAGCGAAATTCGGCGAATTAGCAGAAAATCACATCCCTGAGAACACGCCGCCATGAATCTTTGAAAAAGCATACAACGAGCCATTTGATTGGTCCAATCGTTTGCAACTATCCAATCGCAGGGCTGTCAAGCTACTGCAATACAGCAGTAGCTTGAACACAACACATCCGGGTTATCGTGGGAGACAACTTCCGGGGAAGCGACGAGCGCTAATGTTATCGTGTTGATTTTTGCTGACGGTGATTAAACTTTAACATGTTTTTTTTTTTAGATTTTACAAGATCACCATAATCTTCAAATTTAGAATTACATTTTAAAAACTAATGAACTAAAATAAAATACATTTTAATTAAATACTCACTATTTATTTTCCAAAGCCACAGGGAGCTGCAGCAGAGGGATGAAAGAGCCACATGCGGCTCCGGAGCCGCGGGTTGCCAACCCCCGAACTAGAGGAAACAAGAAGAATGAAAATTGAAAATTCATTGGATGACTATAGTGGACAATGGCATATTAATATCAGAGGTGATATGAACCTGAGATGGCATAAGCCTATGTACAGTGTGCAAATGAGCAATATACAAATTACAAATTAGCACCCAGTGCTAGAATTTCTCTGTAATGATAATACCCAGTAGACTGTACATGATAATTTAGCAGCAGAGATGATATGGACATGAGACGGGGTGAGACTATATACACTGTCCAAGTGAGCAATGTGCAAATTTAGCAACCAATGTGTGAGTTCCTCCGGCCTGAAGCCAGAAGTGTGAACATTCTGTGCTGGGGTGGGTGCGGTCCTGGAGGATGGCGGCAGCTCTCCTTTGGACTCTGCGGTGGTAGATGCTCTGCAGAGAGGGGAGTGGAGTCCTGATGATCTTCTCCGCTGTCTTCACCACTCTCTGCAGGCGTTTTCAGTCCAGGGCAGTAGTGCTGCCGTACCACGCAGTGATGCAGTCGGTCAAGATGCCCTCGATGATGCACCTGTAGAAATTGTTGAGGATCCTGGGGGACATGCCAGACTTCTTCAGCCTCCTCAGAAAGTACAGCCTCTGTTGAGCTCTCTTAACCAGCTCTGTGGTGTTGTGTACCCACGTAAGGTCCTCACTGACGTGGATGCCCAGGTATTTAAAGCTGCTCACCCTCTCCACCTCAAGCTCCCAGATGAACAGCGGCCGATGGGGTCTCCTCCCCTTCCTTATGTCCACTATCATCTCCTTTGTCTTGTCCGTGTTGAGGGTGAGGTTATTGTCCTCACACCATGACACCAGGCTGGCCACCTCCCTTCTGTAGGATGTTTCGTCATCACCAGTGATGCGTCCTATCCCTTCTGTGTCGCCCGCGAACTTTAAGATGATATTGTCCTTATGAGAGGCAACACAGTCGTGGGTGAAGAGGCTGTAGAGGATGGGGCTGAGAACACAACCCTGTGGGACACCTGTGTTCGTGATGATGCTGGCTGAGGTCCTGTTACCCATCCTGACAGACTGTGGCCTGCCAGTCAGAAAGTCCAGTAGCCAGTCACAGAGGGTGGGGTGCAGGCCAAGTGAAGACAGTTTGTCAGTGTGTTTGTGGGGAATGACCGTGTTGAAGGCGGAGCTGTAGTCGACAAAGAGCATCCTAATGTAGGAGTCTTTATCTTCCAGGTGGGAGAGAGAATAATGGAGTGCTGCAGCAATGGCATCTGAGGTGGACCTGTTGGGCCAGTAGGCACACTGCAGGGGTCCAGGCTGTCTGGTATGCTGTCCTGAATGAGGGGCAGCACCCACTCTCTTGAAGCACTTCATGATGATTGGAGTGAGTGCTACCGGTCTGTATTCATTCAGACAGGTCAGTGGGCTCTTTTTGGAGAGGGGGATGATGGTTGTGGTTTTGAAGCAGGACTAGGCTATGTTCTGGTTGAGGGAGAGGTTGAAGATGGATGTGAGAACGTCAGTCAGCTCGGCAGCACATACTGAGAGCCCGCCCAGGGATGTTGTCTGGTCCTGCTGCCTTGCAGGGGTTGATATTCCTCAGTGCTTTGTTTACTTGAGACTTTTAGTGGTGGTGGTGGGGGGGTGCATGTGTGTGTGTGCTTCATCTCTGCACTGTAGCTGGTGGTCTCAAAGCTCGTGTAAAAGATGTTGAGATCATTCGGTAGGCTGTCTGTGGAGCTAGTGGTGCTGCTGTTGGTCCTCTTGTAGTCTGTGATGTGTTGCAGGCCTTGCCACATGTGCCCCGGGTCAGGAATGGAGTAGAGGCTGTCCAGCTTTTCCCTGTACTGCCTCTTGGCTATTGTAGCCTTCCTCAGTCCATACTCTGCAGCTTTGCACTTGACCTCAATTCCTGATTTAAACACAAGAGAGTGAGCATGCAGCATCTGATGTACCAGACTGTTGATCCAGGGCTTCTGGTTGGGGAACTTTCTGACTTGTATGGTGGGTACGATGGTATCAACACATGTGCTGATGTACCCAGTCACATACTCAGCATAGTCCTGTATGTTTACAGAAGAGTCTTCCCGGGTGGCTGCAGCTTTAAACACATCCCAGTCTGTACAGGCAAAACAGTCTTGCAGAGTGCTCTCAGCCTCTGGAGTCCAGCATTTAATTTGCTTAATAACAGGGTTTGTTTGTTTCAGCTTTTGTCTGTAGGCTAGGTACATAAACAAGGAGATGTGATCTGACTGTCCAAAGTGGGGGCGGGGTGCCGGTCTGTATGCGCTGCGTATATTGGTGTCAACGTGATCCAGTGCGTTCTTATCACAGGTGGGAATGTCCACATGCTGGTAGTATTTGGGAAGTACAGTCCATAAATTGCACTGGTTAAAGTCACCAGCATCAATAAAAACAGCATTGGGATGGGTCGCCTCTACTGCGTATCGGAGTAGTAAAAACAATTGATTTTTGAATGCATAAATCTTCATGCTCCACCTCTGCTCCGTGCATCTATGACATGTCTAGACTTTGGACAGGAGGCTGTATATACTGTATGCGTCATTTTTTTCATCTGGTAGGCTAATCTGGAGTCTCACCCAGCCTGATAGGTAGTATAAATGTGCTGCCTTGCCAGTTTGTTCATCGGCTATACAAAACAGAAGAAAAGCAAGAGCCACGCATATTAGCAACAACAACGGAAACTGCACATAGGAAGAGGAGGTCATGTGTTTACTGCCTTTGGGGGAAGACAAAGCTAAAAAAAGAAAAGAGGAGAAGGTGTAATAGTCTGCTTCTGCATCTTCAATTTCATTTTCCGCATCGTCGTCATCATCTACTTTGACTTTGTATGCTGTGTCGGTAGTGACACCTCATGAATGGGAGGTTGGATCTTGTGCATGTGCAGCCAACGCACCCAGGTAATGCACTCAGCTGCAGAGGGCCCCACAGAGCCTAGCAGACTGGAGATGGTGATGTAATTTTCAACACAGAAAACCTAGCGCTCGAGCAGACACGCAGAGCGATGGTGGAGCATAAATGTTCACTGTCTGGCTAGTTCAGCACAGCAAAGGAGTGACTGATGAGATCTAGCTGGTACTTGAACAAGACAAAGATCGGAATTGGAAACCCCAATATATGATACTGCAATATTCTGTGTATTGTGAGATCGTGGCCCAGGTATCGGGATAATATCATATCATAGAGCTTCTGGTGATTCCCACCCCTACTACAACTAAATACATAAACTTTATTGTGATAAATGTAAAGCTTAGTGCGTCCAAAAAGTGTTTGTGATTAGTCAGAAATGTAAATAGAAATTTAAAGTATCTCATTGTCAAAAATAATGCAAAACAACATTTTGTGATTGTCTTAACAGATGCCATGGAGAGTTGGTTAACTCTAATTTTGAATTGATTCATTCACTCATTCATTCATTCATTCATTCATTCATTCACCTCCATCTACCTCTTCCAAGGAGGTAATGTAATTAATGTGGTTTGTCTGTCTGTCTGTTTGTTAGCAGGATTACGCAAAAACTACAGCCTTGGCGGAGGTATACGCTCTTTCAACTTTCAAAGCTGGCTGCAAATCTCACGAGACAAGATATTACTTCCACTGAAAAGAGTGTATATCTCCACCAAAGCTGCTTCAAGGTCCTTGGTGGAGGTATGCAGTCTCAGATCATCACCAAAATTTAATGGCTTCATCCTTGGCCCAAGGGCTATCTCTGGTAAAAATGTTATCAAAATCCATCTGGTGGTTTTTCGTAATCCTGCTAACAAACAGATAGACAGACAGACAGACAAACCACCCCAATTGCATTACCTCCTGTGGCAGAGAGCACATACCTTGACAGAGATATGCACCCTCAGTGCTTTTCTAGTTCATTCATTCATTCATTCATTCATCCATTCACTGTTTTCATCTTCTGAACCACTTAATCCTCACTAGTCAATCACAGTTATTCCTAAAATTCTTAAAATCTATCATTTTAATTGGCAATTCTACTTTTAGTTTTAAATATTTTCACACAGCAATTGTGTTGTTGAATCACTTCAACTCATTATTATACTTTAAATGACCCCCCCAACCAAAAAAAGAAAGACAAAGAAAAGCTATGTTGTTTCCATAAAGTTTGTTTAGTACTGCTTTTCATTGTTCAGTCATTAAGAGAGACTAATGGTGCATTCTTCAGATTTTCTTCATTTACAGTGAAAAATCAAATCAACCTTTATACTCATTTTGCAGTTGCATTAGTACAGCCTGAAACCAGAGCATCCCACACAATTAAAACATTCACACATGAATAGAATAAATAAATCAGATATGCAGGTCCTGCGAAAAATGTACAAGTTAAATAGTGCAAATTAGATAAAATGCACACACTGGCACAGGTGCTCCGTTGCGCCATAAGCCCCTACTGGTCAAGATTTTTTTCAAGAAAATATTCAGTTCAGATGTCAGAGATTTCCAAGGCTATAACTTCAAAGTGGTAAGAGATAATGGCTTACTGTCAATTAGAAAGATGTAGAACATGTTCCAAAGTTTGAGATAGGAGTAATTTATGCATCTAATTTGCATAATGCCATGGCAGCCATATCGAATTACATAACTTTCAGTCAAAAGTGGACTTTGGACATATTTACACAAAGAATGGTTTTGTTTTTTGTCACCGTTTTTTGTTTTGGGCATTTTGTTATCTTATCTTCAAAGTATATGAACCAGAAAATCAGTTACAATGTAAACAAACAAACAAATTTGTCACTTACTGCTGGCTGGGGCAGCTCACTCGCTTCATCCTTTTGCGGCATCCTGATCGTTATTTTCTCTTCTGTCGGTCATTTTATTTTTCCCCCTCACATCCAGAAACTGTTATGATTATTCCACCTCAATCTCGCTTTTATCCCACTGCTATTTATCTTATATAGGGGCGGCAGTGGCTCAGGAGGAGGAGCAGGTCATCCAATAACCACATGGTTGGCAGTTCAAATCCTGTTCTCCCCAGATATCCTGCCGTTGTGTCCCTGGGCAAGACACTTCACCCCCAATTGCTCCTGGTGGGTCTGGAAGCGCCATGTTAGGCAGCATGCCACCATCAGTGTGTTAATGTGTGTGTGAATGGGTGGATAGCAGGATTTGTAAAGTGCTTTGGTCATCAAGAGATGAGAATAAAAGCGCTATATAAGTGAATGCCATTTACCATTTTATATGATGACACGGAACCGGCACAATTGTTCTCTCCAGTCACATGGTGCTGGGGGTAATGGCAGGTGCAAATCAACCAGCTTTGCCCACCCTCTGTTATAACAAAATGTATATATTTACCTTCATAAGCTAAATAATCTCTTTTTAGAATCATAGTTGGCAAATTCAGGAGCAAATGCTTCCTCAGTCTTCCTCAGTCTTGCGATTGAGTAAGATCTAGATTTGTTTACAAACTCTTCTTCTCTGGTGAGGTTTCAGGATGGTTCTATGCCCGCCATAATTCCTCCAAGGCAAGAGCAGTAAGTTATACGTACGTATTTGCCATCTTGTGAGGTGGAATCCTTTGTACAACTTAAATCAACTGGGGAGATTTTGTCCACGTCATATAACATCACATGACAGGTGCTATGCTGCGCCTGCGCCAGTGGGGGCGCTATCTGTCCATGAAATCTTGCCACATTAAGGGTTAAGTAAAAAGACAGAATTTAGGATTTAAAGTGTCTGTGCAACCAAGTAGCAGTAACATGTTGAGTTGCTATTTAGCAACTTCACAGTCTGTGGATGCAAGCTATTTAAACATCTGGTTGTTCATGCTTTAATACTACAGTACCTTTTACCTAATGGAAGGAGATCTATGTGTTTGTCAAGGCTGTGGCCCATGTCATTACCCTCTACATAATTTAAATTATTTAAATGTAAGTGCAGCAGAAATGGGGAATTTATGTTGTTTCTCTTTGTTATGGCTTTGGACTTTGATTAATAATATTATTAGATATTAGATTTAATATCCCTTACAGAGACTTGGTTAGGGCAAGAGGTTTATGTTGGTTTAAATTAATCAACTCCCTCTGGTTATTTAAGCTATCAAAATCCCAGAAGTTCTGGTCGTGGAGGAGGAGTAGTGACAATTTACCATTCTAAATTACTAGTTAATGTAAAGCAAAAAACATGTTTTAATTCCTTTGAGGGCCTGGTCCTCAGTATTGGGCATATTAGTAATCTTAGGTTAAACCCAATTTCCCTTGCCATAGTTTATCATCCTCCCTTAGCCTACTCAGAGTTTTTATCCGAATTTGCCGAATTCTTAGCTGATTTAGTGCTGAAATCTGATAGAATAATTATAGTAGGGGATTTTAATATACATGTAGATGTAGATAGTAACTGTCTTAATAAGGCATTTAATTCAATATTAGACTCGAAGGGGCTTTCTCAGAAAGTAGAAAATTCTACCCATTATCTCCACCACACATTGGACCTTGTTCTGACATATGGCATAGAAATAGAAAATCTGGTAGTGTCTCCTCATAATCCTGTACTGTCAGACCACTGTCTGTTAACTTTTGATTTCACTATTCCTGACTATTTGATTCCTTAAGAAAAATATTACTACAGTAGATGTCTTTCAGATGATGTTGTTGCCAAATTTATGCAGATTGTCTCCTCTATGCCATGTGTCAACACAATGGAAATAAGCTATGGAGAGCTTGCTCCTTCTGTAATTGATAGCATAATGTTACAGCTTCTCTGCATCAGACTCTAGACTTAGTGGCCCCTTTAAAAAAGAAAAAGGCCAATCAGAGATTTCTAAGCCCTTGGTTTAACACAGAAACGCGTAGCTTAAAACAGAAGACTTGTCAATTAGAAAGAAAATGGCGTTCCACTAATTAAGATGAAAACTATTCAGCTTGGAGAACTCATCTTTTAATTTATAAAAAATCTCTTAGAAAAGCTAGAACAAGTTATTATTCTGCATTAATAGAAGAGAACAAGAATAATCCCAGGTTTCTTTTCAGCACTGTAGCCAGGCTGACAAAGAGCCAGGTCTCTGTCAATCGTAGCATTCCCTTAGAGCTTACTATTCAGGACTTTATGAACTTTTTCAACCATAAAATTTCATCTATTAGAGGTAATAGATGGGCTGCACGGTGGCGCAGTGGTTAGCACTGCGGCAGCACAGTTTACCCTTGGCCGGGGGATCGTGGGGATCGTGGGTTCAATCCCAGCCCCCGACCAACAGTGATCTGTGTGGAGTTTGCATGTTCTCCCCGTGTATACGTGGGTTTACCCCGGGATTTCTCCGGTTTCCTCCCACATGCCAAAAACATGCAGGTTAGGTTAATTGGAGACTCTAAAGTGGCCCTAGGTGTGAATGTGTGTGTGAATGGTTAAGGGATAGTGCCGTATCGTGGCTGCTTCATCCATCCAGGTGATGGATGACCCTCAATTTCCCCTCTGGGGATCAATAAAGAATACTAAATCTAAAAAATCTAAAAAAAAAATAAAATCAGTCAGATTCTTCCCACCGTTAACTTAAATACAACATCTACTACAACTCCACTTAACTTGAACTTAAAATTAACTCCAATTGACCTTTTAGAGTAAGATAAAATAATTTCCTCATTCAAGCCTTCAACTTGTCTTTTAGACCCTATTCCTACCAGGTTATTTAAAAAAGTCTTCCCATTTATTGGCAGCCGTATTCTTCAAATAATCAATTCTTCTTTAACATTAGGCCATGTACTGCAGGCTTTTAAAACTGCTGTAATTAAACCCTTACTCAAAAAGCCAACACTGGATCCAGGAGTTTTAGCTAACTATAGATCTCTAATCTGCCTTTCATTTCAAAAATCTTTGAAAGAGTTGTTGTTACACAATTACTTGATCACTTGCAGGGAAGTGGTTTATTTGAAGAGTTTCAATCTGGGTTTAGAATCCACCATAGTACTGAAACAGCCTTAGTGAAGGTCACTAATGACCTCCTTATCACATCTGATAATGGACTTGTTTCTGTACTTGACATTTTAGACCTTAGTGCAGCCTTTGACATTATCGACCATAATATTCTACTCGATAGATTAAAACACTATGTTGGACTAATGGAACTTCGCTGCAGTGGTTTAGATCTTATTTTTCTGATAGGCTCCAGTTTGTTCATGTCAATAATGAGTTTTCTTCCAACTCAAAGCTCAGTCGTGGAATTCCACAGGGATCTGTGCTAGGCTCTACTCTTTTTAGTTTATACATGCTTCCGTTAGGCAACATCATTAGAAAGCACTGTATACATTTTCATTGTTATGCAGATGACACACAATTATACCTGTCAATGAAGCCAGATGATAGTAATCAATTAGCCAAGTTAGAAGCCTGTCTTAAAGAAATCAAAGATTGGATGACTTCTAATTTCCTGCTTTTAAATTCAGATAAAACTGAAGTCATTCTTGTTGGTCCAAAAAACCTTAGAAACACCTTTCCAAATCAAACTCTTAGTTTGGATGTGGTTACTCTTTCTCTTAATAGTTCTGTGAGGAACCTTGGCATTATTTTTGATCAAGATCTGTTTTTCAATTCACATATTAAATTTGTTTCTAAGGCTGCCTTCTATCATTTGCGTAATATTGCCAAGATTAGGAGCAACTTGTCTCAGAGTGATGCTGAGAAACTGATCCACGCTTTTGTTAGCTCTAGATTCGATTATTGTAACTCTTTATTATCAGGTTGTTCTAAAATATCTTTAAAAAGTCTTCAGTTGATCCAAAATGCTGCTGCAAGAGTTTTAACAGGTACTAGTAAGAGAGATCATATCTCTCTGGTTTTGGCCTCCCTTCATTGGCTTCCCATAGAGTGCAGAATTAAGTTTAAAATCCTTCTTCTCACTTACAAAGCTCTTAACAATCAGGCCTCTTTTTATTTAAAAGATCTGATACTACCCTATGATCCTAATAGTGCATTACGCTCCCAAAATGCTGGATTACTTGTAATACCTAGAATCTCCAAAAGTACAATGGGACGCAGAGCCTTCAGTTATCAAGCTCCTTCCCTGTGGAACCAGTTACCAATCTGGATTCGGGAGTCAGACTCGATCTCTGTTTTTAAGAATAGGGTAAAATCCTTCCTTTTTGATATAGCTTACAATTAGGAGGGCTCATGTGTCTCTAAACCCTCCCTTAGTTATGCTGCTAATAGATTTAGACAGCCAGGGGACCTCCAATAATGTACTAGGCTACTCCCCTTTAATGTTTGCTCTCTACATGTCTGTTCTTTCCATCTTCTCTATCCCCTCACCCCCCAGCCAGTCACAGCAGATGACTGCCCCTCCCTGAGCCTGGTTCTGCTAGAGGTTTCTTCCTTTGAAAAGGGAGTTTTTCTTCTCCACTGTCTCCAAGTGCTTGCTCACAGAGGATCGCCTGATTGCTGGGGTCTCTCTGCAATGGTGGGGGTTTCCCCAACATTTGAAAGTGCCATATGAGATGAGTGTTGTTGTGAAATGGCGCTATATAAATAAAGTTGAATTGAATTGAATTGAATTGAATTAGCAGAATCTCCAAAATATTATGAAGTCATGGCTGTTACAAAATATTATACTCTGGACAGCCTGAGATTTTATATTCCAGAAGTGGAGGTGAAAAAAGACTCTATAGACAAATGTATTGAGAGTCTAGTAATAACTCTGGAGTTTTGTTTGATACAAATCAATTCCTTCATAGACAAAGAAAATAATGTTGTATAAATGAAAGAATGGGCAGTGAGGCTTCATATTATTGATAATCATTGTATCAGTTGTTACAGCTGAAAAGCATAGCCAGAACTTAAAATACTTGAGTATAAGATAAGATAAGATAAGATAAGCCTTTATTAGTCCCACAACGGGGAAATTCCAGGATTGCAACAGCACAGGGATAGCAACACTCAGAGCAACAATCAGAAGGCAAGAAAAAAAAACAAGCAAGCAAGAGCAGCTAATATACATATGTACATATTACTATAAAATATATATACACACACACACACACAGACACACAGTGCAGAGCATTGTAGCTGGATGGAATAAATATATGAATATATGAACACACAGTGCAGAGCATTGTAGCTAGATGGAATAAATATGTAAATATATAAACACCCACAGTACGGAGCATTGCAGCTAGGTGGAATAAATATGCAAGTATATAAACACACACAGTGCGGAGCAATGTAGCTAGATGGAATAATATGTAGATATATAAAAACACAGTGCGGAGCATTGTAGCTAGATGGAATAAATATGTAAATATATAAACACACACAGTGCAGAGCATTGTTGCTAGGTGGGATGAAACAGCATAACCGTCTACTTAGTTATCCTACATGGTATGATTATGTGCCCATACATATTCTCACCCTCCATAGCGACCGGTATGTTCCTAGTTGTATGCCAGAGAGGACCATTGTGTAAGTCTATTGCATCTTTTGCATTCAAAAAAAACTATTAGTTTGTTACGTCTTTTTGCTATCTCTGCGAGCAGCCCTGCTTAGGTTGTACAGTCTGACAGCCGTTGGTAGGAAGGACCTACGAAACGAGTATAGTTGCACTTCTGAAATCAATTTTGAAAGGTCATACTTAGCCAGAGTGGCCCAGTGGTAGAGCATCTGCCCCACAGCCGGGAACTTGTAGGTTCACATCCCTGCTGTGTCATACCAAAGACCATGGAAAAATGGTATTTCCGCCTTCTAACGTGGTACTTAGCATAATAGAATGGGGAAAGAAAAGTTGGTTGCCCAGCCACTGGGGAGGAACACAAGCCAGTGTACCCCTAGTGCCGGTCTCAAGCCTGTGTCAGAGCAGAGTGTTGAGTCAGGAGGAGCATCCTTTTCAACTTCAATATGAAGACTCGTGATCCGCTGTGGCAACCCCAATATGGAGCAGCCAAAAGAAGAAGAATACTACTTTAACCAATTCACTGATCACATAAATTCAAACCTAACTGGAATGGATCTAACTTTGACAACTATTTCTCTTTTTACAAAACTGCTTTAGTCTTCTAGTGTATTCTTTCCATGCCTACAACAGTTCTCAAAAGTTTAATTTCTTTATAAGTTTGTGTTGCTGACTTTTCAATACACACTGTGTTGGCAGTACTTTATGCCTTGAGTTTGCCACCGAGGGGCATTCCTTCTCACTGAACTGAAAGTGTAGTCCTCATCATTCTCTCCGTGCTGCAGACGTCAATTTTGTCCTCACAGAGAAGGAGGTTGCAGGTGTGTTGATGAGCAAACAGCCGGCTCCATCATCACTGTGACTGTGGAAACCCCGAACCTGCTTCACTATGTTCAATGAGACGTGAAGAAAAGAAGCTTTCTGCACTGATGTGTCGAGATGTGTTGAGGGCTGCATAACATACAAAGAACGGAATTACCAGTGAAAACAGATGCCTTGTTATGGCCCTGCTGCTCATTTTCTAGTGTTGTTTGGTAAGATACTTTAAGTCTTGTCCACACAGTAGATGTAGTTATAGAAAACGCCTAATAATGAGGTCTAACACATCACCCATGATGACTAGGGTCCAAGCCCTACACCTTAAACCAGGGGTTGGCAACCTCTCCCATGGAAAGATTTGAGAAATGTTTGTTAAAAGGGAAAGTCTCTGGGGTCCACTTACCAAGACTAGTCTAATAAAGGATGTATAAATAGTTTAGAAGTAGGTTGTTAATTAGGTTGTAAACACTGTATAAATCACCAATAAGCTGTTACAACACATGAGATAAAAAGGGAAATATTATTACTTCTTGCCAATTAGTCTAAGCTTGCAGCGGAGGGCGAAGGACAGAGCTGCGTGGAGGAATCTGATCAGGCCTAAATGAAACAGTCGTCGCCCCCGACAGACTGCTGTGATGATGATGATGATCTGTTCTGTCAAACCTCAGATGTCAGTTGATGTAGATTACTCTCTTTTCTCATCAACAAGCTTTTCACCATCAGATAATCACTAGCATGCAAGCACAGTAAGCACTTTTATCCAAAAGTTCTCAATTTAGTAACCTTGCATTGTAGTGTACCATGTCTCAAAAGTGTTATATATTGCTCATTCATGACTTATAAATGATTTATAAGATAATTGATAACTTTCCTATGATACATTATATAAATGCTTTAATAGGGCAGTCTTATTGTAAATGATGATGGGATTAATAAAGTACCAAAAAAAAACTGAGTCAGGCTTGAGCCGACATAGGAGATAGTCCGCTAAGATTAGCCATAGTGATGTAGGGCTGCAATGATTACTTGAATAATTCAAATAATTCAAGTACAAAAATTTATCGATTCACAATCTACGCTTTGACGTACTTTAATGTAGCATTTCTGGTCTATATGACCTTCTTCCGGTACGACCTTCTTCCGGTCATGCTATGTAAACAAGATAGTTTAATAGGCAAGGTAGTTTAAACAAGAAGTTTAATGGCACCGCATCAGAGCCAGTGATGACAAAAAAGAAGAAAGTCACAAAAAAAACGACAAAAGTATCACAAGTCTGGGATCATTTCAAGCTCAAATTGAAGGAAAACATTGTGCAGCGTCTCCCAGCTAGTCTGGGAACGCCTTGGTATCCCCTCTGAAGAGCTGGAGCAGGTGGCTGGGGAGAGGAAAGTCTGGGCTTCTCTGCTTGAACTGCTGCCTCCGCGACCCGGACCTCCGGAAAAGCGGTAGAAGATGGATGGATGGATGGATTGTGCAGCGTGTACAGAGTAAAGCCGAGCGAAGAGTTAGCATGCTACAACGTCGATGTTACAGTGTCTTGGCAGAAAGCATCCTACATCATGCACAGCCAGCGCACCCGGGACAAGGTACGTTATTGACATTTTAAATTAAGATGAATAGAATGTAGTCATTCATTCATTCATTCATCTTCTTCCGCTTAGTCCTTTTTGGGTCGCAGGGGGGCCAGCTACGCTAATTATGCTTATATGACCAAAGAACATATAGCCACCACTGCTAGCATCCGCTAGCGGCTGGCAAATGGAACTTTATGGTGTAATGTAACGTTTAAAGTTATGCTCTATGCAGTAACCATTGCAATAAGCATTGCAATAAATATGTACCTGTGTTAGTAGTAGTAGATTAGTTTATTTGACAGGGACAGTGCAATAAACATAGACAATTAATCAAAGACAATTAATCTGATGTGTTGCACATAGAGTGTATAGCTATTAGCTAATTTGCAACTCTTGTCCCTGGATGGGCTTTAGAAAAAAGAATCAAGATAAAAAATATACACAATAATCACATACATCAATGCAGAAAAATTATAAATACACAATTATAAATATTATATTATAAATACACAAATATAACAGCCTGACTCACATTTAACATAAATATTATAAATATTATAAATACACAAATATAACAGCCCGACTCACATTTAACACATATAACATAACTCACATTTGCCTATTTCAGGCCTTCCTCCCTCCGTCACTCACTATAAACAAACACATTTATTCCTTCCCTTCATTCACTCTCACTTTGCAGACAGTTAATTCATACATGAGTACATTCTTGTTTATTTTTCAGCCAGTTTTTAACATTTTTAGTGAATGTTTTAAAGTCCGTTATTATTTTAATTTCATTTGGCATTGTGTTCCAGATGTGACTGCCCTTTATAGAGAAAGCTGTTTGTCCAAATGTGGTTCTGCGGTGGAATATTTTACAGTTATTGTTAACAGAACTCCTGGTGGCTCTGCTGCTGTCCTGTCTTTGGACGAAACCAGCAAGTGGCTCGGGTGCTGATTTATGGAAACATTTGAACGTTAATTTCAGAAGACAGAGGTCAATGAAGCTCTCAAAACTCAATAGGTTGTATTTTTTTAAAACATTACAGTGATGCCACCTAATGGGCTTTTTGTCCAAGATTTTTAGGGTTTGATTATATAATGAACCTATATGTCTTATTGTGGAAGGGGCTGCTTGAGCCCAGACTGTCAAACAGTATGATATATGAGAAAAAACCATAGAATGCATATACAGTGCAGCTGCTGTTATTGAGTGTTTGGTGCAATTGCTCCTGCTCTTTAGGAAAGAAAGTTCTGCACGTTAGTCAGTGCAAGTTTCTTTAAAAAAGTATCCGATTACTTGAGTAATCATTGATTAGAGTGATTGATTGCTTGAGCTGTAAAATAGTTGTTAGCTGCAGCCCTATAGTGATGTAAGAGGGAGGGTGGAGTTAAATACAGCTTTAGGGATTTAATGAGACTGAAACCAGCTGTTCTGTGAAAGGCTACAAAAGATGATTCACAATGATGCTGCAATAATTAAATAATTTAAGGCAATTTGACCAAAATATGTCACAAACATTCTTTAAGACCTGTGGGAGCTGTCAGAATGTGGGAAACGTGGCAGTGAACAGGACCCCAGATATCTACAAATGAAGATAATGGGAATCAAAATAATCTGGAAAATAAATATTTAAGTTTTAATATAATCCTAAAAATGGACATATTACAGAAACTAAAATCTTCAGCTTTCAGATTCAGCTCCTGCATTGTTCCCCAGAGTCTGTTAAGAAATGTGTAAAGCAGGTCAATGAATCCCTGTGTGTTGGCTGCAGTAAGCCTCTCATTCCAGCAGCATTAGGGTGACACAGCTCTGTCAACAGAGACTCCATTTCCCACAAAACCCTGCTCACAAGTGACTTCTCAGATAACACAGTAGGTGTCAGGACTTTAAGACATGATGACAGACCGAGGGATGTGATGGATTGAAGTGGCCCACCAGGGCGACAGCTGCCATGTGGGCACGTAGGAGCAGGTTTGTGCAGTGACAGAGCCAGAATGGAGCCGCAGCCAAGAGGTCACAAGTTCAGACTGCAGATGAGCCCACATTTGAACCTGATTAGCAATCTGTCTGCAGTGAAGTTTGTTTGTTGCTTACATTTGTTGTCTGGTCTTGTTGACGTTTATACTGTTTTTTTGTGATGGGTACATAGTGTTTGCAGCAGCAATCAAATAAGGGCCCCTTTACACAGCATGAGTATCATTGGGTGACCACTGGGAGGAAAAAAAAATGGCCCAGTCTTTAAATGATCTCCTAAAGCCCTGAAAAAGCTGTTTCCATGTAAATGTTTGGGGGATCCTTGTGTGATCAAAAACATTTTTTGGCAACTTTCATTGTGATCTATAGAGATATTTGAAAGAGCCTTGAAATATCATTGAGAGACCAGAAGAGATCGCTGAGGGATCATTGAGAGTTTCTTGGGTGACCAAGGCAGTTGCTGAGCACTTGAAAGGTTTCTAGCACTGTTCCAGCCCCTTTACACAGGGGTAATGATCATTGTTGAGCAATGGAAAAATAGCCAGATCTCTCAATGATCTTTCAATGATCTCTCAGCAATTGCCACAATCTCTCAGTGATCTCTCACTGATCTTCCAGTGATCTCCACAGTCGCCATGATCTCCTCAAAGTTTTGACTCAGTCCAAAACAATCTCAATGATCACCAAAGGAAAGTGATCTCTCAAGGAGCTGTCTAGGGGCACTCAACAATCTTATTGATCTCCCAGCAATCTCCACCGAGGTCTTTCAGTAAACTCTATTGGTCTTTCATCAAATCATTGGTGCTCCTTGAGCAGTCAACAGTCTCATCAATCTCCCAATGATCTCTCAGTAAGCTTTTTATGATCCATCAATGCTCTTTCAGTGAATGCCAAATTGCTCTATCCCAAAGGTAGAGATTGCTGAGAGATCAGTGAAGGATCATGCAGCATTCAATGAAAGACCAGGATAAATCATTGACAGACCATTGTTGGACATCACTGAGAGATCATTGGAGGATTGATGAGATTGTTGGGCATGCCTTGACAGCTCATTGAGAGGTCGCTACCCTTTGGTGCTCACTGACAGATTATTTTGGACGAAGTCAAATTTTTGAGGAGACCATGGGGCAATCTTGGTGGTCACTGGGAACTCACTGAAAGCTTGTTGATAGATCATGCCATTTTTTCATCTCTCAATGATCTCCAACCTGTGTAAGAAAGTAGTTGTAACTAAAAACTATGAGAATGACACAGGTCAGCTGCCTATCAAAAGGATGTACTATTTACAGCTACTGAAAATGAACATTGAAAGTCAAACTACAACCCACTGTAATCTGCAGGATTTCCATTTATAAGGTGTGGTTTGAATTAAACACTTAATTTATGCTAGGACCATTGTTACTTCCGCCAGGCCGCAGGCCAGGAGGTAATGTTTTTGCCAGGGTTTGTCTGTCTGTTTGTCTGTCTGTTGGTTAGCAAGATAACTCAAAAAGTTTTGGACGGATTTTGATGAAACTTTCAGGCGTTGTTGGAAATGGTACAAGGAAGAACTGATTAAATTTTGGGGATGATCCGGATCACTGTCTGGATACAGGAATTTTTTTAAAGGATTCTTTAACATTGTGAGATAGGGCCATTTTCAACATGTGTGCAGGCGCAATGGAGGGCGCCGGTCGTCGTGTCTGACGAACACGAACTCCGCATTCTTCAAAGTTTTAGGCACAAAAGCACGCGGAAAACAGTGGTGGCCCGGGCCCGGCAGCGTGCCTGTGTTTGCACTACGCTGCAAAAGCTGAGACGGGCAGCTGTCCGGCGCGAGATTATTTGGCAGAAATTCCCCGGGTAGCCATAGGGGCTGCGCACAAACAAGCTCTCTGCCGGGGAAGCTTCCAAATCCTCTTTTGGCACGGAGCGCAACCCCAATATAACCCACGGCAGCCTGTCTACCCAATTTGCATCCGTCAGTGAACCCCTGAGTGCTGCTTTCAGTGATCTATAAAAACGCTCGCATAACCCATTGGCCTGTGGGTTGTACGCGGTTGTGCGATGAATTGCAACGCCCGCAGCCTGGGAGTTTGGAAATGGAGGAGATGGACACAACAGCAACACTTGAGTTTATTACCTCCGCCAAGGAGGTAATGCTTTTACTGGCATTTGTCTGTTTGTCTGTCTGTCTGTCTGTTACCAACATAACTCAAAAAGTTATGAACGGATTGTGACGAAATTTTCAGGAAAGGTGTGTAATGGCACAGGGAACAGATGATTACATTTTGGTGATGATCTGAGAGTGCATACCTCCACCAAGGGCTTTGTTTGTATTTGTGCAGCAGGATTACACAAAAACTACTGGATGGATTTGGATGAAATTTTCACCAGAGGCGGTTCTTGGCCTAGAGAGGAACCCATTACATTTTGGGGATGATCTGGGAATGCATACCTCAGCCAAGGCTCTTCTCACAGTGTGTCAGCCACAAAACTAACTAACTACTAACTAACTAACCTGCACTTATATAGCGCTTTTCTAGTCACAAAGACCACTCAAAGCGCTTTCACTAGTACTAACCCTCTATTCTAAGGGCCTATAGGAAACAGATATCTAGGGACAATTTAGAACAGCCAGTTAACCTAACACGCATGTCTTTGGATTGTGGGAGGAAACCGGAGCCCCCGGAGTAAACCCACGCAGCACAGGGAGAACATGCAAACTCCACACAGAGAGGTTCCAACCCCTGCCAGCCTGGGGATTCGAACCAGGAACCTTCTAGCTGTAAGGCAACAGTGCTAACCACTGCACCACCGTGCTGCCCAAAACTCCAAAACTAATGGACAGACTTGGATGCAATTTTCACCACAAGTGGCGATAGGCCTACACACAAGCCCATTACATTTTGGAGGTGATCCATGAGAAACGGAAGGAGCCTTGGCGGAGTTATGCGCTCTATGAGTGCTTTTCTAGTTTACAATGTGGAAAAGGTGGATTGTCTTCTCCAGGTTGGGGACGAGCTCCTACCCCAAGTGGAGGAGTTTAAGTATCTCGGGGTCTTATTCACAAGTGAGGGGAGAATGGAGCAAGAGATTGACAGACGGATTGGAGCAGCATCTACAGTGATGTGGACATTGTACCGGTCCGTTGTGGTGAAGAGGGAGCTAAGCTCTAAGGCAAAACTGTTGATTTACCAGTCAATCTACGTTCCTACCCTCACCAATGGTCATGAGCTTTGGGTAATGACCGAAAGACTGAAATCGTGGATACAAGCGGCTGAAATGAGCTTTTCTGTAGGATTGCTGGACTCACCCTTAGAGCTAGTGTGAGGAGTTCAGTCATCCGGGAGAGGCTCAGAGTGGACCCGCTGCTCCTCCACATTGAAAGGAGCCAGTTGAGGTGGTTTGGACTTCTCTGATCAGGATGTCTCCTGGACGCTTCCCACTTGAGGAGTTTCAGGTATGTCCCACTGGGAGGAGACCCGGGGCAGACCCAGGACACACTGGAGAGACTGTCTTCCAGCTGGCCTGGGAATGCCTTGGGATAGATGGATGGATGGATGGCTAGATATACCACTCATTGTTGAAAGAAACATCCATCTTTATAACAGAATTTGGCTACTAGCAAAACTGAAACTGTGATAACAGATATGTTGGAATTAATCAGCAGCTTTAGCAGCTATGGGCTTTTTTGAGTGTGTCTGAAATTTCCAGTCTGAAAATAGTTCTGACATTTGCTTCATGACACACTTTTAATATGAAATGAATTTATTAAATCTGACAGGAATCACTTATTTTTTTTAAATAATCAAAACCAGTCATTTAGTGTGTCTTAAATTAGGATAAGGTTTTTTTTTATCCTTAAAGGTAAAATATACACTTCTGTTAAAGTGAAACTTGAATCAATACTAATCAACCAGAAGATTCAGTGTATATTTGCATCTAATCCCTACTCACTATGATTTATCCAGATTTATTAGTCAAACTGAATTGATAGAACACTTAAAACAGGGGCTTTGTCTGGCTTTTATTGCATCTGCAACAAACAGAAATTAATTCTGCTTCACCTCAGTGTTCTTCACTCTCTTTGTGTGTCCATTATTCACATCTATTAGAGAAAATGTGGTGTCCTGGTTTCAATATTTCCCATGAATGCCTGAAACAAACAGGCACACACCTGACTCTGCATGTCGCCTCAGTGAGCCCCAAACAACCTTCATCAACTAAAGCTGAACATACAGCCTGGAGCTAGACCTCTTTCACCTCCAACACCCCCTGCAGGGCTTTTTCCTCCTCTTCAATCCCTCCATCCTCTTTCTTCTCTCTTTTACCTCACCTTTTCCCTCCTTTTTTTCCTCCTTCATTTTCTTCTGATTATTCTACTCTCATCAGTGCCATCTTTATCTCACCCTTCCCTCTGTGTCGTCTTTTCTCCTCCCATTTCTTCCTATTATTTACCCATCTTTTGTTTTCTGCATTCATTTCTCCTTTCAAATTCTCCCTCCTTACTCCGTACATCTGTCTTCCCTTGTAGTGATTTCTGTTTTCCCCTTTATTTCTCTTCTCCACCTCTGCTACTGTCTTTTACCTTCTCTTCATCTTCTGTTTGTCTCTCTCTCTTTGACCTCTTTACCCTCCTCTTCTTCATCCTCTTCACCCCCATCGCTCCTTTTTGGCCTCTCAACAACAAACACGGCCTGTTTTAGTCCCACCACCCACTGACATTTCATTTACATTAGGTTGCCTTGCTTTTTGACCCCAAAGGGAACTCGACTCCCCACAAAGTGAGTCTTAAAACAGATTTATGTCCCCACAACCCAAGTAATACAAGGACAAACACATGCACACTCCTGACGTCTGGCGGTGGCAGTAGCTGAGGTCAGAGGTCACCACTTAAAAGGAACGTTAGGTGGCTTTGATCAGACTGTTTTGAAAGATCATTTGATCTTTCGTCCTTTCATATGGACTTCATTGGTTAGTGGAGGACACAGTCCAGTCCAAGGACGGATAATTTTTTCACACATAAGGAGTTGTTCAGAATTCCTTAAAAGAACTCCTTATACAAAGATACAGAGTGATGATAATCTAGTCACTGGCGGTAATGCACCTGTGAGCTGGTTGCCAACCGCCAATCAAATCTAAAAGAAGAAGAAGAAGACTTCATTGGTTTGCCTTTAGCACACTTTTAAAAACATTTAACTATTTATAAATAACTATGGGCAAAAGGCGACAGTGCATTAAATCTGAATCTTCAACGTTGTAATTTTAACTGATCTGCTCTTTTCTTCTTCTCTTCTGTCTCGTTTGCCTCTCTTATCTCCTCTCCTCTTTCTTCTCCTCTGCCCTCATTCTCTGCCGTTCTCCTTCGCTGCTGTCGGATGCCTCGGGTGCATGTATCCTCAGACGTGTGAGGGCCAAAAGCAGGGTTGTGTTAGGCTACTGTGGATCTCTGTGTGCGTGTGTGTGTATGTGTGTGCCAGCTGGCGGTTTGTTCAGAGCTGGTGGAATGTTCTGGAGGGCTTCACAGCCTGCGACTGGGAGAGATAAGACAACACACACACACACACACACACATGCTCGTGTTTTTATATCTTTGTTACGACCCTAGTCGCTGAACTTAACCCTGACTATTACAACTAAAAAATTAACAGCAGTCCTCGTTTTAATGTGAAGGTCACAGGGACTTTGCATGAAAAAGAAAATTTCTTAAACATAGTACACCCACAAAACTTTTAGAGAGGTGCAGAAAAAAGTCTATATGTTCTTGAGAAGTATAGTCATGAAATTATTATTTTGCAATGTTTTTATGGGCCCAAAATGATTATTATAATTAACATAATGCAGTTGTCTGACAAGAGCTAAGGTGGCCAGTCAGGATCTGAAAACCAATAGCATCATTTAGCAGGGAGCTAAGGGCTTGCCACATACTTTGAACTGTGTCAGATACTGGTGACTTGTGGATAATTGTCTCAACCTACACATAACAGTTCTTCTTCTTCTTCTTCTTCTTCTTCTTCTTCTTCTTCTTCTTCTTCTTCTTCTTCTTCTTCTTCTTCTTCTTCTTCTTCTTCTTCTTCTTCTTCTTCTTCTTCTTCTTCTTCTTCTTCTTCTTCTTCTTCTTCTTCTTCTTCTTCTTCTTCTTCTTCTTCTTCTTCTTCTTCTTCTTCTTCTTCTTCTTCTTCTTCTTCTTCTTCTTCTTCTTGCTCCCTTTAGGGGTCGCCACAGCAGAGCATCTGCCTCCATCTCACCCTATCCCTTGCATCTTCCTCAGTCACACCAGCCCTCTCCATGTCCTCCTTCACTGCATCCATGAATCTTCTCTGTGGTCTTCCTCTTTTCTTCCTGCCTGGCAGTTCTATCTTCAACATCCTTTGTCCATATCCACTGTCCCTCCTCTAAACATGCCCAAACCATCTCAGCCTTGCCTCTTTTATCTCCAAACCACTCAACCTGAGCTGTCCCTCTGATATACTCATTTCTAATCCTGTCTCTCCTAGTCACTCCCAGTGAGAACTTAGCATCTTCAGCTCTGCCTCTTCCAGCTCTGCCTTCTGTCTTTTTGTCAGCATCACCGTCTCCAAACCGTAAATCATAGCAGGTCTCACTATCTTCTTGTAAATTTTACTTTCTACTCCAGCTGCTATCCTTCTGTCACAAACCCACTCCGCCCTGCCTGCACTCTCTTTTTCACCTCTCTTGTGTACTGTCTTGTGTACTGTTTGTTTTGGACACTTGACTCCAGGGCCCATATGCACAAACATTCTGAGAGTCCTCTAGGAAAGCTCCTGTCTTAGCTTGAAAAATCCTATCAAGGAATCCTATCTTAAACGTGATTACGGCACACTCTTACAGCAACTCTGAATATGGAAGATCCAAAAATTTGTATCTTAGTGAGGATGTGTGTTTGACTCCGTTGCTAGGTATGAGTAGTAGTTAGCTAGTAGCAGGCGATGGAGGTGGTGGAGGTGATGCTTATTTTCCATGGGGGTCCTGTGGGGGTCAGTGCTACCGGCCGGTAGTCATCGTAGCTGGATGGGACAGGCTTCTTTGGGACTGGTATTATGGTGGCAGTCTTGAAGCATGTGGGGACAACAGCTTGAGACAGGGAGATATGTCCCTGTATACCCCTGAGATATGTCAACTCTGGTGGGCAGCTATTCCTTCTACCTTTTTAATTCATTATGTAGACCACTTTTGACCTTTCATCAGCACCTCCCTCCAGGCAAAATGTCAGCTTCTACAAGATAGCTTATAATGTAATTGCCTGATCGCCATGAAATTCATTAAGTAGACTCATGTTTGCAGGTTTCTCTGTAATTTGAATGCCCCAGTGACCTTTCCACTGCTCTACCCTGAAGTCATAACTTCCATTTGCATAGAAATACTGGGATCATAATGAGCAGCATGGGCACTTTTCATCAACATGCTGGGTGTCACATATTTTTCCTGTACATTTCTATTGCTCTGAGCAATGTGAATATTTTCTGAAAGGTGACATGCCTGTATTCTATTATATTCTAGGTTATTTTCACACCTGAAAGTCTACACCAAAATACGGATCAAGGTTCATATTTTTTGTTATATTGTATACTTTTGTTTGGTTAGGTTTGGTTTCACACTGCTCTTTTTCCAAGCACACTAAACTACTTTACATGATGCCACCTACTGTATGTCCTGTTGTCATGATCACTATTGTGTCATTAGCAGAAACTGGTAGATAGTAAACATACTACTCAGCAGTGGCTGGGACGGCAGTGGCTCAGGAGGTAGAACAGGTCGTCCAATAATCAGATGGTTGGCAGTTAGAATCCTGTTCTCACCAGATATCCTGCTGTTGTGTCCCTGGGCAAGACACTTTACCCACCTTGCCTCCAGTGTCCATAACACTGGGTATAAATGTTCAGTGGTGGCCGGAGAGGCCGTTGGTGCGGATTGGCAGCCACGCTTCCGTCAGCCTTCCTCAGGGCAGCTGTGGCTACAGTAGAAGCTTTTCACTACCATTGTCTGTCTTGAGTGAATGAATAATGTATTTATTTGTAAAAGTGCTATATAAATCTGATGCATTATTATTATTATTGCTCACCTTCCAAAGTGTTTTCTGCCACCCTGGACACATTGGTAACCACACTTTAAACTTAAAACAACCAAGGTTCAGTTTGATCTGGACCAAGACCACCTCTTTTTTGCTGAGCCAAATTTTGGCCCTTTGCTATGGACCATGATTTGGGAGAGGGTTCACACCTAAAATTTTGGTCCAAATCGAAGAGAGAAATCCGAAAGTCCGGACCAAATGGGTTAAGCCCATTTCATGGTGGCAAAAATATGTTGGTACGCGAACGAGTGCAGTGAACACATTTGTGCACAAACCCTATGCAGAGGGTGAGCACTGACTGAATGCATGCAGCCCCCAAGAAGTGTACACATGTACAAGTATGCAAATGGTCGCAGTGAATGGCACATGCACCTGGAAACTCCCACCAGAGGGAAGTACTGAGCAATCCGCCATTCTGCCTTTCTGCTTTCTTCCTCTGCCACTAAACAGCAAAAGCTCCTGTTCGTCTTGATTGTCACTGTATTCACGTACCTCCATCGCTTCTGCCATAAAAACGTCTGCCACTGTGCTCCTCTTGTGTTTGGATTGCAGCTATTCAAATCAGTTTGGTTGCTGTTGGCTGCTGCTCACAGTACGAGCATGTGAACTGCAGATTATTTTCCATTGCACATACGTGAAACGTGGCTGTCTGAGCAGCAGCTGCAATTACTAGCTTAGTTTAGTTTAGTTTATTGGTTTGTTTGTCAGGGACAATGTATAAAAAAAAGCCCATCAATCACAGGATAAAGATGCTCTGTACCAGATTACAGCGTTCTCACCAATTTCCATTTGTAGTCCCTGGGGCAAGCTCAAAAACCACTCTGAATACTGCTGTGTATGCAAACACAGTCTACAGAACGCAAACATTTTCTCCTCAGAGGGACTCTGAACCGGCCTTTAGGTGTGAAACCACTCTTTGTCTTATGTTTCTATTGAGTTAAATTTGGTTGTTTTTGCTAAATTTGATGAACATGTTTGCTGTTCAAAGAGATCAGCTAACCTAGTCAACAAACTGCATTCAGATGGTGTGGTGAGAAAATAGATGCACAGATAACTACTAATTAAGGATAAGTGACTTGCAAATCACCCCTCTGTGGATCACCACCTTATCGTTGTGGAAGAGTTTATATGCCCTAATGATCCCAGGAGCTATGTATGTTGTCGGGTGCAACTTGCTCTTGGTAGGGTGTCCCAAGGCAAATTGGTTCTGGATGAATGGCCAGACCAAGAGTAGATCCCCATGAAGAAGTTAAACCAGGGATCCAGTGTATCCCATCTGTTTTGGGGTTACCGGGGCTCAAGGGCAAACACTTGGCGACCAGATTTCTGTAGGGCCTGGCTGGGCTCAGCCTGAGCAAGATGAGTCTGCCCTCCAGTGGGCTCACCAATCATGGTGCTATGTGAACTGGGAGGCAGTCTAGGTTTCTCGACTTGGACTGCTGACTGAACCCCCGGATAAGTGGGAGAAGATGGATGGACTTGCAAATTAGTTACAAAGATTTTATCAAAAGTAAAGCTCAAATTTCTTGAACAGGCTGCTGTAAAGTTGTAAAGTCAAAGGCTTGCAGACAGTTACATGCTTTCAATCTCAAGCAGCTTGACTTAAGATAAAGTCAAAACAAAATGTAAGAGGGTGAGTAAAATTTCAAAATATAACAAATTAGAAAAAAATAATTATTGGACTCAGTTATTGGACTTCTGTGCCAACCGCAGTTTGTCCATAACAAACATCATGTTCAAGCATAAGGGTGTCCATATGTGCACCTGGCACCAGGACACCCTAGGTTGCAGGCCGATGATTGATTTTGTTATCATGTCTTCAGACCTGCGATCATATGTCTTGGACACTCAAGTAAAGAGAGGTGCAGAGCTGTCAACTGATCACCACCACCTGGTGGTGAGTTGGATCCGATGGCAGGGATGGACGCCACTCAGACCTGATAGACCTAAACGTGTAGTGAGGGTTTGCTGGCTACGTTTGGTCGAGGCCCCTGTCCGGGAGGTCTTCATCTCCCACCTCTGGAAGAACTTTGACCACATTCCGAAGGAGTCTGGAGACATGAGGTCTGAATGGGCATGTTCTCCACCTCCATTGTTGAAGCAGCTGCCCAAAACTGCGGCCACAAGGTTGTTGGTGCATCTCGTGGTGGCAACCCCCGAACCAAGTGGTGGACACCAGTGGTGAGGGGGGTCATCAAGCTGAAGAAGGAGTCCTATCAAGCTTGGTTGGCTTGTGACACTCCCGAAGCAGCTGAGGTGTACCGGCAGGCCAAGCGGAGTGCAGCTTGGGTGGTTGCTGAAGCAAAAACTCGGGTGTGGGAGTTTGGTGAGGCCATGGAATAAGACTTTCAGTCAGCCTCGAAGAGATTCTGGCAAACTGTCCAGCGACTCAGGAGGGGGAAACAGCTCCTTGTCCACACTGTGTATGGTGCGGATGGGGCGCTGCTGACTTTGACTGGGGACATCGTTGGGCAGTGGAAGGAACACTTTGAGGATCTCCTCCATACCACTGACACGCCTTCCACAGAGGAAGCAGGGCTTGAGGACAAGGGGGACAACTCGCCCATCATGGGAGCTGAGGTTGCCGACATGGTTAAAAAAACTCTTTGGTGGCCGAGCCCCAGGGGTGGACAAGGGTCATCCTGAGTACTTTAAGGCCCTGGATGTTGTAGGCTGTCATGGCTGACACGCCTCTGCAACATTGCATGGAGGTCAGGGACAGTAACTTTAGCATGGCAAACCAGAGTGGTGGTTCCTTTTTTTTTTAAAAAGGGGGACCGATGGTGTGTTCCAACTTTAGGGGGATCACACTTCTCAGCCTCCCTGGGAAGGTCTATACCAGGGTACTGGAGAGGAGAATGTGACCGCTGGTCAATCCTCAAATTCAGGAGGAGCAATGTGGTTTTCATCCTGGCCGTGGCACATTGGACCAGCTCTTTACCCTCTCGAGAATCCTCGAGGGATCGTGGGAGTTTCCCCAACCAGTCCATATGTGTTTTGTGGACTTGTAGAAAGCATTCAACCACATCCCTCGTGGTTTCTTGTGGGGGGCACTGTGGGAGTACGGGGTATCGGGCTTATTGTTGCGAGCTATCTGGTCCCTATATGACTGTTGGAGGAGTTTGGTCTGGATTGCCACCACCCAGTCGAACTCGTTTCCAGTGAGAGTTGGACTCCACCAGGGCTCCCCTTTGTCACCGATCCTGTTCCTAATTTTTATGGACAGGATATCTAGGCGCAACCAAGGATTGGAGGGTGTCATCCTCGGTGATCACAGGATCTCGTCTCTGCTGTTTGCAGATGATGTTGTCCTGTTGGCTTCATCGAGCAATGACTTACAGGTCTTGCTGGGATGATTTGCTACTGAATGTGAAGTGGCTGGGATGAGAATCAGCACCTCCTAGTCAGAGTCTGTGGTGCTCAGCCGAAAAAAGGTGGATTGTCCTCTCCAAGTTGGAGACAAGCTCATGCCCCAAGAGGAGGAATTTAAGTATCTTGGGGTCTCATTCATGAGTAAGGGAAGAATGAAGAGAGAGATTAACAGATGGATCAGAGCAGCCTCTGCAGTGATGCAGATGTTGAACCGGTCTGTTGTGGTGAAAAGGGAGCTGAGCTCTAAAGCAAAGCTGTCGATTTACTGGTCAATCTACATTCCTACCCTCATGTATGGTCATAAGCTTTGGGTAATGACCGAAAGAATGAGACGGCGGATACAAGTGGCTGAAATGAGCTTTCTCCGAAGGATTGCTGGACTCACCCTTAGAGCTAGGGTGAGTAGTTCAGTCATATGGGAGAGGTTCAGAGTAGAACCGCCGCTCCTCCACATCCAAAGGAGCCAGTTGAGGTTGTTTGGGCATCTGATCAGGATGCCTCCTGGATGCCTCCTACTTGAGGTATTTCGGACTTGTCCCACTGGGAGGAGACCGCAGGGCAGACCCAGGACACACTGGAGAGACTGTCTTCCAGCTGGCATTAGATATTTCACGAAAACTGAAGCATGATCATTGTACTGTGAAGAAATTTGTGGCTGATTCAGAGCACAGATGAGTTTGTGCAGATAAAGGCATAATGAGGAAAGTTTCTGCCAGACAAATTCATTGGATTAAGAGGGCAGCTGCTAAAATACCATTACAAAGCAACAAGCAGGTATTTGAAGCTGCTGGTGCCTCTGGCCTGCTGGTGCCTCTGGAGCCCCACGAACCTCAAGGTTTAGGATCCTCCAGAGGCTTGCAGTTGTGCCTAAATCTACTATTCAGCCACCCCTAACCAATGCTCACAAGCAGAAATGGTTGCAGTGGGCCCAGAAATACATGAAGACTTAATTTTCAAACAGTCTTGTTTACCAATGAGTGTCGTGCAACCCTGGATGGTTCAGATAGATGGAGTAGTGGATGGTTAGTGGATGGCTACCATGTCCCAACAAGGCTGCGACGTCAGCAAGGAGGTGGCGGAGTCATGTTTTGGGCCGGAATCATGGGGAGAGAGCTGGTAGGTGCCTTTAGGGTCCTTAAAGGTGTGAAAAGGACCTCGGCAAAGTATATAGAGTTTCCGACTGACCACTTTCTTCCATGGTACAAAAAGAAGAACTGTGCATGCCATAGCAAAATTATCTTCATGCATGACGATGCACCATCTCATGCTGCAAAGAATACCTCTGTGTCATTGGCTGCTATGGGCATAAAAGGAGAGAAACACATGGTGTGGCCCCCATCCTCCCCTGACCTCAACCCTATTGAGAACCCTTGGAGCATCCTCAAACAAAAGACCTATGAGGGTGGGAGGCAGTTCACATCAAAACAGCAGCTGTGGGAGGCTATTCTGACATCTTGCAAAGAAATTCAAGCAGGAACTCTCCAAAAACTCACAAGTTCAATGAATGCAAGAATTGTGAAGGTTATTTCAAAGAAGGAGTCCTATGTTAACATGTAACTTGGCCTGTTAAGGTGTTTTTGATTGAAATAGCTTTTGAGTTCAGTAAATACAACCTCCTAATGCTGCAAATTCAACAAATGACCATTTTCAGTTCTTTACAATCAATAAAATGTTTTGAAACTCTGTTGTGCATAATCATTTAGAACAGTGCATTTTGGGTTTTTTGATTTTTGCAAAAAAATAGTTATCGTTGGGAGGTTTGTCCAATAAAATTTGAATTATGCTCTAATGGTTGATGACTTTAAAATTATACTGACTGTCATTTGCATCGACTATTTAGGAAAATCAGAGACAAATAGAATTTGCATAATAATTTGGAATGTGGTGTAATGTAAATTTGTCACAAAGAATGAATGAGTATCACTGGTGGACAGGGGTGTGTGGTTTCAGTTGTTGATAGAATATGTCTGGTCCCTTGAGTATAATAAGCACACAAACAGAAAATTAAACTTTGAGCGAAAATAACATAAAAGAACAAAGTATGATTAGCGATGAAAGCTGGACAGATCAATAGCTAAACTAACGTCATGCGAAGGGTCAGACAGTGTCTACCCGCTAAGGTGAACTGTAATGCTGTGAGAATGATTGACTCTAACCGCCTAACTAAGCTAATGCTAACATTTTGATGTAGTATAAGAGCGGAAATATAACAGAATAAGCCAGAATGATGCGAGATATATTATTGACTGTGGATTAGTGAACCAGGTGGAAACAGGGATGTCTATTAGGGTGACTGAAATCTAAAGAAAATAGCAATATATAGGTATTTTGCTAGCTAGGATCCTCTGCATTATGGTTGAAGGAGTCTAACCATAAAATCAAAAGATGCAAAAATGCCGACGTTCTCGAATGTCTTCTATGAGTACCCCTGGATGTACAGAAGACTGTCATGAATTGCCCCTACGGGGTGGAGAGGCAGACCCAGACACTGAACTGCTAGTTGTGGGATTTATTAATGAAAACACAAAGTCCAAACAGTGAGCAAAATAAACTTACAACTGAGGAGTGCAGGTAAACAACGAGATGATAACAGGAGTTCCCACCAGAACAGGGAAAGGGTTCTGATGGGGAAATAGCGCTGACAATCATGAGGCACTGACAATTGAGAAGGCAAAAGAGCAGTCTTAAATAACGTAGGCAATCAAACACAATGAGTGCCATCAGGTGTGGAACTCATGAGTGGGCAGGTGACCTAATTACAGAGCTGAGTACACAAACGAGATGAAAAGGGAGGAGGGAGTGTCTGGGGGGGGGTGCTCATGTCACAGAAACTACACATAACAAAACCCACACACACAGAAATAATATATAAACTGAGAAAATACAGGACAAAAATAAGTAGAGAGCCTGAGCACGGTGAAACACTGCACTCCGTCTCGTGACAAAGACATCTCATTGGTTAAAGCAGCAGCATAAGTTTAACAGTTAATTTAACCTACAAAGCACACTTAATTCCGGAAGGTCCAAGGCAGATTTGCTTGACCCTGGCAACACAGATGGCTGAAATATGATTGGACAAAACAACCCTAACATGCATTACACTACTGGAAGAAGTGCAACCAAGAGAAAAGCTACAAAATGAAGAGAATAGACTACTGGGGATAATTTAATACATCCTCATGGAACAAATATAAGAATGTAGGTTGTAAATGTAATTCTGATAGTGTTTAGGCCAGCAGAGAAGGCTTTGCTGGCCTTGACGGTCCACCACTGCTACTACCACTGTTAGCTCTGGCCAGCACCGTCACCACCGGCTCTAACTCATGCCTTTGGCTCCCCACCCATCTACATGACGGACAGCTAGCCTGGCCAATAACAGAGCAGTGTCATGTTTATGACATTGTGAAGCAAACCAGGAAGAGTTTAAGCGGCTTCTTGGAGAGAAAAACAATATAAAGATTGTGTGTGTTTTTTAAGAGAAGTGTATTATGAATTTTTTTCAATAATCACATGATCAATAGATGCATTTCAATAATTGAAAACCTACAAAAACTCCCCTTGTATTTAAAAGGGTCTTTTAAATCCTTTGTCTCATCTCACATCATCCACCCCTTTCCTGCTCTCTCTCATCCATCTTTGCACCCCCCAGTCTATTTTTTCACTCCACCTCCTTTCCCCACACCAACCTCCTCCAAGCTAACAGGATTAGCACTGCCTCTTAACTATGCAGAGAATATAATTAGTCATTTCACCGATAACATTTCCACACCTCATTAGACAGCCATACGTCTGCTCGGTCTTTCTTCTCCTCTCCCCCCTTAAGTTTCTCCCCTCTGTTGCCTCTCTCCATCATCGTAGAAGGACACAACGGTATGAAAGGGAAGATTTAGCTCCCTCGCTGAGCATTAAAGTTGGCACACTGTCCCTAACAAGTTAAACAACAAATTCAACAAGTTAGAGTATCAGTAATCCTTCTAGACTTCTCAATTCAGCAGATAAGTGTTATCCCTCCACTCAGACATGGATATTAATGAAGTGACTGTATTTCAGTTTGGTGAAATCTTTTCAGCCGGCTAGCAACTGGAATATGTGTCTGCTGCTGTCTATACATGGATGGATTATCATTGCCAAGGGCTCTGGGTACAAACTTGTTATGGGCCCTACTGTCACGGTTGGTGGTAAATTAGACCCAAATGCGGTACTTAGAGTTCGGCACAATTTATTCACGAGCTGGCCAAATGGGCACAGCTCAGATGAAATACAAAAAAATCCCACGAAATAACAGGCAGCACAGGGGCTGTGACAAAACTTATGAATTACAGGCAGGAACGGGTCAGGTCAGAGCTGGACAGACAAAGTGTGTCGCTCACGCAGCATGACTAACGGCAATCATAATGACACACAGACTGGGGCAGGTATAAGTACAGGCGGGGCAATTAGACACAATACAGAATAGGTGGCAAAAACCAGAGCAAACAGACACAGCGGGGCACGGTTAGACAGAACGGGATGGGAGGGGGGCTGAGTAAACAAATACGCAGAGGATACACCAAAAGCAAAAAACCATCAGAGGGTAAACAAGAACGTGGCACTTAAAGATGATAATAATAATAATAATAATAATAATAATAATAATAATAATAATAATAATAATACTGATAACTGAGAGACTAACCCACAGAGAAAAGAATGTATACAACAGAATAAAAATAGTAATAATAATAGTGGCAACCCAGGATCATAATAACACCAGAATAAAATACAGAAAATTACAAAAATGAGCTTAAAGCGAGGGTGAGGGCTGGGTCCCATGCCCAAAAAACAAGATACTACAACTATAAATTAGGAAGAGGGCATGAGACCCATCCCACACCTGCTCACATGAAAATAGTAGGCACAGCATGTGTCCTTCCTAAACACACAGAATAATTAGTAGCACACAGTAACACATGGAAGCTACAACTGGAGTACAGCAATACAATATTTTGACCATATGTATATACATATATACATATATTCAAAGAGTCAAGATTCAAAGATTGTATTTGTCAATACTACTATACGTACTGGACATACAGGAGAATTGAAATGCCGTTTCTGTCTCGCTTCAGTGGAGTGCGCAATATAAAAAAAGGAATAAGGCTGGAAAAGCAACAGCAGTCTATGTACAGTAATGCTACCCGTAGTGCAAATAATGATAAAAGATAAAACCCAGGCATCCCATAGTGCAAATAAAGCTAAACAATAAAACCGAGCAATCCTATATACAGAAAAGATAGCACAGTAATACTCGTAGTTGCTAGTTTGGTGCAGTAGTGTAGGTGCAGACAGTGACAGATTGGACTGCACATGATCAATATTGCAATAACAGACAGCAGCAGGTATATATATCACATTGTTTTCTATTTCCTGTCACAGGAAGCATATTTGACATACTTTATCAGAAGTTTGAAATCCCTAAAACCTGTTTTATGATTGGACTGAATGTTTCCTAAACACACAATGTAATAAAATAGATGTACAAATTCCATCCAGTCACACATAATAGGGAGCGTATTGTGTTTTTTCAAAGTGTTTTTAAAATGTTTAAAATGACACAAATGCTATTGTTTAATCACAAAGAATAATTCTTCATGTCACATAAATTGTTCCTGTTGTTTGTTTGAAGTTACTTCCCATGGCATTTTTCTGAGCTCAGCTTGTCTACTGTCTTCACTAACACAAGCAGATGGTGGTGATGGAGCTGCTGATGATTTACTCCCCAGCTGCTTCTTTAACTGAACACAATCCTGCTTCATTTATCAGCAAGTTAACTATTAATAACCTGCTAATTACATACTAAATCACCCTTGAAGCTCTGGCATTTTTAATACTTGAAATGCGACATGAAAATAATTTATATAAGAATGACATCATACCAAGTTATTTCAGATGCATGTGCTGGTGGTGTACAATTCAGAAACTACATACCATCTTTTTCCGCTTATCGATCCCTCCTTATGTCCACTTTTATTAACTGTCCATACTATTCATTTTTGAAGAAGGCGTCGTCACACACCATGATGTATACACCTATCTGCTCACAGTCTAAGGATCTTGTGCCTTGGGCAGTTACATACGTACCACTTTCTCCAACATCCTGTCTCTTTTCTCTGTCGCAGTAATTGTAGTAAAGTAGCATGTTCGTATGTACAGTACCAGTCAAAAGTTTGGACACATCTACTCATTTGAAATGAATGTGTAGATGTGTCCAAACTTTTGTCTGGTAGTGCGTGTTACGCATGTATGTAGCCTACCATCTTTGGATTGTGGGAGGAAACTGGAGCCCCCGGAGTTAACCCACACAGCACAGGGAGAACATGCAAACTAAACACAGGAAGGGTCTCACCCATGCCACCCTGGGGATTCGAATCTGGAGCCTTCTAGCTGTGAGACAACAGTGCTAATCATTATATCACCGTGCTGCCCATTACAACATGCAGTAATGTGGTGTTATTTCCACAATCAGCCACAACATTAAAACCACCCGCCTTATTTGGATCAGGCCTCCTGCGATGTCTGGCATCGGGAGCCTAGCACAGTGTTTTCAACTAGTGTCCTGGTATGTTCATGTTTTTGTAGGAAATTATCTAATTTCACTTGTTAATTGGTCCAAAAGATTGCAAATAATTTGCCGTTGTTATGCATGGGTTCTGTAGGCATGCATGCACAACAGTGGCAGATTATTCACATTTTTTTTGACCAATTTAGAAGTGAAATTAGATAACTTCCCACATAAACCTGGTGACATCTACCTCCTCTGGGGTTTGAGGAGACACCCCCTCCCCCTCCATTAATGGAGACTGACACTATTATTTAAGGTAAGCTCCTCCACCGGGGTCAGATCTTGGGATGGGTCCTGTTTTTTCTGTCATCGTCATCATCATCATCATAGCAGTCTGTCGGGGGCGACAATGACTGTTTCATTTAAGTCTGATCAGATTCCTCCACGCAGCTCTGTCCTTCGCCTTCTGCTACCAGGACCTCCTGACCTTGTTAACCTGAGCAGTGTCTGAGGTGGTATGAGTTGCTTTCTGACTGACTATTTCATGAAACTGCTTGCAAAGTATTTGAGTACCGCTAGCTTTTGCTGGACTAGTGGCACATTCTTGGCAGATAGAGGTATTATCAGTGGCAAGGACAGGCCAAGACAAACTGACTCCAATATCCGTTGCAGTGACTGACCAGATGATAGGTTTGTTTATCTCTGTTCTTTGTGTAGTGCATGTCACGATGGACCGACTGGCAAAAGTCCACCACAGACCTTGCGACAGATGTGCTTATCTGCCAGGATGTCCAGTCTCACCCCGTGCAACTGGGAGTGGTCCACCACAGACCTGTGACAGATATTGTTTTTAGTTCTGCCAGGATGCCCTCGGAAGGGCAAGATTGCTGGTTCAAGATAAAACAAATTGTACTTCACATTTGTCTGAATGTCTGTATTAGCTCGGCACAAACTGTAGGCTACAATATCCCTACTTAAAAATTCAAGATTCGTTTATTTATGTGTTCCACATTTAAAAATCATCTTTCACAACTATGAGTCAGTAGTTCAGTGTAGGAGAAAAGACTGTAAAATAATAACCTTTTAGATAAGTGCATTAATAAACTCAAATTACACTAAGGTAGACTAAAATAAACAGTTTAACTTAAAAAAAATTTCAGATCAGTCTTATAAGCAGTTCACATTCTCCTGTAGAGTCTGACTGCTGTTGGAAAAAAGAAAATAAAAGAAAGCAGCTGATTTGTGCTTGATCTGATGAGTCTCTTTTTCCCCCCACTCTACCCCTTTCATATGAAGAGGAAATATTTAAAGACGACTTTGAATTCTAGGCCAATAGCTTGATATAATTTGGGGCTGTGGTATAAAAGGTAGACTGTAGTACTATAGCACTACTTATTAATGAAACAGGAGAAAAGTTACAATGTTACTAAATATGTGATCAATAACCACTGCAGCGACAGACAATATTTAAAACAATCACTTAATTTAAGCATTCAGCCAGCTTTTTTTTGTGTGTCTTTCCTCCTTTGACTGTTGTAGCTATTTCTTTTTTTTTTTTCCTGTGCTATTTCATGCCGGTACTCTTCATATTTATTTAATCCGACACTTTTCTCTTCATCAGTGATGTGCTCTGCTTTCTGGTCATTCTCCTACTGGTCATCTGCTGAGATCACCGCCTCTTTCATGTGGGCGCAGACGCAGCCAGATAGAGTAGGGTCTACTTACCGAGTTGATCACCGCATTCGTAGTACAGATAATCCCAATCCAGCATGTCTGGGCTAGTGAAGCCAGGTAACTGAAAGGTACCTTGGGTATGTTGAACCTACTTTGTAGCACAGGCCTCAGGGCACCCTGGTTGAAAAACACTGCCCTAGCAGATCCTTTAGGTCTTGTGAGTTGCAGAGTAAATCTGGCACATTAAGGCTTATCTGCCACATGCAGCTAATCAGGATATTTTGGTGTCCTTCCCATATATAATTCATGTGCGGTTTTCTTGGTGTATCACCTGCTGCTGGTTTTAATACAGTGGCTAATCTGTGTTTTGGTCACACATTGCAATTCTGTTTAATGTGTTTGGGCATCTGATCAGGATGCCTCCTGGACGCCTCCCACTTGAGGTGTTTCTGGCATGTCCCACTGGGAGGAGACCCCGGGGCAGACCCAGGACTTGCTGGAGAGACTACATCTCCCAGCTGGTCTGGGAACGCCTTGGTATCCCCTCTGAAGAGCTGGAGCAGGTGGCTGGGGAGAGGGAAGTCTGGGCTTCTCTGCTTGAACTGCTGCCTCCGCGACCCGGACCGCCGGAAAAGCGGTAGAGGATGGATGGATGGATGGATGGATGGTGAATAAGAGTGTTAAAAAAACCAACAATTTTGTAACCCCCAACAGAAAACAAGAGTCATATTCATTAAATTCTAACAAAGCCATTGTGGAAAAGTTTTGAACATTATAGTCACATTATTTTAGATTCAACCACCCAGCTGTTGATTACCAAACTGCTCATGTGAAACAAAAACATCTCTTTCCTCATCAGAGGGGGCTGAAGACGCTCCATCATTTCATGTGCAAATTAAGCTCCCTCTAATTACAGAGGACTCAGTGAGATTCAGAGCTGGGGTGGGGGGGAAAGGAGTGAGAGTCTGCTTGAGTTTTTCACCCTTGTTCAGTTTTATTTTTGTGACGGAAATATGCTACAAACGAAGCACAGAGGAGCAGAGGATGTGTCAGTCTGCCGCTCACCTGCAGTTTGTGTATGTTTGTTTCTCTATGCGTCTATAAGTGTTGCTCTGTGTATTTATACTCCGATTGCGCACGCGTACACACACACACACACGCACACAGGATCATGCCCTCCTGTGAACTCTCCCATAATTGCTGTCACTCAAACCCTCCAAACACACAAACAAACACAAAGGCTCCACTGCCGCTCGCCTCTGAGGACCCACAACAGCCGAGAACGTCAGAGCGCACCCACGGATCAGGCGGCGGAGCGACACCCCGGCCCTGAGTGAGACAAAAGCCGCGACACTGTGAGTGAGAGGTGCCAGTCTGAGCGGCTTGAATGGGCCGATTGTGCCGCTCTTTAGCCCGTGTTGTCAGCTTTAATTGGCCCCTTCAGCTGCGAGGTTGAGGTCCCTTTCTGCAGCACGGGGGCCCCTTAGAGCTGCCACCGAGTTTAAAGGGCGAAGACAAAGCAGGCGTGAGGAGGAGGGGCCCGCGTTTACTGCACACACGCATTATGAGTTTGTGTCAAAGAGCTGCAAGGCTGGAGGGGAACTGTGGATAAAGAATGAATGAAATGTGTCCATCAATTAAAAAAATGTAGTTAACCTTCACATTTTAGAAGTGAGAACTGGAAATATGGTAATATTTCAAAGATTAATGGTTGATTTTTAATAAATACTGATGTTTTTAAGTGTGGCTGTTTTGGGGTTATTGATATTTTATGAATAATATGCTATAGTTTGTGCTGTTTTTTTTCTGAATTGTAGTTTCTTTTGAGGGACACATTTTTTTTTATACACGCTCTCTATGTTTTGTTTTGTTTTTGATCATTAAATATATGGAACCAGTCATCCTCATTAAATTCTAATCTGATAGTTTTATAATCAGATGAGCCCTGAAAACTTAACCAGATGCCTGTGTTGGTAATCTGGCCGGCGGGTCCCAGTGTGAAGCTTTTCAAAGTCCCAGAAGGACAGATCCCATGTCAGACCGTGCAAGGTCTCCAGGACCTGATCCCGTCACCCATCAGATGGATCTGACACGAGTCCGCCGTCACAAGTCTGGTGGTGTTAAATCTGTTTTTCGTCCAGTTCCGGTGATAGACATGCAGTCTGTGAGTGGGGTTATTTGTGCAGGATTATATCTGCCTCAGCTGTTGGTAAAGTGAGCAGCAGCTGTGTGTTGGCTGCAGAGATGAGTAAATATGCCTGATCAACAGTCAACATTGCTTCTATAAGTTGTGGTCTCTCTGGAAAATAGCATTCCTAGTGGAAAACAATAGAGTGGTATGAGGTATTTTAAGTCCTCTAACTAATATGCTCACTCTGATCATAATTTCCCGCCTGCATGACAATATGTTATGTATTTCAAAAGCAGTGAGATCCTCATAAGGAGGCAAGGATGTGTGGTAGGCTGGGGATGGAGGGCAGCACTGAGAGCGGTGCTTCCATCGAGGTGCCTGGGACTCAAGTCCAGCTGCTCCACTGTTAGTTCTGTTGCAAGCTCATTTTTTTTACTCATTAAAATATTTCTTTTTCCAAATGCAGTACATAGTAAGGTTTCACAAAGTAATAAAGTTTCCAACAGAAACAATAAAAGGGAAAAAATGTAACATAGGCTGCAGGGGCTAAACCTGTCATACATTAAACCTCTCACCAACATTACACACTTCCCCTCTCCCATCTCACTGCATGTAGTTATTGTCACTAGAAGTCTTTTTTTTTTTTTACAAAGATACGACTATAAGGAGTAACTGTGGATTTATAAAATGCCTTATATTCACTGTAAACCTGGAGTACTCAACAGAACTCAAAACTGTTGTTGCAAACAATTAATTAGGATGTTTTAAGGACACATATTAAATTTTTGAACTAAACAAAAACAAAATTTTCAGTTCACTCATCGCTCCAATCCTGATTTTTTGTCTGGGTTTGCTGCCAAAGCTTTTACTTCTCCTAAAGACATCCACAAGGCTGTGGAGCCATCATTCAATGGCCAGGGTTCTTGTCTTGAATCCTCGCTGGTCCACTTACAAAGCAAACATTTTAACCCTCCAGGACGGTGCCAGACACTTTCCTTTCAGCTTAGAAAACAACCTGCAGCCCAAGGAAATTTCAGGGTTATTGCCAATGATTATTCATACCGTAAGTTTGAACTCAAATAAGATTAAAATATTATTATTCAGTCATTTTCTGTTGGAAGACACACCATATACATCCTGGAAATTAAAATACAGAAGCAGCAGCCCTTGGGACTCTTTTGGAGTGATACTGAGCATAGTGCACCTTTAATATTGGTTTTACATACACTTGTGTTTTTAACTTTAAAATGTACTCTTGCACATTTTCCTATATGTTTGTGGATGAGTTTTATGTAGGTGCAGTATCAAATACAGTGACTGCTGCAAGTAAAAAATAATGAAGATCTCAGGCTACCTTTACAACAAGATCCATTTTTTCTTTCCTTAAGATGCGTTTCTCATAAATAAGATTTTCAGTCCACCCCACATGTGCATCAGGTGGGGCATATCTCAGTTTCTTACAAATACCAGAGCCCTCTTGTAACACCTTAAATGCACAGTAACATCACAGGTTCATACTGAGTGCTTTCACTGCATCGGCTGTTCTCATTAGCGTCCTGTGCCTGCTTTCCTCCCTCTCTCTTCCTCCCCCCATCATTGTTTCCGCCCACAACTCCTGTCCTTTAACCCCTGCTGCCAATCACATGGTGCGGGTCCCATGGGTGACGACTAACAGCAGGCAGCGCTTGTTCTGATGGAGAGACTTGCACAGTTGTGTGTGTCTTTATTGACACGGCAGAGGGCACAAACGCTATGTTTGTTATGCCCTTAGTGTCCTCTGCACGCCTCATTGTTTCCCCAGCACTCTCTTTGATATACACACAGCAAACAGATTATTTTTTTTTCACAGTGATGGCTTAATTATGCAGTAGAATCTGTTGTGGAGTTAATGTAATATTTTTATCCTTTAACTGTATTGCATTCTTGCAAGGGGGTGGGTGGGGCTCACCAGGGGCCAAGACAATATTATCACGACGCTTGGTCCGCAGTGCAATATTATTGCAATACTGGGATACATTGATACGCTGGAGTCTCTCCTTTGCTGTGGTGACCTAACCAGACAGTGAGCATTTAGCACATCCAATGGCCTGAAAAGTCAATTGGTTTTTTTTATTACTCTGGTACCTAAATAAGTTTGTATTGGCAATATTTATTATTAATAATTTTTTTATTAAAAGGGTTATTGAATGCACTTTTTCCACATATTGACAGCTCCCACAGGTCTTAATAAAATGTTAGTGACATATATTGGTCAGACGTTCTTTAGTTATGTAATTATTGCTGCATAATTGTGGAGCATCTTTTTTTTTTTTTTTTTTTGTTACTTATTTGTACCCGTAGGTAGATTTGGTTTGCAGTCTGGTGACAAGCCACCGGCTGCTGGTCGCTGCGTGCGCGAGCGCCCTAAACCTACATGTTTTTGGTGTGCGGGAGGAAACCGGAGAAATCCCGGAGTAAACCCGCGCAACACAGGGAGAACATGCAAACTCCACACAGCTCACTGTTGGTCGGGGGCTGGGATCGAACCCACGATCTCATGATCCCCGCATCTTTTGCAGCATTCCTCAGAACACCTCATTGCAGTGTATGTTTCTTTAAATGCCCAAGAAGGGCAGTGGTGGCCTAATGGTTAAGGATGTGGACCGGTGAGCGGAGGGTCAACAACCATGCTGGCTAATAATAGATCAGCGGGCGGGTACCGAGGTTGGGCTTACCATGTTTAAGACATTCTGTAGCAAACCTGGAAGAGTTAAAAAGGTTCTTCAGATGATAAGATAAGATAAGCCTTTATTAGTCCTACAATGGGGAAATTCTAGGATTACAGCAGCAAAGGGACAGCAGCACTCAGAGAAATAATAATAAGAACTGGGTAGCCAAAGCAGTAGATGAATATACATATGTACACAGATATATACACAGTGCAGGAGTATTGCAGCTAGAGGGAATAAACAGCATTACAGTTTATTAAATTACCTTGCAGAATATGAATATGCACCCAGACAGTATATTTTGCATTTGGATCACAGTGTTGTTGCCACCCTCAGTAATGATTGTTATTGTCTGTTGTGGATTTAGCTGTAACATCAGTTGTTATAAGGAAAGAATGTCCAAACACCCAACTTTACCTTCATTTGGCTTTACTGGAGAATGCTGCATCTCAGTTTACAACACATCTGTCGTTCCCGCTGGCTAACATGCGTCCGTCCCTCTGATAGCACTGCATCGCTTAGCACTGACTTCTTCTTCTTCGGTCTGCAGCTTGAACAATAACATTTCATGGCCAAAGGTACAGTACCAGCGCCGTCTAGTGGACAATGTCTAACGACTGCATTGAAGGAAAACACCTTTGGGATTCTAATTAAATTACTATTATAAATAGCTTTTCTGATTAACTATAAAGTGTTTATAATATCTATTTGTCCTATATGTATTTCAATATGTAATAACTATCAACTTATGTGTATGAACCATTCTGAACTATTAAATATTCAACATCCTCCCCCCCAAGAAGACAGTTCAAATATTAACTTCAAAAGGATATAGTAGCTGAACTGGTCTTCTTAACGTCGTCCCGGTTGGAGTGCGCATAGCGCAGGATCTGACTAGTCCATCTCTCCCTGGGAACACCTCTATGATTAGTCCTGTTTTCCATGTTTGACGTGGTATCTTGTCATCTCCAATGAGGACCAAATCTCCTGGTTTGAGTTGTGTTGGATTTGGGGTATGACGAGTGTGAGCCGATCTGAGGTCCAGCAAATACTCCCTCCTCCATCTGTTCCAAAATTCCTTGACAAGTCTATGGCGATATTTCCATCTTCGGGTCAGCCTTTCTTTATTTGCATTTGCTATCTGACCTGTTGTGGAAAATGGCTTTGGTGGTAAAGAGGTAAGTCTTTTCCCTATGAGGAAATGAGCTGGCGTCAGAGGTTCTGGTTCTTGTAAATCGTTGTACACAAATGTGAGTGGTCTTGAGTTAATAGTGGCTTCTATTTCTGTCAACAGAGAAGTTAACTCTTCAAAGCTCAGAGATGCTCTGCCCATTACTCTTTTGAGGCATCCCTTTACAGAGCGCACTAACCTTTCCCAAAAACCACCCCACCAAGCCGCTCTTTCTGCAATAAATTTCCACTTGATTCCCTTTTCAGAAAAATATTCCAGCAGCTCTGGCTCCTTCATAGCCTTCCACAGTTCCTTTAGATCTTGATCTGCTCTCTTGAACGTTTTTGCATTGTCCGAGTAGATTACTCTACAAAGTCCTCTCCGTGAAATAAATCTCTTGAATGCCAAAAGGAAACTTTCTGTTGATAGACTCGATATTAGTTCAAGGTGCACTGCACGTGTAACTGCACAGGTGAAAAGTGCTATGTATGCTTTCTCTGCAGAATTCTTGGACTTTACAAACAGTGGGCCTGCAAAGTCAACACCTGTGACTTCAAACGGCGGTGCTTCAGTAACTCTGTCTTTGGGAAGAGGTGCAGCTGTTTGCTGTGCTGCTTTTACTTTGAATCTTTTACAGATAGTACAGTCTGAAATGCATTTTTTGACTAACTGTCTCGCGCGTGGAATCCAATACTTCTCTCGTAGATGAACTAGAGTGTCTCTCACGCCTGAATGCATGACATTTTCGTGACTGTATTTTATCAGAAGTTGTGCAAATCTGTGATTTGAGGGTAACAACCACGGGTGCTGCTCATTGAAACTCATGTTTGACTGATGCAGCCTTCCTCCTACACAGATTAAGCCTTGCTCGTCTAGAAAGGGTTTAAAGTCTCTGATTTTTGAGTCTTTGTGCACATTTTCTCCAGTTTTCAACTCTGTTATTTCTCTTTCAAAACTGTTAAGTTGCGCTTCACGTATCCATACCTTTTCAGATTTTGCCATTTCCTCTGCTGTTAGTTCTCCCCTTTGTCTTTGCTTTGAATGACAGTTGTGGAGAAATCTTTGGATCCATGCAGTTACTCTTAGTACGGTCTGTAGTTTGCTGTATTTGTCCAGCTGTAGCAATGGTTCAGATTGCACTCTTTCACTGTTACTGAGATGTACTGCGACTTGACTTGCCTTTAGCTCAGCTTTAACCTCTTCTTCTGATAGTATTTCTTGTGCTGTTTCTGGCGGTGTAGTTTGAAGCTCCTTTTCTTTCAAAAATGATGGGCCTGACCACCAGAGATTTTCCTCTTTCAACCTTGATGCGGACTGACCTCTTGTGGTGAGATCAGCTGGGTTCACCTTTCCATTACAATGTGTCCATAGTTCTGGTGGTGTCAAAGTTTGTATCTCCATCACTCTGTTGGCAACAAACTGTTTCCATTTCTTTGATGAACTGCGAATCCAGTGAATCACTATCATGGAGTCTGACCACATTCTGAGTTGAGTGATCTGCATATTCAGTGCCTTCAAAAGGTTATTTGCCAACCTTGCTCCAATCACAGCTCCCATCAGTTCCAAGCGTGGCAGTGTGATTGTTTTGATTGGTGCCACTCTTGACTTGGATGCAACGAGCGCAGTAACAGTCTCTCCTTCTGTTGTTTGTCCTTGTAGATACGCAACTGCGCCATACGCCTTTTCGCTTGCATCTGTGAAGACATGGAGAACTTGTGATTTATCTGACAGCTTTTCTGTTCCATACCACCGCGGAATGACTATTTGGTGGATCTGAGGAAGCTCCATGCACCACTGCTGCCATGCCTGTGAAAGGTCTGGAGGCAGCTCGTCGTCCCAGCTCAGGCCCCGTCGCCACATTTCCTGAAACAGACATTTAACTCGAATGGTAAATGGCGTTAGGAACCCTATAGGATCAAAGATTCTGGCGGATGATCTCAAAACACTCCTCTTTGTGTTTTCCTTTCCTTTTAGAATGTTCATCAAATGTTTGAGGTCAAAGGCAAAGTCATCTGTGTCCGGTCTCCACACCAAACCAAGCACCTTCAACACACCTCCATGTGTTTCTGTTTCTTGTGTGAAATCAAGCTTGCTGTTTGACCACTTGGTTTTCAGTTCAAGGGAGTTTGTTGTCCACTTACAGAGGTTCATGTTGGCAGCAGCCAGTATTTCTCTTGCTCCTGTAGTAAGTCTGTATGCCTCGTCTGAGTTACTTGAGCTAGCGATCAGATCATCCACATAAAGTGAGTCTCTCATTAGTTTTACCGTGTCTGGTTGGTTAGCTTCATATTTCTCCAGATGATGTCTGATAGTGGCTGCAAGTAAAAATGGACTTGAAGTTACTCCAAACACAACACGTGCCATTCTCATTATACGCGTGTTGGTGCCTTCGACATCTGGGAGTCCTGTAAGCCACAAAAATCTCACAGCATCTCTGTCACTTTCAGTTATAGATATCTGAAGGAAAGCTTTAGTAATGTCTGCTGTGAAAGCTACAGGATTTTGTCTGAATCTGATCAAAATGCTCATGAGGTCAGCGTTCAGGTTTGGGCCAGGTAATAAACAGTCATTTAAAGAGGAACAACCTTCTTCATGTGACGAAGCATCAAACACTACCCTTAACTTGGTAGTTACTTTGTCCTCTCTGATTACAGCATGATGAGGTAAGTAGTAGGTTACATTCTCTGTCTCTGCTGAATGACTGCTCTGTGGCACATCTTCACATATTCCTTGTTCTGTGTAATCCTCTATTACATCGTTGTATCCTTTAAACAGTGTCACATCAGATTTCAGCTTTCTTTTCAGGGTTTCAAACCTCTTTTGTGCAACCTTCTTGTTGTCTGAGAGTTCGGGTGTGTCTTGGCGCCATGGCAACGCCACTTCATATCTCCCATTAATGAATCTGACTGACCTGTCAAAGCTCTCCTTGGCTTTCTCGTCATCAGGTGTTTCCTCACCTTTAGTAGTGATGCCCAGCAACTCGATCTCCCAAAATGCTCTTAGCTGGTTTGAGATCTCCACTGAGTCTTCACTGAGTCCAATGTGCATACATGTTGCTTCATTCATACTGGACATGACAACTGGTCCTTGCACTGCCCAGCCGAATCTGGTTTCTACGGCAACCAAAGCGTCTGACAGTCTCTCAGTTTTACCTGTGACTACTCTCCAGTAGTAATCTGCTCCGATCAGTACTGATAGCTCCAAACCATCTTTGTCTCCCGCTGACACATCTGCTACTGGTAGCCCTTTTTTCTCCAGCTGCCGTTGGATGTGTTCACTGGGGACTTTCATGACTGCAGTACAAAGCTGTGGGGTTTGAACAGCTTCAATCTCGATTTTCTGATCTTTGTTTCTCACATTCTCCAGGACTAGTTTTATGACATTGCATTTTGTGGTCACTGGGTTTTTTGAGCCAAACGTGTGAAGGTTTAATGTCTCTTGTTTTAGTATTGGCAGTTTTAAATCTTTCACTTGTTTCTCATGGACAAAACTCCGTTGGCTTCCTCCATCAATTAAGCAACGCACAATCTTCTTTCCTCCAGGTCCTTCAATCCTTGCTCTCACAGTTTGCAATAGTACTGTTTCACATTTTTCTGGGGTTGGTTTGGCTGCATATGGAAATACTGAGGAGACCACTGCATCACTCGTGTTTTCAGCGGCATCTGTCCTTTCTATTGGTTGCTCACTTCTGTCACACACAACAGCATGATGTTTTCTTCCACAATCAGTGCATGTCACATTTTTGGATCTACAGTCTCGAGCAAGATGTCTGGGTTTTAGGCATATGAAGCACCTTCCCGTTTTCTTTAGTTTTTCTTTCCTGCTTGTGACTGTGTCTTCAGTGCACTGTTCTGACTTGTGGCTGGTACTGTTACAGAATATGCAACTGTGCACAAATGGTGTATTCGAACTGCCTGTGTGGAGGGCTGCAGCTGAGGGCACATTAGGTCCTTTCCACCTTTCTCTGCTTGAATCTGGTCTGTAGTGCTGATTCTGATTTGCATGTGTATCTTTATGATTCTCTCTCATTTGTGTCAAATGTGCAGCACGCTCCCTGCTTTCAACTTCTTGTTGCAAAAACTTTACAAGGCCATCAACATCCCACTTTTGCCCTACATCTGTCTTGCGGGTGTACTCAAGGGCAAGATCAGCAGGAATCATTTTGAACAGTATGGGGCACAGTAAACCTCCATAACTGTCTGACATGACTCCTAAAGCTTCTAAGCTTCTGATTTGTACTTCAACATCATCAAAAAGTTGTCTCAAGGCAACAATGTCTGAGGACCTTTTAACTGGACTTAGATTTAGTAACTTAGACATGTGTGCACTTACAATGAGCTCTTTCCTTCCAAATCTTTGCTTAAGCATGTCTACTGCAGCATCATAGTTCATGTCAGTTACCTTCAGCCCTGCGACGGCGCGTGCAGCTGGCCCGATGAGATATGACTTCAAGTAAGTGAACTTTTCAGTTTTGCTCAAATCTGGGTTTTGGTGAATTGCATTTTCGAATTGGTCCCAAAACTCCTGCCACATGCACACTTCTCCGCTGTATTTGTTTATTGAGAGCTTGGGTAGCTTTACCGAGGGTCTGCTTGTATTTGACCGTGTACTCACGTCACTCAGCCGATGTGGATTCGCTGATACGGTGGCGTCTCTTGCCTGTTCTTGTTGCTGTAAGGCAGCCCGTTCAATTGCTCTCTCTGCCCGCGTCCTCCATAAATTTGTGTTGTCCTGATACTCAAGTGTCCGCACCATGTCCGCATCTAACTCGTCCAAAGGGATCTCCTGCTCTATATCTGGTTCAATGTCTTGCAGGCCTTTCTCTTTCTGTGACAACATGGCTAACAGCTCCCGCAAACGGTCACTGTTTATATCAGTCTTACTTGTTTCATCTTGTATAATTTGCAGCAGCTTTGTAACGGACGTCCGCAGCACGGTCCGTTTCTGTTTTAGCCTTTGAAGTCGCTCCGCCATTTTTTCCTTTCGTCTCCGTGTTGTTACAGCTATCGGCTTAATCCCAACAACGTTCTCTCTTCACTTTTCCCGCTTCCAGCTTCCGGTTCCCGGGTTTCGGCACCAAAAAATATGTTGTGGATTTAGCTGTAACATCAGTTGTTATAAGGAAAGAATGTCCAAACACCCAACTTTACCTTCATTTGGCTTTACTGGAGAATGCTGCATCTCAGTTTACAACACATCTGTCGTTCCCGCTGGCTAACATGCGTCCGTCCCTCTGATAGCACTGCATCGCTTAGCACTGACTTCTTCTTCTTCGGTCTGCAGCTTGAACAATAACATTTCATGGCCAAAGGTACAGTACCAGCGCCGTCTAGTGGACAATGTCTAACGACTGCATTGAAGGAAAACACCTTTGGGATTCTAATTAAATTACTATTATAAATAGCTTTTCTGATTAACTATAAAGTGTTTATAATATCTATTTGTCCTATATGTATTTCAATATGTAATAACTATCAACTTATGTGTATGAACCATTCTGAACTATTAAATATTCAACATTGTCGTAGTTGTGTATTGGAAGGGACGATTTCTATTGTACAAAGTTGTTACATTTAGTACATTCAATATGACCTCTACGAGCAGCCCTGGTTAGGTTATAAAATCTGACAGCTGTAGGTAGGAAGTGTCATGACTTGCCGCTCATCAGCGGCGCCAGCTGCGCGCACACCTGCACCTCGTCAGCGTCGTGGGATATAAGCCACTCTGCCCTGGGCTTCGGCCTGAAGCCATCTGATCCCGTCGGCCTGCTTGCTGCAAGGAACCCCCTTCTACCAGCAAGACCTTCACGTAAGAATCTCTTACCTTCCTCTCCAGCCTTCTCCCCTGTGCACAGGTGAATTTCCCGGCGGCGGACTTCTCCTCTGCTTCGCCGTTTCCTCGCTGCTGCCACAGGCGCTCCAGGTCGCCGTCTCCCGGGCCTCGCCCTTGTCAACGCCAGCCACCTGCCCAACCAAGTAAGCCAGCATATCCCATTATCCTTCTGTATTGGCTTGGTGCCCGTTACCCTTCTCCCTGTGCTCTCTCCCATAGGGTTGCCCGGCTGCACAGCTTCCTGCCCCCGTGCCTGAAGCAGACGTCCACCACCAATACATTCACATCTCACAGACACGCAGTCACACACCCTTGTTGTTGAATAAAGCTGTTGAATCTACTCTGAGCCTGCGTGTGTGTCTCCTGAGCCGTGCGTTATGTCAGTACGGCTTCAGCAGAGCGGCTCGGCGGACAGCGGGCTCACACGCCGTTTTTCCACCCTCGAGGCTCGGGTGGATTTAATAGCTCATCAGCTACAAGTGATTCTTAATCAGTTGACCCAGATAACTAACCGGTTAGACCGCCTGGACCCCCGACAGCCGTTCCCCCCGACAGCCGTTCCCCCCGGCTCGTCAGGGTGGCGCAGCTCTCGCTGCTCCGGCGGCCGCTCAGCCAACTCCGGGTGCGCCGGCCCGACTCACACCTATCCCAACCCCCGCCCGCTTTAGCGGTAAGCTCGGTGGAGCGTGGGGATTCATAATGCAGTGTGAGTCGGTGTTCCACCGCGTTCCCGGAGACTTTCCCTCAGACCACAGTCGAATTGGCTATATCGGGAATCTCCTGGAGGGTCGAGCGCTTACTTGGGCTTACGCTGTAATGGCGAAGCCCAGTTACGTCACCCTCACCTATGGCCAGTTCGTTAACCAGTTCCTGGAAGTCTTTGATCACTCGCGTCAAGATAGCGTCCAGGTCGATTGCCTCCTCAGCCTCCAACAGGGGAGCCGATCGGCCGCGGACTACGCGATAGACTTCCGGGTAACAGCGGAGGAAGTTGGCTGGGAGGAACGCTCCCTCTGCGGCATCTTCCTCCGCAGCCTAAACTCCGGTCTGAGGGATGAGTTGGCCGGTCGGGATATCCCGGAGACGCTCGCAGAGCTGATTTCCATTGCCATCAGCTTGGATAACAGGCTGCGCAAGCGCGCCTCAGAGCGGAAGTCTACTTCTCGCTCGTGGGGCGCCTCGGCGCCAAGCTCGCCCCCTGGCGTTACCGCCGCCGGAGGCCTCCGAGTAGTCGGAGCCGATGGTGACGGGCCGGACAAAGCTCCCCCTGGCGGAGAAACAACGCCGCCATGAGATGGGCCTCTGCATGTATTGCGGGGGTAGCCAACACACGGTAGAGCATTGTCCAGAAAAGCCAAACGGGGAGGTCTGCGAGTCACTGTAGGGGGCCTCGCGGACGCTAACCGGTTAACTCCCCTCACACGATTGACGCTGCCCATCCGTTTCTGTCATAACTCCACTGGGCATCTCACACATGCACTGGTGGACTCAGGCGCGGAGGGTAGCTTTATTTCTCAGAGCCTGGCAACCCGATTGGGCATCCGTTGCCAGCCCTTAGAAACTCCTCTCGCCCTAGTTAATCTCTCCCGTGTATCCCTGGGAAAAGGGACTCATCGGACGGCCCCCGTCTCAGTCATCATCTCTGGTAACCACCGGGAAGACATTACCCTCTATGTCCTGCCATCCTCCGTTTCCCCAGTGATACTTGGATACCCGTGGCTCCGCCTCCACAACCCCGTCCTGGACTGGAAGACCGGAAGGGTGTCCGCCTGGAGCTCTTTTTGCATGAGCACCTGCCTCCAATCCGCTGCCTGCGCCCCATCCTCTCCTCCCACTGTCAAGGATGCCGCACCTCCGGACCTAACCCTGGTACCCGCGGAGTTCCACGACCTGGGTGCAGTCTTTAGCAAGACCAAGGCGATGTCTCTCCCTCCTCACCGGCCCTACGACTGTGCCATAAACATCCGCCAGGGGGCTCCTCTTCCCTCGGGACGTCTCTACAGTCTGTCAGCGCCGGAGAAGGAGGCAATGAACACGTACCTGAAGGAGTCACTCAGTGCTGGGATAATCCACCCATCGTCATCTCCATTAGGCGCAGGGTTCTTCTTCGTGGCTAAGAAGGACGGTTCTCTTCGCCCTTGCATTGATTACCGTGCCCTCAACGACATCACGGAGAAGGACCGCTACACTCTGCCCCTGATGGACACCGCCTTCCACTCCCTCCAGGGGGCGACCTGGCTCACCAAGCTGGATCTCCGCAGCGCATACCACCTCGTCCGGATCCGGGAAGGAGATGAGTGGAAGACAGCCTTCCGTACCCCGAACGGCCACTTTGAGTACCTGGTAATGCCGTTCGGGTTGACCAACGCTCCTGCCGTCTTTCAGCGCCTCATCAATGACGTCCTCCGGGACCTCATCGGTCTTTTTGTGTTCGTCTATCTGGATGATATTCTCATCTTCTCTAAATCCAGGGACGAGCACCGGGTGCATGTGAGGCGGGTCCTCCAGAGGCTGCTGGAGAACCGGTTGTATGTGAAAGCTGAGAAGTGCGAATTCTATGCCAAGACTACATCTTTCCTGGGCTTTGTCATCTCCCATGACCAGGTGCTCCCAGACCCAGCAAAGGTTAAAGCGGTGGTAGACTGGCCCACACCAACCTCCAGAAAACAGGTACAGCAATTCATCAGGTTTGCCAATTTTTACCGCCGCTTTGTTCCCAATTTTGGAGCCATCGTCGGCCCTCTGACCCGCCTCACCTCCCCTAAGACCTCGTTCCGGTGGACTGAAGAAGCCGCGGCGGCCTTCCAGGTGCTGAAGGCGGAGTTCTCCTCCTCCCGGGTCCTCAGTCAGGTCGATCCCTCCCTACAGTGCATCGTGGAGGTCGACACTTCGGATACAGGGGTGGGGGCGGTGTTGTCCCAGCGATCGCCAGCCAATGGGGCCAAATGGCCCTGCGCCTTCTTCTCTCGGCGCTTGTCCCCGGCGGAACGGAATTATGACGTGGGGGATAGAGAGCTGCTCGCCATCAAGCTCGCGCTTCAGGAGTGGCGCCACTGGCTGGAGGGGGCCGCCCTGCCATTTGTAGTGTTAACTGACCATAAGAACTTGGAATATTTAAGAACTGCCAAGTGCCTGAATGCCTGCCAGGCGCGCTGGTCCTTGTTCTTTGCCAGATTTCGCTTTACCATAACATTCAGGCCGGGCTCCAAGAATGGCCTACCTGACGCCCTCTCCAGGCAGTTTGCCCCCGAGGCGTCAGAGGACCCAGTTCATACCATCCTGCCCAGGTCGTGCGTCGTGGGAGCTGTCTCCTGGGACATTGAAAGCAAGATCCGGAGGGCGCAGGAGTCGGAACCGGACCCTGGCGGCGGACCGGAGGGGAGGCTCTTCGTTCCATCGGCTGTCCGGGGGGAGGTAATTCACTGGCTCCACACATCAAAACTCACCTGCCACCCTGGGTCTTCCCAGATGATTGATCTGCTTCAACGATCCTTCTGGTGGCCGGGGCTGCGGAAAGATGCTGCCGTCCGGGCCTGCCCCGTCTGCGTGACCAGGTAAGTCTGGCAACACACCCCCTGCGGGTCTGCTCCAGCCCCTGCCCGTCCCCGGCAGGCCCTGGTCACACATCGCCCTAGATTTTGTCACCGGTCTCCCCGTCTCCAACAACTTCGACACAGTCCTGACCATCATCGACCGCTTCTCCAAGGCCGCCCATTTCGTGCCACTACAGGGGCTCCCCTCCACCTTGGAGACAGCAGATCTTCTCATCCAGCACGTGGTCAGGCTGCACGGGATACGGGTTGACGTGGTCTCTGATCGGGGTCCCCAATTTGCCTCGGACGTTTGGAAGAGCTTCTGTAACGCCCTAGGAGCCAAAGTAAGCCTCTCCTCCGGCCATCACCCCCAATCCAATGGGCAGTGTGAACGGACCAACCAGGAGCTGGAGGTTGCGCTCCGCTGCGTCACCGCTTCGAAGCCCACGTCTTGGAGCTCTCACCTCGCCTGGATGGAATACGCCCACAACACCGCTCACTCTTCTGCCACTGGGATGTCTCCCTTTAAAGCATCCCTGGGCTATGACCCACCTTTGTTCCCCGCGGTGGAGAGCGAGCTGGCTGTCCCCTCGGTCCAGGCACATCTGAGGCGGTGCCGCTCCTTCTGGTCCTCAGCGCGCAATGCGCTTTTACGCACAGCGGAGCGCAACAAGACCACGGCGGACCGACACAGAAGACCTGCACCGGCTTACCAAGTGGGCCAGCAAGTTTGGGTGTCCACTCAGGACGTCAATTTAAAGGGTGAGAGGAGGAAGTTAGCACAAAGTTTCATGGGCCCATACCCCATCACCAAGATTATCAACCCGGTGGCTGTGCGTGTGGCTATTCCCCCCTCCCTCCGCATCCATCCCACCTTCCACGTCTCCAAGGTGAAACCGGTGGTGTCTGATCCCCTTTGCCCTCCACCTGCAGCGCTGCCCGCGCCCCGGATGATAGGTGGCCATCCGGCCTGGACAGTCTCCGCCATCTTGGACTCCCGGCGCCGGGGTCACGGGCTGCAGTACTTGGTGGACTGGGAGGGCTATGGTCCAGAATGGAGACAATGGGTGCATCCCTCGTTTGTGTTGGATCCCTCCCTCATCACTGAGTTTCACCGAGCGCACCCTGAAAGACCATCGCCAGGAGGCGCTGCTAGAGGGGGGAGTACTGTCATGACTCGCCGCTCATCAGCGGCGCCAGCTGCGCGCACACCTGCACCTCGTCAGCGGCGTGGGATATAAGCCACTCTACCCTGGGCTTCGGCCTGAAGCCGTCTGATCCCATCGGCCTGCTTGCTGCAAGGAACCCCCTTCTACCAGCAAGACCTTCACGTAAGAATCTCTTACCTTCCTCTCCAGCCTTCTCCCCTGTGCACAGGTGAATTTCCCGGCAGCGGACTTCTCCTCTGCTTCGCCGTTTCCTCGCTGCTGCCACAGGCGCTCCAGGTCGCTGTCTCCCGGGCCTCACCCTTGTCAACGCCAGCCACCTGCCCAACCAAGTAAGCCAGCATATCCCATTATCCTTCTGTATTGGCTTGGTGCCCGTTACCCTTCTCCCTGTGCTCTCTCATAGGGTTGCCCGGCTGCACGGCTTCCTGCCCCCGTGCCTGAAGCAGACGTCCACCACCAATACATTCACATCTCACAGACACGCAGTCACACACCCTTGTTGTTGAATAAAGCTGTTGGATCTACTCTGAGCCTGTGTGTGTGTCTCCTGAGTCGTGCGTTATGTCAGGAAGGACCTGTGGAACCTCTCTGTTGTGCATCTAGCATGGCACAGCCTACCGCTAAATGAGGTCCTCAGTGTGTTCAGCGTGTCCCGCATGGGGTAGGACTTGGACTGCAGCAGAGACGACAGCTTAGCCACCATCCTCCTCTCTCCTATCTCCTCCACTGGATCAAGGCGTCGCCCCAGTACAGAGCTAGCTGTTTTGATCAGCCTGTTCAGTCTCTTCCTGTCGGCTGCAGTGATGCCATTTCCCAGCAGACCACTTCAAATGTGATGGCTGATGCCACCACCGAATTGTAGAAGGTCTTCAGGAGTGCCCCTTGTACTCCAAAAGACCTGAGCCTCCTCAGGAGGAACAGCCTCTGTTGCCCCTTCTTATAGAGCGTGTTGGTGTTGTGTGACCAGTCCAGTTTACTGTTCACGTGAACACCCAGGTACTTGTAAGATGATGCAGAAACAATATGAAAACGATGGGTTTTTTTGAGAAATGAGTATTTTTTTTTTCATTTCATAAGGTCAAAACCTACAAAAAAAATTTTTTTCAGTCAATGACCTCTTTAAAATGTCACACTACTCGTGTCTCTAAATTGATATAGTATTGACAGCACACATATTATGCTTTATCAAACCCCCCCCCATTAAGTTATGATTTTCATTCTTTACAGAAAATCTGGATGTTTCAGGAATTTTGACAGTTTATGTTATGGATACAGTAAATGTTTCCTCACAGTGTGGGAAATTATTATCAGTACTGTTCTTGATTAAAGCTAAATATAAGACTCACTGATAATAATAACATACCCCTGAATGAAGACTGGATGTCATAAATATATTATTTAGAATTTTTGTTTAAAAAAACAATAAAATCATAAATTGTATATTATTTAAAGGTGTACTGGATTGTATTTTCATGAAAACAAATATTTAAAGAAAATACCACATCAACAAAATGTTTAGAAAAGTGCAGAATTAAAGTTTTTATATTCAGGCCCCAAATAGTCATGATATTTACATCTGAGCAGCTGGATGATAAGGCTACGGTAGTTGGTAAGGATGTCACAACCAATAGCCTAACTAGGTTGATGTCACGTTTCATCACCTCATATTAAGTTCATACCATAAAAGAGTCCTTGCTTGACATGCTCTGTCACTGGAGCAGCCTTTGTCGGTGTCAAGGCTGCCTATGTGACAAAGAAAAAGACTACACCTATGGCACTGTCAACTACAGGACACTCCTAAAAGTTTCCCAAATAGTCTGGGATGCCACCATTATCTGCGTCATAGAATTGCTCCTTGTAAACTGGCAGTTCTTTGTAGAAATGGATAGCAAGAAAAGCAGATGGAGGACCCAGAAGAATGGACTTCCACAAGGCTCCATGCTGGCTCGCGTGTTGTTTCACATTTACACAAATGACCAACTAGAGTTGCAGAACATACAGAAATTCATATATGCAGATGATCTGTTTTGCTACACAATCACAATCCTCCGGTGAAATTGAGGAAAGGCTAACGCTCCAACCATCTCTTTATACAATGGCCAGTATCGCACCACCTCATATTTGGTGAGACACCATCATCAAAACAGAAAGGGTCAAACAACTTCATGATCTAAGACATCCACTACATGGACATCAGGAGATAATATGGTCACTAAAATCACAAAAAAGTTGTATAGCCATGGAGCATCTTGAACACCTAAACCTTGTGGCCTACATACTGGAGAAATGGAGACAGAGTGACTACTGCCCTTCTAACAGAGCTCTACCTGATCCTAGTGAAAACCTGCCTCACGGATCATCCCTTGGCAGAAAAGAATGGATCAGTGAATAGAGCAAGATGCAAAGTGGGGAGGACAGGAAACTGACTCCACAAATGGGGATATGTTGCCAGTGCTGATTGCCCCTGTGGTGAACCAATCCAAACCATGGTCCACATCCTCCGTGACTGCCTGTTGGGACTTACATGCTCTGATGAAGACCTACGGCAAGTGAATGACAGAGCTCTTGTTTGGATACATGAATGGTGTGATAAAATATGATGATGATGATGCTCTGTCTGGCTCGTAATTACCAGTGAACTGAGATTGTAGAATAGTCTGTGCTGCATGTTGATGTTTGTCTCTACCCACTAGTATAATAATATAGTGGGGTAAGAAGAAGTGTGACAAATAAGTGAGGAAAAACAGACACACAGAGTGGTGAGCTGGTTGCCAGCCGGCAATCAGATCTAGAAGAAGAAGAAGAAGAAGAAGAAGAAGAAGAAGAAGAGTGATATAAAGTGAAGTGTGTGGTGGTAGTGCACCTGTGGGCTGGTTGCCAACCACCAATCAACTCTAAAAGAAGAAGAAGTGTGACACCTACTGGCCAGGAGGCCACAGTGTTGTCTCTGTCACCTTTAAATATAATGCAGTGATGATAATTAGTATTCAGAGAAATGTATTTTGTTCAAGTACTCTTTAATCCTAAACTAAATATGGACATAAAAAAGTTATGGTGTTTTTACTTCACCATGCACAGATAAAGCAAAAACATCAATTCTGCGTGTATGATAAAGGTTTTTCACTTGTACTCATTTGTAATTATTTGAGTTTTTTTTAACCGAACTGTACATAAATCATTTAATTTCTTCCTATTTTATTTGGGTGATGTGATTTGGCTTTTGGCCCTTCACTAGTTGCTTGGCACATAGCAGCCTGGACTTTAGCTGCCCTCTGACCTATAGACGACCTCATCATTGGACTTAAGCAGGCTTGTTGAATACAGCACATGGTGGTAATGCGCCTGTAAGCTGGTTGCCAACCGCCAATGAAATCTAAAAGAAGAAGAAGAAGAAGAAGAAGAAGAAGAAGACCTTATCATTGTGCATCACTGTGAATATGTGACAGCTATTGAAATGCACATTTTCCTCCTTTATACACTTACATTTCTACATGGCTTTATTTCCCCCACTTAGGTTTTGTTTTAGAAACTTGAAATGTAAAATGTATTCTCATTCATTTGGTTTAAACTGACACTAAAATGTATTTATTTTTGTGGTTGGTGATGGCAGTCACCCCACTGATGTTTTACACTATCTTTCAGCTTTGCATTCAGGTTAGGTTTTACCATTTGACAGAAACTGAAATTAAACTTCAGACTTCTTTTCTTCCTGTCCTCTTGAATCCTAACGTGGAGACAAAGGAAAGGAAGATTAAACTGTCAGCAGCTCACTGCTTTTTGGATAATTTTATTTAAGCCTTTACTAATATGTTATTAATATGTGTGAAAAACCCCTCTGGCAAAATGGACCTGATTGGATGGATTGTGATCTTGGACACATTTACTCTTGCACAAATAGAAAACGTCACTAAATACTGACAGATATGTTACAGTTGCTCGGTTTCCATAAATCTTTGAAAAGTTATTAAACTGATATCCAAAAATGATCCTTAAAAATGACAGCTAAGAGAAGTATGCCTTTAAAATGTTTTTAAAAATACCACACATGATAAACACAATAGCTAAGTTTTCTTGCTTTGGTGAAATCCTCATTTATGCCTTTTAACATTAACAGAAAGAAAAATGCTCACTGATCATTTCCTGCCACTTTTGTCATCAGCTTGTGACATTTTTTAATAACTAGTGCATACCCATGCATGCCCGTAGAAAGCAAGTGTAAGCAAGCATTTCTGCATGCCCGTAGAAAGTTACTGAGTCCTATGAACTTTGATGATGTCATAGCGCATCCTATGATCGTGAGTGATGCCTGCCTTTGATCTTTGATGATGTCATAGCGAGTCCTATGATTTTTGATGATGTCATAGCGAGTCCTATGATCACGACACACACACAGACACACACACACACACAAAGTCCTATGACTCAGTCATAGCGAGTCCTATGATCGTGACACACACAAAGTCCTATGATCGTGACTTTGATGATGTCATAGCGAGTCCTATGACCATGACACACACACAGTCCTATGATTGTGACACACAGACAGACAGACAGACACACAGAGATTTCTTGAATTAATAGATGCGAGTCCTATGGTCATGAGTGATGCCTGCCTTTGATCTTTGATGATGTCACAGTGAGTCCTATGATCTTTGATAATGTCATAGCGAGTCCTATGATCGTGAGTGGTGCCTGCCTTTGATCTTTGATGACACCACTTGTTCAGTGATGCCTGACTTTGATCTTTGACATGGTTACCATGGCAACACAAAGTCCTATTTTCATGACACACAGACAGACGGACAGAGATTTCTTGAATTATAGAGACTATGATCTTTTAGCGAGTTCTATGATCTTTTAGCGAGTCCTATGATCATGCCAGACACACACAGACGCACAGACAGACACACAGAGATTTCTTAAATCACTCTATACTAGTGCATACCCATAGAAACCAAGTATAAGATTTCTGCCTGCCCGTAGAAAGCAAGTGTCAGCAAATATTTCTGCATACCAGTAGAAAGTTACTGTTATCATGGCAACAGTAACTATGGTGATGCCTGCCTTTGAGCTTTGACATGGTTACTATGGCAACAGTTAGCTTGGTGAAGCCTGCCTTTGATCTTTGATGTCACCACTCGTTCAGTGATGACTGCCTTTGACCTGTGATGACTGCCTTTGATCTTTGAAGATGTCATAGCGAGTCCTATGACCGTGAGTGATGCCTGCCTGTGATCTTTGATGATGTCATAGCAAGTCCTATGATCTTTTAGCGAGTCCTATGATGGTGAGTGATGCCTGCCTTTGATCTCATAGCGAATCCTATGATCTTTTAGCGAATCCTGTGATGTATATGACATCATATAGACATCATGTAGAGATCATAAGAACATCATAGGTGATCTTATGATCTTTTAGCAAGTCCTATGGTGGTCACAGACACACAAGACACACAGATTTCTTGAATTATATATAGATTGATATATAGACTATACTGTATATCATAGCGAGTCCTATGATGGTGAGTGAAGCCTGCCTTTGATCTTTGTTGTCCTATGATGGTGAGTGAGCGTGAGTGATGCCTGCCTTTGATCTTTGATGATCTTTGATGATGTCATAGCGAGTACTATGATTGTGAGTGATGCCTGCCTTTGATCTTTGATGTCCTATGATCCATCATATAGACACCATAGTCAGTCACTGTGACACACAATTTTCTTGAATCACTCTATACTATGGTGTCTATATGACATCATAGGACTTGCTGTGACATCATCAAAGATCAAATGCAGGCATCATAGGACTCACTATGCCATCAGCCTATGGTGTCTATATAAGATCATAGGTGTCTATGAGATCATAGGACTCACTGTGACATCTTCAAAGATCAAAGGCAACCATCACTTACGATAATTTTTTTTTTTTTTTTGATTTTGTATACTTTATTGATCCCCAGAGGGGAAATTGAGGGCATCCACGGTACGACACTATCCCTTTACCATTCACACACACATTCACACCTAGGGCCACTTTTAGAGTCTCCAATTAACCTAACCTGCATGTTATTGGCCTGTGGGAGGAAACCGGAGAAATCCCAGAGTAAACCCACGCAGACATGGGGGGAACATGCATACTCCACACAGATCACTGTTGGTCAGGGGCTGGGATCGAACCAGAGATCCCATGGCCAAGGGTGAGTTGCTGTGCTGCCGCAGTGCTAACCACTGCTCCACCGCACCGATCATAGGACTCACTATGATTTATTTTATTTATACAGGGACATGCAGGGACATGCACAATATACATTGACCTTAAAAAGGAAAGATGCATTGTACCAGGTTATAGCACAAGTGCTAATTTCCACCTGTAGTCCCTGGGCAGGCTGGTGTTAGCATTAATAAAAGCAGACATTTGCTAAAACTACAAGTAAGCATTAATAAAAAAAAACTAAAACCAAACATTGATTAAAGAAACTAAAACCAAGCATTGCTAAAAACTAAAACAGACATTAATAACATTAATAAGAACCCAAAACATTGATAAGAACTAAAACATACAATACATTTTTATAACTCCATCCATATAAACAATTTTTCACATCCAACCACTGACTCTCATTGGTCTCGGTGTCATCATCACACACTCTAACATCTTTACATCACAGTACATTATGGACACAGGTTTGCTTAGAGATTAACTGTATTTTCACCAAGCGTGAAAATATGTGATAGTCTGTTACTGCAAATAACTCCGTTGGTAACATGTTCCACTGTCGCATAGCCACACATGAAAATGTTGAATTTGCTAATGTTGTCTTGTGTTTAGGAATCCTACACTCGCCGCGTGCTGTTGATCGAGTTGTCCGAGATGTATTTACAGAACTTAATGAAACAAACCTTTTTAAGGGAGGAGCAGCAGAGTTATGGAATACCTTAAATAAAAGACACACATTTGTATACATGATTAGATTTTCAAAGCTCAACAGGTTATATTTGGACAGGATTGGGCAGTGATGGAACGTTCATCTTTTCTTGTCATGAATCTTGATATAATATTTGTATAATGATTCCAGAGGCCTCAGGGCAGATTTACACGCCTGTGACCAACTGGTCATACAGTAAAGAAAATGTGGAATTATAATAGCATTTAGATACATACTTGATGCTTCAGTAGACAGTCAATTTCTGATATGTTTGAAATTAGCACAATTAAATTTGACCGTGTTTGTCATCTTTTTAATGTGTTTTAATGTGTCATGATGCCATATAGGCATCATGTAGAGATCATAGGAACATCATAGGTGATCCTATGATCTTCTAGCGAATCCTGTGGTTGTGACAAACAGACAGACACACAGGCACACAGAGATTTCTTGAATTATATGTAGAGTGATTCTGCATGCCCGTCAAAAACAGGTGTAAGCAAGCATGTCACCGTTCAGTGACGCCTGCCTTTGATTTTTGATGTCATAGCGAGTCCTATGATCTTTGATGATGTCATAGCAAGTCTTATGATCGTGAGTGATGCCTGTCTGTGATGATGTCATGGCGATTCCTATGTAAATTCCTTGTATGTGTTGTGCATACTTGGCCAATAAAGCTGATTCTGATGATCGTGAGTGATGCCTGCATTTGATCTTTGATGTCATATGATTGTGAGTGAGCGTGAGTGATGCCTGCCTTTGCTCTTAAATGATGTCATAGCGAGTCCTATAATCGTGAGTGATGCCTGTCTTTGATGATGTCATAGTAAGTCCTATGATCTTTGATGATGTCATTATATAGACACCATAGGCTGATGGCATAGCGATTCCTATGATGCCTGCATCTGATCCTTGTTATGTCATAGCGAGTCCTATGATCTTTGATGATGTCATCATATAGACACCATAGGCTGATGGCATAGTGAGTCCTATGATGCCTGCATTTGATCCTTGATGATGTCATAGCGAGTCCTATGATTGTGAGTGATGCCTGTGTTTGATCTTTGATGCCCTATGATCATGAGTGAATGCGAGTGATGCCTGCCTTTGATCTTAGATGATGTCATAGCGAGTCCTATGATCGTGAGTGATGCCTGCGTTTGATCTTTGATGTCATATGATCGTGAGTGAGCATGGGTGATGCCTGCTTTTGATCTTTGATGATGTCGTAGCGAGTCCTATGATCGCGGGTAATGCCTGCCTTTGATCTTTGATGTCCTATGATCGTGAGTGATGCTTGCCTTTGATCACACTCAGACACACACAGATTTTCTTGAATCACTCTATACTACGGTGTCTATATGACATCATATAGACATCATGTAGAGATCATAGGAACATCATTGTCATGTGTCTTAGCTCATGTTTTCACTGAGCTCAGACCCTCACTTTATCCCTAAGTATTGTATGTCTTATTAGTTTGATTAGTTTCCTGTATATATTTTTGGGTTTGTTTATATTTGGGCCTCCCCCTTTCCCAGACACTCCCTCTAACTGCTCACAGTCTGCTCCCCTCTCAGCCCAGCTGTGAGCAGTTGGTCTAATAAGGTTACCTGCTCGCTCAGTGGCACACCTGCAGCTCATTCCCTTCTGTGTATTTAAGCACTGCCTTTTCACTGTGTTGGTGTGGCAATATTGGATCAACTACTGATCTGTCATCTACTGAGTTTGGGATTTTCCCCCAAAACTCAGTTTCATGACTTCCCTGTTTATTCATATTGGTCTACCATGCTGTTATGTCTTGTGTGTTCTTTACCGCTCTCCGTTATCTTTGTGTTGATCAGTATCTGTTTCCTGTATTTAGGTTCTGTGGCTATTTTCCTGTTGTGTTTGATTTCTGCAGTGGTTGATATGTATTATTTTGGATGTCATTTTATTTTTGTTTTTTCCTGTGTTTCCCTTTTCTCTTTTGACAGTGGTCAGGGTTGTCAGTCTTGTGTGGGTGTGCCCTGCCACTTGTCAAACTGCCAGCTCCCCCTCCCTCACCTGTCTTACCGGCAGCTGCTCTTCCTCATTATGATTACCAGCTTTTCTCAATTGTTAGTCATTACTGCCTTCTCTTACTCAGGTCAGCCCACATCTGTCTCTCATTATAATCAAGTGGATCCCTATTTAAAGTAGATTGTTTTCTATGTTCTTTGTTGCTGTGTCATTGTCTTCTCTGTAAAGGACTGATCCTCCCTTGGCTTTGCCAGAGCCCAATCTTGCTCTGGCATGCCACCTTTGTAAGTTGACTTCTTGTTATTTCTTAGTTTGTTCACTTTGCACTTTGTCCCTGTTTTTGCCAAATAAGCCCACAAACTCACTGTCCAGCGACTGGGTTGTTTTTTTTCCCTCCATGCGCCACGTAGAGGCGCACATATGGCACTGATCATTCCACTTCTCCCAGTCTCTGAGGTGTCTTTTACTTCTCCAGAGCACACCCTGCTCTGAGGCTCATTCTGTAAGTTATTCTTGTTTGCATTTTTGTATTGTTGGCACTGTTTTTGGACTTTTATGTTCTTTTTGTTAATAAATGTCACTAACACAATTCAGCACTTGGGCCTGTCTCTCTGCCCCGAAGGGGTGTACATGACAGAATATTGCCGCCAGTTAAAAGACCCAGCTGTTGAGTTTGTGCATTTTTTCCTTTTTGACTTTTTTTCTCTCACTCACCTGTTGTCTGGAGCAATCATGGACACAGCAGGTGGATGGACCTACCCAATACGTCTGGGGTGGGAGTGCTGCCGAGCTCTAATGGAGATAGATGGGCTAATCTCCACGGCCTGCACGCATTCCACTCCGGAGGACGCATTGTGGTATTTGGATCTCGCAGAGGCAGCAGCTCGCCGGTGCCCTCAGCTCTCAGTGCATGCTGAGGGACTTGAGAGGATTTCCCTTGTGGTGGTGCTGCACTGTGAGAACAGTGAGATGATGAAAGACTCTCCTAGGAAGCCTGGGTCCACGCTGAGGAAGAGGCACTCCCGGGTACCCGCTGTTTCCGCTCCTCACCAGTCCGTGACGCCTATTCCCGCTCCAGCCAAGCCAACTCCACGACAACAGCGTCATCCCACACCGGACCGCCAGAGGAAGCCTTCCTCCTCTTCGGCAGCCATTCCCCTGATGTAGAACCCGACAATTCCCGCGGCAGAGCCCCTCTTCTCTTTTCCTTCTCCGGCTGTCCCGCCAGCCTGCGCTCTCTCCGCTGCTGCCGTGACTTCCGTCCCCTCGACGTATCCTCCTGCTGCCGAGATGTCTCCCAGGTTTTCCCTGGCTACGCCCACTTCCGTGTCTACAGGGGCTGCTCTTCCACAATCCACAGAGGGGCCCAGGTTCACCATAGACACGGAGAGGGATGACTGTGCACCTCCTGCAGCAGAAAACATCGCACGCCGGGATGACAAGCAAGTGTCATTTATTTCTTCTTCAATTTATCATGCTATGCCTTGCCTGATTCACGGTAGGGAGGCTCAGGAAATGCAATCCCCTGAGCTCTCCCCAGCTGCTGCAGTAAACCGTTCCTCACCTGCCCTCTTCGTGTCTCCTTCTCTCGCCCCTGAGCGTTCGCCGGCACCAAAACTCATCCGCTGGACAATGGAGGAGCCTGTGACGCTGGAGGACTCCATCCTAGCCCCGCAGTTCCACTATGGACAGAGGGAAGGCACTGAACCTGATCTCACCACGTTGAGTCCAGCGCTAATGTTGAGCCGACCCCCAGCTTCCACGCCGGAAGAGCCACCAGTGTGGGTTACATCACCTGGGGAGACGAGGACTGCAACCACTATCATGCCTGCTGCAGAGGCCACTGAAGCAGAGTTCAAGGCCGAGCTGGACCTCCAGAGGACCGAGCCCAAGTTGACATCATTGCCTGGATTGACGGAGTCCTGGACGGCGGTGGAGCTCAAGTTCAGGCAAATGTTCTCTTTTGTCTTCCTCTTATCTGTTTTAGAGCAACCTTGCCTGGCTCTTGGTGAGAAGAGCCAGGTGCAGCCGCCCGCTGCACCTGAGCTCGCCTCACCGGGCTCCGCCACTGCCGGTGACCCTGAACCCCCTTCTCTATGCGTGTCCAAGCTTTCTTCTAGGGTCACCGGGGATGACCCAGCACAGCCAGAAGTCTCCGTGGGTCCAGGCTCACCGCCCGAGGTCACCAGGGGTCCAGCTCCCCCAGCGGAGGTCATCACGGGTGCTCCGTCCCAACCCGGGATCTCCATGGGTGCAGCTCCTCCTCTGCCTAAGGCCGTCGTGGGTGCTGCGTTCCGGCCGGGGATCCTCGTGGGTGCTGCGCCCCAGCATTAATCCTACGTGGGTGCTACGCTCCAGCTTGGGTCCACCATGGACCCAAGCTGGAAGTTGGGTCCCTCGGTGGACCCCGGGCTAATTAGTTTGTTTTTGTTGTTTTGTTAGTTTGTTTTTGTTTTTGTTGGTTTCCTGTATATATTTTTGGGCTTGTTTATATTTGGGCCTCCCCTTTTCCCAGACACTCCCTCTAACTGCTCCCAATCTGCTCCCCTCTCAGCTCAGCTGTGAGCAGTTGGTCTAATTAGGTTACCTGCTCGCTGAGTGACTCACACCTGCAGCTCATGTAAGTGCAAGTGAACCAAGACCCCCCTTTTCGGGTGGACTAGAATTTGCTTGTTTGGTGCGCACCAGAGTTTGAACGCACGTTCAGACAGCACCAAACAAACCGAACTATCCACAGATAGTCCTTTGGTCTGGACCAAACAGTGGCCGTGTGAATGTGCCCTTAGGTCTTGATGAGGTTTCAACTACAACACTGCTAGGGCCACTTTAGAATTTCCAATTAACCTAACTTGCATGTTTTTACAAAGTGGGGTCAAACTGGAACACCTGGAACATTCAAACGCTACACAGACAGGGCCTGCTGGTTTCACTGATTTGAACCCATGGCCTTCTTACTGTGAGGCGATAGTGCTATCCACGACATCAACATGCTGCCATTTGCTTTCTTCAGGTGCGTTCACACGAAACACGAACGGGCAGTGCAAATACATACAAAGTGAATGGAAAGAGGCGAGTACACGCAAAATTGTGCATTCGCGCGTTCATGTCCAAGGATAGCTAGCTAGCTAGCTAGCTAGCTTTGAGATTCTGCCATCACCAGGTTCAGGTTCAGGTTCAGGTTACTTTATTTGTACCCGTGGGTAGATTTGTTTTGCAGTCTGGTGACATCCATATTTACAAGCCACTAATTACATTCAACATAGACACAAACACAGGCACACATGAAGCTAACTATAAACATGATAAAAATACTCAAGGCTCCATCAAACAGGGTATAAAAAGACAAAGAGATGAGGGAGAAACCAGAGGTAAGAGAGAAGGGTCATATTAAAGTTAAAAGTTAAAAACTAGTCAGAGGTTAAAAAACTCAAGGGTCTAAAACCCAATAAAATATTTAGAACCCAAGCGACATCATACAAAATAAGTAAATATAAAATATGTGCAATATATTTTTATAGCTTGTTCAACTCTTTGACAGCAGCAGGGACAAAGCTGTTTTTGTAGCGCTGGGTTTTACTTTTTGGGACAGCAAACCTCCGTCTGGAGGGAAGAAGCTGAAAGTTGCAGTGCAAAGGGTGGGAGTCATCATTTAAAATGGAGGTAGCCATCCTCTGTACTTGTCTGGTGTACAGGGATGTCAGGCTCAGCTGTGACTCACCAAGCAAACGACTGAACCATCTAACTACCTGATCCAAGGATTTCCTCTGTTTCAGTTTTATCTGACCAAACCATGACACTAAAGATACCAGAGTAAAAGTATCACCATTGCAGAGTAAACTAGTTTGAAAATGAGACTCACTCACCTGGAGACAGGAGGACCGGGAGCTCTTCAGCTGAGTCGGGATTACAGAGTTATTTAACCACGGTTTCCTGCCACAGACGTGCTGATGAGGCTTAGCAAGCTAGCAACGGAAATACTCATCATCTTATAAAGTTGTGGATACAGGGACAACTTTTTCAGGTGAGCCCTCCATCGGATAATGTGAATCTAAAGCATGATGTTATTTCGGGGATTTCCACAGTAGGCTGAACACTGCTGCAGAAGTTATAAAGGCAACTTTGCCTGTCTGCATCTCACTCAGATGCCGAATTCATGTTTATTCGCGCATTTAAACAGTCATTGTCGCCCACGACGGGTGGCGCGGTGGTGGAGTGGTTAGCACTGCGGCAGCACAGCAACTCACCCTTGGCCAGGGGATCCTGGGTTCGATCCCAGTCCCCGACCAACAGTGATCAGTGTGGAGTTTGCATGTTCTCCCCGTGTCTGCGTGAGTTTATTCCGGGATTTCTCCAGTTTCCTCCCACAGGCCAAAAACATGCAAGTTAGGTTAATTGGCATCAAAACTGGGATTCTAAATTGTCCTTAGGTATGACTGTGAGAGTGAATGGTTGTCTGTCTCTCTGTGTTTGCCCTACGATGGACTGGCGACCTGTCCAGAGTGTACCCTGCCTCTCGCCCAAAGATACTGGGATAGGCTCCAGCTCCCCCGCGACCCGAAAAGGATTAAGCGGAAGAAGATGAATGAATGAATGAATGAATGAATGAATGTCACCCACGACAGACTGCTATGATGATGATGATGATGATGATGACGACATTGAGTTATAACGTAATCACGCCGCCCGAAAAATTTTCCCGTTTGCATTTGGTGTGAACGCACCTTTAGAGCTGTGGATAGCATGATTTAGGTAAACTTACTAAAGCCTGGTTCTGCATAATGTGAACAGTTTATTTTTTGGTTTGAGTTTACAGACCAAAATTTGGCCCATACAGTACCCAACCTATTGAATCAATTTTAACTCACTGAGAATGATTTATAGCTTATATTATTGTTCACACCATCATCAATTTTTTAACTAATGCAGCTCTTATTCAACAAAATTTTACTTAGAGTCACTCTGTTTTGTATTTTATGACATCGTGTTTATTTTATGACACCATGATTATATTTACAATTCAGAAAATATTATTTGGTGCTGCTGTGTCTGCCTCATTCAGTTTCTGTCTCTAATTTAACAAAGCACCACATCACATTTTAATTGTGTTTCCTTGACAACCCTCAGTTCGGGCTTGTCTCACTTTATTCTGATCCCCCCTCGGGTGTTAACACACACACACACACACACACACACACACACACACACACACACACACACACACACACACACACACACACACACACTTCCCCAGCAGTTTAATTAAATCCATTAAAAGCCTTGTAGGCGCTGAGTGGCTTGGATCAATCCTCACCTGAATGGCTGCTGACTAATTGTTCCGTTAACGGAGGGTTAACGGACAGATCAAAGACTCCAGCAGCATAATTAGCAGAGGGGAGTGAGGAGCAGGGAGAGTGAATTAATGAGAAAAAAGGATGCTGGGAATTATTCTCACCAGAATATGGAATTAACAGAATGACAGAATTGGAAGGGTATTTATAAGGACTGTGTTCACATTTCTCTTAAAAACTACTATTCCCATCATCCTTAGTGCTTCCTATGCCTCATTTCCATCACCAGAGGGAGTGTTTAATGGAGCTAATGTTTTAGTGGCGTTGGTTGGTTTGTCTGTTGGTTTGTCTGTCTGTCAGCAACATAACTCAAAAAGTTATGAAGGGATTTTGCTGAAATTTTTAGGAAAGGTGTGTAATGGCACGGGGAACAGATGATTAGATTTTGATGGTGATCCGTATCTTGATCTGGATCCAGACATTTTTTTTAAACTAATAATAATATTGAGCTTACCCTTTAAGACGTGTCCACCCCTTTGAGACATGTCCACAGATGCTGTGTCTCAGTTCAGGTTCTGCGTCCAAATGTGCATTTCTAGGCCAGATACGTCACTGTGCTGCATCGACGGCTGTCCCATTCCGTGGGCTCCTTCACATGTGGCGGACAAATGCAGCCTTCAAAACCCCGAAAATGAAGGATACATGAAGAGTATCCTTGTGGCCCTGACATATCCCAGCATTCAGCGCGTGGCTCAGCCTGGCTTTTTTTTTTCTCAGCTCAGACAGAAGCGAAATGAAGTTGGTTTTTTTTTTCTCAGCTTAGACAGAAGCAGAATGAAGTCAAAAACAGTTCAAAGTAAGTTTTTTTGCTTGAATTATGCAGCAGCTTGAATGTGAAAACACTAATAATCCAGAAAATAGCAACATCTGATTATTTAAGTTTATGTTACATGACATTATTTTTTTCTGATGTGCTGTATGGTTTGTTTAATGCATTAATTACCTGCACCAAGGGAGGAGGTAATGTTTTTAGTGGCGTTGGTTGTCTGGTGGCCCTTGACCTTGGTGAGCTCAAGGAATTACGTGCAAGAGCGATTTTAGTCCATAATCTTGGCATGGAGGGTGAAAGGCTCCTCAGCACGCTAGGAGGGGTTGATAGCTACGAAGACATGGTCGGGCAGTTTGTCTGCCTGTTACCAACATAACTCTAAAAGTTATGAACGGATTTTGATGAAATTTTCTGGAAATGGGTGTAATTGCATGGGGAACAGATGATTTGATTTTGGTGGTAATTGGAAACACAATCTGGATGCAGGAATTTTTTGAATATTATTTTATATATTAAATCTGGCACTTTTCATGTACTGCCCCTTTAAGATGTGTCCACTAAGCTACGTGCATGACCACGCCATAGGGCCATGTGCCTCGGCAACCTGGGAGCCAAACACTGCAGAAAAAGTATTAGGGGGCATGTCCAACAAACTCGTTTTTCCGGCTGTTGGTGACTATTTTCTATTCATGCTCTATGTAGTCCAGCATTTACAGCGTGAAGATCGCTGTGCCGAAGGCAGCGTGCGAGCTCTATAAATAAAGCAACAAATATCAAGAACACCCGTGAACAATCAATAATCAAGAAATCAAAAAAAGTCATGAATCACAGTCCCTCCAGGATTTTGCAATGTTGCGACTGTACCAATTCCCACAAATCCAGCAGGTCCTGCATAATTTGAATTTTGTCCAATCACCGCAACTTTCCCGCAATTTTGGCCAATTGTCGTCACTTCCGCCAATTTCGCTAATTAAATTTGTCCCTGAGTTGCACGCAAATGTGTACGTCACCAATCAAATGCGGTGTTGCACCACGCTCACTTCTGTGTTTACAGTGAGTATACACAGAACACATCAGCAAAAAACAGAATGTGTGATTTAAAAAAAATCCCACTCGCCTGTGAGTCTTCCCACATCGTTTCTTCCTGTGTCCCCCCTGACCTGCTGGTAAACGTCTCCTGGAATCTCTGTAATGATGACCGTGTGTAAGAAGTGCCGGGTTTGTGTTGAAAAACGTCCACCTGCCTGAAAGCACCCCTGTCTCGGGAGCGCGCGTGACGAGAGTTGCCGTAAAACCACAAACAAATGAGCAAATCTAATACTACAGCTAGTGTAACATTTTATACATCTTTAGAGGTAAAAGGCACTACTACAGCTTGTCAGTGAGCTTTAAAGCTATGAATCTCCGGTCTGGACACCGGTCAACGCGTGATTCAGGAAAATCCCCAAGGAGAGCCCCGCAACTTACCGCAACAATCAAAAAAAAAAATAAATCCCATCTTCTAGATATATTCCAAATTTTGCAGTTCTAATCAAAGGTGCTCTGTGCAATGAGGTGAATGGCATTTCATTTCATTTCCACAAGTTATCAGTATTAGCCATGGGTTTTCAAAATTTCCATGCAGTATTATTAAATGGGTTTGAGAATGCATGGCAAAATAACCAATCACACTTCAATATGACAAAATGGTTTAAGGTTTCTTTTCCTGTTTTATTGATGAGCACTTTTCTCATGTATGGATACTTGCCACATTTTTTTTTACTGTTGGTGTACACCGTTTGTCTGATAACTTCCACACATACGAAAACTTAAACGCCATTTTAAAACTATTATCCAGCCGCTGACCTTGCTTTGTCAAGTAATGAAAAAATAACATCAATTTAGTGAGTCAGTACCACAAGAACAGCACTTTTTTCCTGCCACCAGCAGAAAACATGACCGCGAAGTGACCCACTACCTCCAGGGAGGACACAGAGGAAGACCTTAAAGACAAGAACAAGGAGGGGGAGGTGATGACAGGGGAGAGGTAACGCCGTAGCAAGAGGAAAAGCTGAAATGAGAAGCATAGATGAAAAGAAGAAGAAAAGGCCCTACATGGTGAAAGACTGAAGAAAGAACCGTAAAAAGAAAGTAACATCAAAATTGAGAATATAATGAAGTAGAACAAAGAAGAGCAGCACAACTGTGTCTCCCCATGGGTGAGTGTGTGTGTGTGTGTTTTATACATCACAGCCTGCAGGGTTGCTGCAACTTTTAGCCCCGATGTCCATCCGGCCTCGATTACAGCAGAGCCCAGCAGGCTTGCATCACACACACGCAGACACACACAGGAAGAGGCTGCAGGCTGTGTGCGTTTGTGCACGCGCCCGTGTGTGGTTTGCCTGCCGGCTCTCCTCTCCGCTTCTCTCTGATGGGAGGAGGTTTTTACATTTAGCATTTCACCTCCTCCTCTCCTCTTCTCCTCCTTCTCCGCTCCTTGTCATCCTGGCATCTTCTCCTCCTCTCAGCCCTCCCTTTTATCTGTCTGTCATCCTCTCCTCTTTTGTCCTCCTTCTTTCACTCTCCGCTCCCCTCCTTTTTGCTTCTTTAGGTCTCATTCTGTCATCTCATTTTCCTCATTTCATTCTGCCATTTTTCTCTTTATCCTGTTTTTCTCAATATGCCATCTCCACTTTTCATCTCCTGTTTTTTGTCTCCCTCTCTCCTGGTTTCATCTGTTCCATGCTCTCTCTTCCTTTCATATCTCTCATTTTTTGTTACTTTGCACTTCATCCTTCTGCTTTTTCTTTTTCACATCTCTATTGATCCATTGAACTTCTTGTTCCATCGTTTCTCAATTAACCCAGATTTCTTCCACCTTTTTCCTCTTCAATTTCTTTTGTCTAGCCCTTTCCTATTCTTTATAAATGCACACAATAAACACTTCAATTCCTTCTATATAAAATAAAAATTGCTTCTTCTTTTCTTCTGTTTTTATGCATGATTCGTCCTTCTGCAGATCATGTGTCAGTTCCTCACTTCTGTGGCTCCTGCAGATGAGGTATATCTCTGATCCTCGGTGTCTCACTGACAGACTGGCTCCCTTCTTTGGGATTTCAGTTTTCTCATTAACCAACCATCCTCTGGACCTTCAGGCTTCATTATGGACGAGAGCAGTGTCTCTCCTTCATTAGATGATACTCTGTGTGTCATCCGAGTCCTTCTGTCTTTTCCTCTGAGCTCCCTCTGTCATATCCTGGTGTTATCTTTATCGCTGTGACTGATCCCTCTCTGTTTCTCTCCATCGCCATTTGTCGGCCTCCCGGGCATTTTTCTGTCTCCTTCTTGCAGCTCTTGCAGTATTACAGCTGGAGCCCCCCCCCCCCCCAACTCTTTGACGCTATGTTTTGTTTAACCAGGACCAGCCAGCGCCCTTCTGCCTGTAGTGTGGTATACAAGTCATTTTGATATGTGCAATAGTTGTGTTGTGAAGTTTTTTTTTTTAACATTAAGTTGAGTCTACCTGATGAATAGGTTGAGTTGAATATTAAGATAAGATAAGATAAGATAAGCCTTTATTAGTCCCACAATGGGGAAATTCCAGGATTGCAACAGCACAGGGATAGCGACACTCAGAGCAATAATTAAGAAGATACGGAAGATATAAATAAGAGCAGTGGATAGACATACATACACATCAATATACATATAAGTATATATACAAAGTGCGGAGCATTGTAGCGAGATGGAATAAACAGCATAACTGTCTACTTAGTTATCCTATATAGTATGAATATGTACCCATACATATTGTCACCCTCCGTAGCGACTGATATTGTCCTAGTTGTATATACTGGAGGGGACCATTGTGTAAGTCTATTGCATCTTTTGCATTCAGTACTATTAGGTCGTCACGTTTTTTTGCTATCTCTGCGAGCAGCCCTGCTTAGGTTATACAGTCTGACTGCCGTAGGTAGGAAGGACCTGCGAAACCTCTCGGTTGCACACCTAGGATGATGTAGTCTGCTGCTAAATGAACTCCTCAGTGCGTTCAGTATGTCCTGCATAGGGTGGGACTCGGACTCCAGCAGAGATGACAGTTTAGCCACCATCCTCCTCTCTCCTATCTCCTCCACTGGGTCAGGGCGCTGCCCCAGGACAGAGCTAGCTTTCTTGATCAGTTTGTTCAGTCTCTTCCTATCGGCTGCTGTCATGCCACTGCCCCAGCAGACCACTCCAAAAGTGATGGCTGATGCCACCACTGTGTTGTAGAATGTCTTTAGCAGCGCCCCTTGTACACCAAAAGACCTGAGTCTCCTTAGTAGGAACAGCCTGCGCTGTCCCTTCTTGTAAGTGTGCGTCGGTATTGTGTGACCAGTCTAGTAACACTCCTTATCCTTATCTTTGGGTTGGCCTCCACCAACTAGACATTTTTTCCCTGTTCTGTCTAGCAACTAGGTAAGCAGAACAGACATCTGCTTCCCTTATTGTGCCAAACAGATTTAGCTTGCCAAAAGGAGCTTTGCTCATATATGATATGCACGGTATATAAATAGCATTTATACAACAACTAGTTCAGACTGAGGTTCCAAGGTTGTCATAGCCAGGAGCGGCACTGGGGTTAAGCTCCCAGTGCTCATAAAATGCTCCTTACGGCGTGCGTCTCGAAAAGCCTCTGACAACTAAGTCCAACTCCTAGCCTGCCCGTGTGGTTTAGTCTCTAAGCCCGGCGGAACTGCTTTTACTAATAGGAGAAGGGGCAAGGGCGGATCTCTGGCGCCTTAAAACCAGATGCTTCGGGTAGATGGTGGCTCATCAACCTGGGAAGGTAGCCCATCTAGGGGAAGGTAAACCCTGATTTCAAACCTCCGCTGCCTTGCAGCACACCCGGTCATGGGAAAGGATTCGGCAGTCAACCCTGAGGAAAAATCCGGAGTCGGAGCCCCTAAGGCAGTTCTGTGTTGTGCTCAACATTGTTCTGGCAGCTCCTGCGACGGCGCTGGTGCCATACTGTAGCAGCCCTGCTGTTCCTTTGGATTCATCAGTGACGTGGAGAGGGGGGACATGCTGCATGGGTAACATCTTGTCCTCCATATCTTCCTGCCCAGGCTTGAATCCTACCAACGCCCAACGCTGGAAGGTAGAACACCGGTGCGCATTGGCCTGTTCAGCCACAGGCGGTGCTGTTCCAGCAGAGTAGACGTTTAGGATTCTCTTCCATGGTCATCATAGACCAACGGAGGCCGACGACGACGAGTTCAGACCGAGCAATTTGATTGGACAGTAGGGATTCCAGGAGTTACTATATTCCACGATAATTGCACTCCAATTTCACTGGATATGTATCACTCCACTTCAAAGGTATTCATGTAACCATTAATTGCTAACAGTAATTTGCTATCAACTCTCTGACAATTGCAGTACTGTTTTGGATACCTTATTTCCACAGTGAGGCGCTGTTTGGCAAGAAATTATACATCCATGGTCCAGAAGTCCCACCCTTTTGAAAAAAAATGTTTCTTCTACCCCAGCCCTGCTGTCATTTTAAGCTCATTAAGCTATTTTATGTTTGTTTAAAAAAATAGGCAGTGCTAGAGTCTGATTTATTGTCTCGATTAACAAACCCCAATACCTTTGTGGTGATGGACTCTGTTTCATCTGAAAATGTGAAGAAAAGTGAACAAAGTGTGCTAAATTGCTAGCATGCTAACTACTAGCTACCGGTTATCTACTGGTGGTAGACGGTAGGCGATGACCGGCATTGGATACATTTTGATCTGGGATCTTCTGCAGTACCGACTCAACAGATATATGTTTTATAAACACATTACTTTTGCACTTAATATTAATTTGTTTACATCACTCTATAATTCTAGAAATTTCTGTCTGGGTGTCTGGGTGTCACAATCATAGGACTCGCTAAAAGATCATAGGATTGCCTGTGATGTTCCTATGATCTCTACATGATGTCTATATAGGCATCACTCACGATCATAGGACTCACTGTGACATCATCAAAGATCATTGGACTCGCTATGACATCATCAAAGATCAAATGCAGGCATCATAGGACTCGCTATGCCATCATCAAAGCTCAAAGGCAGTCATCACTCACGATCATAGGACTCACTATGACATCATCAAAGATCAAAGGCAGTCATCACTCACGATCATAGGACTCACTAGGACATCATCAAAGATCAATGGCAGTCATCACTCACAATCATAGGACTCGCTATGACATCATCAAAGATCAAATGCAGGCATCATAGGACTCGCTATGCCATCAAAGATCAAAGGCAGTCATCACTCACATAGGATTTGCTATGACATCATCAAAGATCATAGGACTCGCTGTGACATCATCGAAGATCAAAGGCAGTCATCACTCACAATCATAGGATTTGCTATGACATCATCAAAGATCATAGGACTCGCTGTGACATCATCGAAGATCAAAGGCAGTCATCACTCACGATCATAGGACTCGCTATGACATCATCAAAGATCATAGGATTCGCTATGACACCATCAAAGATCAAAGGCAGGCATCACTGAACGAGTGCTGACGTCCTTGCCTACACCCTTGCTTACACCTGCTTTCTACGGGCATGCAGAAATACATGCTTATACTTAGTTTCTACAGGCATGCACAAGTTTGCACTAGTGTGTGTGAAATGACAATAGATGTCTTCATGCTGATTGAGATGTTACTGGTTAACAGTTACTGGTAGGGCTGAAATGATTAGTCGATGTTGATAACGTCAATCATAAAAAATTTTCAACGCAGATTTTTATTGTCGACAAATCATTTCATTTTAAAGTTTATATGCATGCTGTGGAAGTTCAGTTTAACTGTTCCAGCGAAGAAGAAGAGGAACACATCATGGCGACACAGAGAAAATCATGAAGAAGGCCAAAAGTTTCCAAAGTATGGGAGGATTTTACAGAAACTTAAATGAAACAAGTTAAATGTAAGACTGTAAATTAAATTAAAATTAAATCACCCTTTATTGTCATTCAACTGTACAACCAATCATGTACAGTAGAACGAGATTGTGTTTTACCTGTCTACAGTGTTAATCACACACCCCAAGTGTAGAATCAGAGGGCCGCTGCCATGCAAGGCGCCGCCACAGATTTCCCTCCTCCATTCCATTATTGCTGAGCACCAAGAAGTTCCACTTTTATATGGTCTTCGGCATGACCTGGCCGGGATTTGAACCCCTGGCTCCCGGGTGTGGGGCGGATGCTCTACCAACTGAGCCACCACTCCGGTAAAGCAGTGTTGTCATATCACAACTCCACTACAGCGATGCATCCATTCCCGTCTCCTCTCCGTTTCTCTCTTTGGCCACCTGTCAGCGGACTGCAGCGGTAAGGTTAGCAAGTAACATTAGCGCTTCTTATTTTCAGTGAGTGACTCTCTCAGCTTTAGAAAACTGACCACACTGTTAGTGTGTGCCATTTGAATAGTTTACCTGTTGTCGGACAATAATCTTTCTTATGATAGTTGCTGACAGCTGAGCTGCTTCCGTTATGCATGATAAGTGTTAACTGCAGTAAATGGGTGAATTACATGAGCAACTTACTCTTTTTCATATTCTCTATTATTGTGACCGTAATATCAGCCTTTATTCTGAATATTAGTGCATCTCGGTAAATTAGAATGTGATTTGTAATTTAATTAAAAAAAGATAATCATAATCATCACAAATATATTTAAAACGACTTAAATATTTCACTGTATGTGTAGTGGAGACTCGCATTCCTGCACTGATATTTAAAGTGTTTTTTATTTATTTTGGACTGGAAGAAGTTCTTATTTTCATCTGAAGCCTAATTAAACTTTTAAACTTCTAGATCCAGCAAGGTTTCAAACAGGATTGACTAGCTTATTATTTTCTTTTTTTTACTTTAATGGAGTTATCTATTACTCTAGTTTTGTTTTTAACATGCAGTTACAACAGCCTTTATGGAGCAGCAGAGCTGCTATTTGAGTTTTTATGCTTTAACATCTATTATTTAATTGTGTTGCTACAAACATTTCTGATTAAGCTTTAAAGTTCAAGTTTCCAACTCATGTTTGATGGGTCATTATTTTATTTAGCTATTTGAACTTTTTATAAAAGGCTGCATTATATTAAGGCAGAGACTGACAACAAAGTGATTTTCACAGGTGTGCAGGCTTAAACAGGTGAGGTAAAACATGACCTAGAGCCCTGAACAGGAGCTGTGCCAGCAGGATGTTGAGCTGGCGGACATGAGAGAAATAATCGTGATTAGTCGACTAATCAAAAAAATAGTAGTTAGATTAGTGGACTACCAAAGTAATCGTTAGTTGCAGCCCTAGTTACTGGCTGCATTTAGAAGGGACTATTTTTCTCAGCTGTGCAAAATAACTGGTTAAACAAACAAATCATAATATTTTGTCCAGTATTGCTGTCATTTAATAAATTGTGCTTGCTGGAACTGTTGTATAAAAGCAATATTCTACTTGATGTTACGGTATCATGAATATACTAACTCTGGGTGTGATAGTCTAATGCCCTTCACAGTTGTTTTACTTATGATGGGCCTGACAGGGGGAATAGGGAAGGGAATTGAAAAGATTTGAAGTGGTCAGCGGGTGACGGGGTGGAGAGGGGAAGAAAAAGAGGGAGGAACAAACAGTGAAAACACAAACAGACTGTCACAACTGAAACAACAGAAGACAAACTGTTTCTGCTTCTGAAGACGTCTCATCACGAGTCTGGTATCTGCACCTGGAAAAGAAAAGAGTCATATGTGTGTGTATGCATGTGTATGAGAGCGTGTACAAAAGTGAGTGTGAGCGTGTGAGTGGTTTGCCAGGAAGCATATAAAGACGGTGGCCAGCCACAGCAAACCCCCCCCCCCCCCAAAAAAAAAAAAAAAACACGAGCAAGCAAGACAGCGCCACCATCCCCCACAGAGCACAAATGGCCTGAAGCCACCAAGCCCCAGGACAGCCAGGTATCTGCCCCAGAGGAGGCCAGGCCGGCGTGAGCCCCAGCCCCCCCCAGCGGGGTCGGTGTTGGCCCTGCTGGGGCCAGCCCCGAGCCCCAGGCACTGGAAGACCAACGTCTCCGGCCTGGTGGTGGCCGCTCTGGGAGCCATCAGGCCCCCACGCCCAAGGAAGGCAGCAGCAAGGAGCCAAGGAGCAGGGAGCCCCACGGTAGGCCAGACCCCCCGCCCACCGAAGGGAGCCCACGTGGCCAGGATGTACCACCCCCACCAGCCCAGCACCCCCTGACCAGCACATACACTCACTCACACCCTCATGCTCTCAAACGCACTCACTCACACCCACACACACACACTCACACTCTCACTCACACTCTTACACTCCCGCTCCCTCTTTCAGACTCATTCACTCTCACCCACTTTCATCCTTATTCAGTCTGGCTCATACTCTCGCTTACACTCCGACTCGCACTCACAGTCACTTGTCCTCACACATACCTCACGCTTATACACTCTCATTTATGCTCTGACTCACTCACATTTACTTGTGCTCACTCTTACACACGCACTCATACTCATTCACACTTAATGCTTTGGGCGGCCGCGGCGCAGATGTAGCGTGTCCGGAGAGACTGCTGGCGCAGAACGGCAGCCACGCCCCCGCCAGTCTACCCCAAGGGCAGCCACGGCCACAGCAGCAGCCCACCACCATCAGTGCCTGCCCACGAAGCAAATGAATAATGCACCCACTGCAGTGTCCACGAAAAACACCACATAAATCCAACGCACCACCATCGTCAACATACAAATCCAACCCGCCGCCATCACCCACTCACTCTCACTCTCTCTTGCTCACTTGCTCTCACACTCACTCACTCCCTTACACCTATTCACTCACTCACGCACGCAGACACCAATGTTCTCCTTTTTAGCTCATCCAAATCGCGCAAATCATAAGTGAGTGCAAGCTATGTGGTGTGATTGGGTACAGGTGTGTGAACTGCCAAAGTGGAGTTAAAAGGATAATGTACCAACTTAACTTTGATTTTCTTTCCTATTTAGTCTCAAACTGTGTCTGTTTCACACACTGACTTTAACATGTTTCTTTTTATAAACAGAAGTGGAAAAGTTGTTTGCAGTTGCTGAAAACACTGTTACTAAGGACAACAGGAAAACATATAATTGAATCTAAAAGAGGCTACAGCAGTTTGTTAAACCTGTCAACATGAATAAAATCATTCCCGATTATTCTCCTGTTGCCTATCAACCATTTCTAGACCAGATAATGAAACAGGACTTTATTTCCATTCTGACCATACAATAAAGTATGTACAGTAGAACAAAATGCAGCTGTCCTCCAACAGAAAACGCCCTGTATTGTCATTTTGCTAGAAGGTATTATAGTCAGTATATGTATTGTGACAATAGGAGTTGCTCATTCTTAAGGTTTCAATCTTCATTTTTAGGTTTACAACATTTCTAAACACTCCACATCGCTGTCTGCTTTCTGCCATCCTCTGCTTCCCATCTCCTTGTTTGAAATGTAACAGCAGCTCCTGGTTCGCAGGGCGCCCTCTGTCCCACTGCAAGAGTTCCTGATGAAATAGAAAATTTGTTCAGGTCTCCACATCGTGTTTGCCATTTCTCTCCATTCATCTTTGACATTTGAGGCTCTGGCGCTGAGTCACGTTACGTCTCTGCCATTGAGCTGAGTTCACTTGCAGGTTTTTTAAGTCAGAGGTTTCATAATCTGAATCAACAGCAAGCAGAAGCTGAATTATAAGACATGCATAGTGGTGTTAGCATATGACACAGTGCACAACTTTTGGAATTACATATAAAGGGCCTTTCAGTCTTCCTACAAAGCAGCAAATCCTCTACACTGAATCTTGTAATGTGGATTTATTGTTGTTAGGCCTCACTGAAAAACTTAAGCCTGAACTAGAATTACATTCAGAGATGCAGACCCACTCCTTAGAGCCCTATCCCTTTTGGAATGTTTTGCTTTGATTCTGATGGGACGCCATGATCTATTTTCAGGCCTTATCAATCTTCAAGGCCAAATGCAAGGTCAAGGTCATTGGGAATTTAAGAAGTGTCCCAGACTCCATTCTAGGTTGTGTTAAAATTTGGTGGTTCTAGGTGTCATAATAAAGTCACTATAAGCCATAATTGGTTTTTACCTTTTATGACCCTGGGACCTTGACATTTCACCTTTTGATCGCAAAAGCATAGCCAAACGTGGTACTGCGTGGTCAACCTGTGTGCCAAGTTTAGTCACCCCAGCATTATCTTGAGTAAGAGCATAGATATGCAAACAAATACATACGCAGACTCAGGCGACTGCCTTACCTATCCCTTTAGTCCATCAGCTTGGGTAACAGTTGCATATATGATGTTGAGAGAAAGTACCATTTTAGTGCTGTCAAAATGAATGCCCTTTCACGACTTAAAACCTCTAATAAGATAGATATAACACCACTCTTTTTTGAACCGCAATTAAAATGTGCACACCTGCTTTGATTGTGACCTTTGACCCACAAGCTACTCACACTCATCAGCCATCCTGGCCAACCCTGTTCACTACTCACCAGTTTCGAACAGATTATCATGCAGGAGAGAGGTGGAGGGAAGGGTGTATGATCACCGCCTGCTTCTGGCACCAGTCTATCACAAAAGCTATAAAAATCTGCTCTGGCAATCCAATAGGGTTAAAAATGATCACTTTGAGAAGACTAAAATAAATGCCACTAAAACACTGTATTTCATATCACGTATGTTTTGCTGGAGAAAAGAATATAAAATAGAACAGTTTAAAATGCTGCTAAGATCAGTGACAAAAATTGTTTGTGGTCACAGAAAACCATTTTTTCACAGATTTCTCTTTTTTAATTACTTTAACACTAAACCAGATTTATTTCTTATTTGTGTTCATTTTGCATGTTGTCTTGAATTGAACTACAGACGTGGACAAAATTGTTGGTACCCCTCTGTTAATGAAAGAAAAACCCACAATGGTCACAGAAATAACTTGAATCTGACAAAAGTGGTAATAAATAAAAATTCTATGAAAATTAACCAATGAAAATCAGACAATGCTTTTGAATTGTGGTTCAACAGAATTATTTTAAAAAACAAACTCATGAAACAGGCCTGGACAAAAATGATGGTACCCTTAACTTAATATTTTGTTGCACGACCTTTTGAGGCAATCACTGCAATCAAACGATTTCTGTAACTGTCAATGAGACTTCTGCACCTCTCGGCAGGTATTTTGTCCCACTCCTCATGAACAAACTGTTCCAGTTGTCTCAGGTTTGAAGGGTGCCTTCTCCAGATGGCATGTTTCAGCTCCTTCCACAGATGTTCAATAGGATTTAGATCAAGGCTCATAGAAGGCCACTTTAGAATAGTCCAATGTTTGGCTCTTAGCCATTCTTGGGTGTTTTTAGCTGTGTGTTTTGGGTCATTATCCTGTTGCAAGACCCATGACCTGCGACTGAGACCAAGTTGTCTGACACTGGGCAGCACATTTCTCTCTAGAATACCTTGATAGTCTTGAGATTTCATTGGACCCTGCACAGATTCAATACACCCTGTGCCAGATGCAGCAAAGCAGCCCCAGAACATAACAGAACCTCCTCCATGTTTCACAGAAGGGACAGTGTTCTTTTCTTGGTATGCTTCATTTTTGCGTCTGTGAACACAGAGCTGATGTGCCTTGACAAAAAGTTCCAGTTTTGTCTTGTCTATCCATAGGACATTCTCCCAGAAGCTTTGTGGCTTGTCAACATGCAGTTTGGCAAATTCCAGTCTGGCTTTTTTATGATTTGTTTTCAACAGTGGTGTCCTCCTTGGTCATCTCCCATGAAGTCCACTTTGACTCAAACAACGACGGATGGTGTGATCTGACACTGATGTACCTTGATCTTGGAGTTCACCTTGAATGTGTTTAGAGGTTGTTCTGGGCTCTTTTGTTACCATTCGTATTATCTGTCTCCTCCTGCGGCCAAGTCCAGGGAGGTTGGCTACAGTCCTGTGGATCTTAAATTTCTGAATAATATGTGCAACTGTAGTCACAGGAACATCAAGCTGCTTGGAGATGGTCTTATAGCCTTTACCTTTAACATGCTTGTCTATAATTTTCTTTCTAATCTCCTGAGACAACTCTCTCCTTTGCTTCCTCTGGTCCATGTTTAGTGTGGTACACACCATGTCACCAAACAGCACAGTGACTACTTGTCACCCTTTAAATAGGCCGACTGACTGATTACAAGTTTGTAGACACCTGTGATGTTAATTAGAGGACACATCTTGGTTGAACATGTCACTATGGTCACATTATTTTCAATCTTTTCTAGGGGTACCATCATTTTTGTCCAGGCCTGTTTCATGAGTTTGTTTTTTTAAAATAATTCTGTTGAACCACAATTCAAAAGCATTGTCTGATTTTCATTGGTTAATTTTCATAGAATTTTTATTTATTACCACTTTTGTCAGATTCAAGTTATTTCTGTGACCATTGTGGGTTTTTCTTTCATTAACAGAGGGGTACCAACAATTTTGTCCGCGTCTGTAAGTATTGTTCAACTCTTTCCTTAACATACTGTAATTGTGTTGATTAATTTGTGAAATTTGGATTTTTTTTTAAATTCTGAAACATGGCCTGAAACATGGTCCGATTTTGCACACCAGACTGAAAAACATTATAAACTTGCTGGTAAATATGGTAATTAATTGAAATATGGTTCATTAATGGCACAAATAGTCAATTAAAATAAAATCATAAAAATGCAGAAACATTGTATTTTCAGAGGGGATGTGATGAAGAGCATGAAGGCACAATGCCAACTGATAATCATCACAGCTGATGAGAAGGACAAACATTTTTAATGAAGACCTGGATAATATTCTAGCCTCACTAAGCTTGTTCACCCACTAATATGATGGACTCTGAAAGAGTTTCTACTTAAAGTACAGTTACGATATGTCCAGAGCTGCAGAAACCACCTTTGTGGGTGAGTAGCACACTTGCTAACTGCAGCGTCTGTGCTCACTACATACAGTAAAGCGTTATGCTGCATTTCCCCTTTGGTCCGCTTTGCTCCAGGTGCGCTTTGGATGAGCCCGGTGTGCATGCGGCATTGTAGATGCTCACTTGTTTCATCCACTAGGACAAGCAGTTGACGCATGCGCACAACTGTTATTTGTAGTTTCGCCCCAGCCCTATGGGTAGCACAAATGCGCTAACACGCCAGTTTGTTCACCGGCTATAAACATGAGAGTGACGTACATTTTTTTTGTAGCAACAACAATGGCGTCGTTTTAAGGAAAAGGAGGAATTACCGTTTTCCAGTGCTCTTCACCGCTCAAGCTGCTGCTGCTGCTGCAAAAGGACTCATGGATGTTTATTCTCGTTTTCCGTGTCCTCATTGTCTTCCTCTGTCTACATTGTCTTTGTATGCTGTGTTGATAGCGCCATCTCGTGAATGGGATGTTCAGTCTTGCGCATGCTCTGTCAATGCGTTCAGATCATGGGCAAGCCACACGGTCATAAAATTTGGGCTGCACGCGGTCGTCCGTAGTAGAGCCCTGCATACACAAGTGGAGTGGAGACAATGACGTAAATTTCGTCACCTAAGGTTTCTGGTTACGTATGTGGACAGTGGAGGTGCAGCATGAATCCAGCTTAAACATTGTCAGGACAGCAAGACATAAATGTGTTACGTAAAGTTGTTTAGTCCACTTGTATAAAGCACAATGTGAAACCAAACCTAACTGGACCAAATGTATACAATGTAACAAGGTAAAAACGTTATACCAGCCCGTGGTGCAGACTTTCAGGTGTGAACATGTCCTTAAAAGCACAGAAGCTACCAAGCTGTCCCCTTTCCCTTTGGAGATCAATTACAAGTTCCTCCTTCAACTTCTCCCGATCATGTGAGCATGAAGTGTCAAGAGGCTGAGTGTGGTTTGTCACCGTGCTCAGGCTTTTTATTCATTCCTGAGTATTTCCTGTATTTTTCCAGTGTGGTGTTTATTTTTCCGTGTGTGTTTAGAATGTGTTCTTTGTTGTCAGTTGTTCTGTTATGTTTTCATGTCCTGATTATTATGATGATGATTCTGTCAGTGTCTTTAGAGTTCCTGTCCTATTTTGCTCTCTGTATTTCTTCTTCTTCTTCTTCTTTTAGATTTGATTGGCTGTTGGCAACCAGCTTACAGGTGCATTACTGCCACGTACTTCACTCTATATCATCACTCTATGCTCGTGTGTCCTCATATCTGTATTTATATTTTGTTTCCTTGCGACACGAGCCCTGCACCTGTTCCAGGCACTCCCACCTTGCCATTATCTTGTTTGTGTGCTCCGTGTTTATTAATTAGGTTAACCTCCCCGCTCATGTCATCCACATCTGAAGCCACTTGTTATGATTATTTTCCTGCCCTATTTAAGACGGGCTCTGTTAGTCTCCCATTGTCAGTGTGTCTTCTTACCAATGTATCTCCGTTGGGACCCCATCCCTGTTTCGACGTGCTCCTTTGTGTTTTGTCTTCTTGCCATTCTCCTCTGTGTAAGTTTTTTTTTTTTTTGGAGCACTTTTTGGATTTTGTGATTTTGTGTTTCCTTAATAAATAACCACAAACTGCAGTTCAGCTCTTAGGTCTTTTCTCTCTGCCCTGAAGGGGTGATTCATGACAGTACACGCTGACCAGTAAGAGACCCAGCTGCTGTAATTTGTGTGTATCTTTTTTTTTGTTTCTCTCACCTGTTTGTGGAGCTCATCATGTCCCCAGCACACCGGCCTCCGGCAATCAAAGGGAGATCGGCAGCGGGATCCCTGAGTGTAGAGGAGCAGTGGGCTGCAGAGTTTGTCCAGAGCTTTGTGGATGAAGCCCTCGCCTCCCGCAGCCCGAAAAAGATTTGGGAGAGTGTAAATTCAGCGACCGTCACTGTCGAGGCGCACACAGGGTTGGGGAGGCATGCCCAGTTTGTGGACTTGTTGGCCGTGCTCTCCATGCTGCAACAGTCCTTCCCTGGGCTGACATGGGGACCGTCTCCAGCAAACCCAGAGCCTACACGGAAACACGGTCCGCAGAAGAGGCCCTGCTTCGCCTCCAGTGCACCCACACCTGCTCCTGCATCATCTGCTCTACGATGCCACCATCCAGCTCCGGACCACCAGAGGAATACCCCCACCTCTCAGGCAGCAGATTCCCCTTCGCCAAGGCAGAAGACTCCCGCAGCAGTGCCCTCTGTGTTTTTCCTCTCCGGCTGTTTGATCAGCTCTCTCCTTCTCCGCAGCTGTTGTTTTCCGCTTCTCCTCGATGTTCCCTCCCGCTGCTGAGGGGTTGGCTGTTTCCTGTCCGGCTCCGTGTCCGCAGGGGCGGCTCCTCCACGATCCTCTGAGGGGCCCATGACCACCGTTGCCACGGAAAGGGATGACTGTACACCAGCTGCAGCAGAGAACATTGTGCCTCGGGAATACAGGCAAGTACTTTTTCATTCTCTATCATCCTCCCATAAATTACCTTGCCCAATTCCCGGTGGTGAGGCTCAGGTCTTGCAGTCCTCTGAGCTCTCACCTCCTGCTGCAGCCATAATTCCCTTACCTGCTCTGTCCGTGTCTCCTCCTATATCCCTGGGATGTCCGCCGGTTGTGGGATTGGGCCGCCAGATGATGGAGGAACCTGCAGGCCAGGAGGACCAGGTTCCAGCCCTGCAACCATGGTCCGGACAGAGAGAAAGCGCTGCCTCCAACCTAAAACCCTCGCTGATGATACAATGTCCCCTGGCTTCAATTATGCAGGAGTGAGCGCCAGCAGAAAATCGACCTCCTGAATCCATGCCAGATGAGCTACCTGCGTGGCTCACCTCAGTGGGGGTTCCCAGGACTGCACTAACCACCATGCCTGCTGCAGGGGCCACTGCAGCAGAGCTGGAGCTGGACTTCTAGACGACCGGGTCCGAGGAACCATCGTCTGGATTGACAGAGTCCTGGAAGGTGGTGGAGCTTGAGAACAGGCAAGTGCTGTCTTTTGTCTTTGTTGCTTCTATTTTGGAGAGATCTTCAATTCAGTTCAATTCAGCTTTATTTATACTGCGCCACATCACAATAGAAGCCGTCTCGTGGCGCCGCAGTGCAGAAAAAAACACACAGTTTCAGAAAAACCCAGCAATCAGACGATCCCCTATGAGCAAGCACTAAGTGACAGTGGAGAGGAAAAACTCCCATTTGGCAGGAAGAAACCTCTAGCAGAACCAGGCTTAGGGAGGGGCAGTCATCTGCTGCGACTGGCTGGGGGTGAGGGGATAGGGAGGATGGAGAGGACAGACATAAAGAACATAACAGAAAGATGCCAAGTACATTATTGGAGGTCAACCAGCAGTATGGATCAAATAACAACAGAACAAAAGTGGGGTTAAGAGACACAAAATCCCTCCTTAAACGTAAGCTATGTGTATTAAAAAGGAAGGACTTTACCCTGTTCTTAAAAACAGAGACCGAGTCTGACTCCCGGACCCAGAGTGGTAACTGGTTCCAGAGAGAGGGAGCTTGGTAGCAGAAGGCTCTGCCTCCCACTGTACTTTTGGAGATTCTGGACACCACAAGTAAGCCAGCATTTTGGGAGCGTAATGCTCTATTAGGATGGTAAGATAATATCAAATCTTTTTAGATATTGGGGGGCCTGATTGTTAAGAGCTCTGAAAGTAAGAAGGATTTTAAACTTGATTCTAAATTCTATGGGAAGCCACTGAAGGGAGGACAGAACCGAGGAGATATGATCTCTTTTTCTAGAACCAGTTAAAACTCTAGCAGCAGCATTTTGAATCAGCTGAAGATTTTTTAAGGATACTTTAGGACAACCAGATAATAGCAAATTACAATAATCTAATCGAGAGCTGACAAAGGCGTGAGTCAGTTTCTCAGCATCATTCAGAGACAAGATGCTCCTGATCTTGGCAATATTGCGTAGATGATAGAAGGCAGTCTTAGAAACAGTTTTAATATGTGAATTAAAGGACGAATCTTGATCAAAAATAACTCCAAAGTTCCTCACAGAACTATTCAGAGTGAGAGTGGCGGCATTTAAATTAAGGGCATAATTTGAAAAGGAATTTCTAAGATGTTTTGGGCCATCAAGAATGACTTCAGTCTTATCAGAGTTTAATAGTAAAAAATTATAAGTCATCCAAGCTTTGATGTCCTTAAGACAGGCATCTAACTTGGCTAATTGATTACAATCATCAGGCTTCATTGACAGGTATAGTTGTGTGTCGGTCTATGTAACAGTGAAAATGTATACAGTGCTTTCTGATGATATTGCCGAACAGGAGCATATATAAACTAAAAAGAGTAGGGCCCAACACAGATCCCTGTGGAACTCTGTGACTGAGCTTAGAGTTGGAAGAAAATTCATCATTGATATGAACAAACTGAAATCTATTGGACAAATAAGATCTATAAGATCTTGAAGATCAAATAAGATCTTGTCTTGCTCTTGCTGGGGAGGGCCAAGTGCAGCCGTCAGCTGCACCTGAGCTCACTTCGCTGGGCTCCACTGCCGCCGGTGACACTGACCCTGTTTCTTTGTCCCTCCTGTCGGAGCCTTTTACCAGGGTCACCGAGGATTGTCCAACTTCACCAGAGGTCTCCGTGGGTCCAGCCTCTCGACCTGAGATCTCCATGGGTCCAGCTCCTCCAGCTGAGGTCGTTGTGGGTGCACTGTCCCAGCCCGGGACCTCCGTGGGTGAAGCTCCTCCTCTGTCTGGGTCTCTGTGGGTGTGGTTCCCCAGTCGGGGGTCATTGTGGGTGTTGCATCCTAGCCTCAGACCAATGTAGGTGCTGCGCTCCAGCTTGGGTCCACCGTGGGTGTCACACTCCAGTCCAGGGGCCACCGTGGGTGCAGCTACACCCCAGTCTGGGGCCACCGTGGGCGCAGCTACACACCTGTCTGGAGCCACCATGGGTGCAGCTTCGCTCCCGTCTGGAGCCACTGCGGGTGCAACTTTGCTCCAGCCCAGAGCCACCGCGGGTGCAGCTTCACTCCAGCCCGGAGCCACTGCGGGTGCAGCTTCATCCAGCCCGGCGCCACCATGGGTGCTGCTTTGCTTCAGTCCTGGGCCACCGCGGGTGCTGCTATGTCCCAGTCTGGGGCCACTGAGGGTGCTGCAGGGCAGTCCAAAAGCGTTGGGGTTCCCTTTCCTCTGCTAGATGCTGTCGTGGTCCCCTCTCTTCTGCCAGATGCTGTTGTGGTTCCCTCTCCTCTGCCAGGCACTGTCGCGGTTCCCCTTCCTCTACCAGATGCCGCCGTGGTTCCCCTTTCTCTGCCAGATGCCATTGTGGTTCCCCTTCCTCTGCCAGGTGCCGTTGTGGTTCCTCCTCTGTTAGGTGCCTTCGTGGTTCCCTCTCCTCACCCAACATGGGTTCCCCGAATCCTACATCCGGCTCACCGCTGGTTCTTCCCATTGGGCAGCCACCTCCTGGACCACCCTATCTATTCAGGTGGTTAAAGAACTCTGGCAGACCACCTGACAGACTGTGCCGCAGGGTTGGGTGGCCCACGGTCTCTGACAGGCCACCTGATTCTTTCCATCATGCCGTCTGCCGGGCCTGGGACTTTGGCCGCCCCCCTGAACTGTCCAGCTCTTCAGTCCAGGGGGCCTAGGTGGTTGGAGTTTTGCCTGGTGTGGGTCCTGAGCGGGAATTTGTTTTGTTCCCTTCTAGCCTGTTCCCCCACCCACCCGGGGTGGGTTATTGTTGTGCTCCTATTGGGAAGGGGGTTCTTTCTTTTTCTTTTGATGTTACCCTGGGGAGTCTGGACCACCCCTTAAGGAAGGGGAGGGCTCTGTCACGAGGCTGAGTGTGGTTTGTCACCGTGCTCAGGCTTTTTATTCATTCCTGAGTATTTCCTGTATTTTTCCAGTGTGGTGTTTATTTTTTCGTGCGTGTTTAGGATGTGTTCTTTGTTGTCAGTTGTTCTGTTATGTTTTCATGTCCTTATTATTATGATGATGATTCTGTCAGTGTCTTTAGAGTTCCTGTCCTATTTTGCTCTCTGTTTATATTTTGTTTCCTTGTGACACAAGCCCTGCACTCGTTCCAGGCACTCCCACCTTGTCATTATCTTGTTTGTATGCTCTGTGTGTAGTAATTAGGTTAACCTGCCCGCTCATGTGATCCACATCTGAGACCACTTGTTATGATTATTTTCCTGCCCTATTTAAGACGGGCTCTGTTAGTCTCCCATTGTCAGAGTGTCTTCTTACCCGTATCTCCATCGGGACCCCATCCCTGTTCCGACGCACTCCTTTGTGTTTTGTCTTCTCGCCGTTCTCCTCTGTGTAAGTTTATTTTTTTTGAGCACTTTTTGGATTTTGTGATTTTGTGTTTCCTTAATAAATAACCACAAACTGCAGTTCAGCTCTTGGGTCTTTTCTCTCTGCCCTGAAGGGGCAATTCATGACACGAAGAGTGGTGGGAGAGAGTGGACAACGCTCATCAACAGTGTTGCATTTGCTGGTCCATCCATCCATCCATCCATCCATCCATCCATCCATCCATCTTCTACCACATTTCTGGGGGTCCAGGTAGCGGGGTGCACAGTCTTAGCAGAGAAGCCCAAAATTTCCTCTCCGCAGCCACCTTCTCCAGCTCCTAAGGGAGGATACTAAGGCATTTCCACGCCAGCTGGAAGACATACACTGTGTTCAGAATGTTCACTCCCTCCCTCCCTACTCTCTATATAGTGAATTCAGATATAAAGCAATAAAATTATTAGCTTTCAGACATTATTGGGATTGTTTTTGTGGCGCGGTTAATGACGTCATCATGGTGAGACAGTAAAACGCAACAGATTAATTCTGGTAAAAAAAAAAAAAAAAATACCTGTATGTATTTTGTAGTAAATCAGTCTATAAATTTAAGAAATCTGTGTGTGTGTGTGTGTGTGTGTGTGTGTGTGTGTGTGTGTCTGTCTGTCTGTCTGTCTGTCTGTCTGTCTGTCTGTGACGATCATAGGACATCATAGGATGGCCTATGATGTCCCTATGATGTCTGCATCTTAGGACAGCCTATGATGCTCCTATGATGTCACTATGCCTTGAGGTCTTTATGATGTCATATAGACCATCAGGACTTGTGATGCCATCATATAGACAAATGGATGAAGCCGTCATACACACAATAAGACACAGCACTTCTAAAGCACACCCATTCAAACCAGTAAATCTGGAAATCTTACAAAATCTGCATCATAGGACACCCTAGATGCTCCTATGATGTCACTATGCCTTGATGTCTTTAGGATGTCATATAGACCATCAGGACCCACAATGCCATCATATAGAAAAAAGAACGATGCCGTCATATACACAATAGGACACAGCACTTTTAAAGCACACCCATCTGAAGCAGTAAATCTGGAAATCTTACAAAACATCACTATAAATTCAAGAAATCTCGGTCATTTTCTGTGCAAATCTGGAAATCTTACTCATCACCCGATTAACAATAGCACACACTACTTTAAACCACACCCATTCGAAGCAGTACATCATTTCTGTTTGTCACAATCAGAGCACATCATAGGACAGCCTATGATGTCTGCATCATGTCCTATGATGATCCTATGATATCAGGCAACATAGGACTCGTGATGCCATCATATACACAATAGGACTGGCTACCGATGATGTAGGCATGAGGTCCTATGATGTCTGCCTTGATGTCTTTATGATGTCATATACACCATCACTCACCAAAGAAGAGATACTCATCACCCGATTAAGAATAGGACACACAAATTTAAACCAGGATGAAATGCAGGCATCATAGGACTCGCTATGCCATCATCAAAAATCATTGAACATAGGACAGCTTCCAAGATCAAACGCAGGCATGACTCACGATCATGACTCCCTATGATATCATCACAGATCATAGGACTCACTATGACACCACCAAAAATCAAAGGCAGGCATCACTGAATGAGTGCTGATGTGCTTGCTTACACCCTTGCTTACACCTGCTTTCTACGGGCATACAGAAATACTTTCTTATACTTGGTTTCTATGGGCATGCACGGGTACGCATGGCCATGCACGGGTATGTACTAGTACGTATTAAATCATTTTTGCCAAATTAATACCTTAAGGTAGTTTATATTGTGAAATGAAGCTCTCCTCTCACTGCTCCATTGGCTGCACATTGCATTATGGGATACAATGGCTAATGTAGTGACCATCCATTGTACACTAATTTTCAAAATGCATTATGGGATATTTTGGGAGTGTACTATATAGTGAATGAAATTTTCAGGTAAGATTTTGAACAGCACTTCAAAATGGCCAATTCACTATATAGTACACTATATAGGGAACGAGTGAACATTTCGAACACAGCAATAGTCTCTCCAGTGTGTCCTGGGTCTGCACCAGGGTTTCCTCCCATCGGGGTGCCCAACCCACCTCAGCTGGCTCCATTCGACTCTGACCCTGATAACTGAACTCCTTACCCCATCTCTAAGGGTGAGTCCATCCACCGTACTGCTCACTGGTATGACACCAAGTCAAAGTCATAATCAAGACACTAAATTCATAATTGTCTGAACAAGGCCACAGCTTGCAATCATCATTTGCCATTGTAGCTCTTGTTTCTCTCCCTGGTCTCGACTACAGTAGCGCATGGATGTGAGTTGTGCATGTTGATACGTGTGCTGACTGGTGGGTGGGCCAAGCAGTCTCTAAGCTTGCAGCAAGCATAGAGATTGTTCACACAATTTACAGATTCCACCCCTTCCCAGATCATATGTTTTTAGGTTTTCTAGAGGTCTGTGGCCCCCATAGGGACAGATACTGTATTATGAGTATTTAAGTCCTTTTTTTGAACAACAGTGTGTACTTAACAGGGAGTCATGCAATAAATCATGATTAAATACTTTAATTGATTGACAGCACAAACTTTTTCACTCTGTACATGCAGGCCGGTTTATGTCAACAAGCAGAAAAACTGAGCTTTACTTTTTCCTTTGTGTTTCAACTGTCCCAGGTCTCTGTGTGAGTGTAAGTAGAGATGATAGCAACAGGGCAAGCGAGCAAGAGGCTACCTACACACACACACACACACACACACACACACACACGCTGATGAAGATGAGTCAGGCGTTAACATTTCCTTCACTCTTGTCTCTTTGATGTGACTCATCTTCACTCTGCTGTTGAGTCCAGCGGGAGCGGAGAGAAAGATCAAGTGAGACATAATGAGAACACCGTTTGTCATGTGGAGAGAAAAAAAAATCCTCATAACTTCAATTTTGGTCATTTTTAAGGGTTTCACTTGAGTTCAAGATCAAATATGCTGAAGTGGCCAACAACAGCTGCAATATTCATCTAGTCAGTTGAGCTTAAGAAAAATGACATTTCATGAGTTTTGACTTATCAGAATGTTGGTTTATGAGAGTTTAACCTGCAGATTAAGTTATTTCAGAATCTATTCACTAGACATATGTTTTTGTTATTCTGGGGTTTTGATTTTTTTTTTCATTTATTTTTTAAATTTTTTTTTATTTTTTTATTTATTTTTTAAGATAGCTATTCAGCAGTCATCACAGTTTAATGAGAATTGTTGCTTCATTTAGCAGCAGTTTGAACTAATTTTGTTTAATTTTTTTTTGATAGTTTCATAGTGAGAAACATATAACTAATAAATGCTTTACCACAAGGTCTTTCATATTCCTCCAGCTAAGAAAGCAATATTTCTCAAGTTAGACCAGGGCATAAGTACACATGGCTAAAAATATGGAGAAACTTGTTGATTTTATATTGATACCTTGAAGTTTTCCACAGAAAATATTCATTGCTGGAGGAAAAAAAAACAAATTCATAATATTTACTGTAGCACCAATGCTAAAAATGATTTTGTTTCCTTTTTCAGTATATGGTTTACGTCTCAAACAAAGCTCCAACATCAAGACATTTTGAATCAGATGCAGAATATATTCTCCCCTACAGAAAAAGACATGAATTTTGTGTTTTTTCACATGTGAATTAACGTTTTTCTGTAAGGGCTGTGAAAGTTTGCATAGCAATTGTTCCAAAACTGAAGCCTTGTTTGGGAAAATTGACAGTACTTGTGTGGTTCAGACGTTCATGGAGCAGTAAGAACCTCTTCAGGACTCTTTCAGGTCCCCTGGACCACACTTTAGACCCCAATGATTACACCTTGTTGACCTGGAGGTCCACCTCTTTGCTAACCTTTGACCTGTACAGAAAAGCTGTGGATGAGTGTCTCACGGGGACGCGATGATGATGATGTCAGTGGGTTGCTGTAGCATTTGTAGAAGAGAGGGAAGAGTCATCATAGAGACAAGATGGGAGACAGATTGAAGATGACAGAGACTGTGATGAGAGTGAAGACAGAACAGAGTTGCCTTCCTCCTGGGACATCCGCCGCTCTCCCGTTTTCTGCGTGAGTGTGTTTCTGTTTCTGAGTGTGTGCATGTGTGTACTGCAGGCTGCTGTGCCTCAACAGATGCTCTCATTAGTCAAACAGGCCCTCTGCTCAGAGAGCCTCATCAACCAGCACACTTCGACACAATTAACCCGACCGGCACCATCTCTCTCAACTCAGCTGGGAGGGGGAGAAAAAAGAGCCTTCCCTAGAATCACTAGAACAATTCCTTAGAGGAACAGTTTGGAAATACAGTACGCTTACTTGTTTAGTTTCCCACAGAGAAAAGAGGGCACTGATGTCAAGCTCTCAGGGATTTGCTTTGTAGTAGTTTATCTTCCTTGTCACTACTGCTGGTTATTGCCTTTGAAATTAGCTTTTAGCATAGCACACTGTCCTGTTTTAAAGGGGTCATTGACTGAAAAAAAATGTGTTTTTCTAGGTTATAACCTTCTAAAATGTGTTCATTGATCATGTGATCAAGACACTTCTCTTAAAAAAAACATGCAGCCTTTATATTGTTTCTGCGTCCGACTACCCATTGTAACTCTTCCAGGTTTGTTCCTCTTCGTCAAGAAAAGGTAAGCCCATCCTTGATACCCACCTGCTGTTATGTGCCGGCCGAGCTGTCTGTCTGCAAATGTGTGTGGGTGGGAAACCCAAGCTTCAGAGCTAACAGTGCTACTAAGAGTTAGCTTACCAAGTGCGGTTTATATTGTTATTATCTCTGCCAAGGGAGGACAGAGGTAATGTTTTTAGTGGCATTGGTTGGTTGGTTTGTCTGTTACCAACATAACTCTAAAAGTTAATCCGTCCGTCTTCTTCCGCTTAATCCTCTTCGGGTCGCGGGGGGGCTGGAGCCTATCCCAGCACCTTTGGGCGAGAGGCAGGGTACACCCTGGACAGATCGCCAGTCCATCGCAGGGCCAACACAGAGAGACAGACAACCATTCACTCTCACAGTCATACCTAAGTTATGAACAGATTTTGATGAAATTTTCAGGAAAGGTGTGTAACAGCACGGGGAACAGATTATTAGATTTTGGTGATGATTCGGACCACGATCTGGATGCAGGAATTTTTTGAATATTATTTTATGTATTAATCTGGCGCTTTTCATGTACTGCCCCTTTAACACATGTCCACTGAGTTACATGCGTGGTCACACCCTAGGGCCATGCGCATCTGCAACCCAGAAGCCAAACACTGCAGAAAAAGTATTAGGGGGAATGTCCACCAATCTCGCTTTTTCTGCTGCTGTGGGTGACTATTTTCTATTCATTCTCTATGCAGTCCAGCGTTTACAGTGCCGAACGCTCTTGGCACAGAAACGCTTTGAGCGGTGGTTGCTTTTTGTCACAGCGCTCAGGGCTGAAAAAAGTTCAATATTTCAGACTACTATATAGCTGCACTCGTCGATGTCAGACCTTTCTAAGCAGCCAATCAGAATTAAGGAAGGGCGGAACATAGGGTGCCGGTACAGGAAGGTGAGAACGGTAGGTGATGGTGGAGAGGCTGAACTTTACTGCAACAAACAACCTGGTACTCTTTGATCTGTCACTAAAAGGATATCATGATCAAAATTTGAAAGCAAACACTTGGAGGAACATGTCTGCATCTGTCGGAGTGCCAGGTGAGCGTTTGTGCCTTTGTCATGGTCATATTACTTACAAGTTTGTTGTGGTAGATAATATGGATACTATGTGAATTTGTAGTTGATAACTGCAAAAAAATGGAATGATACCACACTGTTGTGTAATATTGCTTAATAATTATGAACCTTGTGAGTAAACTAGAAGGGAAAATATAAAGAAAACCAACCTGAAAGATTCAATAAACCATGATGTTAATTTAAGGTGGAATTGTCCAGCCCGTCCAACAGTCTTGTTATTATTATTATTATTATTATTATTATTATTATTATTATTATTATTATTATTAATAATAATTTATTTGTTTATTTGTCAGGGACAGTGCAATAAACAGACAAAAAAAATCTGATGTGTTGCACAGAGAGTGTATAGCATTAAGCTAATTTGCAACTCTTGTCCCTGGATATTATTATTATTATTATTATTATTATTATTTTATTATTATGTTGTCATATAATGCAGTCATATTGTTTTTGCTGTCATTTCTCTGTCTGTTAATAATAATAATAATAGCAATAATAACAGTAATGGATTGTATTTATATAGCGCCTTTCATTCAAATTTTCAGGAAAGGTGTGTAATGGCTCACTGAACAGATGATTAGATTTTGGTGATGATGTCAGGATTTGGCCCTTCAGGGCAGGAAAGAAGACCCACATGCTGAACTGTGAGTTGTGCGTGAATTTAAAAAAGAATACAAAAATATACAAAGTACAAAAACACTTACAAGAAGCAGGAGTTGGATGAGACAGGCATGGAATAACTGTCTGAACTTGGTAATAGGACACGGCGTCAGGTGGAGACACCGCCGCCCTTAAATAGGACATGAGGGATAATTACAACTGAAGACAGGTGTGAGCTACCAGACCAGGGAGAAATCAATCCAAGCTAATGACATCTGTGCTGGAAGTGGACTTGAGCAGATAATGAAAGCAATCCAGCACACCATCAAAACAAAAGTGCAAAAGGAACATAAATACAAAATGAGAAATACTAAAGGTGCTGGAAATAAACAAATATCGCAACTAGGACGGGGGACAGAAAATATAATAATAACCATACACTATCATGGCCTATAAAAGATACAAAATCCGGACGACTTAAAACAGAAACAAAAAGCAAACTCAGATGGCATCCTAAATATTAAATACTAAACAGAAGTGGGGAAATGTAGAAAATAACCAGAAATAACCAAAGGAGCATAAGCACAGTTCTCCAACCATGCTCCGTATCCTGACAGATGATCTCAAAATGCATACCTCCGCCAAGGCTCTTATCTTCTCACAGAGTGTTAGCAACAATGCTCCAAAACTACTGGATGGATTTGGATGAAATTTTCACCACAGGGGGTTCTTGGGCTATAGACAGATCCATTACATTTTGGTAGTGATCTGAGAATGCATACCTCAGTCAAGGCTCTTATCTTTCACAGTGTGTTAGCAACAATATTCCAAAACTAATGGACAGACTGTGATGCAATTTTCACCAGAAGTGGCTCTGGCCTACACACAAACCCATTACATTTTGGAGGTGATCCATGATGGACAGAACGAGCCTTGGCAGAGTTTTGCGCTCTCTGAGTGCTTTCTAGTTGTTCTTAGATTTCAGTCACCCTAATGGACATCACTGTTTCCACCTGTTTCACTAATCCACAATAGACAATATATCTCACATTATTCTGGCTTATTTTGTTATATTTTTGCTGTGACGCTACATTGAACTAAACTGTTTTTTTCTTCTCTAACCAAGACCCAAGGCGGCTAGCTGAAGCTAGCAGTTTAGCAACTCATTTTCGAATGGTTCTGTGCTTATTGTACTCCAGGGACTGGTCATATCCTTTCAACCACTGAAACCACACACCGCTGTCCACCAGTGATGTTTTCTTTCATTAATTCTTTTAGGGTGCTTTCACACCTAAATTCATTTACTTTGGTCCAAATCAGTTGACAAGTTTGTTACCTTGTATCATTTTCTCCTTGGTTCGGTTCCCTTTCACACAGGCAAAAATTCAAGTGGACCAAATTCCCTCCATGTTAAATCCTGTGAGACTTACATCAGAACGTTCTCTGTTCTTATTGGTATGATTTTTTTGCCACAAGAACAGGAAAGGTAAATACAGGAAGTAGGATGACTGTGCATTTATGCGTTTCTGGGAAGAAAATAATACACATTGTAGCATAATCTATGGGGGGTTTTCATCACCCTGGTTATCGTTTATTACATTACGTGCATATACCACTTTCGACAAATCACATAGTTTTAAAATGAAGCGCAGCTACAGATGGAAAATAACATTACCTAACATTAATAATGTTATTTAACATAAATAATGTTATTTACCTAACAGGTAAATAACATTACCTAACATTACATAACATTACATGTTAACGTTCATTAATCTTCAGAACCATAACATGCTCAAACACAGATATTTTCAAAGATCCATCAGGTATGTACAGTGGTCTACAATGTTTTACTGTTTTCCATTGGCCCTGTTTTAGTACGGTCCCTTTCTCACCTGCAGGACTACACCAGAGTTCACCAGTTGATTCGAATCGAGACCACTTCTTTCAGGTGGTCTCGGCACAGTAGTTTTGGTGCCACCTGAGTGCGATTACCGTGTTCACACCAGACAAAACAAACCACACTAACAGAGACAATGAACTTGAATTCAATTGAAACAAACTAAAGCCTGCAGGTATGAAAGCACCCTAAGACAGACTTACATTATTTGGCTCAGGCTCACTATCTAAACTAGCAGCTAGCCAAATAACATTAGCAATAGTGTCGTCAGAGGGAGGGCAGAGTTAACTGTGGTTCATGGCCATTTTGTCGTGTCCGCTGCGTAATTTTGCAGCGAACATATGAATTGGCAACGAGCCCAAAACGCAGAGTAAGTAACGTGTTTATTTACAGTGAGAAAATGTACAAAAGTGTCCAAATAACAGTCACAGTGAAAAAGGGTCAGACAACCGGCTTCTAGCTTAGTTGGCGGGGAAGGAAAAGCCAAGCGAGCTCCAGACGGAACAGGAGCGGAGGGAAAGGCAATAATAACAAGACTTACATACGCGTAGGAATGGAAGGGCTCTGGAGTAACTACACAGTACAGTCCAGGGGAAAACCAACAGTCTGCGAGCCAGGATGTCCAAAGTTGACTTTAAGCTGCCACCCCGACTGGTCACACTGCTTCACTATTAGTACACAAAACCCTAACGAAGGCAAGTGGACACAGCCATGTGGCAAGCAGGTGTAGGACTGATTGAAACTCTGTGTGTGTGTGTGTGTGTGTGTGTGTGTGTGTGTGTGTGTGTGTGTGTGTGTGTGTGTGTGTGTGGTGATAAGATACCTCCAGTGAATGTCTGGTAAGAGGAGGAGACGTGGCCGTAGGACTGTCAGAGAACAAGGCTCAATCTGACAGCTGAAATTAATAAGCAGTAATCAAAACCTACAGCCATCGGTCATGGACGGGGTAAATGACCCCCGAACATGATACATTTAAAGAGACATGCACTTAAACAGGCCATTCTGAGGAAGGCTGCACAAGATGATTCACAAATGATGCTGCGAGAAATAAATAATTAAATAAAATTTTATCAAAATATGTCACAAACATTTCATTAAGATCTGTGGGGCCTCTCAAAATGTGGAATAAGTGCAGTCAGTGACCCCTTTAAGCACCAAGTATCATGAGTGGGTTAGATCTTTTAACAGAAAACTTTACAACAGTACTGATCTGGGATGCACTCAAATGTTCGACTATTTAAATATTCGTTTTTGTCAGGAAAGCAAACTGCACCTCTGAGAGCAGCTAAGAAGAAAGATAGAGACCAAGTCGCTACCGGAATAACTTCAAACAAGCTATATAGTCACTATTATTTACAAGTAAATATTCAGAGCTCTAAAACTGTTAATCAAGACAGCTATAGTGGCATGTGTAAAGGTTGTCAAAGAGCCGTCATCCACTAAAGGTGTTAATTGTGTTTCTGTCCACTTGCACTGAACCAAACTCCCAGAAACTGCACTGAGTGACCGATCATGTCTGACTGTGATGAAACAAATAAAAAACATTTTAAATGAACTGTGAACAAATAGAAGCTGGAGCAAGTCTGTTCTTCCCTGGATCAGCAGATAAATTATATAGTTAGTCACGTTAGTCTTCAGATGTATTCACTCCACTTCTTCTTGAGAAAATGCTTAGAAAATTGGTTTGATATTTGCTAAGGGGTTTTATCATTTATGGACTGTGTACCACTGAAACTTTATGTACCACTAAATAAAGGTTTTGCATGAAAGTTTGCATTAATCGACTTCATTAAAGTTCTCTGTGTAGGCTGCATGCTTCTTTATACAAGATTGAAGCCAAATTCTACTCTGTTCATTTGAGCAATATTTTCCTGTATCTCATCAGTTAACCTACAGCAAAAAGTCATCTAGACATATTAAGCATTGTTGTATTGCTACCATTTATTTTCCTTTAAAGATTAAAAAATACTCTGCAGTTTCAGCTTCCAGCAGCTTGTATACAAGTCTTTCCATATTAACAACTTTCAGCTTTCACAGTCCGCAGCATTAAACCTCTATCAGCTCTTCTAGCAGTAAAGCCAATCTAGAGGAGATGATGAAGCAGAAAATCAGATTTTCAGAGTTGCTGGGGGATAAATTATGCTTGACAAAAATCACTGATGGTGCAAAGGAAGCCTAGAGTTTCCACTGGGTTGACAAAAAGGTCACTGTCACACGGTATAGAGATTAAAACCTCTACTAAAGTAAAGATGAGACATTAGGTGTCACATCACTAAGGTTTTTGTTCTGTCATTCTCCAGTAACTATTCACTCTACACTCTGTTGTCACTTTCGCCGTGAATTTCCTTGAGGAAACATCACATCAAGGGGAGATTGTACCGTTTTCATTTGCAAGATTTTTAACTCTGCTCAAATGAATTACAGCAGCTCTTCTGTCTCACTTTTCTCAGTGTATTTCAGCAGATTTCAACACTCTTAGGCGTCACAATAGCATTGCACTTCTACAATTAGGTTAGCAGTGAACTCCACCATTGCCTGCGATGGATTTATATTGATCTGAGCGCTGCAGAGAGCTCAGGAGGCCCACTGCCGGGCATCCACAACCATAACAAAGTGCTTTGGTCTCGCGGATTTCTGCAGCCCTCCTCTATGCGAATTAGCCAAAGTAGAGGCTTAGGAAGATTGGACCAAATTGGCCGAATGTGTGTCCTTTATTCTGTGTTGTTGTATTGGATGAGTGTGTTCCTGAGTGTCTGAAAAGCTGGGTGTTTATCCACACAATGGAGCAAATCTGAGCCTTTGATCACCAGGCCGAGTCGCCAGATCTGCAGAGAAACGTGTGTGTGGACTCCCATGTCTGTCTTTGTGAGGACCGGAGTTTCAGACCTTTGGGACTGGAAATGCTTTTGGAAAGAAAGGTCCTCATTTTTGGGAACTGATTTTCAAAATGTTTTATGAAGGCTGACACTTTGTTTCAGTTACGTTTAGGGTTGGAGTTATAGAGCTGATTGTTAGGGTATGGATAGCTTGATGAAACTAGGGGTGCTTTCACACCTGCAGGCTTTAGCCCGTTTCAGTCAAACTCAAGTTTGATTTTTTCTCTGTTAGTGCGGTATGTTTTGTCTCGTGAGAACACGGTAATCGCACTCAAGTGCGTACCAAAACAACCGTACCTGAAAGAGGTGGTCTGGGTTTGAATCAAATGGCGAACTCTGGTGTGATCCTGCAGGTGAGAAAGCGACCGCACTAAAACAAGACCAGTGGCAAGTGATAAAATATTTTATGTCACTGTACATACCTGATAGATCTTTGAAAATATCTGTGGCTGAGCACCTTACGGTTCTGGAGGATTAATGAACGTTAACATGTTATTTCCCATCCTTGGCAGCGCTTCATTTTCAAATTGTATGATTTACCGGAAGTGGTATATGCACGTATGCAATAAATGATAACCAGGGCAATGAAAACCCCCTCCGTAGGTTACGCTATGATTTGTATTATTTTCTCCCCAGAAATGCGTAAATACACAGTAGTCATCCTACTTCCTGTATTTACCTTTCCCGTTCTCGTGGCAAAAACATCTGACCAATAAGAACAGAAAACATTCTGACGTAAGTCTCACGGGATTTAACGTGACGCAGTTTGGTCCACTTGAATTTTTGCCTTTGTGAAAGGGAACCGAACCAAGGAGAAAATGATACAAAGTAACAAACTTGTCAACTTATTCGGACCAAATTAAATGAATTTAGGTGTGAAAGCACCCTAGGACTGAACTATGGAAATGATGGTCCTCATAAGATAAGATAAGCCTTTATTAGTCCCACAACGGGGAAATTCCAGGATTGCACCAGCACAGGGATAGCAACACTCAGAGCAACAATCAGAAGGCAAGAAAAAAAAAAGCAAGAGCAGCTAATATACATATGTACATATTACTATAAATATATATATATACACACAGACACACAGTGCAGAGCATTGTAGCTGGATGGAATAAGTATGTAGATATATAAACACCCACAGTACGGAGCATTGCAGCTAGGTGGAATAAATATGTAAATATATAAACACACACAGTGCGGAGCATTGTAGCTAGATGGAATAAATATATAGATATATAAATATAAACACACCCAGTGTGGAGCATTGTCGCTAGATGGAATAAATATATAGATATATAAATATAAACACACCCAGTGTGGAGCATTGTCGCTAGATGGAATAAATATATAAACACACAGTGCGGAGCATTGTAGCTAGATAGAATGAAACAGCATAACCGTCTACTTAGTTATCCTACAGGGTATGATTATGCACCCATACATATTCTCACCCTCCATAGCAACCGGTATTTTCCTAGTTGTATACCGGAGGGGACCATTGTGTAAGTCTATTGCGTCTTTTGCATTCAATACTATTAGGTTGTCACGTCTTTTTGCTATCTCTGCGAGCAGCCCTGCTTAGGTTGTACAGTCTGACAGCCGTAGGTAGGAAGGACCTGCGAAACCTCTTGGTCACGCATCTAGGATGATGTAGTCTACTGCTAAATGAGCTCCTCAGTGCGTTCAGTATGTCCTGCATAGGATGGGACTCGGACTCCAGCAGAGATGACAGTTTAGCCACCATCCTTCTCTCTCCCATCTCCTCCACTGGGTCAAGGCGCTGCCCCAGGACAGAGCTAGCTTTCTTGATCAGTTTGTTCAGTCTCTTCCTATCGGCTGCTGTAATGCCACTGCCCCAGCAGACCACACCAAAAGTGATGGCTGATGCCACCACCGTGTCATAGAATGACTTCAGCAGTGCCCCTTGTACACCAAAAGACCTGAGCCTCCTCAGTAGGAACAGCCTGTGCTGTCCCTTCTTGTAGAGTGCGTCAGTATTGTGTGACCAGTCTAGTTTATTGTTCAGATGAACACCCAGGTACTTGTAGGATGTCACCATCTCAATGGACAGAAATATGATAATATGTATTTGCAGGTACTCTTAAGTGTATTAAAGTTTATCTATGAAAGACAGTGCTTTATTCTATTCAGTGAAAAATACCCTCATTATTTTTTTTTATTTTTTTATTTTTTTTAGATTTAGTATACTTTATTGATCCCCAGAGGGGAAATTGATGGTCATCCACAACCTGGATGGATGAAGCAGCCACGATACGGCGCTATCCCTTAACCATTCACACACACATTCACACCTAGGGCCACTTTAGAGTCTCCAATTAACCTAACCTGCATGTTTTTAGCATGTGGGAGGAAACCGGAGAAATCCCGGGGTAAACCCACGCATACACGTAGAGAACATGCAAAGTCCACACAGATCACTGTTGGTCGGGGGCTGGGATCGAACCCACGATCCCACGATCCCCACGGTCCCCCGGCCAAGGGTAAACTGTGCTGCCACAGTGCTAACCACTGCGCCACCGTGCAGCCCATTATTGTGTGTGGTTTTATGTTTGGAAACACAATGACTTGTCGGCCCCCGTGTCTGTGGTTGGAAACCCACTGTGTGTGCATGTGTGTTAATGTGTGCATCCTAAAACGGATCATCACTGAATTGATTTCACAGAATTTTAAAAAACAATTGAAGGGAGATGTGTTTGTGGTTATGAGTAGAGCCTTCTGTATTTAAGGACGTTTTCATTGTAGAGAGTTCTTTGAAGCAAGAGTTGACATCTTTTCAGTCCAATTTTGCTGTTGTTGGCTGCTTGTTTGCAAGATTATAAAGGCCAAAGTTGTATAAAAGAAACAATAAGTTATTACATATTTAGATATTTATTTTGATAAAAAAAATTTTTAAATAGCATGTGTCTGTATGTTTAATGTTTGTCCAGAAGTATTCTTTTCTTCTTGTTCTCCCTTTCTACACATGGCATGTAACACGCAACTACAATCTCATCTAGGCCCATAGTACAGTATGTAGCCACTCAGTCAGGGTCCTTTCATGTAACAGGACAAAAGAACAGAGTACCCTTCAACAGAGGACCATAGAACCTTGATAATGGTGGAAGGGTTTCAAAACCAATAAACTTTGTGTAAACTGGGAGTGGAGGATGATGGTGGAAGATGGATAAAACAATGGTCTCTGGTAACAGAGACATACGATCATGGTCCATTGTTCCATTTCATGACTCTTTAGGCATGAGAAATATTAGGTATAGGTAACGAAATACTTTGTTAAAATTATGGTAATGGTTGATGTTAAGGAAAAGATGAGAGTCTGCATTAAAACTTTAATGTCCCATGACACCTCTCTGCTGTCTACCTTTTGTTATTATGACCACAGTCACAAACTTAATTTTTTTTAAAGCCAAAGAGTACTATCTGACAGAGCAGCGAATCTTGACAAACATGGCGATTTTTAGATTCGCCAACTTTTCTGATGAATGTCAGTGAAAATCAAGCTCACATCTCACAAAGCAGCAAATGCTGAGGAACACTAAAGAATGCTATGCATTTTGGGTTTATCAGCATTGTGTAAAATCTTGCAAAACAGTTTGCACACAGTTTAAGGTCATCAACAGTCATAAATGTTCTTAAACAGTTGCTAATGTTCACTACTTGGCAGACCAAAAAGAACTTTAGTGACACGTTACAACCGTTGATAAATGTTTTTTATTTATATATTTTCATTTCACTGTTTGGGACCTTAAAAACTGTTTGGCAACTTTAGGCTGCATATCCACCAAAAACATTTTTTTCCACTCTGGGCGACTATCTTCCATTCATTCTCTATGTAGTCCAGCATTTACAGCACTGAGTGCCCTCGGCGCTGAAACGCTCTTGGTGGTGGCCATTTTTTGTCACGGTGCTCAGGGTATGCAGAGCTGAAAAAAGTTCAACTTTTCAGACTGCAGCTGAGTTCGTCAATGTCAGACCTTAAGCAGCCAATCAGAACTGCTGCGTGGGCGAGACATAGGACGCCGGTACTAGCTTGTACTCAGTGCTTTCCATGTCATCATATTTTACATCTAGAGCTGCTAAAATACGTTTCCTGTGCATTGTTATTTAGAGACTGGTATTAAAAAAATCAGTAGAAAGTCTGACCATAGGAAAAGCGGAAGTGCTGACCTGAGAGTGACAAGCTGCTACTGGGATACAGGGCACAGACTTTTTTTTACCAGAGCACCGTGAACAAATGCTGAAAAAAAAAACGTTCAGGGAAGTCGGGCAGCAAAAAATGCGTTTGGTGGACACCCCCAGGCCTCGGGGGGCAGGGAGTGGGCGAACAATCTGAACCTGTTTTTTAATAGGTTTGACCAACCGCCCTCCCCCCCGACTGCACAACAACCACTGCTGCCTCTGAAGACATCAAGTCCTGCTGCCCACATCCCACTCCACCAACACCCCCCTACTCCCAGCACACTGCCCCCCAACATGACCCTCACTAAGACCCAGGTGAGGACGGAGCTGAGGAAGATCAAGGCGAGGAAGGCGTCGGGACCGGATGGCATCAGCGCAAAGATCCTCAAGTCCTTTGCAGACCAGCTGTGTGGGATTGTGGAGCTCATCTTCAACCTGAGCCTGAAGCTGGAGAGGGTACCACAGTTGTGGAAAACATCTTATGTGGTACCTGTACCAAAGGATTCCCACCCCAAAGACCTGAACAGCTACAGACCAGTGGCCCTGACGTCCCACATGATGAAGACCCTGGAGAGACTGCTCCTTGCTCACCTCCGCCCCCTGGTGGCACCAGTGATGGATCCACTCCAGTTCGCCTACCAGCATAGCATTGGGGTGGAGGATGCAGTGATCTTCCTCCTTCACCGTTCTCTGTCCCACCTGAAGAAGCCCAGGAATGCAGTGAGGATCATGTTCTTTGACTTCTCCAGTGCTTTCAACACCATTCAACCGATGATCCTGAAGGACAAGCTGCTGTGCACAGGGGTGGACCAGCACCTGTCATCATGGATCCTGGACTACCTCACTAATCGGCCACAGTTTGTGAAAACCCGGGACTGTGTGTCTGACACGATCATCGGTAGCGCGGGGGCCCCCCAGAGAACAGTTTTGGCTCCCTTCCTGTTCACCCTTTATACTGCGGACTTCTCACACAACACAACACACTGCCATCTACAGAAGTTCTCTGACAACTCTGCGATCGTCGGCCTCATCTCCAACGGAGATGAAGCTGAGTACAGAGGACTTATCCAGGACTTCGTGGACTGGTACCATCGGAACTGCCTCCAGATCAACGCAAGGAAAACTAAGGAGCTGGTGGTGGACTGCCGCAGGCAAGGACAACCCCTCACAGCACCAGTAAACATACAGGGAACAGACATTGAGATGGTGACATCCTACAAGTACCTGGGTGTTCATCTGAACAATAAACTAGACTGGTCACACAATACCGATGCAGTCTACAAGAAGGGACAGCGCAGGCTGTTCCCACTGAGGAGACTCAGGTCTTTTGGTGTACAAGGGGCGCTGCTGAAGACATTCTACAACACGGTGGTGGTATCAGCCATCACTTTTGGAGTGGTCTGCTGGGGCAGTGGCATTACAGCAGCCGATAGGAAGAGATTGAACAAAGTGATCAAGAAAGCTAGCTCTGTCCTGGGGCAGTGCCTTGACCCAGTGGAGGAGATGGGAGAGAGAAGGATGGTGGCTAAACTGTCATCTCTGCTGAAGTCCAAGTCCCACCCTATGCAGGACATACTGGATGCACTGAGGAGCTCATTTAGCAGTAGACTACATCATCCTAGATGCGTGACCGAAAGGTTTCGCAGGTCCTTCCTACCTACGGCTGTCAGACTGTATAACCTAAGCAGGGCTGCTCGCAGAGATAGCAAAAAAACGTGATGACCTAATAGTATTGAATGCAAAAGACGCAATAGACTTACACAGTGGTCCCCTCCAGTATACAACTAGGACAATATCGGTTGCTACAGAGGGTGACAATATGTATGGGTACATATTCATACTATGTAGGATAACTAAGTAGACGTTATGCTGTTTATTCCATCTAGCTACAATGCTCCGCACTGTGTGTATATATATTTATATATTTATTCCATCTAGCTACAGTGCTCCACACTGTGTGTTTATATATTTATATGTACATATGTATATCCGCTGCTCTTGTTTTACTTGTCTTCTTGATTGTTGCTCTGAGTGTTGCTATCCATGTGCTGTTGCAATCCAGGAATTTCCCCATTGTAGGACTAATAAAGGCTTATCTTATCTTATCTTATCTTATCTTATATAGTCAGTTATGGTTGAACAACATGTTGGCTTTTTCATCTAATCTGACAAACATACAGTATATTGCTTTTGCGTGACACTGTATTTATGACAAATAAAAGGATTCCATCTGTGGCACTCTGAATAAACAATGGTTGCATTTTCATTTGCCAGAATTAATTGATGGCTACAAACCAGAACCAATGGGTTAACAACCTTTGATCTCAAAATCACTACATCAGGATGCCTGAATTTACAAATGCTATAATAATCACACAAGCTTACCCAGACTGTTGTGATTGGATACAAATTTAGAGAAAGTTTTCCACATTTTTTTTTCTCATATATTGATATAATTTGCAGGAATCATAGCCATAGTGACATATCAAAGAAGTCAAACTGTGACGCTCTGCATGAAAAATCTAACAAGTTTACACACATGTATGCATAAACATGCAGAAGCATAAAAGCGCAGAGTAGATTAAGCAAAAGAGACACATACACAGTCATAGTGCAGCTCTCTGCATTTGTTGATAATTCTGTCTCAATATGATGGTAAGCGATAACAGATTTACACAAATACACACAGAAGTGCACGCAGTGGAGTCACAGTGAGGAAATCCCATCACTGACTGAAAGCATAAACATCAGACGCACACGCTCACACTTTGTCAAAACTGCTCTGTGTTTGTCATGGTCATAGTTGAGCTAACACACACACATGCATACATAAAATGACAAAAAAAATGCACTAAAATACACACTGTTACCCAGATGTACAGCCAGTGGCGCCACAGCTGCACTCCTTATAAAGTCCCTGAAGGTAGATGGGGCACTATTTAAAGACCCCACCCACCTGCTGCCCTCTTCTACCAGCTGAGGAGCGAGGTTTATGTTGGGAAAACGTGAACTACGAGACTGATTTTAAGACATCTTAACACACTTGCACTGTCCATACACTGACAGACAGAGGGTTGCCTGCATACGCTTTAAAGCCAAGCATACCTCACATTCCCACAGTTGTCAGTGTTGGAGTTCCTCCATCAATAATCAACGAGGCACCACATTAAACTTTCACTGCTTTATTTTTTAATGGCTGACAAAAGTCCTCAGATATTCATAATTCAGACGACAGCCGCTCTTTCTCACATCACGCTGGATTCTTCCTCATCAGTCGCTCGCTCAGTCAAAGACACTGAACAGCTCGGGTAAATCCAAGAGAGACGCTGCTGAAGTCTGACAAAGATTCTGCTGCCTGTGAGGCTCATAAACCAAAGTCCGAAATACTACCCACTCAAAACCTCTCAAAACTGTAGGCACCACCTGTACAGAACCTCAGTACTGCTGTAAAGGACAGGCCTCCATTTTTCTCATTAAAAATCATTTCTTTTTTATGCAGCACATCTCATACTCTGACACCCATATACAGTGCATCCGGAAAGTATTCACAGCATTTCACTTTTTCCACAGTTTGTTATGTTACAGCCTTATTCCAAAAGGGATTAAATTTATTTTTTCCCTCAAAATTTACACACAACTCCCCATAATGACAATGTGGAAAAAAAGTTGTTTTTTTTTTATTTTTTTTGTAAATTTATTAAAAATAAAAAACTAAGAAATCACATGTATGTAAGTATTCACAGTTTTTGCTCAGTACTTTGTTGATGCATCTTTGGCAGCAATTACAGCCTCAAGTCTTTTTGAATATGATGCCACAAGCTTGGCACACCTATCTTTGGGCAGTTTGGCCCATTCCTCTTTGCAGCACCTCTCAAGCTCCATCAGGTTGAATGGGAAGCGTCGGTACACAGCCATTTTCAGATCTCTCCAGAGATGTTCAGTTGGATTCAAGTCTAGGCTCTGGCTGGGCCACTCAAGGACATTGTTGGAGTTGTCCTGAAGCCATTCCTTTGATATCTTGGCTTAGGGTCATTGTCCTGTTGAAAGATGAACCGTCACCCCAGTCTGAGGTCAAGAGCACACTGGAGCAGGTTTTCATCCAGGATGTCTCTGTACATTGCTGCATTCATCTTTCCCTCTATCCTAACTAGTCTCCCAGTTTCTGCCACTGAAAAACATCCCCACAGCATGATGCTGTTCCCAACATTGGCATGGTTATGAATGGTGCCTCGTTTCTTCCAAACATGATGCCTGGCATTCACGCCCAAGAGTTCAATCTTTGTCTGATGAGACAAAGATTGACTCTCACACCATGAGAATCCTTCAGGTGCCTTTTGGCAAACTCCACGTGGGCTGCCATGTGCCTTTTACTAAGGAGTGGCTTCCATCTGGCCACTCTACCATACAGGCCTGATTGGTGGATTGCTGCAGAGATGGTTGTCCTTCTGAAAGGTTCTCCTCTCGCCACAAAGGAATGCTGGCGCTCTGATAGAGTGACCATCGGATTCTTGGTCACCTCCCTGACTAAGGCTCTTCTCCCCTGACCGCTCAGTTTAGACAGCTGGCCAGTTCTAGGAAGACTGCCGGTGGTTCTGAACTTCTTCCAGTTACAGATGATTGAAGCCACTGTGCTCATTGGGACCTTCAAAGCAGCAGAAATTTTTCTGTACCCTTCCCTAGATTTGTGCCTCAAGACAACCCTGTCTCAGAGGTCTACAGACAATTCCTTTGACTTCATGCTTGGTTTGTGCTCTGACATACACTGTCAGCTGTGGGACCTTATATAGACAGGTGTGTGCCTTTCCAAATCATGTCCAATCAACCAAATTTACCACAGGTGGACTCCAGTTAAGCTGTTGAAACATCTCAAGGATGATCAGTGGAAACAGGATGCACCTGAGCTCAATTTTGAGCTTCATGGCAAAGGCTGTGAATACTTATGTACATGTGATTTCTTAGTTTTTTATTTTTAATAAATTTGCAAAAATCTCAAAAAAAAAAAAACTTTTTTCACATTGTCATTATGGGGTATTGTGTGTAGAATTTTTTGGAAAAAAATGAATTTAATCCCTTTTGGAATAAGGCTGTAGCATAACAAAATGTGGAAAAACTAAAGCACTGTGAATACTTTCCGGATGCACTGTAGCTGAATATCTCTTCCATCATCTGCTGTATATACTCTATATAGTATCCTAGACGACATCTTGAATGACAAGTTAATTTTTCCTGACTCCATAGACAAAATCCTCATCAGAGGTCGTTCTTTGGAAAAATAGATTTGAAAGCCATTCTGATTCTATCCATTCTTATGGTAAGTCCAATAGGAGAGGAGAAACTCTTACCCAAGGCTGGTCAAATAAGATAGTTTGTTCATCCAGCTTTAAGCATATACAGTACAATACATGTCAAATACATGCTGATGTATTGCTATGTACAGCTGAGGTCAAAACTTTACATACACCTCTATTAAGCATGAATATCAAGGTGGTCTTGAGCTTCCAATGATTCCTAGAAGTCTTCATTTTCTATGATGGAGTGATTGGAACACATCTTTTCACAAAAAATGAATTTTGATTCTTTCATAAGTTTAGAGTTCTTCTGAAATGTGACAAAATCTGCTGGGTCAAAAATATACATAAAGCAATTTGAATTAATAGATTTAGTAATCTAGAAAGTTATGTTAAATAAATTGTCTTAGTGGCATGGTCTCTTAACCTCTTGAGTGATTACAATTGACTACTGCTGGAGACTTATCTGAGCATAGATGATAGGATCCATTTGGTCCACTCATTAGATGCAGCCACATACATTGCAATGGGAAAGTCCAGGAGTTCAGTACAGATCTGAAAGAGGGAATCCCTGACTGGAATGAAAGCACCAAGGTGCAGCTGCCTTGCTGCAACCTCTACTGGCCCAGCCTAGTTATTACAATACCGTTTTTCACGCCTCCCTTGAGGGTGTAACGTTGAGTTAAGTTATGACAAATTGAAAGTTGAGAAAATAGGGTAATATAATGATACAAGTCTTTAGTTCCACTTGATTTTGACAGGGTGAGCTGAAAAGCTGGTAACAGACACACACACACACACACACACACACATTGAGTGATTACCATATGTCTCCATTGCACCGAGGCATAACTAGTCAAGAAAACCCACTTGGGGCCATTTTAAAGCAGCTACAGATCCCAAAAATCAACTGTGCAAACAACTGGTTAAGTATAAAGAGTATGGCGGAGTGGTGTCACTGCCATGATCAGGACGAAAATGAAAGTTATCACCTGATGATAAGAGTGAAATGATCAGGATGGTCAAGAGTCAGCACAGAATCATCAAAAAGAAGGCATGCAATAAGCTGATGGAACACCGATCTCAGTGTTGACAGCCAAGCGTGTTTTTACATGGCCATGGGCGGAGAGGTTGCTGTTCAAGAAAGATGTCCATGCTCAAGAAGCAGCACATCAAGGCTTGTCTGAAGTTTGCTGCTGATCAAAAGGACAAAGAAAAAGCCTTCTGGTGGTAAAGTTCTGTGGTCAGATGAAACAAGAACACCATATTGTCAAGGATGGTGGTGGTAGTTTTATGCTCTAGGGCTGTTGTGCTGTCAGTGGAACTGATGCTTTAAAGAAAGTGGATGGAATAATAAGGAAGTAAGGTGGCATCCTCTTTTTTTTTTAAGGAAAACCTCAAAATATCAGCTATAAGGTTGGGTCTTGGATGCAGTTAGGTGTTCCAACAAGATCAAAAGTGGCAAAGAAATTGCTTTATTAGGTTAGAATTAAGGGTTTTAATGACACAGTTATTCTTTGGACTGAGTTGAAGAAACAAATACGTGCAAGAAAGCTAACAACAAATTTAGCTGGGACTGCACCAGTTCTGTCAAGAGGAGTGGTCAAAGACACCAGGAGTGTGGTAGAAGCTTGTGGATGGCTACCAAAAGCACAAGATTGGCATGAAAATGGCCGAGGGACTTTTCACTAAATATTAGTACATATTGCTGTATGTACTATATTTTTCACAAAGCAGATTTTGTTTTATATTATGTGGTCTTGGCAATTTTTGATATCTCGCAGAAAGAAACAGACCGGTGATGCTTAAAAGATTATTAATTCTCATATGCAGTTCCATGCAGAATATACTTAAACCTGAATTATGTCTGAAATACAACAAATGGCACCCTAAGTGGCCTTCAAAAGACCACCAGAAGGCTGTGAGTAACCAAAAGACAACTGTCAGCCCCGTGACATTTTCTAATTTTCTATCATATTTTGCCCAAAAGAAGCTGGGATAGGCTCTAGTCCCCCCACAACCTGAAAAGGATTAACCATTTAAAAAGATGAGTAAATTCGATAAAAAGAATCACATTTTTAATGAATCATGGTTATATTTATGACAATAATATGGCTTCTGAGTGGCTTCTTCCTTCTAATATTAAATCAACAGCAAATGAGTGTGTTGTTTCTCTTTATTTCCCTCCACCAATGGGCAGATGGATGCCAAGCTTGAGGCTTTATATCAAGAATTAGTAAACCGACCAATGAAACACAGTAGCTACAGTAGAATATCCTGGTCTTTTAAACAGTCTATTGGAACCAAAATAACTTCCCAGTTACAGTATAGCACTTAGAGGTCTTGCAACAGTTGAAAATCTTCTTTCAGCTGCTCCCTTTAGAGGTCGCCACAGTGGCTCATCTGCCTCCATCTCACCCTATCCCTTGCGTCCTCTTCTCTCACACCAGCCCTCTCCATGTCCTTCATTACATCCATCAATCTTTTCTGTGGTCTTCCTCTTTTTCTCCTTCTTAGCAGCTCCTTCAACATCCTTTGTCCAATATATCCATTATCCTGCCTCTGCACATGTCAAAACCATCTCAGCCTTGCCTCTCTGACTTTGTCTCCAAACCGCTCAACCTGAGCTGTCCCTCTGACATACTCATTTCTAATCCTGTCCCCCCCAGTTACTCCCAAGGAAAATCTTAGCATCTTCAACTTTGCCACCTCCAGCTCCACCTCCTGTTTTATTTTTTATCAGTGCCACCATCTCCAAACCATACATCATAGCAGGACTCACTACCTTCTTATAAATCTTCCCTTTTATTCTTGCTGCTATCCTTCTGTCACAAATCACCCCTGACACTTGTTTCCACCCACTTCACCCTCCCTGCACGCTCTTCTTGACCTTTCTTGTGCACTGTCCATTGCTTTGGATGGTTGACCCCAGATATTTAAAACAATTTACCTTCACTACCTCAACTCCTTGCATCTTTATCGTTACACCTGCATCCCTCTCATTCATACGTTCTGTCTTGTTTCCATTGACTTTCATTCCTCTTTCTCCAGTGCATACCTCCACCTCTTCAGATTCTCTTCCACCTGCTCTCTACTCTCACTATAGATTACATAGACCAGTGGTTCTCAACTGGTCTGGCTTTGGGACCCACCATCACCCCTCGATGACAAGCCGCGACCCAAATCAAAGATTTTCAAATTCTCAAATTTACTGAATGTAAAGATTGTGCATTTTGAACCTGAGGTAGAAGAACAGAATATCACAGTATACAAACACAAAACAAAACAAAAACAACAAAAAGTGCAATTCAAAAGAATTCAAGTCTCAAAATTGACTTTTCTTCTGATTGTTTTTTCAGTATTTACCTACTGATAAGGTTATGTGCTTTGAAGAAAATGAAGGAACACTCACTAAAACCTGTAACAGTGACATCATAGACCTGAGTCTGGAGGAATTAATGGGAGAACTGGGGATGTTTTTTGCTCTTGACAAGAGTCTCAATGTCTAGAGTTATATTAGACAAAGCGACTCTGAGGTCATGCTCAATGTCCAGTCTGTTTCTCTGTTTTGTCTTCAACTGAACCAGAGCTGAGAAGCCACACTCACAGAGATAGGTAGTGCTGAAAGGTAGGAGGGTTTTTACTGCTCGAATGGCAAGAGAAGGATACTCGCTCATCACAGTGCTGCACGAGAATTGCGAGAGGCTTACCTCCGTGAACCTCTTTTTCAGCGTGCGGTCACATGATAGCTCCACCAGCTGACTCTCTTCGTTGCTTGGCAACATAACGCTTTCCATGTCGATTCCAAAGGGATTGCGTATCCCAGGGGTCCCCAAACTTTTTCCTGTGAGGGCCACATAACTTTTGCCTTCTCTGATGGGGGCCGGGGTCAGTTTGTAACAGAAAAAGTGTGACGATCGCAGGGGTGCCTAAACGTAAACATTTATTGTTTTCCAGAAAGCCACAAATGACCAAATATTAATAACCCTTTCTGGGATCTTCACAGGAAAAAAAGTCAGAAAATAAATAATAACACTATTAATGAAATAAATAATAACCAAATAACCCTCTCTGGGTTCTTCACAGAAAAAAGTCCATGGAACATTAACTTTGTGTTGTGCCGTGCACAATCTGAACAGGTAAAAGCTCAGCTTAATTGTCAGAGCAGAATCTCTTCCTTAAATGACTCATATGAGCAGTCTCTCAAAGTTCTTGTGTTTCTTCCTTATAATCCTTTTGTAGGTTCCAGCAGGCTTGTAGACACCGCTGCTGAACAGCCTTTTCTTTGCATTGAACAAAAAAATAATCGTTTGTCCACTGCAGGTTAAATACCCTGCATTCTGAATAAATTTTTCTCTTAGCTAACCTTTTCACCATTATTCCATTTTATTTGACAGGGGTGAGTCTAGGATTTACTTATTTTTTTTTTTTGAGGGGGGGGGGGTGTTCAGATAGGGGCACAGACAGAATGTCACATTCTATGCGTGTATTAGTCTCGATCGCGTGGCCAGACTGAAAAAAAAAAAAAATCATCACGCTTACCAGTGAGGAGGAAAAATCAGTGCAGGCGGACACAGCAAGCCGAAGTTTAAAGGTGTTTTATTCCTCCATCACGAGGCTCACCCAGCGCTCGGTGAGAGAGCTCTGAGCAGATGTCTAAGAACGAATTCTAAGTGCGATAGTGAGGCATGAACAGTCAGCTCTTTATACAGTGATACAGAGAATCCATGGCACAGAATGCATGGCTGAGCACACGCTCAGCAGGGGAACGAGACGGCGCTCGGCCGACTTGGAAGCGAGGTGCGGGAGGGGGTGGAGGGGGTAAGCGTCTGATATTGTTCAGGGGGCCGGGCCAAATGTGGAGGCGGCGCGGGCCGTAGTTTGGGGACCACTGGCTTATCCAGTCCGTTTTGCCATGCTCAATTAGCATATACAAACAAACGGTGCGAGTCTTCTTCTATGGTGCGAAATATGGTGTCGCCCACCACCTACTGCCATCTACTGTTAAGGAGTGTGAATGACACTATGTTGATTTATGTCTTGATATTTTATTTGCCCAGGCAAAGGCCCGCGACCCACTGAAAACAGGTCCGCGACCCACTTTTGGGTCGCGACCCACCAGTTGAGAATCACTGACATAGACCACAATGTGATCTGCGAGCATTATAGTCCACGAAGTATCCTGCCTGATCAGCAGTACACCCAGGTGAACGACGTGATCATCACAGGGCTCCACATTAAACCCCGATCATATGCTCGGGCAGTGGCCGCGGACAGCGGAGGGAGGCTCGATGCGCTGGAAGCCGAATCCACGGAACAACAAGTGGCGGCCTTCCTGCAGTCCAAAGGAATCCAGTTGGACTGTGACACCATTGAGGCCAGCCACCCTCTGCCCAGGAAAAACAGCAACAAACCAGCTGTAATCATGAGGTTTGTCAACAGAAAACACAAGACTGTGCTGCTAAAACAAGGTAGAAAACTGAAAGGAACAAACATTTACATAAATGAGCACCTCACAAAAGAAAACGCAGAAATAGTCAGAAAAGCAAGATACATGAGAAAGCAGAAAAAGATTCAAAACACCTGGACATCAAACTGTAAAATATACACCAAATTAAATGGATCATCTGAAGAAGCCAAGGTCATTAACATCCGTAATATTATGGAGCTGGACAAATATCAATGAATATTATGAACTGGAGTCGACAGCAACAAGAGACAACTGTAGGACACTGGAGGATTATACTCATCTGCAACAGGACATATAACTACGTACATGAAACAAAAGATCAACAAACAGGAACAACAGGAACTGAAAGCTTTAGAATATACGGATCTCAACCCACAGGACGTAGAATATAACATAGACCCTGATAATAATTTATTTACCTCCATCAATAATAACTGTAGTTACTACACGGATGAACAGTTTAACACAATGGTCACATCTGATTTAGATAGATACTTTATTTCGAACAAAAAAGTAGAACAAAAACAAAACAAATGGCAAATGCAATAAAGTAACAGTATACAGTGTTCGAAAGGGAGAAGGAAGAAGTGAACACTTATTAATTCCATCTCCTCTTTTCCATAAATACATTCATGTGAATTATATACAAATTACCACATTTAAGACCCCAAGTAAACAACTGTATTTTGTACGCATCAACATTAACACCCATCCATCCTAACATACATTGATGTCCATACATCAAAACCAGCCTCAAACAACACAGATATACACAGTGCTGTCCCACCCACCATTCCATAGTGTCCCAGAGTGAGCATAGTGAATCGTACATATAAATACTACCCTTCTAACATATATCCTTTCAGCAAATAATGTTTGTACCTCTTTTTGAATTGATTTCTGTTTGTACATAGTTTCAGTTCCGGCTCCAGACTGTTCCACAAATCCACCCCACAGACAGATATGCACAGACTTTTCTTGGTTGTTCGTATCTTGGGTTTTGTAAAGTTTAAGTCTCCTCTCAAATTATGATCATTGTCTCTTTCTTTAAATATTTTTTGTATATTAGTTGGGAGTTGATTATTAATTGCCCTGTACATGACTTGTGCTGTCTTAAATTTAACTAAATCGATGAACTTTATGACATGCGACTTTAAAAACAATGAATTGGTATGGTCTCTATATCCTACATTATTTATTATCCTTATAGCTCTTTTTTCAATGGTGTTAATGTTCCAAGGTTGTCATAGCCAGGAGCGGCACTGGGGTTAAGCTCCCAGTGTTCATAAAATGCTCCTTATGGCGTGCGTCTCGAAAAGCCTCTGACAACTAAGTCCAACTCCTAGCCTGCCCGTGTGGTTTAGTCTCTAAGCCCAGCGGAACTGCTTTTACCAATAGGAGAAGGGGCGAGGGCGGATCTCTGGCGCCTTAAAACCAGATGCTTCGGGTAGATAGTGGCTCGTCAACCTGGGAAGGTAGCCCATCTAGGGGAAGGTAAACCCTGATTTCAAACCTCCGCTGCCTTGCGGCATACCCGGTCACGGGAAAGGCTTCGGGAGTCAACCCTGAGGAAAAATAAGATAAGATAAGATAAGATAAGCCTTTATTAGTCCCACAATGGGGAAATTCCAGGATTGCAACAGCACAGGGATAGCAACACTCAGAGCAACAATCAGAAGGCAAGAAAAAACAACATCTAGTAAACATATGTCCATATTACTATAAATGTATATATATAGACACACAGTGCAGAGCATTATGGTTGGTTGGTGAATGTGCAGCAGAAAGTCTAAGCTCTCTCTCCGCGGATGCGGCGGGCCAGCTGGGAGTCTTTGGGCATGATGGTGACCCCCTTAGCGAAGAAGAGACCACCAGGTGGGCCTCGCTGGTCTCCTGCAGAGCCATGACGGCGAAGCTCAGGAAACGCAGGACGGTCTTGAAGTCCTGAGCGATCTCCCTCACCAGGCGCTGGACGGGCAGCTTACGGATGAGCAGCTCCGTGGATTTCTGGCAGCGACGGATCTCTCTCAGAGCCACGGGCCTGTGACGGCGAGGCCTCTTCACTCTGCTGGTGGCCGGAGCGCCTCTCCGAGCAGCCCTGGTGGCTAGCTGTCTCCTGGGGGGCTTCTTCCTCCAGTAGATTTTACGGGCGGTCTGCTTGGTTCTTGCCATCGCTCTTTATTATTCTGTCTTATATTTCTTGCACGCCGCCTAAACTCCAGCCCGGCACCCGCGTCGTTTTCGCTACAGCTCCCGGTATGTCGAGTTTCCCATTAGCACCGGGCGGCGGCCAAGTGCTAGCTAGCACTAGCTCCTCCCCGCTGTAGCGTCTCCCGCTGCAAACCGTGGCTCCGTCCGCCGACCCGGGAGACCCCCGGGGCGATCCGTGTGTCCGTGATATATATACAGAGTGAAAGGTGTAGAAAGAAGAAGGAAGATAACAAAAAAAAAAAAGAAAAAAAAAAAGGCTGTTGCAACGGGCAGCCTACTCTGTGGCGCCACCGGTCCGGCGTTGGATCCCCTAAGGCAGTTCTGTGTTGTGCTCAACATCGTTCTGGCAGCTCCTGCAACGGCGCTGGTGCCAAACTGTAGCAGCCCTGCTGTTCCTTTGGATTCATCAGTGACGTGGAGAGGGGGGACATGCTGCATGGGCACCATCTTGTCCTCCATATCTTCCTGCCCAGGCTTGAATCCTACCAACGCCCAACGCTGGAAGGTAGAACACCGGATCACTGGAGAGGACACTCCAGCTTCGCCTTTGGCGTAGACAAAACACGGGGAATGACAGTTACCAGTTATAAGCTACCGCTCAATTGGTGTAGAGCGCGGCGCCAGGGGTTATTCCCGACGGTGGGAGGGATCATCGGATCTCACTGGACGGCTACTGCCCGCCTCAAGCTGGGCAGCCCCCAGCCAATAAGGTGTTGTCCCGCCACAGCTTGCTTTCCTCATTGGGTGCATGGGGATGAGGAGAAGTCTGAACAGCAGGCTGAGAACCTTCGCACCAGGCAAGACAATAAAACAAAAGAGACCAACTCTAAAACTGGGAACTTGGAACGTCCGCACTATGATGACAGGACTCGCTGCTAACCTCAAGGACATCAACGACACCAGGAAGACTGCCATCATCAATAATGAGCTGAAGAGACTGGGAGTGGATATCACCACTCTCCAGGAAACACGGTTGGCTGACGCAGGCACACTGAGAGAGAAGGACGACACGTTCTACTGGCAGGGAAAGGGCAGTGACGAACACAGGGAACACGGAGTGGGCATCGCAGTGAAGAACACCTTGCTGAAGATGGTGGAACCGAGCAGCACTGGCTCTGCACGACTCCTCACCCTCCGCCTGAACACCACTCAAGGCCCAGTCACCCTCGTCAGTGTGTATGCCCCAATACTGACAGCCACACCAGAGGCAAAAGACGAGTTCTACGAGAATCTCGCAACAACTGTCAGGATCATCCCCAACTCTGAACAACTCATTCTCCTTGGAGACTTCAATGCCAGAGTGGGTGCTGACCACGACTCCTGGCCCTCCTGTCTTGGACCTTGTGGCGTGGGCAGAATGAATGACAACGGACAGCGGCTGCTCGAGTTCTGCACATATCACGATCTGTGCATCACAAACTCGTTCTTCAAGACCAAGCCCCAACACAAGGTTTCCTGGCAACATCTGCGCTCAAAGCACTGGCACCAGCTGGACTTGATCCTGACCAGGTGCACCTCACTGAAGAATGTGCTAATCACCCGTTCGTTCCAGAGTGCAGATTGCGACACAGACCATTCATTGGTGTGTTGCAAGGTCAAGCTGCAGCTGAAGAAATTCCATCGTGCTAGACAACCTGGAAAGGCACGGATTGACACCAGCAAGATGGCTCAACCAGAACTTGTTGAGCAGTTTGCCTCCACCTTTGAGAAGGAACTTGGTGTACCACAATAAGGAGAATCTGCAAAGCAAAAGTGAGAAGAGCTGCGAAACACCATCCACCGCACAGCCTTGGCTACCTTTGGGAGGAAGACCTCGAAGTCACAGGACTGGTTTGATGCCAAGTTGACCGAGATGACCCCCGTCATTGAAGCCAAGCGCACAGCACTTGCTGAGTACAAGAAGTACCCAAACGAGAAGAATCTCCAGATTCTCAGGGCTGCGAGAAGCAAAGTTCAGCAGACTGCTCGGCGCTGTGCCAACGAGTACTGGACTCAGCTCAGCCAAGACATTTAAACCGCTGCCATAACAGGGAACAACCGTGGTATGTACGATGGCATCAAGAAAGCACTTGGTCCGGCTCAGAGCAAGACGGCCCCCCTCAAATCCTCCACTGGGGTGATGATCACAGAAAAGAACAAGCAGATGGAGAGATGGGTGGAACACTACTCCGACCTCTACTCCAGACAGAACACCGTGACACCGTCAGCCCTTGATGCCATCGACTGCCTGCCATCCATGGACGAACTTGACGCCGAGCCAACCATCGACGAACTCAGCAAGGCCATTGATAGCTTGGCCGTTGGCAAGGCACCCAGCAATGACGGCATACCCCCTGACCTGATCAAGCACTGCAAGACCGCCCTACTGCTGCCATTGCATGACGTCCTCTGCCAGTGTTGGAAGGAAGGTGCCGTACCACAGGACATGAGGGACGCCAAGATCATCACCCTCTACAAAAACAAAGGGGAGAGAAGCGACTGCAACAACTACAGGGGCATCTCCCTCCTCAGCGTTGTTGGCAAAGTCTACGCACGAGTTGTTCTCGTTTGTTTACAGAAGCTTGCCGAACGTGTCTACCCCGAGTCTCAGTGTGGCTTCCGCGCTGAGCGATTGACAGTAGACATGATATTCTCCATCCGCCAACTCCAGGAGAAATGCAGAGAACAGAACATGCCCCTGTACGTCGCCTTCATCGACCTCACCAAAGCGTTCGATCTGGTCAGCAGAGAGGGCCTTTTCAAGATCCTGCCAAAGATAGGATGCCCACCAAAGTTGCAAAGCCTCATTGAATCGTTTCACACCAACATGCAGGGGATAGTGCAGCACGATGGTAACATCTCAGAGCCATTCAACATACGCAGCGGAGTGAAACAGGGCTGTGTACTTGCGCCAACCCTCCTTGGGATTTTCTTTGCTATGCTCCTGAGGCATGCCTTCAGCACAGCAACAGAGGGAATCTACCTGCACACAAGATCTGACGGCAGGCTTTTCAACCTCACCCGCCTGAAAGCCAGAACCAAAGTATGCAAGGCTCTAATCAGAGACATGCTGTTCGCAGACAACGCTGCAGTCGCAACCCACACACAGCAGGAGCTTCAGACCCTGATGGACCACTTCTCCCAGGCATGCAAGGACTTCGGGCTTACCATCAGCCTGAAGAAGACTAACGTCTTGGCGCAAGGCACGGAAGCACCACCAATGACTACGAGCTGGAGGTTGTGAATCAGTTCACGTACCTGGGGTCCACGATCAGCAACAACCTCTCCCTTGATACAGAGATTAACAAAAGGATTGGAAAATCAGCCTTCACACTCGCTCACCTCACCACACGAGTGTGGGAGAATCCCAAACTCTCTGTCAAGACGAAGATGGCAGTGTACAACGCCTGCGTCATCAGCACACTGCTCTATGAGAGTGAGAGGAGGACAACATACGCCCGGCAGGAAAAGAGACTGAACTCCTTCCACTTGCGCTGCATTCGCCACATCCTGGACATATCCTGGCAGGACAAAGTGCCCAACACAGAAGTTCTGTCCCGCGCTGGCCTTCCCTCCATGTTCACTCTACTCAGGCAGCACTTTAGAGACGTCTGCAAGAGAGACATGAAGGCCCTGGAGATCAACACAGAGCACAGGGAGGACCTTGCAACAGACCGCTCCAAATGGAGAGGCACCCTGACCAGACAGCTCAAGGCGGGTGAAGAGAGTCTGACTGCTGCAGCAGATGAAAAAAGGACCCGCAGGAAGAACCGCCACAGACCCAGCAGCACGGAGACCACCCACAAGTGCGACCTGTGTGACAGGGACTGCCATTCGCGCATCGGCCTGTTCAGCCACAGGCGGTGCTGTTCCAGCAGAGTAGACGTTTAGGATTCTCTTCCATGGTCATCATAGACCGATGGAGGCCGACGACGAGCTCTTTTTTGTAATGTGCATATTGACTGTAGGTTGGTCTTGTAGGTGTTTCCCCAGACATCTACACAGTAGTTAAGATAAGGTAGAAACAGTGAATTGTACAGTAAGACCAATGATTTATAGTCCAAGATGTGTCTTGTCTTCCCCAGTATGCCTATACATTTTGCCAACTTGGCAAACAGTAGAAGTCTCTATGCCAACTTTAATAACATTAAAGATTATTTACATCAGTTTAAAGAGCCATTCAACATTGTGACAATATCAGAGGCATGGCTCAGTGAAGAGAAAGGAGTGGATTTTACCATGGATGGCTATGAATTAAATTATTTACATAAATAGAAAAGTGAAAAAAGGAGGAGGAGTTGCAATTTATGTTGACAAGAGCTTGCAATACAAGGTTGTTGAAAATTTGTCAGTAACTGTGGATGATTTATTTGAATGTATTACAATAGAAATCTGTCTGGACAATGTGAAGAATATGGTCGTGAGCTGTGTATATAGAACACCTGGATCAAACATTGACTTAATTAAGGACTGGATGGAATAAATGTATGCAAAACTAACTCATAAAGTTACGTTCACCTTTGAGGATTTCAATATAGATCTTATGAATTCAAAACAGCATAGTTTGACAGGAGAATTTATCAACACAATGTATAGTATGGGCTTACATCCAACAATTACCAGACCTAGCAGAATTACGTCACACAGTGCCACATTAATAGATAACATATTCACAAACATTATGGAAAATAATATCATGAGTGGGCTTTTATAAGATAAGATAAGATAAGATAAGATAAGCCTTTATTAGTCCCACAACGGGGAAATTCCAGGATTGCAACAGCACAGGGATAGCAACACTCAGAGCAACAATCAGAAGGCAAGAAAAAAAACAAGCAAGCAAGAGCAGCTAATATACACTCACCGGCCACTTTATTAGGTACACCTGTCCAACTGCTCGTTAACACTTAATTTCTAATCAGCCAATCACATGGCGGCAACTCAGTGCATTTAGGCATGTAGACATGGTCAAGACAATCTCCTGCAGTTCAAACCGAGCATCAGTATGGGGAAGAAAGGTGATTTGAGTGACTTTGAACGTGGCATGGTTGTTGGTGCCAGAAGGGCTGGTCTGAGTATTTCAGAAACTGCTGATCTACTGGGATTTTCACGCACAACCATCTCTAGGGTTTACAGAGAATGGTCCGAAAAAGAAAAAATATCCAGTGAGCGGCAGTTCTGTGGGCGGAAATGCCTTGTTGATGCCAGAGGTCAGAGGAGAATGGCCAGACTGGTTCGAGCTGATAGAAAGGCAACAGTGACTCAAATAACCACCCGTTACAACCAAGGTAGGCAGAAGAGCATCTCTGAACGCACAGTACGTCGAACTTTGAGGCAGATGGGCTACAGCAGCAGAAGACCACGCCGGGTGCCACTCCTTTCAGCTAAGAACAGGAAACTGAGGCTACAATTTGCACAAGCTCATCGAAATTGGACAATAGAAGATTGGAAAAACGTTGCCTGGTCTGATGAGTCTCGATTTCTGCTGCGACATTCGGATGGTAGGGTCAGAATTTGGCGTCAACAACATGAAAGCATGGATCCATCCTGCCTTGTATCAATGGTTCAGGCTGGTGGTGGTGGTGTAATGGTGTGGGGAATATTTTCTTGCCACTCTTTGGGCCCCTTGGTACCAATTGAGCATCGTTGCAACGCTACAGCCTACCTGAGTATTGTTGCTGACCATGTCCATCCCTTTATGACCACAATGTACCCAACTTCTGATGGCTACTTTCAGCAGGATAATGTGCCATGTCATAAAGCTGGAATCATCTCAGACTGGTTTCTTGAACATGACAATGAGTTCACTGTACTCAAATGGCCTCCACAGTCACCAGATCTCAATCCAATAGAGCATCTTTGGGATGTGGTGGAACGGGAGATTCGCATCATGGATGTGCAGCCGACAAATCTGCGCCAACTGTGTGATGCCATCATGTCAATATGGACCACACTCTCTGAGGAATGCTTCCAGCACCTTGTTGAATCTATGCCACGAAGAATTGAGGCAGTTCTGAAGGCAAAAGGGGGTCCAACCCGTTACTAGCATGGTGTACCTAATAAAGTGGCCGCTGAGTGTACATATGTACATATTACTATAAAATATATATATACACACACACACACACACAGATACACAGTGCAGAGCATTGTAGCTGGATGGAATAAATATATGAATATATGAACACAGTGCAGAGCATTGTAGCTAGATGGAATAAATATGTAAATATATAAACACCCACAGTACGGAGCATTGCAGCTAGGTGGAATAAATATGCAAGTATATAAACACACACAATGCGGAGCAATGTAGCTAGATGGAATAATATGTAGATATATAAAAACACAGTGCGGAGCATTGTAGCTAGATGGAATAAATATATAGATATATAAATATAAACACACCCAGTGCTGAGCATTGTAGCTAGATGGAATAAATATGTAAATATACAGTATAAACACACACAGTGCAGAGCATTGTTGTTAGGTGGGATGAAACAGCATAACCGTCTATTTAGTTATCCTACATGGTATGATTATGTGCCCATACATATTCTCACCCTCCATAGCGACCGGTATGTTCCTAGTTGTATGCCGGAGAGGACCATTGTGTAAGTCTATTGCATCTTTTGCATTCAAAAAACTATTAGTTTGTTACGTCTTTTTGCTATCTCTGCGAGCAGCCCTGCTTAGGTTGTACAGTCTGACAGCCGTTGGTAGGAAGGACCTACGAAACCTCTCGGTTGTGCACCTGGGATGATGTAGTCTGCTGCTAAATGAGCTCCTCAGTGCATCCAGTATGTCCTGCATAGGGTGGAACTCGGACTCCAGCAGAGATGACAGTTTAGCCACCGTCCTTCTCTCTCCTATCTCCTCCATCGGATCAAGGCGTTGCCCCAGGACAGAGCTAGCTTTCTTAATCAGTTTGTTCAGTCTCTTCCTATCGGCTGCAGTAATGCCACTGCCCCAGCAGACCACTCCAAAAGTGATGGCTGATGCCACCACCGTGTCATAGAATGACTTCAGCAGCGCCCCTTGTACACCAAAAGACCTGAGTCTCCTCAGCAGGAACAGCCTGCGCTGTCCCTTCTTGTAGAGTGCGTCAGTATTGTGTGACCAGTCTAGTTTATTGTTCAGATGAATACCCAGGTACTTGTAGGATGTCACCATCTCGATGTCTGTTCCCTGTATATTTACTGGTGCTGTGAGGGGCTGCCCATGCCTGCGGCAGTCCACCACCAGCTCCTTAGTTTTCCTCGCGTTGATCTGGAGGCAGTTCCGATGGCACCAGTCCACAAAGTCCTGGATAAGCCCTCTGTACTCAGCTTCATCTCCGCTGGAGATGAGACCAACGATCGCAGAGTCATCAGAGAACTTCTGTAGATGGCAATGTGTTGTGTTGTGTGAGAAGTCCGCAGTATAAAGAGTGAACAGGAAGGGAGCCAGCACCGTTCCCTGGGGGGCCCCCGTGCTACTGATGATCGTGTCGGAAACACAGTCCCGGGTTCTCACAAACTGAGGCCGGTTCGTGAGGTAGTCCAGGATCCATGATGACAGGTGCTGGTCCACCCCTGCGCGCAGCAGCTTGTCCTTCAGGATCATCGGTTGGATGGTGTTGAAAGCACTGGAGAAGTCAAAGAACATGATCCTCACCATATTCCCGGGCTTCTCCAGGTGGGACAGAGAACGGTGAAGGAGGAAGATCACCGCATCCTCCACCCCAATGCCATGCTGGTAGGCGAACTGGAGTGGATCCATCGCTGGTTCCACCAGGGGGCGGAGATGAGCAAGGAGCAGTCTCTCCAGGGTCTTCATCAAGTGGGACGTCAAGGCCACCGGTCTGAAGCTGTTCAGGTCTTTGGGGTGGGAAGTTTTTGGTACAGGTACCACACAAGATGTTTTCCACAGCTGTGGTACCCTCCCCAGTTTCAGGCTCATGTTGAAGATATATGTCACAATCCCACACAGCTGGTCTGCACAGGACTTGAGGAGCTTTGCGCTGATGCCGTCCGGTCCCGACGCCTTCCTCGCCTTGATCTTCCTCAGCTCCGTCCTCACCTGGGTCTTGGTCAGGGTCAGGATGGGGGGCTGTGTGTTGGGAGTGGGGGGGGTGTCGGTGGAGTGGGGAGTGGGTAGCAGGACTTGATTTCTTAGAGGCAGCAGTGGTTGTTGTGCAGACAGGGGGGAGGGCGGTTGGTTAAATCTATTGAAAAACAGATTCAGGTTGTTCGCCCACTCCCTGCCCCCCGTGGCCTGGGGGGAGGTATTCTGGAGCCCCGAGATGGTTTTGAGGTTTCTCCAGACCCCGCTGATGTCGCTCTGTTGCAGCTTGTCCTCCATCTTCTTATTGAATGAAATCAGTGACCACCTGCCAGTTTTTGTCTATCAATGTGTTTATAGGAAGAAAAAGTATACCAAAAATATTAAATATAAAAGAATAAGAACTGAAGAATCTATGTATTTACTGGCAAAGGGGTTATTAATACAAGACTGGAAGATAGTTTGTGATGAAAATGATATAAATAATGCATATGATAAATTTTTACAAATATTTCAATCATTGTACAATAAAAACTGTCCTATAAAAAAATACAGTGGCAGACAACAAAAGAAAAATATTCCTTGGGTCACTAAGGGGTTAATAAATGCATGTAAAAAGAAGAATACATTATATAAACAGTTCATTAAGTGCAGAACAGTAGAGGCTGAGATCAAATATAAAAGATATAAAAACAAGCTTACTAATATAATGAGGACTTGTAAGAAAGAATACTACAGCAGAATATTAGAGGATAATAAAAATAACTTAAGAGGAATATGGCAAGTTCTCAGTGGGATTATTAGTAACCAATCTAAGAATGTTAATTATCCAGAATATTTTATTGAAAATGACAATTTGATAAATAATATGGAGGATGTGGTCAGTGGTTTCAATAAATTTTTTGTAAACGTTGGTCCTGAATTAGCAAAATCAATAGTGATACCAGAAACAAACAACAGTGGTTCTGTAAATGAAATAGAAGATAGAAATCCAAACACAATCTTTTTGGGTGCAGTTACTGAAAAGGAAATTATCGAGATTGTGAGTAAATTTAAGAACAAAAAATCAACTGACTGGAATGAAATTGACATGACAATAGTGAAAAAAGTAATTGAAGGAATTGTTAAACCACTCACCCACATCTGTAACCTGTCATTTCAAACTGGTACATTTCCAAACAAAATGAAAATAACAAAAGTAATACCTCATGGGTGTTTTTATTTATTAGGGGTCCAATGTGTGACATTGGTGGCAAAATTTAAAATTGATCAAATCTGCACATGAAATTGACTAATCACTATCCAATTGTGTCAGGTTTATGAAACTATTAACTATTTTCGTAAAGGCATTCGCGTTCAGGAACTCTTGAGGATGAGCGCTCACTTCAACTACTTGTAAATGGAGACGTAAATGGGACACTCGGGCTTTTGTTTCCCCGTGTGCCAATGCACTTTGCAATGGCACACGTTTTACACGAAACAACTTCAACACTTCCAGTATTTTTCACGCATCAAAACTCATCAACAGCTACATTTTCATGACATATTAAGATGTGATAACGTGTATACATACCTTCAAATTCTCCCTGTTTGTTGGATAAGACGTAAAATCACAAAAGGCGTAAATGCGGGACACAGAAGTTTGGACCTTCGATAACTTCAATATAAAGTGACCACGGTTAATCCTCTCCACATGGGTTGAGCACATCCGGGGTAGAGAAAATAAAAGTGCTTTCCCAGGGCGCTCACCTCACCAGACGGGGCTGCGCGTGGCCGACAAAGACCGAAGACGTAAATTTTTTAAAGGACACCATATTCGACGTGTCATAAATGTTTGAGATTTTATTGAAATATTCTACATCTGAGCTTCACAAAGACTGATCTCCTTTTTACGTGTATGGTTTGGGATTTGAAAGGTGCAAAGTGAAAAGCATCAGCACTTCCTGTTTTCTGGTTACTTTACCAAATAACTTGCATGTTGCTGCGTAAATTCGGGGACACGGAAATTTACGTCGTACGAGTAAATTTGCAGGGGTCGCCGTACAAAAACCATAGGTCCGATCACATTGGGGAATGTTTTATTTTGAATTTGCATTACAACTCTGTTATCTCTTGCATAAATGAGTAGAAAGAGTTACTCAGAGATCACTTTACAGTACTTTGAAATTGATGCGATTTTCATGTCACACAAAAACTGGGAAAAATGAGGGGACACGACCAATAGTTTCGATTCTAACGGCAAAATCAATGATTTTTTTTTAAAATTGCAATGCAAGTCTGAAACTCTTTTATGTTCCCTTGCATATTATAAAAACGAAACCGACATCTGCAAATTACAGAAAAAGAGAGAGCGCTTGAAAGTCGGATACCCCTGATATAGTGCACTGGACCCCCCCCCCCCCCCCCCCCCAAAAAAAACACCCCTATACAAAACAGGAGACAGTCATTATTTCACAAATTACAAGCCGGTCTCTTTACTCTCACAGTTCTCCAAAATACTTGAAAAAATCTTCACTAAGAGACTGGATGATTTCTTTGAAAAACACAACCTCCAGTAACACAGCCAGTATGGTTTTAGATCAGATAAATCTACATCTTTGGCACTGATTGAACTTATAGAAGAAATTACTAGTTGTAGAGATAAAAAAAAAGTTTGCTGTAGGAGTATTTATAGATTTAAAGAAAGCTTTTGACACCATTGACCACAGAATTCTACTGAGGAAATTGGAAAGGTATGGGATAAGAGGGGTCGGACTGAGTTGGGTGGAAAGTTATTTAAGTAATAGACAGCAATTTGTACAAATTGGTGAGCACAAATCACCCTTCGTGGACATCACTTGTGGTGTGCCCCAGGGGTCAGTTTTGGGACCCAAACTCTTTATCTTGTATATAAATGACATATGCCGAGTATCAAAAATTCTGAAATTTATTTTGTTTGCGAATGACACAAATATCCTTTGCACTGGTGAGAATTTGCAGCAGGTTTTAGAGGTGGTCACAACTGAAATGAAAAGGTTAACGCAGTGGTTCAACAAAAATAAATTATCTCTAAATCTGAAAAAAACAAAACAAAGATTATGTTGTTTGGAAATTATAAAATAAATCATGAAATATTGGTAACGATAGATGATACCAGAATAGAAACAGTACAGGAAAATAAGTTTCTGGGGGTGACGCTAGACAACATCAGTCACATCCGGGCCAAGCTGGCAAAATGTATAGGGATACTGGGGAAGACAAGACACATCTTGGACTATAAATCATTGTTCTTACTGTACAATTCACTGTTTCTACCTTATCTTAACTACTGTGTAGAGGTCTGGGGAAACACCTACAAGACCAACCTACAGCCAATATGCACATTACAAAAAAAAGCTATAAGGATAATAAATAATGTAGGGTATAGAGACCATACCAATTCGTTGTTTTTAAAGTCACATGTCATAAAGTTCATGGATTTAGTTAAATTTAACACAGCACAAGTAATGTACAGGGCAATTAATAATCAACTCCCAACTAATATACAAAAAATATTCAAAAAAAGAATCAATGATTATAATTTGAGAGGAGTCTTAAACTTTACAAAACCTAAGATACGAACAGCTAAGAAAAGTATGTGCATATCTGTCTGTGGGGTGGATTTGTGGAACAGTCTGGAGCCGGAACTGAAACTCTGTACAAACAGAAATCAATTCAAAAATAGGTATAGACATTATTTGCTGAAAGAATATATGTTAGAAGGGTAGTATTTATATGTACGATTCACTATGCTCACTCTGGGACTCTATGGAATGGTAGGTGGGACAGTACTGTGTATATCTGTGTTGTTTGGGGCTGGGTTTTGATGTATGGACTGTATGTACTGTATGTATGTTGGGATGGATGGGTATTAATGTTGATATGTACAAAATATAGTTAATTGTTTACTTGGGGTCTTAAATGTGGTAATTTGTATATATTTCACATGGGTTGTATTTATGGAAAAGAGGAGTTGGAGTTAATAAGTGTTCACTTCTTCCTTCTCCCTTTCGAGCACTGTATACTGTCACTTTATCGTACTTGTCTTTTGTTTTTTTTTTGTTTTTGTTTTTTTACTTTTTTGTTTGAAATAAAGTATCTATCTATCTATCTATCTATCTAAAGTGAGACAATGTTAACTGGTGAATTTTAACCCTTTAGTATTCCAGCCAATGTAAAACATCCTATGGGCGGGAAACTGGAATGTTGGTCCTCTTTAGGTCCTCTAGACAGTATCTGTTATGCGCCCGTTACACAGGGATGGAGATCAAGAGATAGTTCTGAGATCTGGCCTCACCACAGCCTCTTCAGCCTCTTCACCCATGACTGCGTTGCCTCCCACAAGGACAATATCATCCTAAAGTTTGCAGATGACACGACAATGATAGGACGCATCACTGGTGATGACGACGCATCCTACAGGAGGGAGGTGGCCAACCTGGTGTCATGGTGTGAGGACAACAACCTCACCCTCAACATGGACAAGACAAAGGAGATGATAGTGGACATGAGGAAAGGAGGAGGAGATCCCATCGGCCGCTGTTCATCCGGAAGCTTGAGGTGGAGAGGGTGAGCAGCTTTAAATACCTGGGCATCCATATCAGTGAGGACCTTAAGTGAACACACAACACTACAGAGCTGGTTAAGAGAGCTCAACAGCGACTGTACTTTCTGAGGAGGCTGAAGAAGTTTGGCATATCTTCCAGGATCCTCAACAATTTCTGCAGCTCCATCATCGAGAGCATCCTGACCAACTGCATCACTGCGTGGTACGGCAGCACCACTGCCCTGGACCGCAAACGCCTGCAGAGAGTGGTGAAGACAGTGGAGAAGATCATCAGGACTCCACTCCCCTCTCTGCAGAGCATCTACCACCACAGAGTCCAAAGGAAAGCTGCCTCAATCCTCCAGGACCCCACTCACCCCCAGCACAGACTATTCACGCTTCTACCCTTGGGCCGAAGGTACAGAAGTGTGAAATGCAGGACTACCAGACTGAAGAACTCCTTCTTTCCCACTGCCATCAGACTCCTGAACAGATAACAACTCTCAAAACTCCGTAACACAGCTTTGCATATAAGAACTCACACACCGGCTGCTAAATTTGCATACTGCTTACCTGTACAGTAGATGTCACCCATCTGATGTCCATATCATCTCTGCTGCTAATTATCATCTCTGCTGCTACTTATCACGTACAGTCTACTGGTACTACCGTTACAGAAATAATTTGTAATTTGTAATTATACACTGCTCATTGCACAATGGTCATTTGCACACTGTACATAGGTTCATGCCATCTCAGGTTCACATTATCTCTGATATCAATATACCACTATCACTTAATTCATCCAGTTAATTTTCAGTTTCATTCCTCTACTGCCTAACTGTGTGTTGGTGTGTTTGTTATTAGCATCCATTAGTTTTAGGATTGAATTACTGTGTTAGTGTGTCATGACCTGTCAGAATTGTTGTTTCTGTACCTTTACCTTGGCATTTGTTGGGAGAGCAAAGTAAGAATTTCATTGCTCAGGAAATGTAGCATTTCTTAACTGAGCACATGATAATAAAGCCTTTGAATCTTGAATCTTGAATCTGGCCAATTGTTGATCTATCAATGATCTGCAGTGATCTCCACAATTACGACGTCTCCTCAAAGTTTTGACTCAGTCCAAAACACACAAGGATCTCTCAAAGGATCCCAAAGATCCTTTGGAAGATCAACCCAGCACAACACCAGAGTGGTGGCCTAGAGGTAGAGCATCCACCCCACAGCCAGGAGATCAGGGTTCAAGTCCCAGCCGGGTCATACCAAAGACCATATAAAAGTGGAACATCCTGCCATCCAGCTTGGTGCTCAGCAGAAATGGAACGGAGGAGGGAAATGTGGGCAGCAGTGGCTCAGGAGGGAAAGCGGGTCATCTAATAACCAGAGGGTTGGAGGTTCGAATCCCACTCTTCCCAGCCATCTTGCTGTTGTGTCCGTGAGCAAGACACTCTACCTACCTTGCCTCCAGTGTCCATGACACTGGCTATCAATGTGTATAAATGTTTAGTAGTGGTCAGAGAAGCCGTTGGCATGGATTGACAGCCACGTTTCTGTCAGTCTGCCCCAGGGCAGCTGTGGCTACAGCAGTAGCTTACCACTACCATTGTCTGTGGAGTGAATGAATCATGGGGTCATTGTAAAATGCTTCGGGTATTTTGAAAGGCACTATATATATATATATATATATATACTGTATATATATATATATATATATATAAATAATAAATATATATGTATTTATTTATATATAAATGCAGGGCAGCGCAGTGGCAGAGTGGTTAGCACTGCGGCAGCACAGCAACTCACCCTTGGCCGGGGGATCCTGGGTTCGATCCCAGCCCCCGACCAACAGTGATCTGTGGGGAGTTTGCATGTTCTCCCCGTGTCTGTGTGGGTTTACGCCGGGATTTCGCCGGTTTCCTCCCACACGCCAAAAAACATGCAAGTTAGGTTAATTGGCATCAAACTGGGGATTCTAAATTGTCCTTAGGTATGACTGTGAGAGTGAATGGTTGTCTGTCTCTCTATGTTGGCCCTGCGATGGACTGGCGATCTGTCCAGGGTGTACACTGCCTCTCGCCCAAAGATGCTGGGATAGGCTCCAGCCCCCCCTCGACCCGAAAAGGATTAAGCGGAAGAAGATGAATGAATGAATGAATGTATAAATGCAATCCATTATAATCTCTCAATGATCTCTGTGCTGGTCAAAGGGGATCTTAGTTAAATAGGATGAGTTTCTGTCTGATTACATCTTCTGTTACATTTTGTCCATATGATTATAGTCACAGTGTTTCATTCAAACTAAATTACTATGAACTGGCCATAAACCTGTTGAATAACAAAGAACAAAAATAGATCTGAAAGTGAAGCTAAAACAGTTTGTGTTCTCACTTCAACACAGCAGGTGATTTCAGAGCCTGCTGTGGGGAAAATGTTGCATTGTTGGTTTCACAGCATTTCAGAATTGTGTAGACACAGATCTACTTAACTCAGCATCAACAAAAATGTAGAAGAGGGGTGTTCTGTAGCAATCTGAACTCTATGTTTGACAAAGCTTTGAGCAATTACAAATGCAGACCTAAATCTCTCCCAAACCCCGAAGAACATCTCATCTACGAAACCACTTTCAGACATTTCAGACCAGTCCATGGCAATCTATTCTGGTCTTCAGGTTTGGACCTTAAAGACTAGATTTCTCTTTTTTCACCAATCTGGTGTTACTTGTATGTTGATGTTTTTCCAGTCATATATGACACAAATAACATGAACTGACAATGATACTCTTATTTTCATTTGTCAATTATCTCCGTCTATCTCAGTCATCTTTTCTTTTCCCTCTCTCCCTCCTTCCCCCACATTTGTCAGGTTAATTTTAACAGATTTACACTATGAAATCTTCATTTTTTTTTTTCATTTCCCTTCAACACTTGATAGTCATCCTTTCATGTTTCCTCCCTTTCTTGTCATCTTTTTGCCTTCTGCTGTAACTTTTGCAGAACCATTCTGACCGTACATCAAATACATTCCTCCAGTTGCTCCGACTATCCTTTTACTTTTTTTTTTTTTTGTATCTCTTCAGCCAAGCTCCACCTGTCTGCACTTACATGCGGATTAAAACAAATGCTCTTCAACCCGTCTGGTTGCCCCACTTCCCATGATAGTTTTCTCATCTGGCCAATTGCAAGACAAGATCAGTGAAAGAATTCAGTCTGGTGAATTTTCTTTAAACATTCAATGTTTGATTTTTGCCGCTGGTCCTGTGTTCCTCCTGTTTTATTTTTCTCTCTCCTTTGCCATTTTGTCAATTCCCTTTTTCTTTGACCCCCTTTTTCGGTCTTTCCTCTGATGTTTGTGTCCTCCTGTCGTTTACACCTTCAGCTCCATTCTCCTTCCCCTCCTGTGCCATTGATCTTTTCAGCACTTGTGTCAATAGAAATCAGGACTATGGATCTGCTGTTTGTCTGCATGGATTGAACCTGGGAGGGTTACTGGACAAAGTACTGGGGGCCCCCCAGGGCTGTCTATTCCCCTTCGTGGGAAACAATGATTTTCGCTGCCAACCGGAATGCAGCGCAGCTTAATTTCAGCCACAGTTTTACTGTGAAGTGAACAACAGCGGCTGATGCAATGATGTCATCAGTACGCTTTGTGGACACAGTAGCCATATTTAATTTATGTCACTCTAATGCCTCAACTAATCCTGTTTTTGTTTTTTTTTAAATCTCTGAACCGCTAGTTTATTTCATAGCAGCACAGTATGTTGGTGTTCTTTATGTGCATTTTTTTTTAGATTTTTCACTCTACCAATTCTGATGTACAGTGGTGTGAAAAAGTGTTTGCCCCCTTCCTGATTTCTCATTTTTTTGTATGTTTGTCACACTTAAATGTTTCAGATCATCAAACAAATTTAAATATTAGACAAAGACAACACAAGTAAACACAAAATGCAGTTTTTAAATGAAGGTGTTTATTCTTAAGGGGACAAAAATCCAAACCTGCATAGCCCTGTGTGAAAAAGTGATTGCCCCCTAAACCTAATAACTGGTTGGGCCACCCTTAGCAGCAACAACTGCAATCAAGCATTTGCGATAACTGGTAATGAGTCTTTTACAGCGCTGTGGAGGAATTTTGGCCCACTCATCTTTGCAGAATTGTTGTAATTCAGCCACATTGGAGGGTTTTCGAGCATGAACCACCTTTATAAGGTCAGGCCACAGCATCTTAATCGGATTCAAATCAGGACTTTGAATAGGCCACTCCAAAGTCCATCCATCCATCTTCTACCGCTTTTCCGGAGGTCCGGGTCACGGAGGCAGCAGTTCAAGTAGAGAAGCCCAGACTCCCCTCTACCCAGCCACCTGCTCCAGCTCTTCAGAGAGGATACCAAGGCGTTCCCAGACCAGCTGGGAGACATAGTCTCTCCAGCGAGTCCTGGGTCTACCCCTGGGTCTCCTGCCAAAGGACATGCCCAAAACACCTCAAGTGGGAGGCGTCCAGGAGGCACCCTGACAAGATGCCCATACCACCTCAACTGGCTCCTTTCAATGTGGAGGAGCAGCGGTTCTACTCTGAGCCTCTCCTGGATGATTGAGCTCCTCACTCCATCTCTGAGGGTGAGTCCAGCAATCCTACGAAGAAAGCCCATTTCAGCCGCTTGTATCTGCGATCTCATTCTTTCAGTCATTACCCAAAACTCGTGACCATAGGTGAGGGTAGGAACGTAGATTGACTGGTAAATCGACAGCTTTGCCTTAGAGCTCAGCTCCCTCTTAACCACAACAGATCGGTACAACGTCCGCATCACTGCAGATGCTGCTCCGATCCGTGTGTCAATCTCTGGCTCCATTCTCCCCTCACTCATGAATAAGACCCCAAGATACTTAAACTCCTCCACTTGGGGCAGGAGCCTGTCCCCAACCCGGAGAGGACAATCTACCTTTTTCAGTTCAATTCAGTTTTATTTATATAGCGCCATTTCACAACAACAGTCATCTCATAGCACTTTCAACTGTAGGGGAAACCCCCACAATTGCAGAAAGACCCCAACAATCAGGCGCTCCCATGTGAGCAAGTGCTTGGCAATGGTGGAGAGGAAAAACTCTCTTTTAACAAGAAGAAACCTCCAGCAGAACCAGGCTCTGGGAGGGGCAGTCATCTGCTGCGACTGGCGGTGGGGGGGTGGATAGAGAAGATGAAAAGAACAGACATGTAGAGAGCAAACAGCATGATGGGGACCATCCGGCTGACAACCATGGACTTGGACTTGGAGGTGCTGATTCTCATCCCAGCCGCTTTACACTCAGCTGCAAACCGTCCCAGTAAGAACTGTAGGTCATTGCTGGATGAAGCCAGCAGGACAACATCATCTGCAAACAACAGAGATTCTGTGGTGTGATCCTGTGGTCACCAACCGTGACACCCTTCTTTCCCTGGCTGCGGCCAGAAATCCTGTCCATAAAAATTATGAACAGGATCGGTGACAAAGGGCAGCCCTGGCGGAGTCCAACTCTCACTGGGAATGAGTCCGATCGAGTGTTGGCAATACGAACCAAACTCTCACAACGGTCATACAGAGACCGAATAGCTCATAACAACAAACCTGATACCCCATACTCCCGAAGCCCCCCCCCCCCCACACACACACAAAAAGCCACGAGGGACACAATCGAATGCCTTCTCCAAGGCCACAAAACACACTCATGGGGGTCTGGTGCTATGTGGATCAGGTGGCTGTCAAAGGAGGAGACCTTGGCGGTCTGATCCCAAGCTTCCTAAACTGGCACTCCAAAGTCTTCATTTTGTTTTTCTTAAGCCATTCAGAGGTGGACTTGCTGGTGTGTTTTGGATCATTGTCCTGCTGCAGAACCCAAGTGCACTTCAGCTTGAGGTCACGAACAGATGGCCAGACATTCTTCTTCAGGATTTTGAGGTAGACAGCAGAATTCATGGTTCCATTTACCACAGCAAGTCTTCCAGGTCCTGAAGCGGCAAAACAGCCAGACCATCACACTACCACCACCATATTTTACTGTTGGTATGATGTTCCTTTTCTGAAATGCTGTTACTTTTATGCTGGATGTATTGGGGCACACACCTTCCAAAAAGTTCAACTTTTGTCTCGTCAGTCCACAGAGTATTTTCCCAAAAGTCTTGGGGATCATCAAGATGTTTTCTGGCAAAACTGAGATGAGCTTTTATATTCTTTTTGCTCATCAGGGGTTTTCGTCTTGGAACTCTGCCATTCAGGCCATTTTTGCCCAGTCTCTTTCTTTTGGTGGAATCATGAACACTGACCTTAACTGAGGCAAGTGAGGCCTGCACTTCTTTGGATGAGGTTGTGGGGTGTCTTGTGACCTCTTGGATGAGTCGTCGCTGTGCTCTTGGGGTAATTTTGGTCAGCCGGCCACTCCTGGGAAGGTTCACCACTGTTCCATGTTTTCGCCATTTGTGGATAATGGTTCTCACTGTGGCTTGCTGGAGTCCCAAATCTTTAGAAATGGCTTTATAACCTTTTCCAGACTGATAGATCTCAATTATTTTGTCTCTCATTTGTTCCTGAATTTCTTTGGATCACAGCATGATGTCTAGCTTTTGAGGATCTTTTGGTCTACTTCACTTCTTCTTCTTCTTCTTTTAGATTTGATTGGCGGTTGGCAACCAGCTTACAGGTGCATTAGTGCCACATACTTCAATGAGTAAACATCACTTCTTCTTCTTCTTCTTCTTCTTTTAGATTTGATTGGCGGTTGGCAACCAGCCCACAGGTGCATTACCGTCACTGACTTGACTAGCATCACTCTATATCTTTGTATAAGGAGTTCTTATAAGGAGTTCTGAACAACTCCCTATGTGTGAAAAAATTATCCGTCCTTGGACTGTGTCCTCGGTGGTGTCTCTGTCTAATGGTCCTATTTAAGTGATTTTTTGATTGAGAACAGGTGTGGCAGTAATCAGACCTGCGTGTGGCTAGAGAAATTGAACTCAGCTTTCCAAAGATGTGAAAAACCACAGTTAATATAAGTTTTAACAGGGGGGCAATCACTTTTTCACACAGGGCCATGTAGATCTGGATTCATTTAGAAACTGCATTTTGTGTTTACTTGTGTTATCTTTGTATAATATTTAAATTTGTTTGATGATCTGAAACATTTAAGCGTGAGAAACATACAAAAAAATGAGAAATCAGGAAGGAGGCAAACACTTCTTCACACCGCTGTATTTTGTCTTATATTGCATTTCTGAGATCGTGAAATCCAACACAAATTCCCCTATGGGATAATGAAGTATATTGATTTGAACTGAATTCAATAGTATTCCCAGCAATACTGCCCCATTAAGTACATCAGCATTATGGTTTACAAAGCACTTTGGGATGTTAAGACTTGATCAGAATGATTTCCACAGTAGGTACCCTTTAAAATATCTTTTACTATTTAATGTATGCTCATATGAATCAATTAGCCTTTGCAATATTTGAAACTAGGCTGAAATAACTTTTAGTGGTTAATCCCCTTAATAATTAATTTACACCAGACTGAGGAGTCTTGGCAGCACTGTGCTTTTCTTTGGTCTGTGATGAATTAGTTGTCATACCATATGGAGTAACACAGTATTTTTCCAACTGAATGCAATTTTTAATTTGAAATGTTTAAAGTAGAGCTTGCAGATTTTGTGCTGCTGGATATACTGTCAAGATCATACAAGGCTGGGACCCATTTGCAGGACAAAAACACAGAGAGGCAAGAATAAGGGTAAATGAAGGTAATGGTGAGGGTTCCCAACACTTAGGCTGCAGTCCAGAATAAACCTGAGGTAAGCTTGCTTTGGAGTTGATTTGGATAAGTATATTTCCTTACGTGAAGGTTCCCTGAGGGTCCAGATCCAGAGGAGGGTTTTTTCCACAGGTGTGGCACAAACAGGAATTAATCCGGAGGTAGGAAACAGTTAGGAACTCGCAAAGGTGAGTAGTATTCTTACTTGAGTCTTTCAGTGGGGATGAAAGAGTCCGGATAGGGGATCCAGAGCAGGCTGGCATACAGACAGGGTTTCATGGGGACAGGGGAGCAAAGAAAAAGGTGAAGCAGGAGTCATAGAACTTAGATGAGATGTTCTTAGCACAATAGCAGCCACGAGGACAGAGTTAATCACATGTCAATCCTGCATAAAGCAGCTACAGACTGAAGCTTACAAAGCCCGGGACCTGTGATTATCTGCCGGTGTGTGTAATCAGCCAGCTGCAGCCAATCTCCCTCCTGGCTCCTGATGAGAGAGGGCATGCAATACAAAGAGGAAAAACAGAACAAGATGGTGCTGTGCTCACCCAGATCCACTACATATACTGTATATTTACTCTAATTACCAGGCAATATGCTGCTAAACAAATAAAAAGACCTAAAATGTTGTGTCACATAATTAGCGTATATCCTCAATGTGATATATGGAAACCAGATCAGTATGCATGGGACAAGAAGTCCAATCTGGATTGTCTGCTCTCTGTGAGCCAAATCTAGTCTTTTCCAAGGTTGTTCAGTCTGGAGTCTGTAACTGAGTCCAAGTGAGTAATTGGTGTCCATTTTTTGGCTACAGAAAGTGAAGGATTATCTGAATAAATGCAGTTAAATGAGGAAAAAAGCTCATTAATCTACAGCACTTTAAGGCTTTTTCGGGATTCTGCATTGTCAGGATGTCAGGATGTAAGACCCATCTCACAAGTTTACTCCTCAAACTTGTTTGAGCCATTCAGCACAATTCTCAAAACTACATTTGGAAAAGGTCATCCATCTTTTTCTCTCTCACTCATATTAATCAACAAAATTTTGTCATAAATTGCCCTGGCAAGGGCGGACTGAAGACATCAATTGCCAGCTGTGAGTTTGCACGTTTAATAGTAGAAAACACAAAATATAACAGAAACACAAAAACACCACACTTACACAAAAGGCAGGATTAATGGGAGGAACAGCACAGAGGCTGTGGGGCATAGAAATGCCGACGAAATGGGGGATACCCTTGAAATATAAAGTGAAGAGAGACGGGGGATTCCCATCTGGACCTTGAGAACGACGCTGTGCCAAGAAGCGGCACAGCCGTCTTTAAATAGGCAATAGAGAAAAAAGAACAAATGATTGACAGGTGTGGATCACCAATAATCAGTCCCAAATAATGACAGCTGTACTAGACCACAAACTTGAGCTCAAGCGGCCGTAAACACAGCACGCTGTCAAAATAAGAGCACATGAGGATACAAATATAAAATGAGGTCAGACAAAATAATACGAGGAGAAAATGATAATAATAATAGCCCACCAAAGCCAGGATAGGATAAATACAAAGACAAGAGATGCAATTAATATAAAACAAGGAAACTAAATACAAAAGGAGAAGTGAGGACAAAGGCAGGCTCATGTCAAAAAGGCAGATAATAATAAACTAGATGGAACTACAGTAGGAATAATAAACAAAGAAACATGAATACTAATGAACAAAGAGAAATAAAAGGCAACTCAAATATCATCATATATATTAACTACAAAACAGAAGTGAGGCAATTACAGAGAAGACCAAGCTCAAATACAAAATAACCCGAGATAAGGAAATACAGAAAATCATCGGAATAAATAAACTTAAAGCCTGAGCACGGCTCTCCACCCATGCTCAGTATCATGACAAACTTGATATGAATGACAACAGAAAACCAGAAACCTTAATGTTGCACTAATAATAATGAGCTTGTATTATATTCTATTTTACTGATTATAACCTCTTATCTTTTTGAAACATTGTATTCAGCCCTTCTTTAATCTTTCTCCATACTATTTTCCCATTTACCACCCATTATTTCCATCTTCTTCTTCTTCTTCATCATCCATCTTTTCCACTCTGACAACAGAGTAAAACCCTAATCGAGTTTTCATGTTGACTTTTGCCCCTCCTGCTCACTTCCAAGACTGCACAGGTCATCTCCATCCTCCAATGGGGCATACAGATGACATTAACGGTCAAAAAGAGAATGGAAAAGACCAACCATACAACAACACCTTCATCCCTCAGAGTGGTACATTACCAAATAAGCCACACTTGTAATAATGAATGCTCAAGCTTCTTTTAAGAATTACCTTTTTTTTTAGTTCTTTGTTTCATTAGTCCCTATTTTATTACCTATTTTTTAAAGTTTGAAATCAATAAACCTAAGTCCATATCTCAAATGTTGTAATGGATAGAAACACACAGCTATGTTTCTATTGGAGCTCTTGGCTTGAAAAAAGAAATCTAATAGACAAGTCAGAAAACTCTCTCTTGTTCACTATTGTTGGCATTGTAGGCTTAAAACAATACAAGATATTTTTTTAATGAAAACACCATACCAGCATGTTTAGAGATAGAAGTTGGGCAGTGTTGTGTGTGTTTGTGTGTGTGGTCAATCAGAAGAGACCTAAATAAATACTATATTTTACACTACTGTTTATGTCTGTTGCATGGGCGGAGCCATCTTGGATTTTAATCTTGGACAGAGGTTTGCCTGACTTTCATTATCTTACAGCCTTTTCGGGGTGTTCCTGTCTGTTTAACCTGGGTATATGGTATATACTCAGGTTAAGAAAGAAAGAAAGAAAGATAAGCCTTTATTAGTCCCACAACGGGGAAATTCCAGGATTGCAACAGCACAGGGATAGCAACACTCAGAGCAACAATCAGAAGGCAAGAAAAAAAAAAAAAAAAAACAAGCAAGCAAGAGCAGCTAATATACATATGTACATATTACTATAAAATATATATATATATACACACACACACACAGACACACAGTGCAGAGCATTGTAGCTGGATGGAATAAATATATGAATATATGAACACACATACATATATACATATACATATATATGTTATATATTATACATATATAGCAAGGGGTAGGAATTACTGAATGTCCTTGCCTTGCGTGCTATCTAGCCTACCTAAGGTTCTGTCTTTTCAAGAACTTTATTTGCCATTTATACTCAAACATACAGTTTAGGCACATAGGAATTAATTCCTATGTGAATTAATTCTTTTGTTGGATGAAGCTCTCTGTTTTCACTTTGAAACACCATGTTTTAGGCATTCCAAGGGTTAAGAAAAAAATGTCTAGAATTGTGAATCTAATATTCAAATTAAAGATCACAAGTTGATTGATGGTGTCAGAGTCTGGGCATGGCCTTCAGACCATGCCTACACTTTAAGTTTATTTTTGATATTCTGTATTTTCCCTGTTTCAGCTTGTTTTTGTTTTTTTGTTTTTTTTTTTAATTCTCTGTATTTATTATTGTTCGTTGTCATAGTCATGTTATGTTCTTTATTCTGGTCTGGGGTTTGAGTTTAGTGTTGTATGATTCTCTGTTTATTATTATTATCATTATTTGTCATGGTTGTGTAATTTCTAGCCCTGTATTCATATCTCAAGTTTACCTTTTGTTTCTGCCCTTCATATTTTCCGTACCTGTTGCCATGCCCTGCTGTCTAATTGCCCCTGATGGTTCCCACCTGTCCCATGTTGTCTTGATTACTCCCCTGTCCATATATATCGGTGTCAGCCTGTGTCAAGTGTGGCATCACTAATGTCTTCAGTCAGTCTTGCCCATGAGTTCCTGAATTAATGTCTCTTGTCAGTCCGGTCAGTGAGATTATCTTGTCCATGTATTATCTTAGTCTAGTCGTGTTTTGTCAGTCAGTCTATTTAAGTTTTGTTTACCATCCCACGCTCTATTATTTATTTGTCCCAGTTTTCTGTTAGTAAATAATTGTTTTGCGCCATTCGTCTACCTGCGCCTGAGTCCTCGTCACCCCTACCTTATGACAGAATGACGCCACCAGTTAAGTACTCAGCAGACAGGCGTTGGTACCCTATGAGCCTGGGGTGGGAGCTTTGCAACGCGCTGATGGAAATAGGCGGGCTTATTTCATGTGCTCGTTCATCTCTCACCCCAAAGTCGGCTTTGTGGTACCTGGGGCTCGTGGAGGCGGCTGTTCGCCGTCATCCACGACTCGCGGAGCACGCTGAGGGGGTAGAAAGAATTACCCTGGTGGCTGACCTGCAGTGTGAATACCATGGGATTGTGAGGAGTTCGCCGAGCAAGCCGAAATCTGTGCCAACAAAGAAGCGCCCCTTGGGTTCAGCACTTCCTGCTCCTCACTTATCACCAGCTCCAGCCCCATCGCCACCTCCCAAGCAGCAGCCTTCTGCACCACGGGCATCTTGGGAGACATCCACCATCTAGAGTGAGCAGTCTCAGGGATCGAGACTGGTGTTCGGCAGTCCTGGAGGGAAGGAAGGGTCGGGGAGATGCCGCTCCTCTCTACACGGTGCGCCACCACCAGCACCAGCTTTCTCCATGGCGCACACACCTGTTTTGCTTGAGCTGTTCGCCCTGCCTGTCATTTCACCCAAGGTTTCACTTGTCACCATGCCTGTAGAGCCGGTTCCTCCTCAGAGAGCTCCAGCTGTTTGCGAGGTGCACACAACAGCTCCATCCATCCCTGAGCTGAGCACAACAGCTCCCGCTGTCCCCGAAGTGCACACAACGGCTCCCACTGTCCCTGAGGCGTACGCCACAGCTCCAGCTCTCTCCATGGCTCACACACCAGCTCTCGCTTCGCCTATTTCGCCCGGGCGGTGCGCTCCACCATGTGGGCTTGGCACTCCATTGGCAGCAGAGCAAGGGATAAGGCAAGTACCATTTTCTCATTTTTTAACACCATGTAATGATAGGCCTTGCCTTGTTCTCGCAGAGGGGGCTCAGTGGCAGACCTCAACCACTACTGAGTTTCCTCCACCTGTCTCTTCTGTCAACTTTGCTGCCACTTCCATACCCTCACCTTCACCTGTCTTTGCTCTCTCCTCTTCCCCAAGCTCCACGCCCGAGGACATTGCTTGCCACCAGGAGCTGCAAGATCTCATCAGAGATGTGAAAGAGTGCTACACACTCTGCCTGCAGTTGGATGGTTGGAAGGATGCAGCATGTAGGGACGCGGCATGGAGGCACACTCATCAGATCATCGCAGTGAAGCCCCATCTGAGGGAGGACATTCCTTCCTTCCTCAACGATTTCCTACGATCCGACGAGTTCACCTTTGCTCCAGAGGAGGAGAAATCATCACCTGTTCCTGAGGCCATTACGCACCTGCTGTTTGTTCCAGAGGCCAGTGCGCATCCATTGTTTGTTCCAGAGACCGGGGCATACCCACGGTTTGTTCCACTTGATGGTGTGCATCCATCATCTGTTTCCGAGGCTGGTGCACATCCATTATCTGTTCCTGAGGCCAGTGCACACCCGCCATTTGTTCCGGAGGCTAGTGCCCATCTGCTGTTTGTTCCAGAAGCCGGTGCACACCCGTCATTTGTTCCCAAGGATGGCGCACCTTCACCCTGTGTTCCTGTATTCACCGCGCCACTGACACCTGCTCCCGAGCTCTGCGAGCCACTGTCACCTGCTCCTGAGAGCAATCTGCTCCGGAGGACTGTTTGCTGCTGTCATCTGTCCCTGAAGTCAGTGCACCCTTGACATCAACACCTGATGTTAGTGTGCAACAATTATCTGTTTCTGAATTCAGCGTGCTCCTGTCAGCTGTTTCTGAAGGCTGCACACCTCAGCCACTTGCTACGGAGTTCAAAGCTCCTTCATTACTGCCTCCAGAACTAAAAACACCCCTGTTGTACATTTCTGAATTAAAAGCCCCTGTATTAATGTCTTCTGAGCCAAAAGCCCCTGTCTTAATGTCTCTTGAGCCAACGATTTCTGTGTTATCACTTTCTGAATTAAAAACTTCATTGTTGTATTCCCCTGAGTTTAAAGCACCCTACAGTTTTCTCTGGACGCACCCTGCTATCTGGTTCATTGGCCCAGGGACTTTGGGAGCCCACCCAAAGTGCATTGTTTTACGGTCTGGGGGCCCATGAACTAGGATCGGCCCCCTGACCCGCCCTGCTCTCTGGTCAGGTGGCCCAAGGCCACTGGTAGACCACCGGACTCGCTGTGTTCTCTGGTTGGGTGGCCCAGGGACTTTGGGAGGAAACCTGACCCCCCATGTTTCCTGGTCTGGGGGCCCATGGACTGGGATCGGCCCCCTGACCCGCCTTGTTCTACAGTCATGTGGGTCTAAGATTTTTGAGAGATCACTGGATGGACATTTTTTTTTTCAAGATTCCTGTATTTTGTTTCTTCCCACCATGCCTTGTCCCCCTCCTCCCACCTGTTGTTGGTGTTTCGGTTTTAGTTTTATTTAGGGGTGCCTGGAATCCACCCCTTAAAGGAAGGGGGAGCTATGTCAGAGTCTGGGCGTGGCCTGGGGACCATGCCCACGCTTTAAGTTTATTGCTGCTATTCTGTGTTTTCCCTGCTTGAGCTCGGTTTATTTTTTGGAATTCTCTGTATTTATTATTACATTGGTCAACACCAAATTTATTGTCTTTGTCTATGTTTTTTTCAGCTGATTTAGGACAATTTTGATGTGCTGAATCCAAAAATCACATTGGTTTTGCTCAATCAGGTCAACTTTTTGAACTGTGGCCACGTTTTTTTTACATTTTTGTTTACATGTACAGGTATTTTCACTTTAAATGATGCAAAATTCTTTTTTATTTCATGAAATTCTCAGAATTTTGAACAATGATAAAATAACATTCAATTTACATGTACTTACCTTTATCATTGTCTACTATTCAATTTACAGTACAGCTGTACAACTGCTGTACAACTACTTACAACTTAGCATAAAAACATAACCTGACTGAGAGAAACGGATGTCATTTTCGGATTCAGCGGTGCAAAATTGTCTTAAATCAGTTGAAAAAACAGACAACTTACAAAAAAAAGTATTTTTGTTATGTTGTGTTATTCATTATTATTTATTCTGGTCTGGGGTTTGAGTTTAGTGATGTATGATTCTCTGTTTATTATTATTATTATTATTGTTTGTCATGGTCGTGTATTCTCTGGCCCTGTATTCATGTCTCATGTTTACCTTTTGTTTCTGCCCTTCATGTTTTCCGTACCTGTTGCCATGCCCTGCTGTCTTATTGCCCCCAATGGTTCCCACTTGTCCTGTGTTGTCTTGATTACCCCCCTGTCCATATATACTGGTGTCAGTCTGTGTCAGGTACGGCATCATTAATGTCTTCAGTCAGTCTTGCCCGTGAGTTCCTGAATTAATGTATGTCAGTCCGGTCAGTGAGATTATCTTGTCCATGTATTGTCCCAGTCTAGTCGTGTCTTGTCAGTCGATCTGTTTAAGTTTTGTTTTCCAGCCCACGCGCTATTTATTTGTCCCAGTTTTCTGCTAATAAATAATTGTTTTGCACCATACGTCTGCCTGCGCCCAAGTCCTCACTACCCCTACCTTATGACAGAAGGAATGTGATTCACCATATTTACCTGGACTGTTTGCACACTTTTGGAGGGCATACAAGTGTTGAATCTGAAGTAGTTTGTAAAAAATTATCACCCACCGCCACTAGTTAAGACCCCTGACAAGTCCTTGAGTCAGCAGAGGATTCCCAATGGTGCGTCATGGCTGCAGCCTCTTTCTTTCCTGGCATCTTGATATGTCTTGACCCAGAACTACAAAGTTGGAATGCCAAATTTTGTCCAGTATGTGCACCTGGTACCATTTATATGCACATGCTGCTAAATGGATTACACTTAAGGGATCACAGATCATGTTATTGTATGCAGGGCTTCAAATGATGCACTGGCGCTGGCACCAGCACCAGTGTGAAAGCAGGAGGGCTTCTGCCCAACAACAATGTCAGGGTCCACGTACAGAGTGGTCACAGTTGATACTCCGTCCCATTAATCCATTCTCCGTTATATAATTCATGTGTGGCAGCGATGATGATGAACGTCCAGGATTTCCATCTTGTTGATTAAAAAAACACTAGACCTAGAGATATAATCTGTCCATGAGATGGGAATAACCCGGAGAGGTGATTGACTATTATGTTATTTTGGTGTGAAAAAATATTTACTGTTATTTATTTAAGAAGTTGTGGGTGTGTTTGTTTCACAGTGTGTGGATGGACTGATGTTTGCATTTGCCGTAGTCTGAGCCAGCTGCTTCTATTGCCACAAAGACAGTCTACTGTAACTATATAAGAAAGACATACAAAGTACTTGCAGTAGATTGCTCCCTTTTACCCCTTGCAGGTTTTGCAAAAATACTTTTGGTGGGCAAAATATTTTACAGCAAGGCCTCCATCCACTGTGAAGATGAGTGCATATAAAACACTCATCTTCACAGTGGCTGGTGGTCTGCCTAATTGGAACACATATTTAATATGAATACTAGGGATGCAAGTCATCGATTATTTCATTAATCATTGATTGATTCACCTTATCGATCAATTAATGATTAATTGATAAGCGACAATTTTCCTGAGAATGTGAATTTCCCTCAGTACAATACGGTCTTTCTATCTTTAACATATAAAAAGTTAATTATTACTGTTTTTGATATACTGAATAAAACATGAACACCATATTCCTCAATTATTTATTGTATCATTTGCATTTTTTCTACTACAGACAATGGCATTTTTTGTAGTTTAACAAATTTGGTACTGTACGAGGGAGGGGTCGAAAAGTTCATAGTGGTCAGATTTGATCAAATGTAGTTTATTTTTCAACCACAAGGGTCCAAGCACAGCAACACTGATGGAAGAAGTGTGTGGACCGAAGTGGAGGCTATGTTGAAAAGTAAACCACATTTGGTCAAATCTGACCACTCTGAACTTTTCAGCTGTCCCTCATATAGTGTGTACTATGTGCTGGTACATCTCAGTAAATTACGAATGTCATGATTTTTAATTTATTCTAAAAACTATTACCAATATTCATAAAAAATTTTCTTTTTCAGTTATATTACAAAAAAATAATTTTCACATTGTTCTAATTTACTGAGATGCACTAATAGACTGTTTTAACAGGAAAATAATAATAATAATGCATCAGATTTATATAGCACTTTTCATAGACACTCAGACGCTTTACAATGGATACATTATTCATTCACTCCACAGACAATGGTAGAGGTAAGCTACTGCTGTAGCCACAGCTGGCCTGGGGCAGACTGATGGAAACGTGGCTGCCAATCCGTGCCAACAGCCTCTTCGACCACTACTGAACATTTATACACATTCATACCCAGTGTCATGGACACTGGAGGCAAGGTGGTTAAAGTGTCTTGCCCAGGGACACAATGGCAGGATGTGAGCTGCTTCATCTGTTGCATGTTAAACATTATCACAGTACCCTGGCAATCCAGGCAAACCCAGGACGATTTGGGCTCCCTCTGTTGTCTGTTATCTCAGTGGTAACTTGAGTATGGTCTGCTTTCCCATCTAGCGGTAAATTGAAAGCAGCGTAAATGGGGTTTTGCGCTCGTGTAGTTTCTTCCTTGCTTCGTTGTGTCTCTCCACCCTGCTGGTTTGAAGCAGGCGGGGGGATCTTCAAACTCGCCTGCCACTGGAAATTGTTGTGGCTCTCCGACGTAACCTGGAAGGGTGACTTTTTTTCTCTCTGCATAGCGCATGCACTTGGGGGGTGGGGGGGCTTGGCTTCTTTTTCTGATTTTTCTTTAATTTTGGTTGAAAGACAGCAGTGGGTGACCGCATGCACCCCCACCTGGATGGCAACGCCACTACATTTCATAGAATAAGCTCCCATTAAAAAGGACTGCTGAGTTATCAATTAATTGACAACTAATTTAATTTAGACAACTAAGTTTTTATCTACAATTAATCGAAAGTCAATTATTCATTAACATCCCTAATGAATACATATTTAATTAAACTTAGACTAATGTAACAAGTTGTAATTAGTGTGCACCTTCTTACCTCCAGTAAACTCCATGGAGTTCTTACCTTTGGATGGTAACTCAAGAAAAAAAATAGAAATGGTAAAACATCAGGAAAATCAACAACAAAAGAATTATCTTGTTATTTAAATAAACTATGGGGTGGACTTGCCATCATTTTAAATTCGATTTTTGTTCCTATTTGCACTCTCCTTCTTTTTTCAGAAATGTCAAATCTAATAGCTCTATTCACTACTTAGTGTTTTGTGTGTGTTCTCCCCCTACAAACAGGCTGATTTATGCATTGATTTTTCATTTTCTTGTCATTTGTTATTCTCGTCATTATCTGCCTTGTTATCTTAGCTCCAAACACACGCTCACTCTCTGTCTCCTCCTTCCGTCGTTCTCCCCTTCTCTCTTTCATCCCTCTCTCTCTTCATCATGCAGTGAAAAATGGGGCTTAATTAACTGTGTGCCTGCAGGACTTTGGCTTTCTGTGCATATGTGTGTATGTGTGTGCGTGCGTGCAGAGGTAAAGTAGGCCAGTCTATAAGGTGGTTAATTAGGATTCAGCAGGCCTCTGTCCGCTGGCTCCTAGGGACCAGATGGAGAGCCGGGTTCACAAACAGAGGAGGGTTTGTTTGACAATTTTTGACTTTAGCTCGGACTCAACTGCAGAGTGAAAATGCAGACCGATTCTCCAGTTTTACATGCAATTTTGTACAAGTGTGGTAAAATGTTAAGGAATATTAAGCATATTTTAATTCTACCTCGTTTGACCAAAGTATTTCTTGCATACACACACAGTGCAGTGGACAGTAGGAGATGCAAATGGGCATAACAAAATGCAGATGCAAATTTTTGCAGTTTTAAGTGCTACAACAGCATCTAAAGCATCAGGATAGTATCTACTAAAGTTTGCTGCTTTCTGTACCCCTGATGTGTGGATACCACCACCTACAATTTGTTGTAAAATGTGTAAAACGTTGCCTAATAACCTAATCCTAGCTTGTTAGCACAAAATATTATATGACCTAATCTGTGAAAAGACACTGCCACCCTTGGTTTGTAAATAATAGAAATTCTTTTAATTTTTTTTTTTTTTTAATAAGAGCAGGTTACAAGTCATTTAAAGACAATAAATGTTAATATCATAGTGGCCGCAAACTTTTTCACTCTGGCTGTATGCCCATAATATCTTTAATTTTGTCTTTGTGAACAATGATGTATGTAGACAACATTTTGATCTGTAGTGAGAGTAAGTTGCAGACAGAAGTCAGCGAGTCAGCAGAATCATGAGTTTGAAGCTAAAAGTCATTGAAGCTAAAAGTCATAGGTGTGATGTTGAATGTTGTCAGTGCGTATGCCCCACATGTTGGTTTTCAGGTAGAAGAGAAAGAGGAATTTTGGAGTAAGTTGGATGAAGTGGTAGAGAGTGTTCCCGGGGCGGGGGGAGGGGGTGGTTGGAGCAGACTTTAATGGACATGTAGGTGAAGGGAACAGAGGTGATGAGGAGGTCCTGGGTAGGTAGGGTCTTAAGGAGAGAAATTTGGAAGGACAGATGATTGTGGATTTTGCTAAAAGGGTCCTTAGGTATGACTGTGAGAGTGAATGGTTGTCTGTCTCTCTGTGTTGGCCCTGTGACGGACTGGCGATCTGTCCAGGGTGTACCCTGCCTCTCGCCCAAAGATGCTGGGATAGGCTCCAGCCCCCCCGCGACCCGAAAAAGACTAAGCGGAAGAAGATGAAAATGAAATGAAATGGATGGAAATGGCTGTGGTGAACACATACTTTAAGAAGAAAGAAGAACATAGGGTGACTTACAAGAGTAGAGGAAGGTGCACACAGGTGGACTACATCTTATGCAGAAGGAGGAATCTGAAAGAGATAGGAGACTGCAAGGTGGTGGCAGGGGAGAATGTAGCTAGACAGCATTGGATGGTAGTCTGCAGGATGACTTTGCAAAGCAAGAAGAGGAAAACAGTAAAGGCAGAGCCCTAAATTAAGTGGGGGAAGTTACAGAAGGAAGAAGGCCGCACAGAGTTCAGGAAGAAGTTGATACAGGCCCTGGGTGGTAGAGAAGAATTACCAGATGACTGGGAAAGTACAGCAAAAGTATTGGGGGAAATGGGTAGAAAGGTATCTGCTGTATCCAGTGGACAGAGGAAGGAAGACAAGGAGACTTGGTGGTGGAATGAGGAGGTACAGGAAAGTATTCAAAGGAAGAGGTTAGCAAAGAAAAAGTGGGATAGTCAGGGAGATGAAGAAAGTAGACAGGAGTATTTGTAATCTAGGCGCATGGCAAAGAGAGAGGTGGCAAAGGCAAAGGAAAAGGCATATACAGTAGTGAGTTGTGCGTTATATCAGAGGCTAAACATGAAGGAAAGAGAAAAGAACTTGTATCGATTGGCTAGACAGAGAGATCGAACTGGAAAGGCTGTACAGCAGGTTAGGTTGATTAAGGACAGAAATGGTAATGTCCTAACAAATGACAAGTGTTGAGAAGGTGGAAGGAGTACTTTGAAGAGCTGATGAATAAAGAAAATGAGAGAGGGAGGAGGATGGGTCAAGGAAAGATGGTGAACAAGGAAGCCTCAAGGATTAGCAAGGCGGAAGTTAGGGCAGCTTTGAAGAGGATGAAGAATGGAAAGGCGGTTGGTCCAGATGACATACCTGTGGAGGTATGGAGATGTTTAGGAGAGATGGAAGTGTACTTTTTCACCAGATTGTTTAACACAATCTTGGAGAGTGAGAAGATGCCTGAGGAGTGGAGAAGAAGTGTTTTCGTACCAATTTTCAAGAACAAAGGTGATGCTTAGAGCTGTAGTAACTACATAGGCATAAAGTTGATCAGCCACACTATGAAGATATGGGAAAGAATTGTTGAAGCCAGGTTAAGAGGAGAGGTGATAATCAGTGAGCCTCAGCATGGTTTCATGCCAAGAAAGAGTAGTACAGATGCAATGTTTGCTTTAAGAGTGTTGATGGAGAACTATAGAGAAGGTCAGAAGGAGTTTCACTGTGTCTTTGTGGATCTAGAGAAAGCATATGATAGGGTGCCAAAAGAGGAAGTGTGGTACTGTATGAAGAAGTCAGGAATGGCAGAGAAGTATGTGAGGGTGGTGCAGGACATGTATGAGGACAGTGAGATGGTGGTGAGGTGCGCTGCAGGAGTGATGGATAGATTCAAGGTGGGGGTGGGATTACATCAGGGATTGGCTCTGAGCCCCTTCTCGTTTTCTATGGTGATGGACAGGCTGACAGATGAGGTCAGGCAGGAGTTTCCATGGACCATGAAGTTTGCAGATGACATTGTGATCTGTAGTGAGAATAGGGAGCAGGTGGAAGAGAACCTGGAGAGGTGGAGGTATGCTCTGGAGAGAAGAGGAATGAAAGTCAGAAGAAGCAAGACAGAATACATAAGTGTGAATAAGAGAGAGGCAGGTGCAATGGTGAAGATGGAAGGAGTAGCAGTAGTGAAAGTAGATCAGTTTAAATACCTGGGGTCAACCATCCATAGTAATGGAAAATGCACAAGAGAGGAGAAGAGAGTGCAGGCAGGGTGGAGTGGGTGGGGATGAGTGTTAGGGGTGATTTGTGAGAGAAGGGTAGCAGCAAGAGTGAAAGGGCAGCTTTACAAGACGGTTGTAAGACCTGCTATGATGTATGGTTTGGAAAGGGTGGCGTTGACAAAAAGACAGGAGGTGGAGCTGGAGGTGGCAGTGTTGAAGATGCTAAGATTTTCATTGGAAGTGACTAGGAGGGACAAGATTAGAAATGAGTATATCAGAGGGACAGCTCAGGTTGAGCTTTTTGGAGACAAAGTAAGAGAGGGGAGGCTGAGATGGTTTGGACATGTACTGTGCAGGGATAGTGGAGATACTGGACAAAGAAAGGTGAAGATGGAGCTGCCAGGCAGGAGGAAAAGAGGAAGACCACAGAGAAGATTCTTGGATGTAGTGGAGGAGGACATGGAGAGGGTTGGTGTTAGGATAGAGTGAGATGGATGCAGATGATCTGCTGTGGTGACCCCTAAAGGGAGCACCCGAAAGAAGAAGAAAAAGAAAGAAGTGAGAGTAGGGAGCAGGTGGAAGAGAACATGGAGAGGTAGCGGTATGCACTGAAGAGAAGAGGAATGAAAGTCATCAGAAGCAAGACAGAATACATGTGTGTGAATGAGAGGGTGGCAGATGTAATGGTGAAGATACAAGGACTCAAGGTAGTTAAGGTAGATGAGTTTAAATGCCTCGGGTCAACCATCCAAATCAATGTGTACAAGAGAGGTGATGAAGAGAGGGCAGGCAGGGTGGAGTGGGTGGACACAAGTGTTAGGGGTGATTTGTGACAAAAGAATAGCAGCTATGTAGTATATAGTGAAAGAAAAGATTTACAAGACAGCAGTGAGACCTGCTGGGATGTATGGTTTGGAGACAGTGGCACTGACAAAAAGACAGGAAGCAGAGCTGGAGGCGACAGAGTTGAAGATGCTAGGATTTTCATTGGGAGTGACTAGAAGGCACAGGATTAGAAATGAGGATATCAGTCGGACAGGAGGAAGACCACAGAGAAGATTCATGGATGTAGTGAAGGAGGACATGGAGAGGGTTGGTGTGACAAAAAGGATCCAAAGGATAGGGTGAGATGGAGGCAGATGGTGGTGACCCCTAAAGGGAGCTGCTGAAAGGAGAAAAAGGAGAAGGTTAAGTAAAGTTGTTACACCATATCACAGTAAAATACACATTATCAATGTCAATAAAAAAGAATAATTCAATGTCCTTTAAACTGACATATTTTAAGTGTTTCCTGTAGACACACTACAGTTCAGAATATATCTGACTCTAAATAATGTTATTTTGAATAACTGAGTTATGTTAAGCTTCTTAGATCCAGTAGCTAATCATCATGCAATATAACCTCAAACCTGTAATTTCCTCGCTCAAACCAACACACATGCATGCACACACACTCGTGACACAAAGTCAGAGCGCTTTCACATGTCACAGCGACATAACGTGTTGTCTCAGCAACCGATCCCAAGAGAAAACCTGCACCCCGCGCGTCACTACAGAGACACATCCCACGCTGTCTATCACACATGCACCTGCTTTATTGCAGTCAAGTGCAAGTGCATTCGAGAGACTTTGGAGACATAGATGTGTTTGTACAGTGAAGTTTTGGCTGCAATAGTTGAGGTTAGTGTTATGTAGTTATTGTTGATATCTATTGTTGGAGCTCTTATTTGTGTGGCACGGGGTGATGGCTTCAACTTCCGGTTCCGCCAGCCCCGTGGGCATATAAGGGGCTGCAGGTAGAGGGACGGTCTCTTCCGCCTTACCTCTGCCAGCGGCTGCATGCACGGCTGTAGCACTGAGATCAGCATTATAATAAAGAAGTGTTCAGCTCCACTCCTGGTGTCATCTCTGTCTACAAGTTACGACATAACATTTGGCGACGAGAGGTAAGCTCATGGAGGCGTGTGGAACACCTATTCGTCCATTTCTGGAACTCCCGGGGGGGGGCCGCCTGTGCCGTGGCCTCGTTCGTACGAGGCTTTCCAGACATACATGGTGGCGTTGGACCTGGGACGAATGGAGAAGCTGAGGACTCGTGCATTGTTGGTACAAATCCTAGGAATGGAGGGACAGAGAATTTTGGGCACGCTTGGAGACGCGGACAACCATGAGCGAGTCGGGTCGAGTTAATGGCCCACCAATTTAGGGCGCCAGACATCATCAGACAGATTAAGCTCAGACAGCACTGCCATCAGGTAGGTGAACCAATCCAGCGGTTTGTGTCGGCCTTAAGGCAGTTGGCGGCTGAGTGCTGGTTTGGGCCGTTGGAGGAAGAAATGATTTGCGACCAGTTGGAGGAACACACCAACTGTGCTGCAGTCCACTCCAAGCTGCTCTCATTCCCAGGTGAGTTGACGCTGACTAGGGCTTTCAAGTTGGCGCTACAGCTGGAAACAGGGACAAGCTAACTCGGGAGCTAAGCGAGCGCCTTTCACCGGAAAATTCAAGATCCCCCATGGCCACGCAAGTAGTGGACCCGGACAGCTATGGGAGCGGCGAGGATGACGTGGAGGAGGCCAACGCCGCATGGATGAGTTCTACCCCGGGGAAGCCCAGGTGTATGGGTTGTGGGTCCACGAAGCACCGCTATAAGGCTAGCGAGTGTGCAGCAAGAGGGAAGTGCTGCGGAAAATGTGGCCATCTACACCACTTCACAAGAGTATGCCAGTCAGCAGAGTAGGAGAGCCCGTGCAGGAATTCAACTCCCCCCACCCCGACAGTGATACACACGGTGCCCCCGAGTACCTATGGGCGCACACGCTGCACGGTGGTTCTGGATGGAGTTCCAGTACCGATGCTGGTCGACATGGGAGCGAAGAGTTCTGTGCTGAATTGGGCTATGGTTAGAAAACCGGAGTACAATCAACACATTGATTGTAGGCAAGCATGGTGGCTTTGTCCTCCTCACCTGGTTGTCGCCACACATGCTTGACACCATCTGAATCAAATAAGTTTATCTTGATCTCATCAGACCACAGGACTTGGTTCCAGTAATCCATGTCCTTAGTCTGCTTGTCTTCTACAAACTGTTAGCAGGCTGTCTTGTGCATCATCTTTAAAAGGGGCTTCCTTCTGGGACGATGGCTATGCAGACCAATTTGTTGCAATGTGCGGCGTATGGTCTGAGCACTGACAGGCTGACCCTCCACCCCTTCAACCTCTGCAGCAATGCTGGTAGTACTCATACATCTATTTTCAAAAGACAACCTCTGAATATGACGCTGAGCTCATGCACTCAACTTCTTTGGTTGACCATGGTAAGGCCTGTTCTGAGTGGAACCTGTCCTGTTAAACCACTGTATGGGCTTGGCCACCATGCTGCAGCTCAGTTTCAGGGTGTTGGCAATCTTCTTACAGCCTAGGCCATCTTTATGTAAAGCAACAATTCTTTTTTTCAGATCCTCAGAGAGTTTTTTGCCATGAGGTGCAATGTTGAACTTCCAGTGACCAGTATGAGAGAGTGTGAGAGTGATACCACCAGATTTAACACACCTGCTCCCCATTCACACCTGAGACCTTGTAACACTAACGAGTCACATGACACCGGGGAGGGAAATTTATTTATTTTTTGTTACTTATTTGTACCCATAGGTAGATTTGGTTTGCAGTCTGGTGACAAGCCACCGGCTGCCGGTCGCTGCGTGCGCGAGCGCCCTAAACCTACATGTTTTTAGTATGCGGGAGGAAACTGGAGAAATCCCGGAGTAAACCCACGCAACACGGGAAAAACATGCAAACTCCACACAGCTCACTGTTGGTCGGGGGCTGGGATCGAACCCACGATCTCATGATCCCCGCGATCCCCCGGCCGAGGGTAAACTGTGCTGCCGCAGTGCTAAACCACTGCGCCACCGTGCAGCCCATGTCTAATTGGGCACAATTTGGACATTTTCTCTTAGGGGTGTACTCACTTTTGTTGCCAGCAATTTAGACATTAATGGCTGTGTGTTGTTATTTTGAGGGGACAGCAAATTTACACTGTTATACAAGCTGTACACTGACTACTTTACATTGTATCAAAGTGTCATATCTTCAGTTTTGTGCCATGAAAAGATATAAAAAAATATTTACAAAAATGTGAGGGGTGTACTCACTTTTGTGAGATACTGTATTTTGTAGTTAGGAGACACGGCAGCATTTTCTTTTAGTTCATATCTGGACTTTTATGTAACATCGGCAGCAGAATAATCCACCTCGCCGTGTGGGGGGTAGGACAGCAGTCTTCCCGTCCCCCCTAATTTTAGTTCTTTTGGTATGAATGTCATAGGCCTCTTTTGGTGATTTTGGTTTAACTATGTTTAGCGGATGATTCGGGTTTCAAATTGGTTTGGGCTGATTTTGGGGGCGGAGGGGTGTTATGTCGTTATTGTTCATCTATATTGTTGGAGCTCTTATTTGCGTGGCACGGGGTGGTGGCTCCGCCTTCCAGTTCCGCCAACCCCGTGGGCATAGAAGGAGCTGCAGGTAGAGGGACAGTCTCTTCCGCCTTACCTCTGCCAGCAGCTGCATGCACAGCTGTAGCACTGAGATCAGCATTATAATAAAGAAGTGTTCAGCTCCACTCCTGGTGTCATCTCTGTCTACAAATTACGACATAACAGTTAGGTTTTTAGTTGTTATGCTTGGGTTAGAATTGGAGTGACAGGTCAAGTGCCTGCCGAACACAAGACACAAACCTACTTGATGCACACTTGCACACAAAAGGCATCAGAGTCTTCTTTTTGATTATTTTCACATTATTTACTATTTTTTTGATGTTGCAAGCTTTACAGCCAGTTTGACAGTAAGGATGGCTGTAGCTAACAAATACAATTGCATGACTCTTCGCTGCAGTGCTGTCAACTCATGTGCTAATTCCAAATATTGCTCATCTCAACTTTTTATTTTTAACTTTATTTTTCCTTGCAGGGAAATTTCTTGTGCAGCAAGGCTAAACTGTATTTCCATCCTGCATATTTTCTTCAGTGTACAGTGGTGTGAAAAAGTGTTTGCCCCCTTCCTGATTTCTCATTCTTTTGTATGTTTCCATCCATCCATCCATTTTCTTCTGCTTAATCCTTTTCGGGTCACGGGGGAGCTGGAGCCTATCCCAGCATCTTTGGGTGAGAGGCAGGGTACACCCTGGACAGATCGCCAGTCCATTGCAGGGCCAACACAGAGAGACAGACAACCATTCACTCTCACATTCATACCTAAGGACAATTTAGAATCCCCACTTTAATGCCAATTAACCTAACTTGCATGTTTTTGGCATGTGGGAGGAAACCGGCTGTGCTGCCGCAGTGCTAACCACTCCTCCTCCGCGCTGCCTTCTTTTGTATGTTTGTCACACTTAAATGTTTCAAATCATCAAACAAATTTAAATATTAAATAAAGGTAACACAAGTAAACAGAAGATGCAGTTTTAAATTGAAGGTGTTTATTATTAAGGGTAACAAAGTCCAAACCTACATGGCCCTGTATGAAAAAGTGATTGCCCCCCTGTTAAAACATAAATTAACTGTGGTTTATCACATCTTTGAAAGCTGAGTTCAATTTTCTAGCCATTTTTAAAGCTTTGGGACTCCAGCGAACCACAGTGAGAGCCATTATCCACATATGGCAAAAACATGGATCAGTGGTGAACCTTCCCAGGAGTGGCCGACTGACCAAAACTATCCCAAGAGCGCAGTGACAACTCATCCAAGAGGTCACAAAAGACCCCACAACATCCAAAGAAGCGCAGGCCTCACTTGCCTCAGTTAAGGTCAGTGTTCATGACTCCACCATAAGAAAGAGACTTCGCAAAAAGGGCCTGAATGGCAGAGTTCCAAGACGAAAATCACTGCTGAGCAAAAAGAACATAAAGGCTCATCTCAGTTTTGCCAGAAAACATCTTGATGATCCCCAAGACTTTTGGGAAAATACTCTGTGGACTGATGAGACAAAAGTTGAACTTTTTGGAAGGTGTGTCCTATTACATCCGACGTAAAAGTAACACAGCATTTCAGAAAAGGAACAGCTTACCAACAGTAAAATATGGTGGTGGTAGTGTGATGGTCTGGGGCTGCTTTGCTGCTTCAGGACCTGGAGGACTTGCTGTGGTAAATGGAACCATGAATTCTACTGTCTACCAGCGCTGTAAAAGACCCATTGCCAGTTTTCGCTAACCCTTTCGCTAAGTTGTTGCCGCTCAGGGTGGCCCAACCAGTTATTAGGTTGAGGGGGCAATCACTTTTTCACACAAGGCCATGTAGGTTTGGATTTTTTTTCCTCTTAATCATAAACACCTTCATTTAAAAACTGCATTTTGTGTTTACTTGTGTTGACTTTGTCTAATATTTAAATTTGTTTGATGATCTGAAACATTTAAGTGTGACAAACATACTGTACAAAAAAAGAGAAAACAGGAAGGGGGCAAACACTTTTTCACACCACTGTATATGTATCCATGCAACTTGTGACCTCAATAACTGTTTAGCTAACAACATTATAATCTATTTATTAGTATTTTTGTACTCAATTCTGGGTATCTGCTGCATTGTTTTCTCTTCTGGGATGTTCTTTTCTGCATACATTTTTAGTTTTTGTGCAATCATCCTTTGACTCCTCACAAACAAACTTCAATGTGCTGGAAGGTTATCTGGGGGTCGATGAGTTGCATGTTTTGTCATTCTCCTATCTGACATCTTCTTGCTCTTTCCTTTTCATCTTTAATCACCGCTGCCTGTTTTTTTTTTTTTTAAATCTCAGTCAGTTTCCCCTGCTGCTCTGTAGAGCCGCTTACGACAAACTGGTTTGTTAAAAGCACTTCAGATGTGTACGTCTCACACTTTAATCACCTTTCATCGCCGGCTGTGTGACAACCTGTGGGCGCAGCCACATTTTAATTCAAACCCCACCACCACCACCACCACCACATCTTGTTTGCCATCCCACTCCTCACTGATGCTCCTGTGAGCACCAGAAACAGAAGCAGCTTGCTATTTCTGAAGCACCGTTGGCTGGCTGGCACAGCTCGGCAGCACACTAAATGCATGAGCTGCCATTCAATTGGGAGACTCAGAGGAAAGCGACAGAAAATAGCTCCTCTCATTGTGTCTCTGTCCTCTCGATTCTGTCGCCTCCTGCTCTGATCCTGGTACGCTGTGTGTCACGCAAACAAAATCCCCTCCCCAAACAAATAAATGAATTCAAATTAAAAGACAGCAGAATGGCATTTGGTGTAAACAAAGCACAATTCCCTATCTCTTTTTAGTCTCATTTTGCATAACAAGCCCTGACACCCTCTGTATTGAGACTGAAATGAGCACGAGGCGGCTAAAAGACGGACTTAGCTTCACTTTGTTGGGACTATTTATCTGCTTGCATGAAATCCGTTTCGTTCTCCACACTTCCTGTTCTACCACTTTGGGACAGTCTGTGTTCAGCACATCAGACGGCGAGGGATTTTGAAAGCTTTGTGAAAATTTATTGATCTCTACCAGGAAATTAGGCCATCCCCACAACCAAGCCGATTCAACAGATAAACAGAGGACAAGTACAATGAACACATTCAAACAGAAGGGAAACAAAGATCTCAGTCCTCTGCCAACACTTGTTATACAGGGAGAGGCAACATGATTAGAGAAAAATGAAGTGGCTAAGTAATGTCTAAACAGCTTGTGTCATAGACTGTATAGCCATGTTCTTCTGGCAAAGTACTGGAACCTATTTAGGACGATTTTTGGACAGAGGAACTCTTTGAAGAACGGAATGTTTTTTCTTTTGGCTTTCTTTGCCACATTCCCAATGAGACAAAGAGCTTTTCGATGACATAATGATATAAGGTTGGCGGTGGTGGGCTAAAGTGATGCAAGAGGGAGGACAACCATTTTGGTTCATTTATCTGTATTTGTTTCTATTTTTCTTTTTTTTTTTAACAAACCAGCCCAGTCTCACCTAAAAAATATACAAGTGCACAGTTTTTCACTCTGAGAAAACGTGCATAGACATGGAAAAAAGATTTTTCACGTGCATTGTATATGTGGCATTTACACCTTTAAGAAATGTGTCTGCCAGCACCATAACATTTGCCTGATGCGTTCTCTCTCTTCCTCTTTAACCGTTAGATGTGACGCCTAACCCAAACATTTTCCCTAATCTTAATCATTAGAGGAATGAAAAATGTAAAACAGAAAAAAAAACTCAAAGTGACAAACAGCTCAGTGTGGGATGCAAATTCACAGGAAACCACAAGTTACTAACCATCCACCATCCCCCACCCATCAACTGAATGAGTTTGAAGCCTTGTTAAAATGGACTTTTTTTTTTTTTTTTTTTTTTGCTCATGCACAGTGAGTACAGTGTGGTGTTTGGATGTGGTGGCTCGCCGTAGGTGACGTCATCACGTGGCGAACTGGCCATGGCGCGATACGGCACCACCTTTCTGTATATAGTTCAGTGGTGCATTGAATAAAGGAGAGTACAGTTCATGCCCACTGTCTGCACCTCATTTTCAGACATAACAAATGGCGACGAGGATAAACCCTAATAACTCCATCATGGAAGCGTGCAGAGAGCGTCCACAGCCATTCCTCGCTCTACCAGGTGAGACGCTGATTCCCTGGCCCTGTTGGCATAAGATTATATCACCACTACCGACTTGAACGATGCTAACGACGAGAGGCTAGGGGGGATGCTAACCTGCTGTCTTTGTGCTGAAGGACAATGTGTGCTTGACTCTCTGGACCGTAGGGACACATACAAAGACTATGTGGCTTCAATGGACATGTTTTATGACGCTTATAACAACATAATGGCACGGAGAATGGCCTTCTTCCGTAGACCTCTGGGAGCTAGCAAGTACCTGTGATTTCGGAGAAAGGATGGAAGACAAAGTACGTGATAAGCTAGCGGAGAGTACTAACAACAGGAGGCTGTGGTATAGGCTGTTTTTAACAGCAGGCAAGCTAACACTGGATGAGACTGTGAAATGGGCGTCCCAGATGGATGCATCGGATGAGCTGTTATCACAGCTAACGCTGCCTAGCCAACAAGTGCCTTGCCCGACCCCACAAACACAGGTCGCCACCATCACCGTCCAGCACCCCAGCCCCACACCTCCCGGCCACAACCGAAAGAGGAAGGGTAGGAAACGGGACAACGAAGGTGAGCGCCCGCACTGCAGTGGTTGTGGTTCAGCTAAACATCAGACTCAGTCACTCGCCTGCTGAGCCAGAGGGGTGAAATGCTACCCCTGCAGGACGCTAAACCATTTTGCCAGGGTCTGTCACTCAACCTGTACGGACTCGACAGCTCACTCACCAGGCTCAACCACCATTCACGCAGTTGGTGCTAAATGCTCGCTGTTCAGGCAGTGCACGATGGAACTGGGTGGCGTCAACGTGCTGCTGCTGCTGGACACCGGGGCCTTGAGGTCCCGTCTGAGTGTGGCTACAGTCAGGAAGCTGTTTCCTCAGAAAACCATTGCAGCTAATGCAGGGCACTTATTCGGTTATGGCCACACCAGAATCGGTATGGTAGGGATGGCCAGTTTTTCTGTGCGGTACGGCCTCAAGACCATTCCATCATTCACCTTCCAAGTGACGCGCCAGGGGGCCGACCTTATGGGCATCGACCTGATCAGCGAGCTGGTTTTCTCCATCACTGACCCAATGGGCACCACCGTTCTGGTGGTCACATCATCCAGGCAGCACCACTGGCCAACGCTTTTTCATGGGGCTGGGCTGCCTCACCTCTTTCAACCACCGATTGCTCATTGACACAGTGGTGCCCCCGAAAGTTCAGCCTATGTGCCAGCTACCCCTTGCACTACAGGACAACATTATGACAGAGTTGCAGAAGCTGTTGGACACCAGCATCGAGAGGATCAACGCATCTTCCTGGATCTCAAACCTGGTGGTAGCAAAGAAGAAGACGGGCAGCCTATGACCATGTATCGACCTCAGAATAGTAAACAAAGCAGTGATTCCCCGACAAATATGCCCTGCCCACGACAGAGAAGCTGACGGCAGCGTTCCATGGCTCGAACTTTTTTCCCAAACTAAACCTCCACCAAGGTTACCTAGAGGTTCCCCTTCACGTGGACAGCCGCAATCTGACAGCCTTCATCACCCATATGGGACTGTTCAGGTGTACCTGCATGCCCTTCAACCTTAGCTCCACTCCGAGCTGTTTTCAAAAGATCATGGCTACCATCTTTGCCGGTCTCCCAGGGGTCGTGGTGTACTTGGACGACATTGTGGTGCATGGCAACACAACGGCTTCCCACAATGCCCGGCTTGATAAAGTCGTGGAGGTACTAGCAAAACACGGCCTCACACTCAACAGAGGGAAGTGCATCTTTGGAGCAACGACTGTTGAGTTTGTGGGTTTCCGCCTGTCTGCCGAGGGTCTCAGGCATCTGATAGGAGATAGGAGACATCTGAACAGGACCCGACACTGACCCAGCTATGCGCATTTATTTGCGAGAGCTGCCGGCCAAGGTACGATTTATCATGCTGGAATGACGTCTGCGTGGCAAGGGGGCACTGCATGGTGATTCTGGAGGTAGTCAAAGGCTGCATCCTGACCGTACTACACGAGGGTCACCTGGGCATTGTCAGGGTTAAACAGTGGTGTAGAGGCTCACTATGGTGGCCAGGGATCGACAAGGGTGTGGAGGTCATGGTGAAAGACTATGAGCCCTGCCTGGCCAGCGGAAAAACTGGCATAGGACAGCAGTGGCTCAGGAGGTAGAACAGGTCGTCCAATAATTGGATGGTTGGCGGTTCGAATCCCGCTCTCCCCAGATATCCTGCCGTTGTGTCCCTGAGCAAGCCACTTTACCCACTTTGCCTCCAGTGTCCATAACACTGGGTATGAATGTGTATAAATGTTAGGTGGGGGCCGGAGAGGCCGTTGGCGCAGACTGGCAGCCACGTTTCTGTCAGCCTGTCCCAGGGCAGCTGTGGCTACAATAGTAGCTTGCCACTACCATTGTCTGTCTGGAATGAATGAATAATGTATCTGTTTGTAAAAGCGTCTTTGAGTGTCTATGATAAAGCGCTATATAAATCTGATGTATTATTATTATGCCACCACCTCCACCCCCGCAGTCCCTGCCATGGCCATCAGCCCCGTGGAAACACATCCAATTGGACATATGCGGCGAACTGCATAGCACCCCCCAGCATCTACGCTTTCTATTAATGGCCTACGACCTCCACTCGAAATGGCCCGAGGTGTGGCCCTCCAGCTCAGTCACCACCGATATAGTCACCGACTTCCCCACCTCCATTTTCACCCGCTGGGGTGTGCCGGATGCAATCACAATGGACAACGGACTGCAGTTCACCTCGGCGGAGTTTGAGGCCTTCATGAAAGAAAGGGGCATCAAACATATAAAAAACGCCTTCTACCACCCTCAGGCGAATGGGGGTAGGGGGGGTTCAACCAGATCCTCAAGAACAGTCTCAGGGTACATCTAGAGGATGGGCTCCCATTTTCAGCCTCACTACAGAGCACTCTACTACATTATAGAGCAACAACTCACGCCACGACAAGTAGCTCCCTCTCATTACTGATGCTGGGATGCAAGATGAGCCTTCCCCTGGACCGACTACACCCCCCCCCCCCCCCCCCAGTGGCTGCTACACCACCAGAGATGCCCTCACCTAGAGGGAGGGTGGTTGAACAGCAACGGATGAAGGAAAGGTTTGACAAGAAGTGCAGGGAGAGGGAATCCGGGCTTGCAGTGCTGGACTGGGTTTGTATCCGACGTCCCAACCATGCCCACAAGTTGCAGTCGTTTTGGACACCACCAATGCAGATCACAGTGCAGTTGGGTCCAGCCACTTTTCGTCTCGCTGATGGGTCACAGTGGCATGCCAGCGGCCTCAGAAAAGTGACATTGACTTAGGCCCAGGACCATGAGACAGCTGCGGACACGGCGAGACCAGGCTGGGGCTTCAACGACACAAGACCCACATCCCCCGACGTCCGCTGGAGCCAGCGACGGGGGCGTGACCCAAGCACTGCTCGGCCCGGGTCCAACAGAGACCCCGCTACGTTAGGGACTTTGTAACTAAGTAATGAACTCTTAAGTGTAGCCAGGACGTGACCGATGACGGTGGCAGAATAACCCACTCGGTCACTTGGACATACCAGTAGTCCACCCGGGTACCCAGGTTGCTGTACATAGTTCTTTGGGGTTTTTTTTGTTTTGGGGGGGTGGTAAATGTGGTGTTTGGACTTTGGACATGGTGGCTCGCCATAGGTGACATCATCATGTGGCGAACTGGCCGTGGCATGATACGGCGCCACCCTTCTGTATATAGTCAAGTGGTGTATTGAATAAAGGAGAGTGCAATTCATGTCCACTGTCCGCGCCTCATTTTCAGGCATCACATACAGGGCGTTCTTTTTGTGTATGTGCAGAATGACAATGGGCAGTTTCATGCATGTGCAGTGAGTGAAAGCATTACTCCATATCTACTCTGTTTCTACTCTGTATCAAGGTATGTGGGGTTTTTTTTGTTTTGTTTCGGGTTTTTTTTGGGGGGGGGGGGTTTACGTACAAATGCACATTTTTTGAGGGTGTGGAAAATGTTCACTTGGTACATTTTTTTAGTGAAATCAGGTTGAACCAACAATGCTTGTTGTTATTGCCCATAAGTTATTGGTGAAATGGCTGCTTACATTGAGATAGTAATATACACCAACATCACTGGAAGGTTCAGATATTTTAAAGAGAGTTCTTGCTCCAGACTCAAAGCTAAAAGGGTGCTTTAAAAGGGATTTTCGGAGTCCAAAATAGTTACAGAAAAGGCAAATATAATCATGCCATCCCATGATTATCTTAATATGAAGGCTTGAGTGACAATATTTCACTGCTTAAAACTTGTGGGAAAAATGTGTTAAAAATGACTTAAGGTGCTTTCACATGTAGCCCATTTGGTCCAGACTTGTGGACTTTTCAGTGTGATCCAGACCAAAATTTTTAAGTGTGAAGCCTCCCACAAATCATGGTCCAGACCAAGGAGCTAAAATTTTGTGCACCAAAAAGATGTGATCTTGGTCCAGATCAAACTAAACCTTGGTCTGGCTTGTTAAGGGTGTGAAAGCACTTTTCAGAAAGGTTCAGGTTTTGGAACAAACACAGGAAGTTAAGGTAGCCAGAAAGAGGGAAAATGAGCCGTGGTTGCACTCGGCAAGAGGGAAGAGAGCCACTTTAATTGAAACATAGTCAGTTAGCAGCATAAATAGTCATTTTTTTAAAATTATAAAAATGCCAAAACTTACCAGATAAAGTGCATCCGGAAGGTATTCACAGCACTTCACTTTTTCCACATTTTGCTATGTTACAGCTTTATTCCAAAAGGGATTAAATTCATTTTTTTCCTCAAAATTGTACACACAATACCCCATAATAACAACGTGAAAAAAGTTGTTTTTTTTAAGATTTTTGCAAATATATTAAAAATAAAAAACTAAGAAATCACATGTATATAAGTATTCACAGCATTTGCCATGAAGCTCAAAATTGAGCTCAGGTGCATCCTGTTTCCACTGATCATCCTTGAGATGCTTCTACAGCTTAACTGGAGTCCACCTGTGGTAAATTCAGTTGATTGGACATGATTTGGAAAGGCACACACCTGTCTATATAAGGTCCCACAGTTGACAGTGCATGTCAGAGCACAAACCAAACATGAAGTCAAAGGAATAGTCTGTAGACCTCCGAGACAGGATTGTCTCGAGGCACGAATCTGGAGAAGGATACAGAAAAATTTCTGCTGCTTTGAAGGTCCCAATGAGCACAGTGACCTCCATCATCCGTAAATGGAAGAAGATCAGAACCACCAGGACTCTTCCTAGAGCTGGCCAGCTGTCTAAACTGAGCAATCATGGGAGAAGGGCCTTAGTCAGGGAGGTGACCAAGAACCTGATGGTCACTCTGTCAGAGCTCCAGCATTCCTCTGTGGCGAGAGGAGAACCTTCCAGGACAACCATCTCTACAGCAATCCACCAATCAGGCCTGTATGGTAGAGCAGCCAGACGGAAGCCACTCCTTAGTAAAAAGCACATGGCAGCCCACGTGGAGTTTGCCAAAAGGCACCTGAAGGACTCTCACACCATGAGAAACAAAATTCTCTGGTCTAATGAGACAAAGATTGAACTCTTTGGCATGAATGCCAGGCATCATGTTTGGAGGAAACCATGTACTGTTCATAACCATGCCAATGGTGGTGGCAGCATCATGTTGTGGGGATGTTTTTCAGCGGCAGGAACTGGGAGACTAGTCAGGATAGAGGAAAAGATGAATGCAGCAATGTACAGAGACATCCTGTATGAAAACCTGCTCCAGAGTGCTCTTGAGCTCAGACTGGGGCGACGATTCATCTTTCAGCAGGACGACCCTAAGCACACAGCCAAGATATCAAAGGAGTGGCTTCAGGAAAACTCTGTGAATGTGAATGATTTTTTTTCACATAAAGCAAAAGTGCAACAATGTGACAGCTTTTCAGCAGAGACCTACATGTTTACCAGAGACAGTAGTGATGACAGTCTGAAGATGGATGAGCCAGAATCACAGTTACAGATATGAAATCGTGGCATTCCTTCTCTAGACAGACACTTTTCCAATTTCTCAATGGTAAAGTCCTAATGGGAATGGCATCAATCATAATGTCATTTTGGATTTTACTTGATTCTGCTAGTGCAGATATCTTCTCTTTTTACACATGGATGATGATGATGATATGCCCTCTTCCAAACACATAACTATCAATAGCTCTCCCTAGAACAGGTGATGTAGAGGGTAAAGAGTAAGAGAGTTATAAAAAACTGAAAAGTAAAAACTAGAAGGAACTTTAGAGCAGCATTCACATTTTGTTTCTACTGGATCAGTAAATAAAGCCAAACCCAACTAAACAACACTAATATCTTGTCAAATTATATTTACTGCACCTTTAGGGCTTATTCTGTCTTTTAATATCTCTACATTATTCAGTATGTGTCATGTTCGCTACGTAATTGCACAGCGCACAAATAAATGCATACGAGCCCAACCGCTGGTAAAGTGAATGTGTTTATTAACAAAAGGGAAAAACACAAAATGTTCAATGAATACAGTCCAGAATGAGAAGTGAGCAGATGAACTGGCTGCAACTCTGTTGGCTGGAGAAGAGATTAGCCCCATGCGCTCCCAGACAGGACTGGAGCGGAGAGTCAGGGCAATTAAACCATGAGGAGAAAGACTTACATGCTGGGTCGGAGCAACAAGCTCTGGAAACAACACCATACACAGGACAAAAGGGGAAGACCAACTATGAGGAGCCTGACGTCAATGCTGACATCCTGGAGTGTAGACTTGTATTGACTTCTGACTTACGCCGCCACACCGAGTGCTCCCACTGCCACACATAAATACCCCATAAACTAATGAGTGACAAGTGGAAGAAGGTGCATGGCGGCAGCTGGTGCATGAGTGAGTGAGTGAGGATGTGAGTAAGAATGGATGTGTATGTGTGTGCATGTGTGTGTATGTGTGTAAGTAAGTGAGTGAGAATGCATGGACAAATGAAAATGACAGACAGCCGGTGGATGCCAGCGGAGGGAGAGGCGTGTCTGTAGGCTGGCAGGGAGCCAAGGCTCAGAGGCTCCAATAACCTGCCAGCTGGAAATAATTAACAACAATCAGGGAACTACAGCCACAAATCATGGAACGGGGTTGACACGTCACCCCGTCCATGACAGTACGCTTAACCTTGTCAGAGGTACTGTAGATCGTAGTTATGTTTACTGAGGTACATGTATTCAAGTAGCTTTTACACAAAATTGTACTTTAGTGGGTAGTTTTATTGCACGACATTTTTTACTCGTTTACATTTGATTGTATTTCATTCATTTATTTGAGTGCAAAGCAGGTTTTCTCTCATTAGTTTTGCTACCAGTCAGATTTGAAATCATCATTTTTCTATTCTAACTTACGAAATGTTTGATTTGTTATTGTTTCTATACATGATTTGGAGGCTACTGTGCTGTGAAAAAGTATTTGCCCCTTCGGATCTCTTGAATTTTTGCATATTTGTCACACTTAAATGTTTAAGATCATCAAACAAATTTTACAGTAATATTAGACAAAGATAACCTGAGTAAATTAAAAAAAATGTAGTTTTTAAATGAGGATTTCATTTATTAAGGGAAAAACGCTCTCCAACCCTACCTGGCCCTATGTGAAAACGTAATTGCCCCCTGATAACTGATTGTGTCACTCTTGGTGGCAACAACTGCAGTCAGGCATTTGCAATAACTGGCAATGAATCTTTTACATCGCTGTTCAGGAATTTTGACCCAATCTTCTATGCAGGATTGTTTTAATTCAGCACATTGGAAGGCGGGAGCTTGAGGTTATGAACTGATGGCTGGGGATTCTCCTTCAGAATTTTCTTATAGAGAGCAGAATTCACGGTTCCATCAATTACAGCAAGTTGCACAGGTCCTGAAGCAGCAAAGCAGCCTCAGCCCATCACACTACCACCACCATGTTTGACAGTTGGTATGATGTTCTTTGTATGAAGTGCTGTGTATGGGGACTCATGCCTTCCAAAAAGTTCAACTTTTGTCTCGCCAGTCCACAGAATATTTTCCCAAATGTCTTAGGGATCATCAAGATGTTTTTTGGCAAATGTGAGACGAGCCTTTGTGGTGTTTTTGGTCAGCAGTAGTTTTCACCTTGGAACTCTCCCATGAATGCCATTTTTTCCCCAATCTCATTCTTATTGTTGAATCATGGACCAGTGTCCAAACTGAGGCAAGTGAGTCCTGCAGTTCTTTAGATGTTGTTCTTGGTTTTTGTTTCTCATCTGTTCTTGAATTTCTTCAGATTGTGGCATGATATGTTGCTTTTTGAGATCTTTTAGCCTATTTCAGCTGTGGCGCAGCTGTAGGGTTGCCAACAGGTGATGGGAGGATCATGGGTTCAGTTCCCACTCTGTCTGCAGTCTCCATGTTGAAGTGTCCTTCAGCAAGACACTGAACCCCCAGTTGCTCCTAGTGGGTCAGGCCAGCACCTGTGCATAGCAGCTCCACCACCATCAGTGTGTGAATGGATGGATAGTACTTATGACTTTGGTCATCCAAATGAGAAAAAGCGCTATATAAGTGAACACCATTCACTTCAGTTTGTCAGACAGGTTCTATTTAAATGATTTATTGATTCACCAAATCAGGCCTGGAGGTTTCTAGTGAAATCAAACTCAGCTTTCCAAAAAATTTGGTTAATCACAGTTAAAGCAAATACTTTTTCACGGCACTGTACATATGTATAGTTTTATAATATTTCTACTTTTTACTCAGACTAACACCTCTAAAAGAGCAACCTCACAAATTGCAAAATTGCAAGTTCACCTGAAAGCTGTTACAGTTTTAAAAAAGTTGCAAATGTACATGAAAATTGTATAAAATCACGAGAAAAAAGTTGCAGATTGATGAGTTAAAAGTTGCAAATTTGCGTGAAAAATTTCACAAATTCATTGCAAAAAGCCTCAAATTTATCACAAATGTTTTGACTTTAACAGAAAAAAACACAAATTTATACAAAAAAACATTCATGAGAATTTTTTTAATTTGAAAAAGAAAATTTTTACAAATTGACTCTTTACTACTCAAATAACTTTTGGTTGATAATTTCCTACTCTTACTAAAGTATCTTTTGTGATTGTTTTTACTTATTTTTCAGTAATTACTATCATCAGGTACTGGTTCAGGTTACTTTCACTTGAGTTCAGTTTCTGTTTGCTCTGCACACCTCTGAAACTTATGTTACACACTGCAAATCACTACATTAATCCAGTTTATTGGATTATAGGAAACAATGAAACACATGTTTTAATAAACCCTTGTTTTTATACAATGTTAAATATGTTTCTTCTTCTTGGTAGACTGGCCCTCTAAATAAATGTGTTGGCTATTCATCCGTCAGCCACATCAGATAATCTGCAGGAGATATAAAAGTTAATTTTACAAATACACCTTCTCTACACAGATGTAGACAGTTGGCTTGCTTAGCGAGTATTTCCTCATTTTACATTCGTTGCTGAATTTGTTTGTTCGGTTTAGATCAGTGACACAGAACTGCATTTCTTTACTTCAGTGTTCATTGATTTAAGCATTGTGTCTGCATTGTGATCAGGAGATATATGGTTTGAACAGACCGTAATGCTGCTCTGTAAATTAACTCCCTCCCTCCGTGGTGCAGTTCATCGCACATAAAAATTTAATTTAACCAATGACAGTGAATTACCCCAATACACAGGGGGTGATGGGGAGAAGCAAAGGGAGGAAATAACCCATGGATGAAAAGTTAAGCAGAACAAAATGAAGCTTGTTCTCAGACATTTCTTCATGAGTTTTTTTTAACTGGAAACACAATCCAGATAAAGTGCGATACATCTCACCTCAGCAGATAAAAAATACATAACTAACAAGAAAGTGGAGAAAAAAAACAAAAAAGAGAGAGACATGCTTAAATGCACTGACATAATTTTGCTCCAGTTTCATGTCAGTCTGAGATGTGGATAAACTCAGAAGAAGGATGTCATCTGAGTGGAAATGCAAATCCCTCTATATGTGAAAAAACCCACTGCTCTGCATCCAGGTTCTTAGCCCCTCATCTTGTTCCACTCCTCTACCCTGCTCCAGGCCTGCTGCTGCCCTGAGCCGGACGTTCTTCTGTAATTTTTTATGCATGCATGCATGTGTTCAGTGAGTTCTGGCCCAAGCTCAGCGGCTCGCATCAGGGATCAGTGCAACGTTGAGGCTGTGAGCTGCATTTCCTGTGCAAGTGGAAGCTGTAAAAGGAGGGTATGCACACAGAGAGACTAAACTCTGATGTTTAGTAAGATAGAGGAAGTTATGGCAACACACAGATGAACTCACACAGAAGTCATTATTAGCATCAGTCGGTTTCATCTGATTAATGTCAAGTCCTGGGTGCACCATTAAATTCCAAAATCTACATCCTACCACCTGAGTTTTCTAAGAGTACCAATATATCTTTATAGCAACAAGTTTTCAAACTAACACAAAGAAATAGAAAGTTACAAACCTCTGAATTCATCCAGTCTGATTCAGCTCGATTCCCATTTGAATGAGCCAATCTCAAGTCAAAAAATCTGTTTATTGATTGTTTAAGATAATGCTTTTTTACATGTGGGAAACTTGAAGGAGGTCTCTGGGCCGATTGAACTCTCGTGGGATTCAACATTCACTCGGGAGTTCAGCTGAAAGTGAATGTGGATCATCAGGGTTGCCCAGCTGATTGCACCGGCAAGCCTCAACGCAGACAGTATTTCAAATTCAAGAACTGTGACGACAGCAAAAAGTTTGACCAAACCAAAGCTTAATGTAAGACTTGCAAAGTGGAAGTGAAATATTGCAGAAATGCCACAAATCTCAGAAACCATTTAGAGAGGCATCACCCAGATATGATGCCAGCAAAAACACTCAACCAGAAGCAAACTGCAACAGATAAGGCATTTTACAGTAGCATCCACTTCTCCATGTGCCCAAAAAATTAACTGAGGCTCTCGCAACTTTCACACGTAAGGATATACACCCAACAGTACTGTTAAAAATCATGGCTCCGGAAGTCTCATAAGTATGCTAGAACCACACTACATTTTACTGACAAGAAAACATTTCAGCGAAACTGTAATCCCAAACTTGTAGGAAGAAGTAAAACACCTTATCGCAACTTCACTAAAGTCGGTAGAGAGAGTTTGTTTGTTGGTTATACTTTATTAATCCCAGAGGGAAATTCAAGGGCATCCACTGTGCAGCAGCAATTCCTTCACCATTCAAGAGGCACTTTAGAGTCTCCAATTAACCTAACTTGCATGTTTTTGAATGTGGGAGGAAACCAGAACACCCAACATAAACCCACACAAGCATGGGGAGAACATACAAACTCACCACACCAACATACTAGAGTTGCTCTAATATGTGACACCTGGACATCTAGAGCAATGATAAGTTAAAATAAAAGTGTACTCTTGTAACTGATTTTCGGTCAGTTCTTAATGTGATAATGTATGTATTTAACCAAATTAAAGTATTCTTGGTAATTCCTGAGAATTTTATTTTCCGATGCAAGTAATGTAGTTATTATTTTTATTTCCTTGAATAAATCAGTGTCGAACGGAATCAGACTGAATCAGAATCAAATCAATTCAGAACCTCAGGAATCAAATTGATTCTATAAATTATTGATGATTCCCAGCTCTAATATGCAGATTGTCTTGAAGATAGTGACGTCACTGCCTTTCAAGTCATTTCTGATTCAATAAGACCTGCACTAAAACTATAGCCTCCACCTCCACCAACACTGCCTCCAGTCGTAATTGTGTGTCCTCATTTTTACTCTTGCCACTGTTGTCTGTTAATTTTCACTTCCTTGATTGTTACTCATTTCGGGTTTGCAGTTAACTTCTTTTTGGTATTAAACATACATTTTTTTATGGAGTTACGGTTAGGAAAACGTGAGGGTCTGGTTTGCAAACATTACAACCATAACCTTCCATTATTTTATAATGGAAGGTATATTTTTTTATATTCCATTTTTTTAATTTTTTTTTTTCTCTCTGTGACATTCTGTCTTAGATTTGTCTTGAATAGTAACCGCTTAACCTAGCTTAGCTTAGTTTTCTTTTTTTTCTCTCAGTCACACTTTGTCTTAGCTTTGTTCTAAATTGTAATCACTCTTGTCTTGTTTACTCTTTTTTCTTTTGAATTCTTGGATGGAATATGGGTGGGCAATATAAGCTGCGGCTTCAGCCATCACCCATTTCGGATAACTCACATGGAATTGTTTAGTAGAAGGAGTCTTTGTCTAATTTGACCTTGTTGTTATATTATACAGTGTAGAAGATGCCTTACAAACGAGACTGAGTGTATTTTCTCAGGAAAGCTTTATTGAAAGTCACATCTTCTAACATCAAAGTTCTCAGCAGAAAAAGAGACAGATCCCACTTTCCTCACAGCTTTTATATCCCAGAGATACAAAACCCCCACATCACGTATCTCACACCTTCACCCCACCTAAGTTTGGTAAACACATGAACCACAGTCCCCGAGACTTGTTGGCGCTTCTGTTCTCCTCTCCACCTCGGGGCTCCTGCTGGGACATTGTCTTCCACCTCCGTCTTCCTCCAGCACCCACCTCCTAGCCGAGGTCCCTGCTGGGGCATTGTTCTTATGGACATTTGATCTGCAGGGTCTGCACCGACATGCCTACTGGAAGCATGTGGGGGGAGAGAGCGTACCATACAAGCATGCCATATATGTGCCTTAAATATGCACCATATAACCCCCCCCAAACGTTCAAATAAGGACAAGTTACATTTCAAATGCATAGAATCATGACACCCCACACAGAACAAGAGAGAGAAAAAAAAAACTTGGCACAACAGATCACATATCCCACTGCTTGGGCTTCAGCTCTCTGCCATATCTGCTGTGAGCAGGTCTCGCTCTGCCTGTGGCTGTCTGCTGCATCTGTGAAGTAGAATCATTAACACATCGTCGTGAAAGCTTAGCAGAGCGCCTCCCGGGTGGCCTGCCACGGCGGGGGGCACTGGCCAACTGGACTGGGTCGCCAGCTAACACAAAAGCGGGTTTGAGTCTGTTAATGCAGACTAAGTCCCTCCTGTCTCCCAAATCGAGCAAAAAATGCTTTTCCCCGGTTTCTAACACTCTGAACGGTCCATCGTAAGGTGGCCTTAAACCTAACCTCTGTGCGTCGTGTCTAACGAAGACAAACTCTGCATTTTTTAAGGCTTTGGGCACAAAAACACGTGGAAAGCTGTGATGAACGGGACCGGGGAGGGTGTGTGACCCCGCTTCGCTCTGCAGCAGCTGGGCGGGGAGGTGCTCCGGAGCGGGGTTTTCAGGGAGGAAATCTCCCGGTAACCGGAGGGGTTGGGCGAAAACGAGTTCGGCCGGAGAGGCTTGCAAATCCTCTTTAGGTGCTGAACGCAACCCTAATAAAACCCATGGGAGTTTATCAACCCAATTTGTGTCCGTGAGAGCCGCTCTGAGGGCTGCTTTCAATGACCGATGGAAGCGCTCGCACAAACCGTTGGCCTGGGGGTTATACGCGGTCGTGCGATGAATTTTCACCCCCAGGCTGAGTGCCATGGACGACCAGAGCTCAGAAACAAACTGGGGTCCCCTGTCGGACGTTATGTCTGACGGGATACCAAAACGTGCGACCCAGGCTGTTAAAAAGGCACGCGCAACGTCTGCTGCTGTGGTTGCCGCCAGAGGAACCGCCTCTGGCCAGCGCGTGGTGCGGTCTACCATGGTTAAAAGGTGTGTGAAACCCTGGGACAGCGGAAGAGGTCCTACTAAGTCGATATGCACATGATCAAAACGTTTGGCTGGGATGTGAAAAGGTTCTAGAGGGGCTCGTGTGTGTTTGTGTACCTTTGCTCTTTGACACGCAGCGCAGGCTGCAGCCCACTCTTTGATTTGTTTACGCAGCCCCGGCCAAACAAACTTCTCTCCTACCATTTTGATAGACGCGCGGACGCCCGGGTGTGCCAGTGAATGTATTAAGTCAAAAACACGGCGACGCCACGCAGCCGGGACTACGGGACGGGGACGCCCCGTGGAGGTATCGCAGATTAGGGAGGGCATGCCTCTATGAAGCACCCTGTGCTCCAGCCTTAGCCCTGTTGGCCCAGACTGGAGCGCGCGCACGTCCGCGTCGCCAACCTGTTCAGCGGCCATGGCTGCATAATCCAACCCGACGCAGACCGGAGCTGTGAGCGCTTCCGCGCCGCAAGCCTGACCTAGGTCTGCCGCCGCCGAATCTGCCCCCTGGGGGCCTGTCGCTGCCACTGCACGCGAGAGGCAATCTGCCACTACATTGTGTTTACCCGCTACGTGTTGAATGTCAGTGGTAAACTCCGAAATTGCAGCCAGCTGCCTCTGTTGTCGGCCCGACCAAGGCTCTGAAACCTTAGCCATTGCAAAAGTTAAGGGTTTATGGTCCACGAATGCGGTAAAATGGCGCCCTTCCAACCAGAACTGGAAGTGGCGGATGGCCAAATGTAGGGCCAAAAGCTCCCTGTCAAACGCGCTGTATTTACGCTCGCTATCGCGCAATGTTTTGCTGAAAAACGCAAGTGGTTGCCAGCATCCTGCCACCAGTTGCTCAACAACCGCTCCCACTGCCACGTCGGAGGCGTCTGTGGTTAGCGCCATGCGAGCTGCCGGCACCGGGTGTGCCAATAACGCAGCGTTCGCGAGGGCTGATTTGACTTGTGAAAAAGCGCGCTCCCGATCCGGGGACCACTCGACCTTAGATGCAGGTTTTTGCTTCTTTAATGCCGCGTACAATGGGTGCATGAGCCGTGCCGCGTTTGGGAGGAAACGGTTATAAAAGTTGACCATCCCCAAAAATTCTTGCAGCGCCTTAACCGTCTGCGGTTGGGGAAAATCCGTTATCGCGCGCACTTTATCCGGCAGCGGGACCGCGCCTTCTGGCGACACGCGGTGTCCCAAAAAATCGATTTTCGCTACCCCGAATTGGCACTTCGCTGGGTTAATGATTAGCCCGTGGTCTGTGAGTCTCTGAAAAACGGCTGTGAGATGGCTTTCGTGCTCGGCTTCGGACGCGCTGGCTACCAAAATATCATCCAAATAAGCGAACACGAAAGGGAGGTCGCGCAGCACTGCATCCATCATGCGTTGGAACGTCTGCACGGCGCCCTTGAGGCCGAAAGGCATGCGCAAAAACTCGAAAAGCCCGAAAGGGGTTATAACTGCCGTTTTGGGTATGTCCTGCGCACGGACTGGAACTTGGTGATAACCACGCACCAAATCTATTTTGGAAAAGATGCGCGCCCCCGTTAAATGCGCCGAAAAATCCTGGATGTGCGGAATCGGATAGCGGTCGTGGGCTGAAGCATTATTTAATCTGCGGAAATCGCCACAAGGGCGCCACGAGCCGTCAGCTTTGGGTACCATGTGCAGGGGTGACGACCAGGCGCTGTTCGAACGCCGGACTATGCCCAGCTTTTCTAAGTTGGCAAATTCCTCGCGCGCGATGGCCAGTTTAGCTGGGTCCAACCGCCGAGCTTTTGCAAAAACAGGGGGGCCCGAAGTACTTATGAAATGTTCGACCCCGTGTTTGGCAACTGACGCTGAAAATGTAGGGACCGTGAGTGCTGGAAACTGGTTGAGTAATGCATGAAACTTACCACCCGCAGCTGTGACATTGGAATGTGCAGAAGGCAGGGCCACCCGAGCTGTGCAGGAGATAGAGTAGAAAGACAGTGCATTTACAATACGTCTATTAGTAAGATCAACTAACAAACTGTTTGAGCACAAAAAGTCAGCACCTATCATGTTGTTATTAACTGCGGCGACAACGAAAGTCCACTCGAAGTTGCGCCCGTGGAGGGACAGGAGGAGCGTCTTCTTCCCATAGGTTTTGATCGTGGAGCCGTTCGCCGCTAACACCAGGGGGCCGCTGGCCGGCGCCAGTGTGTCCGCGTAGGTAGGCTTGACAAAACTCAGCTGGGAGCCTGTGTCCACCAGGAATTCTTTCCCAGAATTTGCGTCCGTCACGAAAAGCAGCCTATTCTCCGTGCCGAGAGTCGCGGCTGCTACCGGCTCCCGGTCTTGGCGTTTCCCTGGCGCAGATACCAGCATGGTGGGACGCATCTGCGGGCTCTCTCGGCGAAACGTCGATGGTAGAAGCAGAGGGCGTTGTCAGCTCCGCTTCTCCTGGTCTCCGCCGCTGCTGCCGTCAGTGGATCCGGTGCCGCAGCCTCAGGTCTCCCTCCTTCTCGCGAGGGGGTGGTCATCTCTGCTGCTGCCGTCGTGGCTGCGCGCTGTCTATGGGAGTCGACGAGCCGTTGCGCCACCTGTCCCAGCTCGTGGTAGTTGCGGTTGACGAGTGGCTGCGAGCTGGCCAGGGTGACTCTCACTGCTGGCGGGAGCGTTCTGAGGAAAAGGTGAGCGAAGATAAAACCGTCGTCGTCCTCACCTCTCAGGCTCATCATCTTCGCCATTAGATCCGCTGGCCTGTCTGCTTCTCCCTCTGTCAGCGCCAGGAGCTTCTCTGCCCGCTCTTCCAGCGAGGGAGTGAAGGCTCGGATGAGGGCATCTTTCAATGCGCTATACTTGTCGTCTTGGGGCGGGTGGTTGGTCAGGCTCTCCACCCGTTGCACTGTGAGGCTGTCCAGCTTCGCGACGACATGGTAGAACCTCGTTGCATCCGCTGAGATTCCCCGAAGGTGGAATTGCGCCTCCACAGTGGTAAACCAGGAGCGCGGGTTATGTTGCCAGAAGTCAGGCAGCTGTAGCGTGGTAGCCGCGTTAACCCGGTTGGCTCCTGAAGAGTCCGGTGCGGAAATCACGCCGTCACCGGCCATAGGTAGTCGTAGGTCACCAGTGTAGAAGATGCCTTACAAACGAGACTGAGTGTATTTCCTCAGGAAAGCTTTATTGAAAGTCACATCTTCTAACATCAAAGTTCTCAGCAGAAAAAGAGACAGATCCCACTTTCCTCACAGCTTTTATATCCCAGAGATACAAAACCCCCACATCACGTATCTCACACCTTCACCCCACCTAAGTTTGGTAAACACATGAACCACAGTCCCCGAGACTTGTTGGCGCTTCTGTTCTCCTCTCCACCTCTGTGCTCCTGCTGGGACATTGTCTTCCACCTCCGTCTTCCTCCAGCACCCACCTCCTAGCCAAGGTCCCTGCTGGGGCATTGTTCTTATGGACGTTTGATCTGCAGGGTCTGCACCGACATGCCTACTGGAAGCATGTGGGGGGAGAGAGCGTACCATACAAGCATGCCATATATGTGCCTTAAATATGCACCATAACAGTTTCTTTTAACCTGTACTGTATTATCCGAAAATAAATAAATTCATTCATTCATTCAATTCATTCATTCATTCATTATGTTATATCATGGCATTATTTATACGAGCACTAGAGATTGCTTAATGTAAAAACGTACAGGTTGTGATTCCTACTGGTGAAATTGATCATATAGGGTGTTTTCTGTTAAAGGAGTGTCTCTAAAATCTATTATGCCTTATATCATCATAATTTGTGATTCTGGGTCATTTAAAGAACGGGAGAAACATGTAAGATACATGAAAGTAGGGCTGTCGCAATAACCACAATTATGTAATACTGCGCTATGGACAAGCGCAGGTGGAGGAAAAGGAGCAACCGCAACAACCGCGGTGTTCACTTTTTTTTGTGTGTGGCTATATCTCGTTGTTCACATATGTGCCCCTATTGAGTAATAAATAAATTAAGTGTATTTTTATTGCCAACAGCATATTTGCACCCGGTGCTGATGGCGGCAGCACTCGGTGCTGTAGAAGCTTCCATAGCACCGGGTGCTGGTGATGTCAGCACCGTGTGGGGCTTTCTCTCTCCATACGGACTCCAGCAGGAAGTTAGTGATGGAAGCGTTTGAACTCCTTGTTAAATACAGCTATGACAGTGAGCATTGAAAGGGCACAAAGCGTGTTATTTCTTTCTGAGCAGAGTGTTTATGTTCTTGACAATTGAGCTCAGACAGCGAAACAAGTACTGCACAGTGCATTGCTTGTTTGAATGTGATTTTTCGGACAACGGCAAAAGTCCAAATATCACAGAGACAAGAGCTATGCAGGGTCCTGTACGGAGACTGTCCTGTTTAAATAAGCTGAATGTCACTGCAGTCTCCAGTCCACACACACCGTAGTTGAAATACTGGCGTTACCGCCACTGCTTTATAGAAATGATCAGGGTTTTTTTTTTTTTGGTTTTTTTTTTTTGTTTGTTAACAGAATCAAATCAATCAAAGCAGTTCATGCCAAGTTAGACTGGAGCTCCGCACAATTGTCACACATGCACATAAAGTTGAGAGCGGAGCTGCAGTGAGTTTCTCATAGCTTCCATCGTTTGCCACATAAGTTATGAACCCTGTTTAAATTATGAGACCACAGGGTCCTAAAAACATTTGCAATAATACAGCATACCACGATGTTGAGCTGTCCACCATCACCGCAGGGGAAATTCCTCTACTGCAACAGCCCTACATGAAAGTATTTTATTGATTTGTGGTTTTGGTCTTTAAGTGTTATTTTGCAGGATTTTGTATTAACTGAATATTTTAAGCATGTACCTCATGTACCTCAGTGACTGCTCTGCTCTGTGTCATACATGCTTTAGATTTGAAAGGGTTTTTAATGTGTTTTACTTCCACACTGATTCCTCCTTTATTTGCAACTGTGCACCCTTTTCACCAGAGCTCCCAAACCTCAACGTGTGTTGTACATTGGTGCAATTTGCTGTGTTTATTGGGCTTTTTAAATGTCCTGATGTATTACACAGCATGCATTTCACATACTGTATATTTTTTTTATAGTTTAGAGCTGTCTTTTCTTGGGATTCACTTCAGTCAGTGATGATGTACAAGCAGCGGTGCAACTATGCTTTGAATACGCATTATCTCTTAACACAGCATTAATTAAATTCTATTATTCTGGCTTCAGCGACCTTTCATCAGGCAGAAGGTATCAAGGAGACATTCTGTCCGGCTGACAGCCTCTTGATCTGCATTTCCATACAGAGAGGTTGAGTTTTTATAGTTTTCGCCTTGGCTTGACACATTCGCTGACCTCTGGGGCTGCATCCAAACATGTTGATGTTTATCATGATAATGGGACAGATTTCATTTCACATTCTTGCTCAGCCCACAGCACAGCATATGTAAAACAATGGACAGAAATAGATGTGATTATTCAGGATTTTACAGGCTGAGTGAATATTCAAGGCCAGAGATGCAGAAAATGACACGGAGCGAAAAGCTGGAAGATTTCTTCCTCATTATCGCCTTCGTCTCGTCTTAACTTACTTTGAGTTTATCTATTATTTATGTTGTTCACTCTTTATTTATGGGTCTTAAGCATAGTTGCATGCTATCTAAATGGCACTGATTAACTTCAGGAGTCACACTACACCTGCGGCGGTGGCGCAGGTGTAGTGTGACTTACTACTGATCGGAGGGTCATGCTGTGTTTGCTGTCTGCTTGTTGAAGTGTCCTTGAGCAAGACACTGAACCCCTAGTTGCTCCTGGTGGCCTGGTTAGCACCTGTGTGTATGGCAGCTTTGCCGCCATCAGTGTGTGAATGGGTGGATTGCAGGATCTGTAAAGCGCTTTGGTCATCCTAGATGAGAAGAAAAGCGCTATATAAGTGAACGCCATTTACCGTTAAAGTAAGTAAAGTTTATTTATTTTGCACCTTTCTAGATAAAATCACAAAGCTCTTTACAACAACAATCAACAACCACAGTGCTAAAACTGAACAATGACATCCGCTAGTTAAAAGCAATCCTATACAAATACTGTAAGTCTTGAGCTGTTCTTTAAAAGTTTCAACAGAATCCACAGATCTCAGGTGGGAAGGTACAGCATTCCATAGTTTAGGAGCTGCAACCTCAAACACACAGTCTCCTCTGGTTTTCAACCTCGAACGAGGAACCACCGACAGGTTTTGGTCAGAGGACGTCAAAGACCTGCACATTATATATGAATGCAACAGTTTGGTGGTGTAAACAGGCACTCGACCACGCAGTGCTCTTAAAGCAATCACCAGGATTTTAAACTAAAGTCTGAATTTGTGCACAAAGAACAAAATATTTGTCACATAACAGAACTGAGAGGACTTTGTAAGTAGCCTTGCAGCTGCCTTTTGAGCCAATTGTAAATGATGTAAAGATGGCTTATCAAGGCCAATGTACAATGAATTACAACAGTCCAGATGTGATGAAACAAAGGCGGGAATAATCGCTTCAAGTTTTGATTGGGACACCATTCGACTGAGGTGGGCAATATTTCTTAGATGGAAAAAGCAGGATCGCATCAGATTATCAATATGATTATCAAAGCTATGAGCCTGGTCAAACACCTAAATTTCTAACTTTTGATTGGACCAATGATGACAGTAAAACAAGACTGTTAATTACAGTGGGAACAAACTTAGATAGATACATACTTTATTTCGAACAAAAAAGTAAAAAAACAAAACAAATGACAAGTGCGATAAAGTGACAGTATACAGGGAGAAGGAAGAAGTGAACGCTTATTAACTCCAACTTTAAGGAGCATAAAAAAGAACTTCTGTTTTCTTTGTGTTATGTGAAAGATAACATAACAAAAATAATTTTTTTGTAAGTTGTCTGTGTTTTTTCAACTGATTTAAGACAATTTTGCACCACTGAATCCCCACCGTTGAATCTGAAAATGACATCCATTTCTCTCAATCAGGTCAGGTTTTTATGCTAAGTTGTAAGCAGTTGTACAGCAGTTGTACAGTTGTACTGTAAATTGAATAGTAGACACTGATAAAGGTAAGTACATGTAAATTGAATGTTATTTTTTTTTTTTTTTTTTTTTTTTTTTTTGTTACTTATTTGTACCCGTAGGTAGACATGGTTTGCAGTCTGGTGACAAGCCACCGGCTGCTGGTCGCTGCGTGCGCGAGCGCCCTAAACCTACATGTTTTGGTATGCGGGAGGAAACCGGAGAAATCCCGGAGTAAACCCGCGCAACACGGGGAGAACATGCAAACTCCACACAGCTCACTGTTGGTCGGGGGCTGGGATCGAACCCACGATCTCATGATCCCCGTGGTCCCCCGGCCGAGGGTAAAACTGTGCTGCCACAGTGCTAAACCACTGCGCCACCGTGCAGCCCCGTGCAGATGTTATGTCATCATTGTTCAAAATTCAGAGAATTTCAAGAAATAAAAAAATAATTTTGCATCATATAAAGCGAAAATGCCCGTACATGTAAACAAAAACGTAAAAAAAACATGTGGCCATAATTCAAAAAGTTGACCTGATTGAGCAAAACCAATGTGATTTTTGGATTCAGCACATCAAAATTGTCCTAAATCAGCTAAAAAAACTTAGACAATAAATTTAGTGTTGGCCAGTGTAATTTGTAACCATCCAGTTCTTTATGGAATCAATACAGTCTAGAAGGACAGGCATTTTTGCAACATTTTGAGGAGAGAAAGTGATAGACAATTGGATATCATCAACATTATAGTGATATGAGATTCCTTTGAAGGTACTTGGGATGTGTCCAAGTGGTAATAGGAAAAATGAAAATAAAATGGGTCCCAGAACAGAACCTTGGGGGACACCAGAGGGCAAAGTGGCAGATAAGGACATAAAGCTATTTGCAGCAACCAAGAAAGTTCTGTCTGACAGGTATGAAGAAAACAATTGTAGGGCTGATCCAGGGATGCCCACCCATGTTCTTAGTCTTTCAATTAAAATATCGTGGTCAGCTGTGTCAAATGCTGCTGTTAAATCCAAAACAACCAGAACAGAGTATTCACCCGCATCTCTCTGCTTTAAAATGTCATTACAGACTCTAAGGAGAGCAGTTTCAGTGGAGTATAGATAATGAAATCCAGACTGGAAATTATCAAGAACATTGTGAATTGCTAAGATATCATTTAGCTGTTTGGCCATCACTTTTTCTAACATTTTTAAAATAAAAGGCAACTTTGAAATTGGTCTAAATTTCTGAGGAAGGGAAGGATCTGTGGTAGGCTTTTTTAAAACCTCATATGCAATATATAAACGATATACAAGCTCTTCACTACTACCCTTCTCTCCCCGGCTTTACATTTTTTTTTCTATTATTTCTTCTCTTTCTCACCCTGATTCCTCCTCCTCCCTTCTTGTCTCACACTCTCAGTTTGTTGACAGAACTTTAGAGATTATATAAAAAGACAGAAACAGAGGTAGAAGCTGTTGTGTTTTCACCCCCCCATCCTCTTCCTCCTTGCCATCTGTCACCCCCTCATCCTCTCATCCCTCTCTTCCTTCTTCTTTGGTCTCTGTGAAGTTTCCTCTCTTGTTCGGGCTGTTGTCTCCTTTGCTGTTTGGAAACAACACAAGAGCCAAAACAACAGCGCACACGAGGCACCTTCAGACCAAACAAATTCCCTCCTCAGAACCAGACGACATGAAAAAATAGAGAGGCTCAACTGTGTGCGTGTTTTTTTTTTTTTTTTTTTACTGAGCGTATGGGAGCACCTGCTGTGTTTGGCTGTGTGATCTTCAGAAAGTTTTGTTGTTTTATTTTGGAGGAGCTGCTTCCTTTCCCCTCTTCCTTCCCCTTGCTCTCTCTCTCTCCCTCTGTCTTGTCTTCTCCAGCAGCGAATTGGTGATGAAACACGGGAAAACATGACAGATGCTCTAAAGAAATGTCACCTCGTCCCCTTTGGCTGAGTGCTACTCTTTGTCTGAACCAATGGAGCCAGCTCGGCTAACAAGCTGAGACAACAATAGCAGCCAGTTTCAACTCAGGAAAAAGCAAATAAACTTGACAAATCTGTTGACTTTAAAGTATGTCAAATGGCAGTGAAATGGAGCACTGGAATAATAATCAGAGCATGAGCTGTGTGCCATCAGTGGTTCTGGAAACCTGAAGATGGATGGAAATTTGAACAGAATTTGTGAGGGAAAAATGTTTATGTGTTATGACATTTATAATACATTCAGAGCAGTTCATAAACATGAAATTTAGCTCTGTAGGGCTCTGCACAATAATGCTAAAGGTGCATTTTTACACTCATGTATCAAACCTGGAGACATGAAAACAAAGTGGGTGCTGTAGCCTGAGACTAATCACCTCCTTCATTTTAGGTTTGTGGATGTAGACCCAGACTGTCGATTCGTCTAAATACCTGCTAGGATGGGAATTTGCCCATAATTTTCAGGGTGCTGGTCATCCAGGATTAAAACTTTCAAGGATAATACTAGAATAGGATGTGGAGCTGTATTTACGTAGATGAAGACTGTAACATTAAGTTGGAAAAGCAGGGTGTGCAAAATAGATTTAACTGGCCCAACACTGAGCAAGGTTGATGAAAACCTGGTTAAGAGCAAGGATACAGAGGGCTGTACAGGCTGAATTTTAACACATTAACTGGACAACAACTGGATAAGAAAGCTATGGTGGCCAAACGTGGCAGACTGGTGTGTGTGTGCTGGAACCAGTGCCTCCAGTTATACTTTTAGGGTTAAAATGGAACACCCCTGAGAGCAAAGTAACTTTAACCCAGGTTGTGCGACCTTACAGATGAGTGTGGTCCGCAATAGTCCAGATCATTTTTTGTCAGTTATTTTCAACAATAGCATCTGTAAATTTGGGCCTGCTTATCTGTATTTTGCATCCTAGTTTAGTTTGATGTAGCTGCAGTGGTAGCAGACAAAGACACATGAATAGCTCTCTTCTCTTAAATGAATGTGTAATACTGATTGATTTATTAAAAGTATTTAGGGCTGATTACATTGCCCTCAGTGGAGGTGCAGACCTGGGTTGGTCGGGAAATTGAGAGCGTAATATTGCGATACTTTGCGGTGGCGATACTGTGTTGATTCAGAGACACCAGTATGGTGATACCAAATTAAAGTGTTGCAAATAAAAACATATCTATTAATGTACCAGAGGAATAAAAACCAACTTACTTTTCAGTCAATTCAGTCCACTAGATGGCGCTAAATGCTCTGTCTGGTTAGGTAAGGAGTGACTCCTGAGATCTAGCCGGGAATACGTGATATCTCAGTTCTCCGTGTATCGGCAGATCGTGGAAATATTGTACCATGGGTTCTCTGGTGAGACCCATCCCTAGCGCAGACCTGCCCTGACCTTGTGACCTTTACCTTTGTCCCTGTCAGCTCAAAATGAAAGCATATAGACCTTTCCAGGTACTCTTACTTCACCATGTTTGGTTTTGATGTCTGCAACAATTCTTCTTTCAGAGTCTAAAAACGGGAGAACACTTGTGACCCTGTAACCTTGACCTTTGGACCTCAAAATGAATACATGCCTATAGTGGCAACAAACCACCAAATGGTGCAGCTCACGCTGGCTGCCAGAGCTACTTCGTTTATGAGATCAGCAGAGTGCACATTGCGTTGTTAAGACAGAAAACCAAAAGTACAAATGGCCCACTTTCTTCTCCTCTCTCCCAGGTGAGGACTGGTACCTGTGCCGTCTGGCTCTGAGCATGCCCAGTCAGGCCGACTTGCAGTGGGCTATGTTTCCATCCCCTTACCTGGCTGCTGTTGGTCCTGATGCAACACCTGGCTCCATAGTGTACAAGCTGTTGGCATGGCGACGAGATGGGACTCTTGGTCAAGCCCAGTTCTTCCTGCTAGATGGTGAGCATTTGATTTCTTACTGTTATTATGTATTGTTCAAAAGTGTGCGGACAGCCTAATCATTAAGATGTCATAAAGACCTGATAGGTGGAAAAATTTAGCTCAGATAGATGGGGGACAGTCTATTCTAATAAAACAATTGCTCTGACTTTATATTATCTTGGTTGTTGTATTTATTTTCTGCCTACCACAGTCAGACTGCTCCCTTTTCCAGTCATTTCTTCTTAAATCCTGTCATGTGTTTCCTCATCCTCTTATCTCCTGCTTCTATCTTTAATTGGGTCCGCTGCTGCTCTTCCAGGCACTCTGTGACAAACCTGTTTTGTTCAAAAAGAGCCATTTATAAATAAAAATTTGACTTGTTGAATTTCAATTATCATCAACCGAGAGTAGGAGAGAAAACACGCGCACAGACGACACAGAGCCGCGTCGCTAATCGCTCCCTGGGGCAAAGAAAGCTCGCAGATTTGGGAATAATAGGAAATTCTCTAGAGAGGCAGCAAGTGGGAGAGTTGCAGGGTGGGCGGATGGGCGCCGGTGGCTGTGGATTTTTTTTTTCTTCCATTATTTTAGCGTAGAAAAGGAGGCGGCAGAGAAGGGGAGATATTTTCAGAACTAATTTCTAATGCTCTCATATTAAAAGCTTCTTACTACCCTTTGGCGTAATGTGTACACGTGTACCAATGGCTAATCCAGTAATTTATATTAACAACGGTTTTTAACATCATGCCAATGTGAAAATATATTATTATAAATATATTATTATTGTAAATTTACTCAGTCTAAGGATCTTGGGCGGTGCGGTGGCGCAGTGGTTAGCACTGCGCCAGCACAGCAACTCACCCTTGGCCATGGGATCCCTGGTTCGATCCCAGCCCCTGACCAACAGTGATCTGTGTGGAATTTGCATGTTCTCCCCGTGTCTGCGTGGGTTTACTCCGGGATTTCTCCGGTTTCCTCCCACAGGCCAAAAACATGCAGGTTAGGTTAATTGGAGACTCTAAAGTGGCCCTAGGTGTGAATGTGTGTGTGTGAATGGTTAAGGGATAGCGCCGTACCGTGGCTGCTTCATCCATCCTGGTGGATGCCCTCAGTTTCCCCTCTGGGGATCAATAAAGTATGCAAAATTAAAAAAAAAAAAAATCTTAAATTTAGTTGAAGGACCTTCAGCTGAGAGAAGGTGTTTCTGATAGTGTTTCCTCCATAGGGTGGCTTACACAAATGCTATGGGCGCCGATAGCTGAGGGGGCCTCCCAAGCCACAGGGTCAATCACAGTATTATACCATTAAGGGCCGCCTTTACACAGATGGAGATCCTTGGGTGACCATTGAGAGATCAAAAATTTACCTGATCTCTCAGCAATCTCCTAAAGCCTCATAAAGGCAGTTTCTGTGTAAATGTTTGGGAGATTGATGTGCGATTTTCATGGCAATCTGATGACATTTTTGAAAGATCCTTGAGAGATCACTGAGAGACCAGGAGAGATCACAGACAGATCACAGAGGAATTACTGAGTTTCTTGGGCAACCATTTCAATAAATTAGAATATCATTGAAAAATTGCTTCATTAATTCCATCCATCCATCCATCCATCCATCTTCTTCTGCTTAATCCTTTTTGGGTCGCGGGGGGGCTGGAGCAATTCAAAAAATTAAACTCCTATATTATATAGATTCATTACACACAGTGATATATTTAATTTAATTTTGATGGTTATGGCTTACAACTCATGAAAACCCCAAATTCAGTTTCTCAGAAATTTACAATATTACATAAAATTATTTTTTAAATGGATTTTTAATAGAAATGTTGGCCGACTGGAAAGTATGTCCATGTACACACTGAATACTTGGCCAGGGCTCCTTTTGCATGAATTACTGCATCAGTGCAGTGTGGCATGGAGGTGATCAGCCTGTGGTACTGCTGAGATGTGATGGAAACCCAAATTGCTTTGATAGCAGCCTCCAGCTGATCTGCATTGTTGGGTCTGGTGTCTCTCATCTTCCTCTTAACAATACTCCATAGATTCTCTATGGGGTTTAGGTCAGGAGAGTTTGCTGGCCAATCAAGCACAGTGATACCATGATCATTGTATTTTTGGCAGTGTGGGCAGCTGCCAAGTTCTGCTGGAAAATGACATCAGCATCTCCATAAAATTTGGCGGCAGAAGGAAGCATGAAGTGCTCTAAAATTTCCTGGTAGATGGCTGTGCTGACTTTGGACTTGATAAAACACAGTGGATCAACACCAGCAGACGACATGGCTCCTCAAATCATTACTGACTATGGAAACTTCCCCCTGGACCTCAAGCAACTTGGATTCTGTGCCTCTCCACTCTTCCTCCAGACTCTGGAACCTTGATTTCCAAATTAAATACAAAATTTACTTTAATCTGAAAAGAGGTCATCTAAGAGGTTTTCATGAGCTATTAGCCATAACCATCCATCCATCCATCCATCCATCTTCTTCCGCTTAATCCTTTTCGGGTCGCGGGGGGGCCGGAGCCTATCCCAGCATCTTTGGGTGAGAGGCAGGGTACACCCTGGACAGATCGCAAGTCCATTGCAAGGCCAACACAGAGAGACAGACAACCATTCACTCTCACAGTCATACCTAAGGACAATTTAGAATCCCCAGTTTGATGCCAATACCATCAAAATTAAAATAAATAAACACTTGAAATATATCTATCACTTTGTGTAATTAATTTATATAGGAGTTTCATTTTTTTAATTTAATTAGTGAAATAAATCAATTTTTTATTGACATTTTAATTTACTGAGATGCACCTGTACATTTGAGCAGTTTCTAGTGCTCTTCTACCCGATTTACACTGGTGGAGATCGTTGAGAGTTTGTTGAAAGATAAAATTATTAAAAAAATGCCCAGTTCTCTCAATGATTTTTCAATGAGCTCTCAACGATTGCCAAGATCTCTCAGTGATCTTCCTGTGATCTCCATGGTCACTGCAGTCTCCTAGAAGTTTTGACTTAGTCCAAAATAATCTCAAGGAATTGTCAAGGAGCTCTCAGTGATCTCATCCATCTCCCAGTGATCACTCAGTAGTCTCTCAATGAACACTATTGGACTTTTATCGAATGCTCAGCGATCTCTCACTGATCGCTCAGCCATCTTTAGCTTTGGATTGAAAAATTTGATGTTCATTGAAAGATTGCTGAGAGATCATTGGGAGATCGAGCAGATTGTTGAATGGTTCTTAAGTGCTTCTTGACCGCTCAGTGATTTCATCACTCTCTCAATGATCTCTCAGCAATCTTTCAATGAATGCCAACTTTATCCACCCTAAAGGCAGAAATAATTGAGACAAAAACAAAGCAAAATCTTCCATAGAGCCTCCCTAAATGAGGAAATGATCCTGGGTATTTCTTTGATAATGACATAGCATGGGTATCATTGAGAGATTGGGGCACTTTTTGATCTTTGGGATCATTTGGGAGATCCTTGTGTGCTTTGGACTGAGTCAAAACTTTGAGGAAACTGTGGCGACTGTGAAAATCATTGAAGGTCATTGATAGATCAAAATTTGGCCAGATTGATCAACGATCTCTCAGTGATCTCCACCCTTGTGTAAAGGAGGTATTACTAAGTCAACTGTGTCACAAAAAACTGACTTTTACATTACACCTATCATAGAAGTACTAATTATCTCACATGGGTAAAAAAAAAATCTGTACCTTTCTTTCACTTCCTTTTGCCAAATTTTATAGACTTAACAATCAAATGCTGCAAGATTCCCTGTGCAAATTTTGAGAAACTTTTGTTTTTAAACCTTTGACTGACAATGTTTAGTCCGATACTTTAACAGAACTGTACAGTGCATCCGGAAGGTATTCACAGCGCTTCACTTTTTTCACATTTTATGTTACAGCCTTATTCCAAAAGGGATTAAATTCATTTTAGTCTTCAAAATTCTACACCCAATACCCCATAATGGCAACGTGAGCAAAGTTTTTTTTTACATTTTTGCAAATTTATTAAAAATAAAAAACTAGAAATCACATGTACATAAGTATTCACAGCCTTTTCCATGAAGCTCAAAATTGAGCTCAGGTGCATCCTGTTTTCCACTGATAATCCTTGAGATGTTTCTACAGCTTAACTTGAGTCCACCTGTGGTAAATTCAGTTGACTGGACATGATTTGGAAAGGCAAACACCTGTCTATATAAGGTCCTACAGTTGACAGTTCATGTCAGAGCACAAACCAAGCATGAAGCCAAAGGAATTGTCTGTAGACCTCCGAGACAGGATTGTCTTGAGGCACAAATCTGGGGAAGAGTACAAAAAAATCTCTGCTGCTTTGAAGGTTCCAAAGAGCACAGTGGCCTCCATCATCTGTAAATGGAAGAAGTTCAGAACCACCAGGACTCTTTCTAGAGCTGGCCAGCCGTCTAAACTGAGCGATCGGGGGAGAAGAGCCATAGTCAGGGAGGTGACCAAGAACCCGATGGTCACTCTGTCAGAGCTCCAGCGTTCCTCTGTAGAGAGGAGAACCTTCGAGAAGGACAACCATCTCTACAGCAATCCACCAACCAGGCCTGTATGGTAGAGTGGCCAGACAGAAGCCACTTCTTAGTAAAAGGCACATGGCAGCCCACCTGGAGTTTGTCAAAATGCACATGAAGGACTCTCACACCATGAGAAACAAAATTCTCTGGTCTGATGAGACAAAGATTGAACTCTTTGACGTGAATGCAAGGTGTCATGTTTGGAGGAAACCAGGCACCGTTGGATCATGCTGTGGTAATATTTTTCAGCGGCAGGAACTGGGAGACTAGTTAGGATAGAGGGAAAGATAAATGCAGCATTGTACAGAGACATCCTGGATGAAAACCTGCTCAGAGCGCTCTTGACCTCAGACTGGGGCGACGGTTCATCTTTCAGCAGGACAACGACCCTAAGGACACAGCCAAGATATCAAAGGAGTGGCTTCAGGACAACTCTGTGAATGTCCTTGAGTGGCCCAGCCAGAGCCCAGACTTGAATCCAACTGAAAATCTGTGGAGAGATATGAAAATGACACCGACGCTTCTTATCCAACCTGATGGAGCTTAAGAGGTGCTGCAAAGAGGAATGGGTGAAACTGCCTAAAGGTAGGTGTGACAAGCTTGTGGCATCATTTTCAAAAAGACTTGAGGCTGTAATTGCTGCCAAAGGTGCATCAACAAAGTATTGAGCAAAGGCTGTGAATACTTATGTGCATGTGATTTCTTTGTTTTTGATTTTTAATAAATTTGCAAATATCTCAAAAAACTTTTTCACGTTGTCTTTATGGGATATAGAATTTTAAGGGAAAAATGAATTTAATCCTTCTTGGAATAAGGCTGTAACATAACAAAATGTGGAAAAAGTGAAACGCTGTGAATACTTTCCAGATGCACTGTAAGATTTGAAAGAGTTGTAAAAGTGCAAACCTTTTGTTAGTGTCAAGTTTTCAAGTTTTACACTTTTCCCACTTTTAAATAGAACATACAGTGGGGCAAAAAAGTGTTTAGTCAGCCACCAATTGTGCAAGTTCTCCCACTTAAAAGATGAGCGAGGTCTCCAATTTTCATCATAGGTATACCTCAACTATGAGAGACAAAATGAGAAAAAAAAATCCAGAAAATCACATTGAAGGATTTTTAGTGAATTAATTGGTAAATTCCTTCGTAAAATAAATATTTGGTCACCTACAAACAAGCAAGATTTCTAGCTCTCACAGACATGTAACGTCTTCTTTAAGAGGCTCCTCTGTCCTCCACTCGTTACCTGTATTAATGGCACCTGTTTGAACTCATTATCAGTATAAAAGACACCTGTCCACAACCTCAAACAGTCAGACTCCAAACTCCACTATGGCCAAGACCAAAGAGCTGTCAAAGGACACCAGAAACAAAATTGTAGACCTGCACCAGGCTGGGAAGACTGAATCTGCAATAGGTAAGCAGCTTGGTGTGAAGAAATCAACTGTGGGAGCAATTATTAGAAAATGGAAGACATACAAGACCACTGATAATCTCCCTCGATCTGGGGCTCCACACAAGATCTTACCCTGTAGGGTCAAAATGATCACGAGAACGGTGAGCAAAAATCCCAGAACCACACGGGGGGACCTAGTGATTGACCTGCAGAGAGCTGGGACCAAAGTAACAAAGGCTACCATCAGTAACAGACTATGCTGCCAGGGACTCAAATCCTGCAGTGCCAGACGTGTCCCGCTGCTTAAGCCAGTACACGTCCAGGCCCATCTGAAATTTGCTAGAGAGCATTTGAATAATCCACAAGAGGATTGGGAGAATGTCATATGGTCAGATGAAACCAAAATAGAACTTTTTGGTAAAAACAAAAACTTGTCATGTTTGGAGGAGAAAGAACACCATACCTACTGTCAAGCATGGGGGTGGAAACATCATGCTTTGGGGCTGTTTTTCTGCAAAGGGACCAGGACGACTGATCCGTGTAAAGGAAAGAATGAATGGGGCCATGTATCGTGAGATTTTGAGTGAAAACCTCCTTCCATCAGCAAGAGCATTGAAGATGAAACGTGGCTGGGTCTTTCAGCATGACAATGATCCCAAACACACCGCCTGGGCAACGAAGGAGTGGCTTCGTAAGAAGCATTTCAAGGTCCTGGAGTGGCCTACCAGTCTCCAGATCTCAACCCCATAGAAAATCTTTGGAGGGAGTTGAAAGTCCGTGTTGCCCAGCAATAGCCCCAAAACATCACTGCTCTAGAGGAGATCTGCATGGAGGAATGGGCCAAAATACCAGCAACAGTGTGTGAAAACCTTGTGAAGACTTACAGAAAATGTTTGACCTCTGTCATTGCCAACAAAGGGTATATAACAAAGTAATGAGATGAACTTTTGTTATTGACCAAATACTTATTTTACCAAGGAATTTACCAATTAATTCATTAATAATCCTTCACTGTGATTTTCTGGATTTTTTTTTCTCACTTTGTCTCTCATAGTTGAGATATACCTATGATGAAAATTGGAGACCTCTCTCATCTTTTAAGTGGGAGAACTTGCACAATTGGTGGCTGACTAAATACTTTTTTGCCCCACTGTACTATGTGTATTTTTTAAAGGTACACCAACTGTTGCTAGTATTGGTCTCCAGTTTTAATGCAAAGCGAAGAAAATATTAATCATCCTGTTTTAATTTAATGAAAAAAGATGATTCGATAAAAAGCTATCAGGTTTCATTGTTTGACTATTAATGACACATCAAACAGCCTCTTGCTAAAGCAAACTCCTTTAGTGATACTCTCACCGTCTTCAGAACCGTCAGAAATATCTCCCCACAATGACGCAAGACGTGATGATTGACAGCCGAGTTAAACCCCTCGGGTCAGCAGCTGGGGATTCTTCTCCTCCTTTGTCAGGTCTTTATATTTTTCCATGTTCTCCCACCTCTGCTCCCCATTTTTATCACATCTTTGTAATTGTTTCTTTTTTCATAAATCATCCCTCCCATCCTCCCTTCATCATTCTCTTAATTAGGATTTAGGCAGTTAAGCAAAAATCTTCAAGGCACCCTGTATTAGAAACAGCTGAAAAACTCTTCACTGTAATGGTGTGGTCAAATGCTATAAAAAAAAAAAGAAAGAAAAAAAAAAACTCAAGCAGCCAAGGCCTCAAAAGTGATTTGAAGAAGTTTCAGACTAACACCAACTTTGCTGTTCCATCTATAAGACCCTTCAGCTAATGGCCTTCAACACAATAGCAAGCCTGGAGAAAAGCAGAGCAGGAAGAATTTCAGACCCATTATTTTATGCACAAATGTCTTTCCATCTTCTATGTTTTTGTCATCCTCTATCTTTTTTGCTCTGTTTCCTTTTATTTTTTTACACTATTCAAACCTTTGCATCAGCGGTTAAATATCTTCAGAGAATTTTAGCAGCCGTAGAAAATCTCAAACAATATGCCCATCATATTTCTAACTTCATTTGTTTCTTGCACACAGACAGCTGCAAAGCCATTTGAGTTGAAGTGTCTTGCAAAAATGTCCTTCATCCCTCCCACTCTCATTGTTAAGGTGGTGAGGACTGCTTCGAAGTGGACCGCCGCTCTGGGGAGATTAGGACCACAGGAAGACCCCTGACCCCGAGTAAAGAGTATCTGCTGCGAGTGCAAGCGGCAGATGGACGTGGTCGCAAGGGGCCGTCGGCCTCCGTGGCTGTCGTTGCTGGTTTTCGGCCACCCCAGTTCACCAACATGACCTACAGCCTGAACGTACCAGAGAGCACCCCTGTTGGCCAATCGTGAGTCTCTGCTAAAGCAGCCTGCTACATTTGGCTTGTGAGTGGTTTTAGCTAGGCACGTCTGCTAGGTACAGGTGCATGTGGAGATGCTAACTTAGGAAAGATTTTGCAGTGGTCTCTCTTTTTTTTTTTCCAGAGCTGTATATAGGACTATCACTACAACCCTGATGTTAGAATGCCTTGCTATTGACGAGTCAGCCACAGTGACTCAGTCTGTGGGGGAACCTGTTCTCCACTCTCCCGTTACACACACACACCTTTGAGAGCAAGCTGCAATGGCCTTCTCTCAGCCGTCAGTCAGCACAAGAGGGAACCGTGCTGAACAAAAAAACAATGTGAATGCGGGCCAGTGCAGCTCCCCCCTTCCCCCGCTGACAGAGAAGCAGACGGCCATTTCAGGTTGCACGAAACAAGTCATCTGGCACCAGTGAGAGCCACGGCTGCACGGTGGCGCAGTGGTTTAGCACTGTGGCAGCACAGTTTACCCTCGGCCGGGGGATCGCGGGGATCATGAGACCGTGGGCTCGATCCCAGCCCCCGACCAACAGTGAGCTGTGTGGAGTTTGCATGTTCTCCCCGTGTTGTGTGAGTTTACTCCGGGATTTCTCCGGTTTCCTCCCGCATACCAAAAACATGTAGGTTTAGGGCGCTCGCGCACGCAGCGACCAGCAGCCGGTGGCTTGTCACCAGACTGCAAACCAAATCTACCTACGGGTACAAATAAGTAACAAAAAAAAAAAAAAAAAACACCCTTACACAACTACGTGATATAGATGTGAAATCCCACTTTAATGTTGCTGCTGGCTGCCATCTTGATGATTTGTCACCAGAAGTGACCGTATTTAGACAGGAGGATGGAGTCCTCAGCTGTCAGCTTTATATTTACAGTAACTCACCAAAAGTGGAGCATGAATGATGGAGGATTGCTAGCAGGGGTGGTGAGTGAGTTCTGTTACTGGATTTTAATCAGGCTTGTTGATAGAGCTGAATTTATTCAGCTACACAAGTGTCAGGTCTCTTGGTTGTAAACAAAATATTCCTTACTTTTCATTCTGTTATGAATAAATTTACTAATTTATGTTTCTGGGTGATTTGTGCAATGTGTACTCCATGTACTATACAACTAATTAAAACGCTGCAGGGTTTTGTGTGCAGTATTTGAATTAGCAATACTGTGTGCTTTATTTGCATAGTAGAAATATGTGCATATCTTGTGCTACTGGTAGTTTGCATCTAGTGGTCTTAGTAGAAGTTATGTGACATCTGTTGTTATTAGTGTGAGCAGTGTTAATGAACACAAGTGTCCTCCATATTTACACAAACATAACTTACATTCCACTGTCTCAGAAACTGAAAATGGCATTCACACATGCCCCCCCCCCCCGTCTCTCTTTCTTCGCTCGTTCCTTGGCTTTACATGTCATGTGATGCATGAAAGGATGAGCCCTGTAGAGCAAGACAAAAGAACAGAAAGAGGAAGGAGGGATGAAGGGACAAAGGGGCAGTTGAGGGATTGATGGAAGAAAGGAAGAGATACAGGTGGAGCAGGAGGAGAAGAGGAGGATGGAAGATGATGTGAAGAAGGACTGGGGAGAGGGATGGTTGAAGAGGACCCAGATGTATAAGTGTGGCCTGAGGCTGAGAATTTGAAAGTGTGGCAAATTCAAATATTTATTAAAAGCGAGGTCTGGATAAACATGAAGGGGTGTGTGTGTGTATGTGTGTGTGTGTGTGTGTGAGAATCCTTGGGGCGGCTGGCGCAAAGCACATTGTATTAATATCCAAGTATTCATGCCACCCTGTGAGCTGTGTGTGAGTGGGGGAGGGGGGCATCTCTGCATGTGGTTTCTATGCGTCTCCCCTGCCATCGCGTCCCCTTCGTGTCCCCGCATGGGTCTGGCTGTGTGTGCATGTGTTTGTGAGACAGAGTTTTAGTCAGACTGAGTAATCAGGTTGTGATGTCCCTGATTTCAGAATAATCCATAACGGCCTCCGACTTTAAACATAGTGCTGGAGCTGGACTGGTGCTTCACAGCTGCCGTCCACGTTTTAAATCTGTTTGGAAGCAGAAATGTAGAGCAGCTACTGTATCTACTGATGTGTAGTAATGTTTATGTTTTTGTCAAGGCTTTCTAAATTTATAACAAGAAATTGAAACTCTTATAAAAGTGTTCAAATTGACTGGTATTTTCACACTGACGAAACTTCATCCATTGTATCCCTGCCTGTGTACAAACCCCTGGTACACAGACAACCTCCTGTTATTCGCACAGTGAAGCTATGGTCCAAGGTGGAGAAGGACGCTCTGAAGGACTGTTTTGAATCCACTGTATGGGAGCAGCTCTGGGATCCACATGGTGCGGACATCGACGGCCTCACACACACCATCACAGACTACATCAACTTCTGTGTGGAGAACACTGTACCCACCAAGACCATACGGTGTTCCTCAAACAACAAACCCTGGATCAACCCTGAGATAAAGTCACTGCTGAAGGAGAAGAAAGGGATCTTCAGGTTGGGAAACAAGGAGGAGCTGAAGTCCGTACAGAGGGAGCTAAGGAGGAAGATCAGAGAGGGGAAGGGCAGCTACAGGAAGAAGATGGAGGACAAGTTGCAGCAGAGTGACGTCAGCTGTGTTTGGAGAGGCCTCAAAACCATCTCTGGGCTCCAGAATACCTCCTCCCAGGCTGTGGAGGAAGGGAGTGGGTGGACGACTTGAACCTGTTCTTTAACAGGTTTGACCAGCTGCCCTCTTCTCCGTCTGCCCACCAACTACTGCTGCCTCCACCTTCATCTAGTTCCACTGTCCACTGCCCTCCCTCCACCCCCTTACATCCCCCGCTTGTTTTCCCCTCACAGCACCCCCCCCCCCCCCAGCACACAGTGCCCCCCTGCTCCAGCATGACTCTCAGACCCAGGTGAGAGCTGAGCTGAAGAAGATCAAGGCAAGGAAGGCTGCACGTCCGGACAGCATCAGCTTGAGGCTCCTCAAGTCCTGAGCAGACAGCTGTGTGGAATCGTGGAGCACATCTTCATTCTGAGCCTAAAGCTGGGGAGGGTACCACAGCTCTGGAAAACATCCTGCATGGTACCCATACTGAAGACCTCGCACCCCAAAGACCCGAACAGCTACAGACCAGTGGCCCTCACATCACACCTAATGAAGACCCTGGAGAGGATGCTTCTCACCCACCTCCTGCCCCTGGTGGGACCAGCGATGAATCCACTTCAGTTTGCCTACCAGCATGACATTGGGGTGGAGGATGCAGTGGTCTTCCTCCTTCATCGTTCCCTGCCCCACCTGGAGAAGCCTGGGAGCACTGTGAGGATCATGTTCTTTGATTTCTCCAGTGGCTTTAACACCATCCAACCAGTGATTCTGAGGGACAAGCTGCTTCGCGCAGGGGTGGACCAGCACATGTCATCGTGGATCCTGGACTACCTCACAAACCAACCACAGTTTGTGAGAACCCAGGACTGTGTGTCTGATACCATCACCTGCAGTACGGGGGGGCCCCCAGGGAACAGTTCTGGCTCCCTTCTTGTTCACCCTCTACACTGCGGACTTTTCACACAAAACACCACACTGCCATCTACAGAAGTTCTCAGATGACTCAGCAATCATCAGCCTCATCTCTGATGGGGATGACACGGAATACAGAGGACTTATCCAGGACTTTGTGGACTGGTGTCTGTGGAACTGCCTCCAGATCAATCAGTTCCTTGGTTCTGGTGGTGGACTGCCGCAGGCAAGGACACCCCCCCCCCCCCCACCGCAGCACTGGTAAACATCCAGAGAACAGACATTGAGATGATGACATCTTACAAGTACCTGGGTGTTCACCTGATCAATAAACTGGACTGGTCACACAACACCAACACGCTCTACAAGAAGGGGCAGCACAGGCTGTTCCTCCTGAGGAGACTCAGGTCTTTCTGAGTGCAAGGGGTACTCCTGAAGACCTTGTGCAATTCAGTGGTGGCATCAGCCATCACATTTGGAGTGGTCTGCTGGAGCAGCGGCATCACGGCAGCCAACAGGAAGAGACTGAACAGGCTGATCAAAAAAACAGCTCTGTTCTGGGGTGACGCCTCGACCCAGTGGAGGAGATAGGAGAGAGGGGGATGGTGGCTAAGCTGTCATCTCTGCTAGAGTCTGAGTCCCACCCCATGCGTGACATGCTGAACGCACTGAGGAGCTCCTTTAGCAGTAGGCTGTGCCATCCTAGGTGTACAATGGAGAGGTTCCGCAGGTCCTTCCTACCTACGGCTTTCAGAATTTACAATCTAACCAGTGTTGCTCATAGAGGCCGGATTAAATGTCACAACTTTGCACAATAGAGATCATCCCCTCCAATACACAACTTATACAATTAAAATTATTATTGAGAGTGGCAACAACACTGTTCATTCAAATGTGAAATATACTGTCTGGGTCCATATTTTTTTATATTTGGCCAGGTAATTTAACTGTAATGCTGTTAATACCATCTAATGGCAATGCTCCTGCACTTTGTATATAACTGTGTACATATGTACTATATTTATTTACTGTGTTGGTTAACCAATTCTTATCTTAGGGTGTTTTCACATCTAAATTTGTTTAATTTGGTCCAAATCAGTTGACGAGTTTGTTACTTTGTATCATTTTCTCCTTGGTTCAGTCCTCTTTCACACAGGCAAAAATTCAAGCAGACCAAACTGTGTCACATTAAATCGCACGAGACTTACGTCAGAACATTCTCTGTTCTTAATGGTCAGAGTTTTTTACCCTGAGAACAGGAAAGGTAAATACAGGAAGTAGGATGACTGTGTATTTATGCATTTCTGGGGAGAAAATAATGCATGGTGGGTTTTCATCACCCTGGTTATCGTTTATTACATACAGTGGTGTGAAAAAGTGTTTGCCCCCTTTCTCATTTCTCATTTTTTTTGTTGTGTTGACCATGGGTTCCAATCTATAAAATCATTCTTTGCTGAAGAAAAAAATTATTTCAACTCAAAAGTCTGGCCATGAACTGCTTCTCTCACCCAAGGACCAGAGCTGTAACAATATCCATTGGCCATAAAGTGGAAGTTAATCCCTTCTCCAGGAAGGAATTCCCCAAATCGACAGGTTTATGGTTGATTTAATCCAGACTTGGGAGTCAAGATTCTCCAGTAAACAACCAGACAGTTTCACGGTGCCATCTGGTGGATGATGCAGGAATATTTAATATTTTTATTCTCTCTGAAATGGAATCTCTGCAGTTGTAAACAATAAATTAATTCATATTCTTTCTCTCAAGACAGCATCCGCTACTGAAGACATGGTTGAGCTCTGGGACTGACAATTGTGGTTTCAAATGTTTTTATTGATATGATTTAGTATGTGTTGCTTTATTTTCAGGAAGAAATTAATTTTTGCATGCTTATTATCACAAATTAATTACCGTTACAATGTAGAGACATTGTATGTTCCCTTATTATTGAGTAGAATATCTTAGTCACTAAAGTTTAAGGAATTTATGCTTTATTCGGGAACATATATGTCTTGGGGGGAGGGGGTCTCACTTCTCATATCAAATGTCTCTCCCCCTTCTCTCTCTCTGCTCTTTGGGAGACCATAGTTGGACTTTAACTGACCAATAGTCAGGCTCCCTTGCATTTCCTTTTTTAGGTTGAGTTTATGACTTCTGTTGAAGAAAACTCCATGTAATTGGTTCAGCTCAAGTTCCATGAAATTCAGTGAGATTTTGCCACACCTGAAAAAAGAAAAAAACTTTCCTTTGTTTCCGTTTTGGGGAGTTGGTCAAGCTGTATGGAGCAGACATCTCTGCTCTCCCATTTTTTCTATCTTCCAAGGAAGGCGCAGAGCCTGTCATGTTCTGTGAATTTTTTTCTTTGCTTTAAAGTTCACTTTTCCTTATTTTAATTCTTTTCTTTAAATTACCGTGTAAGAAGATTTTGTTACATTTTTTTTTAAGCTTCACCCAACTCATTTAAACCAACATCGGAAGAAATGGATTTGTGATGTGTTTTTGCCTCAGTTTGAATTTTTGATGGGACTTTGTACAATAAATTAATTCCTTCTTCAGTGCATAAGAGAAGACCGCAGCCAGCCTGCTGAAGAACCAGTCCTTTGTTATCTCGAGAGTAGGCTATAACTGTGGCAAGGTGCCTGTCTGCCAGTATTCCAACAGAACCCACGCTGGTCCAGTTGAAACAGAATCCAGTGGACCGCCTGCTACATACTGGGACACAATGATTCTGCTTGGCTGACGGTCTGTTGTTTAATTTAAACTTAATTCTTCAGAATATTCCTGATATAAGTTCTTTCAACTTAAGTTCATGCAAACCCCCATCAGAATTTCAAAATGCATTTTGTCCTTTCATTAATTTACGTTCTTTTTCAGAGTAACACCAATTTCCCATTTTTATAAATAGTTTAATCATCATTTTCTTTATAAAATTACATCCACTTCTCTTAACTAATGCTATTTTATGGCTTTCCAATTTCCAGTATACTGACAAGTTAAACTAGGGTTCTTTGGTTCCACAAATGTTTGATAACATGTGATACTCAGTAACTCAGTCTGTGATGTCCATAATACATGTTGAATTCTCTGTTTTAAAGTTATCCAAATGTGTTAACCTATTCTGGCATTTCTTATTAAACTACTGATAGACACATGAGAGTTATTGTTTGATTTAATGTCCATCTTCTTGATTATCAGCGGACAAGAACTCACAAGGGTTTTTTTTTTTAGACTGATTCATACTTGGTACAAATAAAGAATTGTTAATAAAATTGCCCATTGTCTGAAGTGGTGCCCAACGAGGATATGAGTGTAAAGAAAGGAAATCTTCATTCCTACTCACATTCATATTTACATTAATGCTTGTGCCAACAATAAAACACCTATAAACTCATTAATCTAAATCCACTACATTTTGTATGTTTCTCACACTTAAATGTTTCAGATCATCAACCAAATTTAAATATTAGACAAAAATAATACAGTACACAAAATGCAGTTTTTAAATCAAGGTGTTTATTATTAAGGGAGAAAAAAATCCAAACCTTCATGGCCCTGTATGAAAAAGTGATTGCCCCCTAAACCTAATAAGTGGTTGGGCCACCCTTAGCAGGAACAACTGCAATCAAGCGTTTGCGATAACTGGCAATGAGTCTTTTACAGCGCTGTGGAGGAATTTTGGCCCACTCATCTTTGCAGAATTGTTGTAATTCAGCCACCTTGGGGGGTTTTCCAGCTTAGACCACCTTTTTAAGGTCATGCTACAGCATCTTAATCGGATTCAAGTCAGGACTTTGACTAGGCCACTCCAAAGTCTTCATTTTGTTTTTCTTAAGCCATTCAGAGGTGGACTTGCTGGTGTGTTTTGCATCATTGTCCTGCTGCAGAACCCAAGTGTGCTTCAGCTTGAGGTCACGAACAGATGGCCAGACATTCTCCTTCAGGATTTTTTGGTAGACAGCAGAATTCATGGTTCCATTTACCACAGCAAGTCTTCCAGGTCATGAAGCAGCAAAACAGCCCCAGATCATCACACTACCACCACCATATTTTACTGTTGGTATGATGTTCCTTTTCTGAAATGCTGTGATACTTTTACGCCGGATGTAATGTGATACACATCTTCCAAAAAGTTTAACTTTTGTCTCGTCAGTCCACAGAGTATTTTCCCCAAAGTCTTGGGGATCATCAAGATATTTTTGGCAAAACTGAGACGAGCCTTTATGTTCTTTTTGCTCAGCAGTGATTTTCGTCTTGGAACTCTGCCATGCAGGACATTTTTGCCCAGTCTCTTTCTTATGGTGGGGTCATGAACAATGACCTTAACTGAGGCAAGTGAGGCCTGCAGTTCAGTTTTTTGGATGTTGTTGTGGGGTCTTTTGTGACCTCTTGGATGAGTTGTTGCTGTGCTCTTGGGGTAATTTTGGTTGGCCGGCCACGCCTGGGAAGGTTCACCACTGCTCCATTATTTTCACCATTTGTGGATAATGGCTCTCACTGTGGTTTGCTGGATTTCCAAAGCATTAAAAATGGCTTTATAACCTTTTCCATACTGTTAGTTCTCAAACTGTCCCTAGATATCTGTTTCCTATAGGCCCTTAGAATAGAGGGTTAGTACTAGTGAAAGCGCTTTGAGTGGTCTTTGTGACTAGAAAAGCACTATATAAGTGCAGGTTAGTTAGTTAGTTAGTTAGTAATTACTTTGTTTCTCATTTGTTTCTGAATTTCTTTGGATCACAGCATGATGCCTAGCTTTTGAATATCTTTTGGTCTACTTCACTTTGTCAGGCAGGTCCTATTTAAGTGATTTCTTGACTGAGAACAGTTGTGGCAGTAATCAGGCCTGAATGTGGCTAGAGAAATTGAACCCAGCTTTCCTAAGATGTGATAAATCACAGTTAATTTATGTTTTAACAGGGGGGCGGCAATCATTTTTTCACACAGGGCCATTTAGGTTTGGATTTTTTTTACCCTTAATAATAAACACCTTCATTTAAAAAATGCATTTTGTGTTTGCTTGTGGTATCTTTGTCTAATATTTAAATTTGTTTTATGATCTGAAACATTTAAGTGTGACAAACATACAAAAAAATGAGAAATCAGGAAGGGGGCAAACACTTTTTCACACCACTGTACGTGCATATACAACGTCCGGCAAATCGTACAATTTGAAAATGAAGCGCTGCTACAGAAGGGAAATAACACAAAGTTAATTAATCCTCCAGAACCATGACATGCTCAGCCACCGATATTTTCAAAGATCTAACAGGTATGTACAATGACATAAAATGTTTTACCTTTTGCCTCTGGTCCTGTTTTAGTGCGGTGGCTTTCTCACATGCAGGACCACACCAGAGTTTGCCATTTGATTTGAATCGAGACCACCTCTTTTAGGTGGTCTTGGTACGGTTGTTTTGGTGCACACTTGAGTGCGATTACTGTGTTCTCACCAGACAAAACAAACTGCACTAACGGAGAAAACAAACTCAAGTTCGATTAAAATGAACTAAAGCCTGTAGGTGTAAGCACCCTTAGTATCTTATTAACTATTGCTGTGAGTACTGCTATCCCTTTGCTGCTGCAATCCTGGCATTTCCCCATTGTGGGACTAATAAAGGCTTATCTTATCTTATCAACTTTTATGGTGTATATATACAGGCATGTGCACAGATAGACCCCAGGTGGTGCTCTAGCACCTGCCCCTTTGCCCTCTCTGCAGTGCCCTTCTAGAGAATGTTTTTTTTAAAGGTATTATAGTTTTTTTTTTCTCCCACAGACACCAAAGTGTTCAAATGTCTGATAAACATATTTTGATGTCACAGTTAATTCTGTGTGACCAATGCATGAGCCCCACCTGCACCTGTAGGTATTAAAATAAAATAGATATACCAACTAAGTACAGTAAAATTCGTTCTACTGTCATAAACTCTCTGTGTGCTCTACTATTGCGCACGGAGGAGGAGAAGGATGGAAGGATTTAACTGCAGGGTTTCACCAAACACATATTTATTGACATTAACAGTTCAGATACAGACGAACACGTTAGTCAAAATACAATGAGGATGCGCTCGGAGAGCGGGGAAGACTACAGGGCGTTAAACTACTGGGGGGAACGTAAACAGGGCAACAGCCTAAGCGTAGCAGTTTGCTGCGGGGAGAAACGTCACCAGAAGCGCAGCAGAATACTGCGCAGGAAGAAGCGCTTCTGGTTCAGCATAGCAGTGAACCACGGAGAGAAATGCAAACAATTTACTCACAAGTAAAAACAGTCCCGAAAGTGCAATACTCCCAGTGAGTGTGATCCAGATGTCCTTCCGACGCGACGGTCACACCATGGAGAGTAGGAGTGACTCGTACAATGACCCAGCAGCGTTTGTCTAGCGATGAGCTGCTTAAATCCAAACGCCGCTGGCCACACAAATTGGGAACACCTGAGGCGCGGGAAAGATAATTACTGGGGCTGGGACAGCTGGTGGAATTAGAGCGAGGGGGCGTGATAGGACCAACAGACTGTCAGCAGTGTGGGAAAAAGATCAGAGGCTGACTAACAGCTGCCGGTCGGGCAGTGGCTAAGAAGATGGAATGAATACATAAAATGCACATAAACAATGAAGCCAAAACCTACAGAGAGATCAGGGCCAAGCCGGGGAAAACCAAGCCGGCTCGGCTCACAACATTCTACTGTGTGTGACTTTACTTTTTTCAGTATTTAGGAATGCCCCTTTTGTTTGATTGAGTCCCAAATGTCTTTTCACATCACTGTGGTACTTAGCAGTATACTCTAATCTAAAAAACACTGAAAAATTAATTTTGGTTTCCATCTTCCCCATCTAGTAAAACACATAAAATTCTCTTTGCTCTTGTGCACTGAGGAATCTTCAGTTAGTTATTAACACAGTCAATATTGTTATTATTAATAGGTGCATTCATCTTGTAATTATAGATTTCCTTAAAAAATAAGTAAAAAAATTTACCACTTTAGAAATTAATCCTTAGAAATGAAGTTTGCCAGTTTTGATGAATTAGATGACTGTTCCACATTCTGACATTTTGATTCATATTTTATTTCCAGTCCTCATGTTTATAAGTTCCAAATATATCATCATCAAAAAATAAAATTTGTTGACAAATTTTAAACACAGTTTTTCTAAGTCAAGGCCAAATTTCAGATGTCAAGTTGTGCTTTATTTTTATCTACAAATGAGACACACCTTTTATAATGCAAGGCGGTGTTGTACCTGAGATCGGTTTTGGTGTTGAGACCACATTTTCAAGTTCTAGATCTCGTCTCAGAATTGGACTCATTTTTATTTGATCTCAGACAAAATGAATTTGGGATTTTAAATCAAGCCCATTCAAGACCAGAACTTGTTTAATTGTCCACATCATTAGTATGACTGTAAAGAAATATTAAATAAATTAAATGTAACAATAAAGTCATTTGCAGGTTTAATTTTATGTCACAGCTGATGGTCACCCCGCCTCCTTTACAGAAACAGAAGAAGATAAGAGGAAACAAGCAGAAACAGAGGGTTGGAACCAAACTTTTCTTTAAAATTTCTGTTGATGGAACTTTTGAGAACATGTGGACATTTTATGTTTTCTTTAATTACAGATGGTTGAAGAAGTCAAGGTCAATTAAAGATGGTTATTTTGAAGTCAGCACCCTTGTATTTACCTAGAGAAGAAACTAATACAGCTCTGGGAATAAATTAAGAGACCAAATAGACTACTGCTAAAATATCACTTTGTCTGTTTGTGGAGATCAAAATTAGAGAACAATGTATTAATACTTGATTTATTTGAAAATATGTTATTCTTCATTATTCAGAATTTGACAGAATATCAACTGTGGCTATACCACTACTGTACTAGCAAGTTTAAAAAAAAAAAAATAACCAAGGCACTGCAACACAAACATTTATTTTGTAAAAAATAAATAAATAAATAAATAAATAAAAATTAGAGAACAGGGACCACTGTGTCAGAAGATTTATTTATTTTTTTTTTTTTTTGGGGGGGGGGGCTATAGGATTAAAAAAACTAATAGGAAATGGAGAGGCCCTTTGTTGGAAAAATTCCCCTTCAACCAGTAGTCAAAAATCAGGCAGGATTAAAGTTTCAGCAAATTTAATTTGCACTGGCCAGTGGAGAACAATGCAGAAACTGCCTCAGAGTCTCTTCCGCACGTCATTCTGATTCAAACACACAACTTTCAGTCCTTTAAGCATCCTGTTATCTCAAGACTGTGCACGAGAGAATATCTAGTTCAGACTGGTTCTTCCAAGCTGTCTCCTTCTCAGACATACTCATAACAATACAGTACATGCGTACAAAAACAAAGAGATAAATGTCCAGCTGCCATGACCTTGTACATTTCACACAGACTCTGAACCGACAGCAGATACAAAATATTAAATTTTCCCATCATTTTTCCCCCCTTTGATGCCATACAAGGCATCATAAATGAAAAGTGATAACAAGTTATGGCATCTAAAACCCCATCTGGCAGCTATGCTAAGCTCCAGTGCATTGATGTGCAACAGACCCTAACTAGCTAGTGATGGGGAAAGTCCGCCATTGGCCCTGCTGCCCCAGGCGCTGGCTAACAATTAGTCCTTTAGGAGGAAAATTGAACAGTAAAACTTATTAATTAATGGTAAAAGTAATTAATGGTAAAAACATTAAAATCAAAATGATAAGGTAAAGGTGACAATAAGGATATAATAAGGATATGTGTCATTGCTGTATGTGTCATTGCAGCTCATATAAAAACAAAAGATAGAGGATGACAACAAAACATAAAAACAATAACAAAAATATAAAGACAGAAAATAAAGTAACAAATAAAATAAAAGTAATGTTTAAAACTTCATGAATGTATTTACAGGTAGTACATTTCAACTTCACATCATGATCATGCAACTTCTCTCGGTTTTCTGTATTTCAATCATGCTTTTACTCTGAACTTAGGGTCATGGAGAGACACTTTGAGCTCACCCTGTTTGTTCATCATCCCCATCATCCTCGGCAACCGCTCCATGGTACATTACTAAATTAACATACACAAGTCTCATCATCATATCACGGATACAGGGAATAACACAAGAAAAGACAAGAAATATTACCACAAAAATCATTAACAAGTTCATGATGAGACGTCTCCATGAAGAGAATAACCAATTTGACCAGGTATATTCATCACTGTCATTGTTCTTGGCCATGGCCCCCTGCAAGGCAGTCAGGTTCCATATTGATGAGGCAATCATGGGACCATCTGCATCATTATCAGGGATAAAAATACAACAATAATCCCCCACAATTACACACACACACCCTCGGGTGGCAGTTATTTGATCCAGAACAGTCCTATTTTGGGTCAGTATAAGTCTAAGAGCTGTTAACTCCTCTTTCATTCCACAAAAAGCAGACAAAGAAAAAAATCACAAATGTGTGTAGTCTATAACTAATTGTTTCAATCCATAAGGTATTTTTAGCCACTCCCACCCAAGGGAACAAGGAATTAAGTACCTCCTGCCCAATGGTTTCTAACTTGAATTCTTCCAGCACATCTGTGCCCCAGATGGGATCATGTGGTGAAAAAGAGACATCTTTCTTCACCCTTCCTGCCTGTCCCGCCAACAGTATGATGGTATGGTCAGTCACTACTACGGGGGCGCACACCCCTCCCCAGTTCATGGGCAGGTGTGAGTGTGCACGATGGCTGTACGGCCACCAACCCCCATCACCATGTACGTGCTGTACTTGTGAGAATCACAAATTGTGGTGCTGCAGAGTTCCTGCAGGATGACATCGCCTTCCAGACTTCTAGACTGACAATAAGGATCTTCAGGACAACTTTTGCCCACTACACCGGTCCAGTAGGTGGCAGTACAGGGGTGAGATGTACTATGCACCATTGCACACCTGGAAACTGATAAACTGCCCAAAGATATGTTTTCACACCCCTTTAGACAGAAGGAAAAATTCCCTGGTGAGGCTAATCTTGCCTTCACCAAATAAGGGGTGTCATCGTGTCTTCGGTCAGTGGAGTCATAGACAGTGGGGCAGGTGTGATTCAAGTTAATGCTTGCTGTACTATTTCCATACATAGCCTCTTGCAAGAAACAAACAGCTTCTGACAGTTCCATTGGTTTAGCAGTAATAGATATTTGACCAGTTGAGAGTGGGAGCAAAGAACACACATAACAACTTGAACGATTAGCTGTTTTGGCTAATGGTTAGCATGGTTAGCATACTTCCACCACACATTGCCAGCATAAACATGGTCATCATAGCCTGGTTCTTCTAGCCAGTTATGATGTACATGAGTAACATACCTAGCCCTGCGATGAATAGATAATGGTGTCCCTAACAGTAACCAAATCAAAAGTGCTACCACAAGGATGAGGATGAGGAAAAAACAGGTGTACCATTCACATCTTTCTGCTGCCAACCTTCTCTCTCTTGCATTTTGTCTCTCCATGATAAACAACAGTTGTTCCGCTGACCAGGCCATTGCTGGGCACTCAAGGGCACTGTCAGCTTAACATCCACACAGTGAAGCAATGACTTGCTTGTATAGTCAAACAGTTAAACAGTAACTGGCTGAGGGCTTTGAATGGGGTAGAGTTTGCAATGTGTCAGGTGCACCCAAGAATCATGTCCTTCAACTTTCACGGCTGTTGGTGTTGCCAGGATGATGTTGTGTGGTCCTTGCAATGAGCGCCGGCCCAGTTTTTCTTTTTCATGGCCTTCATGAGGACCAGATCCCCTGTCTTGGCTATGGTGGGTGCTTCCCCGTGTTGCTTCCTGGGAAGAGCAGCATGCACAACATCTGTCAGTCAACATTCTTCGCATGTAATCGGCTAAACACACTTCCTCATCACCTGAATTAAATGGCCTTAATGGTGGGAGAAGAATCAGAATCAGAATCAGAATCAGGTTTATTGCCATTGTTCATGTAGTACACAAACTAGGAATTTGTCTCGGTACAATGCTGCAACATTAAACATGATAAGATAAGAGAAATAAACTATACATGTAATAAAGTGTAGGATAAGATTAAGTGATACTGGTCAACAGTTAAAATATATATTAGCCAGCAGCAGATACTGTGGAGAACTATATAGTGCAGTCGGTAATGCAGAAAGAAAACAGTGATGATTGACATGAGTCTGGTTGAGCTGCTGTACATGGTGCACGAGAGTCAATAAGTCACTTAGTGTTCAGCAGTCTAATGGCAGAGGGGAAGAAGCTGTTCATGTGACGGGAGGTTTTAGTCTGGATGGACCGAAGTCTTCTACCAGAGGGGAGGGGGGCAAACAGTACGTGACCAGGGTGTGAGGGATCGGCTATGATCCGGCCAGCACGCCTCCGGGTCCTGGAGATGTACAGATCCTGGAGAGATGGGAGCTTGCAGCCGATCACCTTCTCAGCAGTGCGCACGACGCGCTGCAGCCTTAGTCTGTCCCTGGCAGTGGCTCCTGCGTACCACACGGTTATGGAGGTGGTGAGGATGGACTCGATGATGGCTGTGTAGAACTGCACTAACATCTTGGTGGGTAGCTTGAGCTTCCTCAGCTGCCGCAGGAAGAACATCCTCTGCTGGGCTTTTTTGATGAGTGAGCTGATGGTCAGCTCCCATTTGAGGTCCCTGGTGATGGTAGTGCCTAGGAAGCGGAAGGAATCAGCAGTGGTGATGGGAGAGCCTGAGAGGGTGAGGGGGGGCAGAGGAGTAGTGACTTTCCTGAAGTCTACAATCATCTCCACTGTCTTCAGAGCGTTCAGCTGCAGGTTGTTATTGCTGCACCAGGACGCCAGCTGGGCCACCTCTCTCCTGTAGGCGGACTCGTCGCCGTTGGAGATGAGCCCGATGAGGGTGGTGTCGTCCGCAAACTTGATCAACTTGACAGACTGGTGGCTGGAGGTGCAGGAGTTGGTGTAAAGGGAGAAGAGTAGGGGGGAAAGTACACAGCCCTGGGGTGATCCGGTGCTGATGCTAGTATAGTCTGAGACAGTCTTTCCCAGCCGCACATGCTGCCTCCGGTCCGTCAGGAAGTCGATGATCCACCTGCAGAGGGAGTCAGGCACGTTGAGCAGGGACAGCTTGTCCCGGAGCAGAGCGGGGCGGATGGTGTTGAATGCGGAGCTGAAGTCCACAAACAGGATCCTGGCGTAGGTTCCCGGGGAGTCCAGGTGCTGCAGGATGGAGTGGAGGGCCAGGTTGACTGCGTCGTCTACAGACCTGTTGGCTCGGTAGGTAAACTGCAGCGGGTCCAGGAGAGGGGTGGTGATGGACTTGAGATGGGACAGGACCAGGCGCTCAAAGGACTTCATGACTACAGAGGTGAGCGCTACAGGTCTGTAGTCATTAAGTCCAGTGATCCGTGGCTTCTTGGGGACAGGGATGATGGTGGAGGATTTGAGGCAGGACGGCACGTGGCATAACTTAAGGGAGGTGTTAAAAATGTCTGTGAATACAGGAGCCAGCTGTTTCGCACAGAGTCTCAGGGTGGAGGGAGACACGCCGTCTGGGCCGGGGGCCTTGCGCGGGTTCAGTCTGGAGAACTGTTTGAGCACATCCTGCTCACTGATGATAAGGGGGGGGGGGGGGGAGGTGCCTTAAATGAAGTAGGGAATGTGGAGGCTGTGGAGCTGGAGGGAGGGGGGGAGTTGGACACAGATGACGAGGTGTCAAAACGGGCATAGTGTTGGGACAGTCTTTGACAAAGGGCTTTGTCATCCTGACCTTTAGGAGCCTTAGGTCGATAGTTGGTGATTTGCCTCAGTCCTCTCCACACAGAAGCCGAATCATTAGCAGTGAACTGCTGCTGGAGTCTCTCTGAGTATAGAGATTTAGCCCTCTTCAGCTCTCTGTTAAACCGGTATTTAACCTCCCTGTAGCAGTCCCTGTCTCCACTTTCAGCGCTGCTTCCTTCTCCTTCCTGATCTGTCTGAGCTTAGCTGTGAACCAGGGTTTGTCATTAGAGTAACTCACCCTGGTGCGTGATGGAAGAATGTTCTCTTCACAAAAGTGGATATATGAGTTCACAGTGTCCGTTTATATGAGGGTAGTGCCCCTTTTGAGGGCACTACCCTCATATAAAAAAGGACTAAAAGTAGACAATATATTCAATTTTGTCCTGTTTCCGCCATTGTTTTTCTAAGCCCTTCTTTAATGGTCCTTTTATGCATTCCACCAGTCCTGCAGATTGTGGATGGTAAGCTGAGTGATTTTTCAAGTTAATATTAAGTGATGTGCCTAAATGGGATATAACCTGATATACAAAATGTGTTCCATTATCTGAGTAAATCTTTTCAGGTATTCCAAATCTTGGTACTACTTCAGCTAAGAGTTTCTTTGCTACTGTAACAACATTTGGATGAGTGCAAGGGGAGGCTTCTGTCCACTTGGTAAACATATCAACAATCACCAAACAGTATCTCTTCCCTTCACATTTATTTAGTTCAATGAAATCCATGCAAATGTTTTGAAATGGATAAGTTGATGCAGGGAAGATACCTTTCTGAGGTTTTAAGTGTCCTTGAGCATTGTTTTCTGCACACATTAGGCATTCTTTACAAAATTGAGTAGCAAATTGACTAAAGCCATAAGTGGTAAAAATCATACCCCTTGCTGCTACATGGGAGAGTCCATTTAGCAGAAGAGCAGTCTGGTGGAATAATTTGCGTGGTAAAATGGGTTTGTTATTGCATCATTTGTAGAGTTTGGAAGTGTTGTCAAATGTTGCCCCCTTTTTTATCTACTGGTAAATTTCAGCTTGTAGTGATGTTTCCTGGGCGTTAGTAAGCATGTCATGTGATAGCTGTTCTGTCAATGTTAAAAGAAGAGACACTGAGGCGTGGTTTCCTGTATGACCTTGTGCAGCTGCTTTTACAGTATTGTCTGCAAAGTGGTTGCCCTTAGAGATTGGGTCTGTACCATTGGTGTGTGCGGTGCATTTGCATATGGCCAATTTAGAGGGAAGTTTTACACTGTCTAACAGTTGTAAAATGAGATCTTTATGTTGGATTGGTTTTTTTGTTGATGTAATCATGCCTCTTTTTTTCCGCTGTTGTGCGAAATGATGAATGGTAGAAAAAGCGTATTGGCTGTCAGTGTATAGTGTGAGTGCTTTTCCCTGGCCTAATTTACAAGCCTCAGTTAGAGCAGCTAATTCAGCTGCTTGTGCAGAATAATGTGATGGGAGTTTTGTGCCCATTAAACGGTGTCATGGGTGACCACTGTGAAACTGGACAAGTTTGAGCCAGTACAGTCATGTTTGGAGGAGCCGTCAACAAACAATGCGAGATCAGAGTCTTCCAAAGGTGTGTCCTGCAAATCAGGGTGTGGTAATGTTTCACTCTCAATTTCTGCCAAACAGTCAAGGGGTTGACCTTTGTGTTGAAATAGGCAAAAAAAAAAAATTGCTGGATTTTTTACTGTGCAATGTTCGATGGTTAGATGAGGCTGTGATAATAACACTGTCATGCATGCAAGGTGTCTGGATGGTGAGAGAACTGAGATTTTGCTTTGTGACAAGATAACTAATACTGCCTGTGTGATCTTTAGGATCAAGGGATGCAAAAGACAGAACCCTGCTGAGGCCTGCACCACCATAGAGGCAGCCATGACAGCCTACACACATGGGGGTGCTGCCCTCACCACAGGGTCTAACCAGGAGGAATAAAATGCTATTTGATGCATTTTTGTACCACTTGGTTGGAGAAGGACTGACTTCATGTGTCCCTCCCTACAATCAACCATTTGCACAAATGTTTTTTTTTTGTTTTGTTTTTTTTTTTTTTGTAATTGGGGAATGCCAGGACGGCAGTGCTGACCAAATTTTTTTTTCTTTTTAACAAATGCATTTTCTGCATCAGGTGTCCACTCAATTTTATCCACCTGAGCCATGGGTGTTTTGTAAATGAGATCAGATAAGGGTTGTATTGGGATGCTGAAAAAAAGCATTGCTGATGTCTATCACTGTAAAAAAACAACAAAACAAAAAAACTGCATTTGTGGTTGTAGTTCATTTAACAGTGTGTGTGGATCTGGGACAGAAGGGGCTCTTGGAATGACTGCCTTGCTTACTTCTTGAAGGTCCTGTACCATCCTCCACCCAGAAGATGGAGGAGCTTTCTTTACAGGACACAAAGGTGTATTACTTGGAGATTTTGGACATGGTATTGAACCTTTGGGGTGGAGGTTTGCTTCCAAGATTGACAACATTCCTCTGCTGAGGTAACAAACCGACTTACATCCTTCCATGTGCTTGGGCTTGAGCAATGAGATGTGGGGAGCCTCCCAGTGTTTAAAATGCCTGCTATCCTCATCAGACAATACGACAGATGCCCCCACATATCCCCTTGATGACCACTACAGATTTTTAATGACCAGTCTGGAGGATGGATTTGCAAGGGATGTTTTTTCATAGTTTAGGTCTGGGCCACTCAAATGTCTGTTGTACATGGTGCAGTGATATTGATCTGTGGGTTGTTGTGTAGTGGGAACTGTGGACACAAAATTTGCATAGTTTTTGTGTGCAGTTCTGATGTCATTGAGTGTGGTCCGGCCGAAACCAAATGCAGTGAGTAGCAGTACCTGGGTACATTGAAATCCTCTAATACATTTATTCCTTCCACAAGTGGAAAATGTGTTGCTCTCATACCATCGTCCTTTGGGATTATGGCAATATTGAGAGCTGTGAGAAGATCCCTTTCTAGAAGGTTGACAGGGCATGCTTCAGATAATATGAAACAACCTTCTGCCGTGTCACCGGTGACAGGGTCCTTTACTTTGACATTTTTTGAAAGGTGTTCTATTTTTAACTTACTGTTTGTGGCTTTTACAGTTATTTTTTCAACTGATTTTGTAAAACTCTGAATGTCTGCACCTTTTATTACCGATCTGCATGCTCCTGTGTCACATAGAAACTTTATTGGAATGTCCTGAACCTTCAACATCACTTCAGGTAAACACTGAATTGTCAACATCAGATCAGTCAGGTAAATGAAAAATGTCTGTTATGTCAGTGTTAGTGTCATTAGTTGCACTTATCTTTGGTGCGGTCAGTCAGGCGGTCCAATTTTGTGTGGCTTGCAATGTCGGGCCGTGAAGTCCTTCATCCCCTCCCTGCTGTGGCAGGCATTCAGGACAGTGCCTCTGCCAGTGTCCCCTTTGTCCACATTGGTGGCAAAAGTTGCGCCCCCCTGGCTGCAGGCAGCCAGCCCCATGCCTCAATCTGTCTCCCCTCCACCAGTGAGCTGCACCCCTGATGCCACCTTAAAAAAAAAACAGAATCAGAGGGAGTGCTGCCCCCCCCCCCCCTTGTGTCAGCAATCACATAAACAGGAGTTGGCTTTTCTTTCAATTTTTTCTTCTCTTTTCCCTTCCATTCCTCCTCTATTGTTTCTGCATGTTTTGCATAAGTTAACACATCACCAAATGCACAAGTGCGATATGTGACCCAATGTTTACGGATGTAATCAACCAGGTGTGGGTGCATGTTTTGCAAAAAGACACTTTTCAAATGCTACCAATAAGGTTTTACACCTGAGTCATTACCACCTTTAGTTAAATCAGAATGGCTATCAAAACCTTCTGTCACCTGGTTCTATAAGCTTCTACACCTTCACCTTTACCTTGTTTTGTGGTTTAAATCCTCCCATACAAGCTGGATTAGAAAGGTCAATCGTAGGATATTGTTCACTGACAACATATGCGTCATAGTCTTCAGTTTTTTATTGATCATATTGATCAGGGTGTGCATATTTACTCAACTCTTTGATGCCCCTGTGTGGCTGCTCCCAGGTATCCCACTCCTTCTTCACTTTGGGTTTGACATCAGCGGGTGGAGGCATGAAGACGAGTGGAGGCGCGGTGACATCCGCCGCAGCTTCTCCAGCCTGGAGTTCTGCAAGATCAGGGTAGATTTGAGGAACGGGGTCAGTAGCGAGGGAAGGAACATGGCCATAGGGAGGAGGAGCACAGCCTCTGGCACCAAGGTCACACTCGTCAGGGATCGTGGGAGAAACAGAACACATATTAGACAGATCCTTTTTTTTTTTTTTTTTTTTTTACCATGGTCAGTTTTTTCAGATGTGTCATTAGTTATGTGTTATTACTGCATGGCAAAAAGTCAAAGTAAAATGAAATAAATTAAGGCTGTTTATGCTTTTTTTTTCCCTCTGACAAGACATTTATTCCTGCAGCGCAGCCCATGCGCCAAAAAATTCTACATGCCTCCAGACAGCCCCAACCCAAACAAATAAATAAAAAAATCAAATTTTCTTGCTCTGCTGGCAGATAATTTCAGGTTCAGGTTCAGGTTCAGGTTACTTTATTTGTACCCATAGGTAGATTTGTTTTGCAGTCTGTTGACATCCATATTTACAAGCCACAATTACATTCAACATGAACACAAACACAGGCACACATGAAGCTGACTATAAACATGATAAAAATACTCAAGGCTCCATCAATCAGGATATAAAGACAAAGAGATGAGAGAAAAACCAGAGATAAGAGAGAAGGGTCATATTAAAAAGTTAAAGACTAGTCAAAGAGGTTAAAAACCCAAAGGTCTAAAACCCAATAAAAGATTTAGAACCCAAATAAAATCCTACAAAAATAGGTAAATATAAAATGGAGTTAATAAATATGTACCTAAATTATGTGCAATATATTGTTACAACTTGTTCAACTCTTTGACAGCAGCAGGAACAAAGCTGTTTTTGTAGCGCTGGGTTTTACTTTTTGGGACAGCAAACCTCCGTCTTGAGGGAAGAAGCTGAAAGTTGCAGTGCAAAGGGTGGGAGTCGTTTAAAATGGAGGTAGCAATCCTCTGGACCTGTCTGGTGTACAAGGATGTCAGGCTCAGCTGTGACTCACCAAGCAAACGACTGGACCATCTAACTACCTGATCCAAGGATTTCCTCTGTTTCAGTTTTGTCTGACCAAACCATGACACTAAAGAAAAGGATAAAACAGATTCAATAAAAGCCCGATAAAACATTGTCATTATGGTTCGGTCAATTTGGAAGCGTGCAAGTTTCCTCAAACAATGCAAATGTTGCTGACCCTTTTTAATTAAATCACCCTTTATTGTCATTCAACTGTACAACCAATCATGTACAGTAGAACGAGATTGTGCTTTACCTATCTACTGTATTAATCACACACATCCCAAGTGTAGAATCAGAGGGCCGCTGCCATGCAAGGCGCCGCCACAAATTTCCCTCCTCCATTCCATTATTGCTGAGCACCAAGCTGGATGGCAGGAGGTTCCACTTTTATATGGTCTTCGGCATGACCCGGCCGGGATTTGAACCCCTGCCTCCCGGGTGTGGGGCGGATGCTCTACCAACTGAGCCACCACTCAGGTGGTGCACACCCTTTGCATAGTTCTCTTCAAAGTTTAAATTACTATCAATAATCATCCCAAGATATTTGTAGGATTGTACACATTCAGTGGTCTGACCTTTAGTACAGTGACTTTGTGCCTGGGAGTTTTCCTCCTAAAGTCAATAATCATATCTTTAGCTTTTGTCGTATTCAGCTGCAGGTAGGAATCCTCACACCAGTGAACAAAATCATCCACTACTGGGTCGTGGCCACTCTCACCATCCTGGAGGAGACTGACAATAACTGAATCATCAGCATACTTTATAATGTGTCTGTTGTCATGTCTGCTCCGACACATGTTTGTGTACAAAATGAAGAGTAGTGGTGACAACACACACCCCTGAGGAGAGCCAGTAGAAGAGCACTTTAGGTCAGACAATGTACCATTGACCCTTACTCTCTGCGTCCTGTTGGTTAAGAAATCCAGAATCCAACCCACCAGATTATTGCTCAAATCAAACTGTTGCAGGAGCCTTTCAACTAAAATATGAGGTTGGTTTGTATTAAAGGCAGAGGAAAAGTCCACAAATAAAAGCCTGGCGTGTGTCCCATTAAAATCCAGATGTTTAAAAAGCATGTTAAACAGAGTGACAGTGGCGTCCTCCACTCCTTTGTGAGGCCCTCATGCAAACTGCAAAGGATCCAATGCATGTTCAGTCTGCTTTAGGACCTCACATCTGACCAGTTTTTCCAAAATTTTCATTAAAATTGAAGTCAAAGCAACTGGTCTAAAGTCGTTTACCATTTTAGGACAGCTGGATTTTGGAACGGGCACAACCACGGCATCTTTCCAGATCTTGAGCACATGTTGTGTCTGTAAGGACTTATTGAAAATGTAGTGAAATACAGGACTCAGTTCATGTGCACAGGACTTTACCAAGCGCCCACATATATTATCAGGGCCCTGACTTTTGTTCACTTTTACAGCGCAGAACTCCCTTTTAATATCCTGCACCTCAATATTAAAGTGCCGATTGTCTTTGAGTTTCTGTTTCAAATCTTGGGTTTCTGTGCTAAAATCAAAGGAGTCAAAACTACCATAAAAACAATTAAGAGCATTAGCCAGCTCTGTGTCTGAATTAAAACCATCAAAAAACACACGATTATTGCGCTCTGTGCTCTGAAGGCTTGCAATAGTTTTCATACTGGCCCAGGCTGAACCAAGTTTCTTTGTTGCCATCTTACTTTCCAATTCTGATCTATAATTCTGTTTTGCTCTTGAAATTTCGGACTTCAGCTCTTTTGTGGCAACTTGTAGCTCAGAAACAGACCCCTGTTTAAAGGCAAGTGCTTCCCTCTGTAAGCAAGATTTAACTGATTTTGTAACCTATGGCTTGTTGTTGGGATATAGTATTTTGACACGTTTACGTGGAACGATCATATTTTTACAGAAAGCCATGTATGAGCATGTGACGTCCACCAAAGAGTCCAAATCATCCCCGCAGGACAGTGTGAAAACCTCCCAGTCCGTACAGCTAAAGCATTCCTGGAGGCAGTGCACTGAATCCTCTGTCCACACATCTATGTCTCTGGTCTCCACCTTGCCTCTTCTGAGAGCAGTTTTATATGTGGGCAGCAAATGTACACAGTTGTGATCTGAGGATCCTAAGGGAGGAAGGGGAAGTGATTTATAGGCCCTCTCAATGGATCCACAGCACAGGTCCAATGTCTTTTTTCGCCTGGTTGGGCAGGAGACATACTGATAAAAGTTTTTAAGTGTCTTCTTTAAAGAAACATGGTTAAAATCCCCAAGAATAAAGTTTGGAGCCTCTGGAGAAATTGACTGCAGTAGCTGTACCACATCAACGACGGTGCTGGAGGTGGAGTCAGCATCTGCCCTCGGGTGAATGTACACAGTCGTGATGAAAAGTTGGGGGAACTCGCGAGGCAGATAAAAGGGGCGTAGCGATACGGACAGAAGCTCCACATCGGGTGTACAGATGCGCTCTCTGACCGTGACAGATGTGCAGTACTGTTTATTAATATATAAACATACGCCGCCCCCCTGACGTTTCCCCGTTACCTCTTCCTGCCGATCCGAGCGAAGTGGGGCTCCAAAGCCATCAATCCACAGCTCTGTGTCCCAGTCATGCGCAGTAAGCCACGTCTCCGTCTAAGCCATGACACAGCAGTTCTTGAAGTCCTTCTGGTAGCGTACATTCCCTTGAATTTCATCTACTTTGTTCCTCAGAGATTGTACGTTCCCCAAAATCATAGAAGGAAGAGGAATGCTGTTAAACTGATGCCTTCTCAGGCGTAATTTCACGCCTCCACGCTTTCCACATTTCCTTCTCTTGTCTCTCTTTTCATCGCTGTGTCCATGAACGTCTCTTAAAATAAAGTCCGGCAGTTGCGGCATAGACTCAATCACAGATGCTGCATTATCTGTGTTTAAATGCAGTAACATGTCCCTGGAATATTGTATTCTCCCCGGCATGATCACAATCGCGCTTACCTCAGAGACACAGAGCCGGTGGGAAAGAAGCAGCAGTGCAAAAATGGGGAGGAAATCCATATTGATGGAACCAGGGAGCTCTTTTGATGGAACCAGGGAGCTCTCTCCCCCACCAGTGTGGAGGAACAAAATAAGGGTCACCAGTGTGGAGGCAAGGATCAATTAAGTGCAGGCAGACACGGCGAACTGAAGGTTAAAGGGGTGCTTTATTCTTCCTCCATCACGAGGCTCACCCAGCGCTGTGGCAGCGCGCTGGTGTGAGCCCTGCGTCTCTAGAGTGTCAGAATGCGAGTGAGAGAGAGGCATATACAGTCAGCTCTTTTATACTGCGATACAGACAGTGCATGCATGGCATATTAGCATAACAGTCAAGCAGGAATGCATGGACATTTACATGAGAGTCACACATATCAATAGCTGGATTACTGGCGCCAGAATTCCTCTCTGCTCCGGGGCTGTAGGACAAAAGAGGCTGCAAGGCACATCTACATATTGTTATCAGTCCATACATCTCATTGTTCTGTTAATTGCTCAAGCTGAGTGCTCTGCCTGTCCAGTAGAGTGTGGTGGGTCACCCACACCGCTCCCCCCCAGAGCGCTCAGCAGGGGAACGAGGCGGCGATCGGCTGGCTTTGGATTTTACTGAACTTACTTTAATTTTACTGAAAATAAACAAAAAAGCAATAGATAGTTAAAATTTAAAAAAAAAAATCTTCCTACAAAGTAAGATAAAATTGCTTAACACAACTATCATAAAGCAAGCAAAAATCCCACAGACAACTGCACAACAAAAAGAAATTGCTGTCAAAATTATCTTGCGATAAAAAGCATCTAATACATTTCATCTTACCAAAATCCCCATCTTACAGTGTGACGAATACTGCCTTCGGCATAAACACACAGTCAGTCCTCTCTCCACTCTCACACAAATACAGTAGACACACATACACACACACGCACATGCAACCATAGCAAGCCCAAATAAGCAAACACACGTTAGAAAACAATCCCAAAGTTGCTTATAATAAATGGACCTGGCAACCCAAGGTTCTCACAGTCAAGCACCTTCTGTCGCCTTGAATAACCAAAATGTTTTCGCCATTTTCCTACACACCGAGTACTATCCTTATCTTTTCTGTGCATAAATCTGCTATCTCCCATCAAAACAAAAATCTCATTAATGTCCTCTTGCGCTCCACAACAACCAAAACAACCCAGAAGACATCCTCTCTTCACTTCACCCAGGTCGCAAAGTCTCGCTCTCTTCCTGCCTCTCGCGGTTTCTGCCTCTGCTGTGGAAGTTATGCATTTTTCATCAAAGTAAAACCGTATTTTTAAAAAAAAAACACACACAAACGACCAAACAAACTGCAGCGCAGTTATTTGTTTTATTTATTATATTTTATCTTAGTTAAAGGCTATTTTATTCTATTTTAAGCTTATTTTAAGTTGTATCTTATGGTATTTTAGTTATTGTTATTATATTAAGGTTATTCCTTATTATATTAAAGTTATTTGTCTTTATTTTAAAGCTATTTCTTATTATAGCAATTTTTCTCTGTTTTTCTCTATTTTTTTCTTCTATTTTTCTTCAGCTGTTGATATCACTCCGCGGTACTCTGTATCCTTCCGTGCACTACCTCCGCGCTGGTCACTTCCCAGATTAGACTCGAACTAACTTCAGTAAAAATGCATTTTCATCAAACGGGCTATACCCATGGTACTTTTACCCGAACGGACTCGAACCGACAAAACTTTATCTTGTGGAGAATGTGGAAATGACAAGGCTGAGTTTATCTCACGGGTCAGGTTTATTCACATTCTCCAACATCATCAAAAACAGAAAGAGAAAGAAACCCCCAGACATTCGTCCTTTTATACCCCAGGACATCAAAGCACACAGTCACATTGTATTTAATCCCAAGTCACAATGCGTCTTCTTCCAGGTCTTATCACCTCCACCTAAAGTCACTGGCGGCCAGGAAATCCCCCAAGGCCATCTCTTTGCATACCAAAGACCACATTTCACATCCTCCTGTTATCTCCTAGGAGGCTCAGTCCTTTTGTTCATCTGAGATGTGAAGCATACAGTAAGCATACAGTGATATACATATGAAGCATATGAAACCCACATATGTGTCCCACAATCTCAACTTTTACGCGTAATTACGACCGGACTCGAACCCGCCGCGAGACGTCTTAATCTCAACTTTTACGCGTAATTACACCGACTGGACTCAAACCTGTCGCGAGATGTCTGTAAACCATTAATAATTAAATTTACTCACTTCAGTCTGCTTTTGTTCAGCTCCATCACCCTCTCCGCTCCGGCGCTCCAGACCGCCACTGCTGTTGCCTCACTTCAGACAAACTGCTCCAATTGGAAGGTGGTCAGGAGGTCTTATCAGCAGCCCATGCACTGACTGTGAGCGCCGCAGGTCTGGAGAAAGATTTCTGGAGTCCCTTGTTTGATGTGCCAAGTATGTTGGAAAAATTCCCCTTCAACCAGTAGTCAAAAATCAGGCAGGATTAAAGTTTCAGCAAATTTAATTTGCACTGGCCAGTGGAGAACAATACAGAAACTGCCTCAGAGTCTCTTCCGCGCATCATTCTGATTGAAACACACAACTTTCAGTCCTTTAAGCATCGTGTTATCACAAGACTGTCCATGAGAGAATATTTAGTTCAGACTGGTTCTTCCAAGCTGTCTCCTTCTCAGACATGTTCATAACAATACAGTACATGTGTACAAAAACAAAGAGATAAGTGTCCAGCTCTCATGACCTTGTACATTTCACACAGACTCTGAGCCGACAGCAGATACAAAATATTAAATTTTCCCATCACCCTTGCTTTGAATGACTTCAGCACATCTGCGTCCACAGGACATCATTAGTTTCTCACACTGCTCTGGTTTGGGGTCAGGATTATAGTAAGACTCTCAATGGGGAATCGGTTCAACACTGCAGTTGGAATTACTCACCAGTTCACTGCTGAACAGGGCAAAGATCTGTCTCAGCACACAGTGTCTCACCGTTTAAGACAATTTGGACTGGAAGCTCACTCTGCAGTGACTGAACCTCTCATCAGCAGAAAGATTAAAAAGGCTAGACTTGCCTTTGCTGAGGAGCATGTTGTGTGGACAGAGGAGTACTGGTCCAGAGTTTACTTCAGGGATGAGAGTAAGCTCAATTTATTTGGGTCTGATGGGAAACAATGTGTTCGGTGTCAAACCGGGGAAAGACTGAACCCAAAGTGTGTAAAGAAGTCAGTTAAATTTGGAGGAGGAAGTGTCATAGTTTGGGGGATGTTTTCTGCAGCAGGAGTTGGGTGTCCTGTACATCTACATGGCAGCGTGAATGCAAATGTTTATGTGAACCTCCTTCAGCAACATGCAATTCCTTCACTGCAATTGTCTCCCAATCAGCCCGCAATTTTCATGCAAGACAATGACCCCTGTCACACTGCAAAATGAGTTAAACAGTTCCTTGAATCTAACAACATTGAAAGAATGAAATGGCCAGCCCAGAGTCCAGATCTAAACCCCATAGAGAATCTCTGGAAAAATCTTTGGTGACAAAGTCATGGCTAAGAAACCCACTACAGTTACTGAACTGTGGAAGAGACTGCAAGAAGAATGGACCAAGCTCAAACCAGAGCAGTGTGAGAAATTAGTGATGTCCTGTGGGCACAGATGTGCTGAAGTCATTCAAAGCAAGGGCCTGTACTTCTAATTAATTTTTTAATCCTATAGTCTTAAAAAACAACATTGTTTAAATCTCTTCTGACACAATGGCCACTGTTATCTTATTTTGCTCACTGTTTTGTTTTAGTTTTTTTTTTACAAAATAAATGTTTGTGTTGAAGTGCCTTGGTTATTTAAAAAAAAAACATGCTAATGCAGCAGTGACATAACCACAGCTGATATTCTGTTAAATTCTGAACAATGAAGAATAGCATTTTTGAATAAATCAAGTATTAATACATTGTTCTCTAATTTTGATCTTCGCTGTATTCCTATGTACAGTATGTGTTTGAGTAAAATGAACAATTTTGTTTTATTCTCTAACCTACTGAAAACAACTCACCCAAATTCCAAGTCAAAATGTCATCATTTAGTGCATTTATTTACAGAAAATGACAACTGTCCAAAACAACGAAAAAGATGTTGCCTTTTACTGTGCCTTGTAATGGGCTTTTAGATCAAATAATGCAAAAAAAAAAAAACAAGTTCATGATCATTCTTCAACTCTACAATACTTAAGTTTTAACTCAGGAAGAATTCAGAAATCTTTATTTGTAGAATAACTCATATTTTTATTCACAGCGTTCATGCGTCTTACCATGCTTAGATGATCACCTATAACACAGGGTTACAAAAATAATTTTTTTGTAAGTTGTCTGTGTTTTTTCAACTGATTTAAGACAATTTTGCACTGCTGAATCCGAAAATGACATCTGTTTCTCTCGATCAGGTGCTAAGTAAAAACCTGTACTTAGTACTTACTTAGTACTGTGCATGTACTTACCTTTATATAAAGGCAAGTACATGTAAATTGAATGTTACGTCATCATTGTTCAAAATTCAGAGAATTTCAAGACATAAAAAAGAATTTTGCATCATATAAAGCGAAAATACTGGTACGTGTAAACAAAAATGTATAAAACAACATGTGGCCATAATTCAAAAAGTTGACCTGATTGATGAGGTGGTTAAAAATCTCCTTGGTGGCCGGGCCCCGGGAGTGGACGAGATTCTCCCTGAGTACCTCAAGGCCCTGGATGTTGTTGGGTTGTCATGGTTGACACGCCTCTGCAACATTGCGTGGAGGTTGGGGGCAGTGCCTTTGGCATGGCAAACCGGGGTGGTGGTTCCTCTCTTCAAAAAAGGGGACCGGAGGGTGTGCTCCAACTTTAGAGGGATCACACTCCTCATCCCCTCTGGGAAGGTCTATGCCAAAGTACTGGAGAGGAGAGTCCGGCCGTTGGTCGAGCCTCGGATTCAGGAGGAGCAATGTGGTTTTCGTCCTGGCCGTGGCACATCGGACCAGCTCTTTACCCTCTCGAGAATTCTTGAGGGTTCGTGGGAGTTTGCCCAACCAGTTTACATGTGTTTTGTGGACTTGGAGAAGGCATTTGACCGCGTCCCTCGTGGATTTTTGTGGGGGGTGCTTCGGGAGTATGGGGTATCTGGCTTGTTGTTACGAGCTATTCAGTCTCTGTACGACCGTTGTGAGAGTTTGGTTCGTATTGCCAACACTCGGTCGGAGTCATTCCCAGTGAGAGTTGGACTCCGCCAGGGCTGCCCTTTGTCACCGATCCTGTTCATATTTTTTATGGACAGGATTTCTAGGCGCAGCCAGGGAATGGAGGGTGTCATGCTGGGTGACCACAGGATCTCATCTCTGTTGTTTGCAGATGATGTTGTCCTGCTGGCTTCATCCAGCAATGACCTACAGCTCTTGCTGGGACGGTTTGCCACTGAGTGTGAAGCGGCTGGGATGAGAATCAGCACCTCCAAGTCCGAGTCCATGGTCCTCAGCCGGAAAAAGGTGGCTTGTCCTCTTTGGGTTGGGGACAGGCTCCTGCCCCAAGTGGAGGAGTTTAAGTATCTTGGGGTCTTGTTCACGAGTGAGGGGAAAATGGAGCGAGAGATCGACAGACGGATTGGAGCAGCATCTGCAGTGATGCGGACGTTGTACCGGTCTGTTGTGGTGAAGAGGGAGCTTAGTTCTAAGGCAAAGCTGTCGATTTACCAGTCAATCTACGTTCCTACTCTCACCTATGGTCACGAGCTTTGGGTAATGACCAAAAGAACAAGATTGCGGATACAAGCGGCTGAAATGAGTTTTCTCCGTAGGATTGCTGGACTCACCCTCAGAGATAGGGTGAGGAGCTCAGTCATCAGGGAGAGGCTCAGAGTAGAACCGCTGCTCCTCCACATTGAAAGGAGTCAGTTGAGGTGGTATGGGCATCTGATTAGGATGCCTCCTGGACGCCTCCCACTTGAGGTGTTTCAGGCACGTCCCACTGGGAAGAGACCCCGGGGCAGACCCAGGACTCGGTGGAGAGACTATGTCTCCCAGCTGGTCTGGGAACGCCTTGGTATCCCCTCTGAAGAGCTGGAGCAGGTGGCTGGGAAGAGGGAAGTCTGAGCTTCTCTGCTTGAACTGCTGCCTCCGCAACCCAGACCTCTGGAAAAGCGGTAGAAGATGGATGGATGGATGGATGGATGGATGGACCTGATTGAGTAAAACCAATGTGATTTTTGGATTCAGCACATCAAAATTGTCCTAAATCAGCTAAAAAAAACTTTGGTGTTGACCAGTGTAATCAGTACCTCCTCAAGTAGACTGAGGTGTCTTTGCGTTCGAACTCAACAGATATTCAAACTGAATGGCTGCCATACATGTAGAGATGCTAATTTAGGGAAGATTTTGCAGTGGTCTCTTATTTGTTTTTTTTTTTTCCAGAGCTGTATATAATATATTGTATAGTCTTGGTCTTGACTTGGTTTCAAACCATTAAAGTTTTGTTCTTCTCTTTGTCTCAGGATGTGATCTCAATCATGTCTTGATCTCGGTTAGTGTGGTCCTGAGTACAGCATTAATACATCCATCCATATCTTCTTACGCTTAATCCTTTTCGGGTCGTGGGGGGTGGGGGGTGCTGGAGCCTATCCCAGCATCTTTGGGTGAGATATGTTTTTGGCATGTGGGAAGAAACCAGACAAAGTTCATTAATGTATTTTTTTTTAATGAAATGTTTGATTTCCTGCCTGACTACCAAACTCTGAGACAATTCTGGTGACAAGCTGGTGGCTTGTCACCAGACTGCAAAACAAATCTACCTACGGGTACAAATAAGTAACAAAAAAAAAAATAAATAAAAAAATTCCAGCCCGTTCGAGAGAAAAATGATCTTAACAATATGAAAGCATTTTCCACAAGCTTTCTAATGATATCACTCTCATCCCTGTTCCAGGTATATGGTTACATATTTTTGACCTATTTGACCATGGTGACCTTAATCTTCAACATTTGGTCTCACTCCTGTCACTTGGTTATAATCCTCAAACATTTACTCAATTTTGCTGAAATTGCTCATGGCATTACTGATTTATAAGTTCCAGCTTTCATTGCAGAAACACAGGCAGATGCTACACAGACAGACAGATACATGGACAGGGTGATCAATCTTCCCTACTCCCTCCTGGAGTGAGGAAATTGCTTGCAGTTGGCAATTTTGATAGCAAGAATATCCACCAGAACAGCTGGTCAATGCCCAATAAATGTGTTTTGTCAAGTTAAAACTTTTTTAAACAAGGTCCTTCAAAACAGAACTGTCTTATGTGTATGGAAAAAGTTTAGCTTTTAATTCCAGTAAGAGTCTAGCTCATGGGGGATGAATATGTAACAGGTACTGTACATATTGTGGGTATTTATTGGAAACAAAAGTCCAGAGCTATAGATATCAGTAGTACAACTGTCATTTCCTGATGATGAGACAACCCTCTATAACTGTGCAATTTTAGAAGTCTTTTGCGGTGTTGCCAACTTAGTGACTTTCTCTCTAATTTTGGCGACTTTTCAAATCCTCTCAGCGACTTTTATTGTCAGAAGCAACAAATCTAGTGACTTTCCCTGGTGTTATCGGAGACTTTTGTGGTGTTTCGGAGACTCTGACGTGAAAGCACTATTGCTCTGCAGTTACCCAGCAAGCAGCGGGATGTGCTACCGTGAGCCTCTCCCCATCCCAAAGTACTCACAGGCAGTCAGTCTCACAGTAGCCTCATGCAGCAGTTAGCTGCAGTCAGAGAGGAGACCCACACCACTCGCATCCAGACTACAAATGAATTGCGTGTGCACAACCCCCCTCCCCCACCAATCCCGCCCTGTTTTACAGAGCGGGATGTAAATGTTTCTTCACTGTCAGTGTCACACTAATAAATCACTGCATTTGACTTATAGCCTCAGTCACATGCTCACCTCGTCCACTGTGTATGTGTCTCTCTGTGACATAAGCTAAACATCTAACTAGCTAGCTCATTATGTCGCAGTAGGAATCAAACCCTGAATTCAAAGTCTGTTTAAAGCTTTTTATTGGAGATGATACACGGGCATACTGCCTGTACTGTCCCAAGCCCAGATAAAGGAGGAGAGCTGGACGTAGAGCTAGCAATTCCACCCCACATAACAGTCTTTTGATTAAATTTGATAGTCTAACATTTAACAATGCAGGACAAAATTGATTTATGTAATGTGGGTCTAGACAAAGCATTAAAGTCATGAAGTCATTTTTGAGAAGTGATGGCCTATTTAAATGGTAAAATTAAAACAAACAAACCAAGAATCAACAGAAGAAAGTTAATTTGTAGTTCTAAACATATTTAGTGGGTTTTTTACACATTTTTTTGTGTCTACCACAACATTATTCTTCTCCTACAGCGTCCATTACAATTACATGCAAATGACAAATTAGGCAAATTAGGCAATGGCATCATTTAGCGACTTCTAGTGACTTTTAGGACAGCCAATAGCAAGACAACAACAACAACAACAAAAGTAATCGCTTTTGTTTTATTTTTCTTTTGAATTCTTGAATGGAATATGGGTGGGCAATATAAGCTGCGGCTTCAGCCATCACCCATTTCGGATAACTTATGTTGAACTGTATAATCAGAGGAGTTATTGTTTAATTTGACCTTGTTGGATTTTTTTTCTTTTTTCCCCTTTGTTATATTATTCTGTTTCTTTTTTGATATACTCATCTGCTACAAGACATTTAACAACATGAAACAAAAGATCAACAAACAGGAACAACAGGAACTGAAAGTTTTTGAATATACAGATCACAACCTGGGCTGCACGGTGGCACAGTGGTTTAGCACTGTGGCAGCACAGTTTTACCCTCGGCCGGGGGATCGCGGGGATCATGAGATCGTGGGTTCGATCCCAGCCCTCGACCAACAGTGAGCTGTGTGGAGTTTGCATGTTCTCCCCGTGTTGCGTGGGTTTACTCCGGGATTTCTCCGGTTTCCTCCCGCATACCAAAAACATGTAGGTTTAGGGCGCTCGCGCTCGCGCACGCAGCGACCGGCAGCCGGTGGCTTGTCACCAGACTGCAAACCAAATCTACCTACGGGTACAAATAAGTAACAAAAAAAAAAAAAAAAACACAGGACGTAGAATATAACATAGACCTTGATAATAATTTATTTAGCTCCATCAACAATGACTGTAGTTACTACACAGATGAACAGTTTAACACAATGGTCACATCTGATTTCAATATTTCTATGCTCCACTTCAACAGCAGAAGTCTCTATGCCAACTTTAATAACATTAAAGATTATTTACATCAGTTTAAAGAGCCATTCAATATTGTGACACTATCAGAGATGTGGCTCAGTGAAGAGAAAGGAGTGGATTTTACCATGGATGGCTATGAATTAAATTATATAAATAGGAAAGTGAAAAAAGGAGGAGGAGTTGCAATTTATGTTGACAAGAGCTTGAAATACAAGGTTGTTGAAAATCTGTCAGTAACTGTGGATGATTTATTTGAATGTATCACAATAGAAATCTGTCTGGACAATGTGAAGAATATAGTAGTGAGCTGTGTATATAGAACACCTGGATCAAACATTGACTTATTTTGGACTGGATGGAAAAAATGTATGCAAAACTAACTCATTAAGTTATGTTCATCTGTGGGGATTTCAATATAGATCTGATGAATTCAAAACAACATAGTTTGACAGAAGAATTTATCAACACAATGTACAGTATGGGCTTACATCCAACAATTACTGGACCTAGCAGAATCACGTCACACAGTGCCACACTAATAGATAACATATTCACAAACATTATGGAAAATAATATCATGAGTGGGCTTTTATTGAATGATATCAGTGACCACCTGCCGATTTTTGTTGTCTATCAATGTGATTATAGGAAGAAAAAGTATACCAAAAATATTAAATATAAAAGAATAAGAACCGAAGAATCTATGTATTTACTGACAAAGGAATTATTAATACAAGATTGGAAGATAGTTTATGATGAAAATGATATAAATAAAGCATATGATAAATTTTTACAAATATTTGAATCATTGTACAATAAAAACTGTCCTATAAAGCAATACAGTGACAGACAACAAAAGAAAAATATTCCTTGGGTCACCAAGGGGTTAATAAATGCATGTAAAAAGAAGAATACATTATATAAACAATTCATTAAGTGCAGAAAGGTGGAGGCTGAGATCAGATATAAAAGATATAAAAATAAGCTTACTAATATAATGAGGACCTGTAAGAAAGAATATTACAACAGAATATTAGAGGATAATAAAAATAACTTAAGAGGAATATGGCAAGTACTCAATGGGATTATTAGTAATCGACCTAAGAATGCTAATTATCCAGAATATTTTATTGAAAAGGGCAATTTGATAAATAATATGGAGGATGTGGTCAGTTGTTTCAATAAATTTTTTGTAAACATTGGTCCTGAATTAGCAAAATCAATAGTGACAACAGAAACAAACAACAGTGGTTCTGTAAATGAAACAGAAGATAGAAATCCAAACACAATCTTTTTGGGTGCAGTTACTGAAAAGGAAATTATCGAGACTGTGAGTAAATTTAAGAACAAAAAATCAACGGACTGGAATGAAATTGACATGAAAGGACTTGTTAAGCCACTCACCCACATCTGTAACCTGTCATTTCAAACTGGTAAATTTCCAAACAAAATGAAAATAGCAAAAGTAATACCTCTATACAAAACAGGAGACAGTCATTGTTTCACAAATTACAGGCCAGTCTCTTTACTCTCACAATTCTCCAAAATACTTGAAAAAATCTTCACTAAGAGACTGGATGATTTCATTGAAAAACACAACCTCCTTACAGACAGCCAGTATGGTTTTAGAGCAGATAAATCTACATCTTTGGCACTGATCGAACTTATAGAAGAAATTACTAGTTGTATAGATAAAAAAAAGTTTGCTGTAGGAGTATTTATAGATTTAAAGAAAGCTTTTGACACCATTGACCACAGAATACTACTAAGGAAACTGGAAAGGTATGGGATAAGAGGGGTCGGACTGAGTTGGGTGGAAAGTTATTTAAGTAACAGACAACAATTTGTACAAATTGGTGAGCACAAATCACCCTTCATGGACATCACTTGTGGTGTGCCCCAGGGGTCAGTTTTGGGACCCAAACTCTTTATTTTGTATATAAATGACATATGCCAAGTATCAAAAATTCTGAAATTTATTTTGTTTGCGGATGACACAAATATCTTTTGCACTGGTGAGAATTTGCAGCAGGTTTTAGAGGTGGTCACAACTGAAATGAAAAAGTTAACGCAGTGGTTCAACAAAAATAAATTATTTCTAAATCTAAAAACAACAAAGATTATGTTGTTTGGAAATTATAAAATAAATCATGAAATAATGGTAATGATAGATGATACCAGAATAGAAACAGTACAGGAAAATAAGTTTCTGGGGGTGACGCTAGACAATAAAATCTGCTGGAAACCTCACATCAGTCACATCCGGGCCAAGTTGGCAAAATGTATAGGCATACTGGGGAAGACAAGACACATCTTGGATTATAAATCATTGGTCTTACTGTACAATTCACTGTTTCTGCCTTATCTTAACTACTGTGTAGAAGTCTGGGGAAACACCTACAAGACCAACCTACAGTCAATATGCACATTACAAAAAAGAGCTATAAGGATAATAAATAATGTAGGATATAGAGACCATACCAATTCATTGTTTTTTAAAGTCACATGTCATAAAGTTCATCGATTTAGTTAAATTTAAGACAGCACAAGTCATGTACAGGGCAATTAATAATCAACTCCCAACTAATATACAAAAAATATTTTAAAAAAGAGACAATGATCATAATTTGAGAGGAGACTTAAACTTTACAAAACCCAAGATACGAACAACCAAGAAAAGTATGTGCATATCTGTCTGTGGGGTGGATTTGTGGAACAGTCTGGAGCCGGAACTGAAACTATGTACAAACAGAAATCAATTCAAAAAGAGGTACAAACATTAGTTGCTGAAAGGATATATGTTAGAAGGGTAGTATTTATATGTACGATTCACTATGCTCACTCTGGGACACTATGGGACACTATGGAATGGTGGGTGGGACAGCACTGTGTATATCTGTGTTGTTTGAGGCTGGTTTTGATGTATGGACATCAATGTATGCTAGGATGGATGGGTGTTAATGTTGATATGTACAAAATACAGTTAATTGTTTACTTGGGGTCTTAAATGTTGTAATTTATATATAATTCACATGGGTGTATTTATGGAAAAGAGGAGATGGAATTAATAAGTGTTCACTTCTTCCTTTCGAACACTGTATACTGTTACTTTATTGCATTTGTCATTTGTTTTGTTTTTGTTATACTTTTTTGTTCGAAATAAAGTATCTATCTATCTTCTTTTTAATCTTTACTTTTAACCTATCCGAAAGATTCATTCATTCATTCATTCATTCATTCATTCATTCATTCAGTACAGCCAATAGCTACTTTCCTTACTGAGGAGTTGGCAACACTGTTATCAGTTGACTAGAGCCGGTCAGGAAAATTGTGACAGGAAAGTTTGCAATGGCTACTAATTCAGCAGTCTATTTATTTATGATAATGGGCAGTTGCTTTTGCGGCTGGAGTCAGGATGAAGTGTAAAGATTAGCTTAGCTCTTTTACTGAAGCGAAGCTAATAGCTTCTGGTAGGTTAATGCATTTCTGTAGTAAAATATAGTATAAACTAGGGTTTGTGTAGGTATATTTATTTAAAAAGTAATATAAAAGAAGTTCATACAGCTGTGAATGTTTGAATATATATATATATATATATATATATATATATGTGTGTGTGTGTGTGTGTGTGTGTGTGTGTGTGCGTGTGTGTGGTTTAAAATGTTGTAGTTATATGTTTAAGGGCATGCTAATTAGATTGGTAGTCTGGTTTAAAGGGCCTATATCATGCTATTTTAAGCCTTTCAGAGTAAACTATATGCATGCATGTGATAGTATATTACCTTTGGTACACTGGAGAATGAATTTCTTATGAAATATGAGTTATTTTCGCGAGCCTGGAACTAAGATGCCTCGATCTCTGAGGCTCTGTCTCTCCTTCTTGTGGCTGCCGCCCATTTCATGACATAACCCCTGAGCCGCTGTTGCAGCGTGTCGCTGGGTTCCGCCCACGAAAACAACATCTACAGTAAACTTTAGAAAAGATGGATGAGCATGTTGAACTCTTTAGCCTCCTGTTATTATTTTAGTCTATAATATTATTCTTATGTAGTGTATGGTTAATCACATTTAATATTATGATTTTAGCCTCTGCATTCTGGTCTATTTTGACCATTTCTGATGAGTAGGCTCTTCTTTAGGAAGGCTGAACAAACTCCTAAATCTCTCACAGCCAAAGACACATTTACGCCACTTAGAAGACATTGTCTTACGTAAAAAAGCAAACAGTTGTTGTCTCTGAGCAGATTAGGTGCGAGAGGAACTACTTCTTCACAGCGTCAATGCTAAAGTGAAAGAGTTTTGCCGATCACCGCTCCATTAGCTGCGCGGAGAAAGTGGGTGTGTGCGTTAGCCTGGGGGCGGTGCTGGCAGCACAGGCACTTCCTGGAGTGGACGGCTCACCCACGTTCATACATGAACGTGGGGACCCAGTCATTATCAGGGACAGGGTGGAGCAGCAGCTCAGAGACCAGGGTTGAGGAGGAATACTCAGAGATGCGTGAATGGAGCAAAATACCACTATGGGGGTGTTTTTGGTGAGGAATTAACATTATAACATGCTTAAAAGCTCCAAAAAGTTGATTTTGCATGATATAGGCCCTTTAAGCTAATTATGCTATCATGCTAGACTGATGAACCCTATCATCTATCCATCCATCCATCCATCTTCTACCGCTTTTCCGGAGGTCCGGGTTGCGGAGGCAGCAGTTCAAGCAGAGAAGCCCAGACTTCCCTCTCCCCAGCCACCTGCTCCAGCTCTTCAGAGGGGATACCAAGGCGTTATTTATTTGCACCTGTTAGCCAAATGAATTTATTTCATAGATAATAAAATCTACCTGAACTTACAACAGATAGATATAATTGGGTTTATATTATTATTTTAGGGCAGCGCGGTGGCAGAGTGGTTAGCACTGCGGCAGCACAGCAACTCACCCTTGGCCGTGGGATCCTGGGTTCGATCCCAGCCCCCGACCAACAGTGATCTGTGTGGAGTTTGCATGTTCTCCCCATGTCTGCATAGGTTTACTCTGGGATTTCTCCGGTTTCCTCCCACATGCCAAAAACATGCAAGTTAGGTTAATTGGCATCAACTGGGGATTCTAAATTGTCCTTGGGTATGACTGTGAGAGTGAATGGCTGCCTGTCTCTCTGTGTTGGCCCTGCGATGGACTGGCGATCTGTCCAGGGTGTACCCTGCCTCTCGCCCAAAGATGCTGGGATAGGCTCCAGCCCCCCCGCGACCCGAAAAGGATTAAGTGGAAGAAGATGGATGGATGGATTATTATTTTATTTGAGGGTTTATTTTTTAATAAAATGCTTGTATTTGAACGGAGGTGTATGGTATATACCTAAAAATTAGCTTGTAGGGAACCCACGCTGGGATAATCATCTCAGACTGGAAGCAGAGGGGAGGGGAATATTCCCTCTGTTGGCAGAGCATGGGGGATTTAATGGAGGACAGTACCTATTGTAATCTGTGAATGTATTGTGATGCAAGATTTCAGGCAACAGGGGGAAGGAATGGAGCGATGTAAAAGGAGAGACCCTGGTGTGTTGAAAGGTCTCTTTTTCTGTGTATGAATGAAGTGAGAGAGAGAAATAAAGCTCGTCTGTCATGCAGGTCTGGTTCCTTTATTTGCACTCTCCACACTGGTGACCCTTGACGAATTATGGAACACGAGGCAAGAACCCCGGAGTTGGCCTGGACGGGAAGCCCCAGCAACGCGACAAGCATCCCAGAGACGGCCTGGACGGGAAGCCCCAGCAACGCGTGCGCTGTTTCGGTCAAACTACCGGACTTTTGGCTGGCCGACCCGCGGTCTTGGTTCCACCACACCGAGGCTCAGTTCACCCTCCGGGGAATAACAGCAGATGACACCAGATATTACTATGTGGTTGCAGCACTGGACACTCGCACGACTCAGCAAGTAGCGAGCCTGCTCCAACAGCCTCCAGCCCACGATAAATACGGGGCTCTCAAGGCCGTGCTGACCCGGCGCTACACACTCTCGGACTATGAGAGAGCGGAGAGGCTCCTGAGGCACTCCGAGTTAGGAGATGGGTCGGCTGTCGAACTGATCGAGAAGATGTTGACGTTGATGGGCATGGACGACAGGCATTTTCTGTTTGCCCACCTTTTCCTCTGGAACCTCCCAACAGAGGCAAGAGCAGTCCTGGCCAACTCACCGTTGCTGGCCGCACGCGACTACCGTGCGCTAGCCCAGGAGGCAGATCGGCTCATCCTCACCACCAGAGCCCTCACAGTGAACGCGGCGGCGTCGGAACCCAGCGAGACGACCAGCGGAGGTGAGGAGCCGGTGACGGTAGCCGTAGCAAGGGCCAGAAGGTGCCAGAGAGACACGCTCTGCTCCTACCACTGCCGCTTTGGAGAGAACGCACGCAGATGTGTGCCACCATGCCAATTCAAGCGTTTGGGAAACGCCAAGGCCAGCAGTCAGTAGCAGCTGCGACCGCCGGTGAAGAAAACAAGCTGCTCTACATGACGGACTTGCGCTCGGGGAGACGGTTGCTCGTAGACACCGGCTCCCAAAAGAGCCTCATCCTGCCGTCCTACGCCGACCGGCTAGCGGGAGCTAGCGGCCCTGAGCTGATAGCCGCAAATGGCTCGGACATTAGGACTTTTGGTGAGAGGACACTGACTGATTCCCTACACGGCCGTATGTACGAGTGGACATTTGTCATAGCGGCATGCAGTTTCCCGAACTTGGGAGCTGATTTTCTGTGTGCACACGGGTTGCTAGTCGATGTTGCTAACAGACGCCTGGTTGATGCAATGTGTTTTGATTCTCTCCCCTGTACAGCTCGAGGGGCCGGGCCAACAACACTAGCCAATGTCACAGCTCCAGGCGGTAAGTTCCACACACTGCTCACTCAGGTCCCAGCACTCACGGTCCTGACGTTTTCGGCGGCCATCGCTAAACAAGGGGTGGAACACTATATCACCACCACTGGGCCACCCGTTTTCGCATGACCTCGGCGCCTGAACGCAGCTAAACTGGCCATAGCGCGCAAGGAGTTTGCCAACTTGGAAAGGTTGGGCATCATCAGGCGCTCAAACAGCCCATGGGCTTCCCCACTACCCTTGGTCCCTAAGGCCGAGGGATCGTGGCGACCATGCGGAGAGTTCCGCAGATTGAATAACGCCACAGCGCTTGACCACTACCCGATTCCCCATATTCAGGATTTTTTCGTTCACCTCGCCGGAGCACGCATTTTTTCTAAAATAGACCTGGTCCGCTGTTACCACCAGGTCCCGGTGCGCACGGAGGACATACCCAAAACAGCAGTAATAACTCCGTTTGGCTTGTTTGAGTTTTTACGCATGCCCTTCGGATTAAAAGGCGCGGCACAGACATTCCAACGCATGATGGATGCGGTGTTGCACGATCTGCCGTTTGTGTTCATTATCTGGATGACATCCTGGTGGCCAGCGCGTCCGAGGACGAACACGTAACCCACCTCAGGACTGTTTTCCGGAGGTTGGAAGAGCACGGGCTAATAATCAACCCGGCGAAATGCCAGTTTGGCGTGACGGGGATTGACTTTTTGGGGCACCGCGTCTCACCGGAGGGAGCGATACCCTTGCCGGTCAAGGTGCACATGGTGGCGAATTTTCCCCAGCCTCAGACGGTCAGGGCGCTGCAAGAGTTTTTGGGGATGGTTAAGGTTTATAACTGGTTCCTCCCCCGCGCAGCTCAGCTCATGCAGCCATTGTATTCCGTGCTCAAGAAATGGAAGCCGGCGGACAGAGTCGAATGGACTCTTGAGCAGGAGTAGGCATTCTCTGAGGTTAAAACAGCCCTGGCAAACGCCGCACTGTTGGCGCATCCGGACCCGGCGGCCCGGATAACGCTCACTACTGACGCCTCGGACGTGGCCATAGGGGCCGTCGTGGAGCAACGCGTCACCGGTTCTTTGGCAGCCACTCTCTTTTTTCAGCAGTGACGTCTCCACGGGACGCCCGTGCCTGGTGGTCCCAGTTGCTTGGCACCGCCGAGTGTTTGAGTCAGTTCACGCTCTGGCGCACCCAGGAGTGCACGCATCAGTCAAAATGGTGGGAGCAAAGTTCGTATGGCCAGGCCTGCGCAAACAAGTAAAAGAGTGGGCTGCAGCCTGCGTAGCGTGCCAACGAGCCAAAGTACACAGACGCACGAAGGCTCCTTTGGAGCCATTTCGTATACCGGCTAAGAGGTTCGACCATGTTCACGTGGACCTCGTGGGCCCCCTCCCACCATCGCAGGGGTTCATGCACCTTCTGACAGTGGTGGACCGCACCACACACTGGCCAGAAGCAGTCCCGCTAGCGGCAACCACGTCCGCGGATGTGGCGCGCGCCTTTTTGACAACATGGGTGGCACGTTTTGGCATCCCGTCGGACGTCATGTCCAATAGGGGCTCTCAGTTTGTTTCCGACCTCTGGTCCGCGATGGCCCATAGCCTGGGTGTAGCAATTCATCGCACAACCGCGTACAACCCACAGGCCAATGGGTTATGCGAGCGTTTCCGTAGGTCGCTGAAAGCAGCACTCAGGGCTTTGCTTACGGATGCAAATTGGGTAGACCGGTTGCCGTGGGTTCTGTTAGGGTTGCGTTCCACACCAAAAGAGGATTTGGAGGCTTCCCCGGCGGAGCTTGTTTTTTCTCAGCCACTGCGGCTTCCCGGGGAATTTTTACCAGATAGTCCCATGCTGGACAACTATCTGTCTCAGCGTTTGCAGCATAGCGCAGATACAGGCACGCTACTGGACCCGGCCCACCGCTGTTTTCCACGCGCTTTTGTGCCAGAAACTTTGAAGAACGCAACGTTCGTGTTTGTCAGGCATGATGCCCACCGCCCCCCATTTCGCCCACCCTATGATGGCCCGTTCAGAGTGCTGGAACCAGGGGACAAACATTTTTTGTTAGATTTGGGGGGTCGTTGGGAGAAAATATGCATAGACAGACTTAAGCCCGCCTTTGTGGTGGCAGACGAGCAAGTGATGTTGGCTCGGGCCCCTCAGCGTGGAAGACCCCCACTGAGAAATCCCCAGGTAGAAGATTCATTAGACCAGCCACACGGGCAAGTAGAATGTCCCCCCCCCCCCCTCGCCATGGCCCACCCGCAGACAGACACACCCCCAAGAGCCCCCAACCGGCACAGCAGCGCAGCGGAGTCGAAGGACCCTCGTTACAGCAGATATGGGAGGAGTCCAAAAGGACGTGAGGGTTGAAACTTAGTCTGAGACTCTGGGGGTGGGGGTGTGTGTAGGGAACCCACGTTGGGATATTCATCTCAGACTGGAAACAGAGGGGAGGGGAATACTCCCTCTGTCGGCAGAGCGTGGGGGATTTAATGGAGGACAGTACGTATTGTAATGTGTGAATGTATTGTGATGCAAGATTTCAGGCAACAGGGGGAAGGAATGGAGTGATATAAAAGGAGAGACCCTGGTGTGTTGAAAGGTCTCTTTTTCTGTGTATGAATGAAGTGAGAGAGAGAAAAAAAGCTCGTCTGTTGTGCAGGTCTGGTTCCTTTATTTGCACTCTCCACAAGCTAATATTTCGAAGACACCTTCTTTTATTACATTTTCTGCTTTACAGTTACTGCAGTTTAACTATAATACCTCATCTATCTATCTACCTTATTCCTGAGGGCAGTGCTGTAGAAACAATTATGGGCGCAACTTCCGGTTTCAGGCTGAAGTAGTGTTAAATCAGTTAGCAAGAGTGGAGTAGTGGGGCATTTAAAATAGTATTTTTAAAAGTTTTCAAATTCATTTTAATGTATAGTCCACATACGTGTTTTGCAGTCAAGTGGCAGCTAATCTCAGCACTTGTAGTTTTTGTATTTTTTCAATGTTTTGGCGTAGTTCTGGTACTTGTTGCTGGTGTTCGTGGTTGTGCCATGGACTGGTTAAATGGAGGCTTCTCACAAATAACCACAGCTAAATCTGTGGCTTCAATGTATATTATAGTTTTAGTCAGTTTTAAGTATTTATTTCTCTTAGCTACTTAGATTCACTTAGTCATTTTAATTGTTTTATATATACATAGGCAGTTATTATCATTTTAACCGCAACTGTAATAAGTTAACATTACTGTAATATCCTAATGTGTCTCAGGGATATGTGAATGACTGTCGGGGCGGGGGGTGAGGGGTGTGTGAGTGTATTTTTAAATCATGTTCTTTTTACAATACGGATGCCTAGAGAAACGCAGTTTCATCTTGCTTGCACTACAGTTGTATGCATAGCATCATGACAATAAAGGTTGATTGACTGATTGATTGATTCAGCAGCAATGCATAGAACATGCACTGAAAACTACAAAGGACTGTTGGTGTGATTGGTGATACAGACACAGGACAGAGACCAGAACACCAGGTAGGTTTTCTCTTGTATGAATGTCACAGATCTGGCGTTTATGCATCGTATACAGTGGTGTGAAAAAGTGTTTGCCCCCTTCCTGAGTTCTCATTTTTTTGTATGTTTCTCACACTTAAATGTTTCAGATCATCAAACAAATTTATATATTAGACAAAGATAAGACAAGTAAACACAAAATACAATTTTTAAATGAAGGTGTTTTTTATTAATGAAAAAAATCCAAACCTACATGGCCCTGTGTGAAAAAGTGATAGCAGCAACAACTGCAATCAAGCATTTGCGATAACTGGCAATGAGTCTTTTACAGCACTGTGGAGGAATTTTGGCCCACTCATCTTTGCAGAATTGTTGTAATTCAGCCACATTGGAGGGTTTTCGAGCATGAACCGTCTTTTTAAGGTCATGCCACAGCATCTCAATTGGATTCAGGTCAGGACTTTGACTAGGCCACTCCAAAGTCTTCATTTTGTTTTTCTTAAGTCATTCAGAGGTGGATTTGCTGGACTTGCTGGTGTGTTTTGGATCATTGTCCTGCTGCAGAACCCAAGTGCACTTCAGCTTGAGGTCACAAACAGATTGCCGGACATTCTCCTTCAGGATTTTTTGGTAGACAGCAGAATTCATGGTTCCATTTACCACAGCAAGTCTTCCAGGTCCTGAAGCAGCTAAACATCCCCAGATCATCACATTACCACTACCATATTTTACTGTTGGTATGATGCTCCTTTTCTGAAATGTTGTGATACTTTTATGCCGGATGTAATGGGACACACACCTTCCAAAAAGTTCAACTTTTATCTCGTCAGTCCACAGAGTATTTTCCCAAAAGTCTTGGGGATCATCAAGATGTTTTCTGGCAAAAGTGAGATGAGCTTTTATGTTCTTTTTGCTCAGCAGTGGTTTTTGTCTTGGAACTCTGTGTCACACGGTGACCCTCGCGGATCACCATAAGACGCCAAGAGTCCACCAGTGAGTTTTGCAATGATGGTGGTTTATTAAAACAACAAGACAAGACAATACTGTGAGCCGCTCAGGGCAAAAACACACATTAAGCAGTACAAGGGCTTGTAGGGCTAACCCCAGCCACTACGAGCTAAACTATGACATGACATGAAAAGCACGAACCTGACATGAAGGTCTAACAAGGTTTAGACCACCTGACGATGTCTGACGAGGATAGTTGACAATGTCTGACAAGGTTTTGACAATACTCCTGCAGTTTAACTGCTGCTAGTGCCCGCCTTATAAAGGCGAACACTAACGAGCAGAAATGACAAGCAGCTGACCAACCTTGACAGGCGGAAGCCCCACCGAGCGCCTTCACAATAAGAGCCCGGTGAGGCCAGAATACAACCCACAGCTGTCAAGGCCGGCAGCGAGCTGTGCTTAGCCCGAGCACGGACAGAACCCGGCGCTCGGGTCGTAACACTCTGCCATGCAGGCCATTTTTGCCCAGTCTCTTTCTTATGGTGGAGTCATGAACACTGACCTTAACTGAGGCAAGTGAGGCCTGCAATTCTTTGGATGTTGTTGTGGGGTCTTTTGGGGTAATTTTGGTTGGCCGGCCACTCCTGGGAAGGTCCATCACTGTTCCATGTTTTTGCCATTTGTGGATAATGGGTCTCACTGTGGTTTGCTGGAGTCCAAAAGATTTAGAGATGGCTTTATAACCTTTTCTAGACCTTTTCCAGACTGATAAATCTCAATTACTTTGTTTCTCATTTGTTCCTGAAATTCTTTGGAATGTGGTATGATGTCTAGCTTTTGAGGATCTGTTTGTCTACTTCACTTTGTCAGGCAGGTCCTATTTAAGTGATTTCTTGATTGAGAACAGGTGTGGCAGTAATCAGGCCTGGGCGTGGCTAATGAAATTGAGCTCAGCTTTCCAAAGATGTGATAAACCACAATTAATTTATGTTTTAACCGGAAAGGGGGGGAGGGGATCACTCTTTCACACAGGGCCATGTAAGTTTGGATTTTTTTTTAATCCTTAATAATAAACACCTTCATTTAAAAACTGCATTTTGTGTTTACTTGTGTTATATTTGTCTAATATTTAAATTTGTTTGATGATCTGAAACATTTAAGTGTGACAAACATACAAAAAATGAGAAATCAGGAAGGGTGCAAACACTTTTTCACATCATTGTATGTCACCAGATGCAAGGCTGCATGAAGTAAAATGCATTTCCCCTCTGGTCCGCTTTCTCCGCGTGCGCTTTGAACAAGCCCGGCACGCACGCGGCGCTGTTCATGCTCACTTTTTTCAATACCCAGGCCAAGCGGTTGACGCATGTGCACAACCATCATTTGTAGTTTCACTCCCACCCGATAGGTAGCGTCAATGCGCTGACACGCCAGGATTTTCACCAATGAAGAAACGCTGCTTGCCTTCTGCTGCTTGACTTCCTGGTTTTCAGAATCAGAATCAGAATCAGGTTTATTGCCATTGTTCATGTAGTACACAAACTAGGAATTTGTCTCGGTACAATGCTGCAACATTAAACATGATAAGATAAGAGAAATAAACTATACATGTAATAAAGTGTAGGATAAGATTAAGTGATACTGGTCAACAGTTAAAATATATATTAGCCAGCAGCAGATACTGTGGAGAACTATATAGTGCAGTCGGTAATGCAGGAAGAAAACAGTGATGATTGACATGAGTCTGGTTGAGCTGCTGTACATGGTGCACGAGAGTCACTTAGTGTTCAGCAGTCTAATGGCAGAGGGGAAGAAGCTGTTCATGTGACGGGAGGTTTTAGTCTGGATGGACCGAAGTCTTCTACCAGAGGGGAGGGGGGCAAACAGTACGTGACCAGGGTGTGAGGGATCGGCTATGATCCGGCCAGCACGCCTCCGGGTCCTGGAGATGTACAGATCCTGGAGAGATGGGAGCTTGCAGCCGATCACCTTCTCAGCAGTGCGCACGACGCGCTGCAGCCTTAGTCTGTCCCTGGCAGTGGCTCCTGCGTACCACACGGTTATGGAGGTGGTGAGGATGGACTCGATGATGGCTGTGTAGAACTGCACTAACGTCTTGGTGGGTAGCTTGAGCTTCCTCAGCTGCCGCAGGAAGAACATCCTCTGCTGGGCTTTTTTGATGAGTGAGCTGATGGTCAGCTCCCATTTGAGGTCCCTGGTGATGGTAGTGCCTAGGAAGCGGAAGGAATCAGCAGTGGTGATGGGAGAGCCTGAGAGGGTGAGGGGGGGCAGAGGAGTAGTGACTTTCCTGAAGTCTACAATCATCTCCACTGTCTTCAGAGCGTTCAGCTGCAGGTTGTTATTGCTGCACCAGGACGCCAGCTGGGCCACCTCTCTCCTGTAGGCGGACTCGTCGCCGTTGGAGATGAGCCCGATGAGGGTGGTGTCGTCCGCAAACTTGATCAACTTGACAGACTGGTGGCTGGAGGTGCAGGAGTTGGTGTAAAGGGAGAAGAGTAGGGGGGAAAGTACACAGCCCTGGGGTGATCCGGTGCTGATGCTAGTATAGTCTGAGACAGTCTTTCCCAGCCGCACATGCTGCCTCCGGTCCGTCAGGAAGTCGATGATCCACCTGCAGAGGGAGTCAGGCACGTTGAGCAGGGACAGCTTGTCCCGGAGCAGAGCGGGGCGGATGGTGTTGAATGCGGAGCTGAAGTCCACAAACAGGATCCTGGCGTAGGTTCCCGGGGAGTCCAGGTGCTGCAGGATGGAGTGGAGGGCCAGGTTGACTGCATCGTCTACAGACCTGTTGGCTCGGTAGGCAAACTGCAGCGGGCCCAGGAGAGGAGTGGTGATGGACTTGAGGTGGGACAGGACCAGGCGCTCAAAGGACTTCATGACTACAGAGGTGAGCGCTACAGGTCTGTAGTCATTAAGTCCAGTGATCCGTGGCTTCTTGGGGACAGGGATGATGGTGGAGGATTTGAGGCAGGACGGCACGTGGCATAACTTAAGGGAGGTGTTAAAAATGTCTGTGAATACAGGAGCCAGCTGTTTCGCACAGAGTCTCAGGGTGGAGGGAGACACGCCGTCTGGGCCGGGGGCCTTGCGCGGGTTCAGTCTGGAGAACTGTTTGAGCACATCCTGCTCACTGATGATAAGGGGAGGGGGGGAGGAGGGGGGGGTGCCTTAAATGAAGTAGCGAATGTGGAGGCTGTGGAGCTGGAGGGAGGGGGGGAGTTGGACACAGATGACGAGGTGTCAAAACGGGCATAGTGTTGGGACAGTCTTTGACAAAGGGCTTTGTCATCCTGACCTTTAGGAGCCTTAGGTCGATAGTTGGTGATTTGCCTCAGTCCTCTCCACACGGAAGCCGAATCATTAGCAGTGAACTGCTGCTGGAGTCTCTCTGAGTATAGAGATTTAGCCCTCTTCAGCTCTCTGTTAAACCGGTATTTAACCTCCCTGTAGCAGTCCCTGTCTCCACTTTTCAGCGCTGCTTCCTTCTCCTTCCTGATCTGTCTGAGCTTAGCTGTGAACCAGGGTTTGTCATTAGAGTAACTCACCCTGGTGCGTGATGGAAGAATGTTCTCTTCACAAAAGTGGATATATGAGTTCACAGTGTCCGTGTACTCATCCAGATCATGCGTGGCTCCTTTAAGCATGCCCCAGTCAGATATTTCCATGCAAGTTTCCAGCTTCTCCTCAGCATCACTGGTCCGTATCTTCGTAGTGCTCACAACAGGTTTAGTGAGCTTCAATCTCTGTCTGTATGTGGGAATGAGGTGAACCATCACGTGATCAGATAATCCCAGCGCAGCTCGAGGGACAGCGCGATATGCGTCTTTCACTGTGGTGTAACAGTGATCCAGTGTGTTTAATCCTCTGGTGGGGCATTTAATAAACTGTTTGTAGCGGGGGAGATCGTGGCTCAGATTGCACTGATTAAAGTCGCCAGCCACAATAATCAGCGAGTCTGGAAAACTCCGCTCTGTGTGTTGAATGTGATCCGCGAGCACGCGCTGAGCTTCGCGCGTGTCCGCGTCGGGAGGGGCGTACACAGCGATCATTATGAAAGAAGCAAACTCCCGCGGGGAATAGAAGGGCTTGCAATTGATAACAAGAAATTCCAAGGCAGGAGAACAGTGTTTGGAAATTACCGTTACATCAGAGCACCAGCTGCAGTTGATGTAGAAGCAGACACCGCCTCCTGTGGTCTTGCCGGAAAGCTCTGTGTCACGATCAGCACGGAAGAGCTGAAAGCCGTCGAGGCGCAGCGCGCTGTCCGGTATATTTTCCCGGAGCCAGGTCTCAGTAAAGCAGAGGACAGCTGAGGAGGCGAGGTCCTTAAAACGCATCAGCAGTCTCAGTTCATCTACCTTGTTAGAGAGAGAGTTGGTATTGGACAGAAATATGCCAGGCAGCGCCGTTCGCGAGCCTCTCCTGCGAAGTCGTACGAGAGCGCCCGCTCGTCTTCCTCTCTTCCGCCGTCTCACTTTCCGAGCCAAACAATAAACCAGATCGGCGGCAGGGGCTAGAAAAACTGGAAGGAGGTCCGTGGGGGTGAAAGTCCTGATATTTAGAAGTTCTTCACGGGTATAAGTGCAAGCAGACACACAATTGACAAACAAAAACAAACAAAGAGCGCAGCGAAGCACCATGTCGACCGCTGTGGGTGCCATCTTGGATGTTTTCACTCCTTTTCCACAAAGATGCTGCTGCTGCTTCTGAAGTATTGATGTATGATTCATGTATGTTTATTCTCATCTTCCGCTTCCTCGTTGTCTTCTTCGTCTACTCTGTCTTGGTATGCAGCGCCGATATTGCCACCTCATGAATGGGACATCCAGTCTTGCGCATGCGCCTTTCAACACATTCAGGTCGTGGGCAGGCAGCGCGGTCACAAAATTTGGGCTGCATGCGGTCATCCGCGGTCGAGCACTCCGGACATAGCGGAGTGGAGACGATGTAAATTTCATCACATGAGGTTTCCGGTTACATATACGCGGACAGCAGAGGTGCAGCATGAATCCAGCTTAAGGCTTAACGGTTTAAGAAAGATAAATAGTTTTTTGGGGAGGTTTGCATTTGTTGAACCGCCTTGGAACGATATGAACTTGATATTCTACATATTATTCTACATATTATTCCATCTAGCTACATTGCTCCGCACTGTGTGTGTTTATATACTTGCATATTTATTCCACCTAGCTGCAATGCTCCGTACTGTGGGTGTTTATATATTTACATATTTATTCCATCTAGCTACAATGCTCTGCACTGTGTGTTCATATATTCATATATTTATTCCATCCAGCTACAATGCTCTGCACTGTGTGTCTGTGTGTGTGTGTATATATATATTTTATAGTAATATGTACATATGTACAGTATATTAGCTGCTCTTGCTTGTTTTTTTTTTTTTTTGTTTTTTGTTTTTTTTTCTTGCCTTCTGATTGTTGCTCTGAGTGTTGCTATCCCTGTGCTGTTGCAATCCTGGAATTTCCCCGTTGTGGGACTAATAAAGGCTTATCTTATCTTATCTTATTAGCAGCTTCAGCATGCATTATTTTTTTAAATTATCACAAAATATAGATCAATAACATTTTGAACAATTGTCAGAAAATGTCTGCCTGTGTTGTGAAATAACAAGCATTCATGGCATGACAGCAGCATGAGCATTTTAACACCCATTGAAACACCCGAGCACAGTGTTGTGGTTCTTTGTGGCTCTGGCTAGATTCTACGTCTGCTTTAAGGTAAATTTGATTATGTCCATCATCTTTTAACAAAATGCAGCCAACTTTATTGTGGTGTAGCCATTGATATATCTCAGAGCTTTTATTTGTTTACAGCGTTTGCATCTTAGCAGTGGAGTTAACTAATGGAGCTACTGTCTGCAAGGCCACTTTTTAAGGTCATCTTCCTATCCCTTGGTAGTCGTGGGATGTGGTATGATTATGTTACTCTTTTTGAGGTGGGAAAGGCCGTGTACCCGCATTTTTGATGCCAAAGTCATTGTTTTTTAACAAGGAAAAGTGTCCTGTTTCAGTGACAACTCCACGTTCTAAACTAGTACCGGAAGTTGCGCACATAATTCATGCAAGGCATCATGGTGGCTAGGAATAAGGTGGATAAATCTGTGTGTGTGTGTGTGTGTGTGTGTGTGTTCCTCAAAATATGTCCTAAACTGTTCGTCAGACTGACCTCAGGTTTTAGAAGTGCTTTGCTGAGGTTACGGGAGTGTGCATCAGAATCAGAATCAGAATCAGCTTTATTGCCAAGTATATTTACAAGTAAACACACAAGGAATTTGACTTGACATAAGACGCGCACGTTAGGCGCATCCAATGACGCGTCGCCATACAAGGCGCCTGTCAACAGTGGAGGTAAAGAGGGGGGAGGAGGGGGAGGAAAACACAATAGGAGAGAGAAAAAACATAGTAATCAGAATAAACGCTCATATGTGAGCCAAATTTTGACTACACAGAAAAAAACCCTCATGCATTAGCATACAATAGAATTCACAAGACACAAGAGAGCAGTGTACAGTATCTTTAATCAGTTCATGAATCAATGTGTGTGCGGTGTTGAGCAGTGTTGATGATAATAAGAGAGACCCAAGGACCCTTGGCAGAAGATGTTTTGTCTGTCTGGCGCCCAGTCTTATCTGGCGCTGCAGCTGGCTGTCCAAGGCCTTGTGCTCATGATTTTGAAAAAAACACAGACTGCAGACAGCCAGGAGGAATTTTCATGGGGAATAATAGTGCCAAATAGGACTGATCACAGAGAAGACTTGTATTTCTTCTGTAGATTCAGTACATTAATCCTTCATTGCGCAGCTTTGAATTCGTCGTGGAAAGACCTGAGCGAACCCATGATGTAATCCACCTTACGAGACAGTTCTCCAGTAGTCGCTATCATGGTCTTCTCCAGTTTCTCAATTTGTTGGATGCACCTCGCCTGGCCAGCATTTTGATAGGTTGAATCCATCTTCAGCAATTTGCGGTAAACCAAGACAATTCCTGTCCCAATCAGAATTATCCCAATCACCAAGATTACGAAGATAAACAGATCTTCAATATCTTCGATAGAAAGATTAGAGAGACACAGCATTTTCCATTTACCCGTGTCACATAGATAGCCCACTGGAGCCGTTCCAGCGGGGCAGACAGCTTCCCCCGGAGCACTTTTCCTTGTTGAAAAAATAGTGTCAATTGTGTTCAAAGCCCAGCTTATTAACTCCATAATTTCTTTTCGGCGGTCGCAGTTAGACGCAGGCAGACAACAGCAAGCTGGGATCTAGTAATAACAGGAGGGGAGGAAAAAATCAGCAGGAGAGAAGAAAAAAGCGTCTGCTCTCTTGGGAGGGCGGAAGTAGAATCCCCGAGTATGGAGTTCCTCATTGAAAAAAATGTCATATTTATCAATAAAAGTTTAGCCACCACTCCGTTTCTTCATGCTCTGGCTTCTAGAAGTGTGGGCGGGGCTTTGGATTGATTCCGTACTGATTGGATAATACGTGGCATCACGACCAGTTACCAGAGCGCTCCGCAAACAAAACAAGGTAGTGAAAAGTGACAAATTTGACCAGAAAAAGAGAATACTGATGATTAATGCTTAGAAAAATTATACTATAATGTTGCCATGATTGCATAGCTCTAAAGCAGGGGTCCCCAAACTTTTTCCTGTGAGGGCCACATAACTTTTGCCTTCTCTGATGGGGGCCGGGGTCAGTTTGTAACAGAAAAAGTGTGACGATCGCAGGGGTGCCTAAACGTAAACATTTATTGTTTTCCAGAAAGCCACACATAACCAAATATTAATAACCCTTTCCGGGATCTTCACACGAAAAAAAGTCAGAAAATAAATAATAACACTATTAATGAAATAAATAACACTATTTATGAAATAAATAATAACCAAATAACCCTCTCTGGGTTCTTCACAGAAAAAAAGTCCATGGAACATTAACTTTCTGTTGTGCCATGTTGGCATACAGATGTATTCTGCTGAGCTAACAGTCCACTTTTTAGCTTTGAGAGTTTGTCTGCTCGCATTTGGCCTTGCAAGCTATCATACTTGTCTTTGTGACGGGATTCATAGTGTCGGCGCAGATTGTATTCTTTGAATACCGCCACAGCCTCTTGACAGAGGATACAAACAGCCTTTTCTTTGCATTGAACAAAAAAATAATCGTTTGTCCACTGCAGGATAAATACCCTGCATTCTGAATCAATTTTTCTCTTTCCTAACCTTTTCTCCATTATTCCGTTTTATTTGACAGGGGTGAGTCTAGTGTTGTAGGATGTGTCTGGTTCATGTGTTTAGATAGGGCAGCTCAGTGCATGAACGTGAGTGAGTGAGTGCGTGCGCGCAGCCGAGGTGCGCCCCCGTGTAAATAGCCCTGTGGAGCGGACGGTGTGTGTGGAGTGTGCGGGTGAGTAGAGAGAGAGGCGACCGGAGCACGTAGCGAACTAGAATTGCTGTTATTAACGATGCAGTCTGATAATAAAGCCCTCAACTCTTCAGCAAAACTTCCTGTTCTTCGGTGTACCACCATATTGTTGTTAACAACCGTGAGGTTTTCTCGGGAGGATTTTTTTTTTTTCTGAGGGGGAGGGGGGGTGTTTCAGATAGGGGCACAGACTGCAGAAGGGTGGAATAGAATGTCACGTTCTATGCGTGTATTAGTCTCGATCACGTGGCCAGACTGAAACAAAAAAAAAATCATAATGCGTCTCTGGTATTGTTCAGGGGGCCTGGCCAAATGTGGAGGTGGGCCGTATCCGGCCCGCGGGCCGTAGTTTGGGGACCACTGCTCTAAAGGATAATTCAGCATATTGATGGATGAAATGCAAAACCTCCTATCTGCAGGATTTTCTGATTTGCAGATTTCACTTTGGATGATAAGAACAAGGAAGGCTGCTCATATCTGTCTGCTAGACAGTTCTGCCCTTTACTGTGACAGAAAATTATTCTGATGAAAAAAAATAGCATAGCATTCTGCAAGAAAACAAAAAGGGTCTTTTTAGTTTTCTCAAAAAAGGTACCTTTTTCAGATAGAAGGTTTTGCGTTTCAGCCATCGATATGTGGAGAACATGAGGTGCACGGGTGGGGGTGGGGTGGGGGTGGGCAGCCGGACCAGCTTACCGTAGTCCTTCACAGGGAGCTAAGCCCAGCCTGCTCGATTAACGGGAGTCTTGACTAATGCTTCACCCGTGTGCCACCGCTGTCCTTTACGGCACCGCGGGTTCAACATGACGCTCCTCCCGGTGCACAACTGTCTAAAAATTAAAACTTAATAATAATACCACCATGACTGTGGAGCAGAATGGCCAGATAAATTACATATCATATGCAGACACATATGCACACTTTGACTAAATGACGACCGTGACAAAAACCGCCCAAGTAATGAAATAAATCATTTTTTATTTACTGACAAATGGGCAACACTGATACAACAGTTGCAGCCAAGCAGGTCATTCTGCTGTGTATAAAAATGTTGGGTGTTTTGTACTTATAATATTGCTAAAATAGAAAAGGATGCACTACAATGGGTCTCAGATATTTGTAACCTGTTATAGTACTGCATGAGTTTATTGATGATAGGCTGTAAACTACACATATACACTAAAACAATTACAATGATGACTGAACAACTCCCATTCCCCAAAGTGCAAGATACAATAATTATGAATATAGCTCATAAAAGATCTCACAAATAAGTCTGACAAATAAACAAAGGTTCTTAAACAGTTGCTAATATTGGAGGTCCCATTCATTTTCAATAATTCTGTAATTAATATTCAGACAATCAAATAAATCTTAGTGTTCAGTCCCTTTTATATTTGTCAAAGTCTAACACGTGTGATTGCCTACATATAGTAACCTGTGGTGGTAGGGGTGGGGGATTGTCCACGCAGAGAAGGCAGCTGGGATAAGGGGGAACAATGGACTGGAGGAAGAAGTGCCACCGGGGGTCTCAGATGGGACAGTATGGACTATGCACCCCCCGGGGTAGACACAGCTTATAATCTTGCGCAACCAGTGAATTATAGAAATCGATTTCTATAGTTGGTAGATTTCTATAGTTCACCGGTTGTGCAAGATTATAAGCTGTGTCTCCATACCAAGAAGTTCAAAATCTGTTAATTTTTTGGGAAGTTACTGAGGTAAAAGTGGCACCATTTACTACTAAACCCATTGATTCTCCATTGACTCGCTGAGTGTTTTGCGTGTACTAATATGGCAGCCAGGTGGCTTTACTTCTGGTGGCCAGCGATCTGTCCAGTTTTTTTTATGCACCTTATTCCTAGGCCCTATGACGCCTTGCGTGAATTATGGTAGCTACTTCCGGTACTAGTTTAGAATGTATTATTGTCACTGAAATGGGACACTTTTCCTTGTTAAAAAACAATGACTTTGGCATCAAAAATGCAGGAGCACAGCCTTTTGCACCTCAAAAAGAGTAATATAATCATACCACATCCCACAACTATGGAGGGATGAGAAGATGACCTTAAAACATGGCCTGTAGCTCCATTAGTTAGCTCTGCTGCTAACATACTAACGCTGTAAACAGATAAAAGCTCTGAGATCAATGTCTCCACCGCAATAAAGTCGGCTGCATTTTGTTAAAATATGTTGGACATATTCAAATTTACCTCAGAGCAGACATAGAGTCTAGTCAGAGCCACAAAGAACCACAACACCGGGCTTGGGCGTTTTAAATTCGTGGTAAAACAGATCTGTGACATTCGTACAAGTGAAAACATACCTGGCTCTTGTCTTGGTGTCTGTCCTGTGTCTGTACCACCGATCACACGAACAATCCTTTAGTTTTCAGTGCATGATCTACTCATTGCTGTTGAAGCCACAGATTTAGCTGTGCTTATCTGTGAGGAGCCTCACACCATGAACAGCAGCAAGTACCAGAACTACGCAAAAACATTCAAAAATACAAAAACTACAAGTGCTGAAATTAGCTGCCACTTGAGTGCAAAACACCTATGTGGACTATACATTAAAATGAATTTCAAAAACTTTTAAAAATGCTATTTTAAATGCCTCTGCTACTCCACTCTTACTGACTGATTTAACACTAGGCCAGCCGAAACCGGAAGCTCCGCCCATAATCGTTCCTACAGTGGCACCTCAGGAATATGGTGAATATAGAGATCAGTACCCATATGCGGAAGTAGAGGGGGTGTGACATGGGCTGGGATCTGGGAAAGCTGTCACACAGACAGCAACACATGCCCAAATAAGCAACTATACATTAAAAAACAAGCCCAAAAGCCCGCAACCCGCAACTGACAAGATTTGCAAGCAACTTTAGAAAAAAAAACAAGCCCAAAGCCGCTTATAATAAGTGGACTTGGCAACACTGCACAGCAGTCCTGTGTACACTAATACCGTAATACCAGTAGTGCAAGTTCAGTGCGATAGAGGGGGTGCAGACAGTGACAGTCTGGAATGCACATGATCAGTAGTGCAATAACAGACAGCACCAGGTGTGGCATTTGTGCAGATGGTTGTAGTAAAGTGCAAAGACTTACAGCAGCAGGATGTAGTATTGTTGGTGTGCTGAGTCCTTCTGTGCAAGCAGCTGAGGTAGAATTATTGTGTGGGTGTTACCGTCCAGGGGCAGGGGGCTTTGTAAGTATGCTTTATAACAATACCATATGTTAAAAAGGAGATGCTCTTAACCAATGAAGTTAAGAGCATCACACCAAGTGCGTTCAATACTTATTCCCCGTGTCATTCCACATTACTAAATATAACTTGTTTGGTGAACACAGTTGCCTTGATTTCTTTGTATGTATGGATTACTTGGGTTGTTACTGATATCTGGTGAAAATCTCAGGTCAATGGCTCCATCAGAAATGTGTTTAATGAAAAAAATGTTGAGGTGTTCAATACTTCTTTTCCACGCTGTATGTACCCTCAGCTCTTGCCTCTTTGTGTTTGTCCACGCAGTGTTGCAGTGGTTCAGGCAGTTTCCTTCCAGAAGAAGAGTCTGTCCTACATGTTGCTGGTGAATCCCGGGAATCTGTTTAGCATCAACCAGGAGAGTGGTGCGCTCAGCCTCACCAGGACTGTTGACTATGAGAGCGGTCACAACCTCCACACCCTCCAGGTCCGAGCATCTGAACCCGATACCGGCCTCAGCAGCGTGGCAGAGGTAAACCTACCGCACCAAGCCCACAAAAACAACCCCCCCCCCCCCAAAACTAATGTTTATACAAAAACTTCCAGATTTTGTATTGTGTGTATGCCAAAACCAGAAAAAAAAGCTTAAACTATATACAGCCATGTGAAAAAATTAGGATACCCCATTAAATATTCAGTTCTTTATTAAGAAATGTTTACATATTTATATCTAACCTTGTTTTTGTTTTTATTTGCATTTTTTAATGTTTATTTTAGCCACTGTAAGTGGGAATGAATGTGGGGGTGTCCTAAAAATGATGGGGGGTGTCCTAATTTCTTCCTCACTATTTGTTTAGAATTATATTTTACAGAAAATCTGAAAAAAGTCTTTAATTCATTTTTAATTGTTTAGTTGTATTACATGAATCTCCCAGTATTTTAAACATTGATATTAAAGATCCATATGTCCAAATATGTAAAAATAACCACACAGGCTTATACAGGGTATCCTAATTTTTTCACATGACTGTATGCTATAGTGTGTAAGCAGGATCCAAAGTCATTGTCAGTGATGAGAGTTTTAGTGTGCACTTCCTAGGAATAGTGTTAAAAGAAAACAGCAATGGAAAATGATAACATATAAGTTACCTTAAACATACCGATTTAATAAGCATTCACTTCATGCAAAATCAGTTGCATCCACACTATTTGAATAAATGACTACATAATACGCCTCTCTGTGTTGGCCCTGCAATGGACTAGTGATCTGTCCAGGGTGTGCCCCGCCTCTCACCCGAAGATGCTGGGATAGACTCCAGCTCCACCGTGACCTGAATAGGATTAAGCAGTTGAAGATGAATGAATCCAGAATGCAACTTATATGCTTTGTGACAACACATAAGAAGGAAGTAGTCAGTTTTCCCATGAGCAAGTTCTTCATTTCCTGAAGTCGGAGCCATGAATGAATGAATGATTGAATGAATCTTTATTTCGGATAGATTAAAAGTAAAGATTAAAAAGAAACAGAATAATATAACAAAGGGGAAAAAAATCCAACAAGGTCAAATTAGACAATAACTCCTCTGATTATACAGTTCAGCATAAGTTATCTGAAATGGGTGATGGCTGAAGCCGCAGCTTATATTGCCCACCCATATTCCATCCAAGAATTCAAAAGAAAAACAAAACAAGAGCGATTACAATTCAGAGCAAAGCTAAGACAAAACGTGACAAAAAACTAAGCAACAACACAACGCAGACTGGATATGACAATCCTTATGTGATTTTACATGTCATCTAGTATATATGTTAGGATTATTTCTTCCTTTAGTTTTTGTTTAAATTGTCCAAGCGTTGCACATGATTTTAATTCAGGTCCAAAATCGCTCCATAATCTGACTCCTTGCACTGAGACACAGTGTTGCTTGGTGGTAGTTCTCACTGAAGGTTTTTGAAATATACATGTTCCTCTGAAATGATATTGTTTCTCCCTTATTTGGAACAGCTTTTGGATATTTGCGGGCAGTGATAGATTCTTCACTTTAAACATTATTACTGCAGTTTTAAAGTCAGCCAGATCTTTCAACTTGAGAGCTTTTAATTTAAGAAAAAGTGGGTTTGCTGGTTCCCTGTAAGCAGCTTTGTTTATTATTCTAATAGCTCTCATTGTTCAGTTCTGTAGCTAAAATGAGAAACTACTGACACCACCTGCGCGATGCTGGAGATTGAGTCTGCCCCATCACTGACTTAGATAGTCACAGTAGAGACGGCTGAATGACGTGGACAACTGACATGACAGTGACCCTGTCAGCTTCGCGAGAGTGTAAAATGTAAGAGGGGAAAGGACTGGGTGACCACGATACTGGTGACAGAGCTTTCAAAATAAAAGCAGAGGGATTGTGCACTCATCATTTAATTAGTTTTTCCCCATGAAAAATAGACTAAAATAAAATAATTCTAAGCTGGTAATTAAAATATATCTGCAGTCTGTCCAGATAGTCGATATGTGGTAAATCCTGGACTAAAATGAAGCATTATTTGCCTAAGCTTTATATTTGCATGTTCATGTCAGTGTTGCCATCTAAGCACCTGTAACTAGACTTGGTTTAGACTGAGAAGAAATACAGTCTGATCATCTTCGTATTGTCATTGCAGAATTATGTGCTGATAGGCTTTAGAGGGTGGACATTTGGTTTGGAAATAGTTTATTGGTCCTGCTGGCTGGTCTAGACTGATGAGCATTTTAAGTGTTGCTCACACATCAAGACAGACTCGACTCCTACAGTAAATTCATGCAGCGGTCTTTGGAGTGTCGTGGTGTGAATTTAAAGGTCAGCGCAGTATTGTAAGTGGCATCACAGCGCTTCACCCCCTGATAAACAGAATAAAGCCACGCTAACAGTGGCACCATTTGTCATCGCACACATTTGAAAATATTTGCGGGTGTTGACCTTGTCTGGGGAGTGCACCGGTTACTGATAAAAAGTCATTAATTTTAAATGGGATAAAGTGCTGCTGATGAATCTGCCACACTGATGCAACTGTTCCATTTGCTGTTTATTGACTTTTTGTGTTTATTTTGCATTAAAACTAAAAACCAACTGCTGAGGATCTCGTGATGAAAATGCAGTGAAACACCAGTCCAACGCCATGTCCAGAAGTCTCAGTAATAATGTGATCACCTTTGGATTAGCGGTTTAAAGTGTCTTTTTAAATACGCTGCTCCTGCAACAGCGCAGATGCGAGCTTAGCACACCAAAACACTACGTATACTTTGAGTAGAAAATGCAGAAATCTGGCTTCTGACTGCTGCTTTTTATTCAGTTCACTTTTCCCAACAGATATCCACATCTGTTTGCATTAACACACATCCAGGCATGCACACACTCACATAGAGGAATCCATTATCACCTGCTCTCAGTGTCCAGATGGCTGAGACAGAATGAGAATAGCTGCTAAACTACCAGTGTCCCCCAAAGGCCACTGATGCTCTATAAGCTTGACTGGCTAATTCACTCTAAAGGCCCTGTGTGTGTGTGTGTGTGTGTGTGTGTGTGTGTGTGTGTGTGTGTGTGTGTGTGTGTGTGCGCAGCTTTTTCAGCAGTTTATATGTATTCCATCTAATAGCACGTTTCTTTATTTTCTCTTCCTTTTGGCTTAATGAGATATTTGGAAACTACCTCTTCATTCTTCTATCCACAGCTTTATATGGATGGTTGCTGTCAAGAGTAAGAGTCTGATAATCATTGTAATTATTTCATCTAATGTGTGCAGTATATAATTTATTGGCAGGCCGTTTATAAACACACCTTCCTAGCCAGCATGTCCATGTGGGACACACTATAGGTAAAACTGGGCAGTCTCATGGGGCCCAGTGGGTTTGTCCCATCTGTTTTTGCCCACATGGACTTTACCTGTGGTGCCAATGTTATCGAAACCTGCTCGCCTGCACTGAACCCATGTGGGACCCATATTGGGTTAAAAGAGATAAGCAGAATGCGTTGGGCCCACGACAGCCCAGATTAACCTGTGGTGTGACCCCCATGGACATGCTGGCTGGGTTAGTATGTATGGGTTGCACATTCTCTTGCAGCAGTGAAAACAAATAGAACAAATATTAATTAGTTTATTTTAGCCATCTGCTCTGGAAAAAAATTATGGTCTAACCCGACAAGAGCGGTGAAGTGTGAGCTAGGGCTGCACGATTATGGTCAGAATGATGATCGCGATTATTTTGATCAATATTGAAATCACGATTATTAATCGCGATTATTCATTAACTTTAGGAAAAACACAGATTACATAAAATTAATTTTTTTTTATTCATCCTACTTACCAATTGTTGAATGAAGCTTGTGGCCAAAGCACTGGAGCCTTGTCCATTCATTTAGAGAAGCTGCCTTGACGACATATTCTGCTTGACCATAGGCCAGTCGTAGTTGCAAAGTACTCAACAGTTGTGATATCCATCTGTATTTTTCATACAGCACAGGTCATGCAACTTTGGAGAATCACGTGTGGATCGCGTATTTCTTGTCCGGTGTTTTGACCATATTTTTGAAGTCTCCATTGCTCATACAGTATTTAGTGGACACATAAAACACTACTGCATCAGTTATTTTAGCGTGTCTTTGGGAGGCGTATGGATATGGTGAACCTCTTGCAGGGTTGATGCTATGATTGTCTGGGTCAGTGCCAGATACAGACTGTGATTTAGTGAAGTGACATTCACTTTAGCCTTCAAGAGTTCATCATACTTGTGTTTATGGTGTTTTTTCAGGTGGCTGAATAAGTTAGTTGTGCTGCCCTGCGGCGCAGACGCAGCTGTATGGCACTCTTTGCATATAACTTCTTTTTAAGTCAGCATCACTCGCCCTGAATCCAAAACACGTCCAGACAACGGATGATGATCCTTTCGAGGCACTAGCTCCTCACTTCCACGTGTTGCCGTACTGCCACCTTCTGCTTTCAACATCTGGTTTGTGTTTCACCATCACGCCTGTCCACTATTGAAAACTTAAGGCTGCCGCTACAGGGTGCGCTCGCTCGTCAGTTCTGCAGCTTAATGTTGCCCTAATGTGTGTTCGCCCCCTGGTGGTCGGCTGGCTGTTGGTTGAGAAAATGCTTGATTTGATATGTAGCAGAGCCCACATTTTAAATGTTAATATTGCCGCCAATCACGTTAAATTAATCGTGGCAGCCAAAATCATGATTGCAATCAAAATTTGATTAATTGTGCAGCCCTAGTATGTGCTATAGATGATATATATTGACAAATTGCACATAAAATGCCTTTATTTCATGCATCCAAAAATACAGTTATCAATTCTGTCCTATTTTTTAGCATTTTTCTCCATATACATACCATTCTATATGCATATTTCTCCATTATTCACTTTATTTCTCTTCAGAGCTCCTCATGTGTAGGCTGGCACTTACAAACTTGTAATGTGTGATGTAATTTACTTACTAACAAATTGTGCAAATTACTGCTTCACAATAATTAACCTAATTTCACATCCAAAATCCTACACTGTACTACAGGTACATCTCAAAAAATTAGAATATCATGAAAAAGTTCAATATTTTTTGTCACTCATTTCAGAAAGTGAAACCCATATATTATATAGATTCATTACACATAGAGTGAAATATTTGAAGCCTTTATTTCTTGAAATTTTGATGATTATGGCTTACAGATAATGAAAACCCATAATTCAGTGTCTCAGAAAATTAGAATATTACATAGGATCAATGAAAAAAGGATATTTTAAACATAAATACCAGGCTTCTGAAAAGTATGTTCATTTCTATGCACTCAATACTTGGTTGAGCCTCCTTTTGCATGAATTACTGCATCAATGCGGCGTGGCATGGAGGCGATCCGCCTGTGGAACTGCTCAGGTGTAATGGAAGCCCAGGTTGCTTTGATAGCGGCCTTCAGGTCATCTGCATTGTTGGATCTGGTGTCTCTCACCTTCCCCTCGACAATACCCCATAGATTCTCTATGGGGTTCAGGTCAGGCGGGTTTGCTGGCCAATCAAGCACAGTAACACCATGGTCATTGAACCAGCTTTTGGTACCTTTGGCAGTGTGGGCAGGTGCCAAGTCCTGCTGGAAAATGAAATCAGCATCTCCATAAAGCTTGTCAGCAAAAGGAAGCATGAAGTGCTCTAAAATTTCCTGGTAGATGGTTGCGTTGACTGTGGACTTCAGAAAACATAGTGGACCAACACCAGCAGACGACATGGCAGCCCAAATCATCACTGACTGTGGAAACTTCACACTGGACTTCAAGCATCGTGGATTCTGTGCCTCTCCATTCTTCCTCCAGTCTCTGGGACCTTGATTTACAAATGACATGCAAAATTTACTTTCATATGAAAAGAGGACTTTGGACCACTGAGCAACAGTCCAGTTCTTTTTCTCCACAGCCCAGGTAAGACGCTTCTGATGTTATCTCTGGTTCAGGAGTGGCTTGACGCAAGGAATGCAACATTTGTAGCCCATGTCTAGGATTCGTCTGTGCGTAGTGGCTCTCGATGCACTGACTCCAGCCTCAGTCCACTCCTTGTGAAGCTCCCCCAAATTCTTGAATGGATTTTTCTTGACAGTCCTCTCAAGGCTGCGGTTATCCCTTTTACTGGTGCACCTTTTCCTACCACAGTTTTTCCTTCCACGCAACTTTCTACGAATATGCTTGGCTACAGCACTCTGTGAACAACCAGCTTCTTTAGCAATGACCTTTTGTGGCTTACCCTCCTTGTGTAGGGTGTCAGTGACTGTCTTCTGGACTTCTGTCAAGTCAGCAGTCTTCCCCATGATTGTGTAGCCTATTGACCCAGACTGGGAGACCATTTAAAGGCTCAGGAAACATTTGTAGGTGTTTTGAGTTAATTAGCTGATTAGGGTGTGACAACATGACTTTCCAATATTGAACTTTTTCACAATATTCTAATTTTCTGAGACCTTGAATTTTGGGTTTTCATTATCTCATTTCATTTCATTCATACCCAGTGTCCATAACACTGGGTATGAATGTGTATAAATGTATAAAAATGTTCGGTGGTGGCCGGAAAGGCCGTTGGCGCAGATTGGCTGCCACGTTTCCGTCAGCCTGCCCCAGGGCAGCTGTGGCTGCAGAAGTAGCTTGCTACTACCATTGTCTGTCTGGAGTGAATGAATAATGTACCTATTTGTAAAGCGTCTTTGAGTATATATGATAAAGTGCTATATAAATCCGATGCTTTATTATTATCATTATTATTATTTTTTTATCTGTAAGCCATAATCATCAAAATCTCAAGAAATAAAGGCTTGAAATATGTCACTCTGTGTTCGTCGTCGTCGTTGTCGGCCTCCGTCGGTCTATGATGACCATGGAAGAGAATCCTAAACGTCTACTCTCTGTGTAATGAATCGACAATACATGGGTTTCACTTTCTGAAATGAGTGACAAAAATTATTGAACTTTTTCATGATATTCTAGTTTTTGAGATGTACCTGTAGTCATTATTTACTGTGAAACTATGTGCTTAACATCTTGGGGTGCCCAGTTTGTGGTATCATGTATACCATGATGAGCAACTCTCTTTGGATGCCCATGAGTGTGTCAGGGTGTGGACTTAGCATATTCTCTCTGCTGGGTCCAAATAGCGCATCCTCATCATCTCTTGCCTCCAATTTGCTTCTCAGGTTGTCCTGGCAGTGCTAGCTCAGAGCGGTTTAGCAGTTCAGTTTAAAGTTAGATGAGACAGGTGAACAAAAACAAAATGTGCTCTCCTTTCACTTCCTCTGTTGCCACTTGGCTTAGCTTTCTTCTGTCATCATCAAGTCGTACAGCTCTCGCTGCGAACAAGTCTCAACCCCCCTTCACATCACGTAATAGCTGAGCTAGTGTATATTTACAATAAATCATCTAGATTGTTATTGAATAAGCAAAACACATTTGGCATCTTCACTTATCAATCAGAAACTTGGTGCATTTTAGGACAAAAAGAAAGTGTTTGTTTTCATCACCATTACCTACCTATGGTGTTGCGATACTTGCAATACTTGCATGAGAACTTGCAGTATTTAGCTTTAAGGGGGACAGCAATTAAGAATGCTTACACTCTGGCAATAGCTGTGAAAAACAGACTGCCAAGATAGCCCAAATAATTTCTCCATTTGGAACAAAAGTTAGATTAAAGGTTTTGGTCAATAGTTTTTTTTTCTCATAGATTCTTAAGTCCTGTTCACTCAGGTGTAGTGATAATTGTGACATCTCATGTCTTTCCTATCTTGTAGACACTGAAAAGTTGTCCCTGTTTTTCTGTCACACAAATCAAGTGCCGCAGACAATAAAAACAGCTGATTGCACAGCATGTAATTACTATTGTCAGTAATAATTGATTACTATTCGCACCACAGAACTGAGGGCAATTTGTAATTTATGTCTTTCATCTTTCAAGGTTGATTACTTCTTTTATTTTGTATTCGTCTTTTAGAATTGAGATTGTTCTGGCTTAGAATATCCACATTCATCTATTGGGTCTCAAGTGAAAAAAAATAAGCAATTTTCTTACTGTTTACTCTTGAATCTTCTAGGCATTCAGTGCATGTTTACCAAAGCAGCCGTGCATCTAAATCCTCTCTGCATGCCCCTCCTCTGCCCCGCTGTTATTACCGAACAGGTGGTGTGTCGAAGGTTCAGGGTTGTAGAGGAAATCTGTGCTCAAGCGGTCACGTCTGCAGCCTTACCAGTTAAATCAAACTTTATCAAAATAGAGAACAGCTTTGTAGCTGGAGCTCAGGAGTTTGAAATAGTGGGTGAACTTGACAGGAGCCAGTAAAAGGTGGTGACGTAGATGCTCAGGACTGAGGACGTTTAAAGGACAGAGAGAAACAGAATGGAAATAGGAATCCATTATGCAGCAGGAGACATTCATCTTCATAATGCTACCATGACACTGTGAAAAACATGGTCATTGATCTACTAAAGCCAAAACCTGTTGGTCTAAGTAACAACAGGGCAATTATTCAAATCTCATGACTGTAAATATGAATATTTATTCACCCTATGTCCATTATTAATTAATGATCTTGGACTTGAATCTTACAATTAATTACTTGTGACAACCAGTATAAATAGTTACCAAATTTATAGAACCTGCTGGCAATGTAGATGTTAACTAGCTAAATCGATATGTTTGGGTGACAGGTGTAGTTTCATTTATTATGAATAGTTAATGACACTAAAGGCAGTGTATTGTGTTTAAAATAGTACTTTGACAACTGCAAAATGACAAAAACAGCATTCAGAGTGGATGTTTTGAGCCTTTCCTTTTTACCCCACAGTTTTCTACCACACCAGCCCTATTCAAATGTCGTCTGGTGATACCGATTCCCTCACAAGAACTGTGTTGAAGTACAGTAGAATTTAGGTAGACAAAACAGAGGACGGTTGTTGTGAGTAGATCAAAACTGTGTTTTTGTTGAAATAAAGGAAGCAGGAGTTTGAGGAGCTGCTGCTCCCCCACATTGAAAGGAGCCAGTTGAAGTGGTTTGGGCATCTGATCAGGATGCCTCCTGGACACCTCCCACTTGAGGTGTTTTGGGCACGTCCCACTGAGAGGAGACAGAAGTAGCGGCAAAACAGTAGCTTGCAGTTAGCTGCTGTGGCGCACTGCAGGGGAGAGGCAGGGCGGTGACAAGTAGAAATGGGTATGTCTTTTAAATCCCGGTATGAAACAATACAATTTCATATCGCATCACCAATACAGTATATACTGTATCATCATATCGCACAGCCCTATATAGTAACAACTTGTGTATTTGCCTGCAGTTAAAATGTGGCATAGAAATGGCCAATGTAAATATTGAAGAATTCTTGCCTGTTTCGCTTGATTTTTTTTTTTTGCAAAAGCTTTTAGGCAGATTACTTGTTGACTTCTTCATTGTGTTGTGTTTTTTCCTCCCTCCATAAGCTTCATGCTGAAATGGATATGAATATGAGATAATTATTTGAAATATGGATAATAGTAGCGAGATTCTCCCTCCAGGTGGTTGTCCACATAACAGATGAGAATGACTGCTCCCCGGAGTTCCTCCACTCCATCTACACCAGGGACAACATACCTGAGAGCGTCGCACCTGGAACCTCACTGCTGCAAGGTAGCACACACATACACACACAAACACACCTACACCCACAACACACATACACACACACACACACACACACACACACACACACACACACACACACACTGATGTCTAAAGCTGGATCTAGTAAGCTATTTGCCCTCTGCCAGTGAACACCACACCAGCACATTACACCTGTGGTTAGATTGTGTGTGTGTGTGTTTCTAGGTGCATGTTCACAAGTCTGTGTGTCGGAGCCATCTGTCACGGCTGCTGGTGACTGGTTGAGATCAAACAGTCCAACTTCAGCAAGGCTTTGCTCTTATTAGGCCGACAGCCAGCGCCACATACTCAGTCACACTTGCAGACACATTTTTGCTTCTATCTTTGGGAGTCCTGTTGCCCTTGTTCAAATAATGCGTTGACAGTTCTTACCTTAAACAAACTCTTGAACTAAGTCCAAACTTTCCATCATTTGTTTTGAGATCTATTCCATGTAGGAATGGAAACCCACTTTAGCATCCTGACTTCCTGACATTCTGCTGTATGTCCCAAACTCAATAAGGTTGTCACAGAGATAGAAATGCAACTACACACTTGTACAACATTTAAAGGTTCAATTTACTGCACTTTTTCCACATGTGGACTGTTCCCACAGGTCTTAATGAAATGTCTTTGACATGCTTTGGTCACATTGCCTTTAACTGTTTAATTATTGCAGCATCGTTAGCCACGGTTACATGTGCAAAATTTCTTCAATCTGATTACAATTCAGATCAGAACTTTACTGTTTGTATGGATCCTGAAAAAGCTGATCCGATTAGGACGTGCGTTTCCATGTGTCACACGTTTGAACGGATTAAATCATTTTGACATGCACACAATTATTCGACATTCTGGAAATAGTAGAAGAAGAAGCAACTTCCGATGTAAATAAACCCCGCTTTGTGTCTTTCTCTTTTTGAAATGGACCTGTATTGTGTTATTCAGACTGTACTTTTGCTTCTGCTGGTCTCCGTAATGAAGCTAAAAGTCCAGCAGTACATACTTCTGCATATGACGAACAGAGGGAGACAGCAGGACGATACAGACCAGTTTGGTTTTACTCCCACCATGTTTTCCGCTAGCTGCTGTAAAGGCGGAAATACGTCACGTCGACATGTGGCTGACGTACAGACATGTGCTGTAAACATATGTTCTACCCAAACTTTGGAATAAGTGTTTATATACGCACCAATCGGATTAACAATCGGCATAACCCACCCATCTCAATTGGAAAGAAATTTTGATCCGAATGAGTGTGATCGGGTCGGAATATTCAGATTGGCGTGTTTACATGAAGCATTTTTATTCTGATCATGCTTTTAATCCGGTTACTTGCGTCCATGTAAACATGGCTATTGTAAATCATCTTTGGCAGCCTTCCTCAGAATGGCTCGGTTCAGTGCATGTCTCTAACTGCTTATGAGCCCCAGTTCACCCCACACTCCCTCTTATGTCACTTAGGATGCTGCTAATATTGCTGGCTAATGTTAGCTGGCTAGCTCTTAGCTCGGGTAGCAAACACAGCCTGAGCCAGCTAACGTAATTCTGTCTTAAAGAATGGATTAAATAAAGCATCCTTGGTGGACAGGGGTGTGTGGTTTCAGTGGTCGATAGGATATGACTGGTCTCCGGAGTAAAATAAGCACAGAAAGTACCCTGAAGGAGTTAGTTGAAAACTGTTCACAGTTGCTAGCCATCTTTGGTCCTGGTCAGAGTAAAATAGTAAAATAAGCTAAAATAGCATCAAAGAGCAATATATATGGTGACGTCTTGGCAGAGGAGCAAGGATTCCAGTCAGGGTGGATAGAATTTGTAGGGAAAAAAGTGATCAGAAAGTGTTTCCTCTGCCTTAAAGACTTGGGCGTGGTGGCAGTGTTTTTTGGGGTTTTTTTGGGGTGGGGGAGAGATTGTGATGCAAGTGGAAAAATGACAAAACACATGACACTCAAAGGGGGAAAAAAACTCATTCATAATACTGTAGTAATTTACTTATGCGTACTTAAATTATATGATCAGAGGTGGGTATAGTAGCCAGAAATCGCACTCATGTAAAAGCAGTGTTATCTTATGAAATTAATAATTAAGAGTAAAAAAAACAAAATTACTAGTTGAACTGAATAAGAGTACAAAAGCACCCACTTAACAAATACTTGAGTAATGACTTTAGTCTTGAAGATTTGAGGTTTTTCTCCTAAATTTTCTTGTAGTTTTCTACTTTTTCCTCTGTAAATTTGTTTTTATCTAAATTTGCAACTATTTTCCTCATAAATTTGTAATTTCCTCGTAAAATTATGACTCTTCTTGCACATTTGAGTCTTTATTATTGGCTGTGGCGCAGGTGTAGTGTGGCCGACTACTGATAGGCGGGTCAAGGGTTTGATTCCCACTCTGTCTGCAGTCTGCATGTCAAAGTGTCCTTGAGCAATACACTGAACCCCAGTTTCTCCTGGAGGGTCAGGCCAGTGCCTGTGCATGGCAGCTCTGCTGCCATCGGTGTGTGGATAACAAGATCTGTAAAGAGCTTTTGTCATCTAGAGATGAGAAAAATCGCTATATAAATGAATGTCTTTTACCATCATTAATTTGTGGATTATTTTATGGCTAATTTTTTGTCTATTTTTATATTGAAATTGCTGTTTTACTTGCTGGTAAGTACTTACTGGTTTTTAATTACTGGTAAAATTGTAGACTGTTTTCTCATAATTGAAACTTTTGATCATAATTTCACAGAGCTAGAATAGAACAATAATTTCAACTCTGATTTCAAAAAAGAAAAGTATTAGTAAAATTATATTTAATTAAATAAAATTAACTGAAACAACCAAAGACGTACAGTGTTTCTGTTTTAATATTTATATGTATTTACAGTTTTTAGAACACTCATAGCCAACCATACAACAGGAAAAAAAACCTCCCATACTTTGAAATCCAAATATTGGCCAGTTTAGTTTGTCTAAAGTCTGAATGTTAAAGGATCTAAGTCACTGACTTCATGAATTTCAGTCGTAACTCTCTAGGTACATAATAATGAACATAAATTTGTTAATAGTGTAGTGGTTAGTGAAGTAAATCCCCAATTATTCAGTTATCCTTTCCTCTGCCTCAGTTAGCCTGCATATCAAACCTAACCCCACCTGTTAGCTTAGCAACTCATTGTCCCTGTTAGTGGGTTGAGACCACAATAAATGCCTCCACAGTGGATACATAAATAAAATGAAACAACAGGCTTGATAATTGCTATTTAATAATGGCGGGCAAATCTGCCAGAATGACTGACAGCTTTCAGGTTTTTTTTCTGTCACTGCTATAAATGACAATAAATCATCATGTAGATATGACTGAACTTAGTGTTTGTAGAGAAAAACCTGATGGACTCGGCTGAATCATATAGTCATCAAATCAAATCATCATAGCAGTCTGTTGTGGGTGACAATGACTGTTTCATTTAGGTCTGATTAGATTCCTCCACGCTGCTCTGTCCTTCACCTTCTGCTGCCAGGAACTCCTGTCTATATCCAACTTCTTCAAGTTTCTTTTTACAGTGTCTTTAAATCTGAGCCTTGATCTACCCTGATTGCGTTTGCCCTTGCATAACTGTGAGTAGAGTAACTGCCGAGGGAGACGCTGGTGATCCATCCTCTCAACATGTCCGAGCCATCTCAGGTTCATCTGTATTAGCATGTCCTCCACTGATGGTAGACCAGCTCATTTCAACACTTCTATGTTGGTTATCTTGTCTTTCCATGAGATGTTCATTATGGCTCGAAGGTGTCTCATGTACGTGTGGTTTCTTTACCTGCACCCTGTAGACAGTCCAAGTTTCAGCACCGTATAATTGAGTAGCCAGTACTGTCGCTCTGTACACTTTGCATTTCACACGGATAGACACATATCGATTGTTCCACAGTCTCTCCCTCAAGTTTCCAAACACAGCACTCGCTCTTCCCATTCTGAGAGGTAGTTCATCCTCCAGCCTAGCATTCTCTGAAACAGTACTCCCAGGATACTTGAAAGTCTTACAACTGACTAGTGGCTCTGTACCAATGCTGATCTTTTCTGGTAGTGATGTTGATAACTGGAACTTTGGTGGTTGATAAAGGCACTCTGTCTTCTTGATGTTGATTTTGAGGCTGAATTGGCTAGCTGCTCTTGCAAATTTCTCCACTAAAGATTGCATATCTTCCACATTGTGTGCAACTAGAGCACTGTCATTGGCAAAGACCATTTCTCTTACTACCTTTATCGATGTCTTACTCTTGGCTTTAAACTGTGCCACATTGAACAAGATAAGCCTTTATTAGTCCCACAACGGGGAAATTCCAGGATTGCAACAGCACAGGGATAGCAACACTCAGAGCATCAAAAGAGAGAGGAAGGGGAAAAAAAAACTCGGAATCGAGCCGCTGTTGCAAAAGGCAGCCGACTGGTGTGGCGCCGAGAGACTATTAACAGTGGTATACAAACGTTATAAAAATTACCTCGATAAATCAGTGTGTTAAGTATAATTTTAAAAAATGAACTTATGATATAATGCTGTTTACACTGAAATGAGCTGCCTTCATATTCTTCCTCCTCATTTTGTACAAGTGTAAAAAATAATTTTCATATGATAAGTTGATATATTAATTATCCTTAGAGGCCTAGTGAATTTACACTGAAACGATAATTAAACTGGACGTCTGTCGTAAGCTAGTCATGCTACAGCAGAGCGACGCCGCTCAGTTCAAACCAGACCACGCTTCCTCAATGTCAGCCATCTTTAACAGTTGTCAACGTGTCGTCAGTGAGGTTACACAGCTTCTCTTCAAATGCACAATTGCAAAAACCCCACTTTATAATCTATATTATTCCCATAAAAAATAAGACTTAATTTATAGCAATAATGTAAAATGAATCTCATCTCCCATCTGTTGACGCCGTTAACAACAAGTCTGCTTCTTTCCTTGTTTGAATGTATACTCCTTCTGAAGTGTCTTTGAAGGCCACCTCAAGCATGGCTGCCAGATATAGCGAGAAAAGTGTAGGCGCCAGCACACACCCTTGTTTCACCTCATTGCTTATCGAAAAGTCTTTAGACACTGAACCACTCATTGCCACGTTTGCTTGCATACCTGTATGGAGTGCCTCGATCGGCTGACAAACTTCTCTGTACAGCCATATTTCTTGAGTACCTGCCAAAGTCCTTGTCGCGATACAGTATCGAAGGCTTTACTGAAGTCAATGAAGACTACATTAAAGCGGCATGTTCTGTTCGATGCACTTTTCTTGAACCTGTTTCAAGCAGAAAATCATGTCCATTGTGCTTCTTCCACTTCTAAAGCCGCACTGGGCTTCCGGTAGTACATTCTGCGAGATGTGTTCATTGAGTCTGTTCAGTAGTACACGTGAGAGAATTTTACCAACAGTGGCTAGCAGTGATGAATGACAAATAAATGACAGAATAAGAAGGGTAAAATGTTGGTTCATGTTCATTTAGAAAGCTTTATTTAAAACCTGGACTCAGTCTTTACAAACAACAAAATGCTCTGAACCAATGAAAGCTTCAAAACATAAAACTATTAAAGTGTGGAGTGAATCACATTGGTGTTTTGATATGAGCGCCAACACAGTGTTTCTAATCACTCTGCTTCAGGAAGCGTGAGACAAGCTCCGAAGCATCTGTATCATTTGCCCATCACTACCTTCACTGTTTACATACCTCTTCTGCTTTTTTCTCCATTGAAAGTATGCTCATGCTTCACTCTGGCATCAGGGGAGCGAGTACATGGATTCAGTTTTGTCTCAGACAGCGACACTAGACACACTGCCAGCTGTCGGCTGGAACTGAGAGCGTCACACTGCAGAATTCTGACCGCACCCAATTCCGGGAGTGACTGTTTTGACTTGTGTTGCTTGCGTGTGTGCTTGCGGAGTGACGTTCCTCAATTTCTTTTCTTAGCAAAAATATATATGTCAGGGGTGGCAAACATCCGGCTCTCATGCCGCATGTGGCTCTTTTCTCAGTTTTTTTTTTTTTTTTAAACTGGCTCCTGTGCGAATCTTTTTTTTTTTTTTTTTAATTTTCTTAGCATGGCATCTCAATTTTTGACATGGCAGGCCACCACACAGAAATGTTACCAGCAGAAACCCTGGCTCAAAACTGGCCTAAACAGTTAAGCTAAAAATAGACTGACTACAACTGCCAAGCCAAGCTAAACGGTTCATCTACCATCATGACAAAACTAAAACAAAATAAGCCAGAATGACATGACAATATCTGTGACTTAGTGTCATGATTCAGGGCAAGTGAGGCTCAAACGCAGAGCTGCCAAAACGAACACTCAGACACATGTAAAAAAATTCACCAGTTTATTGTGAAAACAAAACTAACACACAACTCTAAATAAAAACGCATAACTAAGGAAAAAAGCAACACAAAAGCACACACTTAAATTAACACAAAACTGGTGCCCACTGGAGCGCGTGTAGCCTACGGGAAAAGTGCAGACAGAAGTGATTAGGGACAGAATCTCCCGAAGGGGAGAATAATAATGGGAAAGCACTCTTACTTGGAGAGCAGAGGAGCCCGGCAGGGAACTCCTGCATGGACCAGGGGAACGGGGGAAAAGGCAGTGACCTGGGTGGATGTCTGGCGTCTTCTTGGTCAGGCGAGTGTGATCAGCTCCAGAGTACGCACCTGCGGGTGGCAGCAAACCTGGGAGACAGAAGGACACGGGAGTTAAACACAGACCAACCAGAGTGGATAACGTTTTAAAAGCTTGAATGTTTTGCGGTGGCAAACCTAACGATCCAGCGATTGGGTGCTCCACACACTGGCTCTTAAATACGCTGGGTAAGTGGGATGCAGCAGGTGTATAGTCACGCAGGTGTGTCTGATCCTCCAGAGCCGAGACAACAGGAACAGGAGGGGAGGGGGAGCACGCTCGCCGGATCATCACACTTAGTGAAGCAGGTGGCAACAGGGATGTCTGTTAGTGTGACTGGAATTTAAAGAAAATAACAATATAAACTATGCTTAGTTCTGAAGGTAATGCTTCATAGGTGGAGTTAGGCAGTGGAGTTGGGCGGTGCGGTGGCCCAGTGGTTAGCACTGCGCCAGCACAGCAACTCACCCTTGGCCATGGGATCCCTGGTTTGATCCCAGCCCCTGACCAACAGTGATCTGTGTGGAGTTTGCATGTTCTCCCCGTATCTGCGTGGGTTTACTCCGGGATTTCTCCGGTTTCCTCCCACAGGCCAAAAACATGCAGGTTAGGTTAATTGGAGACTCTAAAGTGGCCCTAGGTGTGAATGTGTGTGTGAATGGTTAAGGGATAGCGCCGTACCGTGGCTGCTTCATCCATCCAGGTGGATGCCCTCAATTTCCCCTCTGGGGATCAATAAAGTATACAAAATTAAATTTAAAAAAAAATTAGCTTAGCTATGTACTAAGCTATGTACTAAGCTTAGCTATGTATTATGCATAGTAGCACTGAAGCTAACACCTTGATCTCATAGTCTGGGCAAGGACTGAATCATTACAGCCAACAGCATATTGATGGGTTTTAACCAAAGACCGGAGTAATTGTCAGTCAAGTAGGGAAAAAGATCCCGAAAAATCAAAACCGGCTTCTGACAATTCTGACAAAATGTAAAGATATTTCTAAGTGAAGAGAGACTTTAATAGTTTTAATGAAGTCATATGACCCACAAAAGCATTTTAGAACATTAAAACCCACAAACACACCATGTTTGAATGAATGGGACCTTTAATAGGCTACGTTGCACTGCGTACATTGCAGATCTTAATGCTCAGTTCCAATTTTTTTCCAAGATCCGATTTTTTTGTGTGTGGACGTTCACATTATAATTTAAATGCAACCCCCATCAGACTCCAGTATGAACAGTCTACAGCTATGAAGTGACCCACATGCACAGAACGTCAGACACAGCATTGTGTTTACGCAAGTAAATATGAGCTCCAAACGATTAAGGGGGACAGAACTTCTTCACCTTGATGCAGCGCAGCAAAATAAAATGGTAAAATCATTGAGAAATGATTATATACAAAATAAATATGAGCCCAGATTTATTCCTCTACACGTCAGATGACCGCTGTGATCAGCTCTGCTTTAACAAAACTGATCGAAGGAGTACTTTGAAGAGCTGATGAATAAAGAAAATGGGAGAGAGAGGAGGATGGATGAAGAAAATATGGTGAACAAGGAAGTCCCAAGGATTAGCAAGGCAGAAGTGAGGGCAGCTTTGAAGAGGATGAAGAATGGAAAGGCGGTTGGTCCAGATGACATACCAGTGGAGGTATGGAGATGTTTAGTTGAGATGGCAGTGGACTTTTTCACCAGATTGTTTAACACAATCTTGGAGAGTGATAGGATACCTGAGGAGTGGAGAAGAAGTGTTTCGGTACCAATTTTCAAGAACAAAGGTGATGCTCGGAGCTGTAGTAACTACAGAGGCATAAAGTTGATCAGCCACAATATGAAGATATGGGAAAGAGTTGTTGAAGCCAGGTTAAGAGGAGAGGTGACAATCAGTGAGCAGCAATGCAGTTTCATGCCGAGAAAGAGTACTACAGATGCAATGTTTCCTCTAAAAGTGCTGATGGAGAAGTATAGAGAAGGTCAGACGGAGTTACACTTTGTCTTTGTGGATCTAAAGAAAATGTATGATAAGGTGCCAAGAGAGGAAGTGTGGTACTGTATGAGAAAGTCAGGAGTGGCAGAGAAGTATGTGAGGGTGTTGCAGGACATGTATGAGGACAGCGGGACGGTGGTGAAGTGCGCTGTAGTGGTGATGGATGGATTCAAGGTGGGGGTGGGATTACTTCAGGGATCGGCTCTGAGCCCCTTCTTGTTTGCCATGGTGATGGATAGGCTGACAGACAAGGTCAGGCAGGACTCTCCATGTACCATGATGTTTGCAGACGACATTGTGATCTGTAGTGAGAGTAGGGAGCAGGTGGAAGAGAACCTGGAGAGGTGGAGGTATGCTCTGGAGAGAAGAGGAATGAAAGTCAGTAGAAGCAAGACAGTATACATGAGTGTGAATAAGAGGTAGGCGGGTATAACGGTGAAGATGGAAGGAGTAGCGATAATGAAAGTAGATGAGTTTAAATACCTGGGGTCAGCCATCCAAAGCAATGGAATATGCACAAGAGAGGTGAAGAAGAGAGTGCAGGCAGGGTGGGGTGGGTGGAGACGAGTGTCAGGGGTGATTTGTGACAGAAAGCTAGCAGCAAGAGTGAAAGGGAAGATGTATGGTTTGGAGACATGGCGCTGACAAAAAGACAGGTGGAGCTGGAGGTGGCAGACTTGAAGATGCTAAGATTTTCAATGGGAGTGACTAGAAGGGACAAGATTAGAAATGAGTATATCAGAGGGACAGCTCAGGTTGAGCAGTTTGGAACAAAGGTAAGAGAGGCAAGGCTAAGATAGTTTGGACATGTGCAGAGGAGGGATAGTGGATATACTGGACAAAGGATGTTGAAGATGGGGCTGCCAGGTAGGAGGAAAATAGGAAGACCACAGAGAAGATTCATGGATATAGTGAAGGAGGACATGGAGAGGGTTGGTGTTACAGAGGAAGATGCAAGGGACAGACTGAGATGGAGACAGATGATCCGCTGTGGCGATCCCTAAAGGGAGCAGCCGAAAGAAGAAGAAGAAGTGCGGCGAGTACAAGCAGCATAACAGTGGTCCCACACAGGAAGGAGAAGCTGCAAGACACTCCCCCCTCCTGGACTGTGGATCCTCGTAGCCTTGTATCTGGCCATTCCGCTCCACAGTCATGTTGGTATTAACTTTACATTTTAGATATTACAGTAGCCAGGACTCACTGTGTGCCGTTTACAGGGATAAAGGAATTTGCAGGGTCCGGTAAATGTGCCGCTACTGTGTGCCTGTAATGTCTGACGGTTTCATCCCCAACCCCCCCTTCCCAAAAATTTTGAAGTTGTGCAGTCGGAGCCGACGAAATTACGATCCAGTGATAAGGGGAAGAAGATTGATCAAAAAGAGAGCACAAATCAGCTGTGTCTCCCATGCTTGCTGCATCCTCCACTGCAGGATTGTCATGTCTGTCTCACTTCAATGAGGAAAAACTCAGATGAAATGCGACATAACAGTTCAGACTGAGGTCACTTTGGAAAATATCAGATACGTATCCGAATTAGGACCACATATGAAAGTGGCCTGGGTCTGGTGTGAAAAAATTGGATGTGTACTGTGCAGACTGTCATTAAAAAATCAGATATGAGTCACGTGTGCAAAAAAAAATTGGAATTGAGTATTAAAACTTTCAGTGTGAACACAGCCATAATGTAAAAGCTATCATCTTTATATCCTAATGCTAACATTTTATGCTCTTTGTCCTTTGTATCCCCCCCCCCCCCATCACTAGTACAATGAATTTTTCTCTCATCGTTTTCTCACACTTTCTTCCTCTTCATCTTTTCTCCTCTCAGTTCTTGCCCGTGACTGTGACTCTGGTGTGAACTCGGAGATCTCGTACTTCGTTCCCAGCCCTGACTTTAGCATCACATCCGGAGGGGTGGTCAGCCCCGCCCATCGCCTGGACTACGAACGGCCAAATCACATCTACGAGTTTGTTGTCATTGCCGTGGATGCAGGGACACCCCCTCGCACTGGGACAGCATCTGTTCGCATCCGCGTTTCCAACAGCAATGACGAGGCCCCCATCTTCTCCCAGAGCGTGTAAGGCTTTACATTTCTGGCATTTTCTTTCTTAGCATTTTCTGACTTATTTTATTGTTAATGTGACTGTAATAATAGATTCCTGTTGACCCTTTATACTGCGGACTTTTCACACAACACACCACACTGCCATCTACAAATGTTCTCTGATGACTCTGCAATCGTCGGCCTCATCTCCGATGGAGATGATGCAGAGTACAGAGGACTTATCCAGGACTTTGTGGACTGGTGCCATTGGAACTGCCATGCTAGGAAAACTAAGGAACTGGTGGTGGACTGCCACAGGCGAGGACAACCCCTCACAGCACCAGTAAACATTCAGGGAACAGACATTGAGATGGTGACATCCTACAAGTACCTGGGTCTTCATCTGAACAATAAACTAGACTGGTCACACAATACCGACGCACTCTACAAGAAGGGACAGCGCAGGCTGTTCCTACTGAGGAGGCTCAGGTCTTTTGGTGTACAAGGGGTGCTCTTGAAGACATTCTACGACATGGTGGTGGCATGGAGTGGTCTGCTGGGGCAACGGCATCACGGCAGCCGACAGGAAGAGACTGAATAGACTGATCAAGAAAGCTAGCTCTGTCCTGGGGCGGCGCCTCAACCCAGTGGAGGAGATAGGAGAGAGGAGGATGGTGGCTAAGCTGTCATCTCTGCTGGAGTCCAAGTCCCACCCCATGCAGGACACGCTGAACGCACTGAAGAGCTCATTTAGCAGTAGGCTGCACCATCCTAGGTGCGTGACCGAGAGGTTTTGCAGGTCCTTCCTACCAACGGCTGTCAGACTTTATAACCTAAGCAGGGCTGCTCGTAGAGGCCATAAAAAAATAAACTTTATGACCTAATAAGCACTGAAGGCACAAAACGTAGCAAACAATAATGGTCCCCTAGGCTGACTCAAATACGAAATATGCTGTATGGGTACATATTCATACTATGTGGGGTAACTGAATAGACCGTTATGCTGTTTATTCCATCTAGCTTCAATACTCCGCGCTGTGTATATTTCTATGGACATATGTATATTCACTGCTCTTATTATCTTATCTTCTAAATTATTGCTCTGAGTGTTGCTATCCCTGCTGTTGCAGTCCTGGAATTTCCTCATTCTGGGACTAATAAGGGCTTATCTTATCTTATCTTATCTTATAATAAATATCGGCAGCCATCTTATACTTCCAGTATACTTCCGGCGCCCCACAGATCGGCAGCTTCTTTTGCAGCAGTTGCTCAGTATTGAGTTTTTTCTCGCTTCTATTTTATTATGCATTTTTTGTTACAACTTTTTCTCGCTCGTTTTAACTTAGATTCATTGCAGGCATCCTTGACAATAATGTCACCGTTCTTGTGATGAAATTGGTGGTCTTTTTTCCTTCATTTCAGCTGTGACTGGGGATCCGGTGCACTGCGGCTCCATTGTTTACAGTAGGGATGAGCTGCTAGCTCTCCATTGCTCAGCAGTACTAACGGATGAGAGACCCAACATGCCCCGGGAACTAAGATATAAACAACGTGGATGCCAGACTGGAGCGAAGTGATGGGCGAGGAAGACAAGGTTCAAGCCCGTTCACCCATCCATCATCATGGGGAACGGAAGGTTGCTTCAAAACAAGGCGGACAAGTTAGTGGCTCTGACCTGGTATGAGAGAGCGTACTGGGAGGTTAGCATCATGCTATTCACGGAAACATGTCTAACCACACTAACTACAGATGCTAACATCGGACTGGATGGTTTCAATATACTGCGGGCCGATCAAACAGTGGATAGAAGCAAGAGGAAAGGAGGTGGGCTGGCAGTGTTTGTGAATGATAGATGGTGTAACCCTGGACACACCATGATTAAAGAACAGCACTGTAGCAAAGACATTGCGTTGTTAGCCATTAGCATCAGGCCTGACTATCTAGCGAGGGAGTTTTCCCACGTTGTTGTGATCGTTGTTTACATACCTCCCTCTGCTAGTGCTGATGGAGCCTGTGACGTCATCCACTCGATTAGCAGCAGGCTGCAGACACAGCATCCCAGTGCTCTCCATCTCATCTTAACCATGCTTCTCTGTCCTCCACTGCACCCACTTTTCACCCAATATCTTACATGCCACAACAAAGACAATAAAACGCAGGACTTATTTTATGCCAACACCAAAGAAACGTATACTAACTCATCACCCCTCCGACCCCCTCGGAAGATCTGATCATAATCTGGTTCACCTCTTGCTTGTGTACAAACCCCTGGGACACAGACAACCTCCTGTTACCCGCACAGTGGAGAGATGATCTGAGGAGGCTGAGGACGCTCTGGACTGTTTTGAATCCACTGTGTGGGAGCCGCTCTGTGATTCACATGGGGAGGACATTGACAACCTCACACACTTCTTCATGGACTACATCAATTTCTGTGTGGAGAACACCATACCCACCAAAACTATATGGTGTTTCTCAACCAACAAAGCCCTGGATCAACCCTGAAATAAAGACCCTGCTGTTACAGAGGGAGCTGAGGAGGAAGATCAGAGAGGGGAAGGACAACTACAGGAAGAAGGTGGAGGACAAGCTGCAGTAGAGCAACGTCAGCAGTATCGGGAGAGATCTCAAAACCATCTTTGGGCACCATGATACCACCTCCTAGGCCATGGCGGGTAGAGAATGGGTGACCGACCTGAACTTGTTCTTGCCAACCACCTAATCCTCCCCCTGCCCTGCAATCCCTGCTGCCTCCACCTTCATCCACTCCCCCTTCAACACACCCCTTAAATCACCCAGCTCTCAGCACACATCCCTTGCTTTTTTTCCTCTCACATGTCCAACACTAACCCCCACCTCCTCCCAGCCCCCCTGTGCCAGTCTGTAACTCAGTAAGACCCAGGGGAGAGCTAAGCTTCAGAAGATCAAAGCAAGGAAGGCTGCAGGTCCAGATTGCATCACGCCGAGGCTCCTCAGGTCCTGTGTGACTCTGCTATTGTTGGCCTCGTCTCTGAGGGGGATGATTCTGAGTACAGAAGACTGATCCAGGACTTTGTGGACTGATGCTTGCGGACCTTCAACTGGTGGTGGATTCCCACAGGTGTGGACCCCCCCCCCCCCACACACACACACACAGAGCACCAATGAACATCCAGGGAACAGACATTGAGATGGTGACATCTTACAAGTACCTGGGTGTTCACCTGAACAATAAACTGGACTGGTCACACAACGCCAACTCGATCTACAGGAAAGGGCAGCATGGGCTGTTCCTTCTGGGGAGATTCAGGTCTTTTGGAGTGTAGGGGGCACTCCTGAAGACCTTCTACGACTCTGTGGTGGCATCAGCCCTCATGTATAGAGTGGTCTGCTGGGGCAGCAGCATCACAATAGCAGGAAGAGACTGAACAGGCTGATCAAGAAGGACAGCTCTGTTCTGGGGTTCTGCCTTGACCCAGTGGAAGCAATTGGAGAGAGGAGGGTGGTGGCTAAGCTGTCATCTCTGTTGGAGTCAGAGACCCCCTTCATGAGGGACATGCTGAATGCACTGAGGAGCTCATTTAGCAGCAGGCTGCACCATCCTAAGTGCTCAAGGGAGAGGTTCCACAGATCCTTTGTACCTGCTGCTGTCAGACTTTATAACCTGCGCTGCTCATAGGGACCACACTTAACATAACTACTTTGCACAGTAGGGATCGTTTGCTTTGAATGCTTCTGTCCCTTTGCTTCTGCAATATTGTTATTTCCCCATTTTGGAACTAATAAAGGATTATCTTATCTTATTTCTATCACTGTCTGTCTCTTACTCAGAGTCAGTCTGCTAATGAAGTTTGTTTATAAATCAGACTGTATTTTTAATCTCGCTACTCCCCTACATCTGTTTTTGCTTCAACTTCACCTCTTCTCTCACTTTGCTGTCTCTCTCCTTCACACTTTTTCACACTTCATTCACAGTTCTTTTATAGAACTTCCTTCTAATTTGCTCTCAGTCTTATTTCATGTTAGAGCTTATGTCGATGTAAATATATGTCCTTTTAATTTCAATAAATATTTTGGTTATGTAAACACAAAAAATAGTATTTCTTTTTTTCCTTTCATCAGTTATAAGACCTTTCTCAGTGAGGATGCTGGTCCAGATACACTGGTTGCCATCGTTCATGCCAATGACCCAGATGGAGATGGCGTCTCTTATGCCATCACAGGCGGAAATGAAGACAGCAACTTCCTGCTGGACAACCAGAAGGGTAAGTGAAAGGATCAGTGCTCACCAAAAACTATGTAAATTTTGTTTATATATATACAAAACAAAGGCAGCAATCACAATCTAAAACAGTAATTTAGCAGATCAGATACTTAGAAAATCAAAAACCTAGAATAATGCTTCTTGCAGCTGTGATGTAAATGCATTTTTTTCATACAATATACCCCAGAGTTGACATGCACATTTATACAGCAGCTGAAACAGACCAAAAAAAGAAGGAAGCTTAAAAAGTTGTCACGAAATTAGCACATGTATGTTTTCATTACAATTTGCAGTACTTACACAGAAATTTGACAACCTCATTAAGGCTACAAAATTATCATAATATCAGCATCTGCAGTATGCATAGCAAGTTGGCTTTAACAGGGATAAGAGTATATTTTTCATGTGCGTCATTTTGGAGCAGCATTTACATGGCCCCAGTGTCATTACACTTCAACAGAATAAGTGGCAATAATGTACCTTAATGCAGAAGAAGAGCCAGCATGAATGCCAAGCAGAGAAGAAGGAAGAAGTTATACTGTAGTGCATTGAATATGGTGTGTGGGGGGGGGGGGCGGGGGGGACGAAGATCTCGTGGCTAAAACTGGGAGACAGTAACATGGTATAATTAAGTATTTAGATATTGCAAGTCATCCAGTCATCGATCCACTACTGTTTGTCCAGTGGTCCGGGTCACAGGACCACTGGACAGTCCAAACAGAAAAGCCTAGACTGCCACCTGGTTCCCACCGCACCATGATTCCCATGATCCCTCCTGCACGTGGTGAGCCCACTGGAGGGCGATCCCTTGTGGCTCCTTGCGTACACTGGGTTCTTGTTTTCATTTCACTTTTCATGGGGATCCACTGGACCGCTCTTGGTCTGGCTCTTCACCCAGGACCTCTTTTGTCCTAGCAGAGGCAAGCTGCCCTCAACAACATACCCCATGACATCATTACGGCATGCAAACCTGTCCACCACAATAAGGTGGTGATCCACAGAGAAGTCATTACTATCAAAATAATAATCAGCTCAATATTACATGTTTTCCTAATATCGTGAAGCCCTAAACCACATTTGTAGAAGTGAGCAACCAAGTACATAAAGCAGCCACTACACGTTATGGAGTTTCTTTCTGTTCTTTCTGGAATACTTTGATACATTAAAATTTGAAGATGTTTACCAGAGTTTTGTGTAAATATAATTTTTAAATGTTAAACTATCCTGCTGGTTTCTCATAATTACTTGAAAAAGCCTTTAATATGAAAAAAAAATTGTCAGTGTTTCATTGTAACACAGAAAACCACCCAGACAATAACTTTCACTCACATGTTGCTACAGCAGCAGAATTAAGATCACTGCACAGTGCAGTACACACTCAGAGGCACACACATACACACACAGATATGGTACTGGCTGTCGTCATGGTAACAGGTATTTGGGGATGAAGCTCAGTAGAATTAACAAGGCCAGCAAACCCCCTGGAAGACACGTGTACGCACATAAATAAACATAATATGAATACCTGAATTTATAATAACTACTACACACAAACAACATAAAAATAGTAGACAAGTTTACACTTACAAATTGTCATAAATCACCCTTTTTAAGGGCTATGAAGGACACCAAATGCACGCTATGAGCTTTGCACATTTATTAACAAAAAGACAAACATGACAAAAATACTACACTTACATATAAAGGAGTAGAGAAGGCATCGGAGGAGAGCGGGGCTCACGACCAGGAGAGGGAAGAATAGCCTTGGAGAAATACAGGCTGAGGTGCTCGAACTAGCCGGGAGAAAAGAGATAATCGGAGTCATACCCAAAGGAACCGGGGCTCACGGCAGAGGGGAATCAAGAAAAGGATAAATACTCCCTGGTCAGAGCGCGGCCGTTCACCTCAACAAGACCACCAACAAACACTCAAGAGATTTGGCTGAACTTCTGAGGACGTAACAGTAGGACTCAGCAACCAGAGAAGGGTTGCCATATCCTTAAATAGATAAATGCCCCGATCACAAATGCATCACAGGTGTAGGTACATGAGTGAAACAAAATAATCAACAGCGAGTGACAGCTGTGCAGCCCGTGAAACAGTTTGACAGGCGGAAGCTGCACAGATACTGTCAAAATAAAAGCATGGACCGGAACTAATGATGACACAAGAAGAAGATAACACAACCCCAAAAAGATGTAATAAAACCCATAAATACAAAACAACCCACAAAAAATAGACGAGACAATAAAGACAAAACCAAGAATGCAAGCACTCCAAAAATGGACATAAAATACAACAGTCCATGAAAAAATAAAGAAACAAACAAACAGAAAAAGAGTGAACTCAAACTGGAAACTGGGCACGGCGCTCATCCGTGCCCAGGATCATGACACAAATATTGCACGTATCATGATGAAGAAAATTTGAACTTTTTAAATTTATTTTATATTTATGTTTTTTGCCATTCCACACTTTGATAGAATTTTGTATAAATTAAAGGCCAATTCATAGTTTTATAATGCAATCATGTAAAGCAGATGTTTACTTGAAAGTACGAAGGTAATCTTACAAGAACCATAAGTGCTCTTATGTTCATTGCTCATCTTCATTGTTTTGTCTGAACAACACATTGTACCTCTTTCACACTTCTTTGGTTTCTTATCAGTCACTGATATGTAATTGGTCTTCCAGTTTTTGTTAATTTTCTGATTTTTTTTTGCCCTAAATTGTGCTGTGCTAATGGCATGGTGATCATATGTGTCATCTGTTTTAATTTTATAGCTTTAATACTCACTTTTGAGTGTGCAAATAATTAAACAGTTTTGCAGCCCATAAATAAGTGCCCTTACACAAGTAGAGGTATGAATGCTGGTGCATGTCAAGTAAAAGACCTTCTTGAGATCAAGTTCACGTGCAGCAGAGTCATGTTTTGCATGTTTATCTTTCACGTGTGCGTGTGTCTTTTGCTCTTTCTCTAAGCCCTTCTGACACCTTATCGCCCAGCGTGCACTGCTCCACTGCTTCTACTGCACGACACACACATGCACCTTTGCACAAACAGATATAAACATGAACATTTGCACATAAATGTTATATTAAGACTCACTCTCTCACTCACACACGCACTCACTCCAGTAGCAGATGGCCTTTGGCTCACTCGGCTGTTCCGCTTTGTCACTTCAAAGAGTTGTGAAGTATTTTCATGTAGATGTGTTTGTGCTCTCACAGCCTCTGTGTCGCTATTCATGTTGCTACCAAAGCAGCTTATTTGTTTGTTTGTTTGCTCCACTTCTCTGTTATGTTAATGATAATGTGGAAGTGATTGTTAACACAGAAAAAAATATGACATTTGTTTTAGGCCTGAGTTGGAATAATGTGGGGTTTTTCACAGGCTGCTGTTTGTGCTGACAGCCTCTGCTGCTGGTGACCCACGGAGCAGAAAACATCACAGCGCAGCTTTTCATCTGTGCTGTTCATAAGCTCAACATGCCAGTCGCTGTTTATACTCCCTTTCATGGTTGTCATTTTGGACACAGAGACTAGTATCTGGTGCACAACTCCACAACTAGAGCTGAAATTGTTAATTTCATTTCAGGTTTCATTTCTGATTGGAAACAACCCAGTAAGCACAAGTTGTTTTGTCCGGCATTAAAAAAAAAAATACAATTGTTGAATTAACTGACAATAGTAATTGTTGTTTATTGTAGTACTGTTTATAATAATCTCTTCAGTGTACCTCACGTACCTCAAATACAGAACTGATGGGAGATGACAATATGATGTCTAAAGGTTTTACAAATTACAGACCTACAGGAGTCAACATCAGCTGTTGGATCTGACATATTTGCAGACTAGTCTTTTGAAATGTGTGGTACGTGACATGTCAGTGAAAGCCTTTTAACTGGTCACTTGTGTATACTGTGGCCTAGTATAAGTTGGGTCCAAACCAAGCTGAATTCCTGCCAAATAACAAGTAGAGGGCTCTTCTGATCATCTTCTGATCTACAGAATTTAGAAATCTTTACAACAAATTTTGTCATAATTATGGTTCCCAGCTTGTCTAAGTCACTCAAATCATTCAGCTGAAAGTCGGATAGTTGTCAGTCACAGACATCCTGCTGTTGCACGTTTTTGATGACTTTTAGGCAAAGCATGAACAGCAGCTTCCATATTATAGTTTTCTTTCCTCCAGAGAAGTTTTTATTGTAAAGTTTCCCTGAGTATCAGAAATTATTTTTGCATGCCTGTGAGTAGGGCTGTCGTGGTAGAGGAATTTCCCCTGTGGTGATGGTGGATAGCTCAACACCACGATATGCGGTTTTATTGCAAATGTTTTTAGGACCCTGTGGTCTTATAATTTTAAATGGGGTTCATAACTTATGTGGCAAACGATGGAAGCTGTGAAAAACTCGCTGCAGCTCCGCCCTCAACTTTATGTGGCGTGTGACAATTGTGCGGCCCTCCGGTCTTTCTACAAGCATGAATTGCTGAATCTGTTAAAAAAAAACAAAAAACAAAAACAAAACTATCATTTCCATAAAGAAGTGGTGGTAACTCCAGTATTTCAACTAGGGAGTGTGTGGACTGGAGACTGCAGTGACATTCAGCTTATTTAAACAGGACAGCCTCCGTACAGGACCCTGCGTGGCTCTTGTCTCCGTGATTTTTGGATTTTTGCCACTGTCCAAAAAAATCACATTCAAACAAGCAATGCACTATGCAGTAGTTGTTTTGCACTCGGAACTCAATTGTCAGGATCATAAACACTCCGCTCAGAAGGAAATAACACGCTTTGTTACCTTTTCAGTGCTCACTGTCACAGCTGTATTTAGCAAGGAGTCCAAACACTTCCGCCACTAACTGCCCGCTGGAGTCCGTCCGGAGAGAGAGTGCCCCACATGGTGCTGCCGCCACCAGCACCCAGTGCCGTGAAAGCTTCCACAGTACAAGGTGTAAACATGCTGTTGGCAAAAAAAAAAAATACACTTAACATTTAACAATTTATTTAATAATCAATAGGGACACATAAGTGAATAACGAGATATAGCCACACACACACAAAAAAAAGTGAACACCACAGTTGTTGCGGTTGCTCATTATCCTCCATGGTAGGCTTGTCCATAGCGCGGTACTACACAATTGTGGTTATTGCGACAGCCTTACCTGTGAGCTTGAAAGCAGTTTAAATGAGTGCTCTTATCAATCAAAAAGTCTAACACCAATGGCCATGTTTTGGTGGTCATCAGTGGATTTTTGCACCAGGCTTCCCACCATACACCAGTGTTTTTGTTAGTTTCTGTCAGCGTATTGTCTGTTTTTTACGCTGCACTGGGAGGTGGAGAGTCATTTCAAAAAGGTGTGGAGGAATGCAATCTCATGTGCACCGATATTATGGTGCATGTTATGACAATGCGCTTTTTATCAGGAAAAGGAGGTCTGTTGTCAGAAGTGCTTTGTTTAATGCTATTTCAGTGGCATGTTTTGAAATCATGCAGCTCTTGATGAAACAGCATGTGCAGGGATTTTATGTTATTTTAACAGAGCATTGTAACATTCATAATGTAATTGCACACCATTTTATTTATATGATGACACACTAACTAGTTTTTTTTTTATTCCATCTACATTTGCATTTTAATTGCAGACTTACCGTTTGGAGTTTATAGATTTGGCATTAATGTACTGTATATTTTGTTTTAGGGGAATGAATGATTGAACAGGGAGATGTCTGCATTCTGGTGTGGATGTGCCCCAGTCCCTCCTCCTTCCCTCCCAACGAGGAGGGACTGGGGCAGAGAGCCACAAACCTCGTCAGATCCCCGCACGAAAACAACAGGAGAGGGAGCCCTTCGGGCTGGGAGTGACTTCTGCACCATTGTTAATGATCCTTCCGTTTGAAAGTTTGCACAGGCATCATCCTCTTTTCCTGAAGTTTCTCAACACCATGATATGCGGTATTATTGCAAAAGTTTTTAGGACCCTGTGGTCTTGTAATTTAAACAGGGTCCATAACTTATTTTTTTTTTTTTGTTACTTATTTGTACCCGTAGGTAGACTTGATTTGCAGTCTGGTGACAAGCCACCGGCTGCTGGTCGCTGCGTGCGCGAGCGCCCTAAACCTACATGTTTTTTTTTTTTGGTGTGCGGGAGGAAACCGGAGAAATCCCGGAGTAAACCCGCGCAACACGGGGAGAACATGCAAACTCCACACAGCTCACTGTTGGTCGGGGGCTGGGATCGAACCCATGATCTCATGATCCCCGCGGTCCCCCGGCCGAGGGTAAAACTGTGCTGCCACAGTGCTAAACCACTGCGCCACTTATGTGGCAAATGATGGAAGTTGTGAGAAACTCGCTGCAGCTCCACTCTCAACTTTATGTGCGTGTGTGACAATTGTGCGGCACTCCGGTTTTACTAGGCATGAACTGCTGATTCTGTTAAAAAAAAAAAACAGCGATCATTTTCATAAAGCAGTGGCGGGAACTCCAGTATACTACAGTGTGTGTGGACTGGAGACTGCAGCAACATTCAGCTTATTTAAACAGGAAAGCCTCTGTACAGGACCCTGCGTGGCTCTTGTCTCTGTGATTTTTGGACTTTTGCCGCTGTCCAAAAAATCACATTCAAACAAGCAATGCACTACGCAGTAGTTGTTTTGCTCTCGGAGCTCAATTATAAACACTCCACTCATGAAGGAAATAACACGCTTTGTGCCCTTTCAGTTCTCACTGTCACGGCTGTATTTAACAAAGAGTCCAAACGCTTCCACCACTAACTGCCCGCTGGAGTCCGTCTGGAGAGAGAGTGTCCCACACGTTACTGATACCGCCAGCACCCAGTGCTGTGGAAGCTTCCAAACATGCAAACATGCTGTTGGCAATAAAAATACACTTAACATTTAACATGTATTTATTAATCAATAGGGGCACATAAGTGAACAATGAGATTTAGCCACACACACACAAAAAATGAACACCGTGGTTGTTGCGGTTGCTCGTTATCCTCTGCGGTAGTCTAGTCCATAGCACAGTACTACACAATTGCAGTTATCATGACAGCCCTACTTACCCATTTGTTGTCTCTAAATAATTGGGCATCAACTGTGACTGATGTCTTCTTTATTACCAAGCAGCGTTACTACACCCTTTGGCCAGTGCAAAAACCCATGTTAAACAAGCCATCATGATCAGAGTTCACTATAGATAATGCACCTCTGTGCATTAAAGGGATAGGCAAGAAACGCTTTGGATTGGATTATCCAAAACACACCTCTGAATAATTAGACCAGCCTCTTTTATACCTTGCACCTGATGGAAAATTTGTGTTTGTGTTGCTGTGATAAGGAAATGAACTTGAAAGCGCCCATAAACATGTTCTGCCTCAGTGAAAACTGATTATGGACCGTGTCTTTGTAATATGGCCCCAAATCTGTCAAATATGATTATATGTACACTGTAAATTTTTTTCTGTAAAATAACTGTAAAGTGCTGGCAGCACAGTTGCCAGCATTTTGCCATTATTTTACAATATTCTTACTGTGAAATGACTTTACAGCTTATTACTGTAAAAGTGAAAAACAGTATATTTCTTTATTTATTCATTGTACAGTAAAATGCTGGTAGCAGAGTTGGCAGCATTTTACTGTTATTTTATAGTATTCTTACTGTGAAATGATTTTACAGCTTATTACTGCAATAGTGATTCATTTAATTTTTTAATGTATTTGGTGTATTTATTTACTTTTTTACAGTAAAGTACTGGCAGCAGAGATTTCAGCAATATACTGTAATGAGCATGGGGTTTCAGCCAATGTCGAGGCAGCTATTGCTCAATCAGCATTTATTTTTCACCTTCCCCAAAACGCCACAATGGCCAAAGCCATTAAACTGACCAGCTCCTTCAGTCACAGTTTCTGCACAGAACAGTGCACCAACACTAACATTTAACAACACAACTAAGTATTACAAAAACATAAGTAAAGAACACAGAACCCATGATGACTAGCCAACAGGCTAACATACTACATCACTCTTGCTACAGCCAGTTGAGACCTCAGCTAGGAGCCCCCAGTGGTTTCGGTCCATTATTCCTAGTACCACTGTGAAAAGGGGGTGGGCCCACGTCACCCGTGCCTGGGGACGTGCTCAGCTGGCTGGCTACACCACAAGCACTGCTTCTTACTTCTTTCACCAAATCCAGGCAGATCCTGCTTCAGCTGCTTCCTCCAGGTTCTTACACACAGCTCTCTTCTTCTGGCCTTCTATCCCTAGGCATCGTAAGAATGCCATCATGGAATAAGCCACAAACCCTCGAAAACTAACTTGGAAGGGATAGGAATGTGGCTTCCACCCTCTTTCCGAGCACTGTAACACTAACTCTTCATATTTCGCCTTCTTTCTTTCATAGGCCTCTTCAATGTTGTCTTCCCACGGGACTGTTAGCTCTCCAATGATCACTATCCTTGTCATTCTAGATGTTAACACCACATCAGGTCTCAGCCTTGTGAGAGCAAGTTCCACTGGGAAGTGAAGTGTTTTGTCCAAGTCTACTTGACACTGCCAATTGTTAGCTCCTTGTAGGAGGCCCCTTGCCAGACCCTGACAAGGAGCTTGGCGTCTTAGCCCAGGCCCAGCTGGAAGGAAGTGGAGTTTTTGGGTGACACTGGTCCTCTTTTCCTTTGTTCACCTTTTCCACAGCAACTTCAATGGCCTCCTTGATTGCTCTCAACAACTGATCATGCCTCCACTTGTACATTGAGAGCTTGCTTGGGCAAGCACTCAGGATATGCTGGAGAATCCCACACTGGGAGCATGCTGAACACAGGTCAGACTCCTCCTCGTATCATCGAGCCAGGTTGACCAGTGTTGGTAGGAGATCATAGACGGTCCTTAGCATAAATGTGATTCTGGCTGGTTCTGTTCTCCACAGATTGCTCCATGACATCTTCTTTTCCTGAAGCTGCTCCCATATTGTCCATGCTCCTTGTTAGGCTTGGGATACTGCTCTAGTCATCTGAGTCTACTCCTTTGACTGCCGAACCTGAGCCGCAACAAGGTCTCGCTTTTGTTTGTCACTTGCCTGTGATCACCAGACCATTCTGCCATGTCCCAAGCCCCTCCAATCAAGCTGGGTTGCCCCAACTATCTCCCAGATCCTTAGACTGGACTCAGCCTCTACAACCTCAACACTTGCCTGCTACTTCCTACCTGTTCTGAAATCCCTAACAACTTGATCCTTCGAGTGTCTGAGCGTTATGTGAAGCTTTGACTTCACCACCTTGAACTCTTCTGACAGGGACTTAATCTGTAGTTGGACCTTCATTCCTCTGCCATACAGTGCCACAGATGTAAGGTTTCAGGACATCTACGGATGTAAATACTGATGCATTTCTTCATGGCTTCCACATGAGTGAGAGCCACCTTATAGATGGTCAGGGGCCACATCAATCTTGGCATCACCCCGAACTGCAGACACCATAGCTTTAACTTTCCTGGAAGGCCACACATATCAATGGCTTCCAGTCCTTCTTCCATCTTCTGCTTAATCTCGTCTACTCTTCCAGTGTCTTGAAGTTCTTTGGTATACCAGTGAGCCAGACTGTTCACTGGTAGGTCAGACAGTGGCAGGATTACTTCCACTCCCAGGTTGAAGTGGAACTCCCTATCAGGTCTTCCCTTTTGCAGGACCAGACTCCTTGATTTCTTTGTTTTGAATGCCATTTTTGCCCAGTCAATCAGCTCCATCAGCTGTTTCAAGACGTCTACTGGCACGACAGTGAGCTGGTTCACCAAGGTTAGGTCATCCATAAAAGCTTGAATTGGAGGCAGTTCTTGTCCTGGAGCTAACTCTACTCCTGGGCCAACCTTCTTGGCAGGACGCACTATCACCTCCATAGTTAGGATATTAAATCCTAGGGGATATTAAATCCCCTCAAAACATCCCCCACGACTTCCGGTCTGGACGCCATGGCGACTGCAGCTTAACACTGAAGTTCTCAGACCCAATCCAGGATAACACATTGAAAATCAAACTTAACGGATTTTTGGAGGAGTGAAAATCAAAAGACAAAATCATCATGTCTAAAGGAAAACAGAAGAAACTGAAATTCTCCAGGCCAGGACACGTATCAGCCGGAGAATCCGAACTGGAAGATCTCCGTTCAGAAGACGAGGAACTGGTGATAGCTAACAAAAGGGTTAGCCTGAAATCACTATTTGAGGAGCTACGACGATTTCGCCGAGATGTTACGGCCGAATTTCGGGAATTCAGAGAAGAATTGAAAAGGACAAACAGCAGAGTGGACCAGGCCGAGAACCGAATCTTGGAAACAGAGGATCGAATAAAAGTGCTCGAAGATTCTGTGCTAGACCTACGCAAAAGACAAGCAGCTATAGAGGCTAAGCTAACCGACCAAGAAGGAAAACAAAGAAGAGACAACATAAGAATTCATGGTCTGATAGAAGGAACCGAAAATGGTTTTAACTCAATGGCAGAATGCGTGGAATCCTTACTAAGAGAGAAATTGGATATTCCACAAACCACCGACTTGAAGATAGAAAAGGCACATCGTTCATTAGCCGCTAGGCCGGCGGCGGAAGCGCCCCCACGTTCGGTGTTGGTAAGATTTTCCAATTTCAAAATAAAACAAGAGGTTGTAAGACTGGCCTGGCAGAAAAAAGGATTTATGCACCAGGAGAGAAAAGTCTACGTGGAACACGATTACGCCCCGGAGGTCCTTAAAAAGCGCAGGGAATACAATGACGCGAAAAAGGTGTTAAGAGAGAAGAAATTGCGCTTTCAGACACCATTTCCTGCGAAGTTAAGGGTCTTCTACGGCGATGAAACGTGTCTCTATAATTCGGCGGAAGAAGCAACAGCTGACATGGCGAAAAGAGGCCTCCCGGTAACGGTATTTAAACCCGCAACAGACCCGAGTGAGAAGATCAAAACGCAAACATGGACAACACAAAGACCTTCAAAATCCACGGACCAGCAGCGGGAAACCCAGCACCAGAGCGTCGCGGATAAACTATCCGTTTTCAGGTTGGAATAGCGACCCTTTTTTTTTTTTTTTTTTTTTTCTCTTGAATCAATCCGCACATCCAACCCCCCTCATACAAGGTAACAAACATTAAAGGAGATGCGTATTCAGCATGTGGTAAAACATTTCATGGAACAATCATATTATTTGAAACAAATAAGTCTTTGTAATAAAAAAAAAAAAAACTTGTTAAAATAGAAATGTGACAATAATCCACATGTTCTCCTCATACTAACAAATACTGTTTTTGCGTGAATGTTTGATGTGATGGGGGTGGGAGGGTGCACACAATTTCACAGGGTTTAGGCATAAAAGGAAAAAAAAAAAAATCATTACAAGTTTGGATTGGGTTCTGAAACTCACGTTAAAAGCATGGGACTACTTTCAGTGGTAAGAGAGGGCCCTCAACACGTAACAGAGTTTGAGGAATTTCCCTCAGAGCCTTCACTCCATCAAGGCTCTTACAGGGTCTTTAAAAAGACCTCAGCTCAGGAAGTTCTTATGACAGCTTTTTGTTTTAAAGTTTTTTACACTATGTTCTTAATGTTTTTCTTGTTTTTAATGTTCTTTCAGTTTCTGAGTAGCACAAAAGAGGGCCACCACACAGTTATACTAAACAAAACAACACAATGGAGAAACAGGGTGTAACCAAAATAATTTCATATAATGTAAAAGGAATCCTGAATCCAGTTAAAAGATCCAAGATTCTAGGCAAAATGAAAAAAGACAAAGCAGGAATAATACTTTTACAAGAAACCCACCTAACAGACGTGGAACACAATAAACTCAGTAGACAAGGGTTTAAAATGATCTCTTCATCTTCATATAAATCAGGGAGGAGGAGGGGAGTAGCGACATTGATATCAACCAAAATTACATTTGAAAAAAAATCAGAACACAAAGATAAAGAAGGGAGATACAGTTTGGTAACTGGGCGGCTAGAGGGAGAAGATATCACCCTGCTGAATGTGTATGCTCCCCCAGGGGCTAACTGGAAATTTTATAAAAATGTATTCGACCTAATGATAACTAAAGCTCAAGGTTTAGTGATATGTGGTGGGGACTTCAATCTTAGACTGAATCCATACTGGGATGCTTCTGGTAATTCCCCACATCAAAATAACACCCAAAACAGGAAGACTCGGATGCTACTAAAAGAATTGGGAATCTGTGACGTGTGGAGGGAACTCAACCCCAGTGTAAAAGACTATACATTTTACTCAACTCCACATTCATCTTACTCAAGGATTGACTATTTTTTTATGTTTAATAGAGACATTGGAAGAGTAAAAACATGTAAAATAGGACTGATGGATCTCTCCGACCACAGTCCGATCTACATGGACTTAAATATCCAAAAATACACAAATAATACATTTTCTTGGAGGTTAAATTCAAATGTCCTGAAAGGACCATTGAAAGATGAATTGGAATCAGATATTCTCAGATATTTGGAAGATAACGATAATGGAGAAGTATCCCCTTTAATACTGTGGGATGCATGTAAAGCTGTAATAAGAGGAAAGATTATTGCAAAACTGGCAACCCAAAAGAAACTAAGACAAGAAAAACTATCCACATTAGAGTCAGAACTTAGGAACCTAGAAAAAGAACACAAAGGCAACACTCATTCTACTGACTCGCTCAAGATTAAGGAAATTAAAAACCAAATAAATGAGATCTACACAATAGAAATCCAGAAGAAACTTACATTTCTGAAACAAAAATACTATGAAGCAGGCAGTAAATCGGCAAAATTGCTAGCCTATAAATTGAGGAAACATCAAACAGAAAGAGCAATCTACAAAATAAGAGACCCAGTATCAAAGGAAATAAAATTCAGAATTCAGGATATTCTTAAAAACTTCGAGAATTACTATAAGAACTTATACTCCCACAAAAAACATAAAAACGCATCCGAGGCATTCCTAAACACATTAAATCTTCCCCAACTTACGGAGTCACAAAATAAAACACTACTGTCAGAAATACATCCTAAAGAATTGGAAAAAGCAATTATGAAACTTAAAGCTAACAAATCCCCAGGAGCTGATGGCTATACAGCAGAGTGGTACAAAACCTTTAAACAGCAACTATCTCCTCTCCTCCTGAAAACATTTAATTATGTCCTCCACACAGGGGAAATCCCCCCCTCCTGGAGAGAAGGGGTCATTGCAGTTATACCTAAACCTGAAAAGGATAAACTAGAGTGCTCCAACTACAGACCAATCAGTGTACTAAATCAGGACTATAAGCTTTTTACCATTATCCTTGCCAAAAGGTTAGAAAATATACTGACAGACCTAATTCATTTAGACCAAACAGGTTTTATAAGACAAAGACAGACACAAGACAACATTCGACGCACTTTACACATAATTCATCATATAAAAAAATATAACTTAAATGCAGTCATATTGGGATTAGATGCTGAAAAAGCATTCGATTCGGTTGACTGGTCTTTTCTATATAGAATCTTATCCAGTTTCAATTTTCATAACAACTTCATTAGAACTATACAGGCATTATATAAAAAACCAACAGCTAAAATAAGGATTAACGGTAATTTATCATCATCTTTTGAACTGGAAAGAGGATGTCGTCAGGGCTGCCCCCTGTCTCCACTGCTCTTTGCAATCTTCATAGAACCTCTGAGCCAATGGATAAGACAAAACCAAAAAATTCAAGGTATTACACTTGGTCAGAAGGAACATAAAATAGCACTCTTTGCTGATGACATTTTAATATACCTAGGGCAGCCGGACACTTCTTTACCAGAACTAACCTCAGTTTTTTCAGAGTATGGAGATTTATCGGGGTACAAATTAAATATGCATAAAACCCAAGTTTTAACATTCAACTATGACCCAAATCATTATTCACTAAGCAAACTCAAAACTAACTGGGAGTCGGAATCTATGAAATATCTGGGGGTCAATATCCCGAAACAACTCAACAAAATTATTTCACTAAACTATGATCCACTGGTGACAAAAATAAAATCTGACCTAGCAAGATGGAATATGATACCATTCTTGGGTACTGCACAAAGAATTGAAGCAGTCAAAATGAATATACTTCCACGTCTTCTATACCTTTTCCAAACAATACCGGTAGAACCTCCCAAAAAAACATGGCAGGAGCTGGACAGAAGGATCTCAAGATTCATATGGCAGGGCAAGAGACCTAGAATCAGATATAGAACCCTACAGCTAAACAAAGACAAAGGTGGGCTCGTGCTGCCAAATATCAGGGACTACTTTAAAGCCGCACAAATTAAAACTTTAGTAGAGATATGTAACCCAGTTTACACTGCACAATGGAAGGAGATCGAATGCCAAATAACAAATGACATCCCCCTACAGGCGATAATAGGGAACAATGTCTTACCTAAGCTTTTGAATAACACTAACCCGTGGATAGAGACCCCGCTAAAAATTTGGTTTAAGATAGTCAGAGAGAATCAAACTAAAGAGCCCTATCGACTTCTGCAATGGATCGCCTATGATCAGGACTTTACTCCTAATAAAACAGACACCAGATTTAAAAAGTGGAAGGAGAAAGGGCTGATAAAATATTACGATTTTTTTAAAGGGCAAATCTTAAGAAGTTTTGAAGATTTGAAAAAACAAGGCCTAATAAATCAAGACCTTTACAGGTTCTTCCAGCTTAGACACCACATAAACAATATACTTAAAAAGGAGGTTTTGGAAAGGGCCCAGTCAGGTGTTCTGAAGGTCTTCTTAATGGCATATAAAGGGATCCCAGGGATCAGATACATTTCTAAAATATACCAAGGTCTTCAAGACTTAAAAGGAGACAACACATCTTATATAAAAGAGAGATGGGAAAAAGAGGGGAATTTCACTTTACAACTGGAAATATGGGAAAAGCTAAATAAACAGCAATGGAAAAGTACCTCATCCCTGCAGTGGAGAGAATTTGGATGGAAAAACTTGGCAAGATTTTTCAGAACACCTGCACAAAACAAATTTACCCATAAGGGATTGAACTGTTGGCGCTTGTGTGGTGAAAAGACTGCAAATCATTTTCATGTGTTTTGGTCATGCCCAGTTATCCACCAATATTGGACCAAGGTACAGACAATATTGGGGAAAATATTCAAAATTACAGTTCCCTTTTCTTTTGTAACTTTGTATTTGGGTTTACTACCGGACTCACTGGAAAGACGAGGAGAAAAATACTTATTCAATGTTTTAATATTGGCAAGCAAAAAAGCTCTAACTAAAAAATGGATGTTGAAGGACTGTCCTACACCTGAAGATTGGACTAACGTGATCCAAGACATTTACTCGATGGAAAAGTTGACATTCGCACTGAGACAGGACATGGATGTGTTCATGAACTTTTGGCAACCCTGGACCGCATATGTGTCTTCCATTAGATCTAATCTTTGACAAATACCATTTCAATAATGGTTCCGCTCTTTGTTCCAACGCTACTCAGATGCTCTTTTATCTTTATTTACTTACTTTTTCTTTTTGTTTGTTTTTTACTGGTTTGTTTGTTTGTTTTTTTGTTATTTGTTTCTTGTTTTTTTTTTCTCTTTAATTTCACTTTTTCTTTCACTTTAAAAAAAAAAAAAGGGGTGTTGTAAGAATTAATCTTCCAATGTTGTCAGATATCAGAAAATAAGGGAACATGTGATGAAAATGTAAACACTGCATTGCTGTAACGACCTGTATACCCTTTACAAAAACTTAAATAAAAAAAAAAAAAAAACATCCCCCACAATCCTTCAGTCCCCATCTCATTAGCATACTCCCTCTATTTTGGCCAATCATGTCCCAGAGACTGCCCAGGATGCCACAATACTGTAATTTTACAGTATTCATACTGTTACCTATATATTCAAAACCTATTAGATTACAACTAAACTGCAGTATATTTCTATGACTATTCAAAATTTGCAGCAACATTCTGGGGTTACTTTAAATTTTCCTTAACCCTGATTACTGGCAATAAATTGATAATGCCAATAATCAGTTTTCTCGTGTTTATATGCACTGAATAAATGGATTACTGGAAGGTAAACCACTTGAGTTAATGACTCTGGTTACATGGCCTTTATCGGCTTATTCTGTTTACATGGCCACTGGAATAATCACACAACTGCAGAAATCCAATCATAACCTGTTTATTAGCGTACATGTAAACATGATCACTGTATACTGTAGACAGGCATAATACAGTGAATTAGTTTAGCAGTTTAGAAAATCTAAAATCCCAATATTTAATGCAATTAAAAATTAGCATTGTTCTGTGGGCTCCAGACAGGTGTTTAAACCTGCTAAATAATAAACAACTTACAAAGGGATTTAATGGCACAAATGTTTATTTAAACAGACAGTATCAACATGAATACTGATACTGTAAAAAAAAAAAAAAAAAGGCAATAACAGTAATTATAAAAAAATACAAACTGTTCAATGCACCAAATCCACAAGCCAAAGAGATTCTGGGGGGAAAAACAGTTGCAATGGCAATAAACTAAAATTCTGCATGTCAGAGAACTTACCAAACATGAAAACACAACAAAAGTTGTAACTGCTTCATCGGTCAGAGAGAACCGATCACCACCTTGCTGGTCGTTGTTCCTCTCCCTGGCTTTATTCCAGTGTTGCCACTCTAAAATAACAACAAACAAAATAATCAAAATAACTTAGGGGTGTCCAATAACATTACATGCTTATGAAGTTGATAATATCAGAGTCTCTTATGGTTTGTAAGAACATGTGGAGTTAAGAGCAAGACACAAGAGAGAGCTTACTGACCTTTTCAAACATAATTTTTGGTAATATTGTACTGGCAAAGAAATAAAGATAAGTTAGTTTTTAATTACCTTGTTATTTGTAGATGCACAATCCAGTTGATACAGATGAAGCAGGATTTCTTGTTTGTGAGTAGCAGCACATGTCCCAATGCTCTGAAAGACTTTCCAAATTTTCCCTCGTGAGTTTGCCATACCCATTCTAAAAAGTACTGTAGTTTACTGTATTTAAAAACATTAGCATACTATTTGGCCTGTGTGGTGTTGCTTCATGTTGAACAGCCCACAATGCATTGGAAATTGCAGTACAAAACTGTATTACATTAATACAGTATATTACTGTTGGAAATTGACCATAAATTAACAGCAATTGCTTACAGTGCACATGTTTTAAATTAATGCTGGGTGCAGTTGAAGAACAAACCCTTCTACACAGTTGTGTCATGTTAAATGCTACAGTTGTGGAGGAAGTGAAAAGACAAAGACTGCTTCAAATAACCATGTTCATCATCAGCATCATGATCAATAATAAAGTAACCCCTTTTTATTGTTATTGAAATTGAAAAAATTAAAGCAATACAGAAAGTGCTAATCAGATTATAATAACTTTAAAGCATCAATATTTAGGATTGTTCAGATCAAGATTTTTTGTCTCCAATCCAAGTCACTTAATATTGAGGATTGACCAGTCCCGTCTCACAGTCCATCCATCCATCCATCCATCCATCCATCCATCCATCCATCCATCCATCTTCTACTGCTTTTCCAAGGATCCAGGTCGCGGAGGCAGCCGTCCACACAGAGAAGCCCAGACTTCCCTCTCCCCAGCCACCTCCTCCAGCTCTTCTGAAAGGATATCAAGGCATTTTCCTACAACACATTCTTGCACACTACTAACCATCGATCTATAAATTCACGAAGTCTCTGTCTATGTGTCTGTCTGTCTGTGTGTCTGTTCCACGCATATCTCTTGAACCGTTCCTCAGACTGACCGAAGGTTTTATACATGGTTTCCTGAGGTTACAAGGGTGTGCATCCCCGAGTATGGAGTTGCTCAGTCAAAATATGTAATTTTTATCAATAAAAGTTTAGCCACCGCTCTGTCACCACTCTGTGTGTCTTCATGCCCTGGCTTCAAGAAGTGTGGGCGGGGTGTCGGATTGACTCTGTGCTGATTGGACAATACGCGGCATCACAAACACGCTGACTGGCTAACACACAGCATCACGACCTGTCAGCCACCACAGTGTTCCCTGGACAAAACAAGGAAATGAAAAATTTAATGTTTAAAAAAATTATACCATAAAGTTGCCGTGATTGTGTAGATCTAAAGGATAATTCGCCATATGTGGAGAATGAGGTGCGTGAGCAGACTGCGCGGAGCGTCAGCAGACTGGGTCTGACAACTCAACACAGAACATGCTGGGAGAAGCAGCGGCCAGACACGACCTGGCCCAAAAAAAAAAATTATTTTCAATAAAGTGGAAAAAAATAATGCATGGAGTATGTTTTTGCCCTGAGGCTGATTTATCATGAAAAACAGCTGAGCTCTGTGGTTCGAGCGATCAGCTGATTGGATCCACTGGTGTTCTGACATTTTGACATCTCTATCAGAACAGCTTAGATACATGCAGGACATACAGGAAAATTGAAATGGCATTTCTCTCTCTTCAGTGGCGTGTGCAATATAAAAAAGAAAAGGAATAAGGCTGGAAAAACAACAACAGCAGTCCATGTACAGTAATGCTACCCGTAGTGCAAATAGCGACAAACGATAGACTTTAGGTTTAATGCTTAAAAAATTATACCATAAAGTTGCTGTGATTGCGTTGGTCTAATGGATAATTCGGCATGAAGAACACGAGGTGTGCGGTGGGGAGGGGGGGCTGGCAGGGAAGCAGCAGCTGAACCGGTGGATCGCAGTCCTTCACAGGCACACGGGTAAAACAGCAGCCAATGGGTCTCAGATACTGTATTTGTAAACGTGTCCTGTTATAGTGCTGCATGAGTTTGACGATACACAGAAGAAGTTCAATATTACACTGAACTCCATCACTGAACAGTAATATGAACTAAACTAAAATAATTATAATGATGACTGAGCAACTCCCATTCCCCAAAGTGCAAAATACACTATTGTCTTGAATATAAGTGACAAAAGATCACACAAATAAGTGATCTGACAAACAAATAAACAAGGGATCTGAAACAGTCTCTAATATTGGATGTCCCATTCATTTTCAATATTTAGGTATTCTCTAATTAATATTTGCTCAATGAAATAAATCTTAGTGCCATTTACTCCCTTTCATATTTGTCAAAGTCTAACATGTGATTGCCTACATACAGTATAGGCTGCACCTCTGTATTCCACTTTCAAACACAGCCTACCTTTGGGCCTGTAAAGCCTGACTGGGATACCTGTTTCAGACAGGAATACTTGCATTCTATGGGCAATACACTAGTTACATTAAAGTTATTAAAAAAAAACCCATTAATGCCATGTATTTGCTTGACACCTCAATACTCAGAGTATTCCATACAACAGACATGTTATGAACAGTTTCCCTGCTTCAGCTCTGTACGGCTACCTTGCTATGGCGAAGCTGAAAAAAAAAAAAAAAACAACTGTGGCTGATGGACAACAACAGAAACTTGAGTGAAGCTGGACCCAGGGATCCTGATACTAATCGAATCATAAAAGCCTTGATCGGGCTCTTGATCTGATACTTGAGATTGGATCGGCACAGCCCTACTTTAAACTTTGTGATCAAATACTTTGATTTTTTTATGTTTAGCTATTAAATGTGAATTTAATTCAGTGGTTTAATAATTTATTAGCTTTGACTTTTGGCTAAGAAATTTGTGAAGGACTTAATAAAAAAAATAACATTTATCTTTTGTTAATCTACACATCTGTTTATGTATAACTGTGCATTTATGTGTGTGAAGGAATCATAAAGCTACGGCGGAGTCCACCTCCACGGCTGAGGGGGCCACAGTACATCCTCAACATCACTGCGACTGACGACAACCTGTCTGGTGGGCCATACCCACTCAGCAGCTCTGCCCAGGTCATAGTCGGCATCAATGACATCAACAACAACAAACCAGTGTTTCAAGAGGTGATTTATGTAACTTACTGGGATTTCATTTGTTTTGCAAATGCATGTTAATGTAAGTGCATGTTATTTCAGTTCCTTGACTTTGTTTTTTGGCCTTTTTTTAAGTGTCCAAACTATAGTCTGAATGCAGCGGTCCTGGAGAACCAGCCACCAGGAACATTTGTCCTGCGTGTCCAAGCACATGATGCTGACATGGGGGTGAATGGAGAGGTCAAATATGGCATCATGCACAGAGACGGCGTGTCGTCGGGATTTGACATTGATCCTAACACAGGTACGCTCCACAGAAACTCCCAGTACCAGTACTCTGTATGACACAATATGCCATAAACAGCAGATCTCAGACATTAACGGGTAGCATGCTAAATTTAATTGCTACTGTGTTGATGTGATTCCTGTGTTTGCCAGGTGTGATTACCACAGCAGTTAGTTTTGACCGGGAGCGTCAAAGGGAGTTCACACTGTCTGTCACAGCCACTGATCAGGCTGAAGAGCCACTCATTGGGATCTGTCAGATCACTGTCCAGATCACAGATCAGAATGACAATGACCCCAAGTTTGAGAACAGCCGCTACCAGTGTGAGTACTTTTACTTGCGTTCTGATACTTCATATGACTCACACTGTCCACTTCATCTTCCAGGCAAAGCCTTGAGCATGTTTCTAAATGATCCTGAGTTTTGAGGGAGCCGATTAAGTGTGAAAACTGTCGTTAGCGTAGTGCATCAGTCTGCATCCTTGTAATCCTGAAAAGCTCTTAAGTCTGATGAAATATCCTCTGGTCGCTCCCACAGGTCCATGTTGGTTTACTGTGTGCAAAAGTGCTTTGATAAGTGTCGTGTCAGAAGTTCTCCTCGTCCGATTAGAGTATTGCATGGAGTGGCTCATTAACTATTTAACAGGCAGACTGAAATGTTTCTGGGATATGCATTCATTTATGTCTACAGGGTTTATATGTGTGTGTTTTGTGGATTTTTCTTGCACAAATTAAGCAACTGAGCTCAAAACCTCCTGTTCAGCCTACATTTTATGTATCATAAAACATAGGCTTTAAAAGATCCACTGTAAGAGGGCAGTGTGGAATCCCTAAAAGAAGATCTGCTTTTGGTCAGTCTGCTTTTTCTTTTAAAGCAATTAAGGAATGGAATAATCTCCCTGATGATCTAAAAACTTGTGTAGATTTTCATACTTTCTCTTGCAAGGCCAGAAAATGGATTTTAATGAACCAGTATTGTCAACACTAAGGAATGAACACTGGTTCACAACATATGGATTTTATGGTAATGGAGGTGATTATGTGTATGTGCTGAGGATTCTTTTGTGTGTGTTTATACATTACGTGAGTGTAGGGAATAGTATTATGTGTATATTTAATATTGCGATTGTACCCAGTAATTATACTGAATTGTTGGACATGTATTTAGTGTAGGTGGTGAAGTGGGCAAGCATTAACAATCGTGGTTTTTCTATTGCTTCTCTTAATTATGGGACATCTGTAAAGGTATCATATACGTGTCCTGTAGTACATTAGTCCTGTGGGGGAGGAGCTGGAGTGGACAAGAAGTGAAAGTGTGGGTTTTCTTTTGTGTCTTGTGATTGCAGCGCATGTTTAATTGTGTTGTATGTTTGAGTTATGTTAAGTGTACCTTTTTGTACAAAACTGGGGGAGAGCGGTTGTAGTGGACAATTAGTGAAAACATAGTTTTTCTATTGTTTTTTCTTGTAATTGTCTGGTATATGCAATTTTACTGTTGATTGACATCTGACAATAAAATGATCGCCGGCATGGGGAGACGCCCATGTTTATATGGTCCCAATTGCACAACTGGCCCAGATAACTGTAATGCGAGTGTTGCATGGCCACAAAAGTGTCATAAATACCAAGTCAGTGAATCCAATTCCAATTGAAAATTGTTGTAAAGTTGCGTGTTTGTTGCACATTTTATCATCTCCACCTACTCGCAAGCTGATGCAACCCAGTAAGATACTCCCTTTACTCAGGGATCAGCTGCTGAATTAAGGAGAAGAAACAGAAAAACCATGTTGTTCTGGAGAGAAATGAAGTCTCAGATATCTCCTCCCCATAGTTAAAACCCACCTCAATTCTCCACAGTATAAAAGTCAAAATCACTCATTAGCAAATCAAAAGCGCATATTATTTTTCTATTAGTATTAGCAGGTGTTATTACTGAAACAAAGGAACGTCAGTATAGTATCATTCACCGTCATGGTACAAGCTGCTTTCTTTGTAGAAGTGAACCCTGGGAGGCAGACAGATCCTGTGTTCGCTCCTCCTCTTTTTTGTTGTTTCTCTGTGACACACATTGGACTCAGCAGGATCTGATGTGATTATTCAGTTGAAATGTATCCAGAGAGAAACACAGACGCAAAAAGGACATTATTATTGACATAATGCTGGAAACGCAGTATTACCGAGAGGGAAACGCAGCTGCCCACCTCCTCGCTGCTCATTGTTTTTTGTTGTCTGATCAGCGCTGACATGCATCACAGTCAGCAGGATTGGAGGTTATATTCATAAATTTAAAAATGCATCTGTTGACTTTGCAGAGTGAGACCCAGAAATGACAAAATGAGGTGACACACTGCTGACACAACACAACGCTATGCTTTCCATTATTATAATATCTGCTTACCATCAGAGAATATGAGCTTATATTGTGCTCAGTCAAATTTAATGAAATTCGGTTTTCATGCTTTGGAAACACAAGCACATATCAGTATAATATCAGGCAGGGCCCTTATGTGCATCTGATATCAACGTACTGTAGTATGTGATCAGGTTCTCTACAGGTCCTTTTATAAGTGATAAATTGTCCTAAATACAAATTTACTAATTGAAGTAAAAACATTATAAATCTATTTTAAATAAACATACTGGATCCACATACTCAACACAGTGGAACCCTACATGAGGAGCTGAGTTCATGGTTTCTGTACATCTTAGTCTTTTTTTCATGTCCTGTTTTTTCTTTTTTTCTCCTTGAAACATGACAAAAGGCTCCCAGTCATTATTTATTGCTAAAAGTACATTTGCACATCTAGGTAGGTCATGTTTCTTTATTACTTTAAATGGGCAGGATGTTACGGTAGACCTTGTAAGTGTCCTGCTAATGCCCACATTCACACCATCAACTAATGGATTTGAACTTTTGCCGAGTGGCAATCATGTATATACAGTGTATTAAGGTTGGGAATCTCTAGAACGATTCCTGATGCGTTTACTCTGCGTATCACCTGCTACAGATACTACAGTACCTGGTTACTTCCTTTTCAGTTTTGTTTGAACATTTGTGCATTGATTCAGAATCTTCCACATATGGTGATTCTTTGCATCTAAATTGAGATTATGGTTGTAGTATTTAAGGCTATAAATGTTTAAGTCTTCTTGAGTTTCCTCTGTCCTAGATTAGTGCTTTCGTGTCAGCAGCTCCATGTCACTTCTCATTCAATAAGCTTTTGCCTTCACATCAAAAATACATAAGTTTGGAATCTAAAAAAAAAAACAACGTTGGTTCTCAGCTGGAAACAGTTGTTTTTTTATGTAAACCAGTAGGCTGACTTTATGCACATGAGCTCTGTCCAGCACAAAGCGTGGACTACAGGGGACTCGTAATCAGCTTGTTTCTCACCTGAACTACTTTCAGAAACTCTCTTCACTGCTTTGTTTTCTAGATATGAGACAAACTATTCTTATACTGTATGTTGGCCCTAAATGTTTTGACCAGGTCCCTTTGAAAATTTTCAGTGTGCAGTCTTCTGTTCCTTCAAAATAAATATATAATTTGACTTAATAATAATTGTTCTAGGCATTAAATCCAGTGACAGGGCTGTACTTTATGTGGAATGTGAACCAAACTTGGGAAAATTGGAAACAGCAATGATATTTTCATTTTCTCGTGTTATTAAACAAAATCCGAACAATTTTCTTGAAACCAGCAAAGAACTTTTATTAACCTTTTAAACTGAAATAACTTTTTCACATATAAAAAGTATACCTTAAAAAGTATATACTGTATGTATTAATCTTTTCTATTTCAATTTTAGTGTATTTTTATTTTACTATTTTTTTATTTGATTTAAATATTCATTAATATTCTTTCCATATATTGTTTTAGCAGCAGCAGTAGCCTTTCTTGCTGCTGGTGCCAGTAGTATTTCAGTCTCTTCCTGACAGTCACAGCTTTCTCCCTCATAGACTTCCTGAGGGAAGACAGTCCAGTTGGAACTAGCTTCCTGCGAGCAGCAGCACACGATGACGACCAGGGGAGCAACGCGGCAATCACCTATTCGTTGTCCAAGCAGAAGCCAGCGTACCTTCACATCAACCCTAGTACCGGCTGGATTTACGTCAATTACCCCATCTCACAGGTCAGCAGCCGTTTCGCAAAACTAACACTACTGGAACATGATTGGTGCCGCAAGTTTGCTGGAACATTTTCACTCAGTCACTACTGCTGTTTACACAAATGGGAAAGACAGTGATCCACAGCTTGAGCACAGTAAATGCTTAATTTTGTGTCTTTTCCTGTAACAGAAGGATTTTTACAGGGTTTACTGGGTCAAGATTGTATTTCCAGTGGCAGCAGCTGTTTTTATGTTTGCTCTGTAAGAATAAAAGTTGCATCAAATGGGGCCTTGTGTTAAATTTTAATGTTTGTCGTCACTTTAATTTTTTTTCTTTTTACAAGCTTACAAAGTCAAACAGAAAGTCTACGACGTCTGTTAAACAAACATCAGCCATGAATGATGCCGACTGTTTTGTCATTGTCATTTTCTCTCTGTTCTTCTGCTTCTCTGCCTCTCACTTCCTTTTAAACAGCACATCAGTCAGTAATTTAAAGGCAGATTTATCCATTCCCTCTTTCTTTATTTACTTTTTTCTGAACAAACTAAAAGATCAATATTTTAGTGTTTTCTTTTCCTCTGCGCTCTGATATTGGCTCGTACAAGCACTGAGCAGCCTTTCTTAACTGTCAAACAACCGCTTGATGATGATGATGATCACAATTTGATTTTGGAGAGAACAAAGCCAAGGGGTTTTTTTGTCAAAAAAAAAGTGTGAGAACATTTCTTCTGGTATTTTCTTGGTTTGAAATTACTGTTTCTACAACTCTGACAGACATCTAGGATCAACCAGCAGATCGTGGCGTCGGATGGAGGGAACCGCAGCAGCTCTGTGGAATTGACCGTCATCATCACCAACGTCCACAACCAGCCGCCACAGTGGGAACAGTCCGAGTACTGGGTCACTGTGCCAGAAAACACAGTTCGAGATGCCAAGATAATGGTAAGTTAGTAAAGACACTGAGTTCAAGAAGTTTTTTTTACATGCTGGGATGAAACTGAGAGACTGTTTATACATGCGCCTCTTCAAACCTCTCTGCCTACATGTAAACATCAGGATGCATTTCAGATATCTCAGCCGCCTCTGAGCTCCTGGTTTAATATGTATGAGAGACCAGCTATCTCTTAAGGTTGTTGTTTATAGTTCAAAGTAGATGAGCGTATGTCACTCAGGGTACCTGTGCCTCACACAAAATATTTAATTTAACAGTCTTTTACACCTGGTGCAGTGTTGCCCACACATTTTGACAAGTTAAGAAAGGTTTAACAGTTGCCAAAAGAAAAATGCAGTCAGTTATTTGATGATCTGCTTGCTTTTATTTTGAAAGTTTGCTCACAGCAGGCTGATTGTTTCTGATGGTGTCACAAACCCCTGTGCGCCATTACACGGCGCACGAGGGAGGGAATGAAAAGCCCAATCGCAGGAGTAGAGAGTGCCAGGTTTATTTCAGTTCACAAAATAACAAGTCCAATAATCACCACATGCAGTTCAGTCAAACCACACAAGATTATGGAGAGGTGTAATGACAGGGTTGGCCACCAAACATACAGGGCGCCTGCTGAATGCTCAACAGCCTGGTGAATACGGAGCCTAGTGCTGCAAGGCTGCGTTACGCACGAAACAGGAAAGGCGAGCAGCCTAGTGCTGCAGGGCTGCTAGCACAGGAGAAAAGGCTAAAGACACTTACATGTCTGGAGCTAATCCGGGGCGAGCCGTGCAGTCTGGAGGATGAGGCAGAGAAGCGGGACTGGCCGAAACACCAAGGAATTGATCATCTTCAGATGTCAGGCTGAGTTGCATGCAGGGAGTGAATTAACATACACAGAGGAACACGCTGCCACGTATGAAGGGGAATGCACCGACAATCTCCTTCCTCAGAAGCGGCAAACAAATACTCCTGAAGCTAACGAGGAAAGAGATTGCCGGTGCGGGACTGCGTGGGCAGGACTGATTAGCACCTGGTGTGTGAGAGAGCGTGTGAATGAGAGTGAATGGAGCGTGTGCATGTGTGTGTGTGCACGTGTGGGTGTGTGTATGTGTGTGAGCACTGGTGACAGTGCAGCTGATGGCACTTGATGGGAGGAGGGGGCATGCCAGAGCTGTCAGGAGGAAAACTAAGCCAAAGCGTAACAGTAAGTCAGAATTGGGTTTGGCCTCCAAACCCAGATTCATGACAGATGGTTTTGTTCAAAAACATAAAAGTGTTCCTGCAGTCAGGTTGCTGTTGTGATTGTTACGCTTTCTCTTTGAGGTCTCTCATCTCGCTGTAGGTTGTAATTCAGTTCTACTGACTTGCTGATGAATTATTTGGCTGAAGCAAACATCTCTCCCCAAGCTGAAGTTTCCATTTTCCAAGCTTTATCAGTTTCTGCTAAAGCTTGGTGAAAAAATGGGAAGACCTATTGTGGTGTATTCAAATGCTGCTAGAGCAGATGTTCTGAAGGTTGCTTGCTGTAAGTTGTTTGATTGTTTTCAGTAGTGTAGGGGTGAAACTCTTGTCCAGTGGTCACGCTGTTTCCTTTCATCGTCTACATTAAGATATATTGTTCTGGAATAAATCTGTTTAGTGTGCAGAATAAGCTGACCACAACATCAACAGACTTCTAAATAGTTTGTATTTTTAATTTGCAATATTTATTATTTAAACTTATATCACATAAGAGAAAATAAAAGCAGAAGACAAAAAAGATTTAATGTATTGCTGTACGTTTGTCTGAGAGCTTTAACACCTGTTTGTTCCAAAGGAACTTTGAATCAGTTTTACCAGAACTTGACCCATGATGTGTGAACTGCCGTCTATGAGAAAATTTTCAAGAACTCATATGGAGTGAAATAAGTACCTTCCTTTAGACAGGTATGTCAGTGTGGCCCCAGAAACTGCTGGGGAGGTTGGGGATGGCTCGGGGTGGATTGGATCTAATTTAGCATCTTCATGATTTCAACTAAATGAAACATAAGCCAGCAAGAGTTTACAGAAGAAGAGCATAGCAAAGATCAGGGAGAAGAGCATATTTGCTTTGGTGTGCTGCTGAATCGGCATATTCAGTTCAATTCAACTTTATTTATATAGCACCATTTCACAACAACAGTCATCTCATGACACTATCAAGCTGTAGGGGAAAACCCCACAGTTGCAGAAACACCCCAGCAATCAAGTGACCCTCTGTAAGTAAGCACTTGCTGACAGTGGAGAGGAAAGGCATCACAACTATCAGAGCTGCTACAAAAATGAAGAGTCACACAATGATTATGTCGCCGCTGGACTCCAATGGATCCTACTTCTACAATAGGGACATGATAGGTGAGAGGATAGGAACAGCCCCTACCAAAATCCCCATCCAGTATGTTTTTACCCATAGCTCCTTCTGTGGAAACAAGGCTTTAGTTGGCAGCAAACTAGCATATACAGTAAATGTTGCAATGGAAAATACATAAAGATCTTATAAAATGTTGTTACTGTGGTATTGAATCAACATTATACTATAGTTGTAATGATGAAATACTTGACAGAACACCAAACTCAGACACCTGCTGAAATCATAGTGCTTTAATTTGTCACCTAAACTCACATGTCAGTTGTTTAGAAATGAATTTAGGATGCATTTAAGCGCGGGGGGGGGGGGGGATAGCTACCTTGCATGCTTTTTGAATGCCTAAACCATCTTGTCTGCAGAATAGGCAAATCAGAGCAAAAGCATTTGCCAGTCTGGTATTAAATTTTGTCTGCTTTGGCTTTAGGAGGAAACCATCAACAACTGTACTGGTAAATATCCATGGTCTGGACATTGAGGTGGTGGATAGTTATAAATTCTTGGGTGTTCTCCTCAATAACAAATTGGCCTGTTCAGATAACACCCAAGCTCAGTACAAAAACAGCCAAAGTCGGCTCCATCTGTTGGGTAGACTGAGGTCATTTGGGGTCTGCAGGTCATCATTAAGAACTTTTTACAACACTGTGGTGGCCTCTGCAATTTTTTATGCAGTTGTTTGCTGGGGTAGTGGTAGCATGGAGAGGGAGAGGAAACGTTTGAACAGATTGGTCAAGAGGGCAAGTTCTGCCCTGGCTGGTCCCTTGCACTCCATTGAGGTGGTAGGGGAGAGGATGTTAGCTAAGCTAACGTCTATTATGGACAACACCTCTCACCTCCTACATGAGTCTGTGGAGGCCCTGAACAGCTCCTTTAGTAGTAGACTGTTACAGCCACTGTGTAGGACTGAACGTTACCATAGGTCCTTCATCCCGACAGCAGTTAGACTGTATAATATACACACAGGATAAATACTTGCCATAAATGTGCATGTATGTTTATTATTTTTTATTGATGTATATAGCACAATTTGTACATATTTTAAATATTATTGATCTTGTGTTTTTATCCATCCCATCCATCCATCTTCTACCGCTTTTCCGGAGGTCCGGGTCGTGGAGGCAGCAGTTCAAGCAGAGAAGCCCAAACGTCCCTCTCCCCAACCACCTGCTTCAGCTCTTCAGAGGCGTTCCCAGACCAACTGGGAGACGTAATCTCTTCAGCGAGTCCTGGGTCTGCCCCGAGGTCTCCTCCCAGTGGGATGTGTCCGAAACACCTCAAGTGGGAGGCATTCAGGAGGCATCCTGATCAGATGCCCAAACCACCTCAACTGGCTCCTTTCAATGTGGAGGAGCAATGGTTCTACTCTGAGCCTCTCCCGGATGACTGAGCTCCTCACCCTATCTCTAAGGGTGAGTCCAGCAACCCTACGAAGAAAGCTCATTTCAGCCACTTGTATCCGCGATCTCATTTTTTTAGTCATTACCCACAGCTTCTGACCATAGGTGAGGGTAGGAGCGTAGGTTGACCAGTAAATCAACAGCTGTGCCTTAGAGCTCAGCTCCCTCTTCACCACAACGGACCAGTACAACGTCCACATCACTGCAGATGTTGCTCCAATCCCTCTGTCAATCTCTCGCTCCATTCTCCCCTCACTTGTGAATAAGACCCCAAGATACTTAAACTCCTCCACTTAGGGCAGGAGCCTATCCCCAACCCAGAGAGGACAATCCACCTTTTTCCGGCTGAGGACCATGGACTCGGACTTGGAGGTACTGATTCTCATCCCAGCCACTTCACACTCAGTGGCAAACCGTCCCAGTAAGACCTGTAGGTCATTGCTGGATGAAGCCAACAGGACAACATCATCTACAAACAACAGAGATGAGATCCTGTGGTCACCAAGCATGACGTCCTCCATTCCTTGGCTGTGCCTAGAAATCCTGTCCATAAAAATTATGAACATGATCAGTGACAAAGGGCAACCCTGGCAGAGTTCAGCTCTCACTGGGAATGAGTCTGACTGAGTGTTGGCAGTATGAACCAAAATCTCACAACGGTCATATAGAGACTGGATAGCTCGCAACAACAAGCCCGATACCCCATACTCACGAAGCACCCCCCACAAAAAACTATGAGGGACACGGTTGAATGCCTTCTCCAAATCCACAAAACACATGTAAACTGGTTGAGCAAACTCCCACGAACCCTCGCGGATTCTCGAGGGGGTAAAGAGTTGGTCCATTGTGCCACGGCCAGGACGAAAACTGCATTGCTCCTCCTGTATCCGAGGTTCGACCAACGGCTGGACTCTCCTCTCCAGTAGTTTGGCATAGACCTTCCCAGGGAGGCTGAGGAGTGTGATCCCTCTAAAGTTGGAGCACACCCTCTGGTCCCCTTTCTTGAGGAGAGGAACCACCCCCCCGGTTTGCCATGCCAAAGGCACTGTCCCCGACCTCCACGCAGTGTTGCAGAGGCGTGTCGACCATGACAGTCCTACACCATCCATGGCCTTGGGGTACTCAGGGTGAATGTCATCCTTCCCCGGGGCTCAGCCACCAAGGAGCTTTTTAATCACCTTGACAACCTCAGCCCCTGTGATAGGTGAGTCATCCCCCTCGTCCACAAGCCCTGCTTCCTCTGTGGAAGGCATGTCAGTGGGATTGAGCAGATCCTTGAAGTATTCCTTCCACCACCTGATGATATTCCCAGTCGAAGTCAGCAGCGCCCCATCCACACCATACATAGTGTGGATAGGGAGCTGCTTTCCCCTCCTGAGCTGCTGGACAGTTTGCCAGAATCTCTTCAAGGCCGACCGAAAGTCTTGTTCCATGGCCTCACCGAACTCCTCCCACACCCGAGTTTTTGCTTCAGCAACCACCTGAGCTGCACTCCACTTGGCCTGCCGGTACACCTCAGCTGATTCGGGACTCCCACAAGCCAACCAAGCTTGATAGGACTCCTTCTTCAGCTTAATGGCCCCTCTCACCACTGGCGTCCACCACTTGGTTCGGGGGTTGCCACCACGAGATACACCGACAACCTTGCAGCCACAGCTCTGGGCAGCCGCTTCAATAATGGAGGTGAAGAACATGGCCAATTCAGACTCCATGTCTCCAGACTCCCTCGGAATGTGGTCGTTCTTCTGGAGGTGGGAGTTGAAGACCTCCCGAACAGAGGCCTTAACCAGATGTTCCCAGCACACCCTCGCAATATGTTTTGATCAGCCAGGTCTGAATGGTGTCCTACCCTGCCATCGGAGCCAACTCACCACCAGGTGGTGATCATTTGACAGCTCTGCACCTCTGTTTTCCCGAGTGTTCAAGACATACTGTATGGTCGCAGGTCTGATGACACGATAACAAAATCGATCATCAACCTGTGACCTAGGGTGTCCTGGTGCCAGGTGCACATATGGACACCTTTATGCTTGAACATTGTGTTTGTTATGGACAAACTGCGGTTAACACAGAAGTCCAATAACTGAACACTACTCTGGTTCAGATCGGGCAGGCTGGTCCTCCCAATCACCCCCCTCCAGGTTTCGATGTCATTGCCCACGTGTGCATTGAAGTCCCCCAGTAGGACAATGGATTCTCCAAGAGAACCACCCTCCAGCACCCCAGTCAGAGACTCTAAAAGGGGGTGGGTACTTTGAACCATCATTTGGTGCATAGGCACAAAGGATGGTCAGGACCAGTTTCCCAACCCGAAGGCGCAGGGAAGCAACCCTTTCATCCACCGGGAAAAACTCCAATGTAGAGGCAGCAAGGTGGAGGGATACAAGAATACCCACCCCTGCTCGTCACCTCTCACCCGGGGCAACTCCAGAGTAGGCCAAGCTCCAGCTGCTCTCCAGGAGACTGGTTCCAGAGCCAGAGCTGTGTGTTGAGGTGAGGCCGACTATATCTAGCTGGCATCTCTCAACCTCATGCACCAGCTCAGGCTCCTTCCCCACCAGAGAGGTGATGTTCCACATCCCAAAAGCCAGTTTAGGAAGCCTGGAATCAGACCGCCGAGGTCTCTGCCTTCGACCGGCACCTGATCCACATAGCACCAGACCCCTATGGGCCCTCCTGCAGGTGGTGAGCCCACTGGAGGGCGGACCCATGTAACTCCTTTGGGCTGAGCCCGGCCGGGTCCCATGGGTACAAACCTGGCCACCAGGTGCTAGCCATCGAGCCCCTCCCCCAGGCCTGGCTCCAGGGTGGGGCCCTGGTAACCCCATACCGGGCGAGGTACACTGAATCCTTGTTCTAACATTGAAGGGAGCATTCTTATGTTTTTAGTACGTTGTTTTTTTTTTTAATTTTTGGTTTCTGTTCTTCTTTTCTGACTTTGCGCTGCTGTGGCAAATGAATTTCCCCAGTGTGGGATTAATAAAGTCTTATCTTCAGGCCTACAGATGATTTTTTTAATGTAATTGGAACTTGTGAAAATCATGTGCACGCTTATTACACCACCAAAAATACATTGCCTTGGCATAAGGTCAGAAACTACAGTACCTTTTTACTTGCTGTCCTCTTTAAAAGGTCTAAAAAGTGTGTGCTGGCTGAAAAGTTGCTGATCTGTGATCCGAAGCTCATGTGTCTCTTTTCATCAGCATTAGGAGCTTTAAGATCTAGAAAGTGACACGGGCGAGAGAGGGTGAAGACACGTCAAAGGAGAGGAATACTTAAACCCAGTCATCCTGCTGCAGCACTAAGAGCTCTCTTTCATTTACATCCTCCTTCACGTCTGTGCAAAGCACCCCTAGGAGGCTAAAGACACTCGTTCTTCTTCTCATCCCTCTCTCCTCCCTTTCCTGCTCAACCATTCCTCCCTCTGCGTCAGCACGTTTAGTCGAGTACTTCCAAGCTTTTTCTGCCAAGCAAACAACAAACTCACCCTCACCTGACTCACTCCATCCAACACACACACACTCACAGAGTTTGCTTGTATACCTCCGGTGATTTTCTTCTTCTTTTGATCCCTCCATCCTAATTTGCTCCCTTTTCCTAAGCTGCTGGTTTAGAAGGTGGAGGAGTTTTTACCCTCCAGCTGCTCGATTTCATGGAGGTTAGTCAGTTTTTAAATAGTTATAGGGTGTGTGTGTGTGTGTGTGTGTGTTTCCCAGTGTTGCTGCGCTTCTTCTTTTTGACCCCACATTTTCACCGAAAAGACTGGTGATGGTGATTAGAGGTTGTCCCACCCACAGCTCCATCTGTCAGGGATGATTGAGGAGAGGGAGAAAATTACACCTGCTGTCGGAGCATCACAATGGACTCTCATCACCTCGGGAAAAACAGACATTTAATCACTGTGTTTAACCTGACAGAAAGTGCATGTGATGGAGGGAGGAGAGAGTGAGAAACGGTGGCAGAACGAGGGAGTCAAATGTGGGAGAAAAGAGGTGTGGTGTTGAAAAACAGACTTCTTGCTGTGTGGGTCTTTTCATGTGAACCGTATGAGAAACGTAAAAATAACATGAGCCTCATTCTTCTATCAGATGAAAAATCTGTGCCAAATTTACAATCATATACTCTTTGTTTTTTTTTATTATTTGCTTTCCTCTGACAGGAGAACACAGGAAATGATGTTCATCCCAAATTATCTTTGGAAGTTTTCCCCCACTCTACATGTTTATTCATGTATGAAATCTGTGTTTGACTCTGTCACGCCGCGCCATTCATCAGCGGCGCCACCTGCTCACGCACCTGACCATCATCAGCGGCGAGGGATAAAAGCAGTCTCGCCCGGAGGCTCGGCCTGAAGCCGTCAGACTTCGTCCCTCACCGTTGTGAGCTACTTCCTTCTTCAGCGAACAATATTTGGGTAAGAACCCTTACCTCTTTTTCCCAGTCTGCTCCCCTGTGCACAGGTGGATTCCCCGGCGGCGGACATCTCCACTCCATCGCCCATTCCTCGCTGCTGTACGGAGCTCTCCAAGTGGCTGTCTTCCGGGCTTCGCCCCCTTGTTGTGCCAGCTATCCTGACAATCCAAGGTTGCTCGGCTGAACGGTCACCTGCCTCTGTGCCTGAAGCAGACGCCATCACCAACACATTTACACCCCGCAGACACGCACTCATTCACTCCTGCTGTTAATAAACTCTTTGAACTACTCTAAGCCTGTGTGTGTGCGTCTCCTGAGCCGTGCGTTATGTCAGTACGGCTTCAGCAGAGCGGCTCGGCGGACGGCGGGCTCGCACACCGGCTTACCACCCTCGAGGCTAGAGTGGATCAAATAGCTTATCAACAGCAGGTTATCCTGAATCAATTGATAACTATCACTGGCCGATTGGACCGCCTGGACCCCCAGCAGCCGTTCCCCCCGGCTCCTCAGGGTGGCGCAGCTCCTGCTGTTCCGGTGGCCATCCAGCCAGCTCCGGTGGCACCGGCCCGACTCACACCGATTCCGACCCCCGCTCGCTTTAGCGGAAAGCTCGGCGGAGCGCGGGGGTTTGTGATGCAGTGCGAGTCCGTGTTTGACCGTGTGCCCGGAGATTTCCCCTCAGATCACAGCCGAATCGGCTACATAGGGAACCTCCTGGAGGGGCGCGCTTTAACTTGGGCCTACGCTATTATGGCGAGACCCAGTTATGCCACCCTCACCTATGCCGAGTTCGTGAGGCGCTTCCTGGAGGTGTTTGATCATTCTCGTTCCGAGGCGGTCCAGGTCGATCGGCTTCTCGCTCTCCAGCAGGGAAACCGGTCGGCCGCGGATTATGCCATCGAATACCGGGTAGCGGTGGAGGAATTGGGCTGGGAGGAGCGCTCCCTCTGCGGCCTGTTTCTCCGCAGCCTCAATAGTGATCTGAGGGATGAACTGGCTGGACGGGATATCCCCGGAACGTTAGCGGAGCTAACCTCACTGGCAATCAGCTTGGACAACAGGCTGCGCGAGCGCTCCTCAGGACGGAAGCCGTCTGCTTCTCGCCCTCGGGGAGCCCCGCTACGCCTGCCCCAAGCTCGCCCCCTGGCGACGCCGCCACCATCGTGCCCCGAGGAGTCGGAGCCGATGGTGACGGGCTGGGCAAAGCTCTCCTCGGCAGAGAAACAGCGCCGCCGTGAGTTGGGTCTCTGCATGTATTGCGGAGACAGTCAACACACGGTAGAGCTTTGCCCACAAAAGCCAAACGGCGGGGTCCGTGAGTCACTGTAGGGGGCCTCGCGGACGTCAATCGGCAAAGTCCCCTCACTCAATTAAAGCTGCCCATCCGTTTCTGCCACAATCCCACTGGGCACCTCACCCACGCACTGGTGGATTCGGGCGCAGAGGGCAGCTTCATTTCACAAGGCCTGGCAACCCGATTGGGCATCCGCTGTCAGGCATTAAAACACCCCATCTTCCTGGTCCATCTCTCCCGTGCCTCCCTTGGGAGAGTTTCTCACCAAACCATGCCTGTCCCAGTCATCATCTCAGGGAACCACCGGGAGGAGATGGTATTTTACGTCTTGCCCAACTCTGTGTCGCCCGTCATCCTGGGGTATCCCTGGCTACGCCTCCACAACCCTGTCCTGGACTGGAGGTCAGCTGGGGTATCGGCGTGGAGTACCTTCTGTATGGGCACCTGCCTTCAGTCCGCTGCCTGCTCCCCGTCCGCGGCTCCCCCTGTGGCGGATACAGCACCTCCGGACCTGTCGCTGGTGCCTCCAGAATTTCACGACCTGGGTATGGTATTTAGTAAATCGAAAGCTATGTCTCTTCCCCCGCATCGACCCTATGACTGTGCTATCAACCTCCGCCAGGGGGCTCCCCTGCCTTCTGGTCGGCTCTACAGCCTGTCGGCGCCGGAGAAGGGGACCATGAATACTTACCTGAAGGAATCACTGAGCGCTGGGATTATTCGCCCATCGTCGTCACCCGTGGGGGCAGGGTTTTTCTTTGTCGGGAAAAAGGACGGATCCCTCCGCCCCTGCATAGACTACCGAGCGCTAAATGACATCACTGAGAGGGACCGTTACACCCTGCCCCTCATGGACACTGCCTTTCACTCCCTCCAGGGGGCGACCTGGTTTACCAAGCTGGATTTACGCAGCACTTACCACCTCGTCCGGATCCGGGAGGGAGATGAATGGAAAACAGCCTTCCGTACCCCGAACGGCCACTTTGAGTATCTTGTCATGCCGTTCGGGTTGACCAACGCTCCTGCCGTCTTTCAGCGCCTCATTAATGACGTCCTCCGGGATTTCATCGGCCTCTTTGTGTTCGTCTACCTGGACGACATTCTTATCTTCTCCAGGTCCAGGGACGAGCACCAGGTCCATGTGAGGCGAGTCCTCCAAAGACTGCTGGAGAATCGTCTGTACGTGAAGGCTGAGAAATGTGAATTCTACTCTAGGACCACATCCTTCCTGGGATTCATCATCGCTCAAGACCAGGTGCTCCCAGACCCAGAGAAGGTGAAGGCGGTGGTGGAGTGGCCTACTCCCGCATCCCGGAAGCAGGTGCAACAATTTGTTGGCTTCGCCAATTTTTACCGCCGCTTTGTCCCAAATTTCAGCTCGATCGTCGGACCGCTGACCCACCTCACGTCCCCGAAGGTCCCGTTCTGGTGGACTGAAGAGGTCGCTGCTGCCTTTAAGGCGCTGAAGGCGGAGTTCTCCTTCTCCCGGGTCCTTCGCCAGGTCGACCCCGCGCTGCAGTGCATTGTGGAGGTGGACGCTTCGGACACGGGAGTGGGAGCAGTATTATCCCAGCGGTCACCTGACGATGGCGCCAAACGACCGTGCGCCTTCTTCTCCCGGCGCCTGTCCCCGGCGGAGAGGAACTACGATGTGGGGGACAGAGAGCTCCTGGCCATTAAACTCGCCTTACAGGAGTGGCGCCACTGGCTAGAGGGGGCGGACCTGCCGTTTGTGGTCCTGACGGACCACAAGAACTTAGAATACTTACGATCTGCCAAGCGCCTGAATGCCCGCCAGGCGCGCTGGTCTTTGTTCTTCGCCAGGTTCCGCTTCTCAATCACCTTCAGGCCGGGCTCCAAAAACGGCCTGCCTGACGCCCTGTCTAGGCAGTTCACCCCCGTGGAGGCTGAGGAGACGCCCCACACTATCCTGCCCAGGTCATGCGTCGTGGGAGCCATCTCTTGGGACATTGAAGACAAGATCCGGAAGGCGCAGGAGGTGGAACCTGATCCTGGCGGCGGACCAGAGGGAAGACTGTTCGTCCCATCTGCGGTCCGAGGAGAGGTCATCCACTGGCTCCACACCTCCCGGCTCACCTGTCATCCCGGCACCTCTCGGATGATCAGCCTCCTCCAACGGTCCTTTTGGTGGCCAGGCCTGCGGAGGGATGCAGCCCGCTACGCCCGGGCTTGCCCAATCTGTGCCACCAGCAAGTCAGAAAATGCCCCTCCAGCGGGTCTGCTCCAGCCTCTGCCCGTCCCCGGCAGGCCCTGGTCGCACATCGCACTGGATTTCATCACCGGACTCCCTGTTTCCAACTCCTTTGACACCGTCCTGACCATCGTGGACCGTTTCTCCAAGGCGGCACACTTCGTCCCCCTGCGAGGTCTCCCTACCGCCCTGGAGACGGCGGGCCTCCTCGTCCAACACGTGGTCAGGCTGCACGGGATTCCGGTGGACGTGGTCTCGGATCGGGGACCCCAATTTTCATCTGAGGTTTGGAGATCCTTTTGTAACGCCATCGGAGCCAAGGTGAGCCTCTCCTCCGGCCATCACCCCCAGTCTAACGGGCAGTGTGAGAGGACCAATCAGGAGCTGGAGGCTGCGCTCCGCTGTGTTACCAGATCCAAGCCGACGTCCTGGAGCAACCATCTCGCCTGGGTGGAGTATGCCCACAACACCGCCTGCTCTTCTGCAACGGGGATGTCCCCCTTCAAGGCGTCCCTGGGTTACGACCCCCCGCTGTTTCCAGCGCAGGAGAGCGAGGTAGCTGTCCCCTCTGTTAGGGCGCACCTTAGGCAGTTCCGCTCCACCTGGGCTGCCGCGCGTCATGCGCTTTTACGCACAGCGGAGCGCAACAGGACCGTGGCGGACCGGCACAGACGACCTGCCCCGGCGTACAGAGTTGGGCAACTCGTGTATGTGTCTACCCAGGACGTCACATTAAAAGGCGAGAGGAGGAAGCTGGCACAGCGATTCATGGGTCCCTTTCCCATCACCCGGCTCATCAACCCGGTGGCTGTGCGCGTGGCTATTCCCCCCTCCCTCCGCATCCATCCCACTTTCCACATGTCGAAGGTGAAACTGGCAGTCACTGACCCCCTTTGCCCTCCTCCTGCAGCGCAACCCGCGCCCCGGATGATTGGTGGCCATCCGGCCTGGTCCGTCTCCTCCATCCTGGACTCCTGGCGCCGAGGTCGTGGGTTGCAATACTTGGTAGACTGGGAGGGCTATGGGCCTGAGCATCGACAATGGGTGCCCCCGTCGTTTGTGTTGGACCCATCGCTCATCGCGGACTTCCACCGAGCGCACCCGGATAAGCCATCGCCAGGAGGCGCTGCTAGAGGGGGGAGTACTGTCACGCCGCGCCATTCATCAGCGGCGCCACCTGCTCACGCACCTGACCATCATCAGCGGCGAGAGATAAAAGCAGTCTCGCCCGGAGGCTCGGCCTGAAGCCGTCAGACTTCGTCCCTCACCGTTGTGAGCTACTTCCTTCTTCAGCGAACAATATTTGGGTAAGAACCCTTACCTCTTTTTCCCAGTCTGCTCCCCTGTGCACAGGTGGATTCCCCGGCGGCGGACATCTCCACTCCATCGCCCATTCCTCGCTGCTGTACGGAGCTCTCCAGGTGGCTGTCTTCCGGGCTTCGCCCCCTTGTTGTGCCAGCTATCCTGACAATCCAACGTTGCTCGGCTGAACAGTCACCTGCCTCTGTGCCTGAAGCAGACGCCATCACCAACACATTTACACCCCGCAGACACGCACTCATTCACTCCTGCTGTTAATAAACTCTTTGAACTACTCTAAGCCTGTGTGTGTGCGTCTCCTGAGCCGTGCGTTATGTCAGACTCTATCTTTATCTGGTTAGCTCCAATTGTCAGACATACTCAGAGCTACATATTAGAGTAAAAATCCAAATAAAACATTATTGGGACAGAGGTGTGTTGTCGATACAGAAGGTACAATTAGGGGTGGGCAATATGGCCTAAAAAATGATATCACAATATTTCTGTGAATTTTCACCAACGATAACGATACTTTTATGATACTTTTATGATACGACTAACGATACTTTTCACGGTATTACAGAATACTTTTTTCTTTTAAATTTATGCAAAAAGGACAGTTTCACAGGCCAGCATTATTTACCTTCAACATATTCAGTAAAAACAACGCAAAAACTCAAATTTCTCCAGTTTATAAACAGCAGCTCAGATTTTGTTTAAAATATGTTTTGTTCTGTATCAAATATTACAAGAAAATAATATAAAATTAGGGCAGCGCAGTGGCGGAGTGGTTAGCACTGTTGCAGCACAGCAACTCACCCTTGGCAGGGGGATCCTGGATTCGATCCCAGCCCCTGACCAACAGGGATCTGTGTGGAGTTTGTATGTTCTCCCCATGTCTGCGTGGGTTTACTGTGGGATTTCTCCAGTTTCCTCCCACATGCCAAAAACATGCAAGTTAGGTTAACTGGAGACCCTAAAGTGGCCCCAGGTGTGAATGTGTGTGTGAATGGTGAAAGGGTTGGGCGCCACACCAGTGGCTGTCTCATCCACTCATGTAGATGCCCTGTAATTTCCCCATTGTGGGACTAATAAAAAGGAATCTAAAATTTAAAAAAAAAAAAAAAAATCTAAACTGTTACATCTTAACTACACACGGATGCCAGGTTTCATGCTGAATCACTTTACCTGCTGTACTGTCATTGCACAGACCTGTCCTTGCGCTTTTTGGCTCTTGTTGCACTGAATGAATGCTTTTTTCTCCTATTCGGGTGGTTGAATAAAATCAAGATGAAGCAGCCAAAACGGAATGAAAATACAGCTACAGACACTTAGAGGGGCACGTTGTCTGATGTACATCACTCCAGCGGTGTTGTTGACATGCGGAAAAATGTAGGCAGATTATGCTGCACTGTTTTGTTTTGTTTTTTTTTTTTTAACATGGCGGCAGTCTGAAACTGAAACGTAAATATTTCCACTCAACTGGATGTAGATCATACAACTTTGGAGCTACAGCTTCCCGCGCCATGTTTGTTTCGTCATTTCTATGGCAGCATAACGCTGTGATGTCGTCATGCAGCAGACCCCAAATATCATGATATTCATTTTTACACCATTATCAAAGTTTATACCGGTATTATCATGAATGATGCGATATGGCACACCCCTAGGTACAATCCCTGAGGAATTAAAACTAAAGAAACAAGTCTGAATGAGCGAATAACTGGCTCTATTAGCTGCTGCTAACCATTACTGGTGGAGGAGCCATCCTGGCTAGGGTATAATAAACAAAAAAAAAACAGCTAAAACTGGAAAAGCACTCATAGAGCGCATACCTCTGCCAAGGCTCCTTCCGTTTGTCATGGATCACCTCTAAAATGTAATGGGTTTGTGTGTAGGCCTATAGCCACTTGTGGTGAAAATGGCATCAAAGTCTGTCCATCAGTTTTGGAGTATTGTTGCTAACACACTGTGAGAAGATAAGAGCCTTGGCTGAGGTATGCATTCTCAGATCATCACCAAATTATCATGGGTTCCTCTCTAGCCCAAGAACCACTTCTGGTGAAAATGTCATTCAAATCCATCTAGTAGTTTTTGTGTAATCCTGCTGCACAAATACAAACAAAGCCCTTGGTGGAGGTATGCACTCTCAGATCATCACCAAAATCTAATCATCTGTTCCTCATGCCATTACTCACCTTTCATGAAAATTTCATCAAAATCTGTTCATAACTTTTTGAGTTATGTTGGTAACAGACAGACAGACAGACAGACAGACAGACAGACAGACAAACCCCGGTAAAAACATTACCTCCTTGGCAAAGGTAATAACATGTAGAAAGTGATATAAGATCAAGTGTTAGTACATAATCCAGATGATCTGGTGTTTTTATTATAGAGCCATCCCTGCCAAATGTAACAAAATAAGCCAGAATAAACCTGGAAGGGAGCTATATGATTGGCTATGTGTAAATTAACATGCTTGGAACACGGATGTCTTGTGGAGGATAGATAGATAGATAGATAGATAGATCAAAAGAAAGAAAGAGTGTTTGCTCCATTATGCTAACTTGTATTAGTGTGTGGCTTCAGAAGTTCACAGGGTCATTTGTAGTCCCACCATATTTAAAGTGGGTGGACAGAAAGTGGGTGAGGATGGTATCATTCCAGTAAATTCTGGCAGTTACCTCATGACCGGAGGCAAATCTGAACGGCCCACTGAATAAGAGCTAGTGAGACCAAGGTGGACCCTAACAAAGTGACAGGGGTGTTTTTGTTTTGTTTTGTTTTTTTAGTTTTTATGTTGCTAGCCACTCCACAGCTGTTTTTGTCCCCATTAAAATGTCTGGCAATGCAACATTTCACTGTTAATTCAGTGGATTAATATGCAAAACTCCCCAAATGATAACTTATTCAAAAGGCCAAACTGTCTCCTCCTCCTCCTCCTCATTCTCCCTCCTTCATTGCCCCCTGCTGTGCTAATTGCACAGAGGAGGAACTGTTGTTTTAAATTTAGCAGCCATAATAAAGTCTGTTAATCACATTGTTAACGAGGTAGAAGGAGGGAGATGCTGCAGAGGTGGATCTCCTGTCTGTGTGTGTTTGTGTGTCAATAAGCTGTTATCATCACCTGTCGTCGTGTGAGTGTGCGAGCTTGATGTTATAATAGCCTCCTCATCAGTTGACTTCCTCCTGTTTTCATCCTCATCCTGTGGATGTTTTGTGAAACACACTGCCTGATACACACAGGGAAAAATTATTTCAAATGCTTGCTTAGATTTTGTAAGTTTGGAAATATTACTGCATTGAAAAGAATGTTACAACTGAATGTATGAGCGTTAAAAGTTGAGGTCATTTGTTATGTTCACATTGTACTGTATGTTTTCATTATGAGTTGTCATAAATGGCAAAGTTTTGCATAACCACATTTTAATGTCAAAATACCATTTTAACCACAGGCTGACAGTAAGTCTGTCTTTAATTTGTAAGCCCCTGTGGTGAAGCCTTGATGTGGTTTTTGAGAGCTAAAGGAAGACCATGTTTGGATGAGATGATGTGTTAAAGGGGACCTACTAGGATCAAAATTTTACTTTTTTGCTGCTTTTGTGCATCTATTTAGGTATCCGGAGTGACTACCAATAGAAAAACTCTGGAAACCCTGTCACTTTGGGTCAGCCTTGGTCTCAGTATCTCTCTTGAAGCAAGAGGTTTTGATTTTTCCCTGGTTGTGATGAGAGAACCAGCGCTCAGGGGAATGATATGACCCTTCCAGTTTCATATTAACTCTTTTTAATGACAGTGGAGGGATCCAAATGAATGTCCAAACAGTCACTGACCATGCTACTATAGCTGTTAGCCTGCTATGGAGTTAGTTTGGCAAAAGCAGTTTATATTGCTGTTTTCTTTAAATTCTAGTCACCTCACTTGACGTGCCTGTCCCCACCTGCTTCACTAATCCACAGTTGATAAACTATCTTGCATCACTCTGACTTATTTTGCTATATAATAATAATGGATTAGATTTACAGTATATGGTGTTTTACATGTCAAGTGACATCTCAAAGCGCTTACAGTGAGTCTATTATTCATTCACTCCAGACAGACATTGATAGTGGTAAGCTACTACTGCAGCCACAGCTGCCCTGGGGCAGACTGACGGAAACGTGGCTGCCAATCTGCTTCAACGGCTCTCCGACCACTACCAAACATTTATACACATTCGTACCCAGTATCATGGACACTGGAGGCAAGGTGGGTACAGTGTCTCGCGCAGGGACACAACAGCAGGATGTCTGGGGAGAGCGGGATTTGAACCACCAACCCTCTGGTTATTGGACAGCCCGCTCTACTTCTTGAGCCACTGCTACCCACATTTTCCTTCTCCATTCCATTTTTGCTAAGCACCAAGCTGGATGACAGGAAGTTTCATTTTTCTATGGTCTTTGGCATGACCCGGCCGGGACTTGAACCCCAAGCTCCCGGTTGTGGGGCGGATGCTCTAGCTCTAGGCCACCACTCCAGTGGTGGCCTAGAGGTAGATAATAGACTAGGGAGATAATAGGTAGATAATAGACTAGGTAGGCATAATAGACTAGGATATCAGCCCACTAGCAGCTTGGCTAGCTGGCTGAGGTCAAGCTATCTACTAGGGGTGGGAATTGCGAGGGACCTTTCGATTTGGATTGCAATGCCACGTGCCGACCTGCCTCAAATCCTCCACCATCATCCCTGTCCCCAAGAAGCCACGGATTACTGGACTTAACGACTACAGACCTGTAGCGCTCACCTCTGTAGTCATCAAGTCCTTTGAGCGCCTGGTCCTGTCCCACCTCAAGTCCATCACCACTCCCCTCCTGGACCCGCTGCAGTTTGCCTACCGTGCCAACAGGTCTGTGGACAACGCAGTCAACCTGGCCCTCCACTCCATCCTGCAGCACCTGGACTCCCCGGGAACCTACGCCAGGATCCTGTTTGTGGACTTCAGCTCCGCATTCAACACCATCCGCCTCGCTCTGCTCCAGGACAAGCTGTCCCTGCTCGGCGTGCCTGACTCCCTCTGCAGGTGGATCACCGACTTCCTGACGGACCGGAGGCAGCATGTGCGGCTGGGGAAGTCTGTCTCAGACTCTGTTAGCATCAGCATCAGATCACCCCAGGGCTGTGTACTTTCCCCCCTACTCTTCTCCCTTTATACCAACTCCTGCACCTCCACCCACCAGTCTGTTAAGCTGATCAAGTTTGCGGACGACACCACCCTCATCGGGCTCATCTCCAACGGCGATGAGTCCGTCTACAGGAGAGAGGTGGCCCAGCTGGTGTCCTGGTGCAGCCACAACAACCTGCAGCGGAACGCTCTGAAGACAGCGGAGATGATTGTGGACTTCAGGAAAGTCACAACCCCCCTGCCCCCCCTCACCATCACAGGCTCTCCCATCACCATTGCAGATTCCTTCCGCTTCTTGGGCACCACCATCACCCGGGACCTCAAGTGGGAGCCAACCATCAGCTCCCTCATCAAAAAGGTCCAGCAGAGGATGTTCTTTCTGCGGCAGCTGAGGAAGCTCAAGCTACCCACCAAGATGTTAGTGCAGTTCTACACGGCCATCATTGAGTCCATCCTCACCTCCTCCATAACCGTGTGGTACGCAGGAGCTACTGCCAGGGACAAACTAAGGCTGCAGCGCGTCGTGCGCACTGCTGAGAAGGTGATCGGCTGCAAGCTCCCATCTCTCCAGGATCTGTACATCTCCAGGACCCGGAGGCGTGCAGGCCGGATCATGGCCGATCCTTCACACCCTGGTCACGTACTGTTTGCCACCCTCCCCTCAGGTAGAAGACTTCGGTCCATTCAGACTAAAACCTCCCGGCACATGAACAGCTTTTTCCCCTCTGCCATCAGACTGCTGAACATTAAGTGACTTATTGACTCTCGTGCACTATATACAGCAGCTCAACCAGACTCATGTCATTCATCACTGTTTTTCTGTTGCATTACCGACTGCACATCATCTGCTACTTGCTAATTTATTTAAAACTGCTGTGACTAGTATTACTCATTATTATTATTATTATTATTACTTATTATTCTACACTTATTGCATGGTCTTAGTCTTTAAGTTTTTTTTTTGTTTTTTTTTAGTTTATCTCTTTATCTTATCATGTTTTAATGTTGCAGCATTGCACCGAGACAAATTCCTAGTTTGTGTACTACATGAACAATGGCAATAAATCTGATTCTGATTCTGAATACTTGGGTCACGATTCAATCCTATCACGATTCAATGATATCGCGATATCAAGTATCACAATCCCATATATTTTGAATTTTTTCAACTTACACAACCTTAAATCATATCCCAAAGTAAAGCTGTTGACATGTCCTTCATATAATAAAGTATTCTTGGGGCTTCATTTTCCTTGGAGACACGTCTCTGCACACAGGGAGGGCGGTGGTGTTTGGAATAGACTCCCACTACAGATACCTTTAGCTGACTCTGTGGGCTCTTTGAAATAGAGTTGAAAACTTTTTTGTTTAACGAGGATTTTCCTTGAGTTTCAAATCAACTACTTTTTAATGGTAAGTCTGATATTTTTTAAATGATTTTTATCTTGTGTTTTAACTTGTTTTTGTATTTTTAAAATTATTTTTTATCTATCAACTTCCTTTTATTCCATTTTATTGTACAGCGCTTTTTGGCTATATGTCTGTGAAAAGCACTTCATACATAAACTTTATTTACTTGGCGCTTCGAGAAAAAGCTCCATGCGACCCCTATGTCTCTTTAGCTTAGCCATTGCTAATGCTGCTCTGAGGTGTGTGTGGCCCGCCATGTTGTTCTGAATGTTTTTTCTTTTTTTTCATGCAGCGCTTTTTGCGGGTTGTGTGTCATGTCAAGGTCTTTGAATGAATGAATGAATGAATGAATGAATCTTTATTTTGGATAGATTAAAAGTAGAGATTAAAAAAGAAACAAAATAATATAACAAAGGGGGAAAGAAAATCCAACAAGGTCAAATTAGACAATAACTCCTCTGATTATACAGTTGAATGAATGAATGATTCTTTATTTATTTTTTTTCAGATAGATTAAAAGTAAAGATTAAAAGAAACAGAATAATATAACAAAGGGGAAAAAAATCCAACAAGGTCAAATTAGACAATAACTCCTCTGATTATACAGTTCAACATAAGTTATCCGAAATGGGTGATGGCTGAAGCCACAGCTTATATTGCCCACCCATATTCCATCCAAGAATTCAAAAGAAAAACAAAACAAGAGTGATTACAATTCAGAACAAAGCTAAGACAAAATGTGACAAAAAAAACTAAGCAACAACACAACAAAGACTGGATATGACAATCCTTATGTGATTTTACATGTCATCTTGTATACATGTTTGGAGTATTTCTTCCTTTAGTTTTTGTTTAAATTGTCCAAGCGTTGTACATGATTTTAATCCATCCATCCATCTTCTACCGCTTTTCCGGAGGTCCGGGTCGCGGAGGCAGCAGTTCAAGCAGAGAAGCCCAGACTTCCCTCTCCCCAGCCACCTGCTCCAGCTCTTCAGAGGGGATACCAAGGCGTTCCCAGACCAGCTGGGAGACATAAGGCACTTTTCCACAAGTATCACCTTAGCTTTACTTACTTTTACTTTACTCACTTTCTCGCTCTTTCCACAGTACCCTACTCGCTTTAACCGATACGATTTTCGTGCCAGTTTAGGGGCAGGGGACAAGCGAGAAAAATTGAGGTGTGATTTGACGTCAATCGACTGTTAGCCCCTGATTGGTCAGCGCGTAACGTCACGAAATCGCCCCTCTCGAAATCTTTACGTCCGCCATTTGCAATCGCTCACGGAGTAAATACGATATTAATAGAGACAGCGTTGTAGGTTAGGTTTTGCGGAAATCTACACCGTGGTCCAACGAAGAGGTGCGGGGTTTTCTCTGCTTGCTGGCAGATACACAGTCAGAAGAGTGATCCGGACCCTACAGATGACTGCACAGAATAGAACCGTACTACTAACAAGCTGAATACGAAGTTGAGAGAACCATCCATGGTGAGTGATTTGTAATATTGTGCATCTGTTTGCTTATTTATCCTGTTGGTGGTAAGCTCACTTTTGAGCCATACAGCCCCGTTCTGTGCTGGCTAACTCGTTTTTTTTAACGAATTTTGGCTAGTAGCTAGATAATACCAACTGTTGATTCGCGCTTGTTTTCTCCTAAATATTCGCTTGTGAGAGCAAAACAATGAAATATATCAATCCTGGTTATAGTCCTGGTTTTTGTTTTGTCTTGCACTTGGTGCTGCACATTAAATTGTGTGCAATTTAATCCCGTTTTTTGCTGGCTAACTCGTTTTAGCTAACGAGTTTTGGCTAGTAGCTAGATAATACCCACTGTTGATTCACGCTTGTTTTCTCCTAAATATTTGCTTGTGAGAGCAAAACAATGAAATATATCAATCCTGGTTATAGTCCTGGTTTTTGTTTTGCATTAAATTGTGTGCAATTTAATGCTAGAATGTGTTTCCACATGCCAGGGTTATTAGCTTCCCTGTTTATAGTGGATACTGGTGAGATCACAGGATCCGAAATCTCAACAATATAAAAGTGCTTTTGCAAACCAGTGATTTATAAAGTCATTCATATAATTTTCTAAAGCGTCAGAAAGAGAAATCCATATATTATATCGATTCATTACACAGACCATGATATATTTCAAGCATTTATTTATTTTAATTTGGGTGATTATGGCTTACAGCCCCTGAAAACCCCAAATTCCATTTGGCAAAAAATTAGAATATTACATAAACTTTAAAAAATAGTTTTTAAATAGAAATGTGGGCCGCTGAGGTGTTGGTTAATATGGGCTGTAGCCATAATCATCAATATTAAAATAAAATAAACACTTTCAATATATCACTGTCCCTGTAATGAATCTATATATGGGTTTCACTTTCTGAAATGAGTGACAAAAATATTTAACTTTTTCATGATATTCTAATTTTTGAGATGTGCCTGTATAAGTGTTGAACTTGCTTGAAAAAACTCAACACCATCCATTTCTGTTGTTCGTCTAGGCAGGAGGGAATCGGCCGCTCAACAACGGACGTCGCCACTGTGGAAAGTACTGAAATCCTTTGCTTTTATAGGTAAGTGTCAAAACCAAATTAGCACAATTTCCACTTAATGTAAAAGGGACTGAACTGAGATTTATTTGATTGTGTGAGTATTAATTACAGAATAACTGAAAAAGACTGGTGCATCAACTGTAAAATAAACCACTTGTTAATGTATTTGTCAGATCACTTGTGTGATCCTTTGAGTTATGTTCATAACTGTATCTTTTGGGGAATGGCAGTTGTTCAGTCATCAATATAGTTTAGTTTATATGTGTAGTTTATAGTCTATCATCAATAAAGTCATGCAGTAACAGGACACATTACAACTATTTGAGACCCATTGTAGTGCTTCCTTTTATATTTTAGCAATAAAAGTACAAAACACCACCCACACTTGAAGCCAGTGCAAGAAGAGACACTTTTACATTCCAGACAAACTTTTATTGATAAAAACTCCATATTTTGACTGAGCGACTCCATAATCTGTGATGCACACCTTCAGTTAAAGTACTAGATTCCATTCCAGTGAATGTATTAATTCATTCTGATTGCTGAGGCCACAGTAAAAGCAGATGATTTTAAATGCAACCCAGCCCTTGTAAAATCGACTTGACATCAGTGCAGCTACATGAAAATTGTGGTTAAATACAACAACGAAGTACTTTATTGTCACATTGGAATTGGAATCACTGCTGTTTTGTTTTTCTTTTGAATTCTTGGATGGAATATGGGTGGGCAATATAAGCTGCAGCTTCAGCCATCACCCATTTCAGATAACCTATGTTGAACTGTATAATCAGAGGAGTTATTGTTTAATTCGACCTTATTAAATTTTTTCCCCCTTTGTTATATTATTGTATTTTCTTTAAATCTATCCGAAATAAAGATTCATTCATTCACATTCCACCACTGGCTTTTAGCAACAAGTGTATTTCCCAAATATGTTTTAAACTTCGTTTATTTAACCTCCACACATTTCTGTCTTTTGTCTAGGCAAGAGGGAAACGATCGATCCACCCCAAACTGGACCTTGCGTCACTATTTACAGAGATGCAGGCCTAAGATCTGCTGATCTGAGACCAGTGTGAGCTGCACATCCCAGCTGCTGAGTGACCCAGTCTTACAGTTTTGAGTTTTGCACATTCTGAATAATCTGGAATTTGCTGCTGATTGTAATAAACAATTTAGTGATTTATGTGTTTGCATCATGATTTTTATTTTTGTCTGTTAATACACTGGTGGGAAAAGAGTCAATAGTACAATCCATTAATGGGTGACCTTGAAAATAATGGCTCATTTTTAAGAAATTTATGTCACATGGTGGTAACCTTCACATATAAAAAACAGACATCTGCAAAAACTTCAGAGGTTTGTCAGTGCAATACTACATGAATGCATGTATAGTACATTGTTGATGCAGAGAATATATATTTCTACAGTATATGTATCGAGTAAATCAAGCATTTTCCATGTAACCTTGTGACTGCATTATTTTAATTGCTTTTAATGCTAGATCAAGTTTGTTTTGGCCTAAAATGCATCATAACTGTCAAATACATCTTATTATACAGAACTCAGTAATGTTTACTTTTGAATATACATTCTGTGGCTAATATAGCTATTAACCTGGCGATCGAGTTGTGTCAGCTGATCATTTTTTGCTATGACATCGCAGACTCAGTGCAGCTGAAGCAGGTACGTCCATGATGTCTCAACAGTCCATGATTTCCACGCAGATCAGAGCAATTTTTTTTCCCACAATATTTTTATTGAACCTTTTTTTTTTTTTTTACAAACAGCACACACAGTCAGACACTAACACAAAAGTAATTTAAAAACTAAAAAAGAACAATAAAATGACAAAAAAACGTTAATAAAAAACAGAAACCATTAACAAAAACAAGTCAACAATGTTCCTCTGTTTAGTCTAGGTAATCTATTACATTAGAATACATAATATACAGTACATTCACCAGCTTGGAATTTGCAAGGTCCACACATATCATTCACCTTCTTCAGAAGTTATGTTTACTTAATTTACATAATCAATGAAAGGTCTCCATATATTCTCAAACACATTTCCTTTGATTTCAGTATGTATGTTATTCTTTCTAGTGGAAACCAAAAGTGAGTTGTCTAGCTGCTGCCTTTTTTGTAGTAATCATTTTTTAAGGTGTTTTGACGTGTAATTACCCATCCCTGAACACATATCCCTTATAAATATCAATAGATGGGAAAATGATACTCAATTGACACTCAACATGCAAAATGGTGCTACAGTTGGATTGCCTTTCTTTAAAATTTTTAAAATTATTTTGTAAGTAAAAGTGGGCTAGGATTAACTGGAAATATAACAAGTTTCCACATATAATTCCAAGGTCAATTGGCAATTCCATAAAACCAAAAGGGAGTTGTTCAGCTGCTGCATTTTTCTGCAGTCATTTTCTACGGTGTTTTAGCGTGTAATTTCCCATCCCTGAACACATATCCCTTAAAAAGAACTATCAATGGGAAAATGATACACAAAAACAAGAATTTTCCTACAGTCGAATTGGCTTTTTTTTAAAGTAATTTAAATTATTTTGTACGTAAAATAGGGCTATGATTAATTGGAAATATAACAAGTATCCACATATAATTCCAAGGTCAATTACAAGGTTTTAGGATTTAATTAGCTGTCTCTTAACAGTTAAGCGTTATGAACAACAGAGGAGATGTAGATGAAAAGTGCACCTAATTTTATTTAAAAAAACAAACGTTTGACATATGTATGCACATGAATGAGGCTCCATGCAAGGACGCAATTTGTGCCACAAGTAGGTGAAAGTGTCCTCGGACATCCGGAAGTTCTGCAACCACTGTGTGCTTGAGAAGCTGGGGACAATATTCTCCCACCACTGCGAGCTACGGTTTACTGCCCAGGTCCATGGTCTGCAGCGTTGATTTTGCAACAACGCAGCCAACTAGAACACACACACAGCATACATATTAATACTGATAACCTGGCGACATCAAAATGCTGTACACAACAATGACATGACGATAAAATGACAATAGAAAGCATTAAATTACCAAAAACCGTTTCCTCGTGTGCTTGATGTGCTGGGTAATTAAGCTCTCTGCTTCATATTCCGCTTCATATTCCGCTGCTTGATATTCCCCAATGGCAACAACGAGTCTCTGGTACTGCCCCAACCTGTGTTCTCTCAATGCACGTCGTCTTCTCCGGTTAAAAACATTCATTTATTATGTTCAAAAGCCAGAGAAGAAGCAACGTGGAAATCCTCCACTCCTAATGCGCCATTTTAATTGTTGTGAATGAGTCGGTCGCGTGTTGACGTCAGCAGAGTGTGGCTCCGCCTCAATCCCGCCCACTACCGAGCTTACGCGGCTTTACAGGGCTGTAATGGATCAACAACCCAGGGAGAAAGAAGTAGTGGAGAATCGAAACAAGTAAAAAAGAACTGTGACTATGGAAAAGAGCCAATAGTCTCTCCACCGAGTCCTGGGTCTGCCCCGGGGTCTCCTCCCAGTGGGACGTGCCTGAAACACCTCAAGTGGGAGGCGTCCAGGAGGCATCCTAATCAGATGCCCATACCACCTCAACTGACTCCTTTCAATGTGGAGGAGCAGCGGTTCTACTCTGAACCTCTCCTGGATGACTGAGCTCCTCACCCTATCTCTGAGGGTGAGTCCAGCAATCCTACGGAGAAAGCTCATTTCAGCCGCTTGTATCCGCGATCTCATTCTTTCAGTCATTACCCAAAGCTCGTGACCATAGGTGAGAGTAGGAACGTAGATTGACTGGTAAATCGACAGCTTTGCCTTAGAACTAAGCTCCCTCTTCACCACAACAGACGGGTACAACGTCCGCATCACTGCAGATGCTGCTCCAATCCATCTGTCAATCTCTCGCTCCATTCTCCCCTCACTCGTGAACAAGACCCCAAGATACTTAAACTCCTCCACTTGGGGCAGGAGCCTGTCCCCAACCAGGAGAGGACAATCCACCTTTTTCCGGCTGAGGACCATGGACTCGGACTTGGAGGTGCTGATTCTCATCCCAGCCGCTTCACACTCAGCGGCAAACCGTCCCAGCAAGAGCTGTAGGTCATTGCTGGATGAAGCCAACAGGACAACATCATCTGCAAACAACAGAGATGAGATCCTGTGGTCACCAAGCATGACACCCTCCATTCCCTGGCTGCGCCTAGAAATCCTGTCCATAAAAATTATGAACAGGATCGGTGACAAAGAGCGGCCCTGGCGGAGTCCAACTCTCACTGGGAATGACTCCGACCGAGTGTTGGCAATACGAACCAAACTCTCACAACGGTCGTACAGAGACCGAATAGCTCGTAACAACAAGCCCGATACCCCATACTCCCGAAGCACCCCCCACAAAAATCCACGAGGGACGCGGTCAAATGCCTTCTCCAAGTCCACAAAACACATGTAAACTGGTTGGGCAAACTCCCACAAACCCTCGAGAATTCTCGAGAGGGTAAAGAGCTGGTCCGATGTGCCACAGCCAGGACGAAAACCACATTGCTCCTCCTGAATCCGAGGTTCGACCAACGGCTGGACTCTCCTCTCCAGTACCTTGGCATAGACCTTCCCAGGGAGGCTGAGGAGTGTGATCCCTCTAAAGTTGGAGCACACCCTCCGGTCCCCTTTTTTAAAGAGAGGAACAACCACCCCGGTTTGCCATGCCAAAGGCACTGCCCCTGACCTCCACGCAATGTTGCAGAGGTGTGTCAACCATGACAACCCAACAACATCTAGGGCCTTGAGGTACTCAGGGCGAATCTCGTCCACCCCCGGGGCCCGGCCACCAAGGAGATTTTTAACCACCTTGGCGACCTCAGCCCCTGTGATAGGCAAGTCATCCCCCTCGTCCCCAAACCCTGCTTCCACTGTGGAAGGCGTATCAGTGGGATTGAGGAGATCCTCGAAGTATTCCTTCCACCGCCCGACGATGTCCCCCGTCGAAGTCAACAGTGTCCCATCCACACCATACACAGTGTGGACGGGGAGCTGCTTTCCCCTCCTGAGCCGCCGGACAGTTTGCCAGAATCTCTTTGAGCCCGACCGAAAGTCTTGTTCCATGGCCTCACCGAACTCCTCCCATACCCAGGTTTTTGCTTCAGCAACCACCCAAACTGCACTCCGCTTGGCCTGCCGGTACACCTCAGCTGCTTCGGGAGTCCCACAAGCCAACCAAGCTTGATAGGACTCCTTCTTCAGCTTAATGGCCCCCCTCACCACTGGTGTCCACCTTCCTCATGATTTTAATTCAGGTCCAAAATCGTTCCATAATCTTACTCCTTGCACTGAGACACAGTGTTGCTTGGTGGTAGTTCTCACTGAAGGTTTTTGAAATATACATGTTCCTCGGAAATGATATTGTTTCTCCCTTATATGGAACAACTTTTCAATATTTGCGGGCAGTGATAGATTCTTCACTTTAAACATTATTACTGGAGTTTTAAAGTCAACCAGATCTTTCAACTTGAGAGCTTTTAATTTAAGAAAAAGTGGGTTTGTTGGTTCCCTGTAAGCAGCTTTATTTATTATTCTAATAGCTCTCTTCTGAAGGATAAAGACTGGATATATTGTAACGTGCTGCTCGATATGGCGACGTCCCACCGGGAGACTCGAACTCACGCCTCCAGCTCCGGAGTCCCGCACTCTACCTGTGTCGCCAATAGGGTCAACCCACTTGGCAAGCCAAGTAGGGTGCTCATATTGAGTTCGCTACAATATGTTTGTTTTATATGTATTTCCCCATACTTCAGTAAAATATGTCATGTATGGGAGTATTAATGAATGATACAAGGTATATAGTGTGGGTTGATTCAGCAAATATTTCACTCTGTGTAGTATTGCAATTGATTTGGATATTTTACCTTTAATATAATTAATATGTGACTTCCAACACAGTTTATTATCAATTATTACACCAAGAAATTTAGTTTCGGATACCCTTTCAATCTCTACACCATTTACACTGAGTTTAGATACTAAGTTGTTGTGATGGTTGTTAAAACTATAAATTTTGTCTTACTTAAATTGAGCGTTAATTTGTTTGAATCAAACCACAGTTTAAGCTTTCCTAATTCCTTTCTGAGTGTATCCAAAAGTTGTTCCAAATTGCTTCCACTGCATAATAGTGTCATCGGCAAACAATATTAAATCCATTTTTTCCAAAACTTTACATATATCATTTATGTACATATTGAATAACAATGGCCCCAAAACTGAACCCTGTGGGACTCCACAAGTAACCTTCAGTAACTGTGAGTTTTTGTTACCAACACATACATACTAATATCTATTCTTTAAGTAACTACATAACCAGGACAGTGCTACTCCCCTAATACCACAATTTTGTAGTTTCTTTAATAATAAATTATGATCCACTGTATCAAATACTTTTTTAAGATCCAGGAATACCCCAACTGAATACTCTTTATTTTCAACGGCAGTTGATATTTTTTCTATAAATTCCATTAGAGCAAATGCAGTTGTCCTCTTGTGTCTGAACCCATATTGCTGCTCACACAATAAATTATTCTTCAGTATGAAGTTGTCAATTCTTTCATAGAATATTTTTTCAAGTATCTTGGAAAATTATGGCAATAGTGAAATTGGTCTATAGTTTGAAAGTTCCCCTCTGTCACCCGTCTTGTATATCGGAATTGCTTTAGCTATTTTCATTGCATTGGGAAATATACCTGTTTGGAGAGACAGGTTACAGATATACGTCAGTGGTTTCACTAAGCATTCAATAATAGAGTATTAATGAATGATACAAGGTATATAGTGTGGGTTGATTCAGCAAATACAGTGGGGCAAAAAAGTATTTAGTCAGCCACCAATTGTGCAAGTTCTCCCACTTAAAAGATGAGAGAGGTCTCCAATTTTCATCATAGGTATACTTCAACTATGAGAGACAAAATGAGAAAAAAAAATCCAGAAAATCACATTGAAGGAATTTTAATGAATTAATTGGTAAATTCCTCAGTAAAATAAGTATTTGGTCAATAACAAAAGTTCATCTCAGTGCTTTGTTATATACCCTTTGCTGGCAGTGACAGATGTCAAACGTTTTCTGTAAGTCTTCACAAGGTTTTCACACACTGTTGCTGGTATTTTGGCCCATTCCTCCATGCAGCTCTCCTCTAGAGCAGTGATGTTTTGGGACTGTCGCTGGGCAACACGCACTTTCAACTCCCTCCAAAGATTTTCTATGGGGTTGAGATCTGGAGACTGGCTAGGCCACTCCAGGACCTTGAAATGCTTCTTACGAAGCCACTCCTTCGTGGCCCGGGCGGTGTGTTTGGGATCATTGTCATGCTGAAAGACCCAGCCACGTTTCATCTTCAATGCCCTTGCTGATGGGAGGAGGTTTTCACTCAAAATCTCACGATACATGGCCCCATTCGTTCTTTCCTTTACACGGATCAGTCGTCCTGGTCCCTTTGCAGAAAAACAGCCCCAAAGCATGATGTTTCCACCCCCATGCTTCACAGTAGGTATGGTGTTCTTTCTCCTCCAAACACGACAAGTTGAGTTTTTACAATAAAGCTCTATTTTGGTTTCATCTGACCATATGACATTCTCCCAATCCTCTTCTGGATCATCCAAATGCTCTCTAGCAAACTTCAGACAGGCCTGGACATGTACTGGCTTAAGCAGGGGGACATGTCTGGCACTGCAGCATTTGAGTCCCTGGCGGCATAGTGTATTACTGATGGTAGCCTTTGTTACTTTGGTCCCAGCTCTCTGCAAGTCATTTACTAGGTCCCCCCGTGTGGTTCTGGGATTTTTGCTCACCGTTCTCGTGATCATTTTGACCCCACGGGGTAAGATCTTGTGTGGAGCCCCAGATCGAGGGAGATTGTCAGTGGTCTTGTATGTCTTCCATTTTCTAATAATTGCTCCACTGTTGATTTCTTCACACCAAGCTTTTTACCTATTGCAGATTCAGTTTTCCCACCCTGGTGCAGGTCTACAATTTTGTTTCTGGTGTCCTTTGACAGCTCTTTGGTCTTGGCCATAGTGGAGTTTGGAGTCTGACTGTTTGAGGTTGTGGACAGGTGTCTTTTATACTGATAAAGAGTTCAAACAGGTGCCATTAATACAGGTAGCGAGTGGAGGACAGAGGAGCCTCTTAAAGAAGAAGTTACAGGCCTGTGAGAGCCAGAAATCTTGGTTGTTTGTAGGTGACCAAATACTTATTTTACTGAGGAATTTACCAATTAATTCATTAAAAATCCTTCAATGTGATTTTCTGGATTTTTTTTTCTCATTTTGTCTCTCATAGTTGAGGTATACCTATGATGAAAATTAGAGACCTCTCTCATCTTTTAAGTGGGAGAACTTGCACAATTGGTGGCTGACTAAATACTTTTTTCCCCACTGTATTTCACTCTGTGTAGTATTGCAATTGATTTGGATATTTTACCTTTAATATAATTAATATGTGATTTCCAACACAGTTTATTGTCAATTATTACTCCAAGAATTTAGTTTCGGATACCATTTCAATCTCTACACCATTTACACTGAGTTTAGCTACTAAGTTGTTGTGATGGTTGTTAAAAACTATAAATTTTGTCTTGCTTAAATTGAGCGTTAATTTGTTTGAATCAAACCACAGTTTAAGCTTTCCTAATTCCTTTCCGAGTGTATCCAAAAGTTGTTCCAAATTGCTTCCACTGCATAATAAATTAGTGTCATCCGCAAACAATATTAAATCCATTTTTTCTGAAACTTTACATATATCCATCCATCCATCTTCTACCGCTTAATCCTTTCGGGTCGCGGGGGGGCTGGAGCCTATCCCAGCATCTTTGGGCGAGAGGCAGGGTACACCCTGGACAGATCGCCAGTCCATCACAGGGCCAACACAGAGAGACAGACAACCATTCACGCTCACATCCATACCTAAGGACAATTTAGAATCCCCAGTTTTGATGCCAATTAACCTAACTTGCATGTTTTTGGCATGTGGAAGGAAACCGGAGTGCCCAGAGTAAACCCACGCAGACACGGGGTGAACATGCAAACTCCACACAGAGAGGTCACCGATGGTCTGGGGGTGGGATCGAACCCACGATGGTCAAGGGTGGAATCGATCCCATGACCTTCTTGCTGTGCTGCCACTGTGCTAACCACTGCGCCACCGTGCTGCCCCTTTTCATATATCATTTATATACATATTGAATAACAATGGCCCCAAAACTGAACCCTGTGGGACTCCACAAGTAACCTTTAGTAACTGTGAGTTTTTGTTACCAACACATACATACTGATATCTATTCTTTAAGTAACTACATAACCAGGACAGTGCTACCCCCCTAATACCACAATTTTGTAGTTTCTTTTTTTTTTTTTTCCACAATATCTTTATTGAACCTTTTTTTTTTTAACAAACATAATACAAACAATCAAACACTAACACTAAAGTACTACAAAAAAAAAAAAATGCACTAAAAACACCAACAACCACCAACAAAATCAAGTCTTCAACAATGCTCCTCTGTTTAGTCTAGACAATCCAATACATAAGTATACATATTATGTTCACCAGTTTGGAATTTACAAGGTCCACACACATCATTCACCTTCTTCTTCAAGAGTTATGTTTAAATTTTTTACATAATCAATAAAAGGTCTCCATATATTCTCAAACACAATTTCCTTTGATTTCAGTATATATGTTATTCTTTCTAATGGAAGGTTTGTTAACATCTGTCTTAACCACTGAGTCACATCTGGTCTATGAGTCTTTTTCCATAATAGTGCAATACATTTTTTGGCATTAAGCAAACTGAGGTCTATGAATGTTCTTTCACTTTTATTAAAATTATGCTTTTCTGGGTACAGACCCAACAAAAACAGTTTAGGATTCAATATGATTTGTTTTGAGATTATTTTTTCAATTGTTACCCTCACCTCTTCCCAAAACATTCTTATTAATCTACATTCCCATAAACAATGAAATAGGGTTCCTTTACTTTCCATGCATTTTGTGCATGTATCTGGTATATTTTTGTTATATCTATTTAACTCCTCCGGTGTAACATACATCCGCATTAGCCATTTGAAATGTATCAGTTTAAGACGTACATTTATTGATTTGGTTTGAGCTTCTGTACAAGCCAATTCCCATTGTTCCTCTGAAATTTCAGTTTGCAGGTCTTCTTTCCAATAATTCAATCTTTTCTGTGAGTTTTCACTTGAGAATAGTGTCAATGAGTTATAAAACTCTGAAATAATACCCTTTCTCTTACTATCTTTCATCATCATTTTTTCCAAGGATGAATAAATAGGTCGAGTGAGAGCTTTATTTTGATTTGATCGAATAAAGTTTCTAAGTTGAAGATATTTAAAAAAATGTGTTCTATTGAGATTAAATTTGATCCTCAGCTCTTCAAAAGACATTATGTTGTCTGCACATGGCAAATATAAATCCTGAATCTTTTGTATCCCTTTTAAATTCCATACTTTAAATACAGCGTCCGCTCTCCCTGGTTTAAAATATTGATTACCCCATATTGGACTAAATTGTGACAATAACTGTGGTTCTTTTAAATAGTTTTTAGCTTCACACCATATTTTGATCATATGCTTTACAAATGGATTTTTAACTTGTTTTTGTAATTTTTTTGCCGAATCTGAGTATATGAATATGGGAAGAGGTAAAGGTAAATTGTATGATTCCATTTCAGTCCAGTGAGGGAGATCATTTGATGAAAAATAATATGTCATAGACCTCAGTTGTGCCGACCAATAATACAACATAAAATTTGGACATTTCAGACCTCCACGATCAAATGGTAAATATAATAAAGACAAACGTAATCTAGCCCTCCTGTTGTTCCATATAAATTCCACTAACTTTTTTTTTATTCTTGAGAATAGATCTAAAGGTGGTGATAAGGGAATGTATTGAAATAAATAAAGTATTTTAGGTAAAATATTACTTTTAAGTATATTGATTCTCCCGATCATCGACATTGGTAGTGACATCCATCTCTGAGTTAACTCATTGATATCTGACATTAAGGCTTCATAGTTGACACTGGCGACTGATTCTAGCTTAGGCATAATTTGGATTCCTAAATATTTAAACTGATTTACAACATTGAATTGATTTACCTCAGGGGCTGGGTAATTTCTCTGGGTCTCATTTAGCATTAATATTGAAGATTTAGTTTTATTTATTTTATATCCTGATATTTCCCCAAAATTCTTTATTAAATTCAACAAGGTTGGAATTGATTTTTTTAGATTCGACATAAACAAAATTATGTCATCGGCGTACAGGGAGATTTTATGTTCTGTTGGTCCAACTTTAATTCCATATATTTGTGAATGTAAACGTATCGCTATCGCTAAAGGTTCAATTGCCATAGTAAACAGTAAAGGTGAAAGTGGACAGCCTTGTCGACATCCTCTATTGATTTTTATTGGTTTTGAAATATTGTTATTTGTTAGGATTTCTGCTGTAGCATTATTGTATATTATTTGAACCCATTTTATGAAATTATTTCCAAGTCCAAACCTTTGTAGGACTTCAAAAAGAAAGGGCCATTCAACTCTATCAAAGGCCTTTTCGGCGTCCAATGATAGGAGAGCTGTATCCGGTGCTTCTTTATTAAAATAAATAATATTAAATAGTCTTCTTACATTATGGAAGCCTTGTCTACCCTTTATAAAGCCATTCTGATCTCGATTAATAATATTTGGTAAAATTTCTTGTATTCGTCTTGCTAAAATTTTACAGATTATCTTAAGGTCGGCGTTTAATAGGCTTATTGGTCTCATATTTTCACATTTATTAGAGGGCTTACCTGGTTTTGGCAGCAGTATAATTAAGGCATTATTTATGTATGATGGTAAATTATTATTTTGAAATGCTTCTAAAACCATTTCCAAAAAAGGTTTTATTAATTTATTCTTAAATTTCTTATAAAGGTCAACTGGAAGACCATCTGGTCCTGCACTTTTTCCTGATTTCATATTATCAATGGCTAGCCCAACTTCTTCTTGACTAATTTTAGACTCCAATATCTCCCTATTTTCATTTGGAATACACGGTATAGATAGTTCGTTCAAAAACCCATTTAGTTTTGTTAAATCAGGTTCATTTTTGGTATCATAATTTTTCATAGTAATCTCTAAAGGCTCTATTAATTTCTAAAGGATCTATAACTACCTGTCCGTTACTTATAATACTGGTAATTGGTGTTTTAATTTCCAATTGTTTAATCTGCCATGCTAATAATTTTCCTGATTTTTCACCTTGTTCATAAAAAGATTGTTTCAATCTTAGAAGACTCGAGGCAGCTCTATCCGCTGATTTTTTGTCGTATTCAGCTCTCAAAATCAGTAATTCATTCTCCAACCTTGGGTCACTTCCTGCATACACTTTTTCCTGAAGACTTTTTATTTTATGTTCCAATTTAGCTCTCTCCTCTCGAGTCTTCTTAGATTTTGATCCTGTATAACTAATAATATGTCCCCTAATAAAAGCTTTGAAAGCCTCCCACTTTACACATGCTGATGTTTGTGTAGTATTGACGTCAAAGAACTCGTCTATCTGTTTTTCTATATACTTGACAAATTCCTCATCCTGAAGCCATTTATGCTGAAATTGCCATCTACCTGATTCCTTTGTCAATTTTTTATCTACATATATTAGACAACAGGGTGCATGATCAGAGATCACGATGTTATCATAAAAGCAGTTTTGAATCTTGGACCTTAATTCTGTGGAAATCAAAAAATAATCAATACGTGAGAATATCTTGTAGGTACTGGAATAACAAGAATAGGCTTTAACTTGTGGTTTCATTTCTCTCCATATATCTAACAATCTCAATTCTTTCATAAAATGGTTAATAGTCATCCTGCATCCAATGTGCGTACAATCCAGTCCTGTTGATCTATCCACACCTGGATTCAATGTACAATTAAAATCCCCTGCTATTATATGTTGCCCTGTAAGTGATGATAAGATGAGAAATAAATTAGCAAAGAACTTCTGATCATCTATATTGGGACCATATAAGTTCACAAGATTTATATTTTCTAATAGCAAAGAACCTTGAATGATTACATATCTTCCAAATTTGTCTCCAATTACATTTTTCACTTGAAAAGGAACTGATTTATGTATGAGAGTCATAACTCCCCTGGCTCGGGATGAAAATGAAGAGGTGAATACACTTCCCTGCCATCTACTCCTAATTCTTTTAACATCCTCCTCTATCAGATGAGTTTCTTGTAAAAACACAATTCTTGAACCCATGTCCTTTATTTTATTCATAACTTGTTTAAGTTTTTTTAAATTTTGTAGACCTCTGCAATTCCATGAAGTTAAATTAAGATTAACACTTTGGTCCATGATCAATAGAGAGTTTGGGATTACCTTGCAGTGTAAACATGCTCATACAGAGAAGCAAAAACATGAGTGGTTGAACATTCATCCTACAAACTACACACAAACAAATTTCCCCTTCCCACACTTGTGGCAAACCCCCCAAAATCAAAAGAAAAATTCTGTCTCCCGATATAGCCATCGACCGTTCCACACCCACGGGGAACAGCCTAAGCCACTCCTTCTTCATCCTCCCAATCACCCTAACTCTACTGCTTTTAATGACGTAACATTAACTCTCCTCTGTAGTTTTCCAACTTAACTCCAAAATTTTTAACAGCTTTGTACATCATAGTTTTTTTTTTGTTTGTTTGTTTTGTTTTTTTGTTTTTTTTAATATATAATACAATCTATATAAGATAAGATAAGATAAGATAAGCCTTTATTAGTCCCACAATGGGGAAATTCCAGGATTGCAACAGCACAGGGACAGCAACACTCAGAGCAACAATCAGAAGGCAAGAAAAATTGCTATATTTACTATATATATTATATATATATATATATATTATATACTATATTTTGTAAACTTACTATTTACTTCAAGTCAGTCAGATGCCTGTGCAAATGCTTAATTATTCTACCTTATATTTTGTTCATGCTTAGCTTCCACCAGTCTCTTCTTCTTCTTTGATCTCCTTGATGAACTCCTGCGCCTCCTCTGGGGTCTTGAAGATGTGGGTTCTGCCCTCATACGTGGTCAGCAGTCTCGCAGGATAGATTACACCATGACGAATCCCAAGGTTGCGCAGCTCCTTACGTACAGGATCAAACTGCTTCCTCAATTGCTGGATTCCTGTGGCCAAATCTGGGTAGAACCGCACCTGCTGGTCCTGGTGTTTAATCTCTCCTTTAGCACGTGCAGCGTTGAAGATCTTCATCCTGTCTCTGTTGCTAAGAAACTTCATAATTAAGGTCCTCGGCGGTCCCTTATCTCTCCGTGGGCCAATACGATGTGCTTTTTCCAGAACCACTGCTGATTGCAACTCCTCGCTGCCCAGCACCTCCGGAATCCACTTTTCCAGAAAGGAACATACGTCCCGACCTTGTAGTTTCTTTAATAATAAATTATAATCCACTGTATCAAATGCTTTTTTTAAGATCCAGGAATACCCCAACTGAATACTCTTTATTTTCAACGGCAATTGATATTTTTTTCTATAAATTCCATTAGAGCAAATCCAAATGCACACGGGCAAAGCGGAACCCCCCCGCCCCCTCGCCATGGCCCACCCACAGTCAGACACACTTCCAGCAACCCCCCCGCCGGCACAGAAACCCCTGTTACAGCAGATATGGGAGGAGACTGAAGCCCAAAAGGTGTGAGGACTGAAACTCTGTCCAGGTGGGGGGGGGGGGGGTGTAGAGACTTGGGTGAGTCAGCTCAGACAGTGTCTCAGTCAGGATGCAGAGGGTAAACAGAGGAGGACAATAGACAGGGAAATCATGGGGAGTTGGCAGGAAGAAGGAGTCGGGGGGGGGGGGGGTTAAGGGTGAATGTATTGTGATGTTAAATGTCATGCAATGTGATGTGAAATGTCATGCAGATGTGAGATGAGCGGTTGGGATAAAAGGAGAAACCATGCTTGATTGTTTCATGCTTTTTCTGTGTATGACTGATGAGAGAGTGTAATAAACGTTGTCTGCTCGTAAACCTGCCTCCTCATTTCACACTCTCCACACTTCCTTCCACCTTTGTTATAAAATCCAAAAAAGGTCCGACATTTGAGCTAACTTTGAGCTAACTGCTTCCTAACTTTCAAAGCTGGCTGCAAATCTCCCAGAAAAGCTATGACTTCACTTGACTTGGTGCTTGCTTTGCTTCATCTAGTGGACTGAAAATGCCACTGATTAACTGATAACCCAAAAATATGTGAGTGTGCATTTTTTTAAAAATAAAAGATCAATCCGTGCATTTATGGATCGATGCATTGTTGCCAGTGCCAAGTATCGCGATCCATCACTGAAATGATCCTTTTTTCCCACCCATACTATCTACCCCCCTCCTCGCTGAGCAGAAGCCAGTTTATATCCTGGTTAGCTGTTGAATCGCATTCGGGTCTTAAAGCTCTTTTCTATATAATAATAATAATAATAATAATAATAATTTGTTTATATAGCGCCAAATCATAAGAGTTATGTCAAGGCACTTTACACAATAAAAACATGATAGTACATAATACATACACACAATACAATACATAATACAAAAGACAAGAGTCAGAGAATGACAGCATAACTAACTATAGGCTTTATCAAAGAGGAAAGTTTTTAGCCTACTTTTAAATGTACCGAGTGTGTCAGCCTGCCAGACAGAGGTTGGAAGAAGATTTCAAAGGAGAGGAGCTTGGTAGCAGAAAGCTCTGCCTCCTGATCTATTTCTGGAAACTCTAGGAACCACAAGTAAGCCAGAACTTTGGGAGTGCAGCGTTCTAGTTGGATGATAAAGCACTACAAGTTCTTTAAGATATGACAGTGCCTGATTGTTTAAGGCTTTATAAGCAAGAAGAAGAATTTTAAAGTCAATTCTATATTTTATGGGAAGCCAGTGCAGAGAAACCAAAACAGGAGAAATGTGTTCTCTTAACGTAGTCCTAGTCAGTACACATGCGGCAGCATTCTGAATGAGCTGAAGAGTTTTTATGGACTTATTAGCAGTGTTGGGCAAGTTACTAAAAATAGTAACTAGTTACAGTTTCTAGTTACTTCTTTTCAAAAGTAACAGTTACTTACTAATTGTGAATTATTATAATATGTGAATTATATGTGAATTGTTACTAATTGTGTATTGCATCGTCACTTCCTTGTGGTAACGTATCGTCACTTCCTGTTTTGCTGTCTGTCTGTGTGGTTTGCTCTCCTCACTCTCCTGAGCTTTTGGGTTAGCCACTAGCTATGGCTACTAGCTCTCTTTCCTCTCCTCCTCTGGTGTGCTGTCTCTGTCAGATGTTTAGCTACACCTCTGCCTCTTTTAGTGATAACGGTAAATGTAATAAATGTTGTGTTTTTGAGGCGCTCAAGGCGAGGTTGTCTGATTTAGAATCCCGGCTCCGCTGCATTGAAACACCGTCTGCGCCAGTTACTCTTGACGGACGCCCCTTAGCTGCAGCGGAGCTAGCTAGCATAGCTAACCCCGTTAGCGGTCCTCCGGCTCTACTCAGCAGCGAGGAGACTGGGTGGGTGACGGTGAGAAGGAAGCCTAGTCGCAAAGCCCCGGTTCACCTCCAACCTGTTCATGTTTCTAATCGTTTTTCCCCGCTCAGCGACACACCCGCTGAGGAAAAAACTCTGATCATTGGCGACTCTGTAGTCAGAAACGTGAACCTAGAGACTCCAGCGGCCATAGTCAAATGCATTCCTGAGGCCAGAGCAGGCGACATCGAGTCAAATTTGAAAATGCTGGCTAAAAGTAACTGTAAATACTCCACAATTGTTATTCACGCTGGCATTAATGACATCCGTCTCCGGCAGTCAGAAGTCACGAAACTTAATGTAGAATCGGTGTGTGACTTTGCAAAAACGATGTCTGCCACTGTAGTATTCTCTGGGCCCCTCCCCAATCTGACCAGTGATGACATGTTTAGCCGCTCGTCATCCTTGAACCGCTGGCTGTCTGTGTGGTGTCCTAAAAATGACGTGGGCTACATTGACAATTGAAGCTCATTTTGGGGAAAACCTGGTCTTATGAGACGAGACGGCATTCATCCCACTTTGGATGGTGCTTCTCATTTATCTAACAATCTGGCATCTTTTTTATCCAAATTTCCAAAACCATGACTACTCAGAGTTGGGACCAGGAAGCAGAGTCGCAGTTTTACACGCCTCTCTGCAGCTCCTCTTCATCTGCCACCCCTCAACTTAGCCCCTGTCTTCCCCATCAGAGAATCAGTGTCTGCTCCCTCCAAAGTAAATAAAAATATAATATATAAGCATCCCAAAGTGATTAAGCAAAATATTGGTAAAACTCAAATTAAACATAAAGCCTCTAAACTGAATGATTTGGCCTCTGTTCCTCATAATTTAAAAATTAAATGTGGTTTATTAAATATTAGGTCTCTAAGTCCCAAGTCTCTGTTAGTCCATGATCTGTTAATTGATCATCAGATTGATTTAATATCCCTTACAGAGACTTGGTTAGAGCAAGAGGATTATGTTGGTTTAAATGAATCAACTCCCTCTGGTTATTTAAACTGTCAAAATCCCAGAAGTTCTGGTCGTGGAGGAGGAGTAGCAACAATTTACCATTCCAAATTACTAGTTAATGTAAAGCAAAAACATGTTATAATTCCTTTGAGGGCTTGGTCCTCAGTATTGGGCACTTTAGCAATTTTAGGTTAAACCCAATTTTATTTGCCATAGTTTATCGTCCCCCATCAACCTACTCAGAATTTTTATCCGAATTTGCTGATTTCTTAGCTGATTTAGTGCTGAAATCTGATAGAATAATTATAGTAGGGGACTTTAATATACATGTAGATGTAGATAGTGACTGCCTTAATGTGGCATTTTATTCAATATTAGACTCGATTGGGTTTTCTCAGAAAGTAGGAAATTCTACTCACTACCTCCACCATACATTGGACCTTGTTCTGACATATGGCATAGAAATAGAAAATCTTGTAGTGTCTCCTCATAACCCTGTACTGTCAGACCATTGTCTGTTAACCTTTGATTTTACTATTTCTGACTATTTGGCTCCTAAAGAAAAATATTATTACAGTAGATGCCTCTCAGATGATGCTGTTTCCAAATTTATGCAGATTGTTTCCTCTATGCCATGTGTCAACACAACGGAAATAAGCTATAGACAGCTTGCTCCTTCTGTAATTGATAACATGGTGGATAGTGTTACAGCTTCTCTGCATCAGACTCTAGACTTGGTGGCCCCCTTAAAAAAGAAAAAGTCTAATCAGAGATTTCTAACTCCTTGATTCAACACGAAACCCGTAGCTTAAAACAGAAGACTTGTCAATTAGAAAGAAAATGGCGCTCCACTAATTTAGATGAAATCTATTTAGCTTGGAGAAATCATCTTTTAATTTATAAAAAATCTCTTAGAAAAGCTAGAACGAGTTATTATTCTGCATTAATAGAAGAGAACAAGAATAATCCCAGGTTTCTTTTCAGCACTGTAGCCAGGCTGACAAAGAGTCAGGACTCTGTCAATCCTAGCATTCCCTTAGAGCTTACTAGTCAGGACTTTATGAACTTTTCCAATAATAAAATTTCATCCATCAGAGATAAAATCAATCAGATTCTTCCCACAGTTAACTTAAATACTGTAACTACTACAACTCCTTCAATTGATGTCTGTCTTGATGAGTTTACTCCAATCGACCTTTGTGAGTTAGACAAAATAGTTTCCTCATCCAAACCTTCAACTGTAGCAGGTTGATTCAACCCCCCCACAACACACAGAGACAGTCAACTCGTTACTCCTGGGTTTTTTCCGCTGCATGCTGAGTTTACAGCTGTGAGGTTAAAGTGTCATCCATGCATTGTGTTCATGCATCCTGTCTGTACCTCTGATATGCAAATGCCCAGATCGACTGCTGTGAATGTCTTTGATGTATTGTCTGAGTTGGATATATATGCTGCACTGTTCTGTAAATCTGCCTCTCATTCACTGACTCCTTCAACTGCTGCAGACACGCACTTTGTGTCTCCTCTCTGAGAGCCTGAGGACATCACCTCAGCCCGCAGCACGAGGGCTGGGGAGGTGTTCCGATGAAGGCAGGATGATTCAATAAACCAACTAAAAACTCCATCGCTGCCTTTATTTTATCATGCCGCTTCACTGGTGACCCCGAGGACGCACACGTTTTGTGCAAACGCAACCTTCTGGTCTGGACAGCCACCCTGGCGACCCGACGCTGAAGAAAACGAGCTGCCGGCGAACGCAGCACCGGGCAGTGATGCTCCGCCGACGAGCGAACGCAGCAGCCTGACTGATCTGCCCTCCCTGCGGCTTCAGGGAGGCCTCAACGCAGAGCCACGGCAGGCGAGCTACTCTCCGGACATCGCCGAAGACCGGGTAAACGGCAGTAAACGTCATGGCGCGACCCTCGCCGAGATCGGGGCGTCCATGCGGGACAGCCTGAGGGACAAAGATCGTCTATCTCCCCTCAACGCTCCAACGCACCATGGCTAATCTGCAGCCACGGCTCATCATAGATGTTTTTCGGCGCCGACTGCGCCGATCTCCACCAAGTTTCCGACCCTGGTTTCCTCTCCAGCGGGCCCACCCACGCAAGGAGCCCCGGCACACGCACCGGGGGTGACGAGGACGGCGCAACACGCACGGAACAAGAATGGCTCCAAAGACCGCCATCGTCCTGCGCAGCTGCACGCAGAACCTTCAGGTCTGCGCGCTCACCTGAAGCAAGCACGCGCGCAGCGCGATCACAGGATTCACTGATGGTTTCAGCCACGGCGCACAAAGGATTCAGCCGTCTGCTTTTCCCGAGGGCTTTAAGGCTGCGCACGCACCTAAAGTCAACACGCCAAGTTCCTCTGCGTTTGTTTACGCAACCTCGCCACTCCTGTTTTTCTTCATGGCCACGAGAGGAGTCAGAGACTAATTTTTCTTCTGGTGATCTCCACAAGTTCAACGGGACAGCTCCTCGACATCGCGGAGCAGCAAACAATTTTTGGCGCGGCCCGAACAATTTCACCGCGCCTGGTCAACACGTACTACCCCCCGTCCCCCTCCCCCTCCACCTGCACAGAGCTTTTCCCTGCTCGCTACCCAAGCTGCAACATCGAAGTCTCGGCCCCCTGCCGTGCCCTCTGGGGGGGAGCGGTGTAGCGGGTTGATTCAGCCCCCCCACAACACACAGAGACAGTCAGCTCGTTACTCCTGGGTTTTTTCCGCTGCATGCTGAGTTTACAGCTGTGAGGTTAAAGTGTCATCCAAGCATTGTGTTCATGCATCCTGTCTGTACCTCTGATATGCAAATGCCCAGATCGACTGCTGTGAATGTCTTTGATGTATTGTCTGAGTTGGGTATACGTATATGCTGCACTGTTCTGTAAATCTGCCTCTCATTCACTGACTCCTTCAACTGCTGCAGACACGCACTTTGTGTCTCCTCTCTGAGAGCCTGAGGACATCACCTCAGCCCGCAGCACGAGGGCTGGGGAGGTGTTCCGATGAAGGCGGTATGATTCAATAAACCAACTAAAAACTCCATCGCTGCCTTTATTTTATCATGCCGCTTCACAACTTGTCTTTTAGACCCTATTCCTACCAGGTTATTTAAAGAAGTTTTCCCACTTATTGGTAGCTTTATTCTTCATATAATCAATTCTTCATTAACTTTAGGCCGTGTACCGCAGGCTTTTAAAATGGCTATAATTAAACCCTTACTCAAAAAGCCAACACTAGATCCAGGAGCTTTAGCTAACTATAGACCTAGATCTCTAATCTCCCTTTCATTTCAAAAATCTTAGAAAGAGTTGTTGCTATGCAATTATTTGACCACCTGCAGGGAAATGGTTTACTTGAAGAGTTTCAATCTGGGTTTAGAATCCATCATAGTACTGAAACAGCCTTAGCGAAGGTCACTAACAACCTCCTCATCGCATCTGATAATGGACTGGTTTCTGTACTTGTCCTTTTAGACCAGGGGTGGGCAGTGAGGGCCATTCCACTGCAGCTTTTCTGTTCCACCCAGTCTCTTCAGCAGGTGTTTGCTCTCATCAGCTCCAAGGATTACTAATCAGTGAAGCCACCTGCTGAAGAGACAGGGTGGAACAGAAAACCTGCAGTGGAATGGCCCTCCGCGGCACATGATTGCCCACCCCTGTTTTAGACCTTAGTGCAGCTTTTGATACTATCGATCATAATATTCTACTTGATAGATTAGAACACTATGTTGGACTTAATGAAACTTCGTTGCAGTGGTTTAGATCTTATTTATCTGATAGGTTCCAGTTTGTTAATGTAAATAATGAGTTTTCTTTCAACTCAAAGCTTAGTCATGGAGTTCCACAGGGATCTGTGCTAGGCCCTACTCTTTTTAGTTTATATATGCTTCCGTTAGGCAACATTATTAGAAAGCACTGTATACATTTTCATTGTTATGCAGATGACACACAATTATACCTGTCAATGAAGACAGATGATAGTAATCAATTAGCCAAGTTAGAAGCCTGTCTTAAGGAAATCAAAGCTTGGATGACTTGTAATTTCCTGCTATTAAATTCAGATAAGACTGAAGTCATTCTTGTTGGTCCAAAAAACCTTAGAAATACCTTTCCAAATCAAACTTTCAGTTTGGATGCGGTTACTCTTTCTCTTAATAGCTCTGTGAGGAACCTTGGAATTATTTTTGATCAAGATCTGTCCTTCAATTCACATATTAAATTTGTTTCTAAGACTGCCTTCTATCATTTGCGTAATATTGTATAATCAGAGGAGTTATTGTCTAATTTGACCTTGTTGGATTTTCTTTCCCCCTCCATCCATCCATCCATCTTCTACCGCTTTTCCGGAGGTCCGGGTCGCGGAGGCAGCAGTTCAAGCTGCTCCATTTCTTTCCCCCTTTGTTATATTATTCAGTTTCTTTTAACCTGTACTATCCGAAATAAAGATTCATTCATTCATTCATTCAGTATTGCCAAGATTAGGAGCATCTTGTCTCAGAGTGATGCTGAGAAACTGATCCACGCTTTTGTTAGCTCGAGATTAGATTATTGTAATTCTTTATTATCAGGCTGTCCTAAAACATCTTTAAAAAGTCTTCAGCTGATCCAAAATGCTGCAGCAAGAGTTTTAACAGGTACTAGAAAGAGAGATCATATCTCTCCGGTTCTGGCCTCCCTTCATTGGCTTCCCATAGAGTTTAGAATTAAGTTTAAAATCCTTCTTCTTACTTACAAAGCTCTAAACAATCAGGCTCCTTTTTATTTAAAAGATCTGATACTACTGTATTATCCTAACAGAGCACTACGCTCCCAAAATGCAGGATTACTTGTAATACCTAGAATCTCCAAAAGTACAATGGGAGGCAGAGCCTTCAGTTATCAAGCTCCTCTCCTGTGGAACCAGCTGCCAATCTGGATTCGGGAGTCAGACTCGATCTCTGTTTTTAAGAACAGGGCTAAAACCTACCTTTTTGATATAGCCTACAATTAGGAAGGGATCATGTGTTTCTGAACCCTCCCTTAGTTATGCTGCTAATAGGTTTAGTCAGCCGGGGGACCTCCAATAATGCACTGGGCCTCACGCCTTTCTTCACTCGCAATTAAATATTTTTTTTTTGCTGGTCATTAACATCTGTTTGTTCTCTCCCATAGATTGAGTCCCCATCGTGCTGTTTGCTCTCTACATGTCTGTTCTTTTCATCTTCTCTGTCCCCTCACCCCCCAGCCAGTCGCAGCAGATGACTGCCCCTCCCTGAGCCTGGTTCTGCTGGAGGTTTCTTCCTGTTAAAAGGGAGTTTTTCCTCTCCACCGTCGCCAAGTGCTTGTTCACAGGGGATCGCCTGATTGCTGGGGTCTTTCTGCAACTGTGGGGGTTCCCCCTACAGTTGATAGTGCTATGAGATGACTGTTGTTGTGAAATGGCGCTATATAAATAAAGTTGAATTGAATTGAACTTACCAATTACTGCATGATTAAAGTAACTAGTTACTTGGAAAAGTAACTTTCACATTACTTTTAAATGCATACTTAAATCATCTTGCACCCATGGCAAGATAATTTAATTAATGGATTACATTACGGGCTTATTAATGTCAGGTTGAAAACAGACTGTTTCAGACAGAGCCTTTAGAACATGTTCAGTCTGCTTTACCCTGCCTTGAGAGCTCTGAATGTGGAAAAAAATCTGAAGAAAATCAACACCAAATTGCCAGTGATTTCCTCATTTTGGAGTGAGAAATAGGGTTTGTGGAGTGAGAGAGAGGGAAAAAGAGTGAGAATCAGTCCAAAAGAGTGAGTTGGCAACACTGCATAAAGCTGTCAATGTTTCTTACCTTCATTATTATGGATTTAATCCGATGTGCAGTGATCCAAAGGAAATGTCCATTATCCACAGTCCAAATGTCTGCTGTGACAGAGACATGATCCAGTCTCTTAAATTCCTTTTGGAGATCAAATCCATTTTTGAATAATCTTTATCCAGGCAACAAGTAAATGTGCTTTAACTTCAGTGGCTCACAGTCTCAGCTGTCTGAGAGGAAATGACTGTTATCAGATCTTCATTCTGTCACAACGTATCTGGCAATCAATCGGTTTAATTCTTGCTGGGTCACAAACTGTCCAGAATGTATACCTGTGCTTGAAATCCAACATGGCTGTTGAGATAGCATAAATCCACTAATAACACGGTGTTAGCATAGTATTAGCTTTGATGTTGTTACTGTTCAGGCGCTTCTGAAGATTACAGTCGGTCTCACACGGCCCACCAATATGCTTTTGTCCTTAACCGTGACAGAGAAAAAATAATCTGTCTATTTCCACAAAAACAATGTAGCTTCATCTTCTCCCAGCAGGAGCCAGCTCCATTTGTGGCTGCAGCAGTGAAGAGGCTCTTTGACTGGCAGCTCATTGACTGACAGCTGCATCAGCTACATAGGGTCAGTTTGTATTTATTTGTGCTAAAAATATCTATCCATATTAATAAAATGAGTAAAGCAAGTAATGCATCTGATCAAATTTCAGTAACTGTAATGCATTACTGAATTTTTAAACAGTAATTTCGTTACACAGCACATTACTGCAAAAGTAGTGGTGTTACAGTAACGTGTTACTCCCAACACTGCTTATTAGGACAACCTGATAAAATAGAGTTGCAATAATCCAACCTGGTGGTAACAAAAACATGAATTAATTTCTCTGCATCATTAAAGACAGGATTGGCCTGATTTTAGCAATGTTGTGCAAGTGGAAGTAGGCAGTCCTAGAAATTTGTCTTAAATGTGTATTAAAGGACAAATCCTGTTCAAAAACTACACCTAGGTTCCTTGCAGTGGTACTAGGGGCCAGAACAACATCATCTGGTTTGACTACTTTTTTAGATAATGCGTTACTTGCATTTTGGGGCACAAATACAATAAGTTTGGTTTTATCTGAATTTAGCAACAGGAAGTTAGACACCATCCAGTTTTTAATGTCCCGGAGACACTCCTCAAGTGAAGCTAACTGGTTAAGATCATCTGGTTTCATTGATAAGTATAATTGAGTGTCATCTGCATATTCATATTGAGTGTCATCTGCATACTACTATACGTACAGGACATACAGGAAATAAATCTTGGCTGAAATAAGGTAAAAGATTCTGAATTTTATCTCTGATGTTAGTAATTTTTTCATTGAAGAATCTCATTACTTTGAAGAGCAGTAGGAATGCAGGATTCAGCGGCGTTAATACCCTTTGTCAGCCTAGCTACAGTGCTGAAAAGAAGTCTATGATTGTTTTTGTTGTCCTCTATTAATGTAGAATAGTATATTCGCCTAGCACTCGAGAGGGCTTTTCTGTACGTTTTAAGAAGACTTTTTCATGGGGGATCTGCTGGACCGCTCTTAGTCTGGCACTTCACCCAGGACCTGTTTACCATGGCAGACACTACCAGGGGCAAGCTTCCCCCAACAACATACCTCCTGGGATCATGAGGGCATACAAACCCAATCACCATTATAAGGAAGTTACAAATTACGAAGAATAAATTCACATTTGTTTCTAGAGCATCATTATTCCTGTCCTGCTCATCATCAGTTGAGGAGCCATGGGATGTGTTAAGCTAATGTGCTAAGCTAATTTGCTAAGCTAACACTAACGCTACAGCTAGTCGTAGCTAGCACCGATACAAAGGAGCGACTATGTCCCCGGTTCGTCCCACTGACCCGGCATTGGCCCGGTAGATGACAGCTGAGCCTCCAAACTCACTGGAGCTTTGTTGATCTACTGGAGAGAAGGACGAACGGAAGGAGCAGTGGAATGTGCTAAGCTAACGTGCTAAGCTAATGCTATTGCTATAGCTAATGCCATAGCTAGTCGTAGCTAACACCGAAACAAAGGAGCAACTCTGTCCCCGGTTCGTCTCACTGACCCGGCATCGGCCGGGTAGATGACGGCTGAGCCTCCCGCAAAGATTCTTAGAATCTTGTGATTGGGGCTCGGAGGAGGAACTAACTGAGGCAACAGCTGGACAGGAGCCGGATCGGAGCTCAACTACAGCGGCGGTAGGAGACGGGGATCAGTGGAGGAGCAGCTGGGGCCCCAGCTGGATAGGAGCCAGATCGGAGCTCAACTGCAGCGGCGGTGGGCGGCAGGGCTCGGTGGAGGAGCTGCCGGCACCCCGGCTGGACAGGAGCCGGATCAGGAGCTCAATTACGGCGGCGGTAAGCAGCAGGACTAGCAGCGGAGGGGGCTAGCTGAGGCCCCAGCTGGATTTGAGGTCGGCTGGATCGGATACCGGCAACACCAGCAGAGATTGTTTTATTATCATCAGGTCAGTAAAAATGCCACCAAAGAAGGAAGAAATGGAAGAGATTAAAAAATCTCTGAACTTCATGTCAGAAGAACTGACCAAAGTGGCCTATCAACAGTTTAAACTATTAGGGCTAATGGAGGAAGTCCAAGAATTGAAATTAACAATTAAGGAAAGAGACAAAAACATTGCAGACTTGGAGCGACGCATCGAGAATCTTGAGCAATATTCTCGTATGGATGATTTAATTATTAGTGGACCAGACATTAAATACCAATCATATGCCAATGCTACACCAGGAATGAGAGGTGAGGAGGCTCCGCTAAGTGAATCAGTCTCCCTGGAAAACCAGGTGCTTCAGTTCCTTGAAAGTAGAAATATAAAGGTTGAAGTAAATGCAATTTCAGCCTGTCATACTTTACCCAGAAAGGATAATAAAACAAAGAAATCAATTGTGATGCGCTTTGTGAACAGAAGGGTAAAGAATGACATACTGAGGCAGGCCAGAAAGCTACGGGGAACAAAAGTTTACCTAAATGAACATTTAACAAAGACTAATGCTGAAATAGCACGGCAAGCACTGATGCTGAAAAGACAAAACAAGATGCAAGCAACATGGACAAGAAACTGTAGAGTTTGGATCAAACTAAATGGAACACCTTGTCACGGTGGCCCTCACGAGCCACCATAAGACGCCACAGTCACCAGTGAGTTGCAGTGATGTTTATTGACAGTGCGGGTTGGACAAGCATAGGATTACACACAATGAAAGGATACGTCTGAGCCGGGGAGCACCCGATGTGCCACACGAAATAATAATGAAGGTAAAGTCTCACAGAACGTACCTTACAAGACGATAAACGGGAAATGTTAACGGACGGGTTAACAGGAGATTCCCGGGTAGGATAACAGGGATAAACAGCGATAACCAGTGATGAACAGAAGTCAACAGAGATAAACAGAGACTGCCGCATCGGGGAGCATTCAGCACCTGCTTTTAACCCTGGTAGCTAATGACCCCGATGCAGCACAGCTGTTGAGCCTGACAGCAGCGCAGCTGTTGACTCTGACAGCAGGGAGCTCCCCGGGTGCTGTCACAATAAGAGCCCGGGAAGCTAGAAGGAATCCTCTGCTGTCAAAGCCAGGGAAAATATGATATAAGACCCGAGTGTGGACGGAACCGACACTCGGGCTATGACAGTACCCCACCCCACCCCCCCCTAGGGTGGGCGGATGGGGCGCTGGCAGGAGGGAGAGAGACAAAAAAGGATGAGATAATAACAGGGGAACCAACAAGGCTATAGAGATAGAAAAAAAACCATACTCCCTTAAATGTGGGTAACAAGAACAGAACCAAACAGGCAGTACATATATTGGCAAAACAACAAATTGACATTGGATGGAGGAAGGAAAAGAACTACCAAATACAGGAACGAAAAAGGAGTGAGCCACAAAAGATCATATATCAACACCCCCCCCCCCCGCACACCCCAACAGTTTCACAGACAAAATGAGAAACCCCGGGAAGAGTGCAGTTCTGACCCTGAGGGATGGAGGCAGAAAGTTCGGGGGGCCGTCCGGCACCAAGTGGCCAAAAAACAGGCAGGGGGAAAAAGGACAGTTCGGGCGGCCTACCCCGGTCCCATGCTTGGAAGCAGAAGGTTTCAGGCGGCCGGACCAGGTCGCCAAACAGAGGGTCCAATGTGTCGGGAGGCCGACCCAGAGAGCCAAATTGGCGAGACAGTCTTTCAGGCGGCCGACCCGCATCGCTAGCCCACCAGAACCGTTGGGGAGAAGTAGCCGGCGGTCCCGCTGAAAAAGGGAGAGGCGAGGGGGAACCGGGCGGAGCGTTCAGAACCCCAACGGCCCCAGGTGGAGATGGGTTGCACTCCTCAGGAGGACGAGGAGGGTGACGATGGTGATGAGGATGAAGAAGGGGATGAGTCTGTTCAGCATCCGGCGGCAGGGGATCTGCAGCTCCCTCACCGAACCTGGAACCTGCTGGTGCTGCACCCACGTCGGGCCCGATTGGGCCGGAACCGAACCCACGGTGGACCCCGATTGGGCCTCCGACGCACCCACGTCAGACCCCGATTGGGCCGAAACCGAACCCACGGTGGACCCCGATTGGGCCTCCGGTGCACCCGCGATGGGCCCTGATTGGGCCTCCGGTGCACCCGCGATGGACCCCGATTGGGCCTCCGGCACAGCTCCGCTGACGATCTCCGCCCCCGAACCTGGAACCTCCAACTCGGTGACACTGACCCGTTCCACGCCGGCAACACTGAAACAAAGCTCGAGAACAGGAAAACCGGGATCAGCATCACCGGTAGCAACGGAACCCAGCAAGACAAGCTCGGGCGCAGCAGACGGCTGCTCCTCACTCGCCTCCCCGAGAGGCAGGCAAAAATGCTCAACAGGGTACAGAAACAGAAGAGGGAGCACTTGCCTGCACTCGGGTTCCGTTGCCACCCAGGACTCCGACGATCCAGGTTCTGGGCGACTCTCGTCAGCAGACTCGGATTCAGCTGCGTCGGGCTCCGCAGCTGACAAGATGTTGTTGGCAGCCTGAGGTTCCTCCCACGCTGCTGTCCATGCCGATGACCCGTGTGGCGTGGGGGCAGGGGACCCTCGACCCACTGGCTCGCACCGCTCTGGCGAGGAGACCCGGGGACGCTTCTCCGTCGGCTCAGGCTCCGGGCCGCAGTCCGCTCTTCTCCTCCGTCCGCGGCGTAGCAGCAGGGCCGGATCCAGGCTTTCTCGCGCTGCAGGGGCCCTCTTCGTCCAACGATGCTGGCCTGGCATCGTGGACCGCTCGGCGGAGGAGAACACAGAGGCAGCAGGTTTAATTATTTCATCCACAGCAGGTGGAGGGAGCTCGGGGGGCTGCGAACCCCGAACTCCACCCCCAGGAGTCAGACAAGGCAGAACAATATCATGATGTGAGAAATTATCGTGCACTTGCCTTCCTCCCGGGGTTGAGATGGTTCCTGCTGTGGGGGACATCGTTCCACCTTCTCCCCGCTGGATGGTGACAGAGGGCCCTCTGGGAAGACAAGGTGGGGCCGCTCTCGAAGGTTTGCTGACGGAATGCGCCGGCAGCGAGTCCAGCCGGGGATTCTGCTGAGGGTTGCCTGCGCCGTTACGCCGACGTCGTCGTCGGCCCCCAGACGGCGCGTACTCCTGGACCTGCTCCGGGACGGGAACGGAACACCGACGCAGGGAGCGAGGATGCCTCCTACCCTGCTTCCTGCTCTTCTCCTCCAGCCCACGAAGCAGCTCGCGCTGAACGGCGAGTTCCTCCCACCTCGTTATCACCTCCGGGTAATCGTCAAACTCGTGGGGGAGGTTGTCCAGAAACTCCTCAGCATAGTCCAAATGTCTGCGAATGTCGCTGGGAGAGTCCCACAGTGTAGCGGAAAAGATCGTGCAGTCCACATTCTCAAGAACCTCCGCTAGCCTCCTGTCCAGACGCCGACCGCGGCCCCTGGATGACGGCATTCTCCCAGCACAGGCACTCAGACAGAGAGGAACAAGTCCAATACTGCAAACTCACGGTGAATGGCGTCTCAGTGCGACGCCTCTTCTCCGGGCGTTCTGGCGGCAGTCTACTGTCACGGTGGCCCTCACGAGCCACCATAAGATGCCACAGTCACCAGTGAGTTTGCAGTGATGTTTATTGATAGGTGAAGGTACAGAGGGAGACACACATAACAGTGCAGGGAGGACAAGCATAGGATTACACACAATGAAAGGATACGTCTGAGCCGGGGAGCACCTGATGCGCCAGACGAAATAATAATGAAGGTAAAGTCTCACAGAACGTACCTTACAAGACGATAAACGGGAAATGTTAACGGACGGGTTAACAGGAGATTCCCGGCTAGGATAACAGGGATAAACAGGGATAACCAGTGATGAACAGAAGTCAACAGAGATAAACAGAGACTGCCGCATCGGGGAGCATTCAGCACCTGCTTTTAACCCTGGTAGCTAATGACCCCGATGCAGCACAGCTGTTGAGCCTGACAGCAGCGCAGCTGTTGACTCTGACAGCAGGGAGCACCCCGGGCGCTGTCACAATAAGAGCCCGGGAAGCTAGAAGGAATCCTCTGCTGTCAAAGCCAGGGAAAATATGATATAAGACCCAAGTGTGGACGGAACCGACACTCGGGCTATGACACACCTGAGGAAGCAAAGGCCATAACAATAAGAGATCTCACTGACTTAAATAAATATAGATGAACACTGATTAAGAAAATTAAGAGACTATGATAATCTATATCCACACATGGCAAGAACAGTTCTTTTGTGACATACCATGTCAATGTACTTTAAAAAAAAAACTAAACTAAACAAAAAACTTATGACTGACTTTAGTAGACATCAATCATCCCCAGTTGGAGGAAGTCATTTAACACAGAGTGAGAAAATTCAGACTGAAAATATGCCATTATGCTGAACATAAACTACAAGAGATGGAGAATGATATTGATCCTGATAACCACTTCTTCAATAATATTCATAGTCACTGTGAATATTATACTGAAAAGCAATTCAAAAGTCAAGTGCAATTAGATGGTAAACTATCAATAATACACTTCAACAGCAGAAGTCTTAACAAAAACTTTCCACAGATTCAGGACTATTTAAAAACAGCTAGATAGAAAATTTACAGCTATCACATTTTCTGAAACTTGGCTTAATGAAGAGCAGGCTTCTCTGATGGCAATAGAGGGATATCAGATGTTTTATATTAACAGATCTCAAAAAAAGGGTGGTGTTGCACTGTATATTGATGACCTGTATAGGTGTAAACTTGTAAATGGAATGTCCTTTGCACTATCAGCGATTCTGGAATGTGTTACTGTTGAGATTGACCAAGATAAAACAAAAAATCTAATTATAAGTTGTATATATAGAATGCCAGGAACTTGCATTGAGACATTCAGAGATAAATTAGTCGAGCTGTACAATAATATAACTAGTAAGAAAATGGTTGTAATCTGTGGAGACTTCAATATTGATTTACTAAATCCATTTCAACAAAATGTAATTACAGAGTTCATGAATTCTATGTACAGTATGAGTCTATATCCCACAATAACACATCCCAGTAGAATCACAGTTCACACTGCTACACTTATTGATAACCTGTTTGTTAATATTATTGACAAGAAAATAGAAAGTGTATTATTGATAAATAACGTAAGTGACCATTTGCCAGTCTTTGCACTTATCCATTGCCACACTGGGTTCCAATACAGAAAAAAATTTAAGATCTTTCAGATACAAATCACAAAATACAATCAGTTCTTTTAAAGAAGACCTGCTGAAGCAAGACTGGACAAAGTCTATGTATCAAATGTAAATGAAGCGTATGACACATTCATGAACATTGTAACCACTCTTTATGAAAAAAAATTGTCCATTAGTAAAGATAAAGTTTAAACAGAAATTTGTCGACAAGCCATGGTTAACCAAAAGATTACAAAAAACATGTAAAAAGAAAAATTCATTATGTAAAGCTTTTCTAAAGAATAGGACAAAAGAAGCAGAGCAGCGGTATAAAGCATACAAAAACTAGAAAAGCACTCATAGAGCGCATACCTCCGCCAAGGCTCCTTCCATTTCTCATGGATCATCTCCAAAATGTAATGGGTTTGTGTGCAGGCGTGTAGCCAGTTGTGGTGAAAATTGCATCAAAGTCTGTCCATCAGTTTTGGAGTATTGTTGCTAACTCACTGTGAGAAGATAAGAGCCTTGGCTGAGGTATGCATTCTCAGATCATCACCAAAATATAATGGGTTCCTCTCTAGCCCAAGAACCACCTCTGGTGAAAATTTCATCCAAATCCATCCAGTAGTTTTTGTGTAATGCTGCTGCACAAATACAAACAAAGCCCTTGGTGGAGGTATGCACTCTCAGATCATCACCAAAATCTAATTATCTGTTCCCTGTGCCATTACACACCTTTCCTGAAAATTTCATCAAAATCCATTCATAATTTTTTGAGTTACGTTGGTAACAGACAGACAGACAGACAGACAAGCAGACAGACAAACCCCGGTAAAAACATAACCTCCTTGGTGGAGGTAATAAGTTAATATATATAATGAGATGTAGTAAATGAGACTATTACAGTAAAGAACTGGAGAAAAACAGATAATATTAAAAAATACATGGACAATACTTAACAATTTTCTTGGAAATAAAAACAGAAATACAAGCTACCCAACCAATCTTTCAAAAAAAAAAAAAAAAACGACTCAGAGTATGAATGCAGTCTCACCTGCAGATGAATTTAATAATTTTTTTGTTAACATTGGTCCTAATTTGGCTCGAGAAATACCCATTACGGCATCTACAGGTGATACAATAAGCAAAAGCATTGCTATAAAAGACTCCATTTTCATAAACACAGACAAGAGAGAGGTCATTGAAATTGTTAAATTGTTTAAAAGTAAAACATCTACGGATTGTGATGCTTTTTTTTACAAGCTTTTAGTCAAAACTATCATTGAATGCTTAGTGAAGCCACTGACGTATATTTGTAACCTGTCTCTCCAAACAGGTATTTTTCCCAATGCAATGAAAATAGCTAAAGTAATTCCGATATACAAGACGGGTGACAGAGGGGAATTTTCAAACTATAAACCTATTTCACTATTTAATTTCGGATACCCTTTCAATCTCTACACCATTTACACTGAGTTTAGATACTAAGTTGTTGTGATGGTTGTTAAAAATTATAAATTTTGTCTTACTTAAATTGAGCGTTAATTTGAATCAAACCACAGTTTAAGCTTTCCTAATTCCTTTCCGAGTGTATCCAAAAGTTGTTCCAAATTGCTTCCACTGCAAAATAAATTAGTGTTAGCTGCAAACAATATTAAATCCATTTTTTCCAAAACTTTACATATATCATGTATATACATATTGAATAACAATGGCCCCAAAACTGAACCCTGTGGGACTCCACAAGTAACCTTCAGTAACTGTGAGTTTTTGCTACCAACACATACATACTGATATCTGTTCTTTAAGTAACTACAGGACAGTGCTACCCCCCAATATCATAATTTTGTAGTTTCTTTAATAATAAATTATGATCCACTGTATCAAATGCTTTTTTAAGATCCAGGAATACCCCAACTGAATACTCTTTATTTTCAACGACAGTTGATATTTTTTCTATAAATTCCACTAAAGCAAATGCAGTTGTCCTCTTGTGTCTGAACCCATATTGCTGCTCACACAATAAATTATTCTTCAGTATGAAGTTGTCAATTCTCTCACAGAATATTTTTTCAAGTATCTTGGAAAATTGCGGCAATAGTGAAATTGGTCTATAGTTTGAAAGTTTCCCTCTGTCACCCGTCTTGTATATCGGAATTACTTTAGCTATTTTCATTGCATTGGGAAATATACCTGTTTGGAGAGACAGGTTACAAATATACGTCAGTGGTTTCACTAAGCATTCGATAATAGTTTTGACTAAGAGCATGTCAATACCATCACAGTCCATAGATGTCTTACTTTTAAACTATTTTACAATTTCAATGACCTCTCTCTCGTCTGTGTTCTTAATAAAAATGGAGTCTTTTATAGCAGTGTTTTTGCTTATTGTACCACCCGTAGGTGCCGTAATGGGTATTTCTCGAGCCAAATTAGGACCAGTGTTAACAAAAGTTATTAAATTCATCTGCAGGTGAAACTACATTCACACTCTGAGTCGCTGTATTATTTTTTGAAAAATTGGTTGGGTAGCTTGTATTTCTGTTTTTATTTCCAAGAATATTGTTAAGTATTGTCCATGTATTTTTAATATTGTCTCTGTTTTTCTCCAGTTCTTTACTGTAATAGTCTCTTTTACTACATCTCATTATATATGTTAACTTATTTTTGTATGTTTTATACCGCTGCTCTGCTTCATTTGTCCTTTTCTTTAGAAAAGCTTTATATAATATTTTTTTCTTTTTACACGCCTTTTGTAATCCTTTGGTTAACCATGGCTTATTGACAAATTTATGTTTAAGCTTTTTCTTTACTAATGGACAATTTTTTTCATAAAGAGTGGTTACAATGTTCATAAATGTGTCGTAGTCATTTACATCTGATACATAGACTTCTGTCCAGTCCTGCTTCAGCAAGTCTTCTTTAAAAGAACTGATTGCATTTTGTGATTTGTATCTGAACGATTCTAAAAATTTTTCTGTATTGGCCTCCGTGTGGCCATGGATAAGTGCAAAGGTTGGCAAATGGTCACTTATATCATTTATCAATAATCCACTTTCTATTTTCTTATCAATAATATTAACAAACAGGTTGTCAAGAAGTGTAGAAGTGTGAACTGTGATTCTACTGGGGTGTGTTATTGTGGGATATAGACTCATACTGTACATAGAATTCATGAACTCTGTAATTACATTTTGTTGATATGGATTTAGTAAATCAATATTGAAATCTCCACAAATTACTACCATTTTCTTACTAGTAATATTATTGTACAGCTCAACTAATTTATCTCTGAATGTCTCAGTGCAAGTTCCCGGCGTTCTATATATACAACTTATAATTAGATTTTTTGTTTTATCTTGGTCAATCTCAACAGTAACACATTCTAAAATCCCTGGTAGTGCAAAGGACATTCCATTTACAAGTTTACACCTATACAGGTCATCAATATACAGAGCAACACCACCACCCTTTTTCTGAGATCTGTTAATATGAAACATCTGATATCCCTCTATTGCCATCAGGGGAGCCTGCTCTTCATTAAGCCAAGTTTCAGAGACTGCGATGGTTGTAAATTTTCTGTCTAGCTGTTTTAAATAGTCCTTAATCTGTGGAAAGTTTTTGTTAAGACTTCTGCTGTTGAAGTGTATTATTGATAGTTTACCATCTAGTTGCACTTGACTTTTGAATTGCTTTTCAGTGTAATATTCACAATGATTATGAATATTATTGAAAAAGTGGTTATCAGGATCAATATCATTCTCCATCTCTTGTAGTTTATGTTCAGCATAATGGCATATTTTCAGACTTTGAATTTCCTCACTCTGTGTCAAATGACTTCCTCGGACTGGGGATAATTGACGTCTACTAAAGTCAGTCATTAGTTTTTTTGTTTGTTTTGTTTAGTTTTTTTTTTTTTTAAAGGACATTGACATGGTATGTCAAAAGAACTATTCTTGCCGTGTGTGTGGATATGGGTTATCATAGTCTCTTCATTTTCTTAATCAGTGTTCATCTATATTTATTTAAGTCAGTAATCTCTCTGATTATTATACTCTTTGCTTCCTCAGGTGTTCCATTTAGTTTGATCCAAACGCTACAATTTCTTGTCCATGTTGCCTGTATCTTATTGTGTCTTTTCAGCATCCGTGCTTGCCATGCTATTTCAGCATTAGTTTTTTTCAGATGTTCATTTAGGTAAACTTCTGTTCCCCATAGCTTTCTGGCCTGCCTCAGTATGTCATTCTTTACCCTTCTGTTCACAAAACGCATCACAATTGATTTCTTTGTTTTATTATCCTTTCTGGGTAAAGCATGACAGGCTGAAATTGCATTTGCTTCGACCTTTATATTTCTACTATCAAGAAACTGAAGCACCTGGTTTTCCAGGGAGACTGATTCGCCCAGGGGAGCATCCTCACCTCTCATTCCTGTTGTAGCATGAGCATATGATTGATATTTAATGTCTAGTCCACTTATAATTAGATGATCCATACGAGAATATTGTTCAAGATCCTTGACACGTCGCTCCAAGTCTGCAATTTTTTTGTCTTTTTCCTTAATTGTTAATTTTAATTCTCGGACTTCTTCCATTAGCCCTAATATTTTGGCCTGCTGACTAGCCACTTTGGTCAGTTCTTCTGACAAGAAGTTAAGAGATTTTTTGATCTCTTCCATTTCCTTCTTCTTTGGTGGCATTTTTACTGACCTGTGGATAGTAAAACAATCTCTGCTGGTGTCGCCAGTATCCGATCCGACCGACCTCGAATCCAGCTGGACCTCAGCTAGCCCCCTCTGCTGCTAGTCCCGCACCTTACCGCCGCCGTAACCGAGCTCCTGTCCAGCTGGGGTCCCGGTAGATCCTCCGCTGAGCCCCGCCACCTACCACCGTCTGCCTCAGGAGTTCCTCCGCCGCGCCCCGCCGCTGCAACTGGGCTCCGACTTCGGCTCTTATCCGGCTGGGCCCTGGTGGGGGGCCCACTGGGGCCACTGGGCCCACTGGCCCACTGGGGCCCACTGGTCCCCGTCTCCCACCACCGCTGCACTTGAGCTCCGATCTGGCTCCCGTCCAACTGCTGCCTCTGCTAGTTCCTCCGGCGAGCCCCTATCACTGAGGACAGAGTCTCTTCTCCGTGTCGGTGCTAGGTGCTACAACTAGCTATGGCGTTAGCGTTAGCGATAGCGATAGCGTTAGCCTAGCAAACACTTCAGGTAAAGCGTAGCAGTGAACCATGAAAAGAAACGCCAATCAGTTCACTCACGAATGAGAGCAGTCCCAAAAGTCCAATTCTCACAGCGAGCGCAAAACAACTCTTAAAACAGAGATCGAGTCTGACCCCTGAATCCAGATCTGCTGAACCACAACTAAAAAAATTTATTTAAGCTGAGCCTGCAAGACTGAGACCACTTGTTCCGTCATCTTGATCTAGTTACTATAATTGATAACAAACTGTGTTGGAAGTCACATATTAATTATATTAAAGGTAAAATATCCAAATCAATTGCAATACTACACAGAGTGAAATATTTGCTGAATCAGCCCACACTATATACTGTACTTTGTATCATTCATTAATACTCCCATACATGACATATTGTACTGAAGTATGGGGAAATGCATATAAAACAAACATATATCCAGTCTTTATGCTTCAGAAGAGAGCTATTAGAATAATAAATAAAGCTGCTTACAGGGAACCAACAAACCCACTTTTTCTTAAATTAAAAGTTCTCAAGTTGAAAGATCTGGTTGACTTTAAAACTCCAGTAATAATGTTTAAAGTGAAGAATCTATCACTGCCCACAAATATCAAAAAGTTGTTCCAAATAAGGGAGAAACAATATCATTTCAGAGGAACATGTATATTTCAAAAACCTTCAGTGAGAACTACCACCAAGCAACACTGTGTCTCAGTGCGAGGAGTCAGATTGTGGAACACTTTTGGACCTGAATTAAAATCATGTACAACGCTTGGACAATTTAAACAAAAACTAAAGGAAGAAATACTCTAAGCATATATACAAGATGGCATGTAAAATCACATAAGAATTATCATATTCAGTCTGTTGTGTTGTTGCCTAGTTTTTTGTTTTTTTGTTTTGGTTTTTTTTGTCACGTTTTGTCTTAGCTTTGTTCTGAATTGTAATCGCTCTTGTTTTGTTTTTCTTTTGAATTCTTGGATGGAATATGGGTGGGCAATATAAGCTGCGGCTTCAGCCATCACCCATTTCGGATAACTTATGTTGAACTGTATAATCAGAGGAGTTATTGTTTAATTTGACCTTGTAAGATTTTTTTTTCACCCTTTGTTATATTATTCTGTTCCTTTCTTTTAATCTTTGCTTTTAATCTATCCGAAATAAAGATTCATTCATTCATTCAAAATATTTTTCCGGCCTAAATGTGATACTACACTCTTAGTGGAACGTCATTTCGTTTCATATTTAGGCACTAGTTGTTTTAGCTTGCGAGTTTGGGAGTTAAACCATGGCGCTAGCTTTCTATGTTTAATTTTGTCATTTTTAAGAGGAGAAACCGTTTCCAGTGTGGTTTGCAGGGAGACTGCTATACTGTCAGTATACTTACCTATTTGGGAGAGACTAAAGCTTGTGATCCGATCTACAGTTATGTTAGGACTGGAACTGAGGTGAGAGCAGTTGGAATTATTTTTTTTAAAATGCACCACGGCAGCATCAGATAAATGTCTGGTAAAAATGGCTTTACAAGCAGGCGTAAAGTCCAGTAATACAAATTCAAAAGTGATTAAATAATGATTGGTCAGAATGGGATTTTGTGGAATAGTCATAATATTATTAATTTTGGTGCCATATACCAGAACAAGATCCAGGATGTGGTTAAGTGTGTAGGTTCAGTTACACGTTGCTGCAGTCGGAATCAATAAGGGATAAAAATGCTGTGCTAAGACTATCATTATCTGCATCAACATGAATATTAAAATCACCTACTATAATTACTTTATCTCAGCTAAGAACCAGAGCTGGCGATATAATATAACAAATAAAATGGGCTACTGTGGCTTCCAGGTCGGATGAGATAAGTTAAGTACAAGACTTTCAAATGAATCATAATGTGATTTTGGCCTAGGGTTAATTAATAAAGTTGATTTACATATTCTGTCTACCCTCACTAGACATCAGTGTTCTCACCTGGCTCATTATTATCAACCACAGTTGATAATATATCTGATGTCATTCTGGCTTATTTTATTATATTTTGGAAGGGACAGGCTGGCACATCAGCCCGCTAGCATCTTGGCTAGCCAGTTGACGTCGGTCTGTCTGACTCCTTGGAGGTTGCCTCAGAGGAAAGAGTATGATAAACTAGCCCGCCTAGTGGTAGTCGGGTTATTCACTCATTCAGGGTTGTTTCTGTGCTTATTGTATGCCAGGACTGGTTATATTCTTTCGACCACTCACATCACACACCGCTATCCTTGATAATGCTTTATTTGAGCTTTTACGTAATCACATTCAGCCACTGATTACATTAGTTAGTTCAGTCTGTCTTCACCATCCGGAGTTAACAACTGTCTAACATTAGGCCCAAAATGGCACCTGCCCTGCCTCAACCAAACTTCTTGAGGTGATGATAGAGGAAGGGTGGGGTGAACTGGGGCTCATGAGCATTTAAAGACACATGCACAGAAACAAGTTGTTCTGAGGGCTGATGTGTTTTGACATGTCAGACATTTCATTAAGACCTCTGGAAACTTTAACATGTGGAAAAAGTGGATCGTATGTCCCTCTTTAATTCATCAAGAAAGCAACATTTGAGACTTCCGGTTATGGCTGCCACGTAAGACGGACGTGTTTCACTCTGCTCTGCTCCTGGAGAAAAAAATCGGCAAATAACTCTCTCATTTGGGACAGAACGTATCCCAGCGTTTGGGCGAGGATATGTCGGCGAAACCTAAGGCTGGAAAACTAGGTAAAGGAAAAAGCGAGCCGCCGAAACAGTCCAAATTAACGGACTTTCAGGTCTGTGACGCAGCAAACAAAACTCCATATATGGCGGAGGAGGCTGGCAACGGTGCGATATCTGCGGGGAGCGGCGCAGATGCGCTGATGGCTGCCATGAGTTCAATGAGAGCGGACTTTTCCTCTAGATTTGATGGGATTATGACAGCGTTGGAAGGAATAAGAAAGGAATTGGGTGACTGTGTAGAACGAACGGCGCAGATGGAGCTCCGTCTCGCTAGTGCTGAAGATGACGTCACCCGTCTTCAATTAAAGGTGCGCACTTTGGAAAAAAAAAATAAATGTCTAGAAGATAATATTTTGGATTTGGAATCTCGGTCGAGACAGAATAACTTGAGGCTGGTGGGTCTTCCAGAGGAATCAGAAGGTCGGGACGTATGTTCCTTTCTGGAAAAGTGGATTCCGGAGGTGCTGGGCAGCGCGGAGCTGCAATCAGCAGTGGTTCTGGAAAAAGCACATCGTATTGGCCCACGGAGAGATAAGGGACCGCCGAGGACCTTAATTATGAAGTTTCTTAGCAACAGAGACGGGATGAAGATCTTCAACGCTGCACGAGCTAAAGGAGAGATTAAACACCAGGATCAGCAGGTGCGGTTCTACCCAGATCTGGCCACAGGAATCCAACAATTGAGGAAGCAGTTTGATCCCATACGTAAGGAGCTGCGCAACCTTGGGATTCGTCATGGTGTAATCTATCCTGCGAGACTGCTGACCACGTATGAGGGCAGAACCCACATCTTCAAGACCCCAGAGGAGGCGCAGGAGTTCATCAAGAAGATCAAAGAAGAAGAAGAGACTGGTGGGAGCTAAGCATGAACAAAATATAAGGTAGAATAATTAAGCATTTGCACAGGCATCTGACTGACTTGAAGTAAACAGCAAGTTTACAAAATATAGATTGTATTATATATTAAAAAAAAACAAAAACAAAACAAACAAAAAAAACTATGATGTACAAAGTTGTTAAAAATTTTGGAGTTAAGTTGGAAAACTACAGAGGAGAGTTAATGTTACGTCATTAAAAGCAGTAGAGTTAGGGTGATTGGGAGGATGAAGAAGGAGTGGCTTAGGCTGTTCCCCGTGGGTGTGGAGCGGTCGATGGCTATATCGGGAGACGGAATTTTTTTTTTGATTTTGGGGGGTTCGCCACAAGTGTGGGAAGGGGGAATTTGTTTGTGTGTAGTTTGTAGGATGAATGTTCAACCACTCATGTTTTTGCTTCTCTGTATGAGCATGTTTACACTGCAAGGTAATCCCAAACTCTCTATTGATCATAAACCAAAGTGTTAATCTTAATTTAACTTCATGGAATTGCAGAGGTCTACAAAATTTAAAAAAACTTAAACAAGTTATGAATAAAATAAAAGACATGGGTTCAAAAATTGTGTTTTTACAAGAAACTCATCTAATAGAGGAGGATATAAAAAGAATTAGGAGTAGATGGCAAGGAAGTGTATTCACCTCATCATTTTCATCCCGGGCCAGGGGAGTTATGACTCTCATACATAAATCAGTCCCTTTTCAAGTGAAAAATGTAATTGGAGACAAACTTGGAAGATATGTAATCATTCAAGGTTCTTTGCTATTAGAAAATATAAATCTTGTGAACTTATATGGTCCCAATATAGATGATCAAAAGTTCTTTGCTAATTTATTTCTTATTTTATCATCACTTACAGGGCAACATATAATAGCAGGGGATTTTAATTGTACATTGAATCCAGGTATAGATAGATCAACAGGGCTGGATTGTACGCACAATGGATGTAGGATGACTATTAATCATTTTATGAAAGAATTGAGATTGTTAGATATATGGAGAGAAATGAAACCACAAGTTAAAGCCTATTCTTGTTATTCCAGTACCTACAAGACATTCTCACGTATTGATTATTTTTTGATTTCCACAGAATTAAGATCCAAGATTCAAAACTGCTTTTATGATAACATCGTGATCTCTGATCATGCACCCTGTTGTCTAATATATGTAGATAAAAAATTGACAAAGGAATCAGGTAGATGGCAATTTCAGCATAAATGGCTTCAGGATGAGGAATTTGTCAAGTATATAGAAAAACAGATAGACGAGTACTTTGACATCAATACTACACAAACATCAGCATGTGTAAAGTGGGAAGCTTTCAAAGCTTTTATTAGGGGACATATTATTAGTTATACAGGATCAAAATCTAAGAAGACTCGAGAGGAGAGAGCTAAATTGGAACATAAAATGAAAAGTCTTCAGGAAAAAGTGTATGCAGGAAGTGATCCAAGGTTGGAGAATGAATTACTGATTTTGAGAGCTGAATACGACAAAAAATCAGCGAATAGAGCTGCCTCGAGTCTTCTAAGATTGAAACAATCTTTTTATGAACAAGGTGAAAAATCAGGAAAATTATTGGCATGGCAGATTAAACAATTAGAAATTAAAACACCAATTACTAGTATTATAAGTAACGGACAGGTAGTTATAGATCCTTTAGAAATTAACAGAGCCTTTAGAGATTACTATGAAAAATTATATGATACTAAAAATGAATTTGATTTAACAAAACTAAATGGGTTTTTGAACGAACTATCTATACCGTGTATTCCAAATGAAAACAGGGAGATATTGGAGTCTAAAATTAGTCAAGAAGAAGTTGGGCTAGCCATTGATAATATGAAATCAGGAAAAAGTGCAGGACCAGATGGTCTTCCAGTTGACCTTTATAAGAAATTTAAGAATAAATTAATAAAACCTTTTTTGGAAATGGTTTTAGAAGCATTTCAAAATAATAATTTACCATCATACATAAATAATGCCTTAATTATACTGCTGCCAAAACCAGGTAAGCCCTCTAATAAATGTGAAAATATGAGACCAATAAGCCTATTAAACGCCGACCTTAAGATAATCTGTAAAATTTTAGCAAGACGAATACAAGAAATTTTACCAAATATTATTAATCGAGATCAGAATGGCTTTATAAAGGGAAGACAAGGCTTCCATAATGTAAGAAGACTATTTAATATTATTTATTTTAATAAAGAAGCACCGGATACAGCTCTCCTATCACTGGACGCCGAAAAGGCCTTTGATAGAGTTGAATGGCCCTTTCTTTTTGAAGTCCTACAAAGGTTTGGACTTGGAAATAATTTCATAAAATGGGTTCAAATAATATACAATAATGCTACAGCAGAAATCCTAACAAATAACAATATTTCAAAACCAATAAAAATCAATAGAGGATGTCGACAAGGCTGTCCACTTTCACCTTTACTGTTTACTATGGCAATTGAACCTTTAGCGATAGCGATACGTTTACATTCACAAATATATGGAATTAAAGTTGGACCAACAGAACATAAAATCTCCCTGTACGCCGATGACATAATTTTGTTTATGTCGAATCTAAAAAAATCAATTCCAACCTTGTTGAATTTAATAAAGAATTTTGGGGAAATATCAGGATATAAAATAAATAAAACTAAATCTTCAATATTAATGCTAAATGAGACCCAGAGAAATTACCCAGCCCCTGAGGTAAATCAGTTCAATGTTGTAAATCAGTTTAAATATTTAGGAATCCAAATTGTGCCTAAGCTAGAATCAGTCGCCAGTGTCAACTATGAAGCCTTAATGACAGATATCAATGAGTTAACTCAGAGATGGATGTCACTACCAATGTCGATGATCGGGAGAATCAATATACTTAAAAGTAATATTTTACCTAAAATACTTTATTTATTTCAATACATTCCCTTATCACCACCTTTAGATTTATTCTCAAGAATAAAAAAAAAGTTAGTGGAATTTATATGGAACAACAGGAGGGCTAGATTACGTCTGTCTTTATTATATTTACCATTTGATCGTGGAGGTCTGAAATGTCCAAATTTTATGTTGTATTATTGGTCGGCACAACTGAGGTCTATGACATATTATTTTTCATCAAATGATCTCCCTCACTGGACTGAAATGGAATCATACAATTTACCTTTACCTCTTCCCATATTCATATACTCAGATTCGGCAAAAAAATTACAAAAACAAGTTAAAAATCCATTTGTAAAGCATATGATCAAAATATGGTGTGAAGCTAAAAACTATTTAAAAGAACCACAGTTACTGTCACAATTTAGTCCAATATGGGGTAATCAATATTTTAAACCAGGGAGAGCGGACGCTGTATTTAAAGTATGGAATTTAAAAGGGATACAAAAGATTCAGGATTTATATTTGCCATGTGCAGATAACATAATGTCTTTTGAAGAGCTGAGGATCAAATTTAATCTCAATAGAACACATTTTTTTAAATATCTTCAACTTAGAAACTTTATTCGATCAAATCAAAATAAAGCTCTCACTCGACCTATTTATTCATCCTTGGAAAAAATGATGATGAAAGATAGTAAAAGAAAGGGTATTATTTCAGAGTTTTATAACTCATTGACACTATCTTCAAGTGAAAATTCACTGAAAAGATTAAACTACTGGAAAGAAGATCTGCAAACTGAAATTTCAGAGGAACAATGGGAATTGGCTTGTACAGAAGCTCAAACCAAATCAATAAATGTACGCCTTAAATTGATACATTTCAAATGGTTAATGCGGATGTATGTTACACCGGAGGAGTTAAATAAATATAACAAAAATATACCAGATACATGCACAAAATGCATGGAAAGTAAAGGAACTCTATTTCATTGTGTATGGGAATGTAGATTAATAAGAATGTTTTGGGAAGAGGTGAGGGTAACAATTGAAAAAATAATCTCAAAACAAATCATATTGAATCCTAAATTGTTTTTGTTGGGTCTGTACCCAGAAAAGCATAATTTTAATAAAAGTGAAAGAACATTCATAGACCTCAGTTTGCTTAATGCCAAAAAATGTATTGCACTATTATGGAAAAAGACTCATAGACCAGATGTGACTCAGTGGTTAAGACAGATGTTAACAAACCTTCCATTAGAAAGAATAACATATATACTGAAATCAAAGGAAATTGTGTTTGAGAATATATGGAGACCTTTTATTGATTATGTAAAAAATTTAAACATAACTTTTGAAGAAGAAGGTGAATGATGTGTGTGGACCTTGTAAATTCCAAACTGGTGAACATAATATGTATACTTATGTATTGGATTGTCTAGACTAAACAGAGGAGCATTGTTGAAGATTTGATTTTGCTGGTGGTTGTTGGTGTTTTTAGTGCATCCTTTTTTTTTTTTTTTGTAGTACTTTAGTGTTAGTGTTTGATTGTTTGTATCATGTTTGTTAAAAAAAAAAAAAAAAAAGGTTCAATAAAGATATTGTGGAAAAAAAAAAAAGAAAGCAACATTTAAACAGATACATTCTTAATAACAGACACACCACATTAGAAGGTGAATATGACTGCAACTAATGAGTATTTTTTTTACTGATCAATCTACTGACTTTTTCTTTTCTTTTCTTTTGATTAGTGGACTAATCATTTGGTCTATGAAATATATCTTAAAAAGAATTTAAAAATGTCCATCACAACATCCCAGAGCTCAGTGGGACCTCATCAAAAGTGACCGACCATCTGATCAAATAGCACAAAACCAAAAAGGATTCAACTTATAATACAAAAACAAGAAATAGATGATAAGTTGTTGTCAGATTAGTTGTTGATTAATTTTCTTTCGAGCAATTGATTAATATACCAATTGTGTCATCATTAACAATGAAATTCCATTTGTCTCTTTGTTGTTTCAGGCTGTAAACAATTAATTTTTACACAAAACTGGACATTTTGACATGGAACTAACCTCGTGTGCTCATATGATGAACTGCAGTTTTTGCCACTTTTTATTATATTGGCTAAAATTTCCAACCTCAGATATTCCTGGATGGTTAAATCACAGTAGTGGGCACTAAACAGAGATGGGTTGAAGAGATAATTATTTAACTATTTGGTCGCATCACAGTCTGCTTGGTTTTTATCTGTAGTGCTCTAGTTTGGCTCTGCACATGATAGACAAAATATTATAAGGAGACATGTACAACATGAAGCAGATATTCAACTTTGACTTTTTACACACGCCAGACTAATAAGCAAAACCAGCATCTAAAGCATAATTATCCAAGTACTCTTGGAAAAGAGTGGAAACAGAAAAAAACTCCCCTGTAACCCTAATCACCCCACTTCAGCCAGCATTTAAAGCTGATGGGATGATCTGTATTCCAGCTGCTGAATCACTCTCAGCACCAGACACACCAGCTGAGAGCGATCTGCTGCAATGTCACCGCAGGCATTAATCTGTGTGGGAGAAGATGGCAGACACTGATCAGCTTAGCTTCAGCACACTGCACTGATGTCTAATGAGATGATTTCTCATTAGTCCTGATTCCATACGCTCTGCTGCCTTGGCCCCGCTACAAGGCTGAGCCATAATGCACCGACGTGTCCTGACACAGCTTCTCACCTGAAACTTGATAGTTATCTTCCTGGATGTGTGTTAGACTCTAAATTTGCACTTTATGTATTTTTGGCAACATATGGAAGAAAGCAAATCAAAAAAACTAGAGTTGAATACCTGTGCAGTGTGTTGGCAATTATAATCTAATGGTAATTGATGTATAGTAATAAAGTGAATTAGATGAAGTTAGGAATGAGGGACAATACTACTCAAGAATTGTTTGTGGTGGAGCAGCGTGCAAATAGATTTTTTTGGTTAAACATCCTGCATGAGATAGAAACAAGGACAATGCCAAGGGATTGCAATAATATTTAAAGAACAATGCACAAGCAGCTACATTACTGGACAAGAGTAGTGACGTTGACATTAAAAATGAAGTGATTTTGACAGCGTGTTATCTCGTGTTTATGTGAGACTGTGCTATCTTCCCAACATGGAAAGTGGCTGTAAAAGTCATGAGAGTGAAGGACGCTCTGGCTTCTTTGGTCACCGTTAGTGAGACGGCTGAGAGGATTTTGGTGTTTAAAGTGCTGGACAGCATTTCTCACTCAGCAAAAAACATCATAACACTGGTGGAAATGACGATAGCACTGGCAGTTGGTTTTTTTTCCTCATACAGCGGAGCTAGGCTAACACTTACCCCCTGCTTTCACTCTTTATGCTATAAAAGGCTAACCATGTCTATGACCATTTAGTGTACTGTGAGTATTTTTAGTAGCCATTTTCTGGATCTATTTTTAGTTTTTCTGTCAGGTGATGCTGACAGATGTGCAGCCTCAAGGAAGATACGTTTATTTGTCTTGAATCTGGAAATGGAGCTATTAAGCAGCCAATTTCTAGTCTCTCAAACCACTTGGAGCAGTGGTCCCCTACCTTTTTTGCCTCATGGCCCACTCACACATAAAGAAATTTTCACCATCAGTGAGAAGCCTGGGCTTGTTTCTCCGTAGTGGTAAAGAAATTAATTAGGAATATTAAACACATAGTTGAGGAGATAATGTGTGGCTTTTCTGACGCACCAACCCTACATAGGTCAGGGAAATGTATGTGTTGAGGAGCACAAGAGTACGGCCGTGCCTGTCAGTGTGTAGGTCAGGCGAGGTCATACTCTTATTGTACTGTAAAGTGAGGTGGCATCACTCAACCATGAAAAATACAATCCTTTCCTGGCAAGGTTGGGAGCGTGTGGTCAGGAAGGACAATAGCTTTAAAAGCTCTTTCCATCACACACACACACACACACACACAAAAGCATACGTAAACGCACTCAGTCATGTTTTCATCTATCAGAGGACATTTCAGTGACTTTTCCTGGAAACTCTGGCCAATCATATTTTCCACCTAAACCAAACCCTAACCTTAACTTTAAAGAGTCATGTTGCAAAAATGTAGGGGTTAAAAACAAAAAAATGGACACCTTTTTGTTCCACATAAAGCAGCCTGGTCCACACAGTGTGTTTGTGTAGACAGATTTATGTCCAGACAGCGCAAGTAATACACGTACGTGCACACACATACTTGTCCTCCCACTAAGGTCAACCTAATCTTCTGTCAGGATGAAGTGCATCAAGAAAGCTCGACTGCTAGTGGACGTGCGCATCAACACACACACCTTCACACACTCACTGATCGAGACACATATTTTATTTTAAAAAAAACCCACTAAGAATAACAACAGCAAGGCAGAAAGTGAAACCTTTTCCTCACTGACTGCTTCATGTCCATAGAAGGATTGAACCGCTGGTCTGACCGTTAAAACGTCGCATTCTTTGAAATGTAGTTGTGTATTTTAGGGTGGTATTTTTCTGGTGAGTGTTATTGTCTGAGTATCTGGAAGCCGTTGGAGCCGTTATAAAGATGAACAGTCTCGATGTCAGCACTAACAGCTGTGTGATAACATGATGTCATCGTGAACCAGTGCAGAGTCCTCTTTGGCTTCGTTCTTTGACGGGTCATAATACCATGTGGGAGTTACTGCTTCAGAAAAGGTGATAAGTCTGTCTTATAAACTCAGGAAAACCTAAAAGGAATGCACAGAGGTTGGGGAGTCTTTGCTGGCTGCATGTGGGCCAAGTGTTATTCTATCTGCACTACATCTAATGAGTGTGAGTGATGATTCCTCTTTGTGTTCCAGTCACAATCCATTAGCTTCAGCTGTAATGAGAACTCCAAGCTAGACTACACAAAACACCATTGAACCTTTACTCATGGAGACAAAATTGGACACTGACAGTAAAGCCCCCTTTTACACAACATGGAGATCGTTGACAGATTAGGCCAGTTTTTAATCTTTGGGATTGTTTGGGAGATCCTTGACTGTTTTGGACTGAGTCAAAACTTTGAGGAGATTGTGGCGATTGTAGAGATCACTGAAGATCATTGATAGATCAAAAATTTGTCAGATCTCTCAGCAATCTCTCAATGATCTCCATACCTGTGTAAAGAGGGTATAACACATGATGTAATATGCTACAGTCCAGCAGCAAATGCTGTACGGTATTTTGACTCAGTGATGCTTTACTTTTGCCTATTTAAGAAATTTAGGGTCACACTTAGTATCTCTAGGAGGTTGCTATGGTAAATTCAAACAGCCACTAATAATATTAACATGTTTTGCATGTTTGCCAAAAAAAAACTGTGAAATGTGTAATTGTTTTTGTTATAACTACAATTTTTAAGATGAATTTAAGCAAAATCACCATGTGGAGTAATTATATGTAAGCACTGTTCAAATCTATGTTGACAATCAATGAGCAAAAGCAAGAATTGAGATTAAGGTAACTGTCATGTTTGCTTTCACAAAGAAGCAAAGCAAACATACGCAAAGTTATAAGTTACTCTTCTTCTTCTTCTTCTTCTTCTTCTTCTTCTTCTTCTTCTGGCTGCTCCTTTTAGGGGTCGCCACAGCAGATCATCTGCCTCCATCTCACCCTATCCCTTGCATCCTCTTCTCTCACACTCCATGTCCTCCTTCACTGCACTCATGAATCTTCTTTGTGGTCTTCCTCTTTTCCTCATGCCTGGCAGCTCCATCTTCAACATTCTTTGTCCAGTATATCCACGATCCCCTCCTCTGCACATGTCCAAACCATCTCAGCCTTGCCTCTCTTACTTTATCTCCAAACTGCTCAATGTGAGCTGACCCTCTGATATACTCATTTCTAATCTCATCTCTCCTACTCACTCCCAATGAGAATCTTAGGATCTTCAACTCTTCCACCTCCAGCTCTGCCTCCTGTCTTTTTGTCAGTGCCCGTCTCCAAACCATACATCATAGCAGGTCATCAACCTTCATTACCTCTCTACTACTTGCATCTTTACCATTACACTGGCCTCCTTCTCATTCAGACACATATGCAGTGCATCCGAAAAGTACCCACAGTGCTTCGCATTTTCCACATTTTGTTATGTTACAAACTTATTGCAAAATAGATTAAATTCTTTTTTTTTTCCTGAACATTCTACACACAATATCCCAAAATGACAATGTCAAAAAATGTTTTTTTTGAGATTTTTGCAAATTTATTAAAAAAAAAAACAAATCACATGTACATAAGTATTCATAGCCTTTGCCATGAAACTTAAAATTGAGCTCAGGTGCATCCTGTTTCCACTGATCGTCCTTGAGATGTTTCTACAGCATAATTGGAGTCCACCTGTGGTAAATTCAGTTGATTGGACATGATTTGGAAAGGCACACACATGTCTATATAAGGTCCCACAGTTGACAGTGCATGTCAGAGCACAAACCAAGCATAAAGTCAAAGGAATTGTCTGTAGACCTCCGAGACAGGATTGTCTCAAGGCACAAATCTGGGGAAGGGTACAGAAAAATTTCCGCTGTGTTGAAGGTCCCAATGAGCACAGTGGCCTCCATCATCCGTAAATGGAAGAAGTTTGAAACCACCAGGACTCTTCCTAGAGCTGGCCGGCCGTCTAAACCAAGCAATCGGAGGAGAAACTGCTTTAGTCAGGGAGGTGACCAAGAACCCAATGATCACTCTGTCAGAGCTCCAGCGTTCCTCTGTGGAGAGAGGAGAACCTTCCAGAAGGACAACCATCTCTGCAGCAATCCACCAATCAGGGCTGTATGGTAGAGTGGCCAGAAGGAAGCCACTCCTTAGTAAAAGGCACATGGCAGCCCACCTGGAGTTTGCCAAAAGGCACCTGAAGGACTCTCAGACCATGAGAAACAAAATTTTCTGGTCTGATGAGACAAAGATTGAACTCTTGGTATGAATGTCAGCCATCACGTTTGGAGGAAATCAGGCACTGCTCATCACCAGGCTAATACCATCCCTACAGTGAAGTATGGTGGTGGCAGCATCATGATGTGGGGATGTTTTTCAGAGACAGGAACTGGGAGACTAGTCAGGATAGAGGCAAAGATGAATGCAGCAGTGTACAGAGACATCTTGGATGAAAACTGTCATGTACGCTGTGTTATTGCGCAGCACACAAATAAACGTATACGAGCCCAAACGCTGGTGAAGTGAACGTGTTTATTAAACAGAAAAAACATACAAAGTGTCCAGGGATTACAGTCCAAAATGGGTAATGATAAAGATGATAGGCTACAAACTCCGTTGGCTGAGTAGGAAGCTTACATCACGCCCCTGGGTAAAACTGGCGCAGGGGGAAAACTAGAAACATAAACCAATAAAAAGAGGAAGACTTACATGAGTGTCGGAGCACTACTGGGCTCTGGAAACAACAACACCGTCAAAGTCCAAAAGGAGGAAAAACCAACTAAGAGTGAGCCTGGACATCAAATGTTGACTTACGCCGCCACACTGAGTGCTCACACTGTCACCCATAAATACCCCATGTACTAATGAGTGACAAGTGGATGCAAGTATGCGACGGCAGCCGGTGCATGAGTGCATGTCAGCGAATGTGAGTCAGAATGAATGTGTGTGTGTGTGCACGTACAAATGAAAATGACAGTCAGCTGGTGGGTGCCGGCAGAGAGGGAGAGGCATGGCTGTAGGCTGGCAGGGAGCCCAGGACCCAGAGGCCCCTAAAACCTGCCAGCTGAGAATTACTGTAAGACAACAATCTGAGAAACTACAGCCATAAATCATGGAATGGGGTTGAGACATCAACCTCGCTCATGACAAAAACCTGCTTCAGAGCGCTCTTGACCTCAGACTGGGGCGACGGTTCATCTTTCAGCAGGACAGCGACCCTAAGCACACAGCCAAGATATCAAAGGAGTGGCTTCAGGACAACTTTGTGAATGTCCTTGAGTGGTCCAGCCAGAGCCCAGACTTGAATCCAATTGAGCATCTCTAGAGAGATCTGAAAATGCATGTGCACCAACACTTCCCATCCAACCTGATGGAGCTTGAGAGGTGCTGCAAAGAAGAATGGGTGAAACTGCCCAAAGATAGGTGTGCCAAGCTTGTGGCATCATATTCAAAAAGACTTGAGGCTGTAATTGCTGCCAAAGGGGCATCAACAAAGTATTGAGCAAAGGCTGTGAATATTTATGTACACGTGATTTGTTAATTTTTTATTTTTAATAAATTTGCAAAAATCTAAAAAAAAAAAAAACTTTTTTCACGTTGTCATTATGGGGTATTGTGTATAAAATTTTGAAGGAAAAATGAATTTAATCCATTTTGGAATAAGGCTGTAACATAACAAAATGTAGAAAAAGTGAAGCACTGTGAATACTTTCCGGATGCACTGTATTCTGTCTTGTTTTTGCTGACTTTCATTCCTCTTCTTTCCAGACCATACCTCCACCTCTCCAGGTTCTCTTCAACCTGCTTTCTACTCTCTCTACAGATCACAATGTTGTCTGCAAACATCATGGTCCACGCAGTCTCCTACCAGACCTCATCTGTCAGCCTGTCCATCACCATGGCAAACAAGAAGTGGCTCAGAGCTGATCCCCGATGTAATCTCATCCCCACCGTGAATCCATTTGTCACTCCTACAGCACACCTCACCACTGTCCTCATTCATGTCCTGCACCACCCTCACATACTTTTCTGCTACTCATGACTTTCTCATACAATACCACACTTCCTGTCTTAGCACCCAATCATATGCTTTCTCTAGATCCACAAAGGCACAGTGCAACTCCGGACCTCTAAACTTTTCCATCAACGCTCTTAAAGCAAACATTGCATCTGTAGTACTCTTTCTTGACATAAAACTGTACTGCTGCTCAGTGATTGTGACCTCTCTTCTTAACCTGGCTTCAACAACTCTTTCCCATATATTCAGAGTTCCTCTAAGTACTAAAAATACTTTTGACTGCAACTTTGTTCTAGCAATATGACAAACTTTTGAAGAAAGAAATTCTCCCACTGCCAAATATTTGTGGGATAAAATATATTGGAAAACAGTCCAGAGACTATATTTATGCAGGTAAACTGAGGTTAAATTAGGGAAAATAGATTAAAAAAAGAAATACTACAAATGTAAAACTATCATTTGAACAGTGTTAGATTACTTGTATTACTAAGCACATAGAACGGCAATTCAGCTAAAAAAATCAAGTAATTTCTGCAAGAGATTTTAGAGAGTTAAAACATATTGAAAATGATAATTACCACATAAAAAGAGGGCTGGAGCATGATTTGATGCAGTTCAAGGCTATTTTTAAATGGAACTTTTGGTGTGTGTTCTTTTTAAAACTGTTATGTCGGTAGTAGGAGCCAAGGATGAGACTGAGTGTTGAACTGGACACAGGTTTATTAGTGACATCTTCTCACCATACATGCACACCCGCCAGGCAGAGAGGAGGCCAAGAGACCGCCCCTCTTTCTCACTGCCCTCTTATACCCTGGATGGTGGCGGAACCGGAAAGGTGGAGCCATCATCAGTGTCACAAAATAAAGGTCCCTGAAACCCAACACAACAGTCTCCCTCCCCTTCAAAAAGGTCCAAAACACACACATACAATCGAGACCCTCCCCAATTTGGAACCCGAATCACACACTAAGAAAACTAAACAAATATACCTAAAAGGGGCCTAACACAGTCACTCAAAGCAACTAAAACTAGGGGAGGACAGGTGGACTACCACCCCACCCCCCACACGGCAAGATGGATTATTCTGCCGTCTGTACTAAAGAAACAGTCCAGCTAAAAAAAAGTTACTGCCATGATCTTAAATTAACAGAAAAACACAAAATAATCCCCTTGAACTAGAACAACAAGAACACAATGGTTGTCCCTCTTTCTTACACATGCATTAAACATACTGTCCAACCATCAATCTGCCCAAGGAGAAGAACCACCCCCTGGATAACTGTCGGTTGATTCAACTCCAGTGCGCCTCCTCTTCTTCACCACCAGGCACAACCCACATTCATGCCCAAAGCACCTCCCTCTTCTCCTGGGCATGCCGCAGCTCATTAGGATGCCTCCACGAGCCATCTGATGGCTGGAGGTAGGCATCCTCCCGAACAGCCACCACCTGCAGCCGCCCCTGGTTGACGCTTGACCCGAGCTCCTCTTGACCGGGCCTCCTCCCGGGGCTGGACCACGTCCGCGACCCCCAGAGGGGCCTTACTCGGCTCCCAGTATTCCTGTTTGGCATGTCATCTCACTGTGCCAGCCAGTCCTGCCCCGCTCACTTTCATTTTCGCTGCCGGCATCACTGTTGTGACGCCCTGCTCTCCGGTCCCTCCCAGCCGAAATCCGGGAGCAGATGGAGCCAGCCACTTGGCACCACCCGCATCATGGGCATCCCACCGTGCTGCCCAGTTCCCTCAGCTAGGGCTACTTCGGTACTGGCACCGGAACCCCCCCGCGGTGGCCCTGGGTGGGGTTGGTTCTGCTCTTCCTCCAGAGTGCCAGGCAAGTTCTCATCCCACATAGCGCCATCCACCGTTTGCGGGACCGGCTGGTCCCACAAACTACAACCTAACCACTCTTCTCCAACGCTGCTTGTGATGGCGAAACCCAGGTCATAAAACAAATCACATCCCTTTATGTTCTCTCCACTGGCAGTCACGATGAACCTCAGGTTGCACACCTCCGCCGACTTGTACCTAGCCATCAGTCTCACCGATCCCACTGTTGCCAATCTTCCTCCGCCATAACCACACAGTGGCGCTGCATCACCTCTAATATGATATTGTGGGAGAAAACTCCTCACGGTTGCCCAATTCAACACGGATCTCACTGCTCCCATGTCAATCAGCAATGGCACTGTTACCCCGTCCAGTTCCACCATACAGTATGAAGGGCCGTTGGTACTCGGGGACACAGTGTGAATAACCGTGGGAGCAAGAGGGTCCTCCTTACGTCTCAGATCCCCTTGCTCGAACTTGTAGCATGCTCTGGTGAAATGATGCAAGAGTCCACACTTGCCACAGCGTTTTCCTCTTGCCGGACACTCCCTGGCCTTGTAGCGGTGCTTCGTGGACCCACAACCCAAACATCTGGGCGATCCCGGGGTGGACCTCATTTTGACAGCATTAGCATAGCTTTGCTCATCTTCCACACTGTCGTCACTGTCCGGGTCCACTGCCTGCGCTGTCGACTGTGGTTCAAACTGGCAATGTGGTGCTCTCTCGCCAAGCTCCCGCGATAGCTCATCTGCCACCTCCAACTGCTGAGCTAACTCGATGACCTTGGATGATGTCAGTTCGCCCAAGAATGTAAGGAGCTTCGACCTCATAGCTGGACAAATAGTATGTTCCGCCAACTGGTCATGGACCATCTCTTCCTCCAACGCTCCAAACTGACAGTCTTTGGCCAGCTGGTGCAGGTCTGCCACAAATCGTTGCACCGACTCGCCAGTCTGTTGGAGGCATTGTCGAAACTGGATCCTACAGACGATCACATTTTCCGGGGCACGAAAATATCGTGCCATTAGCTCCACCACTTGCTCAGAGCTATCACACTCGCCTAAAGTGCTTAAAATACGCTTTCCCTCCATTCCTAAGTTATGAACCAGCAGTGCTCATGCCCTCAACTTCTTCATTCTTCTAAGGTCCAATGCCACCAAGTATGTTTGAAAAGCTGCGAACCACCTCACCCAAGAGACGGCTGGTTCACCAGGAAGCTCCGAAAACAGCCAAATCGAAGTGACACACACCTCCATGCCTTTTATCCTCTTCACCAAATGTTATGTCAGTAGTAGGAGCCAAGGACGAGACTGAGTGTTGAACTGGATACAGGTTTATTAGTGGCGTCTTCTCACCATACATGCGCACCCGCCAGGCAGAGAGGAGGCCAAGAGACCGCTCCTCTTTCTCACTGCCCTCTTATACCCTGGGTGGTGGCAGAACCGGAAAGGTGGAGCCACCACCCATGTCACACAGTAAAGGTCCCTAGTGCTTGCTCATAGGGGATCGTCTAATTGCTGGGTTTTTCTGTGACTGTGTGGTTTTTTATCTGCACTGTGGCACCACGAGATGGCTTTTGTTGTGATGTGGTGCATTATAAATAAAGCTGAATTGAAATGAATTGAATTGAATTGAAACCCAACAAAAACCAAAACTGTTTTACTGCTGTTGTTTTAGTAGTTATATATTATTCTACATTACTAATGATTCACATTTGAACCGGCATATTATGAGATAATTTCCTCTCCACTAATCATCACAAACTGGATAAAAACACAAACTTTTCAGAGCACAACAGGGTATTAATTTATCTGCAGTGTTTGAACTATAATAATAATTTGTGAAACTGTCCTGAGACTGAAAGCAGAAGTTCAAACTTTTCACTGGCTCCTGGAAGGATGAATCAAAGAGGAAAAATGCAGGAAGAAAAAGATATTTAATTTAACCTGGAAATCCTCTGGAAAGGATACAGCATGTGTAAAGGTGTTTGGCTGGTTATATTGGTATAATCTGAGTCTGAGTAAGATTGACTCTGTATATCATGCTGTTTTGAGGTTTGTTACAAACTGTAGAGCGTTGACCCATCACTGTGAACTGTATTCTAGAGTGGGATGGCCCTCTTTGTCCACCAGGAGGTTGACTCACTGGTACATTTTTATTTACAAGGCCATGCTTGGACTGTTGCCCCCTTACATTTGTAATTTGATCACACTGAGAAGTGTTGATTCTTATGGTTTGCGTTCTAATGATCATTTGTTGCTTTCTGTTCCATTTGCCCGTACTGAGCTGGGAAAAAGAGCTTTCATGTTCTCAGCCCCCTCTACATGGAACATGTTGCAAAAAGACTGGAAACTAACGGAACTTGTTTCATTGAACGACTTTAAATCCAGATTGAGAACACTTGAGACGGCCTCACTAATTTGTAACTGTTTTATATGATTTGTATGTCATTGTAAGTGTATTTGTGATTTTTTTTTGCTGCCTCTTGGCCAGGACTCCCTTGAAAAAGAGGTTTTTAATCTCAACGGGTTTTTTTCCTGGTTAAATAAAGGTAAAAAAAAAAAAAATCTTTTATTAGCTCTACATGCATTTCATATTACAAAAAGAGAAGGAATTTAAAAGATGAATTCCTGAAGACTGTCTTTGACTACAAAAGTAAGTGCTGTGTAATTCACTGTGTCCGTCAAGTATTTTTGCGTGGTCCACCCTGCTGTCCCTCAGCTGTCCATGACATTAATATTTTTTACCGTGTCATTATGAGCAATTGAGATTTTCTGCTTCTCATTTCACTCTGACTTGGTATACCCAACAAGATGAGAAAAACTGTGACTTCATGAGATTTAGACACATGTGACATGTGTCAGTGTTTGGGTGCCCACAAATTTGTATGGATTGTGTAACATAGACGTGACACCTGTTCTCCCTCTTTGATCAGACCGTCAAGGCCACGTCTCCATTGGGTGACCCCCGAGTGACCTACAACCTGGAAGAGGGTCAGGTACCAGAGACTAACATGCCAGTGCGTTTCTACATCAAACCAAACCGGGCAGACGGCTCAGCATCCATCCTAGTGGCCGAGAACCTCGACTATGAGACGACACGCTTCTTCACACTCAGAGTGCGAGTGCAGAACGTTGCTGCTGTGCCGCTCGCCTCTTTTACTACCGTTTATGTCAATGTGACAGGTGAGACAGCTGGAGGAGTAATATGGATGTTTGGGTTTTCTCACTTTAGTTGCAGAAAGTTAGAAGTGAAAAGTAATTAATTAGATATGCAGAATTGGATGGATAATATTTTCATAAAGTATTCAGATTCACATAACTTTATTTGTCCCTTGTTGGGCAATTCAGTTTACAGTCCTAGTCATAAAGACACAAACCATAACAATAACATCTACATTCATACTCATAACTCAGCATTCAGTATTCAGTATTCAGTGAGAAACAGCTCAGTGTAGGGTCCCAAGCAAGTCAGAAGGTGGGGAAACGCACAACCTCCTTTAACGTTGGGCATTCAACAGCTTAATAGCTGAAGGAATAAAAGAGTTAGAGTAATGGTATTAATGTAAAGTATTAATGTAAGTAATGTAAATAAATGAATTTTGATTTATTAAAACAATCTGCATCTTGATCAATCAAGCAATCAATCAAAGCTTTATTTATGTAGCACTTTTCGTACAAAAAGGTGCAACACAAAGTGTTTCACACATTGAAATAAAAAACAATTACCCCCCCCCCCCCCACACACACACACACACAAAGAAACTTTCGTCAGTGTAAAACTTATGGCTTATGGCTGGGCACTGAAGATCCAAGTGTGGAAGCACCATCACTAGGGAGCCATCATCAGCAGGGAAAGTACCAAGTCCACGGCTACAGGAACACCACCTTTGAGACCGCCCAAGTCCAATCCGAGGGGTTGACACTGCAGGTGTGGTGCCGCAGCGTGCAACCCCCTCAGCCGGGCAGACTAGGGCAATCACAGGCCAGCGCCCCACAGCCAGAAAACAGGCACAACTCCCCATGGGAGGGTTCCCCATGAGGAAACGCCGGAGCTTGGACAGGGTGATTAAAAAAAAAACACTCACTAGAAAGACTAGGCAGTTAAGAGGACTACAAGAATAAAACAACACTTAAATACAGTCAAACCGACATATTCATATGTATTAATTATTTGCAGTAAGATAATTGTGGCATGAAATAGGTGTAAAATCATAAATTAAGACAATTAAAATAGGAAACTGATCAAAAGCTAAGTTAAATTAGTAGGTCTTGAGCCTGCTTTTAAAAACATGAACATCCTCGGCAGCCCTGATGTTCTCTTAAAACTATATATTTTTTGTTTGCTCTGCAAATGGACGGTTTGGCCTTTATTTTAGTCAGAGAACACATTTTATTTAAAAAAAAAATCCTCCAAAGATCCTGAATTTATAAGAAAAAGCCGCAAATTTATCATTTAAATAGTTGCATATTTATTAGAAAAAAGTGATACATTTGCAAGAAAATGTCTCCAATTTATGAAAAAACAGAATAGAGTATCAGCTGTAAAAGAAAAAAGTCACACACTTGTAAGGGAAAAAAAGAAACTTAAGGAAATAAGTTTGAAATTTGTGAGTAAAAATAGTACATTTATGAGAAACAAAATCACCTCAAATTTATGAGAAAAGAGTCAAAATTAAAGTTTTTTTTGTGACGACTCTTATATCTGCAGGAGTTAACTGGTCTTGGTTTAACTAAAAAGTAAACTTTCTCTTTCTGTTTTTTGACAACTTAAACTGTGTTTCCATGCAGAAAGCAAACCTGAGAAATTAGTGATGGTTGCAGATGCGCCAGAGACCAATTTGCATATTCATAGCTTTACATATACTAAGAAGGACAAAGTTGCTGAGACAGAAATAGGCATAAGTTGTTGGTATTTAATCATTGCTAGAGGAAAGATTTTAAAACAAGCAGCAGATGTGGTCCTGTAGCAAAAGCCACCAGTCGGGTCTGACCAACAGAGATAGAGAAGCCGTCCACGAGCGACGGAAAAGCAGCCATAATGAGCAACAGGGCCAGAAAAATGACAGGGAAACGGCAGTAATGAAGTGTAGTTCATATCTCTTATCATCTCTGGCAGAAAAAGAAGAAAACAGCAGCTAGCGGTGGTGTCAGCTCCATAACCGCCTCGTTTTTGCAGTGACTCACTTCCCAATCAGCATCTGAAGGCGGGTGAAAAGAAGGAAAGAGTAGAAAACATTCCCTGACTTTGATTGGCTTTGAACAAACCCACATCGGATGCTGTAATTGGCTTAGCGGAGCTTGAAAGTGAGCTGACAAGCTGCTTTGTGGACTCTTCAGGGTGTTTGGAGGATAATTCCTCACCAATAACTCAGTTTTCATTAGAAGGAGAGGCAGTCCAACTTCACAATCTGATGGACTTCAGACCATAGACTTTCTTTTCTCCTTTGGTCCTTTTGGCAGTTTCTTCTCTCCCTGCTTCCCTGTAATTCATCTTTACTTTTTAATCTCCTTTACCGGAGTAAAAGTTGCAAAAACACAATCTTTCTTTCTACCTCCCTTTGCCTTCTGTCTTGCTTTTCTTCCTTTTGTCTTTGCTCATTTCTTGTTTACTTTGCCTTTCTTTCTCACCTTCCTTCTCTGTCAGTTTTTAATCCAATTTAAACAGCTTTTATGGTCATGACAGATTTTATATGTTCTCCTGCCAGAATCTGCAACAACCAAAATTGTGAATTTAGGAAAATAAAAGATGCTTTTTCATTCCTACTCTGCCTTTTTTTTCTTCTTTCTCCTCCTCAGATGTAAATGACAACGTTCCATTCTTCCTGTCATCCACGTATGAGGCCACAGTTCCCGAAGGTGCACAGATTGGCACGTCAGTGGCTCAGGTTTCAGCCACTGATCTGGACTCCGGTCTACATGGGCTGGTGAGAGAGCCAAACTCATCACTGTTCAACTTCTACGTTCCCTTTTCCCACTCCTGCTTCAGTACTTTTATCCATCTTCTTCAGATCCAGTATGCCATTCTAAGGGATGAGAGTGGGGACTCCCAGTTTTTCAGCATTGACTCACACACTGGGGTCATCGTCACTCGAGCCTCTTTTGACCGCGAACAGAAGGCTTCCTACCTCATCGAGGTGCAGTCGCAGGATAAGTCAGAATCAGCCCGACCGGGGCAGCAGGGCCAGCCAAACACAGGTAACAGACACTCGCAGGCACGTGACGTAACGTGACATGCGGTGTTTGATGACTTTCTGTGAGCACATGCTAGTTAACAATAATGCTTTCTGTTAGCTCTCACTGACAATGCCTCCATAAAATTTTGAAGTACATCAACAGACTGCTCAGCCTTTAATCCAAAAAATTTCCAAACACCTAGGTTGTAGTGGACATAACCCAGAGACACTATGGTAAAGGCTGTGTTGATCAGACAGCAGTTAGCGGCAGCTCCAAACAATAAACTGCCACACAGGCATAATAACACAGGTAGACAGTAAGATGAAACATTGTGTATACCACTTACAAGATAATTGTAAATCCAGGTTTCTTTAAAGGTTCAGTAAAGAAATCCACTTATTTCTACTTGTTAGTTCATTGTTAGCCTGTTGATTTGATACTGTATGGATTGGGGAGTTGTTTATCTCCCAATGTAAACTTCTCTGTGTACTTTGCCATTGCAATTTCATCTAAATTTGTGAGCTGATCTGAAGACAGTTCTGTTTCCTCTACAGAGGGTATGCACAAGAGCAGAATTCTTAACACTTATTCAGCAATGACTGGCAAAAATGATTGGCAGCTTTAATTTATATGCAACAAAGCATAAAAACTACATACAGTACTCAGTCACAGCAGGGCACAGAGTACCTTTATTACTTTACTGTCGATGTTAATACCACACCATTTATTTGACTGTAGTGATGTGTGGGTAAAGAACAAGGAGCATACTTTAGTGAAGGGCTGGTCCTGAGCCTTTTTTGGGGTAAATTAATACAAGATGAAATGATAGGAGAACCTTTTCTGCAACACAGACAGGTACTCTGCACTAGTGTGACTGAATATTTTGTGTGTTTTTTGTGTTTCACTGCATACAGTCTAAGGCTGCGTGTCCACCAAATGCATTTTTTTCCACTGTGGGTGACTATTTTCTATTCATTTTCTATGTAGTTCAGCATCTACAGTGTTGAGCACCCTCACTACTGAAACACTCTTTGTGGTGGCTGCTTTTTGTTGCGGTGCTCAGGGCACTCAGAGCTGAAAAATGTTAGCTTTTCAGAGTACAGCTGAGTTCATCAATGTCAGACCTTTCTAAGCAGTCAATCAGAATAAGGAAGGGCGGGACATAGGACACCAGTACAGTCTGTACCCAGACTCCTGTTTTCCGTGCCATCATATTTTGCATCCAGAGCTGCTACCAATGCTAGAATAAGTTTCCTGTCCATTATTATTTAGAGACTACTATTAAAAATAAGTAGAAAGTCTGACCATAGGAAAAGCGGAAGTGCTGAGCTGTGAGTGACAAGCTGTTGCTGGGATACAGGGCACAGACTTTTTTTTTTTTCCAGAGCGCAGCGCACAAGCGCTGAAAAAAAGACTTTCAGGGCAGTCAGGCGGCAAAAAAAGCTGCCGCTCATTTTTTGCTACTCAGTGCAGTGTAACTGCCATGAATTCTGTTCTGTGACATCATGTGAATACTCTCTGTAAGGTCTGCTCTATTTATTGTCAGCTGATCTACTGTGCATACATACACATATGAACAGTGAGGACATTTATAAAACGGTTATTCATAAAATGTGTGCAACAAAAACACAAGCTGCAAATACTTGATAAAAAAAGTTAATGATGACTGTAGATCTCTGTACCACTTATTTTAATTGGTCTGCAGAATGTTACATCTGTGTTTAGATAAGATACAATATCCTTCAGTAAAACTTTATCACCATACAGACACGGCCTATGTCAGGATCTTTGTCACCGATGTCAACGACAACGCTCCGGCATTCGCCCAGCCAGTCTATGAGGTGAGCGTTGAGGAAGACAAGGAGGTCGGCTTCGTCCTCATCACTGTGACAGCCAACGACGAGGACGAAGGTGAGTCCAAATCTGAATGCATGATAGATGCAGCTGTTCTTATTATTGCCGTTGTCAAACTGAGTCAGTTTTTCTGTCCTCTGTAATTTTTAAGACAAATTTTGCCTGTGTTGGGATCAAGACTTGGTTTCAGGGCTTTTGCTGATTGTCTTTCACATGGTTTATATGGTTTTGATATTGCACTACTATATCTGAAATGAAAATGACCCGGTCTGGTCCTGTGGGAGATGGTGGCAGCCTGTCTTATTGCTGAACATAACAAAGAAGAAAAGCTTCATATAAACCACACCTGCAAAGGTCAGAACCAAAACCAATCCACAGACGTATCACCAGGTGTGGGAAACAGAAGAAGCACACAGTTTGTTTTTCTTTATTAAGCCTATAAAATAGTTGAGCATTTTTGTTTATTGCCCATAAAATGTTATAAATTTAGCTATAAACTTGTACAAATGGCAAATTTTCACTGAAGAAACAGTAAAATTAAATCCATAAAAGCTATTGCATTTCAGTCACGAGGTTTGCATGTTGTCTGATCTTGAGTTTATCTGCCATCATTTTTGATTTGTAAATCAAAGGTAGTATGTTCCCACTTGTTAATATAGTGCAAAGATTTTGTTTAGATTGTCAAAATGATTTATGATTAACTGGACTCAAAGTTGTGTCACAGGTGTTTAATTAGCTTTGAATAATAGTGCTGTTTGCCAAAATGAAGATTACTGGATAGCATGGTTGTAAATGAGATTTGTGAGCATTATTGCAGCGAGAGCAGGATTTTCTTTATTTCTGGTCAGTAATAAAGCCAGTGATATTTCCAATTATTTCCTGACTTAAAATCCATCTTATTGAAACGATGCTGTGAAACAAGAATAAGTATTTGAAAAGATTCATTTACATTCTCTCCTCTTGTTTTTGTTAATTTTTTTGCGCCCCTCTTCCCCTCTCGGCTTTCCTCTCCTCACTTCTCTCCTTGTTTTCTCTCCTCTGTTTTACCAACTCTCTCCTCCTCCTCCTCGCTTCTTCTTCTCTTGCTGTCACAGCTCGTTAGTGAGTGCGGCTGCTCCCTTGAGGTCGGCATTTTTGATGTTTGTCTCTTTGTTTGTGTTTGTCCCTCATTCCTCTTCCTCCTCTGCTCTAAACCAATAAGCACCAGGAGGCAAAAAAAAACCCGATCAGAAAACAGCAGAAGCAAGCCTCTCTTTCTCCTCCTCTCGCTCTCTCTCCTAATGACAGCTGTTGGCGTCAGCTCAATGCCTCAGAGGTTTTCTCTACTCAGAGCATGAGTGAAGGAAAGAAGAGGGACGTCTTATTATTTATATTTCATTTTTAATCTTTCACCTTTATTATTTTCTTGCTGATTGGTGTACACATTTACACAGTGCCACACTTTCAAATTGCCTCATTGATCTCATCCAGATTCATTCTGGCTTCCTCAGGATATTCCCAGATATTCAAAGATTTTAGCTGTTTTTTTGTTGTTTTTTTTTTTCAAACTTTCACCCATAGATTGATCATCCATCTGAATCAAACTAGTAATGCTGTTTGTTAAAGATAGAAATTAGAAACAGATCGGCCAGACTTACTGAAGGCTTTACTAGCAAGATAAAAGTGATAAAAAGAATGTCTGAATTGCTTTCAGCCGAAGTCTTTGCTTCTCTTTTGATTAGTTTGTTTGGAGTAGTATTTGTGATACAGGAAATTTGTTAGTGAAATAGAATGGGCTGTACTAATGAGTCATCTAAAGATGTGTCAGGTTTTACTGATAACACAACATAACAAAAATGTTTTTGTAAGTTGTCTGTGTTTTTTCAACTGATTTAAGACAATTTTGCACCGCTGAATCCGAAAACGACATCTGTTTCTCTCGATCAGGTGCTAAATAAAAACCTGTACTTACTTAGTACTTACTTAGTACTGTGCATGTACTTACCTTTATATAAAGGTAAGTACGTGTAAATTGAATGTTACGTGATCTTTGTTCAAAATTCAAAGAATTTCAAGACATAAAAAAGAATTTTACATCATATAAAGCAAAAATACCCATACATGTAAACAAAAACGTATAAAATAACATATGGGCATAGTTTAAAAAGTTGACCTGATTGAGCAAAACCAATGTGATTTTTGGATTCAGCACATCAAAATTGTCCTAAATCAGCTAAAAGAACTTAGACAATAAATTTGGTGTTGTCCAGTGTAATGAGGAAAATGCACTCTTCCTCATAGTTTTGCTTTTGTCTGCTGTTAGTTTTATTTAAATTATAATACTGACCAGATTGATTACTGAGATTTTAGACTTAACAGGCAATCAGACTGATTTGTTGTCGAACACACTTCAAGTTCAAGCTATTGTACAAACAACAAACGTGTTTTATTAACATCTGAGGAATTAGTGACTCTCTGTACTTGCAAATTCTTCAGGTTGAAAGTTGCTAACAAACAGAATAAGCTTGTGTGGTATAAAAGCTCAACTCCCTACTCTCAGTTTTTAGCTTATCATCTCAATGTTGAAAAGAGGTAATGCCATGATACTGCATTTCTTCGTCCATCCATCCATCCCCAATTTGCAAGAATCACTACTCCTCCTACGCAACTGCCTGGATGCTTACGAAGGTCACACACAATGATCCTCAGGTGATTCTGCATCCAAGTTGTTTTCAAGGTCAATTTAGGGTCAAGCGTCACATGCTATACAGTCATGTGAAAAAATTAGGATGCCCTGTATAAGCCTGTGTGGGGGGTTTTTTGTTTGTTTTTTGTTTTTTTACAATTTGGACTTATGGATATTTAATATTCATTCATTCATCTTCTTCCGCTTAATCCTTTTCGGGTCGCGGGGGCGCTGGAGCCTATCCCAGCATCTTTGGGTGAGAGGCAGGGTACACCCTGGACAGATCACCAGTCCATCACAGGGCCAACACAGAGAGACAGACAACCATTCACTCTCACAGTCATACCTAGTCATACCTGGATATTTAATATCAGTGTTTTTTTTTTTTTTGTTTTGTTTTTTTTCCGGTTCCGGTTCCGCCGGACCGGCGGCGCCACACGAGTCGGCTGCCTGTTGCAACAGCCTTTTTTTTATCTTCCTTCTTCTTTCTACACCTTTCACTCTGTATATATATCACGGACGCACGGATCGCCCCGGGGGTCTCCCGGGTCGGCGGACGGAGCCACGGTTTGCAGCGGGAGACGTTACAGCGGGGAGGAGCTAGTGCTAGCTAGCACTTGGCCGCCGCCCGGTGCTAATGGGAAACTCGACATACCGGGAGCTGTAGCGAAAAGGACGCGGGTGCCGAGCTGGAGTTTAGGCGGCGTGAAAGAAATATAAGACAGAATAATAAAGAGCGATGGCAAGAACCAAGCAGACCGCCCGTAAAATCTACTGGAGAAAGAAGCCCCCCAGGAGACAGCTAGCCACCAGGGCTGCTCGGAGAGGCGCTCTGGCCACCGGCAGAGTGAAGAGGCCTCGCCGTCACAGGCCCGTGGCTCTGAGAGAGATCCGTCGCTACCAGAAATCCACGGAGCTGCTCATCCGTAAGCTGCCCGTCCAGCGCCTGGTGAGGGAGATCGCTCAGGACTTCAAGACCGTCCTGCGTTTCCTGAGCTTCGCCGTCATGGCTCTGCAGGAGACCAGCGAGGCCCACTTGGTGGGTCTCTTCTTCGCTAAGGGGGTCACCATCATGCCCAAAGACTTCCAGCTGGCCTGCTGCATCCGCGGAGAGAGAGCTTAGACTTTCTGCTGCACATTCACCAGCCATAATGCTCTGCACTGTGTGTCTATATATATACATTTATAGTAATATGGACATGTGTTTTACTAGATGTTGTTTTTTCTTGCCTTCTGATTGTTGCTCTGAGTGTTGCTATCCCTATGCTGTTGCAATCCTGGAATTTCCCCATTGTGGGACTAATAAAGGCTTATCTTATCTTATCTTATCTTAAAATACTGGGAGATACATGTAATACAACTAAACAATTAAAAATGAATTAAAGACTTTTTTTTCAAATTTTCTGTAAAATATAATTCTAAACAAATAGTGAGGAATAATTAGGATACCCACCATCTTTTTCAGGATACCCCCACATTCATTCCCACTTAAAATGGCTAAAACAAATGTTAAAAAATGCAAATAAAAGCAAAAACAAGGTTAGACATAGATATGTGAACATTTCTTAATAAAGAGCTGAATATATAATAGGATATCCTAATTTTGTTTTCACATGACTGTAAATACATGTCATTTCAACTTTGAATAGGTCTAGGTTATAAATACAGTATTGTGGAATAGTTTTAGGTACCCCATGTCTTATTTTCTTGGAAAATGGGAAATATGTGCAAGGAGTTTTTTGAAACATGTGCAAACATAAATAGAAATACAGTATACAAGGCAATGCACAGTTCTGACAAGCTAGTTAATATTTGGTGTGATGATCTGTGTTCTTCAGCACAGACGCTCTTCTTTTGATTTGGTTGCCTTTTGTTTAATTTTGTTGAAAAGATGATCCCTTATTTTAAATTTGGATTCATCACTCCATAAGACCTGTTGCCACCACTTTTCAGCAGTTCTTGCTTAATTTGGCATACGTTAGCTATTTCTCCCCGTTTCTCATTTTAAAGAATGACTTCTTGACCACACAGCGCACAGCTCCAGTTCTAGAACCAGTTTCTTGGAGAGGGGCTGAAGCTTGGCGTACTCTGGAGTCGGGGTGCAACAAGCAGGGGTGGGTATTCTTGTATCCGTTTGGTGTTTTCTGTGACACAGGGAACACCAAACGGATTTGGCAGGGAGTATGGGCATTGACGGATTATAAGTCTAGGCGGGGGGTCGATGATGATGACGCTTTGCTTCCAGACAGGCTCAATAACTTCTTTGTACGTTTTGAAGCATCAAACCCAACAATCAGAGGGAGGGCTGGCCCATCTTCACCATCTATGGGGCCAGCTATCACCATCAATGCAGCGGACACACGGAGGACCCTAATCAGGGTCAACCCACGTAAAGTTGCAGGTCCGGACAACATCCCGGGACGTGTGCTCCGAGTCTGCGCGAGTGAGTTGGAGGATGTCCTGACTGACATATATAACATTTCCCTGAGTCAGGCCATCGTCCCTAGATGCTTTAAGACCTCTATCATAGTACCGGTGGCAAAGAAAGTGGTTGTGTCCTGTCTGAATGACTATCATCCTGTTGCACTGACACCAATTGTGATGAAGTGTTTTGAACGGCATGTTAAACCACACATCACAGCCTGCCTCCCTGCATCATATGACTTGTTCCAGTTCGCGTATCGTTCAAATCGCTCCACAGAGGACGCTATAGTCACCACCTTGCACTCTGTCATTACCCACCTGGATCAGAAAGACACCTATGCCAGACTCCTGTACATTGATTTCAGTTCAGCATTTAACACCATTATTCCCCAGAGACTGATGGAGAAATTACTCCTTCTCAGTCTGAACACCGCCACATGTCTCTGGATCCTGGATTTCCTGACCGAGAGACCTCAGTCTGTCCGGTTTGGAAACAACATCTCCAACTCCATCACGCTGAGCACCGGATCCCCTCAAGGCTGTGTACTCAGTCAACTGTTGTTTACACTTTTAACACATGACTGTGCGTTCAGACACGAGGGGAACCAGATTATTAAGTTTGCGGATGACACCACAGTGGTGGGACTTATTCAGAGGGATGAGGAATCAATGTACAGGGAAGAAGTTAGAGACCTGGAGGGCTGGTGCAGGGAGAACAATCTGGTGCTCAACGTAGACAAAACGAAGGAGATGATTATCGACTTCCGGTGGTCACGGCCTGAACACGTCCCTCTCTGCATCAGCGGCCGTTCGGTGGAGAGAGTGGAGAACATCAAGTTCCTCAGAGTGCAGATCTCGCAGGACCTGACCTGGAGCAAGAATTCCTTGGGGATCAGGAAGCGGGCCCTGCAGAGACTGCACTTCTTGAGAAAACTCAAACAGGCCTCTCTCCCCATCTGCATCCTCAGGACCTTCTACAGAGGTGTGGTGGAGAGTGTTCTGCATTGCAACATAGTACTGCAGTTGCAGTATGTCAGACAAAAAAGTTCTGCAGAGGATAGTTAAGGGAGCTGAGAGGGTAATTGGAGCTTCCCTCCCCTCTGTCCAAGAACTTTTTCAGAGCCGTTGTAGGAGCAGGGCACTGAACATTGTTAAGGACCACTCTCACCCTCTGCACCCTATGCAGTAGTTGTTTTGCTCTCGGAGCTCAATTGTCAGGATCATAAACACTCCGCTCAGAAGGAAATAAAACACTTTGTGCCCATTCGGTCCTCACTGTCATGGCTGTATTTAGCAAGGAGTCCAAACGCTTCCACCACTAACTGCCTGCTGGAGTCCTTCTGGAGAGAGCGTGTCCCACACGGTGCTGCCGCTGCCAGCACCCGGTGCTATAGAAGCTTCCACAGTACCGTGTGCTGCCGCCATCAGTACTGGGTGCAAATATGCTGTTGGCAATAAAAATACACTTAATATTTAACAATTTATTTAATAATTAATAGGGGCACATAAGTGAACAACGAGATTTAGCCACACACACAAAAAAAGTTAACACTGCGGTTGTTGCAGTTCCTCGTTATCCTCCGCAGTAGGCTTGTCCATAGCACAGTATTACATAATTGCGGTCATCATGACAGCCCTAATTCCAACCCACCCAACCACCATCATCATGAAGTACGCGGACAATAAAACCTTGGTTTGGCTCATCACCAATGACGATGAGAAGGCATACAGGGCGGAGGTAGAGAATCTGCTGCTGTGGTGCCAAGCAAACAAGTTGAAACTGAATGTCCAAAAAACCAAAGAACTCATACTGGACTTAAGGAAGAACAGACAGAACCCCCCCATAAATGGCGACCGCGTGGAAACCGTCCCCACCTTCAGGTTCCTGGGCACCCACATCTCCTCTGACGTCTCCTGGACTGTCAACACCAAGGCCCTGGTGAAGAAAGCCCAGCAGCGGCTGCACTTCCTCCATGTCCTGAGGAAGCACAACCTGGACCAGAAGCTGCTGCTGGCCTTCTGCCGCTGCTCAGTGGAGAGCGTGCTCACCTACTGTCTGAATGTGTGGTACGCCAGCTCCACGGCTAAAAACAGTAAGGCTGTGCAGAGGGTCATCAACGCTGCCCAAAAAAATCATCGGTGGCCCTCTGCCCTCCCTGGAGGACATCTCCAGATCTTCCTGTCTCAGAAAGACCAAGGCTATCACAGGAGACCCCTCACATCCCACCCACCACCTGTTTGACCTGCTCCCCTCTGGACGATGGTTCAGATCAATCAGGTCCCACACCTCCAAAATGACAGTTTCTTCCCCTGGGCCATCCAAACTGCAGTCAGAGACCCCACCTCCCTCCCTCCGAACGCTCACATGCATAGAACTGAGAACCTTTTTAATTATCATAATAACACGGCTGTCTTTACACTTCGCACTTTCATGTACATTGACCCATCTGTGAAACCACTACCATTTCTGTGTATATTTTCCATAATCCTTGGGCCATTTTATTCAGTTGTGTGTTCTGCACTCTGCACTCTTATGTACATAGTTCCATCCGTGAAAGCCACTGCCATACCTGTGTATATACCTGTGAACTATTTTTATTTTTATTTCAGGCGTATGTTTAATCGTGTATTCTGTAACTGTGTTTTATCAAATCCATCTCTCTTACTTTATTGCACAGTAGCCCAGTGGAACACCCAGTTTTGTTGTACTATACAACTGTACAATGACAATAAAGCCTATTCTATTCTATTCTAATGTTTTGAAAACCAAACTCTTAATCAAGGAACGGCTGTTTCCTGCTGTTGGGGAGCCCTACGCACAACTGCATTTGGAGTCTCCTATTTTTGTAAAGTAGAGGAAGATACTTTATGGCAGTGCATCAGTTTAAGTTTAAGTTTAAGTTTAATGTTTATTTGAAAGGGACATTACATGCTAATGAACATTAATACAAATGTAAGTATGCCAGATTTAGCAATACTGACTAATTTGCATCTGTAGTCTTTTGTGGGTCACAAAAGCACACAAACAAACAATCCTACACGAGCAGGACAACTGCAATGAAACTGTGCAAAGTGGATATGCTAAAGTGCAAGAGTTAAGGTGTTACAAAACAAAACATTCAAATATCACACGAGTGAAGTGCTGTGTATGCGTACACACACTTGCACCCAAGCACCTCACAGCAACAACAAACATCAACAAACAAGAGGCGAGGCATATGTGTGTGATGCACGGGCACATACATATATGCGTATGCCGCAGAGCAACCACTGGTTATGGGTATAGTTTTGGTTGTTTAAAAGCCAATTTTTGTAATGCATCTTGCATTACAAATCTACAAATTTTTGTAATTTGTAAGTAATTTTTGTAAGTCAGACTGACTTGGAAGAACCAGCTGCACAAGAACCAGGCAAGAGCAAAGATCAGGATGGCCCTAATGAAGAAACTGTCAGGAACAGACTGGGGTGCAGACCAGGGTGTCCTGAAGAAGCTCTATGTGGGGAGGATTCGGCCTGTTCTGGAGTATGGCATGGCAGCAACCTCAACAGCTGCCAAAAGCAACACTGAGAAGCTGGACAGACTCCAAAACTAAGCCATGCGAATGATGACAGGAGCCATGTGCAGTACCCCTATCAAAGCGCTGGAGACAACAACAGGTCTTGCACCACTGGAAGACAGAAGAAACGTCAAGGTACTGACCCAGGCCGCCAAATTCAAAAGACTGGAAAACCATCCCTTGAAGGACAGACTGAACAAGCCAACAAAAGGGAGACTTAAGAGATCGAGCTTCATCCACCAGAGCAGGACACTTGAAAGGAGAGACCCAGAACTGATGGACTACATACCCACACCAATACCACCCATAGCATCTGTTCCCTCCTGGAACCGACAGAACTTCCCAGCCATACGCACAGACATATCGGGCATTGGGAAGAAAGGAACACAGTCAGACCAAGAGAGGAAGTCGCTGGGTTGGAGTTCATTCAGTCTGCCTACCCTAAAGAGCAGTGGACTCACGTCTACACAGACGGCTCTGCCATGGAAGCAACCAGGAATGGCGGAGGCAGCGTGTACATTAGGTACGCTGACGAGGAGACCCACATTCCCATTGCGACTGGAAAGTACGCCACCAATTTCAGGGCTGAGGCAGAGGTCCTGAGAACAGCAGCGGCCCACGTCAGGGAACATCAAGACAAGGCACACAAGCGGGTCGTCATCTTCACTGATGCCCTCTCTGTCTTGGATGCACTTCAGGACCCCCGACGCAAAGAACTGAATGAACTCACCCTCACTCTGTCTCAACTAGCAACACAGGTGAACGTATCACTCCAGTGGATTCCTGCCCACTGTGGAATCTATGGAAATGAGACGGCTGACAGACTTGCTAAGGAGGGTGGGCAGCAAGACCAGGAAGACAGGCAGGTCTCTTACAGTGAGGAGAAAACCATTATTAAGGCCCTGTCTCACAAGAAGTGGCAGCAGCAACACCCAAACTTCTGCAAGGATGACAACTACTACAGTCTGAGCAGGGCTGACCAAGTCGTTCTGTTCAGACTCCGAACTGGACATAACAGAATGCATGCTCACATGTACCAGAAACTTAAAGTTGGACAATCGGACAGATGCCCATGTGGTACTGCCCAAATGACCAGCGAACACTTCCTCCAAGACTGCCCAGACCACGCTGCACTCAGATGAGCTACGTGGCCTGACCCCACATCGCTGAACCAAAAGCTGCACGGGGACCACGGGGACCTCCGCAGGACGGCAGCATTCGTCAGGGCAGCTGGTGTGACCATCTAGCGATCGACGAAGAAGAAGAAGAAGAAGTAATGCATCTTAAAAGTGTTTAGTGTGGTACGTTCTCTGATTGCAGATGATTGCAGTCTGGTGCATGTTATGAAGAAAACAGGCTATATTTGTCAATCTGAAATTCAGATTAAAGATTTCAAGTTGACTCAAGAAATTTAAACCTACAAAAAATAACTCTAGTGCCTCACAGTAAATTTGAATATTATGATTTGTAATTTCAAAAATTATAACCATTATCATTGAATGAAGATAAGTACTTTTAAATCCCCCCCTTCATACGCACTAAAATTGAGACTACATTTGAAGCTTGTGGGGCCCTTCTGTCAACGAAGGCCCATAGTGTTTGTGTACACTGCCCTATGAAGGAAATGGCTATGCCACTTGTGTTGCTATGTAAGTCATCATAACTACAATGTGGTAATAAACCTTAATAGAAATAACAGAGTGAGTAAAACTTGAATGGTAGTTTAGTGTGAAGAAGATACATTCAAGTTAACTCTTTATACAACTCAGTTTACTCAGCTGAAAAAAATAGATGTGCTTTAATGATTTATTTAACATACTTAAATGATTCAAGGCAATCAGTTTCCTCAAACACTTTCAGTTGAACTAATTCTTCTTCTTCTTCTTTTAGATTTGATTGGCGGTTGGCAACCAGCTTACAGGTTCATTACCGCCATGGACTTCACTCTAAATCATCACTCTATAACTAATTCATCAGGTTTTACAGTATGAAGGGAACTGAAAGAAATGAGAGGGTGCCTAAAACTTTTCAGTACTGTTTTATCGCCTTAAATGCAGCCCCAAGACACCCTCCACTCCAAAGCCCTCTAAATGCGAGAAATGAGCCCAGACAAGAGTCTTCCGTGTCAACTGGGGCTGAGACTAACTACCCCTTCTCAAACTCATCTTGACAAGTCTCACAACACCGCTTTCCAACCACCAGTCAAAGTAAAGCAAATTGTAACAATGCAATGTATCTAAGGGTGCTTTCATACCTAAATTCATTTACTTTGGTCCGACTCAGTTGATAAGTTTGTTACTTTGTGTGATTTTCTCCTTGGTTCGGTTCCCTTTCACACAGGCAAAATTTCAACGGACCAAATTGTGTCACTTGATTTAATATGAACATAACGTAAAACAAAACATCAATAACCCATGTATGCAGGCACATAAAGACAGACAGCAAGACAGCAACAAATGGCAGCAAGAGAAGTTCAACACAGAAATTTATGAGAAACAAAAGCTCTTGGTGACTTTTTCATCACTTCATAATGAGCTACTCCAGGGGTGTCCAACCATGTGCCATGGAGAGCCAAGACCCTGCAGGTTTTCTCTTCTACCCAGTCTCTTCAGCAGGTGTTTTCACTTATCAGCAATCAGTGGGAAGAAGTTCACAGAAATCTGCTGTTGAAGACACTGGTTGGAGGTAAAACCTGCAGGGTCTTGGCTCTCCATGGCACATGGTTGGACACCCCTGAGCTACTCCATATATAATGGTCTGGCATTGTTATGTTTATTTTGATCATTCACTATTTCAGCATTCAGATTCAAAATATTTACAGTACAACTCTTAACCCCATATCTTATGGAGTGGCGAATCCTGTGGAACGTTAACGAACGTTGTGCTTTTTGGGGTTGGGTTCAGGATTGGTAAATGTAAGGTTGCCAGACAGTTCACCAATTGTTTTTATTGTTGCCCAAAAATTTTGAAGATGTTAAAAAAAAAATTGCAAATGTATTTTTCCGCAAACAGTTGCAAAATAGTTGTAAGCATTTGCAAACAGTTGTAACACATGCCACTAAAATTGTTTTTGGTTTGCCTCATAGAGAACACTAGCATTTGTTTAAGACCCTTCAAAACTGTTTGCGACCTTAATAATTGTTGGTGAACTCTTTGTAACCTCTTACGAACCTTGGCGAAACCCAAAAAACACAGTGTTGATGAATGTTCCTCAGCATTCACTGCTCCTTGAGATACTAGCTTGATTTTTGCCAACATTCAACAGAGTTGGCGAGTCCAAAATTTGCAAAGTTCTTCAACATTCGCTGTTTTGTGAGATGCTATCCTTGAACAAAGTTAGCTTACTCACTCAGTAGAAAATTTGTTAGCGCATCATCATCGCTCTAACATAACAAATGTTCATACAACTTGCTTTTTGTTCTTCCAGTTTGGACATTGTTTCAAAACAATTTGCTTGTATACCAATATCGTATTTGCACATGTTATGGCCTGATTAGTTTGCATCTAAGTGGATTCTTTGATTGCACTGGTTCCATTTAAAATAGCTCATTGTTTTGCAGCTGACATGATTGCATGAAAAGTCAAGATAAAGATCTGAATTGATGGTCACACAGCAGTGCTATTAAATACGAAGAAACCTTTATTCTTGGCCACTGTTAATGTTGTGCCCATTGAATTGTTAAGTGTTTGTGTTTTTTTACTGTTATATAGACTATAATATTTGTCATCAACACCAATTACAGTAACATTACATATTTTAGGCCTCTGTCTAAAAATCTGCATCTCAATAGTTTTCATAAAGCCTACCAGTTATTGTTTTTCTTTTCTAGTTTTTTTAATGTGCAGTTATTGCTGGATATATCTAGATTTAGTATTTATCTCCCCCAGACTCATCCCAGTGAGATTCTAAAAGATGCTGAACATGAGATTAAGAGATGCTAACACTGCAAACTGCTTTACAAATCTTTAACCTTTTTTTTTTCTTGCTGATGCTTTATTCTCGTTTTTTGTCTCACCGGGGAGTCCCTGCAGTAATTAACAAACATCCCTTGGCCCCACATTTGGGGATCTAGAGAAGGATAAAGAGAAGCAGCCATCTTTGCGCAAACATCCCCCTAAACCTCCCAAACAGGCAGGTTGGTGTGGGCATTACTGAGATTAACTAAAACCCAATACCTAATCTCTGCTGAGTCAGCACTGTAACTCTAAGAAAGAGAGAGATCAGAGTGTATCTAAATGTTTATTTATTCATAACTAATGCATCATTTTCCTCCTCCAAAGCCCTGATTAATCTAAAACAGTTAATTAAGCTCTTAATTGAGAATGGCTCCACATAAATAAATAAATAAATATCTTGCTTATTTTCTGCTGACACTGATCAGAATTTTTTTTAATTGAACATGTGTAAAATACAGGTACAGTAAACCTAGTAGTTTCTTCACTTAGACTTACTACTCTTAATTTAATATTAATTTTTGTCATAGCTAATAGAGACATTTTTTTCTTCAAAGAAAAATGCAGTTTTTACCACTACTTACAGATCTTGAAGAGAATGGAAATAATGTAACACTAAATCAAAACTATTCACTAGTAGCAGCTCTTTATTGCTGTTAACTTTGCACATGTTGTATTTTAAGACATGTTCACATTAGTGAAAACATACAAATGTAGACAATCTTTGCATTCATAATTTTCCAAACATTGCTGTGCGGCTGTTGTTGCACTTGAGATTCCTTATGTTTTATGTAATATGTTCATTGTTTTAAATAGTCTTTGATGCATGTGTTGGGAAACACATTTTATGTGTTTATGTATTGTCAGTAAAATATGTCTTGTCTTTATTTATTTTATTCTGTTTACATATCCATTTTATTTTCTAGTAGCTTTTTTTAGAGACTCTTGAACAATGGACAGTGCCGTGATTTGTTTATCATCATTAAACATTCATATATTTCCACACAGCATGAAGAACTAGAGGCAAGTATTGGCCAATATTCATCGAATGGACTGATATCTGCTATTGACCATTAGGATGTCAGAAGGGGAAATATTTTTTTGATGTGTCCCTGTTGTGTGGCATTGATTTGCTCTGAAACAAACAAATTCGGAAAGCACTGGGACAAAACTATTTTGAACATTTCAATTCAGTTGAAAAAGCAGCGTCACATGCTTTATGATGCATATAGTTTATTAGCAATGAAGTTGGCCAACTTCTTGTTTTCAACATCGGTATCAGTATTGGCCAAAAATGTCACAATCAGTGCATCTCTCCTGGAGGTCATTGCTCTTTAATTATAAAACACAAAACAATTCGATGAATAATTGAACTACCATGAAGCTACAATGTGAGAGAATCATTTTTAAATTTCAGTGACTCTTTGTCTACCAGATGTGGAAAATGTAAACACCTTCTCCTCCTTGAAGCTGGATGACATGTCCGCCCAAAAGAATGAGCAGCTGCACTTGGTGCTCACATGGTGCCGTTGGTTTTGTTCAGATTGTCAAGGTTTCACTCAGGGTTGGTCACTGGCTCTGTATGTGTAGAATAGTAGCATGTGTAGTGTGTTTATTCTAAAGTTACTGGAGGTCAAAGAGTCAAACTTCTGAAAGAGTTGAAGTTGTGATCTAAGGTTTGATGAGCTATAAACTGAGCTGAAGGTTTTATCCTCTGACTGCAGCAGTGCCACCGTCACCTTGGCTGCAGCTGTGTACCTGTGCATGCATGTGTGTGTTGTACGTTATGACCACCGTTTGTTGTTGAAGCTGACAGGTGTTGAAACGCTGGTGACCTTCAGTCCAGACGTAAACTGCAGGGTCAGGCAAACACAATTACAGAAGAGCACACATATATTTACACACAGCCTGCCAATGCTTTTCTTTGCTGTGTGTTTCTTTCCAACTTGATTTTTGGGTTTCCTGGAATAATCAAAGGTTGGGTGACAGAGGAAGGGTGGGAGTTTGGATTACAGCATGTTCCCTCCACCCGCAGACTAAAGCTGATTAGGCACAGCGGCTTTTGTAGCCAGTTGTTGCCCCCTGTGCAAAAATTGCCAAACTAAGATAATCAGGTAATGAGATCAAGAGGCTTTTTAAAAATTCTGCTGAGTTTAGTGTTTCAGTCAAGTGTCACCTGAGGGTTTAGTAAACACACAAACACCAACTGCTGCGGTAAGGTGGAGATAATGAGAGACCTGTGAGTGATTTGATTTTTTCAAGTTGTTTTGAAGTTATTCTCTTGGTTGTGATGATATTCAGTCGAGTGAATCTTGGACACAAAGATGTTTACAGTCCATTGTGAAGCCAGTCTAAACCTGCTAACCAACTTTGGTTTGTTGCTGCATTCACATGGTATACCCCTCTTTTTGCATCACACCTTTTCTCAACACAGCAGGGTACCAAAGCCCTCTGTGCTGTAATAAATATCTGACCTACATTCACCAGCCACTTTATTAGGTACACCTGTTCATCGGCCAATCAAATGGCACCAACTCAATGCATTTATGCATGTAGACATGATGAAGACAAGCTGCGGAAGTTCAAAACAAGTATCAGAATGGGAAAAAAAAGTTATTTTGAATGTGGCATGGTTGTTGGTGCCCATCTGAGTATTTCATAAACTGCTGATCTACTGGGATTTTCACACCAAAGCATCTCTAGGGTTTACAGAGAATAGTCTGAAAACGAAAAAATATCCAGTGAGCAGCAGTTATCTGGGCCCAGATTGCCTTGTTTATGCCAAAGGTCAGAGGAGAATGGTCAGACTGGCTCGAGCTGACAAGCCATGTTTACATGAGCACAAGTAACCGGATTAAAATCTTGATCGGAATAAAAATGCTTCATGTAAACACGCCAATCTGAAGATTCTGACCCGATCACACTCCTTCGGATCAAAATTTCAAGATTGAGACAGGTGGGTTATGCCAATTCTTGATCCGATTGGTGTGCATATAAACACTTATTCCGAAGTTTGGGTAGAAAATACATTTACTGCGCATGTCTGTATGTCAGCCACACGTCGACGTAGCTTATTTATGCCTTTACAGCAGCTAGCAGAAGACATGGCAGGAGTAAAACAGAACTGGTCTGTATCATCCTGCTGTCTCCCTCTGTTTGTCATATGCAGTAATATGTACTGCTGGGCTTGTAGCTTCATTATGGAGACCAGCAGAAGCAAAAGTACACTCTAAATAACACAATATAGGTCCATTTCAAAAAGAGAAAGACACATGAAGCGGGTTTGTTTACACTGGAGTTGCTTCTTCTTCTACTATTTCTGGAATGTCAGACAATCCTGCACACGTCAAAATGATTTAGTCCATTCAAACGTGTGACGCATGTAAACGCACGTCATAATCGGATCAGCTTTTTCAGGGTCCTTGTAAACAGTAAAGTTCTGATCTGAACTGTAATCAGATTGTAGAAATTTTGCACATGTAAACATGGTTACAGACAGGAAATGGTATGTCAGATAACCACTCATTACAACCAAGGTGTACAGAAGAGCATCTCTGATGCTGAAGCAGATGGGCGACAGCAGCAGAAGACTTCTGCAGGTGCCTCTTCTGTCAGCTAAGAAACTGAGGGAACAGTTCACACAGGCTCACCAAAAGTCGACTACAGAGGGTTGGGAAAACATTGCCTGGACTGAGTCTCAAGTTTTGCTTCAACATTCAGATAGTAGGGTCAGAATTTAGCATAAAATATATGCAAAAATGGATGCATGAGTGGAGCATTATGGATGTGCAGCCAAAAAATCTGCAGCAGCTGTGTGATGTTTGCATACCAATATGGTTCAATATCTCCAAGGAATGTTTCCAGTACCTTGTTGAATCTATAGCATGAAGAATTTATTCAGTATTAAAGGCAACGTGGATTCAACACAGTGTTAGCAAGGTGTACCTAATGAAGTGGCCAGTGAGTGTATATGCAGCCAGTAGAAAGTTATGGTACATCATGCAGAAAGCATTTACCTCATCCTGTTTAAGAGTGAGGGAGCAATGCGGTCAGAGACCAGACAGTAAACATTTATGCTGCATGTTATATTTTGTACACTTGGCTCATTTACACAATAATCAGGTTCACATGGACTAGCTGACTGAATTTTGATGAGTGTCGCTTTGTTGACAAGTTGTACTATGATGATATGGATCTAACAAGAACATTTTGTGCTTTAGTCCTCATTTTTGGTCCTTGGCAATAATACAGGGCCCATACAGGTCAGCATTTAATTTATGCACAGCGTCTGGTGTTTTTTGGGCAGTGCCACGTTTGTGTTATATGGGATTGAAGGTAATCATGACTATGGCATGGCTAAGTTGTGATTACTGCCACTGAAAAATGGTTGTAAGGAGATTACAACTAGTTAGGCTTCAAAATTCCCGCCTCACTCACAGAGCCATCAACATGGCAGGCAACACCTCCCACCCCTCACATTCCCTCTTCAGCCCCCTTTCCTCGGAGAAAAGGTACAGGAGCTTCCGGGCCCACTCCACAAGATTGCTAAACAGCTTTGTTCATCAGGGCCATCAGGGCCATCAGGACCCTGAACTCTATCCACCCCCCACCCCACCCCACCAGGGGACCTTAACGCACTCACCCGCACAATAACTACCTCAGCTGTTGGCACAGAAAGACTGGCACACCAACAGTGATACATCTGCTGCTGTATGCCTCTGCACTTTAACAGCAGCCATTTGCACAAATGCCATATCTGCTGCTGTCTGTCATTGCAATACTGATCATGTGCAGTCCTATCTGTCACCGTCTGCATCTACACTACCACATTGAACTTGGTACTACGAGTATTTGGTAGTACTTGGTACTACGAGCAAGTAACTGTAGAGCAGTTATTTGCTCTACTTTTTTGTGTATAAGCTTGCTGGATCTCATCATTTATCTTTATTTGCACTATGGGAGGTCTGGGTCTGTCTTTTGTCACCATTTGCACTACGGGTAGCATTACTGTACGTAGATTTCTGTTGTTGTTTTTCCAGCCTTATTCCTTTTTCTTTTTTATTTATTGTGCACACCACTGAAGAGAGCGAAACGCCATTTCACTTCTCCTGTATGTCCTGTACGTATAGTAGTATTGACAAAATCTTTGAATCTTTGAAAATTATTGAACTGTCATTTATTTTTTTCATCGAACATGATTTAAATGCTGTTCAGTGAATGCTGATTATTACTTTACATGCAATATATTCTGCTTAACTACAGTAACTATTTGTCGTGAATGTTGTGAAAGTCATATCAAAATCATGATGACATAATTTGACTCTGAAAAGACAAAATTCAGATTTTTTTCAATCTGTGCATACCCAACATTCTCCTAAAATAAACACATTAAATCAAATTATATTTAAAATGTAACTTAGTCTGACAACATTTAAGGTAACTTTGTTGGACAGTTAATCTTTGATTTTCTTTATGCATTTTTTTTATCAGGAAGCATTGAACACCAGTAGATATTTAATTACACAACAACTATTTGTCTTCTGATAGGATAACCAAATATACAATAATATCTACTCCAGAAAATGTTTACCTGCATCATAATGGGATAACATTTCAACACACCTTTTTTACCCTTTTCAAGCATTTGAAGAGCGTACAGTATTTCTCTGTTCTGCGTCATTTAAAATTTTGGGGGGAGTTTTCTGTGATCTAATGTATTATTCCTAGTGCCACATCTCACCCCTTTAAAAACATTCCATCAAAATCAGGTCATTATTTTTTAGTAGTCCTACAAACAAACAGATAAATTAGTTAATAATTTGGGCAGCTCGGTGGGGCAGTGGTTAGCACTGTGGCAGCACAGTAAGAAGGTCACGGGATCGATTCCACCCCTGACCATCGTGGGTTCAATCCCACCCCCTGACCATCAGTGACCCTTGTGTGTGGAGTTTGCATGTTCTCCCCGTGTCTGTGTGGGTTTACCCTGGGTACTCCGGTTTCCTCCCACAGGCCAAAAACATGCAGGTTAGGTTAACTGGAGACTCTAAAGTGGCCCTAGGTGTGAATGTGTGTGTGAATGGTGAAGGGACTGGCACCATACTGTGGATGCCCTGCAATTTCCGTCTGGGGATTAATAAAGTATGCAAAATACAAAATATACCAAAAAAAAAATGAACACTGCAAACATAATCTCCTTGGTGGATGTAACAAGGCACACAGCACAGTATCTATTGCAGCCATCTGAGGCCACAACATGCAGTTTTTCTAATGTGATTTTAAAATGTAATGAAATTTCCTCCAATCACGAGTTTAGTCCTTCAGAGTGTCAACCTGCAGTCAGTGCTCAGGGACGACTTTCCCCTCCGGTCCACCTCACAAGGAGCGGAGATCTGACCTTAATCTCAATTTTGGGCTTCCTACTAGGCTGTGAATTAAATCAACCCCATCTCCTAGTGTGTGCGTGCGTTCGTTCATATGTGTATGTGTGTGTTAAGAGGGCACTGCCATATGGCCAGACTGATCATTAGGGAGGCTGCCGGAGGCAAAAACCGCTGGAGCTACTCCCCTTACACACATTTACCCACACGGTCATATTCACTCACACACACACACACACACACACACACACACACACACATAGTGACTCGGTCGCCGAGTGTCACGACAGATCTTGCTCAGAGGCTGTGACGGACCGGTGCACCTAAGCATTTTTACTCATACACAGACACCCCCCCCCCCCCCACACACACACACACACACGCACACAGGCACACACACATACTCCGGTGTCGTAATGAAGGTCCTCCATGTCTCCACAGATGGTGTTTGTCTCCTAAAGTCTCCTTGGTGCCGGTAAACAGAGAGCAAGCCGGACCAAGACAGACCTGCCGCTGGGCTCTGAACATGCATCGTTTGTGCGTGTGTGTATTTGTGTGCGTGTGTGTGTGTGTGTGCATGTGCATGCAGCCGTTTCTTTGGTTCATCGTGTAAGAGAGGAGGGGCAAACATTCAAAGATGGAGCAGAGGTGGGAAAGGAAGGAAAAACAAAAATATGAAAAATTTAAACCAGATGGTCAGAAAAAAAAAATGATGCACCTGAATAAAGAGTTGAAAAAGTGGGAGGAGTTTAGTGAATAAACTAATCTATACATTTTTGATTAATCACTCAAACCTCTTAAAATTATGGTGTCCCACCCGTGGGACATTTTATATTGGCTGGAAATTTGCTGGAATGCTAAGAGGCTAAAACTACATAATAATCTCATAATCACAAATGTCAGTTCTTATGTGATAGAAAACAGAGCTGCACAGTATTACGAAAACAAGTGGAGGAGTTCAAGTACAGGTGCATCTCAATAAATTAGAATGTCATCGAAAAGTTGATTTATTTCAGTACGAGAGGGAGGCTGAAAAGTTCATAGTGGTCAGATTTGACCAAATATGGTTTGTTTTTCAACCGCAGGGATCCGAGCGTGGCAACACTGATGGAAGTGTGTGGGCCGAAGGGGAGACTGTGTTAAAAAATAAACCACATTTGGTCAAATTTGACCACTATGAACTTTTCAGCCTATGAACTTTTCAGCCCCCCCTCGTAATTCAATTCAAAAAATGAAACTCCCATATAATATAGGTTCATTATGAACAAAGTGATAGATTTCAAGTGTTTATTTCTTTTAATTTTGATTGTTATGGTTAACAGATCATGAAAACCCCAAATTCAGTTTCTGAAAAAATTAGAATATTACATACATTAATTTTAAAAATTTGATTTTTAATAGAAATGTTGGCCGGCTGAAAAGTATGTCCATGTACACACTCAGTACTTGGTCGGGGCATCTTTTGCATGAATTACTGCATCAATGTGGCATGGCATGGAGGAGATCAGCCTGTGGTACTGGTGAGGTGTTATAGAAGCCCAGGTTTCTTTGATAGTGGCTTTCAGCTCGTCTGCATTGTTGGGTCTGGTGTCTCTCATCTTCCTCTTGACAATACTCCATAGGTTCTCTGAGGGGTTTAGGTCAGGAGAGTTTGCTGGCCAATCAAGCACAGTGATACCATGGTCATTAAACCAGGTTTGATACTTTTAGCAGTCTGGGCAGATGCCAAGTGCTGCTGAAAAATGAAATCAGCATCTCCATAAAGCTTGTCAGCAGAGGGAAGCACACAGTGCTCTAAAATTTCCTGGTAGACAGCTGCGCTGACTTTGGACTTGATAAAACACAGTGGGCAAATACCAGCAGATGACATGGCTCCCCATATCTGGTGCCAGGTCCTGTCATTTGGAAATTATGGTCCCAGAGTCTGGAAGAAAAGTGGAGAGGCACAGAATCCAAGTAACTTGAGGTCCAGTGTGAAGTTTCGATAGTCAGTGATGATTTGGGGAGCCATGTTATCTGCTGATGTTGGTCCACTGTGTTTTATCAAGTCCAAAGTCAGTGCAGTCATCTACCAGGAAATTTTAGAGCACTTCATACTTCCCCTGCTGACAAGCTTTACGGAGATGCAAATTTCATTTTCCAGCAGGACTTGGCATCTGTCCACACTGCCAAAAATGCCATGACCCGGTTTAATGACCATGGTATCACTATGCTTGATTGGCCAGCAAACTCTCCTAACCTAAACCCCATAGAGAATCTATGGAGTATTGTCAAGAGGAAGATGAGAGACACCAAACCCAACAATGCAGATGAGCTGAAGGCCGCTATCAAAGCAACCTGGGCTTCCATAACACCTCAGCAGTTCCACAGGTTGGTCACCTTCATGTCATGCTGCATTGATGCAGTAATTCATGCAGAAGCTGCACGGTGGCGCAGTGGTTAGCACTGTGGCAGCACAGTTTACCCTCGGCCGGGGGATCGCGGGGATCGTGAGATCGTGGGTTCGATCCCTGCCCCCGACCAACAGTAATCTGTGTGGAGTTTGCATGTTCTCCCCGTGTAGCGTGGGTTTACTCCGGGATTTCTCCGGTTTCCTCCCACATGCCAAAAACATGCAGGTTAGGGATACGGGGCACTTGCGCACACAGCGACCGGCAGCTGGTGGCTTGTCACCAGACTGCAAAACAAATCTACCTTCGGGTACAAAATAAGTAATAAAAAAAAATAAAAAAAAAAAAAAAGAAGCAGCCCCGACCAAGTATTGAGTGTGTACATGGACATACTTTTCAGTTGGCCAACATTTCTATTAATTTTTTTTTAATTAATTTTACGCAAAATTCTAAATTTTTTAGAAACTGATTATGGGGTTTTCATGAGCTGTAAGCCATAATCATCAAAATTAAAAGAAATAAACACATCATTGTGTGTAATGACTCTATATAGTACAGGGTTTTCATTTTTTGAATTGAATTACTGAAATAGATCAATTTTTCAATGACATTGTAATTTATTGAGATGCACCTGTATGTCTTTGTCTTATTTTTGGATGAGAGGAGACTGGAGTGGAAGATTGACAGATTGATTCACATCCGCATCTACGGTGATGCAGATGTTGTACTGGTCTGTTGGGGTAAAGAGGGCATTCCAAAGCAAAGCTGCTGATCTACCAATCAGTCTGTGTTCCTCTCATAACCTATGGTCATGAACTTTGGGTAGTGACTGAAAGAATGAGATCATGGATACAAGCGGCTGAAATGAACTTTGTCCATAGGGTATCTGCCTCATCCTTAGAGATACTGTGAGGAGTTCAGTTTTTTGGAAGGGGCTTACAATGAATAGAGCAGTGTTTCCTCTGGCTTAAAGACCTTGGCGCGGTGGCAACATATTTTTCTGTGTTGGGGGCAGGGGGGCAGAAAACACATGACACTGTTGTAGCCGGAAATGTTCATTTCATACTATTATTTTTTTTTAAATTTTGCACAGTAACTTTGCATATGGAACTTACCTTTTGAAGTACTGTACAACTGAGGCTTGAATGTTGGAATATTGGGCGAATTGGGGTCCTACCCAGACGTCCTGTATTTGGACTTTTTACTGGTGTCATCCTTCTCTCCTTCCTCTGCTGTCACCTCTCCTGGACCCTCTGCCTGAACACTTTCCTTTCCTTGGCTCATCTTGTCTGTCTCATCTTTCCCTCTCTGAGCCCTGTCTAATTCAGGTTCTGTCTGTCTATGGTGGGATACAAACTGGTTAGAAAATATCAAGTGTCACATTTTGTCCTGGAGGATTTTTTTTTTGTCATGGCTTACATAAATGGCAAAAACATGTGTATTTTTTTTTAAATATTTTTATTGTAGTGTTTCTTTTTTTCCATTGAGAAAGAGTAGGAAAGAGAAGGGAAAACACATTGATAATAGTAATTTACTCATGCATACTTAAATTATATGATCAGAGGTGGGTATAGTAGCCAGAAATTCTACTCATGTAAAAACAGTGTTATCTTATGAAATCAATAATTAAAAGCAGACAATCAAAAATTTCTAGTTGAGTTAAGGGTACAAAGAGCACCCACTTAAAAACTTGAGTAATGACTTCAGTCTTGAAGGTTTGAGGTTTTCTTCAAAATTTATCAGTTTTCTTATAGTTTTCTACTTTTCATTGTAAATTTATCTAAATTTGCAAACATTTTCCTCATTTGTAATTTTCTCTTATAAAATTATGACTTTTCTTGTATATTTGAGACTTTATTATAAGCTTGTGGATTATTTTAGAGCTAATTTGAAGGACACTCTGAAGGACTGTTTTGAATCCATTGTATGGGAGCAGCTTTGTGATCCGCATGGTGAGGACATCGACGGCCTCACTCACACCATCACAGACTACAACAACTTCTGTGTGGACAACACCGTACTCACCAAGACCCACTGTACCCACCAAGACCATACAGTATTTCTCAAACAACAAACCCTGGATCAACCCTGAGATAAAGTCACTACTGAAGGAGAAGAAAAGGATCTTCAGGTCGGGAAACAAGGAGGAGCTGAAGTCCATACAGAGGGACCTAAAGAGGAAGATCAGAGAGAGGAAGCACAGCTACAGGAAGATGATTGAAGACAAGCTGCAACAGAGTGACATCAGCGGGGTCTGGAGAAGCCTCAAAACCATCTCTGGGCACCAGAATACCTCCTCCCAGGCCACAGGGGGCAGGGAGTGTGTGAAGAACCTGAACCTGTTTTCTAACAGGTTTGACCAACTGCCCTCTTCTCCGCATGCTCACCAACCACCACTGCCTCCACCTTCATCTAGTCCCGCTTTCCACCGCCTCCCCCCAACACCCCCCACTCCCAGCACACAGCCCCCCTGCCCCAACCTGACCCTCACTAAGACCCAGGTGAGAGCGGAGCTGGGGAAGATCAAGGCAAAGATGGCCTCGGGTCTGGACGGCATCAGCTTGAAGCTCCTCAAGTCCTGCGCAGACCAGCTGTGTGAGATCGTGGAACACACCTTCAACCTGAACCTGAAGCTGGGGAGGGTACCACAACTGTGGAAAACATCCTGTATGGTACCCGTACCAATGACCCCTCACCCCATGGACCTGAACAGCTACAGACCAGTTGCCCTAACATCACACCTGATGAAGACCCTGGAGAGGCTACTCCTTGCCCACCTCCGCTCTCCAGTGGGACCAACGATGGATCCACTCCAGTTCACCTACCAGCATGGCATCAGGGTGGAGGATGCAGTGATCTTCCTCCTACACCATTCCCTGTCCCACCTGGAGAACTCTGGGAGCACTGTGAAGCTCATGTTCTTTGATTTCTCCAGTGCTTTCAACACCATCCAACCAGTGATCCTGAAGGACAAGTTACTGTGCGCAGGGGTGGACCAGCACCTGTCATCGTGGATCCTGGACTACCTCACAAACTGACCACAGTTTGTGAGAATCCAGGACTGTGTGTCTGACACCACCATCTGCAGCACGGGGGCCCCCCAGGGAACAGTTCTGGCTTCCTTCCTGTTCATCCTCTATACTGCAGACTTTTCACACAACACACCACACTGCCACCTACAGAAGTTCTCTGACGACTCGGCGATCTTTGGCCTCATCTCTGATGGAGATGATGATGAGTACAGAGGACTTATCCAGGACTTTGTGGACTGGTGCCTGTGGAACTGCCTCCAGATCAATGCGAGAAAAACTAAGGAACTGGTGGTGGACTGCCGCAGGCAAGGACAACCCGCCACAGCACCAGTAAACATACAGGGAACAGACATCGAGATGGTGACATCCTACAAGTACCTGGGTGTTCACCTGAACAATAAACTGGGCTGGTCACACAACACCAATGCACTCTACAAGAAGGGGCAGCGCAGGCTGTTCCTCCTGAGGAGACTCAGGTCTTTTGGAGTGCAAGGGGCACTCCTGAAGGCCTTCTACGATTTGGTGGTGGCATCAGCCATCACATTTAGAGTGGTCTGCTGGGGCAGCAGCATCACAGCAGCCGACAGGAAGAGACTGAACAGACAAGCTAGCTCTGTTCTGGGGCGGCGCCTCGACCCAGTAGAGGGAATAGGAGAGAGGATGGTGGCTAAGCTGTCATCTCTGCTGGAGTCTGAGTCCCACCCCATGCAGGACACGCTGAACGCACTGAGGAGCTCATTTAGCAGTAGGCTGTACTACCCTAGGTGCATGACAGAGAGGGTCCACAAGTCCTTCCTACCTACTGCTGTCAGACTTTATAACCTAACCAGGGCTGCTCATAGAAGTTGTATTGAATGTACAAAACGTAACAACCTTGCACAATAAATGGTCCCCTCCATTATACAACTAGGACATCATTGCTGAGGGTGACAACACGACTGATACAAATACGAAATATACTGTCTGGGTATATATCCATATTCTATGGGGTAACTTAACAGACCGTAATGCTGTTTATACCATCTAGCTGCAATGCTCCCGCACTGCGTATATATCTGTGTACATATGTATATTCATTTGTTCTTATTATCTTATCCTGTTAATTATTGCTCAGAGTGCTGCTATCCCTGTGCTGCTGTAATCCTGGAATTTCCCCATTGTGGGACTAACAAAGGCTTATCTTAATTTTTGTCAATTTTTCATAAAATTACCGGGTTTTTATATAAATTTGAAACAGATTGTGGTAAAAATTTTGCCTTTTTTTCCTTATACAATTTACACTTTTGACCATAATTTTGCAGAGCCAGAACAGAATAATTTAACTCTGATTTCAAAGAAAAAATAGTAATAAAATTATATTTAATGAAATAAATTAAATTCCCACAGATGCAGTTATTTATGTTATGTCTATATATTTATAGATTTTTACAACTCTCCTCACCAACCAGACAGCAGGAAAAACCTCCCTTATTTTGAAATCCAAATGTTGGCACATTTAGTTTGTCTGAAGGTTGTTGACGGATTAAAGTCATTGACTTTGTGAATTTCGGTCATCTTAACTTGTCAGGTACATAATAATGAACATAAATTAGTTAATATTGTAGTGACTGGTGAAGTAAATCCTCAGCAATTCAGTCACCCTTGCCTTTCTCTGCATATGAAGCCTAACCACACCTGTTTGCTAAGCAACTCTTCATTATTGTTCACGTTACCAGAGGGATAAAACCACGATAAATGCCTCCACTGCTTACATATCTCTTCTGCTTTTTTCCGCAAAGTACTTTAATAAGCTCATGCTTCTCTCAGACAGTAATGCTAGAGAGACACTCTACCTGCCAACTGATGGTCACGTGGGCAGGGTGCTTCCAAACTCCAACGCACGGATGACTGTCACACACGTTGTTCATGTGCGCACTTGCGGAGCGTCATTCCTTAATTTATTTTTCTTAAATTTATATTTCCTCTTAGCGTGACGGCATAACTTCAAGGGTGGCGGCCCGCCACGTGGAAATGTTACCAGAGGAAACCCTGATAGAGTCACTGTTCCTCCACATTGAAAGGAGCCAGCTGAGGAGGTTTGGCCATCTGATCAAGATGGACACCTCCCATGTAAGTTGTTCCCAACACGTCCCACTGAGAGGAGACTCCAGGGCAGACCCAGGAAACACTAGAGAGACTATGTCTTCCATCTGACAGAGGAACTCCTTAGTATCCTCCCTGAAGAACTGGAGGAGGTAGCTATGAAGAGGGAAGTCTGGGCTTCTCTGCTGAGACTGCTGCCCTAGTGACCTGGGTGCTGGAAAAGCAGTAGATGATGGATGGATGGCGATGCTGATATTGCTGGTTTTTTTTGAGGGACAGTGCAAGTTGATGAACATTAATATCAATCAATGTAAACTTGTCAGATTGTAGCCAGTGGCTAATTTCCGTCTGTTGTCCACTTGCGATATCTGAACAAATACTTAAGTATACCATGTTAACATCTCTCTGCTTTAGCCACCAATTTTTCTTCACCTACGTACATTTTCCTCCCCTGTGTCCATCCCTTCAGCCATCAAAACAATCACCCCGCACCATGCCTTATAACCCCTTCCTTCTTTTTCTAGGGTTGACATCTATTCTGGCTTTTTTCAGTATTCAATATTAAGCTGCCACCTACTTTTTTCAAGTGTAAATGTTCTATAAATGCCACCTCCAAAATGGTAGAGCGTAAAAAGTAGACGACACTGTAATTTGTGCAATTAATATCATGTGCTGCATGCACTCTTAAATTAGGATTAAGATGCACAGAACTGGAATATCTTTGTAAAGGAACAAAACACAACGGTATTAATGATCGGTTACTCAAACTGCACATATGTTCTTCATTCGTAGGTGCCAATGCAAAGCTTCGCTACCAGATCACTGCCGGAAACACCATGGGTACCTTTGACGTGGAACCTGAGGTGGGGACCATCTTTGTGGCTCAGCCACTCGACTATGAGATGGAGCAGCGCTACGAGCTCCGACTAGTTGCTTCTGATGGGAAGTGGGAGAACGAGACGCTGGTGGTGGTTCAGGTGGTCAACCGCAATGATGAGGCACCTGTTTTCAGTCAGACCGAGTATCATGCTGCTGTGATGGAGGAGCTCACCCAGCTGCCTGTTTTCATACTTGAGGTTAGTGAGCCAAGTGAATTGAGGATGTTTGAATGGGATTGATCATGATTGATTCCAGATCTGCAGGTCTTCTTTGAGGTTCTTCTTCTTTCAGCTGCTCCAGGGGACAGCACGGTGGATCATCTGCCTCCATCTCACCCTGTCACTTGTATTCTCTGTGACACTAACCCACTCCATCTTCTCCTTCACTACATCCATGAATCTTCTCTGTGGTCTTCCTCATTTCTTCCAGTCTGGCAGCTCCATCTTCAACATCCTTTGTCCAATATATCCACTGTCCCTCCTCTGCACATGTCCAAACCATCTCAGCCTTGCCTCTCTTACTTTGTCTCCAAACTGCTCAACCTGAGCTGTCCCTCTGATATACTCATTTCTAATCCTGTCCCTCCTAGAGCAATATTTAAAAATGCCAGAACCAAATTGTACAAAAAATATGACTGCAAACTAATTCTTTAGTCTTCTCACTAAATGGTTCCTCACTTTTCACATATTTTCTGTGCCATTGGAAGACATGAGAAATTTTGTTAGAGGTCATTGAATATGATGGTACTCGTAAGCACAAAGAATAGGTTTAGAATCCTGAAACAGATCTCCAGCAATGATTATTAAACACATAAATGACTATTTTGAATTGTGTATCGTGCATATCTTCTCTAGCTTAATGCACAATGGAAATTATTGAGTTAAAAATTAGCATAATAAGTCCCTTATGAAGCACTTTCCTTCATAGTTTTGCTGGAAGCACAAGATTTTTTTTAACTGTTTAAATTGTTAGATAGTTAAAACAATGATATTGTTGATGGTGACTGGTGTGTTACTGGGAACTCCAGGATCTAGCATCATCAATAGTTGTTCCAGAGTAGTTAGCCTAAGCCAACCTAAGCTCCATCTAAATATACCGTAAAAACTCTTGGATTGCATTAATTTGTAGGCAGCACTTGGTTGCTGTAATGGCAGTTTCAGATTATACACAGTGTTTCAAATTATTATGCAAATGATATTTGTCTCTGATTTTCCTAAATAGTCAATGCAAATGACCATCATCAACTGTTGGAGCACAATTCAAATTTTACTGAACAAACCTCCCAATGATAACTTTTTTTTTTTCCACAATATCTTTATTGAACCTTTTTTTTTTTTTAACAAACATGATACAAACAATCAAACACTAACACTAAAGTACTACAAAAAAAGAAAAAAATGCACTAAAAACACCAACAACCACCAACAAAATCAAGTCTTTAACAATGCTCCTCTGTTTAGTCTAGACAATCCAATACATAAGTATACATATTATGTTCACCAGTTTGGAATTTACAAGGTCCACACACATCATTCACCTTCTTCTTCAAGAGTTATGTTTAAATTTTTTACATAATCAATAAAAGGTCTCCATATATTCTCAAACACAATTTCCTTTGATTTCAGTATATATGTTATTCTTTCTAATGGAAGGTTTGTTAACATCTGTCTTAACCACTGAGTCACATCTGGTCTATGAGTCTTTTTCCATAATAGTGCAATACATTTTTTGGCATTAAGCAAACTGAGGTCTATGAATGTTCTTTCACTTTTATTAAAATTATGCTTTTCTGGGTACAGACCCAACAAAAACAGTTTAGGATTCAATATGATTTGTTTTGAGATTATTTTTTCAATTGTTACCCTCACCTCTTCCCAAAACATTCTTATTAATCTACATTCCCATAAACAATGAAATAGGGTTCCTTTACTTTCCATGCATTTTGTGCATGTATCTGGTATGTTTTTGTTATATCTATTTAACTCCTCCGGTGTAACATACATCCGCATTAACCATTTGAAATGTATCAATTTAAGGCGTGCATTTATTGATTTGGTTTGAGCTTCTGTACAAGCCAATTCCCATTGTTCCTCTGAAATTTCAATTTGCAGATCTTCTTTCCAGTAGTTTAATCTTTTCAGTGAATTTTCACTTGAAGATAGTGTCAATGAGTTATAAAACTCTGAAATAATACCCTTTCTTTTACTATCTTTCATCATCATTTTTTCCAAGGATGAATAAATAGGTCGAGTGAGAGCTTTATTTTGATTTGATCGAATAAAGTTTCTAAGTTGAAGATATTTAAAAAAATGTGTTCTATTGAGATTAAATTTGATCCTCAGCTCTTCAAAAGACATTATGTTGTCTGCACATGGCAAATATAAATCCTGAATCTTTTGTATCCCTTTTAAATTCCATACTTTAAATACAGCGTCCGCTCTCCCTGGTTTAAAATATTGATTACCCCATATTGGACTAAATTGTGACAATAACTGTGGTTCTTTTAAATAGTTTTTAGCTTCACACCATATTTTGATCATATGCTTTACAAATGGATTTTTAACTTGTTTTTGTAATTTTTTTTGCCGAATCTGAGTATATGAATATGGGAAGAGGTAAAGGTAAATTGTATGATTCCATTTCAGTCCAGTGAGGGAGATCATTTGATGAAAAATAATATGTCATAGACCTCAGTTGTGCCGACCAATAATACAACATAAAATTTGGACATTTCAGACCTCCACGATCAAATGGTAAATATAATAAAGACAAACGTAATCTAGCCCTCCTGTTGTTCCATATAAATTCCACTAACTTTTTTTTTATTCTTGAGAATAGATCTAAAGGTGGTGATAAGGGAATGTATTGAAATAAATAAAGTATTTTAGGTAAAATATTACTTTTAAGTATATTGATTCTCCCGATCATCGACATTGGTAGTGACATCCATCTCTGAGTTAACTCATTGATATCTGACATTAAGGCTTCATAGTTGACACTGGCGACTGATTCTAGCTTAGGCATAATTTGGATTCCTAAATATTTAAACTGATTTACAACATTGAATTGATTTACCTCAGGGGCTGGGTAATTTCTCTGGGTCTCATTTAGCATTAATATTGAAGATTTAGTTTTATTTATTTTATATCCTGATATTTCCCCAAAATTCTTTATTAAATTCAACAAGGTTGGAATTGATTTTTTTAGATTCGACATAAACAAAATTATATCATTGGCGTACAGGGAGATTTTATGTTCTGTTGGTCCAACTTTAATTCCATATATTTGTGAATGTAAACGTATCGCTATCGCTAAAGGTTCAATTGCCATAGTAAACAGTAAAGGTGAAAGTGGACAGCCTTGTCGACATCCTCTATTGATTTTTATTGGTTTTGAAATATTGTTATTTGTTAGGATTTCTGCTGTAGCATTATTGTATATTATTTGAACCCATTTTATGAAATTATTTCCAAGTCCAAACCTTTGTAGGACTTCAAAAAGAAAGGGCCATTCAACTCTATCAAAGGCCTTTTCGGCGTCCAATGATAGGAGAGCTGTATCCGGTGCTTCTTTATTAAAATAAATAATATTAAATAGTCTTCTTACATTATGGAAGCCTTGTCTACCCTTTATAAAGCCATTCTGATCTCGATTAATAATATTTGGTAAAATTTCTTGTATTCGTCTTGCTAAAATTTTACAGATTATCTTAAGGTCGGCGTTTAATAGGCTTATTGGTCTCATATTTTCACATTTATTAGAGGGCTTACCTGGTTTTGGCAGCAGTATAATTAAGGCATTATTTATGTATGATGGTAAATTATTATTTTGAAATGCTTCTAAAACCATTTCCAAAAAAGGTTTTATTAATTTATTCTTAAATTTTTTATAAAGGTCAACTGGAAGACCATCATATTATCAATGGCTAGCCCAACTTCTTCTTGACTAATTTTAGACTCCAATATCTCTCTGTTTTCATTTGGAATACACGGTATAGATAGTTCGTTCAAAAACCCATTTAGTTTTGTTAAATCAGGTTCATTTTTGGTATCATATAATTTTTCATAGTAATCTCTAAAGGCTCTATTAATTTCTAAAGGATCTATAACTACCTGTCCATTACTTATAATACTGGTAATTGGTGTTTTAATTTCCAATTGTTTAATCTGCCATGCTAATAATTTTCCTGATTTTTCACCTTGTTCATAAAAAGATTGTTTCAATCTTAGAAGACTCGAGGCAGCTCTATTCGCTGATTTTTTCCCAATGATAACTTTTTAAAAAAAAAATAAATAAAAAAACTCAAAATGCACTGTTCCAAATTATTATGCACAACAGAGTTTCAAAACATTTTATTGGTTGTGAAGAACTGAAAATGGTCATTTGTTGAATTTTCAGCATTAGGAGGTCATATTTACTGAAATTAAAAGCTATTTCAATCAAAAACATCTTAACAGGCCAAGTTACATGTTAACATAGGACTTCTTCTTTGAAATAACCTTCACAATTCTTGCATCCATTGAACTTGTGAGTTTTTGGAGAGTTTCTGCTTGAATTTCTTTGCAAGATGTCAGAATAGCCTTCCACAGCTGCTGTTTTGATGTGAACTGCCTCCCACCCTCATAGATCTTTTGCTTGAGGATGCTCCAAAGGTTCTCAATAGGGTTGAGGTCAGGGGAGGATGGGGGCCACACCATGAGTTTCTCTCCTTTTATGCCCATAGCAACCAATGACACAGAGGCATTCTTTGCAGCATGAGATGGTGCATTGTCATGCATGAAGATAATTTTGCTACGGAAGGCATGATTCTTCTTTTCGTACCATGGAAAAAAAATGATCAGTCAAAAACTCTTTATATAACATTGCAGCCTTGTTGGGACATGGTGGCCATCCACCAACCATCCCTACTCCATCCAGCTGGACCATTCAGGGTTGCACGGCACTCATCAATAAACAAGACTGTTGGAAAATTAATCTTCATGTATTTCTGGGCCCACTGCAACCGTTTCTGCTTGTGAGTATTGGTTAGGGGTGGCCGAATAGTAGGTTTATGCACAACTGCAAGTTTCTGGAGGATCCTACATCTTGAGGTTCGTGGGACTCCAGAGGCACCAGCAGCTTCAAATGCCATTACAGATGCCATTACAAACGCCATTACAGAGCAGTTTGCTGCTCTGTAATGGCATTTTAGCAGCTGCTCTCTTAATCTAATGAATTTGTCTGGCAGAAACCTTCGTCATTATGCCTTTATCTGCACAAGCCCGTTTGTGCTCTGAATCAGCCACAAATTTCTTCACGGTACAATGATCACACTTAAGTTTGTGTGAAATAGCTAATGTTTTCATACCTTGTCCAAGGCATTGCACTATCTGATGCTTTTTGGCAGTGGAGAGATCCTTTTTCTTTCCCATATTGCTTGAAACCTGTGGCATGCTTAATAATGTGGATCACCCTTCTTGTGTGGTTTTCCTTTAATTGGGCTCACCTGGCAAACTAATTATGACAGGTGTCTGAGACTGATATCAGTGATCCAAAGAGCCCTGAGGCACAATACCATCCATGAGTTTAATTGAAAAACAAAAAATTGAATGTTTATGATACTAAAATCCTATTTGCATAATAATTTGGAATACAGTGTAGTTATGTAGCTAAATCTCCCATGCATTTATCACATTTTCATATGCCAAACTACAGTATATTAACAGCATAATTACTTGAGTCATGCAACCTTAAACAGGAGATAACACCCGCTCGCCTGACCACTTATTATTTTGCCTGTCATTGCTACAGGTTGCTAAATTCCATTGACATTCTTTGATCTAGTGTTAAGACAATGCTGCAGTCATCTCATAGTGTGTGCCCTCTTTTACTGAACTTGAAGTGCCTACAGATAGATCTGGATAAACCTAAACCATTTTGGAACCCTGCAAAGCATAGGACGATATAGAAAACTGATCAGTGATGAATATCCTGATACCAAGCTAATTGTTCTTGACCATAAACACTGATTTCATATCCACTCATTCCAGGTGAAACCCTTTTATAACGTAATTCTGAGAAAGTAGTACCTCCTGAACAAATTCATCATAAGTTTACACGAGCAATATGGGAAAATGTATCAGATTTAATGAAAATAATGCTAATGCTGTTGGTCAAGCTTCTAACATAGATCCGGTTCAGCCTGGGGCGATACCTCAGCAGAGATCCAGTGTCCACATACTAACACATAGCACATGTATGACATTGGTTGACACAAAATCAGCTGATGGAGGCGCCAAGGTTTAACCAACCAAAACTTCCTGACAGGAAGTGTCCATCAACTCAAAAGTTGCCAGGAAAGTCATAGATGACCTCCTTCTTCTGTGGCTTTCATCCACCTTTTGTCACACCTATCTTCGGTAATTTACCCTAATATGCATGTGCCATCAAGTTAAATCAGATTAAAAAGGTGGAAGTGCATCTAGGAGTGCAGAGAATTGAGCCCCGTCATAGAGGCATGTGTCACAGAGTCCTCAACCCTGCCCGCTTCTGTCTTTGCCTGCTGGAATTGATTTGATGTGCGTCAGTTCCTCTCTAACACCCTCAATAGTTTTTGTGGTGCACCGCTGCTAGGTCCTCCCTCAACGCCCGCCACTTCCAGCCCTGCACTCTAATACAATTCAGCAGATAGTGAACGGAGGGGAAAATCCAATTTGAAATGAATATTTTTTTACTTCACCTGTGCGGCAGGCTCCTCGGCAGTGCCGCAACTGCTCATCTTCAATATTGTGTACCTGCATCACATTGTCATGAAATGCAAAGTGCACACATGGGAGAGGTGGCTGAGGGGGGTGACTTCAAAGGCTTCTGTAAACAAACCCTCTGGTGAGAACAGAGGAGAAGAAAGGGTAAAAGTGTACTTTTTCCTGCTTTTGTCTGCATCTATTAACATTTAATTGCATTGTGTGTTGCCCTGACAGATGTGAGCACTCGTCTCGTTGCTCCTGCTCTTGTCCCCGCGTTCAGAGAGATAGCAGGATGGCTGGTTAATTAAGCAAACAGGACAAAGCAGCAGAGAAATGTTTATTCCTATGTTGCAGAGTTCCCTTGTGTAGGGGCAGCTGCTGCTGCAATCAGCTCCCTACCTCATGTTCTATTTGTTGGGCTTGACATTTGTATATAATGAAAAAGCAATCCAACTCTTTTAATAAGAAAGTCTCTGGTGGAAAGAAGAAAAAGCAGGTTTCTTGAGAGAGAGAGAAAAAAAAATGTTATTGGCGTAAAAAGTCAAGTCTGCTTCTTTTATCAGCTTGCTACAGTGACAATTGATGACAACCTTTTTGCTGCTGTCCTTGTTTTGAAAATAGCTTCATTACCTAGAGAAGGAGAGGCTGTTGGTTTTAGGTGCCTGTATTTTTGCATATATATTGCTTTTAGAGTCAAGATGTTGCCTAACATGAGCAGAACCAGTGAGTTCTTAGTGCAAATAAATAAAATATACCACGTTCCTCAATATTTTTAACAAGGTCCACTGGGACAGTGGATAGAACTGTTTCCCCAGAGCTAGAAGGTCCCCAGTTCGAAGTTCCAGGCGTTCAGGGGCCTAACACTGCATTCCAAGTTAGAGATCGAGACATCAAGGTCAGAATAAGGTGAGTTTTGCATTCCAGGAAAAAAAAAAACAAGATAGAAAATCTTGACTATATTTTGAGCCATTGTTAGCAATGCCAACTGAAAACAAAGTATTATGGAGATTTGCATATAACAACACTATAGTGATGCAGTGCTTCCTCTGGCTTAAAGATTTTGGCGTGGTGGCAACATTTTTTTTGTGTGTGTGGGGGGGGGGTGTATGTGACACGTGTAAATATGAGAAAACATATGACACTCAGAAGGAAAAAAACATTCATAATACTGTAGTAATTTACTTATGCATGCTTAACTTATATGATCAGTGATGGGTATAGTAGCCAGAAATTGTACTCATGTAAAAGCAGTGTTATGAAATTAATAAAGAGTAGGCACACAAAAAATTACTAGTTGAGTTAAGTAAGAGTACAAAAGAACCCACTAAAAAAAATAGTTGAGTAATGACTTAGTCTTGAAGGCTTGAGGTTTTTCTCCTAAATTATTACCATTTTGTTGTAGCTTTTTTACTTCTCTGTAAATTTCTTTTCACCTAAACTTGCAACTATTTTCCTGATAAATTTGTAATTTTCTCTTATAAATTTATGAATCTTATTGTACGTTTGAAACTTTTTTATGGATGATTTTTTTTTGTCTATTTCTATGATGAAATTACTGCTTACTGGTTTTTAATTACTGGTGAAATGTTTGACTTTTTTCTCATAATTGAAACTTTTGATCATAATTTTGTAGAGCCAGAACAGAACAATAACTTCAACTCTGATTTAAAAGAAATAAAAGTATTAATAAAATTATATTTAATGAAATAAAATTAACTAAAACAACCAAAGATGCAGTTATTTCTGTTATAATATTTCTATATAGTTACAGTTTTTTGAATACTCCAGGCTAAACAGACAACAGGAAAAACCTCCCTTATTTTGAAATACAAATGTTGGCAGGTTTAGTTTATCTGAAGGCTGGAGGATGTTAACAAATTTACGTCACTGACTTCATGAATTTTGGTCATTATAACTCCAGGAACATAATATGGAACATAAATTAGTTTTAGTGGTTGGTGAAGTAAATCCTCAACAATTCAGTCATCCTTGCCTTTGCCTCAATCAGCCTGCATATCAAGCCTAATCACACCTGTTAGCTAAGCGGCTCATTATTGTCCCCATTAGTGGGTTGGATCCATGATAAATGCCTCCACTTAGTGATGGGCAGGTGAAACCTCAATGAAGCTCTGAGGCTTTCTTTCTAATTGTGCCAAAAAAGATTCAAAGCTTCAGGCTTCAGTCTAAGAACAGTGGCATCTGGTGGCCCGCTGAAGCTAAAACAACATCTCAAAAACGCAACTTAATCGCTGACACGTTTTAATCCTGTGCCAGCAATAAAAGTTCAGAGAAGACTGTGTGGTTGTTTTAATTTGCTGATGTTTTTTTTTTTTTCATTTATACCAGTGGTTCATAAAGTTTTTTTTTATTCCCCACTCTGGGGATGCAGGTGATTACCAAGCCCACCTACACACACAGGTCTTTCTCAGCCCCCTTCACATCCATAATGAATCCAAAAGCAAGCTAAGCCTCTTATTTCCTTGTCTTCCTGGCTTTTTGGTTATTTACCATTAAGAATTTCTCTTTGCCCATCATTTTGATTGAGAGAGTTTTAAAAATTAGGTCATGATCTAATTTCAATAAAACAGGGTAACAAAAATAATTTTTTTGTAAGTTGTCTTGTGTTTTTATCAACTGATTTAAGACAATTTTGCACCACTGAATCCGAAAATGACATCCATTTCTCTCGATCAGGTGCTAAGTAAAAACCTGTACTTTATATAAACATGTACTTACTTTTATATAAAGGTAAGTACATGTAAATTGAATGTTTTGTCATCATTGTTCAAAATTCAGAGAATTTCAAGACATAAAAAAGAATTTTGCATTAAATAAAGCGAAAATACTTGAGCAAAACCAATGGGAATTTTGGATTCAGCACATCAAAATTGTCCGAAATCAGCTAAAAAAAAACTTAGACGATAAATTTGGTGTTGACCAGTGAAATCAGTCATTTTAATTCCAATATGATAAATCAGTGAGTAGCTCCGACACAGTGTTTCAAATCACTCCACTTCGGGAAGTGTGAGACAAGCTCCAAACCATCAATATCATTTGTCCATCACTACCTCCACTGCTTACGTACCTCTTCTGCTTTTTTCTCCATTGAAAGTATGCTCATGTTTCACTGTGACATCAAGGGAGCAAGTACATGTCTCTTGGGCAGCAATGCTGAATATATTGCTGTCAACCGGAACTCCGACCACACCCGGTGCCGGGAGTGTGTTATTCACGTGCGTGCTTGTCCATTTATTTTCTTGACCAAAAAAAAATATATACAGTATATATACAGTATATATACAGTATATACGTGTGTGTGTGGGGGGGAGTATACAGTGGTGGGAAAAAGTGTTTGCCCCCTTCCTGATTTCTCATTTTTTTTGTATGTTTGTCACACTTAAATGTTTCAGATCAGCAAACAAATTTAAATATTAAACAAAGATAACACAAGTAAACACAAAATGCAGTTTTTAAATAAAGGTGTTTATGATTAAGGGAAATAAAATCCAAACCTCCATGGCCCTGTGTGAAAAAGTGGTTGCCCCATAAACCTAATAACTGGTTGGGCCACCTTTAGCAGCAACAACTGCAATCAAATGTTTGCGATAACTGGCAATGAGTCCTTTACAGTGCTGTGGAGGAATTTTGGCCCACTCATTTTTGCAGAATTGTTGTAATTCAGCCACATTGGAGGGTTTTCGAGCATGAACCACCATGAACCACCATGAACCACCATGAACCACCTTTTTAAGGTCATGCCACAGCATTTCAATGGGATTCAGGTCTGACCAGGCCTCTCCAAAGTCTTCATTTTGTTTTTCTTAAGCCATTCAGAGGTGGACTTGCTAGTTTGTTTTCGATCATGTCCTGCTGCAGAACCCAAGTGCGCTTCAACTTGAGGTCACGAACAGATGGTCGGACATTCTCCTTTTGGATTTTTTGGTAGACAGCAGAATTCATGGTTCCATTTACCACAGCAAGTCTTCCAGGTACTGAAGCAGCAAAACAGCCCCGGACCATCACACTACTGCCACCATATTTACTGTTGGTATGATGTTCCTTTTCTGAAATGCTGTGTTACTTCTATGCCGGATGTAATGGGACACACACCTTCCAAAAAGTTCAACTTTTGTCTTGTCAGTCCACAGAGTATTTTCCCCAAAGTCTTGGGGATCATCAAAATGTTTTCTGGCAAAACTGAGACAAGCCTTTATGTTCTTTTTGCTCAGCAGTGGTTTTCGTCTTGGAACTCTGCCATGCAGGCCATTTTTGCCCAGTCTCTTTCTTATGGTGGAGTCATGAACACTGACCTTAACTGAGGCAGGTGAGGCCTGCAGTTCTTTGGTTGTTGTTGTGGGGTTTTTTGTGACCTCTTGGATGAGTCATTGCTGTGCTCTTGGGGTAGTTTTGGTTGGTTGGCCACTCCTGGGAAGGTTCACCACTGTTTCATGTTTTCGCCATTTGTGGATAATGGCTCTCACTGTGGTTCACTGGCGTCCCAAAGCTTTAGAAATGGCTAGAAAATTGAACTCAGCTTTCCAAAGATGTGGAAAAACTACAGTTAGTTTATTTTTTTACAGGGGGGCAATCGCTTTTTTACACAGGGCCATGTAGGTTTGGATTTTTTTTTTACCCTTAATAATAAACATCTTCAATTAAAAACTGCATTTTGTGTTTTCTTGTATTATTTTTGTCTAATATTTAAATTTGTTTGATGATCTGAAACATTTAAGTGTGACAAACATAGAAAAAAATGAGAAATCAGGAAGGGGGCAAACACTTTTTCACACCACTGTACATGTGTGTGTGTGTGTGTGTGTGTGTATTCATTCATTACATCTTCTTCCGCTTAATCCTTTTTGGGTCGCAGTGGGGCTGGATCCTATCCCAGCATCTTTGGGCGAGAGGCAGGGTACACCCTGGACAGATCGCCAGTCCATCGCAGGGCTAACACAGAGAGACAGACAACCATTCACTCTCACAGTCATACCTAAGGACAATTTAGAATCCCCAGTTTTGATGCTAATGAACCTAACTTGCATGCTTTTGGCATGTGGGAGAAAACCGGAGAAATCCCAGAGTAAACCCACGCAGACACGGGGAGAACATGCAAACTCCACACAGCTCACTGTTGGTTGGGGGCTGGGATCGAACCCAGGATCCCCCGGCCAAGGATGAGTTGCTGTGCTGCCGCAGTGCTAACCACTCCTCCACCGCGCCGCCCATATACAGTATATATATATATACTGTATATATATATATATATATATATGCAGAAATGTTACCATTAGGAGCCCTGGTGACGTGTTCAGTTAGAAGTTTAACAGAACTGTATGTACGATCAATCAGAGACAGATTAAAAAGAAGTGCTAATCAAGAGCACTTTCCGTGCACCATATATATAGCCACAGCCCATGAATATCTAGAATACCTACAGCAGGGAAAATTATTGAACACGTCAACATTTTTCTCATTAAACATATTTCTGATGGAGCCATTGACCTGAGACTTTCATCAGATATCAGTAATAACCTAAGTAATCCATTCATACAAAGAAATCAAGGCAACTGTGTTAACAAAGTAGGTTATATTTATTAACGTGGAATGACACAGGGAATAAGTATTGAACACATGAAAAAAAAACGGTGCAAAAAGGCCTAGAAAGCCAAGAAACCAGCTGAAATCCATCAGAATTTTGGAAGCCATCCCATCCTCCATCAGTGCAAATTAATTTCAGCTGGTTAAGTCCTCACGTATAGTGAGGGTGTGCTGGGAACGTCTGGCTGAGGCCCCTGTCCGGGAGGTCTTCAACTCCCACCTCCGGAAGAACTTCAGCCACATTCCGAGGGAGTCTGGAGACATGGAGTCTGAATGGGCCATGTTCTCCACCTCCACTGTTGAAGCAGCGGCCCAGAGCTGCGGCCGCAAGGTGGTCGGTGCATCTCGTGGTGGCACCCCCCGAACCAAGTGGTGGGCACCAGTGGTGAGGGGGGCCATTAAGCTGAAGAAGGAGTCCTATCAGGCTTGGTTGGCTTGTGGGACTCCCGAAGCAGCTGAGGTGTACCGGCAAGCCAAGCAGAGTGCAGCTCAGGTGGTTGCTGAAGCAAAAACCCAGGTATGGGAGGAGTTCGGTGAGGCCACGGAACAAGACTTTCGATCGGCCTCGAAGAGATTCTGGCAAACTGTCTGTCAGCTCAGGAGGGGAAAGCAGCTCCCTGTCCACACTGTGTATGGTGCGGATGGGGCGCTGTTGACTTCGACTGGGGATATCGTCGGGCGGTGGAAGGAATGCTTCAAGGATCTCCTCAATCCCACTGATACGCCTTCCACAGAGGAAGCAGGGTTTTTGGATGAGGGGGATGACTCGCCTATCACAGGGGCTGAGGTCGCCAAGGTGGTTAAAAATCTCCTTGGTGGCCGGGCCCCGGGGGTGGACGACATTCACCCTGAGTACCTCAAGGCCCTGGATGTTGTTGGGCTGTCACGGTTGACACGTCTCTGCAACATTGCGTGGAGGTCAGGGGCAGTGCCTTTGGCATGGCAAACCGGGGTGGTGGTTCCTCTTTTCAAAAAAGGGGACCGGAGAGTGTGCTCCAACTTTAGAGGGATCACACTCCTCAGCCTCCCTGGGAAGGTCTATGCCAAGGTACTGGAGAGGAGAGTCCGGTCGTTGGTCGAACCTCGGATTCATGGAGGAGCAATGTGGTTTTCGTCCTGGCCGTGGCACATCGGACCAGCTCTTTACCCTCTCGAGAATTCTCGAGGGTTTGTGGGAGTTTTCCCAACCAGTTTACATGTGTTTTGTGGACTTGGAGAAGGCATTTGACCGTGTCCCTCATGGATTTTTGTGGGGGGTGCTTCGGGAGTATGGGGTATCGGGCTTGTTGTTACGAGCTATTCGGTCTCTGTACGACCGTTGTGAGAGTTTGGTTCGTATTGCCAACACTCGGTCGGACTCATTCCCAGTGAGAGTTGGACTCCGCCAGGGCTGCCCTTTGTCACCGATCCTGTTCATAATTTTTATGGACAGGATTTCTAGGCGCAGCCAGGAAATGGAGGGTGTCATGCTTGGTGACCACAGGATCTCATCTCTGTTGTTTGCAGATGATGTTGTCCTGTTGGCTTCATCCAGCAATGACCTACAGCTCTTGCTGGGACAGTTTGCCACTGAATGTGAAGCGGCTGGGATGAGAATCAACACCTCCAAGTCCGAGTCCATGGTCCTCAGCCGGAAAAAGGTGGCTTGTCCTCTTTGGGTTGGGGACAGGCTCCTGCCCCAAGTGGAGGAGTTTAAGTATCTTGGGGTTTTATTCACGAGTGAGGGGAAAATGGAGCGAGAGATTGACATACGGATTGGAGCAGCATCTGCAGTGATGCGGACGTTGTACCGGTCTGTTGTGGTGAAGAGGAAGCTTAGTTCTAAGGCAAAGCTGTCGATTTACCAGTCAATCTACGTTCCTACGCTCACCTATGGTCACGAGCTTTGGGTAATGACTGAAAGAACAACATCGCGGGTACAAGCGGCTGAAATGAGCTTTCTCCGTAGGATTGCTGGACTCACCCTCAGAGATGGGGTGAGGAGCTCAGTCATCCGGGAGAGGCTCAGAGTAGAACCTCTGCTCCTCCACATTGAAAGGAGTCAGTTGAGGTGGTATGGGCATCTGATTAGGATGCCTCCTGGACGCCTCCCACTTGAGGTGTTTCAGGCACGTCCCACTGGGAGGAGACCCTGGGGCAGACCCAGGACTCGCTGGAGAGACTATGTCTCCCAGCTGGTCTGGGAACGCCTTGGTATCCTCTCTGAAGAGCTGGAGCAGGTGGCTGGGGAGAGGGAGGTCTGGGCTTCTCTGCTTGAACTGCTGCCTCCGTGACCCAGTGCTCCGGAAAAGCGGTAGAAGATGGATGGATGGATGGTTAAGTCCTGACTGATAGCCTTTAAAAAGGTCTGTGAATATCAAATTGTCACACCACAAAGCACTCGTGATGGGTAGAAGCAAAGAGCTCTCTCTAGACCTTTGCAACCTTATTGTTGCAAAACATAATGATGGCATTGGTTACAGGTGCATTTCTAAATTACTGAATGTTCCAGTGAGCACTATTGGAGCCATTTGGAAATGGAAAGAACATCATTTTACCATAAACCGGCCGTGACCAGGAGCTCCTCGTGAGATTTCTGACAGAGGAGTCAAAAGAATTATCAGAAGAGTTATCCAAGAGCCAAAGCCCACTCATGGAGAGCTCCAGAAAGACTTGGGGTTAGCAGGTACTGCTGTTTCAAAGAAAACAATAAGTATTGCCCTCAACTGACATGGGTTCTGTGCCCACTCACCTTGCAAGACTCCATTGCTGAAGAAAAAGCATGTTGAAGCTCGTTTAAAGTTTGCTGCACAACATTTGAGCAAGCCAGTAAAATATTGGGGGGATTTAGTCTTGTCAAATGAGATGAAAATTGAGCTTTCTGGATGCCACAACACACAGTATGTTTGGAGGTGAAATGGCACTGCACATCCCATCATGGTGTGGAGGTGTTTTTCAGCACATGGTACAGGCAGTCTTCATATAATTGAAGGAAAGATGAATGGACAAATGTACAGAGACGTCCTTGATAAGAACCTGTTGCCATCTGCCAAGATGCTGAAGATGAAACAAGGGTGGACATTTCAGCAAGACAATGATTCCAAACACACAGCTAAGGAAACTTTCAGCTGGTTCCAGAGAAGGAAAATAAAGCTGCTAGAATGGCTCAGTCAGTCACCTGACCTGAATTTAATTGAAAATCTATGGAACAAACTGAAGACCAGAGTTCATAGAAGACACCCGCAGAACCTTCAAGATTTGAAGACAGTTTGTGCGGAAGAATGAGCTAAAATCACTCCTGAGCAATGTCTGCACCTAGTGGGCAGCACGGTGGCGGAGTGGTTAGCACTGCAGCAGCACAGCAACTCACCCTTGGCCGGGGAATCCCGGGTTCGAGCCCAGCCCCTGACCAACAGTGATCTGTGTGGAGTTTGCATGTTCTCCCCATGTCTGCATGGGTTTACTCCGGGATTTCTCCGGTTTCCTCACACATGCCAAAAACATGCAGGTTAGGTTGATTGGAGACTCTAAAGTGGCCCCAGGTGTGAATGTGTGTGTGAATAGTGAAAGGCCTCGGCGCTGCACCAGCGGCTGCCTCATCCACTCATGTGGATGCCCTGTAATTTCCCCATTGTGGGACTAATAAAGGATTCTATATCTAAATCTAGTTTCTCCATACAGGAGGCATCTGGAAGCTGTTATTAGCAACAAAGGCTTTTCTACTAAATATTAAATTAATTTCACCAAGCGTCTTCAATACTTATTCCCTGTGTCATTCCACTTTATTAAATATAACTTGTTTTGTGACAACAGTTGCCTTGATTTCTTTATATGTATGGATTACTTGGGTTGTTGGGCGGTGCGGTGGCGCAGTGGTTAGCACTGCACCAGCACAGCAACTCACCCTTGGCCATGGGATCCCTGGGGGATCTGCGTGGGTTTACTCCAGGATTTCTCAGGTTTCCTCCCACAGGCCAAAAACATGCAGGTTAGGTTAATTGGAGACTCTAAAGTGGCCCTAGGTGTGAATGCTCTTCCGGTTCCGGCGCCACACAAGTTGGCTGCCTTTTGCAACAGCGGCTCAATTCTGAGTCTTTTTATCTTCCTTCTTCTTCTTTCTGATCCGGTGATAACTTTCTGATCCGGCACACCTTTCACTCTATATATATATCACGGACACACAGATCGCCCCAAAGGTCTCCCGAGTCGGCGGACGGAGCCACTGTTTACAGCAGGAGACAATACAGCAGGGAAGAGCTAGCTAGCACTCAACTGCCACCCGGTGCTAACGGAGAAACTCGACATACCGGGGAACTGAAGCGAAAACGACGCGGGTGCCGGGCTGGAGTTTAGGCAGCGTGCAAGAAATATAAGACAGAATAATAAAGAGCGATGGCAAGAACCAAGCAGACCGCCCGTAAATCTACTGGAGGAAAAGCCCCCCAGGAAGCAGCTGGCCACCAAGGCTGCTCGAAAAAGCGCTCCAGCCACCGGCGGAGTGAAGAAGCCTCACCGTTACAGGCCCGGTACCGTGGCTCTGAGAGAGATCCGTTGCTACCAGAAATCCACGGAGCTGCTCATCCGTAAGCTGCCCTTCCAGCGCCTGGTGAGGGAGATCGCTCAGGACTTCAAGACCGACCTGCGCTTCCAGAGCTCCGCCGTCATGGCTCTGCAGGAGGCCAGCGAGGCCTACCTGGTGGGTCTCTTCGAGGACACCAACCTGTGCGCCATCCACGCCAAGAGGGTCACCATCATGCCCAAAGACATCCAGCTGGCCCGCCGCATCCGCGGAGAGAGAGCTTAGACTTTCTGCTGCACATCCACCAACCACAATGCTCCGCACTGTGTGTTTATATATATATATATATATATATATATATATATATATATATATATATATATATATATATATATACTGTATATATATATATACACTGTATATACGTGTATATATATATATATATATGTGTGTGTGTGTGTGTGTGTGTGTGTATGTATATATATATATATATATATATATATATATATATATATATATATATATATATACAGTATATTTATAGTAATATGTACACTACCGTTCAGAAGTTTGGGGTCACTTAGAAATTTCCTTATTTTTGAAAGAAAAGCACTTTTTTCAATGAAGATAACTTTAAACTAATCAGAAATACACTCTATACATTGCTAATGTGGTAAATGACTATTCTAGCTGCAAATTTCTGGTTTTTGGTGCAATATCTACATAGGTGTATAGAGGCCCATTTCCAGCAACTATCACTCCAGTGTTCTAATGGTACAATGTGTTTGCTCATTGCGTCAGAAGGCTAATGGATGATTAGAAAACCCTTGTGCAATCATGTTAGGTCTGCAATGCTGTAATTGCTGCAAATGGAGGATTCTTTGACGAAAGCAAAGTTTGAAGGAAAAAATTATTATTTCAAATACAAATCATTATTTCTAACCTTGTCAATGTCTTGACTATATTTTCTATTCATTTTACAACTCATGGTGGTAAATAAGTGTGACTTTTCATGGAAAACACAAAATAATTGTCTGGGTGACCCCAAACTTTTGAACGGTAGTGTACATATGTATACTAGCTGCTCTTGTTTTTTCTTGCCTTCTGATTGTTGCTCTGAGTGTTACTATCCCTGTGCTGTTGCAATCCTGGAATTTCCCCATTGTGGGACTAATAAAGGCTTATCTTATCTTATCTTATCTTATCTTATCTTAATGTGTGTGTGAATGGTTAAGGGATAGCGCCGTACCGTGGCTGCTTCATCCATCCAGGTGGATGCCCTCAATTTCCCCTCTGGGGATCAATAAAGTATACAAAATAAAAAAAAAAAATATCTGGTGAAAATCTCAGGTCAGTGGCTCCATCAGAAATATGTTTAATGAGAAAAATGTTGACGTGTTCAATACTTATTTTCCCCACTGTAAATTAGTAATGGTAGTGTGATGATGCCAAACTTTCCAAGCTGAAAATCTGACTTCCAGGTGAAGCTTCCAGCCAACAACTTGGGAAATACTGACTTCAGTCAGCTTTAGTGTGGGGAGTGCACATGTGCATTTTGGGGTTTGCACAGTTATGTTTGTTTAGTCAATTAATGATTCTAATTTAGATCTTGATATTAGAGTGTAGAGTTGTCTTTCTTTCTGATTTATGCCTGTAATAGATAGGCTATCTGTTTAAGGTTTACACCACCACTATTAAAACTGGAATAGGCACCAGGCTTTCCACTTCTGTGGTAGGCAGTTATGATCATGGAAAGATACTTGGAACAACTTTTGAATTAAGAGAATCATCAACATCGGGACACAAATGGAGGCTTGGTAGAGGTATGCACTCTCTGAGTGCCCTCTAGTTTTTTATATTCACATTTTCTTTTCTAATTTTTTTTTTTTACAGGTTTCAGCCACAGATCCAGATCAGGAAGCTGACCAGACTGCTCTCCGATACTCCCTTCATGGCCAGGGCGCTGGTGGGGAGTTCACGATTGATGAACACACGGGGAGAATCTATGCTCAACGTCGCCTTGACCGTGAGGAGCGCCCTGCATGGAGGTTTCTCGTCCTCGCCACAGATGAGGGAGGGGCAGGGCTCACAGGATTTGCTGACGTACTCTTAGAAGTCAGAGACATCAATGACAATGCCCCCTTCTTCCCATGCCCAGCGCAGGAAGTAGATGGCTGTTTTGTCGGCCAAGTGCCTGAAAATTCACCCGCTGACACATCTGTCATGGAGATGCACGCCCTGGACCTGGATGACCCCAATGAGGACAGAAATGCCATGCTCACCTACAGTATCATCAAGAATATTCGCAATGAGATCAACCTTAACCTGTTTTCCATCAATGCTACTACAGGGACCATTTATACAGTTCTCCGTTCATTGGACCGCGAAGTGGAGGACCGGTATCTGGTTGTGGTGGAGGCCCGGGATGGAGGAGGGTTGGCAGGAACAGGAACAGCCACTGTTATGATTTCTGATGTCAATGACCATCCTCCCATCTTCACTCAGCGAGTGTATACCACTCAGGTGAGTCAGACTTTAAAAAAATAAGTCTCTGAATCTCTTTGACACATCAGTCCTGTTCATGGTAATAACTTATATTTTTTTGTGTTTGTCAGATGACTGAGGACCTTGAAGTGAATAGTGAAGTCCTTGTAGTTTCTGCCACAGATGGGGATGAGGGTGAGAACGCTGTGGTAACCTTCAGCATTGTTGGTGGTGATGAGGACAGGAAGTTCTTTGTGGAGACAGACAAAGTGAATCGACGTGGTGTGATTAAACTAAAGAAGAAGGTTGACTTTGAGAAGCCCCACGAAAGGATTTTCAACCTGACTCTGAAGGCTGAAGATGCAGATTTCTTCAGCCTGGCCCACTGTCTCATTCAGGTGGAAGACTCCAACGATCATGCTCCTGTCTTCTTCCCGCAGTTCTACGAGTCACCAGAAATGTTTGAAGATGTGCCTGTGGGGACAATTGTTGCTCAAGTCACAGCTTCTGATCTCGACTCGGGCCAAAATGGCCACTTTTCATATAGTATATCCAAAGAGTCAGACCCCTACAGTCAATTCCTCGTGGACCAGTCTGGTTGGGTGGTAGTGGCGGACTCTCTGGACAGGGAGAAAATCTCACAGCATAGGATCATGGTCCTGGCAACCGATGGAGGGACTCCACCCCTGACTGGTACTGCTATAGTCATGGTTACTGTACTTGATGTTAATGATAATGGGCCTGAGTTTGAGGTTCCCTACAAGCCACTTGTTTGGGAAAACACAGCAGCACCACAGGCGGTGCGAATGAATGAGACCTCCCTGCTCCTTCACGCCACTGACCGCGACACTTCCACCAATGGGGGCCCATTTGCCATACGGCTCCTTATGCTAACATCTGATGCCACAAACTTTAATCTGACTGACTTTCGAAATGGCAGTGCTGCTGTCACCGCTCTACGCACCTTTGACCGTGAACGACAAAAGGAGTACTTCCTTCCTATTCTCATGATTGACAGTGGCTCTCCTCCAATGAGCTCCACCAACACCCTTACTGTTGTCATCGGCGACAGGAATGACCACCCACACTCGCCTGGGCACACAAACTTCATTGTCTACAATTATGAAGGTTTGTCTTTTTATTTATAGGTACACAGTTACATATGTTTCATATGCTTCCTCTTTAGTACAGTGCTGTGAAAAAGTATTTACCCCTTCCTGATTTCTTATATTTTTGCATATTTGTCACACTTAAATGTTTCAGGTCATTAAAAAATTTTTAATCCTAGACCAAGATAACCTGAGTAAATAAAAAAAATGCAGTTTTTAAATGATGATTTCATTTTTTTACTTAATGTGTGCTATTTTATTCAAATGTGTGCCTTATATGGCTGGTTTTATATTTTCTTACTTTTACTGCACAGTAGCCAGGTGGAGCACCCACAGTTTTGTTGTACTTTACAACTGAACAATGACAATAAAGCTTAATCTATTCTATTTAAGGGGGGGGGGGGAAGCTATCCAGACCTACCTGGCCCTAAAGTAATTACCCCCTAAACCTAATAACTGGTTGTGCCACCCTTGGCAGCAACAACTGCAATCATGCATTTGCTATAACTTGCAATGAGTTTTTTACATCACTGTTGAGGAATTTTGGCCCGCTGTACTTTGCAGAATTGTTATGAACTGATGGCCGGACATTCTCCTTCAGGATTTTCCTGTAGAGAGCAGAAACATTTTTTGATATTCTAGTTTATGGCTTGTCCCATCCAAAGAGCACCTTAAACAAACCCAGTCTGAATCCAGGAAGCGCTCCTACACAGCAGTTTTTGAATTGTAATATTAAAATTCAATTGATGATCTGAAACATTTGTGTGTGACAAATATGCAAAAATATAAGATATCAGGAAGGGGACAAATACTTTTTCGCAGCTCTGTATTTAGCATTTCTGTGTGAAGACTGTATAGCATAGAGGCATTTACTAGAATTTTTTGTAATCAAGGATGGCATTTCCATACAAAGATCATCATAAGAGATTCAAAAACAAAAAACGTTTAATTTATCAACAATGGTAAAGGAGCGCTTCTTCTTGAGCAAGATAATCCATCCACCTGACAAGTGTCACAAAAACGTCATGCCCCAGTCAGATCAACATTCATCTAACCTGCTTCTTCTAAGAGTCCCCAGATCTAGATGTAAGAGTAATGGCGACCGAGTGTTTGCAGTGGTAGGATCCACACTCTGAAATAACCTGCCTGTTCACATTAAAACTGCTGATAGTGTGCAAAGCTTTCAATCACTGTTGAAGACCCACCTCTTCTCTTTGGCTTTCAGCTTGGGTTGAGTTTGCCATCTCAGTTCTGCATGTATGGCTGTATGGTTTTTAAATGTTTTTAGGGTTGTTTTTGTTTGATTGCGAAAGCTTGTACAGCACTTTGGTTAACATTAATTGTTTTTAAATGTAAATTTATATAAATAAACTTGGCATTGGGCTTTGAAGATACTGACCATACAGCATGTTTTTTGTTGCACATGTGCCTTGGGCTGATCTTGTAGGGTTCAGTCTGCATGAAATAGCTCCCAAAAACACAGTCCTCAGATTTTCTGCTATGAGCACTGAAGTTTTAAGCTCTCTAATGGATTAATCTCTCATATCAAAGTATTTTCCATAATCATGAATATACTTGGAAAACAACTGCATTAGATTGTAACCACATTTTGTTATTCTTTGAAGTACTTGTACTAGAGATAAAAGATGTGATATTATCTGTTATATTTTCAGTACTTATTGAACGTAAATATTGAGCGTAAATGTTAAAAAGTGACGCTGAACATCTCTATGTGTCAGCGGTTTGGAGTGAGTGAGGGTTGCCCTCCCACCACCTCCTGAGTGCTCTCTGTTCATGTTGTTAAAACTGTACTTGTCACAGTCGACTGCCCTCAGCCTCCCGCTCCAACCCACATCACTTATTTAGTGTTTCATACCATCTGTCGGCCTCCCCTAATTTGCTGGAAAAACTAAGGTTGTCCGTAATGTATTTTTAGTGGATTCCCTCTCCAGGGCCTTTCCATGTGAAAGTACATTAACCTGCTAATACGAATCCATCCTGTACCTCAACAGCATGCCATGAAGCAAACAATTAACTCCAGCGTAAGTCCCGGGTTTGACGAGCACATAAACAGAAGGCAGTTTTAAAAGGCAGCTGATTTCACGGCTAAAGAGATTACAGCGCTGTGTTCAGCTTTTTTTGGAAGAGTGTGAGCAATTCTAATGTGTGCACATCTTCCCGCTGTGCCGTCAAGCCATGGCCGTGTGTGCCAATGAGGCGTCGCCCGTCACCTTATCTTTTTAAAGAAGCCCCCACTTTCTTCCTTTCACGTTTAATATTTTGGTTGTACCATAGGGATCTCCTCTACTCAAAACTAATTCCTCTCAAAGTTAATGCATTTTTTTTTTTACTTTTTGTGTCTTTCCTGCTTCCTGACAGGAATTCTCCCGACGACAGTGCTCGGACGAGTTCAATCCCCCGACCTTGATGACTGGAGTGAGAAAGTTTACCGTTTTGAAGGCAAACCAACCAGGTACTTTGATCTCTTTTGGTTAAAACTAAGAGACAGCTGAAAGGTGACTTACAAAAATGAGTGATAGAGAAGAAAATGGAGATGGACTAATAGCTTAGGAGGTATTCTTATGTAAAGAGAGATAGAATTATTTGAAGGAGAACATGACTTTAAGTTAATGTAGCAAGGATTCAGAAAGTTCAAAAAAATGAAGTTATTAGACATACAGTATATGTAGATTAGAATGTGAAGGAGAACCAGCTAAATAGAAAATAAGTGACACTCTTTTAAAGGGGTAAATAATGAGGTGAGTGTATAAGAAAACTATGGGCCCTATTTCAGCAATCAAAGGGGTGCTTTTGTGCCCATGGATTTGTCAGTTTGTATCAGTGCATAAACAGTGCCTGTTTGTCACGTTTTGTGTCACGCCATCTTATCACCTGTGCGCTGTGTGCCCGCTGTGCGTTGCATGGAGGAGATTTGTGTAAGAGAGGTGTGGCAATGGCACAATTCCAGCGCATTGGTATTTTGGTGCATTTTATGACATGTGCTTTTGATCAGGAAAAACAGGTCTATCATCAGAAGTGGATTATCAACTGCTATTTCAGCAGCGCATTTTAAAAAAAAAATTGAGTGCATGTTTTTACACAGTGTCTGTTCTTTTAATGGACAGATTTTGTAAAATTCTGTCATAATCCCTTACATTGTAATGACGGGCTGCCGTTAGTTGTATGGACTCTAGTTAGATGGCATATTGTACATGCAAGGTTAAAAAAAAAGCATAACTTTAAAATACTAAAACACATTTCAACTTATAAGAATACACACATGGTTGGAAGTTGTAAATGCTATTTATTTGTTGGCTGTGTTTGTTGTTTATGCTGGGGTGATAGTGGGAGCTGGACATCTGTCTCTCCTGTTGAGTTAAAGTCCACCTGTGAGACAAAAGGAGTTTAACATTATTCCATTGTGTATTTATATAGTTGAGTAATGATTGTGATAAAGAGCTATTGCTAATATTTAAGTTAACTGAGTGAAACAAACTCTGCCAATATACTTCCTGCCAGTGTCTCAGGCAAAAGATTTCCTGGGGGCTCAGGCACCTAATAAAGGGTTCCAGTAGGGTAAAAACATGCAGTAGATGGATAGAGGGGGTTTGGTGTCAGATTTAAATGTAAATATTTGTATATATTATTCATAGGTGTTTATTTGTTATGTTTGAGTTTGTAAACACTGTGTAGATATTGTCTATATGCTTGAGGAGAGTTTTAAGTCATTGCTGGGGTATATTTAAAGTGTGTATATTTATCTCTTTATGTGTGAATAATGGTATGCTCCAATCAGGTTAATTATCTCACTGGGTATATAAGCAGTCAGTCTTCATTTGTATGTGGTTGGGTGTTGGTTGGTCTAGACTGGAGTTGGTTGGTTGCACACAGTGTCTGAAATAAACAGAAAAATTGCTTGCTGCAAACTTCTCAAGTCAGGGTGTCTGTATGGACCGGATCAAGCTACAACTGGCCCAGGTTGAACCAGTGGACAGGAACCACTGGAGCAGGACTCTGAGAAGTCCAGTCAAGCAAGACCCACTCCAACTGAGGAATTAATTGTGTCCTGTTCAAAAATAAATATGGATGATGATGATGATGAGGCTCTTCTTTTAAAACGTGTCTTGACTGCTCAAGCCATATGGCAATGATTTTTCATTCATTCATTGGCTATCTGTCCAGGGTGCACTCCGCCTCTCGCGCAAAGATGCTGAGACAGGCTATTTAGTCATTTACATAATAATTATATCATTTTAATTTATATTGCCTGTATGAGTGAAGGAGGTCATGTTCTGAGTGTACAAACCTGCAGCGAGAGCCTCGATGAACATAGCGGGGACAGTCTGGGATTTAATGGCAGCAATGCATCTGATCAAAGCAGCAGCAGTGGTGAAGACAGTGAGACAGAACCAGAAGACCATGGACAAGTCATGGTGGCATAGAGATGTCCTGGGGAGGCCAGGAGTGACCGAGTAATATTCAAATAGAGCCAAAGAATAGCTTACTAGCCAGGCTAGGCTAGCAGCTGTTCTGTGGGCAGTCTGTGGATCACTGCATACAGATCACAGCTAACCAACGAGGAAGGTGAATAGTACACAGCCAAGCGGAGAAGGAACCGGCAGATTAACTAAGTCCAATATGCAGTGAAAACAGGACTGATGAGCACAGAAAAATAAATCTTTTCACCAAACTGAGAAGCTCTGACAGTGTCCTCTTAGCGTCAGGGAAGTCAAAATAGTAAAATTAAAGTGTGATCCTGAGAACAAGATGCATCTTTACAGTATTAGCTCCCTTTTTAATGTCAATCATGGTCACTACAGTTTAGAACAACATTACAAGTTTTCTCTGAGTTAAACAGTGGAGCTTAAAGCCTCCTTGATCTAAATCATTGTAAAATTGTGAAAAATGTACATTTCTCTCATAAAACTGTGACACAGCAAAGCAGGGCACAGCTATTCTTGGAATATTTTTTTCTCCTGTCCTTTGAAATGCTCCAAATTAAAAAAAAAAGTTTTTATATACACTCACGATAAATCTTCCTAGATCTACCACAGTCATATTGTAAATGCAAACCGGATATGGAGTTGCATCATTTACAACCAGATATATGTCACGCCATTCAGTGCAAGTAGTCCATTTTGCATTCAGCAGAGTAGAGAACATTAACGGACATGAGGCCCGGGGGTCTACGGGAGCAACGGTCACACTTATGTCGTTTCACGGAGAAGTACAGTGCCGTGGGTGTCCCGTGAACTGAAGGAATTTTTACAACCCCGTCTGTCAAAATCATGGACAAAGACTGGCATAACCTCTGAATTGTACATCTCTCATCTGTGCATAATTATGATTTCGTCTCCCTAGTGTGAGCAGGGCTATGGACAACGAGGTTATTAAAAAAAGCATTGTTTAAGCTGTTTAGCAAACCCCCCTGTGTCAGTAGGTCCTAAACTTCTATCCAACCGTGCCAGTCATGGCTTTGCCTCTTTCTTTACTGACACAATTTTCTAATTTGACAATCAATTGGTGCTCCTATGCTAGGTGCAGGACATGTGCTGCCTCTGTGCCCACTTACAGAAGACGTAAACACCATGGCACAGTTTTTTCCAATCAATTATGAAAACTTGGATGACATCATACACCACCTGTTAATCCACTACCTGCTGTCTTGATACTCTCGCAACAGGTTTTTTTTTAAAAAAACGTTTCACATTGAAAGGCCTCAGATCTATTACAGATCATAAATATGTCTCTGCAGTCAGGTGTCTTCCCTCAATGCCTAAAAACAGCTGTTACCAAGCCACTTCTAAAAAAGAGCAACCGAGACACCTCACTCATGAACAGCTATAGGCCCATATCAAACCTCCCCTTTCTTAATAAAATAATAGAAGAAGTTGTCTTTCAGCAACTGTTCAACTTCCTGACACGAAATAACTGTTTTAATGTCTTTCAGTCAGGTTTTTGGCTACACCGCAGCACTAAGACAGCTCTAGTTAAAGTTCTTAATGACATCCACTCTAATACAGATAGTGTCTTGGTTCTACTGGACCTCCGCGTTGTATTCGACATGGTCGACCATAACATCTTACTCGACTGGCTGAAAAACTGGGTGGGACTTTGTGGTACAGCACTTAGCAGGTTTGAGTCCTATTTTAAAGACAGGGACTATTTTATGTCTATACAGTGGTATGAAAAAGTGTTTGCCCCCTTCCTGATTTCTCTTTTTTTTTGTTTGTCACACTTAACCCCTTGCACTCCTGGCAATTTTCCTAAAAATGCCAAAAAAATAACGTGCCCAAAGTAAATTGAAAGCTGTTCTTCAACCCTTTGCAGCATCTTCATGGGGTTGGTCTCATTTAAAAGAAAACACTTTGAATTTTTTGGCAAAAAAAACCATAATCTCTCTACGTGCTCCGGCCACTGAGTTACAGTCATCTAAACATACTGAACTTGAAGAAAATAAATTTGGCCACGGTGTTTTTTTGGATACAAATGCTTGCAAATAACACACAGCTGTCCGATCCGGCTGGAAAATGCAACAGAAATGTAGAACCAAGTGTTATCCAGCTGAGGTCAAAATTTTGTAACAATACCACAAAAAATGAATATTTTACACAGCTTTGTTCTCAGGCTGTTCCCAGGCATTTTGAAACTGTGCCAAATTGTGCCAAATGGCACAGTTTGGAAAAACGTCTGTAACTTTTGAATAATTCAATGTAGAATCTTCATTTTGGGCTCTAATGAAAGGTCACATTCAGGGCTGTGTCTGTGTGTGTGTGTGGGGGGGGGGGTTGTCCCCCCCCCCCGCTACAAAGGACGGAGTTCAGCCCTCGCTACATGACGGATTACACTCGTTGCATGTTTCCACAGCAACGCTGTCACAGCGGCTTCCCCCCCTCGCTACTGTGTGTGTGTGGGGGGGGGGGGGGTTGTCTCCCCCCCTCGCTACAGAGGACGGCCATCGCTACATGACGAAATAGACTCATATGGCTATGTGGTGACCGCTGTGCAGTCAGCGCGGCTTCCCCCCGTGGACCAGGGGCGTTCGGACCGTGAACGCCCCCTCCACCCTGCTCCTCTTCCGCAGCGGGGGGGGGGGCGTTCACAGTCCGAACACGGCAAATGAACCGTTTATCGCGGCACACGCACTTCGTACTTCGTGCACTGTACAGTTGTAATTTACCGATCGGTCAAAAGTCATTTTTGGATTACAGTTTTCAGGGAGAAATAATAATTTAGCTTATAACACCTTACCTCTTCACAGCAGCAGAGTCCTGGCGAACTTCTCTTCCCCATTGTCAGATGAATGTGACGCTGGTCCGCTCGTGGATCCCAGTCAAAACATAATTCCAATATTGCGGTTTTGGTGAATGATTTACGACCTTTGTCGTCGGCCTCCGTCGGTCTATGATGACGGAAGAGAATCCTAAACGTCTATTCTGCTGGAATGAGTGCAGGTCCCACTTGTGGGTGTTCTCCATGCTGCTGAGTCTGTAGCAGGTTCATCCAGCGTCCTTTTTTTCATTTGCTGCAACAGTAAATCTCTCTTCACCCAGCCCGAACTTCTGTGCTTCAATTGGCTCCTGCATTCACAGTAGGCTGGTCCTTCCTAGGTTTTCATTCATTGGTTTTTCAAGGTTTCAGAAACCCAATTCAAGGCTCTTATTAGTCGAATAAGAGGTCAATCAGATGAACTAATCTGTTCGCGGCTGTGTCTGCAGCTTTTTTTTCAGTGGCGCTTGGACGCCAACACCAACTACATCACCACCATCAGTATCTCTATCATGCGTCATGCGTCCGAGAGCGCACAAGTGCGCTCTCGTGCGCCCTAGGACGCAGAGACTTGCCCGCCCGCGGTACAACGGAGTGCAAGAGGTTAAATGTTTCAGATCATCAAACAAATTTAAATATTAGACAAAGATGACACGAGTAAACACAAAGTGAAGTTTATAAATGAAGGTGTTTATTATTAAGGGTTAAAAAAAAATCCAAACTTACATGGCTCTGTGTGAAAAGGTGATTGCCCCTCCCCTGTTAAAACATAAATTAACTGGTTTATCACATCTTTGGAAAGCTAAGTTCAATTTCTCTAGCCACACCCAGGCCTGATTACTGCTACACCTGTTCTCAATTAAGAAATCCCTTAAATAGGACCTGCCTGATAAAGTGAAGTAGACCAAAAGATCCTCAAAAGCTAGACATCATGCTGCGATGCAAAGAAATTCAGGAACAAATGAGAAACAAAGTAACTGAGATTTATCAGTCTGGAAAAGGTTATAAAGCCATTTCTAAAGCTTTGGGACTCCAGCGAACCACAGTGGGAACCATTATTCACAAATGGCGAAAACATGGAACAGTGGTGAACCTTCCCAGGAGTGGCCGGCCAAGCAAAATTACCCCAAGAGCGCAGCGATGACTCATCCAAGAGGTGACAAAACACCCCACAGCAGCATCCAAAGAACTGCAGGCCTCACTTTCCTCAGTTAAGGTCAGTGTTCATGAATCCACCATAAGAAAGAGACTGGGCAAAAATGGCCTGCACGGTAGCGTTTCAAGGCGAAAACCACTGCTGAGCAAAAAGAACATAAAGGCTCATCTCAGTTTTGCCAGAAAACATCTTGATGATCCCCAAGACTTTGGGGAAAATACTCTGTGGACTGACAAGACAAAAGTTGAACTTTTTGGAAGGTGTGTGTCCCATTACATCAGGGGTAAAAATAACACAGCATTTCAGAAAAGGAACATCATACCAACAGTAAAATATGGTGGTGGTAGTGTGATGGTCCGGGGCTGTTTTGCTGCTTCAGGACCTGGAAGACTTGCTGTGGTAAATGGGACCATGAATTCTGCTGTCTACCAAAAAATCCACAAAGGAGAATGTCCGGCCATCACTTTGTGACCTCAAGCTGAAGCGCACTTGGGTTCTGTAGCAGGACAATGATCCAAAACACAGCAGCAAGTCCAACTCTGAATGGCTTAAGAAAAACAAAATGGAGACTTTGGAGTGGCCTAATCAAAGTCCTGACCTGAATCTGATTGAAATGCTGTGGCATGACCTGTAAAAGGCGGCTCATGCTCGAAAACCCTCCAGTGTGGCTGAATTACAACAATTCTGCAAAGATGAGTGGGCCAAAATTCCTCCACAGTGCTGTAAAAGACTCATTGCCAATTATCACAAATGCTTGATTGCAGTCGTTGCTGCTAAGGGTGGCCCAACCAGTTATTAGGTTTAGGGGACAATCACTTTTTCACACAGGGCCATGTAGGTTTGGATTTATTATTTTTTTACCCTTAATAATAAACACCTTCATTTAAAAACTGCATTTTGTGTTTACTTGTGTTATCTTTGTCTAATATTTAAATTTGTTTGATGATCTGAAACAATTAGGTGTGACAAACATACAAAAAAAGAGAAATCAGGAAGGGGGCAAACACTTTTTCACACCACTCTAGGTACCTACAAATCTGAGTGAACTGAAATAACCTATGGAGTTCAACAAGATTCCATTTTGGGGCGTTTGCTTTTCAACATCTATATGTCCCACTTCCTCAAATTATGAAAAAACAACAAAACATATTACCACAGTTATGCAGATGATACACAAATCTACATAACTATCTCACCCGGAGACTTTGGTCTAATTCAAACTGATCAAATGCTTTGATGAAATTAAAGAGTGGATGTGCCAGAATTTTCTTCAGTTAAACAAAGACAAAACTGAAATAATAGTTTTCGGAGCCAAAGAAGAAAAACTCATAGTTAGCACTCAGCTTCAATCATTGATGCTAAAAACCAACAGCCAAGTCAGAAATCTAGGTGTGAGTCTGGATTCAGGCCTGAATTTTAACATTAAGTTAAATTAAGTTAAAAATGAAGTTAAAATAAACCACATTAAGACAGTAGTGAAGTCAGCCTATTATTACTTAAAGAACAGAGTGAGGATAAAGGTCTGATGTCTCAGCAGCATCTAGAAAAACTTGTCCATATATTTATCTTCAGTAAACTGGACTACTATAATGCTGTCCTCACAAGTCTCCCTAAAAAGTCCATCAGACAGCTGTGGTTAGTTCAGAACACTGCTGCTCGAGTCCTCACTGAGACCAAGAAAGTAGATCATATAACTCCAGTCCTCAGATCTTTACACTGACTTCCTGTCTGTCAAAGAATAGATTTCAAAATACTGATGTTTGTTCATAAAGCTCTGAATGGTTTAGGGCTAAAACACATTTCATATCTTCTGGTCCATTATGAACCACCCAGAACCCTCAGGCCGTTAGGGTCAGGCCTACTGTCTGTGCCAGTTAAAACCAGGCATGGTGAGGTAGCATTCAGTTTTTATGGTCCTCACATGTGAAACAAACTCCTAGAAAGCATCAGGGCTGCTGAAACTCTCAGCTGCTTTAAATCGAGGTTAAAAACTTTCCTATTTGCCGCTGCCTTTCAGTAGAACAATTGTTAATCTCCCACAATGCACTGTAACTTTTATTTCTTGCACTTTTCTGTCTTATTCTATTTTAACTTGTTTCTGTTTCTCTTTAATTTATTTTTTAGTTTGCTTTTAAATTCTTATGTTTCTTTTGCAACTTGCTGTAATGCTTTAATGTTTTATTTACAGCACTTTGAATTGTCTTGTACAGTACATGAAATGTGCTATACAAATTTGCCTTGCCTTGCCTAAGATGTATGGTTTTAACTTCCCTTAAACACATTTCCAGTTTGTGAACGAGCTTGCACTATCCTCAGCGCAAAACAAATTTGTCCTCGCATTTAAACGCTGTCATATTAGAATCTTGCCTTGCCAAAACACACCTGTGAATAATTAAGAGCATTAGGACATCCTCTCCCCACCAGGTGCAAAAATTTATTTTTGCACTGGTGTAACAGCAAAATAGACCTGAATACACCTATTAATGTGCTCTACACTCTGAAACTGAGAAAACAGACTGGATCCCTGAAATAGAGCTCTACATGGTATATCAGCAGCAAAAAAGACAAAGATATAGAGAAGATGTGCTGTGCAAAATTCTTAAGCTACCCATTACTGTATTTAATTAGATTTTGTTTCCATAGAGCCAGACTTTCTTTTAATGTGTTAAAGTGGTATTGAGCTGTAATTCTCCAGACTTTCCGTAGGTCTTTCAGAGTTTTTCTTTTTGACTCATTTTCAGTTTATTATTTTATATATTATTATTGTACACTTTCTTCAAAAATCTGAGGAATCTGGACAAGTGGAAAACAAAGGAAGTGTCAGGCCTAAAAAAATCTATATGCAACAGTTGAATAGTATCTGAAAGCCATGTCCTTAAGAAATACCCAATAAATCAATAAACAGATAATCCAGCAAAGACTTGACACAAGACTTGAGAGATTCATCTAGCTCTTCAGTTGATACATCTATTGTTCGTCAAAGCCTCATCAGAAATGGTCTCAATGGAGGGGTGGCTGTCAAGAAAATATTCTTAAAGTGACATTCTGTAGAGGATGTGTTCAATGATGAGGCTGAGTTTTATTTCTCAGGTTCAGCTTTATTGACAGCACACATACTCTAGCATTCTCAAAGCAGGAAGAAGAAAAAGAACTATATCACATCACCTCTTTATATGTTTCCAGCATCAGAACTCAAGTCACATGGTGCTTCAGTAAACATACAGTCACAATGCAACCCTTTGAACTTTCACCATTGTCTCTTATTCATTGATGAACCGGAAATCTCTGTGGGGCATCTTCTCCGAGACAAAGGCCAAATCTCACACCTCCTCGTCATCTTCTGCAGATTCGAGCCTTTTGTCCTTCGAGACCTGAAGCCTCCAATAAACATGCAGTCATACCTTTGTGGAAAATGTGAGCCCAACATATGTTCCACATAACCCCCCCCCCCCCCAAACGTCTATTAAAGGACAAAACATGCATGGCATAAAAAAAAAGAAAAAAAACACTCCACATATCACAAATCAATCCACCAGACGCCTGGGTCTTAACCTTCTGCCGAATCTGCTGTAACCCGGCTGTGCTACCCCTGCAGCGTCTTTCTGTCTCTGCGGATTAAAGCTGTTAGCACGTCTCTGTGAAGGTTCTGGAGAATGTCTTCTCGGCGGCCTGCCACGGCGGGGGGGCCTCGCCAGCTGCACTTGGTCATCAGCCAAAACAAAAGCGGGTTTGAGTCTGTTTATGCAAATCAACTCCTTTCTGCCCCCTAAATCTAGCAGAAAATGCTTCTCCCCAGTCTCCAGCACTCTGAACGGTCCGTCATAAAACGGTCGCAAACTTGGACACTGAGCATCATGTCTAACAAAAACAAACTCCGCATTTTTTAAAGCCTTTAGCACAAAAACGCGTGGGAAACTGTGATGAACTGGGCCAGGGAGTGTGTTTGCTCCTGTGTCACTCTGCCACGGCTGAGCGGTGGGGCGATTTGGTGCGGGGTTATTGGGGAGAAATTCCCCCGGCAAACGGAGAGGTTGTGCAAAAACTAACTCAGCCGGGGAAGCATGCAAATCTTCCTTAGGTGCAGAACGCAACCCCAATAAAACCCATGGAAGTTTGTCCACCCAATTTGTATCCATCAGCGACACTCTGAGGGCTGCTTTTAACGACCTGTGAAAGCGTTCGCATAAACCATTAGCCTGGGGGTTATACGCGGTAGTGCGATGAATCTTCACCCCCAAGCTGCGGGCCATCGATGACCATAGTTCGGAAATAAATTGGGGACCCCTGTCGGACGTTATGTCCGACGGGACTCCGAAACGCTCAACCCACGCTGTTAAAAATGCTCACGCAACTTCTTCCACTGTGGTTGATGTCAGAGGGATCGCCTCTGGCCAACGCGTGGTGCGATCCACCATCGTCAAAAGATGTGTGTGCCCGTGTGATGGCGGAAGCGGGCCCACCAAGTCAACATGCACGTGATCAAAACGCTTAGCGGGGATGTGAAAAGGTTCCAACGGAGCCTTAGTGTGTCTGTGTATTTTGGCTCGCTGACACGCTACGCAGGCCGCCGCCCATTCCTTGACCTGCTTGCGCAACCCAGGCCAAACAAATTTCTCCCCCACCAACTTAATCGATGCGCGCACCCCCGGGTGCACCAGAGAATGGACCAAGTCAAAAACGCGGCGACGCCACGCAGCTGGAACCACGGGGCGGGGCCGTCCCGTGGAGACATCGCAGATTAGGGGGGGCATGCCAATTTACTGCACCCTGTGCTCCAGCCTTAACCCTGTTGGTCCAGACTGGAGCGCGCGCACGTCCGCATCATTAACCTGCTCCGCGGCCATGGCTGCATAATCTAACCCTACACGGACTGGGGCTGCACGCGCTCCTGCGTCGCTGCCCGGGCCTGCGGCCACAGCTACAGAGTCTACCCCCACGGGGCCTGGTGTTGCTACCGCGCGCGAGAGACAGTCTGCCACTACATTGTGTTTACCCGCGACATGCTGGATATCAGTGGTGAACTCCGATATTGCGGCTAGTTGCCTTTGTTGCCGGCCTGACCAGGGTTCTGAAATCTTGGCCATCGCAAACGTTAGCGGTTTGTGATCCACAAACGCGGTGAAACGTCGCCCTTCCAGCCAGAACTGGAAATGGCGGATGGCCAAGTGTAGGGCCAAAAGCTCCCTGTCGAACGCGCTGTATTTACGCTCGCTATCGCGCAAGGTTTTGCTGAAAAACGCAAGGGGTTGCCAGGTACCTGCCACAAACTGTTCAACGACCGCCCCCACTGCTAAATCGGAAGCGTCAGTGGTGAGCGCCATGCGGGCCGTTGGAACTGGGTGCGCTAACAAAACTGCGTTTGCCAGGGCTGATTTGACCTGGGCAAAAGCGCGCTCCCGCTCCGGAGACCATTCAACTTTATTTGCGGGCTTTTGTTTTTTTAACGCAGTGTATAATGGTTGCATGAGCCGTGCTGCGCTTGGGAGGAACCGGTTGTAAAAATTAACCATTCCCAGAAACTCCTGTAGCACCTTGACCGTTTGAGGTTGTGGAAAATCTGTTATTGCGCGCACCTTATCGGGCAGAGGAACCGCTCCTTCTGCCGAAACGCGATGCCCCAAAAAATCAATCTGCGCCACCCCAAACTGGCACTTCGCTGGGTTAATTATTAACCCGTGCTCTGCCAGCCTCCGAAAAACTGCTGTGAGGTGGCTTTCGTGTTCGCCTTCGGACGTGCTGGCTACAAAAATGTCATCCAAATAAACAAACACGAAATGAAGGTCATGTAAAACTGCATCCATCATACGTTGGAAATTCTGCGCGGCCCCCTTGAGGCCAAATGGCATGCGCAAAAACTCAAAAAGGCCGAAAGGAGTTATAACCGCTGTTTTGGGTATATCCTGAGCGCGCACTGGAACTTGGTGGTAACCGAAATCTAACCACCAAATCTATTTTAGAAAAAATGCGCACCCCCGCCAAATGAACTGAGAAATCCTGAATGTGCGGAATTGGGTAGCGGTTGTGTGCTGAAACGTTGGTCAACCTGCGGAAATCGCCGCAAGGTCGCCACAAGCCATCAGCTTTTGGGACCATGTGTAGCGGCGAAGCCCAGGGGCTTTTGGAGCGTCTAATAATGCCCAGTTTTTCCAGGTTGGCGAACTCCTCGCGCGCGATGGCCAGTTTAGCTGAGTCCAAGCGCCGAGCTTTTGCAAAAACGGGCGGCCCGGTGGTGGTGATAAAATGTTCCACCCCATGCTTAGCCACCGTCGCCGAAAACGTGGGGACTGTGAGTGCTGGGAACTGAGCGAGCAATGCGTGAAACTTACCACCCGCAGCTGTGACGCTGGCATGTGCGGTCGGCGGGGCCACCCGAGCTGTGCAGGGAATAGAATGGAAAGACAGTGCATTAACCAAACATCTATTAGCAAGGTCAACCAATAAACCATGTGAGCACAAAAAATCAGCCCCTAACATGTTGAAACTGACTGCTGCTACAATAAAAGTCCACTCAAATGAACGGCCTTGTAAGGACAGAAGCATAGTCCTCTCACCGAAAGTTTTAATCGTTGAGCCGTTCGCTGCTGACACCGACACCCAGGGAGCTTTAGACGGCATCAGCCGTTCCGCGTAGGTGGGTGTGACGAAACTCAGCTGGGAGCCCGTGTCCACGAGGAATTGTTTCCCCGAGTGTGCATCCGTCAGGTAAAGCAGCTTGTTCTCCTCGCCGAGGGTCGCAGCTGCTACCGGCCCTCAGTCTTGGCGTTTCCCGGGTGCTTGAAGTGGCACGGTGGGACGCACCTGTGTGCTCTCTCTGCAAAACGGCGATGGTAGAAGCACAGGCCGTCATCCGCTCCGCGCCGCCTGGTCCCCGTCGTCGGTGCGTCTGGCGCCGCGACCACTGGCTCCAAGCCGTCTCCAGACGTCGTTCCTGGGCTAGCTGCCGCGGCCGAAACCGCACTCCGCTTGTGGGCGTCGACGAACCGCTGCGCCTCCTTGCTCAGCCCATGGTAGTCTCGCCTGGCCAATCGGGGCGACTCTGCCAGGGCTACTCTCACTGCTGGCGGCAGGGTCCGGAGGAAAAGGTGGGCAAAAATAAATTCGCCATCCTCGGAGTCTTTCAACCTCAGCATCTTCACCATCAGGTCCGCAGGTCTGTCGTTCTCCGACTCCATCAACGTTAGGAGCCCCTCTGCTCGCTGTTGGACCGAAGGGGTGAAATGGCTGATCAGCGCGTCCTTCAATGCGCTGTACTTGTTGCTGTCCGGTGGATGATTAACCAGATCTTCCACCCTCTGGACCGTGTGGCTGTCCAGCTTCGCTACCACATGGTAGAATCTTGTGTCGTCGTTTGAGATTCTCCGGAGGTTGAACTGCGCCTCGACCATGCTAAACCATGAGCGCGGGCTGTGCTGCCAGAAATCGGGCAGCCGGAGTGTGGAGGCGGCCATCAGGCTGGCTTCCGCCGAGCCCCGCTCGGGAGAATTCTTTCTGCTCATTCTTTGTCGTAGGTCACCAGTGTAGAGGATGCGTTCAGTGATGAGGCTGAGTTTTATTTCTCAGGTTCAGCTTTATTGACAGAACACATACTCTAGCATTCTCAAAGCAGGAAGAAGAGAAAGAACTATATCACATCACCTCTTTATATGTTTCCAGCATCAGAACTCAAGTCACATGGTGCTTCAGTAAACATACAGTCACAATGCAACCCTTTGAACTTTCACCATTGTCTCTTATTCATTGATGAACCGGAAATCTCTGTGGGGCATCTTCTCCGAGACAAAGGCCAAATCTCACACCTCCTCGTCATCTTCTGCAGATTCGAGCCTTTTGTCCTTCGAGACCTGAAGCCTCCAATAAACATGCAGTCATACCTTTGTGGAAAATGTGAGCCCAACATATGTGCCACAACTCCACCAAAAAAATGAGTTTTTTTCTTGTTTAACATGTCTGTAACATATTTTTTTATGACTTACAAGACATAAGACACAAGAGTGAAATCGCTCAAATGTATCATGTCTCAGTTTTTGTTTTTTGTTTTTTTTTTTGCTTTAAAGTTTCAGTTAATCCCCGGCCCTTAAAAAAGGCGAGTTTAGACATAGCATTTTTGGTGACGTACTAACGATACAGGTCCTTAGTTTTGAGCCAGTCAGGATTCTCTGGCCTAAATGAAGTTAGACTCCAGGCTCTGTTAGCATTTTTGGATAGCTGCTTTGAAAACTTCACCCAAATTAAGATGGGTTTTAACATTAAACTGCTTTTAAGGACCGATGCAGTTTTAGTCATTGTCCTGGGCCACCGTGCATACAACTGGGCATGTCCTTCAACTGGTAAGTCTTTTTATCACAGTATTTATTTGGTTTAATGTAGTACTAGCCACTGTTAGCCTTGTGGTATGTGGGTGGGTCTAGTCACAGAACCTGGCATTTGAAGGAGGAGAAAAGTGAAAGGATTTCGGCACATACAGTAACTGTCAGAGGGGCATAACGTTTCTGACACGTCTATCTGTCTGTTCATATGTCCATTATTGTCATTTGACAACTTCTACATATCTGATCGGGTTGACTTTAAATTTATACAGAAGCTTTAACTCATCAATACTTTGAGACTCATTCAGTTTTCAGACACTTCTAATGAGGGGTTCTGTGTATTTTGGGGAGGTGTCTTTTTGTCTCCACTATAGCTTTTGGATCAGATTGACTTCATGTTTATACAGAACTTTTGACTGAAAGTGGCGGTTCCGTTTTTGGGGAGGGAGACTTATTTTTTTCCAAGTCCATTTGATGTTGATCACAGTTCTCATTAGGGGCCCTGATGCAGATGTGTCGGGTATGTGAGCTTACTCATTAAGGTTCTTTCATTACAATTGTACAAACTATGATTTTGTGTGATATGTTGTATTTCCACTTATGTGCAAAGACAACTGCACCTATTTCCCTTTTTTTTTTTTGCAAAATATAAAGAAATAAAGGGAAGCCAAGGCTTTTGCACAGTAACTTCTAAATGAAAATAGCTAAATGAAACAATATCAAATAATAAAAAGAAAAAAGTAAAGTTACACTGTAGAATAAGTCAGAGAAGAACGTTAGAAGATGCTCATTAGAAATACTTCAGTAGATTCAATGAGGAAGATAAAGAAAAGGGAAAGTGATTTTAAGGAAGATTCAGCCTATCTCTAAATAATATTGCCAGTAAGCAACTACAAAAAAAAAATGATTTCCAGTTTTGCCTTCAAAACTGGAAATCATTGTTTATGGCTGAGACACCCAAAGTTATTTTTTCTTCCATGCGCCATTTGAATACATCTGCATTTACTTTAACATTTTACTAGATTTTCATAATATCACTGAATACTTACACACTAATTCTAACCTGGAGTACTAGGAAAATCTCATCCAAAATCTAAGGCTGTACAGTCTGTAGTGGAAACTGGCCAACAAACTGTAGAATGTATTGCACGCTTGATAAATGCCCTCACAATGAACGAAATATTAAAAAGGTCAATGCACCAAACTCTTAAGAAAACTTTTTCAGTTGTTCAGCTAATATTCAAGCCATTCTTCAATGCCACAATCAGAAAAACACAAGCTGAATTCCTTCCAACTTAACTGTGTTGTATAAATGCATTTTAAATCGCACATGAACACAACACTAACAACTGGAAACAACAGGTAGATTTGTTCTCAGTAGGCTTTATAGCAATAAGGAAGACTCATTCTGATCTTTGGACCTTCAGTGTAGATGCTCCTGCTGAGCATCCTGAAGAGTTTTGGATGTAAGTATCTTGGGAATGGCAAATGTAAAGCAAGTTTAGGATGTGCTGGAACTAACAGGAAAGATTCCCTCCCTTAAGTGTCCCCTGTTATGTGACACACAGCAAAGGAAAGAGAGGAAATGAAAGAGATGCGTAGAAGCTGACAGATTTAAACTAAAGTGAGAGAGGCAGTACAAAAGGTGCTGTGTGACAAAGAGGAGAAAAGGAAAATTGGGACAGAGGAACAGGCAGTTTGAAGGGAGAAACAAAGAAAGAGTGAAAGAGAATGAAAGGGAAGAGGACAGGCAGGAGAGAGAGAGATAGAAAAGGGGATCTGACTTGTCAGGAACAGTGCTATTAATACTTCATAACCAGCGGTATTGAAAATTCCCAGTGAAGCGCAGCAAGGGTGCACTCATTTTGTTTGATGAGGCAAGGCTTCATGCGGACGCATTGAAAGGAGAGCCTGATTGCGCTCCCTGCCACCTTTTCCTCTAATGAGATACCTATAAGAAGGGACGACAAGAGACGGCAAGAAACGGTTGAGAACAAAAGAACCACAAGAGGGAGAATTATCATAGATTCTCTCGATCTGCCACCTCTCATCAGTGCACCCAGCAGATAACAATTTGTTCACAGTATGGATCAGGTTTAGATTGAATGATATTTGCATATAGAAAAGGTTAAAGCAATGAGAAAAGAAGAAGCTCAAAGTTTTTAGGAGAGGAAGCCCCAGTGTGCCTGCATTATCTGAACACGAACATTATGTTATATAAAACCAAGAATATAATCACAATCTGCTTTAGAACACAGCCATTTGTTTGTTATTGATAAGAAAATTGATCCTTGCTCTAACAGGGTCTAAAATCTTTGAGATGGTACATTACATCAGACTCGGTTTGGCCTCAATCCATTAGCAATTAATCAGTCTGTCTGGTCTGAGCGCTGATGGTCGCCACAGTGTGAGGAGGTTAAATGTTTATGTGATTGGCATGGACTTTGGACTAGGTTAAGCGTTGAGTCTTTGCTGCAGCAGAGTAGAGAGAGCCAAAGTCTTCCAGATCAAGAACCCCTCCACATGGATCCATGTCCGACAGCTGACCTCCATCTGGTCAGAGTTTGATGTTAGAGATCCAATCTGAGCTAGACCTGATAGAAGGGAAAAAAATCTGAATGTTAGTTTTCCAAACAGGAAGAGCTGCTGCTTTTAGATATTGATTTTTTCCAGGCAGTTGATTCACTTAAACTCTTAGGAATATTCATTAAACACTGATGTCATGGAACTTGTTCTAAAATATCAAAACTGCATCCCTACCAACACTGATACAGCAGAAACGGACACTAACCTTCAATCCTGATTGGACATAGCTGTAATTTTTTGTAGCCAGACTGACCTCCTCTGTTCCTGTAGTGTTCTTCTGACGCAAGGTTAATCCAGTTTTAAATCTGATGTTTAACAGTAATGTGGTCAGGACAGTGTTCATATTTAGACTGTGTTCCACCAAATATTTGAAATTAATTTTACAAATACCTAAATCCCTAAACAAATTACTGTGCTTATTTGATGCGCTTGTGTACATTAGTTTCTTAAAATTCAGGATCTATTAATGCTCTACATCTGTTGTTGGCCTCCTGGTACCTAACTGGATGGTGAGATCCGATGTTTGTTTTTCACATTTCCCAAGTGTTGAAGGTTGTTTTGTAGACCTTTCAGGGACTCCATTATATGAAATGATGAAGAAAGTCTACAGTCAGCAAAGAAACGGTATGAAGGAAAGGCTTGTTTAGTAGCAATACTCCAATACCTAGTATTTTTTAGACTAGTATGAGTATTTCATTGGCAGCACAGTGGTGCAGTGGTTAGCACTGTGGCAGCACAGCAATTCACTCTTGGCCATGTGATCTTGGGTTTGACCCCACCCCCTGACCAGTGGTCTGGAATTTGCATGTTCTCCCCGTGTCTGCATGGGTTTACTCCGGGATTTCTCCAGTTTCCTCCCATAGGGGCCAAAAACATGCAGGTTAGGTTAATTGGCATCAACTGGGGAAGTATGAATGTGAGTAGTCCCTTGCCCCTTCCCCCAAGGCCACAGTTGTAAATAAGAATGTGTTCTTAATCTGTCCTGCCTGGTTAAATAAAATAAAAAAAACAATAAATAAAGAGAGAACTCAGAGTACCAAAACCAGTATTTTATATTAAAAAAAATAAATAAATTCCACTCACCATACATCCTGTTTGTCATAATCTTTTACTGTAAAGCACTCTATACAGTTGTATTTCTTTATCACTGATCTACTCACCAGTCACGGGGTATGCATGTGCACTTTGCTGTCTTTATGTTGTGCATCAATGTGGTATCACTTAGAGTGCTGGTGTTGTTTTGTGAATATGAGAACTGGTAATAAACCCCAACACTGGCCAAAACCAATTGTATTTATTTATTGTATTGTATTTAATTAAAAAAATTAATCAACCTCTCTTTTTCTGTCTTATCAGGTTGTTCAGCCTGAACCACAGCTCAGGCCATCTCAGTATTAGAGAGGGTACTCCTCCCGGTTCGTACCACCTACATATCCATGTGTCAGATGACACATGGCCTGACGTCACCTCCACTGCACAGGTCGATGTCTCAGAGCTGCACCAGGAGGCCTTGCAGAACTCTGCCTCTATCCGTCTCAGCAGTAAGTTGCCATTGAAGTCATTTTTTTTTCTTCTGTAACTAGAATGGATTAATTTCTCCACATACTGTGTAAGATGTTCCCACTGTGTTCCCACCTGTGAGCCACAGTTTTGCTTATTGCATAATGTGTACAGTTGTAATGTGTTTAAAGTAGACCTTTAATCTGCTTGACCTTTTCTTAACCCTAACCATTACCCCAACCTTAATCATGCAGATTTAGTTCTTAATCTAAACCATTACCCTGGTGCCAACCAGATTTATAGTTCTGTGCCTGACTATTACAGTCTGAAAGCATCAGGGGTCTGAGGCAGGAGGACACTCAGTGTATTTGTCATGTGACACAAATAGGGACCTGACCAAACAGCAACATGCTGCACACCCAGATGAGAGGGCATTGCTCTGTCACCACCAACAGACAGGAACACATTACTCTTTCCTTCTTTTTTTCTCCTTGTACCTAATATCTGTTTGTTCATTATGTACGTTTCCATCATCATGATTCATAAAACTCGCAAATTGGTTCCCATTCTTTTTTCCCCAGACCTAACTGTGGAGGACTTCTTCAGGGGCAGCAGTGGAAGTGAGGGCAGTCGGTTTACAAATTTTGGTTGGATGTTGGCTGATCTCCTGCAGACTTTGCCGGAAAATGTCCAGATCTTCTATGTGGGTGATGCTGGCAAGCAAGGCAGCAAGGCGCTGAATGTTTGGTTCGCTGCACATGGGTCTCCTTACTACAAGGCAGAGAAACTTCACGGCTATGTGGCAGCAAACAAAGCCAAGGTGAGGACAGAGCTGTAGCCTCATTTAAATTATAAAAACAGATTGTTGGTTACATTGCAAGAAAAGAAAAGCTAGTACTTCTTAAAATCCCATTGCAACATGCCTATTCTTTTCCCTTTACTCAAACAATGCAGCTATTTCAATGTGACATAATTTTGATCAAACTCACTAATGTATATCAAACATTGGAACTTAAAACCAAACAAAACAGTTGAGACAAAGCAGCCACAGTACAACATGAACAGAAAATATTTTTCTTTCTCTGAAAAATCTGATTCAAATTCCAAATACTTAGAAAGAGTCAGAGTGAAATGGGAATCAAGACTAATTTAAACTGAAAGATTAAAAAAGAGCCTTCATGATCAAATCTGCACTTACTTACAGTGAAACATCAATTACTCATCAATTAAACTTCGCATTCATGCACTGATTAATACTGTACAACAGGCAATTATAGACATTTAACATGCAGTGTGAAGCATTTCAAACTCATGCACGTATTTACAGTGGTGTGAAAAAGTGTTTGCCCCCTTCCTGATTTCTCTTTTTTTTGTATGTTTGTCACACTTAAATGTTTCAGATCATCAAACAACTTTAAATATTACACAAAGATAACACAAGTAAACACAAAATGCAGTTTTTTATTGAAGGTGTTTATTATTAAGGGTAAAAAAAAATCCAAACCTACATGGCCCTGTGTGAAAAAGTGATTGCCCCCTGTTAAAACATAAATTAACTGTGGTTTATCACATCTTTGGAAAGCTGAGTTCAATTTTCTAGCCATTTCTAAAGCTTTGGACTCCAGCGAACCACAGTGAGAGCCATTATCCACAAATGGTGAAAACATGGAACAGTGGGTGAACCTTCCCAGGTGTGGCAGGCTGACCAAAATTACCACAAGAGCGCAGCAACAACTCATTTAAGAGGTCACAAAAAACCCCACAACAACATCCAAAGAACTGCAGGCCTCACTTGCCTGAGTTAAGGTCAGTGTTCATGACTCCACCATAAGAAAGAGACTGGACAAAAATGCTCTGCATGGCAGAGTTCCAAGACGAAAATCACTGCTGAGCAAAAAGAACATCTCGTCTCAGTTTTGCCAGAAAACATCTTGATGATCCCCAAGACTTTGGGGAAAACACTCTGTGGACTGACAAGACAAAAGTTGAACTTTTTGGAAGGTGTGTGTGTCCCATTACATCCGGCTTAAAAGTAACACAGCATTTCAGAAAAGGAACATCATACCAACAGTAAAATATGGTGGTGGTAGTGTGATGGTCCGGGGCCGTTTTGCTGCTTCAGGACCTGGAAGACTTGCTGTGGTAAATGGAACCATGAATTCTGCTGTCTACCAAAAAATCCTGAAGGAGAATGTCCGGCCATCTGTTTGTGACCTCAAGCTGAAGCACACTTGGGTTCTGCAGCAGGATAATGATCCAAAACACAGCAGCAAGTCCACCTCTGAATGGTTTAAGAAAAACAAAATGAAGACTTTGGAGTGGCTTAATCAAAGTCCTGACCTGAATCTGATTGAAATGCTGTGGCATGACCTTTAAAAGGCGGTTCATGCTCGAAAACCCTCCAATGTGGCTGAATTACAACAATTCTGCAAAGATGAGTGGGACAAAATTCCTCCACAGCATTGTAAAAGACTCATTGACAGTTATTGCAAACGCTTGATTGGAGTTGTTGCTGCTAAGGGTGGCCCAACCAGCTATTAGGTTTAGGGGCCAATCACTATTTCACACAGGGCCATGTAGGTTTGGATTTTTTTTCCCTTTAATAATAAACACCTTCATTTAAAAACTGCATTTTGTGTTTACTTGTGTTATCTTTGTCTAATATTTAAATTTGTTTGATGATCTGAAACATTTAAGTGTGACAAACGTACAAAAAAATTAGAAATCAGAAAGGGGGCAAACACTTTTTCACACCACTGTATTGCTAGAGATGCCAAAAAACATTTATGCATCATCATCTTACATTAAAATGTAGTAGCGTTGCTCCAGCAAGTGGTTGTTTCTATGTTACAGTCTCCCGTGCGCACACAGATTCTCCTGCACACTTGTATTCGTTTGTATGAATATTTCAGATCCATTACAAGCACGAGAGCTGCTGCCAAACTGAACTGATTTCTGTGAGAGGCAGGAGGGTGATGACAGTCAGTGGAGCGTGTAAACACACATATTAAATGAACATGCACATGGGCATACACAGAACAAACTGAACAAGGTCATATTCAAAAGTCTGAACTCTAAACTGATGTTTAGTTAAGATTTAAAGTGAGAAATATGCCAAAGAAAATAGTGGAATAATAAAACGGTAAAGAGCAAATACAGTATCTCACAAAAGTGAGTATGCCCCTCACATTTTTGTAAATATTGTATTATATCTTTTCATGGGACAACACTGAAGATATGACACTTTGATACAATGTAAAGTAGTCAGTGTACAGCTTGTATAACAGCGTAAATTTGCTGTCCCCTCAAAATAACTCAACACACAGCCATTGATATCTAAACCGCTGGCAACAAAAGTGAGTACACCCCTAAGTAAAAGTGTCCAAATTGTGCCCAATTAGCCATTTTCCCTCCCCGGTGTCATGTGACTCATTAGTGTTACAAGGTCTCAGGTGTAAAGGGGGAGCAAGTGTGTTAAATTTGGTGTTATCGCTCTCACTCTCTCTCATACTGGTCATTGGAAGTTCAACATGGCACCTCATGTCAAAGAACTCTCTGAGGATCTGAAAAAAAGAATCATTGCTCTACATAAAGATGGCCTAGGCTATAAGAAGATTGCCAACACCCTGAAACTGAGCTGCAGCACGTTGGCAAAGACCATACAGCGGTTTAACAGGACAGGTTCCACTCAGAACAGGCCTCGCCATAGTCGACCAAAGAAGGTGAGTGCACGTGCTAAGCATCATATCCAGAGGTTGTCTTTTGAAAGTGAACATATGAGTGCTGCCAGCATTGCTGAAGAGGTTGAAGGGGTGGGGGGTCAGCCTGTCAGTGTTCAGACCATGTGCCGCACAGTGCATCAAATTGGTCTGCATAGCTGTCGTCCCAGAAGGAAGTCCTTTTCAAGATGATGCACAAGAAAGCCTGCAAACAGTTTGCTGAAGACAAGCAGACTAAGGACATGGATTACTGGAACCATGTCCTATGGTCTGATGAGACCAAGATAAACTTATTTGGTTCAGATAGTGTCAAGCGTGTGTGGCAGCAACCAGGTGAGGAGTACAAAGACAAGTGTGTCTTGCCTACAGTCAAGCATGGTGGTGGGGGTGTCATGGTTTGGAGCTGCATGAGTGCTGCCGGCACTGGGGAGCTACAGTTCATTGAGGGAACCATGAATGCCAACATGTACTGTGACATACTGATCCCCTCCCTTCGGAAACTGGGCCACAGGGCAGTATTCCAACATGATAATGACCCCAAACCCACCTCCAAGACGACCACTGCCTTGCTAAAGAAACTGAGGGTAAAGGTGATGGACTGGCCAAGCATGTCTCCAGACCTAAACCCTACTTAGCATCTGTGGGGCATCCTCAGATGGAAGGTGGAGGAGCGCAAGGTCTCTAACATCCACCAGCTCCGTGATGTCATCACGGAGTAGTGGAAGAGGATTCCAGTGGCAACCTGTGAAGCTCTAGTGAACTCCATGCCCAAGAGAGTTAACCCTGAGAGGATTTCGGTCGCAGATCCGCGCCATCTGCATGCACCCTCTGGTGGCGAAGATTTTTTCAAGAAAATATTCAGTTTAGAGATCACAAATTCCAAAGGCTGTAACTTGAAAGAGGTAAGCGATAATAGCTTACTGTTAATGAGAAAGATGTAGAATATGATCCATAGCTTATGATAGGAGTAAATTTACGTATCTAATTTGCATAATGTGACAGCAGCTACATCAGATTACATAACTTTTGGTCAAAGTGGACTTTGGAAATACAGTGGTGTGAAAAAGTTTTTGCCCCCTTCCTGATGTCTCTTTTTTTGCATGTTTTCAGATCATCAAACAAATTTAAATATTAGACAAAGATAACAAGTAAACACAAAATGCAGTTTTTAAATGAAGGTGTTTATTATTAAGAGTAAAAAAAAATCCCAAACCAACTTGGCCGTGTGTAAAAAAGTGACACCCCCCCCCCCCTCCACGTTGAAACATAAATTAACTGTGGTTTATCACACCTTTGGAAAGTTGAGTTCAATTTTTAGAGCCACACCCAGGCCTGATTACTGTCGCACCTGTTCTCAATCAAGAAATCACTGAGGACCTGCCTGACAAAGACCAAAAGATCCTCAAATGCTTGACATCATGTTGCGATGCAAAGAAATTCAGGAACAAATGAGAAACAAAGTAATTGAGATCTATCAGTCTGGAAAAGGTTATAAAGCCATTTTTAAAGCTTTGGACTCCAGTGAACCACAGTGAGAGCCATTATTATCCACAAATGGTGAAAACATGGAACAGTAGTGAACCTTCTCAGGAGTGGCCGGCCGAGCAAAATTACCCCAAGAGCGCAGCGATGACTCATCCAAGAGGTCACAAAACACCCCACAACAACATCCAAAAAACTGCAGGCCTCACTTTCCTCAGTTAAGGTCAGTGTTCATGACTCCACCATAAGAAAGAGACTGGGCAAAAAACTTTTTTCACATATGGGGTATTGTGTGTAGAATTTTAAGGAAAAAAATGACTTTAATCCATTTTGGAATAAGATAAGTTACGATAACCCTTTATTAGTCCCACAGTGGGGAAATTCCAGGATTGCAACAGCACAGGGATAGCAACACTCAGAGCAATAATTTAGAAGATAAGAAAATAAGAGCAGTGAATATACATACAGACGTGGACAAAATTGTTGGTACCCCTCTGTTAATGAAAGAAAAACCCACAATGGTCACAGAAATAACTTGAATCTGACAAAAGTGGTAATGAATAAAAATTCTATGAAAATTAACCAATGAAAATCAGACAATGCTTTTGAATTGTGGTTCAACAGAATTATTTTTAAAAACAAACTCATGAAACAGGCCTGGACAAAAATGATGGTACCCCTAGAAAAGATTGAAAATAATCTGACCATAGGGACATGCTCAACCAAGATGTGTCCTCTAATTAACATCACAGGTGTCTACAAACTTGTAATCAGTCAGTCGGCCTATTTAAAGGGTGACAAGTAGTCACTGCGCTGTTTGGTGACATGGTGTGTACAACACTAAACATGGACCAGAGGAAGCAAAGGAGAGAGTTGTCTCAGGAGATTAGAAAGAAAATTATAGACAAGCATGTTAAAGGTAAAGGCTATAAGACCATCTCCAAGCAGCTTGATGTTCCTGTGACTACAGTTGCACATATTATTCAGAAATTTAAGATCCACGGGACTGTAGCCAACCTCCCTGGACGTGGCCGCAGGAGGAGACGGTAAATACGAATGGTAACAAAAGAGCTCAGAACAACCTCTAAAAACATTCATGGTAAACTCCAAGGTCAAGGTACATCAGTGTCAGATCGCACCATCCGTCGTTGTTTGAGCCAAAGTGGACTTCATGGGAGACGACCAAGGAGGACACCACTGTTGAAAACAAATCATAAAAAAGCCAGACTGGAATTTGCCAAACTGCATGCTGACAAGCCACAAAGCTTCTGGGAGAATGTCCTATGGACAGACGAGACAAAACTGGAACTTTTTGGCAAGGCACATCAGCTCTATGTTCACAGACGCAAAAATGAAGCATACCAAGAAAAGAACACTGTCCCTACTGTGAAACATGGAGGAGGATCTGTTATGTTCTGGGGCTGCTTTGCTGCATCTGGCACATGGTGTCTTGAATCTGTGCAGGGTACAATGAAATCTCAAGACTATCAAGGTATTCTAGAGAGAAATGTGCTGCCCAGTGTCAGACAGCTTGGTCTCAGTCGCAGGTCATGGGTCTTGCAACAGGATAATGGCTGATGCCACCGGTGGTGGCATCAGCCATCACTTTTGGAGTGGTCTGCTGGGGCAGTGGCATTACTGCAGCCAATAGGAAGAGACTGAACAAACTGATTAAGAAAGCTAGCTCTGTCCTGGGGCAACGCCTTGATCCGATGGAGGAGATAGGAGAGAGAAGGACGGTGGCTAAACTGTCATCTCTGCTGGAGTCCGAGTTCCACCCTATGCAGGACATACTGGATGCACTGAGGAGCTCATTTAGCAGCAGACTACATCATCCCAGGTGCACAACCGAGAGGTTTCGCAGGTCCTTCCTACCAACGGCTGTCAGACTGTACAACCTAAGCAGGGCTGCTCGCAGAGATAGCAAAAAGACGTAACAAACTAATAGTTTTTTTTGAATGCAAAAGATGCAATAGACTTACACAATGGTCCTCTCCGGCATACAACTAGGAACATACTGGTCGCTATGGAGGGTGAGAATATGTATGGGCACATAATCATACCATGTAGGATAACTAAATAGACGGTTATGCTGTTTCATCCCACCTAGCAACAATGCTCTGCACTGTGTGTGTTTATATATTTACATATTTATTCCATCTAGCTACAATGCTCTGCACTGGGTGTGTTTATATTTATATATCTATATATTTATTCCATCTAGCTACAATGCTCAGCACTGGGTGTGTTTATATTTATATATCTATATATTTATTCCATCTAGCTACAATGCTCCGCACTGTGTTTTTATATATCTACATATTATTCCATCTAGCTACATTGCTCCGCACTGTGTGTGTTTATATACTTGCATATTTATTCCACCTAGCTGCAATGCTCCGTACTGTGGGTGTTTATATATTTACATATTCATTCCATCTAGCTACAATGCTCTGCACTATGTGTTCATATATTCATATATTTATTCCATCCAGCTACAATGCTCTGCACTGTGTGTCTGTGTGTGTGTGTGTGTGTGTATATATATATTTTATAGTAATATGTACATATGTATATTAGCTGCTCTTGCTTGCTTGTTTTTTGTTTTTTTTTCTTGCCTTCTGATTGTTGCTCTGAGTGTTGCTATCCCTATGCTGTTGCAATCCTGGAATTTCCCCGTTGTGGGACTAATAAAGGCTTATCTTATCTTATCTTATAATGACCCAAAACACACAGCTAAAAACACCCAAGAATGGCTAAGAGCGAAACATTGGACTATTCTAAAGTGGTCTTCTATGAGCCCTGATCTAAATCCTATTGAACATCTGTGGAAGGAGCTGAAACATGCCGTCTGGCGAAGGCACCCTTCAAACCTGAGACAACTGGAGCAGTTTGCTCATGAGGAGTGGGCCAAAATACCTGCTGAGAGGTGCAGAAGTCTCATTGACAGTTACGGAAATCGTTTGATTGCAGTGATTGCCTCAAAAGGTTGTGCAAGAAAATATTAAGTTAAGGGTACCATCATTTTTGTACAGGCCTGTTTCATGAGTTTGTTTTTTAAAATAATTCTGTTGAACGACAATTCAAAAGCACTGTCTGATTTTCATTGGTGAATTTTCATAGAATTTTTATTTATTACCACTTTTGTCAGATTCAAGTTATTTCTGTGACCATTGTGGATTTTTCTTTCATTAACAGAGGGGTACCAACAATTTTGTCCACGTCTGTATGTACACATAAATATATAAATATATATACACAGTGCGGAGCATTGTAGCTAGATGGACTAAACAGCATAACCGTCTATTTAGTTACCCTACATGGTATGAATACTGTATGTACCCATACATATTGTCATCCTCCATAGCAACTGATATTGTCCTAGTTGTATACTGGAGGGGACCATTTGTGTAAGTCTGTTGCGTCTTTTGCATTCAATACTATTAGGTCGTCACGTTTTTTTTGCTATCTCTGCGAGCAGCCCTGCTTAGGTTATACAGTCTGACAGCCGTAGGTAGGAAGGACCTGCGAAACCTCTCGGTCACGCATCTAGGATGATGTAGTCTACTGCTAAATGAGCTCCTCAGTGCGTTCAGTATGTCCTGCATAGGATGGGACTCGGACTCCAGCAGAGATGACAGTTTAGCCACCATCCTTCTCTCTCCTATCTCCTCTACTGGGTCAAGGCGCTGCCCCAGGACAGAGCTAGCTTTCTTGATTAGTTTGTTCAGTCTCTTCCTATCGGCTGCTGTAATGCTGTTGCCCCAGCAGACCACTCCAAAAGTGATGGCTGATGCCACCACCGTGTCATAGAATGTCTTCAAGAGCACCCCTTGTACACCAAAAGACCTGAGCCTCCTCAGTAGGAACAGCCTGCGCTGTCCCTTCTTGTAGAATGCGTCGGTATTGTGTGACCAGTCTAGTTTATTGTTCAGATGAACACCCAGGTACTTGTAGGATGTCACCATCTCAATGTCTGTTCCCTGGAAAAGGCTGTAACATAACAAAATGTAGAAAAAGGAAGCGCTGTGAATACTTTCCGAATGCGCTGTATATCCAATTGGAGTGTCAAGACCCAGCTTTTAACAGTTTTTTCAGCAAACAAAAAAGACAATCACATCTGCACAAATGGCTATCATTAAGAATAAATAACATTACAGTTCACTCTGTGTGATTAAAAATTAACCAATGAAATGCTGAAGGCACAAGGTGCATCTTTAATTATCTCAGGTTAAAAGGAAGAGCATCTCATGTTAGAGTAATACAAAGCCGTCACTAAAAAAAGATGTTGTTGACTCTGACTGTGGAGTCAAAACCAAAGCCCTGCCTGGGGAGGGTAAGACACTGTGGAAAAGAGTGTCAGTTGAAGAGATCAGCTCCCAAAAAAAGAAATACACACAGCAGGAGAGAGACAGAAAACCCTGGGGGACCTAGAAGAAAACTCTCATCTCCTAAAAAAAACTAAACGAGAGAAAAGAATCAGGATGACAAGCAGGGAAGCGGGGGAATTTTGCAACAGAGAGCAAATGATAGAAGAACTTTATCAGGAAGGAAAAAATGACAGAAAACACCAAAGTGCATAAATAACATTAAGGCAAAAGAGTTAATTCAGACGTTATTGATGCAGGTAAACATCAGATTAAAGACAGCTGCTGTCATCCTCTGAAAAATCTCCAATATTTTCAAACACAGCTCACATCTTTTATGCTGTTTAGTTTAAGTTTGTTTTTCCCTCTTATTTGTTTTAGTATGTGCTTTCTCTTCTACTAGATTTTAATCATTCTTTATGATTCATAATGGTCCTATTCCCTCAAACATGGAGTGTTTGTGGGTTTTAACTTTCTGAAATGCTTTCTTGAGTCATATGACTGCGGTAAAAATATTAAAATCTCTCTTCACTTAGAAATAATTATATTTGAAGATTGTGGCAGAATGAGCAGAAGCCCCTTTTGGGGGATGGATCATTATTTCAAAGGTCCATTGGTCCAGAGGTCCACTGGTCTGAAAACTAAGCCTAAGTTAATAAACTTAACCGTCATGGGGATACATTAGTTCATTAAACATGCTATTTATGGCGGACATAACAAGAAAAGACTCCAATTTAATTTTTATTGACCATATTATTAAGTATATACGCATGAAAGCAGTAAATGTAAAGGGTGTGCGTATGTGGTGTGGTGGATGGGAAGGAAGGATGTTTTATAGGATGGTTGGGTCGTAGTAAACTTGTTTAACTGAAGAGTCCTTTGAACTACATATAATCATTTTTAACAATTGGACTGTTGGACCAACAGGCTTTTGAAATATTGACTGCTCACCCAGTTTTGCTCTTCTGGGTTCAATTTCCCTACGTCACTAACAAATGGTCAGGTCTTCAGTTACAAACCATCACCGTGGTGTTGGCTGTAATGATTCAGTCCCAGACTATCTGAGCCCAAGCTTTAGCTTCAGAGCTAACAGTGCTACTATGGAATTAGCTCAGCGGTCCCCAACCTTTTTTGTACTAGGGACCAGTTTCATGCATGAAAATTTTCCATGGACCGGGTAGAGGTGGTGGTGGTGGTGGGGGTTCCCAATAACAACAACCTTTGTCAGTTCAGATCATGTAATCTGAAACAATTACACTTTATATTAGGCAATTGCAATGATTCTACAGCATAATATCAACTCACCATAATCAATGGGAACCCTGGGCTTGTTTCTCTGCAACTAGATGGTCCCATCTGGGGGTGATGGGAGACAGAGACACTCGAATTGTGTTCCGTATATCCAGTCTTGTTTTTGGCTCATTTTTTCAAGAGTTAGCTTGTGTCACTGATGCATGAAACGTCGTGCCAGAGTCAAGAGCGGTTGTGAGGCAAGGGCGGAAACGATTGTTTTTCAAAATAAAATCTCTGCAAGACTGATGGAATAAATAGCTTCAATATTAACCACATTTTTTTTTCTTTGCAGCCCGGTACCAAATGATCCATGGACCAGTACCGAGCCGCAGACCAGGGGTTGCAGACACATGAATTAGCTTACCAAGCATGGTTTTTATTATTATGCTCTTTAAATTCCAGTCATCTTACTAAACTGTTCCCACCTGACTCACTAATTCACTGTCAGTTGTCTTATGTCTGTTGTCTATGGTTTATTTTGCTATATTTTTGCTGTGATAGTCGGGAGATTGGACCATTAGCATTAGCTTAGCTAGGCGCTTGGAATCTGTGTTATTTTCTATAAATTCTCTTCATCTCTAGTTTCTTCATCTATTAATATTTAATTATGATAAAAATAATTAATTATTATAATATGCCATTCATAGACATTATTTTAGCTTGTTTTTAACTCATTCCGCCAAAGCTGAAAGGAGCTGCAATGATACAGCATCCATCTGTCCGTCCATCCACAGTTCACAGGAGTTGCAACTCCAACAGAATTGCCCTGATGGTCACCAAACTCACTCACAATGATCCTCAGGTCGGTCTGCATCCAGGTTGTGCTCAAGGTCATTGTCAAGGTCAGAGGTCAGGATTCTCAGTGTGATTTCATCAGGCCAGAATGAGCTACTCCATTGACGGTCTGGTACTATAGTTTATTATACTCCGCTAGCAGTTTCCTATTCACTCATTTAATTATTTCTGTGCTTTCAGTGCTCCAGGGACCGGTCATGTCCTGTCCTCCACTGAAACCACACGCCCCTGTCCACCAGTGATGCTTTATGTCATTCAGTCTTTCAGACAATTTTATGTTAGTTACCGGAGTTATAAGCTAGTCGGCTAATATTAGCAATATGGTGTCAACAACTGATCTTGTGATTGGCAAAAATGAACACATGCCATTAAACTCTTGTGTGCTGTTTTTAATATACTGTATTCACACTGAATTATATCAATTGCTTCTTGTGTGCTTATCCCATCTTGCTGTTTTGTGGTGAATTGAGTGAAAATTTGCTTGAACATTTCCTGACTTTCTTCAGTTGTGTTCTATTACTTTGTACGCATAGATTTTTGCACAGTTTGTTTTTACTGTGAATGCTAGTTTTCAGACCTGAAACTAGGACTGACTGGCAGCCCCAAACTGGAAAACCATTACAGTGTACATGTTAGCGTGAATGCACTTGGATATTCAAAATAGCAAGTGTATGAAAAGACACAGCAATCTTTTTACTGGCATCTGCCAGCTAACCATAAAACGCATCATTTTTAGACCAAGTGGTTTTGTTTCCGTGTTTTCTTTAGTTTTACTTGTTTCTGAACTTCTGCTCTTTATCCTATGCATCTTGTCTGTTTTCTCCTGCAGCTGGAGGCCATGTTGGGCGTGCCCATCTCTCAAGTGGGCGTGGATGACTGTCCCTACACTGACTGCGCTCAGTTTGGAGGCTGCAATAATGAGGTCTCATTCAGCCAGGCACCAGTGGCTCTCAGCTCCGGAAACATCTCTCTGGTGTCGCTGTCGGCCTCTTCTACTGCAAAATGTGGCTGCAGAGGTCGAGAGGCCGTCCACCTGTCATGTTCTGCTTATCACGTTAATCCATGCCTAAATGGAGGAACCTGCCAGGATGGGCCACTGGGATACCAGTAGGTCCAGTAAATAATTCTGGTTCTATGATGGTTAAATATGAACTAAATATAAACCAGAGTTCTTCCAGTTTCATTTTTGCTAAGCTGTGTAGGTGGAATTACCATGAGGATTCTTGTGATTTTTCTGAAAAGTTAACTTTAAAAAGCGAATGGTTATTTCAATAATGAGGAACTTTAAATCCTCATTTCCTTACTTTTCTCCCTCTGGCAGCTCTGTGCTTACATTGTTTTCACTTGACAGCACTGATTAGACGTCTGCTGATTGTCCTGAACCCTTAGTCGCTCTCTGAAGGTGACAGAAATTTCCTTGTTGTTTACTGATTAACTCCAAGTGAATCTGTCAAATAGCTGAAAATACGGAGAAACATTTCTTTTAGACTAATAACTCTCCAAAGCCTCAATTTTCTGTCTACATGTACAGTAGATGACTTTGAATTATCATTTCAATGGTTTAGATGTTAACTGCTGCTAAATCTGATTTCTGCTTCACTGCTTTTCTTTCTGATGCTTTCAAATCTGCGAACACTGGATAAATACATCTGTGCTATTCTTACTTAAATGTTTTTGTTAAAGTTTATTTCACATTGTGTGGTTTAACGCTCTGTTAATCTTTCTACACAGAAAATCATCTGTTTTCATTCATGTTGGAGAATCTGTAAAAAGTGTATTGTTATTATAGCTAAACTTTGTCTTAAAGGAACAGAGTTGAATGTAAATGTCATTGTGATGAACCACCATGAGGATAAACATGTACAAGAAGCTGCTAGTAGTAATATTAAGCAATAAAATATGTTGTGGTTTCTGTTCCGCAGATGTAAGTGTCCTCCAATGTTTGACGGCCCTGAGTGCCAGCAGACTAAACACAGTTTTGGCGGTCAGGGTTACGCATGGTTCCCTCCCATAAAGCCTTGCTTCCAGAATCGCATCTCGCTGGAGTTCCTGGCTGAGACTCCTAACGGGCTGCTCCTCTACAACGGGCCGCTTGGTATCATCCAACCTGGGGAACAGGAAGACTTCATTGCCATAGGTGAGACTTCTGAGATGCTTGTTCCAATACTGGTTAATAGAACATAAAGAGGTGTTGATGATGTTTATGCATTTTTCTGCTTCTGCTTTCCTGAAGGTAGCCAAACAAACACATAAAATGCTTTTTATTTCTAAATGTTGCACTTGAGTTTGAGTGCAACCGCATCTTTAAAATACGACTAACATCAATCGTAAGTCAAACAGAGGGTTTCATGTTAAAGTGAAAACCAGTTGACACAGAAACTCAGAAACTTGTATTCTCTGAGTACAAACAATGCAGCTGTGATTTAAAAAGCAAATCTACATGCAGTTTTAGATTTAATCAGTAGCTGAAAGCAGGTTAATAAAAACATCAGAGTTAAGCTATAAAGGCTGCTGAGCTCCCATGGCCAAGTTTTTGTCGTCGAACGTAAACGGCTTCCTCATGATAAAGCATTTATGAAGTTCTACAAAAAAGTCTTCTTTAACATATCTGCAGGAGCACCTATGAAATATGAAACAATCTTTAATGCTCATAATTTGGCTTCTGGCTTAATAGTTGAAGGACTTGAATAATTAATTTTACCCCTCACTGACATTGTTTAGGGTTCCATAGAGGCTGAAACCAATCCTTCAATGAAACCCTGAAGAAACAGGTTTAATCTACTATAATAAGTCATTTGATCATGTGATTTATTTTATTTAGATTGACTGTGATAGGGACAATGCAGGTTAACATGGTAAGAAACAGATGTGCTGCTCATAGTTTATAGCTGAAATTAATTTTTAACTCCTATGAATGTTTTGGTATTTGTACTTGACTAAGTTTTAGTAGGTAAATTATTCATAAGTAAGAACAAATTGTCCAAATGTAGATTTCCAATGTGATATTTGACCATTAATTTGCTCCTGGCCATTCCACCACTGTGTTGTTTTTGATAAAAAATAGTGAGAGGTTTGTTGGCAAAACCCATTGGAAAATTAATTTGATAACTCATCAATGAAAAAACTTTGAAAACTAAGATTATTCTAAATGAATATCGGTTAAGCTAGTCAAGCTAATGCAAATGCAAGTGAATCAAGCCTGCCACAGCACATCAGCTTGAGTTACACACTAACAAATTAGCAACAACCAGGTAAGTACAACAGCAGCTTGCCTCAACGTGGATAACCCATCATCTGCAGCTTTGCACCAGCCCGATAGGAAGCTCACATGCGCTGATACGCCAATTTATTCACTGGCTACATAAAAAAGAGGAAAAAACAAGAGCCATGTGCATTATAGCAACAACAACGGTGACTGCATGAAGGAGAGAAAAGGAACTCGTGTTTACTACTTTTACTGTGAATCGTCTTTGTTCTTTTTCTTTCTCTCTTGTCTCGTCACAACTCTTTTTAATTCTTCACCTTCTTTCGTCTTTGTATGCTGTGTGGGTGGTGCCACCTTTTGAATGGGAGGTTGGTTTGTGCAGATGTGTAGTCAGTGCTCACAGCCATCGTGGTCACAAAAATTGGGCTGCACACAATCACCCATAGGCTGGAGAGGATGACGAAATTTACGTCACACAAGTCTCACACTCGAGCAGAGCAGGATGGAGCATAAATACAGCTTTTTGAAAATTCTGGTCTGAATGGGCCAACATTTGGCTAAAAGTTGAGGCATTATTCTAAGGTCTCAGCTCTATGGTAAAACACACTAATCTGACTGAGCTGACTGGAACGTGCTGCTCCTCCATCCTTTTCAACCGACATAAAGAGTATGGGAATCTGCTGCTGTAAAGTCAGCTTCTCGGTGGATGAAGAGCTTCATAAACTTGAATGTCAGCTCCCAGTGGTCCCAGTGTGTTGTTGATGGATTAGCCCACAGATGGCCTTTTGGGCATGTCTTGCATAATCTTTTGGCATTAGAATTATGTAATTATTGAAGCCAGGCTGGTGCTGCGTGCATCTGAGGGAGGAAAAAAATCAAAGACAGTTGCAGCATTGATCTCTGGGAAATGTTTTAAACTTACATGTACAATATCAGGACTGTGAGGTTAACCGGGTCACACAGCAGGGACAGCAGTTAGGAGCGTATTGAACACACCAACACACAACATTGATGAAAGGGATTTGTGCCATTGTTGACAGGAATCAGCAGCTTACACAGCAATAACAGAAGTGGTGTCAGTGCAGGTACCAACTTTTCAGAAACAAGCACCTACATTCAGGTTTTATTATTTAAATTAGTTTTCATGCTTGAATAGTATTCCCCAGCTTGTTTTGTAGATTTGTTGTGGTTTTTGTGCTTGTTTTACGTACAGTTTATGTTCAGGTCAGTGATTTTTAGTGTGAACTGGTTAATGAAAACATGATATGAAAATAAAAATTTCATCTTTCCTTTCAGAGCTGAGGAATGGTGTTCCAGCTTTGACAATAAACCACGGATCAGGAACGCTGACTCTGCAGCTTCCACCCAAATCTACCATCACCGACCGCCGCTGGCATCGTCTGGATGTCATCAGTGATGGAAAGGTGAGACAGACTGAGAGAAGAATTAAGGGATATAAAGAGAGTTTGGTTCATAAAGTAACATACACTCTTTTACTAACAGACAAATTATGTACAGTAGCTTCTGATCTAAGAAGTAGAACAAATATCGGAGCGTCTTAAACATGTATTGTTTCTTATGACCAGCAGGGGGAGACTCCTGGTTTCAAAATGAAAATACTGTATATAGAAGCGCAAAAGGGGTTAGAGTGGACAAAAATTGTACTCAAGTAAACATAGCTCTACCTTATGAAATAATTTTCTCAAGTATAAGTAAAAGCAGTCATGAAAAAAGAAAGTAATCACTGGAAAAGTTGCTGGAGCAGTGAGTAATGACTTCGTTGTCACCAATTTTAGAGGTTTCATGATGCTTTTATCATAAATTTGCTGTTTTTTGTCTTGAAGATTTATTTTTTCTCGTAAATTTGCACATTTCTTTCATGAAGTTTTAGCTTTTCTCCTAAGTCAGCAATTTTTTACTCATAATTTTAAAAGTTGTTTCTCATAAATTTGTGACTTTTTCTTATATATTCAAGACTTTATTTTTTAGAAGAAGAAGCCAACTTTATTGTCATTCAATCCATACAGCCAATAATGTACAGTAGAATGAAATTACGTTTCTCCTATCTACAATGTTAATCACATCTAGAATCAGAGGGGCTGCAGCCATACAAGGCACCACCACAAATAACTTCTCCTTGTCATGGCCGCCAATCACGGCACCTGTGCACGCACCTGCCTGTCATCTCCTGCGGCCTATTTATTCCACCAGGACCAGTGCTGAGCGCGGCGTTGTCTGATTCTCTATGCTGAATCCAGTTACGCCTGCCTCCGTGCTTCCCAGCACTCTACTCTCCAGTCATCGGCTTCCTAGCCCTGCTGAACCCCGTCCGGGCTGGTTCCACCCGGACCACCTACCAAGTAAGCCTTCACGCTTCTCATCTTGTCTGATTCCCCTGTGCACAGGCGGAGATCCGCGGTGGCGGTCCTCCATCTCCCTCCAGGCGGCAGACTCATCCTCTCACCTCAGAATCAGAATCAGAATCAGAATCAGCTTTATTGCCAAGTATATTTACAAGTAAACACACGAGGAATTTGACTTGACATTGGACGCACACGTTAGGCGCATCCAATGACGCGTCGCCATACAAGGCGCCTGTCAACAGTGGGGGTAAAGAGGGGAAGGGAGGGGGAGGAAAACACAATAGGAGAGAGAAAAAACATAGTAATCAGAATAGTGCTCGTATATGAGCCAAATTTTGACTACACAGAAAAAAACCCTCATGCACAATTAACAGGCAGACAATAGATCACACAAACAAGAGTTGAGAGAGGCAGTGTATATATGAGTCAGTATATGTGTGTCAGTTCGTGTAATGTTGTGTGCATTTGTGTAGTGTAGGTGTGACAGTTGCTAGTGAACAGCAGAGGGCGCCTCCAGGCAGTAGATAGATGTTAAAGTCATGTGACTTATAAACAAGTCCGGAGTCTGTCTCTTCGCTTGCAAATAAAGGCACATGGACTGTCCCTGAGAAGTTCATCCGCTGAAAACAGCAGCTGTCTGTCGATTGCTTGGGTTAAGAGCCGCTCCTATCACTTATCTTGCAGGAGGAATGTAAATACCGGGCACCAAAGAAGGTCAAATCTGCACAGCACTCAGAGAATAGAATTTCCTCACCCGAGCAATTCTGTGCTTCAGAATTTCCATGTGCAGGCTTAAACATTAACATACTCTGAAGAGCACTAGCGACTTCAAGATGTATTCCACCATCTGAATCTCCATTCAGTTCGCCATGCCGCCTCATGCCTCCCCAACTAGTCGAATTGGTGAAGGAGCTTGCTTGGATCCGCATTTGAACAGCTCCCATCTTCCTCAATTTTGAAACAAACACCAGGAAACTCCAGAGCCAAAAATAGAATCCTGTGTCGTAGCCAATAGATGTCTTCTGCATCTCCAGTCGAATCATACACTCAGCAGGTTCCAATTCTTGGGCTCCCCCTTGGCCCGATTCTTGTTGAAAAAATAGTGACAATAGCCCGTTTAAGCCGCTACCAAATCCATAATTTCCGTTTAGATTAAGATTCAGCAGACAAGAGCGACTAAACACAGACAAAAACGCAACATTGCAAGCTGGGATCAGAAGGGAAAAGAGAGGATTAGAAAAGGCGTCTGCTCTCTCTCGAAGCCGGAAGCGAGACCACCTCCAGCTAGCCAGCCTCCAGCGGACACTGTCTTCCTGGCTGCAGCTTCGGCGCTACCTGAGCTTCTCCAAAATCCCTTGACAGTCTGTGCTGTAACATCTATAGAGCTGCATAGGCTGAACTGTAAACCAACGGCCCTTGTCTCATTACAGGGTTGCCAGGTTGTACGGTGCTCTAACGGCCCCAGCTGTAGATTACGGATCGCACTACACTACATTACACTATACACCCTGCACTCACGCACCCACTCACTCACGTTTACAATAAAATACGTTAATTGCATTTACTCTGAGTCGTGTCTGCTCTGTGGGTCACCTGAACCATGTCAGTACGACTCCGCCCAAAGTGACCCGGCAGACAGCGCGCTAGCGCGCAGAATTAACCACCTAGAGTCTCGAGTAGATCAATTGGCGTACCAGCAGCAGGTGATGCTAACTCAGTTAGCCCGCATCACCGACCAGCTAGATCAATTGGTTAGCCCATGGGGTTTTCCCGCAGCTCCAACTAGCTCCTCTGCTCCCGCTACCTCTACCGCTAGCTCCACCGCTAGCTCTACACCTAGCCCTTCATCTCTGGGCCCCGCTTGTCGGCTCACTCCCGTCCCTACTCCCGCTCGCTTTAGAGGTGTATTGGGGGAGGCCAGGGGGTTCCTCATGCAGTGCAACATAGTGTTTCAATGGGTACCCGGGGATTTTCCCACTGACCAGAGCCGTATCGGCTACATGATCAATTTGTTAGAGGGACGGGCTTTAGCTTGGGCATACGCGATAATGGCTAGGGCTGATTATGCTTCTGTGACTTACTCACAATTTGCACAAGAATTCCAGGAGGTATTCAGTCACTCGAACCAAGAGGACATACTCACCTCTCATCTGTTAAATCTTCGGCAGGGGTCGAGGGCGGTCGCTGACTATGCCGTGGACTTCCGGGTCGTGGCTACGGAGGTCGGGTGGGAGGATGCCTCTCTGAGTAGTATATTCATTAGGAGTTTGAGCCCTAGCCTGCGGGACGAGCTGGCCCGTCTGGAGAAACTCTCTACGCTGCATGAGTGTATCTTCCTGGCTATTAGCATTGATAACCGTCTGAGGGAGCGGGCGGCTGAGCGCAGAAACTTCCGGCCGCTCGGGTAGCATGTCGCGCCGCTCCCTCCAGCCCCCCCTGCTGGCCCTCCCGTCAGCTGACATCCCGGAGGACCAAGAGCCTATGATTATGGGTGGTTCAAAGCTTCTTGTCGCGGAGAGACAGCGCCGCCGAGAGTTGGGGTTGTGCGTCTATTGTGGGAGCAAGGAGCATGACCTTGACTCCTGTCCCAAGCAGCCAAAAGGGGGAGTCTGTGCGTTGCAGTAGGGGGTTTCACGGACATAACCCGCAATAATCCCCTCACCCGTTTTTTGATTCCTATTAGGTTTTGTTTTGGTCATAAGGAACACAACACACATGCACTCATTGACTCAGGGGCCGAGCAGAGCTTTATTTCTAGTAGCCTGGCAACCCGTCTGGGTCTCCCTGTGCAGCCGTTGAAGACTCCTCTCAACCTCATAGCCCTGTCTAAAGCCTCTCTTGCCACTGTCACTCATCGGGTTACCTCGGTGCCAGTTATCATTTCAGGCAGCCATCGGGAGGAGTTGGATCTGTATGTCCTGCTGGTGTTATCCTCTCCGGTCATCCTGGGCTATCCTTGGCTGCGCCTGCATAACCCGTCAATTGACTGGCGTTCGGGGAGTGTGGTTTCGTGGAGCCCCTTCTGCCTAAGTGCCTGTTTGCAGTCTGCTGCATGCTCGCCTGCCACGCCTCTGGGTGTCCCTGCCTCTCCCCCTCCCGACCTTTTGAAAGTGCCACCGGAATATCATGACCTTGGAGCCGTTTTCAGCAAATCCCAGGCCCTTTCCCTCCCCCCTCACCAGCCGTATGACTGTGCAATTAATCTTCGGGCCAGCGCTCCGCTGCCATCTAGCAGACTTTACAATCTGTCTGCTCCGGAACGCGCGGCCATGGACTCGTATATTAAGGAGTCACTAAACTCAGGCATAATTAGACCTTCATCTTCGGCGGTGGGGGCGGGCTTCTTTTTTGTGGGAAAGAAGGACGGCTCTCTCAGGCCCTGTATTGATTTCCAGGAGCTTAATAACATCACCATCAAGGATAAGTACACCCTCCCTCTTATCAACTCAGCGTTCGATTCCCTCCAGGGGGCCTGCTGCTTTACAAAGTTAGACCTGCGCAACGCCTATCACCTGGTGCGGATATGGGAGGGGGATGAGTGGAAAACGGCCTTCAGGACCCCTAGCGGGCATTTCGAATACCTGGTTATGCCGTTCGGGCTGACCAATGCCCCGGCCGTTTTCCAACGCCTTATTAATGATGTTCTGAGAGATTTTCTGGGCACTTTTGTCTTCGTTTACCTTAACGATATCCTCATTTTTTCTCAGTCCATGGAGGAATCCAGTTACGCCTGCCTCCGTGCTTCCCAGCACTCTACTCTCCAGTCATCGGCTTCCTAGCCCTGCTGAACCCCATCCGGGCTGGTTCCACCCGGACCACCTACCAAGTAAGCCTTCACGCTTCTCATCTTGTCTGATTCCCCTGTGCACAGGCGGAGATCCGTGGCGGCGGTCCTCCATCTCCCTCCAGGCGGCGGACTCATCCTCTCACCTCCAGCTAGCCAGCCTCCAGCAGACACTGTCTTCCTGGCTGCAGCTTTGGCGCTACCTGAGCTTCTCCAACATCCCTTGACAGTCAGTGCTGTAACATCTATAGAGCTGCATAGGCTGAACTGTAAACCAACGGCCCTTGTCTCATTACAGGGTTGCCAGGTTGTACGGTGCTCTGCCGACCCCAGCTGTACATTACGGATCGCACTACACTACATTACACTATATACCCCGCACTCACGCACCCACTCACTCACGTTTACAATAAAATACATTAATTGCATTTACTCTGAGTCGTGTCTGCTCTGTGGGTCACCTGAACCATGTCACTCCTTCCCCCATTCTGTTATGCTGAGCACCAAGCTAGAAGGAGGGAAGTACCATTTTTATATGATCTTTGGTATGATCCAACTGGGGCTTGAACCCACAACCTCTGCTGTAGGGCAGGTTGTAGTCAGTGAAATCAAAAGTTAATCAAAGAGTAAAACCAAATATCCTCTTGTGTAAAAGTAGTGTTTGTCTTCATGAATGTACTCAAATAAGAGTAAAAAGTAATAAAACAATTCAGTAATGTACAATTGTGTGTGAAAAAGTTACTTTAGCAACATGTATTTGAGTAAAGTTACTACCCACCTTTTAGAAGTGTATAATAAAATCAACTTAATGAATTTATGGTCACACTATCCAGTTTCAGGTCTCATTGTGGTGTTCATTATCACATCATCTCCCCACCAAAATGGAAAACAAAACTGAGTATGCACCCCTCCATGGGGAATTAGTCAGTGATGCAGTTCATGACACCGTGATCTAAAGCCTCCCACTCCTTCCACTGAGCCAAAGAGGAATTCATGGGTCATGGGTTCTAATCCCAGCTTCTGCCTGCTTGTGTGCGAAAGAGACCGTGTAAGTGTCGGTCTCCCTTGCCAGTTGGTAAGGGTGACAGTGAATTGGGCCACTTTGGCGTGGGGTCGAGGTGGACTTGGTGTTCCCGGGCTGGGAGAAAGGCGGTTCTGACCTTGGCCCAGAAAGTGGCCTAGAAAGTGGGTTGTAACAGAAATGGGGGCTCGTCTGGGATTGGACACCTGCACCGCTTTCTTAAGGGGTTAAGGTGTTACTCACCCTTCCATGGGGAATTGGTCAGTGGTGCAGTTCATGACACCGTCAGGGTACACCTCCACTCCTAGCCAAGGTGCTACAGGGGAATTCCTCTACTAGCACAGGGCTAGTAGTGGAGGTGTACCTTCAGGTGTCAGGAACTGCACCACTGACCAATTCCTTATGGAGGGGGATTCATAACATTACTAAACAATAAAATGTGTCTTTCTTTTTATACCCTGTCAGTGATTCTACCTCAAAATTTCTGAATATTCACAGGTGACTGCAGTTTCAATATTTGCTACTTGTATCTCTCTAGCTGTATCTTATCCAGACATGTTTAAGTCACAGTCGGGGAGATTTTAAGGTAGGAATTTAGTAATAGACAAATGAAGAAAAGGTGAGTAGCATGAAGTGCCCTTTATTCTGTGAGATTATAATGAACGTCTCATTTCGTCTTTCTTCAGGCTGTCCAGCTGATCCTGGACCAGTGTGGAGGGGTGGCGGTGAATGAGTTTGAAGGTGTTGGAGGAGAGACTCAAGAGTCCAGCTGCAGAACAGCAGGAGAAACACCTGGAAACCAGAAGTAAGAAGAATGAGCTCTAAACATCTATGCTTCTGCTCACATTTAGTATATAACTATGTCAGTACTATTTTAAACTTTAATCTGAAATGTTACATTTCTAATCTTCCATCTCACTCTGTTATTGTGATGTTTTTTTTCTCTTTTTGCTATTTCTTTTTTTTTCACATTTTTCTGTTATTCCTGTTTTTTTCTTTCCTGAAATAATTTAGTTGTTTCCCCATTGTGTTATATATAACCTACTGTTTCTCCTCCTCGTCCTCCACAGGTATCTGAATGTGGTCCAGCCACTTCAGCTGGGTGGGATAAAAGAAATATCTCCTCACAGACGTTACCACAGTTTCACGGGCTGCATCCGCAACCTTGTAGTCGATAGTCAGGTAACTCTACTGTGTTTGTGTACAGAATTATTACTACTAAATCACCTTTACCAGGGTTATTGTTTGAACTTGACTGTAGGGCTGCAGCTTACAATGATTTTGGTAGTCAACTAATCTAACGACTTTTTTTTCTTCGATTAGTTGACTAATCGTGATGATTTCTCTCATGTCCGCCATCTCTGCTTCCCGTTGGTGCAGCTCCTGTTGGGGGCTCCAGGTCATGTTTAACCTCACCTGTTTAAGCCTGCACACCGTGAATATCACTTTGTTGTCAGTCCCTGCCTTAATATAATGTAGCCTATTATAAAAAGTTCCCATAGATAAATAAAATAATGACCCATCAAACATGAGTTGGAAACTTGAAATTGACAACTTAATCAGAAGTGTTTGTAGCAACACAATTAAATAACATGTTAAAGTTCAGTCTTTTAACCCCCAAAATAAAGTGCAAAAACTAAAATAGCAGCCTCCGCTACTCCATAAAGGGCTGTTGTAACTCTGCATGTTCAAAACAAACTAGTAATCAACTCCATTAAAGTAAAAAAAATAAGCTAGCCAATCCTGTTTGAAACCTTGCAGGATCTAGAAGTTTAAAAGTTTAATTAGGCTTCAGATGAAAATTAAAATGACTTCTTCCAGTCCAAAATAAATTTACAAACACTTTAAATATCAGTGCAGGAATGTGAGCCTTCACTACACATACAGTGAAATATTTAAGCTGTTTTTGTAATTTGTTTGTGATGACTATGGTTATCTTTTTTAATTAAATTACAAATCATGGTTTTCTATTTAACTAAGATGCACTAATACTCAGACTGAGGTCTGATATTACCGCGACAATAATAGAGAATATGAAAAAGAGTAAGCTGCTCCTATAATTCACTCATTTAGTGCAGTTAACACGTTACCCAGCATAACTGAAGCAGTTCAGCCATCAGCAACCATCATCCAAGAGATTGTCTGACAGCAGGTAAACTAAACAGCACACACTAATAGTGTGGTCAGTTTTCTAAAGCTGGGAGTTGCTTACTGAAAATAAGAAGGGCTAACTTTACTCACTAACCTTACCGGCGCAGTGTTTAGAAGTGGCCCAGAGCACTACGGAGGTCCACTGACAGGTGGCCAGAGACAGTGGGAGCGGAGAGGAGGAGGGACGGCTGCAGCACTGTAGTGCAGCTGATATGACAACTCTGCTTTACAGTCTACATTTAACTTGTTTCATTTATTAAGGTCCTCCCATACTTTGGCCTTCTCCATGATTTTCTCTCCGTGTTGGCATGTGCGCGTTCGGACATGAGTTAAGCAGAGATAGGTAAAGTAGCCAGAAATTATTCTCATGGAAAGAAGCTTTACCTTTATGATATTAATTACGTTAAGCAAGAGTAGTCACCAAAAAAAGTAAGAAAAATAGTAAGAAAGCATCTGCTAAAATAGCTACTAACAGTATTACTCAGTAAAAAACTTTATTCTTGCCAGTTTGGGAGACTTTTTTCTCTCATAAATTTGTCACTTTTTGCTCATAACTTTTAACTTGTAAATTTAAAACTATTTACATGCACATTTGCAATTTTTTTTACGCTTTTTCTGATAAATGTATGACTTATTTTTTTACATTTGAGACTTCATTCCTATAAATTAATTTTTCTCAAATTAAGAGTTTTTCTTGTAATTTTTTGATTGATTTTTAGCTCATTCTGGCAAAATCAAAAGTAGCTAATGTGATGACGTGCTGTCTGTCTGTTGTCAGTGTCATGAATCGCCCGTTTCACGGGCGAAAGTAGGACACCAAACGCTCTCTGTGTTTTCGCACATTGATTAACATAAAAACAGACAAGAATGTTAACATACAAAAACTAAATAATGAAGTGCAAGGCGTAACAAACAAGAACAAACGTGGTAGATGCTGGAGGAGAGCGGGGCTCAACATCCAGGGAGACGGAAGCCAGGGGACGCCTGGCCAAGGGCGGAATCCAGCCGGAGCTCTCCCAAAGGCAGCGAGGCTCACGGCTGGAAATAGGGGGAAAACATACCTGGACTGAGCTGTCCAACTCTCCTCAACAGTGGGACCCAAAACACTCAGGCAACAGCTCCTGAGGACGGGTACACATGGTAGAAGGACACGACAAATCACAGAGGTTTGCCGTGACCTTATATGCAGTACATAATCAGTGACAGGTGTGTCTACATGAGTGGAGAAAATAACAGAAAGAATAACAGGTGTGCAGCTCCAACCAGTCTGACAGCCGGAAGCTGCACAGCGCTGTCAAAATAAAACATAACCGGAAACTATAACAATACAAACACAACAGAACACAAAATGTACATAATAATACTACAGATACAAAAAGACAAGAATTAAACAGGAACCAAACACAGCAGACAGAAAAACACTAAACTAGACAGGAAACTGGACACTGCGCCCACCCATGCCCCAGGATCATGACGGTGCCCCCTCCCTTCAAGGGGTGGGGCAACATCACAAGAGAAAAAAAAAGAACCACCCCCACACAGAAGATCCTCCCAACAAGAAAAACAACCCACCCGGGGGGGAGGAGGGGGAACCCAGGCACAGAGGGACCAAGACAAAACAAACAAAACAAATCCCAAAAAGAAAACACTCATGACCCACATACTGTCCAACAGGTGGTCTCCCGGAACTCAAGCCCGACTGATTAATGGACGAAGCAGTTCAGGCAGCCTTCCTGAGTCCCAAGACCACTGGTGTCTGTGCTGGAACACATCAGGTGGGCCCCCATATTCCAAAATCACCCGAGCAGGAGGGGCAGACCATCAGGCGGCCTCCTGGCATCCCTAAGCCGGCGAGCCACAGCACACAACATGCCCCCCTTCCCGGGGGTCAACAGCCGGGCTAAGTGGCCCCCACAGAGTGCAGGAGCTGGGAGATGGCATCTTCCTGAGATGGGCAGCCGATCAGCGGGAACCTCCCACAATGCCCGACGACCCCTGCCGGTCTCTGACGAAGGCGAGGGATCTAAGGTGACCTCAGGTGAAGGCGTGGCACCCGCGGTGGCCCCGGGTTGGGGCATGGCACCCATGGTAACTCTGGACTGGAGCATGGTACCCATGATGACCAGACTGACCCATGAGAGCACCAGGGCAAGAAGGCGGTCACCCTAGGCTGAGGCGCTGCACCCACAGTGGCCCCGGATTGGGGCGTAGCTGCACTCATGGAGACCCCGGATGGAGGCGGAGCAGCACCCACGGAGACCTCAGACGGAGGGGGAGCAACACCCATGGAGACCTCGGACGGAGACGGTGCAGCACCCACGGAGACCTCGTATGGAGGCGGAGCAGCACCCGCGGAGGCCTCGGATGGAGGGGGAGCAGCACCCACGGAGACCTCAGGAGAAGACTCAAACACACAGACAACCACCGGGTCAGAGTCACCAGCAGCAGTGGAGCACGGCGAGGAGAGCTCAGGCGCAGCTGACTGCTGCACCTGGACCTCCCCACCAAGAGCCAGGCAAGATCTCTCTAGGACAGAGAAAGTGAAAACAAAAAAGAACACTTGCCTGAGCTCGAGCTCCACTGCCCTCCATAACTCCGGCGATCCTGGCTGGGATGTCTCGGCTCTCCCCTCCTGAGTATCCACACCCTTCACGGCCACCTCATACGGGGGGCGGGGGTCTCGTTCCTCTTCGTCTGGACGTCCACTCCGGACACGACCACCTCAGACGGGGAGGAAAGAAAAACACCGGAACAAAGTTGCCGGCAGTGGTGGAGCTCGGCAAAGAGAATCCAGAAGCAGAGGACATCTGCAGCCAGTTCTCCTCACCACGAGCCAGAGAAGAGTTCTGTAGAACTGTGTGTATTAGAACAGAACAGAGTACTTGCCTGGACTCGAGCTCCACCGCCACCCAAGACTCCGGCAACTCTGCTATGACGACCCCAGCAGCAGGCATGATGGTATATACAGCCAAACAGCCTCCAGGCTTGGTGCCCCCCGCTGGTGGACCTTCTGACGGGCTGGCTGATGCTGGAGGTGACCTCACCGACGGTGCCGGGTTTTGTGCCGCTGAATCCAGGGGACACACGACTGTCGGCTCAGGATTCAGAGCACGGGTGGCGCTTCCCTCCCGTCCCAGACGTGGCCACAGGGCTGGAACAGGAACTCCCAGGGGTGCTGGTTTCTCTGCCGTCTGGCGGCTCCTTCCCAGGAGTGACAGACTCCTGAAGGTGACAAAAGAACACACGGGAGAGGTAGGCGAGGGTGAGTCAACAGCAGCAGCTGGTGCGGACTCTGCTAAACTTGGCTGCTGTAGCTGAGCCTCATCACCGGGAATAAGGCAAGGTATATCATTATGAGAGAAAAGGGAATGACAACCCACCTACCTTATTTCCCAGCGCCTGATGGTTCCTGCTGCTGCGGCGGGACCTGACGAGGATCCTCTGTCAATCTCTGACGATGTCTGGGAAGGGGTCAGAGGCCTGGGTCTCTGGCGGCGGATGCGGGACGCCGGAGTTTGGGGCTGGCAAGGAGCCGGTAGCGCTGCAATCTGGGAACGCCCTCTCGCTGGTCCGGACCTCAATTCACGGGCTGAGCCACTGCCGCGATACTCCCGCTGCAGATCCTCCACCAAAAACACTCTCTTCCTTACTTTGGCATGCAGCACAAGCCAGGGGTGACGCTGCATGGCCGCCTCTGCCAGACTTAAGTTTCTCAAAGCGTCTTTTGAGGTGGAAGATGCACACGTGTCGGCGATGAGTCCATCCACTTCCTGGAGCGCAGCACAGAGCTCCCACCCCCAAGCTCCCACCCCCAAGCTCCATGAAAACTGTCTTTCACCTGCTAACATCTCAGCAGGCAAAGGATGTCAAGAGAAAAAAGAAAAAGTAATCACGGCAAAAAGAAAAAATTGCAAAACTCACAGAGGATGGTGTCCAAGTGGTTGTGTTCTTCTGTCATGAGTCGCCCGTTTCACGGGCAAAAGTAGGACACCAAACACTCTCTGTGAGTTTGCACATTTATTAACAAAAAAACAGACAAGAACGTTAACATACAAAAACTAAATAATGAAGTGCAAGGCATAACAAACAAGAACAAGCGTGGCAGATGCTGGAGGAGAGCGGGGCTCAACGTCCAGTGAGACGGAAGCCAGGGGACGCCTGGCCAAGGACGGAGTCCAGCTAGAGCTCTCCCAAAGGCAGCGGGGCTCACGACTGGAAATAGGGGGAAAACATACCTGAACGGAGTTCTCCAACTCTCCTCGACAGTGGGACCCAAAACACTCAGGCAACAGCTCCTGAGGGTGGGTACACATGGTAGAAGGACACGACAAACCACAGGGGTGCCCTTATATGCAGTACATAATCAGTGAAAGGTGTGGCTACATGAGTGGAGAAAATAACAGAAAGAATAACAGGTGTGCAGCTCCAACCTGTCTGACAGCCGGAAGCTGCACAGCGCTGTCAAAATAAAACATAACCAGAAACCATAACGATACAAACACAACAGAACCCCAAAATGTACATAATAATACTAGATACAAAAAGACAAGAATTAAACAGGAACCAAACACAGCAGACAGAAAAACACCAAACTAGACAGGAAGCGGCACGGCACCCACTCGTGCCCCAGGAGCATTACAGTCTGTCTGTCCACATTACACGGAAATCGTTACTCCTCCTAGGCATTTGTCCTGATGCTCACCAAACTCACTCACAATGATTCTCAGGTGGGTCTGCATTCAGGTTCAGCTCAAGGTCAAACTCAGGGTCAACAGTCTGGAGATCTGAGCACTCCCAGGGTGATTTTGTCAGGCGGAAATGAGCTAAGTTTAATGTTTTGTTTTTGTTTTTTTTTTTGTTTTTTTTTTGTTACTTATTTGTACCCGTAGGTAGACTTGGTTTGCAGTCTGGTGACAAGCCACCGGCTGCTGGTCGCTGCGTGCGCGAGCGCCCTAAACCTACATGTTTTTGGTGTGCGGGAGGAAACCGGAGAAATCCCGGAGTAAACCCGCGCAACACGGGGAGAACATGCAAACTCCACACAGCTCACTGTTGGTCGGGGGCTGGGATCGAACCCACGATCTCATGATCCCCGCGGTCCCCCGGCCGAGGGTAAAACTGTGCTGCCACAGTGCTAAACCACTGCGCCACCGTGCAGCCTATGTATTTGAAAGGGACAATACATACTAATGAACATCAATACAAATGTAAGTATGCCAGATTTAGCAATACTGCTAATTTGCATCTGTAGTCCCCCGGCAGGTCACAAAAACACACAAACAAATAATTATACTGGAGAAGAACAACTGCAATAAAACTGTGTATGTTGGATATGCTAAAGTTCAAGGTTTAAAGTGTTACAAAACAAGACATTTAAATGTCACACAAGTGAAGTACTGTGTATGCGTACACATGCACATGCGCCCAGGCACCTCCCAGCAACAAGAGACAGCAACAACAGAGGTGGGGCATATGTGTGTGACACACAGGCGCATATGCATACAGTTTTTTTGGGTACAGTTTTGTTTTTTTAAAAGCCAATTTTTACAATGTGTCTTAAAAGTGTTTAGTGTGGTACATTTTCTGATTCTAGGTGGTATATTATTCCAGATCTTGGTGCTCCTCATTGATAGCACAGATTGAGCAAATGTGGTGTGCCTGTAGGGGAGCTCACAGGCTCCTCTAGTGATTGCTCTGGTGGTTGTACCGGTGACAGTTCTCAGTTTAACATATTCTCCCTGGGAAGTGGTGCATAGCCATTTAATATTTTATAAATTGAACAGGAAAATTTGAGAGTTTTATAATTTTCAAAAGACAGAAGATTTTATTTCTTGTAAATGTGACAGCAATGATATGTGGGATCTTTCTTGTCAAGGATTTTTATGGCTTTTTTTGTATAATGATTCAACGGGTTTTGTTATGACCCCTTGTGCACCATTATGCAGCGCACGGAGGGAGGAATGGAAACCCATGAGCAGAAGTAGTTTCATGCACTTTATTGAACATAAACCCAAACTTTGTCCAGCAAACAGTCACGATAATAAACAGAGCGTTGATATAATTGCAGTAGAGGCCACCAGGAAAACAGGGACGCCACCCGGCCACTCTGCAGCCTGAGGGAGAGGAATGCCTAGTGCCGCAGAACAGCTGTCCGCACAAGGAGAAAGACAAACATCAACTTATGAGCTGGAGCTATCCAAGGTGGTCCATGCTGTCCGGTGGATGAGGGCAAGGCAGGAACAGCCGCTAACACCAAATAACCAACAACAGTCTAGTAGCATTAGAGAAGACCAAGCTAGTCAGGCTGAAAGTGAACGTAGGGGTTGAAGGCTTGCATACACAGAGGAAAACGCTACTGTGTATAATGCGCAATGGTCCGGCGATCTCTTCCCACTCAAACAGAGCTTAAATAATAATAATACTAATGAGGGAAGTGACCGCCGGTGTGGAAAAGCTTGGGCTGGACCAAACAGAACACAGGTGTGCATAAGTGAGTGTCAAAGCATGTGAATGGAAATGAATGAAGGCGTGTGTGTGTGTGTGTGTGTGTGTGTGTGTGTGTGTGTGTGTGTGTGTGTGTGTGTGTGTGTGTGTGTGTGTGTGTGTGTGTACGTGCGTAAGGGAGACACCAATAACAAGGAACAGCTGGCGATACTGACAGGAGGAGGGGGCGTGGCCGAGCTGTCAGGGAGCGGAGGACCCAAAGGGCTCCCTGAAGCGCCTGACAGAAAATAAACAGTGAAACGACAAAATAGCTACAGTATCAGAACTGGGTTTGAGACCACGAAACCCAGGTTCATGACAGAGCCCCTCTTCCCTCTAGGGGTGGATTCTAGACACCCAAGTGCCGCCAGAAGAAGAAAAAAACACAGAAAACATAATAAGGAACATCCCCCCCCTCCCAGAGGCAAACCACAACCCAGGGTGGGAGGTGGGGAAAAACAGGTTCAGAGGGAAGCAACAAATAAATAGTACAAAAACAATATATAACTAAAGTGAGGTGAACTCCCTCCCCGCCCCAACCTAGGACAACCCCCACTGCCTAGGAGTCCAAAGTTCAGGGGGCCGACCAGAGTCCCAAGCCCCAGGGGCGACGGAAAGAGGCCCATCAGGTGGTCTATCCAGGTCCAAGATCAGTCGGACCGCCCGGGAGAGCAGGTCAGGTGGCCGGCCAGAGAAAAAGGGCCACCTTACCCCACGACACAGTTTGTCGGGCGGACGGGCTGGGTTCTTGAGCCACCATCTCAGAGGCAGCGGCCCGGGAGGCGGTCTCCCAACGGATAGGGTCAATCAAAGAGGAAACCAAGGAAGGAGAGCCCCGACATCATAAGTAAGAGACGAGGAAGGAGCCCTCTGCGGCTCTGAGCTGGGGGACAGTAGCACCCGCGATGGTTCTGGTCCGGGACAGAGTTGCACCCGCAGTGGCTCCTGGCCGGAGCTTAGTAACACCCACGGTGGACTCTGGCTGGAGCACCGCTGCACCCGTGGTGGACTCCGGCTGGAGCACCGTTGCACCTGTGGTGGTCCCCATCGGGGACCTCATTGCTCCCACAGTGGCCCCCCAGCGAGGGAGGTAGGATTCTTCACGTGCCCTGGCGCTGAACCCAGATCCTCGGCGGCCTCTGGAGGGATTGGCTACTCTCCGGCAACCCTGACAAGGAGCTCTGAAACCAGAGGGAGAGAGAAAAAGACCAAGTCAGGGGCGCTGACAGCGGCAGAGCCCAGTGAGGTGGGCCTGAGAGCTGCTGCGAGCTGCCCCTGGCCCTCCTCACCATGAGTCAAGCAGTGTGACTTCAACATAGTAATTGGAGACATTATGGAGCACACTTGCCTGAACTCGGGCTCCACCACCATCCAGGACTCTGGCGATCTAGGGTGCACTGGTTCCTTTTGATCCGCGAGGTGCTGTACCCACATCGACCTCTACCAGGGCAGCTGGGCTCACGTCGTCATCACCAGCAGACACCCCAGGTTGCAGCGGCTCCTCTCCGGCGACCCTAAGTAGGAGCTCAGAGAAGACGAGAGAGGAAAGGCAGTTAGGGTCGCCGGCAGTGGCGGAGCCCTGCAAGGGGAGTCCGGATGCAGCTGAGGGCTGCACCCAACCCTCTTCTCCAAGAGCCAGGCAAGATCTCTCAGAAACTGGCAAGAGAAGTGCGGGAGAGATTGCTTGCCTATACTTAAGCTCCACTGCCGTCCAGGACTCCAACGATGCAGATGACAATGTCTGGGGCCCAGTCGGCTCGAGGTCTGGTCCGGAGGGTGACTCTGCTGTAGCGGCCCCCGCAGCTGGCGTGACGGTGGTTGCAGTCACAATGCCCCCGTGCACCATCTCCCACGTAATCGTCTTATCTGGCGTGGCGGCCGGGGATTGCTTCACCACTGGCCCAGGAGCTGGATTCTCCAGGGCCTTAGGTTCCTCCCCCCTCGTGTGGCCTGGTTCAGGAGCCGGCGACCTCATAGGGGCACACATAGAGGGTTTGGAGAGGTCAAGTAAAGAGCTACTACATGCCACTAGAGCGGAGCACTCAGGGGACTGCAAACCCTGAGTCTCCTGGCCAGGGGACAGGCAAAATTGTTCATCAAAAGTGGAAGTCAAATGAGGAAGAACTTGCCTGTTCTCCTGGCTCTGGATGTCCCCAGCGGCCTCTGAGGCTTCTCCTCTCCTCTCAGCGCATTCCTCCTCCATCCAACAGTCGATCAGGGTGAGCAATGCCAGTCTCTCCTCTTCCGTCATCAAACCTGTGGATTGGGCGGGCCCCGACCCGGAGGATGAAGCAGATTCGGCCAGCGGAGCGCGTCTCCATTTCTTCCTCTCGCGGTGCTCCTTCTTGATCTGGCGGTCAATCTGGGCTAACAGGACCTGTCTCTCCTCCTCCATCATAATATCAGTGGATGGAGCGTGCTCAGGTTCGAGGGATGGCGCAGGAGTGGGAGAGCCGCGGGAGGAGGGCGTCTTCCTCTGTCTGGAGCGCTTCTTCCAGCGGGAGGATGGCTCCAATATCGGGGAGGCCCACTCCGACTCCTCATCTTGCTGGGGGAAGAGGACGGAGAGGATGTCATCCACCCTCAGAACTAGCCAGAGGTCGGGATGACACCGCATGATGTCTTCCACGGTGAGCCGCACCAGCCAAATGTCTTTAGGAGACTGCGGCCACTGAGCAGAAAAGAGCGCCTGCTCCAGGACGTCCTGCGCTCTCAGCTCCTCGTCCGTCCAGACCACCATGGTGTAGCTCGGAGTGGAAAAAGGAAAAAGGGAGAAAAGGAAAAGAAAAAATGCATGACTACTCTGCTGGGTTTTTCTTTTACGGCCGGAGCATTCTGTTATGACCCCTCATGCACCATTACACAGTGCACAGAGAGAGGAATGGAAACCCATGTGCAGAAGTAGTTTTGTGCACTTTATTGAACATAAACCCAAACTTTGTCCAGCAAACAGTCATGATAATAAACAGAGGGTTGATATAATTGCAATAGAGGCCACCAGGAGAACAGGGATGCCACCCGGACGCTCTCACTCTCTCACTTAAATTCCTCAACTAGTTGCAGCTCCTCCCCTTTTAAGAAAATGTCCGAGTTTGTAATATTTGATTGTTGTTTGGTGAACATCACACAAACAGTTTTTTTAGTGTTTAGTAGGAGACATGAGTTATTCAGCCAGTCTTGGATTTGGGTCATCGCTGTTGTAAGAATACAGGAGGCTTCTTGGGTGTTTTTTGCAGTTGTGAATATTACCGTGTCATTTGCATTCATTTGTATATGAATGTTTCTGCATACATTTGGTAGATCATTTATGTATAGGGAAATTAATATTGGTTCAAGTATGGAGCCTTGTGGGACACCCATTTGACATTTCAAATATGGTGATTTGACAGTGTTGACCATTACACATTGCTGTCTGTCGGTTAGATAGGATTTCATCCATTTGATAGCATGTTCTGAAAAGTTAAACTGTGTAAGTTTGGTTAAAAGGATGTTGTGGTCAACAGGAGTTGAGAGTAGCTTCCCATCTACTTTCTTCTTATAAATTTTCATCTCTTTCTTGTTCCTTTGCAATTGGGCCGGAATAGAAGAACACTGATTTTAATTGAGTAAAATCATAAATTCATTAAAATGATAATTAAATATACAGTCATTTCAGACTAGAACAAGGTATCCTAGTATAAACAACCACATTTCTACCCTGTATTCAAATCAAGGAAATCAAAAATAACTTTGGGTACGATGAATTGTACTTGAGTACAATTTAAGGGTTTTATTCATAAATGTACTCAAGTGAGAGTGTAAAGAAACAGAAAATTAAAAAAAAAAAACTAGAATTGCACTCAACAGAGATGCAGACCAACACCTTTTGTAGCCCCAGTTCCCCACCACACATACTTATTATTTTTAAAAACTGAAGTAACTATGGACCAAAATGGATTTTGACCTTTTATGACCCTGTGGCCTTGATGTTTGACTTCAAAAGTATAGCCATGGGTGCTAGTCCCAAGGTCAATCTATGTACCAAGTTTAGTTTGGTCATCCTTTCTCAAGTTACAGTCCGGACAGACAAACGGACAAACACACAGACGGCAGTGAAGAAAAAAAATTCACTACGTTACAATTTTGTAGAAGTTACTTGAGTACTTTGTACTTAAGTAACTGTAACTAGTTTCTACTCACCTCTGGAATTAATCAATCAATCAATCAAACTTTATTTGTATAGCACTTTTAAAACATTAGATGCTGCTCAAAGTGCTTTACATAGATAAAAATAATAGACACATTTAATTACATATTTTACATGATACAGCCCCACCCCTTCCAACCCTCCCATAAACATACCCACAAACACAACACACACAGGCACATACAGTACATCACCCCCTACTTCTCTTACACACATATAAAATAAAAGAGACATTGCTTGGCACTGAGGCACCACGTGAAGGAGCAGCCATCCTGTGGAGCCCCCCATGCCGGGACACCATACAGCCAGTCACCACAGAAGGCGCCACAAGGGCCGCCCCAACCAGGACAGGCCGGGGCCCACACTACAGCTGTAGGCAGTGGTATAAAGCCCCCACCCACCCAAGCTAGAGCGACCCACGAGACCAACACCCTTGCAGATGGGCCAGGCAGCATCCAGCATGAGAGGCCCCACAGAGGAAACACTGGAGCTAAAACACATAAATACAAAATAAAACTAAGAACACAAAGAACAAAGGGAACTAAAGACCCATACTTAGAAACTGAGCTAAGAACACATCAAAATAAGAAAATCTAAAAGCAAATGGAGCTAAGAAGAATGTCAATGGAACATAAACGACTACTTCAGTAATAGTTAAACGGTTTGTTAAAAGCCAAAATTTAAAAAGGTACAAAAAGAACTAAGAACACATAAAAACAGGAACTAAAAACCCATACTTAAAAAAAAAAACTGAACTAAGCACATCAATAAGAAGATGAGAAAATCTAAGAACAAATGGCACCAAAAAGAACATAAAACAATGGAACATAAAAGGAGAACTAAATCAGTTTTTATAGTCCTCTGTTATAATGAAAACATGAGTGTGTGTATGTTTTCTTCCTAGAACTCATTGGCATTTTCTGTGTTTTTCTTGCTTTTCAATGCAGTTTAATGTCAGTAGGACTGTGTGCATGTGTTTCCTGTAGATCGCTCGATCCTCAGTGGTGGGTTTGTGTTTGTGTGTGTCCATCTGCCCATGTGCCCCGCAGAGGCGTTGGTCGGAGTTTCACACATCAGCCGTGGCCATCATAAATCCAAAATGTAAAATAAATGAAAAGAGGCTCGTGAAACTGGTGAGGATGAAGGCAGCTGCTGTGGTTGCTCTGCTGCTCAGTGGAAACCTCGGCAACCTTCCACAGTTTGCAAAATATTCCCCAGGAAAGGTTTCATCCAGCTTTTAGTCCAGAAGATGTGGAAGACTGTTAGCATTGGTCCATGATTGCAGAAACTCATAGTACCCCTTGCGTTTTGAGGTTGTTTCCCCATAGTGGTTGAGATTTTCTCTTTGCATTTTAACCAGATCACAACAGGTTGAAAGTTCAAGTGATGATTCTTAGAGATGCCTTTGCTGTCAGTGGGGATTTCTGTAAAAATGTGCATGAAAAATGAGTGGATCTGAGCAATACTTGTATTCATATGGTACTTTTTCTAGTCTTACTGACCACACAGACTTTTATTAATAGCCACAATCAACAATAGCTTCAAAATAAAAATGTAACAGTAGAATTGTTAAAACAGAAAACCCTTTGAATTTGATAGCTCAGCTTCCACATCACCAAATTTTTATGACAAAGAAAGCTGCTTTCCTCACCCACAACTATAATCTCCCCTTACATCCTTTCCTTTGCTCTCTACCCACAGCTGGTTTCTCGATTCCTTTAGGAAAATTCCTGACACGTTTTAGAGTTCATGCTTTAAGGTGAATTGACAAACCACACAACGCAGCCACAGTGTAGCTGCCATCTGAAAACAATGTGTATGCTAAGAGGTTTAGTATGCATCAGATGCAGTCTAGTTGCATTTCAGAATCAAAGGAGAAAACTGTAGAATTTTAAAAAATGGAGAAAAGAATCCTCTGATTTAGCAGTCGCTGCAAGGAAAACCTGGATCACATTCTTGCAGGCAGACAGTATTTTTTGTCCCAGCATGTCTTCAGAGCGTATGCAAAGAAATTCCACTGTAAGCATCTTTTACATTTAAAAGAGAAGAATCGTAGCTTTAAGGATTTTAGGAATTGTTTCACTGACATTGTGTCTTCCTAAATCCTTCAGATGTACGATCTGGCCTCTCCGGGGGAGAGTGTGGACAGTGCTCCAGGATGCAGGCTAACGGATGGCGTGTGTGTGACGGCAGCCGGTCCCTCCTGTGGGGTTCACGCCTCCTGCCTCGCTGAGTGGGGCTCATTCAGCTGCGAGTGCCACCCAGGATACACCGGACACAAGTGTGACAGAGGTGAGCAACGGGGACTGTATGCGTGTAGTAGTGCTGCAACGATTAGTCGACTAATCGACTAGTCGATCGTCAGAAAATTAATCGACAACTAATATGCTAGTCAACTAATTGCCTGTGGACCCCTTTTCCAGGAAAAAATTCTTAAAAAAAACTATTTCAGGTTCTTATTCTTTTGTTCTTATAAAAGACAAGAATAGAAAGGAGATGTATTTACCTTCTTAAGCTTACCTTCTTAAACTTGTCTTTAATAAGAACAAAAGAATAATAATTAAAAGAAGACAAAATGAACCTACTTGAGCTATTTCAGGTTCTAAAACATGAAAAATTGCCACTTTTCTTGTCTGAGTATTATGAGTTAAATGTATTATGGTTTTTTTAATGTCCGACAATTGTGTTGCTCAAGCATCAAACTCATGTTTGATGGGTTATTATTTTATTTAGCTGTAGGGACCTTTTATAAAATGTTAGACTGGGAACAAGGTGATATTCTCAGGTGTGCAGACTTAAACAGGTGAGGTAAAACATGCACTGGAGCCCTGAACAGGAGCCATGCCAACAGGAAGCAGAGATAGTGGACATGACAGAAATAATCATGATTAGTCGGCTAATCAAAAAAATAGTCTTTAGATTAGTCGACTACCAAAATAGTTGATAGTTGCAGCCCTAGTGCATAATAAGTTGTTTTTAACATGGGTTTGTTCCGTTTTGGGATCATATGAGAATGTTAAACTAAATTTAGAGTCTCTGCCAAACTCTTTAACCACTTTCACAGCAAAATAAATGAATAACGTGTAAACAATGTCACGATCTGGCTCAGGGATCGCAACAAAGAAGGGAAACAAGTTGAGTGGATAAAATAATTCAGTTCATCCTTTATTTTAACAAAATATAATCAAATTAGATAAATGTGTAAATGTCAGTAAATCAGTGATGTAAGCTTGTGTTTTGATATGTGCGAAGGCAGACCAAACAGACGGGAGTAGGGTCTGGAGGAGGAACACCTTTCCTCTCTTAACTCAGGTCCAAAGTGCCAGGCTGGCAGAGTTGTAGAAAGGAGGCTTTATAGCCAGAGCACACTGAGCCCAGGTGTGACTCATAATCACTAATTGCAATTAGCACCTGCAAGATGGACACCGAGGAGGGGTAGACAACACCCAGAGCTCAAAGGGGTCGTCACAACAAATAACATAATTTAACACCTAAACAGGCCTCCATGGATTGGATGTCATGAATGTGCCGAACAAAATCAAGCAGTAGCGCTGTTGCATTCTTCATGTTTTTAAAACCTGCTTGGTGAAACAATACATCCTCACCACAGACTGACCCACGCAAATAAAGCTCCTTCCTGCTGTCCGCTGATGTGTGCGAGTCTAAGGATGCTTTCACACCTAGTCCCTTTGATCCGGACTTTTAGACTTTTCAGTTTAGTTTCAACCAAAATTTTAGGTGTGAAACTTGCCCCAAGCCACTGTCCGAAGCAAAGAGCTGAAATTTGGTCTGCTAAAATAGGTGGTCTCGGTCCGGATCAAAGTGATACTTGGTCCAGTTCTTTTAGAATGCAAAAGCAATTTTCAATCAATCCATCAATCAGTCAATTTTATTTATAAAGCACTTTAAAAGCAACACTCACAACACAAAGTGCTGTACAGCAAGAGAAGATAAAAGCAGGGCGCTAACACAAGAAAAAAAAGTAAAATAAATAAAAATCCATTTCATTCAATAAAATCAATGTCTCATACTGGGTCGAAGGCCAGGGAGTAAAAATGTGTTTTAAGACGCATTTTAAAAATGGACAGAGAAGGTGCTTGTCTAATGTCCAGGGGTGGCCTAAATCATTCCATAACCTGGGGGCCATGATCGAAAAGGCTCTGTCCCCTCTGAGCTTGCGCCTCGCCTTTGGTACCTCCAAAAGCAGCTGTTCAGCTGACCTAAGGGACCGGGTGGGAGCGTAGGGATGCAGAAGCTCAGAGAAGTAAGGTGGAGCAAGACCATTCAAGGATTTTAAAACAAATAAAAGAATTTTAAAATGAACTCTAAAATACACGGGCAGCCAGTGGAGTGAAGCTAAGATGGGTGTGATGTGATCTCTTCCATGTGTACCTGTCAAAAGACGAGCGGCAGCGTTTTGAACCAGCTGCAAACGGGAAAGAGATGACTGGCTGACACCGGCGTAAAGTGCGTTACAGTAATCCAGCCAAGATGAGATAAAAGCATGAATTACTGTTTCCAAGTGTGGTCTAGAGAGAATGGGTTTTGCTTTTGCTAAACGCCTTAGATGAAAGAAGCTGGATTTTACCACAGAACAAATCTGCGTGTCTAATTTAAAATCATTGTCCATGATAAAACCAAGGTTCCTAGCTGTGGATTTAACATAAAGAGTAAGGGGGCCCAAGTATACAGGAAGGGACTCACAGGGGCGACTAGGTCCAAACACCATCACTTCGGTCTTCTTTTCATTAAAATTTAGGAAGTTTAGGGCCATCCAAGACTTTATGTCTTCAATGCACGCCAGGAGTGAGTTTACTGGTGTATATTGGACTACAGTAGGAGAAAATATGAAACTATATTATTATATATCTATTCCACCTTAATTCTGATTTTTATATTAATTACTAATAAGCCTCATAAACTTAAATATATAGACTTAAATGTATAATACTCACTTGGAGGGCCTGACATGCTACCCGTTTTACATGTATGTTTTAACGTACGTCTTGTTCTCTTCCATCAGCTGTCCCAGAGTTCTCCTTCGACTCAAACAGCGTGGCACGGTTTCAGCTCAGAGGAGGCAGCAGCTCTCGACGCACCAACTTTCAGATGCTCCTCCGAACCAGGGCCACATCAGGAACCCTGCTCTCCGTTACGTCCCGTGAAGCCAAGGAATACATTGTCTTGGAGGTCAGTGCATGCTTCATTCAGCACTGACTGACCCATCACTGCACATACGCTCACCGGCCACTATTACTGGGTTGTTGCCTTCAGAACTACCTTAATTCTTCATGGTATAGATTCAAAAAAGGTGCTGGAAACATTCCTTAGGGACAATTGTCCATATTGATATGCTGGCATCACACAGTGGCTCTAAATTTGTCAGCTGCACATCCATGGTATTCCATGCATGCATCTTTCTTTCATGTTGTTGTTGTCATATTCTGACCTTACCATCTCTATACCTCGATTATGATGAGTAGTTGTTTAAGTTACTGTTGCCTTTCTGTCAGTTTGAGCCAGTCTGGCCAGTCTTCTCTGACCTCTGGTATCAACAAGGCAATTTGGGCACAGAGAACTGCTGGATATTTTCTCTTTTTCAGACCATTCTCTGTGAACTGTAGAGATGGTCATTCAGGTTCGGGTTCAGGTTACTTTATTTGTACCCGTAGGTAGATTTGTTTTGCACTCAGGTGACATCATTTTAGACACATATTTACAAAACACAATTACATTCAACATGAATACAAACACAGGCACACATGAAGCTGACTATAGACACGATAAAAGTACTCAAGGCTCCACCAATCAGGACATAAGACACAAAAAAAGAGATAAGGGAGAAAGGTCATAGTAAAAAAAGTTAAAACCTTCTTCTTCTTCTTTTAGATTTGATTGGCGATTGGCAACCAGCTTGCAGGTGCATTACCGCCACGTACTTCACTCTATACTTGCCATTGCCAACCAAAGAGATTAAAAACTCAATAAAGGTCTAAAACCCAATAAAAGATTTAAAACCTGAATAAAAAACCTACAAAAATAAATAAATATAAAATAAAATTCATAAATAGTTAAATAAATTATGTTCAATATATTGCTACATCTTGTTCAACTCTGTGACAGCAGCAGGAACAAAGCTGTTTTTGTAGCGCTGGGTTTTACGTTTTGGGACAACAAACCTCCGTCTGGAGGGAAGAAGCTGAAAGTGGCAGTGCAAAGAGTGGGAGTCATCATTTAAAATGGAGGTAGCAATCCTCTGGACCTGTCTGGTGTACAGGGATGTCAGGCTCAGCTGTGACTCACCAAGCAAACGACTGGACCATCTAACTACGTGGTCTAAGGATTTCCTCTGTTTCAGTTTTATCTGACCAAACCATGACACTAAAGAAAAAGATAAAACAGATTCAATAAAAGCCCGATAAAACATTGTCATTATGGAGTTTCCTTAAACAATGCAAATGTTGTTGTGTGTTAAAATCCCAGTAGATCAGCAGTTGTTGAAATACTCAGAGCAGCCTGTCTGGCACCAACAACCATGCCATTTTCAAAGTCACTTAAATCACCTTTCTTCCCCATTCTGATGCTCGGTTTAAACTTTAACAGCTCATCTTGACCATGTCTACAGACCTAAATGCATTAAGTTGCTGCCATGTGATTGGCTGATTAGATATTTGCATTAACAAGCAGTTGAGCATGTGTACAGATCAATAAATCAATGAGTGTATGGCAGGGCTATTCAATTACAAAATCAGTTGTGCCACAATTTGAAATCAAGAGAAAGCTTCAGCCTTTGTTCCAGGCTGGAGCAAAGCAGCACCCACAGTGGGTCTGGACTGGGCCAAAACTACACCTTCGGAGGCCCCGGGCTGGAACGGAGCACCCGCGACGACCTCCACTGGAAGGGAAGCAGTATCCTCGGTGGGCCCAGACTGGGCCACAGCTGTACCCTGAGTGGGCCCGGACTGGGCCAAAGCTGCACCCACGGAGGTCCCGGGCTGGGACGGAGCACCTGCGACGATCTCAACAGGGGGAGCTGGACCCACAGTGATCTCAGGCAGTGAGGCCAGACCCACAGAGACCTCTAGCAAAGCTAGACGATCCTCAGTGACCCTGGAGGAAAGCTCAGGGTCTTTGGACCCTGTCCAAAGAAACAGGGTCAGGGTCACTGGTAGCAGTGGAGCCCGGCAAGGTGAGCTCAGGTGCATCTTACGGCTGCACTTGGCTCTCCCCACCAAGAGCCCGACAAAATCTCTCCAAAACTGAGACAATGAAAACAAAGAAGAACACTCACCTGAGCTCGAGCTCCACCGCCGTCCAGGACTCCGTTCATCCAGGCGACGATGTTTCGGGTCTGGTCCTCTGGTGGTCCAGCTTAAACTCTGCTGTGGCGGCCCCAGCAGCAGGCACGATGGTCGATGCAGTCTTGGGACCCCCAGGCAAAATGACCCACACAGGTGGCTTGTCCGGCATGGCAGCTGGGGGTCGGCTCACCACTGGTGCTGGATTCTGTGTAGCTGAAGCCAGGGGATGCTCTGCCGTCGGCGCAGGCTTCGGGTCACTGGAAGTGCTCTCCCTCTGTCCAGACTGTGGCTGCGGTGCTGGGGCCAGGTCCTCCAGGGCTGCAGGTTCCTCCATCGTCCGGCAGCTCAATCCCGGGGCTGGCGGACACTCAGGGATGATAGGAGGAGACACGGAGAGGGCAGGTGTGAAATTAATAGCTGCAGCAGGCAGTGAGGGGCCAGTGGACTGCAAATCCTGAGCCTCACTACCGGGAAACAGGCAAGGCACATTATCATAAGATGTTGAAAAATGAAAAGACACTTGCCTGTTTTCCTGGAGTACGATGTTTCCTGCTGTAGATGGTTCAATTCAATTCAACTTTATTTATATAGCGCCATTTCACAACAACAGTCATCTCATAGCACTATCAACTGTAGGGGGAACACCCACAGTTGCAGAAAGACCCCAGCAATCAGGCGATCCCCTGTGAGTAAGCACTTGGCGACGGTGGAGAGGAAAAACTCCCTTTTAACAGGAAGAAACCTCCAACAGAACCAGGCTCAGGGAGGGGCAGTCATCTGCTGCGACTGGCTGGGGGGTGAGGGGACAGAGAAGATGAAAAGAACAGACATGTAGAGAGCAAACAGCACGATGGGGACTCAATCTATGGGAGAGAACAAACAGATGTTAATGACCAGCAAAAAAAAATATTTCACTGAGAGTGAAGAAAGGAGTGAGGCCCAATGCATTATTGGAGGTCCCCCGGCTGACTAAACCTATTAGCAGCATAACTAAGGGAGGGTTCAGAAACACATGATGATGATGGTCTGAAGTCACCCCTCTCCGTGGCTACGGTGGACATGGGCCCCTCAGTGGATCATGGAGGAGCCGCCCCTGTTGATACGGAGATGGGCGGAGCTGGGAAGGACGCAGCGGGCCTCTCAGCAGCGGGAGGAATCGCCAAGGGAAAGCGGGGAACAGCAGCTGTGGCGAGGGAGGGAGCTGACGATTCAGCTGGAGAAAAAAGGCACAGAGGGCGCACTGCTGCGGGAATCTTCTGTCTCAGTGAAAGAGAAACTGCTGCCTGAGAGGTGGAGGTGTTCCTCCAGCGGGATTTCCCTGGATGGTGGCATTCTGGAGCAGGTGAAGTGGGAGCGGGAACGGGAACGGGTGCTGGAGACTGGTGAGGCACCGATACTTCAGAGGCCCGGGAACGCCTCCCCTTCGGTGCGGTCCCAGGTTTCCTCATGGAGTTCCTCACCATCTCTCTGTTCTCTCGTTGCAGCACCGCCACCAGAGAAATCCTCTCCACCCCTTCAGCATGCTCCAGAAGCTGGGGGCACCGGCGAGCAGCTGCCTCCGTGAGGCCCAGGTACCATAATGCGTCCTTCGGGGCAAAACTGGTGCGCGCTGAGGAGATTAACCCATCGATCTCCATGAGGGCTTTGCAGCCCCCACCTCAGGCTCATCGGATAATTGCACCCACCTGCAGAGTCTGACATAATACACTCCAGGGAAACAGATGAGTGAAATAAAAAGGAAAATGAAAACCCACAACTCACAGCAGCTGGATCTACTACTGGCCACAGTCTTCTGTCATGATTTGCCCCTTGGGGCAGAGAGGAAGACCCACTCGCTGGATTGTGAAGGAAAACATACGGTGCATAAAACAACTCAAAAACACGAGGAGATAAACACAGTAAAGAGATGAAGACAGAGTTAGTTTAAACTTACGTTAGAAGTGATTACAGGGGTCACAAGAGTCAAGACCGTGGTAAGGAAAGCGAGGTGCCCCAGTCTTAAATAAGGCACAACATAATATGGCACAGGTGTGGATATCAGAGCAGGCAGGAGAAAACACTGATTGATAATCTGGGTCAGCTGGGAGAAATGAAAGAGGAGCAATTGAACTTGGCAGCCGACAGGGCAACACCCACACAGAGCACAAAACTGGAAACGCCACATGACAGCTGTCAACCCAAAGAAAGAACACCACAGTAAGAATATAAAGAATAAACATCACCAAATGCAGACTAATAAATAATTACAAATTGATACAAAACATGAGCGTAACACAACTGAAGCATAAACAGAAAAATAGAAAACAGTACAAGAATACCGAAACCCAAAAAGCACAAAATACAACAAATATACAGTATAAATGAAGAGAAAAGGCCATGGGACTGAGCATGGCGGAACCTCCAGTTCTCTGCTCATGACACTTGGCACATGACAAAGGCTAATCAGAAGTGGATAAAAACACAATAACAGTGCTGGGTTTGAGCAGAAAGTGAAGAAAGAAATATTTTTCCTCTTGAACAACAATTAAATAAATAGAATGGAAAAAATACAATTCTGTAAATAACCATTTTGGTCACATCTTACTCAGGCATATCTCAAAGTGCATAAAAACTCAATGTGCACTGTTAGTAGCATTAACATTTGTTTCCCTTTTGAAATAAAATATACTACATCCTGATCATAACTGACCTTGGCACATCACAAAGTGCATTAGCTGAATAAAAAATGAAGTGTCAAATACTTCAGTGCACAACCCCCCCCCCCAAGAAAAAATTGATAACATTAACAAATATTGCACATCCACTATTGTGGTTTGTTTTGTTTTAAATCACCACATGTGTGAGTAGGAACCTCTTTTTATAACTACAAATTCCATTACACACACATATCAGTCCGGACAGGGTTAAACTAATGACTTTCATCATCAATTTTACACTTCAGAGTTGACAGTTATATGTTTTAAGGTGCCTTCACACCAAATGCTAAAGGGCAAATTTTTTGCGAAGCTTGATTACATTATAAGTCAATCTAAACATGCGGATAGACATGAATTCGTCATCTGAGTGGGTTGCAGACAGACGAAGTTGCCTTTATAACTTCTGCAACTGTGTTCAACCTGTTGATGAAATCCCCAAAATAACGTCATGCTTAGGTTTATATTATCCAATGGGGGGCTCACCTGAAAAAGTTGGCCCTACTTCCAAAAGTTCACAAGATGATAGGCATTTATGTTGCTAGCCTGCTAGTTTTGTTAGCACGTCTGTGGCAGGAATCCATGGGTAAATAACGATGACATCCCGTTTCAGCTGAAGAGCACCCAGGCCTTCTTTCTCCATGTGAGTGACAGTCTTATTTTCAAACTAGTTTACTGTCCAATGTTGATACTTTCACTCTGATGACAGCAGAATTTCAAAGCTAGCGCTATCCCTCGGATGCGAATGCGCAATTTTGCGTGTGCTCGCCTCTTTCTATTGACTTTGTATGCATTCGCGCCGCCCGTTCACGTTTGGTGTAGGCTTGGTATTTTGCCACTAGCACTGTTAGCCACAGTCATAATAATAGAGCCCACACTTCAAAACAAATGCGCTGCATTGTGGGTTGATGGTTGCTCAGCTACGTGGAATATTGCATTTATGGTCTATAGTCATTAATGGATTTCTGCAATTCTGTAAAACGTGTTGGCCTTTGCTTCTCTGGCTGGACCACAGACTGGGCCTGGGACCACTCGGAGGTTAGTTCTGGGCCACATGTGGCCTGCGGGCTGCTAATTGAATAGGCCTGCTATATGGGGAATGTCTTAAAAATATCAGGGATTTGAGAATGGAAGGGATGCACCAAGTTCCAAGGATTAACTGTTAAACTTCTGTGACCACACAAGAGGAGTCTAAATGCTGAAGTATGAAGTGTGTAGCGAGCATTATAGGGCCACTTTAAGCTAATGTTCTTGTGAGGAATATTAATCAGAGCAATAATAATAATGTTCTTCCTTTTCTCAGATTGTTGAGGGTCTGATCTCAGTACATGCCAACCTGGGTGACGGTCCTCACACACTGAGATTACCTGGTCAACGGGTGGACATTGGGCAGTGGGTTCTGGTTAGTCTCAGTCGCCATGACAACATATTCACCCTGCGGCTGGAACAAGGTGGGGGCTCCCGGGAGGTACAGGCCTGCCTGGGAAGTCGCATGGAGATCGTGGTTCACCCGGCAAGCCTGATGGTTGGAAACGGACCGAATGCTGCAGAGAAGGACGACTTTCAGGGTGAGATCTGGATCTGATCTGTAATCTTTTATCTCTGTAAAAAAATGTATTTTTAAATGGTATGGTAAATACAGTGCTGTACAGAAGTTTGAGCCACCCCCTCATTTCTTTATATTCTACCAAGAAACTGGAAAATATGTCCAGTGATTTAAAAAGCATGCAAACAAATGGAAATACAATATACAGTATAAGGCAAAAATAGAGTTTATACAGTTCTCAAGAGCTTGAAAGTCAGTATACAGTATGAACATTCTTATTCTTCAGCACAGCCTAACCTCTTTTATGTAAGCTTTCTCATAATTTTGTTAAGCACTTTTCAGGAACAGCAATTCAGGTTTCTAGAAGGACATCCCAAAGCATTTCATTGGATTTTGGTTGCCAGTTCTCTGTCAAGATAATCCTACATTTCAAATCTGGATTCATGTAATTTCCCCATTGTGGGACCAATAAAGGTTTATCTTATCTCATCTTATCTTATCTTATCTTATCACACAATAAGACCCATAGCCAATGATTTTAAGTCCAGTTCTTGTGTAATTTAGCATACCGCAGCCTTTTCTCCCTTGTCTCCAGTTTCCTCAGTTTTTTGAGGAAACTGGACAATATTCGGGTACAAGGACTTAACTGAAAATGAATGAAAAAGAAGACCATGTCAAAAGACTTTTGACATGGGCTGCTGATGGCCTAGTTGGTAAAGCATCCGTCCCACACCCGGGAGGCTGGGATTCAAATCCCGGCTGGGTCATGCCGAAGACCATATAAGAGTGTAACTTCCTGCCGTCCAGCTTGGTGCTCAGCAATAATGGAACGGAGGAGGGAAATGTGGCGGTGCCTTGCATGGCAGCGACCCCTCTGATTCTATATATGTGATTAACATTGTAGATAGGAGAAACGGAATTTCGTTCTACTGTATATGATTGGCTGTATGGGCTGAATGACAATAAAGGTGGCTTATCCTTCTTAGAACCAAAGTATAAAGAAATGAGTTTTGCAAAGTACTGTTTCTCTTGATTGTGTAATAACTTAATACAGAGAGGTTATATCATTTCTACTCTTAGCACTGAGGTTGCATTTTCCATTTTACATATTAAGATAAGATAAGATAAGCCTTTATTAGTCCCACAATGGGGAAATTCCAGGATTGCAACAGCACAGGGATAGCAACACTCAGCAACAATCAGAAGGCAAGAAAAAACAAGAACAGCTAGTAAACATATGTACATATTACTATAAATATATATATATATATATATATATATATATATATATATATATATATATATATATATATATATATATATATATATATATATATATATACGTATATATACGTATATATACGTATATATATATATATATATATATATATATATATATATATATATATATATATATATATATATATATATATATATATATACTGTATATATATATATATATATATATAGACACACAGTGCGGAGCATTATGGTTGGTGAATGTGCAGCAGAAAGTCTAAGCTCTCTCTCCGCGGATGCGGCGGGCCAGCCGGAAGTCTTTGGGCATGATGGTGACCCTCTTAGCGAAGAAGAGACCCACCAGGTAGGCCTCGCTGGCCTCCTGCAGAGCCATGACAGCGAAGCTCAGGAAGCGCAGGTCGGTTTTGAAGTCCTGAGCGATCTCCCTCACCAGGCGCTGGATGGGCAGCTTACGGATGAGCAGCTCCGTGGATTTCTGGTAGCGACGGATCTCTCTCAGAGCCACGGTACCGGGCCTGTAACGGTGAGGCTTCTTCACTCCGCCGGTGGCCGGAGCGCTTTTTCGAGCAGCCTTGGTGGCTAGCTGCTTCCTGGGGGGCTTTTTTCCTCCAGTAGATTTTTACGGGTGGTCTGCTTGGTTCTTGCCATCGCTCTTTATTATTCTGTCTTATATTTCTTGCACGCCGCCTAAACTCCAGCCTGGCACCCGCGTCATTTTCGCTACAGTTCCCGGTATGTCGAGTTTCACCGTTAGCTCCGGGTGGCGCTTGAGTGCTAGCTAGCACTAGCTCTTCCTGCTATAACGTCTCCTGCTGTAAACAGTGGCTCCGTCCGCCGACTCGGGAGACCTTTGGGGCGATCTGTGTGTCCGTGATATATACAGTGATCCCTCACTTATCGCGGTTAATGGGTTCCAGAACCGACCGCGAAAAGTGAAAAACCGCGAAGTAGCGTCACCCCAATGACGTCATCCATAAACAATACGTACGTTCATTCTCTCACTCTCATATGATACGTGTGTGTGTGTGTACGTGTACATACATACGTAGATGTAAACAAAGTGTACATAAATATGTTTTTAGAACTCTTTTATTCTTATAACAAGATACGTAACTCAAGATGAAAATGATTTACTGCACAGGTTAATGAGAGCTTTACTGCTCCTCAGGTGACGCCTCATCGTGAGGTGCTGGAGGCGCAGGATCATCGAGGGCAGCTTCCGATAGAGCTGAAGCTGCAGGAGGCGGCGTAGTGCCTCGACGGGAAGACTATTTCGCACAAAATGGCACAAGAAAACAGCAAAAAGTTCCATGCGGCGAGACTAAGTAACACGAGCGATAAAAAGCAATGAATGCGGTCTTTCTTCCCTTCATGGGTGCTCGGCAGGAAGAGGAGGTGGGTGAGACGTCTCGGCCAATCAGCTTGCGGGGTGAAACGTCTCGGCCAATCAGCTTGCGAGATTTCCGAGCCCAGCCAACACGACAACAGCGAACAGAGAGTTGTGCTGCTCTCCGTGTTGACACGTGATGGTCTAATGTAGTCTCCCTGCCTTCTGCTAGCGCCCGCCCATTATTTCTCAATTTTGAATTTTTGATGAATATTTTTGAAAAATCCGCGATGCACTGAGGGCGCGAAAGGTGAAGCGCGAAGTAGCGAGGGATCACTGTATATAGAGTGAAAGGTGTAGAAAAAAGAAGGAAGATAAAAAAAAGGCTGTTGCAACGGACAGCCAACTCGTGTGGCGCCACCGGTCCGGCGGAACCGGAACCGGAAAAAAAAAAAAATTAGTAGTAGTTTGCATGGAATCAGGGTGTGGTTGGGGACCTAAGACAGAAATATTCAGCAGTTCAAATCCAGTCCTGGTCTGGTATAAATCAGATAGGATCTGGTTTGGCTGACAGTTGAAAATGGAGAGTATAGGATAGCATAGCATAGCATAGCATAGGATAGTACAAGATAGGAGTCTGTCATTCCAGGCACTTATGTACAGGCAAAAGAAAAAAGTGGTTTACATGCAGAGGACTGTGATAAAAAAAAACAGTATAACTGAATGTAGTTTAATTAGAATTGCATGGTGGTACTTTCATTTAACAACTACAAAGTTTCAGGCTTGAGACTAATGATAGATTTGTTTGAGAAGGGTTTTCCACCTCTGTGTATTGAGCTGAATACTTGATCATAATGTACTCTGGCCTTTGTTAGCTACTTTATAGTGAAGTAAGAAAATGAATGGCTATTGTTACAGACTGTCTCATTCCAACAAGAGAATTTAGTATTCTGTACCATGTAAATCAAAACAGCATTAATATCTTCAGTTTCAAGTTCCTGCCTGACAAACTAAACTTGCAATAGCTGCTGAGGCCACATACCCTGTAGGAAACTCATAAGACACAGTCCCTCAAACATTTTTATGTTTCATTGTCAAGATCTACATAATTACTACAACAAATCTCTTAAAAAAAAAAAAAACATGTCATCCAAACAGGCTGTCTGCGAGATGTTCGTTTTAACGGTCAGATCCTTCCCCTGGATGGGCAGAGTCGGGATTTGGTAACGGTGCTGGAGAGACGGGGAGTCACCTCAGGGTGCTCAAGTAACGCCTGCAGGAGCCAGCCCTGCCTCAGCCCGCTGCGCTGCATCGACCTGTGGAGGAAACATCAGTGCAAGTAAATGACACAATTACACAAACTGGTTTGCTATCTTAACTGCCACTGAGCTGAAATGAGTTCATTAATTTTAGTGTTGTTTGTTTGTTTTTATTATTTTGATCTTATCTTATTTTGATGCTTATTGGCCTTATGGATCAAGTGCGTGAATTAAAGGCTGAAGTTATGGAAAAAGACAAGAAAATTAATTTCTTAGAAAGACGTGTGGATGAATTAGAACAATATACAAGAATGGATGAGTGAGCGGTCTTAACACCAGACACCGCTCCTATGCATGTGTGACAGCTGGAGTTGATAACCAGGATGGGGAGGATGAGACATTGGGAGAATCACACACTCTTGAGCAGCAGGTATTAAATTTTTTCAACTCTAAAAACGTTGTGGACAGTAAGACTATTTCAGCTTGCCACACGTTACCTAAAAAAGACAGTAAAGGAAAACCAGCAATCATCATCCGATTTGTCAACATGAAAGCAAAAACTGATCTTCTGCGACAAGCAAGAAAACTGAAAGGAATGGCTGTCTATGTAAACGAACATTTAACAAAAAAGAACTCTGAAATAGCTAGACAAGCCAGGGCTCTCAGAAAACGGAAAAATGCAATCAACATGGACAAAGAACTGTAAGGTGTGGATAAAACTGCTTGGCACTCCAGAAGAAGCTAAAGTAATAATGATTAGAGATATGGAGGAATTAGACAAATTTAAACCTTAGCTCTTATGCACAAATAACAGTGTGGAAATTTTTGTGTTCTTTTTTCTTTTGTTTTTTTTTTTCTCTTTTTTCCTTTTGGAGTACATTGTTGGCACAACTTATGATCAGCACTTTAACCAATCATCCTTCCTCATTTAATAATGGAAGTGTATTAGGGCAAATTGAAGCTGAAACCTTTGTCAGTACTGAACAGCAACCACAAGATATTTTAGGTGATATTGACCCAGATAACAACTACTTTAATCATGTTAACAATAAGTGTGCTTATTATGATGGACAACATTTAAATGGAATTATGAACTCGAATCAGACATTGACAATAATACATATTAATAGTAGGAGTCACTATGCCAGCTTTGATGGTATTAAGGAGTTTTTAAATCAATTTAACACCCCATTTAGGATTATAGCAATAAGTGAAACATGGATTAATGAAGAAAAGATGTCAATTTTGAACTATATGGATATGAGATGTACACACAAAATAGGAAATGTAAAAGTGGTGGTGGGGTAGCACTGTATGTTGATAGAAATTTAAAAAGGAAAAAAGTGGACAGCATGACATCAACAGTGAATGGAATTATGGAATGTTTAAAAATCGAAATTACGATGGAAAATAGAAAAAACATAATAGTAAGTTGTATATATAGAGCACGGGGATCTGATATGGAAAAATTTAGAAATGGTATGGAAAAGATGTATACAAAAATAAAACAAAAAGATATCTTTATTTGTGGTGACTTTAATATAGATTTAATGAAAACAAAACAACATAAACCAACTGAAGATTCCATAGATACAATGTATAGCTTAACCTTATTTCCAAAGATTACAAAACCTACGAGAATAACGACAGACTGTGCTACCTTGATAGACAACATTTTTACCAATGTTATTGAATACAATATGGTGAGTGGTATACTAATAAAGGACATTAGTGACCACCTGCCTGTATTTGTTTCTTTAGACGTTAATTATGGGGTTAATGAGAGTAAGAATAATAATAAACCATGTAAAAAGATTATTTATAAAAGAATAGGAACAGAAGATAGAATCAGTGCTTTAAAAGATGACTTATTGTTACAGAATTGGGATGTTGTCTATAGAGAGAAAGAAGTGGACTTGGCATATGATAAATTTATTATATATTTAAATAATTATATGATAAAAACTGTCCAATTAAAGAAATGAATAAAAAACATAAATGCAAAAATTGTCTGTGGTTAACCAGGGGGCTATAAAATGCTTGTAAAAAGAAAAATTATCTCTATAAAAATTTCATTAAATTAAGAATCAAAGAATCTGAAAAAAGATATAAAACATATAAAAATAAATTTACTGAAATAATACGAACTAGTAAAAAATTATACTATAGGAAAATGTTAAATGAAAATAAAAATAATATAAAAGGAGTCTGGGATATATTAAATAAATTAAGGAAAAATGGAACTAAGAAAACAATATATCCAGAGTATTTTACTGATAATTGTGGTGATAATTATGATAAGAGCATGGCAGTAAATAAAATGAACAATTTTTTTTTTGTAAATGTTGGCAGCAAAAATTACAAACCAAGGAAGAGACACCGTGAATGAGACATTGATTGGAAATAACCCTCGGTCAGTCTTTCTCTCAGCGGTGGATGAACTAGTGGTAAAATCTGTTGTTGAAAAGTGTAAAAATAAATTATCTACTGACTGTGATGGTATTGATATGGCACTAGTAAAAAGAACTGTTGATGGCATATTAAAACTATTTACATATATTTGTAATCTATCATTTCAAACTGGCTCATTCCTGCAGAAAATAAAAATAGCAAAAGTAATACCATTATTCAAGCAAGGAAATAAACACCACTACACAAACTACAGACCAGTATCGCTCCTCCCACAATTTTCAAAGATTCTGGAAAAACTTTTCAACAACAGATTAGAGGACTTTTTAAATAAACATGGTCTGCTTAATCAGAATCAATATGGATTTAGAGCAAAGAGTACAACATCACCGGCAATAATGGAAGCAACAGAGGAAATAATAAATGCATTAGATCAAGGAAAATTTGCAATTGGTGTATTTATAGATTTTAGAAAAGCATTTGTTACAATAAATCATTCAATACTTCTTGATAAACTGCATATGTATGGTATTAGGGGAATGGCTCTGAATTGGGTTACAAGTTATTTATCTGAGAGAAAGCAGTTTGTGAAGATGGGAGAATATCTGTCTGGATGTATGGGAATTGCCTGTGGGGTCCCCCAGGGGTCAGTATTGGGCCCCAAATTATTTAACATATGTATAAATGATATATTCCAAGTTTCTAAATTATTAAAAATAATATTATTTGCTGATGATACTAATATATTTTATTCTGGAAATAATTATTATCAACTAATCCATACTCTAAATAATGAATAAATAAGCTTAACCTTACCGGAGTGGTGGCTCAGTTGGTAGAGCATTTGCCCCACACCCGGGAGGCAGGGGTTCAAATCCCGGCCGGGTCATCCCGAAGACCATATAAAAGTGGAACTTCCTGCCGTCCAGCTTGGTGCTCAGCAAAAATGGAATGGAGGCGGGAAATTTGTGGCGGGGCCTTGCATGGCAGCGGCCCTCTGATTCTACACTTGAGGTGTGTGTGATTAACACAGTAAATAGGTAAAGCACAATCTCGTTCTACTGTACATGATTGGTTGTACAGTTGAATGACAATAAAGGGTGATTTAATTTGATTTTTTTTAAAAAATGGATGGATTGTAATAAATTATCACTAAATGTAGATAAAACTAAGGTAATGGTATTTGGTAATTGTAAAAATAAAGAAGATATACATATTCATATAGATAATGTAATTATTGAAAATGTTAAGGAGATCAAATTTTGGGGTGTAATACTAGATGATAAAATTAGTTGGAAACCACACGTCAGATACATACAAAACAAAGTGGCAAAAAAATTGCAATTATAAATAAAATTAAGCAAGTCCTAGATTACAAATCGCTTCATATCTTGTATTGCTCATTAGTACTTCCATACTTGACCTATTGTATAGAGGTCTGGGGTAACAATTATAAAAGTACACTTAATTCATTGCTAATGTTACAAAACAGGACAGTCCGTGTTATACACAAAGTCGGGTATCTTGAACATATTAATTTATTGTTTTTACATTCAAAGTTATTGAAATTACGGGATCTGGTTGATTATTATACAGCATAGTTAATGTTTAAAGTCAGTAAAATCTTTTTGCCACACAATATACAAAATCTTTTCAGTGAGAGAGAAGGGAAATACAATTTACGGGGAAATACAAAATTTAAAATGCACCTAATAAGATCTACTAGGAAGGGTTTTTGTGTGTCTGTGTGTGGGGTAAAATTGTGGAATGGGTTGGGGAAGAAACACAGGCAATGTCCAAACATCCATATATTTAAATCAACATATAAAGAAATGATTTTTGAGCAATATAAAAATAAAGGACAGTAACATTACAATGTGTCTTCAATGAAGAAAGGTTGTTATTGTGAATATACAGTATATGCTGAGTACTATTATTATTGATATCATTATTACTAGAATTACTAGAATTACTAGAATCAAGTATTATATAGGCCAGGTGGTATTATTATTTTTATTGTTGTTGTAACTACCATATGGCTACCTATTATTATGGCTATTATTATTATATGGTTACTTATTGCGCCTAGGTATTGTAAGCCATGTGGGGGTATATGGTGGTATATATGGTGATTATGATGGTGATAATATTGTCTATAATTACTGTATATTAAACATACCAGAAGTATTTATTTATTATTATTACAATTATTATTAGATGTTGGTATTATTGTCAGTATAAACTATCATTGTTGTATCATTTCTACTGCATAATTTAATTATAAGATGTATTATATATTATGGTATTGTATAATGAATGTAATTGTGGGATGAATAATGACTAGAATGATATTATAATTTATTGGGTATGAAGGGGTGGGACTATATAAGGATGGCTTCTTCCCACTCCTTTTGAACATTTTATTTTTTTTGGTTTTGATTTTTGTTTTAATTTTTTTTTCTTTTTTGTCTCAATGTTCAAATAAAATCAATCAATCAATCTTTTTGGGGTGCCTTATTTTTTTGTATTGTGGAAGAGCCCAAACCTTTAAGAAAATCCCAGCTGAAACATTAAAATATAAACTAGATGAAAAGGAAAAAGAGTTGAAACCATCACAAAGTATAAAAATTAAACGTGAGACTTCCGGTTATGGCGGCCACCTAGAAAGACACGTATCACTCTGCTCTGCTCCTGGAGATAAAGATTCGGCAAATAACTCTCTCATTCGGAACAGAACTTTTCCCAGCGTTTGGGTGAGGATATGCCGGTGAAGACTAAGGCTGGGAAATCAGGAGGGGGAAAAATTGAATCGCCGAAGCAGTCCAAATTAACGGACTTTCAAGTCTGTGGCGCAGCAGGGAAAGCTGCGGATATGGCGGATGAAACTAGCGGTGGTGCGGTAACTGCTGATGATGGCGGCACAGGTGCAGTGCTGGCTGCCATTAGCTCAATGAGAGCAGACTTTTCCGCTAAACTTGATGGGATTATGGCAGCGTTGGATGCAATGAGAAAGGAGTTGGGTGACTGCGTGGAGCGAGTGACGCAGGCGGAGCTTCGTGTTTCTAGTGCGGAGGATGAAATCAGCGGACTTCAATTAAAGGTGCGCACTTTGGAAAAAAAAATAAATGTCTAGAAAATAATGTTCTGGACTTGGAATCCCGGTCGAGATGGAACAACCTGAGGCTGGTGGGTCTACCGGAGGGAGCCGAAGGTCGTGATTCATGCTCCTTTTTGGAGGGGTGGATCCCGGAGGCGCTGAACAACGCGGAGCTAAAATCATCAGTCGTCTTGGAAAGCGCCCACCGAATCGGCCCACCAAGAGGTAACAAGGCAGCACCGAGGACGCTAATTATGAAGTTCCTTAGCTACAGAGACAGGATGATGATCTCCAACGCGGTGCGGGCCAAAGGAGAAATTAAATACCAAGATCATCAGGTGTGGTTCTACCCAGATTTGGCCTCAGGAATCCAACAATTAAGGAAGCAGTTTGACCCCATTCGTAAAGAACTGCGCAACCTTGAGATTCGTCATGGAGTGATTCACCCTGCAAGACTTCTGGTCACATATGAGGGCAGAACACACATCTTCAAGACCCCTGAGGAGGCGCAGGAGCTCATCAAGAAGATCCAGGAAGAGACTGGTGGGAGCTAAGCATGAACAGAATATAGGGTAGAATATTTGAGCATTTACATAGGCATTTAACTGATTTGAAGCATATAGCAAGATTACAAAATATAGATTGTATTACATACTAAAAAATAATTTAAAAAAGTACAAAATTGCTATAAAATTTTGGAGTTAAATTGGAAAATTACAGAAGAGAGTTAATGTTACGTTATTAAAAGCAGTAGAGTTAGGGTGATTGGGAGGATGAAGAAGGAGTGGTTTTGGCTGATCCTCGTGGGTGTGGAACGGTCGACGGCTATATCGGGAGACGGAATTTTTCTTTTGATTTTGGGGGGATTGCCACAAATGTGGGAAGGGGGAATTTGTTTGTGTGTAGTTTGTAGGATGAATGTTCAACCACTCATGTTTTTGCTTCTCTGTATGAGCATGTTTACACTGCAAGGTAATCCCAAACTCCCTTTTGATCATAAACCAAAGCGTTAATCTTAATTTAACTTCATGGAATTGCAGAGGTCTACAAAATTTAAAAAAACTTAAACAAGTTATGAATAAAATAAAAGACATGGGTTCAAAAATTGTGTTTTTACAAGAAACTCATCTAATAGAGGAGGATGTAAAAAGAATTAGGAGTAGATAGCAAGGAAGTGTATTCATTTATAAAATTTATAAAATTTATTCATTTATTTATTCTCATCATTTTCATCCCGAGCCAGGGGAGTTATGACTCTCATACATAAATCAGTCCCATTTCAAGTGAAAAATGTAATTGGAGACAAATTTGGAAGATATGTAATCATTCAAGGATCTTTGCTATTAGAAAATATAAATTTGGTGAACTTATATGGTCCCAATATAGATGATCAAAAGTTCTTTGCTAATTTATTTCTTATCATCACTTACAGGGCAACATATAATAGCAGGGGATTTTAATTGTACATTGAATCCCGGTATAGATAGATCAACAGGACTGGACTGTACGCACAAAGGATGTAGGATGACCATTAATCATTTTATGAAAGAATTGAAATTGCTAGATATATGGAGAGAAATGAAACCACAAGTTAAAGCCTACTCTTGTTATTCCAATACCTACAAGACATTCTCACGTATTGATTATTTTTTGATCTCCACAGAATTAAGGTCCAAGATTCAAAACTGTTTTTATGATAACATTGTGATCTCTGATCATACACCCTGCTGTCTAATGTATGTAGATAAGAAATTGACAAAGGAACCAGGTAGATGGCAATTTCAGCATAAATGGCTTCAGGATGAGGAATTTGTTAAATACATAGAAAAACAGATAGATGAGTTCTTTGACATCAATACTACACAAACATCAGCATGTGTAAAGTGGGAGGCTTTCAAAGCTTTTATTAGGGGACATATTATTAGTTATACAGGTTCAAAATCTAAGAAGACTCGAGAGGAGAGAGTCCAATTGGAACATAAAATAAAAATTCTTCAAGAAAGAGTGTATGCAGGAAGTGATCCAAGGTTGGAGAACGAATTACTGATTTTGAGAGCTGAATATGACAAAAAATCAGCGAATAGAGCTGCCTCGAGTCTTCTAAGATTGAAACAATCTTTTTATGAACAAGGTGAAAAATCAGGAAAGTTATTGGCATGGCAGATTAAACAATTAGAATTTAAAACACCAATTACCAGTATTATAAGTAATGGACAGGTAGTTATAGAGCCTTTAGAAATTAATAGAGCCTTTAGAGATTACTATGAAAAATTATATGATACCAAAAATGAATCTGACTTAACAAAACTACATGGGTTTTTGAACGAACTATTTATACCGTGTATTCCAAATGAAAATAGGAAGATACTGGAGTCTAAAATTAGTCAAGAAGAAGTTGGACTAGCCATTGATAATATGAAATCAGGAAAAAGTGCAGGACCAGATGGTCTTCCAGTTGACCTTTATAAAAAATTTAAGAATAAATTAATAAAACCTTTTTTGGAAATGGTTTTAGAAGCATTTCAAAATAGTAATTTACCATCATACATGAATAATGCCTTAATTATACTGTTGCCAAAACCAGGTAAGCCCTCTAATAAATGTGAAAATATGAGACCAGTAAGCCTATTAAATGCCGACCTTAAGATAATCTGTAAAATTTTAGCAAGACGAATACAAGAAATTTTACCAAATATTATTAATCGAGATCAGAATGGCTTTATAAAGGGAAGACAAGGCTTCCATAATGTAAGAAGACTATTTAATATTATTTATTCTAATAAAGAAGCACCGGATACAGCTCTCTTATCACTGGATGCCGAAAAGGCCTTTGATAGAGTTGAATGGCCCTTTCTTTTTGAAGTCTTACAAAGGTTTGGACTTGGAAATAATTTCATAAAATGGGTTCAGATAATATACTATAATAATGCTACAGCAGAAATCCTAACAAATAACAATATTTCAAAATCAATAAAAATCAATAGAGGATGTCGACAAGGTTGTCCACTTTCACCTTTACTGTTTACTATGGCAATTGAACCTTTAGCGATGGCGATACGTCTACAGTCACAAATATATGGAATTAAAGTTGGACCAACAGAACATAAAATCTCCCTGTATGCCGATGACATAATTTTGTTTATGTCGAATCTTAAAAAATCAATTCCGACCTTGTTGAATTTAATAAAGAATTTTGGGGAAATATCAGGATATAAAAAAAATAAAACTAAATCTTCAATATTAATGCTAAATGAGACCCAGAGAAATTACCCAGCCCCTGAGGTAAATCAATTCAATGTTGTAAATCAGTTTAAATATTTAGGAATCCAAATTGTGCCTAAGCTAGAATCAGTCGCCAGTGTCAATTATGAAGCCTTAATGACAGATATTAATGAGTTGCTTCAGAGATGGATGTCACTACCAATGTCGATGATTGGGAGAATTAATATTCTTAAAAGTAATATCTTACCTAAAGTACTTTATTTATTTCAATACATTCCCTTACCACCACCTTTAGATTTATTCTCAAGAATTAAAAAAAAGTTAGTGGAATTTATATGGAACAACAGGAGGGCTAGATTACGTCTGTCTTTATTATATTTACCATTTGATTGTGGAGGTCTGAAATGTCCGAATTTTATGTTGTATTATTGGTCGGCACAACTGAGGTCTATGACATATTATTTTTCATCAAATGATCTCCCTCACTGGACTGAAATGGAATCATACAATTTACCTTTACCTCTTCCCATATTCATACACTCAGATTTGGCAAAAAAATTACAAAAACAAGTTAAGAATCCATTTGTCAAACATATGATCAAAATATGGTGTGAAACTAAAAACTATTTAAAAGAACCACACTTACTGTCACAATTTAGCCCAATATGGGGTAATCAATATTTTAAACCAGGGAAAGCGGATGCTGTATTTAAAGAATGGAATTTAAAAGGGATTCAAAAGATTCAAGATTTATATCTGTCATGTGCAGATAACATAATGTCTTTTGAAGAGCTGAGGATCAAATTTAATCTTAATAGAACACATTTTTTTAAATATCTTCAACTTAGGAACTTTATTCGATCAAATCAAAATAATGCTCTCACTCGACCTATTTACTCATCCTTGGAAAAAATGTTGATGAAAGATAGTAAAAGAAAGGGTATTATTTCAGAGTTTTATAACTCATTGACACTATCCTCAAGTGAAAACTCACAGAAAAGATTAAACTACTGGAAAGAAGATCTGCAAACTGAAATTTCAGAGGAACAATGGGAATTGGCTTGTACAGAAGCTCAAACCAAATCAATAAATGTACGTCTTAAATTGATACATTTTAAATGGTTAATGCGGATGTATGTTACACCGGTGGAGTTAAATAGATATAACAAAAACATACCAGATACATGCACAAAATGCATGGAAAGTAAAGGAACCCTATTTCATTGTTTATGGGAATGTAGAATAATTAGAATGTTTTGGGAAGAGGTGAGGGTAACAATTGAAAAAATAATTTCAAAACAAATCATATTGAATCCTAAACTGTTTTTGTTGGGTCTGTACCCAAAAAAGCATAACTTTAATAAAAGTGAAAGAACATTCATAGACCTCAGTTTGCTTAATGCCAAAAAATGTATTGCACTACTGTGGAAAAAGACTCATAGACCAGATGTGACTCAGTGGTTAAGACAGATGTTAACAAACCTTCCATTAGAAAGAATAACATACATACTGAAATCAAAGGAAAGTGTGTTTGAGAATATATGGAGACCTTTTATTGATTATGTAAAAAATTTAAACATAACTCTTGAAGAAGAAGGTGAATGATGTGTGTGGACCTTGTAAATTCCAAACTGGTGAACATAATATGTATACTTATGTAATGGATTGTCTAGACTAAACAGAGGAGCATTGTTGAAGACTTCATTTTGTTGGTGGTTGTTGGTGTTTTTAGTGCATTTTTTTTTTGTAGTACTTTAATGTTAGTGTTTGATAGTTTGTGTCATGTTTGTTAAAAAAAAAAAGGTTCAATAAAGATATTGTGGGGGAAAAAAAGCACATTTGTGTGAAAAAAGCTCCAAATTTACAAGAAAAACATCACAAAATTATTAAAAAAATCACAAAGTTACAAGAAAAAGTAGCAAATGTATGAGAAAAAGTTGCAAGTCTCAGAGAAAAAAGTATCAAATTTAATTGTCCCTGAAAAAATGTTGAGGGTGAATTTGTAGCTCTGGGACCCTCTAGTGGCCTCTTGCATCTGCGTACTCTGATACACATCCAGAAACAGCTCTGTTATAATTGGTTATGATCTCGATGCTCTCCCAGGTGTCCCAGTGGCCAGGTGGCAGTAACAGAAGAATCTGGTCAGCAGCGTTGCGTGCCGTCTCCCTGCGAATCTTCTTCCTGCCGTAACGGCGGCATCTGTCAGGCCCTTTCTCCTGAAAGCTACCGGTGCCGGTGTCAGGAGGGATTCAGGGGTCAGCACTGCGAACTGGGGAAGGTCAGAGGTAACCCTCTGGCTACCCTCAGCCCCAGTTCCATCCTGGCAATCAGCATGTGCCTGCTCGTCTTCTTCGGTAAGTCCGGGAATAGTGACTAATGAGAGGGATATTAAGGAGCTTTTCATGTTGCTCTCCACTAAATTCCCCTGTGGAATATAGCTTATGACAAGTACACTGAACTAAACCAAATATTAAAACAAAAGTCTGATGTTAGCATGTGTCATAGGCCTGTTATTTACTGCATGTTCTCCATGTCTGTGGAGCTATACATGGTTATTTTGCCCAAAACTAATGGCTTCCTCTGGCTTTGACAAAACTAAACAGATTTACATAAAAAAGCTGCAGATTTGCACATCGCATTTGCAAGTAAAAAGTCACACATTTACAGTTTAAAAAGATGCAAATGTATGAAATGAAAGGCACAAATTTTATTATAAAAACACACATTTTAAAATGGAAAAATGGCAAAGTTATAAGAAAAAAGTAAATTTTTTTGAGTAAAATGTTAGAAATTTACACCGAAAAGTTGCAAAATTGTGAAAAAAAAATTCACACATTTGGCACAGAATTGTTTCATTTTCTGAGAAAAAAAATGCAGATTTATGACAAAACAAATTTATGAGAGAATATTTGCATGTTTACAAGAAAAACCTCATGAGTTAGTATTGTTGAAAGCGTAGTTTAGCTCAGCTAAAGTTTATCCTTTTAATTTGTCTGTTCTCCCTTAATTTTAAGACTCAGATGTGTTTTGCAGCTCCACGTAGATTATAGTTGGAACCAAAAATTGCTCCAAATGCCTCTTCCTATAGTAGATGTTCCCTGGAGTTTTAGTGAACTGAATCAGACTTTTTAAAAACCTCTGATTTTTGCATGTATTAAACACATAGACTACATATGTATAAGCAATGGACATAATTTAAAAATGCTGACAGTTTTTTCCAGTATTATTGTCTGTGCATTACTGACATACTCCTATTTAGTTTTTGAATATCATAGTTGTCAATACACATTAATAGTGACAGCCCCAGCGCATATGTACAGTACACATAGACAACCATCTCTAAAGACCATTCGTTCTAAACTTACGTCATGGTTTACGGATCAATAGTTTTTCCATTAGGATCAATCCTGAATGTAAAACAGTGGTGACACAAAGACTAAACAGTTACATAAATGTTATAAAACAAACAGGTGTTACATGTCTGTGTCCTGTCAGCTGTCTCTGGTATTTTTTTTATAAAGTTAATTTCCAGACAGCTCTGTTATCCCCATGGACAGTAATTATCTCCACAGTGTGGTTATGTTTTCAGTGGTTCTTGTCTGTCTTTGTCTGTTTGCAAGATTACACAAAACTACATAAACATTTCAATGAAATTTGATAGAAGTTTGGAACACACAAGAATCGATTAGATTTTGGAGGAATACAAATCAAGGGATAGATCACAGAATACGTTTTCACTTTCTTTAAGCGGAAGATAAGATTTTTTTTTTTTTAACAAATTCATAAATGTTTTCTTTTTCATTTTACACAAGTCACCAATTTTATTACAAAATGTGGCAAATTTGCCATAAACAAGACACAAGCTTAAGACGGGAGAAAAGCAAATTTGGAAAGATGGAGTGAAATATTTATGACAAAAAGATGCAAAGATACAATAAAGAAATTACAAACTTCACCAATTAGCATGTCACAAATTTTGAGAAAATAAAGTTGGAAATTTGTGATTAAAAGAAAAAAAATAACAGTAAAAAGGTTTCAAATGAAACAACAATTTGCAGCAAAAAATTCACAAATTTACAAAAAAACATGAATTTTAAATGAGACAAGTTACAAATTTAAGATTAGATGATCTTTTGTCCGTTATTCCCACAACGGGGAAGTTGCAGCAACAAAGAGATAGTGGCATTCAGAGTAATGATAAATCCATCCATCCATCCATCCATCTTCTACTGCTTTTCCGGAGGTCCGGGTCGCGGAGGCAGCAGTTCAAGCAGAGAAGCCCAGACTTCCCTCTCCCCAGGCATTCAGAGTAATGATAAATGAAAAAATAAAATAAAACTGTATATATACATAGTGCAAACATTAAATAAGAAGCAAAATGGTAAGTGGTATTTACGGTGCTAGTGAGCAGTATATTAGCAGTATATTTCACAGTTGAATTAGTACACATTGTTGCAACCTTCAATAATAATGCTATTAACAGTAGATTTAAAAAGGAGCGTTCCTTATTTGTATAAAGTAGTAGTGTGCAGGCTCTATGAGCAGCACAGATTGTAAAGTGTGACAGCAGCAGGTAGGAAGGACCTGCAAAACCTCTCCCTCGTGCACTTTGGATGGAGCAGCCTGCCACTAAACGAGCTGCTCAATGCACTCTGTGTGTGCTGCATGGGGTGGGTCTCGGACTCCAGCAGAGATGACAGCTTAGCCACCATCCTCCTCTCTCCTGTCTCCTCCATTGGGTCAAGGCGGCGCCCCAGAACAGAGCTGGTGTTTTTGATCAGCCTGCTCAATCTCTGCCTGCCGGCAGGTGTGATACTACTACCCCAGCAGACCACTCCATACAGGATGGCTGATGCCACCACAGAGTCACAGAAGGTCTTCATGAGTGCCCCCTGCACTCCAAAAGACCTCAGTATCCTCAGAATGAACAGCCTGCTTAAGAGAGAAAAGCAGCAAATTTGCAAAAAATAAAGTTACACATTTAAGCATTTACCTCACTGAGCAACTAGTGCTGACAAACGTTGACGAGCGTTGACTGGCGTTGTTAGGGTTTCATAAACGATTACAAAACAGTTTTTACGATCAGAGTTTTTCTTGTCGTAAAGAAATTTTGAACATGTTCATCGCTCCATGAGATACATGCTTTAAAGGTTTGCTGCATAGTATTTTCATGAAAGCAAATATTTTTTTTAAAAAAATAATACATCAACAAAATGTTTGGAAAGTTGCAGAATTAAAGCCTATATATCCATTAAAAATAATATATTGATGAAAAATACTTTTACAGTTTTTTATGGGTCCAAAACAATCATAATAGTTACATCTGAGCAGTTGGAGGATGAGACTACAGTGCCCGGTAAGGATGTCAGAGCCAGTCACAGTAAGGGATAAGGACCTGTACTTATATAGCGCTTTTTCTAGACCACTCCAAGCGCTTCACTAGTACTAACCCTCTATTCTAAGGGCCTATAGGAGACAGCTACCTAGGGACAATTTAGAATGACCAATTAACCTAACATGTATGTCTTTGGATTGTGGGAGGAAACTGGAGCTCCTGGAATAAACCCACGCAGCACAAGGAGAACATGCAAACTCCACACAGAAAGGCTCCCACCCCTGCCAGCCTGGGGATTCAAACCTGGAACCTTCTAGCTGTTAGGCAACAGTGCTAATGACAGGTTAACCCCTTGAACTCTGTGAATTGCACGGGCGGTCACGTCTCTGCATCTTAGTGCGTCTCAGTGCGCACTGAAAAAAAAAGCTGTATTTCCGGTCTTCCAGTACAGACACAGCCTTGTTACAACCTGAGAAAAAAGCTGTGTAATATATTCATTTTTTGTGGTATTTTTACAAAATTTTGACCTGAGCTTGAAAACACTTGGTTCTACATTTCTGTTGTGTTTTCCAGCCAGTATCTGACAGCTGTATGTTATTTGCAAGCATTTGTATCTAGAAAAACACCCAGGTGAACTTTCTTGTTACTCAGTGGCAGGAGCACTTAGAGAGATTATGACTGTTTTGCCAAAAAATTCAGAGTGTTTTCTTTTAAATGAGACTAACCCCATGAAGATGCTGCAAAGGGTTGAAGAACAGCTTTTGATTTACTTTGGGCATGTTATTTATAGGCGTTTTTAGGGAAGTTGAACAGAGTTCAACAGGTTAAAGGATTAACCAGGTTCTCTGAAACATGAGTGAGGTATCTCACTATGGGACATGCTCCCCCACGGTGTCCCCAGAAGCCCTATAACACTACGCCAGTCTTGACTGGCAAGAAGCATGACGTCTGCTCTTCGGAGGAGGAGCCACCTCCTCCTATAAGAGACTGACCATGACGCACATTCCCCAGTCTTTGTAAGCTCACCTCTTCCTCGCTCCAGGCAAGGAGGGAGGTCTGGTGAGATACCTCACTCATGTTTCAGAGAACCTGGTTAATCCTTTAACCTGTCGTTCTCTTTGAACATTCGCTTCAGTATCTCACTATGGGATGTCGTAGCTCCCATCTTGCCAGACCAGCTTACTCTCAGACCACGTAATATTACAACATGTTAGATGTTAATCCTACACTCAAAACACTGTGTGACAGCGATGGTGTGGTAACATCCAACCTGTAAAATCTTGTGAAGGTGTGCAGTGATGCCCAGCTGGCAACTGCACAAACCTCTTCCACAGAGACACCATGAAAGAGTGCCCATGAAGCGGTCATGCCGCGTGTGGAATGAGCACACAAACCTGGCGTTGGCTGAAGGCCTCTGCACTCATATGTTGTGACGATCACCTCCACGATCCAGTGTGCTAGATGCTGCTTCGTGATGGGTTTTCCCAAACTGGATGTGGAACGTGACACAAACAGCTCAGATTTCAGATTTCTCAGATCAGATTTCCTAAATTTCACTGTCCTGGCCACATATGCACGTAGTGCATGGACAGGGCAGAGTGCGTTAACCCAATGACTGCCACAGGCGCTCCATAGCGCTATAAGACCGTAGTAGTCAAGGTTCTTTCCAAGAAACTATTCAGTTCAGATGTCAGAGATTTACAAGGCTATAACTTGAAAGTGGTAAGAGATAATGGCTTACTGTCTATTAGAAAGATGTAGAATATGATCCAAAGTTTGAGATAGGAGTAAATTTACGCATCTAATTTGCATAATGCGACACAGCCATAACAAAGTACATAACCTTCGGTCAAAAATGGACTTTTGGACAGACATATTTACACAAAGGATGGTTTTGTTTTCTTGTCACCGGTTTGGTTTTGGGTTTTTTTGTTATCTTCTCTTCAAAGTATATGAACCAGAACATTAGTAGAATGTCAACAAACAAAGAAATTCGTCAGACTTACTGCTGGCCAGGCGGCTCTTGCTTCGTCCATTTTCGTCCATCCTGGTCGTTATTTTCCCTTCTGTCGGTCATTTGCGCTTTCTCTCCCACATCCAGAAATACTTATGATTGTCCCATCTCAATTTCGCTTTTATTCCTCCGCAATTTATCTTATATGCGGTAGCGCAGTGGTTAGCACTGCAGCAGCACAGCAACTCACCCTTGGCCATGGGATCCCTGGTTCGATCCCAGCCCCTGACCAACAGTGATCTGTGTGGAGTTTGCATGTTCTCCCCGTGTCTGTGTGGGTTTACTCCGGGATTTCTCCGGTTTCCTCCCACAGGCCAAAAACATGCAGGTTAGGTTAATTGGATACTCTAAAGTGGCCCTAGGTGTGAATGTGTGTATGAATGGTTAAGGGATAGCGCCGTACCGTGGCTGCTTCATCCATCCAGGTGGATGCCCTCAATTTCCCCTCTGGGGATCAATAAAGTATACATAATCAAATCAAATCAAAATATATGACGACATGGAACCGGCATGATTGTTGTCTAGCCACATGGCGCTGGGGGTGGCAGCAGGTGAACATCAACCAGCTTCACCTACTCTCTGTTATAACAAAATGTAAACATTTACCTTCATAAGCTGAGTATTCTCTTTTTTGAATCATAGTTGGCAAATTTGGGAGCAAATGGCTCCTCCGTCTGCAATCGAGTACATCCACAGCGATCGGTAACGTCCACATTTGTTTGTCTAAAAATTTCTTCTTCTCTGGTGTCCAGAAGGATGCTTCTATGTCCGCCATAAGTCCTCCAAGGCAAGAGCAGTAAGTTGTACGTGTCTGCCACCTTGAGAGGTGGAATCCTTTGTACAACTTAAATCAACAGGACAGTTTTTGACAACGTCATATAACGTCACATGACAGGCGCAGTGCTGCGCCTGTGGCAGTGGGGGCGCTATCTGTTCCTTGAATCCTTACCACAATAAGGGTGAAGTCTCTCCTGCTCCTCACCAGAAAAGGGAGGATGACAGAAGGCTGACAATTCAATTGCATGGTAGGAAACTGCATGATTGAAAATCTTTGCCACAAACGTGGGGTTAGGTTTGAGTACAACCTTAGAATCCCCTGTCATGAATTGCTCCTCGGGGCAGAGAGGAAGACCCACGCACTGAACTGTGAGTTTGTGAGATTTATTGAAAACAACAAAACACAAAGTCCAAACAGTGCTCCAACAAAAAATCCAAACTGACATTCAAGCAAACTTACGGAGGAAAAGCACCAGAACAAGGACTGCATTCTGGTGGAGTCGAGGAAGGAGAAATTCAAGACTGCGGCAAGGAGAAATGAAAATAACCACCCTTAAATAGGGTCAGAAACAAATCGCATAAGTAATGACAGATGTGGGTCACATGAGCGGGCAGAAGGTAACAATGATCAATAATTTGGACCAGCTGGGAGCAATGAGAGGGGAGCGACCGTAGCTGACAGCTGACGGGGGCAATGCCCACACAAAGCAAAAACCCGGAAATGCCACGGACAGCTGTCAACCCAGAGGGAGAACACAACAGTAAGAGATATAAAGAATAAAATATCAACAAATGCAGACTGACAAATAAATACAACCTAATACAAAATAAGAGAGTAACAAAGCTATGACATAAACAGGAAAATGAGAACCAGAACGAGAAATACAAAAACCAAAAGGCACAAAATACAACAAATATGCTCCGCACTTTGTATATACACTACCGTTCAAAAGTTTGGGGTCACCCAGACAATTATTGTGTGTTTTCCATGAAAAGTCACACTTATTTACCACCATGAGTTGTAAAATGAATAGAAAATATAGTCAAGACATTGACAAGGTTAGAAATAATGATTTGTATTTGAAATAATAATTTTTTTCCTTCAAACTTTGCTTTCGTCAAAGAATCCTCCATTTGCAGCAATTACAGCATTGCAGACCTAACATGATTGCACAAGGGTTTTCTAATCATCCATTTGCCTTCTGACGCAATGAGCAAACACATTGTACCATTAGAACACTGGAGTGATAGTTGCTGGAAATGGGCCTCTATACACCTATGTAGATATTGCACCAAAAACCAGACATTTGCAGCTAGAATAGTCATTTACCACATTAGCAATGTGTATTTCTGATTAGTTTAAAGTTATCGTCATTGAAAAAAAGTGCTTTTCTTTCAAAAATAAGGAAATTTCTAAGTGACCCCAAACTTTTGAACGGTAGTGTATATTTATATATTTATGTGTATGTATGTATATCCACTGCTCTTATTTATATTTTTCGTATCTTCTTAATTATTGCTCTGAGTGTTGCTATCCCTGTGCTGTTGCAATCCTGGAATTTCCCAATTGTGGGACTAATAAAGGCTTATCTTATCTTATATATAAATATAGAGAAAAAGCCATGAGACTGAGCATGGCGGAAACCTCCAGTGCTTAACTCAGAACAGAGTCCCCCTCTCAAGAGGTGGATACCAGACACCCAGGGAACATCAAAAAGACCCCCCCCCCAATAAAAAGAAAGGGAGTATTGTGGGAATGTGGGAATGACGAGACAGAGTTCTCTCTCAAGTCAGCTTTATTCACATCACCAACATCTCAAAGAAGAAAAAGAGCAACACAGGAAACTCTCGTCCTTAAATACAAGGACTCTTACAGTTCACAAGTCACATGTCTCACAGACCACGTTGCATTAAAATTCACAGTAACAATGCATCTCCTCTTTAATCCTTTAATTACTCCCCCACAGTCTCAAGCCTTGCATACCAAAGCTAACATCCTTGCAGCTTCCTGTAATTTCCAAGGAAGCTCTGCCTTTGTTCTGATCTAAAATGTGAGTCACAAAGCAGGTCACATATGTGTGTCCACCACACAAGCCCCCCCAACATTTTAGAACAAACAAGAGAATAACAACATGCATGCCGTGATAGTATCAATACACATCAGTCCACATGCTTCCTAGGCTTCAGTCTCCTGCCGTATCTGCTGTAGCTGGGATTCAACGTCTCTGCGGCGCCGTCACGCTGGGGGTTTGCCGTCTGGGGGTGGAAACTGTAGGGAGCTTGAAATGAAGAAGCGATGTGATTTTATAAATCAAGTTTTATTATCAGCTTCCACTCCCTAACATGTCTCATCTCGATGCAGAAGCAGAATGAAGAGACTGAGTGCAGTCAGACCTTCATACTTATACCCACACTCAACAAAAGACATTGCATATCAAAGCTGACATCCCGCATTAGCGTAATCCCTCTCCATTGTCCTCTCTCTCCTCCACCTGACCCTGGGGGGTCAGAAAGTTCGATCAGGTCTCCACCGCTGCGACTCCGTCTGCTCCTTGATCTTCGCCGGTGGTCGAGACCTCTTGTCCTGCTCTGAGACGTGAGGTCATTCCACATATGCAATCTCTAAACATTCCACTTATGTCTATACATATGTAGGTATGGATATATGAATAATATAAGCCACAGCCCCCCCCAAACGTCTAAGAAAAGGACAATCAAATTAAGTTTACAGCTTAAGATAACATCCATGACATATTATACCGTTATACATCTCAACAGGAAAAAGGAAAAATATCTTCAGCAGTCATGTTAACCTTCAAGTTATGCAGCATGATCCTGTTAAAAATTCAGTGGTAACAACAACAGTATAGTTAATGTCACAGGTCAGCCTTAAAACTGCAACGGCACAATCCGACAACATAGTTAACAACTCTTTGTCAATTTTACATCAGTCTATGTGTCGTCTGGGTTTTAATCTTCTCCCGAATCTGCTGTAGGCCCGCTTTGGCGTCCTGGCGGGACCGTCCTGTAAGGGATCTGCAGCTTGGGGAGGAGAGTGGTTATTTGTTCCCTGCAGGGGGGCTGAGTCTTTTCTCTTGGGGGGTCTACCCCGCCGAGGTGCTCTCGCCACCCGTGCAGGCTCGTCGCTCAACAAGAAAGCAGGTTTAAGTCTGTCAATGCTGACTGTTTCTTTTCTGTCCCCTAAATCAAGCACAAAATGCTTATCACCAGGTTCCAGCACTCTGCATGGTCCATCATATGGTGGGCGGAGGGTTGGTTTTAAAGCTTTGTGTCTAACAAAAACGAACTCAGCGTTTTTCAAAGCTTGGGGGACAAAAACCCGCGGAAAAGAGTGATGTACGGGTCCGGGGAGCGTGTCCGGTCCCGTGCTGCTTAGGGGCCTCAGGGCTGGGAGGTGCCCGGGCTCTGGATGTTCTGCTAAGAACTCACCTGGGAGCCTGAGAGGTTGTGCAAAAACTAATTCTGCCGGGGAGGCGTCTAGATCCTCCTTAGGCGCAGAACGCAACCCTAATAAAACCCAGGGAAGTTTATTCACCCAATCTGTATCCGTTAGTGAGGCCCTGAGGGCGGCCTTTAAAGACCTATGAAAACGCTCGCATAACCCATTAGCCTGAGGGTGATACGCGGTGGTGCGATGAATTGTCGCCCCTAAGCTGCTGGCCATGGCTGACCACAGCTCTGAGACAAATTGAGGCCCCCTATCGGACGTGATGTCCGATGGGACGCCAAAACGCGCCACCCAGTTTGTTAAAAAAACGCGAGCGACTACCACGGCTGTGGTTGACGCCAGCGGGACTGCTTCCGGCCAGCGCGTGGTACGGTCTACCATTGTTAACAGGTGTGTGAACCCTTGCGACGACGGTAGTGAGCCCACGAGGTCGACGTGTACGTGGTCGAACCTCCTGGCTGGAATTCGGAAAGGTTCTAGAGGAGCTTTTGTGTGTTTGTGTATTTTGGCGCGTTGGCAAGACATGCAAGTCTTTGCCCATTCCTTTACATTTTTACGCAGGCCTGGCCAAACAAACTTCTCCGCGACCATTTTAACCGAGGCGCGCACCCCTGGGTGTGCGAGGGAGTGAACCGAGTCAAAAGTGCGGCGGCGCCATGCGGCTGGAACTACCGGGTGAGGTCGGCTGGTTGACACGTCACAGATTAGTGGGGGAACACCGTCACGCAAACCCCTTTCCTCCAGTCTTAACCCTGTTGGTCCAGACTGGAGCGCGTGCACGTCCGCGTCACTGCTTTGTTCCGCTGCCATGGCCGCGTAATCTATCCCTACGTGGATTGGGGCCGCGTATGCGTCCGCGTTGGCCATGAGCTCTGCGGCTGCAGTAGTATAATCTGCTTCCTCGCGCTCTGACCACGTCACAGCGCGGGAGAGGCAGTCTGCTACCACATTAAGCTTGCCTGCCACATGTCGAATATCTGTGGTGAACTCTGTGAGTTTGACGGTGACAGCGCTTGCCTGGGTCGCCTCTGATGTGTCTGCGGGGCGAGAACGCCTTTCTTCCGTTCTCGCGGCGGGGCTGGGGACGGTGCTCGGTTGAGCCCTCTCTGACGATTCTGCTGTGGGGGAACGTCTTCCATCCGTTCCCCTGTCTGCATTGGCAACGGCGCTTGCCTGGGTCGCCTCTGATGAGCTTGTAGCAGGAGAACGTCTTTGGTCCATCCTCACGTCTGGTCACCAATGTAGGGAGCTTGAAATGAAGAAGCGATGTGATTTTATAAATCAAGTTTTATTATCAGCTTCCACTCCCTAACATGTCTCATCTCGATGCAGAAGCAGAATGAAGAGACTGAGCGCAGTCAGACCTTCATACTTATACCCACACTCAACAAAAGACATTGCATATCAAAGCTGACATCCCGCATTAGCGTAATCCCTCTCCATTGTCCTCTTTCTCCTCCACCTGACCCTGGGGGGTCAGGAAGTTCGATCAGGTCTCCACCGCTGCGACTCCGTCTGCTCCTTGATCTTCGCCGGTGGTCGAGACCTCTTGTCCTGCTCTGAGACGTGAGGTCATTCCACATATGCAATCTCTAAACATTCCACTTATGTCTATACATATGTAGGTATGGATATATGAATAATATAAGCCACAGAAACCTTTTATCAGTCCCTGCGGGTGTTCTGGGGAAACATTACTCTGTGAAGCCCCCCGCGGGGGTCTACCTCGCCGCGGGGCCCTTGCCAATAGCACTTGCTCGTCTGCCACCACAAAAGCGGGTTTGAGTCTGTTTATGCCAACTTTCTCTTTCCTGCCCCCCAAATCTAGCAAAAACTGCTTGTCCCCTGTTTCTAGCACTCTGAACGGTCCGTCATAAGGCGGTCACAGCGGGGTTCGATGCGCATCGTGTCTGACAAACACAAACTCTGCGTTCTTCAAAGTTTTAGGCACAAAAACGCGCGGAAAACTGTGGTGCGCGGGGCCGGACAGCGTGCTTGATTCTATGTTATTCCGCAACAGCTGAGACGGGGAGGCGTCTGGCGCAGGGTTATCTGGGAGAACCTCCCCGGGCAGCCGGAGTGGCTGCGCAAACACGAACTCCGCTGGGGAGGCTTCTAAGTCCTCTTTAGGCGCAGAACGCAACCCCAATAACACCCATGGTAGCTTGTCTACCCAATTTGCATCCGTCAGTGACGCTTTGAGAGCTGCTTTCAATGACCTATGAAAACGTTCGCATAACCCGTTAGCCTGCGGATTGTACGTGGTTGTGCAGCGAATTGTGACACCCAGGCTGCGGGCCATAGTCGACCAAAGCTCGGACACAAATTGAGGGCCTCTGTTGGACGTAATGTCCGACGGAACGCCGAAGCGCGCCACCCAAGCTGTTAAAAACGCACGCGCCACCTCCTCGGCCGTGGTTGATGCCAGCGGGACAACTTCAGGCCAGCGCGTGGTGCAGTCCACCATTGTCAAAAGGTGTGTGTACCCTTGTGACGGCGGGAGGGGGCCCACGAGGTCCACATGAACGTGATCGAACCTCTTGGCCAGAATGTGAAACGGCTCCAAAGGAGCCCTTGTGTGCCTGTGTACTTTGGCTCTTTGACACGCCGTGCAGGCTGCTGCCCACTCTTTAACTTGTTTGCGAAGGCTCGGCCACACAAATTTCTCTCCTACCGTTTTGACCGACGCGCGCACCCCAGGGTGCGCCAAAGAATGAATCGAGTCAAGAACGCGGCGGCGCCACGCGGCCGGTACTACTGGACGCGGCCGTCCAGTGGAGACATCGCAGATTAGGGGGGGGCATACCGTCTTGCAGCACCCTGCTCTCCAGCCTTAACCCTGTTGGTCCAGACTGAAGCGCGCGCACATCCGCGTCACTAACCTGCTCCGCGGCCATGGCTGCGTAATCTACTCCTACGCTGACTGGGGCCGCCACGGCGCGCGAGAGGCAATCTGCCACTACATTGAGTTTGCCCGCCACATGCTGAATATCAGTGGTAAACTCTGATATCGCGGCCAGCTGTCTCTGCTGCCGGCCTGACCACAGTTCGGAAACCTTGGCCATCGCGAACGTTAGCGGTTTGTGGTCAACAAACACGGTGATAGAGCGTCCTTCTAGCCAGAACTGAAAGTGGCGGATGGCCAAATGGAGAGCCAGCAGCTCCCTGTCGAACGCGCTGTATATACGTTCGCTATCGCGCAAGGTCCTGCTGAAAAAGGCGAGGGGCTGCCAAGCACCGGCTACACGTTGCTCCACGACCGCCCCTATGGCCACATCTGATGCGTCAGTGGTGAGCGCTATGCGGGCCATTGGGTCTGGGTGTGCCAACAACGCAGCCTTTGCCAAGGCTGCTTTCACCTCCAAGAACGCTTGGTCCCGCTCCGGGGTCCACTCAACCTTATCCGCGGGTTTCTTTTTTTTGAGCGCGGCATACAGCAGCTGCATGAGTTGCGTTGCGCGGGGGAGAAAACGGTTATAAAAATTCACCATTCCCAAAAACTCCTGCAATGCCCTGACCGTCTGCGGCCGGGGAAAATCTGCCACCACGCACACTTTGTCAGGCAGCGGAACTGCTCCTTCGGGGAAGACGCGGTGTCCTAAAAAATCGATCTACGCCACTCCGAACTGACACTTTGCTGGGTTGATTATTAACCCGTGATCTCCCAACCTTCAGAAAACTGTGGCCAGGTGTTTTTCGTGTTCGTCTTCGGACGTGCTGGCTACTAAAATATCGTCCAAGTAGACGAACACGAAAGGGAGATCGCGAAGCACCGCGTCCATCATGCGTTGGAATGTCTGAGCAGCCCCTTTAAGTCCGAATGGCATGCGTAAAAACTCGAATAGGCCAAACAGAGTTATTACCGCTGTTTTGGGTATGCCCTCAGCGCGCACCGGGACTTGGTGGTAACCGCGGACCAAGTCTATTTTAGAAAAAACGCGCGCCCCTGCCAAATGAACGGAAAAATCTTGGATATGCGGGATTGGGTAGCGGTCGTGCGCTGTAGCATTGTTTAACCTGCGGAAATCCCCGCAAGGTCGCCATGATCCGTCAGCTTTCGGGACCATGTGTAGCGGGGAAGCCCACGGACTGTTTGAACGCCTGATAATGCCCAACCTCTCCAGGTTGGCGAACTCCTCGCACGCTATGGCCAGTTTAACTGCATCCAAGCGCCAAGCTTTTGCAAAAACGGGCAGTCCGGTAGTGGTAATAAAATGCTCCACCCCGTGTTTAGCGACTGTTGCCGAAAATGTGGGGACCGTGAGTGCTGGGAACTGAGTGAGCAGTGTGTGGAACTTACCGCTGCAGCTGTGACGTTGGCTTGTGCTGTTGGCGGGGCCACTTGCACTGTACAGGGAATAGAATCAAAAGAAAGTGCATTAACCAGGCGCCTGTTAGCGAGATCAACCAACAAACCATGTGAGCACAAAAAATCAGCCCCCAACATATTGAAATTCACTGCTGCTACAACAAAAGTCCACTCAAATGTACGGCCGTGTAGAGACAGAAGCAGAGTCTTCTCACCAAAGGTCTTAATCTCCGAGCCGTTCGCTGCTGTCACCCCGGGACATCTGGAACCCGCTAGTCTGTCCGCGTAGGAAGGTGTGATGAAACTCAACTGGGAGCCTGTGTCCACAAGGAACTGCCTCCCCGAGCGTGCGTCCAACAAGTAGAGCAGCTTGTTCTCCTCCCCGAGGCCCGCGGCTGCTACTGACCCCCGGTCTTGGCGTTTCCCGAACGCCCGAACTGGCACGGTGGTACACATTTGCGTGCCCTCTCTGCGAAGCGGCGATGGTAGAAACAAAGGACGTCTGATCCGTGTTCCCTGGCCCCTGCCGCCGCCGTCGTCGGTGAGTCTGGTACCGCTGCCTCTGGGCCCCTGTCATTTCCGGTTGTCGCGTCGTGTTCCGCTGCAGCGGCCTCTCGGCCCAGCGCGCGGTAGTCCCATTGGGCCAACAGTGGCGAACTGGCCAGGGTCGCTCTCGCTGCTGACGGTAGAGTCCTGAGGAAGAGGTGGGTGAAAATGAAGTGATCGTCGTCAGAGTCTTTCAACCTCAACAACTTCTCCATCAGGTTCGCGGGCATGTCATTTTCCAACTCCGTCAGCACCAGGAGCCTCTCTGCTCGCTCCTCCGCCGAGGGGGTGAATTGCTGGATGAGTGCAGCCTACAACGTGCCGTATTTGTCGCTGTCCGGCGGCTGGTCGATCAGGCTCTCCACATGCTGGGCCGTGTTGTTGTCCAGCTTTGTGACTACGTGGTAGAATTTTGTGGCATCTACCGATATCCCCCGGAGGTTGAACTGCGCCTCAATCGCGTTGAACCAGGAGCGCGGATTGTTCTGCCAGAAGTCCGGTAGCTGGACTGTAGCAGCATTCGCTTGGCTGGGGGCTCCTGACGAGGCTGACCCGGGGGAATTCTCCTCTTGCATGATACGTCTTGGGTCACCAGTGTGGGAATGTGGGAATGACGAGACAGAGTTCTCTCTCAAGTCAGCTTTATTCACATCACCAACATCTCAAAGAAGAAAAAGAGCAACACAGGAAACTCTCATCCTTAAATATCAGGACTCTTACCGTTCACAGGTCACATGTATCACAGACCACGTTGCATTAAAAAAAAAAAAAAAAAAAAGAGCATTGCATTTGACCAACCGCCCTCCCCCCTGTCTGCACAACAACCACTGCTGCCTCTAAAGAAATCAAGTCCTGCTGCCCACCCCCCACTCCACCAACACCCCCCACTCCCAACACACAGCCCCCCATCCTGACCCTGACCAGGACCCAGGTGAGGACGGAGCTGAGGAAGATCAAGGCGAGGAAGGCGTCGGGACCGGACGGCATCAGCGCAAAGCTCCTCAAGTCCTGTGCAGACCAGCTGTGTGGGATTGTGACGTATATCTTCAACCTGAGCCTGAAACTGGGGAAAACATCTTGTGTGGTACCTGTACCAAAAACTTCCCACCCCAAAGACCTGAACAGCTACAGACCGGTGGCCTTGACGTCCCACTTGATGAAGACCCTGGAGAGACTGCTCCTTGCTCACCTCCGCCCCCTGGTGGAACCAGCGATGGATCCACTCCAGTTCGCCTACCAGCATGGCATTGGGGTGGAGGATGCGGTGATCTTCCTCCTTCACCGTTCTCTGTCCCACCTAGAGAAGCCCGGGAATATGGTGAGGATCATGTTCTTTGACGTCTCCAGTGCTTTCAACACCATCCAACCGATGATCCTGAAGGACAAGCTGCTGCGCGCAGGGGTGGACCAGCACCTGTCATCATGGATCCTGGACTACCTCACGAACCGGCCTCAGTTTGTGAGAACCCGGGACTGTGTGTCCGACACGATCATCAGTAGCACGGGGGCCCCCCAGGGAACGGTGCTGGCTCCCTTCCTGTTCACTCTTTATACTGCGGACTTCTCACACAACACAACACACTGCCATCTACAGAAGTTCTCTGATGACTCTGCGATCGTTGGCCTCATCTCCAATGGAGATGAAGCTGAGTACAGAGGGCTTATCCAGGACTTCGTGGACTGGTGCCATCGGAACTGCCTCCAGATCAACGCGAGGAAAACTAAGGAGCTGGTGGTGGACTGTCGCAGGCAAGGACAACCCCTCACAGCACCAGTAAATATACAGGGAACAGACATCGAGATGGTGACAGCCTATAAGTACCTGGGTGTTCATCTGAACAATAAACTAGACTGGTCACACAATACTGACGCACTCTACAAGAAGGGACAGCGCAGGCTGTTCCTGCTGAGGAGACTCAGGTCTTTTGGTGTACAAGGCGCGCTGCTTAAGACATTCTATGACACGGTGGTGGCATCAGCCATCACTTTTGGAGTGGTCTGCTGGGGCAGTGGCATTACAGCAGCCGATAAGAAGAGACTGAACAAACTGATCAAGAAAGCTAGCTCTGTCCTGGGGCAGCGCCTTGATCTGGTGGAGGAGATAGGAGAGAGAAGGACGGTGGCTAAACTGTCATCTCTGCTGGAGTCCGAGTTCCACCCTATGCAGGACATACTGAATGCACTGAGGAGCTCATTTAGCAGCAGACTACATCATCCCAGGTGCACAACCGAGAGGTTTCGCAGGTCCTTCCTACCAACGGCTGTCAGACTGTACAACCTAAGCAGAGCTGCTCGCAGAGATAGCAAAAAGACGTAACAAACTAATAGTTTTTAAATGCAAAGATGCAATAGACTTACACAATGGTCCCCTCCGGCATACAACTAGGAAAATACCGGTCGCTATGGAGAGTGAGAATATGTATGGGCACATAATCATACCATGTAGGATAACTAAGTAGACGGTTGTGCTGTTTCATCCCATCTAGCAATAATGCTCTGCACTGTGTGTGTTTATATATTTACATATTTATTCCATCTAGCTACAATGCTCCGCACTGGGTGTGTTTATATTTATATATCTATATATTTATTCCATCTAGCTACAATGCTCTGCACTGTGTGTTTATATATCTACATATTATTCCATCTAGCTACATTGCTCCGTACTGTGGGTGTTTATATATTTACATATTTATTCCATCTAGCTACAATGCTCCGCACTGTGTGTTTACATATTCATATATTTATTCCATCCAGCTACAATGCTCTGCACTGTGTGTCTGTGTGTGTGTATATATATATTTTATAGTAATATGTACATATGTATATTAGCTGCTCTTGCTTGCTTGTTTTTTTTTTTTCTTGCCTTCTGATTGTTGCTCTGAGTGTTGCTATCCCTGTGCTGTTGCAATCCTGGAATTTCCCCGTTGTGGGACTAATAAAGGCTTATCTTATCTTATCTTAAATACCAGGACTCTTACAGTTCACAAGTCACATGTCTCACAGACCACATTGCATTAAAATTCACAGTAACAATGCATCTCCTCTTTAATCCTTTAATTACTCCCCCACAGTCTCAAGCCTTGCATACCAAAGCTAACATCCTTGCAGCTTCCTGTAATTTCCAAGGAAGCTCTGCCTTTGTTCTGATCTAAAATGTGAGTCACAAAGCAGGTCACATATGTGTGTCCACCACAGTATAACAACAACCACCCCAGGTGGGTGGTGGGGGGGAGCGAAAGCACAACCCCACTCAGGACCCACACCAGGCAAAACTCCAACTACCTAAGCTCCCTGGAGCGAAGAGCTGGACAGTTCAGGTGGGCGGCCAAAGTCCCAGGCCCAGCAGATGGCATAATGGAAAGAGTCGGGTGGCCGACCAGAGAACGTGTGCCACCCAACCCCACGGCATAGTCTGTCGGGTGGTCTGCCAGAGTTTTTTAACCACCTGAACAGAAAGAGTGGTCCAGGAGGCACTCCCGCGGGAGTCTTCTGCCTCGACGAAGGGGAAACTGCTGCATGAAAGGCGGGGGAATTCCTCCGGTGGTCCAGCGTTGGATGACGGCATCGTAGAGCAGATGATGCAGGAGCAGGCGTGGGCGCACTGGAGGTGAAGCAGGGCGTCTGCCGCGGAGCGCGCTTTTGCATCGTCTTCGGGCTCACTGGAGGTGGCCCCCACGTCAGCCTGGGAAAAGACTGCTGCAGGACAGAGAGCGTAGCTAGCAGCTCTGCAACTAGGGGAACCTCCACAACCAGGGTGCACCTCGACTATAGCGTTCGCCTAATCCACCTTCTCCCATATTTTCTTTGGGCTGCGGGGGGCGAGGGCTTCATCCACAAAGCCCTGGATGAATTCAGCAGCCCATTCCTCCTCCAGGCTCGGGGATCCAGCTGCCGGGCTCACTTTGATTGCTGGAGGTCGGTGGACTGGGGACATAATGAGCTCCACAAACAGCTGAGTGAAACAAAAAACAAAAACCCACAAACCACAGCAGCTGGGTGTCTTACTGGCCACAGTCTTCTTTCATGAATTGCCCTTCGGGACAGAGAGGAAGACCCACGAGCTGAACTGTGAGTTTGTGAGATTTATTGAAAACAACAAAACACAAAGTCCAAACAGTGCTCCAACAAAAAATCCAAACTGGCATACAAGCAAACTTACGAAGAAAATGTGCCAGAACAAGGGCTGCATTCTGGTGGAGTCGAGGAAGGAGAAACTCAAGACTGCAGCAAGAAGAAATGAAAATAACTGCCCTTAAATAGGGTCAGAAACAAATCACATACTGTAAGTAATGACAGGTGTGGGTCACACGAGCGGGCAGAAGGTAATAATGATCAGTAATTTGGACCAGCTGGGAGCAATGAGGGGGGATCGACCGGAGCTGACAGCTGACAGGGTCAACGCCCACACAGAGCAAAAACCCGGAAACGCCACTGACAGCTGTCAACCCAGAGGGAGAACGCAACAGTAAGGGATATAAAGAATAAGATATCAACAAATGCAGACTGAGAAATAAATACAATCTAATACAAAATAAGAGAGTAACAAAACTATGACATAAACAGGAAAATGAGAACCAGTACAAGAAATACAAAAGCCAAAAGGCACAAAATACAACAAATATATAAATATAGAGAAAAAGCCATGAGACTGAGCATGGCAGAAACCTCCAGTGCTCAGCTCATGACATCCCCTGCCAAAAACTGCATACATGACTGGTTCACCGATAATGCATGGATGTCACTCACACGCTTAGCAGATGTTAGCACTAACAGTAGCACAGTTTTCAAGGAGAGTGTTTTGAGATCCACCTGATGGAGGGGCTCAAAAGGTGGGCGTGATAAACTATCCAGCACGACAGTGAGGTCCCACAGGGTCGTTAGACTCCTCGTGACCGGCCGTAAACGCCATGCTTCTCTCATGAACTGACAAATAAGCGGGTGGCGCCCCCTGGTTTTGTTTACAAAGCCAGTGTGGCATGCTGAAATAGTAGCCAAATACACCTTGACTGTGGAGAAGGTAAGACCTTTATCAAACAGCCCCAGCAGGAATGTCAGAATAACGGGAATGGGGCTCTAAAGGCCACCACTCCTACCTTTATGCACAAATTTTCAAATGCACACCATTTGCAGTTGTACGCAAAACGCATAGAGGACCCCCTGACATTCTGAATCGTGGCAATGACATTAGGAGGAAGTCCACTAGTGGCCAGGTTCATCCTCTCACCGGCCAGGCCCACAGGGCCATTCGCTCTGGGTAAGGATGAAAAATCTCACCCTGTGCCTGTGACAGGAGATCCCTTCGCAGAGGCAGGACCCATGGCTGATCGTACAGCATCTGGAATATCTCCGCTAGCCAGGTTTTCCATTGCCAGTGGGGGGGCTATTAGGATCAGAGTTAAGTTCTTCTCCCGCACTCTGGCGAGAGTAGGAGTGATCAGCTCTAATGGGGGAAAGGCGTACAGGGGAACACGTGGCCATTCGTGTGCCATCGCGTCCAACCCCAGCGGAGCCTGTTGATCTGTCATTGAATTAAACAGTGGGCACTGAGCATTCTCTGCCGCTGCAAAGAGATCAACCACGGCTTGGCCATATCGCTCCCAAATTTGGGCTACTACCTCGCTGTGGAGTTTCCAGTCCTTGTAGTGGAGGTTGCCCCTTGATAACAGATCGGCTCCCCGATTCAAAATGCTAGGTACATGGGTAACTCTCAGGGATAGCAACTGAGTGCTGTTCCACATAATCAGTCTGTGTGCCAACATGTGCAGATGAGGAGAGCATAGCCCTCCCTGCCTGTTGATGTATGACACCACAGTCATATTGTCTGTTCTGACTAAAACATGGTGACCCTTTAGATGGAGCAGAAACTGTTTTAAAGCCAGAAGAACAGCCATGAGTTCCAGACAGTTTATGTGAACTGACTGCGTCCGTGGGCACCATGTGCCGTTCACTGTTCTGCCTTCGTGTGTGGCTCCTTAGCCCAGACAAGAGGCATCTGTCTTGATCACCTTTCTCATCGACACCGTACCCATGGTGATACCAGTTGGCAAGAAAGCGTCTCCATGGGATCCAGGCGCGGGTGCAGGCTGAGGTGACTAGATCCCTGTGGTGAGCGTGACGCATTGGGTCCAGCCCGAGCGACGCAACCCACCTCTGAAAAGGTCTCATGTGAAGATGGCCCAATCTTAATACTGCCAGTGCTGATGCCATAAGGCCCAGTAGCCGGAGACATAATTTGAATTTTAGCAGAGTTCATCTGCGAAACAGTGTCAAACAAGCCCAAAAGGCTTCCACCCTTTCCTTTGTTAGATGTGCCCTCAGGCCAGCTGAGTCTAGGAATAGGCCTATAAATGTGATGTTTTGCGTTGGAGTCAAAACACTCTTTTCTTCGTTTATAGTGAAACCCAGTCCTTTCAAGTGTGTGATAAGCAGCTCGGTATGCAACCAAGTCTGCTCCGGCGATTGTGCTGCAAGGAGCCAATCGTCTATGTAGGTTGCAAAGTGCAATCCTCTTTCTCTCAGAGGTGCAATCGCAGCCTCGGTGCATTTTATAAATACAGTACCTGTGGGCTCAGAGGGAGGCCAAACAGGAGTACTGCATATTGATGCACCTTTTCTTGAAAGGCGAATCTGAGATATTTTCTGTGAGGAGGGTAAATGGGGATGCGGAAATATGCATTTTTTAAATCTATGCAGACCATCCAATCCCAGTAATGCACAAAGCGTATTAGCGCAGAGTGTGTGAGCATTCTGAGTCTGAACTGTCTTAAGTGTCTGTTCAGAACTCGCAGGTCTAATATCAACCGCATACCTCCTCTCTTTTTGGGAACCAGAAAATATTTTGAATAGAAACCGCTCTGAGTCTGCTCTGGCGGAACTATTTCAATTGCTGTGCAATTTTCAGGAGAGAGAAAATTTCCTCCTGTAAACTATGAGCTTTTTCTGACGGGGCCTGAAGCTGGATTCATGCTGCACCTCTGCTGTCCGCGTACGTGTAACCAGAAACCTCGTGTGTCGAAATTTACATCATCATCTCCACTCCGCTAGTGTTCGCAGTACTCGACCGCGGACGACCGCGTGCAGGCCAAATTTTGTGACCGCGCCACCTGCCCACGACCTGAACACATTGAAAATCACACGCGCAAGACTGAACGTCCCATTCATGAGGTGGCGATGTCGGCACAGCATACCAAGACAAAGTAGACAAAGAAGACAATAAGGAAGCGGAAGATGAGAATAAACATACATGAATCATACATAAAAACTTCAGCAGCAGCAGCAGCATCTTCGTGGAAAAGGAGTGAAAACCGGAAAGTCAAGCAGCAGAAAGCAAGCAGCGTTTCTTCGTTGGTGAAAATCCTGGCACGTCAGCACATTGGCACTACCTATCGGGCGGGAGTGAAACTACAAATGATGGTTGTGCGCATGCGTCAACCACTTGGCCTTGGTAGATTAAAAAAGTCAGCATGAACAACGTCGCGTGCGTGCCGGGCTTGTCCAAAGCGCACGCAGACCAACGCGGACTAGAGGAGAAATGCAGCATGAATAAGGCTTGAGACCACAGAATCCCATTGAAATTGGAGGGGGGGGGGTTGTGGCAAACTTGAATTTATAGCCTATGGTCACAAACATTATCCAGTCTGAAGCACCGCATGCTCTCCACAATTGCACACGGTCTGCTAAGGGACCTGTGTGAGTGGAAGTGTTGGGAGTATTGGCAGCCCCCGGAGAGAAGCTACCTTGTCTCACATGTGGGACAATGGCGCCCTCTGCTGGCTGTATGGGTGACCCTGATGGACCAAGGGTCACTTTGCCCATACATGCCATTTTTGGAGCGTTGCCGCCCTCTAATGGCTGCATGCATGACAGGATGGTCATGTTCTGATCATTTATTTCTGTCATTGCCCACTCTTTTTTTTTGTGGCTGCACCCTTGGCTCTTAAGCCTGGTTGTGCACCTGCAATCATTTTATTTTGCACACATGTGACAGGAAAGAACATTTCTGAGTGTTTAAGCACTGGTGTGTGTTTGTGAACTGGTGTGTTTTTGTGAGAATCAGCTGAAGCTCCACTGAGTTCTCTTGCAAATCTGGTTTTCTTTTTGCTGTGGTGGTGAACTGTGAACACCAACGTGGCCTCTGCACGCCTTTTCTGGGGTTTGGAACACACCCAGGACAAAACATCCTTCAGATGGGGAAGAGCAAGTGTCTGGCTGAGCTTGTCTTGCTTCCCCACAGAGAGAGTCTTAGGTAGCACGTCTCTTTTTCTTAGCTCCCAGGGTGGCAGGAGTAGCAGCTTGGTACCCTGGTGACACGATGGTGGTGAAGGATTTTTTCTTTGCCCATGCACCCTTGGGCTCCTGTGACTTCCGGCTACGGTTATTTACCAGGGGCTGGAGCAGTGGTTGGCATTTAGGAAAGTGATATGTTGTACGGGCGACTACCTGAGCGAACATCCACCATGGTGTAGCGGGGGAAGGGGTGGGGCCTTCCTGGGTAGACACAGTTGGAGCACTTCCCCTTCTCTTCTTTTCTCCTCACAACGTTTTTGCATAGTGGCAACCGATGGGCCGAATAAGCCTTTTGGGTCCAAGAGAACGTCGAAGAGCTGGTCTTCTCTTTTGGAGACGGGCTGGATAGGTTCAACCATCTGGCTCTCTCATGAGCGACCATCAGTGCCATGGCTCTGCCAGCTGACTGCACGGCACATATGTGTAGACGGAGGCTGAGGTCCGTGACCACGCACAGTTCATCCCACAGTTCTGTAGCAGATGAAGAGGAAATGTCGTCCTATAGTTTGGCTTGATAGGCGAGCAGCAGGAACAATGCATTTAACGCTGTCACTGACATGGCCACCGCCCTGTAGCTTTTCTTTGTCACGGAGGACTGGAAGCTGTCAGCTTTGGAAGGTAGGGCGGGGCTCGCAGAGGTCATGGTGGACTTCTGGGCTGGATGGAAGTGGGAGGCCATGAGAGGTTCTACTGGAGGAAGATGGGAAAAGCCCATCTTCTCTATATCGACGCAGTCTAGCGCTGACCCTCCTTGGATAGGGTTTTTGACAGACAAAGGATTGCTCCATGAGCAGGTCGCCTCTTCCAGGCATTCAGGGAAAACTGGCAGAAATTGTCTGGTGGAGGTTTTGACCCTCGGGAGGCACTTTCCCTCATAGCGGGATGTAGTCATCTCGGCGAGGGCTTCAGGCCATGAGATTCCCAGCTTTGCAGCTGCTCTCTTACAGACATCATGCAGGTCTGAACTAGCAGGGGTTAGTGACCCACTGCTAGTCCCACTCACCTCCATTGGCTTTGCAGCCAACGGGATGTCAAACAGACCGACTTCTTGCTCATCCTCATCAGAGTCAAGGCTTATAGATTGGTCGTCCAAGTCTGAAAAAGTCCCTGTGAGTCCACAGTTGTCCGCCCATAGGTCGGACTCGTGCTCAACAGGTAGATAAATCGGGGATGCCTCATCCATGTGGTTACCCCTGTTGGTTCCGGGGAGAATGGTGTCTCCTCCAGTGCTTTCCGCTGGTTCCTGTGATGGCAGGATAGACGCTGTCATCAGAGGGTCCTCAGCCGACAAGCTAGCTTGGCACGCTAGACGACGACAACGGCGAGTTTTGGTGGAGAGACATGCACAGTGTTCACAGCTAGCTGATGATGTGAAAGTCTCCTGGGCATGTTGCAGTCCGAGACAGGTGGCACACACGGCATGGGTGTCCACTCCAGCTATTTTGTTGCCGCAGGTGCACATTTTAGCCGGTAGCTTTGCTCGTTCCATGGCGAAGAAGGCTGTGCTCCGGTAAAAAGAATGCTTGCTAAGTGAAGCACGTGCTGGGCGTACCTAGTCGCGTAAAGCTACTGTTTGGAGACAGTCTAGCTATGGCTCAGACAAAAGAGGCACAGCAACAGATAGCACCCAGTGACCGAGTGGTTAGCTTGTTCTTAAGGACAGTTAAGCTAGCCCATTAGTTGGTCCTACCGTCTGAGAGGAGCTTCTGGGAGCGAGAAGAGTGAAAAGACTGGGGAGCGTGCATCACGGTCAGGCTCTTCACGCTTCGTCATGCTTCTTGCCAGTCAAGACTGGCATAGTGTTACAGGGCTTCTGGGGACACCGCAAGGGAGCATGTCCCATAGTGAGATACCAAAGCGAATGTTGAAAGAGAACCACTGTACCTCCGGGCTACCCCAGTATAATCTATCACTTTTAAATGAAAAAAAAAACACATTTATGAGGAAAAAGAGACACAAACATGTAAACAAGTTTACAACAAGTAACAAGTAAAAGAAAGCACTGTACAAGAAAAAAGCCATACATTTACAGAATTCACTAATTTACATGAAAAACTATGACCAATTTTACAAGAAAAACAGAAGCAAACTTCTAAGTATCCTATGGCTATTTCAAGAGCTGAGTGGCTAGAAACTTTGGAAAACTACTAGCAATATTGGCTATTGAGGAAAAAATGAATGTCAAGTACGTAGGAAGTAGTTCTAAGCAAAAATCTGGATCTAGTTCTTAACGCTTGATGGAGGTGTGTGCTCTCTAAGGACTTCTAGTCGGAGATGATTGTATAAACCAGATCTGACCCTGTGAAGACTCTGATACTCTTCCCACCAATAGGCCCTCGTGTTTTTCACCTTTTTGTCGTAATTATGCTAATGTATCTAAATGAACTTGGTGCTGATTTATTGAGGCTAAATGAGTCCACGGAGCAGCTTTAATGAGCAAATGTACAGGAAGGAAACTAATGTCTGTCCCCGTGGCGCAGGAGCATATTTAAGAAAAGATGCATATTTATACTGTCCTCCTCTGTGTGCAGTGGTGCTGGTGGCTGTGACAGTGTGGAACCAGAAAGGCAGCAGAAACAAGTTCAGGAAACGAGGAGTTTACCACATCCCCGCTGAGCATGAGAGCTGGGAGGACATCCGAGAAAACATCCTCAACTACAATGAAGAGGGAGGAGGAGAGCAGGACCAGGTACACACAAACACATATGTACACTGTGGGTACAGTGTTCTGCTTTTTGTGTGACAATTTATATTTTAAGCTGCTAGTACATTGTCAAAAGCATGAAACTGTAACATTTTAACATTCACTGAACTGATGAAATGGAATTTTCTTGTTGGCTCGTGTTTCACCCTTTGCTTCTAAAGTTTCTTTGCGTAACTTAAGAAAACTCATGAAAAACTATGAGATTACTTTTAGTTTAAGTACTTAAACAGTGCAATTACAGTATAAGTTCAGGGTAACAATGTTGCAGTAGTCCTTGTTTGACCAATGGCAGTAACAGTACCAGTATTGGTCAGGAGATCTGGGCACTTATGTGATTTCTAAAAAAAAACACTCCTCCTCCTAGGCAATTGCCCTAATTCTCACCAAATTCATGCCAAGTGATCATCAGGTGGGTCTGGAACAAGGTTGTGCTCAAGATCAGATCTCAGCGCTTATATGATTTAATGAAAATTGTTACTCCTCCTAGGCAATTGCCCTAATTCACCTTATTTGGATTAAAGCTGGGATTATGCTCCACCTTTGCTTTGCGTGTCTGCTTGAGCATGAGGCTTGCGTGAAGAAACTTACAGTACATCAGCTCCAGTCCACTAGGCTCTGCAGGGCCCCTCTGCAGCTGAGTGCGTACCACCCAAATTTTGTGACCACGTTTGCTGGTGCATTGACTACACATGCGTAAGATCCCACTTCCCATTCATGAAGTGGTGCTACCAACACAGCATAGAGTCAAAGTAGACGAAGAAGACAATGAGGAAAACAAAATTGAAGACACAAAAGCAAAAGCACAGTATTATACCTTCTCCTCTTTCTTTTTTTATCTTCTTCTACCAAAGGTAGTAAACACAAGAGCTTCTCTTCTCACCTGCATGCAGTCACCATTGTTGTTGCTAATGTGCGTAGCTCTTGCTTTCTTCTGTTTTGTGTAGCCGGTGAACAAACTAGCATGGCGGAACATTTACGCTACCTATCGGGCTGTGGTGAAACTGCAGATGATGCTTGACCTAGCAGATGAAAAAAATTAAGCATAACCGTGTGCACAGTGGCCATACCCAAAGTATAGGCAAACAAAGCTAAAGAATAGAGTTTGGCGCTGTATTACAAGGACGCAGTCAGTCAGACAGTTATCACAGACCCAATGCATTTATGGGCATTTCCAGGTTCATTCCCTTATCACAAGAGAGCAGAAATGAATTTTCCACCAGGCACATGGTGCAAGGAGGCCGGTCTAATTATTATTACCTTTGCCAAGGAGGTAATGTTTTTACCGGGGTTTGTCTGTCTGTCTGTCTGTCTGTCTGTCTGTTACCAACATAACTCAAAAAGTTATGAACGGATTTTGACCATATTTTCAGGAAAGGTGTGTAATGGCACGGGCAACAGATGATTAGATTTTGGCGATGATCTGAGAGTGCATACTTCCACCAAGGGCTTTGTTTGTATTTGTGCAGCTGGACTACACAAAAACTACTGGATGGATTTGGTTGAAATTTTCACCAGAGGTGGTTCTTGGGCTACAGAGGAACCCATTATATTTTGGTGATGATCTGAGAATGCATACCTCAGCCAAGGCTCTTATATTCTCACAGTGTGTTAGCAACAATACTCCAAAATTGATGGACAGACTTTGATGCAATTTTCACCACAAGTGGCTATAGGCCTACACACAAACCCATTACATTTTGGAGGTCATCCATGAGAAACGGAAGGAGCCTTGGTGGAGGTATGCGCTCTATGAGTGCTTTTCTAGTTATTAGGTGTGTTTTGAATAATCCAGTCCAAAGTGCTCCTGTCTATCCCTTTAATGCAAAGAGGTGCATTATCTAAAGTGAACTCTGATCATGACGGCTTAAGATGGGTTTTGCGCTTGCCAAAGCCCATGCGTGTGAGCCAAAACGCACGTGATAGTAACGCTGCTTGGTAATAAGGAAGACATCGCTCACAGTTGATGCTCAGTTAGTTATTTTAGAGAGAACAAACAGGTAAGAATGCTGAGCTGCAAAAAATCAGCTGAATGGTTTTATGTAGTGGATATGGATACAACACACAGACATGAATGGGTTTGAAACTTCAGGAAAAGAGGATGATGCCTGTGTAAACTTTCATAAACTTTCATTAACCATGGCGCGGAAGTCACTCCCAGCCTGTGGGGAGATGGAGTGCTCTCTCTCCTGTTGCTTTCTCCAACTGAGGGTCTCCTCCTTCTTGTGCGGGAGTCTGCCAAGGTTTGCAGCTCTCTATCCCAGTTCCTTCTGGGCAGATCTGGTGCAGCTTCCCGTCCGTCACCAACCCCCGCCATGAAGCGAGCCAGCTCTCGGTGGCCCCTGCCTGGGACTGACAGGTGGCAGTCGGGGGGCTTGCTGGGGAAGAACTGCAACCGGTGGCGAGGTGCGGGAGGCCTCGGCCTGGCTGGAAACCCAAGGCACGCAGCAGAGGCAGATCTGGACACATCTCCTGTCTCTCTGGAGAGTTACAGTGAAACGTAAAAGGCTGCACACTTCGTGTTCATTCATTTATTCCCCTAAAAAAATCATACATTAATGCTTAATCTATAGATTCCAATGGTAAGTCCGCAATTAAAATGAGAGTAGTGCATTTTACTCATCTATGACCAAAGTGCTTTACAGATCCTGCTATCCACCCATTCACACGCTGATGGTGGCAGAGCTGCCATACACAGGCGCTGGCCTGACCCACCAGGAGCAACAGGGGGTTCAGTGTCTTGCTCAAGGACACTTCGACATGCAAACTGCAGACAGAGTGGGAATCAAACCCCTTACCTTCTGATCTGTAGTCAGCCACACTACAAATGCGCCACAGGTGGAACAGATGGAATAAACAAAACTATTTAGTGTGTGATCATATTATAAATAAAATCACAAGCGATTATATTATGACTGTTACAACTCTCTCCTATAAAATAACAGAAAATCCCAGCACGTGCTGTTTTCTCGTGAGCTCAAGAGCTGCACAATTTCAAAACACGCCTCTGAAATAGCATTAAACAATGCGCTTCTGACAACAGGCCTCCTCTTGCTTGATCAAAAGCAGATTGTCATGAAATGCCCCATAATAGTGACATACATGAGACTGCATGCCACCACACCTCTTAGAAATGACCCTTCACCTCCCAATGCAAAGCGGGCACACTGTCTACTGGTAATTAGATGGCATGACGCAAAGCATAAAAAAACAGACAATGTGATAACAGAAACTAACAAAAACACTGGCACACAGTCAGAAGTCTGGTGGAAAAGTCCACTGATGACCATCAAAATAGGGCCTTTGGTGTGCATATATATAGTATATGTAGTCAATGACATGACTGTACTCAGAAAACCACCTAAATGTCTGCGCCAAGCAAAGCGGAGTAAGACTCTCATTTACTGTACTGATTATACATGCATCCAAAGGAACCAAAAAGAGTGAGGCTTCAAGAGTTGGATCACCAAAGGGTTAACCACATACTCATCATTTGTTGACAAAGGAATAGTTCAGAGTTTTGACACCCTTCAGAGGACTTATGGACTGGATAAAGAATACTTTTTACAGATATTTACAGGTTAGGAATTATTTTAATCAGAACCTAAAGTGTTAGGAACAGGTGAGCTAGGGTTCCTTCATGTTGTTCTGACTTTGATTAAACCAGACAATTGTATTAAAATTATTTCCAGATAATATAATGGTATTGAAGGAAATATCATCGTTTCCGCTGAAAGTTGGGGAAGAATCTGTCGATTTCAATGGAAAACTACAAGCTCGAACACATGGAGAGTACTCTGTTGGAAAAATATTATGAGATTTTTTTGTAACTCCCGTTCAGAAACACCATCAGGGTGTGGGAGATGCCTGCTGGAGACTGTGAGACTAATAATGCAAACCACTACCATGTCTTCTGGGGTTGTCCACTGCTCAGGACATTTTGGAAACTACTGAATGAGCATATTAATAATATCTTCACAAAGAATATTCCGTTTACATTTGAAGCTTTATACAATATTTCATTTGATAAATGGAGTATTAAAGCCAAATACTTTTGGCAGCAGGGAAAAAGAGCATCACCAGAAAATGGTCAAAACTAGAGGCTCCTACTGTTGATGAATGGATTACTGTTGTACAAGAGATCCAAATCTTGGAGAAACTCTCATTTATTCTTAGGGGACAAATAGAAACATTCTTCAGGATCTGGTCTAAATGGACTGACAATGTTAAACAGGTGACTGATATAATCTAAATTCAAACCATTGGGCTAGGAAATCCCCCTTTTTTTCTTTTTTTTCTGTATTTTTGGTGGCGTGCTTATCAGTTAGCTTATCAGTTATGCTATGTCTATGTGATGCACATTGATAGAATTTTTCTTTCATGCTTCCTCTGATGTTTGTTCATTTGTTCTTGCTCTTGTTGTCTGTTCTTGTTCTTGTTCTATTCTGTTTTTATGTTTTTTTTGTTATGTTTATATTATTCAAAAATCGAGAAAAACAAAAACTATTTCAGCAGTCTTGTCTAGGGCTGATGCTCAAAGTGTGCAGTGTAAATGCAATGAAGAACAGAAAATTACAAAAGAAAGGTTTATGCCAGCCTCAATAATTGTGTTGGGTGGTGCTCATTATGATGGTCCTCCATAGTTGCAGTGAATATGTAACATTAGAAAGTCACTAACAAACCATGAAAAAAAAAAACTAAATTATAAATCAAAAATGTATTTTATTTATAAACCTGGTGTGTTTGTTTCCCTTTTTTTAGAACGGTTATGACATCACAGAGTTGAAGCGGCCGCTGTGCTCCAGTCTTTCTCAGTCGTCCTCCTGCACCACCGCCCCGCTCATCAAATCCTCGCCAGGCTCCCAGGAGGAGGTTCATCCCTCCGGCTCCTCCTGCAGCTCCGGCGCTCCCTACCTCAGCATCCCCCATCACCACCTCCACAACCACCAGCAACAACGCGCCACCAACACCAGCTACAACGGCGATGGCACCTACGCCAGCTACACCGCTCACATAAGCAGAGACATGGAGGCGAGTGACGTCGGCAGTTACATTGACGGCCCAGCAGAGCCACGCTCCCATGTGGACTTTAAAAGCTACGTGGCGCGGATAATCTGGGAGGCGGACAACGACAGCGACGCCTTCCCCCCAGATGCCTACCATGTCTGGTGTGTGGAGGGTTCGGGGTCATCGGCCGGAAGCCTGAGCTCACTTGGGTCGGCCGCATCCTGCAGAAACATCGCCACAGGGACAGGCGACCAAGACGTGGAGGAAGAAGAGGACAATGGAGGGGGTGTGTATGACAGACTGTCGCGGTGGGGCCCAAAGTTCCAGGTGCTGAGCAAGATGTACGACCGACCCCAGCTCGGCCTCACATACACGGACGCAATGGCCTACATACAGAGGAGCCACAGCCGCGAACCCCTGCCTCATCACCACTAGGGGCCGCAAAGGGATTCAGTGTTGTGTTCATGCCAAATCTGAAAATTAATGGAAAAAAAATTCATCCTGTAGGAGCTGCCCTATGAATATAAAAAACAACAAAGTTGAGCCTCATGTTTCATCCTCTCAAATGTCTCTTTAATGAATCTGCAGCCTCCATAGTCTGTCTTTACATATTTTTTTTTTTTAACCACCAAACAAGTGATACTTTCAGTTCTTTCAGCTAATGAAATATCACATTAAAGGTCATGTCAGAGGTTAGTGAAGCAGGAGAAGCATGGTGCATTAATTAAAAATAATGAGTCAGACGCAATTAAGAGCAGAAAAACAATGAAGGAATAAGATGGTGGGCAGTTTTTTCTCATTAGAGCAGACCAACAGAGAAAACCCCAAATTATCACAAAGTGATAAATGGCTGATATCATAATGACCTAGAATGATTTCTGTTTAAAAGCTGTCTCTGCTGTAGTATTTTGATTTCAAGTAGAATTTGGTCCCATTAAAAAACAGAAGTTAACTAATTATTGAATTGAAGGCTCTGCTGAAATCTGATTGGCTACCTTGGAAACCTAGCTTAGAATCCTCTCTCGTGATTGGCTGCTGTTGTGGTAGAGGTGAGACCAGCAGGTCGGTCTGTAAAGCCAGCAAGAGACATTGAGTTCAGTCACATGAATGTAATTTATAGCATCAGTCTCATTATTCTGATTGAGGGGTCTTCAACCTGTGTCTCTGGAGGCTCGTCTGGCTCTTTTCACCAGTCAGCCAGTCCCTCCAGGATTTCACAGGATGTTTTAATGATTGTTGCGGCCCAAAAAGCCTGAATTCGCGGGAGCTTTTTTTAAAAGTTGCGATAAAAGTTGCGATGTTTTGAGAGGTTTTTTGCACTAAAAGTTCTAGGAAGAATTACAAATTTTAAAGCAGATGGTTTTTTTCCAGCTTAATACAGTGACATTCTATATAACAATACAAGAAAAGCACAGGATTGTCAAACATTTCCTATTACAATGATCTGTAAATTAAGCAGAAACTTCTGCTATACAGAAAAACACTTTTGTGCAAAAGCAAATACAGACTTTAACACAATATCCATTAGAGCAGCTAAATTGCATTGAATGCGTGTTAAAGAGTAGAGGTTTAGAAATTATTGGCAGCACCTTCATTTGAAAACTCCCTACGGTCCCCAACCACTCAGTACCGAGCGGAGAGGAAAAAAGAAATAATTTATTCTGTTAGTCTGTATTGTCTATAGGAGTCTGTGTTTTTCTGAAAAAAAATGACAGACAATAGTCTCTTTGCGTGCCTAACGCCTACCTGTCTGTCTGCTGCGCATCTTGACACACACACCCATCTCATCAGACACACATCTTTCATTTATGGGGGGGGGGGGGTGCTTGTCCGTGTCCAGACCAGAGATTCACAGCTTTAAAACTCGTTGACAAGATGTAGTAATGATTTTACCTCTAAAGGTGTATGACATGATCAAACACTGGCTGTGGTGTTAGATTTGCTCATTTTTTGTGGTTTTATAGAGTCTCTCGTCACACACGCTCCCGCAACGGGGTGCTTTTAGGGCAGGCGGACGTTTTTCAACATAAACCCAGCACTTCGTACACACGGTCAGGACAGAGACGTCCACCAGCAGACTGGGGGAGATGGAGGAAGGGACGGTGTTGGAAACCTCGTGGGTGAGTGCTTTTTTTAAATCACACACTGTTTATTGCTGAAGTGTTCCGTTAATACTGTAAACACGGAAGTGAACGCGGTGCAGCGATGCATTTGGCTGGGTAGACTGAGCATTTCAGTGCCACTCAGAGACAAATTTGATTGGTGAAATTGGAGGAAATTGATGAGGATTGGCCAAAATTGCGGGAAAGTTGTGGTGATTGTACAAAGTTGCAAGGTCGTGTAATAGTTGCACTGATTGGCTGATTTTGCATGAATTGAGGCGATCGAAATATTGCAGAATCCTGGAGGGACTGCTCAGTGGCTCATTGCAGTTATGACAAAAGACCAAAAAATTTCACAGATTTAAATGAGAGGGGAAAAAGAAAATTTATGAGAAAATGTGCAGAATTTAGACTGCAAAATGTTTAAGTTTATGGGGAAAATGTTGCAAATTTACAAGAGGAAAAAATGCACAAAATTATGAAAAATAGTCAAATAGAGAAAATTTTTTTACAGATTTAAAAAAGAAAATTGTTTATTTCTTTTTTAATGACATCTGAGAAAAGAAATCTACACAGTTAATTTAAAAGCATGCTTGTGAATTCATAATGGAGAAAAAAAACCCTGTCCTTTATTGATGTTGATGGGACTGTCAACTGTCAATACAGTGCTGGAAAAAAATGATCTGGTATCTGGCTTTATCTGGTTTTACTAGTTATACATACATGTTTAAGCATAATGAGCAATTTTGTTTTATTGTCTAACCTACTGAAAACAACTCACCCAAACTGCAAGTCTGTATCATCATTTAGAGCACTTGTTCACAGAAAATGACAACTGATCAAAACAGCAAAAAAAAGACGTTGCTTTTAGATGTGCTTTTTGATCAAATAAATCAAAGAAAACAAGTTCATTCTTCAACACTACAATACTTACATTTTAACTTAGGAAGAAGTCAGAAATCTGTATTTGTGTAATAACTCACAGCTTCCATGCGTCTCACCATGCTTAGATGATCATCAGTCAGATTCTGATCAACTGAGGTGTCTCGTGTTGGAATTCAACAGATGCTCAAAGTGAACGGCTGCCATACATGTAGAGATGCTAATTTAGCAAAGAATTTGCAGTCATCTCTTGTTTTTTTCCAGAGTTGTATTCATAAATCAGCTGTCTTGTCTTCATTTTAAGGCTCAAATATGCGACTTCTTGCAAATTTTTTGAGGCCAGAAATCTCTAAAACAAAGTTAAGCATTTTCCATACTATTTAGTGGCCCTTTAGTTTGGATTTCTTAGATTGGGTATGTTTACATGCACACAAATTGATTATAATTGGATTTTTGGAGTTATCTTATTATTCAAGTAACCATGTAAACAGAATAATCAGGTAAAGGCCATTATCAGGTTATGAGAAATGGAAACAAGTAGTTTATTGCCCAATAATCAGTTTATTCAGTGCATGTAAGCACGTCAAATCTGATTATTACATTCTCTGATTATTATCGGATTACTGTATTCTTGCCATGTAACCGGGGCTCATTCTCAATATTTTTTGCTTCCATTTTGATATAAAAACACTGATATAAAATACATCAAGCATGCATTGTTTTCTACACAAAACCCCACCATGTTTCCCTTTAGCGTAGCTCAGATGTGGCGTGAACACAGCCGCTCCCCGGTGCAGATCCGTGGCGGCAGTAACGCAGAGACTCTTTCGGGACAGGAGGTTAATCATGATCCTCGTGTTTCTTCATGTAGAAAACACGATGCAGGATGAAGACATTGGGGTCTGAGTGGGGAGTGAAAAGAGAAGAAACAAGCACAGAGTCAGCGGTTCATTTACCAACTTATGTCACATAACTTTGCTTAATTTAAAATCAGTCCAGTGTTCTCCATTTATCTGCACTCCATTACCAAATGTTAGAGGTGAGTAGAGCTGAAGAATTATTCTGGTTCAGTTAAACAGCATCAAGGCCGCACGTCTTACAAAAAAAAAAAAGACTTACAAAGAGAACATAAAGTTCCTCTTTCAGGGCATTTAAATGTCACATTTTAATCCACAGCAGAGCACTTTAATTTTGACCTTTCCACGCAACCAAAAACCGGAAAACAAAAATCCATTTCTCAAAGATGAGCTCCCAAGGTCAAGCTTTTTCTTTTATGCTTATTTTCTGAAGAACACATTCCTGATTCAGGCACCTCCACAGATTAACTAGACCTCCAAAATAAAAGCTTTTTGAGCGGCTTGTAATTTTTCTTTTCTGCTTTCTTGGCAATGGATAATTCAATGTGTTCAAACAGGACGGAGGAATCCATTTAGCGGTGAAAAGCAAAAAAAAAAAGCAGCGAAATGGAAGTTCTGTGAAACACTTTTGGTTCCAGTTAAGTAAAATAACTTGTATGCTTTCAGAGATTATTTTCATACTTTCCAGAAGCCTTTCCAGATGCATTATGGCATCACTTTGAGAGTTTAAATGCTAATTGGAAGAATCCGTTGGTGCGTTAAGCTTTACTTATTTATTCAATCTGTGTTTGTACAAATGCTGCACAGATGACAATGTCAGACGTCCTGCAGATGGAGAGAAATAACAACCAGAGAACTGAGTTGTTCATCCACGTTCCCCTCACTCCCCTTTCATCAGCTGGAAGACCACTCTTCCCATATTCAGTACTGGTTTATAGGTATTTTATGAAAGAGCATTACTCACGTCCCTGTATGTCAGGGGTTGACAATCTCTGCAATGGAATAGTCATTTTGAACAAATCTCCATGGAGTATCAAAACATACTGTATGTAAGGCTTAAAATGAGGTTTAAACAGCTAAAATATACTGAGAGGCATTAAAAACACAACACTGTATCAATTTCAGAAAGTGGAGTAAGCTGTCATTAAATAAAACACCAGTGAAGACACTCTTCATAATGTTTGTTAGCTAATGGTTATTGGTGCACAAATTCACATCGTCTGAACGTACAGATAAGCAACAAAACTTCATCTTTAGTCATTTCTCTTGAAGTTATCGTTCATTAATACCTTGTGTGACCTCCATTTGCTGCCAGCAAAGCCTCAGTTCTGTTCTGGATTGATGCTGAGGAAGCGAGCAGCGCCGCCTCAAGCTCAGCATGATTTATTGGTGTGGGATCCTGCTGATCCAGAACATCAAATAGATGCTCTGATGGGGAGTTTTCTGCATCACTGGGGTCCAGCAGGGCTTATTTTATTGTACATGTTCATTGTAAAAAGTAACAGTTTTAAAGCCCATAATCATTAAAAACATTTACACGATTTTGTTTTTTTAACATGTTGCGTTTTTGTTGCCTCTTAATATATAAGGAAAAAATGGCCTGTCAGCTTAGCAGTAGGCATGTTTTTATTGGTAAACTTCTTTTTTTGTACTTTTAAATTCTTGCATTCTTCTAGGATATTTGCATTTTCCTTATGAATTTACGTCTTTCTGCATAAATTTGCTGTTTTTTATGTTACTTTTTAATTTTCTTATGAATCTTCGGTGTAACGGCACTTGGAGTCAGTTTACTGACAAAAAAAATCCCTGTTCTGTTTGAAGAGCATCCTGATACTATACTGCACATTATTTGTGTGTAAAATTTGCTTTTATCTGGTAGCTTTTTGTTTGACGTTAACACTAAGCCATGAACAAAAATTTCAGCCTATTTCTAACATTGTATTAGTTATTACAACATCAGAAGAAAAGCTTTATTTTTCCCCTTTATTATAATATTAGTGAGGTCAGAAAATGTACAGTAGGAGGAAATGGATATCCTTGCACATTTCAGCTGTAGGCTGCGTATGCTCGCAGAAAAAGTGAAATTTATCATCACTTTTTATGTAAGCAGAACAAACTGAGCCAAAACTTCAGCCAGCAAGTTCAGGAAACAAATCCACAAATCCACCCTCCTTCCCTGTAAACTATATTTATCACCTCTTCATTTTAGGTTGACATTCTCTTCTTTGCCAAGCTTCTGTAAATCCATTAATTTGTGGGTTTGCTTTTTTTTTTTTTTTTTTTTTTTTTTTTGGCAGTTAGCCGTTTGTTTAGTTTGCATTAAAGCAGTCACACCACTGTCACCCTTAGTTTGTTGTACATTTTTGAACTTTTCTCCTAAAAGGTGAGATGTGGTCCAAAGAAAGCAGACCAGAGCAGGGCACCAGCTTTTCTTTCTTCTTCTTTTTTCAAAATCTGAATAAAATGAGTGTTTGGTGGTGGCTGCAGACGTTTACCAGCTTTGTGTCTGAAGGGTTTTTTGTTTGTTTGTTTGTTTGTTTACCTCGGCTGCATATGTTGATCCACCGCCTGATGAATGTAGTTTTCTGTGGCGAGCAAAGAGTACAATCATAGAAGAGTTAAACTCAGCGGAACTCAATCCTCAGCCGATGAAATGGCAACACAGATGAACCAATCCAGATGTTCTGAAGTTACTTTAAAAAACTGAATTAAAATCTTTTGTTTATTTACCATTGGGTTGATTTTTATGACTTAGAGCCCAGAAAGAACTGTACTCAAAGCTATGCATCCAAATAGAACAACACAGGTGTCTTTTTATGATCTGATGTGGCGCTCCAGATGTTGTTGAGTTTTGACCTGTATGTGTGCAACATCTGGAGATGTCTGTTTGTTTGCTACACATGTGAACATGTTACTGAGTGTTTTAAATGCCAGTCAGCACTGAGCAGTGTTGATCTGTATAATGTGATGTAAATATGGACGTTTTATAGCAACCTGACATGGGATATCCCTTTTGTATGTGACTTTTAATAAATAAAACAAAGATTTTCCCTTGAAATGTGTCATCCTGTTTTCTTTTTATTTGAAAAAAGGTTGAGTTCGGGTTCAAAAACTTTATCTAAATTAGTGTAGTTCAAAATGTTCCATAATTAACTGTTAATGAGTAGAAACTCCCTTCAAAAAGGATAATGACAAACTAAAATGCAATCAGAGACCACAAACCTCCATCAAGGCAGCTAATTTTCTCGCCCATATCTTAATATGTCCTAACAGCCTGTTAACTGTCAGCGGACGGCACCCTCTGCTGACGAGAACCAAAAAAATAACTGGAGGCTGACAATAATTCAGATTACCCCCAACATCTAATCACTCGGTCCTTGATTCATTTCCAAAATCTCCTGAAAATTTGATCAAAATCTTTAAACCACTTGTTTGAGTTATGTTAACATGCACACAAAACCCAGGTGAAAACAAAACCCCTTTGGCTGAAAATAAAGACAGATATGATTTAGGGTCATTCCAGCAAAGCCAAAAGGAGCTAGTGCGATGGTGAGACTTCCATCTGTCACAGGAATCATTACTCCTCCTAGGCATTTGCTGCGATGGTCACTGAACTCACTCACAGTGATTCTCAGGTGGGTCTGCACTCAGATTGTGCTCAAGGACAGTGGTCAGGAGATCGGGACACTTAGGTGGTTTCATGAAAATTGCTACTCCTCCTAGGCTATTGCCCCAGTGGTCAACAAATTCACAAGGACCCTTAGGTGGGCCTGCGTCCAGATGAACACTCAGATGATCGGTGTACTTGTGTGATTTTAGAAAAATCACTACTCCCAGGCAGTTACCCTGATGCTTGCCAACTCACTTGCAATGATTTTCAGGTTGTCTGCATCTAGGTTGAGCTTCAGGCCATTGTCAAAGGTCAGAAGATCTGGGCATTTATGATTTTACAAAAATCATTACTCCTCCTTGGCAAATGTCCCAATAATCGGCAAATTCCTGCAAGTGGGTCTGCATCTAGACTCTGCTTCAGGTCAAGCTCAATCTTCAGGAGATCTGAGCACTCTTGGGGGGACTTCATCAGGCCGGAATGAGCTACTCAGACATTGATGGTCTGTTTTAAAGCGTCCTTGAGTGTTTTCAAGGCCTTGAATTTTTAGTTTTGTCTGTATTATATACATTGATTTTTTTAAGTGAATACAAATACACTAACAATACAGTTATTCAATAAACATAATAATATAATAAGGATGGAACAAGGAGAAAACCAACTAAACTAAATACCACAGTAAAAGGTCATATACTGGTGCACTTAAATGCACACATGCAAACACCCTGGTGCTATTTATTTATTCATTTATTTCAGTAAAACTGCAAAAATAAATCACTATGGTTTAAACAAAACACATTTCTCAAGTATTTCTATCATACACTGAAGTATTGTATGATAGAAATTTAAGCAATAAATATTTGGACTTATTACACAAAACAAATTGTATGGGGGGGGGCGGGGGCTGAAAAGTTCATAGTGTTCAAATTTGGCCAAATGCGGTTTATTTTTCAACATAGTCTCCCCTTCGGTCCACACACTTCTTCAGTCGGTGTTGCAGCACTTAGATCCCTGCGGTTGAAAAATAAATCGCATTTGGTCAAATTTGATGACTATGAACTTTTCAGCCCCACCTCATAGACAGAAATACAATATGATGCTCTGTAAGTATTAAACTGTATATATGAGAGTAGCTGAAGCAGTTTAATAGCAGAAATATGATAAAGGTAAAGTGCTGAGACATTTCATAGTTCAAATATCTGATTCAGGTTGTTATGCTTTTAAAGTGTTTTTCTTTTATTTAAGCATATAGCTGATAGGACTGAATAGTTTAAAGAGTTAAAATTAAGTGTAAATGTGTTTAGTCAAGTTTTTTACACGATATACTGTCACAAACCGAACCAGTGTTGTCCTTTAGGCTCGGTTCTGACCGTTCTCTGTGGCTCGGGTTTGGTATGTTTGTGTATTTTGTTATCTTTTGAGTTCTTGTAGTTTCTATGTCTTTTGTTCTTTTCTTTTCCGAGCCTGTAGCCACCGCTCTGGCCGGCAGCTGTTAGGCAGCCTCCTTGACCTGCATTCGTGTGGGCGTTGTCTAACACTTGCCGGTCCGACCACACCCCCTCTCTCTTGACAGCCAGCCGATTCCACTCCGGTAATTGTCTTTCCTGCGCCTCGCCCAGGTGCACCCAATCTGTTGTTCCAGCAGTGCTTGTACTAAAGTGGCCTTTGCCAGTCAAGCATTGCAGGCGCGTTATCGACGCTGCCGCGTCACCGGAAATGCAGGTCGTTTTCAGTGTCAAGTCAAATCCCTCGTATGTTATCAGTTGTTTACTGTTAATGTACTTGGCAATAAATCCTTTTCTGAGTTCTGAGTTCTGGACTACTGTATACTCGTACGGATGTGTGTGTATCGTCCTGTGGATATACGGTCTTGTGAGGGTGTAGGAAGCTACACTGTCACTACTCCCCTCAGTGTACTAATTGGTTGTGTGCTCGTGGGACATCTTAGACTACTCGGACTGCTCCAGTGCTGTGAGTAATAACTGTCTGCATTTCCCCGTGCAGTTCATGCTACGCTTTGGCACTGTTGCCCAGTTTATTCTCCCTCATCTGTAGAGCATCCTGGAGGACTCTGTTTACCAGAGCCCTCACATTGTTGTGTATTTTGTGGTCTGCCCCCTGCACGTCCAATCGTATGAGCCCTTTTGTGCACTACATAGCCTTTTTGTATGCCTTTGTTTTGAAACTGTGACTCTTCTGTTAATAAATGTGTTGTGGTGTAACCATGCAAGTAAATCCATTCTTCCTCCTCACTCCTCGATGCACTGCGTAAAAGCGCACAAGGAGGCTCGTGACAATATACAGTGCTGTGAGGAAACATTTGCCCTCATCCTGATTTCTTTTTGCATATTTGTCACACTTAAATGCTTCACCTCATCAAACATATTTTAATGTTAGACTGTAGAAGAATGAACAAGACAAGACACGAACATGGCAGACACAGACTTTATTCCTCTAACTCAAAGTCAGACTGAGCTCCAGGTGCCAAAGTGAATCTTTTATACAGTTTACATTCTCTTCTTTGGCACCTGGAGTACATACATTAACATACATTACAACAGAGCACAATACAACACAATACATTCACGCCTGGCATCCCAAGTGTGAAGGCACATCTTCATACAGTTTTCTACCCCCTGGCGCTCTGGCACCTACCATTGCCACTTCTCTTTTCTTCTCCCGCATTTCCATCTCTCACCCTCTACCCCCCATTCCCCATGTCACTGGGTGGAGTAAGACCTCCCTTTGTGCCACCACACAGCTGACCCCCAAACTCTCTGGTACCTTGGGCTTGAGCAATCGCCCATAATGGCTGTAACATGGAGCCACCGGGCTGACTGAAGTGCCTTCCTGTCGAGGTGGGTAGGAGAAAAACTCGGTTCCTGGTGGACAGTCCTCTGGAGGGGGAAGAGGTGGGGAGGGGAAAGCTTTGGGCTCCTGAAAGCAGTTCTCTGAAGGGGGAACACAAACCTGCGGACCCACCGTAGGCAGGCGTCCATACCGGGGAGCCTGGGCCAGCACCACCTGCTCATCTTGTGAGATCTTGAGTTATGGTCTGAGGAGACAATGGACACTCTAAAGGACTGTTTTGAAGCCACTGCCTGGAAGCAGCTCTGCGATCCACATGGTGAGGACATCGATGGCCTCATTCACACCTTCACGGGCTACCTCAGCTTCTGTGTGGACAAATCCGTTCCCACCAAGACCATACGGCGTCACTCAAACAACAAACCCTGGATCAACCCTGAGATAAAAACACTTCTGAGAGAGAAGAAGAGGATCTTCAGGTCGGGGAACAGGGAGATGCTGAAGTCCGTACAGAGGGAGCTGAGGAGAAAGATCAGAGAAGGCAAGGACAGCTTCAGGAAGAAGATGGAGGACAAGCTGCAACAGAGCGACATCAGCGGGGTCTGGAGAAACCTCAAAACCATCTCGGGGCTCCAGAATACCTCCCCCCAGGCCACGGGGGGCAGGGAGTGGGCGAACAACCTGAATCTGTTTTTCAATAGATTTGACCAACCGCCCTCCCCCCTGTCTGCACAACAACCACTGCTGCCACTAAGAAATCAAGTCCTGCTGCCCACTCCCCACTCCACCGACACCCCCCCCCACTCCCAACACACAGCCCCCCATCTTGACCCTGACCAAGACCCAGGTGAGGACGGAGCTGAGGAAGATCAAGGCGAGGAAGGCGTCGGGACCGGACGGCATCAGCGCAAAGCTCCTCAAGTCCTGTGCAGACCAGCTGTGTGGGATTGTGACGTATATCTTCAACATGAGCCTGAAACTGGGGAGGGTACCACAGCTGTGGAAAACATCTTGTGTGGTACCTGTACCAAAAACTTCCCACCCCAAAGACCTGAACAGCTTCAGACCGGTGGCCTTGACGTCCCACTTGATGAAGACCCTGGAGAGACTGCTCCTTGCTCATCTCCGCCCCCTGGTGGAACCAGCGATGGATCCACTCCAGTTCGCCTACCAGCATGGCATTGGGGTGGAGGATGCGGTGATCTTCCTCCTTCACCGTTCTCTGTCCCACCTGGAGAAGCCCGGGAATATGGTGAGGATCATGTTCTTTGACTTCTCCAGTGCTTTCAACACCATCCAACCGATGATCCTGAAGGACAAGCTGCTGCGCGCAGGGGTGGACCAGCACCTGTCATCATGGATCCTGGACTACCTCACGAACCGGCCTCAGTTTGTGAGAACCCGGGACTGTGTTTCCGACACGATCATCAGTAGCACGGGGGCCCCCCAGGGAACGGTGCTGGCTCCCTTCCTGTTCACTCTTTATACTGCGGACTTCTCACACAACACAACACATTGCCATCTACAGAAGTTCTCTGATGACTCTGCGATCGTTGGTCTCATCTCCAGCGGAGATGAAGCTGAGTACAGAGGGCTTATCCAGGACTTTGTGGACTGGTGCCATCGGAACTGCCTCCAGATCAACGCGAGGAAAACTAAGGAGCTGGTGGTGGACTGCCGCAGGCATGGGCAGCCCCTCACAGCACCAGTAAATATACAGGGAACAGACATCGAGATGGTGACATCCTACAAGTACCTGGGTATTCATCTGAACAATAAACTAGACTGGTCACACAATACTGACGCACTCTACAAGAAGGGACAGCGCAGGCTGTTCCTGCTGAGGAGACTCAGGTCTTTTGGTGTACAAGGGGCGCTGCTGAAGTCATTCTATGACACGGTGGTGGCATCAGCCATCACTTTTGGAGTGGTCTGCTGGGGCAGTGGCATTACTGCAGCCGATAGGAAGAGACTGAACAAACTGATTAAGAAAGCTAGCTCTGTCCTGGGGCAACGCCTTGATCCGATGGAGGAGATAGGAGAGAGAAGGACGGTGGCTAAACTGTCATCTCTGCTGGAGTCCGAGTTCCACCCTATGCAGGACATACTGGATGCACTGAGGAGCTCATTTAGCAGCAGACTACAACATCCCAGGTGCACAACCGAGAGGTTTCGTAGGTCCTTCCTACCAACGGCTGTCAGACTGTACAACCTAAGCAGGGCTGCTCGCAGAGATAGCAAAAAGACGTAACAAACTAATAGTTTTTTTTGAATGCAAAAGATGCAATAGACTTACACAATGGTCCTCTCCGGCATACAACTAGGAACATACCGGTCGCTATGGAGGGTGAGAATATGTATGGGCACATAATCATACCATGTAGGATAACTAAATAGACGGTTATGCTGTTTCATCCCACCTAGCAACAATGCTCTGCACTGTGTGTGTTTATATATTTACATATTTATTCCATCTAGCTACAATGCTCTGCACTGGGTGTGTTTATATTTATATATCTATATATTTATTCCATCTAGCTACAATGCTCAGCACTGGGTGTGTTTATATTTATATATCTATATATTTATTCCATCTAGCTACAATGCTCCGCACTGTGTGTGTTTATATATTTACATATTTATTCCATCTAGCTACAATGCTCTGCACTGGGTGTGTTTATATTTATATATCTATATATTTATTCCACCTAGCAACAATGCTCTGCACTGTGTGTGTTTATATATTTACATATTTATTCCATCTAGCTACAATGCTCTGCACTGGGTGTGTTTATATTTATATATCTATATATTTATTCCATCTAGCTACAATGCTCAGCACTGGGTGTGTTTATATTTATATATCTATATATTTATTCCATCTAGCTACAATGCTCCGCACTGTGTTTTTATATATCTACATATTATTCCATCTAGCTACATTGCTCCGCACTGTGTGTGTTTATATACTTGCATATTTATTCCACCTAGCTGCAATGCTCCGTACTGTGGGTGTTTATATATTTACATATTTATTCCATCTAGCTACAATGCTCTGCACTGTGTGTTCATATATTCATATATTTATTCCATCCAGCTACAATGCTCTGCACTGTGTGTCTGTGTGTGTGTATATATATTTTATAGTAATATGTACATATGTATATTAGCTGCTCTTGCTTGCTTGTTTTTTTTCTTGCCTTCTGATTGTTGCTCTGAGTGTTGCTATCCCTGTGCTGTTGCAATCCTGGAATTTCCCCGTTGTGGGACTAATAAAGGCTTATCTTATCTTATCTTATCTTATCTGCCAACACATAAGCAGGTTTCAGCCTGTCTATACAGATGGTTTCCTTACGCCCCCCAAAATCGAAGACAAACTGTTTTGCCCCCATTTCCAAAACTCTGAATGGGCCATCATAAGGCGGATGCAGTGGGGTTCTGTGTGCGTTGTGTCTAACGAAAATGAATTTGGCGTTCTCCAAACGCTTTGGAACAAATGTGCGGGAAAAATAATGGTGCGCCGGCCCCGGAACGCTGCCAGCTTCTGCCCCGGAAAAAAAGGTGTGCAGACGAGTCGGTACTGGGCGCGGGACTCTCCGGCAAAAATTCACCCAGGATCCGTAATGGCTGATAAAAAACGAGCTCTGCCGGGGAAGCTGCCAAATCTTCCTTTGGCGCGGTGCATAACCCCAGTAGAACCCAAGGCAGGCGGTCAACCCAATTTGCATCTGTTAATTCAATTCAATTCAATTCAATTCAATTCAACTTTATTTATATAGCGCCATTTCACAACAACAGTCATCTCATAGCACTATCAACTGAAGGGGGGACCCCCACAGTTGCAGAAAGACCCCAGCAATCAGTAACTGTTAGTGAGGCTCTGAGTGCTGCTTTAGGCTGTGTGTCCACAAAACGCGTTTTTTCAGCTCTGGGCGGCTATTTTCCATTCATTCTCTATGTAGTCCAGCATTTACAGTGCTGAGCGCCCACAGCACTGAAACGCTCTCGGCGGTGGCCGTTTTTTGTTGTGGCGCTCAGGGCGCTCAGAGTTGAAAAAAGTTCAACTTTTCAGAGACTGCAGATGAGCTCGTCACTGTCAGACCTTAGGCAGCCAATCAGAACTGCTGCGTGGGCGGGACATAGGACACCAGTACTAGTCTGTACTCAGACTCCTGCTTTCCATGTCATCATATTTTACATCCAGAGCTGCTAGAAAATGTTTCCTGTCCATTGTTATTTAGAGACTGCTATTATGTTGAAAGTCTGACAATAGGAAAAGCGGGAGTGATGAGCTGTGACAAGCTGTTGCTGGGATACGGGGCACAGACTTTTTTCCCCCAGAGCGCAGAGCACAAACGCTGAAAAAAGATGCTCAGGTGACAAAAAGCGCGTTTTGTGGACATGCAGCCTTAAGCGACCTGTGAAACCTCTCACACAAACCGTTAGCCTGTGGGTTGTACGCAGTGGTGCGGTGGATTTTGACTCCCAGGCTCTCGGCCATCGCGGACCAGAGTTCCAAAACGAACTGCGGACCCCTGTCAGAAGTGATGCCCTACAGGAATCCGAAACGTGCGACCCAGAATGATATAAATGCACGGGCCACATCAGTAGATGTGGTGGAAACCAGTGGAACTGCTTCTGGTCAACGCATAATGCAGTCCACTCTTGTCAAAAGGTGCGTGAAACCCTGCAACAGCAGAAGGGGCCCACTAAATCCATGTGTACGTGGTCAAACCTCCTGTTTGGAATTCGGAAAGGCTCGAGGGGAGCTTTGGTGTGCCTCTGAACCTTCGCCCGTCGGCATGCGACGCATGCTGCGGCCTACTCCTTCACATCCTTGCATAAGTGAGGCCAGACAAATTTGGACTCCACCAGCTTAACCAAAGCTCGTACACCTGGATGTGAAAGAGAGTGGACGGACTCAAAAACGCAGCGGCGCCAAGTGCTCAGAACCACCGGGCGGGGACAGCCAGTGGAGACGTCGCAAAGCAAGGGGAGGCACCGTTCTTGTACCGCCCTGTTCTCCAGTTTTAATTCGGTGCCTGCGGATTGGAGTATATGAATATCCGCATCCCCGGTTTGGTCGGCGGCCATGCCGGAAAAATCAATACTCACGTAGACTGGAGAGACTAGCGCACGCAACAGGCAATCAGCTACAACATTAAGTTTACCGGCTATGTGTTGAATGTCGGTAGTGAATTCCGAAATTGCGGCCAGGTGCCATTGCTGCCATGCCAACTACGGTTCCGAGACTTTGGCCATCATGTAGGTTAGGGGCTTGTGGTCGACAAACAAGGTAAATTCGTGACCCTCAAGCCAGAACTGAAAATGATGCGTGGCCAGGTGGAGAGCCAACAGCTCCCTGTCAAAAGCGTTATACTTACGCTTATCATCGCGCAAAGTACGGCTGAAAAAGGCAAGGGGTTGCCATGACCTGGAGACATACTGTTCTACCACGGGTCCTACCGCGACATCAGACGCATCTGTCATGAGCGCTAGCCATGCCGACAGGGATGGGTGGGCCAGCAAAGCCGTGTTGGCGAGCGCCACTTTGGCACCTGTGAACACCTGGACCTGATCAGGGGTCCAGTCAACGCTATCTGTGAGTTTCTTTTTCTTGATCATACAGTATAGCGGTTGCAGCAGCTGGGCTGCCTGGGGAAGGAAACGGTTGTAAAAACTGACCATCCCCAAAAATTCCTGCAGCTCCCTCACTGTCTGCGGATGCGGGAACTCTGACACCACTCATACCTTGTCTGGCAGTGGAACTGCACCCTCTGGTGAGATGTGATGGCCCAAAAAATCGATCATCGGCAGCCCGAACTGACACTTCACTGGATTAACTCTCAGCCCATGTGCTTCCAGCTGCCGGAAAATTTGCTTGAAATGGGTGAGGTGCTCCTCCTCTGACGCGCTAGCCAAAAGAATGTCATCTAAGTAGATGAAAACAAATGGCAAGTCAAGGACCACCATGTCCATCAACCTTTGAAAAGTTTGGGCTGCACCTTTTAACTTGAATGGCATGCGTAAAAACTCGAAAAGGCCAAAAGGAGTTATCACTGCCGTTTTTTGGGACGTACTCAGCACGAACCAGGACCTGGTGGTAACCGCGGACCAGATCCATTTTTGAAAAAAATGCGCGTCCTGGCCAGGTGCACGGAAAAATCCTTGATGTGCGGGATGGGGTAGCGGTTGTGTTCAGTGACATTGTTAAGGCGATGGAAATCACCGCATGGTCACAGCAAACCATCGGACTTGGGCACCATGTGCAGCGGGGATGCCCAAAGGCTATTGGGGCGCTTAACAATCCCTAGATGTTCCAAGTTAGCAAACTCCTCATGCGCGACGGCCAAGTTTAGCCACATCCAAGCGGTGCCGACAGGCAAAAACCGGCGGGCCCTTCGTTGTGATGAAATGCTTGACCCCATGCTTGGTCACGGTAGCAGAAAAGGTGGGCACTATAAGCGCGGGAAACTTGGAAAGCAAACGCTGGTACTCATCCCCCAAGGCTAAAAAATTTGCATGTGTTGGTGGCCCGACTCCCTGAGCCATACAAGGTGGTGAAGCAAAAGACACAGCATCCACTAAACATCTGTTAGCAACATCAACAAGGAGACCATAAGCACACAGAAAATCAGCACCTAAGATAAGAACCGAACATGCAGCTACCACAAAGTCCCACTTGTAATTGTGTCCATGCAAACATACAGTAACTGACCTTTCACCAAACGTCCTGATGAGGGGTCTGTTCGTGGTGGGCCGCAGCCTTCCACCAGCCTATCAGTACTGACTGGCAAAATGAGGCTTTTCTGGGAACCAGAGTCCACCATAAACTGTCGGCCGGAACATGTGTTCTCAATGAAGAGCAGCTTCTCCCTGTTGTTAGCAGTCGTAGCTGCCACTGACCGCTAGTTGGGTCTGTTTCTGCGGCATCTTGAAACAACACAGTGGCAGACAACGTTGCGCATTGCCGCCAAAACGCTGGTGGTAAAAGTACACTGTCCCATTCTTGTATCTCCAAGTGGCCGTCCCGGCCACCACCTGCGACTCCTTGGCTTTGTTGGACTCCACCGACGATCCCGGTTTCACTGCCTGGATGCCAAAACTCCTGTTTGCCAGGATAATACGATCTGCTTCCTCTGCCAGCAAGTGGTAGTCTCTGGCCGCCAGCAGCAGCGAGTTGGACATGCCACAGCTGGTAGTTTCTTCAGGAAGAGGTGGGAGAAGAGGAAGGACCCATCATCTGCACCCAGCAAAGCCAGCATACGCTCCATTAACTCCACAGCCAATCTGTCTCCTAATTCCGAGTGTGAGAGGAGCCTCTCTGCTCTCTCTCCGGCAGAGAGGGCGTAACGCCGCAACAGCAGCTGTTTGAGAGCGTTGTACTTCCCCTGGGCTGGAGGAGCGTGAAGCAGGCTCATTGCACGCTGAGTGGAGCGTGGGTCCAGTGAAGCCACCACAAAATGGTACTTTGTGTCATCCACCGAGACTCCACGGAGAGCAAACTGGGCTACTGCGTGAATGAAGCAGGCAGCCGGGTCGTGGAGCCAAAAGTCTAGCAGTTTGGCAGCCACAGCGAACGCAGCAGGGGGAACCCCAAGCACAGATGTTCCCACGGCGATGCTCGGTCTGTCTTTCGTTATCACGTCAGGGCCACCAGTGTAGAGGAATAGACAAGACAAGGCACAGACTTTATTCCTCTAGCTCAAAGTCAGACTGGGCTCCGGGTGCCAAAGTGAATCTTTTTTACAGTTTACAGTCTCTTCTTTGGCACCTGGAGTACATACATTAACATACATCACAACAGAGCACAATATAACACAATACATTCATGCCTGGCATCCCAAGTGTGAAGGTGCCTGCCATTGCCACTTCTCCTTTCTTCTCCAGCATTTTCATCTCTCATATCGTTTTCTTTTTTTCCACAATATTTTTTATTGAACCTTTTTTACAAACACAACACAAACAATCAAACACTAACACTAAAGTAATTAAAGAAAAAAAAAATTGTACTAAAAAACACCAACAACCACTAACAAAGACAGGTCTTCAACAATGCTCCTCTGTTTAGTCTAGGCAATCCATTACATAAATATACATATTATACATTCACCAGTTTGGAATTTACAAGGTCCACACACATCATTCACCTTCTCTTCAAAAGTTATGTTTAAATTCTTTACATAATCAATAAAAGGTCTCCATATATTCTCAAACACAATTTCCTTTGATTTCAGTATGTATGTTATTCTTTCTAGTGGAAGGTTTGTTAACATCTGTCTTAACCACTGAGTCACATCTGGTCTATGAGTCTTTTTCCACAGTAGTGCAATACATTTTTTGGCATTAAGCAAACTGAGGTCTGTGAATGCTCTTTCACTTTTATTAAAATTATGCTTTTCTGGATACAGACCCAACAAAAACAATTTAGGATTCAATATGATTTGTTTTGAAATTATTTTTTGAATTGTTACCCTCACCTCTTCCCAAAACATTCTAATTTTTCTACATTCCCATAAACAATGAAATAGGGTTCCTTTACTTTCCATACATTTTGTGCATGTATCTGGTATGTTTTTGTTATATCTATTTAACTCCACCGGTGTAACATACATCCGCATTAACCATTTAAAATGTATCAGTTTAAGACGTACATTTATTGATTTGGTTTGAGCTTCTGTACAAGCCAATTCCCATTGTTCCTCTGAAATTTCAGTTTGCAGGTCTTTTTTCCAATAATTCAATCTTTTCTGTGAGTTTTCACTTGAGAATAGTGTCAATGAGTTATAAAACTCTGAAATAATACCCTTTCTCTTACTATCTTTCATCAAAATTTTTTCCAAGGATGAATAAGTAGGTCGGATGAGAGCTTTATTTTGATTTGATCGAATAAAGTTCCTAAGCTGAAGATATTTAAAAAAATGTGTTCTATTAAGATTAAATTTGATCCTCAGTTCTTCAAAAGACATTATGTTATCTGAACATAACAGATATAAGTCTTGAATCTTTTGAATCCCTTTTAAATTCCATACTTTAAATACAGCATCCGCTCTCCCTGGTTTAAAATATTGATTACCCTATATTGGGCTAAATTGTGACAGTGTGTGGTTCTTTTAAATATTTTGTGGTTTCACACAATATTTTGATCATATGCTTTACAAATGGATTTTTAACTTGTTTCTGTAATTTTTTTGCCGAGTCTGAGTATATGAATATGGGAAGAGGTAAAGGTAAATTGTATGATTCCATTTCAGTCCAGTGAGGGAGATCATTTGATGAAAAATAATATGTCATAGACCTCAGTTGTGCTGACCAGTAATACAACATAAAGTTTGGACATTTCAGACCTCCGCGATCAAATGGTAAATATAGTAAGGACAGACGTAATCTAGCCTTCCTATTGTTCCATAAAAATTCCACTAACTTTTTTTTAATTCTTGAGAATAGATCTGAAGGTGGTGGTAAAGGAATGTATTGAAATAAATCAAGTATTTTGGGTAAAATATTACTTTTAAGTATATTGATTCTCCCGATCATCGACATTGGTAGTGACATCCATCTTTGAAGTAACTCATTAATGTCTGTCATTAAGGCTTCATAGTTGGTACTGGCGACTGATTCTAGCTTAGGCACAATTTGGATTCCTAAATATTTAAACTGATTTACAACATTGAATTGATTTACCTTGGGAGCTGGGTGATTTCTCTGGGTCTCATTTAGCATTAATATTGAAGATTTAGTTTTATTTATTTTATATCCTGATATTTCCCCAAAATCCTTTATTAAATTCAACAAGGCCCTGACTACTCAGAGTTGGGACCAGGAAGCAGAGTCGCAGTCTTACACGCCTCTCTGCAGCTCCTCTTCATCCACCACCCCTCAGTTTAGCCCCTGACTTTCCCATCAGAGAATCGTTGTCTGCTCCCTCCAAAGTGAATAAAAATATAATGTATAAGCATCCCAAAGTGATAAAGCAAAATATTGGTAAAACTCAAATTAAACATAAAGCCTCTAAATTGAATGATTTGGCCTCTGTTCCTCCTCATAATTTAAAAATTAAATGTGGTTTATTAAATATTAGGTCTCTAACTCCCAAGTCTCTGTTAGTCCATGATTTGTTAATTGATCATCAGATTGATTTAATTTCCCTTACAGAGACTTGGTTAGGACAAGAGGATTATGTTGGTCCACAAGGATCGTCACTTCCTGTTTTGCTGTCTGCCTGTGTGGTTTGCTTTGTGGTTTGCTCTCTAGCCACTAGCTAGCCACTAGCTATGGCTACTAGCTGTCTTTCCTCTCCTCCTCTGGTGTGCTCTCTCTGTCAGATGTTTAGCTACACCTCTGCCTCTTTTAGTGATAACGGTAAATGTAATAAATGTTGTCTTTTTGAGGCGCTCGAGGCGAGGTTGTCTGATTTGGAATCCCGGCTCCGCTGCATTGAAACACCGTCTGCGCCAGTTAATCTTGACGGACGCCCATTAGCTGCAGCGGAGCTAGCTAGCTTAGGTCCCACTGTCAGCGGTTCCCCGGCTCTCCTCAGCAGCGAGGAGACTGGGTGGGTGACGGTGAGAAGGAAGCCTAGTCGCAAAGCCCCGGTACACCACCAACCTGTTCACGTTTCTAATCGTTTTTCCCCGCTCAGCGACACACCCGCTGAGGAAAAAACTCTGATCATTGGCGACTCTGTAGTCAGAAACGTGAACCTAGAGACTCCAGCGGCCATAGTCCAATGCATTCCTGGGGCCAGAGCAGGCGACATTGAGTCAAATTTGAAAATGCTGGCTAAAAGTAACTGTAAATATTCCACAATTGTTATTCACGCTGGCATTAATGACATCCGTCTCCGGCAGTCGGAAGTCACGAAACTTAATATAGAATCAGTGTGTGACTTTGCAAAAACGATGTCTGCCACTGTAGTATTCTCTGGGCCCCTCCCCAATCTGACCAGTGATGACATGTTTAGTCGCTCGTCATCCTTGAACCGCTGGCTGTCTGTGTGGTGTCCTAAAAATGACGTGGGCTACATTGACAATTGGAGCTCTTTTTGGGGAAAACCTGGTCTTATGAGACGAGACAGCATTCATCCCATTTTGGATGGTGCTTCTCATTTATCTAACAATCTGGCATCTTTTTTATCCAAATTTCCAAAACCATGACTACTCAGAGTTGGGACCAGGAAGCAGAGTCGCAGTCTTACACGCCTCTCTGCAGCTCCTCTTCATCCACCACCCCTCAGCTTAGCCCCTGTCTTCCCCATCAGAGAATCGTTGTCTGCTCCCTCCAAAGTGAATAAAAATATAATATATAAGCATCCCAAAGTGATAAAGCAAAATATTGGTAAAACTCAAATTAAACATAAAGCCTCTAAATTGAATGATTTGGCCTCTGTTCCTCCTCATAATTTAAAAATTAATTGTGGTTTATTAAATATTAGGTCTCTAACTCCCAAGTCTCTGTTAGTCCATGATTTGTTAATTGATCATCAGATTGATTTAATTTCCCTTACAGAGACTTGGTTAGGACAAGAGGATTATGTTGGTTTAAATGAATCAACTCCCTCTGGTTATTTAAACTGTCAAAATCCCAGAAGTTCTGGTCGTGGAGGAGGAGTAGCAACAATTTACCATTCCAAATTACTAGTTAATGTAAAGCAAAAAACATGTTATAATTCCTTTGAGGGCCTGGTCCTCAGTATTGGGCACTTTAGCAATTTTAGGTTAAACCCAATTTTATTTGCCATAGTTTATCCCCCATCAACCTACTCAGAATTTTTATCCGAATTTGCTGATTTCTTAGCTGATTTAGTGCTGAAATCTGATAGAATAATTATAGTAGGGGACTTTAATATACATGTGGATGTAGATAGTGACTGCCTTAATGTGGCATTCAATTCAATATTAGATTCGATTGGGTTTTCTCAGAAAGTAGGAAATTCTACTCATTACCTCCACCATACATTGGACCTTGTTTTGACATATGGCATAGAAATAGAAAATCTTGTAGTGTCTCCTCATAACCCTGTACTGTCAGACCATTGTCTGTTAACCTTTGATTTTACTATTTCTGACTATTTGGCTCCTAAAGAAAAATATTATTACAGTAGATGCCTCTCAGATGATGCTGTTTCCAAATTTATGCAGATTGTTTCCTCTATGCCATGTGTCAACACAACGGAAATAAGCTATAGACAGCTTGCTCCTTCTGTAATTGATAACATGGTGGATAGTGTTTCAGCTTCTCTGCATCAGACTCTAGACTTGGTGGCCCCCTTAAAAAAGAAAAAGTCTAATCAGAGATTTCTAACTCCTTGGTTCAACACAGAAACTCGTATCTTAAAACAGAAGACTCGTCAATTAGAAAGAAAATGGCGCTCTACTAATTTAGATGAAATCTATTTAGCTTGGAGAAATCATCTTTTAATTTATAAAAAATCTCTTAGAAAAGCTAGAAGGAGTTATTACTCTGCATTAATAGAAGAGAACAAGAATAATCCCAGGTTTCTTTTCAGTACTGTAGCCAGGTTGACAAAGAGTCAGGACTCTGTCAATCCTAGCATTCCCTTAGAGCTTACTAGTCAGGACTTTATGAACTTTTTCAATAATAATTCAATTCAATTCAGTTCAATTCAAATGTTTATTTCAAACTCAGGGTTCATATTAAGAGCAAAACTAAAACGAGTAGAAAATAGATAAATAAATAAATAAAAGCATATACAGATCAGCAGACAGTCGGCGCTCTTATAACAACAATAACATGCAATAATGGGCTCAGTATAAAATGGAACGCCACCACTTCCAAATGCTGGAATGAAGTGTGAGTGACGAGTTGACAATTGCTGATATAAGATGATTGTTACATGCCAGCAACCTTCTCATAAAACTGTAAACATTCTTACGTAACAATTCGCCAAAAGACGGAATGTTCACAGACACAAACATCTTGCTTGCACTCGACCTTCGTGGTACATCTAACAACCTTCTTAGGGAGTTATTATATGCAATGCGGATTTTGTTCCTAACAGTAACATTGCTATTAAACCATAAAGGCGAGCAGTACATTGAGGTACAGAAGGTCTTGAACAACATACATTTGACATCAGGGGAACATCTATGGAAATTTCTCAACAGTAAATTTGTTTGAGCATACAGTTTCCTGAGATGCCTGTTACAATCAACATTGGTCTTATCAGATTCAATCCACACACCTAGGTATGTGACTTTTTCAACAAAGTTCAAGCTATTACCACAAAGTGGCATAACAGGATTCGACGTATTGACACCCTTTGGTTTGAAAGCCATACACATAGATTTAGTACAGTTGAACAAGATGTCATTTTTTTCACCAAATTTTTCACATACAGAAAGGAGATGTTGCATCGCTGCAGTAGACAAACTTAACAAACAGAGGTCATCAGCGTAGAAAATGTGATTTAACAGTGCACCTTTAAAGGAGCCGCCCACATTTGTATTGTTCAACAGTACACTGAGATCATCAACATAGACATTAAACAACAAGGGTGACAGTATACCACCTTGTTTAACACCGTTGGTCACATGAAATTTGGATGAGGTGACATTGCCCCATCTAACAACCATAGACTGCCTTCTGTACCAGTATAACAGGATGCTAACAATGTAAATAGGAGTACCTTGATTGATCAATTTTCTGAACAAACACCAGTGGTTAATCCTGTCAAAAGCTTTGCTAGCATCTAGGAACGTAGCATAGACACTAGTGGAATGGCTTCTGAAGTAGTCAACAAATTCATGGAGTAGGTAAACAGCCTTGTCAGTTGAAAGAGCTGATTTGAAACCAAACTGATTGTCGTTTGTCCACAGATAATCCTCAATTCTGTTCAGGAGTAAACCCTCTAACAGTTTAGATATAACATTTGCAATAGCTATAGGTCTGTAGTTGTTCATATCAGAAAGACTGGCACACTTGTTTTTCACCAAAGGAATAATAACAGAGTTCATCAACATATCTGGCATGTAACCATGAACAAACATACAGTAGTAGTAGTAGTAGATTAGTTTATTTGACAGGGACAGTGCAATAAACATAGACAATTAATCAAAGACAATCAATCTGATGTGTTGCACATAGAGTGTATAGCTATTAGCTAATTTGCAACTCTTGTCCCTGGATGGGCTTTAGAAAAAAGAATCAAGATAAAAATATACACAATAACCACATACATCAATGCAGAAAAATTATAAATACACAATTATAAATATTATAAATATTATAAATACACAAATATAACAGCCTGACTCACCTTTAGCATAAATATTATAAATACACAAATATAACAGCCTGACTCACATTTAACACATATAACATAACTCACATTTGCCTATTTCAGGCCTTCCTCCCTCCGTCACTCACTATAAACAAACACATTTATTCCTTCCCTTCATTCACTCTCACTTTGCAGACAAATAATTCATACATGAGTACATTCTTGTTTATTTTTCAGCCAGTTTTTAACATTTTTAGTGAATGTTTTAAAGTCCGTTATTATTTTAATTTCATTTGGCATTGTGTTCCAGATGTGACTGCCCTTTATAGAGAAAGCTGTTTGTCCAAATGTGGTTCTGCGGTGGAATATTTTACAGTTATTGTTAACAGAACTCCTGGTGGCTCTGCTGCTGTCCTGTCTTTGGACGAAACCAGCAAGTGGCTCGGGTGCTGATTTATGGAAACATTTGAACGTTAATTTCAGAAGACAGAGGTCAATGAAGCTCTCAAAACTCAATAGGTTGTATTTTTTTAAAACATTACAGTGATGCCACCTAATGGGCTTTTTGTCCAAGATTTTTAGGGTTTGATTATATAATGAACCTACACTCACCGGCCACTTTATTAGGTACACCTGTCCAACTGCTCGTTAACACTTAATTTCTAATCAGCCAATCACATGGCGGCAACTCAGTGCATTTAGGCATGTAGACATGGTCAAGACAATCTCCTGCAGTTCAAACCGAGCATCAGTATGGGGAAGAAAGGTGATTTGAGTGACTTTGAACGTGGCATGGTTGTTGGTGCCAGAAGGGCTGGTCTGAGTATTTCAGAAACTGCTGATCTACTGGGATTTTCACGCACAACCATCTCTAGGGTTTACAGAGAATGGTCCGAAAAAGAAAAAATATCCAGTGAGCGGCAGTTCTGTGGGCGGAAATGCCTTGTTGATGCCAGAGGTCAGAGGAGAATGGCCAGACTGGTTCGAGCTGATAGAAAGGCAACAGTGACTCAAATAACCACCCGTTACAACCAAGGTAGGCAGAAGAGCATCTCTGAACGCACAGTACGTCGAACTTTGAGGCAGATGGGCTACAGCAGCAGAAGACCACGCCGGGTGCCACTCCTTTCAGCTAAGAACAGGAAACTGAGGCTACAATTTGCACAAGCTCATCGAAATTGGACAATAGAAGATTGGAAAAACGTTGCCTGGTCTGATGAGTCTCGATTTCTGCTGCGACATTCGGATGGTAGGGTCAGAATTTGGCGTCAACAACATGAAAGCATGGATCCATCCTGCCTTGTATCAATGGTTCAGGCTGGTGGTGGTGGTGTAATGGTGTGGGGAATATTTTCTTGGCACTCTTTGGGCCCCTTGGTACCAATTGAGCATCGTTGCAACGCTACAGCCTACCTGAGTATTGTTGCTGACCATGTCCATCCCTTTATGGCCACAATGTACCCAACTTCTGATGGCTACTTTCAGCAGGATAATGCGCCATGTCATAAAGCTGGAATCATCTCAGACTGGTTTCTTGAACATGACAATGAGTTCACTGTACTCAAATGGCCTCCACAGTCACCAGATCTCAATCCAATAGAGCATCTTTGGGATGTGGTGGAACGGGAGATTCGCATCATGGATGTGCAGCCGACAAATCTGCGCCAACTGTGTGATGCCATCATGTCAATATGGACCAAACTCTCTGGGCACCTTGTTGAATCTATGCCACAAAGAATTGAGGCAGTTCTGAAGGCAAAAGGGGGTCCAACCCGTTACTAGCATGGTGTACCTAATAAAGTGGGCAGTGAGTGTATATGTCTTATTGTGGAAGGGGCTGCTTGACCCCAGACTGTCAAACAGTATGATATATGAGAAAAAACCATAGAATGCATATACAGTGCAGCTGCTTCGTAAAACACAGTTAAAACACAATGACAACAGAATACACAAATTGAAATCAGCGTTGATGAGGCATTCACTGGTGAGACAGTCAGGGCCAGCTGATTTGCCTTTCTTGAGAACTTTGATCAGTGAATCGACTTCAACAGGAGTAACAGCAGAAATATCAGAGGCATCAAACATGTCGTTATACAGACGAATATCATGCATAACAGAATCCTTCATTGAAACATTCTTGACTGAGTTGAAAATAGCTTCATATTGACATTTCCACTTTTCAGCAATATTAACGTCACCAGTCACACCATCAATAGTGTTTGATCTGACAGACTGGTGGGAGCTCATAGCCTTCATTTGTTTCCAGAATTCTACCATGTTCAGATCACTCATGTGATTAGCTAGCTGGTCACATTTGATACTTTCTTCATTGCGCCTGCATGCTCGTAGAGCATATTTGAACCTAGCCCTGCAATTTTTCATGTTTTCAAATATTGGACCAGAACGTGGTTTGTTATTACTCCTCCACCACAAAAAAGCATCCCGAGCAGCTGTGTGAGCCTCGCTAACGACATCATTCCAGCCTGGGACGTTATATTGGGTGGCCACACTGTGACTAGGAATGCATTCACTCACACAGTAATTTAAAGCATCAATAATATCACTGTAGAACCTGTCGATATCGTCCCTGTGTGCCGCACAATTGCGGTCGTGACACCTGATGGCGTCCATAGGAGCACGGATGTTACAGAGTTTCCTACGAGTAAGTTTCTTATATCTGGACAGGTCTGACGCTGTGGCATCACGCCATTTGTATGTTCTACTGCCCGTTGTGGCTGAGGGAGCTTCCCGGGGGTCACTTACAGCACTAGATACCTCAATATCTATAGATAAGGGTACATGATCAGAACTCACATAGTCATACAGAACTTTGATATTGGACACGTTATCGTGGCCCGAGGATGTAGTCACACAGTGATCAAGCCATGATGTAGAGCCATGAGCCATGCTAACATGAGTAAAGGTATCACCTGGTAAGATAATCCTGTCCGAGATGTGTAAGGAGTAACTCTCACAAAAAGACACCAGTTCGTCTCCAAAACAACTTGAGCGTGCTGTGTTGGCGTTGAAGTCACCAACTGTGAACACATATGGAGTGGAAAAATCCTCAGTGATACGTTTAACAAGACTCAGGCAGTGAAGGTATTCATCCAAGTTTTCAACGTTGTCGCTGGGGAAATACACACACAATATAAGACAGTGAAAGTCATCCAGGTTGACTTCAATACCTGTAATTCTTACGCACTCGTAGGTTTTCACAACACAACTGTTCGCAAGAGACTTCCGCCATAGGATACCGACGCCACCATAGGGGCGACCTAAGATAACACATTCTTCCGTGTCCATAAAAGAGACACCTTGTCCTATAAAGTCATCATGTAATCTGCTCAGAATAGATAATTCGTTTTCGAACAGCCAGTGTTCCTGCAACAACACAATGTCATGGTTATTACATAAACTGGAGATCTCATTAGTTGAAGTTTTTGCATTCTGGCAGTTGAATGAACATATTCTAAGGTTGGTCATACTACTGAATGAGTAAATGACAAACACAATAGTAACAAATTACATGCAGATCATTTCCTCTCAAAGAACTGTCGAAGGTATAGACCAGATGGCCACACATTTTTTTCAAGCAACTTCTTGCTGCAGCTGGCAGGACATGTAATCTTGAAGGAGGCATAACCATCATACTTGGTTTCTAGTTGCTCAATCTTGAGGTCGTCTTTTAGTTTAACGTGAGTATTGATATGGGAGCGAACATGGTGGGGTCTGGTGGTGGGGTCGAGTCGACTGATGAAGACGTGGTGCTTCTTCTGACCTTGACCTTGACCCTGAAGACCGCCAGCCCTCCTATCAGACTTCGGTACTACGCGTAACTGTGAGTGGGGGCGTGACTTGTAGACGACCTGTAACTGGTTAGCGGCCTGCTTGGTGGTCGGTTGTTTGTCCGATGATTGGAGTGCATCGGCGTAGGACCTCCTCATCTTCTTCTTCTTGGCACGGCGACTCTCAACTTCCTTGAACTCCAACTCGCATTCTTCAGCATTAACAGCATCTGTGCTAGCTTTGGCAACCCCAGAAGGGCTGCTGCCGACAGCGTCATCAGAACTGGCCTCTGTGGGGATGATGGCCATGAGCGCATTCACACCGTCGGCCGTGACAGTAGGAGGAGAACCACGGGCTGCATTGGAGACCGAGGCGTGGTCGACAACTGGTACCATGGTTTCATCTTCTTTGGAGATGTTGACATCACTCTGAGTACTGCCGGCCTCTATCTCACCTTCCTCGTCCTCGCCTTCCTCGACCGGGACGACAGCTGGAGGGGGTGTGTTGCCGAGTTTGGACAATATTGCCGCCACGTCGATCTGGATAGCAGATATCGTTTTGAACACGGTGGCTAAGCTCTCTCCAAGGGACATCACACGGCGCACATCGTTAGACAGCTTGGCAAGGTCAAACGACTCCAACGAAGCTGGTGGCAAAACCTTGAGATTCTGGGCAACGTATTGTGGCGCCTGCTGACCAGCCTCATTCAGCTTGTTGTAGATGTTGGAGATGTTGCCTTTCTTCCGGTTTGGGCCGGACCTCTTTATCATCCGCGATGATCCCTCAGGGCACTGCTCGAACAGCAGCTTCTTTGCACTTTCAACCTGGTTGTCATCGTAGAAGTCGCCAACCCATTTCGCAAGATAGTCCATCGAGGCATTCCCCATGTAGTTCTGCATAAAGCACAGCAGCTCACAGACGGGCATCTGACGTGGGAGTGCTGAAGTTGGCCCATGCAGGGGATGGTCGTCACCATGATTGAATACAGCCCTCTCTGACTTTAGTCCATATCGTCTCTTTCGTCCAGGAGACATTTCTGACAGTTAACTGACAGGATACTAACTTGTATAAAGCGCACCAACTTAAGTTTATCAAGATAGCTTTGAAGCCCAACAGGAGAGTCGTTCAACGAGGCTGATTGTTAAGTTGGCGGGGCTAGCGTTAGCTAGCGTTAGTTAGGGCTAGCGCAGGGGTGGGCAGTGAGGGCCATTCCACTGCAGGTTTTCTGTTCCACCCAGTCTCTTCAGCAGGTGTTTTCAGTGATTCGCAATCCTTGAAGCTGATAAACACAAACACCTGCTGAAGAAACTGGGTGGAACAGAAAACCTGCAGGGGAATGGCCCTCCATGGCACATGATTGCCCACCTCTGGGCTAGCGTTAGCTTAGCATTAGCTTAGCATTAGCTTAGCATTAGCGTTAGCGTGATATAGACTGTAATTGTACTCATATGTGAATTAATACACGTGCGCCAATGGTTCCACCTTACTGCAGATCAGTTTGCCCTCCGGGGAATAACGGTAGACGACACCAGATTTTATTTCATCTCGTGCAGGTGACCATTTGCCAGACCTCGTGAATACCTTCTCACTGCCGCTGTATCTCTGGGGTAGCAGCAGGGGCGAGGATCAGTCTTTAAAAGTCGGAAACGGGGCGAAACGGGGCCAGAGCTGCCAGAACCATCACCGGGTCAGCACTGGGTCCCAAGAGTACTCCCCACATTTGTTGGTGGCCAACAAAAGTCCTTATTTTTGAAGGTTTTGCTTAAAATTCTCGGCTCGTAACAGTCATTGCAACTTCACCGGAAGCTGCACCGGAAGTATCTGAGTATCTATAATAAAAATTTCTGAGTATCTATCTGAGTATCTATAATAAAATTTCATCCATCAGAGATAAAATCAATCAGATTCTTCCCACAGTTAACTTAAATACTGTAACTACTACAACTCCATCTATTGATGTCTGTCTTGATGAGTTTACTCCAATCGACCTTTGTGAGTTAGACAAAATAGTTTCCTCATCCAAACCTTCAACTTGTCTTTTAGACCCTATTCCTACCAGGTTATTTAAAGAAGTCTTCCCACTTATTGGTAGCTTTATTCTTCATATAATCAATTCTTCATTAACTTTAGGCCATGTACCGCAGGCTTTTAAAACGGCTGTAATTAAACCCTTACTCAAAAAGCCAACGCTAGATCCAGGAGCTTTAGCTAACTATAGACCAATCTCTAATCTCCCTTTCATTTCAAAAATCTTAGAAAGAGTTGTTGCTACGCAATTATTTGACCACCTGCAGGGAAATGGTTTACTTGAAGAGTTTCAATCTGGGTTTAGAATCCATCATAGTACTGAAACAGCCTTAGGGAAGGTCACTAATGACCTCCTCATTGCATCTGATAATGGACTAGTTTCTGTACTTGTCCTTTTAGACCTTAGTGCAGCTTTTGATACTATCGATCATAATATTCTACTTGATAGATTAGAACACTATGTTGGACTTAATGGAACTTCGTTGCAATGGTTTAGATCTTATTTATCTGATAGGTTCCAGTTTGTTCATGTAAATAATGAGTTTTCTTTCAACTCAAAGCTTAGTCATGGAGTTCCACAGGGATCTGTGCTAGGCCCTACTCTTTTTAGTTTATATATGCTTCCGTTAGGCAACATTATTAGAAAGCACTGTATACATTTTCATTGTTATGCAGATGACACACAATTATACCTGTCAATGAAGCCAGATGATAGTAATCAATTAGCCAAGTTAGAAGCCTGTCTTAAGGAAATCAAAGCTTGGATGACTTGTAATTTCCTGCTATTAAATTCAGATAAGACTGAAGTCATTCTTGTTGGTCCAAAAAACCTTAGAAATTCCTTTCCAAATCAAACTTTCAGTTTGGATGCGGTTACTCTTTCTCTTAATAGCTCTGTGAGGAACCTTGGAGTTATTTTTGATCAGGATTTGTCCTTCAATTCACATATTAAATTTGTTTCTAAGTCTGCCTTCTATCATTTGCGTAATATTGCCAAGATTAGGAGCATCTTGTCTCAGAGTGATGCTGAGAAACTGATCCACGCTTTTGTTAGCTCGAGATTAGATTATTGTAATTCTTTTTTTTTTTTTTGTAATTTGAATTTTATTGGGTTTTCAATTTAGAAAATAAAACAGAAACAAACAAACACACACAAAAAAAAAACAAGTATACCCAGTGAGAGGATAAAACATTCCATTTCCACCCTAATACTCTTAAAATGATTAGCTTAATCTACTACACCTATAAAGGTAAGATAGGATCCCCACTTATTATAGAAGCTGTCCATCCTGTCCAGAAGCTTATATGAAAGGCGTTCTAGTGCAGCAAGCTTGCCCAACTCCCTGAGCCATTGAGCTACGGGTGGGGCAGAGGAAGATTTCCAGTAAAAAGTGATCAACTTTCGACCCAGCATCAAAGCAGTCTGAATCCACTCGGCATCAGAGATTGGGTCCTGAATCATTGCTGGATCCCCAAGGACAAAAAGTCTCTGAGTAAATGGCACTTCTTGCTTAACAATTGTCATAATATGTCTATGGATCTGCAACCAAAAGTCCTGTATTACCGGACAACTCCAGATCATATGGATTAATGTCCCCTCCCCCTGTAGACATCTCCAGCAGCTTGAAGAGTGAATGAGATTCGCTCTCAACATTTTACGAGGTGTCCAGTAAAATCGATTCAAAATTTTAAATTGAACAAGTCTGGTTTTCAATTCCCTAGACACTTTCTTCCCATTCTTTAAAATATTTGCCCATTCAACATCAGTAAATTGTGAATTCAGATCTTTTTCCCATACGTGTTTAAGGAATGTAGAATCTTTATTTGAGCTCTTAAGGAGCATTAAATAGAAATTTGAGGCCTTAGATCTTTTGCCACAGGAACTCAAAGCCTGGATGAACCAATCTACATCAGGAGGAGGGGTAGTTGTAGATCCAAAGACTTGACACAGCAGATGTCGAAGTTGTAAATATTTCCAAAACTGATTCTGTGGTAGTCCATACTGTGCCCGTAGAACATCAAATGATTTGAGAGCTCCCCCTTCATATAGATCTTTTAACATCAAGATGTCCTTTTTCACCCAGATTTTCCACATAAATGGGGATTTTCCAATATGGAGACTTGGGTTAAGCCAAATAGAAGCCATAGAATGAAGATGAGAGCTAAACTCTAGTATAGAAGCAACTCTCTTCCAAACGTATTGTAAAAAGGATATAATAGGATGCGACTGAAATTCAGAAGACAGTTTAATTGTGATTAGATGTACTAGGGGAAGAGGGCTGCTCAAATAACTCTCCAAATAAAACCAAGGGGGAGCTCTCTCAGGGGGGAGAGCCCAATTAATCAAATGTCTAAGACTAAAAGCGTAATGATATAAAACCAAATTTGGGACCCCCAAACCTCCTGAATCTATAGACTTCTGCAATCTTTTCAACTTTAATCTAGGACGCTTACCATTCCATAAAAACTTATTGCACAACCTATCAAATTGTCGAAAATAACCAACTGGGATCCTAAGAGGAAGAGATTGCAGAAGGTAATTAAATCGGGGTGCACAAATCATCTTAATAACATTGACCTTGCCCCAGAGAGACAAAAAAAGAGGTGACCACCTTTCTATGTCTATTTTAAATTTTTCAAGCAAGGGTTCAAAATTAATCTGAATCAGATCTGATAAAATGTAAGGAAACAGGATGCCAAGATATTTAATTCCTAATTTTGGCCAAGAGAAGCCTATATTTTGACTAAATGTAAACAGTGTTTTAGGGCAATAAGATGTTAGAGGGAGAATTTCTGATTTTATCCAGTTAACTCTATAACCAGACAAACGTGAAAATTGGTTAATAATTTTAAGAAGAGCTGGAATTGATTTTTGAGGTTGTGTAATCAGTACCAATGCATCATCAGCATACAACATTATCTTATGGGTACTGCCATGGACCTGAATACCTGGAAAATTGCCGTCTTTGCGGATAGCAACAGCTAATGGTTCTAATGCCAAAGCAAAAAGCAAGGGACTTAAAGGGGAGCCCTGGCGCGTACCCCTATAAAGTCTAAAAGACTGTGATGTAACTCGATTTGATATCACTGAAGCTCTAGGTTCATTATATAGTAATTTAATCCAAGAAAGAAACTTTGAACCAAAACCAAAAGTCTCTAGAGTTGCAAAGAGATACTGCCACTCAACCCTGTCAAATGCTTTTTCAGCATCCAGGGAGAGGGCTGCCACTGGAGAGAGGTGTGCAAGTGAGGGATCATTTTGAACTAACCATATGATATCAATAAATCGCCTAATATTGTCTGCCGCACCCCTGGAACGAATAAAACCCACCTGATCAGGATTTATAAGAGATATCATTACTTTATCTAATCTTAATGCCAAAATTTTGGAGAGAATTTTACAGTCACAGTTTATAAGACTAATTGGTCTATAATTCTTACATTCTAACGGATCTTTATTGCTTTTTAAAATAAGCGAAATGAAAGCCTCTGTTAAAGAAGGGGGCAAACGGCCTTGTTCAAAAGATTCCGCAAACATTTCTAAAAGTAAAGGAGAAAGCTCATCAACACAGGCCTTGTAAAATTCTGCAGTGAATCCGTCAGGGCCCGGTGCCTTTCCAGTCGGGAAGCTCTTAATCACTTTCACAATTTCCTCTTTAGTAATTGGGGCGTCAAGTAAGTCTATTTGTTCCTTCGTTAGGGAGGGCAAAGATAGGGATGATAAAAATGCATAGATCTCTTGAGATCCAGCCTCCATTTCAGAAGAATAAAGCGAGGTGTAAAATTCTCTGAAAGCACCATAAATTTCATTTAAGTCTGACACCAGAGTACCATCCTGTGTCCTAATAGCAGATATAGTACACTTGTGGACGGATTAAAAAGCCGCCAAACATCCACCAAACCAATTGCATTGCACATGTCTTTCAATATAGAGCCAGATTTAGATGAACGCTGTGAGGGGGTGCTCCGATCTAAAATGTTGTCCATGACCTGATTAAAATCCCCGCCTACTAAAATGGGATAATTACCCATTTCGCTTAATTCGTGTTCCAATTGTGCAAAAAATGCACAATCAACTATATTTGGTGCATAAACATTAGCGAGTATCATCCTATGGCCCTGAATTTCTATAAGAATTATAAGGAGTCGTCCATCATCATCACTAACCTCTTTTAGACACTTGAACTGCAAATGTTTATGAATAAGGATTGCCACCCCCCTGCTCTGGCTATTACCACAAGACGCAAACCCATGGCCCACCCAGTCCCGACAGAGTTTTTTAGATTCTGTTTTAGTGAGGTGGGTCTCTTGAAGCAACGCTACATCCACTTTTTTTGATTTAATGAACGCCAAAATTTTTTTCCTCTTAATTGGGTGGTTAAGGCCTTTAACATTCCAAGTAATGAGGTTAAGAAAGCTCTGACAATTAGCCGACATCATAAACGGTACATATTACCATCCAAAATATCCAGCAATTCTCCACCAAAAACCCCCTCACTGGGCAAAAGACAAACACAATAAAAATTAAAAATACAAAAAAAAAAAAAAAAAAAACGAAAACCACATAATCATAAAGTAACATAATCGGTGACCTGAAACCAATGTCACCCATCGGTGCACAAAAAACGCACCAACCAAAAAAAAGAAAATAAAAAACTCTAGGACCGTGACTGTGAACAGTGCAACAAACTTAGGGAGAGCCGCAACATCGCAGCAGCCTCATGCCTGTAGACAATATAGCGTGGGCAAAAAAAAGGAACCTTACATTAATACTGCATCAAATCCTCAGTCAAAAATATATAACAAATAAACATATAGCATATATTCATACCATTGTTCATCAATGTCTCACGGTAGTGAAAGAATCAGGTTCAATGCTTTTTTAGGGTCAGTGAACTCCTGTTTACCACTTGCCAACTTCACAACGAGAACTGCAGGGTACCTGAGAGAGAATGCAATCTTCTTCTGGTGCAGCAGGTGTTTACACTGCTTGAACGCCGCTCTCATCTCGGATACTCGTCTGGAATAATCCGGGAAAATCATGATGTGATGACCATTCCAATCCAGCTTTCCCATCCTGCGCGCTGCCTCCACAATACGCTCCCTATCCTGGAAGCGCAGAAGTCGAATCAGGATAGCCCTGGGTGGCTGCCCATCAGGTCTGCGTCCGGCGAGGCTCCGATGCGCACGGTCAATTTCCAGCCCTACAGGGAACTCCATTTTCAGCAGATGTGGGATAGCTTTGCGCATGAAGGTAAGGGCATCTGATTTTTCACAATTTTCTGGAAAGCCGACAAAGCGTAGATTGTTTCGGCGTGATCTATTTTCTAAATCGTCCAGCTTCAAAAGTAAATCTTCTACCTGCGTCTGGGTTGCGGGGGGATTAGCATCCAGAGCTGTATTAGCATCCTCAAGAAAAGCGATGCGAGACTCCACATCTCCCAGCCGGGTAGGTAACTCCTTTAGCTTGGTGTCCACCGCCCTCATTGACGCCTCAATAGAGTTGAGTTTGGCGTCTTGCCTCTCCGATGTTTCCTTCAACAGTGCAAAGATCTTAGAGATGTCCTCCGCCATTTGGTCTTTGGCAACACCTGCAACTGTTGAAGGTGGCGGAGAGGGAGGAGGGCTCGATGTGGTATCACCAGCTCTAGCCAGATTTTCCTTGCTAGCACCGGCTTTGGGGCGAAGATTAATTTTCTGCTGTTGCGTTGGCATACTAATCCTGTTCTCCACAAATCCAGTCTCGATGTAAAGTGTAGTAATAATAGTAATTTCAGCTGAGGAAACAAGAGAAAAACGCCCTTGTAGAAAAAAAAAGGCTGTCTGCACTGCGGTGCTCCTCACCTAAGCAGCCATCTTCACTGCCCGCGTCTCTTCTCGGTGGGAGTCATCATTGTAATTCTTTATTATCAGGCTGTCCTAAAACATCTTTAAAAAGTCTTCAGCTGATCCAAAATGCTGCAGCGAGAGTTTTAACAGGTACTAGAAAGAGAGATCATATCTCTCCGGTTCTGGCCTCCCTTCATTGGCTTCCCATAGAGTTTAGAATTAAGTTTAAAATCCTTCTTCTTACTTACAAAGCTCTAAACAATCAGGCTCCTTTTTATTTAAAAGATCTGATACTACCGTATTATCCTAACAGAGCACTACGCTCCCAAAATGCAGGATTACTTGTAATACCTAGAATCTCCAAAAGTACAATGGGAGGCAGAGCCTTCAGTTATCAAGCTCCTCTCCTGTGGAATCAGCTGCCAATCTGGATTCGGGAGTCAGACTCTAACTAACTAACTAACTAACCTGCACTTATATAGCGCTTTTCTAGTCACAAAGACCACTCAAAGCGCCTTCACCAATACTAACCCTCTATTCTAAGGGCCTATAGGAAACAGATATCTAGGGACAATTTAGAACAGCCAATTAACCTAACATGCATGTTTTTGGCATGTGGGAGGAAACCGGAGAAATCCCGGAGTAAACCCACGCAACACGGGGAGAACATGCAAACTCCACACAGATCACTGTTGGTCGGGGGCTGGGATCGAATCTCGACTCGATCTCTGTTTTTAAGAATAGGGCTAAAACCTACCTTTTTGATATAGCCTACAATTAGGGAGGGATCATGTGTTTCTGAACCCTCCCTTAGTTATGTTGCTAATAGGTTTAGTCAGCCAGGGGACCTCCGGTAATGCACTGGGCCTCACTCCTTTCCTCACTCTCTATGAAATATTTTTTTTTGCTGGTCATTAACATTTGTTTGTTCTCTCCCATAGATTGAGTCCCCATCGTGCTGTTTGCTCTCTACATGTCTGTTCTTTTCTTTTTCTCTATCCCCTCACCCCCCAGCCAGTCACAGCAGATGACTGCCCCTCCCTGAGCCTGGTTCTGCTGGAGGTTTCTTCCTGTTAAAAGGGAGTTTTTCCTCTCCACCGTCGCCAAGTGCTTGCTCACAGGGGATCGCCGGATTGCTGGGGTCTTTCTGCAACTGTGGGGGTTCCCCCCTACAGTTGATAGTGCTATGAGATGACTGTTGTTGTGAAATGGCGCTATATAAATAAAGTTGAATTGAATTGAATTGAAGGTCGGAATTGATTTTTTAAGATTCGACATTAACAAAATTATGTCATCGGCATACAGGGAGATTTTATGTTCTGTTGGTCCTACTTTAATTCCATATATTTGTGGATGTAAACGTACTGCCATCGCTAAAGGTTCAATTGCCATAGTAAACAGTAAAGGTGAAAGTGGGCAGCCTTGTCGACATCCTCTATTGATATTTATTGATTTTGAAATATTACTGTTTGTTAGGATTTCTGCTGTAGCATTATTGTATATTATCTGAACCCATTTTATGAAATTATTTCCAATTCCAAACCTTTGTAAAACTTCAAAAAGAAAGGGCCATTCGACCCTATCAAAGGCCTTTTCGGCGTCCAATGATAGGAGAGCTGTATCCGGTGCTTCTTTATTAGAATAGATAATATTAAATAGTCTTCTTACATTATGGAAGCCTTGTCTTCCCTTTATAAAGCCATTCTGATCTCGGTTAATAATATTTGGTAATATTTCTTGTAGTCGTCTTGCTAAAATTTTACAGATTATCTTAAGGTCAGCATTTAATAGGCTTATTGGTCTCATATTTTCACATTTATTAGAGGGTTTACCTGGTTTTGGCAACAGTATAATTAAGGCATTATTCATGTATGGTGGTAAATTACTATTTTGAAATGCTTCTAAAACCATTTCCAAAAATGGTTTTATTAATTTATTCTTAAATTTTTTATAGAGGTCAACTGGAAGACCATCTGGTCCTGCACTTTTTCCTGATTTCATATTATCAATGGCTAGCCCAACTTCTTCTTGACTAATTTTAGACTCCAGTATCTCCCTGTTTTCATTTGGAATACACGGTATACAGTGGGGTAAAAAAGTATTTAGTCAGCCATCAATTGTGCAAGTTCTCCCACTTAAAAGATGAGAGAGGTTTTCAATTTTCATCATAGGTATACCTCAACTTTGAGAGACAAAATGAGAAAAAAAAATCCAGAAAATCACATTTTCTGATTTTTAAAGAATTTATTTGCAAATTATGGTGAAAAATAAGTATTTGGTCAATAACAAAAGTTCATCTCAGTACTTTGTTATATACCGTTTGTTGGCAATGACAGAGGTCAAACGTTTTCAGTAAGTCTTCACAAGGTTTTCACACACTGTTGCTGGTATTTTGGCCCATTCCTCCATGCAGATCTCCTCTAGAGCAGTGATGTTTTGGGGCTGTCGCTGGGCAACACGAACTTTCAACTCCCTCCAAAGATTTTCTATGGGATTGAGATCTGGAGACTGGCTAGGCCACTCCAAGACCTTGAAATGCTTCTTACGAAGCCACTCCTTGTTGCCTGGGCGGTGTGTTTGGGATCATTGTCATGCTGAAAGATCCAGCCACGTTTCATCTTCAATGTCCTTGCTGATGGAAGGAGGTTTTCATTCAAAATCTCATGATACATGGCCCCATTCATCCTTTCCTTTACACGGATCAGTCGTCCTGGTCCCTTTGCAGAAAAACAGCCCCAAAGCACAATGTTTCCACCCCCATGTTTCACAGTAGGTATGGTGTTCTTTCTCCTCCAAACACGACAAGTTGAGTTTTTACCAAAAAGTTCTATTTTGGTTTCATCTGACCATATGACATTCTCCCAATCCTCTTCTGGATCATCCAAATGCTCTCTAGCAAACTTCAGATGGGCCTGGACATGTACTGGCTTAAGCAGGGGGACACGTCTGGCACTGCAGGATTTGAGTCCCTGGCAGCGTAGTGTGTTACTGATGGTAGCCTTTGTTACTCTGGTCCCAGCTCTCTGCAGGTCATTCACTAGGTCCCCCCGTGTGGTTCTGGGATTTTTGCTCACCGTTCTCGTGATCATTTTGACCCCACGGGGTGAGATCTTGCATGGAGCCCCAGATCGAGGGAGATTATCAGTGGTCTTGTATGTCTTCCATTTTCTAATAATTGCTCCCACAGTTGATTTCTTCACACAAAGCTGCTTACCTATTGCAGATTCAGTCTTCCCAGCCTGGTGCAGGTCTACAATTTTGTTTCTGGTGTCCTTTGACAGCTCTTTGGTCTTGGCCATAGTGGAGTTTGGAGTCTGACTGTTTGAGGTTGTGGACAGGTGTCTTTTATACTGATAACAAGTTCAATCAGGTGCCATTAATACAGGTAATGAGTGGAGGACAGAAGAGCCTCTTAAAGAAAAAGTTACAGGTCTGTGAGAGCCAAAAATCTTGCTTATTTGTAGGTGACCAAATACTTATTTTCCACCATAATTTGCAAATAAATTCTTTAAAAATCAGACAATGTGATTTTCTGGATTTTTTTTTCTCATTTTGTCTCTCATAGTTGAGGTATACCTATGATGAAAATTGGAGATCTCTCTCATCTTTTAAGTGGGAGAACTTGCACAATTGGTGGCTGACTAAATACTTTTTTGCCCCACTGTAGATAATCCATCCAAAAACCCATTTAGTTTTGTTAAGTCAGTTTCATTTTTTGTATTATATAATTTTTCATAATAATCTCTAAAGGCACTATTAATTTCTAAAGGATCTACAACTGGCTGTCCGTTACTTATAATACTGGTAATTGGTGTTTTAAATTCTAATTGTTTAATCTGCCATGCCAATAATTTTCCTGATTTTTCACCTTGTTCATAAAAAGATTGCTTCAATCTTAGAAGACTCGAGGCAGCTCTATTCCCTGATTTTTTGTCATATTCAGCTCTCAGAATCAGTAATTCGTTCTCTAACTTTGGGTCACTTCCTGCATACACTTTTTCTTGAAGAATTTTTATTTTATGTTCCAATTGGACTCTCTCCTCTCAAGTCTTCTTAGATTTTGAACCTGTATAACTAATAATATGCCCCCTAATAAAAGCTTTGAAAGCCTCCCACTTTATACATGCTGATGTTTGTGTAGTATTGATATCAAAGAACTCATCTGTTTTTCTATGTACTTAAATTCCTCATCCTGAAGCCATTTATGCTGAAATTGCCACCTACCTGGTTCCTTTGTCAATTTCTTATCTACATATATTAGACAGCAGGGTGCATGATCAGAGATCACAATATTATCACAGAAGCAGTTTTGAATCTTGGACCTTAATTCTGTGGAGATCAAAAAATAGTCAATACGTGAGAATGTCTTGTAGGTATTAGAATAACAGGAATAGGCTTTGACTTGTGGTTTCATTTCTCTCCATATATCTAGCAATCTCAATTCTTTCATAAAATGATTAATGATCATCCTGCATCCATTGTGCGTACAGTCTAGTCCTGTTGATCTATCTATACCGGGATTCAATGTACAATTAAAATCCCCTGCTATTATATGTTGCCCTGTAAGTGAAGATAAAATAAGGAATAAATTAGTAAAGAAATTTTGATCATCTATATTGGGACCTTATAAGTTCACCAGATTTATATTTTCTAATAACAAAGATCCTTGAATGATTAGATATCTTCCAAATTTGTCTCCAATTACATTTTTCACTTGAAATGGGACTGATTTATGTATGAGAGTCATAACTCCCCTGGCTCGGGATGAAAATGATGAGGTGAATACACTTCCTTGCCATCTTCTCCTAATTCTTTTTACATCCTCCTCTATTAAGATAAGATAAGATAAGATAATCCTTTATTAGTCCCACAATGGGGAAATTCCAGGATTGCAACAGCACAGGGATAGCAACACTCAGAGCAACAATCAGAAGGCAAGAAAAAACAACATCTAGTAAACATATGTCCATATTACTATAAATGTATATATATAGACACACAGTGCAGAGCATTATGGTTGGTTGGTGAATGTGCAGCAGAAAGTCTAAGCTCTCTCTCCGCGGATGCGGCGGGCCAGCTGGAAGTCTTTGGGCATGATGGTGACCCCCTTAGCAAAGAAGAGACCACCAGGTGGGCCCCGCTGGTCTCCTGCAGAGCCATGACGGCGAAGCTCAGGAAACGCAGGACGGTCTTGAAGTCCTGAGCGATCTCCCTCACCAGGCGCTGGACGGGCAGCTTACGGATGAGCAGCTCCGTGGATTTCTGGTAGCGACGGATCTCTCTCAGAGCCACGGGCCTGTGACGGCGAGGCCTCTTCATTCTGCCGGTGGCCGGAGCGCCTCTCTGAGCAGCCCTGGTGGCTAGCTGTCTCCTGGGGGGCTTCTTCCTCCAGTAGATTTTACGGGCGGTCTGCTTGGTTCTTGCCATCGCTCTTTATTATTCTGTCTTATATTTCTTGCACGCCGCCTAAACTCCAGCCCGGCACCCGCGTCGTTTTCGCTACAGCTCCCGGTATGTCGAGTTTCCCATTAGCACCGGGCGGCGGCCAAGTGCTAGCTAGCACTATTAGATGAGTTTCTTGTAAAAACACAATTTTTGAACCCATGTCTTTTATTTTATTCATAACTTGTTTAAGTTTTCTTAAATTTTGTAGACCTCTGCAATTCCATGAGGTTAAATTGAGATTAACGCTTTAGTCTATGATCAATAAGGAGTTTGAGATTACCTCGCAATGTAAACATGCTCATACAGAGAAGCAAAAACATGAGTGGTTGAACATTCATCCTACAAACTACACACAAACAAATTCCCCCTTCCCACATTTGTGGTAATCCCCCCAAAATCAAAAAAAAAAAAATTCCATCTCCCGCTATAGCCATTGACTGCTCCACACCCGCGAGGATCAGTCAAAACCACTCTTTCTCCTCTCAATCACCCTAAGTCTACTGCTTTTAATGACGTAACATTAACTCTCTTCTGTAGTTTTCCAACTTAACTCCTAAATTTTATAGCAACTTTGTACATCATGGTTTTTTTTTTAAATATATAATACAATCTATATTTTGTAAACTTGCTATATGCTTCAGATCAGTCAGATGCCTGTGCAAATGCTTAAATATTCTACCTTATATTTTGTTCATGCTTAGCTCCCACCAGTCTCTCCTTGGATCTTCTTGATGAACTCTTGCGCCTCCTCAGGGGTCTTGAAGATGTGGGTTCTGCCCTTATACGTGACCAGCAGTCTTGCAGGATAAATCACCCCATGACAAATCCCAAGGTTGCGCAGCTCTTTATGGGCGGGGTCGAACTGTTTCCTTAATTGTTGGATTCCTGTGGCCAAATCTGGGTAGAACCGCACTTGTTGATCCTGGTATTTAATTTCTCCTTTGGCTCGCGTCGCGTTGGAGATCGTCATCCTGTCTCTGTAGCTGAGGAACTTCATAATCAGCGTCCTTGGTGATGCCTTGTTATCTCTCAGTGGGCCAATTCGGTGGGTGCTTTCTAAGATGACTGATGACTGCAGCTCTGCGTTGTTCAGCACTTCTGGGATCCACTTTTCCAAAAAGGAACATGGATCCAGACCCTCCGTTCTCTCCGGGAGACCCACCAGCCTCAGGTTGTTCCGTCTCGACCGGGATTCTAAATCCAGAACATTATCTTCCAGACGTTTATTTTTTAATTCCAATGTGCGCACCTTTAATTGTAGGCCAGAGACGTCATCCTCAGCACTGGAAATTCAGAGCTCCACCTGCGAAACTCGTTCCATACAGTCACTTAACTCCTTTTTCATTCCTTCTATCGCTGCAATAATCCCGTCAAGTTTAGAGGAAAAGTCTGCTCTCATTGAACTAATGGCAGCGAGCACCACACCTGTGCCGTCGCCAGTAGTCACCGCTCCTCCGCTAGCTTCCTCCGCCATATTTGGGGATTTTTCTGCTTCGTCACGGACGTGAAAGTCCGTTAACTTGGACTGTTTCGGCAATTCAGTTTTTCCTCCACCTGATTTCCCAGCCTTAGGCTTTACCGGCATGTCCTCGCCCAAACGTTGGGATAGGTTTTGTTCCAATTGAGTGAGTTATTTGCCGATTTTTTTTTTTTTTTTTTGGAGCAGAGTAGAGTGAAGCACGTCCTTCTACGCGGCGGCCATAACCAGAAGTCCTCATATCTTTTTCTAATATTAAAATTTATTTTATGATTTGAAACATTTAAGTGTGACAAATATGCAAAAAATATAAGAAATAAGGAAGGGGGTAAATACTTTTTCACAGCATTGTATATTATTGTTAGCTCATCATCCACAATCATGTCAGTTTCATAGATTGCATAAAAAGTGAGAGAAGTAACTGCTCACAGAAAAGTCTCAACTAACGTAACATCTTAAATAAAATATTAGTTGTTAGGAATTCCACTAGGACCCTTTATCCTGATAAGAGAAAGTTTGATAAGCAATAAAAGTATAACAAGGCTTCATTCTGATTATCACTTGTTCAATTTGTCAATCTTAAGGGGATTGAATCAAGATAGTTCATGAAAGACTTCTTATTTTGGCATTAACGTTTATTTCTCTGATCAAACACATCTCAAAGGGGTGCATGATTATCTGGTTGTAAGAGCTTTAATTCACTTGAAATTCCTTGAATTCATTTTTAAAAATATGTTCACCAGTTAAAACTGCTTCCAGCCATTTTCAGGGCAGGAGTTTGTTCAGATTTATGGTTGTGGTGTAACACTGCTCTCATGTGGTAAATAGTGGCACTACATATTGTCTTCTCTTTTGAAAGTTAGACTTTATTCCAGACTCAAGGTCCATCAAAAAAAGTAAAAAAAGTAAAAAGTAAAAAACAAGACAGTTGAAACAATCAAAAAGTTACAAGAAACACTAAGACACAACTGCTAAGAGAAGTACAAAGACAGTACAAACTTTAAAAAGACAACTGTACCAGTGCCTTCTAAACTGTGACTGACAGCGAATAGAACTGAGCTTAATGCTAGACATGACTTGAATGATTTCATTTCTAGATACATCAAGCCGACAGATGAATTTATACATAAGATTCCTTATTACTGCATGCAAAGTATTTACACGTGATGAGACAAATAACTCGGAAGCACTGCACCATCGAGGCTTTTTAAGTAAAATTCTTAAGGCATCATTGTAGGCAACCTGTAATTTCTGCATACTTAGTTTCTTATAATTTATCCATAAATAAGCAGTGTATAAAGGTGTACAATAGGTTTTAAAAAGAACCAGTTTCACCTCATCTGAACAAAAACCAAATCTGCGTGCAAGAATATTTGCTTGCATGTAGATTTTGCAGCGTTGTCTGAAAATATCATCATCATCAGTCATTCTATCATTAATAAAATGTCCCAGATATTTAATTTTATCTCTGACAATTAATTCCCTGCCTGCCAATTCAAAGACAGGGAATTTCATTAACAAACCTTCTTTAGTGCGGCAGATCAGCACACAACTCTTATTTGTATTATATTTTATGTCATTTTCCTCTCCATAAGCAGTACACACTCTTAATAACTCCTGAAGACCAGCACTACTTGGACTGAGAATAACTAGATCATCAGCATACATAAAATGATTCACTAACTTATTCCCTATTAAACACCCAGTTTTACAGGCATTCAGTTGCTTTGACAACTCATCCATGTAAAGATTAAATAGAAGATTAGGTTATTTTCTAATGGGTTTTCAGAAATATACTGTCCAGCCAGTTTGAACCGCCAGTATCATCACTTCACATAAGCATGATACACTTGATAAATTAAGCATATCTCTTAAAACAACCACAAAATTCACTTTTTAAAGTTTTTAATAATTTTATTTGACAGTCAAAACACATTTAGGTTTCACTTTTGTATTGTTTCTACCTAAATAACTTTCATTAAGCAGAATACGTTCTTCTTCTTCTTCTTCTTTTGGCTGCTCCCTTTAGGGGTCGCCACAGTGGATCATCTTTCTCCATCTCACCCGATCCCTTGCATCTTCCTCTGTAACACCAACCTTCTCCAGATCCTCCTTCACTACATCCATGAAGCTTCTCTGTGGTCTTCCTCTTTTCCTCCTGCCTGGCAGCTCCATCTTCAACATCCTTTGTCCAATATATCCACTATCCCTCCTCTGCACATGTCCAAACCATCTCAGCCTTGCCTCTCTTACTTTGTCTCCAAACTGCTCAACCTGAGCTGTCCCTCTGATATATTTATTTCTAATCCTGTCCCTCCCAGTCCCAGTGGAAATTTTAGCATCTTCAGCTCTCCCACTGCCAGCTCCATCTCCTGCCTTTTTGTCAGTGCCACCGTTTCCAAACCATACATCATAGTAGTTCTCACTACCGTCTTGTAAATCTTCCCTTTCACTCTTGTTGCTACCCTTCTGTCACAAATTACCCCTGACACTTGTCTTCACCCACTCCACCCTTTCTGCACTCTTTTCTTCTCCTCTCTTGTGCATTTTCTACTGCTTTGGATGGTTGATCCCAGATATTTAAACTACCCTACTTTCACTACCTCTACTCCTTGCATCTTCACCATTACACCTGCCTCCCTCTCATTCACACTCATGTATTCTGTCTTGCTTCTACTGACTTTCATTTCTCTTCTCTCCAGAGCATAGCCCACCTCCCCAGGTTCTCTTCCACCTGCTCTCTACTGTCACTACAGATCACAATGTCATCTGCAAACATCATGGCCCACAGAGACTCCTGCCTGACCTCATCTGTCAGCCTGTGCATCACCATGGCAAACAAGAAGGGGCTCAGAGCTGATCCCTGATGTAACCCCACCCCCACCTTGAATCCATCTGTCACTTCTACAGCACACCTCACCACCATCACACTGTCCTCATACATGTCCTGCACCATTCTCACATTCTTGTCTGCCACTCCTGACTTTCTCATACAGTACCACACTTCCTCTCTTGGCACTCTATCATATACTTTCTCTAGATCTACAAAGACACAATGCAACTCCTGACCTTCTCTATACTTCTCCATCAGCACTCAGAGCAAACATTGCATCTGGAGTACTCTTTCATGAAACCATACTGCTGCTCACTAATTGTCACCTCTCCTTTTAATCTGGCTTCAACAACTCTTTCCCATATCTTTATAGTGTGGCTGATCAACTTTATTTATTTATTTTTTGTTTTGTTTTTTTATTTTGAGTACTTTATTGATCCCCAGAAGGGAAATTCAAGGTATCCATCTGGATGGAAGCACCCACGGTACGGCGCTATCCCTTCACCATTCACACACAAATTCACACCTGGGGCCACTTAAGAGTCTCCAATTAACCTAACCTGCATGTTTTTGCCCTGTGGGAGGAAACCGGAGAAATCCGAGAGGAAGCACACGCAGACATGGGGAGAACATGCAAACTCCACACAGATCACTGTTGGTCAGGGGCTGGGATCGAACCCGGGATCCCATGGCCAAGGGTGAGTTGTTGTGCTGCCGCAGTGCTAACCACTGCTCCAGTGCACCGCCCTTTTTCCTCCCCCTTTTTTTTATGCCTCTTTAGTTACTACAGCTCTGAGCATCACCTTTGTTCTTGAAAATTGGTACCAAAACACTTCTTCTCCACTCCTCAGGCATCCTCTCACTCTCCAAGATTGTATTAAACAATCTGGTTAAAAAGTCCACTGCCATCTCTCTGTGTGTCTGACCCCGGAGGGAATGTACAGGGATGTCTAGTGCTTACTGTTCGATGAGATGGTGGACCGCTCAGGTTCGACCCAAAGGCTCTGGCCAGGAAAACAGCACCCGCTGTCCCTGTTGCTGCTGGAGAGGATGCAGGTGTTCATGGGGGTATGGTGTTTGCTCGGTCTGCGGCCAGGAGGGAGAGGTCCGCTGCCACGGATCTCCGCCTGTGCACAGAGGAATGAGCGCAGAATAATGATGAGAGTGGAGATGGCTTACTTGTTGTGGAGGTGAGAATCCTTCCTGACGACTGGCGAAGAGAAGCGAGATTCTTTGGAGGACATAGACTGCAACGAGGAAGACTATGAGGAAGACAAAGGCGTGTGCTGGTCTCATCAGACCATGGAGAAGGACGACTCTGCACTGATCTGTGGACAGTGCGGTCTAAATAGCTCCGGTGATGAGGGAGAGCAGGTGTGCGCGCAGCTGTGGAGAATTAGGCAGGCAGGGCGAATCATCACACCTTGTCCACCTTCTTTCCTTCACCCATTCTCCTCACTCTCTCTCATTTTCTTTATTCATCAGCTGTTCAAAGTACTCCTTCCACCTTCTCAACACACACTCATCATTTGTTAGTATGTTACCATTTCTGTCCTTAATCAACCTAACCTGCTATACATTCTTTCCAGCTCGATCTCTTTGTCTAGCCAGTCAATACGCCTTTTTTCCTTCCATAGTGTCCAGCCTCTCATACAACTCACTATATGCCTTTTCCTTTGCCACTTCTCTCTTTGCCATGTGCCTAGATTCCAAATACTCCTATCTACTTTCTACATCTCACTGATTATCCCACTTTTTCTTTGCTAACTTCTTCCTTTGAATACTTTCCTGTACCTCCTCATTCCACCACCAAGTCTCCTGGTCTTCCTTCCTGTGTCCACTGGATACACCATATGTTCTTCTACCCATTTTCCTCAATACTTTTGCTGTACTTTCCCAGTCATCTGGTAATTCTTCCATACCACCCAGAGCCTGTATCAACTCTTTCCTGAACTCTGTGTGACCTTTTTCCTTCTGTAACTTCCCCCACTTAATATTTAGCTCTGCCTTCACTCTCTTCCTCTTCTTGCTTTGCAAAGTCATCAGGATGTCACACATCAGGATTTGTAATTTACTGAAACATCGTCAAAATGATTTGCAATCTTGATTACACAGAGTAATGTTAAAAGCATTCGCTTTTACACAATATTCTAATTTATGCACCATTAGAGCAGTAATGATGTTTGTAGTTTGTACAGAGTTGTTGTCTTACATTTCTCATTCGGTGAAATTTAAAAACCAGGCTTTCCCCAGCATCTACACACGGAGTAAAATTTATTGCTATTCATGAAATAATTTACTGTTACTATGACAAAAGGTTGTGTGAAAAAGTAAACTAATCAAGTAAGATTCTAGAGTACTTATGTTTTTTTCACATTAATCAAGTTGAAGCAACTTTGGCTGAATACAACAAGTAAGAGAATTAAATAAATTCTTAAATGAAACAATTCTGTAAGCATCCAAACAACAGAAAAAACTGAAGTGTGTCAATAGAAGCAATATAATTGTGTGTAACAGTACAGCATATAAAATGGTTGTGGTTAATTTATTAAACATCAGCATATGTATTTTCTGTCATCACCTCTGATTAACAAATTGTAAAATACTAACCATACAGTGCATCCAGAAAGTATTCACAGCGCTTCACTTTTTCCACATTTTGTTATGCTACAACCTTATTCCAAAATGGATTGAATTAATTTTTTTCCTCAAAATTCTACACACAATACCCCATAATGACAATGTGAAAAAAGTTTTTTTGGAGATTTTTGCAAATGTATTAAAAATAAAAACCTAAGAAATCACATGTACATAAATATTCACAGCCTTTGCGCAATACTTTGTTGATGCACCTTTGGCAGCAATTACAGCCTCAAGTCTTTTTGAATATGATGCCACAAGCTTGGCACACCTATCTTTGGGCAGTTTGGCCCATTCCTCTTTGCAGCACCTCTCAAGCTCCATTGGGTTGGATGGGAAGTGTTGGTGCACAGCCATTTTCAGATCTCTCCAGAGATGTTCAGTTGGATTCAAGTCTGGGCTCTGGCTGGGCCACTCAGGGACATTCACAGAGTTGTCCTGAAGCCACTCCTTTGATATCTTGGCTGTGTGCTTAAGGCCATTGTCCTGCTGAAAGATGAACCGTTACCCCAGTCTGAGGTCAAGAGCACGCTGGAGCAGGTTTTCATCCAGGATGTCTCTGTACACTGCTGCATTCATCTTTCCTTCTATCCTGATTAGTCTCCCAGTTCCTGCCACTGAAAAACATCCCCACAGCATGATGCTGCTACCAACACTGGCGTGAGCGGTGCCTGGTTTCCTCCAAACATGATGCCTGGCATTCACGCCAAAGAGTTCATTCTTCAATCGTTGTCTCATCTGATCAGAGAATTTTGTTTCTCATGGTGTGAGAGTCCTTCAGGTGCCTTTTGGCAAACTCCAGGTGGGCTGACATGTGCCTTTTACTAAGGAGTGGCTTCTGTCTGGCCACTCTACCATACAGGCCTCATTGGTGGATTGCTGCAGAGATGGCTGTCCTTCTGGAAGGTTCTCCTCTCTTCACAGAGCAAAGCTGGAGCTCTGACAGAGTGACCATCAGGTTCTTGGTCACCTCCCTGATTAAGGCCCTTCTTCCCCCATCGCTCAGTTTAGACAGCCAGCCAACTCTAGGAAGAGCCCCGGTGGTTCTGAACTTCTTCCATTTATGGATGATGGAGGCCACTGTGCTCATTGGGACCTTCAAAGCAGCAGAAATGTTTCTGTACCTTTCCTGTCTCAGAGGTCTACAGACAATTCCTTTGACTTCATGCTTGGTTTGTGCTCTGACATGCACTGTCAACTGTGGGACTTTATATAGACAGGTGTGTTCTTTTCCAAATCATGTCCAATCAACTGAATTTACCACAGGTGGACTCCAGTTAAGCTGTAGAAACATCTCAAGGATGATCAGTGGAAACAGGATGCACCTGAGCTCAGTTTGGAGCTTCATGGCAAAGGCTGTGAATACTTATGTACATGTGATTTCTTAGTTTTTTATTTTTAATAAATTTGCAAAAATCTCAAAAAAACTTTTTTCACATTGTCATTATGGGGTATTGTGTGTAGAATATTGAGGAAAAAATGAATTTAATCCTATTTGGAATAAGGATTTAACATAACAAAAAGTAGAAAAAGTGAAGCGCTGTGAATACTTCCTGGATACACTGTAGCACTATGTTAGATAAAAATGCTGCTTCATAAGTTTGCCTGCATCGTCCCAGGTATGCACAAGCACTTGATGAAAACCATGAGCATTTGGCGATTACAAAACTTATATCAGGTATTTAATATATTGTACCATCCACCAGATGCATTGCAAAAAAAAAAAGCCACAAAGAGTTTGCCAATTTAAGACCTTTATTCTTAACAGGATGGCTCGCTGTAGGCCGTGACCACGCCAAAAAAACAAAAAAGCAACAAGAAAAACTTCTGTGTGTGTGTCTCTCTCTATCTCCACACACATCCATGCTCCTCCTCCTCCTCCTCCTCATGCCTTCCCCCTTACACACAGCCCTAACCCCACAACCTCCCCCAGAACAGACAGAGAACCCAAACATTACAATATGTATAAATAATGTTTAGTACAACTGCACTGACTTGTTACAAAAAATGAGGAAGTTAAAAATTCTTTCTTCAAACATATACACTACCGTTCAAAAGTTTGGGGTCACTTAGAAATTTCCTTATTTTTGAAAGAAAAGCACTTTTTTTCAATGAGGATAACTTTAAACTAATCAGAAATACACTCTATACATTGCTAATGTGGTAAATGACTATTCTAGCTGCAAATGTCTGGTTTTTGGTGCAATATCTACATAGGTGTATAGAGGCCCATTTCCAGCAACTATCACTCCGGTGTTCTAATGGTACAATGTGTTTGCTCATTGCGTCAGAAGGCTAATGGATGATTAGAAAACCCTTGTGCAATCATGTTAGGTCTGCATTGCTGTAATTGCTGCAAATGGAGGATTTTTTGACGAAAGCAAAGTTTGAAGGAATAAATTATTATTTCAAATACAAATCATTATTTCTAACCTTGTCAATGTCTTGACTATATTTTCTATTCATTTTACAACTCATGGTGGTAAATAAGTGTGACTTTTCATGGAAAACACAAAATAATTGTCTGGGTGACCCCAAACTTTTGAACGGTAGTGTAAATGTACTTCAGACATGTACTTACGGATTAAACACGAGTCAGTAAAAATGGTCTTATGTAAAGGAGTATACATATAATGAAAGTAGTTTCCACTGCCTCAGATCAACAAAGTTTTAGTTTTGTTGTTTGCAAATCACTTTAGCCTAAAAAATGTGACGTTTTGTGTAACATAGCTGACTATACAAACTAAACAAAATGGGGTTTTTTTTGTAATTCTTCCAAACAAATACTTGTTTCAGATGTTTCTTTTTGAGAAAACTAGTGAAGGTTTAAACCACACTGATCATGTTGAACCAAGTTTGCATGAAAATAACAAAGCAGGTGAGTGAAATAAATACATGAAATTTGTACATTTCAGTTTGAGGAACACGTAACCATTTAAAACAGCTTTTGTCAACAGAAAAGCATGAATGTGTATGACACGACATAGACAACGTTATGCTAGATTCCACAAACATTAACACCAATGTATGCTGTACAAAGCAAATTTTTATAGTATTGGAGATTTTTTTTCTAACTTTTGCTGTGATTGTAAGAACAAAATAAATCGGTTTCATTTACTCAAGAATGGATTACTTCTTTTTTTTCATCCAAATTATTCAAAAAATGGATAAATAGTTGAGAGTTTTGTTGTTCCTTAGGCCTTGTCTTTCATTTCACTGCAAAAAATGTGTGTTGAAGAACGTGTTGAACTGAACCGTTGAATTTCAGCAAATGCCTTGTGACTCAGGTTTTCATTGTTGATGATATTGATTCAAAAATTTAAAACTGGTTACAAGATGTTCGAAAAGTAAATCAGAGTCAAGTCCGTCTAGAGGAAAAGAAAAATCACTTGTCTACAACAAATCTGTTATCCAAAAACGGGTTAGTGAAATATTTTCGTGTTACTACGACAAAAAAAGTTGTGTGGAAAAAGAATAAACTAAATCAAAAGTTAGTAATCAAGTAAGATTCTGGGGTACTTGTGCTTTTTTCACATTACACATTAATCAAGTTGAAGTAACGTTGTTTAATATAGTTTAATTTGATTTAGGTTTATCTTCATGTAGCATTTAAAAAACAGTTTCTGTCAACAGAAAAGCAAAAAATGTATGACACAACATGACGGCGTGATGCTAAGTTCATCAAACATCACCACCATGTATGTTGTGTAACAAAAAATACCAGAGGGTGTTTAGTTTGTACAAAAACCCATAAAACACTAAACATTTGTTTAGTACAAGTGGAGTAAGTTGTTACAAAAAATAAGGGCGTTAAAAATTCTTTCTTCAAACATGTAAATGTACTTCACACATGTACTTGTGTGATTAAAAAAAGAGGTCTCTAAAATGGTGTGCAAAGAAACAAGTATACAACTGATGGAGTTACTACTGCCTTTCAGTGGTAAATGTTTAACGGAAGGTAATGCAAATTAGTTTATCCTTAAATGCTTCTGTTCAACTAAACAAAATGTTTTTTGCAATTCCTCCAAACAAATACTTGTTTCAATGTTTATTTTTTGAAACTAGTGAACGTTTTTAACCACATTAATCATAGTGAAGCAACTTTGTGTGAACATACTAGTTTGTAATTTGTTAGATAAGATAAAAACTATTCTTATGCAAAGAAGTAAGTACACTGTTATTACAAATTAACTGTTTCAGAATCTGGTAACCCTAATGCTGGTAATGCAGTATGGTGCAAAGTGTTTCAAGAACCAGCCAAAGACCCGAGGTAATTCTTTTAAAAAGTCCTTAATAACTGGGACATGATGCTGCAGGTTAGCTTTAGTTCTTTATCATTGTTTTTAACTGTAGAGCTGTGCTGATTCTTAGGTGTAATGGCACAGATGTCCCTGTGTGCTGAATCTGGTAGACACAGCCTGCTAAACTTTTCTCCCAAAAAGCAGGAAGGAATAAACACTGATTGGCAGAGTGATTGAGTTAAAATGGTAGATGTGATTTCAGATGTATTTTAGAAAAGCAAGTGATCGCACAATATTTTATCAACATTTGCTTACAACATATCAGTTGGTTATTCAGTATTTTTCACTAGAGAAATAATAATAATAAAAAAAGCCATCATACCTAAAAAGGAAACTTTACCTTTCTAGCTACCATCAAGTAATGCAGACAAAAAAGTTATCAGCTTATTTTTTTTAAAACAACTATTTTTTTAGAATTTAGCATGGTAAATACACTTGTAAATGATAAATCTATGTTTTGTGTGAGTACAAAAAATAGTTTGTCACTTTTTTAAAACAACTAAATACTTGAGAAAAGTATTCTTTTAAATTGTGTGCGCTTAATGCATTTTTACTGAACTTACACTTGCAGTGTGTGTCAACATCAAACACTTTTTGACCAGTGGACACACAGCCAAATGGAGACATCGCTTAAGGCCCATGCTCTGATGTCTGGTGGGGGGTGTCAGCCAGAGGAATGTTAAATTTGCTACCGCAAAATAAACCACACTTTTAAGTTAAACTGTGGCAAACTTCTCAACTTGTAAATGATAAAGTTTTTGAAAAAGAGTAAATCTTTGGTTGTTAGTGCTGTTAAAAGTATTAGGGATAAACGTTGCATCCTGCCATAGAAGTTTCAGGTGGTGATATCAAACACACATATAAATGCATGCTGATTGTTTCAAATATTAGTGTTTAACTAAAGTCAAGCTTTGCCTTGAGGCTGTTTCAGATAACAGCGAACTAGCATAAAAAAAAACCTGAGTCACAAGTCTCTCTTTATTGATGGAAGTAAACACATTTGATGACAATTTGTTTTTACATTTTTTATACAATAATTCATAGTGTGAAAAATGTTTTTTTGAATGATTAGAAAGTTGATAAATGTTTCTAAAAAAAAAAACAAAAACAAACCAAAGGATTGTTCCTGTAGTGAAAATAGATGAGGAAAAATGTTAACTAATTAATGTCTTTTCGGGATTGGGTGGTGAATTTGGTAAATTCTTTAGATTTTATGCCAAAAAGACTCTCCTTCTCAAATCCATTTTTTATGTATACTTGAGGTTTTGGACCACATATGCCAGTAAGTAAAAATACTGTGAGATTGTTGTTTTGTATCAAAAAATGTTTGTTTGTTTGTTTTATGAGAATGAAGGTTGTTAAAAAAAAAAAAAAAAAAAAAAAAGGCAGACAGCCAAAAACTCTCTGCAAATTCTGGTTTAAAGTTGTCATGAGTGGTTCAACAAAAACCTCTGCCTTAAAGTTATAAATCTTTTTTCAGATCACAGCAGATGATAAAAGGTTTGATTGAATAAAAAAAATTAACTGTTGGTAAATATCACGTATAAGTTGTGGGATGTTTTACAGAACTGTTTCATGCAGTCAATCCTTAGAAGTGTCATGTTGAACATTTGACCCATATATCTCGCCCGGGTCCTTCTACTCCACCTGTTGCTCCTGTTCCTTCCACCATATGCCGGACTACTTCTGTTCCCTCACCTGCCCTGTACGCGGGGGAGGTGGGGAAATGCAAGGATTTTTTGTATCATGTTTGGCTTTATTTAGACCAGGTGGGTGGGGAGTACCCGGACGATATTCCCAGAATTCATTTTAGTTGGGCCCGATCTGTACTCAACAGTCCAGAGGGCCCCAATTAGACATTTGATCATTTCGTTTCTGAATTTTCCCGTACTTTTGACCGGACAGAGAGTGAGGGCAATATTATGAGCCGCCTTCTGTCTCTCTGCCAGGGAAGTTGGTCTGTGGCCAATTTCTCAGTGGAGTTTCGGGTCGAAGCAGCAGATTCTAGATGGAATGACGTTGCGTTACGCAGTGCCGTCCTTCAGGGTCTCAACACTAACCTCCGTGATGATCTGGCGGTTCATGCTGTTCCCTCCTCTCTGGATGGTTTAATTGATCAGGCTGTTGGTTTGGACAACCGGTATTGCAAGCATGCAAAGGAGCGTAAATCCTCTTCTCGCCCACCCTTCACGCGCATACCCGTCCAGGCTAATGACACAGGTGGCGCCAACCCTTCCTCTGAACCAATGGTGCTCGGCCGGGCTTGTTTGACCCCGGAGGAGTACCAGTGGCGGAGGAAGGCCAGTGCATGTCTCTACTGTGGCTCGTTAGAGCACAAACTGGCTGATTGCCACCTGAAGCCAAAAGATGCGGCCCGTCAGCAGCCGTGGGGGGTCTGACGGGTAGGACTCTTCTTCATCCCCCTGGTAATTTCTCCATTTCGACCCTCATTCAATTGCCAGGGGTTGAGAGGAGAATTATGGCGTTGATCAATTCAGGGGCTGAGCAGAATTTTGTTTCTTCCCGGCTTGTGCGGAAGATGGGCATTCCCACTTCCAAATTGTCCAATCCTCTCAATGTCACCACTCTATCTGGCAAAAATGTGGCCTTAGTGTCTGAATGCACAGCACTGATATCCATCCTTCTTTCCGGGAACCACCGAGAGGAACTGTCATTCCTTATTCTCCCAAATTCATCCTCCCCGGTGGTTCTGGGTTAGCCATGGCTCCAGAGGCACAATCCTATAATTTATTGGGCACAAAACTCAATTTCCTCATGGAGTCCACACTGTTTGGCATCGTGTCTCAGTTCAGCTGAGTGTTCGCTGTCCTTACCCGTCTCCTCCCCTCCGATAGAGCCGCCGGACCTCACCCTCGTGCCTGAGGTCTATCATGACGTTTTGGAGGTTTTTAGCAAATCGAGAGTGTTCTCCTTACCACCAGACCGCTCATACGATTGTGCTATAGACCTCCTCCAGGGCATGCGGCTGCTGTCCAGCTGGCTCTATAGCATTTCTGGTCCGGAGAGGGAAATAATGGAGAGGTATATTAAGGACTCACTGAATGCCGGCCTTATTTGGCCCTCCTTGGCTCCTCTTGGGGCAGGGTTTTTTTTTGTCGGTAAGAAGGATGGATCCCTGCGCTCGTGCATAGATTACCGGGGGCTGAACACGATCACCATCAAAGACAAATATCCTCTGCCCCTGATTAACTCTGCATTTGAGCTCCTTCAGCGCGCGCCGGTTTTCACTAAATTGGACCTACGCAATATGTATCATTTGGTCCAAATTCAGGAGGGGGACGAATGGAAGACAACTTTCAAGACGCACTTGGGGTATTCGAGTATCTTGTAATGCCCTTCGGACTCACTAATGCCCTTGCCATCTTCCAACGCCTCATTAACGACGTCCTCCGTGACATGGTTAATCAGTTTGTCTTCGTTTATCTTGATGACATCCTGATTTTCCTGATGCCAGAGGAACACAAGGTCCACATCAGGGTTGTGTTACAATGGCTCCTGGAGAACCAACTGTTTGTGCAGGCTGAAAAGTGTGAGTTTTCAACCTGCTCCACTTCCTTCCTTGGATTTATTGTGGTGGAGGGGAAGCTGAGGGCTGACCCGGCCAAGGTGAAGGCTGTGCTGGATTGGCCTACACCCCACTCCCGCAAGGAGCTTCAGTGTTTCTTGGGGTTTGCAAATTTTTATCACAGGTTCATCAGGAATGTTAGTGAGGTAGCACAGCTGCTCACACAGCTGACCTCCGTTAAGGTGCAATTTCTCTGGCCCGAGGCAACTGAACAGGCTTTCTCCAAATTGAAAAGCCTGTTCTCCAATACGCCCATCTTGGCTCAGGTTGACCCTCAGCTCCAGATAACCCTGGAGGTGGACGCTTCTGACTCGGGGGTGGGCGCTGTCCTTTCGCAGTGCTCAACCTCCGACCAGAAGCTCCACCCATGCGTATATTTCTCTCGGCGGCTCACCCCAGCCGTGAGGAATTACGATGCAGGGGATCAGGAGCTTCTTGCCATAAAGTTGGCTCTTGAGGAGTGGAGGCACTGGTTGGAGGGAATGGTTCTTCCCGTAGTAGTGTGGACCAACCACAAAAATTTAGAGTACCTTCGGTCGGCCTGCCGACTCAATGCCAGGCAGGCCCGCTGGGCCCTATTCTTTCTTAGGCTTAATTTCACCATCACATACAGGCCTGGCACACGTAATATCAAACTGGACGCTCTCTCCCGACCGTTCTCCTCAGACCACTCAGCCCCCCCATCCTGCTCCCAGCTGATTTTGCCACCTTCATGCATCTTCGGAGCCTTTACGTGGGGGATTGAGCAGAGGGTCCGACAGGCCCAGGGCCTGGAACCTGAACCAGCGGGGGCTCCCCCCAAAGTCGTCTGTTTGTCCCAGCCACCCTCCGCAGCGACGTCATCAAGTGGGGCCATTCCAGTCACTTTGCCTGCCACCCTGGAGTGTCTCAGACCATCAACCTAGTCAAATGAGTGTTCTGGTGGCCCACGCTGTGGAGGGATATCCAGGACTACGTGAAAGCATGCCAGACCTGTGCGAACAACAAGACCAACTCCTCACCACCGGTTGGCCTGCTTCACCCATTACCCGTCCCCAGTCAACCTTGGTCCCATATTGCCTTGGACTTAGTCACAGGACTCCCTCCTTCACAGGGCAATATTGTAATCCTCACCATTGTCGAGCATTTTTCTAAAGCAATTCATTTGGTTCACCTCCCCAAGCTGCACTCCACATCACAAACCGCCAACCTCCTCACCACCCATGTTATCCACCTTCATGGTATTCCCCTCGACATTGTGTCTGACCTGGGCCCACAATTCACGTCACTGGTTTGGAAGTCTTTCTGCAGATCATTGGGTACTTCAGTCAGCCTCACTTCTGGTAATCATCCCCAGAGCAACGGGCAGGCTGAGCATACAAACCAATCCCTGGAGGCTGCCCTCAGATGCATAGCAGCCGACAACCCCACAACTTGGAGCACTCATCTGACCTGGGTGGAATATGCCCATAATTCTGCTGTCTCCACTGCTACAGGTCTCACACCATTCGAGGCGTCTGTGGGATACACTCCCCCCCGTTGCCCATGGCAGAGAGGCAGCTCACTGTGCTATCTGTGGGGGCTCACGCACACCGCTGTCACTGACTCTGGAGAGCCACCCGAGCCTCCATCCTTCGCTCTTTGGAGTGCAGCCGCCGGTATGCGGACCAGAAGCAGACCCCTGCTCCCAAATATAGGGTCGGGCAGGAGGTTTGGCTGTCTGCAGAACAGGTACCCTTGAAGACGGACTCTAAAAAACTATCCCCCCGCTTCTTGGGCCTGTTCCCCATCATTAAGATCATTAACAACGCCAGGGTCCGCCTAAAGCTTACACGGACCCTTCGCATCCATCCGATGTTTCACGTCTCAAAAATCAAACCCCTCTCCGCCAGTCGTCTCTGTCCTCTCTGTCCCCAACTCCTCAGGTAATCAATACACCTGTGTGATTAGACGCACCTGCCGCTCCTTCCTCGCCAGCGTATAAAGGACCATCAAGCGGAGGCTTCGACGCTGGCTTGTTGGGTATACTGCCTACAACGTTGCAAGTAAGCTATTAAGCTATTTCAGAAGGATTTATGCTAAATTCCTCTCTCCTCCTCCTCACAGGTTGCTGCCATCGGTGCGGTGTGTCTTTGGGGATTGTTGTGTGCTCACCTGCTCCATCATCCTCATCCCGCCTTGGCTATCTGTCTCCACCCGGTCAGACACCACCCAGCTCCCTCTCCTCTCCTACTCCCAGCCAGCTTCACCCTGCTGGTTCATCTATTCCTGCTGGGTCTCTCTGTTGGGCTCTCTGCTCCACTCACATAAGTGGCAGATTTGTCTTTCCACTTCCCTTCCTCCCTCCTCATATTAATTTGCTCTTGTCTCTCCCCACAGGCCTAGTCTTCCTCTGGTGAGTGGCGATTTCCTGAACTGTGCTCCACATTTTGAAATGAATAAATTGTGCAAACTTTGCTTCACTGTGTCAAGTGAGTTTTGCTCTGGTGTGGTCCCTGCACGTGAGCTGACTACTCTATCATTATGACAAGAAGGCTGTTATATGGTCATTTAAAAATGTAAACACAAAATATAAAATGCTTTTATAGGAGAAATGTTAAATTTCCTAGAATCAGCACAAAATAAACTCTAATCAACAAAAAAAATGGAAAATATAAATAGGAGAAATGTTAAATTTCATAGTATAAGCACAAAAACTCTAATTGTCACAAGCATTCAGATAAAAGTTTTTTTTTTTCATTACTGGGTTGTTTGATGAAGGAAAAAAGGAGGGTAATTGGTGCGAAAATGCACATTTGAAGGCTTACTTTTTGCACAGTTCAATCTATCCCAGTTCACCCAAAGACCTCTGGATCGACAATGCACTGTTTTTTCCTACATCGGGTTGGCCTCTGACTGGGGTTGGACATTACCGTGCCTCTAGAACGCCATTGGCTAGACCGTGGGGTCTGTCTCCATTTTGGTTTGGGCAAAAATAGGTGGTTGGGCGGTCTTTTTTTAAAATCGTTGGGTGGGGTTAGTTGTGGGAAGTGCTGTCGCCCACAGTGGTCTGGATGCAGCCCAGACAATTCTCTTTTCTCCCAGTTAATCCTCGACTGGTCTGGACCAAAAGCTGGAGGCAGGTGTCTTGCTAACCCTCACTCGCGGTGAGTTTTTCTCTTTTTCATTGTTGTGTGTGTGTGTGTGTGTGTGTGTGTGTGTGTGTGTGTGTGTGTGTGTGTGTGTGTGTGTGAATAACAGGATCTGTAAAGCCCCTTCTTGTTCATGAGAAAAAGCGCTATCGCCGTTTACCATTTTATTTCGTTAAAATTTAAAGTTTATTATTTAATGTTTAGTTCTGCGATTGTGCTATCTTTTTTCTGCGCGGTGTTACTTCACCTGTATGTATATAAAACTGTACAACTACAACGCGCGCTGTCCTAATGTTTCCCATAGGTTAACATTCCATTCCCACCCTCAGCCCTCAGGGCGAGGGTCAAAGGATAAATTATGGATCAAAGGTTGTCGCTGATCAAAGGATTATTACGGGTTATAAAGGATAATTACAGGTCCTAAAGGATGTCACTGATCAAAGGATAATTACAGATCAAAGGGGAGGTCAAGGTCAGGTCAGGTCAAAGGGGGCGGGGTGTGGGCAGGGCTAAGGGGTCATAAACCTGTCAAAAGCAGTTTGATGGAAGCTGGCCTACTAGCATCTTCTGTCATAGTCCCTACATTCAACGTCCCTACTCTCACCTCCACACTTCTACCTTTCCTTTCCTCTCTCTCCCTCCTAACATACCTTCCCCCTCTCCTCCTCCTCAATCTTCGACCAACAGTAGCCCAATTTCCACTGGCACCCTGTCGGTTAACAGCACTGGTGGTGGTCATTGCTTACACAGGCCTCGACCGATCCAGTATTAAGGTCTCATTCGTCATGATCCACATGTTTGATTTGGCAAAGGTTTTACGTTGGATGCCTTTCCTGACACAGTCCTTCCCATTTATCCGGGCTTGGGACCAGCACTAGGAGTACACTGGCTTGTGCATTCCCTTTTGGTTGGGTTATTAAGCAGAGTACGTTAATTTATTTAATACTAAAAGTCATAATTACAGTATACAGTGATCCCTCACTTATCGCGTTTAATGGGGACCAGAACCAACCGCGAAAAGTGAAAAACCGCGAAGTAGCGTCACCCCCCCCCCCCAAGGGCGTCACAAGCACTATTTTGCACAAAAAGGCACAAGAGAACAGCGAAAAGTGCCACTAAGCAACACGAGCGATAAAGAACAATGAATGCGGTCTTCCTTCGCTGGGTATGGGCGCTCTGCAGGGAGAGAAGCTGGGTAAAACGTCTCGGCCAATCAGCTTGCGAGGTAAAACGTCTCGGCCAATCAGCTTGCGAGATTCCCGAGCGGTGAAGAGGTGGGCGGAGAGGAGTGGAGCGGTGGTCAGAGAGGTGGATTTTGAGTTGTGCGGGCTCTCTGTGTTGATACCTGATGTTCTAATGTAGTCTCCCTGCCTTCTGCTAGCGCCCGGGCAACTTTCGTGCCATTTTTTCTCAATTTTGAATTTTTGATGAATATTTTTGAAAAATCCGCGATGCACTGAGGGCGCGAAAGGTGAAACGCGAAGTAGCGAGGGATCACTGTACTCCATGTTAAAACAATTGTGCACATTGTTTCAAAACAAATCTGTGGTTCTAAAATGTAAAGTTTTGCTTTATTGGTAGATAAAAACAACAAGGCTCAGACTAAGAACAGAAGTAAGTTGCAGTAAAGAAAGAAAAAAGCAGAAAAGGAAACAAAACTTGACATTCAACACCCACAAAAAATTGTTAAACCAATCACATTTGTTTGGTCAGTCACCAGTATTTTGTACCATTGTCACAATTCGTACATTTTAAAGTTGTAAAGAGAATTACATAAAAAAAATGTTATTAATGTGTTTTTTTAATGAAAAATAATTGGAGTTACATTAGTTTATGCTACTGCTACAAGGGCTACTCATTAAAGATTTCCCCTGACCCACTTCTAGTTATTGCAGGAGGCTGAAATTGCACACGTATAACAATATGTATCTCTATAGGTCACGTGGTAATTTGCAGCTCTGAACTCCCAAGAATTTCTTTTTTACAAGTACTAAGGCAGAGTAGGATGTGATAATGGAGCCAGTTGAATGCAGAGCAGTCATTAGGTTCCTGTACTGCAGCGGCCACACACCACTAGAGACGTTCAATGAGATGAAAAAGACTCATGGGAAGGATGTCACATCGTATGATGTAGTCAAGCACTGGTGTTGACAGTTCAAGTGTGGTCGGACACTGGTGGAAACGACACCTATTCACAGGCAACCACAGTGCACCATTGATGAAGACACCATTCAGCAAGTGGACGCCATCATTTTGGAGAACTGCTGCGTAACTATTCACCAACTAGCCCATGATGTCAAGATCAGTGTGGGATTTGTGGAAAAAAAATCATCCATGACCATTTGTACTTGTGGAAGCTGTCTGTAAGATGAATTTCCGAGTTGCTCACACTTTTCCAGAAGCAGGAAAGTCACATTCTCCCAGCCTCTTTTGAGAAAACTAGAAGAACTTTTTCGACAGAATAATCACGTAGGACAAAAGATGGGTCCATCCCCATGATCCAGAGACTAAAGCCCAGTTGAAGTAATGGAAGAATTATGACTCACCGCCTCTGAAGAAGGCACATGTCCAACCCTCGGCAGGCAAGGTCATGCTCACAGTCTTTTGGGACTAGCAGGGAGTATAGATGATGAATTTCCTGGCAAAGGGTACACAATTACAGAGACTTACTACTACACTAAACTGCTGCAGAAACTATGGAAGACCATTCAAATCAAGAGGTGTGGATTACTGACCAAAGGTGTCCGTCTCCTACAAGATAACACCTTGGTTCACAGCTCACATATTTTCCAGACAGAAGCATGGTCCTGTGGCTGTGAAATCCTTCCTAATCCCCTTACTCTCCTGACCTCGCACCATCTGACTTCCACCTCTTTTCAACCATGAAGTCATTTTTGAAGGGAAAGCACTTCCAAGATGATGAAACACTGATTTCCAAGGTCAAGTTGTGGCTTTATACACATCCTGCAGACTTCTACAGGTGAGGCCTCCACAGCTGCATAAAACGATGGGAGAAGTGTTTGACCCTTGGTGGTACCTATGTACTAATAACTGTGCCGTGTTTGGTTCCTCTCAGTCCATGGAAAATGAGTCAGGTAAAATCTTTAATGAACAGCCCTCATATGTATTTCACTTTAAATCATGTAATTTATTATCATTAAGGGGCAGTAGTGACCTAATGGTTAGGAATGTAGACTTGTGACCGGAGGGTCACCAGTTCAATCCCTGGACCGGCAGGATCAGATCCGGGTGGGACAGATGAGGTATCAGTGCTTGCCCCACCCTCACTGACCCCAATGCGGTGCCCTTTAGCAAGGCCTTTAACCCCAGCTGCTCCAGTGGCCACAGGCCAGTCTATGGTTATACTGGGACAGCTTACAGGTGTGAATGTGAACAGGGTATTCTTGAAAAAGAGAGGTTGCTGTCATGGTGGCCATCGCGAGCCACCATAAGACGCCACAAGTCACCGGTGAGTTTGCAATGATGTTTTATTAGGGCAAAGGATAATGAAGGATAACACAAGGTGCAACGTAATGGAAAGGAATGAGCCTCGAGGGGCTAAAACACACTATAATGAAGACTGGATCACAACAGGGCAAACTTACGATCATAGATGATGGATAGACAGCGTCTGAGCCGGAGGATGCCCGATGCGTCAGACAATGAAGGGTTTTGATAGAAGTTTCGACGGAGACTGCTGCACTGGGCTGCATTCAGCGTCCGCTTAAATGCCGGGCGCGAACGAGCCCTAATGCAGAACAGCTGGCAGGCTTTGACAGCAGGAATCTCCTCCGAGCGCTGTCACAATAAGAGCCCGGGGAGCCAGAAGGTACACACTGCTGTCAAGCCTGCAGGAGATGACGTATGACCCGAGTGCGGACGAGATCGGCACTCGGATCATGACAGTTGCCTTTCAATGGACCTCCCCTATATAAATTAAAAAAAAATACACTTTGCTTGATTTTTATCAAAATTATTCAACCACCATTGCATTTTAGGTTTACTGGCAAAATTTAACATTTTACAGGTGTTAGCAATAAACAAATTACACAAGAACAGTTTAAATAGTTAAATAAAACTAATGTTACAAGAATTTTATCCAAATCCAACACTAAATCCAACTTTCAATGGCTACTGCAGACTCAAAATTATTTAACCCCCAGAATAGAATTCCTCATAACAGCACACATTTGCAAATCAGGCGTGGTCTCAAGCACACCTGATGCAACCAATTAAGGACTTCATTAGTTACATCATGTGTGCTTGAGACAGAACACCTCAAATACCTGGACTGTTGATGATGATGTTGCATGTTAGAAAAAAATATGGCTAAGTCAAGTCAAGTCAAGAGAATCGTCCAGAAAGTTCAGAGAAGAGATCGTTGTCTTGCACAAACAAGGAAAAGGATACAAACAGATAGCAAATGCACTGAATATTCCTAGAGATATAGTTGGAAGCATAGTTCACAAGTTTTAAAGTTAAAGGAACAGTGGTTACACTACCAGGACGTGGCAGAAAGATGAAGCTATCAGCGGCTGCCACCAGAGTCCTGAGGAGGAAGGTAGTCCCTCAACTGACTGCAAAAGACCTGCAGCAAGACTTGGTGGCAGCAGGCACTGAGGTTTCAGTTTCCACAGTAAGGCACACTAGCGTTGAAGGGCTCCATGCCCGAATGCCAAGACTTACACCACTACTAACCCAAAAGCACAAGAAATGTCAGTCCCAGTTTGCTCAAAACTATATAAATAAGCCAGAGTTTTTAGGATTCTGTTCTATGGAGTGATGAAACAAAACTGGAACTTATCAGGCCTATGGTCAGTGGTATGTCTGGAGGAGGAAGAATGAAGCATACGCTGAAAAGAATACCCTGCTACAGTGAAGCATGGTGGTGGCTCAGTGATGCTGCAGGGTTGCTTAACTTCCTCTGGCACTGGAAACCTGCAACACGTGGAGGGCAAGATGGATTCAATCAAGTATTGGGATATCCTGAGAGAAAATATCATGCTGTCTGTGAGTAAGCTGAAGCTTGGGCATCACTGGAACTTCCAACAGGACAATGATCCCAAGCATACCTCAAAGTCCACCAGAATCAGAATCAGAATCAGAATCAGGTTTATTGCCATTGTTCATGTAGTACACAAACTAGGAATTTGTCTCGGTACAATGCTGCAACATTAAACATGATAGGATAAGAGAAATAAACTATACATGTAATAAAGTGTAGGATAAGATTAAGTGATACTGGTCAACAGTTAAAAAATATATTAGCCAGCAGCAGATACTGTGGAGAACTATATAGTGCAGTCGGTAATGCAGGAAGAAAACAGTGATGATTGACATGAGTCTGGTTGAGCTGCTGTACATGGTGCACGAGAGTCAATAAGTCACTTAGTGTTCAGCAGTCTAATGGCAGAGGGGAAGAAGCTGTTCATGTGACGGGAGGTTTTAGTCTGGATGGACCGAAGTCTTCTACCAGAGGGGAGGGGGGCAAACAGTACGTGACCAGGGTGTGAGGGATCGGCTATGATCCGGCCAGCACGCCTCCGGGTCCTGGAGATGTACAGATCCTGGAGAGATGGGAGCTTGCAGCCGATCACCTTCTCAGCAGTGCGCACGACGCGCTGCAGCCTTAGTCTGTCCCTGGCAGTGGCTCCTGCGTACCACACGGTTATGGAGGTGGTGAGGATGGACTCGATGATGGCTGTGTAGAACTGCACTAACATCTTGGTGGGTAGCTTGAGCTTCCTCAGCTGCCGCAGGAAGAACATCCTCTGCTGGGCTTTTTTGATGAGTGAGCTGATGGTCAGCTCCCATTTGAGGTCCCTGGTGATGGTAGTGCCTAGGAAGCGGAAGGAATCAGCAGTGGTGATGGGAGAGCCTGAGAGGGTGAGGGGGGGCAGAGGAGTAGTGACTTTCCTGAAGTCTACAATCATCTCCACTGTCTTCAGAGCGTTCAGCTGCAGGTTGTTATTGCTGCACCAGGACGCCAGCTGGGCCACCTCTCTCCTGTAGGCGGACTCGTCGCCGTTGGAGATGAGCCCGATGAGGGTGGTGTCGTCCGCAAACTTGATCAACTTGACAGACTGGTGGCTGGAGGTGCAGGAGTTGGTGTAAAGGGAGAAGAGTAGGGGGGAAAGTACACAGCCCTGGGGTGATCCGGTGCTGATGCTAGTATAGTCTGAGACAGTCTTTCCCAGCCGCACATGCTGCCTCCGGTCCGTCAGGAAGTCGATGATCCACCTGCAGAGGGAGTCAGGCACGTTGAGCAGGGACAGCTTGTCCCGGAGCAGAGCGGGGCGGATGGTGTTGAATGCGGAGCTGAAGTCCACAAACAGGATCCTGGCGTAGGTTCCCGGGGAGTCCAGGTGCTGCAGGATGGAGTGGAGGGCCAGGTTGACTGCATCGTCTACAGACCTGTTGGCTCGGTAGGCAAACTGCAGCGGGTCCAGGAGAGGGGTGGTGATGGACTTGAGGTGGGACAGGACCAGGCGCTCAAAGGACTTCATGACTACAGAGGTGAGCGCTACAGGTCTGTAGTCATTAAGTCCAGTGATCCGTGGCTTCTTGGGGACAGGGATGATGGTGGAGGATTTGAGGCAGGACGGCACGTGGCATAACTTAAGGGAGGTGTTAAAAATGTCTGTGAATACAGGAGCCAGCTGTTTCGCACAGAGTCTCAGGGTGGAGGGAGACACGCCGTCTGGGCCGGGGGCCTTGCGCGGGTTCAGTCTGGAGAACTGTTTGAGCACATCCTGCTCACTGATGATAAGGGGAGGGGGGGAGGAGGGGGGGGTGCCTTAAATGAAGTAGGGAATGTGGAGGCTGTGGAGCTGGAGGGAGGGGGGGAGTTGGACACAGATGACGAGGTGTCAAAACGGGCATAGTGTTGGGACAGTCTTTGACAAAGGGCTTTGTCATCCTGACCTTTAGGAGCCTTAGGTCGATAGTTGGTGATTTGCCTCAGTCCTCTCCACACGGAAGCCGAATCATTAGCAGTGAACTGCTGCTGGAGTCTCTCTGAGTATAGAGATTTAGCCCTCTTCAGCTCTCTGTTAAACCGGTATTTAACCTCCCTGTAGCAGTCCCTGTCTCCACTTTTCAGCGCTGCTTCCTTCTCCTTCCTGATCTGTCTGAGCTTAGCTGTGAACCAGGGTTTGTCATTAGAGTAACTCACCCTGGTGCGTGATGGAAGAATGTTCTCTTCACAAAAGTGGATATATGAGTTCACAGTGTCCGTGTACTCATCCAGATCATGCGTGGCTCCTTTAAGCATGCCCCAGTCAGATATTTCCATGCACGTTTCCAGCTTCTCCTCAGCATCACTGGTCCGTATCTTCGTAGTGCTCACAACAGGTTTAGTGAGCTTCAATCTCTGTCTGTATGTGGGAATGAGGTGAACCATCACGTGATCAGATAATCCCAGCGCAGCTCGAGGGACAGCGCGATATGCGTCTTTCACTGTGGTGTAACAGTGATCCAGTGTGTTTAATCCTCTGGTGGGGCATTTAATAAACTGTTTGTAGCGGGGGAGATCGTGGCTCAGATTGCACTGATTAAAGTCGCCAGCCACAATAATCAGCGAGTCTGGAAAACTCCGCTCTGTGTGTTGAATGTGATCCGCGAGCACGCGCTGAGCTTCGCGCGTGTCCGCGTCGGGAGGGGCGTACACAGCGATCATTATAAAAGAAGCAAACTCCCGCGGGGAATAGAAGGGCTTGCAATTGATAACAAGAAATTCCAAGGCAGGAGAACAGTGTTTGGAAAACACCGTTACATCAGAGCACCAGCTGCAGTTGATGTAGAAGCAGACACCGCCTCCTGTGGTCTTGCCGGAAAGCTCTGTGTCACGATCAGCACGGAAGAGCTGAAAGCCGTCGAGGCGCAGCGCGCTGTCCGGTATATTTTCCCGGAGCCAGGTCTCAGTAAAGCAGAGGACAGCTGAGGAGGCGAGGTCCTTAAAACGCATCAGCAGTCTCAGTTCATCTACCTTGTTAGAGAGAGAGTTGGTATTGGACAGAAATATGCCAGGCAGCGCCGTTCGCGAGCCTCTCCTGCGAAGCCGCACGAGAGCGCCCGCTCGTCTACCTCTCTTTCGCCGTCTCACTTTCCGAGCCAGGCAATGAACCAGATCGGCGGCAGGGGCTAAAAAAACTGGGAGGAGGTCCGTGGGGGTGAAAGTCCTGATATTTAGAAGTTCTTCACGGGTATAAGTGCAAGCAGACACACAATTGACAAACAAAAACAAACAAAGAGCGCAGCGAAGCACCATGTCGACCGCTGTGGGCGCCATCTTGGTGAAGGTTTGGTTTCAGAAGAAGTCCTGAAAGATACTAGAGTGGCCATCACAATGTCCTGACTTGAACCCCATTGAAAATCTTTGGTGGGATATGAAAATGCGGTTGCAGCACGCAAACCCAAGAATATTAATGAATTGGAAGCCTTTGTCCATGAGGAATGGGCTAAGATTCATCAGGAACACTGTCAGAAGCTGGTGTCTGACTATGCATCATGTATTCAGCAGGTCATAACAACAAAAGGATGCTCGACGAAGTATTAAAGATGCTTGCCATGAAGGGTTTTTTTTTTTTTTTTTTTGTTACTTATTTGTACCCGTAGGTAGACTTGGTTTGCAGTCTGGTGACAAGCCACCGGCTGCTGGTCGCTGCGTGCGCGAGCGCCCTAAACCTACATGTTTTTTTTTGGTGTGCGGGAGGAAACCGGAGAAATCCCGGAGTAAACCCGCGCAACACGGGGAGAACATGCAAACTCCACACAGCTCACTGTTGGTCGGGGGCTGGGATCGAACCCACGATCTCATGATCCCCGCGGCCCCCCGGCCAAGGGTAAAACTGTGCTGCCACAGTGCTAAACCACTGCGCCACCGTGCAGCCGTGCAGGTTGAATAATTGTGAGACTGCAGTAGTTATTAAAAGTGGAACGTTGTGTTGACTTTGGAGGAATTACTTGTAATATTAGTTGTGTTAAGCATTTAAACTGTTCTTGTTTGATTTGTTTATTGTAAACAGCTACTAGTTTGTACATTTTGCCAACAAACATAATTTGCAGTGGGAGCTGAATAACTGATTGTAACTACACTACTCACAAAATGTTAGGGATATTGGGATTTCAGGTAAAATTTATGGGCAATGTAAAAAGTCCACACTACAGTGATATTATATCATGAAAGTAGGGCATTTAAATAGAAGCATGCAATGGTGATTTCCTCATCTCAAACAATTTATTGAAACAAAAGCCAACAGCAGCAGTGGGTGTACCACAACAAAAAATGTCTGTCTCAATAACTTGTCATGCCCTTGAGCATCAATTACAGCTTGACAACGTCATCTCATTGGCATGAACTGAGTTTGGACTTTCTCCCAAACTCAGTTTCATGGTTTTTCTCTGTATTTATATTTATCTGTTGTATTTTTGGTGCCCTTTTTGAGTTGTTTCTGCCTTCTATGTGTCTGTTTATGTTTCAGGTTGTTTTGATTACCCCTTGCTTCATTTGTAGTTATTCACTAGTCTGCATTTGGTTTTGTTTATATTTATTCTGTGGGATGGCAGCGGTCAGGTGTATTTCCGGGGTTGTGTTGTGCTGCCTGTCAGCTGTCAGCCACTCCTCCCTCTCATTACATCCAAGCTGAGTCCAATGATTAATTGTTATTCCCTTCTCCTGCTCAGGTGATCCCACACCTGTTATCACTTATGATGCTATTCCACTCACTACTTAATGCTCTGTCTGTTCTCTGGCTCCTCGTTGTTACATTGATTGTCAACCTTCATCTCCACCAGAGCACCATCGGCTCTGGTGAATCAACCTCTAAGTAATTCTGTCTTGCTTGCCAGTTTGTTTGTTGGAGCACCTTGTGTTTATTCTTTTTTTAATTAAATGCACAACACCATCCAGCGCGTGGATTTGTTCTCTCTAGCCTGAAGGGGCAAACATGACACTCATGCTGTTCACAAGTTGACTTATTGTCTGCTGAAGCATGGCATTCCACACTTCTTGAAGGGCTGTGGGGTGCAGAGCTACAAGCCTTTACATGGCAACTCAGCTGATCCTATAGGTTTTCTATGAGATTCAGGTCTGGAGAAAGTGCAGGCCACTCCATTTGAGGTACCCCAGCTTCCAGCAGCCATTCCCTAATGATGCGACCTCGATGAGCTGGAGCATTGTCGTCCATGAATTTGAAATTAGGCCTGTGTTGTTCATGCAGGGGCACAATGACTGGATTAATGATGTTATTCAGGTAGTATCAGCTCGTCACTGTACCATTCACAAGGTGTAGGGCAGTTCTGTATTGACTAGACACACCTGACCAGACTAACACCACCACTTGTCTGATGACAACAGTGGCTGATGCATAATGTTCTCTTTGACATCTCCAACATCGTTGGCGGCCATCATTTCTGCTCAGCATGAATCAACTTTCATCAGAAAACAGCACTGAGGCCCACTGGTCCCTCGTCCAGTGTAAATTCTCCCTGGCCCATACAAGATGACGCCTGTGCCTGCTGGTGTGGTCAGGTACCCTTGCAGGTCATCTAGCACACAGACCATGCTGATGTAAATGGTTTTGAATGGTCTGATATGACACTTGGGTGCCTCTCACCTCCCTTAAATGTGCCTGGAGTTGAGTGGCATTCATCATCCGGTTCCACAGGGCACTGTTCACAATGAAGTGGTCATTAGCATGGGATGTAGCCAAAGGATGTCCACTTCTATGGCTTTCTGTGACTCTTCCAGTCTCTCTGTATCTCTTTTGCAACCTGCTGATGACACTCTGTGACACTCTAAGCTCAGTGGCCACTTCCTTCTGAGAATATCCTGTTTGAAGCCTCGCAATGGTGAGGTACTGTTGATCCATTGTTAAGTGTCATCTTGGTCTCATGATGTCAAAATTTGAACAGCATGATGAAGAGGACTGTTTAAATACCAATTCTAATAGAACCAGAAAATGTACTGGTCAATTCATGGATCAAACACCTGTTGTGAATTTTGCCACTAAGGACCTTGTTAGAGAACGGCAAGTTATTCAAAAAGTACTGAAACACTGAATAGTTAGAAATGTGCATTCAAAAGGTTAGAGAAGGTCAAATTAAGTTCACCTGTAAAGGTTTTAGTGCATTTTAGGTTCATCCAGAAATTTCACCCAAAAGCTGAATATTCCTAAGTTTTTGTGCGTAGTGTATATGCAGATGGGAGAAGTAACTAGTTCAAGTAACTTTATCACAAAATTGTACTTTACAGGGTAGTTTTATAGAATAATTTTTACATTTGTTTGAATATGTGGAACATGCAGCTTAACGGCAGGTTTACGGTTTAATTCTCAGTAGGAGTGGTAGCCTAGTTGGTAGAGCATCTGCCCCACAGCCAGAAGGTTGAGGGTTCAAGCCGTATAAAAAATGGTACTTCCCACCTTCTAGCTTGGTGCTCAGCATAATAGGATGGGGGAAGGAAAAGTTGTTTATGGCAGTGACCCCTCCTCATTGTAGATAGGTGAAATGTAATTTTGTTCTACTGTACATGACAATAAAGTTGGCTTCTTCTTTTCTGCATGTCTCTCCCCTGCACTTCACCCCATTTCTTGTCTCTCTCTTTACCTATTTAGTAAATGTCTAATGTCAGAAAAAAAATCCTCAAATTTACAAGGAAAAACTACAATTACTACAAGTCACAAATGTATGACAAAAGTTGGAAATTGAAAAGAAAAATCACAAATGTAAAAAATATACATTTGGGTAAAAAAAGTTTTGACAAATATTTTGCAAATTTATGAGTCACAAATTTAAGTGAAAAACCTGACAGATTGATGAGAATAAACTTGTTACACTTCCAGTAACATTTCTGGTGACTATTCTTATTTGTACTTAAGTAATTCATGTCATAATGATATAATCTACCTCTGCATATTATGCAATCACTTTGTGAACTAGGACTGAATTCAGCCAAATCTGAATTCTGAGCACGATCATCCCATCCCTGCTGTGTCCTCCTGACAGCCTTCAGTGTGTTCATGTCATTGATCCATCATCATTTGTCAGGACACTAACCTCTGACCCTCCCCCACCATCTCTGACACACATATAGAGCCGACATGGAGTTGACATGAAGCATATGAATTGTTCCAGACAATAGAAGGAGGTTATGGGGCTCTGCTGCAGCTGCTGCTGTTGTTTTAGAAGTTGATGAGAGTTAAGATATGTGGAAGATGTTCAAGACATAGTATGTTCAAGATATAGTATAATATGCATTATTACAAATTGTAATTTTTATTTAATGATTATTGTTTCCAGTTACTGTTTGATTTATTTACTGACTATGGTTTTAGTAATAATGAACTGTAATATTTATTATTGACCTTTAGATGAATTTCCCTATGGAGACAATAAAAGCATATCATATCGTATCTGTCATGAATTGCCTCTTAGGACAGAGAATTGAGACCCACGCACCAACTGTGAGTTTGGATAATTTATTGACAAAATAACTAACTCAAAGGTCAACAGAACATTCAAAACACAAAGTATAACAAGTGAGAAAAAACTTAACTTTTAGAAATACGCACCAGAGCAAAGCAGAGCTCTGGTGGAGACGAGGAGAAAGTAATCAATTCAGCGGCAAAGACAAAATGTAAATAAGGATCAAAACCCATTAACATAATAAACAACAGGTGTGGGTACCTGAACGGGCAGGAGAAGGTGATAATGCATAATTGGGATCAGCTGCAGCAGTGAGAGGGAGGCGAACCAAAACTCATGGCTGACAGGGCACGCCCACACAACCTTAATGTTCCTGACAGCTGTCAACAGTAAAAGGAACACTAGAGATATACAGAATAAAATAACATACTAAATAAATATAAATAAATACAGGAAAAAAGTATGACACCAACACAAACAGAAAAATGGCAAGAAAAACAAAACACATAAACCCAAAAGGCATCAGATGCAACAGATGAGTAATAGGCAGAAAAGGTCATGAGTGTAGAAGAGCTTGGAATAACGAGGCGATGTGATTTATAAACCAAAGTTTAATATCAGCTTTGCTCCTCTAACAAGTCTCATCTCAGTGCAGAAGCAGAATAAGAGGTCGAACACATTCAGACCTTCATACTTATACTTACACACAACAAAAGACATTGCATATCAAAGCTGACATCCCGCGTTAACTTAATCCCCCCTCCTTTGTCTTCCGTCTCCTCCACCTGACCCAGGGAGGTCAGGGCGATCGATCTCCTCCATTGTCCTCTGTCTCCTCCACCTGACCCTGGGAAGTCAGGGAGATCGATCTGGTCTCCACCGCTGCGACTCCATATGCTCTTTGATCTTCGCTGGCGGTCGAGACCTCTTGTCCTGTTCTGAGGCGTGAGGTCATTGCACATATGTAATCACTAAACATTCTAATATGCTTATACATATGTAGGTATGGGATATATGATTAATATAAACCACAGCCCCCCCCCCCCCACAAACGACTAAGAAAAGGACAATCAAAGTAAGTCTACAGTTTAAGATAATTTCTATTACATACTATACTGTTAAACCTCTTGACAGGGAAAACAAGGAAGAATCTTTCCAGCAGTCATGCTCCTGTAGAGAATTCAGTGGTAACCATAACAGTGTAGTAATATCACAAATCAGCCTTAAAACTGTCACGGCACAATCTGATAAAATAGTTAACAACTCTTGGTTAATTTGCATCAGTCCCTGTGCCGTCTGGGTTTTAATCTTCTCCCGAATCTGCTGTAGGTCCGCTTTGGCGTCCTGGCGGGACCTTCCTGTAAGGAATCTGCAGCTTGGGGAGGAGAGTTTTTATTTGTTCCCTGCAGGGGGGTTGAGTCTTTTTTCTTGGGGGTCTACCCCGCTGAGGTGCCCTCGTCACCCGTGCAGGTTCGTCTCTCAACAAGAAAGCAGGTTTAAGTCTGTCAATGCTGACTGTTTCTTTTCTGTCCCCTAAATCAAGCACAAAATGCTTATCACCAGGTTCCAGCACTCTGAATGGTCCGTCGTATGGTGGACGGAGGGTTGACTTTAAAGCTTCATGCCTAACAAAAACAAACTTGGCGTTTTTTAAAGCTTGGGGGACAAAAACCCGTGGGAAAGAGTGATGTGCCGGTCCGGGGAGAGTGTTTGGTCCGTTACTGTCTAACGGCCTCAGGGTTGGAAGATGCCCAGGCTCTGGGTTCTCTGGTAAAAACTCACCTGGGAGTCTGAGAGGTTGTGCAAACACTAACTCTGCTGGGGAGGCGTCTAGATCCTCTTTAGGTGCAGCACGCAACCCCAATAAAACCCAGGGAAGTTTATTTACCCAATTTGTATCCGTTAGCGAGGCCCTGAGGGCGGCCTTTAAAGATCTGTGAAAACGCTCGCATAACCCATTAGCCTGAGGGTGATAAGCGGTGGTGTGGTGAATTGTCGCCCCTAAGCTGCTGGCCATGGCTGACCAGAGCTCTGAGACAAATTGAGGCCCCCTATCGGATGTGATGTCCGATGGGATGCCGAAACGTGCCACCCAGTTTGTCAAAAAAACGTGAGCGACTTCCGCCGCTGTGGTTGACGCCAGAGGGACCGCCTCAGGCCAGCGCGTAGTACGGTCTATCATTGTTAACAGGTGTGTGAAGCCTTGAGACGAAGGTAGTGGTCCCACGAGGTCGACATGAACGTGGTCAAATCTTCTAGCTGGGATTCGAAAAGGCTCTAGAGGGGCTTTTGTGTGTTTGTGTGTTTTGGCGCGCTGACAAGACATGCAAGTTTTTGCCCATTCCTTTACATTTTTGCGCAGGCCCGGCCAAACAAACTTTCGGCGACCATTTTAACCGAGACGCGCACACCTGGGTGCGCGAGGGAGTGAATTGAGTCAAAAATACGGCGGCGCCATGCAGCTGGGACTACCGGGCGAGGTCGGCCGGTTGAGATGTCGCAGATTAGGGGGGGTACACCGTCACGTAAACCCCTTTCCTCCAGTCTTAACCCTGTTGGTCCGGACAGGAGCGCGCGCACGTCCGCGTCACCGCTTTGCTCCTCTGCCATGGCTGCGTAATCTATCCCTACGTGAATTGGGGCCACGTACGTGTCCGCGTTGGTGAAGAGTTCTGCTGCTGAGGTAGTATAATCTGTCTCCTCGTGCTCTGGCGATGTCACAGCGCGAGAGAGGCAGTCTGCTACCACGTTAAGTTTGCCTGCCACATGTCGAATGTCTGTGGTGAACTCTGAAATTGCAGCTAGCTGTCTTTGTTGCCTGCCTGACCATGGTTCTGAAATTTTAGCCATCGCAAAGGTGAACGGTTTGTGGTCTACAAAAGCCGTGAAACGCCGCCCTTCTAACCAGAACTGGAAGTGGCGAATGGATAAATGAAGCGCTAGCAGCTCCCTGTCAAAAGTGCTGTATTTACGCTCGGTTTGGTTTAACGATTTGCTAAAAAATGCTAAAGGTTGCCAGGTTCCACCAACGTGTTGTTCCACAACTGCCCCTATGGCCAGGTCTGAAGCGTCTGTGGTTAGCGCTATGCGGGCCGAGGGATCGGGGTGAACCAACAATGTGGCGTTCGCTAGAGCACTTTTTACTTCCGCGAAGGCGCGTTCGCGCTCCGGGGTCCATTCGACCGCGTTGGAAGGCTTTTGTTTTCTGAGCGCGGCATACAGGGGCTGCATGAGTTGAGCTGCGCGGGGGAGGAAACGGTTGTAAAAATTCACCATTCCCAAAAATTCTTGCAGCGATTTGACCATTCGTGGTCGTGGAAAATTTTTTACCGCGTGGACTTTGTCTGGCAATGGGACTGCCCCCTTCGGTGAAACTCTGTGTCCCAAAAAATCAATTTGTGACGCGCCGAACTTGCATTTGGCTGGACTGATTATTAACCCGTGCTCTTCTAGTCTCTGAAAAACCGTAGTGAGGTGTTGTTCGTGTTCTTCCTCCGACGTGCTGGCTACCAGCATATCGTCGAGGAATTGGGTAGCGGTCATGCGCTGTCGCATTGTTTAATCTGCGGTAATCGCCTCACGGTCTCCAAGAACCGTCGGTTTTCGGGACCATGTGGAGTGGTGATGCCCAGGGGCTTTTCAAGCGTCTGATAATGCCTAATTTTTCCAGGGTGGTAAACTCGTCCCGTGCTATGGCGAGCTTGGTCGCGTCTAAGCGCCGAGCTTTGGCGAACACGGGTGGGCCCGTTGTGGGAATGAAGTGTTCAACCCCGTGTTTAGCTACTGTTGCTGAAAATTTTGGAACTGTGAGTGCTGGAAATTGGGTGAGGAGTTGGTCAAACTTACCTCCTGTTGTTGTGACGTTGGCCTGCACGGGTGGTGGAGAAACTCGAGCTGAGCAGGGGATAGAAGAAAATGAAAATGCATTAACCAAGCGTCTATTTGCTAGATCGACTAACAACCCATGTGCACACAAAAAATCAGTGCCCAACAAGTTAAAGCTCACCGCCGCTACAATAAATGTCCATCTATAGTTGCGGCCGTGGATGCAAAGAGGCAGGTTCCTTTCACCGAAGGTGTCGATGATCGAGCCGTTGGCTGCCATCGCTCCATTTCCCCGGGGACCCATGGCCCGGTCTGCGTGGGAAGGGGTGATAAAACTCAGCTGAGCTCCGGTGTCGATCAGGAACTGTCTCCCGGTGTATCCGTCAGTCACATACAGTAGTTTATTTTTCTCGCCGAGAGCCGCAGCTGTTAACGGTCTCTCGGCTTTGGCGTTTCCCGAACTTTTGAATTTGCAGGGGGGCACGCATTTGTACGCTCTCTTGGCGAAACGGTGGTGGTAATAGCAGAGATCGTTCTGCCTGCTGCGTCTTGGTCGTGTTGCCGCCATGGTGGGTGGGCTCTGCTGCTCTGGGCTTTCGCGCTGAGATCTGCGGATGCTGCCGTGGCCATCTGTTCGCCGCAGGCGTTGATGAGCCGCTGCGCCTCTCGGGCCAGCGTGCGGAAGTCCTGCTGGGTGTTGCACCGCATGTTGACCAGCGTCCCTCTCATGTGTAGTGGCAGAGTGCTGAGGAAGGTACATCGGAAAAGGAAGTTGTCGTTGTCCTCTTCCTTAAGCTGCAGCATGTCCTCCATGAGGGCCTTGGGTCTGCATCCTCTGTGGCCGTAGATCGCCAGGATTTTCTCTGCTCTCTCCTCGGCTGACGGGACGAAATTCTGGGACGAAATTCTCCACGATGGTCGCCTTAAGCTCTCTGTATTTGTCATGGGCGGGTGGCCGTTGGATTATGCTCCGTGCACATCTTGACGTGGCAGCGTCGAGTTTGGCAACGATGTGATAAAATTTTGTGTCGTCTGCTGTTATGCCCGCCAGTGCAAACTGAGCCTCAGCTTGCTGGAACCACGAGCTCGGGTCTTCCTGCCAGAAGTCTGGCAGCTTGACGGTGACGGCGCTTGTGTGGGCCCTCCCTGATGTGTCCGCCGGGTGAGAGCGCCTTTCTTCCGTTCTCACGGCGGGGCTGGTGCTCGGTTGAGCCCTTTCTGTAGCTTCTGCCATGGGGGAATGTCATCCATCTGTTCTCCTGTCTGCATGGGCGCCGGCGCTTGCCTGGGTCGCCTCTGATGAGTCAATCGCGGGAGAACGTCTCTGTTCCATCCTCGCGTCACGGTCACCAGTGTAGAAGAGCTTGGAATAACGAGGCGATGTGATTTATAAACCAAAGTTTAATATCAGCTTCGCTCCTCTAACAAGTCTCATCTCAGTGCAGAAGCAGAATAAGAGGTCGAACACATTCAGACCTTCATACTTATAATTACACACAACAAAAGACATTGCATATCAAAGCTGACATCCCGCATTAACTTAATCCCCCCTCCTTTGTCTTCCGTCTCCTCCACCTGACCCAGGGAGGTCAGGGCAATCGATCTCCTCCATTGTCCTCTGTCTCCTCCACCTGACCCTGGGAAGTCAGGGAGATCGATCTGGTCTCCACTGCTGCGACTCCGTATGCTCTTTGATCTTCACTGGTGGTCGAGACCTCTTGTCCTGTTCTGAGGCGTGAGGTCATTGCACATATGTAATCACTAAACATTCTAATATGCTTATACATATGTAGGTATGGGATATATGATTAATATAAACCACAATGAGACCGAATCTGGCGGAGAACTCCAGCACTCGGCTCATGACGGTATCACTAGTGAAATATGTCATACAACAGTTTCACTGCTTTCAGCTTTAATATTTTACTGTATACTATTGTTTAATTCTTTTATTCTAAAGAGTAATAAAATGTGGGAGGGGGAGGAGGAGGAAACCACGCTTTCCTAGGCCACACAATACACACCAGTGGGGGGCGCATATACGTATATGATGGGGTGGGTGTCTCTCTGCTACTATAACCAGGACATTAAGATTAGTATATGTAATTGTTTGATGCATGAAAACTATTCAGCATTTTGTGTGGTTGTGTGTGTTTGTATGCCAAATCTTGTCAATATATACTGTACAGCTCTGGGAAAAAAAGAGACCACTGCAAAGATTTCCAGATTAGCATCTCTACATGTATGGCAGCCATTCAATTTGAGTATCTGTTGAACTTCAACAAAAGGACACCTCAATCTACGTAAGGAGGTACTGATTGGGTGATCATCTAAGCATGGCAAGATGCATGAAAGCTGTGAATAAAAATAGGAGTGATTCCACAAATACAAATTTGAATTCTTCCCAAGGTAAAATTTAAGTTTCTGTGAATAAACACTCTAAATGATGATATTTTGACTTGGAATGTTGGGGAGTTGTTTTCAGTAGATTCATATGAAAAAAATTACAAATATAGCCACAAGCGGTGATCATCAGGTTCCAAGCAGGTGTGGACTTCAAGGTCTTGTATTGTTTAGCAACAGCATTTAAAACCTAAGGTCTGCTACACTTTAGTTTTTAAAGCAGCGCTATGTAACTTTCTTGTTCCTTGTAAGAACACCAAAAAGGCCACAACCATGGCCCTAGTCCCAACAGCCAACCATGGGGCTTTTTGTTGGTGGTGGCTAAAGTCATGCCCTGTGATTGGCTGCTGGGACCGAAACCACAGACTGAGGCCACATCTACTCTCTGCTCAGTTATGACACCAAAAAAAAGAGCTGTTGAAGGCAATGTGTGTGCACTCAGACTACGGATGAAGCGACATTCCCATGGTCAAATCTTGGTGTACCATTAAAATAATTTTGCAAACATTATCTTGAGGTCAAAATGTAACATAGTGCTGCATTAAAATCTACATTAGAGCCATGCTGTATTTCAGTTGTTGTTTTGAAGAACAAGACCTCTCTGCCAAGATTCAAACCCAGGACCTCCTGCTTTCCAAGCACTCACCATAACACAGCACCATATAACTGCTTTATTTTTTACTCTTTCTCAAATGATAAATGTTCAATTGAAAGGATTCCCAGCAGCAGTAGGACAGCATTTAAAAGTTAATGTGCACTATATATTGTTTTCCAGTGGACAGAAGAGGTATGTTGCACTTTAGAGGAATGATACATTACCAGAAAGATTTGAACCCAGGGCCCTTGCATGACAGGCACATACACACGTGGACAAAATTGTTGGTACCCCTCTGTTAATGAAAGAAAAACCCACAATGGTCACAGAAATAACTTGAATCTGACAAAAGTAGTAATAAAGATAAGATAAGATAAGATAAGATAAGATAAGATAAGATAAGATAAGCCTTTATTAGTCCCACAACGGGGAAATTCCAGGATTGCAACAGCACAGGGATAGCAACACTCAGAGCAACAATCAGAAGGCAAGAAAAAAAAAAACAAGCAAGCAAGAGCAGCTAATATACATATGTACATATTACTATAAAATATATATATACACACACACACACAGACACACAGTGCAGAGCATTGTAGCTGGATGGAATAAATATATGAATATATGAACACACAGTGCAGAGCATTGTAGCTAGATGGAATAAATATGTAAATATATAAACACCCACAGTACGGAGCATTGCAGCTAGGTGGAATAAATATGCAAGTATATAAACACACACAGTGCGGAGCAATGTAGCTAGATGGAATAATATGTAGATATATAAAAACACAGTGCGGAGCATTGTAGCTAGATGGAATAAATATATAGATATATAAATATAAACACACCCAGTGCAGAGCATTGTAGCTAGATGGAATAAATATGTAAATATATAAACACACACAGTGCAGAGCATTGTTGCTAGGTGGGATGAAACAGCATAACCGTCTATTTAGTTATCCTACATGGTATGATTATGTGCCCATACATATTCTCACCCTCCATAGCGACCGGTATGTTCCTAGTTGTATGCCGGAGAGGACCATTGTGTAAGTCTATTGCATCTTTTGCATTCAAAAAAAACTATTAGTTTGTTACGTCTTTTTGCTATCTCTGCGAGCAGCCCTGCTTAGGTTGTACAGTCTGACAGCCGTTGGTAGGAAGGACCTACGAAACCTCTCAGTTGTGCACCTGGGATGATGTAGTCTGCTGCTAAATGAGCTCCTCAGTGCATCCAGTATGTCCTGCATAGGGTGGAACTCGGACTCCAGCAGAGATGACAGTTTAGCCACCTTCCTTCTCTCTCCTATCTCCTCCATCGGATCAAGGCGTTGCCCCAGGACAGAGCTAGCTTTCTTAATCAGTTTGTTCAGTCTCTTCCTATCAGCTGCAGTAATGCCACTGCCCCAGCAGACCACTCCAAAAGTGATGGCTGATGCCACCACCGTGTCATAGAATGACTTCAGCAGCGCCCCTTGTACACCAAAAGACCTGAGTCTCCTCAGCAGGAACAGCCTGCGCTGTCCCTTCTTGTAGAGTGCGTCAGTATTGTGTGACCAGTCTAGTTTATTGTTCAGATGAATACCCAGGTACTTGTAGGATGTCACCATCTCGATGTCTGTTCCCTGTATATTTACTGGTGCTGTGAGGGGCTGCCCATGCCTGCGGCAGTCCACCACCAGCTCCTTAGTTTTCCTCGCGTTGATCTGGAGGCACTTCCGATGGCACCAGTCCACAAAGTCCTGGATAAGCCCTCTGTACTCAGCTTCATCTCCGCTGGAGATGAGGCCAACGATCGCAGAGTCATCAGAGAACTTCTGTAGATGGCAATGTGTTGTGTTGTGTGAGAAGTCCGCAGTATAAAGAGTGAACAGGAAGGGAGCCAGCACCGTTCCCTGGGGGGGCCCCCGTGCTACTGATGATCGTGTCGGAAACACAGTCCCGGGTTCTCACAAACTGAGGCCGGTTCGTGAGGTAGTCCAGGATCCATGATGACAGGTGCTGGTCCACCCCTGCGCGCAGCAGCTTGTCCTTCAGGATCATCGGTTGGATGGTGTTGAAAGCACTGGAGAAGTCAAAGAACATGATCCTCACCATATTCCCGGGCTTCTCCAGGTGGGACAGAGAACGGTGAAGGAGGAAGATCACCGCATCCTCCACCCCAATGCCATGCTGGTAGGCGAACTGGAGTGGATCCATCGCTGGTTCCACCAGGGGGCGGAGATGAGCAAGGAGCAGTCTCTCCAGGGTCTTCATCAAGTGGGACGTCAAGGCCACTGGTCTGAAGCTGTTCAGGTCTTTGGGGTGGGAAGTTTTTGGTACAGGTACCACACAAGATGTTTTCCACAGCTGTGGTACCCTCCCCAGTTTCAGGCTCATGTTGAAGATATACGTCACAATCCCACACAGCTGGTCTGCACAGGACTTGAGGAGCTTTGCGCTGATGCCGTCCGGTCCCGGCGCCTTCCTCGCTTTGATCTTCCTCAGCTCCGTCCTCACCTGGGTCTCGGTCAGGGTCAGGATGGGGGGCTGTGTGTTGGGAGTGGGGGGGGTGTCGGTGGAGTGGGGAGTGGGTAGCAGGACTTGATTTCTTAGAGGCAGCAGTGGTTGTTGTGCAGACAGGGGGGAGGGCGGTTGGTCAAATCTATTGAAAAACAGATTCAGGTTGTTCGCCCACTCCCTGCCCCCCGTGGCCTGGGGGGAGGTATTCTGGAGCCCCGAGATGGTTTTGAGGTTTCTCCAGACCCCGCTGATGTTGCTCTGTTGCAGCTTGTCCTCCATCTTCTTCCTGAAGCTGTCCTTGCCTTCTCTGATCTTTCTCCTCAGCTCCCTCTGTACGGACTTCAGCATCTCCCTGTTCCCCGACCTGAAGATCCTCTTCTTCTCTCTCAGAAGTGTTTTTATCTCAGGGTTGATCCAGGGTTTGTTGTTTGAGTGACGCCGTATGGTCTTGGTGGGAACGGTTTTGTCCACACAGAAGCTGAGGTAGCCCGTGAAGGTGTGAATGAGGCCATCGATGTCCTCACCATGTGGATCGCAGAGCTGCTTCCAGGCAGTGGCTTCAAAACAGTCCTTTAGAGTGTCCATTGTCTCCTCAGACCATAACTCCACAGTGGGCATGGCCGGAGGTTGTCTGTGCACTAGGGGTTTGTACACCGGTCGGAGATGAACCAAGTTGTGATCCGATCTCCCTGCTTTTGAATAAATAAAAATTCTATGAAAATTAACCAATGAAAATCAGACAATGCTTTTGAATTGTGGTTCAACAGAATTATTTTAAAAAACAAACTCATCAAACAGGCCTGGACTGGAATCCACCTTCAATCTGTTTTTTTTCCTCTACTCAACAACTCCAAATACGGGAACAGGATTTCCTAGGTATACACATTAAGCTTTATAAGAAAAATTCATGTTCATATTCATAAAATTTCAAATAGCTCAGTGTAACATAGAATTTTTCCATCAAGCCCTTCTAAAATTTTGTCAAAAACGTTTGCAGAATTTTTTTCAAGCAAATGTAAACACTTGGATCGTATCAACTCCTCGACTGCCCCCCGAAACACAGGCAGCCTCAGCTGCAGAGGGAAGCAGCTTCCTGGTGCTGCGTGGTGATATGGGTCAGGATGCGGCTTCTGGATCACTTTTTTAACATTTAGCATTGCGAAATAGGACCTTGGTGGAGGTATGCACTCTTGGATCACCTCCATAATCTAATGGGTTCATCCGTAGCTTAAGAGCCACCTTTGTTGAAAATTTCATAAAAATCCATCCTGTAATTTTTGCACAATCCTGCTAACAAACAAATTGCTCCCTTCACATTGCCTCCTTAACTTTTTTGATTTTCTGGAAAACTGATGTCATGTGAATCAGGCTTCAAATTACTTCTGGATTGGATTCACTTTTCAAACTTAGAACCTACAGTGGGGTAAAAAAGTATTTAGTCAGCCACCAATTGTGCAAGTTCTCCCACTTAAAAGATGAGAGAGGTCTCCAGTTTTCATCATAGGTATACCTCAACTATGAGAGACAAAATAAAAAAAAAAAAAAATCCAGAAAATCACGTTGAAGGATTTTTAATGAATTAATTGGTAAATTCCTCGGTAAAATAAGTATTTGGTCAATAACAAAAGTTCATCTCAATACTTTGTTATACACCCTTTGTTGGCAATGACAGAGGTCAAACGTTTTCTGTAAGTTTTCACAAGGTTTTCACACACTGTTGCTGGTATTTTGGCCCATTCCTCCATGCAGATCTCCTCTAGAGCAGTGATGTTTTGGGGCTGTCGCTGGGCAACACAGACTTTCAACTCCCTCCAAAGATTTTCTATGGGGTTGAGATCTGGAGACTGGCTAGGCCACTCCAGGACCTTGAAATGCTTCTTATGAAGCCACTCCTTTGTTGTCCGGGCGGTGTGTTTGGGATCATTGTCATGCTGAAAGACCCAGCCACGTTTCATCTTCAATGCCCTTGCTGGTGGAAGGAGGTTTTCACTCAAAATCTCACGATACATGGCCCCATTCATTCTTTCCTTTACACGGATCAGTCGTCCTGGTCCCTTTACAGAAAAACAGCCCCAAAGTATGATGTTTCCACTCCCATGCTTCACAGTAGGTATGGTGTTCTTTCTCCTCCAAACACGACAAGTTGAGTTTTTACCAAAAAGTTCTATTTTGGTTTCATCTGGCCATATGACATTCTCCCAATCCTCTTCTGGATCATCCAAATGCTCTCTAGCAAACTTCAGATGGGCCTGGACATGTACTGGCTTAAGCAGGGGGACACGTCTGGCACTGCAGGATTTGAGTCCCTGGCGGCGTAGTGTGTTTCTGATGTAGCCTTTGTTACTTTGGTCCCAGCTCTCTGCAGGTCATTCACTAGGTCCCCCCGTGTGGTTCTGGGATTTTTGCTCACCGTTCTCATGATCATTTTGACCCCACGGGGTGAGATCTTGCGTGGAGCCCCAGATCGAGGGAGATTATCAGTGGTCTTGTATGTCTTCCATTTTCTAATAATTGCTCCCACAGTTGATTTCTTCACACCAAGCTGCTTACCTATTGCAGATTCAGTCTTCCCAGCCTGGTGCAGGTCTACAATTTTGTTTCTGTGTCCTTTGACAGCTCTTTGGTCTTGGCCATAGTGGAGTTTGGAGTCTGACTGTTTGAGGTTGTGGACAGGTGTCTTTTATACTGATAACAAGTTCAAACAGGTGCCATTAATACAGGTAATGAGTGGAGGACAGAGGAGCCTCTTAAAGAAGAAGTTACAGGTCTGTGAGAGCCAGAAATCTTGCTTGTTTGTAGGTGACCAAATACTTATTTTACTGAGGAATTTACCAATTAATTCATTAAAAATCCTTCAATGTGATTTTCTGGATTTTTTTTTCTCATTTTGTCTCTCATAGTTGAGGTATACCTATGATGAAAATTGGAGACCTCTCTCATCTTTTAAGTGAGAGAACTTGCACAATTGGTGGCTGACTAAATACTTTTTTGCCCCACTGTATAGCATGTCTGGTGTTTGTGCTAATCACAACTATCTTTACTACACAAAGAAAAATAATGGTTCTTCTGGGAGCCATCACTTCCTGAAGAGGACTGTTCTTGAGATACCAACAAAGAGTTGTTGATTTCTAGTGAAGTTGTATAGAGGTAAAATACTGGCCATTTCTGGAAAAGATTCCTTGAAGAACATTTATGGACCTCAAAATAGTTCTTCTATGGCATCATTCCCCAAAAACTTTTTGGTTACCATGTGGTTTATTTTCCTGTGTGTAGAACATCATTCCTCTGAATGATCAGAACATCAGAAACTTTCCTTACTGCTTTTCTTCTGTCATAGTTTTTGTTCCTGTGGTGTTTCATCAGTCCAGTTTTTAAACCTCCATTATGTCAACTATTGCTTGTTCTGAGACACACTACTAGTGCTAAAAAGTATTAAAATGTCATATCATGCATCAACTTTTAAAAGTGTGGTATACTGTGAAATAAGAGATTTACCTGACACTTACAAGGGCTTTGGTGTCCTATACACCAGCTTTTAGGCTTAAGATTAGGATTATACGAATTAGGGATGCAGCCAGAAATCCTTTTGAGTCATTTTCTGAAAACTCAGGCTCGGGTGAGGAACATTTAAAAAGGAGACGGAAGCTGAAGAAAACTATAAACCAACTCAATTTAATGAACTGCTAACTATAGGAGCTTTTGTAGTAAAGGGTCTATAAAAGCTCCTTGGTATGATAAAACAAAATGGATAATAATAACAATAATAATAATAATAATAATAATAATAATAATAATAATAATAATAATAATAATAATAATAATAATAATAAAGATGCACACAGTTTAAATCATTTTAAACCTCATGACTTCCTGATTTTGCAATGATGTGGCTGCTACAAAATCTTTTTAAATGTGGCCAAATATTAAAATTTAAACCAGAAACCTTCAAACAAATTCTACAAATACATGAATATTTTTGCATTTCTGGTTAAAACTCATTTGTTTGTCGCTTGTAGATTCATCTACAGACTGATTTTTAAATGGTTCAGTCCTTAAGTTTGGCTTCCCCCATTCACACGAGTGTTTTTCTTGACAAATAAAGAAGTCTTTGCTTTTCTCCTTGGACGGTTTAAAGACAAATTTTACCCAAAGCTGAGATGAACTGTCTGTCAAATACCTTTTTTTGTAACTTTCCATTATTTAAAATTTCAGAGGGTGGAGGTGGTAAATTAAAATATGGACACAAAAAGTCAGAAGCTACCAATCCCAGAAGGGACTTGCCTGCAGGTCACAAAATGCATAACAATATAAAGCACACACTCTGCTCAACAGGCACAATCAGATGGTGTGAAAGGGCAGTGGACATCCAAATGTCTGAATTTGTGGATCTTTTGGGGTTTTTTAGATGTAAGTATGCAAACATGGCTGGTTTCACAGGATTTGTCTGCATTTAACCCCATCAGACCAGGTCAAGAAGATTGTGTAGCGTCAGAATAATGGAGAACAGACAGTTTACTCTGCTGATCACTGAACACCCTTTATTGAACTTCACATCACAATATAGATATCCCCAGCTGTAGCCCGCCTGACGTCACTCACCCCCCACCGCCGGCTGAGCTATGGCAAGCCCCAAAGTACAATTCCCATATATAACATCACCCCCCCCACACACATAAAGCTCCAGACCCCACCCCCTTGCCATAATTCAATAAACATGAAATTCAACACATCAACATCATTTACCTGTTTTGTTTTGTTTTTTTTAACCCATGAACAAGAACAACTATAAACAGATGAACTCCATGGGTGTCTGGGTAGACTACCAGAACACCCCTCCTAGTTGGAGCAGATTATTCTGCTGCTAGATCCAACCAGCATCAAACATAACAGTCTTTGTGACAAAGTCCTCCAGGTACCTAGGCCTCCGACGAATTCTAGCCGGGTGTCCCGCAGGGGGGGACCCTGCACCTGGCACCGTCGGCCTAGCCTGTTGATCCTCATCAGTCAGGAACCCCCAGTCCCAGCGCTCACTGAAATGTCCTGCTGTGGGTTCAGTCCTCTGTTCCGGTGGCAACCTCCTCAGTCTACTAACATGCTACCGAGACCCGTCTTCCAGCTCAAACGTGTCCGGGCCCCGCTGCCTTGTGATCTGCCGTGGCCCCATCCACAGCAGTTGAAGCTTGTGGGTGCAGACAGGGCGTTTGATCCATACCCGGTCCGCTTCCTTCAGTCCATGATCCCTTGACCTGTGCTTCCTGTCGAACCTCCACTTCATCCTACGTTGCTGCCTGGCGACCCCGTTCTGCACTGCCTCCATGTCTTCCCAAGAACTCATCGTTGTTGGTCTCAGCCGAGTCACCGCCAAAGGTAACTCCTGTCCCAGCACAAGGGATGCCGAGGAACAGCCCGTTGTGGCATGGACAGACACTCTATAGTGCAGCAGCGTGCTGTGCAGAGCATCCGCGAATGCAAAGCCATCCGCCAAGTGACCTCTCAGGCCATTCTTTAATGTCTTATTGAAGCGTTCAACGCCTCCATAAGCCTGCGAGTGATAGAACGCCGTCTTAACATGTTCCACACCTCTGGTGCACAGAAACTCTTCAAAAGCTCCGGAGACAAACTGTGGGCCACTGTCCATGATAACCATGCTCGGGGTCCCCCACCTAACAAACAGGGATGCCAGGAACCCCATGACCACTTCCGTCATGACAGAGTTAGTTGGAAGCATTTCTGGCCACTTCGAGAACATGTCATAGGCCACAAGAAGAAACCGGCTATTCGAAGGTGCGTAACATGCTCAACATGCCTTCAGGGTCCATCCGGGTATGGTACCGGCCGTAGGGGTGGGGGAGGTGGTCTGCTAGTCTTGCTGCTCTCCAGGCATGGCACGCAGTGTTTCACCATGGCCTCGATGTCTTTATCAATACCCATCCACCAGACAGAGTCCCTACTGCACTGCTTCGCCTTAACCACCCACAGGTTGCCCTCGTGCAGCATCGCCAGAATGCGCGCCCTCAGGGACGACGGGATCAGGGCACAATGTCCTCTGGCCACGCCCACCTCGTTCCAGCAGCTCAGTTCATTTTTTACCCGGCGATAGGGTGCCAACTCGCCCAGCATCCCTGCTGGCCAACCTTCTCTGATTGCCAAGTGTAATTTCGCCAGCACTGGATCCCATTCCGACTCCTCCCTGAGCTCCTAAGGAGACACTATCTTCTGGAGTGTTCCATGCAGCACGTGGACCAGGTCCGTCTCAGCTGGGTCATCATCACCGTCGTCCGGTAAGGAGGAATTTACTGTGGCGCGAGACAAGAGGTCCAACACAATGTTACCCTTGCCCGGGGTGAACTTGGTTGTAAAGTTACAAGCTCTCAGCCTCTCAGACCACCTGTGGATCCTCAATGGCCTGTGACCCAACCCCGACATCTCCAGCAAAGTCGTGAGTGCCCGATGGTCTGTCCTTAGGGTGAAGTGGCACCCATAGAGGTAGATGCGCCACCTCTCACACGCCCAGATGCAGACCAAAGCCTCCATCTCACCTATGGCATATTTTCCCGCCGAGAGGAACCTTGACACGAATGCCACTGGGCGCTCCATGCCATCCTGCACCTGGAACATGACTGCTCCCAGCGCTGAACAGGATGCGTCGCAGGTCACAATAGTCGCCTGACTGGGGTCAAAATGGGCCAACACCGGCGGGGAGGTCAGCTGCTGCTTCAACTTTGCAACCACTGCCAAGCAGGGTGGGGTCCACTCCCACGGCTCATCCTGCTTCAACAGAGCCCGGAGGGGTTTGATCGTCTCCGAATAGCGAGGGATGAACCGCCCATAGAAATTGACCATGCCCAGGAACGACGAGATCTGAGTGAACGTGGAAGGATCTGGGATGCGTAGAACTGCCTCCACATTTGAGAGCAGTGGCTGCAGCCCTCTCCCAGTCAGCCGAAATCCCACAAACTCCACGGCATCTGCTGCGAAGATACATTTCTCACCATTCAGGGTAACCCCGTGCTCTTGAAGTGTGTCCAGGACCCTCTCCAGCCTCGTGTCGTGTTCATCCCGCGACGCCCCATGCACCACGATGTCATCTAAGTATGCCACCATGCCCCTAAGGCCAGCCAGAATGGTTGACATGACTTTTTGAAAACAGCTTGGTGCAGAGCTCAGGCCAAACAGCATCCGGGTATACCGAAAAAAAAAAACCTTCCACTTCACCACAGGTGATGGTGAAACCGAGCCCGTAGAATATATCACAGCCCATTAGGTTATTACCATCCCGCGACACCATGAACTCGGTGGCGCACATGGAGGCCCCCCTTGAGGCCCCCTTGTACCTCACCAACAGCCACACTGAGCCCACAACATCCAGCGGGGGGCTACCATAACCATAATAGGTATTTTTTTTATTATTTACCTTTTGTTCTTATTAAAGACAAAAATAGAAAGGAGATGTCTTTACCTTCTTAACATGTTTCGACTATGCACTGCAGCCTTCTTCAGAAGAGTCAGCTGATTGCTGCCAGGTGACATTTATCAGCTGACTTTCCTAGGTGGGGCCAGCTCAGCAGACCTGTCAGATCCACCGAGCCGGCCCCGCCTTCCACCGTCAGATGGTCTCTGGAGAATGTGATCCCAGGTGTGGGGAAGCATAAAGGCCCCCTCATCTCGGTTCATGGTGTCTTTTCCCCGCTTCTTGATTTCTATGGCCTCCTTGATCCATCGTTTGTGTCTGTTGCTCTCTGATCCAATAATTTTTGCATTGTCCCAGTCCATGATGTGATTATTTCTTTTGCAGTGATCTGATATTGCTGATTTTAATGTTTCTTGTTCTGCCTTTTCTTTTTGTGATCTTGTGAGTCATCCTTATGTTTCCTTCTCAAATTCCTTCTGGTGTTCTTTTTTTCTTGTGGTGAATGATCTTCCAGTTGCTCCAATGTAGGTTTTGTCGCATGATCTGCATGATATTTCATATATTACATTGCATTTTTTTGTCTTGTTCTATTCTGTCCTTGGGGTGTACTAATAACTGTCTTAATTTTTTGTGTGGTTTTACTTCTGTGTTTATTTTGTATTTTTTCATGATCCTTTGAATTGGTTCCGTGATCCCTCGGATGTATGGTATAGTTATGGTGTCCTTGTTTTTGATTTCAGCTTTTGTTCTGTATCTTATTTCCTGTTTGTTTTCTTTGTTTTTGACTTGCTGTTTCCCTTTGTTTATGGTCCATACTGGATATTGGCAGCATATAAGTGCATGTTTTATGTGGTTTCTCCTCCTGTCTGTCTTCTTGGTCTGTGATGATGGTGGCCCGTTCATATAATGTCCTAACAACTGATTGTGTGCTGTGGGGTGTTCTGATGTCCATAATAGGTATTGATCTGTGTGGGTTGGTTTCCTGTAGACTGTGATTTTTATGCTGCCGTCATCGTTGTGGTGGATTTTCATGTCCAGAAAGGCTATGGTGCCATTTTCCTCCTCTTGGTGTGTGAATTTTATATTCCAAGTGCTGTCCGTACTGTTCAGATGGTCAGTGAGTTCTTGTGTGTGTCCTTTCCTTATTTTCTCCAGAATGTCATCCACGTATCTCTTCTAAAGGGTGGATTTGCATTGTGTAGGTGCTATGTTGATGGCTTTGTTTTCCAGATCCTCCATGAAAAAGCTACTCATAATGGCTGATAGTGGGTCTCCCATTGCAAATCCTTCTTTTTGTCTGTAGATTTTTTCCTCTCTATTGAAAATAGGTGGATTTTGCAACAAATTGTAATAGTTCGGATATGTCGTGAACTGTGAGATTGGTGCGTCTTTTAAGGGTACTGTCATTATTGAGGCGTTCTTGCACTATATGTAGTGTGACATCAACAGGTGTCTTTGTGAATAATGAAATGACATCATGTGAAAAGAGGATCTCGTCTGATTCTATTTTCATATTTTTGAGTTCTTGCGCCAGCTCTTTTGAGTTTTTGCAGTGGAAATCTGATAGTCCAAGGAGGGGTTTGATGATTTCAACCAGGGCTTTTGATAAGTTGTACGTGACTGATCCAATACTGTCTATTAGTGGCCGCAGTGAGATATCCTTCTTATGTATTTTTGGGGTTCCATAAATCTGGGGGGGTGATGCTGGCTGTGGGAATCAGGTGATCATATGCGTCCTTTGTGATTTTTTTTACTTTCTAATAGGGGTTTAAGAAGGGCTTTTAGCATTTTTTTCTTTTCTTCTGTGGGGTTTGTTTTAATGATTTCATACGTGCTTTCATCTGCCAACATGGTTTTCATCTGTTTTTCATATGTTTCCGTGTCCAATATTACTGTCGTTCTGCCTTTATCTGATGGGAGGATTGTGATTGTTTTATCTGTCTTGAGTGAGTTTAATGCTTTTTCTTCTTCTTTTGAAACGTTGCTTTGTGGTAATTTGGCCGTTTTGAGGATTCCTGCTACTGCGTTCCGGAGTGATGCTTTTTCCCCTTGGTTCTGGATTTTTTTCACATGTCAGTTCTGTTGCGAGGATGTATTCTTCATGGGGTATTCTGGCTGGTGTGATGGTGAAGTTCAGTCCTCTGCTCAGCACTGTTTTCTCCATGTCCGTGAGTGTGCATTTTGACAAGTTTTAGACCCACTTAGCGTTTGTTTCCGTGTGTGTTTGTCTTCGTCCATTCTTCCTTTCTGTAAGGTTTTTTTTTTAGTTTTTTTAATTGGCGTTTTTTTGTTATAATGAATTCTTGGTCGTGTGCGTGTTTTAATTGTGCTTTTATCTGTTCTTGCATTTCCTGGTCGGTCGGGTAGTATTTCTTGAAAATGTCCATTTCCTCCTTGATCTGGTTATTAATTCTGTCCACTTTATTTACCGTCATTCTTATATGTTCTTTGATCAGGTCTTTCCGTGCTTTATTGATAATTTTCTCACACCTGGGACCACATTCTCCAGAGACCATCTGACGGCGGAAGGCGGGGCCGGCTCGGTGGATCCGACAGATCTGCTGAGCTGGCCCCGCCTAGGAAAGTCAGCTGATAAATGTCACCTGGCAGCAATCAGCTGACTCTTCTGAAGAAGGCTGCAGTGCACAGTCGAAACATGTTAAGAAGGTAAAGACATCTCCTTTCTATTTTTGTCTTTAATAAGAACAAAAGGTAAATAATTAAAAGAAGACAAAATGAACCTACTTGACCCATAACGGGTAATGTTAGTGTTACTCACACTGTAGTGGGGAAAACACCAACTTACAGTTTCCAAGTTGAGGATGGAGACCGCTGACCCAGTGTCCACCAACAGCGGTATTGGTGTCCCATCCAACAAAATGTCACAAATGATACGACCGTCCATGTTGGGCGAAACCGTGTGGACCACCATAGGCACCTTCTTTTTAATGGTTCCTTTCACTGGTCTCCATTCCTCCTTGTCAAAATTGTGGCAAACCCTGGCGAAGTGATGGAGCAGACTGCACCGTCCACAACACTTGCCCCTTGCTGTACACTCCCTGGCTCGATAGCAGTGCCTGCTGGATCCACAGCTGTAGCATCTTGGTGTCCCAGGGGTGGACCGCATCTTGACGATGGCCATGTACTCGTCATCGCTTCCATCGTCCGAATCCAAGGCTAGGGTCTTTCCATGTGCCTTGCTCTTCGGCGGAGCGTCATCGCTGATGAGGTGTTTCGTCAGCTGCTCCACTGCCTTGTGCTGCTGCGCTAGCTCCGTGGCCACTTGCAAGGTTAGCTCACCAGCGTGAGTTAGCAGGCAAACCTGCGCCGAGGAGTAGGCCACATGCTCAACCAACTGGTCTCGGACCATCTCCTCCTCCAGGGCCCCAAACCTGCACTCACTCGCCAGCTGTCGGAGGTCTGCCACGAACTGCTGGACCGACTCTCCAGGTTGCTGGCGTCGTTGTCAGAACTGGATGCGTCGCATTATGATGTTTTCTGGGGCGCGAAAGTAGCCAGCCATGAGCCTCACGACGTCGTCGAAGCTGTCACCTCCTTCCAGCGTACTGAGGATTTTCTGGCCCTCCATACCCAGGTTATAGACCAGAATTGCCCTCACTCTTAATTTGTCCAGGTCGCCGAGGTCTAACGCCAGTAGATAGTTCTGGAAGGCCACAAACCACCTGGCCCAAGGGACCAACGGCTCACCTGGAGCTTCCAAAAAAGGACTAAGTGTGGTCGCAGCCCTCTCCATCTCCATTTGTCCTTGTTGCCAAATGTTGTGTCCGAATAGTGAGGAGGCGAGGTGACATTTTATAAAGTTTATTAACAAGAACTATGTGCACACGGGGAGACCCCACTGCGAGTACAGGAGTCACAACGAAGAGACAATATGTCTCCCGCTCCAGGCTTATATACTCCAGGTGACGCCACCCCCCAAAGGCGGGGCATCACCCCTCCCTAGCCTAGGGCACCGCCATACCAATATTATATATATATTAGGATCCTACAATTACATTAAGTACAAATTTAACCAGCATCAATATTAACGTTGCAAAATTTTTTAAAAAATGAAAATTTACATGAAGAGTCACACATTCACAAGAAAAAAAAAGTTTCATATTTGAAGAAGAAAATTCATTCATCTTCTTCCGCTTAATCCTTTTCTGGTTGCGGGGGGGCTGGAGCCTATCCCAGCATCTTCGGGCGAGAGGCAGAGTACACCCTGGACAGATTGCCAGTCCATCGCAGAGCCAACACAGAGAGACAGACAACCATTCACTCTCACAGTCATACCTAAGGACAATTTAGAATCCCCAGTTTTGATGCAAATTAACTTAACTTGCATGTTTTTGGCATGTGGGAGGAAACCGGAGAAATCCTGGAGTAAACCCACGCAGACACGGGGAGAACATGCAAACTCCACACAGATCACTGTTGGTTGGGGGCTGGGATCGAACCCAAGATCCCCAGGCCAAGGGTGACTTGCTGTGCTGCTGCAGTGCTAACCACTCTGCCACCGCGCCGCCCGAGAACATCTACAATGAAAATGTTGAGAGCAAAATGCTTCAAATTTACAGGAAAAGAGGTCATGCGGAGAGAGCAATAATCAGGCAGAGCGGTCCAGGGCAGAGCAGGCTTTATTAATTTCTCTCTCTCACATTCCTCAGAATCACAAGCATCAAAAAGACTCACAGGTCGCAGGCACCTCTCCTTTTATATCATACAACTCGCTCAGTCACCTGTGGTACTGCACTAATATGAAAGCCTTTGCAGTTCCCATTCTCTTTGTCACTGCTCTCATCAACACACCAACCCCCGCTTCAACACACAACCCCCCATGACAATTCCCCTTGTCCTTCCGTCTGAGTGGAAACATACTGAGTGGATTCCCCCCCCCCCCGCCCCCCAGAAACTCAGACTGAGCCTTAACCATCATGTCCTTTGGTTTTCAGCCTACGTCCGTAGCGGCTGTAACGGGGGGGCTGCGGCTCCGAGGCGCTGCTGTGCCGGTGGGGTGCTCTTGGGGGTGCGTCCGTCTGTGGGGGGACATTGGGAGGGGGGGAAACATCTTTAGCATGCCATTGTGACTGACCTGACGAGTCATGTACCTGGGGAGTTCTCAGTGGGGGCTGTCCACGCTGAGGAGCTTGGGCCAACACCACCTGCTCATCTGCTAAAACGAAAGTGGGCTTAAGCCTGTCTATACAGACTGTTTCCCTGCGTCCCCCCAAGTCTAACACAAAATGTTTCTCTCTGGGTTCCAGCACTCTGAACGGGCCATCGTAGGGCGGCGCAAGGGGTCCAAATACAAGTACAAAAGCAACAAAGCACAAAAGCGTGTGGAAAACAGTGGTGGACCGGACTGGGTACCGTCCCTGCCACCGCACTATGTGGTGAAAGTGGGGATAGATCGGTGTTCGGCGCAGGGCTGTCCGGCAAAAATTCCCCTGGGAGCCACAGCGGCTGGGAAGAAACCAGCTCTGCTGGGGAGGCTACCAAATCCTCCTTCGGTGCTGAAGGCAACCCTAATAGAACACACGGCAACTGGTCTACCCAATTTGCATCCGTAAGCGAAGCCCTGAGCGCTGCTTTAAGCGACCTATGGAAACACTCGCATAACCCATTGGCCTGGGGGTTGTACGTGGTCATGCAATGAAGTGTGACGCTCAGGCTCCGGGCCATGGTGGACCAGAGGTCGGAAACAAACTGCGGGCCCCGATCGTACGTGATATCTGAAAGGGTGCCGAAACGTGCTACCCATGTCATCAAAAAAGCGCATGCAACTTCTGCGGATGCGGTGGAAGCAGTACTCTGCAGTACTCTGCTCTCCAGCCTTAACCCTGTTGGTCCAGACTGGAGCACGCAAACGTCCACATCACCGATCTGCTCACCGGCCATGGTCATGTAATTTATCCCCACGTAGACTGGGACCACTAATGTGCGCGAGAGGCAGTCCACCACCACGTTGAGTTTACCGGCCACATGCTGAATGCCGGTCGTAAACTCCGAGATCACGGCCAGCTGTCTCTGCTGCCGGGTCGACCATGGCTCCGAAACCTTGGCCATCGTGTACGTTAGCGGCTTGTGGTCCACAAACGCAGTGAAGGTGCGCCCTTTCAGCCAGAACTGGAAGTGGCATATGGCCAGGTGGAGAGCCAGTAACTCTCTGTCGAACGCACTGTATTTACACTCACTGTGGCACAAAGACCTGCTAAAAAAGGCAAGCGGCTGCCAAGAACTGGCGATGCGCTGCTCCACTACGACCCCTATGGCCACGTCCGAGGCATCGGTAGTGAGCACTATTTGAGCCGCCCGGTCAGGGTGCGCCAGCAGTGCAGCGTTTGCCAGGGCTGTTTTAACCTTGGAAAATGCCTGCTCTCGCTCAGGAGTCCAGTCGACTCTGTCCGCCGGTTTCCGTTTCTTAAGCGCGGCGTACAACGACTGCATGAGCTGGGCTGCGCGGGGGAGGAAATGGTTATAAAAGTTAACCATCCCCAAAAACTCCTGCAGCGCCCTGACTGTCTGAGGCTGGGGAAAATCTGCCACTGCGGGCACTTTGGTAAGGGTATCACGTCCTCTGGTGAGATGCGGTGGCCCAAAAAATCGATTCCCATCACCCCAAACTGGCACTTCGCTGGGTTGATTATTAATCCGTGCTCCTCCAACCTCTGGAAAACTGTCCTGAGGTGGTTTACCTTTAGTTCTTATTAAAGACAAAAATAGAAAGGAGATGTCTTTACCATCTTAACATGTTTCGACTGTGCACTGCAGCCTTCGTCACACACAGTCGAAACATGTTAAGAAGGTAAAGACATCTCCTTTCTATTTTTGTCTTTAATAAGAACAAAAGGTAAATAATTAAAAGACAAAATGAACCTACTTGAGTTGTCCTGAGGTGGGCTACGTGTTCGTCCTCGGACGCACTAGCCACCAGGATGTCGTCCAGGTAGACGAACACAAATGGCAGATCGCACAACACCGCATCCATCATGCGATGGAATGTCTGCGCCGTGCCTTTTAACCCGAAAGGCATGCGGAAAAACTCAAAAAGACTAAACGGGGTTATTACCGCCGTCTTAGGTATGGCCTCAGTGCACACCGGGACCTGGTGGTAACCACGGACCAGGTCTATCTTGGAAAAAATGTGTGCCCCAGTGAGGTGAACGGAAAAATCCTGAATATGGGGGAATGGGTAGCGGTCGTGCGCTGTGGTGTTGTTCAATCTGCGGATCCCTCGGCTTTAGGAACCATATGTAGCAGGGATGCCCATGGGCTGTTTGAGCGCCTGATGATGCACAACTTTTCCAAGTTGTCAAACTCCTCGCGCGCTATGGCCACTTTAGCTGCATCCAGACGCCAAGGTCGTGCGAAAACAGGCGGCCCCGTGGTGGTAATGAAGTGCTCCACCCTGTGTTTAGTAACGGTCACCGAAAAAGTCGGGACCGTGAGTGCTGGGAGCTGGGTGAGCAGTGTGTGGAACTTACCCCCTGGAGTTGTGACGTTGGCTAGCATTGTGGGCCAAGTTCCTCTAGCTGTACAGGGGAGAGAATCAAAAGACATTGCGTTAATCAGGCGTCTGTTAGCCACATCGACTGACCGTGTGCACACAAAAAATCAGCGCCCAAAATGGGGAAGCTGCATGCCGCTATGACGAATGTCCATTGGTATGTACGGCTGTGCAAGGATACAGTCAGTGTCCTCTCACCAAAAGTTTTAATGTCTGAGCCGTTTGCGGCCGTCAGCTCGGGTCCGCTAGTTCCCACCAGCCGGTCTGCGTAAGATGGCAGGATGAGACTCTTTTGGGAGCCAGAGTCGAGTAGCCGTCTCCCCGAGCATGAGTTTGTCACATAGAGCAGCTTGCTCACTTCACCGGCGGTCGCAGCTGCTACCGACTGCTGGCCCTGGCATTTCCTGAGCGCTTGAATTGGCACTGTGGCATGCATCGGCATGCGTCCTCTCCAAAACGGAGGTGGTAGAAGCAGAGTGTGTCCCTCCGGTGCTTCTTGGCTTCCGCTACAGCCACCATTGTTGGCTCCTCGCCCCCGCTGGCTGTCTCGCTGGGTTCCGACACCACTGCGTTCACTGCGAGAGCTCTGGTGGTGAGGATAATCCAATCTGCCTCTTGCGCTAGCGCCCGGTAGTTGCGTGCGGCCAGCAGCGGCGAATTTGCAAGGATCGCCCTGGCCGCTGTCGGGAGGTTCCAGAGGAAAAGGTGGGCAAAGAGGAAATGCCCGTTATCTGTGCCCATCAACGCCAACATCTTCTCCATTAGCTCGACCGCCGACCCATCTCCCAACTCGGAGCGCGTCAGGAGCCTCTCTGCTCTCTCGCAGTCTGAGAGCATATAGTGCCGGGTCAGCGCGGTTTTGAGAGCCTCATATTTGTCATGGGCTGGGGGCCATTGGAGCAGGCTCGCCACCTGCTGAGTTGTGCGTGCGTCCAGTGCTGCAACCACGTAGTAGTATCTGGTGTCATCTGTCGTTATTCCCCGCAGCACAAACTGGGCCTCGGTGTGGAGGAACCAGGACTTCGGGCTGTGTAGCCAAAAGTTTGGGAGTTTGACCAAAACGACACACATGTTGCCGGAACCTCCAGTCTGGGTCGTCTCCGGGGTGTTTGCCTCGAGTTTCATTGCGCGTCAAGGGTCACCAGTGTGGAGAGAGGAATAATCAGGCAGAGCGGTCCAGGGCAGAACAGGCTTTATTAATTTCTCTCTCTCACATTCCTCAGAATCACAAGCATCAAAAAGACTCACAGGTCGCAGGCACCTCTCCTTTTATATCATACAACTTGCTCAGTCACCTGTGGTACTGCATTAACATGAAAGCCTTTGCAATTCCCATTCTCTTTGTCACTGCTCTCATCAACACACCAACCCCCGCTTCTACACACAACCCCCCATGACAATTCCCCTTGTCCTTCCGTCTGAGTGGAAACATACTAAGTGGATCCCCCACAGTCACAAATTTTAGGGAAAAAAAACGCAAATTTAAAAGAAAAAGGTATCAAATCTCTAAGCAAAAAAATATTAAGTTTGGGAGAAAAAATAACAAAAACATGACGATTTACAAGAGAAAGTTGCACATTTACTTGAATAAAGTCACGCTTATGAGAAAAATGCTGCAGATTTACAAGAAAAATCTCACAAATTGGCAAAAATAAAATAACAAATTTACAAGAAATAAACTGTAAATCTATAAGAAAAAATTACAAATTTATTAAAGTAAAAAAAACTTGGAAAAACCCTACAAATATGTATATGGGAAAAATGTTAACAAAAAAACTCACAAATTAGCAAGAGCAAAGTTGCAATTTTACAAGATATAAGTTGCAAATTTGTGCACAAAAAATAATAAATTTATCACATAAAACAAAAACAAAAAAAATCACAAATTCAAAGCAAAAAACCAATTAATTTGAAAATTAAAATGTGATAACATGCAAATTAGATTGCAGTGCGTGTGAACGCAGCGGCTACACGCTCCGGACTACTGCGTTTGTTTTGTGTTTTTGTTTCTTTCCTGCCTTTTTCTATGCTCCTTTTGTCATCATCATCATAGCAGTCTGTCGGGGGCGACAATGACTGTTTCATTTAGGTCTGATCAGATTCCTCCAAGCAGCTCTGTCCTTTGCCTTCTGCTGCCAGGAACTCCTGACCTTGTTAACCCGGGTGACGTTCGAGCCAATATGAGTTGCTCTCTGACTGACCATTTCATGAAACTGCTTGCAAAGTATTTGAGTTCCGCTAGCTTTTGCTAGACTAGCGGCACATTCTTGGCAGATAGAGGTATTATCAGTGGCAAGGACAGGCCAAGACAAACTGACTCCAGTATCTGTTGCAGTGACTGACCAGATGATAGGTTTGTTTATCTCTGCTCATTGTGTAGTGCATATTATAATTTTAATAAAGGTACCTCCTGAAAAGATTTGCACTAAACAGTCTCTGTATATGGACAGCTTGTTATGTATATGGACAGCTTCCGGCCTTCAGAGAGAGCAGACGCTTTTCTCTTCTCTCCTCCTTCTCCCTCCTTCTCCTTCCTTCTCCTTCCCTAACTGACTGAATCCCAGCTTGCTACTGTCTGTGTCTGCATCGCTCTTCTACTGGCTGATTCTTGATCCAAACGGAAAATTATGGATTTAGTAAGCTGGGCCTTGAACACAGTTGACACCGTTTTTTCAACGAGGAAATCGGGCCCGGGGGAGCCCACCTGTCCTGCAGGTACTGCTGCTGCAGGTTATGTGAGAGACACATACAATTGGAAACTTATGTGTCTGTGCGACCTTTCAATTGAAGATGCAGAAGACATCTACCTATTCGGCTTCACGATCTCAGGACTTCTACTGATCGGCTTTGGGATAGTCCTGGTGTATCGAAAACTGAAGAAGATGGACAGAGCTTATCAAAATGCTGACCCAACCAAGCTCTTTCATCAATTTGACCAGCTGGGGAGGACTCTGTTAGCGGCTAATGGCGAACTGAATAGGAAGATTGGCAACATCACGACGTCGCTGGGAGCTCTTCAGGAAATGATTTTAAAGCCTGGCAATGATGGAAATTATGGAGCACTGAACGCATAAGAGATGAAAATTCTTTCTCTGAGTGACTGTGCTTATTCGACCTTGTTTTCGGTGCCCCTCAGCTCTCACTCCTCCTGGATGTAGATAAGCAGTAGAAATGTTTTGGCTGATTTCTCTCCTTCATAAACAATCTGGCGTACAGGAATCTGAACTCTCAAGGACAGCGCCATGTGACTGGCTCAGATAATTCCATCTGCCATGCACTGAGAGTTGATCTCACAAGGACATGCTTTTCTAAGTTTCAGACACTAAGACATAACATCTGCTGAGAGAGGATTTTTGCTGTCCACCAGTAACTGATAAACACTCACTCTGCATTCAACATACACGACTGATTCATTTACACTGATGTACATACACTCACTGCCTCTCTCTGCTGTCTTGTTTTTGTGAGGTTGATTGTCTGCTCTGTGCAATAGAGAGGTTTTTTTTCATTGTAATCATAATCTGCTTACACAATTATAAGCTGTATTTTGATAACAAAGTTTTTTTCTCTCCGCCTACTGTGTCATTCCCTTTCTCTCCCCCCCCCCCCTTTATCTCTCACTGTTTGATGAGGTGCCTTGTTTATGGCTGCCGTGTCGTTGTGCTGCGCTCACATGCGTGCCAATGTCAAGTCAAATTCCTCGTGTGTTTTTTACATGCTTGGCAATAAAGCTCATTCTGATTCTGATTCTGATTCTGATTCTTATATATTGCTCTATACATACATATATACACATATACACACACACATACACACATATATAATATTAAGATAAGATAAGATAAGATAAGCCTTTACTAGTCCCACAATGGGGAAATTCCAGGATTGCAACAGCACAGGGATAGCAACACTCAGAGCAATAATTAAGAAGATAAGAAAAATAAAAATAAGAGCAGTGAATATACATACGTACACATAAATATATAAATATATATACAGTGTGGAGCATTATAGCTAGGTGGAATAAACAGCATAACCGTCCACTTAGTTATCCTACATAGTATGAGTATCTACCCATACATATTGTCACCCTCCGTAGCGACTGATATTGTCCTAGTTGTATACTGGAGGGGACCATTTGTGTAAGTCTATTGCGTCTTTTGCATTCAATACTATTAGGTCGTCACATTTTTTTTTTTTTTTTGCTGTCTCTGCGAGCAGCCCTGCTTAGGTTATACAGTCTGACAGCCGTAGGTAGGAAGCACCTGCGAAACCTCTCGGTTGCGCACCTAGGATGATGTAGTCTACTGCTAAATGAGCTCCTCAGTGCGTTCAGTATGTCCTGCATAGGGTGGGACTCAGACTCCAGCAGAGATGACAGTTTAGCCACCATCCTTCTCTCTCCCATCTCCTCCACTGGGTCAAGGCGTTGCCCCAGGACAGATCTAGCTTTCTTGATCAGTTTGTTCAGTCTTTTCCTATCGGCTGCTGTAATGCCACTGCCCCAGCAGACCACTCCAAAAATGATGGCTGATACCACCACCGTGTCGTAGAATGTCTTCAGCAGTGCCCCTTGTACACCAAATGACCTGAGCCTCCTCAGTAGGATCAGCCTGCGCTGTCCCTTCTTGTAGAGTGCGTCGGTATTGTGTGACCAGTCTAGTTTATTGTTCAGATGAACACCCTTCATCCACACTTGTAGGATGTCACCATCTCAATGTCTGTTCCCTGTATGTTTACTGGTGCTGTGAGGGGTTGTCCTTGTCTGCAGCAGTCCACCACCAGCTCCTTAGTTTTCCTCGCGTTAATCTGGAGGCAGTTCTGATGGCACCAGTCCACGAAGTCCTGGATAAGTCCTCTGTACTCAGCTTCATCTCCGTTGGAGATGAGGCCGACAATCGCAGAGTTGTCAGAGAACTTCCGTAGATGGCAGTGTGCTGTGTTGTGTGAGAAGTCCGCAGTATAAAGGGTGAACAGGAAGGGAGCCAAAACCGTTCCCTGGGGGGCCCCCGTGCTACCGATGATCGTGTCGGACACACAATCTCGGGTTCTCACAAACTGTGGCCAGTTAGTGAGGTAGTCCAGGATCCATGATGACAGGTGCTGGTCCACCCCTGCGCACAGCAGCTTGTCCTTCAGGATCATCGGTTGGATGGTGTTGAAAGCACTGGAGAAGTCAAAGAACATGATCCTCACCGCATTCCCGGGCTTCTCCAGGTGGGACAGAGAACGGTGAAGGAGGAAGATCACTGCATCCTCCACCCCAATGCCATGCTGGTAGGTGAACTGGAGTGGATCCATCGCTGGTCCCACCAGGGGGCGGAGGTGAGCAAGGAGCAGTCTCTCCAGGGTCTTCATCATGTGAGACGTCAGGGCCACTGGTCTGTAGCTGTTCAGGTCTTTGGGGTGGGAAGTCTTTGATACAGGTACCACACAAGATGTTTTCCACAACTGTGGTACCCTCCCCAGCTTCAGGCTCAGGTTGAAGATGTGCTCCACAATCCCACACAGCTGGTCTGCACAGGACTTGAGGAGCTTCGCGCTGATGCCATCCGGTCCCAAGGCCTTCCTCACCTTGATCTTCCTCAGCTCTGTCCTCACCTGGGTCTTAGTGAAGGTCAGGTTGGGGGGCTGTGTGTTGGGAGTGGGGGGGGGGGGTGTTGTTGGAGTGGGGTGTGGACAGCAGGTCTCGATGATTTTAGAGGCAGCAGTGGTTGTTGTGCAGTCGGGGGGGGGGGGTGTTTGGTCAAACTTATTAACAAACAGGTTCAGATTGTTCACCCACTCCCTGCCCCCTGTGGCCTGGGAGGAGGTATTCTGGAGCCCAGAGATGGTTTTAAGGTTTCTCCAGACCCCGCTGATGTTGCTCTGTTGCAGCTTGTCCTCCATCTTCTTCCTGAAGCTGTTCTTGCCTTCTCTGATCTTCCTCCTCAGCTCCCTCTGAACGGACTTCAGCATCTCCTTGTTCCCCGACCTGAAGATCCTCTTCTTCTCTCTCAGAAGTGTTTTTATCTCAGGGTTGATCCAGGGTTTGTTGTTCGAGCAACACCGTATGGTCTTGGTGGGTACGGTGTTATCCACACAGAAGCTGATGTAGTCCGTAATGGTGTGAGTGAGGCCATCGATGTCCTCACCATGTGGATCGCAGAGCTGCTCCCAGGCAGTGGTTTCAAAACAGTCCTTTAGAGCGTCCATTGTCTCCTCAGACCATATCTTCACTGTGCACATGACCGTAGGTTGTCTATGTACTAGCGGTTTGTACACCGGCCGGAGATGAACCAAGTTGTGATCCGATCTCCCGAGTGGGGGGAGTGGTGATGAGGTGTACGCCTCCTTAGTGTTTGCATAGAATAAGTCCAGTGCTTTATTGTCTCTAGTGTGGCATGTGACTTACTGGGTGAATGTGGGTAGAATGGGGGACAGTGAAATATGGTTGAAATCACCTGAGGTGAGGAGAAGAGCATGTGGGTGTTCTGTCAGCAGCCTGCCAGTTACTGAGTGGATGAAGTCACGCGCTGTCCCAGCGTTCGCCGTCGGATTTGCATAAATAACAATGCAGATCACGTGTGAGTATTCCCTCGGGAGATAGGTAGGCTGCATGCTAACAGCTAGCAACTCGATGTCTTTGCTGCAGTGCTGTTCCTTAACCGTGATATGTCCTGGTCTGCACCAGCTGTTATTGACATACATTATCACTCCCCCGCCTCTTGCCTTCCCACTGTCTATTGTCCGGTCTGCCCGTATTGCGTGGCAACCCTCCAGTTCGATGTTAGCATCTGTTGCTAGTTCTGTTAGCCATGTCTCTGTAAACAACATCAAGCTACTCTCTCTGTACACACTCTCATAGCGGGAGATAGCCGCTAGCTCGTCAGTTTTATTGAGTAGCGATCGTACATTCCCCATAATAACGGATGGGAGGACAGGTCTGTACCTTATATTCCTTGCCCGCCGTCTTACTCCAGCTCGACATCCACGCCGTTTCCGTCTTATTTCTCCCGGTATGTCGAGTTTTTGTGTTAGCATCGTGGGCCAGTTAAGTGCTAACAGCTGGTCTCCATTGTACTGCCTCCTGCAAGAAACAGTGGCTCCGTCCGCTGGCTCAGGAGACATTTGGGCGAACTACGTGTCTGGATGGAATAAAGGTGTCGCTGGATCAGAAAGATTAGCAAGAGAGCCAGATAGTAAATAGAAATAGGAAGAAATTGATCCGCTGTTGCAAAAAGGCAGCCTACTCATGTGGCGCCGGAAGTAGAAAGTAGAAATTATACTATAATTATAATAAATGTACCTCCTGAAAGATTTGCACTAAACCATCTTTGTTGCCCTGCAGCTCTAAACTTTTTTAGTTTTGAGAAACTGCTCTCTACAGACAACCCCACTGCAGAGCAAACACGCACCTTAACAACAGGGCTCCACTGCAAGAAGCCTGGGTGGCATTGGAGAGGAATGTGGCCTCCGCTAGCACTTTCATCCTGCCTCCCAGAATTTTTAACTGATCATTTATTTAATACAGGCACATAATTACAAAACAAAAAGATCTAGCCATATTTAAAAAAGATAGCATTATGGTAGGATGGCATCCTCCATGGTTGATTTGTCAATAGAGAAGCATTACAAAACTACAGTTATCACAACAGCCCCACTCATCACTGCCAAAAACGTTAGTAAATTGTAATTATGTGGAGAAATTATAATAATATTCATAGGGACAGGACAGAGCATATTCATCTCTGTCCAACAGAATGTCTGAAATGAAAAAAAAAAAGATGTTTGAGGAAATTTAGAAAATGCATCATCACAGTCTCAACAGTAGGGTGCACTACCATTTAACAACAATGAACATGGAAAAATTTATATAAAAAACAACCATTCCATAATGACCCACTTTCCACCTAAATTTAAAAAAAATATTATCTCATGACCCCAAGTGTGTAAATGTGCAGAGAAAAACAAACGATGTCTGCCAAACAAAATGTATACCACATACAAATACACTTTAAATTTCTTTTTAACCCTTTAAACTGCCCAGATTAAATGGACGGGTCACGTGCCCCCAGTGGCACAGCGCAGCAACTGCACGTGTCAACTTATTGATGTCCCCCGGCTATACTGAGAATTTGTACTAATCTCTATTGATCTGACAGTTTAGAAGGTGGCAGACACGTGCCGAAGGAATCATGGCTGACATGGAATATAGCAAAGAAGAAGAAATCATCATTATTATTCTTCCTTTTTCCGCTTTGAGCTCACACACCAATCTGGATGCCGCCATGTTTGGTCATCGTGATAGCGATGATGAGGGAAACTGCATGAAATGGGAAAAATAGCAGCGTAATAGAAACAAATTTCACGTGGAATAATCATAAGAGTTTGTAGATGTGGTACACAGGTGTAAATTACTAATTAAACGTGTTACATCGAGGTTGATGTAACAAAAAACTGAGCTCCCATTCCCAAGATGGCGGCACCCACGGGCGGCATGGATTCCCACAGGAATAATGCATCAAACAGGAAAAATACGTAATACAAACGAAATTCACGTGGGGTAATCGTAAGAGTTTGTAGATGTGGTACACAGTATAAATGGCTGAGGAAACACACAAACATCGGCTACGATGGACGAAAACAGATCGGTCACGTGGGTGGGCGAGAAATATGTTTTTTTTTTTGACATTTTATTGATTTTCTGGTTCATATACTTTGAAGATTAGATAAAAACATACTCCTGCAGACAAATCGGTGTCAAAAAAACCAGACCATTCTCTATGTAAATGTGTCCAAAGTCCACTTTTGACTGAGTTTTGTAATTTATATAGCTGCCGTGGCATTATGCAAATTAGATGCGTAAATTTCTTCCCATCTGAAGCTTTGGATCATGTTCTACATCTTTCTAATTGACAGTAAGCCATTATCTCTTGTAACTTTCAAGTTATAGGCTTGGAAATCTGAACTATTTTATTGACAAAAATTTTTTTTACTACTCTTGACCACTGGGGGGGCCCTTGAGTTGCCTTGCGTTTCCCCAGGCGCCACACGGCAAATTTGGCAGTGAAAGGATTCAAAGGGGTCATTTAGTTAAATTTGTTAAAGGATAGTTTCCTCTGAATTTTCTGCAGTGAAAGTTCAGTTCGTAAGTGTTTAAAAACATTACTCCTTTTGTGACGGACTAATTAAGATAAGATAAGATAAGATAAGCCTTTATTAGTCCCACAATGGGGAAATTCCAGGGTTGCAACAGCACAGGGATAGCAACACTCAGAGCAACAATCAGAAGGCAAGAGAAAAACAAGAGCAGCGAGTATACATATGTACATATAAATATAAATATATATATGTCATGGCGGCCTCTGGGCCGTCATTGGCATCATTAACTCCAGCTGCGCACAGACCAACAGGTGGTAATCAACAGCTGTTAAAAGCCAGCGTTGCTGACAGCCCGGCACGGAGTCGTCTGTCCTCCTCGTCGGAGAAAGAACCTGAACTTTGCTCTCTGGCCTCGTCAGGATTCTCTCTCGTCTCGTCAGGAATTTCTCTGGCTTCGTCTAGAACCTCTCTTACCTCTTCAAGGACTTCTCTTCAGAGTCAGACACGTAAGAGAACCATCTGTTACTCAACTCCTAATCTTAACCCCTGTGCACAGGTGGACCCCCTTGGCGGCGGACCTGCGGCCCCAGCTGACGGGGTAACGCCAACTCGCACACGTAGCGGTTCGCTACCACCACGTCTACCGGTACGTCTTGCTCCTCAAATTCCAGAACTGTTATTGTATCAGTTGCAGGAGTATTGGCCACCGTTATCAGTGGAGTTACTGTCATCAGCATCAGCTATTTCATCGTCACTACGTTCTGTGGAATCACTCACCTCGTCATCGTCTGGATTGTCACCGTCCCGGCCTGTGGTGTCACAGCCGGAGTCTCGAGAAGAACTGTCCTTGTCACAGCCACGGGTGGAAGCCCCAGCACGTTCACGGACACCTTCACCTCCACGTTGCACGGCCGCTGGATCCCAGCAGGACGAAACCTGTGCTACAACCAAGTAAGCCTCACTACTTGTAGCTTGTCACTTGCGTGGGACAAAAGTAATGGTTTCTGCTTGTATGTTCCAGGGTTGCCGGGTCTCCATCCAGGGCGCTCAGCTCCAGTGACCAGAACTCAATCCACGCACTCACACTTGCACTACACACCCTCACTCTCTAATAAAGATTATTGTCACTATCTGCCCGTGTCAGTGTCTGTCTCCTGGGTCCCGAAACATGTCAATATATATATATAGACACAGTGCGGAGCATTGTAGCTAGATGGAATAAATATATAAACACACAGTGCGGAGCACTGTAGCTAGATGGAATAAATATATGAGTATATAAACACAGTGCAGAGTATTGTAGCTAGATGGAATAAATATGTAAATATATAAACACACAGTGTGGATCATTGTTGCTAGATGGAATAAATATATAAATATATAAACACACAGTGCGGAGCATTGTAGCTAGATGGAATAAATATGTAAATATATAAACACACACAGTGCGGAGCATTGTAGCTAGATGGAATAAATATGTGAATATATAAACACACAGCGTGGAGCATTGTTGCTAGATGGAATAAATATATAAATATATAAACACAGCGCGGAGCATTGTAGCTAGATGGAATGAAACAGCATAACCGTCTACTTAGTTATCCTACATGGTATGATTATGCACCCATACATATTCTCACCCTCCATAGCGACTGGTATTTTCCTAGTTGTATACCGGAGGGGACCATTGTGTAAGTCTATTGCGTCTTTTGCATTCAATACTATTAGGTTGTCACGTCTTTTTGCTATCTCTACGAGCAGCCCTGCTTAGGTTGTACAGTCTGACAGCCGTAGGTAGGAAGGACCTGCGAAACCTCTCGGTTGTGAACCTAGGATGATGTAGTCTGCTGCTAAATGAGCTCCTCAGTGCATTCAGTGTGTCCTGCATAGGGTGGAACTCGGACTCCAGCAGAGATGACAGTTTAGCCACCATCCTTCTCTCTCCCATCTCCTCCACTGGGTCAAGGCGCTGCCCCACGACAGAGCTAGCTTTCTTGATCAGTTTGTTCAGTCTCTTCTTATCGGCTGCTGTAATGCCACTGCCCCAGCAGACCACTCCAAAAATGATGGCTGATACCACCACCGTGTCGTAGAATGTCTTCAGCAGTGCCCCTTGTACACCAAAAGACCTGAGCCTCCTCAGTAGGATCAGCCTCCGCTGTCCCTTCTTGTAGAGTGCGTTGGTATTTTGTGACCAGTCTAGTTTATTGTTCAGAGGAACACCCAGGTACTTGTAGGATGTCACCATCTCAATGTCTGTTCCCTGTATATTTACTGGTACTGTGAGGGGTTGTCCTTGCCTGCGGCAGTCCACCACCAGCTCCTTAGTTTTCCTCGCGTTGATCTGGAGGCAGTTCCGATGGCACCAGTCCACAAAGTCCTGGATAAGCCCTCTGTACTCAGCTTCATCGCCGTTGGAGATGAGGCCAACGATCGCAGAGTCGTCAGAGAACTTCTGTAGATGGCAGTGTGCTGTGTGAGAAGTCCGCAGTATAAAGGGTGAACAGGAAGGGAGCCAAAACCGTTCCCTGGGGGGCCCCTGTGCTACCGATGATCGTGTCGGACACACTGTCCCGGGTTCTCACAAACTGAGGCCGGTTTGTGAGGTAGTCCAGGATCCATGGTGACAGGTGCTGGTCCACCCCTGCGCACAGCAGCTTGTCCTTCAGGATCGTCGGTTGGATGGTGTTGAAAGCACTGGAGAAGTCAAAGAACATGATCCTCACCGCATTCCCAGGCTTCTCCAGGTAGGACAGAGAATGGTGAAGGAGGAAGATCACCGCATCCTCCACCCCAATGCCATGCTGGTAGGCGAACTGGAGTGGATCCATCGCTGGTCCCACCAGGGGGCGGAGGTGAGCAAGGAGCAGTCTCTCCAGGGTCTTCATCATGTGGGACATCAGGGCCACTGGTCTGTAGCTGTTCAGATCTTTGGGGTGAGAAGTCTTTGGTACAGGTACCACACAAGATGTTTTCCATAGCTGTGGTACCCTCCCCAGCTTCAAGCTCAGATTGAAGATGTACTCCACAATCCCACACAGCTGGTCTGCACAGGACTTGAGGAGCTTTGCGCTGATGCCGTCCAGTCCCGACGCCTTCCTCGCCTTGATCTTCCTCAGCTCCGTCCTCACCTGGGTCTTAGTGAGGGTCAGGTTGGGGGGCTGTGTGTTGAGAGTGGGGGGGTGTTGTTGGAGTGGGGAGTGGGCAGCAGGTCTCCATGACTGTAGAGGCAGCAGTGGTTGTTATGCAGTCAGGGGGGAGGGCGGTTGGTCAAACCTATTGAAAAACAGATTCAGATTGTTCGCCCACTCCCTGCCCCCCGTGGCCTGGGGGGAGGTATTCTGGAGGCCAGAGATGGTTTTAAGGTTTCTCCAGACCCCGCTGATGTCGCTCTGTAGCAGCTTGTCCTCCATCTTCTTCCTGAAGCTGTCCTTGCCTTCTCTGATCTTTCTCCTCAGCTCCCTCTGTACGGACTTCAGCATCTCCCTGTTCCCTGACCTGAAGATCCTCTTCTTCTCTCTCAGAAGTGTTTTTGTCTCAGGGTTGATCCAGGGTTTGTTGTTTGAGCAACACCGTATGGTCTTGGTGGGAACGATGTTGTCCACATAGAAGCTGATGTAGTCCGAGATGGTGTGAGTGAGGCCATCGATGTCCTCACCATGTGGATCGCAGAGCTGCTCCCAGGCAGTGGTTTCAAAACAGCCTTTTAGAGCGTCCATTGCCTCCTCAGACCATAACTTCACTGTGCGCATCACTGGAGGTTGTCTGTGCACTAGGGGTTTGTACACCGGCCGGAGATGAACCAAGTTGTGATCCGATCTCCCGAGTGGGGGGAGTGGTGATGAGGTGTACGCCTCCTTAGTGTTTGCGTAGAATAAGTCCAGTGTTTTATTGTCTCTAGTGTGGCATGTGACATACTGGGTGAATGTGGGTAGAATGGGAAACAGTGAAACATGGTTGAAATCGCCTGAGATGAAGAGAAGAGCATCTGGGTGTTCTGTCTGCAGCCTGCCAGTTACTGAGTGGATGATGTCACGCGCTGTCCCAGCGTTCGCCGTCAGATTTGCATAAATAACAATGCAGATCACATGTGAGTATTCCCTCAGGAGATATGTAGGCCATTAGGCCATATGTAGGCAATTACCTACAGTCAGAATCAGAATCAGAATCAGAATCAGGTTTATTGCCATTGTTCATGTAGTACACAAACTAGGAATTTGTCTCGGCACAATGCTGCAACATTAAACATGATAAGATAAGAGAAATAAACTATACATGTAATAAAGTGTAGGATAAGATTAAGTGATACTGGTCAACAGTTAAAATATATATTAGCCAGCAGCAGATACTGTGGAGAACTATATAGTGCAGTCGGTAATGCAGGAAGAAAACAGTGATGATTGACATGAGTCTGTTTGAGCTGCTGTACATGGTGCACGAGAGTCAATAAGTCACTTAGTGTTCAGCAGTCTAATGGCAGAGGAGAAGAAGCTGTTCATGTGACGGGAGGTTTTAGTCTGGATGGACCGAAGTCTTCTACCAGAGGGGAGGGGGGCAAACAGTACGTGACCAGGGTGTGAGGGATCGGCTATGATCCGGCCAGCACGCCTCCGGGTCCTGGAGATGTACAGATCCTGGAGAGATGGGAGCTTGCAGCCGATCACCTTCTCAGCAGTGCGCACGACGCGCTGCAGCCTTAGTCTGTCCCTGGCAGTGGCTCCTACGTACCACACGGTTATGGAGGTGGTGAGGATGGACTCGATGATGGCTGTGTAGAATTGCACTAACATCTTGGTGGGTAGCTTGAGCTTCCTCAGCTGCCGCAGGAAGAACATCCTCTGTTGGGCTTTTTTGATGAGTGAGCTGATGGTCAGCTCCCATTTGAGGTCCCTGGTGATGGTAGTGCCTAGGAAGCGGAAGGAATCAGCAGTGGTGATGGGAGAGCCTGAGAGGGTGAGGGGGGGCAGAGGAGTAGTGACTTTCCTGAAGTCTACAATCATCTCCACTGTCTTCAGAGCGTTCAGCTGCAGGTTGTTATTGCTGCACCAGGACGCCAGCTGGGCCACCTCTCTCCTGTAGGCGGACTCATCGCCGTTGGAGATGAGCCCGATGAGGGTGGTGTCGTCCGCAAACTTGATCAACTTGACAGACTGGTGGCTGGAGGTGCAGGAGTTGGTGTAAAGGGAGAAGAGTAGGGGGGAAAGTACACAGCCCTGGGGTGATCCGGTGCTGATGCTAGTATAGTCTGAGACAGTCTTTCCCAGCCGCACATGCTGCCTCCGGTCCGTCAGGAAGTCGATGATCCACCTGCAGAGGGAGTCAGGCACGTTGAGCAGGGACAGCTTGTCCCGGAGCAGAGCGGGGCGGTTGGTGTTGAATGCGGAGCTGAAGTCCACAAACAGGATCCTGGCGTAGGTTCCCGGGGAGTCCAGGTGCTGCAGGATGGAGTGGAGGGCCAGGTTGACTGCATCGTCTACAGACCTGTTGGCTCGGTAGGCAAACTGCAGCGGGTCCAGGAGAGGGGTGGTGATGGACTTGAGGTGGGACAGGACCAGGCGCTCAAAGGACTTCATGACTACAGAGGTGAGCGCTACAGGTCTGTAGTCATTAAGTCCAGTGATCCGTGGCTTCTTGGGGACAGGGATGATGGTGGAGGATTTGAGGCAGGACGGCACGTGGCATAACTTAAGGGAGGTGTTAAAAATGTCTGTGAATACAGGAGCCAGCTGTTTCGCACAGAGTCTCAGGGTGGAGGGAGACACGCCGTCTGGGCCGGGGGCCTTGCGCGGGTTCAGTCTGGAGAACTGTTTGAGCACATCCTGCTCACTGATGATAAGGGGAGGGGGGGAGGGGGGGGTGCCTTAAATGAAGTAGGGAATGTGGAGGCTGTGGAGCTGGAGGGAGGGGGGGAGTTGGACACAGATGACGAGGTGTCAAAACGGGCATAGTGTTGGGACAGTCTTTGACAAAGGGCTTTGTCATCCTGACCTTTAGGAGCCTTAGGTCGATAGTTGGTGATTTGCCTCAGTCCTCTCCACACGGAAGCCGAATCATTAGCAGTGAACTGCTGCTGGAGTCTCTCTGAGTATAGAGATTTAGCCCTCTTCAGCTCTCTGTTAAACCGGTATTTAACCTCCCTGTAGCAGTCCCTGTCTCCACTTTTCAGCGCTGCTTCCTTCTCCTTCCTGATCTGTCTGAGCTTAGCTGTGAACCAGGGTTTGTCATTAGAGTAACTCACCCTGGTGCGTGATGGAAGAATGTTCTCTTCACAAAAGTGGATATATGAGTTCACAGTGTCCGTGTACTCATCCAGATCATGCGTGGCTCCTTTAAGCATGCCCCAGTCAGATATTTCCATGCACGTTTCCAGCTTCTCCTCAGCATCACTGGTCCGTATCTTCGTAGTGCTCACAACAGGTTTAGTGAGCTTCAATCTCTGTCTGTATGTGGGAATGAGGTGAACCATCACGTGATCAGATAATCCCAGCGCAGCTCGAGGGACAGCGCGATATGCGTCTTTCACTGTGGTGTAACAGTGATCCAGTGTGTTTAATCCTCTGGTGGGGCATTTAATAAACTGTTTGTAGCGGGGGAGATCGTGGCTCAGATTGCACTGATTAAAGTCGCCAGCCACAATAATCAGCGAGTCTGGAAAACTCCGCTCTGTGTGTTGAATGTGATCCGCGAGCACGCGCTGAGCTTCGCGCGTGTCCGCGTCGGGAGGGGCGTACACAGCGATCATTATGAAAGAAGCAAACTCCCGCGGGGAATAGAAGGGCTTGCAATTGATAACAAGAAATTCCAAGGCAGGAGAACAGTGTTTGGAAATTACCGTTACATCAGAGCACCAGCTGCAGTTGATGTAGAAGCAGACACCGCCTCCTGTGGTCTTGCCGGAAAGCTCTGTGTCACGATCAGCACGGAAGAGCTGAAAGCCGTCGAGGCGCAGCGCGCTGTCCGGTATATTTTCCCGGAGCCAGGTCTCAGTAAAGCAGAGGACAGCTGAGGAGGCGAGGTCCTTAAAACGCATCAGCAGTCTCAGTTCATCTACCTTGTTAGAGAGAGAGTTGGTATTGGACAGAAATATGCCAGGCAGCGCCGTTCGCGAGCCTCTCCTGCGAAGTCGTACGAGAGCGCCCGCTCGTCTTCCTCTCTTCCGCCGTCTCACTTTCCGAGCCAAACAATAAACCAGATCGGCGGCAGGGGCTAGAAAAACTGGGAGGAGGTCTGTGGGGGTGAAAGTCCTGATATTTAGAAGTTCTTCACGGGTATAAGTGCAAGCAGACACACAATTGACAAACAAAAACAAACAAAGAGCGCAGCGAAGCACCATGTCGACCGCTGTGGGCGCCATCTTGGATCAGTCGCCAGGAACTTATAGTTATCAGTCGCCAACTTACCTCGGAAATCTTCAGCGCTCATTCCAATAATTTCCACCACATCCCCAAGGAGTGCTGTTGTGCCAAGTTCTGCTCTCTTACCAAGAATTGCATCCCATCGTCGCGGACACGCTGAAATGGGCAGGACTGGCGCGCGACCATGTGCGACAACACACATTTAAGGGAGTAACGCTGTAATACCACCAACTCTAAAATATAACCCAGCCAGGCTTGTAAATGGGCTTTAAATTATGTTTATTCTCCAGACATTTTGGTGTTTCAAAGGGAGTTAGAAATCACAGTGATCCAAGTCTACGTGATAACAGATTAAAATGACTATCGTGATTTTTTTCCAGATTCTTTGAGACTCTTGGATTCTTTAGTACATCCACATGTTTCAAGTTTGAGGGTCAGTTTATTATGAATGTGTCAAGCTGGTGCAAACTTGATTTTGAGCATAATTTATTTACATATTATTATTACATATGCATTACTTTTTGATCATTTATTTTCAGTTAATATTAACTAAAATGATGTTCTAGTGACAATTTTGATGATGACGGAAATTGTTTTTTCATGTATTGTTCATTGCTGAGTTAGCTTTCCAATAAAATGTGTTAATTCCAACTGGTGTCTGAGTGTGTATTTATTCAGCTAGGTGAACTTCTTTGTAAGGGGGATTCAGCTTGATATGTGTGTGTTGGATGAGACTTTAAATTTATTATCATATTTTTCTCATTATCAGTCACTTAGGTTTGTAAAAATTCTGGCAAATTATTATTACCTGTCAGTTTAATTTTCGTGTAAGATGACCAATAGCTTCACTTTTAATCATGAACCTACAAGATACAGTATGCATTTATTTATGTATTAATTGAACTCATGACATTTTTGACATTTTGCAGATGTAGCAGAACGGAGACTGTGTGCAGCTGTACACAGACAGGAGAACTTTTATAAAGACTTAACACACAAACATGAGATAACTGATATTTAATAACCACTATAAAGTAAAAAGGTTGGAATTATAATCAAAACTTACAATAGCTCAACCACAGTGTGATCTGTCAAAAGAAAAGTCAGCCTTCAGATCACTGCTAAAAAATAATCTGAGCCAGTATTCAGTATAGTACTTTTAGACATGTACTTTTAGAGGAAATAAAGTCAAACATGCCAAGGAAAGAACCCCGCAAAACTTACCTGAATTTGCCCTGGTGTAAAATTCTGTTGCAATCAGAATGAAATTATGATGGCTGAAGCTAATAAATGTAGTAAATTTCTTCAATCATACTCTATGCATTTTCTGGCAACTACTCCTGCTGGAAAATGCCTCCATCCCAAAGGTCACCTTCTGTTGGTCCAAACATCAAACATTTTTTGCAGGAGAGTCAGGGCAGGACTGTGGAGATGACCCACCTTTGGGGCAGATGCATTTTCCTGCATTTTTTTCCCCAGAAATTGCATATATTTTTGTCTCCACAGTGTAAAGACTGAAATGCATTTAATTTCTCCATTTATTAGCATCATTCCTCTAACTATAAGAAATATTTTATGCTTGGACCAGATTTCCATTGTAGCTAGCTTATTTCTGTGTTGGACTGATAGTGCTACATGTGTTATCTTCACAGCGTGCTGCTAAAATGTAACAAACTGTTAAAACCCTTTCACTTCTGGTTTTCCATAATTTTATTTGGTGTCAGCATTCCAAAGTGCAGGTGTAGCTTTAAATAGGCTTGTGTGTTTGATGTCCTCTTTCTCCCTTCATATCCAACACTACCCTTTGTCAATGTCATGTGTCTTTGTTATGCACTTTCCTTCAGAATTTCAGATATTAATACAAAAATAAATCCATATCAATTCTTCTGTCACACCCACATTTCTTTCTACATTAATTCAAGTGGTTAGGCCACACTAAAGATGTAGTATTATAGCTATAAAGTCTCCTAGGGGCCCAAAGACCAAGACCATGCCTGCCTATATTTGCCATAAAATGTGATTAAAATCATTTCCATATTGCTAGAGACCAAAGCCTTCAGAGATTTTGTCTAAAGGTTTTGTATTGTAGCCTGCTGGCAACCATTTGCTTTGCAACTGACTTGACCTCCTATTATTATTGTAATGCCTAAAAGACAGCAGTCATGCACTTCTTATTGTCATGAGCTCTCCGTGCGCCTCTCCAACGGCGCACAGCGAGGGGGAAAAAGGACGTGGATTTAAGTGCAGAGTTACATCAAACACACATTTATTAACACAAAACTAACATACAGACACAGAACAGCTTGGATCCTTGTTAGTGTCCTCAAGGTAGCCCTACACACTCACTGGAGGAAAACAGCGGCGGAACAGCGCACAGGCAGTTGCTCACAGTGGGGGGCAGACCAAGTTGTCACAGCTAAATCCAAGACACACAGACAGTCCTTACTGACGTGACGGTTGACGGCGGAGAACGACCGTCCAACGCGTACAATAATCCAGCGGTGTCTGTCTAGCAAAGAGCTCCTTTAATACAGACGCCACTGGCGTGACAAATAGGAAACACCTGGGTGAGGCACAGACAGATAATTACCGGGGACTGGAAACAGCTGATGCGCCGGAAGGAGAGCGAGGGGGCGTGGCTAGGCCGGCAGCCTGTCAGCAGCATGAGAGAAAGGTGATGACAGATGCTGACTAGCAGCTGCTGGTCAGGCAGTGGCTAGAGGCATGGCATAAGTACAAGAATACATCAAAACACACATAACCAGCAAAGCCAACCCTGCAAAGAGATAGAGGCTGAGCCGGGGAAAGCCAAGCCGGCTCGGCACATGACACTTACTGTATTCCATTTAGCCATATTTATTTTTGCAGAAATAAAATACAAAAAGTAAAAAATAGTCAATGTACATAATTAATTTATTAAAAAAAGATTAATTTATAATAAATATATAATTTATTACAAATAAAAAATGCCTTTCTAGATGTTTAATGACTTTCTTCTGATGACAAAATAGGATAATTTAAGTATAGCCTATTTATAAACTGACTTTCCCTTAATTGAAATGTTACATCATTTGACAGGATTAATTTACAGTTGCCAGAAATGGTACCCACTGCTGCCTTCACAGTGGGAAGACTGAAATGCATGAAATTTGCTCCAATTAGCAGTATTCTTGCCCTGACTCTCCTGCGAAAAATGTTTTTCGTTTGGACCAGCAGAAGGTGACCTTTGGGATGAAGGCATTTTCCGGCAGGAGTAGTTGCCAGGAAATGCACAGAGTATGATTGAAGAAATTTACTACATTTATTTCCCTCATGGATCGTCACCTTATCGTGGTGGGGGGTTTGCATGCCCTAGTGATCCCAGGAGCTATGTTGTCCATGGCAATTTGCCTCTGCTAGGGTCACCCAAGACAAACTGGTCCTGGGTGAAGGGCCAGACTAAAAAAGATCCAACAGACTCTCATGATAAATATTAGAACAAGGATTCAGTGTACCCCGTCCGGTATGGGGTTTCCGGGGCCCTACCCTGGAGTTGGAGGTACTGATTCTCAACCCAGCCGCTTCACACTCAGCGGCAAACTGTCCCAGTAAGAACTGTAGGTCGTTGTTGGATGAAGCCAGCAAGACAACATCATCTGCAAACAACAGAGATGAGATCCTGTGGTCACCAACCATGACACCCTCCATTCCCTGGCTGCGCCAAGAAATCCTGTCCATAAAAATTATAAACAGGATCGGTGACAAAGGACAGCCCTGGCAGAGTTCAACTCTCACTGGGTATGAGTCCAATTGAGTGTTGGCAATACAAACCAAACTCTCACAACGGTTGTACAGCGACCAAATAGCTCGTAACAACAAGTCCAATACCCCATACTCCCGAAGCACCCCCCACAAAAAAACATGAGGGATGCAGTCAAATGCCTTCTCCAAGTCCACAAAACACATGTAAACTGGTTGGGCAAACTCCCACGAACCCTCGAGGATTCTCAAGAGGGTAAAGAGCTTGTCCGATGTGCCACGGCCAGGACAAAAACCACATTGCTCCTCCTGAATCCGAGGTTCGACCAAAAACCAGACTCTCCTCTCCAGTACCTTGGCATAGACCAGGGGTGTCCAATCATGTGCCATGGAGGGCCAAGACCCTGCAGGCTTTACCTCCAACCAATGTCTTCAACAGCAAATTTCGCTGAACTTCTTCCCACTGATTGCTGATCAGTGAAAACACCTGCTGAAGAGACTGAGTAGAAGAGAAAACCTGCAGGGTCTTGGCCTTCCATGGCACATGATTGGACACCCCTGGCACAGACCTTCCCAGGGAGGCTGAGGAGTGTGATCCCTCTAAAGTTAGTACACCCTCCGGTCCCCTTTTTTGAAGAGATGAACCATTACCCCGGTTTGCCATGCCAAAGGCACTGCCCCCGACCTCCACGCAATGTTGCAGAGGCGTGTCAACCATGACAGCCCTACAACATCCAGGGCCTTGAGGTTCTCAGGGCAAATCTCGTCTACCCCCGGGGCCAGGCCACCAAAGAGATTTTTAACCACCTTGGCGACCTCAGCCCTTGTAATAGGCGAGTCGTCCTCCTCGTCCACAAGCCCTGCTTCTTCTATGGAAGGTGCATCAGTGGGATTGAGGAGATCCTCGAAGTATTCCTTCCACCGCTCGACGATATCCCCAGTCAAAGTCAACAGCACCCCATCCGCACCATACACAGTGTGGACAGGGAGATGCTTCCCCCTCCTGAGCCGCCGGACAATTTGCCAGAATCTCTTCGAGGCTGACCGAAAGTCTTGTTCCATGGCCTTACCAAACTCCTCCCATACCCGAGTTTGTGCTTCAGCAACCACCGGGTTGCTTGGCCTGCTGGTACGCCTCAGCTGCTTCGGGAGTCCCACAAACCAACCAAGCCTGATAGGACTCCTTCTTCAGCTTAATGGCCCCCCTCACCACTGGTGTCCACCATTTGGTTCGGGGGTTGCCACAATAATATCCCCCGACGACCTTGCAGCCACAGCTCTGGGCCACTGCTTCAACAAGGGAGGTGGAGAACATGGCCCATTCAGACTCCATGTCTCCAGACTCCCTCGGAATGTGGTTGAAGGTTTTTCGGAGGTGGGAGTTGAAGACCTCTCGGACAGGGGCCTCAGCTAGATGTTCCCAGCACACCCTCACTATATGTTTGGGTCTACCAGGTCTGAATGGCATCCTCCCCTGCCATCGGATCCAACTCACCACCAGGTGGTGATCAGTTGACAGCTCTGCACCTCTCTTTACCCGAGTGTCCAAGGCATACGGTCGCAGGTCTGATGATGTGATAACAAAATCGATCATCGACCTGCCACCTAGGGTTTCTTGGTGCCAGGTGCACATATGGACACCCTTATGCTTGAACATGGTGTTCATCATGGACAAACTGTGGTTCACACAGAAGTCCAATAACTGAACACCACTCTGGTTCAGATCAGGCAGGCCGTTCCTCCCAATCACCCCCCTCCAGGTTTCACTGTCGTTGCCCACGTGCACAGTGAAGTCCCCCAGTAGGACAATGGAGTCTCCAAGAGGAGCACTCTCCAGCACCCCAGTCAGAGACTCCAAAAAGGGTGGATACTCTGAACCATCATTTGGTGCATTGGCACAAATGATGGTCAGGACCCGTTTCCCAACCCGAAGGTGCAGGGAAACAACCCTTTCATCCACCGAGGAAAACGCCAATATAGAGGCAGCAAGGTGGGGTGATACAAGAATACCCACCCCTGCTCGTCGCCTCTCACTCGGGGCAACTCCAGAGTAGGCCAAGCTCCAGCCCCTCTCCAGGAGACTTTTTCCGGAACCGGAGCTGTGTGTTGAGGTGAGGCCGACTACATCTAGCCAGTGTCTCTCAACCTCATGCACCAACGTAGGCTCCTTCCCCACCAATTGGGTGACATTCCACATCCCAAAAGCCAGTTTAGGAAGCCTTGGATCAGATCGCCGAGGTCTCCTGCTTTAACCGCCACCTGATCCATATAGCACCGGACCCCCATGATCCCTACTGCAGATGGTGAGCCGACTGGAGGGCGGACCCATGTAACTCCTTTGGACTGAGCCTGGCTGGGTCCCATGGGCAGAAACCCAGCCACCAGACACTAGCCATCGAGCCCCTCCCCCAGGGCTGGCTCCAGGGTGGAGCCCTGGTAACCCCATACCGGGCGGGGTACACTGAATCCTTGTTCTAATATTTATCATGAGAGTCTGTTGGATCGTTCTTAGTCTGGCCCTTCACCCAGGACCAGTTTGTCTAGGGTGACCCTAGCAGAGGCAAATTGCCACGGACAACATAGCTCCTGGGACCACTAGGGCATGCAAACCGCCCACCACGATAAGGTGACGATTCATGAGGGAAATAAATGTAGTAAATTTCTTCAATCATACTCTGTGCATTTCCTGGCAACTACTCCTGCCAGAAAATGTCTCCATCCCAAAGGTCACCTTCTGCTGGTCCAAACATAAAACATTTTTCACAGGAGAGTCAGGGCAAGAATACTGCTAACTGCAGCAAATTTCATGCATTTCAGTCCTTCCACTGTGAAGACAGCAGTGGGTACCAATTCTGGCAACTGCAAATTAATCCTGCTGGAAAATGTCATGACTCGCCGCTCATTAGCGGCGCCAGCTGCGCGCACACCTGTACCTCGTCAGCGGCGTGGGATTTAAGCCACTCTGCCCTGGGCTTCGGCCTGAAGCCGTCTGATCTCGTCGGCCTGCTTGCTGCAAGGAACCCCCTTCTACCAGCAAGATCATTCACGCAAGAATCTCTTACCTCCCTCTCCAGTCATCTCCCCTGTGCACAGGTGGATTTCCCGGCGGCGGACTTCTCCTCTGCTTCGCCGTCTCCTCGCTGCTGTCACAGGCGCTCCAGGTCGCTGTCCCCCGGGCTACGCCCTTGTCAACGCCAGCCACCTGACTAACCAAGTAAGCCAGCATATCCCATTATCCCTCTGTATTGGTTTGGTGCCCGTTACCCTTCTCCCTGTGCTCTCTCCCGTAGGGTTGCCCGGCTGCACGGCTTCCTGCCCCCATGCCTGAAGCTGACGTCCACCACCAATACATTCACATCTCACAGACACGCAGTCACACACCCTTGTTGTTGAATAAAGCTGTTGAATCTACCCTGAGCCTGCGTGTGTGTCTCCTGAGCCGTGCGTTATGTCAGAAAATGCCTCTATCCCAGAGGTCACCTTCTCTTGGTCCAAACATAAAACATTTTTCGCAGGAGACTCAGGGGAGGACTGTGGAGATGACTGACCTTTGGGGCAGATACATTTTCTGGAAGTTTTTTGCCAGGCATTGCATATATGGCTGTCTCCACAGTGTAAAGACTGAAATGCATTTAGTTTCTCCATTTATTAGTATCATTCCTCTAACTCTAAGAAATATTTTATGCTCGGACAAGATTTGCATTGTCGCTAGCTTTTTTCTGTGTTGGGCTGATAGTGCTACATGTTGTAGAATCCTATAGTATATATACTGTATATTATATTATTATGGCGGTGCCCTAGGCTAGGGAGGGGTGACACCCTGCCTCTGGGGGGTGGCATCACCTGTGGTATATAAGCCATTAGCGGGAGATATACTGTCTCTTCGCTGTGCCTCCTACACTCGCACATAACAACTCCTGTGTGTATAGGTCATGTTATAATAAAACTTATAAAATGTCATCTCACCTCCTCTTTATTCGGACACATGTGTTATCTTCACAGTGTGCTGCTAAAATGTAACAAACTGTTAAAACCATTTCTCTTCTGGTTTTCCAAAATTGTTATGGTGTCAGTATTCCAATGTGCAGGTGTAGCTTTAAATCGGCTTGTGTATTTTATTTTCTCTTTCTCCCTTCATATCCAACACTACCCTCTGTCAATGTCATGCATCTTTGTTATGCACTTTCCTTCAGAATTTCACCAGTTGGGATGGTGATTTAACATCTATTTAGAAACAACAGCTTAATCAACTAGTAAGTGATCATTATTCAAAGTGTTGTTATGACCCGAGCGCCGGTTCTGATCGCGCTCGGGCTAAGTTATTTCTCGCTGCCAGCCTTGACAGCTGCGGGCTGTATTCTGGCCTCACCGGGCTCTTATTGTGAAAGTGCTCGGTGGGGCTTCCGCCTGTCAACGGCCGGTCAGCTGATTGTCATTACCGTCGTTAGTGCTTCGCACTTTTAAGCCCGGCACTGACGACGGTAAGACGCAGGAGTATTGGTCTACATTCTGTCAACGTCTCGTCTCGTTTTGTTTGTCAAGTCTGGGTCTACGCCTCGTCATGTTTGAGAGTGCCGTGAGACCTTCATGTCAGGTTCGTCATCATAGTTTTGTCACAGTTAGCTCGTGGCGGCTGGGTTAGCCCTACGAGCCCAAGTCTCAGTTATGTGTGTGTTTGCCCTATAGGGGTTCATAGTTGTGTTTTGTCACGTCTGAAAATAAATAACATCTTAGCCAAACTCTCTGGTGAACTCTGTGGCGTCTCTTGGTGATCCGCGAGGATCACCACATGACAGTATACTCCTGCCAGGTCGCCTAAACGGAGGCGCCGCACCGAGATGCCGTTTCACCGTGAGTTTGTGCCATTTTGGACTGTTTGTTCTTCCTTGTCTGGATGCCTGCTGCTGGGAGAATGCCATCATCCAGGGGTCGCGGTCGGCACCTGGACAGAAGGCTAGCGGAGGTCCTGGAGTACGTGGACTGCACGTTATTCTCCGCTACGCTGTGGGACGCTCCCAGCAACGTGTGCAGGTATTTGGACTACGCTGAGGAGCTTTTGGACAACCTTCCCCTCGATAGTTACGACCACCTGGAGGTGTTAACGAGGTGGGAGGAACTCGCCATTCAGCGCGAGTTACTTCGTGGGCTGGAAGAGAAGAGCAGGAAGCAGGGGAGGAGGAATCCCCGCTCCCCACGTTGGTGTCCCGTCCCGGAGCAGGTCCAGGAGTACACGCCATCTGGGGGCCGACGAGGACGTCGGCGTAACGGCGCGGGCAACCCTCAGCGGAATCCCTGGCTGGACTCGCTGCCGGCGTATCCCGTCAGCGAATCTCCGAGAGCGGCCCCACCTCGTCTTCCCAGGGGGCCCTCTGTCGCCATCCAGCGGGGAGAAGGAGGGACGACGTCCCCCACAGCAAGAACCATCTCTGCCCCGGTAGGAAGGCAAGTGCACGATAATTTCTCACATCATGATATTATTCTGCCTTGTCTGACTCCTGGGGATGGAGTTCAGGGTTCGCAGCCCCCCGAGCTCCCTCCACCTGCTGTGGATGAAATTATTAAACCTACTGCCTCTGTGTTCTCCCTCGTCGAGCGATCCACGACGCCAGGCCAGCGTCGCCGGACGAAGAGGGCCCCTGCAGTGCTGAATAGCCTGCATCCGGCCCTGCAGTCACGTCTTGGACGGAGGAGAGGAGCGGACTGCGGCCCAGAGCCTGAGCCGACGAAGAAGCGTCCCCGGGTCTCCTCGCCGGAGCGGTCCGAGCCAGTGGGTCAAGGGTTCCCTGCCTCCTCGCCATACGGGTCGTCAGCGTGGACAACAGCGTGGAAGGAACCTGAGGCTGCAGATGACTTCGTGCCAGCTGCGGAGCCCGACGCAGCTGAGTCCGAGCCAGCTGACGAGAGTCGCCCTGAACCCGGATCGTCTGAGTCCTGGGTGGCAACGGAACCCGAGTGCAGGCAAGTGCTCCCTCTTATGTCTCTGTCCTTTTTTGTTGAGCATTTTTGCCTGCCTCTCGGGGAGACGAGTGAGGAGCAGCCGTCTGCTGCGCCCGAGCTCGTCTCACTGGGTTCCGTTGCTACCGGTGATGCTGATCCCGGTTTTCCTGTCCCGGAGCTTTGTTTTAGTGTCGCCGGCGGGGAACGGGTCGGTGTCACCGAGGTGGAGGTCCCAGGTTCGGGGGTGGAGTTCGTCAGCGGAGCTGCTCCGGAGGCCCAATCGGGTCCCACCGCAGGGGCGGTTTCGGCCCAATCGGGGTCTGACGTGGGTTCGTCGGAGGCCCAATCGGGGTCCACCGCGGGTGCGGATCTGACCCAATCAGGGTCCAACGTGGGTGCACCGGAGGGTCAATCGGGGTCCACCGCGGGTGCGGTTCTGGCCCAATCGGGGCCCAACGTGGGTGCAGCTGGGATCCAATCTGGGTCCAGCGGTGATGCAGCGCGAGCGTGGTCCATTGGCGGAGGAGGAGCTGCAGACCCTTCTTCGCGGAGCGGATTCTTCGCTCATCCTGCTCATCGACCCCCTTTGAGTCACCGCCCCTATTCATCATCGCCGGGGGCCATGGGGGTCCCTGTTCGCTCGCCCCGGTTCTCCCGAGTTTTGTTCTCGTCAGGGAGGCCGCTGCGGGTTGTTGATGCCCTGGACTGGTGGCTGAGGGACACGGGTCGGCCGCCGGAGGGACTGTTTCGCCGGTTCGGCGCCTCGGTTCGGCCACCCGACCTGTTATGTGTGCCATGGGGCTACCTAGTTCGACCACCGGAGAAGCGGACGTGCGGGACTTTGGACTCTGGTGAGCCGCCTGGTCCGCCTCTTTTGACCATCGGTCGACATAAACTGTCGGGGGGTGGTAGTGGTCCCTGGGTTTGTCTTAGTATTTGTGTTTTTTTTCTTTGTCCTGGTTATTTTGTATCTAGTGCTCATGCCTTGCAGTAGCCTTGCTGGCTTATGTATAGTCTGGGTAGAGCGTGTGGTGCTTTGGTTTTTTTTTGTTTCGTGTATAGTTTGATATGAGCGAGTAGTGCTCTGTTTTTTTTGGTTTCATGTAGTCTGGTATGAGCGTGTAATGCTCTGTTTCTGTTTTGTATAGTTTGATATGAGCAAGTAGTGCTCTGTTTTGTTTTTTTTTTGCTTCATGTAGTCTGGTATGAGCGTGTAATGCTCTGTTTCTGTTTTGTATAGTCTGGTATGAGCGAGTAATGCTCTGTTTTTTGTTTTTTCATGTATAGTCTGGTATGAGCGAGTATGCTCTATTCTTGTATTTAATTTTTTTCTGAACCTGTAGTTCTGGTTTTTGTTTTCCCTTGTACATTTTTTCTTGTTAGTCTTGTCATTGTCTTGTATGGTTTTTTTTGTCTTGTTCATGGGTTGGTTTCTCTCCCTCCGCACCTGTCCCCCAACCTCCCGGGGGGGTGGGGGGGGCAGGGTGGTTCCTTGGGGCGTTCGGAGTCTACCCGTGGAGGGAGGGTACTGTTATGACCCGAGCGCCGGTTCTGATCGCGCTCGGGCTAAGTTATTTCTCGCTGCCGGCCTTGACAGCTGCGGGCTGTATTCTGGCCTCACCGGGCTCTTATTGTGAAAGTGCTTGGTGGGGCTTCCGCCTGTCAATGGCCGGTCGGCTGATTGTCATTACCGTCGTTAGTGCTTCGCACTTTAAGCCCGGCACTGACGACGGTAAGACGCAGGAGTATTGGTCTACATTCTGTCAACGTCTCGTCTCGTTTTGTTTGTCAAGTCTGGGTCTACGCCTCGTCATGTTTGAGAGTGCCGTGAGACCTTCATGTCAGGTTCGTCATCATAGTTTTGTCCCAGTTAGCTCGCGGCGGCTGGGTTAGCCCTACGAGCCCAAGTCTCAGTTATGTGTGTGTTTGCCCTATAGGGGTTCATAGTTGTGTTTTGTCACGTCTGAAAATAAATAACATCTTAGCCAAACTCTCTGGTGAACTCTGTGGCGTCTCTTGGTGATCCGCGAGGATCACCACATGACAAGTGTGTTTGTAATGTGAACAGAGTTTTTTAATTTGTACACCAAGATCAAACATACTGAACAGAATATAAATCAATATAACCAAAGAAACACTGATACAATATATGAAGGTCTACTAGATAGTCTTTTCATTTTGAAAAAATTAAGTCTTCTAGTGATATACACACACACACACACACACACACACACACACACACACACACACACACACACAAAAAAAATACTTTTAACAATTTGTAAAGGCCCAAAACGATAATTTACATCTTAACATTCTGATTACAAGCCTGTGGCCGCTAAGAATTTCACAACCAACATTAGGATGTTACGCATCTCTACCAACCAGTAGGGGCAAGAGCAATGCCTACTAGCCAGAAGATCAGAATGTTGTTGCTATGAACCCCTCCTGGAGGCACGGACGATGGACTCAAAAAGCAGGCAGAACTCAGGTGCAACATGATTTTTTAAGAGAAAATGAAAGAACAAACAAATAACAGCACGAGGGCTAGAGAAATAAATCTAACACTAACTGCAAACGTATAGAAAACTCATGGGATTCAGGGGCTCCGGCAGGGAAAAGCACAAAACACTAATGATGCCACAACTGACACAGACAGCACACAGAATAAATAGACAGGGGGACTAATCATCACAACACAGAACAGATGGGTACAGTCAAGGGCAGCAGGGACAAGTGGGGAGCAAAGGATGGGCGGGGCTGTACACACTGACACCAACAGGGAATGCACATGAAACGTGACAAAGAGACATATAGAGCAAAATGCAGGACTAACACAGAAAGGGCAGTGGCTAAAAATATGGGAAACAAGAGGCTGGAACAATAGGTAAACAGATATGTACACTGATCCAGGACCAGACAATCGATGAACACAGAAGACAAAGACAGGGGACTAAGGGAAACACAGAGGGCAATAAATGCACAAAATAATCATAAAAGAAGACAGAAAACAACAAATAAACATAAAGTATGGGCTTGAACCAAAGTTCAAGCTCAAACTATGACAGTTGTCTGTCACCTTTAGACTATTTACAGAAGGGGCAAAGGTAAGCTGCATCCAGTGAAGGTTTCTGCACACATGTATGGTGGTGCCACCTACAGCAGTTGTCACAGGCAATCTGAAAATGTGAAAATACATAGAACTCGTAAATTATAGATGTTTCATTGAATTTATCATAATGAATTTCTCATGTTACTGTGACTGTTCTTTCCACAATACACGTATATTTCTATGTTGAACACCTGATGAAGCTAATGTCAGACTTAGTCGTGGAAATAATATTTCATGATGACTACTGTAACTGTGTAAGCTGCAAAGTCTGTTACAAATTCCTGATAGAGCATTACCCATTGAAGGTCATCTGTGTCCTGAAATCCACAGTAATGACAGATCCTCAAGTTTTTCTATTAAAAGAAAAGAGAAAACATAAAAAAATAATATTGTCAGATATTTATGCTTGCAGTACCTGTCATACAACACTATGCAGTTCTACAAGAAAGTAATAAAAATAAAGATACGTTAAAAGTCAACAAACCGGTTTCTTTGAAAAGAGTGGTGGCAATATCCACTCTCATGGCATTAACAGCTTTACAGTCACTTGCAAATGTGAGGTCCTTTCCTTGTAGTATGCCTTCAGCAAACTGATTGGAGAAATAAGAAATTAATTAGTGTTTAATTATTTAACATAAAGACCTATTCAAAAAATTGAAACTGTTCAACATTTATGCACATCACAGAACCGGTGCATCTCAGTGAATTCAAATATCAAAAAGTTAATGTATTGCAGTAATTCATTTCAAAACGTGAAACTCAGGTTCATTACACACAGAGTGATACACTTCAAGTGTTTACTTCTTTTCATCTTGATGATTATGGCTTACAGCCAATGACAATCCAAAATTCACTTTCTCAAAAACTTGATTACTTAACAGCACATAAAAAATAGGATTTTTAATACATATGTTTGTCTACTGAAAAGTATGTCCATATCCTTTTGTATGAATTACTGCATCAGTGCGGTGTGACATGAAAGCAATCAGCTTGTGGTACTGCTGAGGTGTTATGGGAGCCCGGGTTGCTTTGATAGTGACCTTCACCTTGTCTGCAAGTTGGGTCTGCATTCTCATCATCCTCTTGACAATACCCCATAGAGAATCTATGGGTTTTTAGGTCAGGCAAGTTTCTGGCCAATCAAGCAGTGATACTACCAGTGATACCTGGTTTGGGTACTTTTGTCAGTGTGGGCAGGTGCCAAGTCCTGTTGAAAAATGAAATCTTCTCCATAAAGCTTGTTAGCAGAGGGAAGCATGAAGTACTCTACAATTTCCTGGTATTAGACTGCTCTGACTTTGGACTTGTTAAAACACTTACCAACACCCACAGATGACATGGCTCCCCAAATGATCACTGACTGAAATCTTCACACTGGACCTCAAGCAAGTTTGATTCTGTACCTTTTCACTCTTTCTTCAGAGTCCGGGACCTTGATTTCCAAATAACAAGACCTGGCGCCTGAGCTATGTCATCTGCTGGTGTTGGTCGACTGTGTTTTAACAAGACCACAGTCAGTGCAGCCAAGAAACCACAGAACCAACAAAATTTTTAGCACTCCATGTTTACTTCTGCTGACATGCTTTATGGAGATGCTGATTCTGTTTTCCATCAGGATTTGGCACCAGCCCACACTGACAAAAGCACCTAAACCTTGTTTAATGACTATGGTATCACCGTGCTTGATGTGCTTGATTGAACAGCAAATTGGCCTTACCTAAACCCCATAGAGAATCTATAGGGTATTGTCTAGAGGAAGACGAGACAGCAGACTCAGTAATGCAGACAAGTTCAAGGCTGCTATCAAAGCAGCATGGGCTTCCATAACACCTCGGCAGTATCACAGGCTGATTTCCTCTATGCTATACCGCATACATGCAGTAATTCATGCAAAAAGGAATGCCAACCAAGTATGTACATACTTTTCAGTAGGCCAACATTAATTTTAAAAATCAATTTTTTTTTTAAATTAATATTACGCAATATATTTTTTTGAGAAACTGTATTTGGGTTTTTCTTTAGCTATAAGCCATAATCATCAAACTCAAAGGAAATAAAGATAAGATAAGATAAGCCTTTATTAGTCCCACAATGGGGAAATTCCAGGATTGCAACAGCACAGGGATAGCAACACTCAGAGCAACAATCAGAAGGCAAGAAAAAAAAAAAAAAAAAACAAGAGCAGCGAGTATACATATGTACATATAAACATAAATATATAGACAGTGCGGAGCATTGTAGCTAGATGGAATAAATATATGAATATATAAACACACACAGTGCGGAGCATTGTAGCTAAATGGAATAATTATGTGAATATATAAACACACATACAGTGTGGAGTGTTGAAGCTAGATGGAATAAATATATGAATATATAAACACACACAGTGCAGAGCATTGTAGCTAGATGGAATAAATATATGAATATATAAACACACACAGTGTGGAGCATTGTAGCTAGATGGAATAATTATGTGAATAGTGTGGAGTGTTGAAGCTAGATGGAATAAATATATGAATATATAAACACACACAGTGCGGAGCATTGTAGCTAGATGGAATAAATATGTAAATATATAAACACACAGTGCGGAGCATTGTAGCTATATGGAATAAATATGTAAATATATAAACACACAGTGTGGAGCATTGTCGCTAGATGGAATAAATATATAAATATATAAACACACACAATGCGGAGCATTGTAGCTAGATGGAATGAAACAGCATAACCGTCTACTTAGTTATCCTACATGGTACGATTATGTACCCATACATATTGTCACCCTCCGTAGCTACCGGTCTTTTCCTAGTTGTATACCGGAGGGGACCATTGTGTAAGTCTATTGCGTCTTTTGCATTTAATACTATTAGGTCGTCACATCTTTTTGCTATCTCTGCAAGCAGACCTGCTTAGGTTGTACAGTCTGACGGCCGTAGGTAGGAAGGACCTGCGAAACCTCTTGGTTGTGAACCTAGGATGATGTAGTCTGCTGCTAAATGAGCTCCTCAGTGCATTCAGTGTGTCCTGCATAGGGTGGAACTCGGACTCCAGCAGAGATGACAGTTTTGCCACCATCCTTCTCTCTCCTATCTCCTCCACTGGGTCAGGGCGCTGCCCCAGGACAGAGCTAGCTTCCTTGATCAGTTTGTTCAGTCTCTTCCTATCGGCTGCTGTAATGCCACTGCCCCAGCAGACCACTCCAAAAGTGATGGCTGATGCCACCACCGTATCGTAGAATGTCTTCAGCAGTGCCCCTTGTACACCAAAAGACCTGAGTTTCCTCAGTAGGAACAGCCTGCGCTGTCCCTTCTTGTAGAGTGCCTTAGTATTGTGTGACCAGTCTAGTTTATTGTTCATATGAACACCCAGGTACTTGTAGGATGTCACCATCTCGATGTCTGTTCCCTGTATATTTACTGGTACTGTGAGGGGTTGTCCTTGCCTGCGGCAGTCCACCACCAGCTCCTTAGTTTTCCTCGCGTTGATCTGGAGGCAGTTCCGATGGCACCAGTCCACAAAGACCTGGATAAGCCCTCTGTACTCAGTTTCATCTCCGTTGGAGATGAGGCCAACGATCGCAGAGTCGTCAGAGAACTTCTGTAGATGGCAGTGTGTTGTGTTGTGTGAGAAGTCCGCAGTATAAAGGGTGAACAGGAAGGGAGCCAAAACCATTCCCTGGGGGGCCCCAGTGCTACCGATGATCGTGTCGGACACACAGTCCCGGGTTCTCACAAACTGTGGCTGGTTTGTGAGGTAGTCCAGGATCCATGATGACAGGTGCTGGTCCACCCCTGCGCACAGCAGCTTGTCCTTCAGGATCATCGGTTGGATGGTGTTGAAAGCACTGGAGAAGTCAAAGAACATGATCCTCATCGCATTCCCGGGCTTCTCCAGGTGGGACAGAGAACGGTGAAGGAGGAAGATGACCGCATCCTCCACCCCAATGCCATGCTGGTAGGCGAACTGGAGTGGATCCATTGCTGGTCCCACCAGGGGGCGGAGGTGAGCAAGGAGCAATCTCTCCAGGGTCTTCATCATGTGATACGTCAGGGCCACTGGTCTGTAGCTGTTCAGATCTTTGGGGTGGGAAGTCTTTGGTACAGGTACCACACAAGATGTTTTCCACAACTGTGGTACCCTCCCCAGCTTCAGGCTCAGGTTGAAGATGTACTCTGCACTGTACTGGTCTGCACAGGACTTGAGGAGCTTTGCACTGATGCCGTCCGGTCCCGACGCTTTCCTCGCTTTGATCTTCCTCAGCTCCGTCCTCACCTGGGTCTTAGTGAGGGTCAGGTTGGGGGGCTGTGTGTTGGGAGTGGGGGGGTGTTGGTGGAGTGGGGAGTGGGCAGCAGGACTTGATGTCTTCAGAGGTAGCAGTGGTTGTTGTGCAGTCGGGGGGGGAGGGCGGTTGGTCAAACCTATTGAAAAACAGATTCAGATTGTTTGCCCACTCCCTGCCCCCCGTGGCCTGGGGGGAGGTATTCTGGAGCCCAGAGATGGTTTTAAGGTTTCTCCAGACCCCACCGATGTTGCTCTGTTGCAGCTTGTCCTCCATCTTCTTCCTGAAGCTGTCCTTGCCTTCTCTGATCTTCCTCCTCAGCTCCCTCTGTACGGACTTCAGCATCTCCCTGTTCCCCGACCTGAAGATCCTCTTCTTCTCCCTCAGAAGTGTTTTTATCTCAGGGTTGATCCAGGGTTTGTTGTTTGAGCAACACCGTATGGTCTTGGTGGGTACGGTGTTGTCCACACAGAAGCTGATGTAGTCCGTGATGGTGTGAGTGAGGCCATCGATGTCCTCACCATGTGGATCGCAGAGCTGCTCCCAGGCAATGGTTTCAAAGCAGTCCTTTAGAGCGTCCATTGCCTCCTCAGACCATAACTTCACTGTGCGCATGACCGGAGGTTGTCTGTGCACTAGGGGTTTGTACACCGGCCAGAGATGAACCAAGTTGTGATCCGATCTCCCGAGTGGGGGGAGTGGTGATGAGGTGTACGCCTCCTTAGTGTTTGCGTAGAATAAGTCCAGTGTTTTATTGTCTCTAGTGTGGCATGTGACATACTGGGTGAATGTGGGTAGAATGGGAAACAGTGAAACATGGTTGAAATCGCCTGAGATGAGGAGAAGAGCATCTGGGTGTTCTGTCTGCAGCCTGCCAGTTACTGAGTGGATGACGTCACGCGCTGTCCCAGCGTTCGCCGTCGGATTTGCATAAATAACAATGCAGATCACGTGTGAGTATTCCCTCGGGAGATAGGTAGGCCGCATGCTAACAGCTAGCAACTCAATGTCTTTGTTGCAGTGTTGTTGTTTAACAGTGATATGTCCCGGTCTGCACCAGTTGTTATTAACATAGATCATCACTCCACCGCCCCTTGCTTTGCCACTGTCTGGTGTTCGGTCTGCCCGTATCGCGTGGAAACCCTTCAGTTCAATGCTAGCATCTGCTGCTAGTTCAGTTAGCCACGTCTCCATAAACAATAGAAGGCAGCACTCCCGGTATATGCTATCGTAGCGGGAGATAGCCGCTAGCTCATCTTACTTTCCCAATATAGAGCGTACATTCCCCATAACAACAGATGGGAGGGTGGGTCTGTACCTTATATTCCTTGGCCGCCATCTTACACCCGCACGACACCCACGTCGTTTTCGCCTTATTTCTCCCGGTATGTCGAGTTTTTTCGTTAGCACCGAGTGGCGGTTGAGTGCTAGCAGCTGTTCCCTGCTGTACCGTCTCCTGCTGTAAACAGTGGCTCCGTCCGCCGGCTCAGGAAACATTTGGGGCGATCTGTGTGTTCGAAACACATGAAACACATGAAATATATCACTCTGTGTGTAATGAATATATGACTTTCACTTTAATTGAATTACTGAAATTATCTTCTCAACAATATTGTAATTTTTGAGATGCACCTGTATATAAACATTGGAAACTATAATTTCAAAATCATAATCCTTTATATAATCCTCTGGAATTTACCCATTCTGGGACTAATAAAGGCTTATCTTATATATTAACATACTGACAGGTGTCATATTAAAAGGAAAACACAACATAAACTGTCCAAGTCAGGTGCTGAGTAAAGTGTTACCAACAGAAAAGCCCTGCTCAGTACTCACTGGCATTCATTTTACAAGTCTTTTAAATATCACAAGAGGGACAATGACATCTAGCGTGTTGGCCAAAATTTCTGTGTTAAAATAGTTTGGGAATTGTAGAACAAAGGCTATAGCAAATGAGTCACATTTTCATACACATCTGATCATCCAGTGACACTCCAGGGGTTCAGTGAATGACCAAATTGTACTGGCCCCCATCCCTTCTGCACTTATCAAATCCTGCCTCCCATCTCTCTCCCCACTTATCTCCAGCATCATCAACGACTCTATCAGCTCTGAATCAGTCCCTCGCCCCCTGAAACTCGCCGCCATTATCACAATCCTCAAAAAACGTGGACTAAACCCCAACATCGTGAAAAACTTCCATCCTATCTCCAACCTGCCCTTTCTGTCTAAAATCCTGGAATGTGTTGTTGCCACCCACCTCAAAAACCCACATCACCTCCAATGACCTCTTTGAGACATTCCAATCTGGATTCCGTTCATAATATACTGTAGCATTGAAACAGCCATACTCAACATGACAAATGATGTCATGTTGTCTCTTCTCAGCCAACTCGGGACTCTTGAACATTCTCATCATGCTCGATACAGTCAACCACTCCATTCTCCTCTTCCATCTGGAAACCAGCCTCAACATCACTGCTACAGCTCTCTCCTGGTTCCACTCATATCTCACCAACAGACAGCAATTCATACGTGTCAACAACTGCACCTCCCTCACAGCCCCCCTGTCCCATGGTGTTCCCCAGGGTTCTGTGCTTAGTCCTCTTCTCTTTATCCTTTATATACTCTCGCTTGGTAACATCATCCGCCAGTATGGCCTTAACTTCTATTGTTATGCCAACAACATTCAGATCTACATTGCCACCAAGTTTTGTTACCCTAACTTTATTCATTGTATAGTAATAAGGCATAGGGAATGTTAACCTTGACCTTTTGACCCCAAATCTCATAGTCAGAGGTCAGGATCCCAAGGTGAACCTATGGACCAGGTTTGGTGACTCTAGCTTTACTTATTTTATAGTAATAGTAAATGTAGCATTTACCATAGTGCAACTGCAATGTAAACTTTGAAGTTTGACCTTTTAACCCTTGACCCAAAACCCATAGTTAGGTGAGGGTGTAAGTCATCCAAGATACAACTCCTGTATTAATTTGAAAAGCCTACATCATTTCTTTCAGTAGTTGTTGTGTTTTGAATATTTAGGGAAAAAACCTGACCTCTGATCTTTGACTGCAAGGTCATCCAATGAGAGTTAAATTGCAATATGCATATCATCAGAAAAAAACTGTAGGATGAGTTGATTTCACAAAAGTGGGACAGACGGACGGACTGACACATAATATAATCCCCATTTGATCTTCACCCAAAGGACTCTTCGACCCCTTTGGGCTTCGACCGGCAGGAGATAAAAACTGTATCTCTGAAATAAAATTCTGGATTCAAAAAAACTTTCTACAACTCAGCCATGACAAGTCTGGCATGATGATGACATGATTCCCAGTTTAGGATCAATAAAGTGTGTGTGTGTGTGTGTGTGTGTGTGTGTGTGTGTGTGTGTGTGTGTGTGTGCGTGCGTGCGTGCGTACGTGCGTGCGTGCGTGTGTGTGTGAGAGAGAATGAATGAATGATTAATCATGTGCCCATAATCCCTCATCAAAACCACTCACAACTTCAACCTCACTGTTGCCAACTCCACACTGTCCCCATCTCCACAGCTACAAAACCTTGGAGTCATTTTTGACATCCACCTCACTTTTGAACCACACATCAATTATGTCACCAGAATTGCCTTCTTTTACATAAAAAACAGCCCAATTCCATCCCTCACTCACCTTCTCCACCACAGAAACCCTCATATACGCATTTATCACATCCAGACTCAACTATTGTAATACCATTCTATATGGCTCATCATCCAAAGTCCTCCAGAAACTTCAATGCATTCAGAACTCAGCCACCTGTCTCCTCACTCAATCCCACTCCCATAATAATAATGCATCAGATTTATATAGCACTTTTCATAGACACTCAAAGATGGTTTACAATGGATACATTATTTATTTACTCCACAGACAATGGTAGTGGTGAGCTACTACTGTAACCACAGCTGCCCTGGGCTAGACTGACAGAAATGTGGCTGCCAATCCGCTCCAATGGCCTCTCCGACCACTACCAAACATTTCTACACATTCATACCCAGTGTCATGGACACTACAGGCAAGGTGGGTAAACTGTCTTGGCCAGGGACACAGCGGCAGGATGTCTGTGGAGCGTGGGATTCGAAGCGCCAACCTTCAGGTTATTAGATGACCTGCTCTTCCTCCTGAGCCACTGCCACTCACTATCATAGTAATGCCTTACAGGCAGTATGGGATGGGTGGAAGGAGAGCCCAAGGCCCACATAACAACTCCAGCCTACCACCTGTTTGACCTGCTTCCCTCTGAACGACGGTGTTACACATGAGAATTGTACTCTGGGGCTTGCCATAGCTCAGCCGGGGTGGGGGGTTGAGTGATGTCAGGTGGGCTACAGCTGGGGATATATATACCAGTGTGAAGTTCAATAAAGTGTATTCAGTGTTCAACAGCAGAAACTCTCCGTCCTCCATTATTCCTACATAACAGACGGTTCAGATCGATCAGGTCCCACACCTCCACACTGACAAACAGTTTCTTCCCCTGGGCGATCCGAACTGCAAACTGTCAGAGGCCCCACCCCCCTCCCCCTGAACACTAGCATGCACAGAACTGAGGACCTTTTAATTAATTATTATTGTCTACTCATTTTTCAGTTTTTTTTCCAACTTGTCACCCATTCATATATAAATATTATTTTTTTAAATTAAAGCTTTGGCATAAACAGCATCAGTAAAACTGACCTTCAGGGCAAAGACACCACATGATGTTCCATCTATCTGACATGCATGTTGGAGAGTGGTACATATCCACCTTGAGATGTTACAGCCTCTTCTCCGCATGAAAGCCCTATAAGATAACATAAATCAACTTTGTTTATCTTCATATCCTTGTATACCGGTACCACTTTTCTATATTTGTAACAGTTTCCTTTTGGTTGGTCACCTGGTTGTTTCCAGGCATCTTTTGATGCTGGCCAGGGACTCTCCCATTGGATCCAAGAAAACAGAACATTTCTCTTGGAGATAAATGACTTTGCATAAAAATAAAAAATAAAAAAAAATCACAATAAGATAAGATAAGATAAGATAAGCCTTTATTAGTCCCACAATGGGGAAATTCCAGGATTGCAACAGCATAGGGATAGCAACACTCAGAGCAACAATCAGAAGGCAAGAAAAAACAACATCTAGTAAACATATGTCCATATTACTATAAATGTATATATATAGACACACAGTGCAGAGCATTATGGCTGGTGAATGTGCAGCAGAAAGTCTAAGCTCTCTCTCCGCGGATGCAGCGGGCCAGCTGGAAGTCTTTGGGCATGATGGTGACCCCCTTAGCGAAGAAGAGACCCACCAGGTGGGCCTCGCTGGTCTCCTGCAGAGCCATGACGGCGAAGCTCAGGAAACGCAGGACGGTCTTGAAGTCCTGAGCGATCTCCCTCACCAGGCGCTGGACGGGCAGCTTACGGATGAGCAGCTCCGTGGATTTCTGGTAGCGACGGATCTCTCTCAGAGCCACGGGCCTGTGACGGCGAGGCCTCTTCACTCTGCCGGTGGCCAGAGCGCCTCTCCGAGCAGCTCTGGTGGCTAGCTGTCTCCTGGGGGGCTTCTTCCTCCAGTAGATTTTACGGGCGGTCTGCTTGGTTCTTGCCATCGCTCTTTATTATTCTGTCTTATATTTCTTTCACGCCGCCTAAACTCCAGCCCCCCAATAGCAAATATCAAACTTAAAAAAAATTTTTATTCACTTTGGGGGAGTATGGTAATTTTTGCTGTTCATTTTGATTAAAAGTAAGATCTGAAGCCAGATATGACCTTTATTTTAAAACATTTCAAACTGTCACATTTTTACCATCAACATCCAATGATGGCGTTCATTATCAATCCCCACTACAACTTTGTATTGTAGTGGATCCATCTGAAAATTAATATACCAGAAGTTTGCTTTACTACATCAGTAAGAAAAATCTTGTTAAAATGCAATGATATTTTTGTTAAACACAAACCTTGAGTTTTGAGGTATTCTTCATCCAGATTTGTGTCATCTCAAAGGAGTCAATGACAACAGCTTTGTCCTTATTTTTTTGGTTGTAACGCTGGACAAGCACCACAAGGTATGCATTCATCACCTTGAAAGATTGGAACAACAACATTATTATAAATAACCATAAATTTTTACAAAGTTATAAATTGCTAATGGCTAGCAGAAGTATCAATAGTCCACAATATTTTTCCCCCACTTCGTAATGTTGTAGCCTGATACTGCAATTTCTTAATTTTTTCCCTTTTATGAACATCCCATTATGACCATGTTGTAGAGGATGGATCAGACGAGACATGAGCAGCTGCAAACACCACAATTTAATTCCTCTAACAAGCAGAAACAGACTGAACTCCAGGCGCCAAAGTGGATCTCTTTATACAGCTTCATTCCCTCCTTTGGCACCTGGGGTACACACACCAACATACATGGCAATAGAGCATAACTCAACACAATACATCCACCACACCTGGCATCTCAGTTATGGAGGCGCATGTTCACCCCACACAATACATTCACGCCTGGCATTCCCAGGTATGAAGGCGCATCTTCATTTGGTTTTCTTCCCCCTGGCGTTCTGAAGCCTGCTGTTGCCTCCTCTCCTTTCTTCTCCTCATTTCCATCTCTCACCAACTTCGCCGTATCCCCAAAGTCCCTGGGTGGAGTACGAAAACCCGTTGTGCCACCACAATGTAATAAACAAATTTAGGGAATTTTGTGTAAGTTTATTTCAAAGGAAAAAGTGGAGTCTATCGGTAGTAAACTACATTGATAGTGGCCTCAATAATACTCTGTGGTACAAGTTTAGCACAGTCATAAGTCTGCCAAGAGCTGGTCACCTGGACAAGCGTGAGGGAGAAGGTTCTTGGTGAGAGAAGTGACCAAGAACCTGATGGTCACTCTGTGTTCCAGAGATCCTGTGTAGATATGGGACTAAGTCCCAGAAGGACAACCATCAGTGCAACCCTCTACAGATCTGGGCAGAGTGGCTAGATAGAAGCCTGTCCTCAGTAAAAAACACAAAAACCCGCCTTAGTCCTGGAGATGCTTTTCTTGCTAAGTTCAAGCAGGCTTTGATGTATTTAGCACTGGGGACAGGCTTCCATCTAGCCACTCTGCCCAGATGTGTGGAGGGCTACAATGATGTTTGTCCTTCTGGGACTTAGTCCCATATCCACATATGATCTCAGGAGCTAACTAACCTGCACTTATATAGCGCTTTTCTAGTCACAAAGACCACTCAAAGCGCTTTCATTAATACTAACCCTCTATTCTAAGGGCCTATAGGAAACAGATATCTAGGGACAATTTAGAACAGCCAATTAACCTAACATGCATGTTTTTGGCATGTGGGAGGAAACCGGAGAAATCCCGGAGTAAACCCACGCAACACGGGGAGAACATGCAAACTCCACACAGATCACTGTTGGTCGGGGGCTGGGATCGAACCCACGATCCCCACAATCCCCCGGCCAAGGGTAAACTGTGCTGCCGCAGTGCTAACCACTGCGCCACCGTGCAGCCCAAGCTCAGCTCAGAGTTACCATCAGCTTTTTGGTCACCTCTCTTACAAAAGGACCTTCTACATATAGGCTACACCTCTTTGTATTTCAATTTCAAACACAGCCTACATTTGTGCCTGGAAAGCCTGATTGGGATGTCTGAAACAGGTATCCCAATCGCATCTCTCTTGAACTGTTCGTCACACTGACCTCAGATTTGATACGTGCTGTGCTGAGGTTACGAGGGTGTGCATCCCAGAATTTCCACCTCCCCAGATATGTGGAAGTTCAGGAGGGGAAATCTTTAATGAACGTCCATAGGTGAACTATAGGCATTCATAGCTATGACATCATAGATGCACAGATGTTACCATAGTTACTGTTGCCAGGCTGACACATCATCAAAGATCAAAGGCAGACATCACTGAATGAGTGGTGACTTCAAAGATCAAAGGCAGGTATCACCATGGTTACTGTTGCCATGGTAACAGTAACTTTGTACGGGCATGCAGAAATACTTGCTTATACTTGGTTTCTACGGGCATACACAGGTATGCACTAGTTGGTAAAAACTGTATTTGAATATATGGCTATATTCCACATTACATAAACACTGTGCCACCCTAGACTCCAGGGGGTATTGACCACCCATGGGTGAGGGTCCTTAACCACTAGTCCCTAGGGTGGCACAGCGCATAGTTTGGTAGCCACGGACCACTCATTTTAGCCTCAATGGTACAAACTGTATTTGAATATATGTTGTCACATGTATGGCACATTTCATACACACTGTGCCACCCTAGACTCCATGGGGTTGAGGTTTCTGGAGGACTATTGCCTTGGATGGGACAGTGCCATGGTTTGACAGGCACGGATACTGCTCCCACACCATCAGCCTCATATTCAAATATGAATATTGAACCCAATGCTAACTTCACAGTGCTCCTATCTTCTGACGCTCTGTGGCAGACCTTCCCTTACAACCTCGATTATTCTTACTTGAGCCACCAACCTTATCCCCACTAGCCTTTGGATGTGGCATCTTGGCTTTTAAGGAGGGAGTTCACACGCAGGATACTGGTCAAGTGGAACCCCGACCAAGTGAGCACCCCAAGTGGACCCCAGGACACCACCCGTACAAATACGGATGGTGTCCGTATTGTTCAATACAGCGATCCATGAACTGATTCATAATTTCCTAAAGCCTCATTCAGAACATTATAGTCCCATGTACCTATTCTGTGGGTTTTCATCTGGGGGCAGCCAGCCATGATTCTTGGTGGCCAGGGTAGTCTTTCCACCAATTTTACACAAATTCTTGTTGTTCTCTTCCTTCGTGTTTAAAAATCGATCTTGTTGTCTTGTTGTTGTTCTCCTTCTTCGTGTTTAATTTTGCAGTTTCTTTTCCACCGCCGCTGCTCGTCACGGCTTTATAAATCACTGGATTGAAAATACACCTGTACAGATTGTATCCTGGGGTCCACCCAGGGTCCCCAGGTGATCAGGAGCCCACCGGACCAGATCCCTACACACAGACCAGACCTCCAGGCCTATCCCTTTCGGGTCCCCAGTAGAAGGCTAAGCTAATTCAGTTAGTAGCCAATCTCTAGCAAAGATCAATAACTTAATAGATGTGAATTACCAGATAAATCTGCAGTTATCAAAAAAGCAGTAAGTCTAATACCGCCACCATATAACTTTTCTAAGTGCAAACAGTAACAGAATGCCCAATAAGCTAATCCTCTACCATATGCCAATAGTTTCCAAGCTAGTAGTGGTGCAGGAACGCCATCATATTGGGCCTATACAGCCCGTTGGCCGACAGTCCCAGCTACCCACTCCTCGCCCGCTATACCAGCACAAGGGAAGAGAAAACAACTGTAAAACATAGTCATTTTAGACATATATATTTCTTTTTCTTTACTTCTGCCTTTCAAACCAGCTAGCAAAAACCATCCAGACTAGCCACTAACTACCTGGTTACAATACACCAGTATGAAATGCCGATCCTTGTAAGTTTTTCCTCCCAATCTGAAAATTTCAATCAGGAGTGTATATTAATACAATGTATTTTATGCAGCCATATGAAGTGCACAAATCAGAATATACTTTATTCCACTTGAGTTACGTGCTGAACCAAATAGATATGCACCATTAAAATGTTAGTGCTTGAGTGCTTAGGCCTGGCCCATTGTAAAGCACACCAAGACTCTCAGCAGACATTGTTCAAGGTCCCATTCCCCTTTCTTCACTTTCAAGCCCTTGCAGACCATTGCACTCCATCACTTACAGGTGACTTCAGCTAAGTCTGTGGGTTGAGGGCCTAAAGGGGGATAGTGGAATTCGATGATAGTATCAGACTGGATAGGGTGGGTGCTTCACATGTCAGTCAAGCTAAGTCGGAGGGAATTTTTTGGTTTTGGACAAAGTCTTGCAAAAACGGGTTAGAAATTACACACACACACACGCACGCACGCACACGCACACGCACACGCACACACACACACACACACACACACACACACACACACACACACACACACACATCTATATATATGAATAAGACACATCAACCAAGTTTGAGAATAAAGGAATGAATTTCGATGAAAAGCACAAAATATTAAACTCAATCTTACCTCACTCTCTACAGTAGCTCTTGGTCGGGAGCAAGTCTGGTGATATCCAAGCAAAATAACTTGAAGGGACCAATTTTTGAAAGCAAAACATGTTGATTTTTGAGTTTTCCTGCCCACACCACAGTCAAACCTATAAAAGTGACAAATATTAAAAGAAATAAAAACCACACTAGAACATCTAGTCAAAACTAAATGTCTGAATCTCCAGAAAATATCTAAAACTAGAAAAGCACTCATAGAGTGCATACCTCCGTCAAGGCTCCTTCCGTTTCTCATGGATCACCTCCAAAATGTAATGGGTTTGTGTGTAGGCCTATAGCCAGTTGTGGTGAAAATTGCATCAAAGTCTGTCCATCAGTTTTGGAGTGCTGTTGCTAACACACTGTGAGAAGATAAGAGCCTTGGCTGAGGTATGCATTCTCAGATTATCAGCAAAATATAATGGGTTCCTCTTTACCCCAAGAACCACCTCTGGTGAAAATTTCATCCAAATCTATCCAGTAGTTTTTTGTATAATCCTGCTGCACAAATACAAAAAAGCCCTTGGTGGAGGTATGCACTCTCAGATCATCACCAAAATCTAATCATCTGTTCCTCATGCCATTACACACCTTTCCTGAAAATTTCGTCAAAATCCATTCATAACTTTTTGAGTTATGTTGGTAAAAGACAGACAGACAGACAGACAGACAAACCCCAGTAAAAACATTACCTCCTTGGCGGAGGTAATTAATCCTTACCAAAGACAAAAAAACTGCTATCAATGTGAGCATCTTGGTTGATAAAATTGTATTACACAGTAAAGTAAAGCATACATTCCTCAATCTCTGAATGTGTACAAGTTGTTACAGCAGTGGCTGTCACTGAGGACATGGACTCAGGCCAGATGGTGGTGTCTCCTGCTGAAGAGGACGTGATCACAGGTAAGATGAAGGTGTCTCCAGCTGTCGCAGAGGATGTGGACACAGATAACATGGTGGCAGCTGCTGCTGAGGATGAAAACACAGGCAAGATGGTGGTGTCTCCTGCTGAAGAGGACCTGGATGCAGGCAACATGGCAGTGTCTCCAGCTGCCGCCGAGGATGTGAACGCAGGCAAGATGGCAGCAGCTGGTGCTGGGGATGTGGTCACAGGTAAGATAGTGGCGTCTCCAGCTGTCGCAGAGGACGTGGACACAGGCAACATGGTGGCAGCTGCTGTTGAGGATGTGGATGCAGGCAACATGGCAGCTGCTGCTGAGGATGTGCACACAGGCAAGGTGGTGGCGTCTTCTGCTGAAGAGGACGTGAACGCAGGTAAGATGGCAGTGTCTTTAGCTGTCGCAGAGGACGTAGACACAGGCAACATAGTGGCAGCTGCTGCTGAGGATGTGGATGCAGGCAACATGGCGGCTGCTGCTGAGAATGTGCACGCAGGCAAGGTGGTGGCGTCTCCTGCTGAAGAGGACTTGGATGCAGGCAACATGGCAGTGTCTCCAGCTGCCACCCAGGATGTGAACGCAGGCAAGATGGCAGCAGCTGGTGCTGGGGATGTGGTCACAGGTAAGATGGTGGCGTCTCCAGCTGTCGCAGAGGACGTGGACACAGGCAACATGGAGGCAGCTGCTGCTGAGGATATGGACGCAGGCAACACTGTGACTGATGTAGATGTGGTCACAGGTGCTTCTGTTCCCTGGGATGAGGGCTGGGCTGTGTACAGTTGATGTGGAATTCGTGGGCTTTCTTTAATAAAATGTTTGAGGTGATCAGTGTTTATTTTTTGGAAAAAAGCACCGTCTTCATCCACTAAATCAGCTTGTTTGCCCTTCAGTACGTAAGAGAGTAAGAGACAGTAAGAAAGGGTCCCTTGAATTTAGCCTCCAACTTTCCCCCTTTCTGCTTTTTTGCTCGGATGTTTTGGAGCCACACTTTGTCCCCTACAACAAAGTTGACTCTATTCTTCATTGAAGAGAGTCTCCGCTGTGTGGTAGCTTGCGATTTGGACATATTATCCAAGACAACAGCCCGAATGTCATCCAGGCATTTTATGTCTGTAGAGTCTCCTTAGCAACAATCTTCTCAACACTGCCGTCCACCTGTAAACCAAAAAAATAACTGATTACCTTACTTTGTAGACCACAGAGAAAACTGACATTCAATCTTTTTGAAGTGATGAAACATAATTGTGCATTACCACAAACCTGATAGTTTTTGGGGATCTCAAAAGGATACCTCGCCTCTCTACCGAACATTAAATAGAAAGGTGAATATTTTGTTGTGGTTTGTGTTTTGGTCTGCAAACCAAACATTACAGCATCCAAAGAGTCATCCCACGTGTGTGGCCTCTCTCCAACAAGCTTGCACAGAGCCCTGAAAAGGTATTTGGTGTTTATGATTTCAAAACTGTTTAACAATGAAGTTAATGAATGACAATTTTAGCCTTGTGATGCAATCCTATCCTTACCTTTGATTAGTTCCATTCATTCTTTCCACCAGACCATTGGTCTGGGGATGATATGGAGTACACAAACTTCTTTTTATGCCTAGTTTGGCACAAGTGCTTCTGTTAATCTGTTAGACACGATTTAAGAAAATTCCATGACATAAAATTTTCTTGAAAGAAAAATCCCAAACCAAATTAGTAAATCCAGAATTACCGCATTAACAAATTCTGATCCCTAGTCCGTCAGCAGTCTCTTGGGAGCTTCAAACTGATAAACAAATTTCAGAACTTGATCTGTGACCTCCACTGCTTTTTTGGATTTGATCGGGTATGCTTGTGGCCACTTTGTGAAACAGTCAATGAACACGCAGATATACTGGTTACCATTTTTTGTTGTGACCAGCTTCCCTACTAAATCCAGACCCACTAACTGGATTTACTGTGACTCAAGACAAAATACTTCAAATACAGTGCTGCTTGGAACACGATTCTTTTTCATTATTAACATACACATTTTTACCCATTTGTCAATGTCTTTGGTTATTCCAGGCCAGTAAAAATGCTTGCAAATGGCGTCTCTTGTTTTTTTCTGTCCACAGTGTGCTCCAGTTGGACTTGCATGAAAGTCTGAAAACACTGCATTTGCTTCCTTGGCTCCACGTACCACCTTCATCTCTTTTGTTCCTTTGCTGTAATAAAAAAGTCCTCCTATAAGACATATCACAAAATTAACAAATTCTTAACAGTCTTGTAAGAAGAAAGAAACTATATACTGTATATATACACTACCGTTCAAAAGTTTGGGGTCACCCAGACAATTATTTTGTGTTTTCCATGAAAAGTCACACTTATTTACCACCACGAGTTGTAAAATGAATAGAAAATATAGTCAAGACATTGACAAGGTTAGAAATAATGATTCGTATTTGAAATAATAATTTTTTCCTTCAAACTTTGCTTTTGTCAAAGAATCCTTCATTTGCAGCAATTACAGCATTGCAGACCTAACATGATTGCACAAGGGTTTTCTAATCATCCATTAGCCTTCTGACCCAATGAGCAAACACATTGTACCATTAGAACACTGGAGTGATAGTTGCTGGAAATGGGCCTTTATACACCTATGTAGATATTGCACCAAAAACCAGACATTTGCAGCTATAATAGTCATTTACCACATTAGCAATGTATAGAGTGTATTTCTGATTAGTTTAAAGTTATCTTCATTGGAAAAAAAGTGCTTTTCTTTCAAAAATAAGGACATTTCTAAGTGACCCCAAACTTTTGAATGGTAGTGTGGCGGTTTGGGAAAACCCCCACAACACACAGGGACAGACAACTCGCTACTCCTGGGTTTTTTCCGCTGCATGCTGTGATCTAATCTGCCATTTATGCATTTCACTGCTGTGAGGTTAATGTGCCATCCATGCATTGTGTTCATGCATCCTGTCTGTGCCTCTCATATGCAAATGCTCATATCGACCCATGTGAATGCTTTGATGTATTGTTGTAGCTGAGTATATAAGCTGTCTGAATTTCATGTTCAACCTCTCATTCTCACTTCTACAACGGCTGCTGGACACAGACTTTGTGTCCTCCTCTCCTTCTCTGAGAGCCATGGGCTAGCTCCCGGCGCGCATGCACGGCGCTGGGAGAGGAGCTCGTGACGGCGGTATGATATAATAAACTTCCTTAAAAACACAGCATCGCTGCCTTATTTTATCATCCGCCGCACTGGTGACCTGACGCTGAAACGAACACGCTGCCAGCAAACGCAACACCCGGCGGTGATTCTCCGACGACAAACAAACGAGGCAGCCTGACTGATCTGCCCTCCCTTCTGCTTCAGGGAGACCTCAACGCGGAGTTTCCAGGCGAAACTCCCCGGAGAACACCCACGACCGGGAAAGCTGAGCAACGTTTCATGGTGAGATCTGCACGCCTAGATCGGCACATCCACGCTGGACCGGCCGCGCTCACAGCTCCTCCACACGAGAGCGCATGCACCTTGTCCCCTCTCCACGACGGCGATCCCCATGGCCGACGGAGCACACGTGGACCTGAACGCACCATGACCGAGCGAGTGACAGAGCGTCTACTTCCCTTCACCGCTCCAACACACTGAACAGGGATGATTAAGCTCCCTGACCCTGGTTCTCCTCTCCAGCTGGCCCACCCGTCACGGAACCCCGGCGCACGCACCAGGGAGTTACGGGGACGGCGCACCACGCACGGGACAAATACGGCTTTTCTGACCGCCTTCCTTCTGCTGCACACTGGCCCTTCAGGCTTGCTCGTTCACCTGAGGCACGCAGCTTGCTCACTGGATTTTATGGTCTTAGCCACGGCACACAAGGGGAATTCAGCTGTCTGTGATTCCCGAGGCTTTAGGGTTACGCCTGAATCTAAAGCCAACACGCCAGTCCCTCTGCTCTCATTACAGCCGCCACGCAGCCTCGTCTTTTCTTCATGGCCGCTATTAATCCTTGCAGGACTTAATCGCGGGAGGAGCCAGTGACTAATTTTTCTTCTTGTGGACCTCTGCACGTTCAACGGGACAGCCCTTCGACATCGCGGACCCACAAGCAATTTTTGCGCGGCCCGGACGTTTTCATCGTCTCCGGCCGGCTTTTACTACCCCCCACCCCCCTCCACCCCCTCCTGCACAGAGCTTTTCCCTGCTCGCTGCCCAAGCTGCACTATCGAGGTCTCGGCCACCTGCCGAGCCCTCTGGGGGGGAGCTGTGGCGGTTTGGGAAAACCCCCACAACACACAGGGACAGACAGCTCGCTACTCCTGGGTTTTTTCCGCTGCATGCTGTGATCTAATCTGCCATTTATGCATTTCACTGCTGTGAGGTTAATGTGCCATCCATGCATTGTGTTCATGCATCCTGTCTGTGCCTCTCATATGCAAATGCTCATATCAACCCATGTGAATGCTTTGATGTATTGTTGTAGCTGAGTATATAAGCTGTCTGAATTTCATGTTCAACCTCTCATTCTCACTTCTACAACGGCTGCTGCTGGACACAGACTTTGTGTCCTCCTCTCCTTCTCTGAGAGCCGTGGGCTAGCTCCCGGCGCGCATGCACGGTGCCGGGAGAGGAGCTCGTGACGGCGGTATGATATAATAAACTTCCTTAAAACCACAGCATCGCTGCCTTATTTTATCATCTGCCGCAGTAGTGTATATATGTATACTGTATGTACAGTGCATCCAGAAAGTATTTGGAGCGCTTCACTTTTTCCACATTTTGTTACATTACAGCTTATTCCAAAATGGATTAAATTCATTTTTTTCCTCAAAATTCTACACACACAATACCCCATGACAACATGAAAAAAGGTTTGGTTTTTTTGAGAATTTTGCAAATTTATTAAAAAGAAAAACTAAGGTTTTAGGGCACTTCATGCTTCCCTGTGCTGACAAGTTTTATGGAGAAGTTGATTTCATTTTCCAGCAGGACTTGCCCCCCCCCTCCCCCCACAGCCAAAAGTATCAAAACCTGATTTAATGACCATGGCATCACTGTGTTTGATTGGCCAGCAAACTGTCCTGACCTAAACCCCATAGAGAATCTATGGAGTATTGTCAAGAGGAAGATGAGAGACACCAGACCCAACAATGCAGACGAGCTGAAAGTCACTATCAAAGTAACCTGGACCTTCCTAACACCTCAGCAGTGCCACAGGCTGATCACCTCCATGCCACGCCACATTGATACAGTAATTAATCCAAAAGGAGCCCCGACAAAGTATTGAGTGTGTACATGGACAGACTTTTCAGTCGGCCAACATTTCTATTAAAAAGCTATTTTTGAAAATTAATTTTATGTAATATTCTATTTTTTTGAGAAACTGAATTTGGCGTTTTCATGGGCTGTAAGCCATAATCATCAAAATTAAAATAAACACTTGAAATATTTCACTCTCTGTGTAATGAATCTGAATAATATATGGGTTTCACTTTCTGAAATGAGTGTCAAAAAATAAGATAAGATAAGATAAGATAAGCCTTTATTAGTCTCACAACGGGGAAATTCCAGGATTGCAACAGCACAGGGATAGCAACACTCAGAGCAACAATCAGAAGGCAAGAAAAAAAACAAGCAAGCAAGAGCAGCTAATATACATATGTACATATTACTATAAAATATATATATACACACACACAGACACACAGTGCAGAGCATTGTAGCTGGATGGAATAAATATATGAATATATAAACACACAGTGCAGAGCATTGTAGCTAGATGGAATAAATATGTAAATATATAAACACCCACAGTACGGAGCATTGCAGCTAGGTGGAATAAATATGTAAGTATATAAACACACACAGTGCGGAGCATTGTAGCTTGATGGAATAAATATATAGATATATAAAAACACAGTGCGGAGCATTGTAGCTAGATGGAATAAATATATAGATATATAAATATGAACACACCCAGTGCTGAGCATTGTAGCTAGATGGAATAAATATGTAAATATATAAACACACACAGTGCAGAGCATTGTTGCTAGATGGGATGAAACAGCATAACCCTCTACTTAGTTATCCTACATGGTATGATTATGTGCCCATACATATTCTCACCCTCCATAGCGACCAGTATTTTCCTAGTTGTATGCCGGAGGGGACCATTGTGTAAGTCTATTGCATCTTTTGCATTTAAAAACTATTAGTTTGTTACGTCTTTTTGCTATCTCTGCGAGCAGCCCTGCTTAGGTTGTACAGTCTGACAGCCGTAGGTAGGAAGGACCTACGAAACCTCTCGGTTGTGCACCTGGGATGATGTAGTCTGCTGCTAAATGAGCTCCTCAGTGCATTCAGTACGTCCTGCATAGGGTGGAACTCGGACTCCAGCAGAGATGACAGTTTAGCCACAGTCCTTCTCTCTCCTATCTCCTCCACCGGATCAAGGCGCTGCCCCAGGACAGAGCTAGCTTTCTTAATCAGTTTGTTCAGTCTCTTCCTATCGGCTGCTGTAATGCCACTGCCCCAGCAGACCATTCCAAAAGTGATGGCTGATGCCACCACCGTGTCATAGAATGTCTTCAGCAGCGCCCCTTGTACACCAAAAGACCTGAGTCTCCTCAGCAGGAACAGCCTGCGCTGTCCCTTCTTGTAGAGTGCGTCAGTATTGTGTGACCAGTCTAGTTTATTGTTCAGATGAACACCCAGGTACTTATAGGATGTCACCATCTCGATGTCTGTTCCCTGTATATTTACTGGTGCTGTGAGGGGCTGCCCATGCCTGCGGCAGTCCACCACCAGCTCCTTAGTTTTCCTTGCGTTGATCTGGAGGCAGTTCCGATGGCACCAGTCTACGAAGTCCTGGATAAGCCCTCTGTACTCAGCTTCATCTCCATTGGAGATGAGGCCAACGATCACAGAGTCATCAGAGAACTTCTGTAGATGGCAGTGTGTTGTGTTGTGTGAGAAGTCCGCAGTATAAAGAGTGAACAGGAAGGGAGCCAGCACCGTTCCCTGGGGGGCCCCCGTGCTACTGATGATCGTGTCGGACACACAGTCCCGGGTTCTCACAAACTGAGGCCGGTTCGTGAGGTAGTCCAGGATCCATGATGACAGGTGCTGGTCCACCCCTGCGCGCAACAGCTTGTCCTTCAGGATCATCGGTTGGATGGTGTTGAAAGCACTGGAGAAGTCAAAGAACATGATCCTCACCATATTCCCGGGCTTCTCCAGGTGGGACAGAGAACGGTGAAGGAGGAAGATCACCGCATCCTCCACCCCAATGCCATGCTGGTAGGCGAACTGGAGTGGATCCATCGCTGGTTCCACCAGGGGGCGGAGGTGAGCAAGGAGCAGTCTCTCCAGGGTCTTCATCAAGTGGGACGTCAAGGCCACCGGTCTGTAGCTGTTCAAGTCTTTGGGGTGGGAAGTTTTTGGTACAGGTACCACACAAGATGTTTTCCACAGCTGTGGTACCCTCCCCAGCTTCAGGCTCAGGTTGAAGATGTACATCACAATCCCACACAGCTGGTCTGCACAGGACTTGAGGAGCTTTGCGCTGATGCCGTCCGGTCCCGACGCCTTCCTCGCCTTGATCTTCCTCAGCTCCGTCCTCACCTGGGTCCTGGTCAGGGTCAGGATGGGGGGCTGTGTGTTGGGGGTGGGGGGGGGTGTTGGTGGAGTGGGGAGTGGGCAGCAGGTTTGATTTCTTTAGAGGCAGCAGTGGTTGTTGTGCAGTCGGGGGGGAGGGCGGTTGGTCAAACCTATTGAAAAACAGATTCAGGTTGTTCGCCCACTCCCTGCCCCCCGTGGCCTGGGGGGAGGTATTCTGGAGCCCAGAGATGGTTTTGAGGTTTCTCCAGACCCCACTGATGTCGCTCTGTTGCAACTTGTCCTCCATCTTCTTCCTGAAGCTGTCCTTGCCTTCTCTGATCTTTCTCCTCAGCTCCCTCTGTACGGACTTCAACATCTCCCTGTTCCCCGACCTGAAGATCCTCTTCTTCTCTCTCAGAAGTGTTTTAATCTCAGGGTTGATCCAGGGTTTGTTGTTTGAGCAACACCGTATGGTCTTGGTGGGAACGGATTTGTCCACACAGAAGCTGAGGTAGCCCGTGAAGGTGTGAATGAGGCCATCGATGTCCTCACCATGTGGATCGCAGAGCTGCTTCCAGGCGGTGGCTTCAAAACAGCCTTTTAGAGTGTCCATTGTCTCCTCAGACCATAACTCCACTGTGCGCATGGCCGGACGTTGTCTGTGCACTAGGGGTTTGTACACCGGCCGGAGATGAACCAAGTTGTGATCCGATCTCCCGAGTGGGGGGAGTTGTAATGAGGTGTACGCCTCCTTAGTGTTTGCGTAGAATAAGTCCAGTGTTTTATTGTCTCTAGTGTGGCATGTGACATACTGGGTGAACGTGGGTAGAATGGGAGACAGTGAAACATGGTTGAAATCGCCTGAGATGAGGAGAAGAGCATCTGGGTGTTCTGTCTGCAGCCTACTGGTTACTGAATGGATGACGTCACGCGCTGTCCCAGCGTTCGCCGTCGGATTTGCATAAACAACAATGCAGATCACGTGTGAGTATTCTCTCGGGAGATATGTAGGCCTCATGCTAACAGCTAGCAACTCAATGTCTTTGCTGCAGTGTCGTTGTTTAACAGTGATATGTCCCGGTCTGCACCAGTTGTTGTTAACATACATTATCACTCCACCGCCCCTAGCTTATAAATATTGAACTTTTTCATGAGATTGTAATTTCTTTATATATATATATATATATATATATATATATATATATATATATATAGGGCAGCGCGGTGGCGGAGTGGTTAGCACTGCAGCAGCACAGCAACTCACCCTTGGCCAGGGGGTCCTGGGTTCAATCCCAGCCCCCAGCCACCAGTGATCTGTGTGGAGTTTGCATGTTCTGCCCGTGTCTGCGTGGGTTTACTCCGGGATTTCTCCAGTTTCCTCCCACATGCCAAAACATGCAAGTTAGGTTAATTGGCATCAACTGGGGATTCTAAATTGTCCTTAGGTATGGATGTGAGAGTTTGTGTTTTGTGTGTGTGTGTGTGTGTGTGTGTATTCATATGCATGCCCTAATTAATCAATACTGGAGGGTTTGGTGACACCTGGTGGTACTTTATATTACTGTCCATGTGAACGTTCACCACATCACCTGGCCTCACAAAAGGGCTATTTTGAAAAATAGTAAATTAACTGAACATTTTATAGACAAAAATGACATATCACCCGGATTTGACCGGGAATACAGTCATAGTTGTAAGGTGTTCGGGTTTATGGGTCCCGTTTTCATTTTTGACCAAAACAGATTTTTGTTTTCAACCTTATGGCATAACAACACCCATGAGCCTTCGCTCATTTGCAGTAAGGAACATGTAAAAGAACACATTTCCAATGACTTAAAATGTGTTACCCTATACATTTATATTAGCTACATGCGTGTTTTTCTACTTACACATGATTGTTTGAAACCGACAAATTACCCAGAGACCTCAAAAGTCCTTTGTTAAAGCAGCGAACACACCTAATTGCTCGGCTCTTAATTCGACTTACCTTCCACATTAAAATTTGCTGCTTTCCATCGATTGGCTGCCTTTTGGCTTCTAGTGCAATCCTTGGGATATTTGCTATGCACTTTGTATTACAAAATCGTTTGATAATGGAGTGAATCCATTTTTCAAAGTTTTGTCCTCCTTGCAATAACCACAACTCTCATCCAGTCTATATCGCATTAAACCAACGCCGGCAAATCTCAGGCGTGTCAAATGATGTAGCATTTCAATTAAGGGGAAGTCAGTTTATAAATAGGCTATACTTAAATTATTCTATTTTGTCATCAGAAGAAAGTCATTAAACATATAGAAAGGCATATTATATTTGTAATGAATTACATATTTATTACAAATTAAAGTTTTTTGATAAATTAATTATGTACATTGACTATTTTTTACTTTTTGTATTTTATTTCTGCAAAAATAAGTATGGCTAAATGGAATAAATGGAATAAGAATTGCATGACTGCTGTCTTTTAGGCATTACAATAATAATAGGAGGTCAAGTCAATTGCAAAGCAAATGGTTGTCAGCAGGCTACAATACAGAACCTTTAAACAAAAACTCTGAAGGCTTTGGTCTCTAGCAATATGGAAATGATTTTAATCACATTTTATGGCAAATATAGGCAGGCATGGTCTTGGTCTTTGGGCCCCTAGGAGACTTTATAGCTATAATACTACATCTTTAGTGTGGCCTAACCACTTGAATTAATGTAGAAAGAATTGTGGGTGTGACAGAAGAATTGATATGGATTTATTTTTGTATTAATATCTGAAATTCTGAAGGAAAGTGCATAACAAAGACACATGACATTGACAAAGGGTAGTGTTAGATATGAAGGGAGAAAGAGGACATCAAACACACAAGCCTATTTAAAGCTACACCTGCACTTTGGAATACTGACACCAAAAAAATTATGGAAAACCAGAAGTGAAAGGGTTTTAACAGTTTGTTCCATTTTAGCAGCACACTGTGAAGATAACACATGTAGCACTATCAGTCCAACACAGAAATAAGCTAGCTACAATGCAAATCTTGTCCAAGCATAAAATATTTCTTACAGTTAGAGGAATGATACTAATAAATGGAGAAATTAAATGCATTTCAGTCTTTACACTGTGGAGACAAAAATATATGCAATTTCTGGGGAAAAAAATGCAGGAAAATGCATCTGCCCCAGAGGTGGGTCATCTCCGCAGTCCTGCCCTGACTCTCCTGCAAAAAATGTTTGATGTTTGGACCAACAGAAGGTGAGTTTTGGGATGGAGGCATTTTCCAGCAGGAGTAAAGTTGCCAGAAAATGCACAGAGTATGATTGAAGAAATTTACTACATTTATTAGCTTCAATCATCATAATTCATCATAATTGGTTCCAAGGTTGTCATAGCCAGGAGCGGCACTGGGGTTAAGCTCCCAGTGCTCATAAAATGCTCCTTATGGCGTGCATCTCGAAAAGCCTCTGACAACTCAGTCCAACTCCTAGCCTGCCCATGTGGTTTAGTCTCTAAGCCCGGCGGAACTGCTTTTACTAATAGGAGAAGGGGCGAGGGCGGATCTCTGGCGCCTTAAAACCAGATGCTTCGGGTAGATGGTGGCTCGTCAACCTGGGAAGGTATCCCATCTAGGGGAAGGTAAACCCTGGTTTCAAACCGCCGCTGCCTTGCGGCATACCCGGTCACGGGAAAGGCTTCGAGAGTCAACCCTGAGGAAAAATCCGGAGTCGAAGCCCCTAAGGCAGTTCTATGTTGTGCTCAACATCGTTCTGGCAGCTCCTGCAACGGCGCTGGTGCCAAACTGTAGCAGCCCTGCTGTTCCTTTGGATTCATCAGTGATGTGGAGAGGGGGGACATGCTGCATGGGCAACATCTTATCCTCCATATCTTCCTGCCCAGGCTTGAATCCTACCAACGCCCAACGCTGGAAGGTAGAACACCGGATCACTGGAGAGGACACTCCAGCTTCGCCTTTGGCGTGGACAAAACACGGGGAATGACAGTTACCGGTTATAAGCCACCGCTCAATTGGCGTAGAGCTCGGCGCCAGGGGTTATTCCCGACGGTGGGAGGGATCATCGGATCTCACTAGACAGCTACCGCCCACCTCAAGCTGGGCAGCCCCCAGCCAATAAGGTGATGTCCCGCCACAGCTTGCTTTCCTCATTGGGTGCATGGGGATGAGGAGAAGTCCGAACAGCAGGCTGAGAACTTTCGCACCAGGCAAGACAATAAAACAAAAGAGACCAACTCTAAAACTGGGAACTTGGAACGTCCGCACTATGATGACAGGACTCGCTACTAACCTCAAGGACATCAACAACACCAGGAAGACTGCCATCATCAATAATGAGCTGGAGAGACTGGGAGTGGATATCGCCACTCTCCAGGAAACACGGTTGGCTGACGCAGGCACACTGAGAGAGAAGGACTACATGTTCTACTGGCAGGGAAAGGGCAGTGACGAACACAGGGAACATGGAGTGGGCTTTGCAGTGAAGAACACCTTGCTGAAGATGGTGGAACCGAGCAGCACCGGCTCTGCACGACTCCTCACCCTCCGCCTGAACACCACTCAAGGCCCAGTCACCCTCGTCAGTGTGTATGCCCCAACACTGACAGCCACACCAGAAGCAAAAGACGAGTTCTACGAGAATCTCGCAACAACTGTCAGGATCGTCCCCAACTCTGAACAACTCATTCTCCTTGGAGACTTCAATGCCAGAGTGGGTGCTGACCACGACTCCTGGCCCTCCTGTCTTGGACTTTTTGGCGTGGGCAGAATGAATGACAACGGACAGCGGCTGCTCGAGTTCTGCACATATCACGATCTGTGCATCACAAACTCGTTCTTCAAGACCAAGCCCCAACACAAGGTTTCCTGGCAACATCCACGCTCAAAGCACTGGCACCAGCTGGACTTGATCCTGACCAGGCGCACCTCACTGAAGAACGTGCTAATCACCCGTTCGTTCCAGAGTGCAGATTGCGACACAGACCATTTATTGGTGTGTTGCAAGGTCAAGCTGCAGCTGAAGAAATTCCATCGTGCTAGACAACCTGGAAAGGCACGGATTGACACCAGCAAGATGGCTCAACCAGAACTTGTTGAGCAGTTTGCCTCCACCTTTGAGAAGGAACTTGGTGTACCACAAGAAGGAGAATCTGCAAAGCAGAAGTGGGAAGAGCTGCGAAACACCATCCACTGCACAGCCTTGGCTACCTTTGGGAGGAAGACCTCGAAGTCACAGGACTGGTTTGATGCCAAGTTGACCGAGATGACCCCCGTCATTGAAGCCAAGCACTCAGCACTTGGTGAGTACAAGAAGTACCCAAACGAGAAGAATCTCCAGATTCTCAGGGCTGCGAGAAGCAAAGTTCAGCAGACTGCTCGGCGCTGTGCCAACGAGTACTGGACTCAGCTCAGCCAAGACATTCAAACCGCTGCCATAACAGGGAACATCCGTGGTATGTACGATGGCATCAAGAAAGCACTTGGTCCGGCTCAGAGCAAGACGGCCCCCCTCAAATCCTCCACTGGGGAGATGATCACAGAAAAGAACAAGCAGATGGAGAGATGGGTGGAACACTACTCCGACCTCTACTCCAGACAGAACACTGTGACACCGTCAGCCCTTGATGCCATCGACTGCCTGCCATCCATGGACGAACTTGACGCCAAGCCAACCATCGACGAACTCAGCAAGGCCATTGATAGCTTGGCCGCTGGCAAGGCACCCGGCAACGACGGCATACCCCCCGACCTGATCAAGCACTGCAAGACCGCCCTACTGCTGCCATTGCATGACGTCCTCTGCCAGCGTTGGAAGGAAGGTGCCGTACCACAGGACATGAGGGACGCCAAGATCATCACCCTCTACAAAAACAAAGGGGAGAGAAGCGACTGCAACAACTACAGGGGCATCTCCCTCCTCAGCGTTGTTGGCAAAGTCTACGCATGAGTTGTTCTCGTTCGTCTACAGAAGCTTGCCGAACGTGTCTACCCCGAGTCTCAGTGTGGCTTCCGCGCTGAGTGATCGACGGTAGACATGATATTCTCCATCCGCCAACTCCAGGAGAAATGCAGAGAACAGAACATGCCCCTGTACGTCGCCTTCATCGACCTCACCAAAGCGTTCGATCTGGTCAGCAGAGAGGGCCTTTTCAAGATCCTGCCAAAGATAGGATGCCCACCAAAGTTGCAAAGCCTCATTGAATCGTTTCACACCAACATGCAGGGGATAGTGCAGCACGATGGCAACGTCTCAGAGCCTTTCAACATACGCAGCGGAGTGAAACAGGGCTGTGTACTTGCACCAACCCTCTTTGGGATTTTCTTTGCTATGCTCCTGAGGCATGCCTTCAGCACAGCAACAGAGGGAATCTACCTGCACACAAGATCTGACGGCAGACTTTTCAACCTCGCCCGCCTGAAAGCCAGAACCAAAGTACGTAAGGCTCTAATCAGAGACATGCTGTTCGCAGACGACGCTGCAGTCGCAACCCACACACAGCAGGAGCTTCAGACCCTTATGGACCGCTTCTCCCAGGCATGCAAGGACTTCGGGCTTACCATCAGCCTGAAGAAGACTAACGTCTTGGTGCAAGGCACGGAAGCACCACCAACCATCACCATTGACGACTACGAGCTGGAGGTCGTGAATCAGTTCACGTACCCGGGGTCCACGATCAGCAACAACCTCTCCCTTGATACAGAGATCAACAAGAGGATTGGAAAATCAGCCTTCACACTCGCTCGCCTCACCACACGAGTGTGGGAGAATCCCAAACTCTCTGTCAAGATGAAGATGGCAGTGTACAACGCCTGCGTCATCAGCACACTGCTCTATGGGAGTGAGACGTGGACAACATACGCCCGGCAGGAAAAGAGACTGAACTCCTTCCACTTGCGCTGCATTCGCCACATCCTGGACATATCCTGGCAGGACAAAGTGCCCAACACAGAAGTTCTGTCCCGCGCCGGCCTTCCCTCCATGTTCACTCTACTCAGACAGCGCAGGCTCCGCTGGCTAGGCCACGTTCACCGTATGGAGGATGGCAGAATCCCCAAAGATGTCCTCTATGGAGAACTGGCAACTGGCAAGAGAGACGTTGGCCGCCCACAGCTGCGTTTTAGAGACGTCTGCAAGAGAGACATGAAGGCCCTGGAGATCAACACAGAGCGCTGGGAGGACCTTGCAACGGACCGCTCCAAATGGAGAGGCACCCTGACCAGACAGCTCAAGGCGGGTGAAGAGAGACTGACTGCTGCTGCAGATGAAAAAAGGACCCGCAGGAAGAACCGCCACAGACCCAGCAGCACGGAGACCACCCACAAGTGCGACCTGTGTGACAGGGACTGCCATTCGCGCATCGGCCTGTTCAGCCACAGGCGGTGCTGTTCCAGCAGAGTAGACGTTTAGGATTCTCTTCCATGGCCATCATAGACCGACGGAGGCCGACGAGCTCATCATAATTTCATTCTGATTGCAACAGAATTTTACACCAGGGCAAATTCAGGCAAGTTTTTGGGGGGCTCTTTCCTTGGCATGTTTGACTTTACTTCCTCTAAAAGTACATGTCTAAAAGTACTATACTGAATACTGGCTCAGATTTTTTTTTTTAGCAGTGATCTGAAGGCTGACTTTTCTTTTGACAGATCACACTGTGGTTGAGCTATTGTAAGTTTTGATTATAATTCCAACCTTTTTACTTTATAGTGCTTATTAAATATCAGTTGTCTCATGTTTGTGAGTTAAGTCTTTATAAAAGTTCTCCTGTCTGTGTATAGCTGCACACAGTCTCCGTTCTGCCACATCTGCAAAATGTCAAAAATGTCATCAGTTCAATTAATACATAAATAAATGCATGCATGCATACTGTATCTTGTAGGTTCATGATTAAAAGTGAAGCTATTGGGCATCTTACATGAAAATTAAACTGACAGGTAGTAATAATAATATGCCAGAATTTTTACAAACCTAAGTGGCTGATAATGAGAAAAATATGATAATAAATGTAAAGTCTCATCCAACACACACACACATATCAAGCTGAATCCCCAATACAAAGAAGGTCATCTAGTTGAATAAATACACACTCAGACACCAGTTGGAATTAACACATTTTACTGGAAAGCTAACTCAGCAATGAACAATACATGAAAAAACAATTTCTGTCATCATCAAAACTGTAACTAGAACATCATTACAACATTAACTGAAAATAAATGATCAAAAAATAATGCATATATAATAATAATATGTAAATAAATTATGCTCAAAAACAAGTTTGCACCAGCTTGACACATTCATAATAAACTGACCCTCAAACTTGAAACATGTGGATGTACTAAAGAATCCAAGAGTCTCAAAGAATCTGGAAAAAAAAATCACGATAGTCATTTTATTCTGTTTTTATGTAGACTTGGATCAGTGTGATTTCTAACCCCCTTTGAAACACTAAAATGTCTGGTGAATAAACATAATTTAAAGCCCATTTACAAGCCTGGCTGTGGGTTATATTTTAGAGTTCATGGTATTACAGCGTCACTCCCTTAAATGCGCGTTGTCGCACACGGTCGCGTGCCAGTCCCACCCATTTCCGCGTGTCCGCTACAATGGGATGCAATTCTCGGCAAGCAAGTAGAACTCGGCACGACGGGGCAGGGCTCTGTGCTTATGTGCGTCAGACTTGGTGTAATAACAGCAGAATAATTCATAGCTGTAGAGGAGCTGAAATAACGAGGCGATTTTTGTATTAAAAACAGGGTTTTTAATGAATAGCTCTTCTATCGAGTCTCATCAGGTGTAGAGCTTGGCAGAAGGCAAGAGAGTGATCTCTGCTCCGCTCGCTGGTTAAATACAAGCACACATAGAGCCACACATTGAAAAAGCTGACATCCCCCCGTTATCTTAACCCCCCCCCATTGTTCTGCTATCTCCTCTCCTTGTCTTGGGAGGTGATGGGAACTCCTCCTCTCGCCTTAGGGGGTAAAGGTGTCAAGTCCATCTCCGCCGCCGCGTCTTGGGAGGTCCATTGACTTTAACCCGGCGGGGGAGATCCTTTGTCCTTTCCAGGTGTGAAGTTCCTTACATATGCTGTCACAAAACATTTCCACTTGTTCTAACATATGTAGATATGGGATATAAGAGTCATATATACCACAGGCCCCCCAAACACTAGGAAAGGACACAGAAAGAATCACAGTCTAAGATAATAACTATGAAATACTACTTGTTACAACTGTTGCCACAGGAGAAGTTTTCTAGCAGCCATGCTCCTAAGAAAGTTCAGTGGTAAACATAACAGCATAGTGAAATCATAAGTAGCCTTAAACTGTTGTAGCACAATTAGTGAATAATTGCGGGGTGGTTGGTATCAGTCCCTGTGCTGTCTGGGCTTTATTCTTCTCCCAAAACTGCTGTAGGTTGGCTTAGGTGTCCCGCTGGGACCTTCTCGTGGTGAATCTGCATTGTGGGAAGGAAAGAGATTATTTGTTCCCTGCCTGGGGGCTGAGACTTTTCCTCTGGGGGGTCTACCACGCCGAGGTGCTCGTGCCAACTGTGCAGGTTCGTCTCTCAGCAAGAAAGCAGGTTTGAGTCTGTCAACACTGACCACTTCCTTTCTGTCCCCATAATCAAGCACAAAGTGTTTGTCACCATTTTCCAGCACTCTGAACGGGCCATCGTAAACTGGGCGTAACGTTGGTTTAATGGCTTCATGCTTAACAAAAACGAACTCAGCGTTTTTTAAAGTTTGAGGAACAAAAACTCGTGGAAAAGAGTGATGAGCTGGACCGTGGAGGGAGTCCGGTCCACTGCTGCCTAAAAACCTTGGGACTGGAAGGTGTCCTGGTTCTGGGTCCTCTGGTAAAAATTCTCCTGGGAGTCTGATAGGCTGGGCAAAAACTAATTCTGCAGGAGAAGCGTCTAAATCCTCTTTAGGTGCTGCACGCAACCCCAATAAAACCCAGGGAAGTTTATTTACCCAATTTGTGTCCGTTAGTGAGGCCCTGAGGGCAGCCTTTAAGGACCTGTGAAAACGCTCGCATAACCCATTAGCCTGAGGGTGATAAGCGGTGGTGCGATGAATTGTTGCCCCTAAACTGTTAGACATGGCTGACCAGAGCTCTGAGATAAATTGAGGTCCTCTGTCTGACGTGATGTCTGATGGAACGCCGAAACGTGCCACCCAGTTTGCTAGAAAAACGCGAGCGACTTCCTCCGCTGTGGTTGACGCTAGAGGGACTGCCTCTGGCCAGCGCGTGGTGCGGTCTATCATTGTTAACAGGTGTGTGAAACCTTGGGAGGAAGGTAGCGGCCCCACGAGGTCGACGTGAATGTGGTCGAATCTTCTAGCAGGAATTGGAAAAGGCTCCAGAGGGGCTTTTGTGTGCCTGTGTATTTTGGCGCGTTGACAAGGAATGCAAGTTTTTGCCCATTCTTTTACATTTTTGCGCAGGCCTGGCCACACAAACTTTTCAGCAACCATTTTGACCGAGGCGCGCACACCTGGGTGCGCGAGGGAGTGAATTGCGTCGAAAATACGGCGGCGCCAAGCAGCTGGTACTAACGGGCGAGGTCGGCCGGTTGAAACGTCGCATATTGGGGGGACACGCCGTTGCGCAACCCTTTTTTCTCCAGCCTTAACCCTGTTGGTCCGGACAGGAGCGCGCGCACGTCTGCATCACTGCTTTGTTCTTCCGCCATGGCTGCATAATCTATTCCATCCTGGATAGGTGCTGCGTATGTGTGTGCGTTAGTGAAGAGTTCCGCTGCTGAGGCGGCGTAATCTGTCTCCTCGTGCTCTGGCGGTGTCACAGCGTGAGAGAGACAGTCAGCTACAACGTTAAGTTTGCCTGCTACGTGTCGAATGTCTGTGGTGAACTCTGAAATCGCAGCTAGCTGTCTTTGTTGTCTGCCCGACCATGGTTCTGAAATTTTAGCCATAGCAAAAGTGAGCGGCTTATGGTCCACAAAGACCGTGAAACTCCGCCCTTCTAACCAAAACTGGAAGTGGCGGATGGACAAATGAAGCGCTAGCAGCTCTCTGTCGAAAGTGCTGTATTTGCGTTCCGTTGGGTTTAGCGATTTGCTAAAGAATGCCAAAGGTTGCCAGACTCCGCTGACAAGTTGTTCTACAACTGCCCCTATAGCCAGGTCAGAAGCATCTGTGGTCAGAGCAATGCGGGCTGAGGGATCTGGGTGGACTAACATTGTGGCATTAGCTAAGGCGTTTTTTACTTCCGCGAAAGCGCGTTCGCGCTCCGGGGTCCATTCGACCGCGTTGGAAGCCTTCTTTTTTCTGAGCGCGTCATATAGGGGTTGCATGAGCTGAGCTGCGTGGGGGAGGAAACGGTTGTAAAAATTAACCATCCCCAAAAATTCCTGTAGCGATTTAACCGTTTGAGGCCGTGGAAAACCTTCTATCGCACGAACTTTGTCTGGAAGCGGAAATGCCCCTGTCGGGGAGACCCTATGTCCCAAAAAATCAATTTGCGATACGCTGAATTTGCATTTGGCTGGATTGATTATAAGTCCGTGCTCTTCCAGCCTCTGAAAAACGGTAGTGAGGTGCTGCTCGTGTTCTTCCTCGGATGAGCTGGCTACCAGCATGTCATCGAGGTAGACAAAAACAAAGGGTAGGTCGCGCAGGACTGCGTCCATCATCCGTTGAAAAGTTTGAGCAGCGCCTTTGAGGCCGAACGGCATTCTTAGGAATTCAAAAAGGCCGAAAGGGGTTATAACCGCTGTTTTAGGAATATCTTCAGCTCGGACTGGGACTTGGTGATAACCGCGGACTAAGTCTATTTTTGAAAAAATGCGCGCACCCGCTAAATGTAGTGAGAAATCCTGAATGTGAGGAATGGGGTAGTGGTCATGCGCTGTAGCGTTGTTTAGCCTGCGGTAATCTCCGCACGGTCTCCAAGAACCGTCGGATTTCGGAACCATGTGAAGTGGTGAAGCCCAGGGGCTCTTCGAGCGTCTAACAATGCCCAATTTTTCGAGAGCTGCAAATTCATCCTTTGCTATGTTGAGCTTGGCCGCGTCTAAGCGGCGAGCTTTGGCAAAAACAGGAGGTCCTGTTGTCGGAATGAAGTGTTTAACCCCGTGTTTGGCTACAGTGGCTGAGAATTTGGGGGTTGTGAGTGCTGGAAATTGGGTGAGGAGTTGTTCAAACTTACCTCCCGCTGTGGTGACGTTGGCCTGCACAGGTGGTGGGGAAACTCGAGCTGAACATGGAATAGAAGCAAAAGATAGTGCATTAACCAGGCGCCTATTTGCAAGATCCACTAATAACCCGTGTGCACACAGAAAATCTGCGCCTAACAAGTTAAAGCTCACCGCTGCTACAACAAATGTCCATCTGTAGCTGCGGCTGTGGATGAGGAGGTGCAGGCTCTTTTCCCCGAACGTATCGATGTCAGAGCCGTTGGCTGCCACTGCTCCGTTGCCCTGGGTGCCCATGGTTCGATCTGCGTGGGAGGGCATGACGAAACTCAGCTGAGCTCCCGTGTCGATGAGGAACTGCTTGCCTGTGTATCCATCCGTCACGTATAACAGCTTATTCTTCTCGCCGAGAACCGCTGCTGTTAATGGCCCTCGGCTTTGGCGTTTCCACGATATCGTAAACTTGCAGGGGGGAACGCATTTGCGGGCTTTCTCTGCGAAGCGGTGGTGATAATAGCAGACGTCGTTCTGCTCGTTGCGCTTGGGCCGCGCCGCTGTCACCGTGGGTTGAGTCTCTCTAAGGCTCGGGGTGTCAGTTTTCAGATCTGCAGATGCCGCTGTGAGTGTCCGTTCTCTGCAGGCGTTGACGAGCCGGTAAGCCTCGTTGGCCAGTGTGCGGAAATCCTGATGATTATTGCACTTCATACTGGCGAGTGTCCCTCTCAACTGCGGTGGTAGCGTGCTGAGGAAAATGAATTGGAAAAGGAAATTATCATTATCCTCCTCCTTGAGTTGTAGCAAATCCTCCATGAGGGTCCTCGGATTGCTCCCTCTGTGGCCGTAGACCGCCAGGATCCTCTCGGCTCTTTCCTCCGCTGACGGGACATAATTCGCCACGATGGTCACCTTGAGTGTCTCATATTTGTCCCGGGCTGGTAGTCGCCGGACCAAGCTCCGCACACACTTCGAAGTGGCGGAGTCGAGTTTGGAGACGATATGGTAAAACTTAATATCGTCTGCTGTGATGCCCGCCAGTATAAACTGGGCTTCAGCTTGTTGAAACCAAGAGGCGGGGTCTTCTCGCCAGAAGTCTGGCAGGTTGACAGCAACGGCGTTCGTGCACACCATCACTGTTGTGCCCGCTGGGTGAGAGTGCCTTGCCTCGGCACTCATGGCGGTGCTGGAGCTCGGTTGAGCTCTCTCAGTGCCCTCTGCCGTGGGGAACAGCTGTCTGCTTGTTCCCTCGTCTGCGTCGTCGCTGGCGTATGCCCGAGTCACCATGGATGAGCAGCTTGAAGAACGTCTCCGGTCCATATTCTCGCGTCAAGGTCACCAGTGTAGAGGAGCTGAAATAACGAGGCGATTTTTGTATTAAAAACAGGGTTTTTAATGAATAGCTCTTCTATCGAGTCTCATCAGGTGTAGAGCTTGGCAGAAGGCAAGAGAGTGATCTCTGTTCCGCTCGCTGGTTAAATACAAGCACACATAGAGCCACACATTGAAAAAGCTGACATCAGAGCCACACATTGAAAAAGCTGACATCCCCCCGTTATCTTAACCCCCCCATTGTTCTGCTATCTCCTCTCCTTGTCTTGGGAGGTGATGGGAACTCCTCCTCTCGCCTTAGGGGGTAAAGGTGTCAAGTCCATCTCCGCCGCCGCGTCTTGGGAGGTCCATTGACTTTAACCCGGCGGGGGAGATCCTTTGTCCTTTCCAGGTGTGAAGTTCCTTACATATGCTGTCACAAAACATTTCCACTTGTTCTAACATATGTAGATATGGGATATAAGAGTCATATATACCACAATAGCCACTGTTCACCGGACTTAGAGGCCATGTCCTTCCTATGTAGGCCATTTTATTTCCCCTGCGAGCTAATGGCAGTAATTTTAACAGCCATTCACATTTATCCTGATGCTAATGTCAGCTTAGCACTCAATCACCTCCAGCACATTGTCAGCAGGCAGCAAAGAGACCACCCTGACACAGTCCACATATTGCAGGGGATTTTAACAAAGCATGCTTAAAGACTGTACTCCCCAAATTCTACCAATATGTTAAGTGTCCCACAAGAAGGGAAAGAACACTGGATCATGTTTACAGCAACATTAAGCACGCCAACAGAGCCACCCCCTCCTCCACCTTGGACAATCAACCACCTCTCCCTGTTTGTGATTCCTGCCTACACCCCCCTTAGGAAGAGTTCCCCCACCACCACCACCAAACAATTAAAACCTGGCCTGAACATGCTCTTCTCCAGCTACAAGACTGCTTTGCCTGCAGTGATTGGAGCATCTTTGAACAGCAGGACCTGGACTCCTACACCGAATCCGTCCTTTTCTACATCAAATGCTGTGTAGAAAATGTGACAGTCACTAAACACATCTGGGTATTTCCAAACTGCAGACCCTGGATGACAAGTGAAGTCCAGGCTCTGATCAGAGCCCACAACTCAGCCTTCAGACAGAGGGACAGGTCTCTGTAGGTCACTGCCAGAGCTAACCTGAGGAGAGGCATAAAACTTGCTAAAAACACCTATAGGAAGATGGTGGAGGGCTTCCTCTCAGACAACAACCCCCAGTAGATGTGGAGAGGCATCCAGGCCCTCACCAATTACAGGGGCCAGGGACCCTCAACGTAAGACAGCAGCCTCACTCTGGCAGAGGAGCTTAACAGCTTCTTTGCCCAGTTTGAGCACACCTCCCCTCCAAACCTGTCCCCCCTCCCCTCTCTCTTCCCTCCCCTCCCCTCTCTCTCTACAGGTGCACGAGGTGAAGAGGCAACAGAGATCAGTGACCCCTCGCAGAGCTGCTGGCCCAGATGGCATCCCAGGAGCAGTGGTCAAAGCATGTGCAGACCAGCTGGCAGAGATCCTCACCAAGTTATTCAAGCTTTCCATGATGCACGCCACCGTCCCCTCCTGCCTCAAGGCCTCCACCATCATCCCCATCCCCAAAAAAGCCGCAATTGACAGCCTGAATGACTACAGACCCATAGCACTCACGTCTGTAGTCCTGAAATGTTTTGAGCGACTGGTATCCCAGCACATCAGGGACTGTCTTCCCCCCTCCTTCGACCCACATCAGTTCGCCTACAGGGAGAGACGGTTTATGGAAGATGCTATTGCCACCACTCTCCACAGAGCGCTGAGCCACCTGGAGAACCCAAGGAGCTACGTGAGGATGTTCTTTGTGAACTACAGCTCAGCTTTTAACACCATCATCCTGGACATCCTGATCAACAAACTACACCTCCTCCAGACCGCCCCCCGCCCCACCTGCTCCTGGATGAAGAACTTTCTCACCAACCGCCCACAAACAGTCAGACTTGGCCCCTACCACTCCTCCACACTGTCACTCAGCACTGGCTCCCCCCAAGGCTGCGTGCTAAGCCCTCTACTGTACTCCCTGTACACCTCTGACTGTATTCCAACCCATCCAACCACCGCCATCAGGAAATACACGGACAACACCACCTTGGTTGGGTTCATCACTCACGACAATGAGAAGGCATACAGGGCGGAGACAGAGAACCTGCTGTTGTGGTGCCAAGCAAACAATCTGAAACTGAATGTCCAAAAAACCAAAGAACTCATTCTGGACTTCAGGAAGGACAGACAGGACCACTCCAAATCGATCAGGTCCCACACCTCCAGACTGACAGTTTCTTCCCCTGGGCCATCCAAACTGCAAACAGTCAGAGGCCCCACCCCCCTCCCTCTGAGCGCTCACATGCACAGAACTGAGGACCTTTTAATTATCACTATAACTCACCTGTCCTTGCACTTCTGACTTTCATGTATATTGACCCATCTGTGAAATCACTACTGTGCATATTTTTCCATAATCCTTGGGCCATTTTACTCTATTATGTGTTCTGCACTCCACACTCCTATGTACATAGTTCTACCTGCGAGGCCACTACCGTACCTGTGTATATACCAATGGGCTATTTATTGTTATTTTTTTTTTTTTTACTTTTATTTTTACTTCAGTCAAACGGTTAACTGTGTGTCCTGTAACTGTTTTATTTTCAAATTCTTCTCACTTACTTTATTGTGCAGTAGCCCGGTGGAGCACCCACAATTTCGTTGTGCTGTACAACTGTTCAATGACAATAAAGCCTATTCTATTATATTCTATTAATGAGAAAAAAGTTCATTTTCAAGAAAAATCTCAACCCAGCCATAACGCATGCACAAGCAGTGTACTCTGGTTCCAAGCCCAGGTAAATGGGGAGGGTTGTTTCAGGAAGGGCATCTGACATAAAGCCTTTGCCAAATCAAACATGCAGATCATGACGAATGAGACTTTCATAACAGATCAGTCGAGGCCCGGGTTAACAACAATAATAATAATAATAATACATTTTATCTGTAACGCACTTTATATTAAAAGACATCTCAAAGTGTTACATATAAAAAGCATAAAACTCAAATTCATAAAAGGAAAAAAAGGGGATAAGAAGACAAAACCAAAAATATATATTTTTTTTTTCCAAGATGGCGACCAGGATGGTCACACTTTTTCAGCGCTGAGACCAACTCGCTGATTTCCCCATTAAAAGTATCTAAACAACAGCGATCGGCGATCGTGACGGACACCCACGGGCTGAACTTCCACGTCCGTCAGAATCCCGTTGGAATGCCCCTTTAATCGGGTAGAACTGCTGCGCTCTACCAGAAGCGATTGCCAAGCTAACGCTAGTTAGCTTAACGCTGGCCCCAGTGCGCCACCTAACTCCGACACGAAGCGGCTCAGTCCCCGGTGAGGGCCTATCGGAGGAACCAATCGAGGCGGCAGTTGGGAGCTCGAGCGCGGCGTTGGTGAGAGACGGGGCCACCTGGACCCAGCAGGACAGTGGCCTGAGTCGGAACCCAGTTGCGAGGTCCAGCTGAGGAACTACCAGACTGACGGCGGCCGGTGACGGGGCCTAGCGGAGGTGCCACCCAGCCAGACGGCGGCGAGCGGCGGCGGTGATCGGTGAAGTTCGGCTGCGCCGGCGGTGTGCGGCATAACCGGCCAGGCAGATGGCGGCAGGCGGTGGCGAATGACAGGGGTGATCTGCGGAGCTGAGCAGCGCTACTTGGCGGAGGAGCTGTGCAGGAGCTGTTGCGGCGAGTTCAGCAGCGGCCGGGCTAGTTGAGGCCTAGCCGGATTCTCTGTTTACTTCTATCTACAGGTCAGTAAGATGCCACCAAAGAAAGAGGAAATGGAAGAAATCAAAAAAGCTCTGAGCTTTATGTCAGATGAATTGGCCAAATTGACTAACCAACAGGACAAATAATAGGTTAAAACAGCAACTCAATGATCAAATGTCCTGCTAAAGAGAAAGATTTTAATCATCCAAGGAACTTTGCTATCAGAAAATATAAATCTGTTGAACTTATACGGCCCCAATATTGATGATCATAACTTCTTTGTTAATTTATTCCTCACTTTATCATCACTTGCAGGGCAACATATAATAGCAGGGGAATTTAATTGTACATTGAATCCCAGTATAGATAGATCAACAGGACTGGACTGTACACACAATGGATGTAGGATGACCATTAATCATTTTATGAAAGAATTGAGATTGCTAGATACATGGAGAGAAATGAAACCACAAGTCAAACCCTGTTCTTGTTATTCTAATACCTATAAGACATTCTCACGTATTGACTACTTTTTGATATCTACAGAATTAAGGTCCAAGATTCAAAACTGTTTCTATGATAACATTGTGATCTCTGATCATGCACCCTGCTGTCTAGTATATGTAGATAAGAAACTGACAAAGGACCCAGTTAGGTGGCATTTTCAACATAAATGGCTTCAGGATGAGGAATTTGTTAAGTACATAGAAAAACAGGTAGATGAGTTCTTTGATATCAATACTACACAAACAACGGCATGTATAAAGTGGGAGGCTTTCAAAGCTTTTATTAGGGGGCATATTATTAGTTATACAGGTTCAAAATCTAAGAAGACCCGAGAGGAGAGAGTCCAATTGGAACGTAAAATAAAAATTCTTCAAGAAAAGGTGTATGCAGGAAGTAACCCACAGTTAGAGAACGAATTACTGATTCTGAGAGCTGAATATGACAAAAAATCAGCAAATAGAGCTGCCTCGAGTCTTCTAAGATTGAAACAAACTTTTTATGAACAAGGTGAAAAATCAGGAAAATTATTGGCATGGCAGATTAAACAATTAGAATCTAAAACACCAATTACCAGTATTATAAGTAACGGACAGGTAGTTATAGATGCTTTAGAAATTAATAGTGCCTTTAGAGATTATTATGAAAAACTATATGATACAAAAAATGAACTGGACTTAACAAAACTAAATGGGTTTTTGGGTGGATTATCTATACCATGTATTCCAAATGAAAACAGGGAGATACTGGAGTCTAAAATTAGTCAAGAAGAAGTTGGGCAAGCCATTGATAATATGAAATCAGGAAAAAGAGCAGGACCAGATGGTCTTTCAGTTGACTGCTATAAAAAATTTAAGAATAAATTAATAAAACCACTTTTGGAAATGGTTTTAGAAGCATTTCAAAATGGTAATTTACCACCATACATGAATAATGCCTTAATTATACTGTTACCAAAACCAGGTAAACCCCCTAATAAATATGAAAACATGAGACCAATAAGCCTATCAAATGCTGATCTTAAAATAATCTGTAAAATTTTAGCAAAACGCCTACAAGAAACATTACCAAATATTGTTAACCAAGATCAGAATGGCTTTATAATGGGAAGACAAGGCTTCCATAATGTAAGAAGACCATTTAATATTATGTGTTCCAATAAAGAAGCACCGGATACAGCTCTCCTATCATTGGACGCCGAAAAGGCCTTTGATAGGGTTGAATGGCCCTATCTTTTTGAAGTCCTACAAAGGTTTGGACTTGGAAATAATTTCATAAAATGGGTCCAGATAATATACAATAATGCTACAGTAGAAATCCTAACAAACAGCAATATCTCAAAATCAATAAAAATCAATAGAGGATGTCGACAAGGCTGTCCACTTTCACCTTTATTGTTTACTATGGCAATTGAACCTTTAGCGATGGCAGTACGTTTACATCCACAAATGTATGGAATTAAAGTAGGACCAACAGAACATAAAATCTCCCTGTATGCCGATGACATAATTTTATTTCTGTCGAATCTTAAAAAATCAATTCCGATCTTGTTAAATTTAATAAAGAATTTTGGGGAAATATCAGGATATAAAATAAACAAAACAAAATCTTCAATATTAATGTTAAATGAGACCCAGAGAAATCACCCAGCTCCTGAGGTAAAGCAATTCAATGTTGTAGATCAGTTTAAATATTTAGGAATTCAAATTTTGCCTAAGCTAGAATCAGTCGCCAATGCCAACTATGAAGCCTTAATGACCGATATTAATGAGTTACTTCAGAGATGGATGTCACTACAAATGTCGATGATCGGGAGAATTAATATACTTAAAAGTAATATCTTACCAAAAATACTTTACTTATTCCAAAACATCCCTTTACCACCACCTTCAGATCTATTCTCAAGAATTAAAAAAAAGTTAGTGGAATTTATATGGAACAATAGGAAGGCTAGATTACGTTTGTCCTTACTATATTTACCATTTGATCATGGAGGTCTGAAATGTCCAAACTTTATGTTGTATTACTGGTCAGCACAACTGAGGTCTATGACATATTACTTTTCATCAAATGATCCTACTCATTGGACTGAAATGGAATCATACAATTTACCTTTACCTCTTCCCTTATTCATATACTCAGACTCGGCTAAAAAATTACAGAAACAAGTTAAAAATCCAATTGTAAAGCGCATGATCAAAATATGGTGTGAAACCAAAAAATATTTAAAAGAACCACACTCACTGTCACAATTTAGCCCAATATGGGGTAATCAATATTTTACACCAGGGAGAGCAGATACTGTATTTAAAGTATGGAATTTAAAAGGGATTCAAAAGATTCAAGACTTATATTTGTCACACTCAGATAACATAATGTCTTTTGAAGAACTGAGGATTAAATTCAATCTTAATAGAACACACTTTTTTAAATATCTTCAGCTTAGAAATTTTATTCGATCAAATCAAAATAATGCTCTCACCCAACCTACTTACTCATTTTTGGAAAAAATTTTGATGAAAGATAGTAAGAGAAAGGGTATTATTTCAGAATTTTATAACTCATTGACACTATTCTCATGTGAAAACTCACAGAAGGGGATCAATAAAGTATACAAAATCAAATCAAAAAGACTGAATGACTGGAAAGAGGACCTGCAAATTGAAATCTCAGAGGAACAATGGGAAATGGCTTGTGCAGGAGTTCAAACCAAATCAATAAATGTACATCTTAAACTGATACATTTTAAATGGTTAATGCGGATGTATGTTACACCAGTGGACTTAAATAGATATAACAAAAACATACCAGATACATGCACAAAATGTATGGAAAGTAAAAGAACCCTATTTCACTGTTTATGGGAATGTAGAAAAATCAGAATGCTTTGGGAAGAGGTGAGGGTAACAATTGAAAAAATAATTTCAAAACAAATCACATTGAACTCTAAACTGTTTTTGTTGGGTCTGTATCCAGAAAAACATAACTTTAATAAGAGTGAAAGAACATTCATAGACCTCGGTTTGCTTAATGCCAAAAAATGTATTGCACTACTGTGGAAAAAGACTCATAGACCAGATGTGGCTCAGTGGTTAAGACAGATGTTAACAAACCTTCCACTAGAAAGAACAACATATATACTGAAATCAAAGGAAAATGTGTTTGAGAATATATGGAGGCCTTTCATTGATTATGTAAAGAAATTAAACATAACTTCTGAAGAAGAAGGTGAATGATATGTGTGGACCTTGCAAATTCCAAGCTGGTGAATGTATATTATGTATTCTTATGTAATAGATTACCTAGATTAAACAGAGGAGCATTGTTGTTGACCTGTTTTTGTTAATGGCTGTTGTTGTTTATATTATGCATTTTTTTGTTATTGTTCTTTTTAATTTTTAAATTACTTTTGTGTTTGTGTCTGTTTGTGCCATGTTTGTAAAAAAGGTTCAATAAAAAATATTGTGGGGAAAAAAAAGAAAGGTTTTAAGTCCTTTTTTTCAAACAGTCTGTGGATTGTGATGCTCTCACAGGGGCGGACTTAATCCATTTGGAGCCCAAGGCAAAAACAAAAATGGGGCCCTACTTTTTCTTTGTTCTACACTTTCTTTTCAGACCTTATTGAAATCCTACCTGAAACTTATTGCCATCAGAAGTCTTCAAATGATGATATCATTTAGGCATCAGGAATATACATCTGTAGAAAAATAAATAAGTTTAACAAATTGAATGTAGACTCTTGTCTATTATAAAAAAAAAAACAAAACAGCAGCAATTCACGTGGAAGATCTGTTGCTTGTTCACACTTACCAGTCCCTCCAGGTTTTCGCGATACTGTGATTGCACCAATTCATGCGAAATCAGGCAACCGCCGCATCATTTGAGCGAGCTTGTAACTTTATACAATCATTGCAATTTTCCCGCAATTTTGGCCAATCCTCGTCAACTTTCACCAATTTCGCCAATAAAATTTGTCCCCGAGAAGCGCTCAAACACTCAATCTAATCAATCAAATGTGTCACTGCACCACACTCACTTCCATGTTTACAGTGAGTATTAACAAAACACGTCAAATGTAAGAGTATATTTCAAATGTGAAATATACTGTCTGGGTACATATTTATATTCTGCCAGGTAATTTAACAAACCATAATGCTGTTGATACCATCTAGCTGCAATGCTCCTGCACTGTGTATATTACTGTGTACATATGTATATTTATTTAATGCTTTGGCTAACATGTTCTTATCTTATTATCTTATTTACTATTGCTCTGAGTGCTGCTATCCCTTTGCTACTGCAATCCTGGAATTTCCCCATTGTGGGACTAATAAAGGCTTATCTTATCAGCAAAAAGCAGAGTAAAAAGCACTCACCCACGAGTTTTCCCACACGTCCCATCTTCCATCTTCCCCGGTCCGCCAGTCGACATCTTCCCACGTCCCTGTCTTGACTGCATGTACGAAGTGACGGGTTTGTGTTGAGAAAAGTCCACCTGCCTGAAAAGCAACCCATTGCAGAAGCGCGTGTGAGGAGAGACGCCGTAAAACCACGAACAAACAAGCAAATCTAACACTACAGCCAGTGTTCGAACATTTTATACATCTTTAGAGGTAAAATCATAACTACATCTTGTCAATGAGCTTTAAAGCTGTGAATCTCCAGTCTGGACACAGACCAATGCGCACCCCTGTGCTGGCAAACCCCCAAGGAGACCCCCCCCCCCCCCAGTAAAGGAAAGATGAGTATCTGATGAGACAGGTGTGTGTCAAGATGCGCAGCAGATAGACAGGTAGGAGTCAGGCACAGAAAGAGAGAGAAAATTCAGTATTTTTTTTTTTTTCAGAAAAACAGACTTAGACAATACGGAACAACAGAATAAATTATTTTTTCTCTGTGCTTGGTACCGTTTGGTTGGGGACCGCTGCAGTTAGGGAGTTTTCAAATGAAGGTGCTGCCATAATTTCCAAATCTATTCTCTTTAACATGCATTCAGTGCAATTTAGCTGTTGTAATGGATAATTATTTTTTCATCCTTTTTATTCAAGTTCTCGGCAAGGGTAGCCTACAGTGTTGGTCATTTTTATGACAAATTTATGAGTAACTACTTCGTTCCCTCCTCTGTACTGTGTAGACACAAGGGGGAATATATATGTTAGACCCCAGGAAGAATAGCCAATGTTTTATACAAGTGCTAATGGGGGTCTTAATAAAAGAAACAAACTGTGGAGGAAGTAATCAGACGAGACCATGAGCTGATGACACTGACTTTATTTCTCCTCCATCAAATATAACAGACTGCCTCTGAGTGCCAGAGCGATCCCTCTTATACACTTTATTCCCGCTTCTGTGGCACCCAGGATAAGCACATTAACATACACACTGTGAAACATGGCACCCCTGTGTCCTCAGGTGTGAACCTGACACAGCGGGGGTGGAAGGCACATCTTTCTTTGGCTTATTACCCCCTAGCACTCTGGCGTCCTTGGGCACTCTTCTCGCCTTTTCCCCATTACCATTTCTGACTAACTTCTCCTCCCACCAACCCCCTTTCCCGGGTGGATTGCCATGACCTATTGTGTCTCCCACACAGCCCCCATCCCCGAACACCTAGAAGGGGTCCTATCCCTCTGGACTTTTGGGCTTGAGCAAGCATCCGTAGTGGCTGTAGCATGGAGCTGCCAGGCCGGTTGAAGTACCTTCTTGTCGAGGTGGGTGGAAAGGGAAGTCGGTCTCTGGAGGGGGAAAGGGTGGGGAGGGAAAAGGGTTAGTCCCGTAAAGACCATTATCTGCTGGGGAAACACCAACCTGCGGAGCTGCTGTGGGTCGGCGCCCACACCACCTGTTCGTCTGCCAAAACATAAGCGGGCTTCAGCCTGTCTATGCAGACGGTTTCCTTACGTCCCCCCCCCCCCAAGTCTAACACAAAATGCTTCTACCCAGTTTCCAACACTCTGAACTGGCTATCATACGGTGGCCGCAACGGGGTTCTGTGAGTGTCGTGCCTGACAAAAATGAATTTGGCGTTCTCTAAGTGCTTTGGAACAAAAATGCGGGGGAAAAAAAAGGTGTGCCGGGCCCGGAACGCTGGCAGCCCCTGTACTGGGAAAAAGGTGCGCGGGTGGGACGGTCCCGGGTACAAGGCTCTCGGGCAAAAATTCTCCCGGGATCTGCAATGACTGAGAAAAAAACGAGTTCTGCCAGGTAAGCAGCCAAAATTTCTTTAGGTGTGGAGCGCAACCCCAATAGAACCCAAGACAGGTGGTCGGCCCAATTTGCATCCATTAGCGAGGCCCTGAGCGCTGCTTTATTTGACCTGTGAAAACACTCACACAAACCATTAGCCTGTGGGTTGTACACGGTGGTGCAGTGGATTTTGACCCCCAGGCTATCGGCCATCGCAGACCAAAGTTCTGAAACAAAATGTGGACCCCTGTCAGAAGTGATGTCCGACAGGGATCCCAACCGTGCAACCCAAGCCTGGACTACCTCGGCAGACGTGGTGGAACTCAGTGGAACTACCTCCGGCCAATGCGTAGTGCGGTCCACGATTGTTAAAAGGTGTGTGAACCCCTGTGACGGTGGAAGGGGGCCCACTAAATCCACGTGTACGTGGTTGAACCTCCTGGCTGGAATCTGAAATGGCTCGAGTAGGGCTTTGGTGTGCTTGTGCACTTAAGCCCGCTGGCACGTGACGCACGCTGCACTCATTGTTTCACATCCCTATGTAGGCAAGGCCAGACAAATTTGGACCCCACCAGTTTAACCAAGGCACACATGCCAGGATGTGAAAGGGAGTGGACAGACTCAAAAATGCAGCAGCGCCAAAAGCTCGGAACCACCGGGCGGGGGCGGCCGATGGAGATGTCGCAGAGCAAGGGGGGGGGGCACCCTTCTTGCACCACGCTGCTCTCCAGTTTTAATCCAGTAGCTGCAGACTGGGGTGCGCAAATTTCTGTGTCCCCAGTTTAGTCGGCGGCCATAGCGGGAAAATCTATCCCCATGTAGACCGGGGAGACTAACATGCGTGACAGGCAGTCAGCCATGACATCAAGCTTACCGGCTACGTGTCCTGTATTTATGCTCGTCGCGCAAAGTAAGGCTGAAAAATACGAGTGGCTGCCACGATCTGGAGACATACTGCTCCACCACTGCCCCATCGCGACGTCAGAGGCATCTGTGGTGAGCGCTATCCGCACTGATGGGGTTGGGTGGGCCAGCAGAGCCGCGTTAACAAGTGCCCTTTTGGCATTTGTGAAAGCCTGAGCCCACTTGGGGGTCCAGTCGATGCTATCCGCAGGCTTCTTTTTTTGAGTGCGCCGTATAGCGGTTGCAGCAGCTGTGCTGCCCGGGGGAGAAAATGGTTGTAAAAATTAACCCTCCCCCAAAATTCCTGCAGCGCCTTCAGGATCTGTGGACGCGGAAAATCTGACACTGCGTGCATTTTATCCGGCAGCGGGATTGTGCCATCTGGCGAGATGCAGTGGCCCAAAAAATCAATCACTGGAAGCCCGAACTGGCACTTTGCTGGGTTAACAATAAGTCCGTGCACTTCCAACTGTTGGAAAACTTGTTTGAGGTGGGCAAGGTGCTCCTCCTCTGACACGCTAGCCACCAAAATGTTGTCCAAGTAGACAAAAACAAACCACAGATCCTGGAGCACCACATCCATCATTCTTTGATAAGTTTATGCTGCGCCTTTTAACCTGAACAGCATGTGTAAAAACTCAAAAAGGCCAAAAGGAGTTATTACCGCCGTTTTAGGAACGTCCTCTAAGCGAAACGGGACCTGGTGATACCCGTGGACCAGATCCACTTTTGAAAAAATGTGCGTCCCGGCCAGGTGCACAGAAAAATCCTGGATGTGTGGGATGGGATACCGGTTGTGTTCCGTGGTGTTGTTCAAGCATCAGAAATCGCCGCACGGCTGCCACAACCCACCAACCTTGGGCAGCCATGTGCAGTGGTTTTCTTCACTTCCGCCTCCAAAGAGAGCAGACGCCTTTTTGCTTCTCTCTTGCTTCTGACTTTTTTCCTTCCCCCCCAACTAACTGGATCCCAGCTTGCTGTCGTCTGTCTGCGTTTTTGCTGCTGATTATCGAAAGAAATTATGGAATTGATAAGCTGGGCTTTGAACGCAATTGACACTATCTTTTCAACAAGGAAAAGTGCCCCGGGGGAGGTTGTTTGCCCAGCAGGAACGGCTCCAGCGGGCTATTTACGGGAGACAAGTGACTGGAAGCTCTTGTGCCTGACTGATCTTTTTATCGAAGATGTAGAAGATCTTTACGTTTTCGCTGTAATGGTTATTGGGATCGTTCTGATTGGATCTGGAATCGTCCTGGTGTACCGCAAATTGTTGAAGATGGATACAACCTATCAAAATGCTGGCCAGGCGAGGTATATCCATCAAATTGAAAAAATGGAAAGGACCCTCATAGCGACAAATGGAGAACTGTCTCGGAAGGTGGATTACATCATGGTTTCGCTTAAGGACATCCAAGATAGATTCAACACCCAGCAATGAAGGATTATGTACTGAATCTGCAAGAGAATATAAAGTTATTCTCTGTGTTCAGTACCATTCGGCTTCATCCGGCTCCCTCACAAAAAATCCTCCTGATAATCTGCAGTCTTTGTTTCAAAACATTGAGCTCAAGGCCTTGGAGAGGCAGCTGCTTGGCCAAGGACAAAAAACTGCCAGCAGTTAGACGCAACATCTCCTGCCAAAGAGTCCTTGTTGTTCTTACTGATACAACACTCACACTCCAACATTACAATCATATTGATCCACAAAACTGACGATAAAGATGACTCACACACTGCTCTCTCTGTGTCTTGTGAACTTTTGGTCTGCTGAATGTGCATTGAGGGCTTTTTTTTTCTTTGTAATCATAATATTGATCATATGTGACCACTATTCTGAGTCAATGATTTTTTTGCTCCTTCCTATTGTATTATTCTTATGCCACCTGTACCCTTCTGTTGGCAGGCGCGTTTCAGATGCCGCCGTGTCACCGGAAATGCAGGTTCATTTTCAGTGTCAAGTCAAATCCCTCGTATGTTATCAGTGATCTGTTATCAGCGATCTGTTATCAGTATCTGTTTATGTACTTGGCAATAAATCTTTTCTGAGTCTGAGTCTGAGTCTGAAGATGCCCACAGGCTGTTGGAGTGCCTAACGATGCCCAATCGCTCTAAGTTAGCAAATTCCTCACGCGCACTGGGTAATTTAGCTGCGTCCAGGTGGCGAGGGCGTGTGAACACAGGCAGACCTTTCATTGTGATAAAATGTTTGATCCCGTGCTTGATTACCACAGCGAAAAAGGTGAGAACTGTGAGTGCTGGGAATTCAGAAAGCAACCGCTGGTACTTACCTCCTAGAGCTAGAACATTAGCGTGTGTTGGTGGCCCAACTCCCCAAGCTGTGCAGGGCAAGGAGGAAAAAGAAGCAGTGTCCACTAAGCGTCTGTTTGCAACATCAACCAGCAATCCATGAGCCCACAGAAAATCCGCACCTAAGATGGGGATCGAACATGCAGCTACCACAAAGTCCCACTGGTAATTGCATCAGTGTAAACATACAGTCACCATCCTTTCTCCAAACGTCCTGATGTGGGATCCGTTGGTGGTCGTAACAGCCGGGCCGCTGCCTTCTGCCAACCAGTCTGTGCTGGCTGGCAAAATGAGGCTCTTCTGGGAGCCGGAGTCCACCAGAAAACGTCTCCCAGAACATGTATCCATGATAAAAAGCAGCTTCTCCCTGTCGTCAGCGGTCGCAGCTGCTACCGAACGCTGGCTGTCTCGTTTCCCAGCTTTTATGAAGTGGCACAGTGACAGACAATGTTGCGCTTCTTTGCCAAAAGGGTGGTGATAAAAACACAGTGTCCCGGTCCCTTGTCTCCGGGTAGCCGTCCCTGCCACCACCATTGGCTCCCCAACCTTGCTGGATTCCTTTGGAGATCCCAGTGTCACTGCGTGCACGCTGAGAGCCCTGTTTGCCAGGATGATTTGATCTGCCTCTTGTGCCAGTGAACAGTAGATCCTGGTCGCCAGCAGCGGTGAGTTAATGAAGATCGCCCGTGCTGTAGTTGGTAGGTTCCTGAGGAAGAGGTGGGTAAACAGGAAAAATCCGTCATCTTTTCCCATTAGCGCGAGCATGCTCTCCATCAGTTCCACAGCCGATCTGTCACCTAACTCCAAGTATGTGAGGAGTTTCTTTGGCCTCTCCCCATCCGAAAGGGATATAACGTAGCAGTGTTTGCTTCAGAGCATCGTATTTACCCTGGGTTGGTGGGTCTTGGAGCAGGCTTATGACTTGTTGCACAGCACGCGCGTCCAGCACAGCTACCACATGATGGTACTTTGTGTCATCTGTCGAGACTCTGCAAAGGGTGAACTGGGCTTCCACGTGAACAAACCAAGCAGCTGGGTTGTGAAGCCAAAATTCGGTGAGTCTGACTGCAGCGGTGCATACAGCGGTGGGAGCCTCCAGCGTGAGTGTCTCCATGGTGGTGCTCAGTGCATGTTCCATTTCACACCTCTAGGTCACCAATGTGGAGGAAGTATTCAGACGAGATCACAAGCTGATGACACCGACTTTATTTCTCCTCCATCAAATATAACAGACTGCTTCTGAGTGCCAGAGCGATCCCTCTTATACACTTTATTCCCGCTTCTCTGGCACCCAGGGTAAGCACATTAACATACACGCTGTGAAAAATGCACACACATCCACATCATCATCATCATAGCAGTCTGTCGTGGGCGACAATGACTGTTTCATTTAGGTCTGATCAGATTCCTCCACACAGCTCTGTCCTTAGCCTTCTGCTGCCAGGAGCTCCTGTCTATGTCCCAAATTCTTCAAGTTTCTTTTTACAGTGTCTTTAAATCTGAGCCTTGATCTACCCTGATTGTGTTTGCCCTCGCATAACTGTGAGTAGAGTAACTGCCGAGGGAGACGCTGGTGGTCCATCCTCTCAACATGTCCGAGCCATCTCAGGTTCATCTGTATTAGTATGTCCTCCATTGATGGTCGACCAGCTCGTTTCAACACTTCTATGTTGGTTAGCTTGTCCTTCCATGAGATGTTCATTATGGCTCAAAGGTGTCTCATCACGTATGCATGGAGTTTCTTCACCTGCACTCTGTAGACAGTCCAAGTTTCAGCACCGTACAATAGCGCTTGAACAAAGGCACAATACTTGCATCCTTCCAGTCTTGAGGTACTTTCTGGGCATCCTATATCTCTTGGATGAACTTGTGCAGGCAGTTGGTCAGCTGAACACCACCAAATTTCCACACTTCTGCTGGAATTCCATCCCTTCCTGGAGCTTCACCATCCTGTGTTGTCCTGATAGCTGCCATTAGTTCATCAAAATTTGGTGGTTCATCCAGACTTGATATAGTAGTTGGTCAAAGTGGTCTGCAAATCTGTCCAGGATCTTGTCTTTCTCCTGCAAAACCATTTCACCATCCATAGCCTTTAGTTGGATCAATCCTCTTGGTTTAGGGCCGTAGATTTCTCTCAAACCTGTGAAGAATGTTTTCATGTCCTTCCTGTCTGCTGCGGTTTGAAGTTTCTCCGCTTTTTCATCCCACCAGTTGGACTTCATCTCTCTGGTGTACTTCTGGAGCTCGCTCTGAGCCTTTGAGTAGTCTTCTTCTTCGACCTTGTGTTACACTGTAGGTTTTCCTGCCTAGCTGTATTCCTTGCTTCAAGTAGTTTCTTCAGGTGGTCATCATGCTCATCAAACCAATCTTGATGTTTCCTCTCAGGGTAGCCTAATACATCACTCGCAGTCTGATACACCGTATTCTTCAGTGTTGCCCATTTCTCTTCTAGGTCATTCTCTGAGTTGTTGCTGTCCCAGTCTTTCAAGTTTTCATTCATTTCCTGTGTAAGTTCTTCCTGCTTCTTTTGGCCTTTCAGTACACTAGTGTTTAGCTTCCGTGGTGGCGTCGCATCCATCCTGCAGTGCTGTTTTCATCTCCAAATCCTTAATCTGGATTTCAGCATAACATGATCAGTGCCACAGTCCACGCCTCTCATTGCTTTGGTGTCCAATACATCTCTTATGTCTCTCTGCCTGACTATGATATAGTCTAATAAGTGCCAGTGCTTGGAACTTGGGTGCATCCATGTCTTCTTGTGTGTGTCCTTGTGCTTAAATAGAGTGTTGGTTATCACAAGGTTGTACTCTGAACATAGTGCAAGTAGAAGTTCTCCATTAGCATTGCACTTGCCTACTCCATGACTGCCTAGCACTGCTTTCCATTTCTCGGTGTCCGAACCAACTCTGGCATTAAAATCTCCAACGAGTATCAGCTTGTCATCAGTCGGTACACGCCTGATAGTCTCACATAAATCACAGTAGAACTCTTTCTTCACCTCCTCTGTGTTGGTCATTGTTGGGGCATATACATACACTGATGAGTGTGGCATACATCTTCCGCTGTAGTGGGAGTCTCATAGTCATTATCCTGTCATTGATTGGCACCGGTTCCTCATCAAGCATTGCTGCTATCTCCTTTCTAACTGCAAAGCCCACTCCTGCTTCTCTCCTTTCTTGAGTTGATCTCCCACTCCAAAAGAAGATGTACCCATGGTCTTCCAAGCTGTCATATCCAGGCAATCTTGTTTCACTAAGTGCAGCTATGTCTACATTGTACCTGTTCATTTCCAGGGCCACAAGCACGGTCTGTCTTTCTGGGCGCTGTGATGTTGTTCTGTCCAACAGAGTGTGTACATTCCATTCTGCTACACACAAGGTTGCTGTTTTCCTCTTCTTTTGTGTCAGGTCAGGCATTGGCTTGCTTGCTACCGGATAACCATGAAAACTGGTACTACCTGTCTCATGGGTCGAGCCGTCGGTGACTCAACCGGCATCCCCGCCCTTCCGAGGGCGTAGAGGGTGAAACAGGGCATCCTGGCAGAACTAAAAACAATATCTGCCACAGGTCTGTGGGGGACCACTCCCAGTTACACAGGGTGAGACTGGACATCCTGGCAGATAAACACATCTGTCGCAAGGTCTGTGGTGGACTGTGCCAGTCGGTGCATTGTGACATGCACTACACAAAGAGCAGAGATAAACAAACCTATCATCTGGTCAGTCACTGCAACAGATACTGGAGTCAGTTTGTCTTGGCTTGTCCTTGCCACTGATAATAATACCTTTATCTGCCAAGAATGTGCTGCTAGTCCAGCAAAAGCTAGCAGTACTCAAATACTTTGCAAGCAGTTTCATGAAATGGTCAATCAGAACACATCCACATACACATCCAAATACACATTAACATACGTCATAGAGCAGGTCTTGATACAATACATTGACACCCCTGTGTCCTCAGGTGTGAACCTGGCACAGGGGAGGTGGAAGGCACATCTTTCTTTGGCTTATTACCCCCAAGAGCTCTGGCGCCCTTAGGCGCTCTTCTCACCTTTTCCACATTACCATTTCTGACTAACTGCTCCCCCCACCAACCCCCTGTCCTGGGTGGAGTGCCATGACCTATTGTGTCCCCCACAAAACTATATTTAATCTCATGTAATGTCATCTGTAACCGACGGACAACAAATGGAAATTAGCCACTGGCTACTGTGATGTCTTCACATGTACCATGCAACAAATGACTGGACAGAGACGATGACTGTATTCTTTCAATGTGACTTTGGTGCCGACTTGCAGGAAGCATTACACACCAAGCATGTGTTACATACTACTTCATTACTGCTGTCCTCTCTAGTTACCAGAGAGTGGCACTGTTGTGCTGAGGTATCATCTACAGATGTGTAGATCTGCTTGTAGACACTCCATCACTCAATTTTTTAAATAACTTCCACAAAAAACACATTTGTGATACTGAATTTAACAGCGATGACTTAGGCTGTAAACTTGGCATGTAACAATCATTGAACTGCTTTTGAAACAAAGTACGGATTGTACTTTAACAACCTAAACTGTTATCTGCTTTATGCCTTCCATGATTATTACTATTCTGTTGCCGTAGGTAACAATCTAAATAACACTACATATATTGTAACTTTACTTGGACTATAGAAACAACTGAAGAGTAGAACAGTCTGTGAAATTTGCAACTCTCTTTAAAATCATATTCTGTAACAAACCATGCTGGTCGTTAAGATCATTTGTACTCAAGAAGATAGGAAGGAGGTTGTCTGTTGTGTCGAGTAGGATATGCACATTATTTGCACATAACAGTACTCTTAACTTTCTGCACTGCTGCATATATTTGCATATATTTGCTTAAATTGCACATACTGTTAATTACCGTAGATACTGCACTGCTGTCCTTTGCACTTCTGATTGGATGCTAAACTGTGTTTCGTTACCTTGTATTCATACATGTGTAATGACAATAAAGTTGAATCTAATCTAATCTAATCTAATATCTTGGAGGGGGATTACCAACAGTAGTCTCCTCGCTGTCGTTATTTGACTCTGTCAAGACAGCTTGCGGCTCTGCAGTGATCTTGAAGAAAGATGAATTTCTGGTGATGTCCATCCTTAGTTGCTGTGACCATGGAGCCTTTGACTTTTGACACAGTGTATGGTTTGCTGCTGTAGGCTGTGCTGAGCTTGTCGTGTTTTGGTTGGTAATGGCACATTGTCTCCTGGTGCAAGAGTGCTCGGTGTCGTGTGGCGACATGCATCTGCATATGCTTTCATCTTAACCTTGGTTTCCCTGTCCTTGGCTCTGACGGTGTGATCTGCACTGTTAGAAGAAGTGATGCTGACTGTGGGAATCTTGGTGTTGATTTTTCGCTGGAATAGGAGATCTGCTGGTGAAGCTTCTGTGGTGCTATGTGGTGTAGATCAATATTCACAGAGGAAGATGTTGAGATATTGTTTCCATGGCATGCCTTGCATTGCCGCAACATAAATGGTCTTGCCTAATGTGCACATGAATCTTTCTGCAGTAGCATTAGCTTGAGGCCATTGTGGAGTGACCTTGCAATGGTGAAATCCAAGATATGTTGCGAAAATGATCACTGTTGAATGGAGGGCCATTGTCTGTCTTAAACACTCTAGGGATTCCAAACATTGAAAATATTTTGTCTATGATGGGTATGACTGTGTTAGCTGAGGTTGACTTGACGACCTCAACAACCGGATAACATGAGTAGTCATCTACTATGACAAGTAGGTATTCTTCAGAAGGGGGAGGCCTGTAGAAGTCTGCACTCACGCTGTACCAGGGGGCTTCTGGTAGTACTGACATTTGCAGTGGTTCTATATGCGTGACAGGTGTGTTCACCTGACATGCTATGCAGTTTCTTACTGTGGCCTCTGCTAGCTGATCCATGTTTGGAAACCATACCTTTGTCCTGAGAAGTATTTTTGTCTTCACTATGCTCTGGTATCCTTCATGGGTGAGCTGTAGTACTTTGTTTTGTAGGGCTGAGGGGATGACAATTCTGGTGTTTCTGTCATGATTTGCCCCTCAGGGCAGAGAGAGAGACAGACCCATGCGCCAACTGCAGTTTGTGGCATTTATTGAAAAACACAAAGTACCAAAGTGCAATAAAGCAAAAATCCAAAGAGATAAAAAGGAAAACTTACAAACGGAGGATCAGAGCAAACTCACCAGAACGGGAAGGGGATCTGGTGGCGAGGAGGAAGGATAACTGATTGCGGCAATGAGAAGACAAAAAAACAATCTTTAAATAACTGAGAGCACAATTGATGGCAGGTGTGGATTCACATGAGCGGATAGGTGACCTAATTACTAACAAAGAGCACACAGAGTGTCATGCGGTGATCCTCGCGGATCACCATAAGACGCCAAGAGTCCACCGGTGAGTTTTGCAATGATGGTGATTTATTACAAGACACAAGATGTAACACAAGACTATGAGAGACTGTGGCGAAGATACACTAAACATAGAGCATGGGACCGTAAAGCTAACCCCAGCCACTTACGATCTAAAACATGACATAACATGAGCAAGCGTAAGCACGAGAATATACACACGAACCTGACATGACAAGGACGATGAATGTCTGACGAGGTTTAGACGATGCTCCTGCAACTCAACTGCCGTCAGCGCCCGCCTAATAAAGCCGAACACTAACAAGCAGTAATGACAGCCAGTTGACCAACCTTGACAGACAGGAGCCCCAATGAGTGCCTTCACAATAAGAGCCCGGTGAAGCCAGAATATAACCCACAGCTGTCAAAGCCGGCAGCGAGCTATACGTAGCCTGAGCGTGGACAAGACCGGCACTCGGGTCATAACAGTACCCTCCCTCCGAGGGGGGGCTTCCAGAACACCCATAGACCACCCTGCCCCCCCACCCCCTCCAGGGTGGGCGGCTGGGGGCAGGTCCAGAGGGAGAGAGAGACCAAACCCAGAATCAGTACAATAACAACACAATCAAGACCAGGCAAGGGAAAAAAAACTAACACAGCACAAAGACAACAACAACAAAAAAAATATATACCAAATACTCAGATCAGATTAAATGCCCAAATAACAATTACAGCAAACAGCACAGGACAGCAAGAGAAAATTAAATCTGCCCACATGTCCATCCATCCATCTTCTACCGCTTTTCCGGAGGTCCGGGTCGCGGAGGCAGCAGTTCAAGCAGAGAAGCCCAGACTTCCCTCTCCCCAGCCACCTGCTCCAGCTCTTCAGAGGGGATACCAAGGCGTTCCCAGACTAGCTGGGAGACATAGTCTCTCCACCGAGTCCTGGGTCTGCCCCGGGGTCTCCTCCCAGTGGGACGTGCCTGAAACACCTCAAGTGGGAGACGTCCAGGAGGCATCCTAATCAGATGCCCATACCACCTCAACTGACTCCTTTCAATGTGGAGGAGCAGCGGTTCTACTCTGAGCCTCTCCCGGATGACTGAGCTCCTCACCCTATCTCTGAGGGTGAGTCCAGCAATCCTACGGAGAAAGCTCATTTCAGCCGCTTGTATCCGCGATCTCGTTCTTTCGGTCATTACCCAAAGCTCGTGACCATAGGTGAGAGTAGGAACGTAGATTGACTGGTAAATCGACAGCTTTGCCTTAGAACTAAGCTCCCTCTTCACCACAACAGACCGGTACAACGTCCGCATCACTGCAGATGCTGCTCCAATCCGTCTGTTGATCTCTCAGTCCATTTTCCCCTCACTCGTGAACAAGACCCCAAGATACTTAAACTCCTCCACTTGGGGCAGGAGCCTGTCCCCAACCCGGAGAGGACAATCCACCTTTTTCCGGCTGAGGACCATGGACTCGGACTTGGAGGTGCTGATTCTCATCCCAGCCGCTTCACACTCAGCGGCAAACCGTCCCAGCAAGAGCTGTAGGTCATTGCTGGATGAAGCCAACAGGACAACATCATCTGCAAACAACAGAGATGAGATCCTGTGGTCACCAAGCATGACACCCTCCATTCCCTGGCTGCGCCTAGAAATCCTGTCCATAAAAATTATGAACAGGACCGGTGACAAAGGGCAGCCCTGACGGAGTCCAACTCTCACTGGGAATGACTCCGACCGAGTGTTGGCAATACGAACTAAACTCTCACAACGGTCGTACAGAGACCGAATAGCTCGTAACAACAAGCCCGATACCCCATACTCCCGAAGCACCCCCCACAAAAATCCACGAGGGACGCGGTCAAATGCCTTCTCCAAGTCCACAAAACACATGTAAACTGGTTGGGCAAACTCCCACGAACCCTCAAGAATTCTCGAGAGGGTAAAGAGCTGGTCCGATGTGCCACGGCCAGGACGAAAACCACATTGCTCCTCCTGAATCCGAGGTTCGACCAACGGCCGGACTCTCCTCTCCAGTACCTTGGCATAGACCTTCCCAGGGAGGCTGAGGAGTGTGATCCCTCTAAAGTTGGAGCACACCCTCCGGTCCCCTTTTTTGAAGAGAGGAACCACCACCCCGGTTTGCCATGCCAAAGGCACTGCCCCCGACCTCCACGCAATGTTGCAGAGGCGTGTCAACCATGACAACCCAACAACATCCAGGGCCTTGAGGTACTCGGGGCGAATCTCGTCCACCCCCGGGGCCCGGCCACCAAGGAGATTTTTAACCACCTTGGCGACCTCAGCCCCTGTGATAGGCGAGTCATCCCCCTTGTCCCCAAACCCTGCTTCCTCTGTGGAAGGCGTATCAGTGGGATTGAGGAGATCCTCGAAGTATTCCTTCCACCGCCCGACGATATCCCCAGTTGAAGTCAACAGTGTCCCATCCGCACCATACACAGTGTGGACGGGGAGCTGCTTTCCCCTCCTGAGCCGCCGAACAGTTTGCCAGAATCTCTTTGAAGCCGACCGAAAGTCTTGTTCCATGGCCTCACCGAACTCCTCCCATACCCGGGTTTTTGCTTCAGCAACCACCCGAGCTGCACTCCGCTTGGCCTGCCGGTACACCTCAGCTGCTTCGGGAGTCCCACAAGCCAACCAAGCTTGATAGGACTCCTTCTTCAGCTTAATGGCCCCCCTCACCACTGGTGTCCACCACTTGGTTCGGGGGTTGCCACCACGAGATGCACCGACCACCTTGCGGCCGCAGCTCTGGGCCGCCGCTTCAACAACAGAGGTGGAGAACATGGCCCATTCAGACTCCATGTCTCCAGACTCCCTCGGAATGTGGTTGAAGTTCTTCCGGAGGTGGGAGTTGAAGACCTCCCGGACAGGGGCCTCAGCCAGACGCTCCCAGCACACCCTCACTATACGTTTGGGTCTACCAGGTCTGAATGGCTTCCTCCCCTGCCATCGGATCCAACTCACCACCAGGTGGTGATCAGTTGACAGCTCTGCACCTCTCTTTACTCGGGTGTCCAAGACATACGGTCGCAGGTCTGATGATACGATAACAAAATCGATCATCGACCTGCGGCCTAGGGTGTCCTGGTGCCAGGTGCACATATGGACACCCTTATGCTTGAACATGGCATGCCCACATGTTTCACAAGAAAATGGCTTCTCACCTGTGTGAATGCTCAAGTGAATTTTCAAAATAACCATGTACAGAAAACAGAACAATTACTGGCTCACCCCTAACTACACACAGAACAAAATAAGGCAACTGCAGGACATAACCACAAATACCCACAGATACCCAAATAACCATTACAAAAACACACAGGATAGCAAGAAAAAAAAAAAACAGAACAATTACTGGGACAGATCATCACCAGAAAATGACCACTACCCCCCCCCCCCCCCCGACAGTTTATGCCGACCGGCGGAGACCAGGCACCACAGGAACAGTTCAGGTGGTCTCCCCGCGTCCAACGGCCGACAGGTGGTCATGGGAGGCGGGACATGACCGGGCGGCTCACCACAGTCCAAAGCCCAGCACGTCTGCGCCTCTGGTGGCCGAACCAGGTCACCCAGCAAAACACACAACATGTCGGGTGACCGACCCGAGAAGCAGTTCCTCAGGCGGCCGACCCGAGTCCCTCAGCCACCAGTACCAGGGAAAAACAGCCCACAGCGGCCTCCCTGGCGAAGACAAAACAAGGGAGAGCTGGGGCGAGCATAGCAGGACCCCCACAGCCCCCGGAGATAAAGAGCAGGGGCAATGACTCTGACGAGGGACTGGGAAGCAAGGATGAGCCCGTACTCCATCCAACGGCGAAGGGCCTGCAGCTCCTCCACCGTCTGTGGACCACACCGGCGTTGCACCTCTGCTGGACCCAGATTGGGTCCCAGCTGCACTCACGTCGGGCCCCGATTGGGCCAGAACCGCACCTGCGGTGGACCCCGATTGAGCCTTTGGCGCACCCACGTCGGACCCTGATTGGGCCAGAACCGCACCTGCGGTGGACCCCGATTGGGCCTCTGGCGCACCCACGTCGGACCCCGATTGGGCCAAAGCAGCTCCCGCGATGAACCCCGATTGGGTCTTGGGCTCACCCCCGTCGGACCCCGATTGGGCCACAGCAGCCTCCACAACGGACCCCGACTGGGTCGGTGCAGCTCCCCTGGCGACTTCCGCCCCTGAACCCGGAACCTCCAATTCAGCGACTCCGACTGGCTCCATGCCGGCGACACTGCAAAGAAGCTCACAGGAGACAGAAAAACTGGGATCAGTATCACCGGTAGCAACAGAACCCAGCGAGACGAGCTTGGGCGCAGCAGGCGGCTGCCCCTCACTCGCCTCCCCGAGAGGCAGGCACAAATGCTCTAAAACAGGGAATAGAGACACAAGAGGGAGCACTTGCCTGCACTTGGGTTCTGTTGCCACCCAGGACTTCGACGATCCAGGTTCAGGGCGGCGACTTTCATCAGCAGGCTCCAACTCAACTGCGTCGGGCTCCGCAGCTGGCAAGATGACGTGTGTAGCCTGAGGTTCCTCCCACGCCGATGACCCGTCTGGCGTGGGGGCAGGGGACACTCGACCCACTGGCTCGGACCGCTCCAGCGAGGAGACCTGGGGACGCTTCATCATCGGCTCAGGCTCCGGGCCGCAGTCCGCTTTTCTCCTCCGTCCACGACGTGGCTGCAGGGCCGGATCCAGGCTTTCCAGCACTGCAGGCCCCCTCCTCATCTGACGACGTAGGCCTGGCGTCGCGGACCGCTCAACAGGGGGAGACACAGAGGCAGCAGGTTTAGTTATTATCACTACAGCAGGTGGAGGGAGCTCGGGGGGGCTGCAAACCCCGAACTCCACCCCCAGGAGTCAGACAAGGCAGGTTACAATCATGATGTAATAAATTAACTTGCACTTGCCTTTCTCCCGGAGGAGAGATGGTGCCTGCTGTAGGGGACGTTGTTCCTCCTTCTCCCCACTGGATGGCAACAGAGGGCCCCCTGGAAGGACGAGGGGGGAGCCGCTCTCAGAAGTTTGCTGATGGGCTTTGCCGGCAGCGGGTCCAGCTGGGGATTCTGGTGACGATTGCCTGGGCCGCGGCGCCGACGTCGTCGTCGGCCCCCAGATGGCGCAAACTCCTGGACCGGGTCAAGGGCAGGAGCGGGATCCCAGCACGGGGAGCGAGGATGCCTCCTCTGCTGCTTCCTGCCATAGTCCTCCTCCACCATACGGAGTATCTCGCGCTGTGCCTCGATGTCATCCCTCCTCGCGCCGACTTCAGGGTGGTCAGTGTAGCGGGGAGAAAGATGATTAAGCACATCCTCAGCGCAGTCCAGGTACCAGCATACATCGCTGTCGTAGTCGAGGAGGGAAGCAGAGATGAGCGTTTCATCCACCTATTCCAGGGCGTCCACCAGCTCGTGGCTTGGACTCCGAGCGCGGCCCCTCCGCACGGCATTCCTCCAGCACACCATACCCAGACAGGAAAAGAACAAACGTCCAAAAAAAAGCAAAAACTCACGGTGAAAAAGGCGTCTTGGTGTGGCGTCTCCGTTTACACATCTGGCAGGAGTATACTGTCATGCGGTGACCCTCGCGGATCACCATAAGACGCCAAGAGTCCACCGGTGAGTTTTGCAATGATGGTGATTTATTACAAGACACAAGGCGTAACACAAGACTATGAGAGACTGTGGTGAAGACACACTAAACATAGAGCATGGGACCGTAAAGCTAACCCCAGCCACTTACGATCTAAAACATGACATAACATGAGCAAGTATAAGCACGAGAATATACACACGAACCTGACATGACAAGGACGATGAATGTCTGACGAGGTTTAGACGATACTCCTGCAACTCAGCTGCCGTCAGCGCCCGCCTAATAAAGCCGAACACTAACAAGCAGTAATGACAGCCAGTTGACCAACCTTGACAGACAGGAGCCCCACTGAGTGCCTTCACAATAAAAGCCCGGTGAAGCCAGAATATAACCCACAGCTGTCAAAGCCGGCAGCGAGCTATACGTAGCCTGAGCGCGGACAAGACCGGCACTCGGGTCATAACAGTACCCTCCCTCCGAGGGGGGGCTTCCAGAACACCCATAGACCACCCTGCCCCCCCCCACCCCCTCCAGGGTGGGCGGCTGGGGGCAGGTCCGGAGGGAGAGAGAGACCAAACCCAGAATCAGTACAATAAGAACACAATCAAGACCAGGCAAGGGAAAAAAACTAACACAGCACAAAGACAACAACAACAAAAAAAATATATACCAAGTACTCAGATCAGATTAAATGCCCAAATAACAATTACAGCAAACAGCACAGGACAGCAAGAAAAAATTAAATCTGCCCACATGTTTCACAAGAAAATGGCTTCTCACCTGTGTGAATGCTCAAGTGAATTTTCAAAATAACCATGTACAGAAAACAGAACAATTACTGGCTCACCCCTAACTACACACAGAACAAAATAAGGCAACTGCAGGACATAACCACAAATACCCACAGATACCCAAATAACCATTACAAAAACACACAGGATAGCAAGAAAAAAAAAACAAAAAACAGAACAATTACTGGGACAGATCATCACCAGAAAATGACCACTACCCCCCCACCGACAGTTTATGCCGACCGGCGGAGACCAGGCACCACAGGAACAGTTCAGGTGGTCTCCCCGCGTCCAACGGCCGACAGGTGGTCATGGGAGGTGGGACATGACTGGGCGGCTCACCACAGTCCAAAGCCCAGCACGTCTGCGCCTCTGGTGGCCGAACCAGGTCACCCAGCAAAACACACAACATGTCGGGTGACCGACCTGAGGTGCCGAACCGGCGAAGCAGTTCCTCAGGCGGCCGACCCGAGTCCCTCAGCCACCAGTACCAGGGAAAAACAGCCCACAGCGGCCTCCCTGGCAAGGACAAAACAAGGGAGAGCCGGGGCGAGCGTAGCAGGACCCCCACGGCCCCCGGAGATAAAGAGCAGGGTCAATGACTCTGACGAGGGACTGGGAAGCAAGGATGAGCCCGTACTCCATCCAACGGCGAAAGGCCTGCAGCTCCTCCACCGTCTGTGGACCACACCTGCGTTGCACCTCCGCTGGACCCGGATTGGGTCCCAGCTGCACTCACGTCGGGCCCCGATTGGGCCAGAACCGCACCTGCGGTGGACCCCGATTGAGCCTTTGGCGCACCCACGTCGGACCCTGATTGGGCTAGAACCGCACCTGCGGTGGACCCCCAATTGGGCCTCAGGCGCACCCATGTCGGGCCCCGATTGGGCCAGAACCGCACCTGCGGTGGACCCTGATTGGGCCTCTGGCGCACCCACGTCGGACCCCGATTGGGCCAAAGCAGCTCCTGCGATGAACCCCGATTGGGTTCATCGCAGAAGCTGACTCGTCAGACATTCATCACAAGGACGATGAATGTCTGACGAGGTTTAGACGATACTCCTGCAACTCAGCTGCCGTCAGCACCCGCCTAATAAAGCCAAACGCTAACGAGCCATAATGACAGCCAGCTGACCGACCTTGACAGACGGAAGCCCCACCAAGCGCCTTCACAATAGGAGCCCGGTGAAGCCAGAATATAACCCACAGCTGTCAAAGCCGGCAGCGAGCTATACGTAGCCTGAGTGCAGACAAGACCAGCGCTCGGGTCATAACACAGAGGAGATAATAACAAGGGGGGAGTGCCTGGAACAGGTGCGGAGGTCATGCCACGAGGAATCAAGATATAAACACTGAGAGCAAAATAAATGGGAATCTAAACATACTGACAGAATCATTATAATAGTAATAAGGACATGTGTCATGTTAACTGAGAGATCAGCTCAAGTGCAGGGTGCAACACCAAAGGAAAACACTCAACACAGGAAAAACATTTGACTTTTTTATTAAATTTCAAAGGAGAGCACTGTTAAGAGAAACCATCACTTGCCAGAGGAAAACACAGCCTGTGGAGGAGAGACAAGAGCGGTCAGTTGAAGAAGGGAGGAGGAAGGTGGAAAACCAAATTATCCACTTATGTGGGCCGAGCAGAGAACCCGGCAGAGAACCCGGCACAGAGCCCAGCACGAATAGACAGACCAGCAGGGTGAAGCTAGCGAGGATGAGGAAGGGAGATGACTGGGCAGTGTCTGACCGGATGGAGAGAAGGAGCTGCTGTGGGATGAGGATGATAAGGCACGTGAGCGCACCGCAATCCCCGAAGACAGACCGCTCGGATGGCAGCAACCTGGAGGAGAAGAAAAGGAGAGGATACAAGACAATTTGATCCTCACTTTAACAATCGACTTGCTTTGTTAGTTTTGCTTAGGCAGTGTACCCAACGAGCCAGCGTTGAATCAATCCAATTCAATTTAATTCAGCTTTATTTATATAGCGCCATTTCACAACAACAGTCATCTCATAGCACTTTGAACTGTAGGGGAAACCCCCACAATTGCAGAAAGACCCCAGCAATCAGGCAATCCCCTGTGAGCAAGTGCTTGGTGACGGTGGAGAGGAAAAACTCCCTTTTAACAGGAAGAACCCTCCAGCAGAACAAGACTAAGGGAGGGGCAGTCATCTGCCGCGACTGGCTGGGGGGTGAGGGGATAGAGAAGATGAAAAGAACAGACATGTAGAGAGCAAACAGCACGATGGGGACTCAGTCTATGGGAGAGAACAAACAAATGTTAATGACCAGCAAAAAAAAAATATTTCATGGAGAGTGAAGAAAGGAGTGAAGCCCAGTGCATTATTGGAGGTCCCCCGGCTGTCTAAACCTATTAGCAGCATAACTAAGGGAGTGCTCAGAGACACATGATCCCTCCCTAATTGTAGGCTATATCAAAAAGGAAGGTTTTAACCCTATTCTTAATAACAGAGCTTGAGTCTGACTCCCAAATCCAGATTGGCAGCTGGTTCCACAGGAGAGGAGCCTGATAACTGAAGGCTCTGCCTCCCATTGTACTTTTGGAGATTCTAGGTATTACAAATAATCCAGCATTTTGGGAGCGTAGTGCTCTGTTAGGATAATAGGGTAGTATCAGATCTTTTAAATAAAAAGGGGCCTGATTGTTTAGAGCTTTGAAAGTGAGAAGAAGGATTTTAAACTTAATTCTAAACTCTATGGGAAGCCAATGAAGGGAGGCCAGAAACGGAGAGATATGATCTTTCTTTCTAGTACCTGTTAAAACTCTTGCTGCAGCATTTTGGATCAACTGAAGACTTTTTAAAGATGTTTTAGGGCAACCTGATAATAAAGAATTACAATAATCTAATCTCAAGCGAACAAAAGTGTGGATCAGTTTCTCAGCATCACTCTGAGACAAGATGCTCCTAATCTTGGCAATATTACGCAAATGATAGAAGGCAGGTTTAGAAACAAATTTAATATGTGAATTGAAAAACAAATCTTGATCAAAAATAACTCCAAGGTTCCTCACAGAACTATTAAGAGAAAGAGTAACCGCATCCAAACTAAGAGTTTGATTTGGAAAGGTATTTCTAAGGTTTTTTGGACCAACAAGAATGACTTCAGTCTTATCTGAATTTAACAGCAGGAAATTACAAATCATCCAAGCTTTGATTTCCTCAAGACAGGTTTCTAACTTGGCTAATTGATTACCATCATCTGGCTTCATTGACAGGTATAATTGTGTGTCATCTGCATAACAATGAAAATGTATACAGTGCTTTCTAATAATGTTGCTTAACGGAAGCATATATAAACTAAAAAGAGTAGGGCCTAGCACAAATCCCTGTGGAACTCCATGACTGAACTTTGAGTTGAAAGAAAACTCATTATTGACAAGAACAAACTTATTTATCAGATAAATAAGATCTAAACCACTACAACGAAGTTCCATTAAGTCCAACATAATGTTCTAATCTATCAAGTAGAATATTATGATCGATAGTATCAACAGCTGCACTAAGGTCTAAAAGGACAAGTCCATTATCATATGCCATAAGGAGGTCATTAGTGACCTTCACTAAGGCTGTTTCAGTACTATGATGGATTCTAAACCCAGATTGAAACTCTTCAAATAAACCATTTCCCTGCAAGTGGTCAAATAATTGTGTAGCAACAACTCTTTCTAAGATTTTTGAAATGAAAGGCAGATTAGAGATTGGTCTATAGTTAGTTAAATCTCCTGGATCCAGCATTGGCTTTTTGAGTAAGGGTTTAATTACAGCAGTTTTAAAAGCCTGCGGTACATGGCCTAAAGTTAATGAAGAATTGATTATTTGAAGAATAGAGCTACCTGTAACTGGGAAGACTTCTTTAAATAACCTGGTAGGAATAGGGTCTAAAAGACAAGCTGAAGGCTTGGATGAGGAAATTATTTTATCTAACTCTAAAAGGTCAATTGGAGTAAACTCAGCCAACAGATATCAATTGAAGGAGTTGTAGTAGTTACTGTATTTAAGTTAACGGTGGGAAGAATGTGACTGATTTTATCTCTGATAGATGAAATTTTATAATTGAAAAAGTTCATAAAGTCCTGACTAGTAAGCTCTAAGGCAGTGGTCCCCAAACTACGGCCCACCTCCACATTTGGCCTGGCCCCCTGAACAATACCAGAGACGCATTATGATTTTTTTTTTTCAGTCTGGCCACGCGATCGAGACTAATACAAGCATAGAACGTGACATTCTATTCCACCCTTCTGCAGTCTGTGCCCCTATCTGAACCCCCCCCCCCCCAAGTGTGGAGGAATGGAATAAGTGCAAGTGGACACGACAAGCTGAAGGTTAAAGGTGTTTTATTCCTCCATCACGAGACTCACATACCTGCCAACTACTCTGGTTTTGCCGTAATGGTTCCGGTTTTCAAGACCCCATTCCGGGTTACGGCTTTATTAATCCAAATTACGGTTTTTCACTAAAAATTCAGTCAAAAATTTTAAATCGTAAAAAAAACACGAAAGCAATTCCAAACACGAGATCGCTAGGAATCGTATCTAAATTTAGAACACAGCAACACATGATGGCGGCCAGGATAGTCACACTTTTTCAGTGCTGAGACAAAGTTGCTGATTTTGCCACTAAAATCACTAACCAACAGCGAATATCGGATCAACATTTGTGACGCACATGCACAGGCTGAATTTCCACCTTGGTTGAACCAGCTTTTGAAGTAGAAATACCCCTTTATTCGCCTTTCACCGTGCTCTGTGAGTAAACTGAGTAGCGTTTCTTTTCGTGGTTCGCTGCTACGCTTTACCTGAAGTGTTTGCTAAGCTAATGCTATCGCTATTGAGGGTATTGAGGTTTCTATTCTCGCGCGAAATCCCGGAGAGGCGTGCGTACATGGCGAGATGTAAACACGATGTAAACTGCTGCAGACGTTCGCACAACTGCACTTCAACCCTGGCAAATGGACCATGGATTCGACATCTAAAGGGAGAATACATTTTATATAATGCCTAAGATTCTGAAGAACATGTGCTGTGTAATTGCAAGCCTTGTCATGCTTGGTGTATCATGTAAACACATAAAATATCAGAGCGATTTTGCCATCATTACGCACGTGTCATACAGTGCTAGTATAACCTGCTGATATTTCTAGTCTTCTAGTTACCTCCGCCAAGGAGGTTATGTGATCATCAGCGTTGGTTTGCCTGTTTGTCTGTTTCTTTGTTAGCAAGAAACAGACAAACAGACTTTCTTTGTGACTTGCACATCTACATATTGATATCAGTGTCTAGGTCACAGTGAGGACAGGAAGCATGAAACACAATGCATGAAAGGCACATTAACATCACAGTAGTGAGCCAGAAGAAGCGGGGCTGCCTGTAGACATTAATACACACATTTCACTGTTCTGTTAATTGCTCTAGCCGAGCGCTGTGTCTGTCCAGTCTGTTGTGGGGGTTACATCAACCCGCCACACGCTCCCTCCCAGAGGGCTTGGCAGGCGACCGAGGTCTCGATAATGCAGCTTGGGCAGCGAGCAGGAGAAGCTCTGTGCAGGCGGGGGGAGGGGGTAGTAAGTGCCGGCTGGGAGCGGTGAAATCGTCCGGCCCGCGCAAAAATTGCTTGTTGTTCCGCGATGTCGAGGGGCTGTCCCGTTGAACTTGCGGAGATCACAAGAAGAAAAATTAGTCTCTGACTCCTCTCGTGGCCATGAAGAAAAGCAGGAGCGGCTGTAAGAAAAAAAGGAAGCAAAGGGACCTGGCGTGTTTGACTTTTAGGTGCGGGCGCAGCCCTAAAGCCTTCGGGAAAAGCTGACGGCTGAATCCCTTGTGCGCCGTGGCTGAGACCATTAGTAAATCCTGTGTGCGAGCTGCGAGCGTGCTTGTTTCAGGCGAGTGCGCAGCCCTGAAGGTTCTGCGTGCAGCGGCGGAGGCGATGGCGGTCTCTGGAGCCGTTATTGTCCCATGCGTGGTGCGCCGTCCTCGTAACCCCCGGTGCGTGTGCCAGGGCTCCGTGCGTGGGTGGGCCAGCTGGAGAGGAGAACCAGGGTCAGGAATCTTGGTGGAGATCGGCGCAGTCGGCGCCGATAACAGGCTGCTGTGTTCGCTGGCAGCATGTTTTTTTCAGCGTCGGGTCGCCAGCGTGGCCGTCCAGACCAGAAGGTTGCGTTGCACAAAGCGTGTGCATTCTCGGGGTCACCAGTGAAGCGGATGATAAAATAAAGGCAGCGATGTGAGGGTTTTAAGCAGGTTTATTAAATCATACCGCCTTCACGGGAACTCGGCTCCAGCCCATAGTGTGAGCAGGCTGAAGCTGAATTCCTCAGGCTCTCAGAGAGGAGACACAGTGTGTGTCAGCAGCAGTTGCAGGAATCAGATTGAGAGGGTGAACATGAAAATCAGACAGCTTATATACTCAGCTCAGACAATAGATCAAAGACATTCACAGTGTGAGATATGGGCATTTGCATATGAGAGACACACAACAATGAGGAGATTGCTGGCCAGGAATTCACCTCTGCTCCAGCTGCAGGACAAAAGAGGTTACAAGGCACATCTACATATTGATATCAGTGTCTAGGTCACAGTGAGGACAGGAAGCATGAAACACAATGCATGAAAGGCACATTAACATCACAGTAGTGAGCCAGAAGAAGCGGGGCTGCCTGTAGACATTAATACACACATTTCACTGTTCTGTTAATTGCTCTAGCCAAGCGCTGTGTCTGTCCAGTCTGTTGTGGGGGTTACACCAACCCGCCACATTATTATTATTAGCATTAGCATTAGCATTATTAGCATTAGCATTGGCCCCTGGACCCCGGCTAGCTACTAGGCTTTTCAGGTTTGAAAAGTTGGCAGGTATGGACTCACTCAGCGCTCTGTTTGTGCGCTGTGAGTGAGCTCTGAGTGCGTTCTGTAAGAGCGATACAGTAAGCTTTGAGTGAGCACATTTATACCGACAAGAGCGCATGCATGGCACCTTTACATCACAGTCAAGAGAGAATGCGTGGCACATTTACATAACAGTCACACATATCAATAGCTTGATTACTGGCGCCGGAATTCCTCTCTTTGCTCCGGGGCTGTATGACAATAGGACAAAAGAGAATGTAAGGCATATTTACATATTGATCTCAGTCCATACATATCAATCCCGTGATTGTTCTGTTTCCTGCTCAAGCTGAGTGCTCTGACTGTCCCAGTAGAGGACAAAAGGATTATAAGGAAGAAAAACAAGAACTTTGAGAGACTGCTCATATGAGTCATTTAAGTAAGAGATTCTGCTCTGACAACTAAGCTGAACTTTTACCTGTTAAGATTGTGCACGGCACAACAGAAAGTTAATGTTCCATGGACATTTTTTCTGTGAAGAACCCAGAGAGGGTTATTTGGTTATTATTTATTTCATAAATAGTGTTATTTATTTCATTCATTTTGCAAACACTAAGGAGGCGTACACCTCATCACAACTACCCCCACTCGGGAGATCGGATCACAACTTGGTTCATCTCCGGCCGGTGTACAAACCCCTAGTGCACAGACAACCTCCGGCCATGCACACTGTGGAGTTATGGTCTGAGGAGACAATGGACACCCTAAAGGGCTGTTTTGAAGCCACCGCCTGGAAGCAGCTCTGCGATCCACATGGTGAGGACATCGATGGCCTCATTCACACCTTCACGGGCTACCTCAGCTTCTGTGTGGACAAATCCGTTCCCACCAAGACCATACGGCGTCACTCAAACAACAAACCCTGGATCAACCCTGAGATAAAAACACTTCTGAGAGAGAAGAAGAGGATCTTCAGGTCGGGGAACAGGGAGATGCTGAAGTCCGTACAGAGGGAGCTGAGGAGAAAGATCAGAGAAGGCAAGGACAGCTTCAGGAAGAAGATGGAGGACAAGCTGCAACAGAGCGACATCAGCGGGGTCTGGAGAAACCTCAAAACCATCTCGGGGCTCCAGAATACCTCCCCCCAGGCCACAGGGGGCAGGGAGTGGGCGAACAACCTGAATCTGTTTTTCAATAGATTTGACCAACCGCCCTCCCCCCTGACTGCACAACAACCACTGCTGCCTCTAAAGAAATCAAGTCCTGCTGCCCACTCCCCACTCTACCAACACCCCCCCACTCCCAACACACAGCCCCCCATCCTGACCCTGACCAGGACCCAGGTGAGGACGGAGCTGAGGAAGATCAAGGCGAGGAAGGCGCCGGGACCGGACGGCATCAGCGCAAAGCTCCTCAAGTCCTGTGCAGACCAGCTGTGTGGGATTGTGACGTATATCTTCAACATGAGCCTGAAACTGGGGAGGGTACCACAGCTGTGGAAAACATCTTGTGTGGTACCTGTACCAAAAACTTCCCACCCCAAAGACCTGAACAGCTACAGACCGGTGGCCTTGACGTCCCACTTGATGAAGACCCTGGAGAGACTGCTCCTTGCTCACCTCCGCCCCCTGGTGGAACCAGCGATGGATCCACTCCAGTTCGCCTACCAGCATGGCATTGGGGTGGAGGATGCGGTGATCTTCCTCCTTCACCGTTCTATGTCCCACCTGGAGAAGCCCGGGAATATGGTGAGGATCATGTTCTTTGACTTCTCCAGTGCTTTCAACACCATCCAACCGATGATCCTGAAGGACAAGCTGCTGCGCGCAGGGGTGGACCAGCACCTGTCATCATGGATCCTGGACTACCTCACGAACCGGCCTCAGTTTGTGAGAACCCGGGACTGTGTGTCCGACACGATCATCAGTAGCACGGGGGCCCCCCAGGGAACGGTGCTGGCTCCCTTCCTGTTCACTCTTTATACTGCGGACTTCTCACACAACACAACACACTGCCATCTACAGAAGTTCTCTGATGACTCTGCGATCGTTGGCCTCATCTCCAATGGAGATGAAGCTGAGTACAGAGGGCTTATCCAGGACTTCGTGGACTGGTGCCATCGGAACTGCCTCCAGATCAACGCGAGGAAAACTAAGGAGCTGGTGGTGGACTGCCGCAGGCATGGGCAGCCCCTCACAGTACCAGTAAATATACAGGGAACAGACATCGAGATGGTGACATCCTATAAGTACCTGGGTATTCATCTGAACAATAAACTAGACTGGTCACACAATACTGATGCACTCTACAAGAAGGGACAGCGCAGGCTGTTCCTGCTGAGGAGACTCAGGTCTTTTGGTGTACAAGGGGCGCTGCTGAAGTCATTCTATGACACGGTGGTGGCATCAGCCATCACTTTTGGAGTGGTCTGCTGGGGCAGTGGCATTACTGCAGCCGATAGGAAGAGACTGAACAAACTGATTAAGAAAGCTAGCTCTGTCCTGGGGCAGCGCCTTGATCCGATGGAGGAGATAGGAGAGAGAAGGACGGTGGCTAAACTGTCATCTCTGCTGGAGTCCGAGTTCCACCCTATGCAGGACATACTGAATGCACTGAGGAGCTCATTTAGCAGCAGACTACATCATCCCAGGTGCACAACCGAGAGGTTTCGTAGGTCCTTCCTACCAACGGCTGTCAGACTGTACAACCTAAGCAGGGCTGCTCGCAGAGATAGCAAAAAGACGTAACAAACTAATAGTTTTTTGAATGCAAAAGATGCAATAGACTTACACAATGGTCCTCTCCGGCATACAACTAGGAACATACCGGTCGCTATGGAGGGTGAGAATATGTATGGGCACATAATCATACCATGTAGGATAACTAAGTAGACGGTTATGCTGTTTCATTCCATCTAGCAACAATGCTCTGCACTGTGTGTGTTTATATATTTGCATATTTATTCCATCTAGCTACAATGCTCCGTACTGTGGGTGTTTATATATTTATATATCTACATATTATTCCATCTAGCTACATTGCTCCGCACTGTGTGTGTTTATATACTTGCATATTTATTCCACCTAGCTGCAATGCTCCGTACTGTGGGTGTTTATATATTTACATATTTATTCCATCTAGCTACAATGCTCTGCACTGTGTGTTCATATATTCATATATTTATTCCATCCAGCTACAATGCTCTGCACTGTGTGTCTGTGTGTGTGTGTATATATATATTTTATAGTAATACGTACATATGTTTATTAGCTGCTCTTGCTTGCTTGTTTTTTTTTCTTGCCTTCTGATTGTTGCTCTGAGTGTTGCTATCCCTGTGCTGTTGCAATCCTGGAATTTCCCCGTTGTGGGACTAATAAAGGCTTATCTTATCTTATCTTATCTTATTAATAGTGTTATTATTTATTTTCTGACTTTTTTTCCTGTGAAGATCCCAGAAAGGGTTATTAATATTTGGTTATGTGTGGCTTTCTGGAAAACAATAAATGTTTACGTTTAGGCACCCCTGCGATTGTCACACTTTTTCTGTTACAAACTGACCCCGGCCCCCATCAGAGAAGGCAAAAGTTATGTGGCCCTCACAAGAAAAAGTTTGGGGACCCCTGCTCTAAGGGAATGCTAGGATTGACAGAGTCCTGACTCTTTGTCAGCCTGGCTACAGTGCTGAAAAGAAACCTGGTGTAGAAGAGCTTGAAATGATGAGGCGATTTGATATATAAACCAAAGTTTATCTATCAGCTCTCCTAACAAGTCTCATTCTAGTGCAGAGGTAACAGAAGGAAAAGAGACCGAATATCTCCGGCTCACTGACTTTATACTTGCACCTAGCAAAAGACATGCATAACAAAGGCTGACATCCCTCATTATCTTAATCCCCCCATTGTCTTGGTATTTCCTCTCCTCGCCCAGGGGGTGAGGGTAGCTCCTCCGGTCTCCACCGCAGTGTCTGGGAACGTCTTTGTTCTTCACTTGGCGGTTGGGAGCCTTTGTCCTTTCAGAGGTGTGAAGTTGCTTTACATATGTAATTACCAAACATTTCCACATGCTTCAACATATGTAGGTTATGGAATATATGAGTAATATAGCCCACAGCCCCCCCCAAACGACTAAGAAAGGACAATAGAAAGGTTAACAGTCTAAGATAATTACTATGACATACTAAGTGTTACATCTCTTGCCACAGAAGAAACTTTCTAGCAGCCATGCCCCTAAGAGAGTTCAGTGGTAATCATAACAGCATAGTAAAATCACAAGTCAGTCCTAAACTGTTGCAGCACAATTAGTGAACAATTGTGGAGTGGTTTGCATCAGTCCCTGTGCTGTCTGGGTTTTAATCTTCTTCCAAAACTGCTGTGGGTTCGTTTAGGCGTCCTGCTGGGACCTTCTTGTGAGGAATCTGCAGCGTGGGAAGGAGAGTGGTTAATTGTTTCCTGCAGGGGGGCTGAGTCTTTTCTCTTGGGGGGTCTACCCCGCCGAGGTGCTCTCGCCAACTGTGCAGGCTCGTCTTTCAACAAGAAGGCAGGTTTAAGTCTGTCAATGCTGACTGTTTCTTTTCTATCCCCAAAATCAAGCACAAAGTGTTTATCACCATGTTCCAGCACTCTGAATGGCCCATCGTATGCTGGGCGAAAAGTTGGTTTTAAAGCTTCATGCCTAACAAAAACAAACTCAGCGTTTTTTAAAGCTTGAGGGACAAAAACCCGTGGAAAGGAGTGATGAGCTGGACCGGGGAGAGAGTCCGGTCCATTGCTGCCTAAAAACCTTGGGACTGGAAGATGCCCTGGCTCTGGATTCTCTGGTAAAAATTCACCTGGGAGCCTGAGAGGTTGTGCAAAAACTAATTCTGCCGGAGAGGCGTCTAGATCCTCTTTAGGTGCAGCACGCAACCCCAATAAAACCCAGGGAAGTTTATTCACCCAATTTGTATCCGTTAGTGAGGCTCTGAGGGCGGCCTTTAAAGACCTGTGAAAATGCTCGCATAACCCATTAGCCTGAGGGTGATAAGCGGTGGTGCGGTGAATTGTTGCCCCTAAGCTGCTGGACATGGCTGACCAAAGCTCTGAGACAAATTGAGGCCCCCTATCGGACGTGATGTCCGATGGGACGCCGAAACGTGCCACCCAGTTTGTCAAAAAGACACGAGCGACTTCCTCCGCTGTGGTTGCCGCTAGAGGGACTGCCTCTGGCCAGCGTGTGGTGCGGTCTATCATTGTTAACAGGTGTGTGAAACCTTGGGAGGAAGGTAGTGGCCCCACGAGGTCGACATGAACGTAGTCGAACCTTCTAGCAGGGATTGGAAAAGGCTCCAGAGGGGCTTTTGTGTGTCTGTGTATTTTGGTGCGCTGACAAGAAATGCAAGTTTTTGCCCATTCTTTTACGTTTTTACGCAGGCCTGGCCACACAAACTTTTTGGCGACCATTTTAACCGAGGCGCGCACACCTGGGTGCGCGAGGGAGTGAATTGCGTCGAAAATACGGCGGCGCCATGTAGCTGGTACTAACGGGTGAGGTCGGCCGGTTGAAACATCGCATATTAGGGGGGGCACGCCGTCGCGTAAACCGTTTTTCTCCAGCCTTAACCCTGTTGGTCCAGACAGGAGTGCGCGCACGTCCGCGTCACTGCTTTGTTCCTCTGCCATGGCTGCATAATCTATCCCTGCATGGATAGGTGCTGCGTATGTGTCTGCGTTAGTGAAGAGTTCTGCTGCTGAGGCAGTATAATCTGTCTCCTCGCGCTCTGGTGATGTCACAGCGCGAGAGAGGCAGTCTGCTACCACGTTAAGTTTGCCTGCCACGTGTCTAATGTCTGTGGTGAACTCTGAAATTGCAGCCAGCTGTCTTTGTTGCCTGCCTGACCATGGTTCTGAAATTTTAGCCATAGCAAAGGTGAGCGGTTTATGGTCTACAAAAGCCGTGAAACTCCGCCCTTCTAACCAGAACTGTAAGTGGCGGATGGATAAATGAAGCGCTATCAGCTCCCTGTCAAAAGTGCTGTATTTACGCTCAGTTTGGTTTAGCGATTTGCTAAAGAATGCTAAAGGTTGCCAGATCCCGCTGACATGTTGTTCTACAACTGCCCCTATAGCCAGGTCCGAAGCGTCTGTGGTTAGCGCGATGCGGGCCGAGGGATCTGGGTGAACTAACAATGTGGCGTTAGCTAGAGCGCTCTTTACTTCCGCGAAGGCGTGTTCGCGCTCCGGGGTCCATTCGACCGCGTTGGAAGCTTTCTTTTTTCTGAGCGCGTCATATAGGGGCTGCATGAGCTGAGCTGCGTGGGGGAGGAAACGGTTGTAAAAATTAACCATTCCTAAAAATTCTTGTAGCGATTTGACCGTCTGTGGCCGTGGGAAACTTTTTATCGCGTGAACTTTGTCTGGAAGTGGAACTGCCCCCTTCGGAGAGACTTTGTGTCCTAAAAAATCAATTTGTGACACGCCGAATTTGCATTTGGCTGGATTGATTATTAACCCATGCTCTTCTAGTCTCTGAAAAACCGTAGTGAGGTGCTGCTCATGTTCTTCCTCAGACGAGCTGGCTACCAGCATGTCGTCGAGCTAGACGAAGACAAAAGGAAGGTCGCGTAAGACCGCGTCCATCATTTGTTGAAAAGTTTGAGCAGCGCCTTTGAGGCCGAAAGGCATTCGCAGAAATTCAAAAAGGCCGAAAGGGGTTATTACAGCTGTTTTAGGAATGTCCTCCGCTCGGACTGGGACTTGATGATAACCGTGGACTAAGTCTATTTTTGAAAAAATGCGTGCATCCGCCAGATGTAGTGAAAAATCTTGAATGTGAGGAATTGGGTAGCGGTCATGCGCTGTAGCATTGTTTAATCTGCGGTAATCTCCGCACGGTCTCCAAGAACCGTCGGATTTCGGAACCATGTGAAGTGGCGAGGCCCAAGGGCTCTTCGAGCGTCTAACAATGCCCAATTTTTCAAGGGTAGTAAACTCGTCCCGTGCTATGTTGAGCTTGGCCGTGTCTAAGCGGCGAGCTTTGGCAAATACGGGTGGGCCCGTTGTGGGAATAAAGTGTTCAACCCCGTGTTTAGCCACAGTGGCTGAGAATTTGGGAATTGTGAGTGCTGGAAATTGGGTGAGGAGTTGCTCAAATTTACCTCCTGCCATGGTGACGTTAGCCTGCACAGGTGGTGGAGAAACTCGAGCTGAGCATGGAATAGAAGCAAAGGACAGTGCATTAACCAAGCGCCTATTTGCTAGATCCACTAATAACCCATGTGCACACAAAAAATCTGCGCCTAACAAGTTAAACCTCACCGCCGCTACAACAAATGTCCATCTGTAGTTGCGGCCGTGGATGTGGAGGTGCAGGCTCTTTTCGCCGAAAGTGTCGATGTTAGAGCCGTTGGCTGCCACCGCTCCGTTGCCCCGGGTGCCCATGGCTCGATCTGCGTGGGAGGGCGTGACGAAACTCAGCTGAGCTCCTGTGTCGATGAGGAACTGCTTGCCGGTGTGTCCATCCGTCACATACAACAGCTTATTCTTCTCGCCGAGAACTGCTGCCGTTAACGGCTCTCGGCTTTGGTGTTTAAATTTGCAGGGGGGAACACATTTGTGAGCCTTCTCGGCGAAACGGTGGTGATAATAACAGACGTCGCTCCGTCTGTTACGTTTTGGCCGTGTCGCTGTCACCGCGGGCTGGATCTGCTCAGTGAGTTGTGGCTCTTCGTGGTTCTAGGCATCAGCGTTGAGGTCTGCGGATGCTGCTGTGGGTGTCTGCTCCTTGCAGGTGTTGACGAGCCGTTGAGCTTCGTTGGCGAGCACGCGGAAGTCTTGCTGGGTGCTGCATCTGCCTGGGTCGCCATGGATGAGTCGATTGCGGGGGAACGCCTCAGGTCCATATTCGTGTCAGGGGTCACCAGTGTAGAAGAGCTTGAAATGATGAGGCAATTTGATATATAAACCAAAGTTTATTTATCAGCTCTCCTAACAAGTCTCATTCTAGTGCAGAGGTAACAGAAGGAAAAGAGACCGAATATCTCTGGCTCACTGACTTTATACTTGCACCTAACAAAAGACATGCAAAACAAAGGTTGACATCCCTCATTATCTTAATCCCCCCATTGTCTTGGTATTTCCTCTCCTCGCCCAGGGGGTGAGGGTAGCTCCTCCGGTCTCCACCGCAGTGTCTGGGAACATCTTTGTTCTTCACTTGGCGGTTGGGAGCCTTTGTCCTTTCAGAGGTGTGAAGATGCTTTACATATGTAATTACCAAACATTTCCACATGCTTCAACATATGTAGGTTATGGAATATATGAGTAATATAGCCCACACTGGGATTATTCTTGTTCTCTTCTATTAATGCAGAATAATAACTTGTTCTAGCTTTTCTAAGAGATTTTTTATAAATTAAAAGATGATTTCTCCAAGCTAAATAGATTTCATCTAAATTAGTGGAGCACCATTTTCTTTCTAACTGACGAGTCTTCTGTTTTAAGCTACGAGTTTCTGTGTTGAAACAAGGAGTTTCAAATCTCTAAGTAGACTTTTTCTTTTTTTAAAGGGGCCACCAGGTCTAGAGTCCGATGCAGAGAAGCCGTAACACTATCTACCATGCTATCAATTACAGAAGAAGCAAGCTGTCTATAGCTTATTTCCGCTGTGTTGACACATGGCGTAGAGGAAACAATCTGCATAAATTTGGTAACAACATCATCTGAGAGGCATCTGCTATAGTAATATTTTTCTTTAGGAGCCAAATAGTCAGAAATAGTAAAATCAAAGGTTAACAGATAATGGTCTGACAGTACAGGGTTATGAGGAGACACTACCAGATTTTCTATTTCTATACCATATGTCAGAACAAGGTCCAATGTGTGGTGGAGATAATGGGTAGAAGTTCCTACTTTCAGAGAAAACCCCATCAAGTCTAATACTGAATTAAATGCCATATTAAGAATGAATGAATCTTTATTTTGGATAGATTAAAAGTAAAGATTAAAAAGAAACAGAATAATATAACAAAGGGGAAAAAATCCAACAAGGTCAAATTAAACAATAACTCCTCTGATTATACAGTTCAACATAAAGTTATCCGAAATGGGTGATGGCTGAAGCCGCAGCTTATATTGCCCACCCATATTCCATCCATGAATTCAAAAGAAAAACAAAACAAGAGCGATTACAATTCGGAACAAAACTAAGACAAAATGTGACAAAAAAAACTAAGCAACAACACAACACAGACTGGATATGACAATCTTTATGTGATTTTACATGTTATCTTGTATATATGTTTGGGGTATTTCTTCCTTTAGTTTTTGTTTAAATTGTCCAAGCGTTGTACATGATTTTAATTCAGGTCCAAAATCATTCCATAATCTTACTCCTTGCACTGAAACACAGTGTTGCTTGGTGGTAGTTCTCACTGAAGGTTTTTGAAATATACATGTTCCTCTGAAATGATATTGTTTCTCCCTTATTTGGAACAACTTTTGGATATTTGCGGGCAGTGATAGATTCTTCACTTTAAACATTATTACTGCAGTTTTAAAGTCAACCAGATCTTTCAACTTGAGAGCTTTTAATTTAAGAAAAAGTGGGTTTGTTGGTTCCCTGTAAGCAGCTTTGTTTATTATTCTAATAGCTCTCTTCTGAAGCATAAAGACTGGATATATGTTTGTTTTATATGTATTTCCCCATACTTCAGTACAATATGTCATGTATGGGAGTATTAATGAATGATACAAAGTATATAATGTGGGTTGATTCGGCAAATATTTCGCTCTGTGAAGTATTGCAATTGATTTAGATATTTTACCTTTAATATAATTAATATGTGACTTCCAACACAGTTTATTATCAATTATTACTCCAAGAAATTTAGTTTCAGATACCCTTTCAATCTCTACACCATTTACACTGAGTTTAGATACTAAGTTGTTGTGATGGTTGTTAAAAACTATAAATTTTGTCTTACTTAAATTGAGCGTTAATTTGTTTGAATCAAACCACAGTTTAAGCTTTCCCAATTCCTTTCCGAGTGTATCCAAAAGTTGTTCCAAATTGCTTCCACTGCATAATAGATTAGTGTCATCGGCAAACAATATTAAATCCATTTTTTCTGAGACTTTACATATATCATTTATATACATATTGAATAACAATGGCCCCAAAACTGAACCCTGTGGGACTCCACAAGTAACCTTCAGTAACTGTGAGTTTTTGTTACCAACACATACATACTGATATCTTGTGGAGCGTGTAAATAATGAGGCTGGTTTGGTTCAGGCGGTTTATTACACGACTCACACAAGGAGCATAGACAGAATGGCATACAAGTAGGAACTCTTCCCATAAATAACATGACATCCTTCTAGACTCTTCTCACACACAAAAGATAATCCCCGTCTAGACTCTTCTCACACACAAAAGATAATCCCCCGTCTGACTGCAGTCAGTCCATTCATCCTTGACACCTCCCTGTTATCTTACTAGGGCATCTAGAAACTTACACACAAAAGGTTAACTTCGCATCCTTTGTTCCTGTCTAAGGTGGTAAACCATTATGCACTCCCCAGGTTGCCACAATCTATTCTTTAAGTAACTATTTAACCAGGACAGTGCTACCCCCCTAATACCACAATTTTGTAGTTTCTTTAATAATAAATTGTGATCCACTGTATCAAATGCTTTTTTAAGATCCAGGAATACCCCAACTGAATACTCTTTATTTTCAATGGCAGTTGATATTTTTTCTATAAATTCCATTAGAGCAAATGCAGTTGTCCTCTTGTGTCTGAGCCCATATTGCTGCTCACACAATAAATTATTCTTCATTATGAAGTTGTCAATTCTCTCCCAGAATATTTTTTCAAGTATCTTGGAAAATTGCGGCAATAGTGAAATTGGTCTATAGTTTGAAAGTTCCCCTCTGTCACCTGTCTTGTATATCGGAATTACTTTAGCTATTTTCATTGCATTGGGAAATATACCTGTTTGGAGAGACAGGTTACAAATATACGTCAGTGGTTTCACTAAGCATTCGATAATAGTTTTGACTAAGAGCATGTCAATACCAACACAGTCCGTAGATGTTTTACTTTTAAACGATTTAACAATTTCAATGACCTCTCTCTCTCGTCTGTGTTCTTTATGAAAATGGAGTCTTTTATAGTAGTGTTTTTGCTTATTGTATCACCCGTAGGTGCCGTAATGGGTATTTCTCGAGCCAAATTAGGACCAATGTTAACAAAAAAGTTATTAAATTCATCTGCAGGTGAAACTGCATTCACACTCTAAGTCGTTGTATTATTTTTTGAAAAATTGGTTGGGTAGCTTGTATTTCTGTTTTTATTTCCAAGAATATTGTTAAGTATTGTCCATGTATTTTTAATAATGTCTCTGTTTTTCTCCAGTTCTTTACTGTAATAGTCTCTTTTACTACATCTCATTATATATGTTAATTTATTTTTGTGTGTTTTATACCGCTGCTCTGCTTCTTTTGTCCTTTTCTTTAGAAAAGCTTTATATAATAAATTTTTCTTTTTACACGCCTTTTGTAATCCTTTGGTTAACCATGGCTTATCGACAAATTTATGTTTAAGCTTTTTCTTTACTGATGGACAATTTTTTTATAAAGAGTGGTTACAATGTTCATAAATGTATCATAGGCTTCATTTACATCTGATACATAGACTTTTGTCCAGTCCTGCTTCAGCAAGTCTTCTTTAAAAGAACTGATTGCATTTTGTGATTTGTATCTTTAAGTCTGTGATTTGTATTTGTATTTGTAAGACAATCACTATCTACATCTACATGTATATTAAAGTCCCCTACTATTATTATTCTATCTGATTTCAGCACTAAATCAGCTAAGAATTCAGCAAATTTGGATAAAAACTCTGAGTAGGCTGAGGGAGGACGATACACTATGGCAAATAAAATTGGGTTTAACCTAAAATTGCTAACATGCCCAATACTGAGGACCATTGAAGAGCAGATCCTTATAAACGCTGGTGAGGCAGAGGTAGCAGGTGTGTCTAATCTCCCAGGTGTGCTGATTACCTGAGGAGCTGGAGAATCAGGAAGGAGGGGGCGAGCGCTCACCAGGATATGACAGTTCCCCCCCTCAAGGAGCGCCTCCTGGCGGTCCATTGGGTTTTTCTGGATGGGCTTGGTGAAAGGCCCGGACCATCTCTTTATCATGGAAAAAGGATCTGGGGATCCATGACCTTACTTCAGGGTGGTAGCCCTCCCAGTGGGCTAGGTATTGAAGGCCTCGGTCCCTGCGGCGAACGTCCAGAATCTTCTGGACGCTATAGATGGTATGGCCGTCGAGGATCCAAGGAGGAGGAGATGGCTTCAGCAGGATGGGGGTGGGGGGCAGGGAGGACTGGCAGAGAGGGGTTTGATGTTGGAAACATGGAAAGTGGGGTGGACACGGAGCGCCTGTGGAAGCTGGAGTCGGACCGTGGCGTGGTTGATAACTTCAGCAATGGGAAATGGACCCAGGAAGTGATGTGAGATCTTCCTGGATTCCGCCTTAAGCAGTATCTGGTCGGCAGACAACCACACCTGCTGTCCAACTCTGTACTTAGGTGCTGGGACCCTCCTCCGGTCCGCATAATGGCGATTACGTTCCGTGGACTGGAGAAGAGCAGCTTGAGTGGCTCTCCAGAGGCGACGGCAGTGGCGAACGTGAGCCCCCATGGACGGCACCGTGACTTCCCTCTCCACCATAAGTAGCGGGGGGGTGTACCCCACGGAGGCCTCAAACAGCGTGAGTCCTATAGCAGCGGAGATAGCGGAGTTATGTGCATACTCCATCCAGGTCAGATGCATGCTCCAAGAAGAGGGGTTGTCGGCTGCTACACACCTGAGGGTGGCCTCCAGGGACTGGTTGGCACGCTCAGCCTGCCCGTTGTTCTGGGGGTGGTATCCTGATGTGAGACTGACTGTGGTTCCATGGGACGGGCAGAAAGACGCACAAGTATTCTCCAAACTTGATTTGCATAATGCATATCACCTTACCGTATTCGCGATGGGGCGAGTGGAAGACGGCCTTCAAAACACATCTGGGGCAGTTTGAATATCTGGTTATGCCCTTTGGGCTAACCAACGCCGCTGCCGTCTTCCAAAGACTTATTAATGACATCCTCCGCAATATGGTGAATCAATTTGTATTCATATATTTAGACGACATTTTGATTTTTCTCGCACGCCAGAGGAACACCAGGTCCACATTACGACCGTGTTACAATGGCTCCTAGAGAATCAACTCTTTGTGAAGGCTAGAAAGTGCAAATTTTCAACCAGCTCCACTTCCTTCCTTGGATTTATTGTAGCGGAGGGAGAGCTGAGAGCCGACCCGGCTATGGTGAAGGCTGTGCTGGATTGGTCAACACCCCACTCCCGCAAGGAGCTTCAGTGCTTCTTGGGGTTCGCAAATTTTTATCGCAGGTTCATCAGGAACTACAGTGGGGTAGCACAGCCTCTGACACAGCGCATTATAATTGCAATAAGGACATGAAAACATGATAAAACAACTGACAGCAAAGAACACCTCTAAAATCAACACACAGGAAAATAATACAACACTGGAAAAATAAAGAAAATACTTTGATATTAATTAAGCCTGAGCCTGGTAACACACCGTGCTCACGCCTCGTGACAGTTTCCCAGTATGATGTCATTGGATGGTGACACTGTCAGTTCACTGCTTATGTTTTTGAACTGTTTCAAGATGGTGGCATGTTGACTGTCATTGGTCACCTTGTGCCTTGTGTTGTTTCTGATGTGTTCACTGACCTTTTTGTAAAACTGGATCTTTTAGAGTCTCTTCTTTTATCTCTGTGAGTGTCATTGCTTTGGGTATGGAGTGATGAGTCAGAAAGTTAACATACTCCTCTGCTACCTTTGCTGCACATATACTGTCACCAGGTTATGTTAGTATGGGATGACGAGACATGTAGTCTGCTGTGCTTGCAGCTCCATACAACAGCTAAGTGCTTCCCGCTCTGTTTGTGAGTATTGTTTCTCTACATCAGTGAGAGTGCGGCTTGCATATGCTATAGTGTGTCTCTCTCCCTTTTCTTTCTGGTAAAGAATAGCACCCAGTCCCACAGGGCAAGCATCAACAGCTAGCTCTGTTTCCTTGCGTGGATCAAAGTAGGCCATGGTGGAGTCATTCGTCAGACCATCTTTAATTGCTTGCAGTGCAGACTGTTGTTCCGGACTCCACTCCATGGTGCGTCTTTTCTTGTGAGCTCGAGTCACGGTGCAGAGATGGAAGCAAAGTCTTTGATAAAAGGAGAGCAGTAATTAGCCATCCCAAGAAAACTTCTCACTTCACTTAGATCTTTAGGATTACCAGCCTGTTGCATGGCTGAGACCTTTTGGGGATCTGCTGAGATGCCTTTAGCAGAAAATATAAAAAACTCAAACCTGGACTTATTGAATTCACATTTTTTTCCAGTTGAGCATGAGACCACTTTTTTTGAGCCTTTGAAACACCACTGTGCGGTTGTCATGCTCAGACTGTGAAGACCCATACACAATGATGTCATCACTCAGATTTTTCACACCTGTGAGGCCCTGGAGTGTTTGGTAGATTGCATTTTGAACACCTCTGCAGCTGAAGAGATACCAAAGTTCAGACGTTTGTATCAACGTAGACCAGGGATGTCAAGCTCAATCCATTCTGGGCCAAGACCCTGTACATTTTACTTCCACCCAGTCTCTTCAGCATTTGTTTTGCTAATCAACAATCAGTGGGAAGAAATTCAGTTAAATCACCTGTGGAAGACACTGGGTGGAGGTAAAACCTGCAGGGTCTTGGCCTGGAATGGAATGAGTTTGACACCCCTGACATAGACCAAGGTGTGTAGTGAATGTGGTTATGTACCTGCTGTCATGATGGAGCTCCAGCTGATGGTATCCTGCTGTCATATCTAACTTTGAGAATACAGAGGCACCATTAAGTTCATGGATGACATCGTCTATAGTTGGGAGATGTGACGTTCACGTTGTATGGCAGTGTTCGCCTGTCTCATATCAACACAAATTCTTACTTTATCTGGGTCTTTTGGTTTTGGGAGTGTGACAATGGGGGAGACCCATGGGGTAGGACCTGATACTGTGTCAATTATATTATCTGCTTCTAGTTTTCGAAGTTCGTCTTCCACTTTCTGTTGAATGTGGAATGGCACTTGCCTGTGAGGTTGGCATGTGGGTTGAACACTGGGGTCGATGTGGAGCTTAACTTGAAAGTTTTTTAGCTTGCCAATTCCATCAAACAACTCTGGATAGCATTCAACAAGTTTGTCTGCAACTGTTTTGAGTGGCTGATGGGCTTGATAGTGCGGTTGTGATTTTGATAAGTCAGCTTTGTTGATGTATCGTAGCCTAGTATGGCAAAACTGTCCCCTTGAATCACATGAAATGTGCCATTTGTCTGTTTGTTTCCTTTTCCTTTTCCGTTTCCTTTTCCTTCTTTTAATTATTTACCTTTTGTTCTTATTAAAGACAAAAATAGAAAGGAGATGTTTTTACCTTCTTTACATGTTTCGACTGTTCACTGCAGCCTTTGTCAAAAGTGAACAGTCTTCTGACGGAGGCTGCAGTGAACAGTCGAAATATGTAAAGAAGGTAAAAACATCTCCTTTCTATTTTTGTCTTTAATAAGAACAAAAGGTAAATAACGGGTAGAGGAATTTTGGATTGATATGGATAAATTTTTGTTAAGGTGGGCTCTAGTTGAGGAGATGTGGCCCCCAAATCTATTAAAACTGGCACGCTGAAGTTGTTTATTTTCACATCAGTCTGTGGCAGTGGTGTGGCATCTACATGTACCGCAAACACATAGGCATCATTGCTGCTGGAGAATGCTGGTCTGTTGCTTTCAGATGGTGTGATGCTAGTCACGTGGTGTGCTTTATGATGTCTTTTATTTTGTTTGTTGCTCTCTTTATGTCTGGGGTCATTATTTTTGAGTTTTGACCAGCACTGTCTTGCAAAATGATTCCACTTATTACACGCTTTGCACTGCTTGCCTTTGGCAGGACAGTCCTCTTCGTGTGGGTATTTGCCTCCGCAGTTCCTGCACTGGTTATTTGGTTTACCTCTAGTTGGGCAAGCACTTCCAGCTGTTTGCGTTGATTGTGCCTTCTGCTGTATTGCATTCATTGTAGCAGCTGCACCTTGTTCTGTGCCAGCAGCTTGCATTTCAGACAATCCTCCCGTGATCTAAGAGTCCACTTAGCGTCATATCTGGCTTTCTCAGTGCTTTTCTGCACAATCTGGATGATGTACAGCTCTGTATCAGTTGTGCTTTGATTTCAGAATCAATGTCAGTAAACTCACAGTTCTTTGCCAGCATACGTAGCCTGGTGTGGTAGCTGTCCAGATTTTCTCCTGGTTCCTGTACTGCTTTCCTGAACATATACACTTGATACTGAACATTCTTTTTGGGTGAGAAATATTCACAAAGCTTCTGCTTTGTGTCGGTGTATTTGTCGGCGTCAGCTGCCATGGTATCATAAATGTCATGCACTCGCTCTCCAACCAAGTGTAATAGCAATGCTTGTAGCCTACCATCTCCAGTAATGTTCATAGCGTTGGTGTAATTTTCAGACCTTTGTAGCCATTTTATCCATCGTGGCCCAGTAGAATTAGGATCGCTTTCAACATCAAAGGGAAGAAACACGACAGTACTTGCCAGTGACATGGTGAGATGAAGTAAATTGTTAGCTTAGCATTAGGCCATTAGCTTGTTAGCTTAGCACTCGTTAGCTTGTTGGCTTAGCACTCGGTGCCGTCTTCGACTCCTCTTTTCCCTTTGTTTTTCTGTACCTTGCTGGTCCCTTCATTCACGGGGTTAATCCTCATCGCCAGTGTGATGTCTTCATGTGTACCATGCAGCAAATGACTGGACAGAGGCGACGATTGTATTCTTTCAATTTGACTTTAGTGCCGACTTGCAGGAAGCATTACACACCATGTGTTACATACTACTTCATTACTGCTGTCCTCTCTAGTTACCAGAGGGTGGCACTGTTGTACTGAGGTATCATCTACAGATGTGTAGCTCTGCTTGTAGACACTAGAGCTACAGTCTGGCAAGTTTACATTGACCGATATCAGTGTTCATCAACTTGCACTGTCCTTAAAAAAACAGCAACCTGCTGAGGCTAAAAATATCCTCTGCATGCTTGGGGAACACAGTTGATCATATTTAAATTTAACCTTGTGAGCCTTGGCCTCTGCAAATCTTGCAATTAGAAAAAATAGTTTAAAAAATTGTTGGTTTTCAAATTCAAGTTCAAACGTTTATTTCGAACTCAAGGTTCATAGTATATACAAAACGTGTAAAAAATAAAAGTGTATAAAACGTGTAAAAATAAAAGTGTATAAAATTCAGCAATCACACGGCGTTCATATAACAACAATAAAATACAATAATGAACTCAGTATAAAATAGAATGCCACCACTTCCAAATGCTGGAGTGAAGTGTGAGTGACGAGTTAACAATTGCGGATATAAAATGGTTGTTACATGCCAGCAACCTTCTCATAAAACTATAGACATTCTTTCGTAACAACTCGCCAAAAGACGGAATATTCAAGGACACAAACATCTCGCTTGCACTCGACCCACGAGGTATAGCTAACAACCTCCTTAGGGAATTATTATATGCAATGCGGATTTTGTTCCTAACAGCAACATTGCTATTAAACCATAGAGGCGAACAATACATTAAGGTACAGAAAGTCTTGAACAACATACATTTAACATCAGGAGAACACCTATGGAAATTTCGCAACAGTAAATTTGTTTGAGCATAGAATTTCCTGAGTTGCCTATTACAGTCAACATTGGTCTTATCACATTCAATCCACACACCTAGGTATTTGGCTTTTTCAACAAAGTTCAAACTATTACCACAAAGTGGCATAACAGGATCCGAAGTTTTGACACCCTTCAGTTTGAATGCCATACACATAGATTTAGTACAGTTGAACAAGATGTAATTTTTTTCACCAAATTTCTCACATACCGAGAGGAGATGTTGCATAGCTGCAGTAGACAAACTTAACAAACAAAGATCATCAGCATAGAAAATGTGATTTAACAGTGCACCATCAATGGAGCCACCAAAATTAACATTGTTCAACAGTATACTGAGATCATCCACATAGACATTAAACAACAAGGGTGACAGTATACCACCTTGTTTAACACCACTGGTCACACAAAATTTAGATGAGGTAACATTGCCCCACCTAACAACCATAGACTGCCTTCTGTACCAGTATAACAGGATGCTAACAATATAAATAGGAATACCTCGATTGATCAGTTTTCTAAACAAACACCAGTGGTTAATCCTATCAAAAGCTTTGCTAGCATCTAAAAACGTAGCATAAACACTAGTGGATTGACTTCTGAAGTAGTCAACAAATTCATGGAGTAGATAAACAGCCTTATCAGTTGAATGAGCTGACTTGAAACCAAACTGATTGTCATTTGTCCACAGATAATCCTCAATTCTGTTCAGAATTAAACCCTCTAACAATTTAGATATAACATTTGCAACAGCTATAGGTCTGTAATTGTTCATATCTGACAGACTGGCACACTTGTTTTTCACCAAGGGAATAATAACAGAATCCATCAACATATCTGGCATGTAACCATGAACAAACATACAGTTAAAACACAATGACAACAGAATACACAAATTGAAATCAGCATTGATAAGGCATTCACTAGTGAGACAATCAGGGCCAGCTGATTTGCCCTTCTTGAGATCTTTGATCAGTGAAACAACTTCAACAGAAGTGACAACAGAAATATCAGAGGTATCAAACATGTCATTATACAGGTGAACATCACGCATAACAGAATCCTAAAATTTAAAACATCAATAATATCACTATAAAACCTATCGATATCTTCCTTGTGGGCCACACAATTACGGTCCTGACACCTAATGGTGTCCGTAGGAGCACGGATATTACAGAGTTTCCTACGAGTAAGTTCCTTATACCTGGACAAGTCTGACGCTGTGGCATCACGCCATTTGTATGTCCTACTACCTGCTGTGGCCGAGGAAGCTCCCCGGGAGCCACTTACAACACTTGATACCTCAATATCCACAGATAAAGGTAAATGATCGGAACTCACATAACCATACAGAACTCTGATATTGGACACATTATCATGACCTGAGGATGTAGTCACACAGTGATCAAGCCATGATGTAGAGCCATGGGCCATGCTAACATGAGTAAAAGTATCACCTAGTAAGATAATCCTGTCCGAGATATGTAAAGAGTATCTCTCACAAAAAGACAACTGTTCATTTCCAAAACAACTTGAATGTGATATATTAGCATTGAAATCACCAAGTATATACACATATGGAGTTGGAAAATCCTCAGTGATTTGTTTAACAAGACTCATGCAATGCAAATATTCATCCAAGTTTTCAACACTATCACAGGGGAAATATACACACAATATAAGACAGTGAAAGTCACCCAGGTTGACTTCAATACCTGTAACTCTTTCACACTCATAAGTTTTCACAACACAACGGTCAGCAAGTGACTTCCGCCATAGGATACTAACGCTGCCATAGGGGCGACTTAAGATAACACGTTCTTCTGTATCCATAAAAGAAACACCTTGACCTATAAAATCACCATGTATTCTGCTCAAAATAGACAATTCATGTTCAAACAACCAGTGTTCCTGCAACAACACAATGTCATGGTTATCACATAAACTGGAGAGCTCATTAGTTGAAGTTTTTACATTCTGACAGTTGAATGAACATATTCTTAGGTTGGTCCTACTACTGAATGGATATGTTGACAAACACAATAATGACAATCACAAATAGTTCATTTCTTCTCAAAAAACTGTCTATAGTATAAACCAGATGGCCACACATTTTTTCCAAGCAACTTCTTGCTACAACTGGCAGGACATGTAATTTTGAAAGAGGCATAACCATCATGCTTGGTTTCTAATTGCTCAATCTGAAGATTGTCATTAATTTTAAAATGAGTTTTGAGATAGGAACGTACATGATGGGGTCTGGTGGTGGGGTCGAGCCGACTGATGAAGACTTGGTGCTTCTGATGACCTTGACCTTGACCATGATGACTGCCAGACATCCTACCAGTCTTCGGTACAACGCGTAGCTGTGAGTGGGGGCGCGCCTTGTTGACAACCCGTAGCTGGTTCGCGGTCTGCTTGGCAGTCGATTGGTTGGCAGTCGATTGGAGCGTATTGGCGTAGGACCTCTTCTTCTTCTTCTTGGTAAGACGACTCTCAACTTCCTCGAACTCATGTTCTTTGGCAACTTCAGCAACTTCAGCAACTTCGGCAACTTCAGTGGCGGGGGCATTTCTGGCAGGGCTGCTGTCATCAGCGTCATCAGCACGGGCCTCTGCAGCGTTGGTGGCCTTGTCCGCATTCTCACCATCAGCCGTGGCAGCAGGTGGTGGACCGCGGGCAGCATTGGTGACCGAGGCATGGTCGTCAGCTGCTACCACGATCTCCTCATCGCTGATGATGCCGTCCTCACTCTGGATACTGTCATCCACATCATCCCTGGCCACGACGTCAGCTGGAGGAGGTGTGTCGCCAAGTTTGGTCTTTATCACCGCCACATCGTCCTGGATAGCAGTTATCGTATTGAACACAGTAGTAATGCTCTCTCCAGTTTACCTGTACTGTCACTGCAACCGGTGTCACGGCTGCCTCCTCATTAACAACAGGTGCTAGTCATTAGCATCATGTGTGCTCATACAAGCAGTTGCTTTCTGTTCCTCAGGAGGGTAAGTTTCTTCAGTGGTTGAAGTGAAAAAGGTTGTGCTGATAAAAATTTTCTGTACTTTTCCCTTTTCCTCCATTTCTCTGCGCCGTTCGGATAACTTTGTTTCATTTTACTGCTATGCTGTACGGTTTGTTTACAATGTAACCAAACATACACGCATGCACAACTCTCAGAGACAACATGGAAGAGTCCAACAGTCTGAGAAGAAGGGGGGAGGATCAGGTTCAGGTTCAGGTTCAGGTTACTTTATTTGTACCCGTAGGTAGATTTGTTTTGCAGTCAGGCGACATCCATATTTACAAACCACAATTACATTTAACATAAACACAAACACAAGCACACATGAAGCTGACTATAAACATGATAAAAGTACTCAAGGCTCCATCAATCAGAACATAGGACAAAGAGATAAGAGAAAAAACAAGGAGATAAGAGAGAAGGGTCATATTAGAAAGTTAAAGACTAGTCAGAGAGGTTAAAAACACAAAAGTCGAAAACCCAATAAAAGATTTAGAACCCAAATAAAAAAACCTACAAAAATAAGTAAATATAAAATCAAATTAATAAATAGGTAACTAAATCATGTGCAATATATTGTTACATCTTGTTCAACTATTTTACAGCAGCAGGAACAAAGCTGTTTTTGTAGCGCTGGGTTTTACTTTTTGGGACAGCAAACCTCTGTCTGGAGGGAAGAAGCTGAAAGTGGCAATGCCAAGGGTGGGAGTCATCATTTAAAATGGAGGTAGCAATCCTCTGTACCTGTCTGGTGTACAGGGATGTCAGGCTCAGCTGTGACTCACCAAACAAGCGACTGGACCATCTGACTACCTGATCCAAGGATTTCCTCTGTTTCAGTTTTGTCTGACCATACCATGACACTAAAGAAAAGGATAAAACAAATTCAATAAAAGCCTGATAAAACATTGTCATTATGGTTTGGTCAATTTGGAAGCGTGCAAGTTTCCTTAACAATGCGAATGTTGCTGACCCTTTTTGCACACCCTTTCACAGTTCTCTTCAAAGTTCAAATTACTATCAATAATTGTCCCAAGATATTTGTAGGATTGTACACATTCAGTGGTCTGGCCTTTTAGTACAGTGACTTTGTGCCTGGGAGTTTTCCTCCTGAAGTCAATAATCATATCTTTAGTTTTTGTCATATTCAGCTGCAGGTAGGAATCCTCACACCAGTGAGCAAAATCATCTACTACTGGGCCGTGGCCACTCTCACCATCCTGGAGGAGACTGAGAATAACTGAATCATCAGCATACTTTATAATGTGTCTGTTGTCATGTCTGCTCCGACACATTTGTGTACAGGATGAAGAGTAGTGATGACAACACCCCCCCCCCCTGAGGAGAGCCAGTAGAAGAACACTTCTGGTCAGACAATGTACCATTGACCCTTACTCTCTGTGTCCTGTTGGTTAAAAAAAACCAGAATCCAACCCACCAGATTATTACTCAAATCAAATTGTTGCAGGAGCCTTTCAACTAAAATATGAGGTTGGATTGTATTAAAGGCGGAAGAAAAGTCCACAAATAAAAGTCTGGCGTGTGTCCCATTAAAATCCAGATGTTCAAAAAGCATGTTAAACAGAGTGACAGTGGCATCCTCCACTCGTCTGTGAGGCCTATAGGCAAACTGCAAAGGATCCAATGCATGTTCAGTCTGCTTTAGGACCTCAAATCTGACCAGTTTTTCAAAAATTTTCATTAAAATTGAGGTCAAAGCAACTGGTCTAAAATCATTTACCGTTTTAGGACAGCTGGATTTTGGAACGGGACAACCACAGCATCTTTCCAGATCTTAGGCACAAGTAGTGTCTGTAAGGACTTATTGAAAATGTAGTGAAACACAGGACTCAGTTCATGTGCACAGGACTTTACCATGCGCCCACATACAAAACAGAATGTATTGCGTTTGGGGATACTGTAACGGCTGGCTTTGGTACCCTCTCTTTAAGGCTCAGTTCAGCTGTCAGAAATTTGGGGGGGATTTTTGACAGCCATTTAAAATTTGATAAACAGATTGACAATGTAGTCAAGATGGGCTTTTATCAATTACATCTGTTATCCAAAGCCAAACCTTTCCTGAGCCGTCATGATCTTGAGATAGCCATCCATGCTTTAATCACGTCTCGACTTGATTACTGCAATGCACTTTATGTTGGCATCTCTCAGTCTTCTCTCAGCTGCCTTCAACTTGTGCAAAATGCAGCGGCCCGTCTTTTGACCAACACATCTAGGAGAGAGCACATTACTCCAATCCTTTTTTCACTTCACCGGCTTCCAGTCCATTTTAGAATTAATTTTAAACTTTTGCTTTTTGTTTTTAAAGCTCTTAATGGCCTTGCTCCAGTTTATATGTCTGAGATTTTGACTGTCCGTGACCAATGCAGGGCTTTGAGGTCATCTAATCAGCTTTTGCTGGATGTGCCTAGGTCAAGGTATAAACATTGGGGTGACCTGTGGAGTGTGTCAAATAAGAGGCAGATCCATGGACAGACAGTTTATTACACACTTCACATCTCACAAGCACAGAACAGAATGAATCCTTTCCACAAGCTCTCTGCTTTTACCCCAATCACTCTTCACAAGTTTCATGGCACTTCTGAACACACAGCATGACATTTACATTACACTGCATTCAACCCCCTATGTCCTTGGCTCCTTCCTGCCATCTCGCCAGGAACTCCCTGGGCATTGTTCTCCTATGCTTATTCACTGTCTCTGTCTGAGATGCTAAATAATCTGACTCCCCCAAGGTCCCATACCGCACCCCCAGCATCTTAGATAGAACAGTAGAACATCAGTCCACATGCCGTTTTGGTTTCAGTCTCCTCCCATATCTGCTGCAACTGGGGTTTACCACCTCCGCGGCGCTGCTGTGCCGGTGGGGGGCTGTTGGGAGTGTGTCTGACTGCGAGTGGGCCGTGGCGAGGGGGGGGGGGGGGAACCTCACTCTGTCCGTGAGGCTGCCCTGGTGAATCGTTTCCCTGGGGAGCTCTCCGTGGGGGTCTTCCACGCCGAGGGACCCTAGCCAATAGCATTTGCTCGTCCGCCACTACGAAAGCGGGTTTGAGTCTGTCTATGCCAATTTTCTCCCGCCTACCCCCCAAGTCTAGCAAAAAATGCTTATCTCCTGTTTCCAACACTCTGAACGGTCCATCATAGGGTAGGCGCAATGGAGGACGGTGGGCATCGTGTCTGACAAACACGAACTCCGCGTTCTTCAAAGTCTTAGGCACGAAAACACGCGGAAAACAGTGGTGAGCAGGGCCCGGCAGCGTGCTTGTGTTTGCACTACGCTGCAAAAGCTGAGACGGGCAGTTGTCCGGCACGGGATTATCTGGTAGAAATTCCCCGGGCAGCCATAGAGGCTGCGCAAAAACCAGCTCTGCCGGGGAAGCTTCCAGATCCTCTTTTGGCGCGGCGCGCAACCCCGATAAAACCCACAGCAACCTGTCCACCCAATTTGCATCCGTCAGTGAAGCCCTGAGTGCTGCTTTCAGTGATCTATGAAAACGCTTGCATAACCCATTGGCCTGTGGGTTGTACGCGGTTGTGCGATGAATTGTAACCCCCAGGCTGCGGGCCATCGCGGACCAGAGTTTGGAAACAAATTGAGGGCCCCTGTCGGACGTAATGTCCGACGGGACTCCAAAACGCGGCACCCATGCTGTCAAAAAAGCGCATGCTACATCTGCGGACGTGGTTGCCGCCAGCGGGACTGCTTCTGGCCAGCGCGTGGTGCGGTCCACCACTGTCAGGAGGTGCGTGTACCCCTGTGATGGCGGGAGGGGGCCCACGAGGTCCACGTGAACGTGGTCGAACCTCTTAGCCGGTACCCGAAACGGCTCCAAGAGAGCCTTCGTGTGTCTGTGTACCTTGGCTCGTTGGCACGCCACGCAGGCTGCAGCCCACTCTTTTACTTGTTTGCGTAGGCTCGGCCACACAAACTTCTCTCCCACCATTTTGATTGACGCGCGCACTCCTGTGTGCGCCAGAGTATGAACCGACTCAAACACGCGGCGGCGCCATGCAACCGGGACCACCGGACGCGGGCGTCCCGTGGAGACATCGCAGATTGGGGGGGCCGCCATCTTGCAGCACCCTGCTCTCCAGCCTTAACCCTGTTGGTCCCGACTGGAGCGCGCGTACGTCTGCATCACTAATCTGCTCCGCGGCCATGGCTGCGTAATCTATCCCCACGTAGACCGGGGCCACCACGGCGCACGAGAGGCAGTCCACCACCACATTCAGTTTACCCGACACATGCTGAATATCAGTAGTAAACTCTGAGATCGCAGCCAGCTGTCTCTGCTGCCGGCCCGACCACGGTTCTGAAACTTTGGCCATCGCGAACGTTAGTGGCTTGTGGTCCACGAACGCTGTGAAGCTGCATCCTTCCAGCCAGAACTGGAAGTGGCATATGGCCAGGTGGAGAGCCAGCAACTCTCTGTCGAACGCGTTGTATTTACGTTCGCTGTCGCGCAAAGTTCTGCTGAAAAAAGCGAGCGGCTGTCAAGAACCGGTGACGCGCTGCTCTACGATAGCCCCTATGGCCACATCTGAAGCGTCGGTGGTGAGCGCTATCCGTGCCGCCGGGTCCAGATGCACCAGCAGTGCGGCGTTTGCCAGGGCTGCTTTAACCTCCGAGAACGCCCGCTCCCGCTCCGGGGTCCATTCGACCCCATCCGCGGGTTTCTGTTTCTTGAGCGCGGCGTACAATGGTTGCATGAGCCGTGCCACGCGGGGTAGGAAACGGTTTTAAAGTTCACCATCCCCCAAAATTCCTGCAGCGCCCTGACCGTCTGAGGCCGAGGAAAATCCGCCACAGCGCGCACTTTGTCGGGCAACGGGATCGCTCCTTCCGGAGAGACACGGTGCCCCAAAAAATCAATCTCCGTCACGCCGAACTGGCATTTCGCCGGGTTGATTATTAACCCGTGCTCCTCCAACCTCCGGAAAACCATCCTGAGGTGGGTTTCGTTTTCGTCTTCGGACGCACTGGCTACCAGGATATCATCCAGGTAGACGAACACGAACAGGAGATCGTGCAGCACTGCATCCATCATGCGCTGGAATGTCTGTGCCGCGCCTTTTAACCCGAATGGCATGCGCAGGAACTCGAATAAACCGAACGGAGTTATTACCGCTGTTTTGGGTACGTCCTCCGCGCACACTGGGACTTGGTGGGAACCGCGGACCAGGTCTATTTTGGAAAAAATGCATGCTCCGGTGAGGTGAACGGAAAAATCCTGTATGTGGGGAATCGGTTAGCAGTCGTGTGCTGTGGCGTTGTTCAACCTGCGGAAATCACTGCACGGTCGCCACGAGCCCTCAGCCTTAGGGACCATGTGTAGCGGGGATGCCCATGGGCTGTTCAAACACCTGATGATGCAGGTGAACAACGCCACAGCACACGACTGCTACCCGATTCCCCACATACAGGATTTTTCTGTTCACCTCGCCGGAGCACACATTTTTTCTAAAATAGACCTGGTCTGTGGTTATCACCAGGTCCCAGTGCACGCGGAGGACGTACCCAAAACAGCGGTAATAACTCTGTTCGGTTTATTCGAGTTCATGCGCATGCCATTCGGGTTAAAAGGCCGCGGCACAGATGTTCCAGCGCATGATGGATGCAGTGCTGCGCGATCTCCCGTTCGTGTTCGTCTACCTGGACGATATCTTGGTAGCCAGTGCGTCCGAAGATGAACACGAAACCCACCTCAGGACGGTTTTCCGGAGGTTGGAGGAGCACAGGTTAATAATCAACCCGGCAAAATGCCAGTTCAGTATGATGGAGATTGATTTTTTGGGGCACCACGTCTCTCCCGAAGGAGCGATCCCATTGCCTGACAAAGTGCGCGCCGTAGCGGATTTTCCCCGGCCTCAGACGGACAGGGCGCTGCAAGAATTTTGGGGGATTGTGAACTTTTATAATCGTTTCCTTCCCCGCGCGGCGCGGCTCATGCAACCATTGTACGCCGCGCTCAAGAGACAGAAACCCGCGGATGGGGTCGAATGGACCCCGGAGCGAGAGCGGGCGTTCTCAGAGGTTAAAGCAGCCCTGGCAAATGCCGCACTGCTGGTGCATCCGGACCCGGCGGCCCGGATAGAGCTCACCACCGATGCTTCAGACGTGGCTATAGGGGCTGTCGTGGAGCAGCATGTCGCCGGGGTTTGGCAGCCGCTGGCCTTTTTCAGCAGAACTTTGCGTGACAGTGAACGTAAATACAGCGCGTTCGACAGGGAGTTGCTGGCCCTTCACCTGGCCATACGCCACTTCCAGTTCTGGCTGGAAGGGCGCAGTTTCACCGCGTTCATGGACCACAAGCCAATAACGTTCGCGATGGCCAAGGTTTCAGAACCGTGGTCGGGCCGGCAGCAGAGACAGCTGGCCGCGATCTCAGAGTTTACGACCAATATTCAGCATGTGTCGGGTAAACTGAATGTGGTGGCGGACTGCCTCTCGCGCGCCGTGGTGGCCCCAGTCTACGTGGGGATAGATTACGCAGCCATGGCCGCGGAGCAGATTAGCGATGCAGACGTGCGCGCGCTCCAGTCTGGGCCAACAGGGTTAAGGCTGGAGAGCAGGGTACCGCAAGATGGCATGCCCCCCCTAATCTGCGATGTCTCCACGGGACGCCCGTGTCCAGTGGTCCAGGTCGCGTGGCGCCGCCGCGTGTTTGAGTCGGTTCACACTCTAGTGCACCCAGGAGTGCGCGCGTCGGTCAAAATGGTGGGAGAGAAGTTCGTGTGGCCGAGCCTACGCAAACAAGTAAAAGAGTGGGCTGCGGCCTGCGTGGCGTGCCAATGAGCCAAGGTACACAGACACACGAAGGCTCCCTTGGAGCCGTTTCGGGTACCGGCTAAGAGGTTCGACCATGTTCACGTGGATCTCGTGGGCCCCCTCCCGCCATCACAGGGGTGCATGCACCTCCTGACAGTGGTGGACCGCACCACGCACTGGCCAGAAGCAGTCCCGCTGGCGGCAACCACGTCCGCGGACGTAGCACGCGCTTTTTTTTTTTATTTAAGTTTTTGTAAAGGGTATACAGGTCGTTACAGCAATGCAGTGTTTACATTTTCATCACATGTTCCCTTATTTTCAGATATCTGACAACATTGGAAGATTAATTCTTACAACACCCCTTTTTTTTTTTTTTTAAAGTGAAAGAAAAAGTGAAATTAAAGAGAAAAAAAAAAACAAGAAACAAATAACAAAAAAAAAAAAAAAAAAAACCCAGTAAAAAACAAACAAAAAGAAAAAGTAAGTAAAAAAAGATAAAAGAGCATCTGAGTAGCGTTGGAACAAAGAGCGGAACCATTATTGAAATGGTATTTGTCAAAGATTAGATCTAATGGAAGACACATATGCGGTCCAGGGTTGCCAAAAGTTCATGAACACATCCATGTCCTGTCTCAGTGCGAATGTCAACTTTTCCATCGAGTAAATGTCTTGGATCACGTTAGTCCAATCTTCAGGTGTAGGACAGTCCTTCAACATCCATTTTTTAGTTAGAGCTTTTTTGCTTGCCAATATTAAAACATTGAATAAGTATTTTTCTCCTCGTCTTTCCAGTGAGTCCGGTAGTAAACCCAAATACAAAGTTACAAAAGAAAAGGGAACTGTAATTTTGAATATTTTCCCCAATATTGTCTGTACCTTGGTCCAATATTGGTGGATAACTGGGCATGACCAAAACACATGAAAATGATTTGCAGTCTTTTCACCACACAAGCGCCAACAGTTCAATCCCTTATGGGTAAATTTGTTTTGTGCAGGTGTTCTGAAAAATCTTGCCAAGTTTTTCCATCCAAATTCTCTCCACTGCAGGGATGAGGTACTTTTCCATTGCTGTTTATTTAGCTTTTCCCATATTTCCAGTTGTAAAGTGAAATTCCCCTCTTTTTCCCATCTCTCTTTTATATAAGATGTGTTGTCTCCTTTTAAGTCTTGAAGACCTTGGTATATTTTAGAAATGTATCTGATCCCTGGGATCCCTTTATATGCCATTAAGAAGACCTTCAGAACACCTGACTGGGCCCTTTCCAAAACCTCCTTTTTAAGTATATTGTTTATGTGGTGTCTAAGCTGGAAGAACCTGTAAAGGTCTTGATTTATTAGGCCTTGTTTTTTCAAATCTTCAAAACTTCTTAAGATTTGCCCTTTAAAAAAATCGTAATATTTTATCAGCCCTTTCTCCTTCCACTTTTTAAATCTGGTGTCTGTTTTATTAGGAGTAAAGTCCTGATCATAGGCGATCCATTGCAGAAGTCGATAGGGCTCTTTAGTTTGATTCTCTCTGACTATCTTAAACCAAATTTTTAGCGGGGTCTCTATCCACGGGTTAGTGTTATTCAAAAGCTTAGGTAAGACATTGTTCCCTATTATCGCCTGTAGGGGGATGTCACTTGTTATTTGGCATTCGATCTCCTTCCATTGTGCAGTGTAGACTGGGTTACATATCTCTACTAAAGTTTTAATTTGTGCGGCTTTAAAGTAGTCCCTGATATTTGGCAGCGCGAGCCCACCTTTGTCTTTGTTTAGCTGTAGGGTTCTATATCTGATTCTAGGTCTCTTGCCCTGCCATATGAATCTTGAGATCCTTCTGTCCAGCTCCTGCCATGTTTTTTTGGGAGGTTCTACCGGTATTGTTTGGAAAAGGTATAGAAGACGTGGAAGTATATTCATTTTGACTGCTTCAATTCTTTGTGCAGTACCCAAGAATGGTATCATATTCCATCTTGCTAGGTCAGATTTTATTTTTGTCACCAGTGGATCATAGTTTAGTGATATAATTTTGTTGAGTTGTTTCGGGATATTGACCCCCAGATATTTCATAGATTCCGACTCCCAGTTAGTTTTGAGTTTGCTTAGTGAATAATGATTTGGGTCATAGTTGAATGTTAAAACTTGGGTTTTATGCATATTTAATTTGTACCCCGATAAATCTCCATACTCTGAAAAAACTGAGGTTAGTTCTGGTAAAGAAGTGTCCGGCTGCCCTAGGTATATTAAAATGTCATCAGCAAAGAGTGCTATTTTATGTTCCTTCTGACCAAGTGTAATACCTTGAATTTTTTGATTTTGTCTTATCCATTGGCTCAGAGGTTCTATGAAGATTGCAAAGAGCAGTGGAGACAGGGGGCAGCCCTGACGACATCCTCTTTCCAGTTCAAAAGATAATGATAAATTACCGTTAATCCTTATTTTAGCTGTTGGTTTTTTATATAATGCCTGTATAGTTCTAATGAAGTTGTTATGAAAATTGAAACTGGATAAGATTCTATATAGAAAAGACCAGTCAACCGAATCGAATGCTTTTTCAGCTTCTAATCCCAATATGACTGCATTTAAGTTATATTTTTTTATATGATGAATTATGTGTAAAGTGCGTCGAATGTTGTCTTGTGTCTGTCTTTGTCTTATAAAACCTGTTTGGTCTAAATGAATTAGGTCTGTCAGTGTATTTTCTAACCTTTTGGCAAGGATAATGGTAAAAAGCTTATAGTCCTGATTTAGTACACTGATCGGTCTGTAGTTGGAGCACTCTAGTTTATCCTTTTCAGGTTTAGGTATAACTGCAATGACCCCTTCTCTCCAGGAGGGGGGGATTTCCCCTGTGTGGAGGACATAATTAAATGTTTTCAGGAGGAGAGGGGATAGTTGCTGTTTAAAGGTTTTGTACCACTCTGCTGTATAGCCATCAGCTCCTGGGGATTTGTTAGCTTTAAGTTTCATAATTGCTTTTTCCAATTCTTTAGGATGTATTTCTGACAGTAGTGTTTTATTTTGTGACTCCGTAAGTTGGGGAAGGTTTAATGTGTTTAGGAATGCCTCGGATGCGTTTTTATGTTTTTTGTGGGAGTATAAGTTCTTATAGTAATTCTCGAAGTTTTTAAGAATATCCTGAATTCTGAATTTTATTTCCTTTGATACTGGGTCTCTGATTTTGTAGATTGCTCTTTCTGTTTGATGTTTCCTCAATTTATAGGCTAGCAATTTTGCCGATTTACTGCCTGCTTCATAGTATTTTTGTTTCAGAAATGTAAGTTTCTTCTGGATTTCTATTGTGTAGATCTCATTTATTTGGTTTTTAATTTCCTTAATCTTGAGCGAGTCAGTAGAATGAGTGTTGCCTTTGTGTTCTTTTTCTAGGTTCCTAAGTTCTGACTCTAATGTGGATAGTTTTTCTTGTCTTAGTTTCTTTTGGGTTGCCAGTTTTGCAATAATCTTTCCTCTTATTACAGCTTTACATGCATCCCACAGTATTAAAGGGGATACTTCTCCATTATCGTTATCTTCCAAATATCTGAGAATATCTGATTCCAATTCATCTTTCAATGGTCCTTTCAGGACATTTGAATTTAACCTCCAAGAAAATGTATTATTTGTGTATTTTTGGATATTTAAGTCCATGTAGATCGGACTGTGGTCGGAGAGATCCATCAGTCCTATTTTACATGTTTTTACTCTTCCAATGTCTCTATTAAACATAAAAAAATAGTCAATCCTTGAGTAAGATGAATGTGGAGTTGAGTAAAATGTATAGTCTTTTACACTGGGGTTGAGTTCCCTCCACACGTCACAGATTCCCAATTCTTTTAGTAGCATCCGAGTCTTCCTGTTTTGGGTGTTATTTTGATGTGGGGAATTACCAGAAGCATCCCAGTATGGATTCAGTCTAAGATTGAAGTCCCCACCACATATCACTAAACCTTGAGCTTTAGTTATCATTAGGTCGAATACATTTTTATAAAATTTCCAGTTAGCCCCTGGGGGAGCATACACATTCAGCAGGGTGATATCTTCTCCCTCTAGCCGCCCAGTTACCAAACTGTATCTCCCTTCTTTATCTTTGTGTTCTGATTTTTTTTCAAATGTAATTTTGGTTGATATCAATGTCGCTACTCCCCTCCTCCTCCCTGATTTATATGAAGATGAAGAGATCATTTTAAACCCTTGTCTACTGAGTTTATTGTGTTCCACGTCTGTTAGGTGGGTTTCTTGTAAAAGTATTATTCCTGCTTTGTCTTTTTTCATTTTGCCTAGAATCTTGGATCTTTTAACTGGATTCAGGATTCCTTTTACATTATATGAAATTATTTTGGTTACACCCTGTTTCTCCATTGTGTTGTTTTGTTTAGTATAACTGTGTGGTGGCCCTCTTTTGTGCTACTCAGAAACTGAAAGAACATTAAAAACAAGAAAAACATTAAGAACATAGTGTAAAAAACTTTAAAACAAAAAGCTGTCATAAGAACTTCCTGAGCTGAGGTCTTTTTAAAGACCCTGTAAGAGCCTTGATGGAGTGAAGGCTCTGAGGGAAATTCCTCAAACTCTGTTACGTGTTGAGGGCCCTCTCTTACCACTGAAAGTAGTCCCATGCTTTTAACGTGAGTTTCAGAACCCAATCCAAACTTGTAATGATTTTTTTTTTTTTCCTTTTATGCCTAAACCCTGTGAAATTGTGTGCACCCTCCCACCCCCATCACATCAAACATTCACGCAAAAACAGTATTTGTTAGTATGAGGAGAACATGTGGATTATTGTCACATTTCTATTTTAACAAGTTTTTTGTTTTTTTTGTTTTTTATTACAAAGACTTATTTGTTTCAAATAATATGATTGTTCCATGAAATGTTTTACCACATGCTGAATATGCATCTCCTTTAATGTTTGTTACCTTGTATGAGGGGGGATGGATGTGCGGATTGATTCAAGAGAAAAAAAAAAAAAAAAAAAAAGGTCGCTATTCCAACCTGAAAACGGATAGTTTATCCGCGACGCTCTGGTGCTGGGTTTCCCGCTGCTGGTCCGTGGATTTTGAAGGTCTTTGTGTTGTCCATGTTTGCGCTTTGATCTTCTCACTCGGGTCTGCTGGGGGTTTAAATACCGTTACCGGGAGGCCTCTTTTCGCCATGTCAGCTGTTGCTTCTTCCGCCGAATTATAGAGACACGTTTCATCGCCGTAGAAGACCCTTAACTTCGCAGGAAATGGTGTCTGAAAGCGCAATTTCTTCTCTCTTAACACCTTTTTCGCGTCATTGTATTCCCTGCGCTTTTTAAGGACCTCCGGGGCGTAATCGTGTTCCACGTAGACTTTTCTCTCCTGGTGCATAAATCCTTTTTTCTGCCAGGCCAGTCTTACAACCTCTTGTTTTATTTTGAAATTGGAAAATCTTACCAACACCGAACGTGGGGGCGCTTCCGCCGCCGGCCTAGCGGCTAATGAACGATGTGCCTTTTCTATCTTCAAGTCGGTGGTTTGTGGAATATCCAATTTCTCTCTTAGTAAGGATTCCACGCATTCTGCCATTGAATTAAAACCATTTTCGGTTCCTTCTATCAGACCATGAATTCTTATGTTGTCTCTTCTTTGTTTTCCTTCTTGGTCGGTTAGCTTAGCCTCTATAGCTGCTTGTCTTTTGCGTAGGTCTAGCACAGAATCTTCGAGCACTTTTATTCGATCCTCTGTTTCCAAGATTCGGTTCTCGGCCTGGTCCACTCTGCTGTTTGTCCTTTTCAATTCTTCTCTGAATTCCCGAAATTCGGCCGTAACATCTCGGCGAAATCGTCGTAGCTCCTCAAATAGTGATTTCAGGCTAACCCTTTTGTTAGCTATCACCAGTTCCTCGTCTTCTGAACGGAGATCTTCCAGTTCGGATTCTCCGGCCGATACGTGTCCTGGCCTGGAGAATTTCAGTTTCTTCTGTTTTCCTTTAGACATGATGATTTTGTCTTTTGATTTTCACTCCTCCAAAAATCCGTTAAGTTTGATTTTCAAGGTGTTATCCTAGATTGGGTCTGAGAACTTCAGTGTTAAGCTGCAGTCGCCATGGCGTCCAGACCGGAAGTCCAGCACACGCTTTTTTAACAGCATGGGTGCCGCGTTTTGGAGTCCCGTCGGACATTACGTCCGACAGGGGCCTTCAATTTGTTTCCGACCTCTGGTCCGCGAGGGCCCACAGCCTGGGTGTTGCAATTCATCTCACAACCACGTGCAACCCACAGGCCAATGGGTTATGCTGTGGTGAACACACATGGGACCTGTTGGACCGGTTTTTGACTCACATTTTAGGTCAGAACAAAGGCAGGAATCTTAGCCTTGGTATGCAAGGCTGGAGACTGTGGGGGGTCAATTAAGGGATTAAGGAAAGGATGCATGGGAGACAGTGGAAGTGATATCATGGAGAGAAATGCATTGTGGCTGTCTTTATTATGCAAGGTGGTGAAATGCATTGTGACTGTCTTTATTGTGCAAAGTGGTCTGTGTGACATGTGATCTATGAGGTGTGAAGTCCCTGATATTTAAGGACAAGAGTTTCTCTGCTTTGAAATGATGGAGATGTGAATAAAGCTGACTCTGAGAAAAAACTCTGCCTCGTCATTTTCACATCCTCCACACTGGTGACCCGAGACGTATCATGGAAGAAGAAAATTCCCCCGGGCCAGCCGCATCAGGAGCCCCCAGCCAAGCGAATGCCGCTACAGTCCAGCTACCGGACTTCTGGCAGAACAATCCGCGCTCCTGGTTGAGGCACAGTTCAACCTCCGGGGGATATCGGTAGATGCCACGAAATTCTACCATGTAGTCGCAAAGCTGGACAACAACACGACCCAGCATGTGGAGAGCCTGATCGACCAGCCGCCGGAGAGCGACAAATACGGCATGTTGAAGGCTGCACTCATCAAGCAATTCACCCCCTCGGCAGAGGAGCGAGCAGAGAGGCTCCTGGCGCTGACGGACGGGAAAAACGACATGCCCGCGAGCCTGATGGAGAAGTTGTTGAGGTTGAAAGACTCTGACGACGATCACTTCATTTTCACCCACCTCTTCCTCAGGACTCTACCATCAGCAGCGAGAGCGGTTCTGGCCAGTTCGCCACTGTTGGCCCTACGGGACTACCGCGTGCTGGGCCGAGAGGCGCAGCGGATTGTCAACGCCACCAAGCGGCCCGCGGCCACGGCTGCTGCAGCGGAACTCGGCGCGACGACCGGAGGCGACAGGAGGCCAGAGGCAGCGGTGCCAGACTAACCGACGGCGGCGGCGGCAAGGGCCAGTGAGCATGGACCGGATGTCTTTTGTTTCTACCATTGCCGCTTCGCAGAGAGGGCACGCAAGTGTGTACCGCCGTGCCAGTTCGGGCGTTCGGGAAACACCAAGACCGGGGGTCGGTAGCAGCCGCGGCCCTCGGGGAAGAGAACAAGTTGCTCTACTTGTCGGACACACGCTCCGGGAGGCAGTTCCTCGTCGACACAGGCTCCCAGTTGAGTTTCATCACACCTTCCTACGCGGACAGACTGGCTGGTTCCGGAGGTCCCCGGGTGACAGCGGCGAACGGCTCGGAGATTAAGACCTTTGGTGAGAAGACTCTGCTTCTGTCTCTACACGGCCGTCCATATGAGTGGACTTTTGTTGTAGCAACACTAAATTTCAATATGCTGGGGGCTGATTTTTTGTGCTCACATGGGTTGTTGGTTGATCTTGCTAACAGGCGCCTGGTTAATGCACTTTCTTTTGATTCTATCCCCTGTACAGCGCGAGTGGCCCCGCCAACAGCACAAGCCAACGTCACAGCAGCAGGCGGTAAGTTCCACACACTGCTCACTAAGTTCCCAGCACTCACGGTCCCCACATTTTTGGCAACAGTCGCTAAGCACGGGGGGGGGGGGACATTTTATTACCACTACCGGACCGCCCGTTTTTGCAAAAGCTCGGCGCTTGGATGCAGTTAAACTAGCCATAGCGCGCAAGGAGTTCGCCAACCTGGAGAGGTTGGGCAATATCCGACGTTCAAACAGTCCGTGGGCTTCCCCCCTACATATGGTCCCGAAAGCTGATGGATCATGGCGCCCTTTCCACAGGTTAAACAACGCTACAGCGCATGACCGCTACCCAATCCCACATATCCAAGATTTTTCGGTTCATTTGGCAGGGGCGCGCATTTTTTCTAAAATAGACTTGGTCCGCGGTTACCACCAAGTCCCAGTGCGCACTGAGGACATACCCAAAACAGCGGTAATAACTCCATTTGGTTTATTCGAGTTTTTACGCATGCCATTCGGACTTAAAGGGGCTGCTCAGATGTTCCAACGCATGATGGATGCGGTGCTTCGCGATCTCCCTTTCGTGTTCGTCTACCTGGACGATATTTTAGTAGCCAGTGCGTCCGAAGACGAACACGAAAAACACCTGGCCACAGTTTTCCGAAGGTTGGGAGATCACGGGTTAATAATCAACCTAGCGAAGTGTCAGTTCGGGGTGGCGCAGATCGATTTTTTAGGACACCGCGTCTCCCCCGAAGGAGCAGTTCCGCTGCCTGACAAAGTGCGCGCTGTGGCAGATTTTCCCCGGCCGCAGACAGTCAGGGCGTTGCAGGAGTTTTTGGGAATGGTGAATTTTTATAACCGTTTTCTCCCCCGCGCGGCGCAACTCATGCAGCCGCTGTATGCCGTGCTCAAAAAAAAGAAACCCGCAGATAAGGTCGAGTGGTCCCTGGAGCGGGACCAAGCGTTCTCGGAGGTGAAAGCAGCCTTGGCAAAGGCTGCGTTGTTGGCACACCCAGACCCAACGGCCCGCATAGCGCTCACCACTGACGCGTCAGAGGTGGCCATAGGGGCGGTCGTGGAGCAACATGTAGCCGGGGTTTGGCAGCCCCTCGCATTTTTCAGCAGGACCTTGCGCGACAGCGAACGTAAATACAGCGCGTTCGACAGGGAGCTGCTCGGTCTCCATTTGGCCATCCGCCACTTTCAGTTCTGGCTGGAAGGACGCGCTTTCACCGCGTTCGTTGATCACAAACCGCTAATATTCGTGATGGCCAAGGTCTCTGAACCGTGGTCAGGCCGGCAGCAGAGACAGCTGGCCGCGATATCAGAGTTTACCACTGATATTCAGCATGTGGCGGGCAAACTCAATGTAGTGGCAGATTGCCTCTCGCGCGCCGTGGCGGCCCCAGTCAGCGTAGGGTTAGATTATGCAGCCATGGCCGCGGAGCAGGTTAATGACGCGGACGTGCGCGCGCTCAAGTCTGGACCAACAGGGTTAAGGCTGGAGAGCAGGGTGCTGCAAGACGGTATGCCCCCCCAATCTGCGATGTCTCCACTGGACGGCCGCGTCCAGTAGTACTGGCCGCGTGGCGCCCGCGCGTTTTTGACTCAGTTCATTCTTTGGCGCACCCTGGAGTGCGCGCGTCGGTCAAAATGGTGGGAGAGAAATTTGTGTGGCCGAGCCTCCGCAAACAGGTCAAAGAGTGGGCGGCAGCCTGCACGGCGTGTCAACGAGCCAAAGTACACAGGCACAAGAGGGCTCCTTTGGAACAGTTTCACATTCCGGCCAAGAGGTTCGATCACGTTCATGTGGACCTCGTTGGACCCCTCCTGCTGTCACAGGGGTGCGCACATCTTCTGACAATGGTGGATCGCACCACGCGCTGGCCCGAAGTGGTCCCGTTGGCATCAACCACAGCCGAGGAGGTGGCGTGCACGTTTTTAACAGCTTGGGTGGCGCGCTTCGGCGTTCCGTCGGACATTACGTCCGACAGAGGCCCTCAATTTGTTTCCGAGCTTTGGTCGACAATGGCCCGCAGCCTGGGTGTCACAATTCACCGCACAACCGCGTACAATCCGCAGGCTAATGGGTTATGCGAATGTTTTCATAGGTCATTGAAAGCGGCTCTCAGAGCGTCACTGACGGATACAAATTGGGTTGACAAGTTACCGTGGGTGTTATTGGGGTTGCGTTCTGCACCTAAAGAGGATCTAGAAGCCTCACCAGCGGAGCTCGTGTTTGCGCAGCCACTCTGGCTGCCTGGGGAGTTTCTCCCAGATAACCCTGCGCCAGACGCCTCCCCGTCTCAGCTGTTGCGGAGTAACATAGAATCAAGCACGCTGCCCGGCCCCGCGCACCACAGTTTTCCGCGCGTTTTTGTGCCTAAAACTGAAGAACGCAGAGTTTGTTTTGGTTAGACACGATGCGCATCGAACCCCGTTGCAGCAGCCTTATGACGGACCATTCAGAGTGCTGGAAACAGGGGACAAGCAGTTTTTGCTAGAATTGTGGGGTAGGAAAGAGAAAATTGGCATGAATAGACTTAAACCCGCTTTTGTGGTGGCAGATGAGGAAGTGCTGTTGGCAAAGGCCCCACGGCGAGGTAGACCACCACGGAGGGTTTCACACAGTAATGTTTCCCAAAGTAATGTTTCCCCAGAACACCCGCAGAGACTGACAAAGGGTTTCCGCCCCCAGACGGCAAACCCCCAGCGTGACAGCGCCGCAGAGACGGTGAACCCCACCTACAGCAGATTCAGCAGGAGGCTGAAGCCTATCCAGCATGTGGACTGATGTGTATTGATGCTATCACGGCATGCATGTGGTTATCTTCTTGTTGTTCTGTTTTTCTAAAATGCTGGGGGGGCTTGTGTGGTGAACACACATGGGACCTGTTGAACCGGTTTTGTGACTCACATTTTAGGTCAGAACAAAGGCAGGAATCTTAGCCTTGGTATGCAAGGCTGGAGACTGTGGGGGGTCAATTAAGGGATTAAGGAAAGGATGCATGGGAGACAGTGGAAGTGATATCATGGAGAGAAATGCATTGTGACTGTCTTTATTATGCAAGGTGGTGAAATGCATTGTGACTGTCTTTATTATGCAAGGTGGTCTGTGTGACATGTGATCTATGAGGTGTGAAGTCCCTGATATTTAAGGATGAGAGTTTACTGTTTCACTCTCTTTTTTCTCTGCTTTGAAATGATGGAGATGTGAATAAAGCTGACTCTGAGAAAGAACTCTGCCTCATCATTTTCACATCCTCCACAACGCGAGCATTTTCATAGATCACTGAAAGCAGCACTCAGGGCTTCACTGACGGATACAAATTGGGTGGACAGGTTGCCGTGGGTGTTATTGGGGTTGCACTCCGCGCCAAAAGAGGATTTGGAAGCTTCCCCGGCAGAGCTCATTTTTGCGCAGCCCCTACGGCTGCCCGGGGAATTTCTGCCAGATAATCCCGTGCCGGACAGCTCCCCGTCTCAGCTTTTGCAGCGGAGCGCAAACACAGGCACACTGCCGGGCTCGGCCCACCACTGTTTTCCGCATGCTTTTGTGCCTAAAACTTTGAAGAACACGGAGTTCGTGTTCGTCAGATACGACGCCCACTGCCCGCCATTGCGCCCACCCTATGATGGAGCATTCAGAGTGTTGGAAACAGGGGATAAGCATTTTTTGCTAGACTTGGGAGGTCAGTGGGAGAAAATTGGCATAGACAGACTCAAACCCGCCTTTGTAGCAGCGGACGAGCAAGTGCTGTTGGCTAGGGCCCCTTGGCGTGGAAGACCCCCACGGAGAGTTCCCCAGGGAAGCGATCCACCAGAGCAGCCACACGGACAGAGCGAAGTCACCCCCCCTCGCCACGGCCCACCTGCAGTCTAACACACTCCCAGCAGCCCCTCACCGGCACACCAGCGCCATGGAGGTGGTAAACCCCAGTTACGGCAAATATGGGAGGAGACTGAAGCCAAGAAATCGTGTGGACTGATGTTCTATCTAAGATGCTGGGGGGGGGGGGGGGGGGTGTAGGACCTTGGGGAAGTCAGATTATTTAGCATCTCAGAGGGAGACAGTGAATAAGCATGGGAGAACAATGCCCAGGGGGTTCCTGGCGAGACAGCAGGAAGGAGTCAGGGACATAGGGGGTTGAATGCAGTGTAATATAAATGTCATGCTGTGTGATAGGAAATGCCATGAAACGTGTGAAGAGAGAGTTGAGTTAACTGAGCAGAGCTTGTTGAAATGATTCAGTCTGTTCTGTGCTTGTGAGATGTGAAGTGTGTAATAAACTGTCTGTCCATGAATCTGCCTCTTATTTCAAACACTCCACAGGCTATATAAATAAAGTACATTACATTACATTACAAATATTATCAGGGCCCTGACTTTTGTTCACTTTTACAGCACAGAATGCCCTTTTAACATCCTGCATCTCAATATTAAAGTGCTGATTGTCTTTGAGTTTCTGTTTCAAATCTTGGGTACACGACTCACACAAGGAGCATAGACAGAATGGCATACAAGTAGGAACTCTTCCCTTAAATAACATGACATCCTTCTAGACTCTTCTCACACACAAAAGATAATCTCCTTCTAGACTCTTCTCACACACAAAAGATCCCCCGTCCGACTGCAGTCAGTCCATTCATCCTTGACACCTCCCTGTTATCTTACTAGGGCATCTAGAAACTTCTCACACACAAAAGGTTAACTTCACGTCCTTTGTTCCTGTCTAAGGTGGTAAACCATTATGCACTCCCCAGGTTGCCACACCACACACACACACACCAGCAACTTAGATAGGACAAAAGGGTAACAGTCCACATGCTGTGATAGAACCATTAACATCAGTCCACATGCTGTAGAACAATCAACATCAGTCCGCATGCTGCTTGGGCTTCAGTCTTCTGCCGTATCTGCTGTAGCCAGGATTTGCTGCCTCCGTGGCGCTGCCATGCTGGGGGGCTGATGTCTGGGGGTGAAAACTTTTTGACTGTCCGTGTGGGTGCTCTGGAGAATCTTTTCTCTGGGAAGCGCCCCGTGGGGTCTTCCACGCCGAGGGGCCCTTGCCAACAGCACTTGCTCGTCAGCCACAACGAAAGCAGGTTTGAGTCTGTCTATGCCAATTTTTTCCCTCCTACCCCCCAAGTCTAGCAAAAAATGCTTATCCCCTGTTTCCAGCACTCTAAACGGTCCATCATAAGGTGGGTGCAGTGGGGGGCGGTGGGCGTCATGTCTGACAAACACGAACTCTGCGTTTTTCAAAGCTTTAGGTGTGGAGCATGTAAAAAATGAGACTGATTTGGTTCAAGCGGTTTATTACACGACTCACACGAAGAGCATAGACAGAATGGCATACAAGTAGGAACTCTTCCCTTAAATAACATGACATCCTTCTAGACTCTTCTCACACACAAAAGATAATCTCCCCCGACTGCAGTCAGTCCATTCATCCTTGACACCTCCCTGTTATCTTACTAGGGCATCTAGAAACTTCTCACACACAAAAGGTTAACTTCACGTCCTTTGTTCCTGTCTAAGGTGGTAAACCATTATGCACTCCCCAGGTTGCCACACCACCACCCCCAGCAACTTAGATAGGACAAAAGGGTAACAGTCCACATGCTGTGATAGAACCATTAACATCAGTCCACATGCTGTAGAACAATCAACATCAGTCCGCATGCTGCTTGGGCTTCAGTCTTCTGCCATATCTGCTGTAGCCAGGATTCGCTGCCTCCGTGGCGCTGCCATGCTGGGGGGCTGATGTCTGGGGTTGAAAACTTTTTGACTGTCCGTGTGGGTGCTCTGGAGAATCTTTTCTCTGGGAAGCGCCCCGTGGGGGTCTTCCACGCCGAGGGGCCCTCGCCGACAGCACTTGCTTGTCAGCCACAACAGAAGCAGGTTTGAGTCTGTCTATGCCAATTTTTTCCCTCCTACCCCCCCAAATCTAGCAAAAAATGCTTATCCCCTGTTTCCAGCACTCTAAACGGTCCATCATAAGGTGGGCGCAGTGGGGGGCGGTGGGCGTCGTGTCTGACAAACACGAACTCCGCGTTTTTCAAAGCTTTAGGCACAAAAACGCGCAGAAAACTGTGGTGGGCAGGGCCCGGCAGCGTGCTTGAGTCTATGCAACGCTGCAGCAGCTGAGACGGGGAGCTGCCCGGCGCAGGATTATCTGGCAGAAACTCTCCAGGCAGCCGGAGTGGTTGTGCAAAAACAAGTTCTGCTGGGGAAGCTTCCCGATCCTCTTTAGGCGCAGAACGTAACCCCAATAAAACCCATGGTAGCCTGTCTACCCAATTTGCATCCGTCAGTGAATCCCTCAGAGCCGCTTTTAACGACCTATGAAAACGTTCGCATAACCCATTTGCCTGTGGGTTGTACGCGGTTGTGTGGTGAATTGAGGCACCTAGGCTGCGGGCCTTTATTGACCAGAGTTCAGAAACAAATTGAGAGCCTCTGTCGGACGTAATGTCCGACGGAACTCCAAAACGCGCCACCCATGCTGTTAAAAACGCGCACGCCACCTCCTCGGCCGTGATTGCCGCCAGCGGAACCGCTTCTTGCCAGCGCGTGGTGCGGTCCACCATTGTCAGGAGATGTGTGTACCCCTGTGATAGCGGAAGGGGGCCTACGAGGTCCACGTGGACATGGTCAAACCTCTTAGCCGGGATGCGAAACGGCTCCAAAGGAGCCTTCGTGTGTCTGTGAACCTTGGCTCGTTGGCACGCCACGCAGGCTGCCGCCCACTCTTTCACTTGTTTGCAAAGGCCTGGCCACACATATTTCTCTCCTACCATTTTGATCGACGCGCGCACCCCTGGGTGTGCCAAAGAGTGAACTGACTCAAACACGCAGCGGCGCCACGTGGCCGGAACCACAGGCCGTGGGCGACCCGTGGAGACGTCGCAGATTAAGGGGGGGATGCCGTTAAGCAGCGTCCTACTCTCCAGCCTTAACCCTGTTGGTCCAGACTGGAGCGCGCGCACGTCCGCGTCACTAGCCTGCTCCGCGGCCATGGCTGCGTAATCCAACCCTACACAGACTGGGGCCACAACGGCGCGCGAGAGGCAGTCTGCCACTACATTCAGTTTGCCCGACACATGCTGAATATCGGTAGTAAACTCTGAGATCGCGGCCAGCTGCCTCTGCTGCCGGCCCGACCAAGGTTCTGAAACTTTGGCCATCGCGAATGTTAGTGGCTTATGGTCAACGAACGCAGTAAAATTGCGCCCTTCCAGCCAGAACTGGAAATGGCGAATGGCCAGGTGGAGAGCCAGCAACTCTCTGTCGAACGCGCTGTATTTACGTTCATTGTCGTGCAAGGTTCTGCTGAAAAAGGCAAGTGGCTGCCAAGACCCGGCGACACGCTGCTCCACGACAGCCCCTATGGCCACATCTGAGGCGTCAGTGGTGAGGGCTATGCGGGCCGTTGGGTCTGGATGTGCCAACAATGCGGCGTTTGCCAGGGCTGCTTTAACTTCCGAGAACGCCTGCTCTCGTTCCGGGGTCCATTTGACCCTATTCGCGGGTTTCTGTTTTTTGAGCGCAGCGTACAATGGCTGCATGAGCTGCACTGCGCAGGGAAGGAAACGGTTATAAAAGTTCACCATTCCCAAAAATTCTTGTAGCGCCCTGACCGTTTGCGGTTGGGGAAAATCTGTCACTGCGCTCACTTTGTCAGGCAGTGGAACCGTTCCTTCGGGAGAGATGCGATGCCCTAAAAAATCAATCCCCGTCACCCCGAACTGACATTTCGCTGGGTTGATTATTAAACCGTGCTCTTCCAACCTTCAGAAAACCGTCGTGAGGTGGATTTCGTGTTCGTCTTTGGACGCGCTGGCTACCAAGATATCATCCAGGTAGACGAACACGAAAGGAAGATCGCGCAGCACTGCATCCATCATGCGTTGGAATGTCTGTGCTGCCCCTTTAAGCCCAAACGGCATGTGCAAGAACTCAAATAACCAAACGGAGTTATTACCGCTGTTTTGGGTATGTCCTCAGCACGCACTGGGACTTGGTGGTAACCACGGACCAAATCTATCTTAGAAAAAATGCGCGCTCCTGCAAGGTGAACGGAAAAATCCTGAATGTGGGGAATTGGGTAGCGGTTGTGCGCTGTAGCGTTGTTTAACCTGCGGAAATCGCCGCAAGGTCGCCACGAACCTTCAGCTTTAGGGACCATGTGTAGCGGGGAAGCCCATGGGCTGTTTGAGCGCCTGATGATGCCTAACCTCTCTAGGTTAGCGAACTCGTCGCGCGCTATGGCCAGTTTAGCTGTGTCCAAGCGCCGAGGTCTTGCAAAAACAGGCGGCCCGGTGGTGGTGATAAAATGCTCCACCCCATGTTTAGCGATAGCTGCTGAAAACGTTGGGACTGTGAGTGCTGGGAACTGAGCGAGCAGTGTGTGGAACTTACCGCATGCTGCTGTGACGTTGGCTTGTGCTGTTGGCCGGGTCACTTGAGCTATACAGGGGAGAGAGTCAAAAGACTCAAAGACACAAAGGTCTTAATCTCTGAGCTGTTTGCTGCTGCCATCTCGGGGCCGCTGGGTCCTGCCAGCCGGTCAGCGTAGGTCGGCCGGATGAAACTCTTCTGTGCGCCGGTGTCCACAAGGAAATGCCTCCCTGAGCATGCGTCCGTCAAATAGAGCAGCTTGTTCTCCTCCCCGAGGGTCGCGGCTGCTACCGACCCCCGGTCTTGGCGTTTCCCGAGCGCTTGAACTGGCACGGTGGTATACATTTGCGTACCCTCTCTGCAAAGCGGTGGTGGTAGAAGCAAAGCGTGTCACCTCCACGTTCCGTGGCCCCCGCTGCTGCTGCTGTTGGTGGTTCTGCTGCTGCCGTCGGCGGCTCCTCGCCTCCTCGTGTCGACGTGCTGGGCTCCGTCGCTGCCGCAATGGTCATGAAAGCCTTGGTGGCGACGATGATCCGGTCTGCCTCTCGGGCTAGCGCACGATAGTCCCGTTTGGCCAGCAACGACGAATTGGCCAGGGCCGCTCTCGCCACTGTCGGAAGGTTCCTGAGGAAAATGTGGGTGAAGATGAAGTGGTCGTTGTCCGTGCCCTTTAACCTCAGCATCTTCTCCATCATGTCCACGGCCGAACCGTCTCCCAACTCGGTCCGCGTCAGAAGCCTCTCTGCTCTCTCACCATCCGAGAGCGTGTAGTGCTGGATGAGGGCAGCCTTCAGCGCGTCATATTTGCCGTCGGCTGGTGGCTGATCGAGCAGGCTCTCGATGTGTTGAGCCGTGCTGGCATCGAGCGCTGCGACCACATAGTGGAATTTCGTATCATCCGCCGATATCCCTCGGAGGGCGAACTGCGCCTCGGTTAGGTGGAACCAGGAGCACGGGTTATGCTGCCAAAAATCAGGTAGTTTGATCGCTACAGCGCACGCAAAGCTGGGGGTTCCAGTCGAGGTTGGCTCTGGGGATCTTCCGTCGTATTCCATGATTCGTCTTGGGTCACCAGTGTGGAGCGTGTAAATAATGAGGCGGATTTGGTTCAGGCGGTTTATTACACGACTCACACAAGGAGCATAGACAGAATGGCATACAAGTAGGAACTCTTCCCTTAAATAACATGACATCCTTCTAGACTCTTCTCACACACAAAAGATAATCTCCTTCTAGACTCTTCTCACACACAAAAGATAATCCCCCGTCCGACTGCAGTCAGTCCATTCATCCTTGACACCTCCCTGTTATCTTACTAGGGCATCTAGAAACTTCTCACACACAAAAGGTTAACTTCGCGTCCTTTGTTCCTGTCTAAGGTGGTAAACCATTATGCACTCCCCAGGTTGCCACAGGTTCTACATTTCTGTTGTGTTTTCCAGCCAGTATCTGACAGCTGTATGTTATTTGCAAGCATTTGTATCTAAAAAAACACCCAGGCGAACTTTCTTGTTACTCAGTGGCAGGAGCACTTAGAGATTATGACTGTTTTGCCAAAAAATTCAGAGTATTTTCTTTTAAATGAGACTAACCCTATGAAGATGCTGCAAAGGGTTGAAGAACAGCTTTTGATTTACTTTGGGCATGTTATTTTTAGGCTTTTTATAGGGAAGTTGAACAGAGTTCAACAGGTTAATATTTGAAAGATAATCTAAGAAAGTAAGTAAAACCTAAAAGATGTTTAATATTTTTATGCAATGACCATAAAGAAATTATGTTTACTAATAAAAGCAAAGATATCTTAGGAAAGGGAACCCATCACCACCCATGACAAAAAAAATTACACATGCATTATGTAACTCCTCCTAGTGAAACAAAAAATGATAAATTATATTCAAAATTCTTAGATTGCATTTCAAATTGTGAGAAAATATGTAATAACATAACAATCAATAATCAGCATTCAAATGCAATTAGTGTTTCAAAACAGGCATGACATCACAACTTACACATTGTGGCACATATATTGAGTTCATATCTCCCACAAATGTATGGCTGTATGTGTATTGGGGGCTTCACGTCTCGCGGGACAAAGAAAGTCTGGGTCTGCAGAGATCTACAGGAGATGACGAGGAGGTGCGAGTTTTGGCCTTTGTTTCAGAGAGGATGCCCCAGAAGGATTCCCGGAACATCGAGGGATAAGAGACGGACATCAAAGAGTTGCATTGTGACTGGGAATTAAATGCCATGTGATTGTATGTTTGCTAAAGCACCATGTGACTTAGGCAGTATAAGAGTGTGGTATTTCATTGCTCGGTCTCTTTTCTTGTTTAGAGATTGCTAGAGAATGTGTTCTCATAATAAAGTTGAACCTGAGAAATAAACTCAGCCTCATCCTTGAATGCATTCTCTACACTGGTGACCCGACGACAAATTATGGCCGGGAACGACATTCCCGCACCGGACTCATCAGGAGCCAGCCAGGCTAACGCAGCTACCGCAGTCCAGCTGCCCGATTTCTGGCAGCATAGCCCGCGCTCCTGGTTCAACACTGTCGACGCGCAGTTCCATCTTCGGGGAATTTCGGCGGATGCAACGAAGTTCTACCACGTAGTCGCAAAGCTGGACAGCCTCACAGTCCAGCGGGTGGAGAGCCTGACTAACCACCCACCAGACGACGACAAGTACGGCGCATTGAAAGCCGCTCTCATCCGTGCTTTCACCCCCTCGCTGGGAGAGCGAGCAGAGAAGCTCCTGGTGTTGACTGAAGGTGAGGCAGACAGGCCTGCGGACCTGATGGCGAGGATGCTGAGCCTGAGAGGCGATGATGATGACGGCTTTATCTTCGCCCATCTTTTCTTCAGGACACTACCGCCAGCGGTGAGAGTTACCCTGGCTGGTTCACAGCTGCTGACCAACCGAGATTACCACGAGCTGGGCCAGGAGGCACAGTGACTCGCCGACGCCCATAGACACCACACGGCCACGACGGCGGCAACGGAGCTGAGCGCGACGCCCGGAGACGGCAGGGGGCCAGAGGCTGCAGCACCAGATTCGCTGACGTCAGCAGCGGCGTAGGCCAGGAGGCACGGAGCGGGTGACGTCCTCTGCTTTTATCATCAACGTTTCGCCGAGAGGGCACACAAGTGCACTCCATCGTGCCAGTTCAGACGCTCGGGAAACGCCGGGACCGAGCCGGTAGCAGCTGCGGCTCTCGGCGTGAAGAACAGGCTGCTCTACCTTACGGATGCGAAATCAGGGAGACGGTTCCTGGTGGACACAGGCTCCCAGCTGAGTTTCATCACACCTTCCTACTCTGACCAGCTGGCGCCTTCCAGCGGACCCCTGGTGTTGGCGGCGAACGGCTCGATGATCAAGACCTTCGGGGAGAAGACCCTCCCCCTGTCTTTTCACGGTCGGACATTTGAGTGGACTTTCGTCGTAGCGGCAGTCAGTCATAACATGTTAGGTGCTGATTTTTTGTGCTCGAATGGTTTATTGGTTGATCTTGCTAATAGACGCCTGGTTAATGCACTGTCTTTCCACTCTATTTCCTGTACAGCCCGGGTGGTCCCGCCTACTGCACAGCCCAACATCACAGCTGCGGGTGGTAAGTTCCAAGCACTACTCACTCAGTTTCCTACACTCACAGTTCCAACGTTTTCGGCGTCAGTGGCTAAACATGGGGTGGAACATTTTATAACTACCACCGGCCCCCCCCCCGTTTTTGCAAAAGCTCGGCGCTTGGACTCAACTAAACTGGCAATAGCGCACGAGGAATTCGCCAACCTGGAAAAGCTGGGCATCATTAGACGCTCTAACAGCCCCTGGGCCTCACCGCTGCATATGGTCCCCAAGGCTGATGGCTCGTGGCGGCCTTGCGGTGATTTCCGCAGGTTGAATAACGCTTCAGCACACGACCGCTACCCGATTCCACACATCCAAGATTTTTCGGTACATTTGGCGGGGGCGCGCATTTTTTCTAAAATAGATTTGGTGCGCGGGTACCATCAAGTCCCAGTCCGCGCTCAGGACATACCCAAAACAGCGGTAATAACTCCTTTTGGGCTTTTTGAGTTATTGCGTATGCCGTTCGGACTCAAGGGGGCTGCGCAGACTTTCCAGCGCATGATGGATGCAGTTTTACGCGACCTCCCTTTCGTGTTCGTCTACTAGGATGATATTTTGGTAGCCAGCACGTCCGAGGACGAACATGAAAGCCACCTCTCAGCGGTTTTTCGGAGGCTGGCAGAGCACGGGTTAATAATTAACCCAGCGAAGTGCCAGTTTGGGGTGGCGCAAATCGATTTTTTGGGGCACCGCGTTTCACCAGAAGGAGCGGTCCCGCTGCCCGATAAAGTACACGCAATAACAGATTTTCCCCAACCTCAGACGGTCAAAGCATTGCAGGAATTTTTGGGAATGGTTAATTTTTATAACCACTTCCTCCCAAGCTCAGCGCAGCTCATGCAACCATTGTACGCGGCACTTAAAAAACAAAAACCTGCAAATAAGATCGAATGGTCCCCGGAGCGGGAGCACGCTTTCTCCCAAGTCAAATCAGCCCTGGCGAACACCGTTTTGTTGGCACACCCGGTGCCAACGGCCCGCATGGCGCTCACCACGGACGCTACTGATTTAGTGGTGGGGGCGGTCGTTGAACAGTTTGTGGCAGGGAGCTGGCAGCCGCTCGCGTTTTTCAGCAGAACCTTGCACGATAACGAGCGGAAATACAGCGCGTTTGACAGGGAGCTGTTGGCCCTGCATTTGGCCATCCGCCATTTCCAGTTCTGGCTGGAGGGGCGCCGTTTCACCGCGTTTGTGGACCACAAGCCGCTAACGTTTGCGATGGCCAAGATTTCAGAGCCTTGGTCGGGCCGGCAGCAAAGACAGCTGGCCGCGATATCGGAGTTCACCACCGATATTCAGCATGTCGCGGGCAAACATAATGTAGTGGCAGATTGTCTTTCGCACGCGGTAGCAGCACCAGGCCCCGTGGGGGCAGTCTCGGCGGCCGCGGCCGTGGGCCAGGGTTGTGGAGCGGAAGTGCTCGCAGCCCCGGTCCACGTAGGTTTGGATTATGCAGCCAGGGCCGCAGAGCAGGATAGCGACGCGGATGTGCGCGCGCTCCAGTCTGGACCAACAGGGTTAAGGCTGGAGCACAGGGTGCAGCAGATAGGTATGCCCCCTCTAATCTGCGATGTCTCCACGGGGTGGCCTCGCCCCGTGGTTCCAGCTGCCGCGTTTTTGACTCAATCCATTTCCTGGCGCACCCGGGGGTGCGCGCATCGATTAAGATGGTGGGGGAGAAATTTGTTTGGCCCGGGTTGTGTAAACAGGTCAAGGAATGGGCAGCAGCCTGCGTAGCGTGTCAGCGAGCCAAAATACACAAGCACACTAGAGCTCCTTTGGAACCTTTTCACATCCCGGCTAAGCGTTTTGATCATGTGCATGTTGACTTGGTGGGCCCCCTGCCATTGTCGCAGGGGTGTACACACCTTTTGACGATGGTAGATCGCACCACGTGTTGGCCAGAAGTGGTTCCTCTGGCGTCAACTGCAGCAGCAGACGTTGCACGCGCATTTTTAACAGCTTGGGTCGCGCGTTTTGGAGTTCCGTCGGACATAACGTCCGACAGGGGTCCCCAATTTGTTTCCGAACTCTGGTCATCGATGGCCCACAGCCTAGGGGTGAAGATTCACCGCACTACCGCGTATAACCCCCAGGCTAACGGTTTGTGCGAACGCTTTCATAGGTCGTTGAAAGCAGCCCTCAGAGCGTCTCTTACGGATACAAATTGGGTGGATAAACTTCCATGGGTTTTATTGGGATTGCGTTCCGCACCTAAGGAGGATTTGCAGGCCTCTCCGGCTGAATTAGTTTTTGCACAACCCCTCCGTTTGCCAGGGGAATTCCTTCCCGACAACCCTGCGCCAAATTGCACCCCCGCTCAGCTGTTGCAGAGCGGCACAGGATCAAACACCCTTCCTGGCCCAGTTCATCACAGTTTTCCACGCGTTTTTGTGCCGAAGGCTTTAAAAAATGCGGAGTTTGTTTTTGTTAGACATGATGCTCAACACCCAGGTTTGCGACCGCCTTACGACGGGCCTTTCAGAGTGTTGGAAACAGGAGAGAAACATTTTTTCTTGATTTAGGAGGCAGAAAAGAGCTGATCTGCATTAACAGACTCAAACCCGCCTTTGTTCTGGCTGATGAACACGTGCAGTTGGCCAGGGCCCCCCGCCGTGGCAGGCCGCCGAGAAAGCATTCTTCGGGGCCACCACAGAGATGTGCTAATGATTCTGATCCACAGATGCAAGAAATCGTTGCAGAAGGAACAAAGCCGGCTTACAGCAGATATGGCAGGAGGTTAAAACCCAAGCAATCGGTGGATTGATTTGTGATATGTAGTGATGTTTTCTGTCATGCATCTCTGATTATGTTTTGTCCCTTAATAAGATGTTTGGGGGGGGGGGGGTTATGTGGCACATATATTGAGTTCATAGCTCCCACAAATGTATGGCTGTATGTGTATTGGGGGCTTCACGTCTCGCGGGACAAAGAAAGTCTGGGTCTGCAGAGATCTACAGGAGATGACGAGGAGGTGCGAGTTTTGGCCTTTGTCTCAGAGAGGATGCCCCAGAAGGATTCCCGGAACATCGAGGGATAAGAGACGGACATCAAAGAGTTGCATTGTGACTGGGAATTAAATGCCATGTGATTGTATGTTTGCTAAAGCACCATGTGACTTAGGCAGTATAAGAGTGTGGTATTTCATTGCTCGGTCTCTTTTCTTGTTTAGAGATTGCTAGAGAATGTGTTCTCATAATAAAGCTGAACCTGAGAAATAAACTCAGCCTCATCCTTGAATGCATTCTCTACAACATGCTATTTCATAACAAATTCATTACGCGAAAATTCTCAAGTACATTACTTAAACGAGAAAAAAATCTTACCTCGGAATGTGTCTTCCGATCACTAATTGCTGTAATTGGGGCCGATTGTGATGAACTTTGATTGACTGGCATCTGAATTTGACCGTGTCCATCGATAGTTTTGAATGCTGCACAAGCGAGTAGTTCGATCTCCTTGTAGCCACAATTTTGAGATGTTTCTGTTTTGAACAGTGCTCAACTAAGGCAGCACAATCACAAGATCCATAACTCAAGAAATCGTTGCAATAAACACACTGGGCTTTCCCTGGTACTTCGCATTTCGCTATGAAGTCGGCCATTTTTTCAACCACAACTTCGGTATTTTTACCGATCTTTACAGTCATTGACACAGTTTTTTTCGAGCCATTCCCAATGAAACTTGTTCCTTATCCCTTTGTCGATTTCTAAAATTCTTGCTTTGTTGTCTTTCATGAGTTTTAGGTTCACCATTTTCACGAAATTGGGAAAACTCAGTTGATTGAACTGATTGAACTGTCCGCCATTTGCATTTCGCTCCGCGTGTTGGATATGACAAAGGAAATCTAACAAAATCGCCGATTGGTTGCTTCAATAAGTATCAGCCAATCAGTGGCCTTGTTACATTACATTACTGATCTCGCTGGGTAGCGCGTTCTGTGCGGTGAATTTTAGCAGCCGATCGAAAATACGACTCGCCGCTCATAACAGACCTCCCCCCTCCCCCCCAAAAAAATTTTCTCCTCGAATTTAGACGATTCACGAGAATGACCCTAGACATGATCAAATCCGAGGAATTCCGAGGATCCACGGAGGATTCTCATCCCTGGGTCTTCCACTCAGATGCAGTTCTGTCAGCAGATTGCACTCTATTAAATACTTCATCACAGTCGATCATGAAGCAATTGTCTCAAAGTTGTTAATTTCATAAGGCCTCAGTTTCACCATCACCACTAGTAGGTACACTAATCTCCATTTTAAGGGTCTGAGAGGGACAATTTAGAGGCACCAATTAACCTAACATGCATGTCTTTGGATTGTGGGAGGAAACCGGAGCCCCCGGCATAAACCCACAGCACAGGGAGAACATGCAAACTCCACACAGAAAAGTTCCCACCCATGCCAACCTGGGGATTCAAACCTAGAACCTTCTAACTTTGAAGCAACAGTGGTAATCACCGTAGCACTATGCTGCCATGGGGGAAAAGTGCCATTCACCCTGCTGACGTCAATATAATTTTGTAAACATTATTTTAAGGTAAAAATCTTACCTAGCGCCATTTTAATATTTACTCATTAATATGGATCATTTTATTCAGTGTGAAGCACTAGGAATTTTATACATGTGCTTAGGAGTTGCATGTCCTTAAATTTCAGCTGCATGAACAGGAATAAGACCTCAAAATCCATCAAATCAAGTCTCAAAGCGTTTTTTCACCCATTTATTCAAAACATTCAAATATAAAAGAATTATACATTTCTGAAATACTCCATTTACACAACTTACATTCATTTCTACATAGTTTACATGGTTGTTCACTGTGGAGGTTTACAGTCACAGATTTGTTCGTTACAGCCTTTTGGCTCATTTCAGCCCAAACTGACAAGATGTACAATTAATCTTCTTTTCAAAGGCACTAAAACGAACTGGCTAGTTTACATGAAACATGTCTGAAATATTAGATGAACTGTAATTCATGTCCTAGCAACACCATAAATAACTTTTTTTCTTGCCTTTGGCTGCGATTAAACTGAGCTCAATCACCAGAGATCTCACAACTTCCTATTAAACAAGACTAAGGCTCATCAATAAATACAACCACATTAAACTGAAGTTTTAAAAAAAAAAATAAAAAAAAAAAAAATTGCATTGTCAAGTTTTCCCAGGAATGTAACAAGTATTTGCAACCAAGTTGCAAAGGCGTACACGGACACACACAGCCACAAACAATTCATGTGCATCACAACCTTCAGTGTGCGATAGTGTTCCTATGGCTCATGTGACCACACAACTCAGCAGTTGCTCTGTAGTTAATCCAGCAGTTTGTTCCTCTGTGGCAATAATGCAGTCAAATCACTCCATGTTTCATTTCAGAGAGGGGCATAAAACGATTGCTTAAAAATACACTAAATTCACATGTTCAGAGTGGAATAGGAAAATGGTTTCTATAACAAATAAATCTTTTCCTGAGAATCTGAGTGAAGCACCATTGTAAACAGTTAAGTCAAGGAAAGGCACCAGTAAAAATTCAAGATTAATCAGCACCAACTTTAAAAAAAGTCACGCTTAAATCAAACCCTCTATTAAAAATTCAGAGCTGCTTATGAAACAGTTATAAAAAGGTAGCTTCTGTTGGTTCAGATTAAAATTAACACATTTTATTTCCTAAACTTTAAATTCATTTGGCCACCCCTTACTGGCCGCACATTTTACTTTTAGCCCGTCAAAAAGTGTCCCTTTTGATGACCCCACAGTGGTCGTCAGGATTGTCAAAGAAACCGATTTCTCCACTTAAAAGTTTTTGCCAGATTTAACTATCTCACCACCTTGACTACCACAAATCTGAAGTTAGTGTTTCCACGGTAACAAAGGTGCTACATGAGATTGGTTTGCCCACAACGGCGGCTCCTTCGGTGGCTGCTGTCTGAAAAGCTAAAGACTGGCGAGAAGTAGGCTGGCTCGCCGCTGGGGTCCTGCTCACGGCTTCTCCGTGCTGCTGGGTGGCGTCAGGATGGCTCCCATGGCAACAGGGGAAAGCTGTTGGGTTTTGGCCTGGGTGGCCTGAAGCTCCTGTGCCATTCTCTGGAAGGACGAATGGGAGAAAAAAAAAAATGGCATGTTAGTGAGGACATTGACAATTTAGTTTGTGTCTTGCAGGTTTATTTGTCAACTTAAATGATTTTAAATGATGACTCCCACCCTTTGCACTGCAACTTTCAGCTTCTTCCCTCCAGACGGAGGTTTGCTGTCCCAAAAAGCAAAACCCAGCGCTACAAAAACAGCTTTGTCCCTGCTGCTGTCAAAGAGTTGAACAAGCTATAAAAATTATATTGTACATATTTTATATTTACCTATTTTGTAAGATGTGTGCCTGTGTTTTGTGTCTATGTTGAATGAAATTAGTGGCTTGTAAATATGGATGTCACCAGACTGCAAAACAAATCTACCTACGGGTACAAATAAAGTAACCTGAACTTCTGTGATAGCAGTGCTAAAAATCAGCAAATCATAGAAGCAGCAGATTAATCTGCAAATTATTTTTAGATTAGTTGACTAATCACTTGGATATTTGTCCCCCCCCCCCAGAAAGTAGTCTTTTTTTTTTTAATTCCACTGTTAAAAACTGATCTTTTTGTGTAAGTTTATAATGTTTCTCTTAAAAAAAATTGCAGCTTTGTTAGATTTTGTGATCCCCCCCCCTTTATTTTACAACCTCTCTTCTCTTCTTGTAGATTTGTAACTTTTGAAACTGAGGATCCACCCCCTCTCAGAATTGTTTTCCCTCATAAGTTCTCAAATTTGCAGCCTTTTTTAATGAGAAATTTGTTAGTTTCTCCATCTTAACTCCTTAAGGATTACATGATCTACTTCTCCTGTGGCTGGTGTCACAAATCTGCGCCTGTCACGCGATTTGTTTTTTTTCCCCCCATACTTTTTGACCAAACGACAAAATAAACCCAGATGTACCAAGCACTTTACATCACTAGATGGCAGGCACATATAGCTTACTGGTCTGCACTGGAGGACTGAGTTCAGCAAAACCAGAACCGCGGTGAATCTGATATCACTTCTGGGGCACAGAAGAAGAGGTGTATACACAATTGTGCAACATATATTCCACAGGGAGGAAGCATTTGCTCCAAATTTTGCCAACTATGATTCTAAAAGGGATTATTTAGCTTCTGAAGGGAAATATTTACCTTCAGGACAAGATGGACCGGAGCGCAACACTTTTCGCCCGCCATTGACGAAGCTGCATGTGCAGGGGAGAGGACAATATTGCCGGTTCCGCGGGGGTAGACTAACCGAAATTGAGGTGGAATAAATCGGAAGATAAATGTAATTGTTTCTGGATGTGGGAGAGAAAGCGAAAATGGCTGACAGAAGACAAATAAGGACCGAGATGAGCACACGGACCCACGGTGACACATCAGGGGTAGGTCTGATCATGTTTTTATCAGTTTGTTTACATTCTACTGATTTTCTGGTTCATTTATTTTGAAGATTAAAAAAAAAAAAAAAAACAAACAACCAACCAAACAAAAACATCCTTTGTGTAAATATGTCCAAAGTCCACTTTTCCCTTATAAATTTTTGCAGCCTTTTTCTTTGGAAATTTTGTTGTAATTTTGCAACCGCTTTGACACTTTTTTTTGGGGGGGGGGGGCTTAAAAAGTGATTATTTTATAATCTTCTGATAAGTTTGACTGCTTCCATATTTTTGCTCAAAAATTTTACACTTTGTCAGGAAATTACCTTTTTTGGGGGAATTTATTTTCTCCCTCTGAATTCCCCCCCCTCACAATTTTTTTTCCCCTCCCACCCTTACAAGTTGGAAAGAGTGCATAAGTGATGAGATAACTATCAAATTAATTGATTGATTGTTGCAGTTCTAAACAAAATACTGCTGCTTAGTTTACCACTCATTTTCACTTTCTTTAAAGGCTGAAAAAAGTGAATTTTTCTCATTATGTGACTGCAGTTTGTCAACTTGGTGCAGAACTGCTGAAATGTAAAATTCTCCAAGGAAAATGTTGCAGATTGCCCAAAAACAGCTAAATTCACATTTCAGTCAAACCTTCATTATTGTAGCAAGCACCTTCTACTCACCAGCATGTCTAGGTAGCCCGTGTGTGTCTGGATATTGTGTCTGTCATCTGCTTTCACTTTGGGGAAGTCTTTGAGCTGGGGCTTTGGTTCAGATCGCACTACGTCCACGAAAGGAGTCATCCACTGCACACAGTGGGACACATTTTCCCACGCCAGGCCTGATGGAGACAGAGTTAGGAGTTCAACAATAAGTAAGTGTTCAAATTGTAGATCAAGCCCATAAACGATTCAGTCCAGAACATTTAACTCACGGGAAAGTAATTTTGAATGATGCTGCACGGAACCTACCTGACACTTTATGAACAATGTCGAAAGTAGAGAAATGGTAGAAAGCAGCAGCAGCAAGAATGCTGTACTGGAAGTCCAGAGAGTTGATGTCCATCATACACAGGTCCAACAGCTGCCAACACAAATCAAACCATAAGTAAAAAAAAAAAAAAAATGTTTCTCAAACAACAAGAAAATACTGGAAAGAAGGCATGTATGATAACAGACAATATTTAATTAAATGCTCAGCAGGGTTGAAGGTACCTGTGTGATCTGGATGTAGGTCTCTGGAGAGAACTGTGGCTCCAGGAAGTTCTCGCCATCTCTCTGGGCATTGACCTGAGCGTACAGATTTAACCAAGACAGTGGCGTCTCTGGACACAGGTTCCACTCCAACGCCTGTGAGACGACATCATCATCATCAAGATAAACATAGTCAGTACACACAAACCATTCAGCAGGCAGATGTGTACGTAACCAATCAAACTGAATCTACCTTTAGCATGATCAGCTCTGTGCGCTGTATGTCCCAAATGTCACAGGCTCCGTCCGTGACGTAGGCAAATTCAAAGATTTTTGGAGGGTAGATTTCCTGTAGTGGAGAGAAAAAAAAGTAATTAAAAAAAAAAACCTGAAAGAGCTGCTTATCTAAATGTTAAGAAATACACAGAGAATGAAGTGGAACTCACCTCCATTTTGGCAGCAATAAACAGAGCTGTGATGCCCAGGAGCTGCAGGCACTCCTTTCCGATGTCCTGCTGAGTCAGCATGTATCGATCGAAGTAATCCTGGGCGAGATAAACCGTCTGTCTGTGGAGGCTGTACACTTCGCTCACCTGCACACCGATAGAAAGACCATTTAATTAAAAAAAAAAAAACAAAAAAAAAAAAAAGGATGGAAATCTACAATAAGGAAAAAAGTTTAAAGACTTCTACTGACCTCGTAGAGCCAGTCCAGCAGAATCGCCCTCATCTTGGGCTGTAGTTTGGGGTGCCGCTGCAGGTAACTCTTGTCATGTACATACTTCAGCTCCTTGTTGATCATTTTGATCCAAACGTCATCTGAACTGGCCCAGCTGGATGAAAAGACGGATGACTGTTAGCCAAGTTGGTCACTGCTACTTGTTTAAAAAGGCACAGGCAGAGGACTTTCCACCCCAGACAGCTGGCCCAATGAAACAATCACCACACAGACAGGAACAAAGGTGATGAAAATTAAATCAATCTCCAGAGGGCATCAGAAAAGCTGCATATACTGTGACAAAAAATGTAGCCTGATCACTTATAAATTCAAACAAGCAATCAATCATGAGCAGGGGTAATAAACTGGGAACATGGGTGCACTTATAATACAGTTTTTACACCAGCTTACATCCAAAGTCCACTACTTTAAAATGTGTGATCACTGCGCCTAGGTGTGAAGGAAATAAATTGTTTTTCCCGATCCATCGCAATGCAGACATGAACAATTGTGAATCGATGCACAAATGTTAAGACTCCAATTCTTAAATGAAAAAGCAGAACTTTGAAATGCGGACGTTAGCATGCCCCTGGACAGCCCTTGTTGCAACACAGAGGCACTTGTTGAAGCCTGGCACAACCTCTTCATTTTCATTTCAAGTCTGGGTGTTCAGATCAGTTTGCCGGTGAATCACTGGACATACAGACTAGATTACAACTGATGCATGTGCGTGAAACTCAGCTGTGTGCCAGACAGCTTCAGGGCCTAATGGTGAAGTGGGCGAGTCACCCAACCTGCACAGCCACGACTAGACCAGAACATGGAGCCACCAAAGACAGTGAGTAGGAATGCTTCTATTTTTCATTAGAAGTCTAATATTTATATGTTAGAAATTATTTTTACTGAAGGACTGTTACTTGTGGGAGGGGGAAAAAAAAAAAAAACCAAAACATTCATCAAAACACGTCGAGCATCGGAGCCCCCTGAATCGAATCGTGAGGTGCCTAAATATTCCCATCTGTGCCTTTCTTAAACAAAGCCCATTCTTGTTACTTTAGCATGTCTTCTCACATGAACACACTCATGTGTAGGCTGCATATACTGTATAATCTGTGACAAATGATTTAAAACAAAAAACTATTCAAAATAAGCAACAAAATCAGTTGAAACGTTCACTGCGTCGTTCTCAGTGTTTCCTCTGGCTTAAAGACCTCGGTGTGGTGGCAACATATTTTTCCCAGAGGAAGGGGGACATGACACCATAGTAACCAGTAGGGCTATTGCAATAACCGCAATACCACGCTATTGACACGCCTACCACGGAGGAAAACGACCAACCGCAACAGCTGCGGTGTTCACTTTTTTGTGTGTGTGTGGCTATATCTTTTGTTCACTTGTGCCCCTATTGATTATTAAATAAATTGCTGAATGAAGTGTATTTTTATTACCAACAGCATGTTTGCACCCGGTACTCTAGAAGCTTCCACAGCACATGGTGCTGCCGCCGAATCCACAGCGTCCTAAAAACATTTGCAATAATACCGCATACCGTAGTGTTGAGCTGTGCACCATCACCACTGGGGAAATTCCTCTACTGCGACAGCCCTAGTAACCAGAATGTTAATTTTATACCTTTTTTTTGTTTGTTTTGCACAGTAACTTTGGATATGGAACTTACCATGTCAAGTATTGTAGAACCCAAGGTTTGAATGATGGCATACTGGGCCATCTCCTTCCTCTGCTCTCACCTCTCCTGGACCCTCTGCCTCAACACTTTCCTGTCCTTGGCTCATCTTGTCTGTCTCATCTTTCCCTCTCTGAGCCCCATCTAATTCAGGTTCTCTCTCCGTCTATGGTGGTATACAAAGAGGTTAGAAAATATCAAGAGTGACGTTTTGTCATGCAGAATTTTTTTTGTCATGGTTTACATAAATGTGTATTTTTTGTATTTTTATTCTAGTCCCCCCCCCCTCCGAGAGTCGGAAAGAGAAGGGGGGGGGGATTCATAATAGTAATTTACTCATGCATACTTAAATTATATGATCAGAGGTGGGTATAGTAGCCCGAAATTCTACTCCTGTAAAAGCAGTACTTTAAAATTAATAATTAAAAGTAGACACAAAGAGCACCCACTTAAAAACTTGAGTAATAACTTCAGTTTTGAAGGTCTGAGGTTTTTCTCCAAAATTTATAACAATTTTCTTAAAGTTTTCTACTTTTCTCTGTAAATTTATCTAACTTTTCAACCGTTCCTCATTTGTAATTTGCTCTTGTAAAATTATGACTTGTCTGGTATATTTGAGACTTTATTATAAAATTGTGGATTACTTTAGAGCTAATTTTTGTTTATTTTTTATAAAATTACCAGGGTTTTTTTTTTTTAATAAATTTGAAACAGATTGTGGTAAAACTCCCCCCATACAATTTACACTTTTGACCATAATTTTGCAGAGCCAGGACAGAACAATAATTTAACTCTGATTTAAAAGAAAAACAAATAATAAAATTATATTTAATAGAATAAATTAACTTAAATTACCAAAGATTCCATTATTTGTTATAACATTTCTATATATTTATAGTTTTTAGAAATCTCACCAACCAGACAGCAGGAAAACCTCCCTTATTTTGAAATCCAAATGTTGGCACATTTAGTTTGTCTGAAGGCTGCTGATGGATTAAAGTTGTTGACTTCATGAATTTCGGTCATCTTAACTTGCCAGGTACATAATAATGAACATAAATTAGTCAATATTGTTCCAGCTGGTGAAGTAAATCCTCAGCAATTCAGTCACCCTTGCCTTTTCCTGCTTATGAAGCCTAACTACACTTGTTTGCCAAGTGACACATCGTTATCGTTCCCATTACCAGCAGGTTAAAATCACCATAAATGCCTTCACAGCTTGCATACCTCTTCTGCTTTTTTCCCCCGTGTTTGAAGTACTTTAATAAGCTCGTGCTTCTCTCGGACAGCAACGCTAGAGAGACACTCTTCCTGCAGACTGTAATACCGACGCACTCTACAAGAAGGGACGGTGCAGGCTGTTCCTACTGAGGAGGCTCAGGTTTTTTGGTGTACAAGGGGTGCTCTTGAAGACATTCTACGACACGGTGGTGGCATCAGCCATCACTTTTGGAGTGGTCTGCTGGGGCAACAGCATTACAGCAGACGATGGGAAGAGACTGAACAAACTAATCAAGAAAGCTAGCTCTGTCCTGAGGAAACGCTTTGACCCAGTGGAGGAGACAGGAGAGAGAAGGATGGTGGCTAAACTGTCATCTCTGCTGGAGTTCGAAAAAAAACGTGACGACCTAATACTATTGAATGCAAAAGACAACAGACTTACACAAATGGTCCCCTCCAGTATACAACTAGGACAATATCAGTCGCTATGGAGGGTGACAATATGAATGGGTACATGTTCATACCATGTAGGGTAACTAAATAGACGGTTATGCCGTTTATTCCATCTAGCTACAATGCGCCGCACTGTGTATATATATTTATGTGTAAATATGTATATTCGCTGCTCTTATTTTCTTAATTATTGCTCTGAGTGTTGCTATCCCTGTGCTGTTGCAATCCTGGAATTTCCCCATTGTGGGACTAATAAAGGCTTATCTTATCTTAACGGTCATGTGGGCGGCGGTGCTTCTGAACAACGCGCGGATAACTGTCGCGTGCGTTGTTCGTGTGTGCACTTGCGGAGCATCATTCCTTAATTTTTTTCCCCCTCAAATTTATATTTCCTATTAGCGTGGTGGCATAACTTAAGGGTGGCGGTTCGCCACACAGAAATGTTATCTTCACATTTCCTGGTTCGTGCCGCTGCTCCGCTGTGACTGTATACTACAGCATGACTTTCAAAGCGTGTTGGTTAAACAACTGACCAAATTTACAAGAATATTGAGGAAGTAAGCACATAGACCATTTTGTGGCACGTCATAACGCCATAATTACACAGACCGTCCGCTTTGTCTCCTCCTTCACATTTCCTGGTTCTCGTTGGTGCTTCGCTCTGCTTGTTCACGGTGGCATAAATTCCCAGATGAGTCACTTAAACAAGAGCTAGTAAGCACATACAGGGCATTTTGTGGTACATCAACCCTAGTAATTACACAGATTGTCAAAATGGCAGTGGTGGTCGCACACGCCGTTTTCTCCAACTTCTTTCTCTGGGCAACAATTGCATTAAAAGTTGCTTTTTCTTAACATTTATTAGGGCCAACTCCATCACAGTCTGCTCTTGTCTGTTGCCATTTAATAAACAAAATCACACGACAAACACAAATTACTACACACATCGGCTGAAACTCGTTTTGGTAACGGATCAATGCATTTCACCCAACACAAAAAAAAATTGCCGATCACTGCATCTGCGACGGACATCGGTAATGGTGTCGACGTGATGCAGGTGCGTGCATCCAGCTTCACTGGCCCTAGTGTGACTGAGCCCTAAATACAAGGGGGTAGCACTGCAGCAAAAAATACAACGAAAGAAGTGTGAGAAGTTGAGGACAGCTTAGGTGAAGGTGTGAAGCATGCATACCTCAGACGAGGAATGGGTGAGGGCTTGATGAAGAGGTTCTTGAATGTGTATTGTCTGAAGGTGGATGGATCTGAGGGCTCCAGCTCTTTGTGGGGAGTTTCAATAAGAATACAGGGAGTGGCTCCATCATCCGACCAACACTTCTGGAAAACAAAAGGTACACACACAATATATATACTAAAGGGCTTAAAAAGAAAGTAGATTTTGCATGCAAGGCTACAATCAGAATAACTTTCATCAGGCACATTTAAATGATTGTCCTTAGAAACCAGTGATTATAGGAGGGGTAAAGGTGTGTTCACACCAAACACGAACGGGTGGCGCGAATCTATACAAAGTGAATGGGAAGACGTGAGCACGCACAAATTTGTGTAGTCCCGCGTCCGCTAGCTTTGACATTCTGCTGTCACCGGAGTAAAATTATCACCATTGCAGAGTAAACTAGTTAAAAAATGAAGCCCACTCACTGGGAGACAGGAGGACTGGGAACTCTTCAGCTGAATCGGGATTTTGGAGTTATTTACCCACAGTTTCTGACCACAGACGTCCTAGCAAGCTAGCAATGTAAACACTCATCTGTGAAGTTTTGGAGGCTTGAGACGACATTTTCAGGTGAGCCCCCGGTTGGATAATGTAAACCTAAGCATGACGTTATTTTGGGAATTTCCATAGCAGGTTGAACACAGCTGCAGGTTTTAAAGACAACTTCGCCTGTCTGCATCTCACTATTCATGTCTGTTGGCGTGTTTACATTGATTTACAATGTAATCATGCCACGCGAAAAATTTGCCTGTTTGCGTTTGGTGTGAAGCCACCTTAAGAAAAACTGACCACAACACTTTACATTCATTAAAATGTCTTAACAATACAACTAAGCTTAAAGCAGAGCAGGGTACAGTTTGAGGGAGGGTGGGCACACACTGCTGATAAGCTAGAAACAACACGCACATCTTGGGCTGAGCTCTTATCAGTTATAAACACTCAATCATCCAGAGTCCGTCAGGTGGCCACAGTACTAACCTGTATTTCGTAGCTTTGCTTTTGTATGGCAGGTTCTGTCTTCTTCAAAGGCTGGAGAGCAAAAGATTGAGACATTAAAAAAAAAAAAAAAAAAAAAAAAACAGCAATATCAGAATATGAGTAAAGAAACTAACCTCAATCTTTCTTTTCTTTGGCGGTACTGCGAGGCTGGAGTCAGCGGCGTTAGAATCTCTGACCTGAAGTGTGAGGCGACCACTGAAATAAACCACAAAAGGACATCAACATGCAGCTGCATCTGTCTGGAAAATACTAGACTGCAGAATAAAAATCTAAACAAAATAAAACCACAAGTAACAACCGAGAAATCTGGTGTTACCACTAGGACTCCATGTGAAACTTGGTGAAAGACAAATCATGTTAATCAAGTCTGTAGCATTTATGTATGACGGAGCATAACTGTTCCAGCCCCCCCCCCCCCCCGAGCTCCTGCCTACAGTGAAGCCCCTCCAAAAAGTCAGAGAATGAGAGGAATAAGTGACCAGCCGCTTACCTGCGTCTCGACATGATGCCAACTGTATGTACGGCTGAGCTGAAGAGGGAGAGAGGCATATGATGACATTCAGGGTTATTTTTATATGACACAATAAGTCATTGGGTCTTAAAGTTAATGCTAGAATCTCTCAAAGACCACAGCACCCTCCAAAAGTCACCATTACAAACATGCAACAAGTCGACTTAAAAAAATCACAAAAATTATAATTTAACTGCAGCAAAGAACCCCTTTATTAATAGGTGATGCCCAAATATGGCATTACATAATACCTCTGCTCACCAGTACAGTATCAATCAGGTTATATGTTGTGATTAGTTATACAGCATCCAGTACAGTGGAAGCTCTTGTCCACCATTTTAAGAAAAACAAGCCTGGCAAAACATAGTAAACACAGACCTAACAGGGCAAAAGTAAGAGATCACGAAACGCTCCATTTAGAAAAAAGAAAAAAAAATTAAATTGATGCAAATATGCTGAATAAGGGCAAATTATGCAGGCAGGTCCTGGGAGATGGTTAGTGAGGTTTCTGCAGCCAGAAAGGAGGGGGGCTGGCGGGTCCCTCCATTTCGAACAAAAAAAGCTCGAAAATACAGCATTTTAACTCAGATTTATCACGCTGAGCTATAAACCACACATCTCCGAAGCCCTTCGGTGCCGTTTGGGTGAACTAAATCGCCCGATTAACAACTTTATTTGAGGACTGAAACTCAAAAGGCGCGCCAATTTCCGCAGCGTAGAAGCGGGAGGATTTTAGTCCTGCCTCCCCGAAACTGCTCTAAGTTTGGCGGGGGGAACTAGCAAAAAAGACCGCTAAAGGTCATCTGTACTTCTCTCAAACTACCCTCAACCGGTGGATTAAAGCCTGGGGAAGCACATATATGTCCCAGCACCGTTTCAGAGCCATCCGACTGCACATAAACCCGGGTAAACATGGGCCACCGCCAGGCCAAGCTGTGGAGCTGAGCTAGGCAAACTTTAGCCCGGTAACTCTGAACTGGGTCAACAATAACCAGCGAACCAAGTACCGATCAGTCACCAGCCTTTACAGGCTAACGGATGAATAGTTGGTGGATCTAAGCAGCACCAACCGAGACGGAAAATGGCCGGATTACAGTACCGTATTTTTGATTGGGTTACAACAACAGCTCGTGTGTGTGCGTGCAGAAAACTTAACACCCACAAAACACGCATGTCCCGGTAAATGCAATGGCTTAATGCGTTAAAGAAAAATGAGTTCGAGGAAAAAACACGCTTTAAAAAGATAAAATACAAAGTTAAATTTAAGACAAGGCTGCACATCCTCCATTAATCCCCTCCAATATTGAACTTATCGTCACCAAACTCTCACCAAACCGCGCCTGATGGAGGTCGATGTGAAGCTGAAACTGCCCACTACAGATATAACACTTTCAGCGCGTTGCAGAGCCACATATAACGACACATTCGAGCGGGTGTTCTTACCTCCTCAGTGAAGAATGAATGAATGCATCAGCTGTGGCGCCGGCGCCAACCCTTATATCCGCATCTGCCTCCCCGTCTCCACTGCGCACGCGCCATCCCAGTTCGCAGTCTCGCGCTAAACGTTTAAAAACGAGCGGAGATTTCCACGAACGAGCCATAGCGGTCGCTTTAGATTTTGTCGTTTCACCGTCTTCCGTGATAAAATTGGCCACTTTAAAGTCTAGGACGCGTTCAAACCGGGTAGTCAGCGAGCGCTGCCGCAGCCTGCGTTCATTTCTGTGGGGTGCCCAGCTGTTGGTAGGTTTTACGCAGCAAACACAGTTTTCCGTACGTTCCGGTTAAATTTTAGCAACTCGGCACACGTCCACCGGTCCCGTCTCAGTGGATTTTAACATTATTTTTCACCCTGTGCGAAGTTTTTACCCATTTTTAACGCGGGACGCAGAATGCTTCCGCGTGCGAGTCCCGCCCATGGGAAGGGCCCTCGTGACACGCGGCCAATAAGAGCGCGAGGACGGTCGCCCCGCGTGGCTTCTCCGCTGTATGTAAACAGAAGGTGCACGTGGAGCTGCTGAGGCTTTCATGAAGGTTTGTTTTAACCACAAATAGACCAAAAAAAAAAAAAAAAATCACTACAAATGAGCACAAAACAGCTACAATACAGAAAAATTTTAAAATCGTTCAGATACAAATCACAAAATGCAATCAGTTCTTTTAAAGAAGACTTGCTGAAGCACGACTGGACAAAAGTCAGATGTAAATGAATCCTATGACACATTTATAAACATTGTAACCACTCTTTATGAAAAAAATTGTCCATTAGTAAAGAAAAAGCTTAAACATAAATTTGTCGAGAAGCCATGGTTAACCAAGGATTACAAAAGGCGTGTAAAAAGAAAAAATTATTATATTGTGGAAAATGTGGAAAATGACGAGGCTGAGTTTATCTCACGAGTCAGGTTTATTCACATTCTCCAACAACATCAAAAACAGAAAGAGAAAGAATCCCCCAGATATTCGTCCTTTTATACCCCAGGACATCAAAGCACACAGTCACATTGTATTTAATCCCCAGTAACAATGTGTCTTCCTCCAGGTCTTATCACCTCCACCCAAAGTCAGTGGCGGCCAGGAAATCTCCCAAGGTCATCTCTTTGCATACCACAAAACCACATTTCACATCCTCCTGTCATCCCCAAGGAGGCTCAGTCCTTTGTTCATCTGAGACGTGAAGCATACAGTAAACATACAGTGAAGCATATGAAACCCACATATGTGTCCCACATGACCCCCCCCCAACCGAACGTCTAAGATGGAACAACGTAATAACAGTTTGCATGTCATAATAAAATCACTACACATCAGTCCACATGCTGCTTGGGCCTCAGTCTTCTCCCGTATCTGCTGTAAGCAGGCTTTACCACCTCCGCAGCGCCATCCTGCTGGGGAGCTGCTGTCTGAGGATGAGAACTGTTAGTCAATCCCTGTGGGTGCTCTGGGGAATGCTCTCTAGGGGGTCTGCCGCGCCGAGGAGCCCTGGCCAACTGCACACCTTCGTCAGCCACCATAAAAGCGGGTTTGAGCCTGTTTATGCCAATCTTTTCTTTCCTGCCCCCCAAATCTAGCAAAAAATGCTTATCCCCTGTTTCCAGCACTCTAAATGGTCCATCATAAGGTGGTCGCAACGGTGGGCGATGGGCATCGTGTCTGACAAAAACAAACTCCGCATTTTTTAAAGCCTTAGGCACAAAAACGCGCGGAAAACTGTGGTGAACGGGGCCAGGTAGCGTGCTCGATTCCGTGCTACTCTGCAACCACTGAGCTGGGAGCACTCTGGCGCAGGATTATCTGGGAGAAATTCCCCAGGCAGCCGAAGTGGCTGCGCGAAAACTAGCTCAGCTGGGGAGGCTTCTAAATCCTCTTTAGGTGCAGAATGCAACCCCAATAAAACCCATGGTAGCCTGTCCACCCAATTTGCATCCGTAAGCGACGCTCTGAGGGCCGCCTTCAATGACCTATGAAAACGTTTGCATAACCTATTAACCTGTGGATTGTACGCGGTCGTGCGGTGGACCGTCGCCCCCAGGCTGCGGGCCATCGCTGACCAAAGTTCAGAAACAAATTGAGGGCCTCTGTCGGACGTAATGTCCGACGGGACTCCAAAACGCGCTACCCATGCCGTTAAAAACGCGCGCGCCACCTCCTCGGCTGTGGTTGACGACAGTGGAACCACTTCCGGCCAGTGCGTGGTGCGGTCCACCATTGTCAGAAGATGTGTGCACCCCTGTGAGGGCGGGAGGGGGCCTACGAGGTCCACGTGAACATGGATTGCCACGAATGTGGGAAGGGGGAATTTGTTTGTGTGTAGTTTGTAGGATGAATGTTCAACCACTCATGTTTTTGCTTCTCTGTATGAGCATGTTTACACTGCGAGGTAATCCCAAACTCCCTATTGATCATAGACCAAAGCGTTAATCTTAATTTAACTTCATGGAATTGCAGAGGTCTACAAAATTTAAAAAATCTTAAACAAGTTATGAATAAAATAAAAGGCATAGGTTCAAAAATTGTGTTTTTACAAGAAACTCATCTAATAGAGGAGGATGTAAAAAGAATTAGGAGTAGATGGCAAGGAAGTGTATTCACCTCATCATTTTCATCCAGAGCCAGGGGAGTTATGACTCTCATACATAAATCAATCCCATTTCAAGTGAAAAATGTAATTGGAGACAAATTTGGAAGATATCTAATCATTCAAGGATCTTTGTTATTAGAAAATATAAATCTGGTGAACTTATACGGTCCCAATATAGATGATCAAAAGTTCTTTGCTAATTTATTTCTTATTTTATCATCACTTACAGGGCAACATATAATAGAAGGGGATTTTAATTGTACATTGAATCCTGGTATAGATAGATCAACAGGACTGGACTGTACGCACAATGGATGCAGGATGATCATTAAGCATTTTATGAAAGAACTGAGATTGCTAGATGTATGGATGAAACCACAAGTTAAAGCCTACTCTTGTTATTCTAATACCTACAAGACTTTCTCACGTATTGACTATTTTTTGATCTCCACAGAATTAAGGTCCAAGATTCAAGACTGCTTTTATGATAATATTGTGATCTCTGATCATGCACCCTGTTGTCTCATATATGTAGATAAGAAATTGACAAAGGAACCAGGTAGGTGGCAATTTCAGCATAAATGGCTTCAGGATGAGGAATTTGTTAAGTACATAGAAAAACAGACAGATGAGTTCTTTGATATCAATACTACACAAACATCAGCATGTATAAAGTGGGAGGCTTTCAAAGCTTTTATTAGGGGGGATATTATTAGTTATACAGGTTCAAAATCTAAGAAGACTCGAGAGGAGAGAGTTCAATTGGAACATAAAATAAAAATTCTTCAAGAAAAAATGTATGCAGGAAGTGACCCAAAGTTAGAGAACGAATTACTGATTCTGAGAGCTGAATATGACAAAAAATCAGCGAATAGAGCTGCCTCGAGTCTTCTAAGATTGAAGCAATCTTTTTATGAACAAGGTGAAAAATCAGGAAAATTATTAGCATAGCAGATTAAACAATTAGAATTTAAAACACCAATTACCAGTATTATAAGTAACGGACAGGTAGTTGTAGATCCTTTAGAAATTAATAGAGCCTTTAGAGATTACTATGAAAAATTATATGATACAAAAAATGAAACTGACTTAACAAAACTAAATGGGTTTTTGGACGGATTGTCTATACCGTATATTCCAAATGAAAACAGGGAGATACTGGAGTCTAAAATTAGTCAAGAAGAAGTTGGGCTAGCCATTGATAATATGAAATCAGGAAAAAGTGCAGGACCAGATGGTCTTCCAGTTGACCTTTATAAAAAATTTAAGAATAAATTAATAAAACCTTTTTTGGAAATGGTTTTAGAAGCATTTCAAAATAGTAATTTACCACCATACATAAATAATGCCTTAATTATACTGTTGCCAAAACCAGGTAAACCCTCTAATAAATGTGAAAATATGAGACCAATAAGCCTATTAAATGCTGACCTTAAGATAATCTGTAAAATTTTAGCAAGACGAATACAAATATTACCAAATATTATTAACCGAGATCAGAATGGCTTTATAAAGGGAAGACAAGGCTTCCATAATGTAAGAAGACTATTTAATATTATTTATTCTAATAAAGAAGCACCGGATACAGCTCTTCTATCATTGGATGCTGAAAAGGCCTTTGATAGGCTCGAATGGCCCTTTCTTTTTGAAGTCTTACAAAGGTTTGGACTTGGAAATAATTTCATAAAATGGGTTCAGATAATATATAATAATGCTACAGCAGAAATCCTAACAAACAGCAATATCTCAAAATCAATAAAAATCAATAGAGGATGTCGACAAGGCTGTCCACTTTCACCTTTACTGTTTACTATGGCAATTGAACCTTTAGCGATGGCAGTACATTTACATCCACAAATATATGGAATTAAAGTTGGACCAACAGAACATAAAATCTCCCTGTATGCCGATGACATAATTTTGTTTGTGTCGAATCTTAAAAAATCAATTCTGACCTTGTTGAATTTAATAAAGAATTTTGGGGAAATATCAGGATATAAAATAAATAAAACTAAATCTTCAATATTAATGCTAAATGAGACCCAGAGAAATCACCCAGCTCCTGAGGTAAATCAATTCAATGTTGTAAATCAGTTTAAATATTTAGGAATTCAAATTGTGCCCAAGCTAGAATTAGTCGCCAGTGCCAACTATGAAGCCTTAATGATAGACATTAATGAGTTACTTCAGAGATGGATGTCACTACCAATGTCGATGATAGGGAGAATCAATATACTTAAAAGTAATATCTTACCTAAAATACTTTATTTATTTCAATACATTCCTTTACCACCACCTTCAGATCTATTGTCAAGAATTAAAAAAAAGTTAGTGGAATTTATATGGAACAATAGGAAGGCTAGATTACGTCTGTCCTTACTATATTTACCATTTGATCGTGGAGGTCTGAAATGTCCAAACTTTATGTTGTATTACTGGTCAGCAAAACTGAGGTCTATGACATATTATTTTTCATCAAATGATCTCCCTCACTGGACTGAAATGGAATCATACAATTTACCTTTACCTCTTCCCATATTCATATACTCAGACTCGGCTAAAAAATTACAGAAACAAGTTAAAAATCCATTTGTAAAGCATATGATCAAAATATGGTGTGAAACCAAAAAAATATTTAAAAGAACCACACTTATTGTCACAATTTAGCCCAATATGGGGTAATCAATATTTTAAACCAGGGAGAGTGGATGCTGTATTTAAAGTATGGAATTTAAAAGGGATTCAAAAGATTCAAGATTTATATCTGTCATGTTCAGATAACATAATGTCTTTTGAAGAGCTGAGGATCAAATTTAATCTTAATAGAACACATTTTTTTAAATATCTTCAGCTTAGGAACTTTATTCGATCAAATCAAAATAATGCTCTCACTTGACCTATTTATTCATCCTTGGAAAAAATTTTGACGAAAGATAGTAAGAGAAAGGGTATTATTTCAGAGTTTTATAACTCATTGACACTATCCTCAAGTGAAAACTCACAGAAAAGATTGAATTATTGGAAAGAAGACCTGCAAACTGAAATTTCAGAGGAACAATGGGAATTGGCTTGTACAGAAGCTCAAACCAAATCAATAAATGTACATCTTAAATTGATACATTTTAAATGGTTAATGCGGATGTATGTTACACCGGTGGAATTAAATAGATATAACAAAAACATACCAGATACGTGCACAAAATGTATGGAAAGTAAAGGAACCTTATTTCATTGTGTATGGGAATGTAGAAAAATTAGAATGTTTTGGGAAGAGGTGAGGGTGACAATTGAAAAAATAATTTCAAAACAAATCATATTGAATCCTAAATTGTTTTTGTTGGGTCTGCATCCAGAAAAGCATAACTTTAATAAAAGTGAAAGAGCATTCATAGACCTCAGTTTGCTTAACACCAAAAAATGTATTGCACTATTGTGGAAAAAGACTCATAGACCAGATGTGACTCAGTGGTTAAAACAGATGTAAACAAACCTTCCACTAGAAAGAATAACATACATACTGAAATCAAAGGAAATTGTGTTTGAGAATATATGGAGACCTTTCATTGATTATGTAAAGAATTTAAACATAACTTTTGAAGAAGAAGGTGAATGATATGTGTGGACCTTGTAAATTCCAAACTGGTGAAGGTATAATATGTATACTTATGTAATGGATTGCCTAGACTAAACAGAGGAGCATTGTTGAAGACCTGTTCTTGTTAGTGGTTGTCAATGTTTTTAGTACTTTTTTTTATTACTTTAGTGTTAGTGTTTGATTGTTTGTGTTATGTTTGTAAAAAAAAAAAAGGTTCAATAAAAAATTGAAATTGGCCTGGAAAAATTGTGGGAAAAAAAATTGTGGAAAAAAAAACAATATGATAAAAATGGCAAGAACTTCTTATTTTTCCAACATCATCTCCTCCAATAGTAACAATCCAAAGATCCTCTTCAGTACAATAGACAGTATAGTTAATCCTGTCAGTTCTGCTCCCCCTGTTTATTCAATTAATGACTGTAACAAGTTTCTTTCCTTTTTTGTTGACAAGGTCACTGCTGTTAGGGCTGGTTTTACTCATTCCTTTCCCCTAATCCTTGATTGTCCTAACAGACAGGCCTTTTTAAGTGATTTTACCTCAATTTCTTTTGAGGATTTGTTAGTGTTTGTGAGTTCCATGAAATCCTCCTCCTGCGTTTTAGATATTTTGCCTTCCTCAATGTTAAAAGAGGTAATTGGCTCAGTGGGTACGTCTTTGATTAATATCATTAATAGTTCACTTGAATCTGGTTGTGTACCCTCGTATTTTAAACATGCAGTTGTGCAGCCACTTTTAAAAAAACCTAACCTTGATCCATTGGTTTTTAAAAACTTCAGGCCAATTTCTAAGCTTCCTTTTATTTCTAAGCTTTTAGAAAAAGTTGTTGCCAAGCAGCTCACTGACTTTCTGATTGAACACAATATTTTCGACAAATTTCAGTCAGGCTTTCGTCAGAAACACTCGACAGAGACCACTCTTCTCAGGGTGTCAAATGATATTTGAATGTCATCAGACTCCGGCAAATGCTCTGTTTTAGTGTTATTAGATCTTACTGCAGCATTTGATACTATTGATCATTTTATTTTGTTACAAAGGCTTAGAGATTGGGTAGGTATTTCTGGGAAAGCTCAGGATTGGTTTTTCTCCTACCTTTCTGGTAGGAGTTTTTCCGTGGCTGTTGGCTCTTATTCATCTGACTCTGCTCCATTAACTAACTAACTAACTAACCTACACTTATATAGCGCTTTTCTAGTCACAAAGACCACTCAAAGCGCTTTCACTAATACTAACCCTCTATTCTAAGGGCCTATAGGAAACAGATATCTAGGGACAATTTAGAACAGCCAATTAACCTAACATGCATTAACCTGTGGGGTGCCTCGGGGTTCTATTCTGGGTCCACTTTTATTTGCCCTATATATGCTGCCACTTGGTTCTATTATCAGCAAATTTAAAGGTGTGTCTTATCACTGCTACGCTGATGATTTACAGCTACTTTTCTCTTTTAAGCCTGACCATGTTGACAATTTAAAAATTATTCATGATTGTCTGTCTGCAATTAAGGACTGGATGTCTAGTAACTTTTTGCAACTTAATGCTGATAAAAATGAAGTCCTTATTGTAGCACCTGATAATCTAATTCCTAAGTTTGTTAATAGCATTGGTTCATTAAGCTCTAACATATGGTCTAATCTAAAAAATCTTGGTGTCATTTTCGATCAATCGATGAGTTTTGATCAGCATGTCAAATCTCTGACCCGGAGTTGTTTTTTCCACCTTAGGAATATATCCAAAATTAGGTCATTGGTTTCCTACACTCAGTTAGAAATCATTATTCATGCCTTTGTTTCTTCACGTTTGGACTACTGTAATGCTCTTTTCACATGTCTAAGCAAATCTTCTTTACACCGCCTACAGTTAGTCCAGAACACTGCTGCAAGATTACTAACTAGGTCCAGTAGATTCTGTCATATCACTCCTGTTTTGGCCTCCTTGCATTGGCTTCCTGTAAATTATAGAATTGATTTTAAAGTTCTTGTTCTTACTTACAAAGCCATTCATGAAGAGGCACCTTTTTATATTAGTGACCTGCTCTCTCTACACCAGCCCAGCAGGTCTCTCAGGTCTTCTCATCAGAATCTATTGGTAGTCCCTAGTACTAGGCTCAGATCCAAAGGCGATAGAGCCTTTGCTGCTGTTGCTCCCAGACTGTGGAACTCCTTACCTTTTGAACTTAGATCTGCACCTTCCATTGATGTTTTTAAGAAGCAACTAAAGACCCACCTTTTTAGCCTGGCTTTTTAACTATGTGCCGATTGTATTTTTATGTGCTTTTACTGTCTACTTTGTTTTTTTGTTTTTTGTTACTGTTTTATGTGCCTGTGTTTTTATTTTGTTTTTTACCATGTTAAGCACCTTGTGACACTGTCTGTGAAAGGTGCTCTATAAATAAACTTATTATTATTATTATAAATGATGCAGTGGCTCCAGGGGACGTGAGCCAGCCCTCAGGCGTTCAAAGGTGGCCGGGGCATTGCAAAGTCCAAACGGCATCACCTTGAACTGCCACAGTCCCTCCTCTATGGAGAAGGCTGTTTTCTGGCGAGCCTCTGGTGACAGCTCCACCTGCCAATAGCTGCTGTGGAGGTCAAGCGAGCTGAGCCAGCGAGCTGAGCCAGCAAGCTGAGCCAGCGATGTAATCCAGCGCGTCATCAATGTGGGGCAGAGGGTAGGAGTCCTTACAGGTGACATCATTCAGGAGCCAGTAGTCCACACAGAACCACCACAAACCGTCCTTCTTCTTGACTAGAACCACCGGTGCTGCTCAGGGGCTGCTGGGTTCAATGACATCCACTTCTAGCATCTCCTGAATCTTTTGCTCTGTCACCGCCCACCTTCAAAAAGGCAGACGGTGGGGGCGGAACCTGACCTGGTGCTGCACTAAGCTGGTTCGGGTGCACTCTTTATCCCTGGTGGTGAAGACATCAACATAGCAGTCCAACAGCTCCTGCAGCTGGCACCTCTGCCCCAGCTCTAACCCCCTGCAGTTCCACTGGAACAGCTCTCTGACCGCCTGCTGTGTTTCTGATGACGTGGCAATTCGTTCTGCTGGTGACCCCCTTGCTGCTGTCTCTAGCAGCGATGACAGTCCCTCCGCTCGCGTTGGTGGTGCTGCAGCAGTCAGCTCTGGCGGTGATCCCCTCAACTCGGCCTTCGCTGATGGCCCCTCGATTGTGCGGGTCCCCTGGTTCCCCGTCTGGCTCTTGCCGCAGAGTGTGATGATCTTAGCCCCCAGCTGGAGAGAAGAGCTGGCGGAGTCGATCTTTGTGCCCCAAGCTGCGAGCAGATCCAGTCCAATGATGCAGGGGTCTTGGATGCCAGCCACACAGAACGGGTGGTTCATGTTCTGAACGGCCACTCTCACAACAGGGACTCATCGCCCTCCCAATCTGTTGCGCTCACCAGTGGCTGTAGTGACGCCGTGCCTGGTGGGTTCCCACCCCTGCGGTCTGAGTTCAGCTGTCCCAGGCAGCGCCCCGGGTCGGACCAGGGAGATGGTGAAACCGGTGTCGATCAGGGCCCGGATTGGAATGCTGTTCAGGCTGCACTGCAGGTATAGCCCTGCCGAGTGTCCAAGTTGGCCCAGACGTGGTGAGAGTTCGTTGGGGAAAATGTCTGTGAGAGGCGTCAGGTCCCCGTCTGTGCCACCTTGCTCTAGTTTAAAGCTGGTGAGGGGGCTGGTTGTCGTGGGGTGGGTGCAGGGCAGTGGCATGGGACGTGGCCTGGCTTCCCGCAGCAGAAGCATCCCTCCTCATGCCACCATTGTACTCTCGCCGGCCATGCAGCTGTGGTCTGGTGCAGCTTCTCCTCGTCCTCGCTCTCAGCTGTGGCCTGGAAAGCTCTTTGCCTTGGTGATGAAACATCAGCTGTATGCTCCAGCATCAGCTCCACCCACTCCGCCTCAGCCACAGCCGTCTCCCAGCTGCTCGCAGTGTGAATTCGGACGTGTTTTCCGAGCCGGGCCGGGCAGAGCCCTCGGATGAAACCCTACAGGGCAAGCTTCTTCACCACCTCTGGCTCAAGGTCCGGGTAGCCGCCCTGTGTCATCAGCTGGATATCTGCTGCATAAACTCCCAGGCTCTCTTGGTCGCATTGCCGGCAGCTACCCAGCTGTTCCCAGACATGATCAGTGTGGGTCGCCCACCTGAACTGCCTCCAAAGTGCTCCCTGTAGCACTGGTCAGCTGTCACGTTACTCAGGCCAGAGATTGGACAGCGTGCAGAGAGCTCCACCCTCCAGAGCCAGTGTGACTTGCGCAGCTGTCTCTTCAGGTGACCAGCTGTTGAGCGTGGCAGCCAATTCAACCTGGACGAGGCAGTCGTCCAGCGAGGTTTCACCACCAAAGCAGGGAAGCTTGGCTGGTTGGTGGGTAGGTGGTACTGGGGTTGGGACGATCGCCTCCATGCTGATCACTGCCCTCGGCTGCAGTGGGATTGCTGGCTCATAGTTTCCCCACTGGTGCTGCCCATCTTGCCTTGAAAAAGGCAGGACACGGGATGCGCTTGCTCCATTTGGCCCACTTCCCCATTCTTTGCGACAAGCAGCTCTAGGGACTGGTGTGTATGCTCTGCTGCCCATCTCCATCTGGGCAATGAGCTGTTCGAGCTGTCAAATCTGTGCCTTGATCCTTGCTTCCATCTGTCAATAATCCCACTTCTGACACCAGTGTGACGCAGACACATAATCTCTCACACGCAAGGAAAACAATATTATCACAACCAGACTCATAACACAATTATAACACTACAACAATAATGCTCAGAACACAACAATTCTAACAGTCTTTGAATACCCCGTGGCGCAAAGCATGCTGGGAGCTGCGTACGTGCTTGGAAACAACTGACTGGGACATGTTTAAAGGAGCCACGCATGATCTGGATGAGTACACGGACACTGTGACCTCATATATCCACTTTTGTGAGGAGTGCATTCTTCCATCGCGCACCAGGGTGAGTTACTCCAACGACAAGCCCTGGTTCACAGCTAAGCTCAGACAGATCAGGAAGGAGAAGGAAGCAGCGTTGAAAAGTGGAGACAGGGACTGCTACAAGGAGGCCAAATATCGGTTTAGCAGAGAGCTGAGGAGAGCTAAATCTGTGTATTCTGAGAGACTCCATCAGCAGTTCATTGCTAACGACTCTGCTTCTGTGTGGAGAGGACTGAGGCAAATCACCAACTATCGGCCTCAGGCTTCTAAGGGACAGGATGACAAAGCCCTTTGTCAAAGACTGTCCCAACACTATGCCCGTTTTGACACCTCGTCAGCTGTGCCCAACTACCCCCCTCCCCCCAGCGTCACTGCCTCCATGGTCCCCACTTCATCAAAGGCGGCCCCCCCTCCTCCCCCCCTGCCCTTGCCATCAGTGAGCAGGACGTGCACAGACGGTTCTCCAGACTGAACCTGCGCAAGGCCCCCGGTCCGGACGGCGTGTCTCCCTCCACCCTGAGACACTGTGCGGAGGAGCTGACTCCTGTCTTCACAGACATTTTTAACACCTCCCTGAAGTCATGCCACGTGCCGGCCTGCCTCAAAACCTCTACCATCGTCCCTGTCCCCAAGAAGCCACGGATCACTGGACTTAATGACTACAGACCTGTAGCGCTCACCTCTGTAGTCATGAAGTCCTTTGAGCGCCTGGTCCTGCCCCACCTCAAGACCATCACCACTCCCCTCCTGGACCCGCTGCAGTTCGCCTACAGAGCCAACAGGTCTGTGGACGACACAGTCAACCTGGCCCTCCACTCCATCCTGCAGCACCTGGACTCCCCGGGAACCTACGTCAGGATCCTGTTTGTGGACTTCAGCTCTGCATTCAATACCATCCGCCCCGCTCTGCTCCAGGACAAGCTGTCCCTGCTCAACGTGCCTGACTCCCTCTGCAGGTGGATCACCGACTTCCTGACGGACCGGAGGCAGCATGTGCGGCTGGGAAAGACTGTCTTGGACTCTGTAAGCTTCAGCACCGGATCACCCCAGGGCTGTGTACTTTCCCCCCTGCTCTTCTCCCTGTACACCAACTCCTGCACCTCCAGCCACCAGTCTGTCAAGCTGATCAAGTTTGCGGATGACACCACCCTCATCGGGCTCATCTCCAACGGCGATGAGTCCGTCTACAGGAGTGAGGTGGCCCGACTGGCGTCCTGGTGCAGCCACAACAACCTGCAGCTGAACGCTCTGAAGACAGTGGAGATGATCGTGGCTTCAGAAAAGTTACAGCCCCTCTGCCCCCCCTTACCCTCACAGACTCTCCCATCACCACTGCGGATTCCTTCCGCTTCCTGGGCACCACCATCACCCGGGAACTCAAGTGGGAGCCGACCATCAGCTCCCTCATCAAAAAGGCCCAGCAGATTGCTTCTCGGCCTTTTGGCTAAGATCAAATGTAGTAAAATATTTGTAAATAAGTGAATTTGTTCCTGTATTGTTAAATAAACACGTTCAAAAGAAAAAAAAAAAAAGGCCCAGCAGAGGATGTTCTTCCTGCGGCAGCTGAGGAAGCTCAAGTTACCCACCAAGATGTTGGTGCAGTTCTACACGGCCATCATCGAGTCCATCCTCACCACCTCCATCACCGTGTGGTACGCAGCAGCCACTGCCAGGGACAGACTAAGACTGCAGTGCGTTGTGCGCGCTGCTGAGAAGGTGATCGGCTGCAAGCTCCCATCCCTCCAGGACCTGTACATCTCCAGGACCCGGAGGCGTGCGGGTCGGATCATAGCCGACCCTTCACACCCTGGACACGCACTGTTTGCCCCCCTCCCCTCAGGCAGGAGACTTCGGTCCATTCAGACTAAAACCTCCCGCTACATGAACAGCTTCTTCCCCTCTGCCATCAGACTGCTGAACACTAAGTGACTTATTAGACTCTCGTGCACTATGTACAACAGCTCAACTGGACTCATGACAATTATCACTTGTTTTCTTTTTGCATTGCCGACTGCACTATGTGGAACTCCACAATATCTGCTGCTCTTGTTAATATATTTAAAAATTGCATAGATTAGCATTACTTATAATATACAATATATATATATATTTTACTATCAATATAAACAATCAATATAATATTTATATATAATATTTTATATTATATGTATTATATATAATATATAATTTATTTATATATATATATATATATATATATATATATATATATATATATATATATATATATATATATATATATATGTATATACACCTGTATATATATATAATATTTTTTACTATCAATATAAACAATAACCCAGCCACAGGGGGTGCACAAGCCACTGTACTCCCAGTGCCGGCCCCAAGCCCGAGTAAATGAGGAGGGTTGTGTCAGGAAGAGCATCTGACGTAAAATCTTTGCCAAATGAAATATGTGGATCATGACGAATGAGACTTTCATACCAGATTGGTCGAGGTCCGGGTTAACAACGACTGCCATTGGTGTTGTTAACTGACAGGGTGCCGTTGGAAATTGGGCTACTGTTGGTCGAAGATCGAGGAGGAGGAGAGGGGGAATGCGTATTAGGAGGGAGAGAGAGAAAAGAAAAGGTAGAAGTGTGAAGGTGAAAGTAGGGATGTTAAATGTAGGGACTATGATTGGTAAAGGCAGAGAGTTGGCTGATATGATGGAGAGAAGAAAGGTAGATATACTGTGTGTTCAAGAAACCAGATTGAAGGGAAGCAAGGCTAGGAGCATTGGAGAGGGATTTAAACTGTTCTACCATGGTGGAGATAAGAAGATAAATGGAGTAGGAGTAATTTTGAAGGAAGAGTATGTGAAGAGGGTTCAGGAGGTAAAGAGGGAGTCAGATAGAATCATGAGTTTGAAGCTAGAGCTCAAAGGTGTGATGTTGAATGTTGTCAGTGCGTATGCCCCACAAGTTGGATGTCAGGTAGAAGAGAAAGAGGAATTCTGAAGTAAGTTGGATGAAATGGTAGGGAGTGTTCCCAAGGGGGAGAGAGTGGTGATTGGAGCAGACTTTAATGGACATGTAGGTGAAGGGAACAGAGGTGATGAGGAGGTTCTGGGTAGGTATGGTCTTAACCCCTTGCACTCTGGTCAATTTCCCTAAAAACGCCAAAAAATAATGTGCCCAAAGTAAATCAAAAGCTGTTCTTCAACCCTTTGCAGCATCTTCATGGGGTTGGTCTCATTTAAAAGAAAACACTTTGAATTTTTTGGCAAAACAGTCATAATCTCTCTAAGTGCTCCGGCCACTGAGTAACAGTCATCTAAACATAGTGAACTTGAAGAAAATAAATTTCGCCTGGGTGTTTTTTTGGATACAAATGCTTGCAAATAACACACAGCTTCAGATCCGGGCTGGAAAATGTAACAGAAATGTAGAACCAAGTGTTATCCAGCTGAGGTCAAAATTTTGTAACAATACCACAAAAAATGAATATATTACACAGCTTTGTTCTCAGATTGTTCCCAGGCATTTTTGAACTGTGCCAAATTGTGCCAAATGGCACAGTTTGGAAAAACGTCTGTAACTTATGAATGATTCAATATAGAAGCTTCATCTTGGGCTCTAATGAAAGGTGACACTCAGGGCTGTGTGTGTGTGTGGGGGGGGGGGTTATTCATTCATTCATGAATGAATGAACAAACAAGCCCCCACACACAAAGAAGCATGCCACGTAAAAAATGTGTGGCTTTTTTTTACAAGAAAAAATAACCTACAGTGCACTAAAAATTATTCTAAAATATTTGTAATGTAGAAGATAACAACTCCCACCCCCACCCCACCCCGCTACAGAGGACGGGCATCGCCCATCGCTACATGACTGAACAGTCATGTGGCGATGTGGCGACCGCAGCGCACAGTCCCCGTTGTCACCGCGGCCCCCCCCCCCTCGCTACAGAAGAGTAGCGGGGGGGGGGGGCGTTCACGGTCCAGACGCGGCGCACGAACCGTGTACCGCGGTGCACAGACTTCGGACTTCGTGCGCCGCACAGTTGTAATTTACCGATCGGTCAAAAGTAATTTTTGATTACAATTTTCAGGGATAAAGAATAATTTAACTTATAACACTTACCTGTTCACAACAGCAGCGTAGCTGGCGAACTTCTCTTCCTCATTGTCAGACGAGCATGAAGCTGGTCTGCTTATTACGGACTCGTGGTTCTGGTCTCGCAACCCGGTCAAAACATAATTCCATTATTGTGGTTTTGCGCTTCCATGATTGTGGTTTTGGCGAACGATTTTTCAAAACAAATAACAGTAGTAAGAAAAATAGACTGGCGAACGCGTGTGTGTCACCCAGCCTTTGTCGTCGGCCTCCGTCGGTCTATGATGACCATGGAAGAGAATCCTAAACGTCTTCTCTGCTGGGACAGCACCGCCTGTGGCTGAACAGGCCGATGCGTGAATGGCAGTTCCTGTCACACAGGTCACACTTGTGGGTGGTCTCCGTGCTGCTGGGTCTGTGGCGGTTCTTCCTGCGGGTCCTTTTTTCATCTGCTGCAGCAGTCAGTCTCTCTTCACCCAGCCTTACACAAAACAGCTTTCGAACTTCTGTGCTTCAATTGGCTCGCTGCGTTCGCAGCCATTGGTAGGCGGGTCCTTCTTGCTAGGTTTTCAGTCATTGGTTCTTCAAGGTTTCAGAAACCCAATTCAAGGCTCTTATTAGTCGAATGAGAGGTCAATCATATCTAATCTGTTCGCGGCTGTGTCTGTAGTGGAAGAACGGAAATGCGGGGTTTTTTTTTTCAGTGCATCCTAGGACGTAGCGCCCTCGTGCGCACTCGTGCACCCTCATGCGCTCTAGGACGCAGAGACGTGCCCGCCCGCGGTACACCGGAGTGCAACAGGTTAAATGCCCGGCAGGCCCATTGGGCCTTATTCTTTATTAGATTTAATCTTACCATCATCTATAGGCCGGGCTCCCGCAATATCAAACCTGACGATCTCTCCCACCAGTTTACCCCTGACCACTCAGCCCCACCCCCCAACCTATTGTGTCCCCCTCATGTATCTTAAGTGTTTTTGCGTGGGAGATCAAGCAGAGGGTCTGACAGGCCCAGGCCACTGAGCCCAAATCCGAGGGAGGACCTGAGGATCGACTGTTTGTCCCGGCCGGCCTCTGCAGCGATGTTATCAGGTGGGCTCATACTAGTCATTTTTCCTGCCACCCAGGGGTTTCCTGGACCATCAACCTCATCCAACGGGTCTTCTGGTGGCCTACGCTGCCGATGGATGTCCAGGATTATGTCAAAGCATGTCAAGTATGCACCAGAAATAAATCTGACTCTTCCCCTCCTGTCGGGCTACTTCATACCCTCCCGGTTCCCAGCCTCCCCTGGTCACATGTAGCCCTGGACATTGTCACTGGACTTCCCCCTTCAAATGGTAACACTGTCATCCTCTCTATTGTTGACCACTTTTCTAAGGCCATTCATTTAGTACCCATCCCCAAACTGCCCTCTGCCTCAGAGACTGTCAGCCTTTTCACTAATCACGTCATCCGCCTTCATTGCATTCCCCTGGACATTGTGTTGGACCGGGGGCCACAATTACATCTAAAGTGTGGAAGTCTTTTTTGTCATTCTCTGGGCACCTCGGTCAGCCTGTCATCTGGATACCACCCTCAGAGCAACGGGCAGGCTGAGCGCACCAACCAATCCCTGGAGGCTGCCCTCAGATGTGTGGCATCCTGCAACCCATCTACGTGGAGCACTCATGTGACCTGGGTGGAGTGCGCTCACAACTCTGCAGTTTCATCGGCTACCGGATTAACACCCTTTGAGGCATCGATGGGGTACATCCCCCCCCCCCGTTGCCCATGGCAGAGAGGGAGGTCGCCGTGCCATCTGTGGGGGCCCATGCTCGCCGTTGTCGCCGCCTGTGGAGGGCCACCCATGCTGCGCTTCTCTGCTCCACTGAACGGAACCGGCAGTACACGGACTGCAGGCTGGTTCCAGCGTCCAGATATACGGTTGGGCAGAAAGTGTGGCTCTTGGCAGACCAGGTGCCTCTAAAGACAGAATCTCGTAAGCTGTTGCCTCGCTTCCTGGGGCCATTTTCCATCTCCCGAATCATCAATGACGTGACAGTCCGCCTGGAGCTTCCGCCGACTCTCCGTATTCACCCGACCATCCATGTATCCAAGATCAAGCCCCTCTCCACCAATCCTCTCTGCCCCCCCCAAAGCCTCCTCCTCCTCCTTGGATCCTCGACGACCAGACCACCTACACTGTTCAGAAAGTCGGTGCTGGGGGTTGCAGTACTTGGTCCACTGGAAGGTCTACAGACCTGAAGAAAAGTCATGGATCCCCTTATTGTACTTCCATGACAAGGGGATGGTCCAGGCCTTTCACCAAGCCCACCCCAACAAGCCCGATGGGCCGCCAGGAGGCGTTCCTTGAGAGGGGGTCACTGTTATGATCGGGTGAAACGCGTCCCCCCTCCCGTCCTGTGGGAGGTTCCCCGGCTCTGCAGGTAATCAATACATCTGCGTGAGTGGACACACCTACTGTCTCTTCGCTGCCAGCGCTTAAAAAGACCAGTTTGTGAACGCTCCGGCGCTGGCTCGTTGGGTATACTGCCATTAAAAAATAAAGTAAGTGAAGTCTTAATTGTCTAGGAACCTAGAGAATAATCTGTTTCTCTCTTTCACCTTCTCAGGTTGCTGCCATCTCTGCCGTGTGCCCCCGGGGGTTCGTTGTGTGCTCACCTGCTCCATCATCATCGTCTTCACTCCAGATCGCCTGCTCCACCCAGTCAGACATTTCTCCAGCCCTACTTATTCACAGCTTCCTCTACAATTCATCCTTGCCTTCCTGGGTTCCTTGTCGGGTTCTCTGCTCCCATTTGTAAGAGTATTCCTATTATTCATTACACCCTGCCTCCCTCCTCGTACTAATCTGCTCTCATCTCCCTCCTTACAGGCTGGGCTCTCCTCTGGCGAGTGAGGTGTTATTCCGCTAATCTTAAATTTACTCTTTTCAGTAAAATTGTGTTTAAACTTTGCCTCTCTGCGTTGTGTGCATTCTCTGGTGTAGCATCTTGCACGTGGGCTGATATTTCTGGTAATCATGACATTTTTAAAGCCAAGCAATTTATTAAGATGAGGAAGAACTTGACATCTGTAATATTTTTTGAATTATGCTGACTTTTAAATAGTTCTATCACATCTGTAATAATAATCAGATTTTTATGGTGTTTTTCTTTCTTCTCGTTTGTCTCTCTGAGGTCCATGGTTGTGAACCTAAGGGTCAGCAGTCAGAGCAGCTGTGAAGAGAATGGGCTGGAAGCTAAATAAGAATATTGCATCTTTACTGTTTGTAGAAGAAACTGCTACTGTATTTCAATAAATTAATTTTTTGAAAAAGTTATTTTTTTGCAAGATAATTTAAGAAACTCTCTATACTCATTACATATAAATGTGAAACATTCCAAACCGTTGTGATTTAATATTAATAATTATGGTTTCAGTTTTGGAAATTTTGATATTTTACCTGCTATTGCATGCCGTCGTGTAAATATACATGCATTAAATTCATAAAATCTGTTCCTCCGGCATTTTTCTTTGCGCTTCTAATTTTATTTGGGTGCTTCTACACTTTTCCTTTTATGAGCATCTTGACAAAAATGCCAGTGTACAGCCCAATTGGGATGGCATATACCTCGTGTGTGTTGTGACAATGATATCAGCGTCATACCTGTGAAACACATACCAAGAATTTCAAAACCTTGCATGGATGGCCTGACACAATACTTAACTATCCCATGCTACCCTGCCACAGGGACCAAGGCATCGGCACCTATGGTGCTTTCATTTTGTGGGGTAAATTAAAATTACCTTCAGATTTTTTTCTTATAAATTTGTAACTTATTTTCTCTCAAACTTGCAATAATTTTCTCAGAAATTTGTTACTTTTTTCTTTTAAATTTGCAACTTTTTCCTCAGGAAACTAGGTTACTGCTTCCGGTTTAGCAAATACATTCTCAACACAAAGGTGAAGTATTTGATTAGATTAACAGAAAAGTTAAGTAGATCTCCTTTAACTTAATTAGCAAAGTTTTTCCCAGTAACAACTACTGGGGCAGGGGTCAACCACATTGATCTATACAGGAGCCATTTTTGACTCATTTTCATCCCAAAACATATTTAAACTATAAAACTAAGGTTAAACAAGAATTGCAGATATAAGCTGGTTCTTTGACATTATTATGGGAGTTTTTCCTCTTCAATAAACTAAATTTGCAACTTTTAGAATTTTTCTTGTAATTTTTCCAAAAAATGTACAAGTTGTTTTTGCAAATTTACGCATTTAAATCTATTTTTCTTGCAATTTTTACATCACTTTCTCATAGATTTAATTTTTTCATAAATTTAAGTATTGTTTCCAATTGCAAATTTTTCAGAAATATGGCCTTTTCCATAAATGTGCTTTTTAAAAAATAATTATTTTTATAGGTTTGGTGTGGTGCACCCAGTCAATGTGTCTCTACTCAGACTGAATAGCACGGCAGGAGAAAATGCATAGGAGAGGAGAAACGGATTGTGGAGCGTGTAAATAATGAGGCGGATTTGGTTCAGGCAGTTTATTACGCGACTCACACAAGGAGCATAGACAGAATGGCATACAAGTAGGAACTCTTCCTTTAAATAACATGACATCCTTCTAGACTCATCTCACACACAAAAGATAATCTCCTTCTAGACTCTTCTCACACACAAAAGATAATCTCCCCGTCCGACTGCAGTCAGTCCATTCATCCTTGACACCTCCCTGTTATCCTTACTAGGGCATCTAGAAACTTCTCACACACAAAAGGTTAACTTCGTGTCCTTTGTTCCTGTCTAAGGTGGTAAACCATTATGCACTCCCCAGGTTGCCACCCCCCCCCCCCAGCAACTTAGATAGGACAAAAGGGTAACAGTCCACATGCTGTGATAGAACCATTAACATCAGTCCACATGCTGTAGAACCATTAACATCAGTCCGCATGCTGCTCGGGCTTCAGTCTTCTGCTGTATCTGCTGTAGCCAAGATTCACTGCCTCCGTGGCGCTGCCATGCTGGGGGCTGATGTCTGGGGATGAAAACTTTTTGACTGTCCGTGTGGGTGCTCTGGAGAATCTTTTCTCTGGGAAATGCCCCATGGGGGTCTTCCACGCTGAGGGGCCCTCGCCAACAGCACTTGCTCGTCAGCCACAACGAAAGCAGGTTTGAGTCTGTCTATGCCAATTTTTTCCCTCCTACCCCCCAAGTCTAGCAAAAAATGCTTATCCCCTGTTTCCAGCACTCTAAACGGTCCATCATAAGGTGGGCGCAGTGGGGGGCGGTGGGCGTCGTGTCTGACAAACACGAACTCTGCGTTTTTCAAAGCTTTAGGCATAAAAACGTGTGGAAAACTGTGGTGGGCAGGGCCCGGCAGCGTGCTTGAGTCTATGCAACGCTACAGCAGCTGAGACGGGGAGCTGCCTGGTGCAGGATTATCTGGGAGAAACTCCCCAGGCAGCCGGAGTGGTTGCGCAAAAACCAGTTCTGCCGGGGAAGCTTCCAGATCCTCTTTAGGTGCAGAACATAACCCCAATAAAACCCATGGTAGCCTGTCTACCCAATTTGCATCCGTCAGTGAAGCCCTCAGAGCCGCTTTTAACAACCTATGAAAACGTTCGCATAACCCATTAGCCTGCGGGTTGTATGCGGTTGTGCGGTGAATTGAGACACCTAGGCTGCGAGCCATGGTTGACCAGAGTTCAGAAACAAACTGAGAGCCTCTGTCGGACGTAATGTCCACGGAACTCCAAAACGCGCCACCCATGCTGTTAAAAACGCGCGAGCCACCTCCTCGGCCATGGTTGCCGCCAGCGGAACCACTTCTGGCCAGCACGTGGTGCGGTCCACCATTGTCAGGAGATGCGTGTACCCCTGTGATGGCGGAAGGGGGCCTATGAGGTCCACGTGGACATGGTCGAACCTCTTAGCCGGGATGCGAAACGGCTCCAAAGGAGCCCTCGTGTGTCTGTGAACTTTGGCTCGTTGGCACGCCACGCAGGCTGCCGCCCACTCTTTCACTTGTTTACGAAGGCCCGGCCACACATATTTCTCTCCTACCATTTTGACCGACGCGCGCACCCCTGGGTGTGCCAAAGAGTGAACCGACTCAAACACGCGGCGGCGCCACGCGGCCGGAACCACAGGCCATGGGCGACCCATGGAGACATTGCAGATTAAGGGGGGAATGCCGTTAAGCAGCATCCTACTCTCCAGCCTTAACCCTGTTGGTCCAGACTGGAGCACGCGCACGTCCGCGTCACTAGCCTGCTCCGCGGCCATGGCTGCGTAATCCATCCCTACACAGACCGGGGCCACAACGGCGCGCGAGAGGCAGTCTGCCACTACATTCAGTTTGCCCGACACATGCTGAATATCGGTAGTAAACTCTGAGATCGCGGCCAGCTGCCTCTGCTGCCGGCCCGACCAAGGTTCTGAAACTTTGGCCATCGCGAATGTTAGTGGCTTATGGTCAACGAACGCAGTAAAATTGCGCCCTTCCAGCCAGAACTGGAAATGGCGATTGACCAGGTGGAGAGCCAGCAACTCTCTGTCAAACGCGCTGTATTTACGTTCATTGTCGTGCAAGGTTCTGCTGAAAAAGGCAAGCGGCTGCCAAGCCCCGGCGACGCGCTGCTCGACGACAGTCCCTATGGCGACATCTGAGGCGTCAGTGGTGAGGGCTATGCGGCCCGTTGGGTCTGGATGTGCCAACAATGCAGCGTTTGCCAGGGCTGCTTTAACTTCCGAGAACGCCTGCTCTTGTTCTGGGGTCCATTCGACCCTATTCGTGGGTTTCTGTTTTTTGAGCGCAGCATACAATGGCTGCATGAGCTGCGCTGCGCGGGGAAGGAAACGGTTATAAAAGTTCACCATTCCCAAAAATTCTTGTAGCGCCCTGACCGTTTGCGGTCGGGGAAAATCTGTCACTGCGCGCACTTTGTCAGGCAGCGGAACCGCTCCTTCGGGACAGACGCGGTGCCCTAAAAAATCAATCCCCGTCACCCCGAACTGACATTTCGCTGGGTTGATTATTAAATCGTGCTCTTCCAACCTTCCGAAAACCGTCGTGAGGTGAGTTACTACCGCTGTTTTGGGTATGTCCTCAGCGCGCACTGGGACTTGGTGGTAACCACAGACCAAATCTATCTTAGAAAAAATGCGCGCTCCTGCGAGGTGAACGGAAAAATCCTGAATGTGGGGAATTGGGTAGCGGTCGTGCGGTGTAGCGTTGTTTAACCTGTGGAAATCGCTGCAAGGTCGCCACGAACCTTCAGCTTTAGGGACCACGTGTAGCGGGGAAGCCCATGGGCTGTTTGAGCGCCTGATGATGCCTAACCTCTCTAGGTTAGCGAACTCCTCGCGCGCTATGGCCAGTTTCGCTGCGTCCAAGCACCGAGGTCTTGCAAAAACGGGCGCCCCGGTGGAGGTGATAAAATGCTCCACCCCATATTTAGCAATAGCTGCTGAAAACATCGGGACTGTGAGTGCTGGGATCTGAGCGAGCAGTGTGTGGAACTTACCGCATGTTGCTGTGACGTTGGCTTGTGCTGTTGGCCGGGTCACTCGAGCTATACAGGGGAGAGAGTCGAAAGACAGTGCATTAGCCAGGCGCCTGTTAGCGATATCTACCAACAACCCATGTGCACATAGAAAATCAGCCCCCAGTATATGGTAATTCAATGCTGCTACAACAAAAGTCCATTCAAATGTACGACCGTGTAGAGACAAGAGTAGAGTCCTCTCACCGAAGGTCTTAATCTCTGAGCCATTTGCTGCTGCCATCTCGGGGTCGCTGGGTCCTGCCAGCCGGTCAGCATAGGTCGGCCGGATGAAACTCTTCTGTGCGCCGGTGTCCACGAGGAAATGCCTCCCCGAGCGTGCGTCCGTCAAATAGAGCAGTTTGTTCTCCTCCCCGAGGGTCGCGGCTGCTACCGACCCCCGGTCTTGGCATTTCCCGAGCGCTTGAACTGGCACGGTGGTATACATTTGCGTGCCCTCTCTGCAAAGTGGCGGTGGTAGAAGCAAAGCGTGTCACCTCCACGTTCCTTGGCCCCCGCTGCTGCTGCCGTCGGTGGTTCTGCTGCTGCCGTCGGCGGCTCCTCGCCTCCTCGTGTCGACGTGCCAGGCTCCGTCGCTGCCGCAATGGTCACGAAAGCCTTGGTGGCAACAATGATCCGGTCTGCCTCCCGGGCTAGCGCACGATAGTCCCGTTTGGCCAGCAACGACAAATTGGCCAGAGCCGCTCTCGCTGCTGTTGGAAGGTTCCTGACAAAAATGTGGGTGAAGATGAAGTGGTCGTCGTCCGTGCCCTTTAACCTCAGCATCTTCTCCATCATGTCCACGGCCGAACCGTCTCCCAACTCGGTCCGCGTCAGAAGCCTCTCTGCTCTCTCACCATCCGAGAGTGTGTAGTGCTGGATGAGGGCAGCCTTCAGCGCGTCATATTTGCCGTCGGCTGGTGGCTGATCGAGCAGGCTCTCGATGTGCTGAGCCGTGCTGGCATCGAGCGCTGCAACCACATAGTGGAATTTCGTATCATCCGCTGATATCCCTCGGAGGGCGAACTGCACCTCGGTTAGGTGGAACCAGGAGCGTGGGTTGTGCTGCCAAAAATCAGGCAGTTTGATCGCTACAGTGCACACGAAGCTGGAGGTTCCAGTCGAAGTTGGCTCCGGGGATCTTCTGTCGTATTCCATGATTCGTCTTGGGTCACCAGTGTGGAGCGTGTAAATAATGAGGTGGATTTGGTTCAGGCGGTTTATTACACGACTCACACAAGGAGCATAGACAGAATGGCATACAAGTAGGAACTCTTCCCTTAAATAACATGACATCCTTCTAGACTCTTCTCACACACAAAAGATAATCTCCTTCTAGACTCTTCTCACACACAAAAGATAATCTCCCCGTCCGACTGCAGTCAGTCCATTCATCCTTGACACCTCCCTGTTATCTTACTAGGGCATCTAGAAACTTCTCACACCCAAAAGGTTAACTTTGCGTCCTTTGTTCCTGTCTAAGGTGGTAAACCATTATGCACTCCCCAGGTTGCCACAGGATATACATTCCCCTCTGGTCTGCATAATAATGCGCAGACAGGTCTGGGTGACTAAAGGAAGGGTCATGGGGGGATGTATGTGTGTTAATGCAAACAGTGACAAAGGGGATTGTCATGGTAAATGCATTCATGTTAATGCGAACACCACAGGTGGCAGGGCGTGTGGTATGGTATCAAAAGAGAGGTGCCTGCGACCTGGTTTTTCAGGCTTCTGATTCTTGAGAATGTTAGAGAGAGAGATTAATAAAGTCTGCTCTACTCTGGAACCGCCTCGCCTGATTATTTCTCTCTCTACATTACCACATTGTTTTCCTCTAAATGTAAGGCCTTTTTTGTGATTTTTCTCATAAATGTATTTTTTCCTTGTAAATTTTAGGCTTTTCACTTAAAACTTGCAGCTGTTATGGAATAACGTTTGCGCCAGCAGGAGCTGAATTTGAATTTGAATTATTTGAATTTGGATAACTGAATTTGAACCTGAATTAATTAGTTTGAATAATTGCTTTAAAAATCTGAATCTGAATTGCCTAGTTTGAAATTACGCCCGAATGAGTGTTGAATTTCTAATAAATAAGGTAAACTATCTATTCATTTTGTCTCTACTAATATACATAACATCTGTCTATAAATGTACCAAATTTCTGTATGTGTATGTGTTTGTAAGAATGGGCGCCACCAGCATTTTTCCTTTAGATATGATACCATTAATTTATGGGACTTTTTCTTTGATACCGATACCAATATTTTTTGCCTCTTAAAGGAAAATCACATGAATGCAGTTTCACTAACAACTTTATTGCAAGGGCAACATAAAATATGAATAAAACTCATGAACATAAATACTTGAAAGAGATGCTTTTAAAATGATAATAAAATAGAATAATGAGCAAAGTAAATAAAAATAAAATGAAATATAATTCAATTACAACAAAATTTATGTCAGGTCAGGCATTGGTTTGCTTGCTACTGGATAACCATGAAAACCGGTACTACCTGTCTCATGGGTGGGGCCGTCGGCGACTCAACCAGCAACCCCGCCCTTCTGAGGGTGTGGAGGGTGAAACTGGGCATCCTGGCAGAACTAAAAACAATATCTGTCACAGGTCTGTAATGGACCACTCCCAGTTACACAGGGATAAGCATATCTGTCGCAAGGTCAGTGCATCGTGACATGCACTACACAAAGCAGAGATAAGCAAACCTATCATCTGGTCAGTCATTGCAAAAGATACTGGAGCATACCTGTCAAGTGATACGGTTTCGCCGTATTTTAATACGGGGAAAATGCAATTTTAGCAAATACGGGCGTATTGCCATTTCTGTACGCCAAAAAGAAAAATATACGGAAAAAAAAATTATTGCGAGTGTGGAGGAACACCTCGTGTGGTGACCCCCACAACCTACGGGGCTGGCAGAGCGCTCAGCGTGAGCAATTATCAGAACAGTGAGAGGTATGGACTGATCATTATGCAGATACGCCTCGCACCCTCTTTTGTCCTGCAGCTCCGGAACAGAGAGGAATCCCGGCGCCAGTAATCCTGCGACTGATATGTGTGACTCTAATGCAAATGTCCATGCTTTCCTGCTGTATACTGTGATGCTAATGTATCATGCATGCATTGCCTGAGCTGGGTATATAAGTTGACTGCATATCTCTTGCTCTCTCTCTTTTTGATCACTCACATTGCTTGTTGCTGACTTTGAGACGCAGGGCTCGCTCCAGCACGCTGCCACAGCGCTGAGCGAGCCTCATGATGGAGGATGAATAAAGCACCCTTTTAAACTTCAGTTCGCCGTGTCCGCCTGCACTTATTTTGTTCCTCCACAAGAGAACCTAAAATCAACTGAACAGTAATTCGATGCCTGGCGAAATTGAGCGCACCTAACCAAGTTCATCCAAGTGCATTAGTGTAACAAAGCTGACAATTAAAAACTCTTTAATTCCAAGTGTATATATCTAGCTGACAGTTAAGAACTATATTCAGAATTATTATTATTGTGTACTTTCAAATTAAGCAATCTACCTTGTGCTAATGTAAATTTGAAAAATATTGTTTTTTTAATTTATTTTTATTTATTTATTATTAATATTATCATTTTTTAAAAATGTATTTATTTTTTATTTTTTTTATTTATTTATTTATTTTGTGCTACTTGGCTTATTATTTTCACATTACCAAAAAGTTATGGCTCAAGATTGTGTCCATATAAGTGTACATTTGAATAAATATGTTTGAAATAGTTCATGTTGCAATTGTTGTTGTTTGGTTGGTTTTTGTTTGGGTTTTTTTTTTTTGCTTCAGTTTTCTTTCATCTGCCGATAAATACAGTTTTTAAGTAATCAGTACAGGTGTGAAAGCCCCCCCAATAAGGAAGGCATGGGGTATGCCTTGACAGGTATGCTGGAGTCAGTTTGTCTTAGCCTGTAATTGCCACTGATGATACCTCTATCTGCCAAGAATGTGCTGCTAGTCCAGCAAAAGCTAGCGGTACTCAAATACTTTGCAAGCAGTTTCATGAAATTGTCAGTCAGACAGCAACTCATACTGGCTCAGATGTCACCTGGGACAAGGCCAGGAGTTCCTGGCAGCAGAGGGCGAAGGACAGCTGGATGGAGGAATCTGATCAGACCTAAATGAAACAGTCATTGTTGCCCTGACAGACTGCTATGATTATAATAAAAACAATTAAGATTTAAAATGAATGCAAAATTAATTCAATTTCTTAATTTGGTGAAGATTCTCAAGTCATCTAGGCGGGTGTATGCTGTGTGAAAGCTCAGTCAAGTCATCTGGATTCAAGTATTTTTTTACTTGTGAAATGTTTCACCATTCATCCAAATTCTATAATAATACCAAGCAGCATATACAGTGGTGTGAAAAAGTGTTTGCGCCTTCCTGAGTTCTCATTTTTTTGTATGTTTGCCACTCTTAAATGTTTCAGATCATCAAACAAATGTAAATATTAGACAAAGATAACACAAGTAAACAAAAATGCATTTGTTAAATGAAGGTGTTTATTATTAAGGGTAAAACATAAATTAACTGGTTTATCACATCTTTGGAAAGCTACTCTAGCATCACTCAGGCCTGATTACTGCATCACCTATTCTCAAGCAAGAAATCACTTAAATAGGACCTGCCTGACAAAGTGAAGTAGACCAAAAGATCCTCAGAAGCTAGACATCATGCTGCGATCCAAAGAAATTCAGGAACAAATGAGAAACAAAGTAATTGAGATCTATCCATCTAGAAAAGGTGATAATGTGGAGAAAGGAGGCAGGTGAGGCAACGAGCTGGATGACACAGAACTTAATTCTTTCTCCAACATAACTTACAGCAAAAGAGAATCCCAGGTCTCTGTGCATTCCTCTTTTATATCTTTAATGCCATGCATCGAGACCAGGAACTTCCGACCATCATACATTATGTTTAGAACAAAGCCTGTGTGGCACATTAACATGAAATAATGCTGATGCCGCTATCACACCTTTCTTTCCCCAGCGGCTCCGGCATTAACTCCTCTCCCCGGGGGGTGCATAGTCCTTCTGTTCCGTCTGATACCCCCCATGACACCTCCTCTTTCGGTCCATTGTTCCCTGGATGGAGAAGTCCAACACCTTGCCCCCACACAGCCCCCCCCCCTCCCCCAAACACTCAGAAGGGGCACTAACCCCCCCACCCCCACCCCTGGCCTTTGGGCTTGAGCCAGGGTCCATAGTGGCAGTAGTGGGGGGTTGCTGATCCAGTCGAACCGCCCTGCTGGTGAGGTGTACTGGAGGGCACGTCAGTCTGTGGAGGGAAAGAGGGAGGGGGGAAAACACATTAGTTTTGCGAGCACAGGTCCCTGCCGAGGGATTGCCACCAACGGTGGGCGTCCACGATGGGGAGCTTGAGGAAACACCACCTGCTCATCTGCCAACACAAAAGCGGGCTTCAGCCTGTCAATGCAGACGGTCTCCCTACGCCCCCCCAAGTCTAACACAAAATGCTTCGCCCCAGGTTCCAACACCCTGAACGGTCCGTCATGGGTGCAGTGGGATCCGGTGCGCATTGTGCCTGACAAAAACAAAACTGGCATTCTGCAAGCTTTTTGGAAAGAATGTGCGGGGAAAACAATGCTGGGCCGGGTCTGGTATGCTCACAGCCTCCATACTGTGTAAAAATTGTGCAAGTGGATCAGCCTCGGGTGTGAAGTTTTCCGGTAAAAACTCCCCGGGGATTCACAGCGGCTGAGAAAAAATTAGTTCCGTCGGGGAGGCTGCCAAATCCTCCTTAGGTGCGGAGCGCAACCCTAAAAGAACCCGGGGCAGGTGGTCGACCCAGTTTGTGTCCATGAGTGAAGCTCTGAGTACTGCTTTAAGTGACCTATGAAAACGCTTGCATAACCTGTTAGCCTGGGGGCTGTACACAGTAGTGCGGTGAATTTTGACCCCCAGGCTCTGGACCATCATGGACCACAGTTCTGAAAAGAATTGTGGACCCCTGTCGGACGTGATGTCCGATGGAGATCCGAAACGTGCAACCCAAGCCAACAAAAAAGCACGAGGCACTTATGTGGACGTGGTAGAAGCCAGTGGGACCACTTCAGGCCAGTGCATGGTACGGTCCACGATTGTTAAAAGGTGTGTAAAACCTTGCGACAGCAGGAGGGGTACCACCAAATCCACGTGGACGTGGTCAAACCTCCTGGCTGGGATTTGGAACGGCTCGAGGGGGGCTCTGGTGTGCTTGTGCACTTTGGCCCGCTGGCACGTGACACAAGCTGCAGCCACTTTTTCACGTCTTTGTGCAAGCACGGCCAGATGAATTTTGCCCCTACTAGCTTCACCGAAGCGTGCACTCACGGATGCAAAAGGGAGTGGACCGACTCAAAAATGCGACATTGCCAAGAGCTCGGAACCACCGGGCGCAGGCGGCCGGTCGAGACGTCGCAGAGCAAGGGAGGGCACCCTTCTTGCACCACCCTGCTCTCCAGCCTTAACCCGTAGGCACGGACTGGAGCACGCAAATGTCCACGTCCCTGGCTTGCTCCATGGCCATCGCGGGGAAATCTATTCCCATGAAGGCTGGAGAGACCAACACGCACGACAGACAACAACGTTGAGCTTACCGGTGACGTGTTGAATGTCGTTAGTAAACTCCGAAATCGTAGCCAAATGCCATTGCTGCTGAGCCGACCATGGTTCCAAAACCTTGGCCATTGCATACGTCAGTGGCTTACGCTCCACAAATGCGGTGAACCTGCACCCATCCAGCCAGAACTGGAACTGGCATGTCATCAGGTGGAGAGCCAGCAATTCTCTATTGAACGCGCTGTACTTGCGTTCGTTGTGGCAAGTGCAGCTGAAAAATGCAAGCAGCAGCCACGAACATGAGATGCACTGCTCCACCACTGCCCCTATGGCAACATCAGATGCAGCCGTAGTGAGCGCTATCTGTGCAGACGGATCCGGGTGGGCTAACAATGCGGCATCTGCAAGCGCTGTTTTGGAGTTAGTAAAAGCCTGGACTCGCTCGAGAGTCCAGTCGATGGTTTCTGTGGGCTTCTTTTTTTTAAGCGCAGCATCCAATGGCTGCATCAGCTAGGCTGCTCGGGGAAGGAAACAGTTATAAAAACTGACCATTCCCAAAAGCTCCTGTAGAGCTCTCACGGTCAGCGGACATGGAAAACCCGTCACCGCGTGCACCTTATCCAGTAACGGGATCGCGCCCTCCGGCGAAATGCAGTGGCCCAAAAAATCAATTACTGGCACACTGAACTGGCACTTCACTGGGTTGACTATCAACCCGTGCTCTTCCAACCTCTGAAAAACTGTCTTGAGATGAGCGATGTGCTCCTCCTCGGACGCGCTGGCTACCAGAATGTCATCTAAGTAGACAAAAATGAAGGCCAAGTCGCACAGCACTGCATCCATCATCCTCTGGAAGGTCTACGCCACGCTTTTTAATCTGAACAGCATGCGTACAAACTTGAAAAGGCCAAAAGGAGTTATTGCCGCCATTATTGGAACGTCTTCCACGCGCACCGGGACCTGGTGGTAACCGCGGACCAGATCCACTTTGGAAAAAGCATGCGTCCCGGCCAGATGCAGGGAGAAATCTTGGATGTGTGGAATAGGATAGCGATCGTGTTCCATGGCATTGTTCAAGTGCCAGAAATCGCCGCACAGTCGCCACAACCCATTGGCTTTAGGCGCCATGTGTAACGGGGATGCCCACGGGCTGTTGGAGCGCCTGATGATGCCCAACTGCTCTAAGTTGGCAAACTCCTCTCGCGCGCTGGCCAGTTTACCTGCGTCCAAATGCTGAGAACGCCAAAACAATGGTGGGCCTTTTGTCATAAAGTGCTTGACCCCATGTTTCGTTACCATAGCCGAAACAGTCGGGACCGTGAGTGCTGGGAACTGTGCGACCAAATGTTGGTACTTACCCCCTGGAGCTATAACGTTAGCCAGTGTTGTCGACCCAGGTCCCCAAGCTGTGCAGGGCAGTGAGGTAAAAGAGACAGCATCCACTAATCTATTAGCAACATTGACTAACAACCTATAAGCATATAAAAAATCTGCACCTAAAATGGGGCCGGAACATGCAGCTATCACAAAGTCCCACTGGAAGTTGCATCCATGTAAGCATATCGTCAGTGTTCGCTCAGCATACGTCCTGATGATGGATCTGTTGGCGACCGTGAGCTCGGGACCGCTGCGTCCTGCCACCCTGTCTGCGTTGACTAGCAGGATGAGGCTCTTCTGGGAGCTGGAGTCCACCAAAAACCGTCTCCCTGAACGTGTGTCTGTGACATAAAACAGTCTGTTCCTGTCGCTATTGGTTGCAGCTGCAACCGAATTCCCAACGCGCCATCTTCCCGGCTCCTTGAATTGACATGGTGACAGGCAGCGTTGGGCATTTGAGCCAAAATGGCGATGATAAAAACAGATTGCCCCATTCCTTCATCTTCTGGTGTTCGCTCCGGCTACCACGAATGGCTCCTCGGCCTTGCTGGAGTCCTTCATGGATGCCAGTGCCACTGACTGCCCACTGAGAGTTCTGGTCGGCAAGATGATGCGGTTCGCTTCCTGCACCAGGGCGCGGTAGTCCTTAGCAACCAGCCACGGCGAGTTGGCCAGGATCGCTTTCGCTGTAGCCGGTAGGTTCCTGAGGAACAAATGGGTGAACAAGAAGGCTTCATCGTCTTTCCCCTTCAACGCCAACATGCTCTCCATGAGCTCCACTGCTGATCTGTCCCCTAACTCTGAACACGTTAGGAGTTTCTTTGCCCTCGTACTGTCAGAAAGGGTATAGCGCTGGAGAACCATCCTCTTGAGTGCTTCATATTTTCCTTGGGCTGGTGGCTCCTGGAGCAGGCTTGTCACCTGTTGTGTGGCGCGCACATCCAGTGCAGCAACCATGTAGTAATATCTTGTGTCGTCCGTTGTTATCCTGCGGAATGCAAACTGCAATTCTATGTACAGGAACCACACAGTCGGGCTGTGAAGCCAGAAGTCTGGAAGCTTGACTGAGACAGTGCACGCAGTGCCGGTGCTGTCCCTCCCGGCAGCCTCCAGGGTGATGCTCGGCTCACTTTCCATGGCACGTCTTAGGGTCACCACTGTGGAGAAAGGAGGCAGGCGAGGCAACAAGCTGGATGACACAGAACTTAATTCTTTCTCCAACATAACTTACAACAAAAGAGAATCCCGGGTCTCTGTGCGTTCCTCTTTTATATCTTTAATACCATGCAACGAGACCCAGAACTTCCGGCCATCATACATTATGTTTAAAATAAAGCCTGTGTGGCATATTAACATGACTTAACTTCAGCGCCACTATCAAACCTTTCTTTTCCCAGCGGCACCGGCATTAACTCCTCTCCCCGGGGGGCGCATAGTCCTTCTGTTCTGTCTGATATCCCCCGGTGGTACCTCCTCTTTCAGTCCATTATTCCCTGGGTGGAGAAGTCCAACACCATGCCCCCACAATAAAGCCATCTCTAAAGCTTTGTGACTCTAGCAAACCACATTGAGAGCCATTATCCACAGTTGGCGAAAACATGGAACAGTGGTGAACCTTCCCAGGTGTGGCTAGCTGACCAAAATTACCCCAAGAGTGCGGCGATGACTCATCCCAGAGGTTACAAAAGACCCCACAGCAACATCCAAAGAACTGCAGGCCTCACTTGCCTCAGTTAAGGTCAGTGTTCATGACTCCACCATAAGAAAGAGACTGGGCAAAAATGTCCTTTATGGCAGAATTCCAAGACGAAAACCACTGCTGATCAAAAAGAACATAAAGGCTCGTCTCAGTTTTGTCAGAAAACATCTTGATGATCCCCAAGACTTTTAGGAAAATACTCTATGGACTGACGAGACAAAAGTTGAACTTTCTGGAAGGTATGTGTCCTGTTACATCCAGCGCAAAAGTAACACTGCATTTTAAAAAAGGAACATCTTAGCAAATGCCCAAATAACGAAATAATTTTTATTTAAATATTTACAAATGGGCAACACTGATGAAACAGTTGCAGCCAAATGGGTCATTCTGTTGCGTATAATAAAGTTCTGTGTTTTGTATTTATAATATTGCTAAAATATAAAAGGTTGCACTAGAATGGATCTCAAATATTTGTAAACATGTCCTGTTATAGTACTGCATGAGTTTATTGACGATACACTACAAACTACACATATAAAGTTACAATGATGACTGAACAACTCCCATTCCCCAAAGTGCAAGATACATCACTTATGAATATAAGTCATAAAAGATCACACAAATAAGTGATCCTGTGGGAAACCCACACTGGGATATTCATCTCAGACTGGAAACAGAGGAGAGGCAAATAGACCCTCTGCCGGAAGAACGTGGGGGATTAAACAGATGAGGACAATAGGAATTGTGATGGGAGAAGGTCTATCCATCCATCCATCCATCCATCCATCTTCTACCGCTTCTCCGGAGGCCTGGGTCGCGGGGGCAGCAGCTCAAGCAGAGAAGCCCAGACTTCCCTCTCCCCCGCCACCTGCTCCGGCTCTTCAGAGAGGATACCAAGGCATTCCCAGACAAGCTGGGAGACATAGTGTCTCCACCGAGTCCTGGGTCTGCCCCGGGGTCTCCTCCCAATGGGACATGCCCGAAACACCTCAAGTGGGAGGCGTCCAGGAGGCATCAACTGACTCCTTTCAATGTGGAGGAGCAGCGGTTCTACTCTGAGCCTCTCCTGGATGACTGAGCTCCTCACCCTATCTCTGAGGGTGAGTCCAGCAATCCTACGGAGAAAGCTCATTTCAGCCCCTAGTATCCGTGATCTCGTTCTTTCCGTCATTACCCAAAGCTCGTGACCATAGGTGAGAGTAGGAACGTAGATTGACTGGTAAATCGACAGCTTTGCCTTAGAACTCAGCTCCCTCTTCACCACAACAGACCGGTACAACGTCAGCATCACTGCAGATGCTGCTCCGATCCGTCTGTCAATCTCTCACTCCATTTTCCCCTCACTCGTGAATAAGACCCCAAGATACCTAAACTCCTCCACTTGTGCCAGGAGCCTGTCCCCAACCCAGAGAGGACAATCCACCTTTTTTCAGCTGAGGACCATGGACTCGGACTTGGAGGTGCTGATTCTCATCCCAGCTGCTTCACACTCAGTGGCAAATCGTCCCAGCAAGAGCTGTAGGTCATTGCTGGATGAAGCCAACAGGACAACATCATCTGCAAACAACAGAGATGAGATCCTGTGGTCACCAAGCATGACACCCTCCATTCCCTGGCTGTGCCTAGAAATCCTGTCCATAAAAATTATGAGCAGGATCGGTGACAAAGGGCAGCCCTGGCAGAGTCCAACTCTCACTGGGAATGAGTCCTACCGAGTGTTAGCAATACAAACCAAACTCTCCCAACGGTCGTACAGAAACCGAATAGCTCGTAACAACAAGCCCAATACCCCATACTCCCGAAGCAACCCCCACAAAAAACCATGAGGGACGTGGTCAAATGCCTTCTCCAAGTCCACAAAACACATGTAAACTGGTTGGGCAAACTCCCACAAACCCTCGAGAATTCTCGAGAGGGTAAAGAGCTGGTCCGATGTGCCACGGCCAGGACGAAAACCACATTGCTCCTCCTGAATCCAAGGTTCGACCAATGGCCGGACTCTCCTCTCCAGTACCTTGGCATAGACCTTCCCAGGGAGGCTGAGGAGCGTGATCCCTCTAAAGTTGGAGCACACCCTCTGGTCCCCTTTTTTGAAGAGAGGAACCACCACCCTGGTTTGCCATGCCAAAGGCACTGTCCCCGACCTCCACGCAATGTTGCAGAGGCGTGTCAACCATGACAGTGACATAACGCACGGCTCAGGAGACACACACGCAGGCTCAGAGTGAATTCAATAGCTTTATTCAACAACAAGGATGAGTGGATGCGTGTCTGTGATATGTGGATGTACTGGTGGCGGACGTCAGCATCAGGCACGGAGGCAGGAAACCGTACAGCCAGACAACCCTGGGGAGAGAGCACAGGGAGAAGGTGACGGGCACCAAACCAGTACAACAGGTAATGAGGGATTTGTTGGCTTACTTGGCAGGGTAGGTGGCAGGCGTGCACAAGGGAGAGTCCAGAAGACAGCGACCTGACGATGCACCTGACAGCAGCAGCGAGGTGGTGATGCAGGGGCGGAGTCCGCCGCCGGGAAAGATCCACCTGTGCACAGGGGAGAGACTGGAACACAAGTGGAGGTATGCTTACACGAGAAATCTTGCTGGTAGGCGAGGGGGTTCCTCTGAAGCAAGTAGCCGAAGGGAACAGACGGCTTCAGGCCGAGGCCCAGGGCAGGGTGGTTTATATGCCACGCTGCTGACGAGGTGCAGGTGTGTGCTCAGCTGGCGCCGCTAATGAGCGGCGAGTTGTAACAGTACTCCCCCCCTCTAGCAGCGCCTCCTGCCGATGGTTTATCGGGGTGCTTCCGGTGAAACTCGGTGATGACAGAGCGATCCAACACGAACGAGGGGCGAACCCATTGTCTCCATTCTGGACCATAGCCCTCCCAGTCCACCAAATACTGTAGCCCACGACCCCGGCGTCGGGAGTCCAAGATGGTAGAGACAGTCCAAGCCGGATGGCCATCAATCATCCGAGGCGCGGGCAGCGCAGCAGGAGGAGGGCAGATGGGATCAGACACCACCGGTTTCACCTTGGAGACGTGGAAGGTGGGATGGATGCGGAGGGAGGGGGGAGTAGCAACACGCACAGCCACCAGGTTGATAATCTTGGTGACGGGGTATGGACCCATAAAACGTTTAGCCAACTTCCTCCTCTCACCCTTTAGGTTAACATCTTGCGTGGATATCCAGACCGGTTGGCCTACCTGGTAGGCAGGAGCAGGTCTTCTATGCCGATCCGCCGTGGTCTTATTGCACTCTGCCGTGCGTAAAAGCGCATTGCGCGTAGCTATCCAAATGGAGCGGCACCGCCTGAGGTGAGCCTGAACCGTGGGGACAGCCGACTCGTTCTCCAGCGAGGGAAACAGAGGGGGATCGTAACCCAGGGACACCTTGAAGGGGGACATCCCTGTGGCTGAGGAGCGAGCGGTGTTGTGGGCGTACTCCACCCAGGCAAGGTGTTTGCTCCATGACGCAGGCTTCGAGGCGGTGACGCAGCGGAGGGCAGCCTCCAGCTCCTGGTTGGTCCGTTCACACTGCCCATTAGATTGGGGGTGATGGCCGGAGGAGAGGCTTACCTGGGCTCCTAATGCCTTGCAAAAACCCCGCCAGACGTCCGAGGTAAATTGGGGACCCCGGTCGGAAACCACGTCGACTGGTATCCTGTGCAGCCTGACCACGTGTTGGATGAGAAGATCTGCCGTCTCCAAGGCAGAGGGAAGCCCCCGTAATGGCACGAAATGGGCAGCCTTGGAGAAACGGTCGACGATGGTCAGGACAGTGTTGAAGTTGTTAGAGACGGGGAGACCGGTGACGAAGTCCAATGCGATGTGCGACCAGGGCCTACCAGGAACAGGCAGGGGCTGGAGCAAACCCGCAGGGGGGGAGTTGCCGGTCTTACTGGTGGCACAGATGGGGCAGGCCCAGGCGTAGCGGGCAGCGTCCTTGCGCAATCCCGGCCACCAGAAGGAGCGTTGGAGCAGGTCAATCATTCGGGAGGTCCCAGGATGGCAGGCTAGCTTGGACGTGTGAAGCCAATGGATGACCTCCCCCCGAACGGAAGACGGAACGAAGAGCCTCCCCTCCGGTCCGCCGCCCGGGTCCAGCTCCGATTCCTGCGCCTTCCGGACCTTATCCTTGATCTCCCAGGTAACGGCTCCCATGATGCACGACCTGGGCAGGATGGTATGTACAGCGCCCTCCGAGTCTTCAGGGGCGAATTGCCTGGAGAGGGCGTCAGGGAGTCCGTTCTTGGAGCCCGGCCTGAATGTGATGGTGAAACAGAATCTTGCAAAAAACAGGGACCAACGGGCCTGGCGGGCGTTCAGACGCTTGGCAGTTCTTAAATATTCCAGATTCTTGTGATCCGTTAACATCACGAAGGGCAGGACGGCCCCCTCCAGCCAGTGACGCCACTCCTGGAGCGCGAGCTTGATGGCAAGAAGCTCCCTGTCCCCCACGTCGTAATTGCGTTCCGCTGGGGACAAGCGCCGGGAGAAGAAGGCGCAAGGCCGTTTGACCCCATCAGCAGGTGACTGCTGAGACAGCACCGCCCCCACCCCCGTATCCGAGGCATCGACCTCCACAATGCACTGCAAAGAGGGATCGACCTGGCTGAGGACCCGGGAGGATGAAAACTCCGCCTTCAGCGCCTGGAAGACCTCCGCGGTCTCATCAGTCCACTGGAACCAGGTTTTAGGGGAGGTGAGACGGGTCAGAGGGCCGACGATGGCTCCAAAGTTGGGCACAAAGCAGCGGTAGAAGTTGGCAAAGCCGACGAATTGTTGCACCTGCTTTCTAGACGTGGGAGTTGGCCAATCTACCACCGCTTTAATTTTAGCTGGGTCCGGGTGCACCTGGTCATGGGAGATGACAAACCCGAGAAATGACGTCTTCTTGACATAGAACTCGCACTTCTCCGCCTTCACGTACAACCGATTCTCCAGTAACCTCTGAAGGACCCGTCTCACATGCACCTGGTGCTCATCCCTGGACTTGGACAAGATGAGAATATCATCCAGGTAGACGAACACAAACAGGCCGATGAAGTCCCGGAGAACGTCATTTATCAGGCGCTGAAAGACGGCTGGAGCGTTGGTTAACCCTAACGGCATGACCAGGTATTCAAAGTGGCCGTTCGGGGTGCGGAAGGCTGTTTTCCATTCATCTCCCTCCCAGATCCGGATGAGGCAGTACGCGCTGCGGAGATCCAGCTTAGTAAACCAGGTCGACCCCTGGAGGGAGTGGAAGGCAGTGTCCATCAGGGGCAGGGTGTAACGGTCCTTCTCCGTGATGTCATTAAGGGCTCGGAAGTCGATGCATGGACGAAGAGAGCCATCCTTCTTGCCCACGAAGAAGAACCCTGCACCTAATGGAGATGATGATGGGCGAATAATACCTGCACTGAGAGATTCCTTAAGGTAAGAGTTCATGGCCTCCTTCTCCGGTGCTGACAGGCTGTAGAGACGTCCCGAGGGGAGAGGCGCCCCCTGGCGGAGGTTTATGGCGCAATCGTAAGGCCTGTGTGGAGGAAGGGACATTGCCTTGGACTTACTAAAGACTGCGCCCAGGTCCTTGAAACTCCGCGGGCACCAAGGAGAGGTCCGGGGGCGCGGCATCCTTGACCACAGGAGGAGAGGATGGCGAGCAGGCAGCAGATTGGAGGCAGGTGCTCATACAAAAGGTACTCCAGGCTGTCACCTTTCCGGTCTTCCAATCCAGGACAGGGTTATGGAGACGGAGCCACGGATAACCCAGGATCACTGGAGACACTGAAGAAGGCAAGATGTAGAAGGAGATCTCCTCCCGGTGATTTCCAGAGACGATGACAGAGACGGGGTTTGTCCGGTGGGTCACCTTCCCCAGAGATGCACGGGAGAGATTGATGAGGATGAGAGGAGTTTTAAGGGGCTGGCAACGGAGGCCCAATCAGGTTGCCAGGCTTTGTGAAATGAAGCTGCCTTCCGTGCCTGAGTCCACCAGTGCATGAGTGAGATGCCCTGTGATGTTGTGGCAGAAACGGATGGGCAGCGACAAATGAGTGAGGGGAGTTGACTGGTTAGCGTCCGCGAGGCCCCCTACAGTGACTCGCGGACCTCCCCGTTTGGCTTCTCCGGGCATTGCTCCACCGTGTGCTGGTCATCCCTGCAATACATGCAGAGACCCAGCTCACGTCGGCGTTGTCTCTCCGCTAGGGGGAGCTTTGCCCGGCCCGTCACCATTGGCTCCGACTCCTTGGGAACCTCCGGTGGCGGTAACGCCAGAGGGCGAGCTTGAAGCCGGCGTGACGAGACCCCCCGTGAGCGAGAAGGCAGCTTCCGCTCTGAAGCGCACTCGCGCAACCGGTTGTCCAAGCTGATTGTGAGTGAAATTAACTCCGCCAATGTTTCAGGGATGTCCCGACCAGCCAGTTCATCCCTCAGACCAGAGTTTAAACTGCGGAGGAAGATGCCGCAGAGGGCTCTTTCCTCCCAGCCAACCTCCTCCGCTGTAACCCGGAAGTCAATGGCGTAGTCCGCGGCCGATCGGCTCCCCTGCTGAAGGCTGAGGAGGCGATCGGTCAGGACACTCTCCATACAGGAGTGATCAAAGACTTCCAGAAAATGTTTAACGAACTGGCCATAGGTGAGAGTGGCATAACCGGGCCTCGCCATTACAGCATAAGCCCAGGTAAGTGCCCGACCCTCCAGGAGGTTTCCTATATAGCCAATTCGACTATGGTCTGAGGGGAAGTCCCCAGGGACGCGCAGAAACATCGACTCACATTGCATGATGAATCCCTGCGCTCCACCGAGCTTACCACTAAAGCAGGCGGGGGTAGGAATGGGTGTGAGTCGGGCTGGGACACCCGGGGCTGACTGGGCGGCCGCTGAAGCAGCGGGAGCTGCACCTCCCTGACGAGCCGGGGGGAACGGCTGTCGGGGTCCAGGCGGTCTAACCGGTCAGTTATTAGAGTCAATTGATTGAGTATCACTTGTTGCTGATGAGCTATTAAATCCACCCGAGCCTCGAGGGTGGAAAATCGGCGTGCAAGCCCGCTGTCCGCCGAGCTGCTCTGCTGAAGCCGTACTGACATAACGCACGGCTCAGGAGACACACACGCAGGCTCAGAGTGAATTCAATAGCTTTATTCAACAACAAGGATGAGTGGATGCGTGTCTGTGATATGTGGATGTACTGGTGGCGGACGTCAGCATCAGGCACGGAGGCAGGAAACCGTACAGCCAGACAACCCTGGGGAGAGAGCACAGGGAGAAGGTGACGGGCACCAAACCAGTACAACAGGTAATGAGGGATTTGTTGGCTTACTTGGCAGGGCAGGTGGCAGGTGTGCACAAGGGAGAGTCCAGAAGACAGCGACCTGACGATGCACCTGACAGCAGCAGCGAGGTGGTGATGCAGGGGCGGAGTCCGCCGCCGGGAAAGATCCACCTGTGCACAGGGGAGAGACTGGAACACAAGTGGAGGTATGCTTACACGAGAAATCTTGCTGGTAGGCGAGGGGGTTCCTCTGAAGCAAGTAGCCGAAGGGAACAGACGGCTTCTGGCCAAGGCCCAGGGCAGGGTGGCTTATATGCCACGCTGCTGACGAGGTGCAGGTGTGTGCTCAGCTGGCGCCGCTAATGAGCGGCGATTTGTAACAGACAGCCCTACAACATCCAGGGCCTTGAGGTACTCAGGGCGAATCTCGTCCACCCCTGGGGCCCGGCCACCAAGGAGATTTTTAACCACCTTGGCGACCTCAGCCCCTGTGATAGGTGAGTCATCCCCCTCGTCCACAAACCCTGCTTCCTCTGTGGAAGGCGTATCAGTGGGATTGAGGAGATCCTCGAAATAATCCTTCCACCACCCGACGATATCCCCAGTCGAAGTCAACAGCGCCCCAGCCGAACCATACACAGTGTGGACAGGGAGCTGCTTTCCCCTCCTGAGCCGCCAGACAGTTTGCCAGAATCTCTTCGAGGCCGACCGGAAGTCTTGTTCCATGGTCTCACCGAATGCCTCCCATACCCGGTTTTTGCTTCAGCAACCACCCGAGCTGCACTCCGTTTGGCCTGCCGGTACACCTCAGCTGCTTCGGGAGTCCCACAAGCCAACCAAGCTTGATAGGACTCCTTCTTCAGCTTAATGGCCCCCCTCACCACTGGTGTCCACCACTTGGTTCAGGGGTTGCCGCCACGAGATGCACTGACCACCTTGCGGCCGCAGCTCTGGGCTGCCGCTTCAACAACAGAGGTAGAGAACATTCAGACTCCATGTCTCCAGACTCCCTCAGAATGTGGTCGAAGTTCTTCTGGAGGTGGGAGTTGAAGACCTCCCGGACAGGGGCCTCAGCCAGACGTTCCCAGCACACCCTCACTATACGTTTGGGTCTACCAGGTCTGAATGACTTCCTCCCCTGCCATCGGATCAAACTCATCACCAGGTGGTGATCAGTTGACAGCTCTGCACCTCTCTTTACCCGAGTGTCCAAGATATACAGTCGCAGGTCTGATGACACAATAACAAAATCGATCGTTGACCTGCGACCTAGGGTGTCCTGGTGCCAGGTGCACATATGGACACCCTTATGCTTGAACATGGTATTCATTATGGACAAACTGTGGTTAGCACAGAAGTCCAATAACTGAACACCACTCGGTTACAAATCGGGCAGGCCATTCCTCCCAATCACCCCCCTCCAGGTTTCACTGTCGTTGCCCACATGCGCATTGAAGTCCCCCAGAAGGGGGACTTCTGGGAGAAGGTATGGTGATGTAAAACACCAGGCAGCAGGAAGGAGCAGCTGTGGGGACAATAGGAGTGGTGATGTGTTAAATGTATTGTGATGCAAGACCTCAGGCAGCAGACGGAATGAGTCAGGTGATATAAAAGGAGAGACCCTGGAGTAGGAGGTCATTGCTTTTTCTGAGTATGAATGAAGTGAGAGAGTGAATAAAGTTCATCTGCCGTGCAAGTCTGGTCTGTTTATTGCACTCTCCACACTGGTGACCCTTGACAAATTATGGAACACGAGGCAAAAACCCCAGAGTCGGCCCGGACGGGAAGCCCCAGCAACGCGGCAAGCAACCCAGAGATGGCCCGGACGGAAAGCCCCAGCAACGCGTGCGCCGTTTCGGTCATACTACCGGACTTTTGGCTGCACGACCCGCAGTCTTGGTTCCTCCATACCGAGGCCCAGTTCGCCCTCCGGGGAATAACAGCAGATGACACCAGATATTACTATGTGGTCGCAGCGCTGGACGCTCGCACGATTCAGCAAGTAGTGAGCCTGCTCCAACAGCCCCCAGCCCATGATAAATACAGGACTCTCAAAGCCTCGCTGACCTGGCGCTACACACTCTCAGACTGCGAGAGAGCAGAGAGGCTCCCAAGGCGCTCCAAGTTAGGAGATGGGTCGGCGGTCAAACTGATGGAGAAGATGTTGGCGTTGATGGGCACGGACGATTGGCATTTTCTGTTTGCCCACCTTTTCCTCCGGAACCTCCCAACAGAGGCAAGACCGGTCCTTGCCAACTCGCCATTGCTGGCCAAGCGTGACTACCAGGTGCTAGCCCAGGAGGCAGATTGCATCATCCTCACCACCAGAGCCCTCACAGTGAACATGGCGGCGTCGGAACCCAGCGAGACGACCAGCGGAAGCGAGAAGCCGGCGATGGTAGTGGCAGCGGGGGCCAGGAAGCGCCAGAGAGACACGCTCTGCTCCTACCACCACCGCTTTGAAGAGAACGCACGCCGATGTGTGCCACCGTGCCAATTCAAGCGGTCGGGAAACGCCAAGGCCAGCAGTCAGTAGCAGCTGCAACCGCCAGTGAAGAAAACAAGCTGCTCTACGTGACAGACTCGCGCTTGGGGAGACGGTTCCGCGTAGACACCGGCTCCCAAAAGAGCCTCATTCTGCCGTCTTACGTCGACCGGCTAGCGGGAGCTAGCGGCCCCGAGCTGATGGCCGCAAACGGCTCGGACATTAGGACTTTTGGTGAGAGGACACTGACTGTATCCCTACACGGCCATATGTACGAGTGGACATTCGTCATAGTGGCATGCAGTTTCCCAATCTTGGGCGCTGATTTGTTGTGTGCACATGGGCTGCTAGTCGATGTTGCTAACAGACATCTGATCAATGCAATGTCTTTTGATTCTCTCCCCTGTACAGCTCAAGGAGCCGGGCCAACAACGCTAGCCAACGTCACAGCTCCAGGCGGTAAGTTCCACACACTGCTCACTCAGTTTCCAGCACTCATGGTCCCGACGTTTTTGGCGGCCATCACTAAACACGGGGTGGAACACTTTATCACCACCACTGGGCTGCCCGTTTTCGCACGACCTCAGCGCCTGGATGCAGCTAAACTGGCCATAGCGCGCAAGGAGTTTGCCAACTTGGAAAGGTTGGGCATCATCAGGCGCTCAAACAGCCCATGGGCATCCCCACTACACATGGTCCCTAAGGCCGAGGGATCGTGGCGACCGTGCGGAGATTTCCGCAGATTGAACAATGCCACAGCCCACAACCGCTACCTGATTCCCCATATTCAAGATTTTTCCGTTCACCTCGCCGGGGCACGTATTTTTTCTAAAATAGACCTGGTCCGAGACTTCCGGTCTGGACAACATGGTGGTAGCAGCTTAACGCTGAAGCTCCCAGACCCCATCAGTGAAAATACCATGAATATCAGATTTAACGGATTTATGGAAGAGTGAAAATCAAAAGACAAAGTCATTATGCCTAAAGGAAAACAGAAGAGATCGACATTTACCAGGCCAAGACACGCATCGGCTGGAGAATCTAACCTGGAGGACAACAACCACTCGGAAACAGAGGAGCAGAATGAGGCTACCAACACAGTTAGCTTAAAAATGGTACTTCAAGAATTAAGAGAATTTCGCCGAGAGTGTTGGGTCGAATTTTGTAAAATTAAAGACTAAATAAAAAGGACAAACAACAGAGTGGACCAGGCTGAGGCCCGAATCATGGAAGCAGAGGAAAGAATAAAAGGGCTGGAAGAAACCACGCTGGAATTACTCAAATGACAGACAAGACTAGAGGCTAAGCTAACCGACCAGGAAGGAAGACTAAGAAGAGACAACATAAGAATTCATGGTCTGAAAGAAGGAGTCGAGGACAGTTTCACCGCAATGGCTGCATGCATGGAAACCATACTGAGAGAGAAGTTGGAAATTCCCCAATCCACCGATTTGAAAATAGAAAGGGCGCACCGTTCATTAGCCCCAAGGCTGTCGGCGGAAGCCCCCCCGCGATCGGTGGTGGTGAAGTTTTCCAACTTCAGAACAAAAGAAGAGGTTTTGAGACTGGCTTGGCAGAAAAAAAGGATTTATGCACCAAGAAAGAAAAGTTTTTGTGGAGCATGACTACACCCCGGAGGTCCTTAAAAAGCGTTGGGAATACAATGACGCTAAAAAGGTACTAAGAGAGAAGAAACTGCGCTTTCAAACTCCATTTCTGGTGAAGCTGAGGGTTTTTTACGGGAAAGAGACATGTCTCTACAACTCGGCGGAAGAAGCAACCAGGGATATGGCAAGAGGAGGGCTCCCGGTAACGGTATATAAACCCGCAGCAGACCCGATCGAAAGAATCAAGGCTCAAACGTGGTGCACACAGAGACCCTCAAAATCCACGGGCCAGCAGCGGGAAACCCAGCGCCAGGGCTATAAGGAAAAACTGGACGCTTTCAGGAGGAAATAACAATATTTTTAATCAATCTGCGCATCCATACCTCCTCCTACAAGGTAACAAACATTAAAGGAGATGTAGAATCAGCAAGTATGAAGTGGTAAAACATTTCATGGAACAGTCATAATATTAGAAACAAATAAGTCTTTAAAAAAAAAAAAAAACTTGTTCAAATAGAAATGTGACAATGAACCACATGAACTCTCCACACTAACAAATACTGTATTAACGTGATTGTTTGCTGTGATGGTGGTGGGAGGTTGTGCACAATTTCATAGGCTATAGGCATAAAAAAAAAAATCATTACAAGTTCGGATTGGGATCTGAAATTCACGTTAAAAACATGGGACAACTTACAGAGGTAAGAGAGGGCCCTCAACACTTAACAAAGTTTGAGGAATTTCCCTCAGAGCCAACGCACCATCAAGACTCTACTAAGGTCGCTAAAAAGACCTCAGTTCAGGAAGATCTTTTGACAGTTTTTTGTTTTAAAGTTTTATATACTATGTTCTTAGTGTTTTTTATGTTCTTAATGTTCACACTGAACTTAATAGACAAGGGTTTAAACTGATCTCTTCATCTTCATATAAGTCAGGGAGGAGGAGGGGGGGTAGCGACATTGATCTCAACCAAAATTATATTTGAAAAAAATTCAGAACACAAAGATAAAGAAGGGAGATTTAGCATGGTACTTGGTCGGCTAGAGGGAGAAGATATCACCCTGCTGAATGTATATGCACCTCCAGGGGCTAACTGGAAATTTTATAAAAATGTATTTAACCTAATGATAACTAAAGCCCAAGGTTTAGTGATATGTGGTGGAGACTTCAATCTAAGACTGAATCCATACTGGGATGCATCAGGTAATTCTCCACATCAAAATAACACTCAAAGTAGGAAAACTAGGATGCTTCTAAAAGAAATGGGAATCTGTGACGTGTGGAGTGAATTCAACCCCAGTGTAAAAGATTATACATTTTACTCAGCACCACATTCATCATATTCAAGGATCGACTATTTTTTTTTATGTTTAATAGAGACATTAGAAGAGTAAAAACATGTAAAATAGGACTGATGGATCTCTCTGACCACAGTCCGATCTATATGGACTTAAATATCCAAAAATACACAAATAATACATTTTCTTGGAGGTTAAATTCAAATGTGCTGAAAGGACCACTGAAAGATGAATTGAATCAGATATTCTCAGATATTTTGAAGAAAATGATAATGGAGAAGTATCCCCTTTAATACTGTGGGACGCATGCAAAGCTGTAATAACGGGAAAGCTTATCGCAAAACTGGCACTCCAAAAGAAACTGAGACAAGAAAACCTAATCACATTAGAGTCAGAACTTAAGAAACTAGAAAAAGAGCACAAAGACAACACTCATTCTAATGACTCGCTCAAAATTAAGGAAATTAAAAAACAAATAAACGAGATCTACACAATAGAAATCCAGAAGAAATTTACATTTCTGAAACAAAAATACTATGAAACAGGTAGCAAATTGGCAAAATTACTAGCCTATAAATTGAGGAAACAACAAACAGGGAGAGCAATCTACAAAATCAGAGACCCAGTAACAAAGGAAATAAAATTTAGAATTCAGGACATTGTTAAAAGCTTCGAGAATTACTACAAGAACTTGTACTCCCACAAAAAACACAAAAACGCATCCAAAGCCTTCCTAAATACATTAAATCTTCCCCAACTTACTGAATCACAAAATAAAAAACTACTGTCAGAAATACAACCTAAAGAATTAGAAAAAGCAATTATGAAACTTAAAGCTAACAAATCCCCAGGAGCAGATGGCTATACAGCAGAGTGGTACAAAACCTTTAAACAGCAACTATCTCCTCTCCTCCTGAAAACATTTAACTATGTCCTCCACGCAGGAGAAATCCCCCCTCCTGGAGAGAAGGGGTCATTGCAGTCATACCTAAACCTGAAAAGGATAAACTAGACTGCTCCAACTACAGACCAATCAGTGTGTTAAATCAGGACTATAAACTTTTTACCGTATCCTTGCCAAAAGGTTAGAAAATATACTGACAGACTTAATTCATTTAGACCAAACAGGTTTTATAAGGCAAAGACAGACACAAGATAACATTAGACGCACTTTACACATAATTCATCATATAAAAAAACATAATTTAAATGCAGCCATATTGGGATTAGATGCTGAAAAAGCATTTGATTCGGTTGACTGGTCTTTTCTATATAGAATCTTATCCAGTTTCAATTTTCATAACAACTTTATTAGAACTATCCAGGCATTATATAAAAACCCAACAGCTAAAATAAGGATTAACGGTAAATTATCATCATCTTTTGAACTGGAAAGAGGATGTCGTCAGGGCTGCCCCTTGTCTCCACTGCTCTTAGCAATCTTCATAGAACCTCTGAGCCAATGGATAAGACAGCATCAAAAAAATTCAAGGTATTACACTTGGTCAGAAGGAACATAAAATAGCACTCTTTGCTGATGACATTTTAATATACCTGGGGCAGCCGGACACCTCTTTTCCAGGACTAATCTCAGTTTTTTCAGAGTATGGAGTTATCGGGGTATGAATTAAACATGCATAAAACCCAAATTTTAACATTCAACTATGACCCAAATCAATATTTACTAAGCAAATTCAAAACTAACTGGGAGATGGAATCTATGAAATATCTGGGGGTCAATATCCCGAAACAATTCAACAAAATTATAACACTAAACTATGACCCACTGATGGCAAAAATAAAATCTAATCTAGCAAGATGGAGTATGATACCATTCTTGGGTAATGCACAAAGAATTGAAGCAGTCAAAATGAATATACTTCCATGTTTTCTATACCTTTTCCAAACAATACCGGTAGGACCTCCCAAAAAACATGGCAAGAACTGGACAGAAGGATCTCAAGATTCATATGGCAGGGCAAGAGACCTAGAATCAGATATAGAACCCTACAGCTAAACAAAGACAAAGGTGGGCTCGCGCTGCCAAATATCAGGGACTATTTTAAAGCCGCGCAAATTAAAACTTTAGTAGAGATATGTAACCCAGTCTACACTGCACAATGGAAGGAGATAGAATGCCAAATAACAAGTGACATTCCCCTACAGGCGATAATAGGGAACAATGCCTTACCTAAACTTTTGAATAACACTAACCCGTGGATAGAGACCCCGCTAAAAATTTGGTTTAAGATAGTCAGAGAGAATCAAACTAAAGAACCCTATCGATTATTGCAATGGATTTCCTATGATCAGGACTTTACTCCTAATAAAACAGACACTAGATTTAAAAAGTGGAAAGAGAACGGACTGATAAAATATTACGATTTTTTTAAAGGGCAAACTTTAAAAGTTTTTAAGTTTTGGGACTTCCGGTCTGGACGCCATGGTGATAGCAACCTAACACTGAAACTCCCAGACTCAATCCAAGGAAAACATCCTCAAAATCAGACCTAACGGATTTTTGGAAGATTAAAAATCAAAAGACAATAACACCATGCCTAACCACAAGCAGAAGAAACTGACATTCTCCAGGTCAGGACGCACAGCGGCTGCAGAATCTGAACCAGAGGACCTCCGTTCAGAAGACGAGGACCTGGGCCTAGCTAACAAAAAGATTAGCTTGAAATCGCTATTTGACGAAATACGACGATTTCGGGCCGAATTTCTTGAATTCAGAGAGGATCTAAAAAGGGCGAACAGCAGAATGGACCAGGCCGAAAACCGAATCTTGGAAGCTGAAGAAAGAGTAAAAGTGCTTGAAGATTCTGTGCTGGATTTACACAGAAAACAGTCAAGGCTGGAGGCTAAGCTAGCCGACCAAGAAGGAAGACAGAGACGAGATAACATCAGAATTCACGGTCTGAAAGAAGGAGCTGAAGATAGTTTCAACACAATGGCGGAATGCGTGGAATCCTTATTGAGAGAGAAGTTGGATATTCCACAAACCACCGATTTGAAGATAGAAAAAGCCCATCGTACATTAGCCGCAAAGCCAGCCCCGGAAGCGCCCCCACGTTCTGTGGTGGTAAGATTCGCCAATTTCAAAATAAAACAAGAGGTGGTAAGACGGGCTTGGCAGAAAAAAGGATTTATGCATCATGAGAGAAAAGTCTTCGTGGAGCACGATTACGCCCCTGAGGTTCTTAAAAAACGACGGGAATATAACGACGCCAAAAAGGTTCTACGGGAACAGAATCTACGCTTTCAGACGCCATTTCCGGCAAAGCTAAGGGTCTTTTACGGGGAAGAGTCATGTCTCTATAATTCAGCGGAAGAAGCAACAACTGACATGGCAAGAAGAGGACTCCCGGTAACGGTGTTTAAACCCGCAGCGGATCTGAGCGAGAAGATCAGAGCTCAAACGTGGTCCACTCAGAGACCTTCAAAATCCACGGGCCAGCAGCGGGAAACCCAGCCCCAGAGCTACAAAGATAAGCTTTCCAGTTCCAGGAAGGAATAGCGACCTTTTTGTTTTGTTTTTTTTCTTTTCAGTCACTCTGCACTTCCATCCCCCCTCCTACAAGGTAACAAACATTAAAGGAGATGCAGAATCAGCATGTGGTAAAACCTTTCATGGAGCAGTTATAGCATTAGAAACAAATGTCTTCTTAATTTAAAGGGGAAAAAAAAATCATGTTAAAATAGAAACGTAACAATGACCCACATGTTCTCTCCATACTAACAAATACTGTATTAGAGTGAATGTTTGCTGTGATGGGGGTGGAAGGGTGCACACAATCTCATAGGGTATAGGCATAAAAAAAAAAAAAAAAACATTACAAATTCGGATTGGGATCTGAAATTCACGTTAAAAACATGGGACAACTTACAGGGGTAAGAGAGGGCCCTCAACACGTAACAGAGTTTGAGGAATTTCCCTCAGAGCCTACACTCCATCAGGGCTCTTACAGGGTCTTTAAAGAGACCCCAGCTCAGGAAGTTTTTTTTGACAGTTTTTTGTTTTAAAGTTTCGTACACTATGTTCTTAATGTTTTTTATGTTCTTAATGTTCTTTCAGTTTCTGAGTAGCAAAAAAGAGGGCCACCACACTGTTATACTAAATAAGAAAATACAATGGAGAAACAGGGTGTAACCAAAATAGCCTCATATAATGTAAAAGGGATCCTGAATCCAGTTAAAAGATCCAAGATTCTACGCAAAATGAAAAAAGACAAAGCAGAAATAATATTTTTACAAGAAACCCACCTAACAGACGTGGAACACACTAAACTCAATAGACAAGGGTTTAAAATGATCTCTTCATCTTCATATAAATCAGGGAGGAGGAGGGGAGTAGCGACATTGATATCAACCAAAATTACATTTGAAAAAAAATCAGAACACAAAGATAAAGAAGGGAGGTACAGTTTGGTAACTGGGCGGCTAGAGGGAGAAGATATCACCCTGCTGAATGTATATGCACCACCAGGGGCTAAATGGAAATTTTATAAAAATGTATTCGACCTAATGATAACTAAAGCCCAAGGTTTAGTGATATGTGGTGGAGACTTCAATCTAAGACTGAATCCATACTGGGATGCGACAGGTAATTCTTCACATCAAAATAACACCCAAAATAAGAATACTCGGATGCTACTAAAAGAAATGGGAATCTGTGACGTATGGAGGGAATTCAACCCCAATGTAAAAGATTATACTTTTTATTCAACGCCACATTCATCTTACTCAAGGATTGATTACTTTTTTATGTTTAATAGAGACATTGGAAGAGTAAAAACATGTAAAATAGGACTGATGGATCTCTCCGACCACAGTCCGATCTATATGGACTTAAACATCCAAAAATACACAAATAATACATTTTCCTGGAGGTTGAATTCAAGTGTCCTGAAAGGACCACTGAAAGATGAATTGGAATCAGATATTCTCAGATATTTGGAAGAAAACGATAATGGAGAAGTATCTCCTTTAATACTGTGGGATGCGTGCAAAGCTGTAATAAGGGGAAAAATTATTGCAAAACTGGCAACCCAAAAGAAACTGAGACAAGAAAAACTAATCACACTAGAGTCAGAACTCAAGAACCTAGAAAAAGAACACAAAGACAACACTCATTCTAATGGCTCGCTCAAGATTAAAGAAATTAAAAATCAAATAAATGAGATCTACACAATAGAAATCCAGAAGAAACTTACATTTCTGAAACAAAAACACTATAAAGCAGGCAGTAAATCGGCAAAATTACTAGCCTATAAATTGAGGAAACAACAAACGGAAAGAGCAATCTACAAAATCAGAGACCCAGTATCAAAGGAGATAAAATTCAGAATTCAGGATATTCTTAAAAGCTTCGAGAATTACTACAAGAACTTATACTCCCACAAAAAACATAAAAACGCATCCGAGACATTACTAAATACATTAAACCTTCCCCAACTTACGGAATCACAAAATAAAACCCTACTGTCAGAAATACAACCTAAAGAATTGGAAAAAGCAATTATGAAACTTAAAGCTAACAAATCCCCGGGAGCAGATGGCTATACAGCAGAATGGTACAAAACCTTTAAACAGCAACTATCTCCTCTCCTCCTGAAAACATTTAACTACATCCTCCACACAGGGGAAATCCCCCCCTCCTGGAGAGAAGAGATCATTGCAGTTATACCTAAACCTGAAAAGGATAAACTAGAATGCTCCAACTACAGACCAATCAGTGTATTAAATCAGGACTATAAGCTTTTTTACCACTATCCTTGCCAAAAGGTTAGAAAACATACTGACAGACTTAATTCACTTAGACCAAACAGGTTTTATAAGACAAAGACAGACACAAGACAACATTCAACGCACTTTACACATAATTCATCATATAAAAAAATATAACTTAAATGCAGTCATATTGGGATTAGATGCTGAAAAAGCATTCGATTTGGTTGACTGGTCTTTCCTATATAGAATCTTATCCAGTTTCAATTTTCATAACAACTTCATTAGAACTATACAGGCATTATATAAAAAACCAACAGCTAAAATAAGGATTAACGGTAATTTATCATCATCTTTTGAGCTGGAAAGAGGATGTCGTCAAGGCTGCCCCCTGTCTCCACTGCTCTTTGCAATCTTCATAGAACCTCTGAGCCAATGGATAAGACAAAATCAAGAAATTCAAGGTATTACACTTGGTCAGAAGGAACATAAAATAGCACTCTTTGCTGATGACATTTTAATATACCTAGGGCAGCCAGACACTTCTCTACCAGAACTAATCTCAGTTTTTTCAGACTATGGAGATTTATCGGGGTACAAATTAAACATGCATAAAACCCAAGTCTTAACATTCAACTATGACCCAAATCATTTTTCACTAAATGAACTCAAAACTAACTGGGAGTTGGAATCTATGAAATATTTGGGGGTCAATATCCCGAAACAACTTGACAAAATTATAACACCAAACTATGATCCACTGGTGACAAAAATAAAATCTGACCTAGCAAGATGGAATATGATACCATTCTTAGGTACTGCACAAAGAATTGAAGCAGTCAAAATGAATATACTTCCACGTCCTCTATACCTTTTCCAAACAATACCGGTAGAACCTCCCAAAAAAACATGGCAGGAGCTGGACAGAGGGATCTCAAGATTCATATGGCAGGGTAAGAGACCTAGAATCAGATATAGAACCCTACAGCTAAACAAAGACAAAGGTGGCCTTGCGCTGCCAAATATCAGGGACTATTTTATAGCTGCACAAATTAAAACTTTAGTAAAGATATGTAACCCAGTCTACACTGCACAATGGAAGGAGATGGAATGCCAAATAACAAGTGACATCCCCCTACAGGCGATAATAGGGAACAATGCCTTAACTAAACTCTTGAATAACAACAACCCGTGGATAGAGACCCCGCTAAAAATTTGGTTTAAGATAGTCAGAGAGAATCAAGCTAAAGAGCCCTATCGACTTCTGCAATGGATTGCCTATGATCAAGACTTTACCCCCAGTAAAACAGACACTGGATTTAAAGAGTGGAAAGAGAAAGGGCTGATAAAATATTACGATTTTTTTAAGGGGCAAACTTTAAGAAGTTTTGAAGATTTGAAAAAACAAGGTCTAATAAATCAAGATCTTTACAGGTTCTTTCAGCTTAGACACCACATAAACAGTATACTTAAAAAGGAGGATTTGGGAAGGGCCCAGTCAGGTGTTCTGAAGGTCTTCTTAATGGCATATAAAGGGATCCCAGGGATCAGATACATTTCTAAAATATACCAAGGTCTTCAAGACTTAAAAGGAGACAACACATCATATATAAAAGAGAGATGGGAAAAAGAGGGGAATTTCACTTTACAATTGGAAATATGAGAAAAGCTAAATAAACAGCAATGGAAAAGTACCTCATCCCTGCAGTGGAGAGAATTTGGATGGAAAAACTTGGTAAGATTTTCAGAACACCTGCACAAAACAAATTTACCCATAAGGGGTTGAACTGTTGGCGCTTGTGTGGTGAAAAGACTGCAAATCATTTTCATGTGTTTTGGTCATGCCCAGTTATCCACCAATATTGGACCAACGTACAGACAATATTGGGGAAAATATTCAAAATAACAGTTCCCTTTTCTTTTGTAACTTTGTATTTGGGTTTACTACTTATATACTTATTCACTGTTTTAAAATTGGCAAGTAAAAAAGCTCTAACAAAAAAATGGATGTTGAAAGACTGTCCTACACCTGAAGATTGGATTAACGTGATTCAGGACAAGAAAAGTTGGAAAAGTTGACATTTGCACTGAGACAGGACATGGATGGGTTCATGAACTTTTGGCAACCCTGGATCGCATATGTGTCTTCCATTAGATCTAATCTTTGACAAATACCATTTCAATAATGGTCCCGTTCTTTGTTCCAACACTACTCAGATGCTCTTTTACTTTTAATTACTTAATTTTCTGTTTGTTTGTTTTTTGCTGTTCTGTTTGTTTGTTTATTCATTTGTTGGTTTTTTTTGTTTTTATTTAATTCTCCTTAATTTCACTTTTTCTTTCACTTTAAAAAAAAAGGGGGGGTGTTGTAATAACTATCCTACCAATGTTGTCAAATAGCAAAAAATAAGGGAACATGTGATGAAAATGTAAACAATGCAATGCTGTAATGACCTGTATACCCTTTACAAAAACTTAAATTAAAAAAAAAAAAAAAGTTTTTAAGTTTTGAAAAAACATGACATAACGTTCGGCTCAGGAGACGCACACACACAGGCTCAGAGTAGTTCAAATAGTTTATTGGCAACAGGGGTGAATGAATGTGTGTCTGCGGAATGTTAATGTGTTGGTGGCGGCGTCTGCTTCAGGCACAGAGGCAGGAGACCGTACAGCCGGCAACCCTATGGGAGAGAACACAGAGACACAGGGTGACGGGCACACACCAACACAGGAGGAGAATAGGCGAGGGAGAAGCTTACTTGCTAGGGACAGATGACTGGCACAACAAGGACGGAACCCGGGAGACAGCCACCTGCAGGGCTCGGTGCAGCAGCGAGGAACGACGAGGGAACGGGGTTGTCCGCCGCCGAGGAATCCACCTGTGCACAGGGGAGCAGACTGGAAAGGATGAGGTAAGGATTTCTTACCAAACAGCGTTGTGCTGAAGAGTTGGTTGCTTCTCGTTGAAGGGGGGATGAAGTCTGACGGCTTCAGGCCGAAGCTCAGGGCGAGGCGGCTTATATCCCTCGCCGCTGACGATGAACAGGTGTGCGAGCAGGTGGCGCCGCTGATGAGCAGCGTGGCGTGACAGTACTCCCCCCTCTAGCAGCGCCTCCTGGCGATGGCTTCTCTGGGTGCGTTCGGTGGAAGTCCGCGATGAGCGATGGGTCCAACACGAACGACGAGGGTACCCACTGTCGATGCTCGGGCCCATAGCCCTCCCAGTCCACCAAGTACTGCAACCCACGACCCTGGCACCGGGAGTCCAGGATGGAGGCGACGGGCCAGGCCGGATGGCCACCAATCATCCGGGGCGCGGGTTGCGCAGCAGGAGGAGGGCAAAGGGGGTCGGTGACTGCCAACTTCACCTTAGACACGTGGAAGGTGGGATGGATGCGGAGGGAGGGGGGAATAGCCACGCGCACAGCCACCGGGTTGATGATCCGGGTGATGGGGTAGGGACCCATGAATCGCTGTGCCAGCTTCCTCCTCTCGCCTTTTAAAGTGACGTCCTGGGTCAACACGTAGACACGTTGCCCAACTCTGTACGCCGGGGCAGGTCTTCTGTGCCGGTCCGCCACAGTTCTGTTGCGCTCCGCTGTGCGTAAAAGCGCATTGCACGCGGCAGTCCAGATGGAGCGGAACTGCCTGAGATGCGCCCTAACTGAGGGGACAGTTACCTCACTCTCCTGCACCGGGAACAGCGGGGGGTCATAACCCAGGGACGCCTTGAAGGGGGACATTCCTGTAGCAGAAGAGCGAGCGGTGTTGTGGGCGTATTCAACCCAGGCAAGATGGTTGCTCCAGGACGTGGGTTTGGATGCGGTCACACAGCGGAGCGCAGCCTCCAGCTCCTGGTTGGTCCGCTCACACTGCCCGTTGGATTGGGGGTGATGGCCGGAGGAGAGGCTCACCTTGGCTCCGATGGCGTTACAAAATGACCTCCAAACCTCAGAGGAAAATTGGAGGCCCCGGTCCGAGACCACGTCCACCGGAATCCCGTGCAGCCTGACCACGTGTTGGACGAGGAGATCCGCCGTCTCCAGGGCAGTAGGGAGACCTCGCAGGGGGACAAAGTGCACAGCCTTGGAGAAACGGTCCACGATGGTCAGGATGGTGTCGTAGGAGTTGGAGATGGGGAGTCCGGTGACGAAATCCAACGCGATGTGCGACCAGGGCCTGCCAGGGACGGGCAGGGGCTGGAGCAGACCCGCTGGAGGGGCATTTCCCGACTTGCTGGTGGCAGAGATTGGGCAAGCCCGGGCGTAGCGGGCTGCATCCCTCCGCAGGCCTGGCCACCAAAAGGACCGTTGGAGGAGGTCTATCATCCGGGAGGTGCCAGGGTGACAGGTGAGCTTGGAGGTGTGCAGCCAGTGGATGACTTCTCCTCGGACCGCGGATGGCATGAACAGCCTCCCCTCCGGTCCGCCGCCAGGGTCAGGTTCCACTTCCTGCGCCTTCCGGATCTTGCTCTCTATGTCCCAGGAGATGGCTCCCACGACGCACGACCTGGACAGGATGGTGTGGGGCGTCTCCTCCGACTCCACGGGGGTGAACTGCCTAGAGAGGGCGTCAGGCAGGCCGTTTTTGGAGCCAGGCCTGAAGGTGATGGAGAACTGGAACCTGGCGAAGAACAAGGACCAGCGCGCCTGGCGGGTGTTCAGACGCTTGGCAGATCGAAGATATTCCAAGTTCTTGTGGTCCCTAAGGACCATGAATGGCAGGTCCGCCCCCTCTAGCCAGTGGCGCCATTCTTGCAGCGCGAGCTTGATGGCCAGTAGCTCTCTGTCCCCCACATCGTAGTTTCTCTCCGCCGGGGACAAGCGCCGGGAGAAGAAGGCGCAGGGCCGTTTGGCGCCATCGTCAGGCGACCGCTGAGATAGCACCGCCCCCACTCCTGTGTCCGAGGCGTCCACCTCCACGATGCACTGCAGCGCGGGGTCGACCTGGCGAAGGACCCGGGAGGAGGAGAACTCCGCCTTCAGCGCCTAAAAGGCAGCAGCGACCTCTTCGGTCCACCGGAACGGGACCTTAGGGGACATGAGGTGGGTCAGTGGTCCGACGATGGAGCTGAAATTGGGGACAAAGCGGCGGTAGAAATTTGCAAATCCAACGAACTGTTGCACCTGCTTCCGTGATGCAGGTGTAGGCCATTCCACCACCGCCTTCACCTTCTCTGGGTCTGGGAGCACCTGGTCATGAGAGATGATGAAACCCAGGAAGGATGTCGTTCTGGTGTAAAATTCACATTTTTCAGCCTTCACGTATAGCCGGTTCTCCAGCAGTCTTTGGAGGACCCGCCTCACATGGACCTGGTGCTCGTCCCTGGACTTGGAGAAGATGAGAATATCGTCCAGGTTGACGAACACAAAGAGGCCGATGAAGTCCCGGAGGACGTCATTGATGAGGCGCTGAAAGACGGCAGGAGCGTTGGTCAACCCGAACGGCATTACCAGGTATTCAAAGTGGCCGTTCGGGGTACGGAAGGCTGTTTTCCACTCATCTCCCTCCTGGATCCGGACAAGGTGGTATGCGCTGCGTAGATCCAGCTTGGTGAACCAGGTCGCCCCCTGGAGGGAGTGGAAAGCGGTGTCCATGAGGGGCAGGGTGTAACGATCCTTCTCCGTGATGTCGTTCAGAGCCCGGTAATCAATGCATGGGCGGAGAGATCCGTCCTTCTTTCCAATGAAGAAGAATCCTGCCCCCACTGGTGATGACGATGGGCGAATTATCCCAGCGCTCAGTGATTCTTTTAGGTAGGCGTTCATCGTCTCCTTCTCCGGCGCTGACAGGCTGTAGAGCCGACCAGAAGGTAAGGGAGCCCCCTGGCGGAGGTTGATGGCGCAGTCATAGGGCCGATGAGGGGGGAGAGACGTAGCTCTAGTCTTGCTAAACACCATACCCAGGTCGTGAAATTCCAGAGGCACCAGAGACAGGTCCGGGGGTGCAGCGTCTGTAGCAGGGGGAGAAGCGGACGGAGAGCAGGCAGCGGACTGAAGGCAGGTGCCCATGCAGAACGTGCTCCATGCCGAGACCCCAGCTGACTTCCAATCCAGGACAGGGTTGTGGAGGCGTAGCCAGGGATACCCCAGGATGACGGGCGACACAGAGTTGGGCAGGATGAGAAAGGTTATCTCCTCCCGGTGGTTACCAGAGATGATCACCGGGACCGGGACGGTCTGGTGTGTGACTCTCCCAAGGGAAGCACGGGAAAGGTTGACCAGGGAGATGGGGTCCTTGAGCTCCTGGCAGCGGATGCCCAATCGGGTTGCCAGGCTTTGTGAAAGGAAGCTGCCTTCTGCACCCGAATCCACCAGTGCGTGGGTGAGGTGCCCAGTGGAGTTGTGGCAGAAACGGATGGGCAGCATTAATTGAGTGTGTGAGTTTAACCGATTGGGATCCGCAAGGCCCCCTACAGTGACTCGCGGACCCCGCCGACTGGCTTTCCGTGGGCAAAGCTTCACCGTGTGTTGGTCATCTCCGCAATACATGCAGAGATCCAACTCACGGCGGCGTTGTCTCTCCGCAGGTGAAAGCTTTGTCCAGCCCGTCACCATCGGCTCCGACTCCTCGGGGCACGATGGTGGCGGCGCCGCCAGGGGGCGAGCTTGGAACAGGCGCGGCGAGGCTCCACGAGGGCGAGAAGAAGACGACTTCCGCCCTGAGGAGCGCTCGCGCAGCCTGTTATCCAAACTAATCGCTAAGGATGTCAGCTCCGCTAGCGCCTCAGGAATATCCCGGCCAGCCAGTTCATCCCTCAGATCATCATTGAGGCTGCGGAGAAAAAGGCCGCAGAGGGAGCGTTCCTCCCAGCCTACTTCCTCCGCCGCTAGTCGACCGCGTAGTCCGCTGCCAACCGGCTTCCCTGCTGGAGGGCGAGAAGCCGATCGACCTGGACCGTCTCGGTTGGAGTATGGTCAAAGACCTCCAGGAAGCGCCTCACGAATTGGTCATATGTGAGGGCGGCATAACTGGGCCTCGCCATTACGGCGTAGGTCCATGTTAAAGCTCGCCCCTCCAGGAGATTCCCGATATAACCAATTCGGCTATGATCTGAGGGAAAGTCTCCGGGCACACGGTGGAAAATGGACTCACACTGCATAATAAACCCCCGCGCTCCGCCAAGCTTACCGCTAAAGCGGGCGGGGGTTGGAATGGGTGTGAGCCGAACCGGTGCATTCGGAGCCTGCTGGACGGCCACTGGAGCAGCAGGAGCCGCGCCACCCTGACGAGCCGGGGGGAACGCCTGCTGGGGGTCCAAGCAGCCCAACCGGTTAGTCAAATTTAATAATTGATTGAAAATCACCTGTTGCTGATAGGCTAATTGATCCACTCGAGCCTCGAGAGTGGAAAACCGGTGTGCGAGCCCGCCGTCTGCCGAGCCGCTCTGCTGAAGCCGTACTGACATAACGTTCGGCTCAGGAGACGCACACACACAGGCTCAGAGTAGTTCAAATAGTTTATTGGCAACAGGGGTGAATGAATGTGTGTCTGCGGAATGTTAATGTGTTGGTGACGGCGTCTGCTTCAGGCACAGAGGCAGGAGACCGTACAGCCGGCAACCCTATGGGAGAGAACACAGAGACACAGGGTGACGGGCACACACCAACACAGGAGGAGAATAGGCGAGGGAGAAGCTTACTTGCTAGGGACAGATGACTGGCACAACAAGGACGGAACCCGGGAGACAGCCACCTGCAGGGCTCGGTGCAGCAGCGAGGAACGACGAGGGAACGGGGTTGTCCGCCGCCGAGGAATCCACCTGTGCACAGGGGAGCAGACTGGAAAGGATGAGGTAAGGATTTCTTACCAAACAGCGTCGTGCTGAAGAGTTGGTTGCTTCTCGTTGAAGGGGGGATGAAGTCTGACGGCTTCAGGCCGAAGCTCAGGGCAAGGCGGCTTATATCCCTCGCCGCTGACGATGAACAGGTGTGCGAGCAGGTGGCGCCGCTGATGAGCGGCGCGGCGTGACAAAACAAGGTCTAGTAAATCAAGACCTTTACAGGTTCTTTCAGCTTAGACACCACATAAACAAAATACTTAAAAAGGAGGATTTGGAAAGGGCCCAGTCAGGTGTTCTGAAGGTTTTCTTAATGGCATATAAAGGGATCCCAGGGATCAGATACATTTCTAAAATATACCATGGTCTTCAAGACTTAAAAGAGAGATGGGAAAAAGAGGGGAATTTCACTTTACAACTGGAAATATGGGAAAAGCTAAATAAACAACAATGGAAAAGTACTTCATCCCTGCTGTGGAGAGAATTTGGATGGACAAATTTGGTAAGATTTTTCAGAACACCTGCACAAAACAAATTTACTCGTAAAGGGTTGAATTGTTGGCGCTTGTGTGGTGAAAAGACTGCAAATCATTTTCATGTGTTTTGGTCATGCCCAGTTATCCACCAATACTGGACCAATGTACAGACAATATTGGGGAAAATATTCAAAGTAACAGTTCCCTTTTCTTTTGTAACTTTGTATTTGGGTTTACTACCGGAATCACTGGAAAGACGAGGAGAAAAATACTTATTCACTGTTTTAAAATTGGCAAGTAAAAAAGCTCTAACAAAAAAATGGATGTTGAAAGACTGTCCTACACCTGAAGATTGGATTAACGTGATTCAGGACATTTATCTGATGGAAAAGTTGACATTTGCACTGAGACAGGACATGGATGGGTTCTTGAACTTTTGGCAACCCTGGAACGCATATGTGTCTTCCATCAGATCTAATCTTTGACAAACACCATTTCAATAATGGCACCTCTCTTTGTTCCAACACTACTCAAATGCTCTTTTATTTTTCTGCTCTTTTGTTTGTTTGTTTGTTTTGTTCTTTTTTTTAGTTTCTTTTTCTTTCACTTCAAAAAAAGGGTGTTGTAATAATTTTTTTCCAATGTTGTCAAAAAACAAAAAAGGGGGGAATATGTGATGAAAATGTAAACAATGCAATGCTGTAATGACATGTATACCCTTTACAAAAACTTAAATTAAAAAAAAAAAATAGACCTGGTCCGTGGTTACCACCAGGTCCCGGTGCGCGCAGAGGACATACCCAAAACGGTGGTAATAACTTCGTTTGGCCTGTTTGAGTTTTTACGCATGCCCTTTGGATTAAAAGGCGCGGCACAGACATTCCAACCCATGATGGATGCGGTGTTGCGCGATCTGCCGTTTGTGTTTGTCTACCTGGATGACATCCTGGTGGCCAGCGCGTCCGAGGACAAACACGTAACCCACCTCAGGACAGTTTTCCAAAGGTTGGAGGAGCACGGGTTAATAATCAACCCGGCGAAATGCCAGTTCGGCGTGACAGGGATTGATTTTTTGGGGCACCGCATCTCACCGGAGGGAGCGATACCCTTGCCGGACAAGATGCGCGCCGTGGCAAATTCTCCCCGGGCTCAGACGGTCAGGGCGCTGCAAGAGTTTTTGGAGATGGTGAACTTTTATAACCGGTTCCTCCCCCGCGTAGCTCAGCTCATGCAGTCATTGTACGCTGCGCTCAAGAAACGGAAACCGGTGGACAGAGTCGACTGGACTCCTGAGCGGGAGCAGGCATTCTCTGAGGTTAAAACAGCCCTGGCAAACACCGCACTGTTGGCACACCCGGACCCGGCAGCTCGGATAGCGCTCACTACTGACGCCTCGGACGTGGCCATAGGGGCCGTCGTGGAGCAACGCGTCGCCAGTTCTTGGCAGCCGCTCGCTTTTTTTAGCAGGGCTTTGCGCGACAGTGAGTGTAAATACTCCTTCCAACGAGCCAAAGTGCACAGGCACACAAAGGTCCCTTTGGAGCCATTTCGTATTCCGGCTAAGAGGTTCGACCACGTTCACGTGGACCTCGTGGGCCCCCTCCCACCATCGCAGGGGTTCACGCACCTTCTGACAGTGGTGGACCACACCACACAATGGCCAGAAGCAGTCCCACGGCCGCGGACGTGGCACGCGCCTTTTTGATGACATGGGTGTCACGTTTTGGCATCCCTTCAGACATCATGTCCGATAGGAGCCCTCAGTTTGTTTCCGACCTCTGGGCCGCGATGGCCCGTAGCCTGGGTGTCGCAATTCATCGCACAACCGCGTACAACCCACAGGCCAATGGGTTATGCTGTAGCAGACACAAAATGCATATTGTAGAGTTGTAGAGACTTGAGTGAGTCAGACAGCGTCTCAGTCAGGAAGCAGAGGGTAAACAGTAGACGGGGGGTTTAAGGGTGAATGTATTGTGATGTCGGATGTCATGCAGTGTGATGTGGAATGTCACTCAGATGTGAGATGAGCGGTGGGGATATAAAGGTGAACCATGCCTGAATGCTTTCATGCTTTTCTGTGTATGACTGATGAGAGAGTGTTAATAAACTTCATCTGTTCGTAAACTGGCCTCATCAATTCCACACTCTCCACACTGGTGACCCTAGACGTATTATGGAACACGAGGCAAGAACCCCGGAGTCGGCCCGGACGGGAAGCCCCAGCAACGCGGCAAGCATCCCACAGATGGCCAGGACGAAAACCCCCAGCAACGCGTGCGCTGTTGCAGTCAAGCTACCGGACTTTTGTCAGCACAACCCGCGCTCTTGGTTCCACCACACCAAGGCCCAGTTCGCCCTCCAGGGAATAACGGCAGACGACACCAAGTTTTACCATGTGGTTGCAGCACTGGACGCTCGCACAGCTCAGCAGGTAGCGAGCCTGCTCGACCAGCCCCCAGCCCACGACAGATACGAGGCTCTCAAAGCTGCACTGACCCGGCGCTACACGCTCTCGGACTGTGAGAGAGCAGAGAGGCTCCTGAGGCGTTCCAAGTTAGGAGATGGTCCGGCCGTCGATCTGATGGAGAAGATATTGGCGTTAATGGGCAAGGATGACAGGCATTTTCTGTTTGCCCACCTTTTCCTCCAGAACCTTCCAACGGAGGCGAGAGCGGTCCTGGCCAATTCACCGTTGCTGGCCGCACGTGACTACCGTGCACTAGCCCAGGAGGCAGACCGGATCATCCTCACCACCAGAGCGCTCACGGTGAACACGGCGGCGTCGGAGCCCAGCGAGACGACCAGAGGAGGCGTGGAGCCACTGATGGTAGTGGCAGCGGGGGCCAAGGAGCGCCAGAGAGACACGCTCTGCTTCTACCACCGCCGTTTGGAGGGAACGCACGCAGATGCGCGCCACCGTGCCAATTCAAGCACTCGGGAAATGCCAGGGCCAGCAGTCGGTAGCAGCTGCGACCGCCACTGAAGAGAACAAGCTGCACTATGTGACGGACTCGCACTCCGGTGTCTACGTTTCCTCATAGACACCGGAGCCCAGAAGAGCATCATCCTGCCGACCTATGCCGACCAGCTGGCAGGACCTAGCGGCCCCGGGCTGGTAGCAGTAAACGGCTCGGACATTAAGACCTTTGGTGAGAGAACACTGGCTTTATCTCTACACGGCCGTACATAGGAGTGGGCTTTTGTCATAGTAGCACTGAGTTTCCTGATCCTGGGAGCTGATTTTCTGTGTGCGCATGGTTTACTAGTTGATGTTGCTAACAGGCGCATGGTTAATGCACTGTCTTTTGACTCTCTCCCCTGTACAGCTCGAGGGGCCGGGCCAGTAACACAAGCCAACGTCACAGCTCCAGGCGGTAAGTTCCACACACTGCTCATTAGTTCCCAGCACTCACGGTCCCGACGTTTTCAGTGGCCATCGCTAAACACGGAATGGAGCAATTAATCACCACCACTGGGCGGCCTGTTTTCGCACGACCTCGGCGCTTGAACGCAGCTAAACTGGCCATAGCGCACGAGGAGTTTGCCAACCTGGAAAGGTTGGGCATCAACAGGCGATCGAACAGCCCATGGGCATTCCCGCTACACATGGTCCCTAAGGCTGAGGGGTCATGGCGACCGTGGAGCGATTTCCGCAGGTTGAATAACGCCACAGCACACGACCGCTACCCGGTTCCCCACATTCGGGATTTTTCCGTTCACCTCGCCGGAGCACACATTTTTTCTAAAATAGATCTGGTCCGTGGTTACCACCAGGTCCCAGTGCGCGCGAAGGACATACCCAAAACAGCGGTAATAACTCCGTTCGGCTTGTTCGAGTTTCTGCGCATGCCACTCGGATTAAAAGGAGCGGCACAGACGTTCCAGCGCACGATGGATGCAGTGCTGCGTGATCTCCCGTTTGTGTTTGTCTACCTGGATGATATCCTGGTAGCCAGTGCGTCCAAAGACGAACACGTAACCCACCTCAGGACGGTTTTCCAGAGGTTGGAGGAGCACAGTGTGGCACATATATTGAGTTTATATTTCCCACAAATGTATGGCTGTATGTTTATTGGGTGCTTCACGTCTCGCGGGACAAAGAAGGTCTGGGTCTGCAGAGGTCTACAGGAGATGACGAGGAGGTGTGAGTTTTGGCCTTTGTCTCAGAGAGGATGCCCCAGAAGGATTCCCGGATCATCGAGGGATAAGAGACAATAGTGAAACATCAAAGAGTTGTATTGTGACTGGGATTAAGTACCATGTGATTGTATGTTTGCTAAAGCACCATGTGACTTAGGTTTCATGGATCCAGCAGTATAAGAGTGTGGTATTTCATTGCTCAGTCTCTTTTCTTGTTTAGAGATTGCTAGAGTATGTGTTCTCATAATAAAGCTGAACCTGAGAAATAAACTCAGCCTCATCCTTGAACGCATTCTCAACACTGGTGACCCTACGACAAATTATGGCTGGGGACGACCTTCCCGCACCGGACTCATCAGGAGCCAGCCAGGCTAACGCAGCTACCGCAGTCCAGCTGCCTGATTTCTGGCAGCATAGCCCGCGCTCCTGGTTTAACACTGTCGAGGCGCAGTTCCATCTTCGGGGAATTTCGGCGGATGCAACGAAATTCTACCATGTAGTCACAAAGCTGGACAGCCTCACAGCCCAGCGGGTGGAGAGCCTGACTAACCACCCACCAGACGACGACAAGTACGGCGCATTGAAAGCCGCTCTCATCTGTGCTTTCACCCCCTCGCTGGGAGAGCGAGCGGATAAGCTTCTGGTATTGACTGAAGGCGAGGCAGACAGGCCTGCGGACCTGATGGCGAGGATGCTGAGCCTGAGAGGCGATGATGATGACGGCTTTATCTTCGCCCATCTTTTCCTCAGGACACTACCGTCAGCGGTGAGAGTTACCCTGGCCGGTTCACAGCTGCTGACCAACCGAGATTACCACGAGCTGGGCCAGGAGGCACAGCGACTCGTCGACGCCCATAGACGGCACACGGCCATGACGGCAGCAGCGGAGCTGAGCGCAACGCCCAGAGACGGCAGGGGGCAAGAGGCTGCAACACCAGATTCGCTGACGTCAGCAGCGGCGGAGGCCAGGAGACACGGAACGGGCGACGTCCTCTGCTTTTATCATCGATGTTTCGCCGAGAGGGCACGCAAGTGCATTCCACCGTGCCAGTTCAAGCGCTCGGGAAACGCCAGGACCGGGAGTCGGTAGCAGCTGCGGCTCTCGGCGTGAAGAACAAGCTGCTCTACCTTACAGACGCGAAATCAGGGAGGCAGTTCCTGGTGGACACAGGCTCCCAGCTGAGTTTCATCACACCTTCCTACGCTGACCGGCTGGCGCCTTCCAGCGGACCCCTGGTGTTGGCGGCGAACGGCTCGACGATCAAGATCTTCGGGGAGAAGACCCTCCCCCTGTCTTTTCACGGTCGGACATTCGAGTGGACTTTTGTTGTGGCGGCAGTCAGTCATAACATGTTAGGTGCTGATTTTTTGTGCTCGAATGGTTTATTGGTTGATCTTGCTAATAGACGCCTGGTTAATGCACTGTCTTTCCACTCTATTTCCTGTACAGCCTGGGTGGTCCCGCCTACTGCACAGGCCAACGTCACAGCTGCGGGTGGTAAGTTCCAAACACTACTCACTCAGTTTCCAACACTCACAGTCCCAACGTTTTCGGCGTCAGTGGCTAAACATGGGGTGGAACATTTTATAACTACCACCGGGCCCCCCGTTTTTGCAAAAGCTCGGCGTTTGGACTCAGCTAAACTAGCCATAGCGTGCGAGGAATTCGCCAACCTGGAAAAGCTGGGCATCATTAGACGCTCTAACAGCCCCTGGGCTTCACCGCTGCATATGGTCCCCAAGGCTGATGGCTCGTGGTGGCCTTGCGGTGATTTCCGCTGGTTGAATAACGCTTCAGCACACGACTGCTACCCGATTCCGCACATCCAAGATTTTTCGGTCCATTTATCGGGGGCGCGCATTTTTTCTAAAATAGATTTGGTGCGCGGGTACCATCAAGTCCCAGTCCGCGCTCAGGACATACCCAAAACAGCGGTAATAACTCCTTTTGGGCTTTTCGAGTTTTTGCGTATGCCGTTTGGACTCAAGGGTGCCGCGCAGACTTTCCAGCGCATGATGGATGCAGTTTTACGCGACCTCCCTTTCGTGTTCGTCTACTTGGATGATACTTTGGTAGCCAGCACGTCCGAAGACGAACATGAAAGCCACCTCACAGCGGTTTTTCGGAGGCTGGCAGAGCACGGGTTAATAATTAACCCAGCGAAGTGCCAGTTTGGGGTGGCGCAAATCGATTTTTTGGGGCACCACATTTCACCAGAAGGAGCGGTCCCTCTGCCCGATAAAGTACGCGCAATAACAAATTTTCCCCAACCTCAGACGGTCAAAGCATTGCAGGAATTTTTGGGAATGGTTAATTTATATAACCGTTTCCTCCCAAGTGCAGCACAGCTCATGCAACCATTGTACGCGGCACTTAAAAAACAAAAACCTGCAAATAAGATCGAATGGTCCCCGGAGCGGGAGCGCGCATTCTCCCAAGTCAAATCAGCCCTGGCGAACACCGTTTTGTTGGCACACCCGGTGCCAACGGCCCGCATGGCGCTCGCCACTGACGCTTCCGATTTAGCGGTGGGGGCGGTCGTTGAACAGTTTGTGGCAGGGAGCTGGCAGCCGCTCGCGTTTTTCAGCAAAACCTTGCACGATAACGAGGGGAAATACAGCGCGTTCGACAGGGAGCTGTTGGCCCTGCATTTGGCCATCCGCCATTTCCAGTTCTGGCTGGAGGGGCGCCGTTTCACCACGTTTGTGGACCACAAGCCGCTAACGTTTGCGATGGCCAAGATTTCAGAGCCTTGGTCAGGCCGGCAGCGAAGACAGCTGGCCGCAATATCGGAGTTCACCACCGATATTCAGCATGTCGCGGGCAAACATAATGTAGTGGCAGATTGTCTTTCGCGTGCGGTAGCAGCGCCAGGCCCCGTGGGGGCAGACTCGGCAGCCGTGGCCGCGGGCCAGGTTTGTGGTGTGGAAGCGCTCGCAGCCCCGGTCCGTGTAGGTTTGGCTTATGCAGCCATGGCCGCGGAGCAGGCTAGTGATGCGGATGTGCGCGCGCTCCAGTCTGGACCAACAGGGTTAAGACTGGAGCACAGGGTGCAGCAAATAGGTATGCCCCCTCTAATCTGCGATGTCTCCACGGGGCGGCCTCACCCTGTGGTTCCAGCTGCATGGCGCCGCCGCGTTTTTGACTCAATCCATTCTCTGGCTCACCTGCGGGTGCGCGCATCTATTAAGATGGTGGGGGAGAAATTTGTTTGGCCGGGGTTGCGTAAACAGGTCAAGGAATGGGCAGCAGCCTGCGTAGCGTGTCAGCGAGCCAAAATACACAAGCACACTAGAGCCCCTTTGGAGCCTTTTCACATCCCGGCTAAGCGTTTTGATCATGTGCATGTTGACTTGGTGGGCCCCCTTCCGTTGTCGCAGGGGTGTACACACCTTTTGACGATGGCAGATCGCACCACGCGTTGGCCAGAAGTGGTTCCTCTGGCGGCGACTACAGCAGCAGACGTTGCATGCGCGTTTTTAACAGCTTGGGTCGCGCGTTTTGGAGTTCCGTCGGATATAACTTCCAACAGGGGTCCCCAATTTGTTTCTGAACTCTGGTCATCGATGGCCCACAGCCTAGGGGTGAAGATTCACCGCACTACCGCGTATAACCCCCAGGCTAACGGTTTGTGCGAACGCTTTCATAGGTCATTGAAAGCAGCCCTCAGAGCGTCTCTTACGGATACAAATTGGGTGGATAAACCTCCATGGGTTTTATTGGGGTTGCGTTCCGCACCTAAGGAGGATTTGCAGGCCTCTCCGGCTGAATTAGTTTTTGCACAACCCCTCCGTTTGCCAGGGGAATTCCTTCCCGACAACCCTGCGCCAAATTGCCCCCCCGCTCAGCTGTTGCAGAGCGGCACAGGATCAAACACCCTTCCTGGCCCAGTTCATCACAGTTTTCCACGCGTTTTTGTGCTGAAGGCTTTAAAAAATGCGGAGTTTGTTTTTGTTAGACATGACGCTCAACGCCCAGGTTTGCGACTGCCTTACGACGGGCCTTTCAGAGTGTTGGAAACAGGGGAGAAACATTTTTTGCTTGATTTAGGAGGCAGAAAAGAGTTGATTTGCATTAACAGACTCAAACCCGCCTTTGTTCTGGCTGATGAACACGTGCAGTTGGCCAGGGCCCCCCGCCGTGGCAGGCCGCCGGGAAGACATTCTTCGGAGCCACCACAGAGATGTGCTAACAATTCTGATCCCCAGATGCCGGAAGTCGCTGCAGAAGGAACAAAGCCGGCTTACAGCAGATATGGCAGGAGGTTAAAACCCAAGCAATTGGTGGATTGATTTGTGATTTGTAGTGATGTTTTCGGTCATGCATCTCTGATTATGTTTTGTCCCTTAATAGACGTTTGGGGGGGGGGGGGTTATGTGGCACATATATTGAGTTCATATTTCCCACAAATATATGGCTGTGTAGAGGATACCTTTCACAAACGAGACTGAGTTTATTTCTCAGGGTTGGTTTATTGCGAGGTCACATCCTCTAACAAGAACAGAATCTCAGAAAAGAGGAAGAGCAATCATCTCACACAGCTATTATAGTCTCCCAAGACACAAATCCCCCAACCTCAAATCACACACCCCCAACCCACAGTCTTAGGTAAACATCCAGCGCCCGAGGCTCCTTGGCGTCTCCATTGTCCCTTGACCCTCTAGCGTCTGGGGCTCCTGCTGGGGCATTCTCTCCAACTTCACATCTCCTGCAAGGCCAACTTCACACCTCCCGTAGGTCCTCACAGGGTCAGGTCCTCTTTGTTCCTTAAGACGTGAAGTTTCTAGAATATGCACCGTCATGCCTACTAGGTAAATGCAGGGGATATGAATACCATATATGCGCCTTAAATATGCGCCATAGCTGTATGTTTATTGGGTGCTTCACGTCTCGCGGGACAAAGAAGGTCTGGGTCTGCAGAGGTCTACAGGAGATGACGAGGAGGTGTGAGTTTTGGCCTTTGTCTCAGAGAGGATGCCCCAGAAGAATTCCCGGATCATCGAGGGATAAGAGACAATAGTGAAACATCAAAGAGTTGCATTGTGACTGGGATTAAGTACCATGTGATTGTATGTTTGCTAAAGCACCATGTGACTTAGGTTTCGTGGCTCCAGCAGTATAAGAGTGTGGTATTTCATTGCTCAGTCTCTTTTCTTGTTTAGAGATTGCTAGAGTATGTGTTCTCATAATAAAGCTGAACCTGAGAAATAAACTCAGCCTCATCCTTGAATGCATTCTCAACAACAGGTTAATAATCAACCCAGTGAAGTGCCAGTTCGGCGTGACGGGGATTGATTTTTTGGGGCACCGTGTCTCACCGGAGGGAGTGATACCCTTGCCCGACAAAGTGCGCGCTGTGGCGAACTTTCCCCGGCCCAGACGGTCAGGGTGCTGCAGGAATTTTTGGGGATGGTTAACTTTTATAACTGTTTCCTCCCCCGCGCAGCTCAACTCATGCAGCCATTGTACGCCGTGCTCAAGAGGCGGAAACCCGCGGATGGAGTCGAATGGATTCCGGAGCGAGAGCAGGCGTTCTCTGAGGTGAAAGCAGCTCTGGCAAACGCCACACTGTTGGCGCACCCAGACCGGTGGCCTGGATAGCGCTCACTACCGATGCCTCGGACGTGGCCATAGGGGCCGTCGTGGAGCAACGTGTCACCAGTTCTTGGCAGCCGCTCGCTTTTTTCAGCAGGGCTTTGCGCGACAGTGAGCGTAAATACAGCGCGTTCGACAGGCAGTTGCTGGCTCTCCACCTGGCCGTACGCCACTTTCAGTTCTGGCTGGAATGGCGCAGCTTCACCGCGTTCGTGGACTACAAGCCGCTGACGTTCGTGATGGCCAAGGTTTCGGAACCATGGTCGGGCCGGCAGCAGAGACAGCTAGCCGCGATCTCAGAGTTTACGACCGATATTCAGCATGTGTCGGGTAAACTGAATGTGGTGGCGGACTGCCTCTTGCGTGCGGTTGTGGCCCCCGTTTGCGTAGGGATAGATTATACAGCCATGGTTGCAGAGCAGATTAGCGATATGGACGTGCGCGCGCTCCAGACTGGACCAACAGGGTTAAGGCTGGAGAGCAGAGTACTGCAAGACGGCAGCCCCCCCCCCCCAATTTGCGATGTCTCCACGGGACACCCACACCCGGTGGTCCCGGTTGCGTGGCGCCGCCGCGTGTTTGAGTCAGTTCACGCTTTGGCGCCCCCAGGAGTGCGCGCGTCAGTCAAAATGGTGGGAGCGAAATTCGTGTGGCCAGGCCTGCGCAAACAAGTGAAAGAGTGGGCGGCAGCCTGCGTAGCGTGCCAACTAGCCAAAGTGCACAGACACACGAAGGCTCCTTTGGAACCGTTTAGTATACCGGCTAAAAGATTCAACCTTGTTCACATGGACCCCGTGGGCCCCCTCCCACCGTCGCAGGGGTGTACGCACCTTCTGACAGTGGTGGACCGCACCACACACTGGCCAGAAGCAGTCCCGGTGGCGGCAACCACGTCTGCGGACGTGGCGCGCGCTTTTTTGACAACATGGGTGGCGCGTTTTGGAATCCCGTTGGACATCACGTCTGATAGCGGCCCTCAGTTTGTTTCCGAACTTTGGTCCGCGATGGTCCGCAGCCTGGGTGTTGCAATTCATCGCACAACCGCGTACAACCCACAGGTAAATGGATTATGCAAGCGTTTTCACAGGTCACTGAAAGCAGCACTCAGGGCTTCGTTGACAGATGCAAATTGGGTTGACTGGTTGCCGTGGGTTTTATTGAGGTTGCGTTCCGCACCAAAAGAGGATTTGGAGGCTTTCTCGGCTGAGCTGGTTATTTCCCAGCTACTGCGGCTGCCCGGGGAATTTTTTGCCAGATAGTCCGACGCCGGACAGCTACCCGTCTCAGCATTTGCAGCGTAGTGCAGACACAGGCACGCTGCCCGGCCCGGCCCACCACTGTTTTCCACACGCTTTTGTGCCAAAACTTTGAAGAACGTGGAGTTTGTGTTCGTCAGACACGATGCCCACAGCCCGCCATTGCGCCCACCCTATGATGGCCCGTTCAGCGTGCTGGAAACAGGGGACAAGCATTTTTTGCTAGACTTGGGGGGGCGTCGGGAGAAAATATGCATATACAGACTTAAGCCCGCCTTTGTAGTGGCGAACGAGCAAGTGCTGCTGGCCCGGGCCCCTCGGCGTGGAAGACCCCCACTGAGAACTCCCCAGGCAAACGATTCACCAGGACAGCCACACGGGCAAAGCGATTTTCATGGCCCCTCGCCATGGCCCACCCGCAGTCAGACACACGTCCAGCAGCCCCCCGCCGGCACAGAGACCCCCGTTACAGCAGATATGGGAGGAGACTGAAGCCCAAAAGACGTGCCAACTGAAACTCTGTCTGGGGGGTGGTGGTGTAGCAGACACAAAATGCATATTGTACAGTTGTAGAAACTTGAGTGAGTCAGACAGCGTCTCAGTCAGGAAGCAGAGGGTAAACAGTAGACGGGGGGTTTAAGGGTGAATGTATTGTGATGTTGGATGTCATGCAGTGTAATGTGGAATGTCACGCAGATGTGAGATGAGCGGTGGGGATATAAGGGAGAACCGTGCCTGAATGCTTTCATGCTTTTCTGTGTATGACTGATGAGAGAGTGTTAATAAACTTTCTCTGTTCGTAAACTGGCCTCATCATTTCCACACTCTCCACAATGCAAGCGTTTCCATAGGTCACTGAAAGCAGCGCTCAGGGCTTCGCTTACGGATGCAAATTGGGTAGACTGGCTGCCGTGGGTTCTTTTAAGGTTGCGTTCCGCACCAAAAGAGGATTTGGAGGCTTCCCCAGGGGAGCTGGTCCTTTCTCAGCCGTTGCGGCTTCCCAGGGAATTTTTACCAGATAACCCCGCACTAAACAACCATCTGTTCCTGCGTTCACAGCATAGCACGAACACAGACACGCTACCTGGACCGGCCCACCACTGTTTTCCACACGCTTTTGTGCCAAAAACTTTGAAGAACACGGCGTTTGTGTTTATCAGGCACGATGCCCACCGCCCCCCCATTGCGCCCACCCTACGATGGCCCGTTTAGAGTGTTGGAACCAGGGGACAAACATTTTGTGTGAGACTTGGGCGGTCGCCGGGAGAAAATATGTATAGACAGGCTTAAGCCCGCCTTTGTGGTGGCGGACGAGCAAGTGATGTTGGCTCGAGCTCCTCGGCATGGAAGACCCCCACTGAGAACTCCCCAGGTAAACGATTCATCAGAGCAGCCACACGAGCAAGTCGAATGCCCCCCCCCCTCGCCATTGTCCACCCGCAGACAGACACACCCCCAGGACCCCCCCACCGGCACAGCAGCGCTGCAGAGCCGAAGAACCCTCGTTACAGCAGATATGGGAGGAGGCTGAAGCCAAAAGGATGTGAGGGTTAACACTCAGTCTGAGACTCTGGGGAGCCGGTGTGGGGAACCCACGCTGGGATATTCATCTCAGACTGGAAGCAGAGGAGAGGCAAATAGTCCCTCTGCCAGAAGAGCGTGGGGGATTAAACAGATGAGGACAATAGAAATTGTGATGGGAGAAGGTATGGTGATGTAAAACACCAGGCAGCAAGAAGGAGCAGCTGCGGGGACAATAGGAGTGGTGATGTGTTAAATGTATTGTGATGCAAGACATCAGGCAGTAGGGGGAGTGAGTCGGGTGATATAAAAGGAGAGACCCTGGGGTAGGAGGTCATTGCTTTTTCTGAGTATGAATGAAGTGAGAGAGTGAATAAAGTTAGTCTGCTGTGCAAGTCTGGTCTGTTTATTGCACTCTCCACAATCCGACAAAAAAATAAACAAGTGTTTCTTAAACAGCTGCTAATATTGGATGTCCTATTTGTTTTCAATTATTCTGCTGTGGTGCACATATGTGGGTTCCATATGCTTCACTTGTGTGTGACTGTATGCTTATTGTGTGCTTCACGTCTCAGAGGAACAAAAGGTCTGAACCTCCTAGGGGTAACAGGAGGATGTGAAGTCTGGCCTTTTGTATGCAGAGAGATGGCCTTGAGGGATTTCCTGACCACCAGGACTTTAGAGGAAGACAAGAAGACCTGGAGGGGGATGTATTGTGATTTGGGATTAAAAGACCATGTGACTGTGTGTTTTGATGTCCCGAGGTATTAAAGGGACAAATGTGGGGGTATTCCTGTCTCTTACTGTTTTTGCATGTTGGAGAATGTGAATGGAAAATAAAGCTGGTCTTGAGAAATAAACTCAGCCTCGTCCTTCCACATATCTCCACACTGGTGACCTTAAGACGTATCATGAGCGGAGATGAATCTCCTGAGCCAAACTCGTCAGGAGCCAGCCAAACAAATGCAGCCACAGTTCAACTACCGGACTTCTGGCCGAACAATCCGTGCTCCTGGTTTAACGCAGTCGAGGCACAGTTCCACCTCCGGAGGATTTAGGTAGACGCCGCAAAGTTCTACCATGTGGTTGCAAAGCTGGACAACCACACAGCCCAGCCAGTGGAGAGCCTGATCAACCACCCGCCGGACAGCGACAAGTACAGCACGTTGAAAGCTGCACTCATTCGTTACTTCACCCCCTCGGTGGAGGAGCGAGCAGAGAGGCTCCTGGCGCTAACTGAATTTGAGAGCGACAGACCTGCAGACCTGATGGGGAAGATGTTGAGTTTGAGAGACTCCAAAGATGATAACTTCATCTTCACCCACCTCTTCCTCAGAACCCTACCATCAGCGGTGAGAGTGACCCTGGCTAGTTCACCACTGTTGGCCCAACGAAACTACCACGAGCTGGGCCAGGAGGCGCAACGACTCGTCGATGCCAATAAATGGCGCGTGGCCACGGCTGTGGCAGCGGGGCCAGGCGCAACGTCCGGAGAAGGCAGGGGGCCAGAGGCTGCAGCACCAGACTCACTGACGACGGCGGCGGCAGGGGCCAGGAAACACAGAGCAGACGACATCCTTTGCTTCTACCATTGACGCTTCGCACAGAGGGCACGCAAGTGCATTCCACCGTGCCACTTTAAGTGCTCGGGAAACGCCAAGACCAGGGGTCGGTAGCAGCTGCAGCCCTCGGAGAGGAGAACAAGCTGCTCTACTTGAGGGACACACACTCGGGGAGGCAGTTCCTCGTGGACACGGGCTCCCAGCTGAGTTTCATCACACCTTCCTACGCTGATCGGCTGGCGCCTTCCAGTGGTCCCCGGGTGTCAGCAGCGAACGGCTCGGCGATTAAGACCTTCGGTGAGAGGACTCTGCTTCTGTCTTTACACGGCCGTACATTCGAGTGGACTTTCGTCATAGCGGCAGTCAATTTCAACATGTTAGGGGCTGATTTTTTGTGCTCACATAGTTTGTTGGTCGATCTTGCTAACAGACACCTGGTTAATGCACTCTCTTTTTCTTCTATTCCCTGTACAGCTCGAGTGGCCCCGCCAACAGCACAAGTCAACGTCACAGCTGCAGGTGGTAAGTTCCACACACTCCTCACTCAGTTCCCAGCACTCATGGTCCCAACATTTTCGGCGACAGTGGCTAAACATGGGGTGGAACATTTTATTACTACCACCGGACCGCCCGTTTTCGCAAAAGCTCGGCGCTTGGGGATTCAGCTAAACTGACCATAGTGCGCGAGGAGTTCGCCAACCTGGAGAGGTCAGGCATCATCAGGCGTTCGAAGAGCCCATGGGCTTCACCGCTTCACATGGTCCCAAAAGCTGATGGCTCGTGGCGGCCTTGCGGTGATTTCCACAGGCTGAACAACGCTACAGCGCACGACCGCTACCCGATCCTGCACATCCAAGATTTTTCAGTTCATTTGGCGGGGGCGCGCGTTTTTTCTAAAATAGACTTGGTATGCGGTTACCACCAGGTCCCAGTGCGCGCTGAGGACATACCCAAAACAGCGGTAATAACTCCTTTCGGGCTTTTCGAGTTTTTGTGCATGCCGTTTGGGCTTAAAGGCGCGGCGCAGATGTTCCAACGCATGATGGACGCGGTTTTGCGCGATCTCCCTTTCGTGTTCGTCTACCTGGACGACATATTGGTAGCCAGCACGTCCGAAGACAAACACGAAAACCACCTCACGGCAGTTTTCCAGAGGTTGGCAGAGCACGGGCTAATAATTAACCCAGCGAAGTGTCAGTTCGGGGTGACGCAGATTGATTTTTTGGGGCATCGCGTCTCCCCAGAAGGAGCGGTCCCTCTGCCTGACAAAGTGCGCGCAGTAACAAATTTTCCCCAGCCACAAACGGTCAAATCGTTACAGGAGTTTTTGGGAATGGTGAATTTTTTATAACCGTTTCCTCCCCCGCGCAACGCAGCTCATGCAACCGTTGTATGCTGCACTAAAAAAACAAAAACCCACAAACAAAGTCGAATGGTCTCCGGAGCGAGAGCGCGCATTCTCTGAAGTCAAAACAGCCCTGGCAAACGCTGCGTTGTTAGCACATCCAGTCCCAACGGCCCGCATGGCGCTCACTACTGACGCGTCAGTTGTGACCATAGGGGCGGTTGTGGAGCAGTATGTAGCCGGAGCCTGGCAACCGCTCGCCTTTTTCAGTAAGACTCTGTGCGACAGCGAACGAAAATACAGTGCATTTGACAGGGAGTTGTTAGCTCTCCACTTGGCCATTCGCCACTTCCAGTTCTGGCTGGAAGGACGCTGTTTCACCGCGTTCGTTGACCACAAACCGCTGACTTTCGCGATGGCCAAGATTTCAGAACCTTGGTCGGGCCGGCAGCAGAGACAGCTGGCCGCAATATCGGAGTTTACTACCGATATCCAGTATGTGGCGGGTAAACTTAATGTAGTGGCGGACTGCCTCTCACGCGCCACAGCAGCTCCAGCCCGCGCGGAGGTAGATTCCGCAGCCATGGCCGCGGAGCAGGTTAGCGACGCGGAAGTGCGCGTGGTCCCGGTCCGCGTGGAGATAGATTATGCAGCCATGGCCGCGGAGCAGATTAGCGACGCGGATGTGCGCGCGCTCCAGTCTGGACCAACAGGGTTAAGGCTGGAGAACAGGGTGCTGCAAGACGGTATGCCTCCCCTAATCTGCGATATCTCCACTGGGTGGCCGCGTCCTGTGGTTCCAGCCGCGTGGCGCCGCCGCGTTTTTGACTCGATCCATTCTCTGGCGCACCCAGGAGTGCGCGCGTCGGTCAAAATGGTAGGAGAGAAATTTGTATGGCCGAACCTGCGCAAACAAGTTAGAGAGTGGGCAGCAACCTGCATGGCTTGTCAGCGGGCCAAGGTTCATAGACACACGAGAGCTCCATTGGAGCCATTTCACATCCCAGCTAAAAGGTTTGATCATGTCCATGTGGACCTCGTAGGTCCCCTCCCGCCCTCACAAGGGCACACACATCTTCTGACAATGGTTGACCGCACCATGCGCTGGCTGGAAGTGGTTCCGCTGTCATCAACCACAGCCGAGGAGGTGGCGAGCGCATTTTTAACAGCATGGGTAACGCGTTTTGGAGTGCCGTCGGACATTACGTCCGACAGAGGTCCACAATTTGTTTCCGAACTTTGGTCAGCGATGGCCCGCAGCCTGGGGGCAACAATCCACCGCACGACCGTGTACAACCCGCAGGCTAACGGATTATGCGAACGTTTCCATAGGTCATTGAAGGCGGCTCTCAGAGCGTCGCTTACGGATGCAAATTGGGTTGACAAGCTACCATGGGTTTTATTGGGGTTGCGTTCTGCACCTAAAGAGGATTTAGAAGCCTCCCCAGCTGAGCTAGTTTTCGCACAGCCACTTCGGCTGTCCGGGGAATTTCTCCCAGATAATCCAGCGCCAGAGTGCTCCCCGGCTCAGCGGTTACAAAATAGCACGGGCCCGAGCATGCTACCTGGCCCTGTTCACCACAGTTTTCCGCGTGTTTTTGTGCCTAAAGCTTTAAAAAATGCAGAGTTTGTTTTTGTCACACATGACGCCCATCATTCCCCTTTACGCCCACATTATGACGGACCATATAGAGTGCTGGAAACAGGGGATAAGCATTTTTTGCTAGATTTGGGGGGCAGAAAAGAAATGATTGGCATTAACAGGCACAAACCCACTTTTGTGGTAGCTGACGAAGCTGTGCAGTTGGCGAAGGCTCCTCGACGCGGCAGACCCCCTAGAGAGCATTCCCCAGAACACCCACAGAGGTTGACTAACAGTTCTCACCCCCAGGCAGCAACTCCACAGCAGGAAGACGCCGCGGAAGTGGTGCAGCCTGCTTACAGCAGATATGGGAGAAGGCTCAGACCCAAGCGGCACGTGGACTGATATGTAGTGATTTTATTATGACATGCAATCTGTGGTTATGGTGTTCTATCTTAGACGTTTGGGGTGGGTCATGTGGTACACATATGTGGGTTCCATATGCTTCACTTGTGTGTGACTGTATGCTTATTGTGTGCTTCACGTCTCAGAGGAACAAAAGGCCTGAACCTCCTAGGGGTAGCAGGAGGATGTGAAGTCTGGCCTTTTGTATGCAGAGAGACGGCCTTTTTTTTTTTTGTTACTTATTTGTACCCGTAGGTAGATTTGGTTTGCAGTCTGGTGACAAGACACCGGCTGCCGGTCGCTGCGTGCGCGAGCGCCCTAAACCTACATGTTTTTGGTATGCGGGAGGAAACCGGAGAAATCCCGGAGTAAACCCGCGCAACACGGGGAGAACATGCAAACTCCACACAGATCACTGTTGGCTGGGGGCAGGGATCAAACCCACGATCTCATGATCCCCGCGATCCCCCGGCCGAGGGTAAAACTGTGCTGTCACAGTGCTAAACCACTGCGCCACCGTGCAGCCGGCCTTGAGGGATTTCCTGACCACCAGGACTTTAGAGGAAGGCAAGAAGACCTGGAGGGGGATGTATTGTGATTTGGGATTAAAAGACCATGTGACTGTGTGTTTTGACTGTCAAGTTGATCAAGTTTGCTGACGACACCACCCTCATCGGGCTCATCTCCAACGGCGACGAGTCCGCCTACAGGAGAGAGGTGGCCCAGCTGGCGTCCTGGTGCAGCAATAACAACCTGCAGCTGAACGCTCTGAAGACAGTGGAGATGATTGTAGACTTCAGGAAAGTCACCACTCCTCTGCCCCCCCTCACCCTCTCAGGCTCTCCCATCACCACTGCTGATTCCTTCCGCTTCCTAGGCACTACCATCACCAGGGACCTCAAATGGGAGCTGACCATCAGCTCACTCATCAAAAAAGCCCAGCAGAGGATGTTCTTCCTGCGGCAGCTGAGGAAGCTCAAGCTACCCACCAAGATGTTAGTGCAGTTCTACACAGCCATCATCGAGTCCATCCTCACCACCTCCATAACCGTGTGGTACGCAGGAGCCACTGCCAGGGACAGACTAAGGCTGCAGCGCGTCGTGCGCACTGCTGAGAAGGTGATCGGCTGCAAGCTCCCATCTCTCCAGGATCTGTACATCTCCAGGACCCGGAGGCGTGCTGGCCGGATCATAGCCGATCCCTCACACCCTGGTCACGTACTGTTTGCCCCCCTCCCCTCTGGTAGAAGACTTCGGTCCATCCAGACTAAAACCTCCCGTCACATGAACAGCTTCTTCCCCTCTGCCATTAGACTGCTGAACACTAAGTGACTTATTGACTCTCGTGCACCATGTACAGCAGCTCAACCAGACTCATGTCAATCATCACTGTTTTCTTCCTGCATTACCGACTGCACTATATAGTTCTCCACAGTATCTGCTGCTGGCTAATATATATTTTAACTGTTGACCAGTATCACTTAATCTTATCCTACACTTTATTACATGTATAGTTTATTTCTCTTATCTTATCATGTTTAATGTTGCAGCATTGCACCGAGACAAATTCCTAGTTTGTGTACTACATGAACAATGGCAATAAACCTGATTCTGATTCTGATTCTGATGTCCCGAGGTATTAAAGGGACAAATGTGGGGGTATTCCTGTCTCTTACTGTTTTTGCATGTTGGAGAATGTGAATGGAAAATAAAGCTGGTCTTGAGAAATAAACTCAGCCTCGTCCTTCCACATATCTCCACACTGTAATTAATATTCACACAATCAAATAAATCTCAGTTCATTCCCTTTGTAGAGGGTGCAAGGGAAGGATGTGGAGGCGAGGCACAATGTCGACACAGGTTCTTTTATTGACCCTCTAACATAAATACAGCCGGTGGACCCCAGTGTTGCCTGCTGGGGCCGGGTGTCTGGTAGGAGAGTTTCCTCAACTCTCTCTGCATTCTCTTAAATAGCCCCAATGGTATGCACAAATAGCTGGGCTAGTGCATTATGCTTGTGTGTGACACATTAACATAACACTTGCTACATTCCTGTACAAAGAGAATGTGTGAGACATTGACACATCACTTGCTACCTTCCTGACCATACATTCACCCCACCACCACCCTCATTGTCAGTCAAGTTACTCCTTGGAGGGCTACCCCCTTCAGTCCATTGTTCTGCCCCTCTTCCTGTTTCTGGGTGTGAGATGAATGCCCACCCGCTGTGTCTAGTGTCACCACTCCTTTCATATTTGACCCTTCTGTGTGGAGTCTGCATATTCTCCCTGTGTCTGCATGGGTTTACTCCAGGTACTCCAGTTTCCGCCCACAGGCCAAAAACATGCGTTAGGTTAACTGGAGACTCTAAAGTGGCCCTAGGTGTGAATATGTGTGTGAATGGTGAAGGGACTGGCACCGTACCATGGCTGCCTCATCGATTCAGGTGGATGCCCTGAATTTCCCTCTGGGATTAATATACAAAATATCTATCTATATATAATATTGTCAAAGTCTTAACATGTGTGATTGCCTTCATATAGGCTACACCTCTTTGTATTCCACTTTCAAACACAGCCTGCATTTGGGCCTGTCAAGCCTAATTGGGATAACTGTTTCAGACAGGAATACTTGCTTTCTGCAGGCATGCACTAGTCATCTTTAATTAAAATACAGTCAAGATGGAGGATAAAGAGGCAGACACAAAACAGAAGTTTGTGTATGAAAACATTTATTATAGACTAATAAGAGATCACATGTGTTAACTATTACAGTCTGAAAACAGATGACCCCATTTTAATTATCTTTCTTTTGTTGTTGACATCAGAACAAAGTGAACTGATCTGTCAAACATCCAAAAAATACAAAGGAAAACAGTTATGTTTATAAATAAACAAGTAACCCTAAAACTCCTACACCTTTTTTTTTTTTTCCTTTTTGGCAAAGTGCAGTATTATTCCAGTAAACTACACAAAAAAGCAAAATAATAAATGTCTAACACTTGGTGAAAATTTTTTTTAAAAATGCCACAAAACATTCTTCACCCTTTGAAATAAACAACAGGAGAAACAGAGGCTTTGCTACATCATTCTGTCTGGTTTGTTGAGTCGTTATAAAAGCTGTACAGGGTCTGGGCAGATGGTGGCGTACAGGCTTGTTCCGAGTGATGCATAGTTGATTTCTGACGTCCCGTTTGTGTGTTTTTATTCATTATCTCCACTCAGAACGTTACAAAAGAAAAGAAAAAAAAGGAGAAAAGCGTTCAAGTTCTTCACTGATGCATTGTCATTACAATATTTCAACCTGGAAGGCACGTGATCCACAATTTTCAAGGCATTGAACATAATAAACAATACAAATCCCTGTTAGTTTAAAGATGGAGAGATAAGCTTAGAGTAGAAACTAAAAAAAAAAATACACATTTACGGCTCCTGACAGGAGGAGCCTTTAACATTTCCTCTGATCTCTTCTGTCTTTAAATCCATCTTTTTCAAAGCAACCACAATAACAACAACAAAAAATTAACATTGTTCATAATCACAAAGCTCAATAGCAGAAACATTCAAGAAATAAAAGCTTAAAAACACCAGAGACCCAATTCCCTATTACAGTTATTTACAGCAAACCACAAAGATGCCTAACAAACATGTCAGGGCTTTTTTTTTTAGTAATGCTACCTTCTCAAAAATGCAACCAGAAATGAACTCAAGGCAGATGAAATAACCATACTGCAGAAAGACTGAGCTAATCTGCACAGAATTTAGCATTGATTTTTCACCTTCAGCATGATCCACTACAAGCTTGTCTCATTGAATTTGTTTTTGTTCCAAATATAATGCTGAATTTAAGTAAATGTAAATATTCAAAAAAAAACAAAGCAATTCTGCAGAAAAAATCTGAACTAATAAAACAGTATAAATAAAATTCCACAAAAATAAACATTTCAACTATTGAATTTTGATGTAAAGTTATTTCTTGCTAAATGACCGATACACTGAGACTAGCTCAGAAGCCCTTATTGAGTTGTTTTGGCTACACATCTTCAAACTCAGTTTATTAAATGAAAACTTCAAGGAAAAGCAATCCCAGACAGGGAATCTGAACTAAAATCACATTTATTTTTAACAGAATTCTGGCAGTAATGGTCTTCCACAGTTTCTTTCTCTATATGATTAATCATTTCTGCTTGTCTGCAGTGTGGCCCCTCGGCCTGGGCTCCACTTTCCCTACAGCTAACATGGTGAAATTAAACAGTCCGCCGTTTCAGAGCGCCAAAGCCAGGAACTATGAGCAAAGAAGAACATCAGTATCCTAACCTATCAAAAAGGATAAAATCTGCTACTTTTTTGGTTTAAATATTTTATCCGTTTAACAAAATGTAACTAGGTTAACATGGAAAAGCGAACAGTTAAAATAGCAGAACATTTCTAACACCATGTTAGATACACTTATATAAACATTGCTGAAAAAGACCAAAAGTCTCTCTCTCCATCACGCTGGATTCCCAACAGTCGACTGACAATGTCAAGAGTTCATTTTCACAGTCCTGGGACCAAAAGGAAACAAAAATAAATCCATGACACTCAACTACATTATTTCTCACAAACATTTTCACGAGGGAAAGCAAGCAGTGACATAGCTGGAAAAGTCCGTACACGCATCAAGAAAAAAAAAAAAAAAAAAATCAGCCGTCAAGTAAATCTGCATTTTTCTAAAGTGTAAAGGTGATTGGTTGTGACCCTGAGATGTGGACTGCAGATTTATTTTCATTTAAAAAAGTTTTCCTTTTTTTCCCCCAACCATCATGACACCAACACAACTCTACAACCATGCAATAAAGTTCACACCACCAGAACCAAACATACCTAAGCAACAAACCATAGACGCATACTTGTATACCAACTTCATACTGATATGTAATTTATTTTTTCTTTTCAAAAAAATATTTTGGAAGTTTTTTTCCATAATTTTTTTTGTTTATATTTCTATATATCTCAAAGCTACCATTAAAACAAGGCGTTTAATCTTTATTAACTCAGTAATCTTTACCATCTTTTTTTTCCTTCTTTTTTTTTTGTCAAAAGAAATCTCGTGAAAACTACTGAATTTTTAAAGTCAGAGGCAGGTTCAGGACGGGAAACAGGAAGCGTCACATTCAACAAAACGGTGGCGCTGCAGAACACAGGGCAGAAAAATAAAGCAAATATATTAACTGGCTTCATTTATACTGGCGGAGTTTTCTGACTTTGTACATGAATGATTGCGTACAGAAGCAAACGGAAGTAAGGGATGTTTTCTACCAGCACATCGCAAAGACACAAAGGCAAATCAGCGCTTCTTACAATAGCAGAAGACGAGTTAAAAGGCAAAGTAGCTACAGTACAGGGCAGGGTTAAGAGTCAGGTGTGATTTTAATTTTCAGATCTGTGTGTTTGGATTCTACTTAAGCTTGTTTTAAAGGTCTACTATTCAAACAATAAAGATGTGTTGCAACTCTGCTGCTACTTCAGCAAGAAACTACATGTAAATAACGCCAGTGTTGTCTCTCAGACGAGGCAGGGGATTTATTGCACTTGAAAAAGAAGCTTAAACATGGGCTCCCGTACTCAGAACAAATACAGACTTGTTGATTTTAGTAGTGTTAGATAATCGGAGGGGGACGCTCTCCTGCTCCAGCCAACCGTGTGAACACCTCTTCTCTGGCAGCTTTTTGGGCAGTGGTGCTCAAAGTCTCACCACGACTCTCCTGCACTGATTAAAATGGAAACATCTGTTAAAGTTCAAGTCATTTTTAGGATCTGAAATGTCACCCCTGCTGCCCGGTGAAGCCGCCAGCCAACAGCAAAATGGGGATTCTGTGATCCGACACCACCGAACCCATCCTGCCACACCGTGAACCTGCCGCCTGAGTAAAGTGACCTACAGCGTTGATTCTACCTATTAAGGTGACCCATAAAGAACAAGAAGAAAGGAAAGGAGCGGGAAGGAAGGAAGTCGCCGATGTCTCACTCCCTCTGTGATTGGACACAAACTGCTTTGGAGAAAGAGAAGCAGAAAGCGTTGGGATGTAAAAGTGGGAGTATGGAGGAGCGTATGATTTTGCATCCCTTCTTCTCAGCATATAAATGACGATGGATGGATGAAGAGGAAGAAAAGTGAAGGAGGGAGGCTCGTCACTGGTCACATAGTTGATAGAATAAAAAAGAATTGAAAAATCACCAGCTGCGTTCCCCATTTCGTCACCCAGTCAGATCACAAAACAGACCGGGTGTGTAAGCTGTGGTCGGCGCTGGTATAAACCTGCTGGTGTTTCAGAGGCGGGGCCTTTGTGGATTCCCATACAGCTTAAAGTATTGAGGTTGTTGATGACCATGACCATGATGATGATGATGATGAAGGTGATGTTGTCAGGGCACCTCAGAAGTTGAGGTGCCTCTTGGTGGGCTGGTTCAGGTGGCGCGTGTTGACCTTGGTGGAGCGCAGCGGGTTGAGGCGACGCAGGGCCTTGCGGGTCAGCGGTTTGGCGCGCTGGTTGGCTTTTTTGCTCGGCCGCTTCTTCAGAAGGCCGGACTTGGAGGGGAGGGCTGCAGCATAGCACCTGGAGTGAGGATTGGAGCGGCGCTGGGCGACAGCTGCCTCCGGCCTGCAGGGGGCAGAAGAATAAAACTGGTTAGGTGATGGACAGGAAATGGAAGAGTTTCGTTTTCATAGAGATAAAAAATAAACACTAGAGAGGACATGGCTAGCCCCCAGCAGTAGTTGCAGTCGGCCAATCCTGCCACCATACTGACCAGGTAAAGAAACACAAAGAAGTCACTGCGCCACATAGGCGTGTACTGCATTTTCTTCATTCTGACTGAAGAAGTTGAATATTATATGAAATAATCAGCACTTGTCACTTTCAATTCCTGATAATGGTAGAAAATTAAGGTGGAAAAAAAATACAAAAACCATCTGTATTTGTGTGCATAACATTCCTTATACACAGCTTACATATGGTCTATACACGATTACAATAGATACAATGGACAATTGTTTGTGTATCCTGTTATCACTATGGTTATCACAATGCAGTAGATGCTGCCAACCACATACAGTTAGGCCCAGAAATATTTGGACAGTGACACAATCTTCATGATTTGGGCTCTGCATGCCACCACATTGGATTTGAAATGAAACAACTACAATGGAATTGAAGTGCAGACTTTAAGGTTTAATTCAAGGGGTTGAACAAAAATATATGATTAAACATGTAGGAATTGTAGCTATTTTTATACAAACGCTCCTCATTTCAGGGGCTCAAAAGTAATTGGACAAATAAACATAACCATAAGTAAAATGTTAGTTTTCAATATTTTGTTGAGAATCCTTTGCAGGCAATGACTGCTTGAAGTCTGGAACCCATGGACATCACCAAACGCTGGGTTTCCTCCTTTGTGATGCTTTGCCAGGCCTTTACTGCAGCTGTCTTCAGTTGTTGCTTGTTTGTGGGTCTTTCTGCCTTAAGTTTTGTCTTGAGCAAGTGAAATGCATGCTCGATTGGGTTGAGATCTGGTGATTGACTCAGCCATTGCAGAATATTCCACTTCTTTGCTTTAAAAAACTCCTGGGTTGCTTTTGCAGTATGTTTTGGATCATTGTCCATCTGTACTGTGAAGCGCCGTCCAATCAACTTTGCTGCATTTGGCTGAATCTGAGCAGAAAGTATGTCCCTATACACTTCAGAATTCATCCGGCTGCTTCTGTCTTTTGTCACATCATCAATAAACACAAGTGACCCAGTGCCATTGGAAGCCATGCATGCCCATGCCATCACACTGCCTCCACCATGTTTTACAGAAGATGTAGTGCTTTGGATCATGAGCTGTTCCAATTCTTCTCCTAACTTTCTTCTTCTCATCATTCTGGTACAGGTTGATCTTAGTCTCATCTGTCCAAAGAATGCTGTTCCAGAACTGGGCTGGCTTCTTCAGGTGTTTTTTGGCAAAGTCAATTCTGGCCTTTCTATTTTTGAGGCTGATCAATGGTTTGCACCTTGTGGTGAATCCTTTGTATTTACTCTCATGAAGTCTTCTCTTTATGGTAGACTTAGATGCTGATACACCTACTTCCTGGAGAGTGTTCTTCACTTTGTACCGAGCATTGTAGCATTGTACCGGTACCGAGCATTGTACCGAGACAAATTCCTAGTTTGTGTACTACATGAACAATGGCAATAAACCTGATTCTGATTCTGATTCTGATTCTGATTCTGACTTGAGTGGATGTTGTGAAGGGGTTGTTCTTCACCATAGAAAGAATTCTGCGATCATCCACCACTGTTGTCTTCCGTGGACGTCCAGGCCTTTTTGAGTTCCCAAGCTCACCAGTGCACTCTTTTTTTCCTCAGAATGTACCAAACTGTTGATTTGGCCACTCCTAACATTTCTGCTATCTCTCTGATGGATTTCTTCTTTTTTTTCAGCCTCAGGATGGTCTGTTTCACCTCCATTGAGAGCTCCTTTGACCGCATGTTGTGTGTTCTCAGCAACAGCTTCCAAATGCAAACGCCACACCTGGAATCAACTCCAGACCTTTTAACTGCTTAATTGATGGCAGGTTAACGAAGGAAGAGCCCATGCAGCCTTGTTATTTTTTTTTTTTTTTGCAGCCTTCTGAGTCAATTGTCCAATTACTTTTGGTCCCTTGAAAAAGAGGCGGCTATGTATTAAAGAGCTGTAATTCCTAAACCCTTGCTCCAATTTGGATGTGAATACTCCCAAATTACAGCTGAGAGTCTGCACTTTAAGCCCATATTGATTATATAATTGTATCCTGAATATGTTTTCGTAAACAGCTAAAATAACAAAACTTGTGTCACTGTCCAAATATTTTTGGGCCTAACTGTAATTACCTACAGAATATGGTGCCTCAGTTCGCCTTGAAAATGTTAGCAGTGTCTTCTTGAGTCCTTTTTTTTTTTTTTTTATCTCAGTGGTCATTTTTAAAACATAGAGGTTAAGATATGATGGTGTATTATATTAGGGCCCAAATTTAAGAAGAAAAAACTCATACATTTACCGGAATAGAAAAAAGCAAACATAATGGCAATTAGGGATAATAACGGACCACATGTAGTCCCCACCAAAAACGGATTGGCTGGGTCTGTAGTTCACTTACTAACCAAAAGGTGTCACTAAAACCTGAATTTTTCCTACTGTGCCATTAAGTTTGTTTGTTCTTTCATGCCGTGGCTTGTTCATTTCTTTTGTGGATTTTTTTTTGTTTTTCTAAACATGTGACAAACTTATGTTATCTTATACGCATTAGTACACAACTACCATGGAGTGTGCTGCCAGTTTTAAGGATTTTTACCTGTGACGTGGAGGGTCTGGGGTATGGTTCGTGTTCTCCTTTTCGGGTGAGTCAGTGGGGGAACTGAGCCATTCATCAGAAAAACTGTCCAGCTCCTCCTCAGATGTGTGTTGCGGCAGGGCGCTGACGGGCAGCTGTGGAGATCTGAAGTGGTTGTAGACAGACATGCTGGGATGTTCGATCAGCAGGTTCTCCAGGGGGTTCTCCGGGAGGATGGGCTGGGGCTGGGCCCGGGTGCCGGTGAAGCAGGGAGGGGGTGTGATGAGCCAGCTCTCCTGTAGGGCATTCACGTGCAGGAACCCGTTCTCATCGTCCTCCTCCTCCTCCTCCTTCTTTGCGCCACCTTCCTGGTCGCTGTCAGGCATGGAGTTGAGGGAGGTGTTGGAGGGGTAGCGGACGGGTGGGCTGGGAGTGGGAGCGGGGATCATCACAAGGTCTTCGTATTCCTCCTCATCATCATCATCCTGTTCTTTCTCCTCCTTTTTTCCCACCTGTTCTTTCTCTGAGCAGTCACCAGACTGACCGGAACTGGATTCAGCTGCAGACACAGAATCAGAAGTTATCTTATATATCTGTCAGTATGTTTTAATTCACATCTCAATAAGAAAATAAACTGTCTTAAAAGTCGTTTATTTAATCTACCTCCCTAAGAGCATTTTACAGCAGTTCACATTAATCTTTTGATTAAGGAATTCAAGGGTTAAACTTTCCCAGAACAGCAATTATATTTGTGTCAAGAATATGTTTCAGACCTTAAAAGTCAGAAAACACAGTTGAGTAAGTATAGTTTTGTGGTTCTTAATCAATGGAAAAAAATGTAGGCGCTTGGTGTCATGGTGACACTTGTAAATGCTCCAAAAAAATGGGGGGGGGATGAAAAGTTCAGTGGTCAGATTTGATCAAATGTGGTTTATTTTTAAACCGCAGGAATCCGAGCGCTGCAACACCGATGGAAGAAGTGTGTGGACCAAAGGGGAGACTATGTATGTTGAACAATAAACCACATTTGCTCATATTTGACCACTATGAAGTTTTCACCCCCCCCCCCCCCCAATCACAGCCTGGTATAAAAAAGCCCTGTCCTATATAGCTATTGCACTCCGCTTATGCACTCACGTCATGATTGTTTGAATTATGTCACTGTTTGATGAAGTTGTGTTTAAAAGTCGGGTGGGTGTTGACTTAAGTAAAGCTGCTACTGAACATGAATATACAGCTCTGGAAAAAATAAAGAGACCACTGCAATTTTTTTTCCCTAAATCAGCATCTCTACATGTATGGCAGCCATTCAGTTTGGCTAGCTGTTGAATTTCAAAACAAGGACACCTCAATCTAATTAAGGCGGTACTGAATAGGTGATCATCTAAGCATGGTAAAACGCATGAAAGCTGTGAATAATAATCAGCGTTATTACACAAATAGACATTTCTGAGTTCTTTCCAAGTTAAAACTTAAGTATTGTAGTGTCTAAGAACGAACATGAACTTGTTTTCATTGCATTATTTGATCTAAAAGCAACATTTTTGGTTGTTTTGGCCAGTTGTCATTTTCTGTAAATAAATGCTCTAAATGATGATATTTAGACTTTGGGTGAGTCATTTTCAGTAGGTTAGAAAATAAAACAAAATTGTTCATTTTGCCCAAACACATATAAATAGTAAAACACGATAAAGTGATCATTTTGCAGTGTCCTTGACCTCTCAATTTTTTCCAAAGCTGTAGGCCTATATTGTTGTGCAGGTACTTACCTGCACAACTGCATTAACTGTGTTAACTGGCCACTACCACCAACTTGGCCTTGTTGCCACTGACTGAAGCTGGAAGAGTGCGCTTGTTGCCCGTGTGTGCGCGCGCCCATCACCGGTGCAATTACGTGCACTAACGTTCAGCTAACTGCCACTGAAGACCGCTGCATTCACCCCCAGCTGGGCAGCCTGGTGACATAGGCGGCGATCAAGGGGGTCCAGGGGAGGCAATTTTTTCTCTGAAACTTGCAGCTTTTCTCATAAATTTGTAACTTTTTCTCATTAATTTACTACTACTACTCATTTCATTTGTAAATGTAAAACTTTTTTTCCTATAAATTTGCTATTGTTTCCTCATAAATCTGCTGTTTTTGCATCTTAAATCTGCTATTTTTTTTCTTGTAAATATGTGATCTTTTTCTAACAGATTCAAGTTTTTTCTTGTAAATTTACATTTTTTTTTTTCCTCATGAATTTGCAGCTTTTTCTAGTCAACTTGACTTTTTGTAAATGTGCAACTGCTTCTTGTAAATTTGAAATTTTCCTTCACATAAATTTGACTTTTTGCAGCTTTTTCACATAAGTATACATTTGTACATTCTTTCTTATAAATTTGTGACTGGACACTTAGAATGTCCCCTCAATATTTGCTCTCAAGAAAATGTTTTGTTTATTGTCTCTCCCAATATGGAAATGAAATATCTGCCCATGCAGCATGTTGGCACTGCTGCTGACCTCCGGTGTTCTGACATTTTACCATACTTATCAGAATGGCCACACCCTGGGTTACTACGCGTGCATGCGTAGTAACAGGAAATACGCTTCCACTCATAATTTCAGCATACCATGCAGCTGATGGCACTGCATCGTCACTGGCTCATCCAAAAATGTGGTGCGTTTTCAGTGTGTGCCTATTTATATATATATATATTTCCTGCTGATAAAAATTACTCAGTACAGCTGACGGAAGGTAAGCAATTATGTAATGTTAGTGGCATATCTGCAGTGCAACTAACTCTGACAAAGTATGCTAAACCGATAGCTATATCTATCAATCTGCCATAGGGGTATGGTATTCTGATAAAGTATGGTAAAGTGGCAAAACACTGGCCCACTGGCAAAAAGATTTGAGGACCCCTGCTGTAGACTGTAATTGACACACTAATGTAATGTCATCAGTCTGTCAGCAGGGGGCACTGTGTTTTAACCATACATCTGCAGGAAAACTGTCAGACGTAAACAATAATTTTCTGGACGCTCAAAGCCAGACAGCTGCATACAGTCCGGATACAGCTTGACATCTCAGCGTAGCGTGCGTGTCTGTCTGGAGCTGCAGCCTGCACGCATGCTTCTGTTTGTGCTGGTGAACTTGTCTCACACTAAACCAGGGGTGTCCAACCATGTGCCATGGAGAGCCAAGACCCTGCAGGTTTTACCTCCAACCAGTGTCTTCAACAGCAGATTTCTGTGAACTTCTTCCCACTGATTGCTGATAAGTGAAAACACCTGCTGAAGAGACTGGGTAGAAGAGAAAACCTGCAGGGTCTTGGCTCTCCATGGCACATGGTTGGACACCCCTGCACTAAACAAAGCAGCTTCCAACTCTCGTAAGCACACAATCCTTCCACTCAGCAAGGAGCAGTACAAACAACTGCTGCACCATCCCTCTGTACATAAATCACCAGGTAGAGTGAGTGGGCAAACATCCCACTCTGCTAGCAATCATGTGCAAAACTGGAGATTGCTTGAGTTCTAGTTCAGCAGGTCGGGGTTTGTTTTGGTTCAGAGTCAGATGTTTCTCAGAGGAAGAGGAAGTTGCGGGGTAGAACATGATCTCAAGCTACCAGACTAGACTCTTAAAAATAACCCTGTGTTGATAAAGCAGACATCGCCTTTTGGTTCCATTTCTGTTTAAGTCAGCCAGACCTAAACCAAACACTGCAATACTTTCTCATCCATTGCACACAGATTTAGGAAGATTTTAAGAGGTCAACACCTCCATCATTCACCTCTCCTGACCTCAGCTCTCTTACTGTTTACTGTACGCATGAGACTTTGTTTCCATGCATGTAAGTGTTTGGGGCTCATTTCACCATGTGACATAAACACCATCCAATGGCTGCGACTCACAGGAGTTCACAAAGGAATCCTTGTTTACCCACAACAGGCCGGAGAGGCTGTAGAATGCTGACTTGGTACCCGGCAGCTGATCTGCACACTCGATCCTCTCAGCAGCCACCGTCCCGAGTCCGGCAGCTGATCCCTTTCTGCAGAGGCTGCAGACGTTTGCAAACCCGGGCAGCTCAGGTGTGTGCAGTCACCTAAACAATAGGTCTCTATAGCAGGAGCAAGGAGCTACGCTTGGCGAGGACAGGCAGTGTTAAGGACACTCGAGCACACCGTGTCGGGTTAAAGAGGTCACTCTGGATTATGAACGAACCAGCTAACCCTCCTCATACCTCTGTCTCCTCTCTGAACCACAAAGGCTCAAAGTCTGCTGGCTTCCAATGGAGCGAACAACCGACTTCATCGTTAAACCACTCTCCCCATTGTTTTGCTAAATTTGCAACATTCAAGCTGCTTTACAACCTGGTTTCTGTGAAAGAAATCAAAACACATGCACATGGATTCCATAAATGATCTTAAGAGTGCAAACAGAACTCAACAGGACTTACAAATATGCTTTAGTCAATTCACTCAACAACAGTCAGTGCAAGAAAAAAATAAAATCTTGCAACATTACAGAAATAAACCCAATGATCAGATTATCCTCTATGAGCAAGTGATTGGCTTCACTGCAGAGAACAAAAATGACTAGTTTAAAGAAGGAAGAGCATTTCAGCAAAACCCAGCATAAAGCTGTAGCTTCTTTGAGATCTGGTAAGGGCTGAGGGAAATATTTGCAGTGCTCCAACCATTTGCATACTGCAGTGTTGGAAAATCAGATTTGCGAACAGGGTTCCTGGCTTTCTGGCCTTACGACTTTTATATGCTCCAAATCACTGACAAGCCTGCAGTTAATTTAGAAACCAGATATATGGTCAATATCTAAAACAGACAACAGTAGACTACAGCTGTAAAGTCAGAAAACATCAGGGACTGAATGATTTTAAACTGTTACAGTTAGTTATTTTTTATAATACATATTTGTTTGTCTCCCTGATGGTGAAGATGGAACAGATGAAAACAAGAAATAAACCATTTGGTAGACATATTGGCCCAAAATTTCACAACAGGTGCTTCCCTAGTTTCTAGCCTTGTCTTGGCCATCTACATCTTAGACCCTATGTACACAGTAACGTTTTTACCCCAAACTGGACAACTTTTTTTTTACAGTTTGGCTATTTGTGCATACAATGCCAGGATTTTGGAGTTGTGAAAGGTTTGAAACCAGTCTCCAGAATGGAATGGTTTTCCAGTCACTTTTTTCTATCTCCGTGAGAAAAACGGTAGTGATGTCAGCATCACAGGAGCGTGAATGGGGCATAATCATCGGAGCCACAACAAATGACTGACATATATACATATGTGCCACTTCTGTGTGGCACGAGCTGCACCTCGGTGGTCGAAGTGTTCCCCGGTGGGTGGTCTGTCAGGTCTTTTCATCTATATCCAAGATGGCCCTGGGACAGGAAACTTTCTCTTACATCTTCAAATCAAAACCGTGAAACATGTTTCTAAAAACAATCGAGGCAAGAAATAAATGGTGTAGTTGCTGAATATGTGTTTACTTTTCACTAACAACAGCTATTTTAAAAGTTCACCACGAACTCCCTGAAGCGACTGACAGAAGACAGTAAGTTATTTATACGTGGTGCGGTAAAGTCACACTGCCACCTACGAACCCGGCATGATTACAATAGCAGTTTTCACACCTTGGGTGGTCCTGTGTGCACGTGCCGTTGCTTCTGTGATGTTGACATGTGCATGCAGATCTTTTCTTCCGGTTTCAATGAAAACTGTGATGTGTAGACAACCCCTTAGCTTTTTGAAAATACACATCATGCTCTAACCAAGGACTGACACCTTTTACTATATGCAAGAGAGTCCTTTAAATTTTACCTTCCTTTACTCTCATCTTTGACTCAGATAGGAGCACATCATATCATGCTGTTTTCCATAAAAATCAGCATTACAAATTTATGAGGAAAATGTTTACCAAGCACTCAGATCTCCTGAATAATAAGTCTTTTTGCCAGAAAGTACTGGAATCCTTTAGTATAATTATCAGCAGAGGAATTCTTACAGGAACATTCTTTAGAGGCCTTTTTTATTATCACATTCCTGTGAAGAAGAAGAGCAGTTAAAGATATAATAATAATTACATTAGAATGGTGGAGTACTGAAATCAAACACCAAACCAGTCACCACTGGCAAGATGGAGGACAACATTATTGCTGCTATGTGCTCACTGGTTTACTGGTCCACTTGCCCATGTTTTACTTTCAAGCGCAACCACCAACAATGATTGCTGTGCTTGTGAGAGTTGTTCCCCTGATGTTACCAATGTTATCAGATAGAGCCTGTACTTTCTACGAGTCCTTGACCACAAGTGGGAGCTAAAGCGGTCCCTGAAAGAGATTGTAACTGATAAAAACTGGAACTAGAACTCAATAATAATGCACAAAAATAGGAACTACCTCTGGATAGTCTATTAACGTTTGTACTGGAAAAACCTGTTTGGAGAAATTTTCTCATGAACTTCCATACAACCAGACTTTTTGGGCGTTGTTCACTGCTGGTACAAACTCAGTATGAACTACCTTCGCAGTGGGAGAAATAACATTTTGCCCAGGTGGTTTTTGGGTTTTTTTTGTGGAGGGGGCAGCTGTGGACCCATACGTGTCCACCTTTACTAGATCTATTGTTTATTATTATTTATTTACTGGATCTATCTGTTCCCTTGGGTGCTTTTGTTTGGCCTGTTTACAGGTTGACTTTACCTTAAACTGCCTCATGTCAAACCTCTTGCACCCCACCATGAAGCAGGTCAGAAATATTCACACTGCTGTGGAACCAGAGACAGGCCGGGTCGAGACCAGCAGTGGGTGAAGAGTGGGCCAAATCAAAGATGTGCCAAGAGTCATTCAAGGCCATTTGGAAGTCAGTGCAGTGGGTCATGTTTCTGTATACAGTGTAGGTGAGACTTGATGAACTTCTCTTCCTGCCGTGTCTGTTTTGACTGGGATCTTTTTTTTTGGTGTCAGACAGCTCTGGAAACTTGGCTCAGCCTTCACCTGTTATTACCAAACTCTCAAGTTATTGATGTATCTTTCTAACATGTTGCTTAATGTTAGTATATTTTCTTTCTGGCCATAAAACTCAAACTGATCCAAGTTTGACAAACAAAATTATAATTCAAGATCCGTTTATGGTATTTTCCAAAAAGTTTCATCAAATCTTGTATCAGTGTGCAAATGGTTTTCTAATTCTTCCTAAATGGAAATGTTTTTTTGGGGTAGATGAAAAGGGAAAATGTGTTTTCTTACTTATTCTCCACATTTCCAGAAAATTATTGGATGAACACAGTCGTCAAGTATTGCTTGACCATTTTGATTAGTACTCTCACACTTTGTCTACAAAACTTACATCTTAGACATGATTTTAGGTCATTACTATTCACATGTGTATTTGTGATTTGTGTTCATTTGCAAACATTTGGGGAGTAAAAGGGGCAGTTCACTTAATGGCTTCACTTTAAAAAGGTCCCACATAGCAGCCAACCAACCAGCCAACAGCAGGGCTGAGGCCGAGCGCTGAGGTCGTGGTTCCACAGCAGTGGGCAGGCAAAATGGACCGCCGGACCGCAGCAAGCTGCCGGGCGGGCACCCGTCAGCCCCCAGGTGGGAGCAGTGACAGCCAGCTCGCTTTGGCGGGGGCGTGTACATATACGGCTGAATCACTCCGATGTTTTGACTAGACATTGTTCAGTGAAGCAGTCTTTGGTGTTCTCAGGTCAGAGGAAAGGAGAGGGCTGGCCTTGCAGTGTCTGCTACTGGTGGGCGGGAATATGGATGGAGATAATTAAAATATTCATAGATCTGCACATACTTAAGTAGGTGGAAGATGTAAAAGCTCTTTCCAAGCAATTCTAAGGCAATGAAAGTTTTTTTGTGAATAAAAAGCCCCAATATACTATTTTGGGCCATACACATTTGTTTTTGAGGTGGTTTTAGAGCTGCCGGAATGCATCTTTTAAAGCTCTTAATGGATTTGCTCCAGCTTAATTATCTGAGATTTTGGGCACATTCAGATGGCAACTGTTTGGTCTGGACCAAAGGACCAAACAGTGGCTTCCGCGGATAGTTCAGTTCATTTGGTGCAATCTGAACACGTGTTGGAACTCTGGTGTGCACCAAACAAGTGAAGTCTGGACTCTCTGAAAACGGGGGTCTCAGTTCTCTTGCAAACGAAGTCTGGTGTGCTCCGCTTGCAGTGTGAATCCAAATGGAGTATCCAGCGGACCAAAGGGCAGAAGTGCCCCTTGGCGTTTGTGTAACCATAGCAACACATAGTCTGAGAAGAGGAAGAGTCATTTACCGTAGTACATTTTGGATAGAAAATAACAATAAAGACAACCGTGCAAATCCAAGAAATCCTTTTACCGGTGAAAACTGAGGAGAAAAGTTAAAAAAAAAAAAAAAAAAAAAGTCTCATTTGTGCCAGACTAACAACCCGGCTGAAGGGAATGGATTTGTGTTTTTGGTCCTGGCCAATCGATGAGCCTGATTTTTCTTCTTCGCCAGATTTTTTCTTCCTGGCTACAGCGCCCCAAATGAGCAGTTGTTGTAACTGTGTGATGTTGCCAAGGCAGTCTGATCCGCTGCAGTGTGAATGCAAATCGAACGAAGGTGACAAAATTCTCGGCATTCCCCACCCAGTTGAACTGAGACCCCCGGACTATCCTGGTCTGAATGCAGCCTTTAATTGTCCATGACCAAGGAGGTCATGGACAGTCATCTTAGGTCATCTAAGCAGCTTTTGCTGGATGTGCCCAGATCAAGTTATAAACACTGGGGTGACCAAACCTTTTCAGCTGTCGCACCCAGGCTAGAATAGTCTCCCCACTGGCTTATTAACTGACTTACTAACATATTTATTCAGAATGGCTTTTAATACCCAGTAGTGCAGCAAGACTTTTACTCTTTTTATCCTTTTTAATTTACTTTTATTTTTACTTATTTATGCTTATGCCTTTGTTTATGTAACTGTTTTTATGTTGTGTGTGTCTCTAGTGTTACTTGATCTTCTGTAAAGCACTTTGGTCACTTATGGGCTATATAAATATAATACATACATTAAGTGTTGCTAATTACTGTGTCAGACTTACTCAGGTGTTTGACCAAGATCCAGTCTTCTTCCACCTCTTCCTGCGCATTGTCGTCTCCAGGTCTGGTGTCCTGACTCACCTCCTCCACGACGTCCCCAAATATAGCGCTGGTGATTCTTCGGAACATCTCAGGATGCTCTGTAGGGAAGTGAGGCTGAGGGAGGGGCAGAGGAAGGCACGTGGCTCAGGGCGACGGTGGGGAGGGGTGGACGTTGTGGTCACTTTGGTCATCAGCTGCGGGGTTCACGGCTGGGCGAAGGCTCCGAAAAGGTGCTAAAGTGCATCAATAAATTGTGGTCATCGATCATCTGAGAGCCAGAAGAATCTGGCTGGACATTTCTCAGCGTCAGGGTCGATTTGAAGAGTGCAAAAGTACAAAAAAAAGAGCCCTGAGAGGAGACAAGAGACGGACATGACTTAATAAGAAGCACCCTCTTGAATTTTTTATTATTCATTATATGGTGCTGATATTTGTTCAGCAATGCAACAGTCTTGACTTGATGATCTACAATATGCAGCTTTCATGCAGTTATTAAGAATGAAGGGAAAAGGTGAATTTGCATGTGTAAGAGGTATTTTTTCCTTTCCAAAAATAACATGAGTCAGACGATATCAGAAAATATACCACTGATACTGTAAATGCTGCAAGTAAAAAAAAAATTCTCTGGTTCTACATGTTAATAGGTCAAATAATATGTCAGGTGGTTTTTTGAGGACCAAACATTTCATGTATGTAAATATAAAGTCTGTACTAGACATTTTAATAGGACATTTGACTTATTTGAATAAATGGATCATTAGGAGAACATGTTGATGCCGTGATCTTTTACAGCCGATCATGGAAGCTATTTTATTGGCTGTTGTTTTGTTGTAATAAAATCTCCTCATTGCTCATAATGTATGTTAGGAAAGAGGTGATAAACACACCAATGCAAAAGATCAAGTTTTTAATTATTGCTCTGTTTACGTTTTCCTAGATATAGTACAGTACATAGGTTGTAAAGTGAATCTCCATCACTGGATCAATTTCCTGTTAGGCCTGATTGTCACCATCTGAAGAACATGTGCACAGAGAAACTGTCTCCTGTGTGTTTTATAATCTAATAGACAAAGATCTGTTGTGCTCTGAGGACATGCAGCCACAGCTGGCTGGCAGCCTGTCTATGGACTCACAACAGTCTTTCACACTATAAAAGCAGGCAGAAAAGAAAATGTGATCAGTGTCACTATCCCACTGCAGCTGCTCTATGAATGGAATCCACTGGCACAATATAAGTGGATTAAAAACCAGGTGTAATGCCCCCAGACTCTCCCTCCTGTTTTACATTTTGAAATGTGAGCACACCAGATGAGGTCCTTCCATGGTCAAGCTGCCAAAAAGATACCTGGACAGTTAAAGAGCCCTATTATGCACTTTTTCCACACTTTGACACAGCTCCCAAGGGTGTTAGTAACATGTCTGTACCAGGTCAAAACAACTCAGGGTTTATTTACTGAAGTACCATTTTACAGATGGGGAAGCAGCTTCTTCAAAATGGAGAGCTCACTACTGCTAATGAAGGAGGTGTCTGGGCAAAAAGCATAATAAACTATAATAAAAACAGTCAAAATAACACTGATGAAGGGAATATAAGACCTATAGTTGACAGATGGACCTGGCAAGTCAACCTTCAGGTTGGTTCGAAATCTCAACTGTGACTGCTCAGATCAGCTAACATTAGAAGCCAAATCTACCCTGCTATTACAGCCAAAATATAACAAAATAAGACAGAATACCATGAGATATATAATTGACCATGGATTAATTAAACAGCTGGTTGAGAAAGATGACTACAATTTAGAAGAGCGAGCTATAAAATCACTGCCCGTCATAGCCATGCTATTGGTCCTGGTACTGGTGTGACACTGGAGGGGAAAAAGGACAAAATAAGAAGGTGCACTGAAACAGGGTGTAACGTGAGACACCATAAGCAATGCTGCTATGGTGAATACATGTGATAAACTAGATTAATGGAAATCTATATAAAGCTCAGAAATACCATTACAAACCACAGACATCAGAAGCATTACCACAGCAGAGGTAAATACTGACGCCCCCCCACACACACACATAATTAAAAGTATCATTGCATATTTGAGCTTTTATTAGAGCTGTAACTGTGTCATAATTTACTAGTGCAAGCTAATAAAAACTGGTCGAAAACTACACCAGTCATTTTAGTAGTGAATTACTGCACAGGGACTGCACAATAACAACTAAATGAACAGTTTGCCCCCAGTACAACTTAATTAAACGCAATATGTGGCACAATTTTTCCTTTTTCCTGCTTAACCAAACACACCTGCTAAAAATGTTTCAGAAAAACTGCAACAGAAAACATGCAAAAATACATGGGTTTTTTTTTCTTGCTACTTTCTGAAATGAAATGTATTTTATTTCTTCACAGTCTTCTCTTTTTATCCCTATTAATATGTATATTGTATCTTATTTCTATTGATTTTAATTTCTGTGTATTTGTAAATTTTAACTTGCTGTGAAGCACTTTGTGATATATACCTGTGAAAAGTGCTATACAAATAAACTTTGCTTTGCTTTTCAGTAACTTGAAACATAATGACCCTTTAATTTTTAATAACTGTCATAATAACTAACCCCCGCTAGGTGGCCAAACTTTAACCTGTAATTTATACAGAGACGGCTCCTCAGAATCCCCAAATGTCCGTTCTTTTTCCCGTGGCCACTTGAAGGCGCACTAAACCCGAACAGATCCAGGTCTGTCTGCTGTAGTGCCTTCAGGCCCCGACTGCCTGCTCGTACTTTTCCATTCACGTCGCGTGAAGAACAAAAAGCCAAACGTGCAGCTCGTGTGAGCAACAGTCGCACTAAAACATCACACATCTGTGACGGACAGACGTCGGTCCCAACACTGACAGCAGCGCTGTGATAATCTGCAGCACCTGCTCACCCACACTCCTGTATGCGCGCACATTTCAGCGATATATGCTTAAACGTGAATGCGTCGTTCTCGTCAGGATAATCGCCCAATACAACCAACAGTTCCCCTAATGCCAGATTAATGTGGTTAATTGGGTCACTGAGTCATGGCTCCGACTACAACGCAACTGCAGCATCTATTACATCAGATCGCCCATTGATCGTTCGGTGTGAAATGGGCTGCAGATGAAGTGGGTCACTGCTTAAATCTTGTGCATGAAGTCTGCAGTATGCAGGCTGCGGGATTAGGAATGAAGCATAGAGGGTGCCCCTTAATCTGGGGCATAGGTAGGGATAAAACGCAGATTAAACACGTTTCAGGACGCAAACAGCGTTTTATTCACCTAATGCAATGAAGTGGCAGCCGCAACACCCTTGTTCAGTTAGCACACTAGAACTGCGGAGCTATTCTTGATCGCAGAGTTAATAAAATGCGAGGTGTCGAGGAAAACTGCAAATCATTTTTCCATTTTTTTTTCCCTTTATGTAATCAGAAGCTTTCATCTGGCCAAGGTGATCCGAGTGCGAGATTCACTTTTCCATCTTTGCTTGATAAATTAACAGTTATCAACACTGCTCCTAATTAGGTTTCTTTGTCCACGAGCAGCTCGAGGATCGATGCTCCCACCATCCTCGGGGGGATAAATGGCGAACTGTCTAGGAGGAGGACGATGCTTGAGTGGTTAAAGAAGGGAGGAGGTTGTAATTCTACACTACCAGAGCTGGTCTGCAAGAACCCGTTAAACATATAGGTCTACAAATACGTGATGAAATGTGTTCAAGTATCAACTTATTTCATCGTACCTAAGGAAAGCACAAAGATTTGCAGAACTAAAGCGAGGACAGTGGAAGAAAAATGCTTTTTAAGTAACACACTGTGTAGCTTTTTTTAACGCTTGCATGGCGAGTAAAGTATAAAACGTCGTCGTCGTTGTAAGGACAATACAAAACACATTATGTGAGGAAATAAAAAGGCACCAGGGCCGCTAATGGTGTCCGAGAAGAAAACAAAGAGCTCACCTGCGACAGACGGAGGAGGAGGTTCAAACCGTGATTAAAAATCCTGAAAAAATGAGGTAGATGCGTTACTTTTCGAAAAATAGAAAAACTTGAGGTTTCTTCGCAGAAGAAATAAAATATAAAAAGGGTTAATTTAAGGACTGTACATTGGGAGTCACAGTGCGTTTCTTCTTTTTCCCTTTCAGTATGTTTCCTCCTCTAACCCCGACTGCGCCTTCTTTTGTTGTTGTTGTGGAGCTCCAACAGCTGATCGGCGTGACGTCACTAAGGACAGCCTATCACAGGGGTGGGGCCAAAGAGCTCGGCCGGCCAATCAGAACGCGCGGTACCGGTAATCACTAACCCACGTGACTCCTCCCTACTCTGTCTCCGCCCAGTCCTTCCAAAATAAAGGACATGACTGGGCAAAACACCCAAGAGCAGCAGGGCTGAAAAGTGAATTTTCCTCCCCCAAAACAGGCATCTGTTACATAACCTAACAGGCGTTCGAGCTGAGTGTTTTAAAACAGTTAGCACGCACTATTAAAAACACATGTAAAGTTTGCACATACTAATGGGGTATTAAAATCGCCACAAACAAAGAAAATAAATGAGTGGAAGTTCAGCAAAACAGCTTTTATCATGAGGCAACCTTTGGTTCCCGGGCCTCGTGGCTCTTTTGCTTCACAGCAGTGGCTCCCTATGGCTTTTTTTGGGGGGGGGGGGGGGACCAGGAAATGTACCAGAATAAAGTTGGCACATTTACCAGGAGAGAAAAAAACAAACAAACTTGCAACTTTACAAGAATAAAACAAAGCTGCATATTTCTGAGAATAAAGTCACCCATAACCCCTTTCAGAGTACCCTAACAACCAAGTATGATCTGGGCTCCCACTGTTGTCTGAATAGCACTACCTGCGCTTCTTGATGTGGGTCAAATGACCTTGCAAATGATGTGGGTCATTGCCCACCTCACCTCATTCTTGGTGGACATTTGAATTGGACAATGCGGATAGACGCATGATGAAATAGGTGTCACCATCACCACGTCACAGCACAGTGACTGTCAGCATTCTGACAGATTAGGTTAATTTTGAAGCTTCAGCAGACAACTGTGTGAGCCACAATTACACAAATATCACAGCATCCGAGAGCGAGAGGTTTCATTTAAGAGCATTTTTTCACTCCCTCCCACAGAGTCTGCAGCATCTCACCATCTCCGGCTGCTGTGGGAGACGGTTCAGCCGGGAGCTGTGTCCCTGTTCAGTTCTGCTCTGCCCCGCATTAACGTCCTCTTTTTTCCGTGACAGCCCTCTCCAAAAAAACGTCCTGCTTTGTGTGTCACTGGACACACACATACACACCTCTTATTGTAAATATGAAAATATTCAGTGCCGATCTGAAAAAAAGACGGTAATTATGTGAAATGTCGAGTGTATTTTGCAACTAGAGGACAGAGAGCAACCATATAGCTTGGTGTATTCCAATCAACCACTGATCTGCAGAGTTTGACATGGGGGACAAAATGACCTGTAAAAATGCCGGTGACTCAACTAATCAATAGTGGCCAACATCACCAGTCTCTAGGCTTATGTTGCGTTCTTGTGACATCAGTGATGTGAGGACATGAAGCGATACACCAAAGAAATGCACTTTATCTGCTGGAGAGCAAACCTGCATCTCCTAGAAGTTCGAAAAAGGCAAGGAGGGTCGTTGAGGTGTTAATTTATGCTAATAAAACCCTTGACTGCAGCTTGCTAGTTGTAGTTTGAAAGTGGCTTATATTGAGAATAAATTCATACATTTTTGATTAAAAAAAAGTCACACATTTACCAAAAGTAAAACATCTAATTTACAGTTGCCAGTTTATGAGAAAAAAGCAGATTCACTAGAATAAAGTCAGAAATTTATGAAAAAAAAATCAATACATTTGAGGAAAAAAGTAACAACTGATGTCAAACTCTTATACGTACACTACCGTTCAAAAGTTTGGGGTCACCCAGACAATTTTTGTGTTTTCCATGAAAAGTAACACTTTTATTTACCACCATGAGTTGTAAAATGAATAGAAAACATAGTCAAGACATTGACAAGGTTAGAAATAATGATTTGTATTTGAAATAATAATTTTTTCCTTCAAACTTTGCTTTCGTCGAAGAATCCTCCATTTGCAGCAATTACAGCATTGCAGACCTAACATGATTGCACAAGGGTTTTCTAATCATCCCTTAGCCTTCTGACACAATGAGCAAACACATTGCATCATTAGAACACTGGAGTGATAGTTGCTGGAAATGGGCCTCTATACACCTATGTAGATATTGCACCAAAAACCAGACATTTGCAGCTAGAATAGTCATTTACCACATTAGCAATGTATAGAGTGTATTTCTGATTAGTTTAAAGTTATCTTCATTGAAAAAAAGTGCTTTTCTTTCAAAAATAAGGAAATTTCTAAGTGACCCCAAACTTTTGAACGGTAGTGTATATACTCATTGTGTGGGGGCAATTTGAGGGTCTCCTCACACCCAGAGAGAGACAAGGGGAAGAGATGATAATAGACTGAATGAAGAGGTGTTCCGGGGTTGGGGTATCAAGCGGGACAGCAAAGACTATGCCCCACCCCCCGAGAGAGGAGTAAATGCCGAAGAGAAGAAGTGTGTTTGAGCAGAGCCCATGAATATTATGTTAACATTAGAAGTCCCAGAGAGGGGCCATTTGGCCTTTTTACCTAGAAAACCCATAAGGGGACCAACAAGAGGCCACAAGAGGGCCAACTTCTGGGACTTCTAGTTTAATGTGCTGCATTTCTCTTTGTTCACACAACAATGTATGAGGGTCGGAAGCTCTGGGTCTACATATGGAAATAAAAGTATAAAAGAGGAATGTACAGAGACCCAGGTAGCGCAGTAGCTCAGCAGAGCTCAGAAGTGTGTTTACTGTTATTTTGGAGAAATAATAAAGCCTTGTGTCATCCAGCTTGTTGCCTTCGCCTATTCCTTTTTTCTCCACATCGGTGACATGACATGCGCCTATCCCTTCCTCCACACTGGTCAACCCGATGTATCATGGAGAGCACTCGCCTATTCCTTTCTCCACACTGGCGACCTGATGGGCCAGGGAGAGTGAGCCACACTGAGACCCAAGACACGCCATGGATCGCAAGCCCAGCATCGCCCCAGAGAGTCCTGGAGGGAGAACACCAGCGTTGCATGTGCTGTTTCAGTCAAGCTCTCGAACTTCTGACTTCTCATCTGTCTTCACAGATGGAAACCCAGCACACTCCGTGGGATAACTATGGATGACACAAAATGCTACAATGTGGTCGCTGCACCGGATGCGCGCACCACGCAACAGGCGACAAGCCTGCTCCAGGAACTTCGGCCCACCCGCATCCTTCCTAGCTTAGGGTTGCACTCACACCCAGGAGGATTTGGCCACCTTCACAGCAGAACTCATTTTTTCTCAGCCACTGCTAATCCCCGGAGAGACCTACTGGGAAACCCCGCGCTGAGACTGATCTGCCTGTGCAGTTTTTACACAAATTGGGTCAACTGCCTGTCCAGAGTTCCTTTTAGGGCTGCACTCCAGTGCTTAAGGAGGATCTGACAGCCGCCAACGGATCCACCATCAGGACATTTGTTCGGGGAATTGGGCCGACTGCCTTCCCTGGGTCCTTTTAGGGCTGTGCTCCGCACCTAAGGAGGATCTGACGAGTCACCAACAGATCCACATCAGGACATTTCGCTCACGGGCACAAATTGGGTCGACTGCCTGCCCAGAGTTTCTTTTAGGGCTGCGCTCCGCACCTAAAAGGAGGATTTGGCAGAACTTGTTTTTCTCAGCCGCTGCGGATCACCAGAGAGTTTTTACCAGAAAATCCCGCACCCAAGACTGATCTGCCAACACAATTTTTGCGCGGCCCGGAAGCTTTTAATGTACTGGGCCAGCCCACCATTGCTTTCCCCACACCTCAGAATCAGAAATCGGAATCAGAAAAAGATTTATTGCCAAGTACATTAACAGATCACTGATAACATACAAGAGAATTTGACTTGACACAGAAAATGAACCTGCATTTCCAGTGACACGGCTGCATCGGGGATGCGCCTGCCAACAGGATAGAGGGTACAGGTAGCATAAGAATAAGAATAATACAAGGAACAATAGGAAGGAGCAAAAAAATCATTGATTCAGAATACTGGTTGCATAATCAATCAATATTATGATTACAAGAAAAAAAAAAAGCTCTCGATGCACATTCGCAAGACAAGATTCACAGGACACAAGAGAGCAGTGTGTGTATCTTTATTCAGTTCATGGATCAATATGTGTGCACTGTTGAAGCAAGTGTTGATGATAATAAGAGAACAACAAGGGCACTTGGCAGGAGATGTTTTGTCTGGCTGCCGCCAATCGTCCTTGCGATTATCTGGGCAGGTGCTGTCCAAGGCCTTGTGCTCGATGATTTTGAAAACACAGACTGCAGACAGCCAGGAGGAATTTTCATGGGGAAATTGAGCCAAATTGGACTGATCACAGAGAAGGCTTTTTATTTCTTCTGTAGATTCAGTACTTAATCCTTCATTGCGGGGCTTTAAGTCCGTCGTGGAAAGACCTAAGCGAGACCATGATGTAATCCACCTTCCGAGACAGTTCTCCATTTGTCGCTATCAGGGTCTTCTCCAATTTTTCAATTTGACAGATGCACCTCGCCTGGCCAGCATTTTGATAGGTTGTATCCATCTTCAGCAATTTGCGGTACACCAGGACAATCCCAGTTCCAATCAGAAAGATCCCGATCACCATTATTACGAAGACATACAAATCTTCAATATCTTCGATAGAGAGATTAGTGAGACACAAGATCCTCCAATTACTTGTGTCACGTAAATAGCCCGCTGGAGCCGTTCCTGCGGGGCAGACAGCTTCCCCCGGAGCACTTTTCCTTGTTGAAAAAATGGTGTCAATTGTGTTCAAAGCCCAGCTTATTAACTCCATAATTTCTTTCGACGGTCGCAGTTAGACGCAGACAGACAACAGCAAGCTGGGATCCAGTAGTTGGGGGGGAAGGAAAAAAAAGTCAGAGCAAGAGAGAAGGAAAAAGCGTCTGCTGTCTTGGGAGGGCGGAAGTGAAGCCCTTTTGGACCTTCGTCCCAAAAAGCCTGCAGATACCGGTTTTGTTTCCGTCAAGCACGATGTGCACCGGACCCCACTGCGCCTATCGTACTACGGACCGTTCAACGTGCTGGAACCTGGGGTGGAACATAAGGTGTTTTCTCACCCTCCCTCTTTCCCTCCACAGACTGACATGCCCTCCGATACACATCACCAGCAGGACTGTTCTACTGGATCGGCAACCCCCGCTACAGCTGCTATGAGTGCCGGCTCGAGCCCAAAGGACCGGAGGGTTAGAGCCCCTTCTGGGTGTTCGGGGGGGGGGGGCTGTGTGGGGGCACAGTTTGGGGGTTTCCTCACACCCAGAGAGACAAGGGGAAGAGAGGACAATGGACTGAATGAAGAGGTGTCACCAGGGGGTATCAAGCGGGACAGCAAAGACTATGCGCCCCCCCGGGGACAGGAGTAAATGCCGGAGAGAAGAAGTGTGTTTGAGCAGAGCCCGCAAATATTATGTTAATGTGCTGCATTTCTCTTTGTTCACACAATGTGTGAGGGTCGGAAGCTCTGGATCTCTACATATGGAAATAAAAGTATAAAAGAGGAATGTACAGAGACCCAGGTAGCGCAGTAGCTCTGCAGAGCTCAGAAGCGTGTTTGTTGTTATGTTGGAGAAATAATAAAGCCTTGTGTCGTACAGCTCGTTGCCTTCGCCTATTCCTTTTTTCTCCACAATATACTGTATATGTAAACACATAAGCCCCTTTTCCACTAGTACCCACTCAGCTCTACTCGCTTCGACTCAACTCGCTTTGTAGGCTTTTCCATTAGTACCTGGTACCTGCTACCAGGGACTTTTTTCGTATCTATTCCACTGGGGTACTAACCGGGCTGAGTCGGGCTGAAAATGTGACGTCAACAGACTGCAGGCCACTGATTGGTCAGGGCGTAACGTCATGAGAGCACCGTCTTCTGCAAAATTTCCAGCCGCCATTTAAAGTTCACTGAGTAAACACAGTCAGCGAGTAAACACGATATTAATAGAGATGGCTTCACAGGTTTCATGGAAATATACATCGTGGTCCAACAGAGAGGTGTGGACTTCTCTGTGCTTGGTGGCTGATAGTATCCACAGCGAGATGGAGCGACCCACAACAAAACAGATGGCAGCCCAGAATACAACCCGGCATTAAAACAGTAGGGAGAAACTGAGGGTGAAGGATGAGAGAACCATGGATGGTGAGTGTTCTGTGATATTGTGCATCTTTTCGCTTATTTATCCTATTGGTGGCAAGCTCACTCTTTTGAGCAATAATGCCATTCTCTCCTGGCCAAGTGTTAGCAAGGAACACTAGCTAGCTAGTAGCCAACTCTGCTGATTCGCTTCACTTGTGAGCACGAATACTATATATCCATCAAAATTGATTAAATTAATTTTTTCCTCAAAATTCTACACACAATACCCCATGATGACAATGTGAATAAGTTTTTTTTTTGATTTTTGCAAATTTATTAAAAATAAAAAACTAAGAAATCACATGAGTATAGGTATTCACAGCCTTTGCCATGAAGCTCAAAACTGAGCTCAGGTGATTCCTGTTTCCAATGATCATCCTTGAGATGTTTCTAGAGCTTAATTGAGAATCCACCTGTGGTAAATTCAGTTGATTGTGGACATGATTTGGAAGGGCACGCACCTGTCTATATAAAGTCCCACAGTTGACAGCAGAGGCAGATCTTGCCACGGCCAAGATGTGTAGAGTGATGATATAGAGTGAAGTGATGATATAGCGTGAAGTACGATGAGATGAAGAAAAGTGATGTTTGAAGATAGAGTTCTTCTTCTTCTTCTTTTAGATTTGACTGGCGGTTGGCAGGCCCTGCGATGGACTGGCAATCTGTCCAGGGTGTACCCTGCCTCTCGCCCAAAGATGCTGGGATAGGCTCCAGCCCCACTCCACATATGTCTGTCCCTCCGTGTGTCTGTTTTTCCTCATAACCCCGTGACTTTTTCCTCATAGCTCTGTGACGTTCTCCTCACAGCTCTGTGACGTCCTCCTCACCGCTTTGTGACATTTTCCTCAGAGCTTTGTGACGTTTTCCCCATAGCTTTATGATGCTTAGCTCATAGCTTTGTGACATTCTTCTTCTTTAATCTCATATCTGCATCTCTTTATCACTCTATAAATTCCAAGAAATCTCTGTGTGTCACGACCATCACTCTATAAATTCAAGAAATCTGTGTCACGACCATAGGACTCGCTAAAAGATCATAGGGCCGCCTATGATGTTCCTATGATGTCTACATGATGTCCTATGATGTTCCTATGTCTACATCATAGGACATCAAAGATCAAAGGCGGGCATCACTCACGATCATAGGACTCACTATGACATCATCATAGATCAAATGCAGGCATCACAGGACTTGCTTAAAGATCATAGGACCGCCTATGATGTTCCTGTGATGTCTACATGATGTCTATATGATGTCATGTAGACCATAGGACTCGCTAAAAGATCATAGGATCACCTATAATGTTCCTAGGACTCATTAAAAGATCATAGGATCGCCTGTGATGTTCCTATGATGTCTGCATGATGTCTATATGACGTCACAGTATCGCCTATGATGTTCCTATGTCTACATGATATCTATATGACGTCATATAGACCATAGGACTCGTTAAAAGATCATATTATAGGATCGCCTATGATGTTGCTATGTCGACATGATGTCTATATGACATCATTGGATCACCTATGATGTTCCTATAGACCATAGGACTCGCTAAAAGATCATATCATAGGATCACCTATGATGTCGACATGTCTATATGATGTAATATAGACCATAGGACTCGTTAAAAGATCATAGGATTGCCTATGATGTTCCTATGTCTACATGATGTCTATATGACGTCATATGGATGCCATAGTATAGAGTGATTCAAGAAAATCTGTGTCAGTGTCTATGACTATGATGTGCCTATGTCTATATGGCATCATACAGACATCATAGGCACATCATCGGCTCAGTGATGCATCAAAATGTTACACAAGCAAAAAAAAAAAAAAAAAACAGGCATACATATACAAGGTAAAGTTTATCATTACATGGATGGTCCTCTTCCTGAACAGGGTCGAAAGCCATTCTTTGCTCAGATCTATTTTCATGGTCCTGCCCATGAACTGGAATTATGACGCACCCATCCCTCAACCAGTGGTCTGAACAAAGACTTGAAGGCACAACAAGACCAACGAGATGACCGATAGAGTGGTTTAGACAGACAGAGATTTCTTGAATTATATATAGAGTGAAGTGATGTAGACAGACAGAGATTTCTTGAATTATATATAGAGTGATACTCTGATATAGAGTGAAGTACGTGGCAGTGATGCACCTGTGGGCTGGTTGCCAACAGCCAATCAAATCTAGAAGAAGATACGATGACATTGAGTGAGGGTTTTCAGCTTTTGATATATAGAGTGAAGTATGTGGCAGTAATGCACCTGTAAGCTGGTTGCCAACCGCCAATCAAATCTAAAAGAAGAAGACCCTGACGAGATGGAGAGTAATAGAGTGAGGAGAACTGCTGGACGTCAAGAAAAGATGCAGTGAAGATGAAACACCTGAGGTTCGAGCAGTATATTGCAGGCATGACTGTGACCAACTCAGCCGTCTGAGACAGGAGGAGACCCTTCAGCAGCATAGGGTACGACAGACAAGGGATGCACAGAGAGACAGGAAACGTGAGGCAGTGCGCCATGTACGTGCTGCTGAGTCAGGACTCGCTATGACTTCATCAAAGATCAAAGGCAGGCTTCACTCACGATCATAGGACTCGCTATGACATCATCAAAGGTCAAAGGTAGGCATCACTCATGATCATAGCTCTCGATATGACATCATCAAAGATCAAAGGCAGGCATCACAAAACAAAGGCAGGCATCACTGAACGAGTGGTGAAGTCTAAAGATCAAAGGCAGCTTTTACCATGGTTACTGTTGCCATGGTAACAGTAACTTTCTACAGGCATGCAGAAATGCTTGCTTACACTTGCTTTCTATGGGCATGCACAGGTATGCACGTGTGTCACGATCATAGGCCGCCTATGATGTTCCTATGATGTCTGCAGGATGTCCGATGACGTTCCCATGATGTCAGCGATCATAGGACCGGCATGGGTGTCAGAAACTCATTCCATGGAGGGCCAAGTACTACATGATGTCTATATGATGTCAGATAAACCATAGACTATATGACGTCAGATAAACCGTAAGGTTGAGGTTCCTATGATCTCTGAAGGATGTCTATATGACGTCATACAGATCGCAGGTCTCGCTAGACATATACTGTATATATAAATGCAGGTAATCAACATAACACAGAAGATTTGACATCAGAAACAGGCCGGCCAGCTGGCCGGCTGGCTGGCACAGCTATCGACACCGCCGAGGACACAGTCAAAGGACGGATAATTTTTTCACACATAGGGAGTTGTTCAGAACTCTTTGTAAGAACTCCTGATACAAAGATATACAGTGATGATATAGAGTGAAGTACATGGCGGTAATGCACCTGTAAGCTGGTTGCCATCCGCCAATCAAATCTAAAAGAAGAAGAACATAACACAGAACAGTAACAAGCAGGAGAAGAAGTAACAAGCAGGGGCAAACAGAGACGGCAGGGCATGGTTACAGAAACCAGGATGGGAGAGGCTGCCCAGATATCACACACAGGGGACCAGAGGGGAAACAAGACTAAGGCGATAATGATAATGATGATAATAATAATAATGCTGGGAAACTTAAACTAAGAGGAAGACCAATGAAGAAATAAATATGCAAGACACAATAATAATAATAACAAAAATAGCAACCCAGGATAATAATAAGAAGGGGAAATACAGAAAATCCCAACTTAAAGTAAGAATGTGGGCTGAGACCCATGCCCTGGAGACAAGGAATATCACTCAATATATAATTCAAGAAATCTCTGTCTGTCACGATGTCACGATAACATGACTTACTAAAAGATCATAGAAGTTGCGATGAGATCAACAGCAGGCTGCACTCACGATCACTCACGATCCTTATGACATCATCAAAAATCAAAGGCAGGCATTACTCATGTTCATAGCACTCGCTATGACATTATCAAAGATCAAAGGCAGGCATCAACGAACAAGTGGTGATGTCAAACATCCAAGGCAGGTTTCACCATGGTTGCTGTTGCCATGGTAACAGGAATTTTCTACGGCCATGCAGAAATGTTGGCTTAGACTTGCTTTCTATGGGCATGCACGGGCATGCACAGTTATGCACTAGTTTGCAGAATTGCAGCTAATCTGCAAACTTTTAGAGTGAATACAAAGGTCATAAACTTACATGAAGTTATGTTTTGCTCATGTCACATTCACTGACATACTCTGCAATTTTCTGTAAGCTCTGCAAGTTACTTTGTGTTTATTCTTCAAAATGTTCTCACCCAGGCATGCAGTCATCTCATTATTCTTCTAGCTGTAGTCTGTATCTGCGTCTCATCTCATTCTTCTTCTTCTTTTAGACCTGATTGGCAGTTGATCCACCAGCCCATGATGTTTTTGAACTTAAAGGCCCCCCACTTAACAAGTCCTCAATTGCTTTCCCACTGCAGCCCCTTAATGCCAAGATATTTTTCTGCTGCTTTCACAATGATTTTGATTTTTTCTGTTTTCTTGCAAGTCTGCACAGTGCAGTTTATCACATCTACCACAAATAAGACAAAATTATTTTCCTTCAAAACCAGAGTATTTTCCTTAATTCTACTGCATGCACTGCAAGTCTGCACACTCCCTGTTCAAGTCCACTCCCACTGTTTTAGCTGGCACCTTTTTCGCAGCTTCTGCATATGTTAGTCCCTGGAAGACTTATCTGCTAAATTCTGCTGCTCTTTTGCTGGCTTCACAACCTCGATATGCAGAGCTATGTTCACCCTTGCAGTTACAGCACTTTAATTTGGCTCCTCTTTCACACTTGCCATATTCACGTTCACTGGAGCATCTGGCACATCGTTGTCTATCTTTGCATATCGCTGCTACATGACCAAACTTTTGACATTTGAAACATCTGAGTGGAGGAGGAACATAAAGTCTGACTTCAGACTTTACGTTCGTGTGGCCAATATACACCTTACTTGGCAGTCTTTTAACGTTACTGACAGACTATCACATTTTTCGCCATTTCTATTAGCTTTCAATCTCCGTACCTCTATCACTTTTGCTCCAGTTAAGTAACGGAGGAACGGCCTGCCCGATCTGAACCCGAGTGGTGTTCAGTTATTGGACTTATGTGCTAACCACAGTTTGTCCATAATGAACACCATGTTCAAGCATAAGGGTGTCCATATGTGCACCTGGCACCAAGACACCTTAGGTCGCAGTTCAATGATCAATTTTGTTATTGTGTTATCAGCTCTGCCACCATATGTCTTGGACACTCGGGTAAAGAGAGGCGAAGAGCTGTCAACTGACCACCACCTGGTGGTGAGTTGGATCCGATGGCAGGGGAGGATGTCATTCAGACCTGATAGACCCAAACGTATAGTGAGGGTGTGCTGGAAATGTCTGGCTGAGGCCTCTGTTCGGGAGATCTTCAACTCCCACCTCTGGAAGAACTTCAACCACATTCCGAGGGAGTATGGAGACATGGAGTCTGAATGGGCCATGTTCTCCACCTCCACTGTTGAAGCAGCGGCCCACAGCTGTGGTCACAAGGTTGTCGGGGCATCTCGTGGTGGCAACCCCTGAACCAAGTGGTGGACACCAGTGGTGAGGGGGGCCATTAAGCTGAAGAAGGAGTCCTATCAAGCTTGGTTGGCTTGTGGGACTCCCGAAGCAGCTGAGGTGTACTGGCAGGCTAAGCGGAGTGCAGCTCGGGTGGTTGCTGAAGCACAAACTCGGGTATGGGAGGAGTTCAGTGAGGCCATGGAACAAGAGTTTTGGTCGGCCTTGAAGAGATTCTGGCAAACTGTCCGGTGCCTCAGGAGGGGGAAGCAGCTCCCTGTCCACACTGTGTATGGTGCGGATGGGGCACTGTTGACTTTGAATGGGGATATTGTTGGGCGGTGGAAGGAATACTTCCAGGATCTCCTCAATCCCACTGATACGCCTTCCACAGAGGAAGCAGGGCTTGTGGATGAGGAGGACGCTTCGCCTATCACAGGGGCTGAGGTCGCCAAGGTGGTTAAAAATCTCTTTGGTGGCCGGGCCCCGGGGGTGGACGAGATTCGCCCTGAGTACCTTAAGGCCCTGGATGTTGTAGGGCTGTTATGGTTGACACGCCTCTGCAACATTGCATGGAGGCCGGGGGCAGTGTCTTTGGCATGGCAAACCGGGGTGATGGTTTCTCTCTTCAAAAAAGGGGACCAGAGGGTGTGTTCCAACTTTAGAAGGATCACACTCCTCAGTCTCTCTGGGAAGGTCTATGCCACTATGTACTGGAGAGGAGACTCCGGCTGTTGGTCGAACCTCGGATTCAGGAGGAGCAATGTGGTTTTCATCCTGGCCGTGGCACATTGGACCAGTTCTTTACCCTCTCGAAAATCCTCGAGGGTTCGTGGGAGTTTGTCCAACCAGTTTACATGTGTTTTGTGGACTTGGAGAAGGCTTTTGACTGCGTCCCTTGTGGTTTTTTGTGGGGGGTGCTTCGGGAGTATGGGGTATTGGGCTTGTTATTACGAGCTATTCGGTCTCTGTATGACCGTTGTAAGAGTTTGGTTCATATTGCCAATACTCAATCGGACTCATTCCCAGTGAGAGTTGGACTCTGCCAGGGCTGCCCTTTGTCACCGATTCTGTTCATAATTTTTATGGACAGGATTTCTAGGCGCAGCCAGGGAACAGAGGGTGTCATGCTTGGTGACCACAGGATCTCATCTCTGTTGTTTGCAGATGATGTTGTCCTGCTGGTTTCATCCAGCAATGACCAACAGTTCTTATTGGGATGGTTTGCCGCTGAATGTGAAGTGGCTGGGATGAGAATCAGCACCTCCAAGTCCGAGTGCATGGTCCTCAGCTGGAAAAGGTGGATTGTCCTCTTCAGGTTGGGGACAGGCTTCTGCCCCAAGTGGAGGAGTTTAAGTATCTTGGGGTCTTATTCACGAGTGAGGGGAGAATGGAGCGAGAGATTGACAGAAGGATCGGGGCAGCATCTGCAGTGATGCAGACATTGTACCGGTCTGTTGTGGTGAAGAGGGAGCTGAGCTCTAAGGCAAAGCTGTTGATTTACCAGTCAATCTATGTTCCTACCGTCACCTATTGTCACGAGCTTTGGGTAATGACAGAAAGAACAAGATCGTGGATACAAGAATGGCTGAAATGAACTTTCTTCGTAGGATCCCTGGACTCACCCTCAGAGATGAGGTGTGGAGCTCAGTCATCCAGGAGAGGCTCAAGAGTAGAACCGCTGCTCCTCCACATTGAAAGGAGCCAGTTGAGGTGGTTTGGGCATCTGATCAGGATGCCTCCTGGACGCCTCCTACTTGAGGTGTTTTGGGCACATCCCACTGGGAGGAGACCCCGGGACAGACCCAGGACTTGCTGGAGAGACTATGTCTCCCAGCTGGTCTGGGAACACCTTGATATCCTCTCTGAAGAGCTGGAGCAGGTAACTGGGGAGAGGGAAGTCTGGGCTTCTCTGCTTGAACTGCTGCCTCCACAACCCGCACCTCCGGAAAAGCGGTAGAAGAGGGATGGATGGACTCTGGTTTTGAAGGAAAATAATTTTGTCTTATTTGTGGTAGATGTGATAAACTGCACTGTGCAGACTTCCAAGAAAACAGAAAAAATCAAAATCATTGAGAAAGCAGCAGAAAAATATCTTGGCATTAAGGGGCTGCATTGGGAAGCAGTTGACGACTTGTTAAGTGGGGGACCTTTAAGTTCAAAGACATCATGGGCTGGTGGATCAACCGCCAATCAAGTCTAAAAGGAGAAGAAGAAGAATGAGATGAGACGCAGATACGGACTACAGCTAGAAGAAGAATAATGCGATGAGACACAGATACGCGATTAAAGAAGAAGAAGAATGTCACAAAGCTACGAGGAAAACGTCACAAAGCTCTGAGGAAAATGTTACAAAGTTATGAGGATAAACAGACACACGGAAAGACAGATACATAGAGTGTGTGGCGGTAATGCACCTGTAGGCTGGTTGCCAAACGCCAATCAAATCTAAAAGAAGAGATCTTCTTCTTCTTCGGTGAGATTTTCATGTCTACATGATGTCTATAACACAATTAATCAGGTGATGAGTATTTCTTCTTTCCTGTTTCCTTGTTGAACACTATCTTTACATGTAACTAGCAACAAACCACTACGAAGAATTCTTGCATTTAAAACTTCTCCAAGTGACTTATTAATTGAATTTGTGAGCTTAATTGGGTTCCACTCATGAAATGATGCTCCTTCTTGAGTAAGTTTAATGATTACTTGACACTCCTTCTGTTTATTCCGGGATTGTTCATCTTCTGATTCATCAGCACTTGAAAACGCTCTTGATTGATTTTCTTTACATCTACGTTTGCTTCTTTTAGACTCCACCGAGCTCCAAACTTCCTATTCCCCGCTTCCCACCTCCATTCCTCCTAGTTGAATTTGTGTCCTGGTTGAATCACCTTCTTCTTCTTCAGTAGAGAGTTGCTGCCTTTATATCTTCTTGCTGAGTCGATTCCCATTCATCTCTGCTCAAGCTGCTGCTTCTGCAAAAGAATTCATGTATGTTTATTCTCGTCTTCTGCCTCCTCATTGCCTTCTTCATCTACTTTGTCTTTGTATGCTATGTTGATAGCGCCATCTCGTGAATGGGATGTTCAGTCTTGTGTGCATGCTCTGTCATCGTGTTCAGATCATGGGCAGGACACGTGGTCACAAAATTTGGGCTGCACACGGTCGTCAGTGGTAGAGCCTTGCGTATATTAGCAGAGTGGAGACTATGATGTAAATTTCGTCACATGAGGTTTCCGGTTACACGTGCGTGGTCAGCGGAGGTGCAGCATGAATCCAGCTTTAGTCAGGGAGGTGACCAAGAACCCGATGCTCACTCTGTCAGAGCTCCAGCATTCCTCTGTGGAGAGAGGAGAACCTTCCAGAAGGACAACCATCTCTGCAGCAATCCACCAATCAGACCTGTATGGTAGAGTGGCTAGATGGAAACCATTCCTTAGTAAAAAGCACATGGCAGCCCGCCTGGAGTTTGCCAAAAGGCACCTGAAGGACTCTCAGACCATGAGAAACAAAATTCTCTGGTCTGATGAGACAAAGATTGAACTCTTTGACGTGAATGCCAGGCGTCATGTTTGGAGGAAACCAGGCACCGCTCATCACCAGGCCAATACCATTCCTACAGTGAAGCACAGTTGTGGCAGCATCATGCTGTGGGGATGTTTTTCAGCGGTAGGAACTGGGAGACTAGTCAGGATAGAAGGAAAGATGAATGCAGCAATGCACCGAGACATCCTGGATGAAAACCTGCTCCAGAGCGCTCTTGACCTCAGACTGGGGTGACAGTTCATCTTTCAGCAGGACAACGACCCTAAGCACACAGCCAAGATATCAAAGGAGGGGCTTCAGGACAACTCTGTGAATGTCCTTGAGTGGCCCAGCCAGAGCCCAGACTTGAATCCAATTGAATATCTCTGGAGAGATCTGAAAAGACCGCCCGTAAAATCTACTGGAGGAAGAAGCCCCCCCCCCCCCCCCCCCCCCCCCAGGAGACAGCTAGCCACCAGGGCTGCTCGGAGAGGCACTCCGGCCACCGGCAGAGTGAAGAGGCCTCGCCGTCACAGGCCCGTGGCTCTGAGAGAGATCCGTCGCTGCCAGAAATCCACGGAGCTGCTCATCCATAAGCTGCCCGTCCAGCGCCTGGTGAGGGAGATCGCTCAGGACTTCAAGACCGTCCTGCGTTTCCTGAGCTTCGCTGTCATGGCTCTGCAGGAGACCAGCGAGGCCCACCTGGTGGTCTCTTCTTCGCTAAGGGTGTCACCATCATGCCCAAAGACTTCCAGCTGGCCCGCTGCATCCGCGGAGAGAGAGCTTAGACTTTCTGCTGCACATTCACCAGCCATAATGCTCTGCACTGTGTGTCTATATATATATACATTTATAGTAATATGGACATATGTTTACTAGATGTTGTTTTTTCTTGCCTTCTGATTGTTGCTCTGAGTGTTGCTATCCCTATGCTGTTGCAATCCTGGAATTTCCCCATTGTGGGACTAATAAAGGCTTATCTTATCTTAAAATGGCTGTGCTCCGATGCTTCCCATCCAACCTGATGGAGCTTGAGAGGTGTTGCAAAGAGGAATGGGTGAAACTTCCCAAAGATAGGTGTGCCAAGCTTGTGGCATCATACTCAAAAAGACCCGAGGCTGTAATTGCTGCCAAAGGTGCATCAACAACATATTGATCAAAGGTTGTGAATACTTATGTACATGTGATTTCTTAGTTTTTTATTACCTCCGCCAAGGAGATTTTGTCTTTACTGGGGTTTGTTTGTTTGTTTGTCTGTCTGTTACCAACATAACTCAAAAAAGTTGTAAATGGATTTTGACGAAATTTGCAGGACAAGTCCGAAATGGGACAAGGAAGAAATGATTAGATTTTGGGAGTGATCCGGATCACTGTCTGGATCCAGGAATCTTTTAAAGGATTCTTTATCATTGCAAGATAGGGCCATTTTTAGCATATGTGTATATAACTCCACAATAAATAGTCACAACGCTTGCCAAAAAAATACAGGATAAGATCCCAATAGGCTCTAGGAAATATCAAAGACTGATCCGGATCCTGCAAAAAATCCGGATACTGTGATCCAGAACAGGAAATAATAGGGGATCTTTGGAATTTTCATCACTGTACGGTAACAAATTAAGATATAAACATACAACAAACACCAACATATAGCCAAGACACTGAGGAATCAGTAGTGTGCCAATGGATTTGTTGTATCTTAAAAAGCTATGGAGCTATATCCAGAAGAAAACCGCCATTACCGAAAAAGTGATTTTTGTCAATAACTACTGAACTAATAAAGATATCAGTGTCAGTCCAATTGCTAAAGGTATGTTTTGATGGTCAATGAATCTGAAAATATACATAAAATAAATGTAGGACTATTATATTTGGGGAAAATCCCAATATTAGGGAAAACTGAGGTACTTGGCGGAGGTCTGCGCTCTCCGAGTGCTTTTCTAGTTTTTAATAAATTTACAAAAGTCTAAAAAAACCAAAACAAAAACATTTTTCATGTTGTCATTATGGGGTATTGTGTGTAGAATTTTGAGGAAAAAAATTAATTCAATCCATTTTATAATAAGGCTGTAGCATAAAATGTGTAAAAAGTGATGCGCTGTGAATACTTTCCAGATTCTCTGTATATTACATATATATATATATATATATATATATAAGGTTCATATAACTAAGTGATTTTAGTTAAGTAGTTTTGTAATTACTGTAAAAGATGACAACACAGTCTATGTGGAATACAGAAAAAATATAATACTACCAGCAAACATTAATTGAGTTACTTTTTAATTTCAGGACATAAATTTAAAAAATAAATTAATACACAATTGGTGCCTGCACAAAAGCCTAGACAGCCTATACTTAATCAAACAAGCACACTAATTTAAAAAAAAAGCTCTTTGTTAAGAGGTGGCCAAATTTTTACATGTCACTGTATTATTTTTAAATTATTAATTTTTGGTGTCTGTGGTATGTGGGCTTGTGTTTTAATGTTCTTGAAATTTTTAAAAAGTCATTGTATGCCATTATAACAACACCCTGTTTTTTCTACATGGCACAGATAGGTACAATTTTTTCATGATGTGAAATATAACACTTACAGTCGTGAAAAAATTTGGACACCCCTTTATATATTCAGTTCTTTATTAAGAAATGTTCACATATCTATGTCTAACCTTGTTTCTGCTTTTATTTACTTTTTTAAAAAATTTTAGCCATTATATGTAAGTGGGAATGAATGTGGGGGTGTCCTAAAAAGATGAGGGGTGTCCTAATTTATTCCTTAATATTTGTTTAGAATTACATTTTACAGCAAATTTGAAAAAGTCTTTAATTCATTTTTAATTGTTTAGTTGTATTACTTGAATCTCCCAGTATTTTTAACATTGATATTAAATAGCCATATGTCGAAATATGTAAAAAAACAAAAACAAAACACACACACACAAGCTTATACAGGGTGTCCTATTTTTTTCACATGACTGTATTCTTTTAGGGTTTTATAATCAAAGTTTTAAACAGAAGTGTCATCTGAAAAGAGAAAAGTATCGGATATAAAATCTCTTCTGAACATGTTTGTTTATTTAGATAAATCCTCTTAAGCCCCAGGCCTGTTTTTGTAGCTCCTGCTCGAAAATAGAAGGTCCAAACTTAACTGAGTATAGCTCAGCAACCACAAGGTTTATTTGTATAATCTTGGTATAATAATAAAGGTACCTTTTGAGATTATTTCAGAGGTGTAAGAATCACTGAATATGCCTCTGGGTCAGAGTAAATGAAGATGGCACACAGCAGAATATGAAAAAAAAAAATTGTTTTTGTCTAAAAAAAAGTTGACATTCTTACACTAAATATCCTTTTAGAATGATGCTGTAGTAGCCCAGACCCTAGAGCAAATCAAAACAGAACATGTAACCATTACCTACACCAAAATTCATGCAGAAATAATAAAAAATAGAATTTTTAGAGAAGCATTAGTGAAGAAATATTTAGGCGGGCTGTGCCAACTGTGTCACTGTTCACAGTTGGCACCATTTGTGGCATTTTAGATTTCTCAGATACCAACCAATAAAAATAATTATATTAAACTTATGTATCACTACAGATATTCATCCTATTAGTCTATTTGATTTTGTTCTGAAAATGGACTAGAATCTGTGCCATGCGTGTATTATGTGAGATGAGATTTTTTTTTTGTGTGCAGTGACAACAGGCCCCAAGGGCCTCTGGGGCTTAACAGGTTTTAAATGATTTACCTTTATTCTCTTTTAATAGGTCTATAAATGTATGGACTTGCATTTAAAGATCGATTTTTGTGCACCAAAGCTTAGGAAGTGCTTCACTGAAGTAACATTTTGGTGAGTGATTGTATTTCCTGGTAAGTTGCCGACTTTTTGTCCCTATGGTCCGATTTTGTGTTTTGATGCTTGTGCCTCTGTGTGTCCATTTTGTGTACTGAGGGTTGTTTGTCTTGGGGGTTGTTGAGCATCTTCTCCTGGTTGATTGCACCTCCTTTTGTGGATTTTTTTTTTTTAGACACATGAACTTGCTGGGAGAATTAAGACAGGTCACTGTCAAAGGTGTTTACAGGCATCACACAATAGCAAATAATCAGCTTTAGATGTGTACTGCATGGACAGGACAAGCAGGGGGGTATAATTCTAAACAGTAATCTGGATGGCAGGTTAGGCAACAATTTATGCCTTATACAGTATATGTAAATTGGATATAATATGCATTTCTGTGGAGCAATTTCTGTAGAATCTCAGGGCTGCCGTGCATGTGTGAAAACAGCAGGCTAGGTTTTGTGGCTTGTTTAATTTCTTAACTGACACCTTGCATGTCAACAGTCACTTCCGACTGATTCTCTGACTGCAATCTAGAAGGAATTCTGTCCTCAGAGTTTACACAGAAGAAGTGCAAAATATCCCAGGCAGCAAACAAAACAACATTCCTGCTAAACATCCATGTGGAAAAGCACACAGACCACGGGAACAGCATGTTAGCCTGGACTTTTCCATTTCCAAATAACAAGGACACACCTGTATTGCTCTGAACACTGATAAGAAGTCCTTCACTGCTCCCTTCCTGTGTTGTTGTTTTTTTTCTTTTCTGCAGTTTATTGCATCACCACTTCTGTATCTGGACAATGGAAATTACATTCTAGCTTAACATTTTCAAAGTAGAAAATTCAGACGGGCAAGCGAAGCAATAAAATTCAAAATATGTAGACATGGTAAATATATATTGTGTAATATATATATATATACTGTATATATATATATATATATATATATATATATATATATATATATATATATATATATATATATATATATATATATATATATATACAGTATATATATATACACACATACACAGTGGTGTGAAAAAATGTCTGCCCCTTCCTGATTTCTCATTTTTTTATGTTTGCCACCTTAAATGTTTCAGATCATCAAGTAAATTTAAATATTAGACAAAGATAACGAATGAAGAAGGAGTCCTATCAAGCTTGGTTGGCTTGTGGGACTCCCGAAGCAGCTGAGGTGTACCGGCAGGCCAAGCGGAGTGCAGCTCGGGTGGTTGCTGAAGCAAAAACGCGGGTATGGGAGGAGTTCGGTGAGGCCATGGAACAAGACTTTCGGTCGGCTTCAAAGAGATTCTGGCAAACTGTTCAACGGCTCAGGAGGGGAAAGCAGCTCCCCGTCCACACTGTGTATGGTGCGGATGGGACACTGTTGACTTCAACTGGGGATATCGTCGGGCGGTGGAAGGAATACTTCGAGGATCTCCTCAATCCCACTGATACGCCTTCCACAGAGGAAGCAGGGTTTGGGGACGAGGGGGATGACTCGCCTATTACAGGGGCTGAGGTCGCCAAGGTGGTTAAAAATCTCCTTGGTGGCCGGGCCCCGGGGGTGGACAAGATTCGCCCTGAGTACCTCAAGGCCCTGGATGTTGTTGGGTTGTCATGGTTGACACGCCTCTGCAACATTGCGTGGAGGTCGGGGGCAGTGCCTTTGGCATGGCAAACCGGGGTGGTGGTTCCTCTCTTCAAAAAAGGGGACCGGAGGGTGTGCTCCAACTTTAGAGGGATCACACTCCTCAGCCTCCCTGGGAAGGTCTATGCCAAGGTACTGGAGAGGAGAGTCCGGCCATTGGTCGAACCTCGGATTCAGGAGGAGCAATGTGGTTTTCGTCCTGGCCGTGGCACATTGGACCAGCTCTTTACCCTCTCGAGAATTCTTGAGGGTTCGTGGGAGTTTGCCCAACCAGTTTACATGTGTTTTGTGGACTTGGAGAAGGCATTTGACCGCGTCCCTCGTGGATTTTTGTGGGGGGTGCTTCGGGAGTATGGGGTATCGGGCTTGTTGTTACGAGCTATTCGGTCTCTGTACGACCGTTGTGAGAGTTTGGTTCGTATTGCCAACACTCGGTCGGAGTCATTCCCAGTGAGAGTTGGACTCCGCCAGGGCTGCCCTTTGTCACCGATCCTGTTCATAATTTTTATGGACAGGATTTCTAGGCGCAGCCAGGGAATGGAGGGTGTCATGCTTGGTGACCACAGGATCTCATCTCTGTTGTTTGCAGATGATGTTGTCCTGTTGGCTTCATCCAGCAATGACCTACAGCTCTTGCTGGGATGGTTTGCCGCTGAGTGTGAAGCGGCTGGGATGAGAATCAGCACCTCCAAGTCCGAGTCCATGGTCCTCAGCCGGAAAAAGGTGGATTGTCCTCTCCGGGTTGGGGACAGGCTCCTGCCCCAAGTGGAGGAGTTTAAGTATCTTGGGGTCTTGTTCACGAGTGAGGGGAAAATGGAGCGAGAGATCGACAGATGGATTGGAGCAGCATCTGCAGTGATGCGGACGTTGTACCGGTCTGTTGTGGTGAAGAGGGAGCTTAGTTCTAAGGCAAAGCTGTCGATTTACCAGTCAATCTACGTTCCTACTCTCACCTATGGTCACGAGCTTTGGGTAATGACCGAAAGAACGAGATCATGGATACAAGCAGCTGAAATGAGCTTTCTCCGTAGGATTGCTGGACTCACCCTCAGAGATAGGGTGAGGAGCTCAGTCATCCGGGAGAGGCTTAGAGTAGAACCGCTGCTCCTCCACATTGAAAGGAGTCAGTTGAGGTGGTATGGGCATCTGATTAGGATGCCTCCTGGACGCCTCCCACTTGAGGTGTTTCAGGTACGTCCCACTGGGAGGAGACCCCGGGGCAGACCCAGGACTTGGTGGAGAGACTGTCTCCCAGCTGGTCTGGGAACGCCTTGGTATCCCCTCTGAAGAGCTGGAGCAGGTGGCTGGGGAGAGGGAGGTCTGGGCTTCTCTTCTTGAACTGCTGCCTCCGCGACCCGGACCTCCGGAAAAGCGGTAGAAGATGGATGGATGGATGGACAAAGATAACACAAGTAAACACAAAATGCAGTTTTTAAGTGAAGGTGTTTATTATTAAGGGGGAAAAAAAATCCAAACCTACATGGCCCTGTGTTAAAAAGTGATTGCCCCCCTAAACCTAATAACTGGTTGGGCCACCCTTAGCAGCAACAACTGCAATCAAGCGCTTGCAATAACTGGCAGTGAGTCTTTTACAGTTCTTTGGAGGAATTTTGGCCCACTCATCTTTGCAGAATTGTTGTAATTCAGCCACATTAGAGGGTTTTCAAGAATGAACCGCCTTTTTAAGGTCATGCCACAGCATCTCAATCGGATGCTTCATTAGAATCCTTTCGATTGAGAGACGACGGATTTGCTCTCTCTTCATGACTTTGGATGACACGAGTGCAGAGAGAGGAGACGTCGGAACGGACTAGACTGAGTGGAAGAACGAGTCGACAGAAGGCGGTACTGGCATAATTTGGCTTGTGACTGATTCGGGATGGCATGTAGTAGTAGTGGGGGTTTGACTGACGATGAAGATATGGAGATTGGATGGAATTGAGTAGGAGTAGGAAGAGTAAAGTTGGAAAGGGCAAGAGTGAAGGAGACGTAAAGCAGACTGGCAAGCGGCAGCTATCAAGTGACGAGGAAAGACGCGAGGTGAGGAGGAAAATTGTGCCGGAAGAATTCAAAATTATCTTGAGGTTTAAACCAGGGCAAGAAGTTACAGCTTTGAGCCCACTAGCTCTAACTAATGGATTAAGAAGTGCAATTGGAGACATAGAAATGGCCAAAGTGTTAAGAGATGGAAATCTCCTTGTGAAATGTAAGAATGTAGAGTAAAGGAACAAAGCACTCCAGCTGCAGAGAGTGTGCAAGAAAGAAATTGCAGAAAGGAAAGAAGTCACTGGGTTTGATGGTGTTAGGGGGGTTAAATCTGGAATTCCAGTGGGGGAAAACTTGGAAGAACTGAAAAAAATGGTTAAAGGAGGAACAGTTGTGGGGATTAGATGCCTACAAGCAGTCAGGAATGGGGAAAGGTGGATAGCCCATCTGTAATGCTGGAATTTAAAGACAAGGCCTTGCCAGAAAAAGTGCTGATTGGATACTTGAGTTTTCCTCTTAGGGCTTATATCCCCCCTCCTCTCAGGTGTTTTAAATGCCAGAGATATGGGCATATTGCTAGTGTGTGCAAAGGAAAGAAAAGGTGTGGAAGATGTGGTGGTGAGCACAGTTATGGAGAATGTGGAAGTGACAGCATAATTAAATGCTGTAATTGTGGAGGGAATCACACAGCAGCATATGGAGGCTGTGTAGTGAGAAAACAGGCAGTAGAAATCCAGCAAGCAAGAGTAGAGAAGAAGTTGACATACGTGGAAGCAGCAAGGGTCGTGAATCAACAGGAGAAAGAACACATTGTCAATAACAAGGAAGTAGAACCACCAAATTGTCAGACTAATATCACAACAGATAAGCTTGTTCTTTTTCTAGCCTATGTCGTCATCAACTGCTCGGAGCAGGCTAAGACTAGAACTGAGAAGATAAAGATCATTGTGAAAGCAGCAACAAAATTCTTTAATACCAAGGATCTATCCTGGGAAAAAATTCATACAGAACTGAGTCAAGGAGAGGGAGCTATAGAGGGGAGCCAACAGGTTAACTCATGACAACCATCCTCCAGTGGAACGCAAGGAGTCTGATTGCAAACGGGCAGGAATTTAAAGGATTTATTCAGAAACTAACAACAAAATCAGATATTATTTGTGTGCAGGAAACATGGCTTTAACCATCACTAGATTTCACAATTAAGGGATATTCTGGAATGCGTAAAGATAGGAAGGATGGGGGTGGTGGGGGTTGTGCAGTTTTTGTTAGACAAGGGGTGAAGTATAGGCAACTGATCACAGTACAAGAGCTGGAAGTAATTGTCATCGAAATATGGACTAAAGAGGGCAGTATGAACATAATCAATTTTACAATCCATGTAAGCAATTAGTCAAAAGTGAGTTGGAGTCAATTCTCCAGGACTGGAGGGGGAGAGTGGTCTGGTGCGGGGATTTCAATGCGCATAGTACACTATGGGGGAAGCATGATGACACTAGCGGAGAGGTTATAGAAGAGATCATGGAGGACAAAGAGTTAGTGTGTTTGAATGATGGTTCAGGCACTAGGGTGAATTTGGCGAGGGGGACAGAATCAGCTATTGATCTCACTTTGACTTCACAAAGCTTGGCTGGCAGGTGCAGGTGGAGGGTAATAAGGGAAAGCACTATAGGAAGTGATCACTACCCAACAGTGGTTGATATTGGAGTGGGAAATGATATTGACCAAGAAGGAAGAGACAAGAGGTGGGCATTTGATAAGGCAGATTGGGGAAATTTTACAATTTTAAGTGAGAGGAAACTGAAGGAAGTAAAACTAAACCAGACAGTGGAAGAGATGAATGCAGGAATCACAACAGCAATCATTAAAGCAGCAAAGGAAACCATCCCAAGAAGAGGTAGGGGAAAAAGGAAAAGGCTAGTTCCTTGGTGAGTGGAGTGTTCTGAAGCAGTTAAGAATCGGAACAAAGCTTTTAAAGTATTAAAAAATGTATTGAATATGAATAACTTGATCAGTTATAAACGGGAGCAGGCTTCATCGGCCTCCGTCAGTCTATGATGACCATGGAAGAGAATCCTAAACGTCTACTCTGCTGGAACAGCACCGCCTGTGGCTGAACAGGCCAATGCGCGAATGGCAGTCCCTGTCACACAGGTCGCACTTGTGGGTGGTCTCCGTGCTGCTGGGTCTGTGGCGGTTCTTCCTGCGAGTCCTTTTTTCATCTGCTGCAGCAGTCAGTCTCTCTTCACCCGCCTTGAGCTGTCTGGTCAGGGTGCCTCTCCATTTGGAGCGGTCCGTTGCAAGGTCATCCCAGCGCTCTGTGTTGATCTCCAGGGCCTTCATGTCTCTCTTGCAGACATCTCTAAAGTGCAGCTGTGGGCAGCCAACGTCTCTCCTGCCAGTCGCCAGTTCTCCGTAGAGGACGTCTTTGGGGATTCTGCCATCCTCCATACGGTGAACGTGGCCTAGCTAGCGGAGCCTGCGCTGCCTGAGTAGAGTGAACATGGAGGGAAGGCCGGCGCGGGACAGAACTTCTGTGTTGGGCACTTTGTCCTGCCAGGATATGTCCAGGATGTGGCGAATGCAGTGCAAGTGGAAGGAGTTCAGTCTCTTTTCCTGGGCATATGTTGGGCATATGTTGTCCACGTCTCACTCCCATAGAGCAGTGTGTTGATAACGCAGGCGTTGTACACTGCCATCTTCATCTTGACAGAGAGTTTGGGATTCTCCCACACTCGTGTGGTGAGGCGAGTGAGTGTGAAGGCTGATTTTCAAATCCTCTTGTCGATCTCTGTATCAAGGGAGAGGTTGGTGCTGATCGTGGACCCCAGGTACGTGAACTGATTCACGACCTCCAGCTCGTAGTCGTCGATGGTGATGGTTGGTGGTGCTTCCGTGCCTTGCGCCAAGACGTTAGTCTTCTTCAGGCTGATGGTAAGCCCGAAGTCCTTGCATGCCTGGGAGAAGCGGTCCATCAGGGTCTGAAGCTCCTGCTGTGTGTGGGTTGCGACTGCAGCGTCGACTGCGAACAGCATGTCTCTGATTAGAGCCTCACGTACTTTGGTTCTGGCTTTCAGGCGGACGAGGTTGAAAAGCCTGCCGTCAGATCTTGTGTGCAGGTAGATTCCCTCTGTTGCTGTGCTGAAGGCATGCCTCAGGAGCATAGCAAAGAAAATCCCAAAGAGGGTTGGTGCAAGTACACAGCCCTGTTTCACTCCGCTGCGTATGCTGAATGGCTCTGAGACGTTGCCGTCATGCTGCACTATCCCCTGCATGTTGGCGTGAAACGATTTGATGAGGCTTTGCAACTTTGGTGGGCATCCTATCTTTGGCAGGATCTTGAAAAGGCCCTCTCTGCTGACCAGATCGAACGCTTTGGTGAGGTCGATGAAGGCGACGTACAGGGGCATGTTCTGTTCTCTGCATTTCTCCTGGAGTTGGCGGATGGAGAATATCATGTCTACCGTCGATCGCTCAGCGTGGAGGCCACACTGAGACTCGGGGTAGACACGTTCGGCAAGCTTCTGTAGACGAACGAGAACAACTCGTGCGTAGACTTTGCCAACAACGCTGAGGAGGGAGATGCCCCTGTAGTTGTTGCAGTCGCTTCTCTCCCCTTTGTTTTTGTAGAGGGTGATGATCTTGGCGTCCCTCATGTCCTGTGGTACGGCACCTTCCTTCCAGCACTGGCAGAAGACGTCATGCAATGGCAACAGTAGGGCGGTCTTGCAGTGCTTGATCAGGTCGGGGGGTATGCCGTCGTTGCTGGGTGCCTTACCAGCGGCCAAGCTATCAATGGCCTTGCTGAGTTCGTCGATGGTTGGCTCAGTGTCAAGTTCATCCATGGATGGCAGGCAGTTGATGGCATCAAGGGCTGACGGTGTCACGGTGTTCTCTCTGGAGTAGAGGTCGGAGTAGTGTTCCACCCATCTTTCCATCTGCTTGTTCTTTTCTGTGATCATCTCCCCAGTGGAGGATTTGAGGGGGGCCGTCTTGCTCTGAGCCGGACCAAGTGCTTTCTTGATGCCATCGTACATACCACAGATGTTCCCTGTTATGGCAGTGGTTTGAATGTCTTGGCTGAGCTGAGTCCAGTACTCGTTGGCACAGCGCCGAGCAGTCTGCTGAACTTTGCTTCTCGCAGCCCTGAGAATCTGGAGATTCTTCTCGTTTGGGTACTTCTTGTACTCAGCAAGTGCTGAGCGCTTGGCTTCAATGACGGGGGTCATCTCAGTCAACTTGGCATCAAACCAGTCCTGTGACTTCGTGGTCTTCCTCCCAAAGGTAGCCAAGGCTGTGCGGTGGATGGTGTTTTGCAGCTCTTCCCACTTCTGCTTTGCAGATTCTCCTTCTTGTGGTACACCAAGTTCCTTCTCAAAGGTGGAGGCAAACTGCTCAACAAGTTCTGGTTGGGCCATCTTGCTGGTGTCAATCCGTGCCTTTCCAGGCTGTCTAGCACGATGGAATTTCTTCAGCTGCAGCTTGACCTTGCAACACACCAATGAATGGTCTGTGTCGCAATCTGCACTTTGGAACGAACGGGTGATTAGCACGTTCTTCAGTGAGGTGCGCCTGGTCAGGATCAAGTCCAGCTGGTGCCAGTGCTTTTAGCGCGGATGTCGCCAGGAAACCTTGTGTTGGGGCTTGGTCTTGAAGAACAAGTTTGTGATGCACAGATCGTGATATGTGCAGAACTCGAGCAGCCGCTGTCCGTTGTCATTCATTCTGCCCACGCCAAATGGTCCAAGACAGGAGGGCCAGGAGTCGTGGTCAGCACCCACTCTGGCATTGAAGTCTCCAAGGAGAATGAGTTGTTCAGAGTTGGGGATGATCCTGACAGTTGTTGCGAGATTCTCGTAGAACTCGTCTTTTGCCTCTGGTGTGGCTGTCAGTGTTGGGGCATACACACTGACAAGGGTGACTGGGCCTTGAGTGGTGTTCAGGCGGAGGGTGAGGAGTCGTGCAGAGCCATTGCTGCCCGGTTCCACCATCTTCAGCAAGGTGTTCTTCATTGCATGTTCCCTGTGTTCATCACTGTACTTTCCCTCCAGTAGAACATGTAGTCCTTCTCTCAGTGTGCCTGCGTCAGCCAACCGTGTTTCCTGGAGAGTGGTGATATCCACTTCCAGTCTCTTCAGCTCATTATTGATGATGGCAGTCTTCCTGGTGTCGTTGATGTCCTTGAGGTTAGCAGCAAGTCCTGTCATCATAGTGCGGATGTTCCAAGTTCCCAGTTTTAGAGTTGGTCTCTTTTGTTTTTTTGTCTTGCCTGGTGCAAAGGTTCTCAGCCTGCCTTTCGGACTTCTCCTCATCCCCATGCACCCAATGAGGAAAGCAAGCTGTGGCAGGACAACACCTTATTGGCTGGGGGCTGCCCATCTTGAGGAGGACGGTAGCTGTCCAGTGAGATCCGATGATCCCTCCCACCATTGGGAACAACCCCTGGCACCGCGCTCTATGCCAATTGAGCGGTGGCTTATAACCGGTAACTGTCATTCCCCGTGTTTTGTCTACGCCAAAGGCGAAGCTGGAGTGTCCTCTCCAGTGATCCGGTGTTCTACCTTCCAGCGTTGGGCGTTGGTAGGATTCAAGCCTGGGCAGGAAGATATGGAGGACAAGATGTTGCCCATGCAGCATGTCCCCCCTCTCCAAGTCACTGATGAATCCAAAGGAACAGCAGGGCTGCTACAGTTTGGTACCAGCGCCGTCACAGGAGCTGCCAGAACGATGTTGAGCACAACAGAGAACTGCCTTAGGGACTCCGACTCCGGATTTTTCCTCAGGGTTGACTCCCGAAGCCTTTCCCTTGACCGGGTGTGCCACAACGCAGCGGAGGTTTGAAATCAGGGTTTACCTTCCCCTAGATGGGCTACCTTCCCAGGTTGACGAGCCACCATCTACCCGAAGCATCTGGTTTTAAGGCGCCAGAAATCCGCCCTCGCCCCTTCTCCTATTAGTAAAAGCAGTTCCGCCGGGCTTAGAGACTAAACCACACGGGCAGGCTAGGAGTTGGACTTAGTTGTCAGAGGCTTTTCGAGACGCACGCCATAAGGAGCATTTTATGAGCACTGGGAGCTTAACCCCAGTGCCGCTCCTGGCTATGACAACTTTGGAACCAAAGGGAGCAGGCTAAAGTGCGGAGAATAATTAAACAGACCAAAAAAGAGTTTTGGAGGAAATACTGTGATTCATTGGGAAGAAGTACCCCCTTGGAGAAGGTATGGGGAACAATTAAAAGGATGTCTGGGATAAGAAGGGAGCTAAATTATCCAATTATGGAGAACGGGGACAGTTTGATAGTGGATGACAATGAAAAGGCAGAGCATTTAGTTAAAATGCCGAATCTTACTGTGTTCCCACCAAGATGGCTGACACCGGAGTGAGGAGTGGTTTGATGGGCTCCACTTCTAGCCACTTTTTGCTTATCTACTTCTTCTTATTGTCTTTGTGTGTCTGGACTTGCAACAAGAAGGGTTTTCCAGCCAATTCAATTAAAGGTGAATCTACAAAGTTTTATTTATATGGATATGGACATGGTTATTTCACCCTGTACTCTATCTGGTCTTCAAAAGGCCTGAGAAAAAGTATCCAAAATAAGGCAAACATGGCTGTTAAGCAAATAACACAATATGACAGAGGCTATACAGTTAAAGTACTGTTAGTACTGCTACTTCTGGCAGGGGATATTCACCTTAACCCTGGACCTGCCGCTATTAAACAGAAGGCCACTGGGTTAGCACAAACATCTGAACCGGCAGATTGGTTGTTGCTATCAACGGCTCGGCTAACACCTGAACCAGCTGATCGGCTGCAGCTGTCAACGGCCCCGCTAACATCTGAACCCGCTGGTCGCCCGCTGCTGTCAACGGCCCCGCTAACATCTGAACCGGCTGATCGCCTGCTGCTGTCAACGGCCCGGCTGACGCCTGGACCAGCTGATCGCCCGCTGCTGTCAATGGCCCCGCTAACACCTGAACTGGTGGAGCAGCATAATGCTGGTCTTCGCCTCAGTACAGCTGGACATAGCGAGTCGGGTGAGTCGAATTGCACTGGACAGACTCACATATCTGATCCTGCTGTAAACAGCTGTGCTACGTCCAAACTTTTGGAAGCAGGAGCAGTTAAACAAAATGCAAATGAGGTGAGATCCGAAAACCGAGCTGTACAAAAGCAAAAACAACATTTATTTTTCCAAACTGTTAAATCATGCACGAGTTCTTTGGGACGCAAAGGCTAAACCAAAGGGGATCCTCGGCGGACATTTAAACATACGAAGCATAATCCCCAAAAGAGATGAGATTTCGGTGGTGTTGTTGGACTCAAATCTGGACTATCTTTGTCTTTCAGAAAGCTGGCTACACAGGAACATAGACACTAATATGATCGATATTGTGGGTTATCAGTGTTTTAGAAAAGACAGGCAGGTAGGGAGGGGAGGAGGTGTCTTAATTTACATCAAAGAGAAATTTAAATGTCAATTGGTTGATTTGAATACTTCACTTGAATGTTTAGCTGTTAATGTATGTCTCTCACCGGTAATGAATTTCAACATTGCAGTATTGTACAACCCACCGTCATACAATTCTTCTTTTTATAATGAATTAAGTGATCTGGTTAAACAACTTGAGAGGAGCAGAGAAACAATATTTTATGGTGACTTTAATATTAACTGGTCTGATAAAAAGGACAAACAGAAATTGAAAAGCCTCATGACTGTAGAAGAGCTTGGAATAACGAGGCGATGTGATTTATAAACCAAAGTTTAATATCAGCTTCGCTCCTCTAACAAGTCTCATCTCAGTGCAGAAGCAGAATAAGAGGTCGAACACATTCAGACCTTCATACTTATACCTACACACAACAAAAGACATTGCATATCAAAGCTGATATCCCGCATTAACTTAATCCCCCCTCCTTTGTCTTCCGTCTCCTCCACCTGACCTTGGGTGGTCAGGGAGATCGATCTCCTCCATTGTCCTCTGTCTCCTCCACCTGACCCTGGGTAGTCAGGGAGATCGATCTGGTCTCCACCGCTGCGACTCCGTATGCTCTTTGATTTTCGCGGGCGGTCGAGACCTCTTGTCCTGTTCTGAGGCGTGAGGTCATTGCACATACGTAATCACTAAACATTCTAATATGTCTATACATATGTAGGTATGGAATATATGATTAATATAAACCACAGCCCCCCCAAACGACTAAGAAAAGGACAATCAAAGTAATTCTACAGTTTAAGATAATTTCTATGACATACTAGATAGATAGATAGATAGTTTATTTCGAACACAAAAATATAACAAATACAAGCAAATGGCAAATGCAATAAAGTAGCATTATACACTGTTCGAAAGGGAGAAGGAAGAAGTGAACACTTATTAATTCCATCTCCTCTTTTCCATAGATACACCCATGTGAATTTTATACAAATTACCACCTTTAAGACCCCAAGTAAACAATTTACTGTATTTTTTACAAATCAACATTAACACCCATCCATTCTAACATACAATGATGTCCATACAACAAAATCAGCCTCAAACAACACAGATATACACAGTGCTGTCCTACCCACCATTCCATAGTGTCCCATAATATCCCAGAGTGAACATAATGAATCGTACATATAACTACTACCGTTCTAACATATACCCTTTCAGCAAATGATGCTTATACCTCTTTTTGAATTGATTTCTGTTTGTACATAGTTTCAGTTCCGGCTCTAGACTGTTCCACAAATCCACCCCACAGACAGATATGCACATACTTTTCTTGGTAGTACGTATCTTGGGTTTTGTAAAGTTTAAGTCTCCCCTCAAATTATGATCATTGTCTCTTTTTTTAAATATTTTTTGTATATTAGTTGGTAGTTGATTATTAATTGCCCTGTACATTACTTGTGCTGTCTTAAATTTAACAAAATCGATGAACTTTATGACATGTGACTTTAAGAACAACGAATTGGTATGGTCTCTATATCCTGCATTGCATTACTATGCTGTTAAACCTCTTGACAGGGAAAACAAGGAAGAATCTTTCCAGCAGTCATGCTCCTGTAGAGAATTCAGTGGTAACCACAACAGTATAGTAATATCACAAATCAGCCTTAAAACTGTCACGGCACAATCTGATAACATAGTTAACAACTCTTGGTTAATTTGCATCAGTCCCTGTGCCGTCTGGGTTTTAATCTTCTCCCGAATCTGCTGTAGGTCCGCTTTGGCGTCCTGGTGGGACCCTCCTGTAAGGAATCTGCAGCTTGGGGAGGAGAGTGGTTATTTGTTCCCTGCAGGGGGGTTGAGTCTTTTTTCTTGGGGGGTCTACCCCGCCGAGGTGCCCTCGCCACCCGTGCAGGTTCGTCTCTCAACAAAAAAGCAGGTTTAAGTCTGTCAATGCTGACTGTTTCTTTTCTGTCCCCTAAATCAAGCACAAAATGCTTATCACCAGGTTCCAGCACTCTGAATGGTCCGTCGTATGGTGGACGGAGGGTTGATTTTAAAGCTTCATGCCTAACAAAAACAAACTCGGCGTTTTTTAAAGCTTGGGGGACAAAAACCCGTGGAAAAGAGTGATGTGCCGGTCCGGGGAGAGTGTCTGGTCCGTTACTGCCTAAAGGCCTCACTCAGGGTTGGAAGATGCCCAGGCTCTGGGTTCTCCGGTAAAAACTCACCTGGGAGTCTGAGAGGTTGTGCAAAAACTAACTCTGCTGGGGAGGCGTCTAGATCCTCTTTAGGCGCAGCACGCAACCCCAATAAAACCCAGGGAAGTTTATTTACCCAATTTGTATCCGTTAACGAGGCCCTGAGGGCGGCCTTTAAAGATCTGTGAAAACACTCGCATAACCCATTAGCCTGAGGGTGATAAGCGGTGGTGCGGTGAATTGTCGCCCCTAAGCTGCTGGCCATGGCTGACCAAAGCTCTGAGACAAATTGAGGCCCCCTATCGGACGTGATGTCCGATGGGATGCCGAAACGTGCCACCCAGTTTGTCAAAAAAACGCGAGCGACTTCCGCCGCTGTGGTTGACGCCAGAGGGACCGCCTCAGGCCAGCGTGTAGTACGGTCTATCATTGTTAACAGGTGTGTGAAGCCTTGAGACGAAGGTAGTGGTCCCACGAGGTCGACATGAACGTGGTCAAACCTTCTAGCTGGGATTCGAAAAGGCTCTAGAGGGGCTTTTGTGTGTTTGTGTACTTTGGCACGCTGACAAGACATGCAAGTTTTTGCCCATTCCTTTACATTTTTGCGCAGGCCCAGCCACACAAACTTTTCGGCGACCATTTTAACCGAGGCGCGCACACCTGGGTGCGCGAGGGAGTGAATTGAGTCGAAAATACGGCGGCGCCATGCAGCTGGGACTACCGGGCGAGGTCGGCCGGTTGAGATGTCGCAGATTAGGGGGGGTACACCGTCACGTAAACCCCTTTACTCCAGGCTTAACCCTGTTGGTCCAGACAGGAGCGCGCGCACGTCCGCGTCACCGCTTTGCTCCTCTGCCATGGCTGCGTAATCTATCCCTACGTGAATTGGGGCCGCGTACGCGTCTGCGTTGGCGAAGAGTTCTGCGGCTGAGGTAGTATAATCTGTCTCCTCGTGCTCTGGCAATGTCACAGCGCGAGAGAGGCAGTCTGCTACCACGTTAAGTTTGCCTGCCACATGTCGAATGTCTGTGGTGAACTCTGAAATTGCAGCTAGCTGTCTTTGTTGCCTGCCTGACCATGGTTCTGAAATTTTAGCCATCGCAAAAGTGAGCAGTTTGTGGTCTACAAAAGCCGTGAAACGCCGCCCTTCTAACCAGAACCGGAAGTGGCGGATGGATAAATGAAGCGCTAGCAGCTCCCTGTCAAAAGTGCTGTATTTACGCTCGGTTTGGTTTAACGATTTGCTAAAAAATGCTAAAGGTTGCCAGGTTCCGCCAACGTGTTGTTCCACAACTGCCCCTATGGCCAGGTCTGAAGCGTCTGTGGTTAGCGCTATGCGGGCCGAGGGATCGGGGTGAACCAACAATGTGGCATTCGCTAGAGCACTTTTTACTTCCGCGAAGGCGCGTTCGCGCTCCGGGGTCCATTCGACCGCGTTGGAAGGCTTTTGTTTTCTGAGCGCGGCATATAGGGGCTGCATGAGTTGAACTGCGCGGGGGAGGAAACGGTTGTAAAAATTAACCATTTCCAAAAATTCTTGCAGCGATTTGACCGTTTGTGGTCGTGGAAAATTTTTTACCGCGCGGACTTTGTCTGGCAATGGGATTGCGCCTTTCGGTGAAACTCTGTGTCCCAAAAACTCAATTTGTGACACGCCGAATTTGCATTTGGCTGGATTGATTATTAACCCGTGCTCTTCTAGTCTCTGAAAAACTGTAGTGAGGTGTTGTTCGTGTTCTTCCTCTGACGGGTTGGCTACCAGCATATCGTCGAGGTAGACGAACACGAAGGGGAGATCGCGTAATACCGCGTCCATCATCCGCTGAAAGGTTTGAGCAGCACCTTTGAGGCCAAACGGCATCCGCAAAAATTCAAAAAGACCGAAAGGGGCTATTACAGCCGTTTTAGGAATGTCTTCCGCTCGAACGGGGACTTGGTGATAGCCGTGGACCAGGTCTATTTTAGAAAAAATGCGCGCACCCGCCAGATGTAGTGAAAAATCTTGGATGTGAAGAATTGGGTAACGGTCATGCGCTGTCGCATTGTTTAATCTGCGGTAATCGCCGCACGGTCTCCAAGAACCGTCGGTTTTCGGGACCATGTGGAGTGGCGATGCCCAGGGGCTTTTCGAGCGTCTAATAATGCCTAATTTTTCCAGGGTGGTAAACTCGTCCTGTGCTATGGCGAGCTTGGTCGCGTCTAAGCGCCGAGCTTTGGCGAACACGGGTGGGCCCATTGTGGGAATGAAGTGTTCAACCCCGTGTTTCGCTACTGTTGCTGAAAATTTGGGAACTGTGAGTGCTGGAAATTGGGTGAGGAGTTGGTCAAACTTACCTCCTGCTGTTGTGACGTTGGCCTGCACGGATGGTGGAGAAACTCGAGCTGAGCAGGGGATAGAAGAAAATGACAGTCCATTAACCAAGCGTCTATTTGCTAGATCGACTAACAACCCATGTGCACACAAAAAATCAGTGCCCAACAAGTTAAAACTCACCGCCGCTACAATAAATGTCCATCTATAGTTGCGGCCGTGAATGCAAAGAGGCAGGCTCCTTTCACCATAAGTGTCGATGATGGAGCCGCTGGCTGCCATCGCCCCATTACCCCGGGGACCCATGGCCCGGTCTGCGTGGGAAGGGGTGATAAAACTCAGTTGAGCTCCGGTGTCAATCAGGAACTGTCTCCCGGTGTGTCCGTCAGTCACATAAAGAAGCTTATTTTTTTCGCCGAGAACCGCAGCCGTTAACGGTTCTCGGCTTTGGCGTTTCCCGAACTTTTTGAACTTGCAGGGGGGGAACGCATTTGTACGCCCTCTCGGCGAAACGGTGGTGGTAATAACAGATGTCGTTCCGCCTGCTGCATCTTGGTCGTGTTGCCGCCATGGTGGGCGGGCTCTGCTCGGTTGTCTGTGGTTCTCCGCTGCTCTGGGTATCCGCGCTGAGATCTGCGGATGCTGCTGTGGCCATCTGTTCGCCGCAGGCATTGATGAGTCGCTGCGCTTCGCGGGCCAGCGCGCGGAAGTCTTGCTGGGTGCTGCACCGCATGTTGACCAGCGTCCCTCTCATGTGTGGCGGCAGAGTACTGAGGAAGATGTGTTGGAAGAGGAAGTTGTCGTTGTCCTCTTCCTTGAGCTGCAGCATGTCCTCCATGAGGGCCTTGGGTCTGCATCCTCTGTGGCCGTAGATCGCCAGGATCTTCTCTGCTCTCTCTTCGGCTGAGGGGACGAAATTCTTGACGATGGTCGCCTTAAGTTTTCTATATTTGTCATGGGCGGGCGGCCATTGGATTATGCTCCGCGCACATCTCGACGTGGCAGCGTCGAGTTTGGCGACGATGTGATAAAATTTTGTGTCGTCTGCCGTTATGCCCGCCAGTGCAAACTGAGCCTCAGCTTGCTGGAACCACGAGCCCGGGTCTTCTTGCCAGAAGTCTGGCAGCTTGACGGTGACGGCGCTTGTGTGGGCCGTCCTTGATGTGTCCGCCGGGTGAGAGCGCCTTTCTTCAGCTCTCACGGCGGGGCTGGTGCTCGGTTGAGCCCTCTCTGTGGCTTCTGCCGTGGGGGAACGTCGTCCATCTGTTCCCCTGTCTGCATGGGCGCCGGCGCTTGCCTGGGTTGCCTCTGATGAGTCAATCGCGGGAGAACGTCTCTGTTCCATCCTCACGTCAGGGTCACCAGTGTAGAAGAGCTTGGAATAACGAGGCAATGTGATTTATAAACCAAAGTTTAATATCAGCTTCGCTCCTCTAACAAGTCTCATCTCAGTGCAGAAGCAGAATAAGAGGTCGAACACATTCAGACCTTCATACTTATACCTACACACAACAAAAGACATTGCATATCAAAGCTGACATCCCGCATTAACTTAATCCCCCCTCCTTTGTCTTCCGTCTCCTCCACCTGACCTTGGGTGGTCAGGGAGATCGATCTCCTCCATTGTCCTCTGTCTCCTCCACCTGACCCTGGGTAGTCAGGGAGATCGATCTGGTCTCCACCGCTGCGACTCCGTATGCTCTTTGATTTTCGCTGGCGGTCGAGACCTCTTGTCCTGTTCTGAGGCGTGAGGTCATTGCACATATGTAATCACTAAACATTCTAATATGTCTATACATATGTAGGTATGGAATATATGATTAATATAAACCACAATGACTAAATTTAATTACCAACAAATGATCAAAGGACCCACCAGGATAACCAAACAATCTAGAACACTTATTGACATGGTATTTGCTAATAAACCAGAAGGAATAACCAGAACCTATAATCTTAAGATAAGATAAGATAAGCCTTTATTAGTCCCACAATGGGGAAATTCCAGGATTGCAACAGCACAGGGATAGCAACACTCAGAGCAACAATCAGAAGGCAAAAAAAAAACAAAAAAAAAACAAGCAAGCAAGAGCAGCTAATATACATATGTACATATTACTATAAAATATATATACACACACACACACACACACACAGACACACAGTGCAGAGCATTGTAGCTGGATGGAATAAATATATGAATATATGAACACACAGTGCAGAGCATTGTAGCTAGATGGAATAAATATGTAAATATATAAACACCCACAGTACGGAGCATTGCAGCTAGGTGGAATAAATATGCAAGTATATAAACACACACAGTGCGGAGCAATGTAGCTAGATGGAATAATATGTAGATATATAAAAACACAGTGCGGAGCATTGTAGCTAGATGGAATAAATATATAGATATATAAATATAAACACACCCAGTGCTGAGCATTGTAGCTAGATGGAATAAATATATAGATATATAAATATAAACACACCCAGTGCAGAGCATTGTAGCTAGATGGAATAAATCTTGTAACCGGTCTCTCAGATCATAACATGGTTCTTGCTGTCAGAAAACTTATTAAAAAGCGACTACAGTATTTTGGGGGAGTTGATATTGACAAAGTAAATTTTATTATTCCCAAATCAAAAACTGCGGAGTTTGAACATTACTTAGAGAATCAAAATTGGGAGCAGCTCATGTCAATATATGAAGTAGATGATTGCTGTAATTTTATAACTGCAACAATTACAAAGTCTATAGAAAAATTTACAAAGCAAATTAAAAGTAGACAACAGAAGATTAACCTACCATGGTTAAATAATGAAATAAGAAAACTTATGAAGAGGCGAGATTCTGCATTGAAAACATCATTAACCTCTAAATTACAAAATGATCACCTTGTGTACAAAAGTTTAAGAAATAAAGTGGTACAAGAGCTGCGAAAATCAAAAGTATCTTATTACAATAAACTGATAGATCATACAAAGGGTAACAACAGTTCCCTATGGAGGCATTTAAATACCTAATAAAAAAATGTTCACAAGGGGGTAAAGGAACTTAGAATCAATGGCAAGACCATCAGTGACAAGGCTATATTGGCAAATGAATTTAATTCATATTTTGTGGACTCTGTGGAAGAATTAACAAAAAACTTTGCGCTGCCAAATGTGCTCAACACAAAATCAATACTTTCAACAGTTTCTTTTCACATCGATGAGGTAAATGAGGAGTTAATTGCTGGTCTTGTTAAAACACTGTCAAACTCAAAAACTAATGATATCTACAATATGAGCACTTCCTTTCTCAAAACGCACAGCAAAATATTAATCAAACCACTGACTCATCTCATTAATCTCTCCATTAGGTCTAGTACATTTGAATCGGTGAATTCAAAAAGGGCCCAAGTCCCGATTCATTTCCATCTGGTTGGAAAAAGCTGTTGTCATACCAGTTTATAAATCAGGCAGTAAAGACGATATATATATATCGATATATATATATCGATATATATATATATATATATTTATTCCATCTAGCTACAATGCTCCGCACTGTGTTTTTATATATCTACATATTATTCCATCTAGCTACATTGCTCCGCACTGTGTGTGTTTATATACTTGCATATTTATTCCACCTAGCTGCAATGCTCCGTACTGTGGGTGTTTATATATTTACATATTTATTCCATCTAGCTACAATGCTCTGCACTGTGTGTTCATATATTCATATATTTATTCCATCCAGCTACAATGCTCTGCACTGTGTGTCTGTGTGTGTGTGTGTATATACAGTATATATCTTATAGTAATATGTACATATGTATATTAGCTGCTCTTGCTTGCTTGTTTTTTTTCTTGCCTTCTGATTGTTGCTCTGAGTGTTGCTATCCCTGTGCTGTTGCAATCCTGGAATTTCCCCGTTGTGGGACTAATAAAGGCTTATCTTATCTTATCTTATCTTATATGCAATTACCGCCCAATCTCTATTTTACCAGTCCTGTCTAAGGTTCTTGAAAAAGTTGTAGCTACACAGCTGATAGACTATCTACAAGACAGTCAACTTCTTCATCCACACCAATTTGGTTTTAGACCAGGATACTCAACAGAAACAGCAAATTGTTGCCTTATTGAAAATATCAAACAGTCCTTGGACAGGGGTAATGTAGTAGGGGCTGTTTTTCTGGATCTCAAAAAGGCTTTCGATACTGTAAACCACAGTTTGCTTTTATCCAAAATGGTATCTTTTAACTTCTCTCCAGATACATTAGAATGGTTTGCATCTTATCTCCAGAATAGAGAACAGTGTGTAAAAGTTCACCAGGATAAATCCTTATTTTTAAACAATCGTATGGGTATCCCACAAGGGTTCCATTCTTGGTCCTTTACTTTTCAGCATTTTTATTAATGACTTGCCACTACACTGTTCAGCTGCAACATGTCAACTTTATGCAGATGATGCAGTTATTTACACAGCTGCCAAGACTCCAGCACAGGCTGCAGATGTACTGTCTACAAGTATGGTTGATGTCCAAGAGTGGCTCTTCCAGAACCATCTATTGCTGAACCTTCAGAAAACAGTTTCAATGTGCTTTTCAATCAAAAAATGTAACCTGCAACATTTTAAAGTTAATATACATGATCAAGACATCAGTTTAGTTACAGAATTCAAATACCTTGGCATTGTACTAGATCCTCAATTCAAATTTAATCTTCATATAAAGAAAATTTCTAAAACAGTAAAAAAAAATCTGAACTGCTTTAAATTAATTAGATATTACATACCATACCAAGCAGCTGTACTGTATATGCATTCTATGGTTTTTTCTCATATATCATACTGTTTGACAGTCTGGGCTCAAGCAGCTCCTTCCACAATAAAACATATAGGTTCGTTATATTGCAGCGGAATGAAAAATAAGGCAGCGAGGTGAAGTTTTTAAATAGGTTTATTATCATACCGCCGTCACAGGAACTCCGCTCCAGTCCTTGTGTGAGCAGACTGGAGCGGGTCCTCAGGCTCTCAGCAAAGAGACACAGGATGTGTGTGTCAGCAGCAGTAGTCAAGGAGTGAGAGTGAGAGAGAGAACAGGGATTTCCGTGAGCTTATATACCCAGCTACAAACAATACATGAAAGGTATTCACAGCAGTAGGTATGGGCATTTGCATTTGAGAGACACACATAACAATAAGGAGATTGCAAGCCAGGATTCGCCTCTGCTCCAGAACTGCAGGACAAAAGAGGTTACAAGGCACATCTACATATTGTCATCAGTCTATAGACACAGTAAGGACAGGAAGCATGAACACAATGCATGAATGGCACATTAACATCACAGTAGTGAGCCGGAAAAAGCCAGAAGAAGCGGGCTGTCTGTAGACATTAATACACACGTTGCTGTGCCTGTCCAGTCTGTTGTGGGGGTTCCCACAATATAATCAAACTCTAAAAATCTTGGATAAAAAGCCCATTAGGTGGCATCACTGTTATATTTTAAAAAATACAATCTATTGAGTTTTGAGAGTTTCATTGACCTCTGTTTTCTGAAATTAATTTTCAAATGTTTCTATAAATCAGCGCCAGAGCCACTTGCTGGTTTCATCCAAAGACAGGACAGCAGCAGAGCCACCAGGAGTTCTGTTAACAATAACTGTAAAATATCCCACCGCAGAACCACATTTGGACAAACAGCTTTCTCTATAAAGGGCAGTCATATCTGGAACACAATGCCAAATGAAATTAAAATAATAACGGACTTTAAAACATTTACTACAAAGGTTAAAAACTGGCTAAAAAATAAACAAGAATGCACCCGTGTATGAAATGATTGTCTGCAGGGTGAGAGTGAATGAAGGGAAGGAATGAATGTGTTTGTTTATAGTGAGTGATGAAGGGAGGGAGACCTGAAATAGGCAAATGTGAACCAGGTTTTTATATTGTGTATTTATAATCTTGTTTGCATTGATGTATGTGGTTATTGTTTATTCTGTTTTCATTTTTTCTTTTCCTTATCCTTCTTTCTTTTTACCTGTTTCTTCTTTCTAAAGCCCATCCAGGGACAAGAGCTGCAAATTAGCTAATAGCTATACACTCTTTGTGCAACACATTAGATTGATTGTCATTTGATTGTCTATGTTTATTGCACTGTCCCTGTCAAATAAACAAATAAAATAAAATAAAATAAAAAATAAAATTTTCAGTAAAATAAGTAGTGCAGATAATTTGAGCTTTGAGGAAAAAAATGGAAGAGAGCAGACAAAATTAAATAATGTGGAAGCGTTGCAAGATGAGGGAGAATTTGAGAATGGGCTAAATCGGGAGTTTTCAATGGCTGAATTAAATCATACGTTAAGGAAAGTATGTAAGACAACTCCAGGAAAAGACCAAGTGATGTATAAAATGATTAAAAACCTGAGTGACGCTGGTAAAAAGATATTATTAAAGTTGTACAACAAGGTTTGGGAAGAAGGGATATTGCCTAATTCATGGAAGAAGCGGTTGTTGTTCCAATATGCAAGCCAGGTAAAAATCCAGGTTTAGGTGAGAGTTACAGACCAATCGCTCTAACATCCCATGTTGGTAAAACTATGGAAAGAATGATTAATGAAAGGTTAACATATTATCTAGAGTCTAGAGAGGCATTAAAAAATTACCAAAGCAGATTTAGAAAAGGGAGAAGTACTACTGATCCTGCTGTCTGTTTGGAACATGAGATTAGGAAGGCCCAATTGAATAAGGAAAGTGTGGGTGCGGTGTTTTTGGATGTTGAGAAGGTGTATGACATGATGTGGAAGGAGGGGCTGATTATCAAACTACATAAGCTAGGCATTAGAGGGAGAATGAAAAGATGGATTAAAAATTTTTTGAGCAACAGGAAAATTTCGGTAAGAATAGGGAAGCAGTATAGCTCAAGCCAAATGATAGAAAATGGAACCCCACAAGGCAGTAGTATTAGTCCCATTTTGTTTTCAGTCATGATCAATGACATTTTTTCTAGAGTTAAGAGTTCTGTTGGTGTCTCTTTGTTTGCAGATGATGGTGCTATGTGGACAAGAGGGAAAAATCTACCATTTATTGTTAAAAAGTTGCAGCAGGCGATTAATGAAATTGAGGCTTGGGCAGTGGAATGGGGATTTAGGTTTTCGGTGGGAAAAACAAAGGCTGTGGTCTTCACAAGGAAGAGAACAAACAATCAAGTAGATCTTAAAATATATGATCAAAATATAGAAACTGTGGAGTGTTTCAAGTATTTGGGAGTGTGGTTTGATAAGGGTTGTTCTTGGAAGATTCACGTTGAGAAAATTGTGGCAAAATCTAAGAAGGTCTTAAATATTATTAGATGTTTGAGAGGAAGAGAATGGGGAGCAAGTAGAGGTGCTTTAAAAACATTATATGCAGCATTAGTTAGGTCAGTGTTTGATTATGGGTGTGTTATATATGGATCAGCGTCAGAAACATTATTGAAAAAATTGGATATAATTCAATACCAAGCTCTGAAGCTACGCTGTGGGGCCATAAAAACTACTCCAGTAACAGCACTCCAGGTGGAGATGGGTGAAATGCCTCTGGAGTTAAGAAGAACTCAAATAGCAGCTGCATACTGGGCCAACATCAGAGGATTCAGTGACAGTCGCCCAGTGCACAGTGTACTGAAACCTTGCCAAGAGAAGAAAAAGAGACAAATGAGAAGCTTTGGATGGACAATAAAGAATAAAGTCAGGGAGCTAAGGGTTGCTGATAAAGTGGTATGTCCAACAGTCCCTCTTTCTACAGAACCACCATGGAGTCTGGAAGAAGTAAAGGTGGATTTTAGACTTTTAACAAATGACATAAGAGGGAGGATAAACAAGAAGGAGGTCAATAACTATTTAGACGGTAGCTATCCTGACTTTATAAAGATTTATACGGATGCATCTAAATCGACAAAGAACATTGCGGGAATAGCATTCATCATTCCAGAATTAGATGTCATGAAGAAGGAAAGGGTTAGTGATGACTTGGCTGTGTATACTGGGGAGCTTCTGGCAATCTGCTTGGCATTGGGCTGGGTGGAAGAAGTAAAGCCCAGAAAGGTTTTGATAGGGTCTGACTCTAGCAGTGCAGTGGAGAGTATTGGGCAAATGCATTCAGAGTCAAGACAGGATTTGGTGATGGAAATTGTACATTCAGTAGGGAGAATCTCAAAGGCAGGTATGAACATCAGATTCATTTGGATCCCGGCGCACATTGGAGTGGAGGGGAATGAGCTAGCAGATAAGTATGCAAAAAGGGCAACTAGGATGAGTCAAGTTTTTTTTTCCACAATATCTTTATTGAACCCTTTTTTTTTTTTTAACAAACATGATACAAACAATCAAACACTAAAGTACTACTACAAAAAAAAAAAAATGCACTAAAAACACCAACAACCACCAACAAAATCAAATCTTCAACAATGCTCCTCTGTTTAGTCTAGACAATCCAATACATAAGTATACATATTATGTTCACCAGTTTGGAATTTACAAGGTCCACACACATCATTCACCTTCTTCTTCAAGAGTTATGTTTAAATTTTTTACATAATCAATAAAAGGTCTCCATATATTCTCAAACACAATTTCCTTTGATTTCAGTATATATGTTATTCTTTCTAATGGAAGGTTTGTTAACATCTGTCTTAACCACTGAGTCACATCTGGTCTATGAGTCTTTTTCCATAATAGTGCAATACATTTTTTGGCATTAAGCAAACTGAGGTCTATGAATGTTCTTTCACTTTTATTAAAATTATGCTTTTCTGGGTACAGACCCAACAAAAACAGTTTAGGATTCAATATGATTTGTTTTGAGATTATTTTTTCAATTGTTACCCTCACCTCTTCCCAAAACATTCTTATTAATCTACATTCCCATAAACAATGAAATAGGGTTCCTTTACTTTCCATGCATTTTGTGCATGTATCTGGTATATTTTTGTTATATCTATTTAACTCCTCCGGTGTAACATACATCCGCATTAACCATTTGAAATGTATCAATTTAAGGCGTGCATTTATTGATTTGGTTTGAGCTTCTGTACAAGCCAATTCCCATTGTTCCTCTGAAATTTCAATTTGCAGATCTTCTTTCCAGTAGTTTAATCTTTTCAGTGAATTTTCACTTGAAGATAGTGTCAATGAGTTATAAAACTCTGAAATAATACCCTTTCTTTTACTATCTTTCATCATCATTTTTTCCAAGGATGAATAAATAGGTCGAGTGAGAGCTTTATTTTGATTTGATCGAATAAAGTTTCTAAGTTGAAGATATTTAAAAAAATGTGTTCTATTGAGATTAAATTTGATCCTCAGCTCTTCAAAAGACATTATGTTGTCTGCACATGGCAAATATAAATCCTGAATCTTTTGTATCCCTTTTAAATTCCATACTTTAAATACAGCGTCCGCTCTCCCTGGTTTAAAATATTGATTACCCCATATTGGACTAAATTGTGACAATAACTGTGGTTCTTTTAAATAGTTTTTAGCTTCACACCATATTTTGATCATATGCTTTACAAATGGATTTTTAACTTGTTTTTGTAATTTTTTTGCCGAATCTGAGTATATGAATATGGGAAGAGGTAAAGGTAAATTGTATGATTCCATTTCAGTCCAGTGAGGGAGATCATTTGATGAAAAATAATATGTCATAGACCTCAGTTGTGCCGACCAATAATACAACATAAAATTTGGACATTTCAGACCTCCACGATCAAATGGTAAATATAATAAAGACAAACGTAATCTAGCCCTCCTGTTGTTCCATATAAATTCCACTAACTTTTTTTTTATTCTTGAGAATAGATCTAAAGGTGGTGATAAGGGAATGTATTGAAATAAATAAAGTATTTTAGGTAAAATATTACTTTTAAGTATATTGATTCTCCCGATCATCGACATTGGTAGTGACATCCATCTCTGAAGTAACTCATTGATATCTGACATTAAGGCTTCATAGTTGACACTGGCGACTGATTCTAGCTTAGGCATAATTTGGATTCCTAAATATTTAAACTGATTTACAACATTGAATTGATTTACCTCAGGGGCTGGGTAATTTCTCTGGGTCTCATTTAGCATTAATATTGAAGATTTAGTTTTATTTATTTTATATCCTGATATTTCCCCAAAATTCTTTATTAAATTCAACAAGGTTGGAATTGATTTTTTTAGATTCGACATAAACAAAATTATATCATCGGCGTACAGGGAGATTTTATGTTCTGTTGGTCCAACTTTAATTCCATATATTTGTGAATGTAAACGTATCGCTATCGCTAAAGGTTCAATTGCCATAGTAAACAGTAAAGGTGAAAGTGGACAGCCTTGTCGACATCCTCTATTGATTTTTATTGGTTTTGAAATATTGTTATTTGTTAGGATTTCTGCTGTAGCATTATTGTATATTATTTGAACCCATTTTATGAAATTATTTCCAAGTCCAAACCTTTGTAGGACTTCAAAAAGAAAGGGCCATTCAACTCTATCAAAGGCCTTTTCGGCGTCCAATGATAGGAGAGCTGTATCCGGTGCTTCTTTATTAAAATAAATAATATTAAATAGTCTTCTTACATTATGGAAGCCTTGTCTACCCTTTATAAAGCCATTCTGATCTCGATTAATAATATTTGGTAAAATTTCTTGTATTCGTCTTGCTAAAATTTTACAGATTATCTTAAGGTCGGCGTTTAATAGGCTTATTGGTCTCATATTTTCACATTTATTAGAGGGCTTACCTGGTTTTGGCAGCAGTATAATTAAGGCATTATTTATGTATGATGGTAAATTATTATTTTGAAATGCTTCTAAAACCATTTCCAAAAAAGGTTTTATTAATTTATTCTTAAATTTTTTATAAAGGTCAACTGGAAGACCATCTGGTCCTGCACTTTTTCCTGATTTCATATTATCAATGGCTAGCCCAACTTCTTCTTGACTAAATTTAGACTCCAATATCTCCCTGTTTTCATTTGGAATACACGGTATAGATAGTTCGTTCAAAAACCCATTTAGTTTTGTTAAATCAGGTTCATTTTTGGTATCATATAATTTTTCATAGTAATCTCTAAAGGCTCTATTAATTTCTAAAGGATCTATAACTACCTGTCCTTTACTTATAATACTGGTAATTGGTGTTTTAATTTCCAATTGTTTAATCTGCCATGCTAATAATTTTCCTGATTTTTCACCTTGTTCATAAAAAGATTGTTTCAATCTTAGAAGACTCGAGGCAGCTCTATTCGCTGATTTTTTGTCGTATTCAGCTCTCAAAATCAGTAATTCATTCTCCAACCTTGGGTCACTTCCTGCATACACTTTTTCCTGAAGATTTTTTATTTTATGTTCCAATTTAGCTCTCTCCTCTCGAGTCTTCTTAGATTTTGATCCTGTATAACTAATAATATGTCCCCTAATAAAAGCTTTGAAAGCCTCCCACTTTACACATGCTGATGTTTGTGTAGTATTGATGTCAAAGAACTCGTCTATCTGTTTTTCTATATACTTGACAAATTCCTCATCCTGAAGCCATTTATGCTGAAATTGCCATCTACCTGATTCCTTTGTCAATTTTTTATCTACATATATTAGACAACAGGGTGCATGATCAGAGATCACGATGTTATCATAAAAGCAGTTCTGAATCTTGGACCTTAATTCTGTGGAAATCAAAAAATAATCAATACGTGAGAATGTCTTGTAGGTACTGGAATAACAAGAATAGGCTTTAACTTGTGGTTTCATTTCTCTCCATATATCTAACAATCTCAATTCTTTCATAAAATGATTAATAGTCATCCTACATCCAATGTGCGTACAATCCAGTCCTGTTGATCTATCCACACCTGGATTCAATGTACAATTAAAATCCCCTGCTATTATATGTTGCCCTGTAAGTGATGATAAGATGAGAAATAAATTAGCAAAGAACTTCTGATCATCTATATTGGGACCATATAAGTTCACAAGATTTATATTTTCTAATAGCAAAGAACCTTGAATGATTACATATCTTCCAAATTTGTCTCCAATTACATTTTTCACTTGAAAAGGAACTGATTTATGTATGAGAGTCATAACTCCCCTGGCTCGGGATGAAAATGAAGAGGTGAATACACTTCCCTGCCATCTACTCCTAATTCTTTTAACATCCTCCTCTATCAGATGAGTTTCTTGTAAAAACACAATTCTTGAACCCATGTCCTTTATTTTATTCATAACTTGTTTAAGTTTTTTTAAATTTTGTAGACCTCTGCAATTCCATGAAGTTAAATTAAGATTAACACTTTGGTCCATGATCAATAGAGAGTTTGGGATTACCTTGCAGTGTAAACATGCTCATACAGAGAAGCAAAAACATGAGTGGTTGAACATTCATCCTACAAACTACACACAAACAAATTTCCCCTTCCCACACTTGTGGCAAACCCCCCAAAATCAAAAGAAAAATTCTGTCTCCCGATATAGCCATCGACCGTTCCACACCCACGGGGAACAGCCTAAGCCACTCCTTCTTCATCCTCCCAATCACCCTAACTCTACTGCTTTTAATGACGTAACATTAACTCTCCTCTGTAGTTTTCCAACTTAACTCCAAAATTTTTAACAACTTTGTACATCATAGTTTTTTTTTTTGTTTGTTTGTTTTGTTTTTGTTTTGTTTTTTTAATATATAATACAATCTATATTTTGTAAACTTACTATTTACTTCAAGTCAGTCAGATGCCTGTGCAAATGCTTAATTATTCTACCTTATATTTTGTTCATGCTTAGCTCCCACCAGTCTCTTCTTCTTCTTTGATCTTCTTGATGAACTCCTGCGCCTCCTCTGGGGTCTTGAAGATGTGGGTTCTGCCCTCATACGTGGTCAGCAGTCTCGCAGGATAGATTACACCATGACGAATCCCAAGGTTGCGCAGCTCCTTACGTACGGGATCAAACTGCTTCCTCAATTGCTGGATTCCTGTGGCCAAATCTGGGTAGAACCGCACCTGCTGGTCCTGGTGTTTAATCTCTCCTTTTTTAGCTCGTGCAGCGTTGAAGATCTTCATCCTGTCTCTGTTGCTAAGAAACTTCATAATTAAGGTCCTCGGCGGTCCCTTATCTCTCCGTGGGCCAATACGATGTGCTTTTTCCAGAACCACTGCTGATTGCAACTCCTCGCTGCCCAGCACCTCCGGAATCCACTTTTCCAGAAAGGAACATACGTCCCGACCTTCTGATTCCTCTGGAAGACCCACCAGCCTCAAATTATTCTGTCTCGACCGAGATTCCAAATCCAAAATATTATCTTCCAGAGATTTATTTTTTTTTTCCAAAGTGCGCACCTTTAATTGAAGACGGGTGACGTCATCTTCAGCACTAGCGAGACGGAGCTCCATCTGCGCCGTTCGTTCTACACAGTCACCCAATTCCTTTCTTATTCCTTCCAACGCTGTCATAATCCCATCAAATCTAGAGGAAAAGTCCGCTCTCATTGAGCTCATGGCTGCCATCAGCGCATCTGCGCCATTCCCCGCAGAAATCGCAGCGTTGCCAGCCTCCTCCGCCATATATGGAGTTTTGTTCGCTGCGTCACAGACCTGAAAGTCCGTTAATTTGGACTGTTTCGGCGGCTCGCTTTTTCCTTTTCCTGGTTTTCCAGCCTTAGGCTTCGCCGACATATCCTCGCCCAAATGCTGGGATACGTTCTGTCCCAAATGAGAGAGTTATTTGCCGATTTTTTTTTTCCAGGAGCAGAGCAGAGCGAGACACGTCCGTCCTACGTGGCAGCCATAACCGGAAGTCGGATGAGTCAAGTTAGTTGGAATGTGAAACAGTAAAGCAGAGGTCAAGAGCATTACAAAATGCAAATTAAAAAGAAGTGGCAGGAAGAGTGGGACAAAGGAAGTAAAGGACGAAGCCTGTATGGCATACAAAAGAAAGTAGGGGGAGCTAGAGAAGGACAAAGGAGCAGAAAGGAGGAGGACATCATATCCAGGTTAAGATTAGGTCACACAGGACTGAATAGTACATTAGTTATCATGGAAAAACACCCAAATGGAAAATGTGATTATTGTGGAAACAATTAAACAGTTTATGCAGTTTATATATTTATGCACTGTCCAAAGTATGAGTTTGCACGGTTAGCATTGGTGGACAGTCTATACAGGAACAAAACCCAGCTCAGTATGAAAGACATTTTGCAGAGAAGTTCAGGGGATGCGGTCTATAAGGCAGTTTTTAGGTTTATGAGGGCAACAGGACTAATTTCAAGGATATAGGAGAGTAATGCCATTTTGAATCACACTCCATTCCAGAAGTTGGCAGTAATGCACCTACAAGCTGTTTGCCAACCGCCATAAAACATCATAAGAAGAAGAAGAAGATCTCAATCGGATTCAGGCCAGGACTTTGACTAGGCCACTCCAAAGTCTTCATTTTGTTTTTCTTAAGCCATTCAGAGGTGGACTTGCTGGTGTGTTTTGGATCAATGTTCTGCAGCAGAACCCAAGTGCGCTTCAGTTTGAGGTCATGAACAGGTGGCCCAACATTCTCCTTCAGGATTTTTTGGTAGACAGCAGAATTCATGGTTCCATTTACCACAAGTCTTCCAGGTCCTAAAGCAGCAAAACAGCCCCAGACCATCACACTGCCACCACCATATTTTACTGTTGGTATGATGATCCTTTTCTGAAATGCTGTTACTTTTACGCCAGATGTAATGGGACACACGCCTTCCATAAAGTTCAACTTTTGTCTCGACAGTCCAGAGTATTTTCTCAAAAGTCTTGGGGATCATCAAGATGTTTTCTGGCAAAACTGAGATGAGTCTTTATGTTCTTTTTGCTCAGCAAAGGTTTTCGTCTTGGAACTCTGTCATGCAGGCCATTTTTGCCTAGTCTCTTTCTTATGGTGTAGTCTGGAGTGAGGCCTGCAGTTCTTTGGATGTTGTTGTGGGGTCTTTTGTGACCTCTTGGATGAATCATCGCTGCGCTCTTGGGGTAACTTTGGTCGGCCGGCCACTCCTGGGAAGATTCACCACTGTTCCATGTTTTCGCCATTTGTGGATAATGGCTCTCACTGTCATCAAGATGTTTTCTGGCAAAACTGAGACGAGCCTTTATCTTCTTTTTGCTCAGCAGTGGTTTTCGCCTTGGAACTTTGCCATGCAGGCCATTTTTGCCCAGTCTCTTTCTTATGATGGAGTCATGAATACTGACCTTAACTGAGGCAAGTGAGGCCTGCAGTTCTTTGGATGCTGTTGTGGGGTCTTTTGTGACCTCTTAGATGAGTCGTCACTGTGCTCTTGGGGTAATTTTGGTCGGCCGGCCACGGACAATTTAGAATCCCCAGTTTTGATGCCAATTAACCTAACTTGCATGTTTTTGGCATGTGGGAGGAAACCGGAGAAATCCCGGAGTAAACCCACGCAGACACGGGGAGAACATGCAAACTCCACACAGATCACTGTTGGTCGGGGACTGGGATCGAACCCAGGATCCCCCGGCCAAGGGTGAGTTGCTGTGCTGCCGCAATGCTAACCACTGCTCCACCGTGCCACCCTCTTGCATTTATAAGTTGTTTTATTTTCTCACTTCAGTTTCTGGTGGGGGTTGGTCTTCAGGTCTTCCTTGCATGAAAACGCAGCAACCCAAGTGAGCTGCTGTGGCTCCAGTAAAGTGGCTCATCCACTAATGTGTTATCTTTGGGTGGGTGTTTGAATCCCTCCTGCTGTCCACACAAAAGGTTTCTGAGGACAGACAATGAGGTTTCAAATCACTCCTATGGTCAGGATACCACGGGCAGCAGGGGACTTCTATAGAAACTATTTTTGAATGCAGCTATTTTACTGCTAATTCTGATGTAAATATATCATTGCTGTCGAAGGGGAAAAAAAACTCTCCATATTTAGTCTTTTTCAAGTTCAGGTTCAGGTTCCTTTATTTGTACCCGAAGGTAGATTTGTTTTGCAGTCTGGTGACATCCATATTTACAAGCCACAAATTACATTCAACATAGACACAAACACAGGCACACATGAAATTGACTATAAACATGATAAAAATACTCAAGGCTCCATCAATCAGGGTGTGGCGGGTTGGCGTAACCCCCACAACAGACTGGACAGACACAGCGCTCAGCTAGAGCAATTAACAGAACAGTGAAATGTGTGTATTAATGTCTACAGGCAGCCCCGCTTCTTCTGGCTCACTACTGTGATGTTAATGTGCCTTTCATGCATTGTGTTCATGCGTCCTGTCCTTACTGTGACCTAGAGACTGAGATCAATATGTAGATGTGCCTTGTAACCTCTTTGTCTTGCAGCTGGAGCAGAGGCCAGCAATCTGCCTATTGTGATGTATGTCTCTCAAATGCAAATGTCTCATGCCTGTTCTGCAATCTCTTTGATCATACCAACTGCTGGGGAATGCTCTTTTATGTATTGTTGTAGTTGGGTATATATACTGCGCTGTAATCCATGCTCACTCTCTCATTCTCATTCTGATTCCTTCAACTGCTGCTGCTGGACACACACTCTGTGTCCCCTCATCTGAGAGCCGGAGGATCCCGCTCCGGTCTGCTCACACTTGCACCGGAGCGGGGATCCTGTGAAGGCGGTATGATTTAATAAACTCTGCTTAAAACTCTCATCGCTGCCTTTATCTTATCATGCCGCTTCAAGGGTATAAAAAGACAAAAGAGATGAGAGAAAAACCAGAGGTAAGAGAGAACAGTCATATTAAAAGTTAAAAACTAGTCAAAGAGGTTAAAAACTCAAAGGTCTAAAACTCAATAAAATATTTAGAACCCAAGTAACATCCTACAAAAATAAGTAAATATAAAATGGAGTTAATAAATAGGTACCTTGTGGTGGACACACATACGTGACCTGTTTTGGGACTCACATTTTAGATCAGAACAAAAGCAGAGCTTCCTTGGTGATTACAGGAAGCTGCAAGAATCTTAGCTTTGGTATGCAAGGCTTGAGACTGTGGGGGGTATAATTAAAGGATTAAAGAAGGGATGCATGGGAGACAGTGGAAGTGATATCATGGAGTGAGGATGCATTGTTACTGTCATTATAATGCAACGTGGTCTGTGATACATGTGACCTGTGAACGGTAAGATATTTAAGGGCAAGAGTTTCCTGTGTGGCTCTCTTTTTCTGCTTTGAGATGATGGTGATGTGAATAAAGCTGACTTGAGAGAGAACTCTGCCTCGTCATTCTCACATCTCCACACTGGTGACCCGAGACGTATCATGCAAGAGGAGAATTCCCCCGGGCCAGCCTCGTCAGGAGCCCCTAGCCAAGCGAATGCCACCACAGTCCAGCTACCGGACTTCTGGCAGAACAATCCGCGCTCCTGGTTCAACGCGGTTGAGGCGCAGTTCAACCTCCGGGGGATATCGGTAGACGCCACAAAATTCTACCACGTAGTCGCAAAGCTGGACAACAACACGGCCCAGCATGTGGAGAGCCTGATCGAGCAGCCGCCGGACAGCGACAAATACGGCACGTTGAAGGCTGCACTCATCCAGCAATTCACCCCCTAGGCGGAGGAGCGAGCAGAGAGGCTCCTGGCGCTGACGGAGTCGGAAAATGACATGCCCGCGAACCTGATGGAGAAGTTGTTGAGGCTGAAAGACTCTGATGACGATCACTTCATTTTCACCCACCTTTTCCTCAGGACTCTACCGTCAGCAGCGAGAGCGACCCTGGTCAATTCGCCACTGTTGGCCCAACGGGACTACCACGCGCTGGGCCGAGAGGCGCAGCGGATTGTCAACGCCACCAAGCGGCGCGCAGCCACGGCCGCTGCAGCGGAACTCGGCACGACAACCGGAGACGACAGGGGGCCAGAGGCAGCGGTACCAGACTCACCGACGACGGCAGCGGCAGGGGCCAGGGAACGCGGATTGGACGTCCTTTGTTTCTACCATCGCCGTTTCGCAGAGAGGGCACGCAAATGTGTACCACCGTGCCAGTTCAGGTGTTCGGGAAACGCCAAGACCGGGGTTCGGTAGCAGCCACGGCCCTCGGGGAGGAGAACAAGCTGCTCTACTTGTCGGACGCACACTTGGGGAGGCAGTTCCTCGTCGACACAGGCTCCCAGTTGAGTTTCATCACACCTTCCTACGCGGACAGACTAGCTGGCTCCGGAGGTTCCCAGGTGACAGCAGCGAACGGCTCGGAGATTAAGACCTTTGGTGAGAAGACTCTGCTTCTGTCTCTACACGGCCGTACATTTGAGTGGACTTTTGTTGTAGCAGCAGTAAATTTCAATATGTTGGGGGCTGATTTTTTGTGCTCACATGGTTTGTTGGTTGATCTCGCTAACAGGCGCCTGGTTAATGCATTTTCTTTTGATTCTATCCCCTGTACAGCGCGAGTGGCCCCGCCAACAGCACAAGCCAATGTCACAGCTGCAAGCGGCAAGTTCCACACACTGCTCACTCAGTTCCCAGCACTCACGGTCCCCACATTTTCGGCAACAGTCGCTAAACACGGGGTGGAGCATTTTATTACCACTACCGGATTGCCCGTTTTTGCAAAAGCTCGGCACTTGGACGCAGTTAAGCTGGCCATAGCGCGCGAGGAGTTTGCCAACCTGGAGAGGTTGGGCATCATCAGACGTTCAAAAAGTCTGTGGGCTTCCCCGCTACACATGGTCCCGAAAGCTGACGGATCATGGCGAACTTGCGGGGATTTCCGCAGGTTAAACAACGCTACAGCGCACGACTGCTACCCAATCCCGCATATCCAAGATTTTTCCATTCATTTGGCAGGGGCGCGCGTTTTTTTCTAAAATAGACTTAGTCCGCGGTTACCACCAGGTCCCAGTGCGCGCTGAGGACATACCCAAAACAGCGGTAATAACTCCGTTTGGCCTATTCGAGTTTTTATGCATGCTATTCGGGCTTAAAGGGGCTGCTCAGACGTTCCAACGCATGATGGACGCGGTGCTTCGTGATCTCCCTTTCGTTTTTGTCTACTTGGACGATATTTTAGTAGCCAGCGCATCCGAAGACGAACACGAAAAACACCTGGCCACAGTTTTCCGAAGGTTGGGAGATCACGGGTTAATAATCAACCCAGCGAAGTGTCAGTTCGGGGTGGCGCAGATCAATTTTTTAGGACAACGCTTCTCCCCCGAAGGAGCAGTTCCGCTTCCTGACAAAGTGCGCGAGGTGGCAGATTTTCCCCTGCCGCAGACGGTCAGGGCGTTGCAGGAGTTTTTGGGAATGGTGAATTTTTATAACCGTTTTCTCCCCCGCGCGGCGCAACTCATGCAGCCGCTGTATGCCGCGCTCAAAAAAAAGAAACCCGCGGATAAGGTCGAGCGTTCTCGGAGGTGAAAGCAGCCTTGGCAAAGGCTGCGTTGTTGGCACACCCAGACCCAACGGCCCGCATAGCGCTCACCACTGACGCGTCAGATGTGGCCATAGGGGCGGTCGTGGAGCAACATGTAGCCAGGGTTTGGCAGCCCCTCGCATTTTTCAGCAGGACCTTGCGCGATAGCGAACGTAAATACAGCGCGTTCGACAGGGAGCTGCTGGCTCTCCATTTGGCCATCCGCCACTTTCAGTTCTGGCTAGAAGGACGCTCTTTCACCGTGTTCGTTGACCACAAACCGCTAACATTCGCGATGGCCAAGGTTTCTGAACCGTGGTCAGGCCGGCAGCAGAGACAGCTGGCCGCGATATCAGAGTTTACCACTGATATTCAGCATGTGGCGGGCAAACTCAATGTAGTGGCAGATTGCCTCTCGCGCGCCGTGGCGGCCCCAGTCAGCGTAGGAGTAGATTACGCAGCCATGGCCGCGGAGCAGGTTGGTGACGCCGATGTGCGCGCGCTTCAGTCTGGACCAACAGGGTTAAGGCTGGAGAGCAGGGTGCTGCAAGACGGTATGCCCCCCCTAATCTGCGATGTCTCCACTGGACGGCCGCGTCCAGTAGTACCGGCCGCGTGGCGCCGCCGCGTTTTTGACTCGGTTCATTCTTTGGTGCACCCTGGAGTGCGCGCGTCGGTCAAAATGGTAGGAGAGAAATTTGTGTGGCCGAGCCTCCACAAACAAGTTAAAGAGTGGGCAGCAGCCTGCACGGCGTGTCAACGAGCCAAAGTACACAGGCACACGAGGGCTCCTTTGGAGCCATTTCACATTCCGGCCAAGAGGTTCGATCACGTTCATGTGGACCTCGTGGGCCCCCTCCCGCCGTCACAAGGGTGCACACACCTTCTGACAATGGTGGACCGCACCACGCGCTGGCCTGAAGTGGTCCCGCTGGCATCAACCACGGCCGAGGAGGTGGCGCGCGTGTTTTTAACAGCTTGGGTGGCGCGCTTCGGCGTTCCGTCGGACATTACATCCGACAGAGGCCCTCAATTTGTGTCTGAGCTTTGGTCGACAATGGCCCGCAGCCTGGGTGTCACAATTCACTGCACAACCGCGTACAATCCGCAGGCTAACGGGTTATGCGGACGTTTTCATAGGTCATTGAAAGCGGCTCTCAGAGCGTCACTGACGGATGCAAATTGGGTAGACAAGTTACCGTGGGTGTTATTGGGGTTGCGTTCTGCGCCTAAAGAGGACTTAGAAGCCTCCCCAGCGGAGCTCGTGTTTGCGCAGCCACTCCGGCTGCCTGGGGAGTTTCTCCCAGATAACCCTGCACCAGATGCCTCCCCGTCTCAGCTGTTGCGGAGTAACATAGAATCAAGCACGCTGCCTGGCCCCGCACACCACAGTTTTCCGCGCGTTTTTGTGCCTAAAACCTTGAAGAACGCAGAGTTTGTTTTTGTCAGACACAATGCGCATCGAACCCCGCTGCGACCGCCTTATGACGGACCGTTCAGTGTGCTAGAAACAGGGGACAAGCAGTTTTTGCTAGATTTGGGGGGTAGGAAAGAGAAAGTTGGCATAAACAGACTCAAACCCGCTTTTGTGGTGGCGGATGAGCAAGTGCTGTTGGCGAGGGCCCCGCGGCGAGGTAGACCACCGTGGGGGGCTTCACAGAGTAATGTTTCCCCAGAACACCCACAGGTGCTGACAAAAGGTTTCCACCCCCAGATGGCAAACCCCCAGCGTGACAGCGCCGCAGAGACGTTGAATCCCAGCTACAGCAGATATGGCAGGAGTCTGAAGCCTAGACAGCATGTGGACTGATGTGTATTGATACTATCACGGCATGCATGTGGTTATTCTCTTGTTTGTTCTAAAATGTTGGGGGGGCTTTGTGTGGTGGACACACATACGTGACCTGTTTTGGGACTCACATTTTAGATCGGAACAAAAGCAGAGCTTCCTTGGTGATTACAGGAAGCTGCAAGAATCTTAGCTTTTGTATGCAAGGCTTGAGACTGTGGGGGGTATAATTAAAGGATTAAAGAAGGGATGCATGGGAGACAGTGGAAGTGATATCATGGAGTGAGGATGCATTGTTGCTGTCATTATAATGCAGCGTGGTCTGTGATACATGTGACCTGTGAACGGTAAGAGTCCTGATATTTAAGGGCGAGAGTTTCCTGTGTGGCTCTCTTTTTCTGCTTTGAGATGATGGTGATGCGAATAAAGCTGACTTGAGAGAGAACTCTGCCTCGTCATTCTCACATCTCCACAACCTAAATTATGTGCAATATATTGTTACAGCTTGTTCAACTCTTTGACAGCAGCAGGGACAAAGCTGCTTTTGTAGCGCTGGGTTTTACTTTTTGGGACAGCAAACCTCCGTCTTGAGGGAAGAAGCTGAAAGTTGCAGTGCAAAGGGTGGGAGTCATCATTTAAAATGGAGGTAGCCATTCTCTGTACTTTTCTGGTGTACAGAGATGTTAGGCTCAGCTGTGACTCACCAAGCAAACGACTGGACCATCTAACTACCTGATCCAAGGATTTCCTCTGTTTCAGTTTTATCTGACCAAACCATGACACTAAAGAAAAGGATAAAACAGATTCAATAAAAGCCCGATAAAACATTGTCATGGTTCGGTCAATTTGGAAGCGTGCAAGTTTTCTCAAGCAATGCAAATGTTGCTGACCCTTTTTGCACACTCTTTCACAGTTCTCTTCAAAGTTTAAATTACTATCAATAATCGTCCCAAGATATTTGTAGGATTGTACACATTCGGTGGTCTGGCCTTTTAGTACGGTGACTTTGTGCCTGGGAGTTTTCCTCCTAAAGTCAATAATCATGTCTTTAGTTTTTTGTCGTATTCAGCTGCAGGTAGGAATCCTCACACCAGTGAACAAAATCATCAACTACTGGGCCGTGGCCACTCTCACCATCCTGGAGGAGACTGACAATAACTGAATCATCAGCATACTTTATGATATGTCTGTTGTCATGTCTGCTCCGACACATGTTTGTGTACAGGATGAAGAGTAGTGGTGACAACACACACCCCTGAGGACAGCCAGTAGAAGAGCACTTTAGGTCAGACAATGTACCATTGACCTTTACTCCCTGCGTCCTGTTGGTTAAGAAATCCAGAATCCAACCCACCAGATTATTGCTCAAATCAAATTGTTGCAGGAGCCGTTCAGCTAAGATATGAGGTTGGATTGTATTAAAGGCGGAGGAAAAGTCCACAAATAAAAGCCTGGCGTGTGTTACATTAAAATCCAGATGTTTAAAAAGCATGTTAAACAGAGTGACAGTGGCATCCTCCACTCCTCTGTGAGGCCTATAGGCAAACTGCAGAGGATCCAATGCATGCTCAGTCTGCTTTAGGAAGACACATCTAACCAGTTTTTCAAAAATTTTCATTAAAATTGAAGTCAAAGCAACTGGTCTAAAGTCGTTTACCATTTTAAGCCAGCTGAATTTTGGAACGGGAACAACCACGGCTTCTTTCCAGATCTTAGGCACATGTTGTGTTTGTAAGGACTTTTTAAAAATATAATGAAATATAGGACTCAGTTCATGTGCACAGGACTTTACCAAGCGCCCACATATATTATCAGGGCCCTGACTTTTGTTCACTTTTACAGCGCAGAACTCCCTTTTAACATCCTGCACCTCAATATTAAAGTGCTGATTGTCTTTGAGTTTCTGTTTCAAATCTTGGGTTTCAGTGCTAAAATCAAAGGAGTCAAAACGACCATAAAAACAATTAAGAGCATTAGCCAGCTCTGTGTCTGAATTAAAACCATCTAAAAACACACAATTACTGCGCTCTGTGCTCTGAAGGCCTGCAATAGTTTTCATACTGGCCCAGGCTAAACCAAGTTTCTTTGTTGCCATCTTGCTTTCCAATTCTGATTTATAATTCTGTTTTGCTCTTAAAATTTCAGATTTCAGCTCTTTTGTGGCAACCTGTAGCTCAGAAACAGACCCCTGTTTAAAGGCAAGTGCTTTCCTCTGTAAGCAGGATTTAACTGATTTTGTAACCCATGGCTTGTTGTTGGGATATATTTTGACATGTTTACGTGGAACGATCTTATTTTTACAGAAAGCCATGTATGAGCATGTGACGTCCACCAAAGAGTCCAAATCATCCCCGCAGGACAGTGTGAACATCTCCCAGTCTGTACAGTCAAAGCATTCCTGGAGGCTGTGCACTGAATCCTCTGTCCACACATCAATGTCTCTCGTCTCTACCTTGCCTCTTCTGAGAGCAGTTTTATATGTGGGCAGCAAATGTACACAGTTGTGATCTGAGGATCCTACAGGAGGAAGGGGGAGTGATTTATAGGCCCTCTCTATGGATCCATAGCACAGGTCCAATGTCTTTTTTTGCCTGGTTGGGCAGGAGACATACTGATAAAAGTTTTTAAGTGTCTTCTTTAAAGAAACATGGTTAAAATCCCCAAGAATGAAGTTTGGCGCCTCTGGAGAAATTGATTGCAGCTGCTGGATCACATCAAAGATTGTGCTGCAGGCGGAGTCAGCATCTGCCCTCGGGTGAATGTACACAGTTGTGATGAAAAGTTGGGGGAACTCGCGAGGCAAATAAAAGGGGCATAGTGACACAGACAGCAGCTCCACATCGGGTGTACAGATGTGCTCTCTGACCGTGACAGATGTGCAGTACTGCTTATTAATGTATAAACATACACCGCCCCCCTGTTGTTTCCCCGTTACCTCTTCCTGCTGATCCGAGCGCAGCGGGGCTCCAAAGCCGTCAATCCACAGGTCTGCATCTCGGTCATGCGCATTAAGCCAAGATTCGGTGAAGGCCATGATGCAGCAGTTCTTAAAGTCCTTCTGGTAGCGTACATTCCCTTGAATTTCATCCACCTTGTTTCTCAGAGACTGTACATTCCCAAAAATCATAGAAGGAAGAGGAATGTTACCAAACTGACGTCTTCTCAGGCACAATTTCACTCCTCCACGTTTTCCGGGTTTTTTTCTTCCGTCTCTCCCGTCTCTCTTTTCACCGCTGTGTCCATGAACGTCTCTCAAAATAAAGTCCGGCAGTTGCGGCTTAGGCTCAATCACAGCCGCTGCATCAACCGTGTTTAAATGCAGCAACATGTCCCTGGAATAATGTATCCTGCCCACCATGATGCCGAAAGCGTTTACTTCAGAGACAAAGAGCCAGAGGACAAGTAGCAGCAGTGCAAAAAAGGGGAGGTAGTCCATGTTGATGGAACCAGGGAGCCCTTCACCATACAGTCCACAAACATTCCAGGACAGAAATGACACAGACAATATCGTAAAAACACATTAAATGCATAAAACAAGACACACAGACGACATACTTTTTCACCAGCTGTCGGTCGCTGCGTGCGCATGTGCCCATTTCAAGTCATTGAAATGGCGCAAGTTTTTTATATAAACTCATTCTATTGGTCAACCTTTGTCACTGGATGTTCTTAACTATCAAAGTTATGTGAAGAAATCTTGTAATTGCAAAATCACTCAGAAAGTACAGGGTTTTCCTCATTTCCTGAAAAATGACTGTTTTGGAGAGGCAAGGTTTGCACCTGACAGTGATGTTATTAACCATTTACTTTACTTATGCCAGTTACAAGAATACCATTTATTGAAAGCATTCACTCTGCTTTTGCTTTTCACTCCACTGCAGTTTTGTCAGTTTCAAATAATTCTTCACTAATGTGCAGTTGTACTGTACAGAAACAGTGCTGCAGTTTGACTTAAAATGGAGTTAATGGTATGGAATACATTTATAATTAACCAATAGATTAAGCCTTTGAAAATGAGCCACCACCGTGGCTCAGTTGGTAGAGCATCCGCCCCACACCCGGAAGGCAGGGGTTCAAATCCCGGCCGGGTCATGCTGAAGACCATATAAAAGTGGAACTTTCTGCCGTCCAGCTTGGTGCTCAGCAATAATGGAATGGAGGAGGGAAATTTGTGGCGGTGCCTTGCATGGCAGCGGCCCTCTGATTCTGCACTTGGGGTGTGTGTGTGATTAACACAGTAGATAGGTAAAACACAATCTCGTTCTACTGTACATGATTGGTTGTACAGTTGAATGACAATAAGGGTGATTAAATAATTAACTAGAGATTGAAAATGAAACATATTACCATAGTAAGACACTATTTCTCCAATACAAAAGATATAAGTGAGGGTATTAAAAATTCACTAGACATTTTTCTGCTCTGAATGTTTTTACTTTGGGTACATTTACCTCCTCCAAGGAGGTAATGCTTTCATTTTGGTTCATCTGTTTGTTGGAAGGATTATGTAAAAACTACAACACAGATTTTGATGAAGTTTTGAGCAGAGATGGCCCTTGTGCTACAAAAGAACCTGTTAGATATTGGAGGTGATCTGGGTCAGGATGCAGATTCTAGATCGCTTTTTCACTCTCTTTAACATTGTGAGATAGGGTCTTGGCAGAGGTATGTCCTCTCTGAGTGCCCTCTAGTTGCCTATATAATTATGCAGTATTCTACATGGGCCTTGAAAGGCAACCAGAGGATGGTTTGCTGGTGCAGCATCATTAGTTTTTCAAACAACACTAAAGCACAGTGCTGTGAAAAAGTAGGACAGGAGGACAATGGACCGAATGAGGAGGTATCAGATGGGACAGTAAGGACTATGTGCCCCCCGGGGAGAGGAGTAAATGCCGGAGAGAAGAGGTGCGAAAGCGGTGCCGGTGTGTTATTTTAATGTGCCACACATTCCTTTGTTAAACAACAATGTATGATGGTCAGAAGCTCCAGGTTTCCATGCATGGGAATAAAGATATAAAAGGGGAATGCACAGAGACCTGAGAGGCTTTAGCCTCAGCGCTGTAGCGCTGTAGGCTGCTTCGCTGTTTTGCTGTTATGTTGTTGGAGAAAGAATAAAGCCTTGTGTCGTTCAGCTTGTTGCCTCGCTTCTTCCTTTCTCCAAAATATATTCATCCATCCATCTTCTTCCGCTTAATCCTTTTCGGGTTGCGGGGGTGGGGGTGGGGGCGCTGGAGCCTATCCCAGCATCTTTGGGCAAGAGGCAGGGTACACCCTGGACAGATCGCCAGTCTATCACAGGGCCAACACAGAGACAGACAACCATTCACTCTCACAATCATACCCAAGGACAATTTAGAATCCCCAGTTGATGCCAATTAACCTAACCTGCATGTTCTTTTGGCATGTGGGAGGAAACCAGAGAAATCCCGGCGTAAACCCATGCAGACACGGGGAGAACATGCAAACTCCACACAGTTAGTTGGTTGGGATCGAACCCAGGATCCCCTGGCCAAGGGTGAGTTGCTGTGCTGCCGCAATGCTAACCACTCTGCCACCGCGCTGCCCTCTCCAAAATATATTTGGAGGCAAATGCTCAGTACATGTATCTGCCTATTCCTGATTTCTTATATGTCTGTATATTTGTCACACTTAAATATTTCAGATCATCAAAGAAATTTTATATATTAGATGAAGATAACCCAAGTAAATACAAAATAGATTTTTAAATGATTATTTCATTTACTAAGGGAAAAATGCTATTCAAACCTACTTAGCTCTATGTGAAAAAGTAATTATCACCCCCTAAAGCTAATAACTGGTTGTGCCACCTTTGGCGGCAACAACTATCAAGCGTTTGTGATAACTGGCGATGAGTCTTTTACATCGCTGTTGAGGACTTTGTCTTTTTAATTCAGCCACACTGGACGGCTTGAGGTCACAAACTGAAGGCTGGACATCCTCCTTCAGGATTTTCTGGTAGAGAACAGAACTCATTTCCCATCACACCACCATCTTTGACTGTTGTTCTTTTTATGAAATCGTGTTAGTTTTACGCCAGATGTAACGGGATGCATGCCTTCCACAAAGTGTGACTTTTGTCTCGTCAGCTGACAGAATATTTTCCCAAAAGTCAAGATGTTTTACAGCAAAAGTGAGATGAGTCTTTGTGTTCTTTTTGGTCAGTAGTGGTTTTTGCCTTGGAACTCTGTCATGGAGGCCATTTTTGCCAGGTAGGTTTGGATAACTTTTTTTTTTCCCTTAATAAATGAAATCATCATTTAAAAATGCCATTTTGTTTTTACTCAGGTTATCTTCATCTAATATTAAAATTAGTTTGAGCTGAAAGTGTGACAAATATGCAAAAATATTTTTAAAAAAATCAAGAAGGGGGCAAATACTTTTTCACAGCACTGTACATGCATTTGTTTTCATTGTTGTCCAGCATCTATGTGTAATGTGTACTGGGCATGTTTCTCTAAATGTAAAAATGTGTAGTGCTTTGAGGGCCTTTAAAAGAGATTCATCCCACTAAGAGCAAACATTTTATTTATAGAAAGCTATTTCAAGTTGGGTAAGAGTTGAAGTGAAGTATCAGAATACTTCTGACAGTGGTAAAAATAAACCAGCAAGTCAGCTGAATTCATAACAGACCTGTGGCGCTGCTCCCACCTTACAAAGTGCTCTGTTGTGCTCCATTATGCTCACTGACAGTGTTCCTGTTTAAAGAGATGAATCCCTGTTTTCCCCAAGTGACTCACTTTCTTACTGCACTTTCCACAAGATTTGCTGATGGAGAGGGCAAGAGCGCATTCAGGCTGTTTTTTTTTTTTTTAATGACTTCACCACTATTATTAACTCACTTTATGAGCAGCGGGTGTGGAGCACAGCCAGCAGAGGACCAGTGCACAAACATTAACTGACAGGGCACTAAGAGCCAATAGCCTGCTGGGTCTCTGTAGCTCAGCCCAGCTACCCATCTGCCCATCTCAGCTGATGCAACTCGAGAGAAAGATGCCACTTTTTCAGCTTTTAACCCCTCTAGCTTTGAGTGTGAAAACCCTCCGTAGAGTCAGCTGTTTTCATGTTCTGTTTCTGATGTCAGCCCATCAAGCCTCTCTCTCTGCATGTTTCCTCTGGGTGTGGTTTACATGGTTTTGGTCTTGCGTGTCAAAGCCTTTCTGCAAGATTATGCGATACTCCACCCAAAATTTATGAGTATCAAAAGCACAAACTATTAGATCATGAAGCGTCATAGTTTCCAAACTGATAACCAATCCTAGTAGCATAATGCACATACTGGTCCAGAAGCAGGTACACCCTAACGTTCCTGGGCACATCTGTCACACGAAACCTACTGCCCACAAACAAACAGCACACATGGAAGATGACATGTCCTACTTAGTGGGGTCATGTGGGGTTGAATACAGCTGCATGTGGATGCTTGTGATTTACAGGTGCACTTAAGCTCTGTACAAACGTATAAGAGAAATTCCTCATATAGGCATCAGACACTGATAGATGTGCATTGGCCAGGAAAGGTGAACAATGAGAGGTGTTAAATACTGCTTAAAATCTGTTGAGTTTAGAAACTGCTCAGGGCCCCTTTACACAGACAGAGATCATTGAGTGACCATTAAGAGATCAAAAATTGGTTTGATCTCTCAATGATCTCCACTCCTACTGGAGTGGTGGCCTAGTGGTAGAGCATCTGCCCCATATTGGGGTGGTCATGGGTTCAAGCCTTGGCTGGGTCATACCAAAGACCATATAAAAATGGTATTTCCTGCCTTCTTGCTTGGTGCTCAGCACAATAGAATAGGGGAAGGAAAGTTGGTTGTGGTGGCGGCTTGCATGGCAGCAGCCCCTCCGATTCTAGATGTGACTGACATCGCAGATAGAAGAAACGTAATCTTGTTCTACTGTACGTGATTGAATGACAATAAAGTTGGCTTTCTTTCTTTCTTAAATTAAGCCTTGAAAAATGCAGTTTCTGTGTAAATGTTTGGGAAATCATTGTGTGATCAAAAATTCCATTTTGAAAGATTCTTGAGTGTTCACTGAAAGACCAGGACAGATCACTGTGGGATCATTGAGAGTTTCTTGAGTGACCAAAGAGAGGTGCGTGCCTGTGTGTTTTCTAGTGCTCTTCTACACCCTTTACACAGGAGTGGAGATCGTTGTGAGCTTGCTGAAAGATGAAAAAAAATGGCCAGAGTTGTCACTGATCTCCCATTGATTTCGCTGAAAGACCAATAAAGCTCACTGAAAGATTTCTGAGAGATCACTGGGAGACCAATGAGATTTTTGAGTGCTCCTTCAGAGCTCCTGGAGAGATCACTTCCCTTTGGTAATTGTTGAGAGATTGTTTTGAACAGAGTCAAAACTTTGAGGGGACCGTGGTGACCATGGAGGTCACTGGAAGATCATTGAGAGATCATTCAGCGATCTTGCTGATCGCTGAGAGATCATTGAAAGATCATTGAGAGATTGTTGAAAGACGAAAAAAATTGCCAGATCTTTAATATAAACGTTGTCTATATAAAAAAAAACATTGATCACACTGGTCAAAAAAGTCACACCTCGCATTTGAACGCACTAGTCCTAGGGACCTGCTCCGATTGAGCTCATTCTGCTGCACATTCACCAACCACAATGCTCCGCACTGTGTGTCTATATATATATATATATATATATATATATATATATATATATATATATATATATATATATATATATATATATATATTTATAGTAATATGTACATATGTATACTAGCTGTTCTTGTTTTTTTCTTGCCTTCTGATTGTTGCTCTGAGTGTTGCTATCCCTGTGCTGTTGCAATCCTGGAATTTCCCCATTGTGGGACTAATAAAGGCTTATCTTATCTTATCTTATTTTTACATGGCGGCATCTATAGGCATTGGCCATTAAAAATTGTATAAATTAAGTCAAAATCTCAAAAGGCGTGGCCAGGGCGCCAGGGCGAAATTTGACTCCTCCCCTTACAAATTCAACCTCCTGTAACTCGGGCAAAACCTGTCCGATGTGCACCAAACTTTCCATTATGGAAAATAGTCCCACACAACACAACTACATCAAAATCCCTGACAAAAGTTATAGCGCCACATAGTGGTTAACGAAAGAATTGCTGAAAACTGTTTTATTTATTACTCACGCGTGGCTGGCCAGAATGAGGTGAAATTTTCTGAGATTCATCAGAACACAGCGATGATCATAACTGAACATCAACGTTAGCATGACATCAAATGTGTTACCATGGACATGCCCTCCTCGCCATTCAATCCATGAGCTTATGGGGAGGGGTGGGAAGGTCTTGGAGTTATAAATTTTTGAACATATGTTGAGGTCACTGTCATATATAGTCCAATTTGGGTTGACAACCCATAACTTACAGGGAAGTGTTGCCATGGCAACATGGCGACGGTTGACTACTCGCCATGAAATTTGGGAAAGTTGTATCTTGGACAAACTTTGTCTGATTTTCACCAAATTTTCTACAATGGATAATAGTCCCATCCTGAACACTTCTATATAAAATTGCAAAAGTTTTAGCGCCGCCTAGTGGTAACAACATTGGACCCTTGTAAATTGGACAAACTTTGTACGATTTGCACCAAATTTTATACGATCAATATTCTCCCTTCCCCGAACTCGTCTATATACAAATAATAAACAAAAGTCATTGGGCGCAATGGTGAAGTTTGACTCCTCCCCTTACAAATTCAACCAGCTGTAAATCGGGCAAAACTTGTCCGATTTCCACCAAACTTTGCATGATGGAAAATAGTCCCACCCTGAACGCAACTACATCAAAATCCCTCACAAAAGTTTTAGCGCCGCCTAGTGGTAACAACATTGGACCCTTGTAAATTGGACAAACTTTGTACGATTTTCACCAAATTTTATACGATCAATATCCTCCCTTCCCCGAACTCGTATATATACAAATAATAAATAAAAGTCATAGCGCCCCCTAATGATTAAAGGAAGAATTACTGACGACTGTTTTCTTTATTTTTCTCTCACCAGCTTAACAAAATTACATGAAGGAATTACTTGGACTCATTGATAGTACACTATATACAAATAATAAATAAAAGTCATAGCGCCCCCTAATGATTAAAGGAAGAATTACTGACGACTGTTTTCTTTATTTTTCTCTCACCAGCTTAACAAAATTACATGAAGGAATTACTTGGGCTCACTGATAGTACATGTACATAGTACAGAACTGTTTCCATTGCAACCGGCATTCTTCAATGGCTTTCTCACCATGCAAAACATGACAGTTACAGATCAGACAATCCTCGTCTGATTTTGGCCAAACTTTGCACAAATCATACTGATCCCACTTTGAACATGTCTGCATATCAATATTCAAAAAACTAACACCTGCACCTACTGCTGACATTAGGTACTGCACAAAATTGTTTCAAATTTTGCTCAAACACCAGTACTCAATGACATGAAATTTTCAGTGGTTTCTCAGAGTGCATTGGACTACCCTCGGTGGAAGTCACTTTTGTCCTGCGATAAGCACAGTTGCCATGGAAACCCACTCCTTGCCTTTCAATCACGGACACTTGAACAATGGACAAACTTGGTACAATTTTCACCAAATTTTCTATGATCGATATTAGTCCTGCACCAAACGTGTCTACATAAAAATAACAAACAAAAGTTTTAGCCGCCCTATTGTTAAAAGGAAGAATTGCTGGAATTTTTTTTCTTTTTTTCTCACCAGCAGAAAAAAATACATGAAGGAATGACTAGGGCTCATTGACAGTACATGTACATAGTACAGAACTGTTTCCATGGTGACCGGCGTGCTTCAATGGCTTTCTCACCATACAAAACATGACAGTTACAGCTCACACAATTCTTGCATGATTTGGAAAAAACTTTGCACAAATAATACTGATTGCACTCTGAACATGTCTGTATATCAATATTCACAAAACTGTCACACCCACACCTACTGCTGACATGAGGTACTGCACAAAATTGTTTCAAATTTTGCACAAAGACCAGGAGTCACAATGACATGACCTTTTCAGTGGTTTCTCAGAGTGCATTGGACTACCCTCGGTGGAAGTCACGTTTTTCCTGCGATAAGCACAGTTGTCATGGAAACCCACTCCTTGCCTTTCAATAACGGACACTTGTACATTGGGCAAACTTGGTACAATTTGCACCAAATTTTCTATGATCGATATTAGTCCTGCACCAAACGTGTCTACATAAAAATAACAAACAAAAGTTTTAGCGGCCCTATTGTTAAAAGGAAGAATTGCTGAAAATTTTTTTCTTTTTCTCTCACCAGCAGAAAAAAAAAAACCATGAAGGAATGACTAGGGGTCATTGACAGTACATGTTCATAGTACAGAACTGTTTCCATGGCGACCGGCGTGCTTCAATGGCTTTCTCGCCATACATAAAATGACAGTTACAGCTCAGACAATTCTCGCCTGATCTGGAAAAAACTTTGCACAAATCTAAAGCCTGTTTTCCACTAGCCCAGCACACCTCGGTACGGCTCGATTCACTTCAGTACGGCTCGGAATGCTTCTGTCTCCATTAGCACGGTGTTGTGCTTGTGCTGTGATGGTTTGTGTTAGGAGGTTTTAGAAGCGGGGCGGCAGCAGATTCTCAGCGAGGCGGGGCCACACTCCGGTGACGTTACGCACCCGACTGAGTCCTTATTTACACGAGACAAAAAAGGATCCAAGGATTATTGCCTTGCTCGCTCTGTGGTTTTATCTCACAATTAATTTTATCTCATAATTAAGCTGCAACAACACAAGTCACTTTTGTTTTGAATTAACTGCCAAATGACCTAGAAATAATGAGCTGAAACTTGTTTTTATTCGTATTAAATAATGAGATGGTGGCACACTGGACTACACCAAATTGTATTATTTTTTACATCCTAGGGCATTTTGGATGTACTGAATTAAAAAAATTCATGTTTTTCACCTTCAGGTCAACGTTTGGAACAACAGTATTATTATTTTCCGTTTAGATGATGCTACACTCCTTCTAAAGTATTGTAAACCTCTGAATTTGGAATGCCGATAGAACATTCAATTTACATATACTTGTACCTACTTTGACTTGGTGCTAATTTTTTATGATATTTCAATAAAAAGAACAGAAAGCTTACAAAAAGATTTGTTTTTTGGTCTAGTTAAAAATTACATTACCTTTACAATGGTTGACCCCTGACAGGAAGATCAGCATAATTTTGATCAGACTAGGCAATGGAATTTCTATGTAATTATACTGTTTTATAATTCAGTGTTATAACAGACAAACCACACTTTCCAAAACAATTCCATTTTATTATATACAAAATATTAAAAGAAAAAAAAACTTTGCAACACAACATGAAGGTTAATTGACATTTTATACACGCCGACCACTGAGTGTCTCTACACCAGCTTCCCAAACTGGGTCACGAAGACTCGGATGAATTAATCCGTCTCTGCCAGCTGTGGGTCAGGAAGGCTCGGTTGAATAATCCGTACGGGCTGTCGCGGCGGACGCGTGGGATGATTCTACAAGGAAAATGCACACAATAAAATACAGCACGAAAGTGCAATACATACAGAAAAGACAATAATTTTTAACAAGAATACATAAGCTTATTTCAGCGTATTGTTCACATGAATAATTAAAATAAAAACTTTAGTCCGCAGTGTGCTGCAATAAAGCAGCGATCATCATCCACAAATGAACAGCTTTTTTATTGCATAAATAAACTGAGCGTCTTACCGAATATATTTGCGAAAAAACGCACAATAAAAAAAATTAAAACTCACCGTTAAAGGACTCCGATGTCGAGACCTCCCGGTATATTTTTTCATTCCGGGCGGCTCCGTCCAACTCGCGCTGAATACGTTCGTCTGACAATGCAGTGAGCAGACACTGCACCTCCTTATTTGTCCATGGAACACCCTTATTACGCGAAGCCATTTTTGATAGAGAATAAATGAAAATAGCACAGCAATACACTGAAAAGAAACCGCCAACAGTGGTTGCGTGCTGAGTAAAGGCGGTCGTGAAGATTCTTTTTTTTTTTTTTTTTTTTTCCAAAAACTTTATTGAGAAGGTCGTGAAGATTTGGTAGATGAGGAGGAGGAGAGGGGCGGTTACAACCTGACCAATCAGCGCCGGTTACGACCTGACCAATCAGCGGCGACCAGTCTGTTAACGTCACAACACGGCACAGCTCAGCACTGCTGTACCCTGCCCTGGAGCGGGGCTGAGAATCGCGGCTGTTAAACCGTGTTGGGGCTTGTGGAAAAGCGTACAAAGCGTGCTGAGCCGTCCCGTGTCGCGCTAAAGCGTGCTAGTGGAAAAGGCCCTATACTGATCCCACTCTGAACATGTCTGTATATCAACATTCACAAAACTGTCACACCCACACCTACTGCTGACATGAGGTACTGCACAAAATTGTTTCAAATTTTGCACAAAGACCAGGAGTCACAATGACATGACCTTTTCAGTGGTTTCTCAGAGTGCATTGGACTACCCTCGGTGGAAGTCATGTTTTTCCTGCGATAAGCACAGTTGCCATGGAAACCCACTCCTTGCCTTTCAATAACGGACACTTGTACATTGGGCAAACTTGGTACAATTTGCACCAAATTTTCTATGATCGATATTAGTCCTGCACCAAACGTGTCTACATGAAAATAACAAACAAAAGTTTTAGCGGCCCTATTGTTAAAAGGAAGAATTGCTGAAAATTTTTTTCTTTTTCTCTCACCAGCAGAAAAAAAAAAACATGAAGGAATGACTAGGGGTCATTGACAGTACATGTTCATAGTACAGAACTGTTTCCATGGCGACCGGCGTGCTTCAATGGCTTTCTTGCCATACAAAAAATGACAGTTACAGCTCAGACAATTCTCGCCTGATCTGGAAAAATCTTTGCACAAATCATACTGATCCCATTCTGAACATGTCTGCATATCAACATTCACAAAACTGTCACACCCACACCTACTGCTGACATGAGGTACTGCACAAAATTGTTTCAAATTTTGCACAAAGACCAGGAGTCACAATGACATGACCTTTTCAGTGGTTTCTCAGAGTGCATTGGACTACCCTCGGTGGAAGTCACGTTTTTCCTGCGATAAGCACAGTTGCCATGGAAACCCACTCCTTGCCTTTCAATAACGGACACTTGTACATTGGGCAAACTTGGTACAATTTGCACCAAATTTTCTATGATCGATATTAGTCCTGCACCAAACATGTCTACATGAAAATAACAAACAAAAGTTTTAGCGGCCCTATTGTTAAAAGGAAGAATTGCTGAAAATTTTTTTCTTTTTCTCTCACCAGCAGAAAAAAAAAACAGGAAGGAATGACTAGGGGTCATTGACAGTACATGTTCATAGTACAGAACTGTTTCCATGGCGACCAGCGTGCTTCAATGGCTTTCTTGCCATACAAAAAATGACAGTTACAGCTCAGACAATTCTCGCCTGATCTGGAAAAAACTTTGCACAAATCATACTGATTGCACTCTGAACATGTCTGTATATCAATATTCACAAAATTGTCACACCCACACCTACTGCTGACATGAGGTACTGCACAAAATTGTATCACGTTTTGCACAAAGACCAGTAGTCAGAGTGAAATGACATTTTCAGTGGTTTCTCAGAGTGAATTGGACTACCCTCAGTGGAAGTCACTTTTGTACTGTGATAACCACAGTTGCCATAAAAACCCACTTCTTGCCATTCAATATGTTTTATACTTTGGAGGGTTGGGAAAGTCCAAGAGTCACCAAATGCGGAACGTAAATCAAGATAACTCTCTTCTGTAGTTCTGTGGTGTCTGCAACATGTACCTAAAATGCAAGTGTTACCATGGCCACATGTCCGAGTTTACCTGATCGCAATATATTGGACAGTTGTAATTTGGACAAACTGTGTTGGACTGTCTCCAGAATTGCTATGATAGATATTAATCCCACTCCGCACATTTGGCCCCACCCACAAAAATGAGGGGTGGGGTGCACATATCTTTTCCACTTGATCAATTTTTTTTGCCGGAATTGCTATGATGGAGATTAGTCCCACTCCGCCCACTCCTACATAAAAATATTTGACAAAAGGGATAGTGCGACTTACTGCTCACAGGAAGATCTGCACCAAATGGTTTACTTTAATATTCATGCAGCCCTTGCAGTGATGACGGCACATTTTCCGAGCCAGCAAGGGACGACGGGCGCCAGGTTCTGCGGGCATGCGGGGGGGCGAAGGGCCGCTTACACCTGCTTGCAGGTTTAATTAAGTATTACAATCTTCAAATCAGGAAACATATGACAAAAAGTTGCATGATGTGAACCAGTGTAAATGTTCTTGTAGACAAAAATATATATACTAGCAAACATGCTTCACAAGAAGACCTTTAAGTTTTTTACATATACAGTATATATTTGTAACATAAATTATAGTGAAAGGATGCATTGACTCCAATAAATCTCTGTGAAGTGTTTACATACAGGAGGTTAATCTGTGACTTCTCACTCGTCAGAGGTCACTGTGTTACTCACAACCCAACCAACCTTTGTTTACGTCATGTATTACAGGACAGACCGACCGATGAACCCTGACTGGCTGCTTGTCACCATAGCAACAGGTCAACAGGTGGAGGATAAACTCAAAACAAACAGAGAGCTCTTTTATGTTCATTTTAAAGAGCCAAAATAATAACTGAAATGCAATGTAGTGATATAGGGACATAAAGATCAACAGAAGCTTGCTACAGTTAAAAAGAAAGCTGTTTGAATGAGAAAGACCAAGTTGGCTTTAATCTTTCAAGGTTTTTATCCCCCATCGGTCGAAGCCCAAAGGGGTCAAAGAACCCTTTGGGCGAAGACTGAAGGGGGATTATATTATGGGTCAGTCCGTCCGTCTGTCCCACTTTTGTGAAATCAACTTCTCCTACAGTTTTGGTCCAATCGTTTTGAAACTTGGTACCATGGTTTGATATACACTGATGATACACATATTGCAATTTCACTCTTATCAGATGACCTTCAGTTCAAAGGTCAGAGGTCAGATTTTCCATATATCTTTTAAACACAATAACAACTGAAAGAAATGATGTAGCCTTTTCAAATCGATACAGTAGTATACACATCTTGGACAACTTACACCCTCACCTAACTATGGATTTGTGGTCAAGGGGTCAAAGTTCAAAGTGAACATTGCAGTTGTACTTTGGTAAATGCTACATTTACTATTACTATAAAACAAGTAAAGCTAGGGCCACCAAACCTGGTGTACAGGTTCACCTTGGGATCCTGACCTCTGACTATGGGTTTGTGGTCAAAGGGTCAAGGTTAATATTCCCTGTGCCTTTTTACTGAGCAATGAGTAAAGTAAGGGTTACTAAACTTGGTACATAGGTTCACCCTGTGACCCTGAAAGGTGACTATGGTTTTGGGATCGCAAGGTCAAAGGTCAACATCATAATGGCTTATACAGTGCATCCAGAACGTATTCACAGTGCTTCACTTTTTCCACATTTTGTTATGTTACAGTCTTATTCCAAAATGGAATAAATTCATTTTTTCCCTCAAAATTCTGCACACAATACCCCCATAATGACAAGGTGATGAAAGTTTTTTTTTTTTTGAGATTTTTGCAAATTAATTAAAAATAAAAAACTAAGAAATCACATGTACGTAAGTATTCACAGCCTTTGCTCAATATTTTGTTGATGCACTTTTGGCAGCAATTACATCCTCAAGTTTTTTTTCAATATGATGCCACAAGCTTGGCACACCTATCTTTGGGCAGTTTCACCCATTCTTCTTTGCAGCACCTCTCAAGCTTCATCAGGATGGATGGGAAGCGTCAGTGCACAGCCATTTTCAGATCTCTCCAGAGACGTTCAATTGGATTCAAGTCTGGGCTCTGGCTGGGCCACTCAAGGACATTCATAGAGTTGTCCTGAAGCCACTTCTTCAATATTTTGGCTGTGTGCTTAGGGTCATTGTCCTGCTGAAAGATGAACCGTCGCCCCAGTCTGAGCTCAAGAGCGCTCTGGAGCAGGTTTTTAATCCAGGATATTCAGGGCCACCAAACCTGGTATACAGGTTCACCTTGGGATCCTGACCTCTGACTATGGGTTTGTGGTCAAAAGGTCAAGGTTAATATTCCCTGTGCCTTTTTACTGAGCAATGAGTAAAGTAAGGGTTACTAAACTTGGTACACAGGTTCACCCTGTGACCCTGAAGTGTGAGTATGGTTTTGGGATCACAAGATCAAAGGTCAACATCATAATGGCTTATACAATGCATCCGGAAAGTATTCACAGCACTTCACTTTTTCCACATTTTGTTATGTTACAGTCTTATTCCAAAAGGGATTACATTCATTTTTTTTCCTTAAAATTCTGCACACAATACCCCATAATGACAATGTGAAAGAAGTTTCTGAAATTTTTGCAAATTTATTAAAAATAAAAAACTAGTAAATCACATGTACAGTAAGTATTCGCAGCCTTTGTTCAATACTTTGTTGATGCACCTTTGGCACCAATTACAGCCTCAAGAGTTTTTGAATATGATGCCACAAGCTTGGCACACCCATCTTTAGGCAGTTTCGCCCATTCCTCTTTGCAACACCTCTCAAGCTCCATCAGGTTGGATAGGAAGTGTTGGTGCACAGCCATTTTCAGATCTCTCCAGAGATGTTCAATTGGATTCAAGTCTGGGCTCTGGCTGGGCCACTTAAGGACATTCACAGAGTTGTCCTGAAGCCTCTTCTTCAATATCTTGGCTGTGTGCTTAGGGTCATTGTCCTGCTGAAAGATGAACCGTCGCCCCAGTCTGAGGTCAAGAGAGCTCCAGAGCAGGTTTTCATCCAGGATGTCTCTTTACATTGCTGCATTCATCTTTTCCTCTATCCTGACTAGTCTCCCAGTTCCTACCACTGAAAAACATCCCCACAGCATGATGCTGCCACTACCATTGGCATGGTTATGTGTGGTGCCTGGATTCCTTCAAACATGATGCCTGGCATTCACGCCCAAGAGTTCAATCTTTGTCTCATCAGATCAGAGAATTTTGTTTCTCATGGTTTGAGTCCTTCAGGTGCCTTTTGACAAACTCCAGGTGGGCTACTAAGGAGTGGCTTCTGTCTGGCCACTCTACCATACAGTCCTGATTGGTGGATTGCTGCAGAGATGGTTGCCCTTCTGGAAGGTTCTCTCTCCACAGAGTAACATTGGAGCACTGACAGAGTGACCATCAGGTTCTTGGTCACCTGCCTGACTAAGGCCCTTCTCCCCCGATCGCCCAGTTTAGACGGCTGGCCAGCACTAGGAAGAGTCCTGGTGGTTCCGAACTTCTTCCATTTACGGATGGAGGCCACTGTGCTCATTGAGACCTTCAAAACAGCAGAAATTTTTCTGTACCCTTCTCCAGATTTGTGCCTCGATACAATCCTGTCTCAGAGGTCTACAGACAATTCCTTTGACTTCATGATTGGTTTGTGCTCTGACATGCACTGCAACTGTGAGACCTTATATTGACAGGTATGTGCCTTTCCAAATCATGTCCAATCAACTGAATTTACCACAGGTGGACTCCAATTAAGCTGTAGAAACATCTCAAGGATGATCAGTGGAAACAGGATGCACCTGTGCTCAATTTTAAGTTTCATGGCAAAGGCTGTGAATACTTATGTACATGTGATTTCTTAGTTTTTTATTTTTAATAAATTTGCAAAAATCTAAAAAAAAGTCACATTGTCATTATGGGGTATTGTGTGTAGAATTTTGAGGGAAAAAATGAATTTAATCTCTTTTGGAATAAGGCTATAACAACAAAATGCGGAAAGAGTGAAGTGATGTGAATACTTTCCAGATGCACTGTAAACTACAGTATATCTCAACAACAAAGAAAGCTAGGGTCACCAAACTTGCTACACAGGTTCACCTTGGGATCCTGACCTCTGACTATGGGTTTGGGGTGAAAAGGTCAAAGGGGAAGGCTAACATTCCTTATGCCTTATTACTGTACTATATCTCAAGAACAAAAGAAAGCTAGGATCACCAAACTTGCTACACAGGTTCACCTTGACCTACAACTATGGGTTGTATACTTTGTTGTATATTCGTGGATGATGGGCTTATCATAATTTGGTTCTGCCACACTACTTATATTGAAAAGTTGAAAACTGCTCTCAGTCAGTAGGTACTGGGATCTTCAAAAAATAAAAAAGGAGGTGGGGAATATTGCACTCACAATATCCCCGCAATATCCCCCTGTGTGGTTACATTTGTTTTAGAAGCAGACTTTAAAAAAAACGGCAATAGGAAAATTAATTTCTTCATGCTAAAAGTACAAGTATACATACAGGTTAGGGTTAATGGGTAATATGAATGTATGATTTTACAATGTTGCCACTTAAGATAGTTAATTTTCAAATGACACAAGCCTTGGCAAGACACTACATAGAAAACTGCTGCTTTTCAAAAATACAGTTTGCCAAAGAGCACCTTGACACCATACAGTGATACTGGGATTATCACTGTGGGCTAATGAAACTAAGGTAGAACATGCAGGGCTATGTATGGCATAAAAAGTTCATCGCATACCAAGTTGAAAGCATCATCGCAATGTTGGAATACGGTGGAAGCAGCATCATGATTTAAGGCTGCTTTGCTTCCTTGGGGCCTGGAGTCTTTGTCATCATTGTGGGGAAAAAAATTCTCAAGTTTATCAAGGTATCCTACAGAATAATGTCAGGGTAGCGGTCCCCCAGCTGAAGCTCAATAGAAGTTGGGTGATGCAGCAGGACAATGACCCTTAACATCAAAGTAAAACTACTACAGAATGGCTTCAAAAAAAGAAAGTCCACCTTTCAGATTGGCCCAGTCAGAGACCAGAACTGAATCCAATAGAGATGCTGTAGAATGACCTCAGGAGAGCTGTTCACAGCAGACATCCTAAGAATATGGCTGAGCTGAAGCAGTTCTGAAAGGAAGATTGGTCCAAATCCAAGGGTTCACTCATTTTTCCACCAGCATTGTAAACCTTTAATGGAGGTGTCCAATAAAGACATAAAATAGTATAATTGTTTATGTGGTATTAAGTGAAGCACAATGTGTTTGTCTATACCTGGAAATGGATGTAGATCAGATCACATGTTATGACCGGTAAATGTAGAAAATCAGGAAATTCCAAAGAGTTCACATACAGTCGTGTGAAAAGTGTTTGTCCTCTTCCTGATTTCTCATTTTTTTGTGTTTGTCACACTTACATGTTTCAGGTCATCAAACAAATTTAAATATTATACAAAGAAAACAAGTAAACACAAAATGCAGTTTTTAAATGAAGGTGTTTATTATAAGGGGGAAAAAATCCAAACCTACATGGCCCTGTGTGAAAAAGTGATTGCCCCCTAAACCTAATAACTGGCTGGGCCACCCTTAGCAGCAACAACTGCATTCAAGCATTTGTGATAACTGGCAGTGAGTCTTTTACAGCGCTTTGGAGGAATTTTGGCTCACTTGTGGAAGAACAAAATAAGTTCAGGCGTGACACGGCGAGCTGAAGGTTTAAGAAGTTTTATTCCTCCATCATTGAGACACACTGCAGCGCTGTGCTCTGTGTATGCTAAGTAAGGCATGTAAAGTCAGCACATTTATACAGACAAGAGAGAATGCATGGCACATTTACATATTGATATACACTACCGTTCAAAAGTTTGGGGTCACTTAGAAATTTCCTTATTTTTGAAAGAAAAGCACTGTTTTTTTCAATGAAGATAACTTTAAACTAATCAGAAATACACTCTAATATCTAATATACATTGCCAATGTGGTAAATGACTATTCTAGCTGCAAATGTCTGGTTTTTGGTGCAATATCTACATAGGTGTATAGAGGCCCACTTCCAGCAACTATCACTCCAGTGTTCTAATGGTACAATGTGTTTGCTCATTGCGTCAGAAGGCTAATGGATGATTAGAAAACCCTTGTGCGATCATGTTAGCACAGCTGAAAACAGTTTAGCTGGTTAGAGAAGCTATAAAACTGACCTTCCTTTGAGCAGGTTGAGTATCTGGAAAAATATATTATTTCAAGTACAAATCATTATTTCTAACCTTGTCAATGTCTTGACTATATTTCCTATTCATTTTACAACTCATGGTGGTAAATAAGTGTGACTTTTCATGGAAAACACAAAATAATTGTCTGGGTGACCCCAAACTTTTGAACGGTAGTGTACATATCAGTCAATACATATCAACTGCTTGATTAACTGGCGCCGGAATTACTGTCTTTGCTCCGGGGCTGTATAACAATAGACATTGTTCTGGTTGTCCCCCTAGGGCTCTCTGTTCATATGCAATCCCTGCTGAGGGTGATATTATCAGTCTGCATTGTGCTGGGTGCCAACACCGCTCCCCCCCAGAACAGTCAGAAGGGGTTGTGACCCCCCCCGTCGTTTGGGCTCCAGCTCTAGTCGAACTGTCGGAGGGCACGTCAGTCCGTGAGGGGGACGGGGGAGGGGTGGAAAGGGCAGTGTGCTCCGCTCCGAGTTCCAGCACGTTGAATGGCTGTGGATCGTGGGCACACGGACCGGTGTGCAGTCGTGCGTAATGGAACAAGACGGCGATCGGCCGGCTTTAGGAAGCGAGGTGCGGGAAAAGCTCTGTGCAGGAGGTGGAGGAGGTGGGAGTAAGCAAGTGCCGGCCCGGGATGGCAAAGTTGTCTGGGCCGCGCAAAAATTGAGTGTGGATCCGCGATGGTGAGGGCCTTTCCCGTTAAACATGGCGGAGATCCACAGCAGCTGTGAAAAGAAAAAAAAAATTTAGTCTGATTCCTCGTGCGGGAAACAGCCCTAAAGTCATCGGGGAAAGCAACTGGCTAAATTCCCCTTGTGCGCTGTGGCTGGAAAACTCATACAAAGTCCTGTGTGCTGGCTGCATGTCCGGTCCAGGTGAGCGAGCAGCCCTGAATGTTCCGAGGGTGGCAATCGACCGTTTTACCCAGGCATGTGCAGCGGCTGAGGACGCTGTATCAGTCTGTGGAGCCGGTTTGTCCCTGGTGTGTGGCGCGCGCCTGGCGCAATGACCACATGGCTGAAAGTTGTGCGCATGGCTTCAGTGCGCGGAAGGTGCGTTGTCGAGAGTTTAGTCAGAGTCGGGGAGCTCGGTGGAAATCCGCGCAGTCGGCGTCAATGATTGTCCCCATTCAGGCTGCTTCCTTCGTTCACTCGTGTTGGGTCATGGTGCGTTTTGGTCCAAGCGCTGCGCTCTCCGTCCGGCCCTGGAGGTCGCCATCGTGGAGAGAGGACAAGGCGCACACGTGCTCCCGTGTGGATGGGAAGGACGTAGGCGATCCCCGGTTTCTGGAATCCACAGCGCGGTGAGAGGGAGCAGACGATCGTTCTCCCTCGGCAGGTCACCAGCGTGGAGGCAAAAGATCAGGCGAGGGTTGCACCATGACGCGTTCTGAGGCTTTCCCGGTCGTGGATGATCTCCGGGGTGTTTGCCTGGTGTTCCATTCTTCGTCAAGGGTCACTAGTGTGGAGGAACAAAATAAGTTCAGGCGTGACATGGCGAGCTGAAGGTTTAAGAGGTTTTATTCCTCCATCATCATTGAGACACACTGCAGCGCTGTGTGCTCTGTGTGCGCTAAGTAAGGCATGTAAAGTCAGCACATTTATACAGACAAGAGAGAATGCATGGCACATTTACATATTGATATACATATCAGTCAATACATATCAATTGCTTGATTAACTGGCGCCGGAATTACTCTCTTTGCTCCGGGGCTGTATAACAATAAACATTGTTCTGGTTGTCCCCCTAGGGCTCTCTGTTCATATGCAATCCCTGCTGAGCGTGATATTATCAGTCTGCATTGTGCTGGGTGCCCACACACTCATCTTTGCAGAATTGTTGTAATTCAGCCACATTGGAGGGTTTTCAAGCATGAACCGCCTTTTTAAGGTCATACCACAGCATCTCAATCGGATTCAGGTCGGGACTTTGACTAGGCCACTCCAAAGTCTTCATTTTGTTTTTCTTAAGCCATTCAGAGGTGGACTTGCTGGTGTGTTTTGGATCATTGTCCTGCTGCAGAACCCAAGTGCGCTTCAGCTTGAGGTCACGAACAAATGGCTGGACATTCTCCTTCTGGATTTTTTTGGTAGACAGCAGAATTCATAGCTCCATTTACCACAGCAAGTCTTCCAGGTTCTGAAGCAGCAAAACAGCCTCAGACCATCACACTACAACCACCATATTTTACTGTTGGTATGATGTTCCTTTTCTGAAATGCTGAGTTACTTTTACGTCGGATGAAACGGGACACACACCTTCCAAAAAGTTCAACTTTTGTCTCATCAGTCCACAAAGTATTTTCTCAAAAGTCTTGGGGATCATCAAGATGTTTTCTGGCAAAACTGAGACGAGCCTTTATGTTCTTTTGGCTCAGGAGTGGTTTTCGTCTTGGAACTCTGTCATGCAGGCCACTTTTGCCCAGTCTCTTTCTTATGGTGGAGTCATGAACACTGATCTTAACTGAGGCAAGTGAGGCCTGCAGTTCTTTGGATATTGTTGTGGGGTTTTTTGTGACCTCTTGGATGAGTCGTTGCTGCGCTCTTGGGGTAATTTTGATCAGCTGGCCACTCCAGGGAAGGTTCACCACTGTTCCGTTCTGTTCACCACTGTTCCACACTGTTTGCCATTTGTGGATAATGGCTCTCACTGTGGTTCGCTTTGTTTCTCATTTGTTCCTGAATTTCTTTAGATTGCAGCATGATGTCTATTTTTTGAGGATCTTTTGGTCTACTTCACTTTGTCAGGCAGGTCCTATTTAAGTGATTTCTTGATTGAGAACAGGTGTGGTAGTAATCAGGCCTGGGTATGGCTAGAGAAATTGAACTCAGCTTTCCAAAGTTGTGATAAACCACAGCTAATTTATGTTTTAACAGGGGGGCAATCACTTTTTCACACAAGGCCAGGTAGATTTGGATTTTTTTTACCCTTCATAATAAACTCCTTCATTTAAAAACTGCATTTTGTGTTTACTTGTGTTATCTTTGTTTAATATTTAAATTTGTTTGATGATCTGAAACATTTAAGTGTGACAAACATACAAAAAAAATGAGAACTCAGGAAGGAGGCAAACACTTTTTCACGCCACTGTACTTTTCTTTTCATTGTACTTTTCCCCCTCATGGATTGTCACCTTATTGTGGTGGGAGGTTTGCGTGCCCTAGTGATCCCAGGAGCTATGTTGTCCGGGGCAATTTGCCTCTGGTAGGGTCACCCAAGATAAACTGGTCGTGGATGAAGAGCCAGATGAACAACAATCCAACAGAATCTCATGACGAATGCTAAAACAAGAATTCAGTGTACCCCGCCCGTAATTTGGTTACCAGGGCCCCACCCTGGAGCCAGGCCTGGGGGAGGGGCTCGATGGCTAGTGTCTAGTGGCCGGGTTCCCACCCATGGGACCCAGCCGGGCTCAGCACGAAAGAGTTACATGGGTCCGCCCTCCAGTGGGCTCACCACCTGCAGGAGGAACCATAGGGGTCCGATGCTATGTGGATCAGGTGGCGGTCGAAGGCAGAGACCTTGGCGGTCTGATCCCAGGCTTCCTAAACTGGCTTTTGGGACGTGGAATGTCAACTCTCTGGTGGGGAAGGAGCCTGAGCTGGTTCATGAGGTTGACAGATACTGGCTAGATATAGTCGGCCTGACCTCAGCACACAGCTCTGGTTCCAGAACCAGTCTCCTGGAGAGGAGCTGGAGCTTGGCCTACTCTGGAGTTGCCCTGGGTGAGAGGCTGTTTCCTGTTGGGAAACAGGTCCTGACCATCATTTGTGCCTATGCACCAAATGATGGTTCAGCGTACCCACCCTTTTTGGAGTCTCTGACTGGGGTGCTGGAAGGTGCTCCTCTTGGAGACTCCATTATCCTACTGAGGGACTTCAATGCACACGTAGGCAACAACAGTGAAACCTGGAGGGGGGTGATTGGGAGGAACGGCCTGCCCGATCTGAACCCGAGTGGTGTTCAGTTATTGGACTTCTGTGCTAACCACAGTTTGTCCATAACGAACACCATGTTCAAGCATAAGGGTGTCCACATGTGCACCTGACACCAGGACACCCTAGGACACAGGTCGATGATCGATTTTGTTATCATGTCATCAGGCCTGCGACCGTATGTCTTGGACACTCAGGTAAAGAGAGGCGCAGAGCTGTCAACTGATCACCACCTGGTGGTGAGTTGGATCCGATGGCAGGGGAGGATGCCATTCAGACTTGGTAGACCCAAACATATAGTGAGGGTGTGCTGGGAACGTCTGGCTGAGGCCCCTGTCCGGGAAGTTTTCAACTGAAGAACTTCAGCCACATTCCGAGGGAGTCTGGAGACATGGAGTCTGAATGGGCCACGTTCTTCACCTCCATTGTTGAAGTGGCTGTCCAGAGCTGTGGCCGCAAGATCGTCGGTGCATCTCGTGGTGGTAACCCCCAAACCAAGTGGTGGACACTAGTGGTGAGAGGGGCCATTAAGCTGAAGAAAGAGTCCTATCAAGCTTGGTTGGCTTGTGTGACTCTCGAAGCAACTGAGGTATACTGGCAGGCCAAGCGGAGTGCGGCTCGGGTGATTGCTGAAGCAAAAACTCAGGTGTGGGAGGAGTTCGGTGAGGCCATGGAACAAGACTTTCGGTCAGCATCAAAGGAATTCTGGCAAACTCTCCAGTGGCTCAGGAGGGGGAAGCAGCTCCCTGTCCACACTGTGTGTGGTGCAGATGGGGCGCTGCTGACTTCGACAAGGGATATCACTGGGCGTTGGAAGGAATACTTCGAGGATCTCCTCAATCCCACTGACATACCTTCCACAGAGGAAGCAGGGCTTGCGGACGAGAGGGATGACTCACGAATCACGGGGGCTGAGGTCGCCAAGGTGGTTAAAAAGTTCTTTGGTGGCCAGGCCCCGGGGGTGGATGAGAGTCGCCCTGAGTACCTCAAGGCCCTGGATGTTGTAGGGCTGTCATGGTTGACACGCCTCTGCAACATTGTGTGGAGGTTGAGGACAGTGCCTTTGGCATGGCAAACCAGGGTGGTGGTTCCCCTCTTTAAAAAGGGGGACCGGAGGGTGTGCTCCAACTTTAGAAGGATCATACTTCTTAGGCTCCCTGGGAAGGTCTATGCGAAGGTACTGGAGAGGAGAGTCCGGCCGTTGGTTGAACTTCGTATTCAGGAGGAGCAATGTGGTTTTTGTCCTGGCCGTGGCACATCAGACCAGCTCTTTACCCTCTCGAGAATCCTCGAGGGTTCTTGGGAGTTTACCCAACCAGTTTACATGTGTTTTGTGGACTTGGAGAAGGCATTCAATTGCATCCCTCGTAATTTTTTGTGGGGGGTGCTTCAGGAGTATCAGGCCTATTATTACAAGCTATCTGGTCTCTCTATGACCATTGTGAGAGTTTGGTTCGTATTGCCAGACTCATTCCCAGTGACAGTTGGACTCTGCCAGGGCTGCCCTTTGTCACCGATCCTGTTCATAATTTTTATGGACAGGATTTCTAGGTGCAGCCAAGAATCAGAGGGAGTCATGCTTGGTGACCACAGGATCTCATCTCTGTTGTTTGCAGACGATGTTATCCTGTTGGCTTCATCCAGCATATGACCTCCAGTTCTTACTGGGGTGGTTTGCCGCTGAATGTGAAGTGGCTGGGATGAGAATCAGCACCTCTAAGTCTGAGTCCATGGTCCTCAGCCAGAAAAAGGTGGATTGTCCTCTCTGGGTTGGGGACAAGCTCCTGCCCCAAGTGGAGGAGCTTAAGATAAGATAAGATAAGATAAGATAAGCCTTTATTAGTCCCACAACGGGGAAATTCCAGGATTGCAACAGCACAGGGATAGCAACACTCAGAGCAACAATCAGAAGGCAAGAAAAAAAACAAGCAAGCAAGAGCAGCTAATAAACATATGTACGTATTACTATAAAATATATATATATACACACACACACAGACACACAGTGCAGAGCATTGTAGCTGGATGGAATAAATATATGAATATATGAACACACAGTGCAGAGCATTGTAGCTAGATGGAATAAATATGTAAATATATAAACACCCACAGTACGGAGCACTTAAGTATCTCGGGGTCTTATTCATGAGTGAGGGGAGACTGGAGTGAGAGCTTGACAGACGGATTGGAGGAGCATCTGCAGTGATGCGGACATTGTACCAGTCTGTTGTAGTGAAGAGGGAGCTAAGCTCTAAGGCAAAGCTATTGATTTACCGGTCAAGCTGCATTCCTACCCTCACCTATGGCCATCAACTTTGGGTAATGACCGAAAGAATGAGATTGTGAATACAAGCGGCTGAAATGAGCTTCCTTTGTAGGATTGCTGGACTTACCCTTAGAGATAGGGTGAGGAGCTCAGTCATCCACGAGAGGCTCAGAGTAGAACCACTGCTCCTCCTCATTGAAAGGAGCCAGTTGAGATGGTTTGGGCATCTGATCAGGATGCCTCCTGAATGCCTCCCACTTGAGGTGTTTTGGGCACATCCTACTGGGAGGAGACCCCGGGGCAGACCCAGGACTCGCTGGAGAGACTATGTCTCCCAGCTGGTCTGGAACGCCTTGGTGTCCGCTCTGAAGAGCTGGAGCAGGTGGCTGGGGAGAGGGAAGTCTGGGCTTCTCTGCTTGAACTGCTGCCTCCGTGACCTGGACCTCCGGAAAAGCGGTAGAAGATGGATGGATGGATGAACTTTTCTTACCACTGTAGACACACAACTTTATACAGGCAGTTAATCTCTTCCTGAATGTGGGAAAAACCAAGGAGATTGTGGTCGATTTCAGCAGAGGACCCACACAGCATCCCCTCTGATCATCGATGGAGCAGCTGTGGAGAGGGTGAGCAGCACCAAGTTCCTGGGGGTGCACATCTCTGAGGACCTCTCCTCGTCCAACAACACCACATCACTGCCCAACAAGGCTTAAACTTCACTCTGTTTCCTCCGCAAACTGAGGAGAGCATGAGTCTCACCCCCCATCATGTGCTCATTCTACCGGGGCACCATTGAGCGCATCCTCACCAGCTGCATCACGGTGTTGTACGGAAGATGCACCGCCTCCTGCCGGAAGAGACAACATATAATGAAAGCAGCCAGCAAGATCATCTGTGCCCCTCTGCCCCCACCCCCCCTCGGACATCTACCAGACCTGCAGAGCCATCAACATCGCAGGTGACACCTCCCACCCCTCACACTCCCTCTTCAGCCTTCTGCCCTCGGGGAAGAGGTACTGGAGCCTCTGGGCCCACTCCACAAGACTGCTAAACAGCTTTGTTCACCAGGCCATCAGGACCCTGAACTCTGCTCATTCCCCCCACCCCCACTCTTGGACCAAAACACACTCACCCACACAATAACTACCTCAGCTGTTTTTTTCAGCTTTGGGTGACTATTTTCTATTCATTCTTTATAGTGCTGAGCGCCCTTGGCACTGAAACGGTCTTGGCAGTGGCCGCTTTTTGTCGCAGCGCTCAGGGCACTCAGAGTTGAAAAAAGTTCAACTTTTCAGACTGCAGCAGAGCTCATCAATGCCAGACCTTTCTAAGCAGCCAATCAAAATTAGGAAGGACGGGACATAGGACACCAGTACAGTCTGTACTCAGATTCCTGCTTTCCGTGTCATATTTTGCATCCAGAGCTGCTACCTATGCCAAAATATGTTTCCTGTCCATTGTTAATTAGAGACTACTTTTAAAAAGTAAGTCGAAAGTCAGACCATAGGAAAAGCGGAAGTGCTGAGCTGTGAGTAACAAGCTGTAAGTGGGATACAGGGCACAGACTGTTTTTTCCAGAGTGCAGTGCACAAACACTGAAAAAAAGACGTTCAGGGTGGTCGGTGACAAAGAATGCGTTTGGTGGACACGTAGCCTCATCCATCTGCTGCCGTACGTCTCTGCACCTTACTGCAGCCATTTGCACAAATGCCATACCTGCTGCTGTCTGTTATTGCAATATTGATCATGTGTAGTCCAATCTGTCACTGCCTGCACCTACTACACTACCACATTGAACTTGCAGTTACGGGTATTACGGCTTCACTTTTTCTGTATATAGGCTTGCTGGGTTTTATCTTTTATCTTTATTTGCACTACAGGTAGCACTACTGTACATAGACTACTGTTGTTTTTCATCCTTATTCCTTCTTTTCTTATATATTGCGCACACCACTAAGAGTGAGAGAAATGGCATTTCAATTCTCCTCTACGTCCTTTACATATAGTAGTATTGAAAAGTAAAAATCTTTGACTCTTTGAATGATGTAGAGAAATATATAGCAACTCATCAGTGTATAGAAATAACATTTTTGAGCACTACCTGTCACTATTAATTATGCCAATATAGTGCCACTAGGAAGTGATGTCAGACAATCCTTAATTCATAATTAGAGCAGAAATCTAATTTAATTTGTGGTAATACTAGACTTTGGCAGGAGCTATTGTTGCAGGAGTGCATGGGTGAAAACTTTAGTGGTTTCTCAGACTACTTTGACTCTAGCCATGAAAACTCATCACTGTCCTACAGGTAAAATTAGACATTTTTACAGCCATGTTTTAAATCAGGAGGAAATAAAATTTAATATGAGAACAAAACAGGCTCTGGAATATTTGCTAGGATCACATTGCAGCGTATAGATTACTCAGAGTCTTCAGTAACAACAGCACAAGGTCATTAACCTCCGTTGCCTGCACACAGGACAGTTGTGCAACAAAGACGGTAAACATTAGCCAAATTACATAAAGAGGCAATAGAAGCACGGTGGCTACATTGTTGTGACGGAAGAATGCCATACATATTAGTCATCATGTTGGCTAGTGAGACATTTTGTCCAAAACACTTCTACAAAGATATTGATGCTTTATTACCTGAGAGAACATTACACTAACTTGCATCATTTTCCTGTTAACTTACAATAGCCTTTATCTAGACCAAACTTTAGCCCAACTGTGTTATAAAGCCAAAATCAAGCAGTTTGAAAATGGGCTTTTTTTGTCCTCTTAACATCTCAGTTCTTCCCATATGTATAAACAGATACATGAGAAATGCAGACAAAACACCTTTAATACTTCATTAGGTGTGCAGCATTAGTTAAGAAATTTGACTCTGGTTTGAAACACTTTCTGTCCAATAATGTGATTCAGCAGGGCACAAATAATGTGTTCACCCACACAGATCTAACCCAAGTATATCAGCCATTATTCTGTCCGTACATTTCATGCATTGTTTATCATTTTGTAGTGTGGAAAACTCTTGAAGGATTACAGATTACAAACCATAGAACCACCTAGAAGGATGATGGTACATTCCTTTTCTCAGAGCGAGAAAGATTTACAGGTATGTTTTTCTGGTACTTGCAGTCCTGAAGTCCGTTTTTCAGCTCCTGAAGTCGGGCGAGCCTGACTATGACCAGATTAAGAAGGGAAGATGGTGGCGCCCATGCATTGTGCATCAACAATACTTTTTATTAGCATTTCTGTTTTATACGACAGTTCTAATTGGTCATACTCACATTAATACCACACTTCTGTCATCATGCCACGATGGTGTGTTTATTAGATAAAATTACCATGTACTGTGGTGTTTTCAGTGGGTGTTGCCAATAATGGCTAATTGGCTAAAGCAGATTGATTGCAACACCTTTTACCATGAAAAAAAAAAAAAAGTAATATGAAGTGCAAATCGGATGTGGTTGGTCAGCCAAATGGTAACGTATGTCAGTTAATTCCTTGTTTTTCAACCAGAGACCAGCGGATCCTTGGGGGTCCTTGGGAGAAAGTTCAGGAGTCCTTGGGAATTTTTTAAAATTTCACTTCTTAATTGGTCCAAAAAATAGCAAATAATTTTCTGTTGTGCATGGGTGCCTGCAGTGGCTCTTCCATGTCAGTAGGTGTAGTATGAATACAACAATAATGGCTACTGTTTACAGAGGTTAATGACCTTGTTAAGACACACTAGAAGACATGGTGACGAGATGAAAAACAGCGGGAGATAAATATTTGAAGAGGAGTGATTCAGACTGGGTCCTGGACAAACGTGTGACCCAGGTGAAGGGCCAAGCAGTTGACTAAAGAAACCTAAGACAGTAAGGGCAAGGCTGTACGGCAAAAGTTACCTTTCCCTTGAATTTACTTCCACCATTGATCTGTTATGCTTGGTGTGTGTGTGGGGCGGGGGGGGGGAGGGGCTGTCCAACAGTGCCATGGTCCCATGCAAGTGTAACGGAGCCAATAAGAGCATTCCTACTTTTCTTGCAAAGTGGGTTGACCCTCTTGGTGACAAAAGTAGAGTGCTGGACTCTGAAGCGGGGGGTTGTGAGGTCAAACCCCTGGTTGGACGTCACCAGTTGGGCTTCATTGCCCATCCCCTTGGTCATAATTGGTGTTATTGGCAGGACTTAGTGGTGACACAATGATTTTATTCCCCCTATGACAATAGTGTGTCGGTCCTGAAAGTGGTGCTCAGTCCCCACCACAAGAGGTGTTGCTGTTAAGACTCACTGGTGGTGGCATAGAAGGCAGACATCCTTAAATTGTACAGTGGTGCGAAAAAGTGTTAGGCCCCTTCCTGATTTCTCATTTTTTGTATGGTTGTCACAGTTAAGTATTTTAGATCATCAAACAAATTTAAATATTAGACAAAGATAACACAAGTAAACACAAAATGCAGTTTTTAAATGAAGGTGTTTAGTAAGGGTAAAAAAAAAAAAATCCAAACCAACATGGCCCTTTGTGAAAAAGTGATTGCCCCCATGTTAAAACATAAACTAACTGTGGTTTATCACATCTTTGCACAGCTGAGTTCAGTTTCTCTAGCCACACCCAGGCCTGATTACTGCTACACCTGTTCTCAATCAAGAAATCACTTAAATAGCACCTGCCTGACAAAGTGAAGTAGACCAAAAGACCCTCAAAAGCTAGACATCATGTTGCAACCCAAAGAAATTCAGGAACAAATGAGAGACAAAGTAATTGAGGTTGATCGGTCTGGAAAAGGTTATAAAGCCGTTTCTGAAGCTTTGGGGCTCCAGGGAACCACAGTGAGAGCCATTATCCACAAATGGCAAAAACATGAAACAGTGGCGAACCTTCCCTGGAGTGGCCGGCTGACCAAAATTACCCCAAGAGCGCAGCAATCACTCATCCAAGAGGTCACAGAAGTCCCCACAACAACATCCAAAGAACTGCAAGCCTCACTTGCCTGTTAAGGTCACTGTTCATGACTCCACCATAAGAAAGAGACTGGGCAAAATGGCCTGCATGGGAGAGTTCCAAGACGAAAAGCACTGCTGAGCAAAAAGAGCATAAAGGCTTGTCTCAGTTTTGCCAGAAAACATCTTGATGATCCTCAAGACTTTTGGGAAAATACTCTGTGGACTGATGAGACAACAGTTGAACTTTTTGGAAGGTGTGTGTCCCACTACATGCAGTGTAAAAGTAACACAGCATCTCAGAAAAGGAACATCATACCAACAGTAAAATATGGTGGTGGTAGTGTGACAGTCTAGGGCTGTTTTGGCGCTTCAGGACCTGGAAGACTTGCTGTGGTAAATGGAACCATGAATTCTGCTGTCTACCAAAAATTCCTGAAGGAGAATGTTAGGCCATCTGTTTGTGACGTCAAGCTGAAGCGCACTTGGGTTCTGCAGCAGGACAATGATCCAAAACATACCAGCAAGTCCACCTCTGAATGGCTTAAGAAAAACAAAATGAAGACTTTGGAGTGGCCAAGTCAAAGTCCTGACCTGAATTCGATTGAGATGCTGTGGCATGACCTTAAAAAGGTGGTTCATGCTCAAAAACCCTTCAATGTGGCTGAATTACAACAATTCTGCAGAGATACGAGTGGGCCAATATTCCTCCACAGTGCTGTAAAAGACTCATTGCCAGTTATCACAAACGCTTGATTGCAGCTGTTGCTAAGGGTGGTCCAACCAGTTATTAGGTTTAGGGGGCAATCATTTTTTCCACACAGGGCCATGTAGGTTTGGACTTTTTCCCCATTAACAATAAACACCTTCATTTAAAAACTAAATTTTGTGTTTTGTGTTATCTTTGTCTAATATTTAAATTTGTGTCATGAATTGGCCCAGAAGGGCAGAAAGGGGAACCCAGGTGCTTAATTGCAGTTTGTGGTATTTAATAAGAAAACACAAATTCACACAGTGCACAAAAACAAACTTATGATAAAGGCAAAAATGAGTTGAGAGCAGAATGGCGTTAGAACAAAGTAAGGGTTCTAACGGAGGAGGAAACAATGGTGAATTCAATGTTGAGACTCCAACAAGAAGTGGATGAAAGGGCAGGCTACAAATAGGGTACGGTGTGGAAATGTGAAAATGATGAGGCAGAGTTTATCTCACGAGTCAGGTTTATTCACATCTTCCAACATCAGCAAAAACAGAAAGAGGAAAAAAACTCAGACATTCGTCCTTTATATACCAGGACCTTCAAAGCTCACAGTCACATTGCATTTAATCACAAGTAACAATACATCTTTCCTTAAATCTTATAACATCCTCCTCATAATCTCTGGGAGACCAGGAAATCCTCCAAGGTCGTCTCTGCATACCAAAGACCAAATTTTCACATCCTCCTGTTGTCTCACAGGAGGCCCAGTTCTTTGTTCTCTCTGAGATGTGAAGCTTATAGTGATACACATGTGGTCCCACAACGGAATCAATCAAAACAAATGACAACAGGTGTGGATAACGTGAGTGGGCAGGTTGACATAATTACTAGGCAGGACACACTGAGCTACACATATGAGATGGTAACAAGGTGGGAATGTCTGGAGGAAGAGGTGGGAAGCTCATGTCAAATGGAAACAAAATATAAACACTAGGAACTAGATGGGAAAAGACGCCTACGAAAACTGACAGAATAATAACAAGAATACAAATTACATAAACAGAACAACTGACAACTCAGAACACATCCTAAACCAACATACAGTAAGATAAACACACTACACTGGTAAAATACGAAAAATAATCAAAAGTGAATTGAGAGCATGAGCACGGGAAACACAGCACTCAGCCTCATGACAGAGCCCCCCCCCCCCCACACACACACCTTAAGGGGTGGATTCCAGACACCTCAAGGTAACATCCAAAAAAAAAAAAAGAAAAAAGAAAGAAAGAACCCCCCCCCCAAAAAAAGGAGAAAAACAATAAACCAACCCGGGAGGGTGGTGGGGGAACCAGGCTAGGGGGAAACAAAAACAAAAATCCTGCTCAGGACCCACACCCAAGCAAAAACCAGGCACCTAGGCCCCCTGGATCAGAGAACCGGACAGTTCACGTGGTCGATTGAAGTCCCAGACCTGGCAGTTGGTGTGACGGAATGAGTCAGATGGCCTACCGGAGAACTTGGACCACCCAACCCAGCACCACAGTCTATCGGGTGGCCTCCCAGAGTCCTTCAACCACCCCAACAGACGGAGAAGTTCAGGAGGTGACTGTCCAGTGGGGAAAAATGGTGGTGAAGATGGCTGGAAAGTTGGGGAACAGAATGGATAGGATGGCCGACCAGTGGAGACCTTAGGTGAAAGAACGGGACCCCCGGTGGCCACAGGAAAAGGGGAACCCACAACAACCTCGGGCGGAGGAGAGGGAACCACGACGGCCTCGGGCGGAGGAGAGGAAACCACGACGGCCTCGGGCGGAGGAGGGGGGACCACGATGGTCACAGGTGAAGAAGAAAAACCCCTGGTGGAAAAGGATGGGGACTGAGGGACAACAGTGATTTTGGACTGGCCTGTAGCATCCTTGGTGGCCCTGGACTGGGGCACGGCAGCACCCGCGGTGGCCCTGGACTGGGGCGTAGCTGCACCCACGGTAGACCCGGACTGGGGCGTAGCTGCACCCGCGGCGGACCCGGACTGGGGCGTAGCTGCACCCGCGGCGGACCCGGACTGGGGCGTAGCCGCACCCACGGCGGACCCGGACTGGGGCGTAGCTGCACCCACGGTGGACCCGGACTGGGGCGTAGCACCCACGGAGGTCCTGGGCTGGGATGAAGCACCCCCGACGACCTCAACTGGAGGGGGAGCAGCACCCACGGAGGTCCCGGGCTGGGACGGAGCATCTGTGACGACCTCAGCTGGGGGACCCACGGAGCTCTCCGGCATCAAGGCTGGAGCTACGGAGACCTCTGGCAAAGTTGGATGATCCTTGGTGACCCTGGGGAAAGGCTCTGACTGGAGGGACAGAGAAACAGGGTCAGTGTCACCGGCGGCAGTGGAGTCCGGCGAGGTGAGCTCAGGTGCAGCTGATGGCTGCACTTGGCCCTCCCCACCAAGAGCCAGGCAAGATCTCTCCAAAATAGAGACAGTGAAGACAAAGAAGAGCACGTGCCTGAGCTCAAGCTCCATCACTGTCCAGGACTCCATCCATCCAGGCGGCGACATCTCGGGCCCGGTCCTCAGGAGGTCCAGCTTCGGCTCTGCTATGGTGGCCCCTACAGCAGGCATGGTGGTAGGTGCAGTCCCGGAACCCCCCAGCAAAGTGACCCATGCAGGTGGCTCGTCCGGAGTGGAAACAGGAGGTCGACTCCCTGCTTGCACTGGATCCTGCTCTGCTGAAGCCAGGGGATACTCAATCATCGGCGAAGGCTTTGTACCGCTGGTAGCGCTCGCCCTCCGTCTGGACCATGGCTGCGGGGCTGGAACCAGGTCCTCCAGGGCCGCAGCCTCCTCCATCGTCTGGTGGCACAATCCTGGGACCAGTGGACACTCAGGGGGCATACATGGAGAGAGCAGGTGAGGTAACTGTGGCTGCAGCAGGCGGTGAGGACTCAGAGGACTGCAATGACTGAGCATCACCACCAGCAATCAGGCAAGGTAATTCATGTGTTAACAGTAGAAAATGAAAAAGCACTTCCCTGTTTTCCCAGGGTGCAATGGTTTCTGCTGCAGCTAGTCTTGAATCAGCCCCCTCTGTGGCTACAGTAGCTGTCGGCCCCTCAGAGGAATATGGAGGAACCACCCCTGCAGACATGGTGACGGGCGGAGCCGGGAAGGAGATGGCTGGGCTCTCAGCAGCGGGAGAAAACACAGAGGAGATGAAGGTCGCAGAAGGAGGCTGATGGGACAGCTGGTGAAGAACTGGAGGAAGGAACTGCTGCGGGGATTGCCTAGCTCTGCGTGGGAAAAACTGCTGGCTGAGAGGTGGAGAAGTTCCTCTGGCAGGATTTCACTGGACAGCGGTGTCCTGGAGCAGGTGGAGTGGGAACCGGTGCCGGAGACTGGTAAGGAGCCCATAATACAGAGGCTCAGGGACGCCTCCCCTTTGGCGCAGGCCCAGGCTTCTTCAGGGAATTCCTCACCATCTCACTGTTCTCACGTTGCAAAGCTGCCACCAGGGAAATCCTCTCCACTCCCTTTGGCATGCTCAGTGAGCTGAGGGCACCAGCAAGCAGCTGCCTCCATGAAACCCAGGTACCATAGGGCGTCTTTTGGGGTAGGAGTAATGCCAGCTGCGGAGATTAGTCCATTCATCTCCATAAGTGTTCTGCAGCACTCCCACCCCAGGCTCATCGGGTACCAGTGCCCATCTGTAGAGTCCACGTGAGCTGAGGACATGTTGACAGCTCCAGGCAAAGCAAAAACAGGTGGGAGAACCCCCCCTCCCACACACACACACACACATAAACTAGCAGCAGCTGGGTCACAAACTGGTTGGAGTCTACTGTCATGAATTGGCCCAGAGGGGCAGAAAGGGAGACCCAGGGGCTGAACTGCAGTTTGTGGTATCCATCCATCCATCCATCCATCTTCTACCGCTTTTCCGGAGGTCCGGGTCGCGGAGGCAGCAGTTCAAGCAGAGAAGCCCAGACTTCCCTCTCCCCAGCCACCTGTTCCAGCTCTTCAGAGGGGATACCAAGGCGTTCCCAGACCAGCTGGGAGACATAGTCTCTCCACCGAGTCCTGGGTCTGCCCCGGGGTCTCCTCCCAGTGGGACGTACCTGAAACACCTCAAGTGGGAGGCGTCCAGGAGGCATCCTAATCAGATGCCCATACCACCTCAACTGACTCCTTTCAATGTGGAGGAGCAGCGGTTCTACTCTGAGCCTCTCCCGGATGACTGAGCTCCTCACCCTATCTCTGAGGGTGAGTCCAGCAATCCTACGGAGAAAGTTCATTTCAGCCGCTTGTATCCGCGATCTCGTTCTTTCGGTCATTACCCAAAGCTCGTGACCATAGGTGAGAGTAGGAACGTAGATTGACTGGTAAATCGACAGCTTTGCCTTAGAACTAAGCTCCCTCTTCACCACAACAGACTGGTACAACATCCGCATCACTGCAGATGCTGCTCCAATCCGTCTGTCGATCTCTCGCTCCATTTTCCCCTCACTCGTGAACAAGACCCCAAGATACTTAAACTCCTCCACTTGGGGCAGGAGCCTGTCCCCAACCCGGAGAGGACAATCCACCTTTTTCCGGCTGAGGACCATGGACTCGGACTTGGAGGTGCTGATTCTCATCCCAGCCGCTTCACACTCAGCGGAAAACCGTCCCAGCAAGAGCTGTAGGTCATTGCTGGATGAAGCCAACAGGACAACATCATCTGCAAACAACAGAGATGAGATTCTGTGGTCACCAAGCATGACACCCTCCATTCCCTGGCTGCGCCTAGAAATCCTGTCCATAAAAATTTTGAACAGGATCGGTGACAAAGGGCAGCCCTGGCGGAGTCCAACTCTCACTGGGAATGACTCCGACCGAGTGTTGGCAATACGAACCAAACTCTCACAACGGTCGTACAGAGACCGAATAGCTCGTAACAACAAGCCCGATACCCCATACTCTCGAAGCACCCTCCACAAAAATCCACGAGGGACGCGGTCAAATGCCTTCTCCAAGTCCACAAAACACATGTAAACTGGTTGGGCAAACTCCCACGAACCCTCAAGAATTCTCGAGAGGGTAAAGAGCTGGTCCGATGTGCCACGGCCAGGACGAAAACCACATTGCTCCCCCTGAATCCGAGGTTCGACCAACGGCCGGACTCTCCTCTCCAGTACCTTGGCATAGACCTTCCCAGGGAGGCTGAGGAGTGTGATCCCTCTAAAGTTGGAGCACACCCTCCGGTCCCCTTTTTTGAAGAGAGGAACCACCACCCCGGTTTGCCATGCCAAAGGCACTGTCCCCGACCTCCACGCAATGTTGCAGAGGCGTGTCAACCATGACAACCCAACAACATCCAGGGCCTTGAGGTACTCAGGGCGAATCTCGTCCACCCCCGGGGCCCGGCCACCAAGGAGATTTTTAACCACCTTGGCGACCTCAGCCCCTGTGATAGGCGAGTCATCCCCCTCGTCCCCAAACCCTGCTTCCTCTGTGGAAGGCGTATCTGTGGGATTGAGGAGATCCTCGAAGTATTCCTTCCACCGCCCGACGATATCCCCAGTTGAAGTCAACAGTGTCCCATCCGCACCATACACAGTGTGGACGGGGAGCTGCTTTCCCCTCCTGAGCCGTCGAACAGTTTGCCAGAATCTCTTTGAAGCCGACCGAAAGTCTTGTTCCTCCTCATGGATCGTCACCTTATCGTGGTGGGGGGGTTTGCGTGCCCCAGTGATCCCAGGGGCTGTGTTGTCCGGGGGCAATTTGCCTCTGATAGGGTCTCCCAAGACAAACTGGTCCTGGGTGAAGGGCCAGACTAAGAACGATCCAACAGACTCTCATGATAAATTGTATATCAAGGATTCAGTGTACCCCGCCCGGTATGGGGTTACCGGGGCCCCACCCTGGAGCCAGGCCTGGGGGAGGGGCTCGAAGGCTAGTGTCTGGTGGCCGGGGTTCCACCCATGGGACCCGGCCGGGCTCAGCCCGAAGGAGTTACATGGGTCCGCCCTCCAGTGGGTTCACCACCTGCAGGAGGGATCATGGGGGTCCGGTGCTATGTGGATTAGGTGGCGGTCAAAGGCGGAGACCTTGTCGGACTGATCCCAAGCTTTCTAAACTGGCTTTGGTTTCTAAACTGGCAGTTTGTGGTATTTAATAAGAAAACACAAATTCACACAGTGCACAAAAACAAACTTATGATAAAGGCGAAAACGAGTTGAGAGCAGGATGGCGTTAGAACAGGGTAAGGGTTCTAACGGAGGAGGAAACAATGGTGAATTCAATGTTGAGACTCCGACAAGAAGTGGATGAAAGGGCTGGCTACAAATAGGGCATGAAATCAATCATAACAAATGACAACAGGTGTGGATAACGTGAGTGGGCAGGTTAACCTAATTACTAGGCAGGACACACTGAGCCACACATACGAGATGATAACAAGGTGGGAGTATTTGGAGGAAGAGGTGGGGAGCTCATGTCAAACAGAAACAAAATATAAACACTAGGAACTAGATGGGAAAAGACACCTACGAAAACTGACAGAATAATAAGAACACAAATTAGATAAACAGAAGAACTGACAACTCAGAACACATCCTAAACCAACATACAGTGAGATAAACACACAGCACTGAGAAAATTCAGGAAATAATCAGAAGTGAATTGAGAGCATGAGCACGGGAAACACCATGCTCAGTCTTATGACAATTTGTTTCATGATCTGAAACATTTAAGTGTGACAAAGGTACAAAAAAAAATGAGAAATCGGGAAGGGGGCAAACACTTTTTCACACCACTGTAAATGCACCTCTGACATCAGGACAATGTCAAAATCTAGAGGGGGGGATATGTAACTGAGTCAATAAAAACATTCCTACTTGGCTTGCCAAGTGGGTCGACACGCTTGGTGACAAAAGTAGAGTGCTGGACTCCAGAGCAGGGGGTTGTGGGTTTGAACACCTGGTTGGATGTCACCAATTAGGGCTCATCACCTGTTCCCTTGGTCACACAAGCTTAAACGTCATTTCAAAATGAAATACCCGTCACTTCAAGATAAGAGCACAGCCTATTTTGCTCAACTCCATGAGTTCTTATGGCTGCTCCCTTTAGAGGTCGCCACACTGGATCATCTGCCTCCATCTCACCCTGTCCCTTGCATCTTCCTCCGTAACACCAACCCTCTCCATGTCCTCCTTCACTGCATCCATGAATTTTTTCTGTGGTCTTCCTCTTTTCTGCATGCCTGCCAGCTCCATCTTCAACATTCTTTGTCCAATATGTCCACTATCCCTCCTCTGCACATGTCCAAACCATCTCAGCCTTGCCTCCCCTTACTTTGTCTCCCAACTGCTCAACCTGAGCTGTGTCTCTGATATACTGTGATTCCTGTGGAATCAGCTGCCAATCTGGATTCGGGAGTCAGACTCGATCTCTGTTTTTAAGAATAGGGCTAAAACCTACCTTTTTGATATAGCCTACAATTAGGGAGGGATCATGTGTTTCTGAACCCTCCCTTAGTTATGCTGCTAATAGGTTTAGTCAGCCAGGGGACCTCCAGTAATGCACTGGGCCTCACTCCTTTCCTCACTCTCTATGAAATATTTTTTTTTTTGCTGGTCATTAACATTTGTTTGTTCTCTCCCATAGATTGAGTCCCCATCGTGCTGTTTGCTCTCTACATGTCTGTTCTTTTCTTCTTCTCTATCCCCTCACCCCCCAGCCAGTCGCAGCAGATGACTGCCCCTCCCTGAGCCTGGTTCTGCTGGAGGTTTCTTCCTGTTAAAAGGGAGTTTTTCCTCTCCACCGTCGGCAAGTGCTTGCTCACAGGGGATCGCCTGATTGCTGGGGTCTTTCTGCAACTGTGGGGGTCCCCCCTACAGTTGATAGTGCTATGAGATGACTGTTGTTGTGAAATGGCGCTATATAAATAAAGTTGAATTGAATTGAATATACTCATTTCTAATCCTGTCCCTCCTAGTCATTCCCAATGAGAATCTTAACATCTTCAACTCTGCCACCTCCAACTCTGCCTCCAGTCTTTTTGTCAGTACCACCGTGTCCAAACCATACATCAAAGAAGATCTCACTACCATCTTGTAAATCTTCCCTTTCACTCTAGCTACTATCTTTGTCACAAATCACCCCTGACATTCCTCTCCACCCACTCCACCCTGCCTGCACTCTCTTCACCTCTCTTATGCATTTTCCATTGCACTGGGTGGTTAACTCCAGGTATTTAAACTTATCTACCTACACTACCTCTACTCCTTGCATCTTCACCATTATACCTGCCTCCCTCTCAATCAGTACACATGTATTTGGTCTTGCATCTATAGACTTTCATTCCTCTTCTTTCCAGTATTCTTCACTCCCTACTCTCACTACAGATCAGTGTCATCTGCAAACATCATGGTCTAAGGAGACTCCTACCTGACCTCGTCTGTCAGTCTGTCCATCACCATGACAAACAAGAAGGGGCTCAGAGCCAGTCCCTGATGTAATCCCACCCCCACCTTGAATCCATCTGTCATTCCTATGCAGGGCCGTGCAGAGACCATTTGAGGGGCAGGGGCTCAACTTTCAGAAAAGGGGCACATGGAACAACATTTGTTAACAATATACAGCTGCATCTCAATAAATTAGAATGCCATCGAAAGTTAAATTTATTTCAATAATTCAATTCAAAAAGTGGAACTCCTATAGATTCTTTACACACAGTGTTATTTCTGATGATTATAGCTTACAAGTAATGAAAGCCAAAAATTAATTCTCAAAAAATAAGAATATTACATAAGATGATTTTTTTTATTTTATTTTTTAATAGAAATGTTGGTTGACTGGAAAGTGTTTCCATGTGTACACTCAGTTCTTGGTCAGGGCTCCTTTTGCGTGAATTACTGCATCAGGAGTGGTGGCCTAGTTGGTAGAGCATCCACCCCACAACCAGGAGGTCATGGGTTCAAATCCCAGCCGGGTCATACCAAAGACCATATAAAAATGGTACTTTCCACCTTCTAGCTTGGTGCTCAGTGTAATAGAACGGGGAAAGGAAAGTTAACATACAGAGCTACCAGAGGACTGACCCCCCCCCCCCCCCCCCACTGTAGCTTCCCCTACTCGCAGTAGCTGTGTGACTGAGGGCCAGTGAAGCGAAGACTGGTGCCGCCCCATACACCACATGGTGTCCCACATGCTGTGGAAGAAATTAACTTAACTGCATCAGTTTGGCATGGGGGCAATCAGCCTGTGGTACTGCTGAGGTGTTATGGAAGCCTAGGTTGCTTCCAAAATCAGGTGCCAAGTCCTGTCATGTGGAAATCAAGGTCTCAGGGTGTGGAGGAAGAGTGAAGAGGCACAGAATCCAAGTTGCTTGAGGCCCAGTATGAAATGAAGTTTCCACGGTCAGTGATGATTTAGGGAGCTATGTCATCTGCTGGTGTTGGTTTGGTGATTATAAAGTCTGACAGCAGCAGGTTCACAAAATAAGTATTGAACAGGTCAGTATTTTTCTCATTATTTTTCTCATATTTCTGATGGAGCCATTGACCTGAGAATTTCACCAGATATCAGTAACAACCCAAGTAATCCATACATGCAAAGAAATCACGGCAACTGTGTTTACAAAACAAGTTATATTTAACAAAGTGGAATGACAAAGGGAATAAGTATTGAACATATGAAGAAAAAGAGGTGCAAAAAGGCATAGAAAGCCAAGAAACCAGCTGAAATCCATCAGAATTTAGGAAGCCATCCCATACCCCATCAATGCAAATTCATTTCAACTGGTTAAATCCTGACTGATAGCCTTTAAAAAGGTCTATGAACATCAGATCGTCACACCACAAAGAACTCATGGGTAGAAGCAAAGAGCTCTCAACCTTCGCACAACCTCATTGTTTCAAAACCTAATGATGGCATTGGTTACAGGCACATTTCTAAATTGCTGAATGTTCCGGTGAGCACTGTTGCAGCCATCATTCAGAAGTGGAAAGAACATCATTTTACCATAAACCAGCCACGACCAGGAGCTACTCGCAAGATTTCTGACAGGAGTCAAAAGAATTATCAGAAGAGTTACCCAAGAGCCAAAGACCACTCGTGGAGAGCTCCAGAAAGACCTGAAATTAGCAGTTACTACTGTTTCAAAGAAAACAATAACTAATGCACTCAACCGACATGGGCTCTATGCCCATTCACCTCGCAAGACTCCACTGCTGAAGAAAAAGCATGTTGAAGCTTGTTTAAAGTTGACTGCACAACATTTGGGCAAGCCAGTAAAATACTGGGAGAATATAGTCTGGTCAGATGAGACCAAAATTTAACTTTTTGGATGCCACAACACACAGTATGTTTGGAGGAGAAATAGGTTTATTCCCATTTTGTCTACTATGAAATTCCCCATTTTGTCAACAGCAAAATTCCCCATTTTGTCTATTCCCATTTTGGCAACCCATTTCGTCTACTTTTCATATATACTATTCAAATATACACATTTTTATCAGCTGACATTTTTATTTATCACTTTTCACAAAAACTCAAGATATAACAGTTTTTCTTATGACAGCTTTATCACCGAAATCAAGAAAAGCAGTATCATATATAACTCAATAATTCACATGGTCATAACATTTTTCCGTTACACATCTTTATTGATCACAAAATTGAATTTATTACAAGAGTTAGATTATTTACATTTGTCACTTTTCATCACTTCACTCTATAAATTCAAGAAATCTCTGTCAGTGTGTCACGATCATATGACAGCCTATGATGTTCCTATGATATGTGCTTGATGTCCTATGATACCTGCCTTGATGTCTTTTTGATGTCATATAGATCATAGGACATCATAGGACAGCGTATGCTGTTCCTATGATGTCTGCCTTGATGTCTTTACATCTCTGTCAGTGTGTGTGTCTGTCAGTGTGTCACAATCATAGGATATCATAGAACAGTGTATGCTGTTCCTATGATGCCTGTCTTGATGTCTTTAAACTGGAAGACATCGTCAGTTGGGTGTATGAAGACATGCAAGTCAATGTTTCACATCCAAGATGGTTATGTGAGCATGTCATATTATGCCCGACGAACTCTGAAGTTGACACAGTCAATGAGTACATGACAAAGATTTTCCCAGGAGAGGAACACGTTTGCAACAGTGTTGACACTGTAGACTCTGAGGGTAATCATACATACCCAACTGAGTTTCTAAATACACTCTCCCATCTGGAGTGCCTCCTCATTGCATCACTTTAAAGGTGGGAATGGTGATCATGCTACTGCGAAACTTTGATCAACAAAACGGACATTGCAATGGCTCAAGATATATCATTGAACAAATACAGCCTCACCTGTTGGTTGCAACATCTGTAATTGGTGTCAATGCTGGACGCACTCTCCTGATTCCATGAATCACACACACCATCTGACAACATGTTTCCATTCACCTTGCAACGTGAACAGTTTACAGTAAGACCCTGCTTTGCCATGACTGTCAATAAGTCACAGGGCCAGTCTTTACAGCGCGTTGGTGTTTTCTGCACAAGAGATTTCTTCAGCCGTGGCCAATTCTACGTTGCCAAGAGTAGAATTGGCAGATCAAGCAGGCTTCGTATTCTTGCTCAAGATGAAGAAACTAAGCAAAAGCGTTGCTTTCTGAGTAATTTTTTTTTTTTTTTTTAAAGAGGTGCTGACACAGTAAAAATGTGTAACATTGAAGAATGGCAGTCTACACTACAAATGTGTAAAATGCCAAGCAAAGCATTGATTTTCTCCGGGTGCTCCGGTTTCTTGGTTTCTATGAGCATGCACGGGTATGCACTAGTAATATTACAGTATGAAATTGCAAAACTATATGTAATTACAACACTTTCTTTTCACACTTAAGAGTGAAAGTAATCAGTCACACCTCTAACTCATGCCACTCTGATGTGTTCAAGTTTGTTTATCACTGGACTGAGTTGATTTCAGTAGTCCAAGATCTAGCATTTGGCACTCTACATATGAAACTTTACACATTACAAGCCACAAAAGTGGGTTACCGACTCCATAAAGTCTGCAATAGACAGTTTCCCAGCTGCAAATTTCTCTTGAAAGTGCTTGATTCTCCTGTCCTGCTTCTGCCACTTGTTTCTTTTTGTCACTGGGAGTCCACCGCTCAGCAGCTGTTGAATCTTGAACTCAGATATGCTATCTTCTTTCTGGAGGAGAGTGATCAACTGATACAGATTGGGGTGGTTCCTGCCAGCAAGACGATTTAGTCTGTTGTGCCAACCCTCCAGTCGGTTGTTGGTGCGATCTTTGGTTGCCTCATAGTGGTTCTATATCTTTACTGATAAGTCCCTCATCCAGGTTTGGGTGAAGTACTGTGCAAACTCTTCTGCAGGCATGGAGTCAGACATATTGAGTTTGATCGTGCTCGGCGAGGCGGACAGTCTCTGGTAGTAGGAAGGCTAGCGCTGCGGCATGCTTGATAAGGGTCTTGAAGTTCTCATCATCCCAATACAGAACAACGTGGCCATTGTTCTGCACCCAACTCCAGAGAGACAGTGAAAAGTGAAAGTGGCATCCGTTGACATCGATGTCTGAGAAGTGCAGCTGGATTGACTGCAGAAGGGCCTTCTCAGAGTCCACCAGAACATGAGTTGGGCGAAGAATGATGTCCAAATTCTGCAGCTCTTCTTAGGAGGGTGAAGAAATGGTTGCATGTTGTCATAGACTTGTTGGGAAGGAGCGCATGCACTGCATCTATGGCTACTCATTGCTTTCATGATACTACATACACTTGTCTTACAAGTAATTTTATTCTTGAAAATCATGTGTTATATGCACTTGAACAAATTTATTCTTGATAATCTTGTTATATTCACTTGCTTTAATTTATACTAGTTTTACAAAAAAAAAAAAAAATCACCTTTTCAAACCTTAAAAATGAGTTATATCTTGACTTTTTTTATGAAAAGTGATAAATAAAAATGTCAACAGATAAAAATGTGTATATTTGAATAGTCTTTATGAAGAGTAGATGAGAGTACAAGAAATAGGAGTAGTTGCCAAAATGAGAGTAGACGAAATAGGAAGTTACCAAGAAATGGCACTGCATGTCCCATGATGGTGTGGGGTGTTTTTCAGCACATGGTACGGGCAGACTTCATATAATTGAAGGAAAGATGAATGGACAAATGTACTCGTTGCCATCTACCAAGATGCTGAAGATGAAACAAGGGTAGACATTTCAGCAAGACAATGATCCCAAATACACAACCAAGAAAACTCTCAACTGGCTCCAGGGAAGGAAAATAAAGCTGCTAGAATGGCCCAGTCAGTCACCTGACCTGAATCCAATTGAAAATCTATGTGACAAACTGAAGATCAGAGTTCATAGAAGACCCCCCACAGAATCTTCAAGATTTGAAGACAGTTTGTGTGGAAGAATGGGCTAAAATCACTCGTGAGCAATGCCTGCGCCTAGTTTCTCCATACAGGAGGGATCTGGAAGCTGTTATTACCAACAAAGGTTTTTCTACTAAATATTAAATGAATTTCACCAAGTGTGTTCAATACTTATTCCCTATGTCATTCCACTTTATTAAATATAACTTGTTTTGTGAACACAGTTGCCTTGATTTCTTTGTATGTATGGATTACGTGGGTTGTTACTGATATCTGGTGAAAATCTCAGGTCAATAGGTCTATCAGAAATATGTTTGAAGAAAATGTTGACATGTTCAATACTCATTTTCCCCGCTGTAACTCAAAAAGAAAAAAAAAATCTTCCATTTCAAAAATCTGATTGGCACTTATAAAATTAACACAGACCCTTTTACTGGTAATTTTGCTTTGCAAATAAAGGCTGGAAAGGGGTGTAAGAACATGCTGTTGAGTCAGAGACTTCATTGCTTCCCTCCACAGATGGTTCACGTAAACAGGGTCACTGAGGTTGCTGCAGCTCTGCTCAACTCTCGACTGCCAGTGGCTGCTCTGAGAGGCACTTAATGACAGCCATAAGTCATGCAGTAATGCTTGAAAGAACAAAGGAGAACAGAAGAAGACCAGTGAGAGACAAGTCTTCATTTGGGAGGAAACTCACAGAATGAGTGTGAAAAATTCCATGGAAATTCATTTATATAAAGAAAACTAATTTTTTTTAATTAAACATTTTATTATAGTTTAAAATATAATATTTACTGGGTATCAGTGTAAGGTGCTCTATGCATGATGTAGAAAAAATGAAACTAATTTGAATCTGAAAAAGGTTTAGAGTTTTATTTTTTAAAAGGAATGTTTTGACAATTTGAAAATTCATTCTAAGAGAGACTTGACTGAGCATTCAGTCAGTATATACATTCTAAGAGAATTTTTATATATATAATGTAAGAGAATTTTAAAAATGTATTTGTGACCCGTGCTGGCAAAATGAGTCACTCTGAGGAAATTATCAAAACTGAGGTAATGTTTTTCCATATTCTGTATTGAAAGAGCTTCAAAATTATATTTAATTTGTAGGAAGTGCGCAAAAATGGACACCGGAAAAAGATGATTTGTTTATATTTTGGCTAGGTATAAAACTCGCGTTCGACTGGCCGGGAATTACGTCTTCCACATAAACGTGTAATTTTAGAAAGTACGTTTTCTAAGCTTTCTAATGATACCAGGCACTCAGGTTTTTTTCCCGGGACTTGCTGCTAGCAAACTAAGAGTCATGATTTATGACTTCTCCTGCCTGCAGCTCGTAATGACACCATGCGCATTCCGACTCATTAGAGTTTATAAGACACCAATAAATGTAAGAGTTACAGATACAGTATGTGGTTAACTATGGGGTTCCTTCCTTGTTTATGATGATGTACTATAAGTGCATCGATTAGTGATTTAGGGGAGATTTACTAACATGCTGTGCCATCGCAAAACCCTGTTTTGGCGTTAAAAAACTGCTGTCGAGATTTACCAAAGGGCGCAGGGCAAAATTAGTGGTGGAAAGGCATGGACTATGTTAATTTTGTGCCTGGCCTCATTGCATATGTATTTGTAGGAGCTGTTATGTTAAAGTGCAAATTTGAGGAAGCGGAGTATTTAAATGACTGGCACAAGTTGATTTACTAAGGTTTGCGGTTGTCAATCTCCTGCTCAATGTGCCAGGATTTAATGCCCCAAAAAAGCTTGTCTTAATTCATCTGTGCCCGACATGACAGCGATCATTGGTGTCGAGACACTGGAGAGAACCGTGGGTGTGTGGCCGAAGAGACAGAAGCTTCTCTCTGCCCTTGACTTTATTTGCCATGACAGACCACAGAGATTGGTGTTGTGCTGAACTGGACATCAGCTGGCAGAGGACTTTTTTTTAATTTCATTTGTTTATATATATATATATATATATATATATATATATATATAGCCTACTCCTCCTCCTACTAATTTATTTAGTTTATAACACACTTTGCATTTCAGGGCAAAATGTCACAATTGACAATGTTCACATTGTCAATTTTCTTAATTTTTTTCCTCCATCCATATTTGTTTCTTTTTGCTATGCATAAAACTTGAATGAATGAATCACCCTTATTGTCATTCAACTGTACAACCAGTCATGTACAGTAGAACGAGATTGTGCTTTACCTATCTACAGTGTCAATCACACACACCCCACTGCAGAATCAGAGGGCCGCTGCCATGCAAGGCGCTGCCACAGATTTCCCTCCTCCATTCCATTTATTGCCGAGCACCAAGCTGGACGGCAGGAAGTTCCACTTTTATATGGTCTTCGGTATGACCCGGCCGGAATTTGAACCCCTGCCTCCCGGGTGTGGGGCGGATGTTCTACCAACTGAGCCACCACTCCGGTCAAAACGGTAATTCAGTTCCCTCTTCTCTTCTCTCTTCCAGTTCAGGATACAATAGGAGGAAAACAACAATGAGATTATTAAAAAAAGAGCACAGACCCATATGGGGGGGTGGAACACCGATGGAAGAAGTGCCCCCCCCCCATAGAAACATCCCCCAAAATTGCAACATCATAGTAACTCACTGCAGTGTTGCCAACTTGGCGATTTTGTCGTTAAATCTGACGACTTTCTAGCCCTCCTCAACAACGTTTGTCAAAAGTGACTAGCGACAAATCTAACAACTTTTCCTGGTGTTATCAAAGACTTTTATGGTGTTTGGGACACTGACGTGAAAGTGCGCAATTGCTCTGCAGTTATCCTCAACAAGCAGTGGGTGGTACCGTGAGGCTCTCATGTCCCCTTCCCATCCCAAAGCAATCACAGAGAGTCTCTCAGTAGCTTCGTGCAGCAGCAGTGTTGCAGTTACAATAAATTAATATTTTTTTCAGAACTGCAATGTCTGGTACCAAGTGAATGCTGCAGCAGTGGCAAAGTAAGTGCTTTAGCCTTTTTCCCAGCAACAGGTTGAAGCCATCCCTTAAGTGTACGCAGAACGGTATAACGCCAAGGCAGGGTGATACTGTGACCGCCCCGGCAGGTTGCTTTGTTTTCTTACCAGTGTCTGTGTCAGTGCTGCCAGACTCTTCTTTTTTTCCCGCCCTCTGAGACCAAACTCATGTTCACTTTTTATGTTTGTTGTGGTGCTCGTACAGTAAAGAAACATGAGCTGAGTGCTGCTGATGTGACTGATGGCAGTGACAGACAGGGAGGAGGAGCCAGCCAGCCCAGGTATGAGCTGATCGGATGGGGTAAGAGCAAGCTTCAGTTTCTGGTGATGTGTGGGTGTTCACGTAAATCAAAACTTTTTTTTTGTATATTTGGCCTTTTTTAAAAGTGTGATTGTACTGTATATTGTATAGGCCCTAAAACTATCATATATCTAGCAACACAACACTGTGCAGCAGTTAGCTTAGCTGCAGTCAGAGAGGAGATCCACACCACTCGGGTCCAGAAAAAACAATGACCCTGAATTAGGGCCAGACTAGTTACCATCATTTTCTTACACTGCCACTACAGTTTTTTTCTGACTCTTTTTGTTAATTTCGGTTGTTAATGTTGTCCAGTTAAAACGGTCATACAAAAAAAAGGTTAAAAATGTTATAGTTATGGCAAAAAATGTTCTTTTATTACTGTGACTTGTTGTAGGCTCCTAAGTGGAGCATAAGGTTAACAACTAAACCAAACTTAAAAAAATAAATAAATATAAATAAAAAAATAAGAATAAATAATAATTAAAAAAAAAAAAAAACTAACTCTGCAAGAGTGTCTCTTTTGGGCCACTCTGCCGGTCCCAAGCCCAGATAAAGGCGGAGGGTTGGACGTAGAGCTAGCAGTTTCACCCACACAACAGTCTTTGGATTAAATTTGATATTCTAACATTTAACAACGCAGGACAAAACTGATTTATGTAATGTGGGTCTTGACAAAGCATTTAAGTCATGAAGCTATTTTAAGAAGCGATGGCCTATTTAAATGGCAAAATTAAAACAAACAAACCAAGAATCAACAGAAGAAAGTTAATTTGTAGTTCTAAACATATTTAGGGTGCTTTTTACTCACTTTTTGTCTCTCCCGTGACATTATTCTTCTCTACTACAGCGTCCATTACATCCATCCATCCATCTTCTTCCACTTAATCTTTTTCAGGTCGGGGGGGTGGGGGTTGCTGGAGCCTATCCCAGCATCTTTGGACGAGAGGCAGGGTACACCATGGACAGATCACCAGTCCATCGCAGGGCCAACACAGAGAGACAGACAACCATTCACTCTCACAGTCATACATAAGGACAATTTAAAATCCCAAGTCTGATGCCAATTAACCTAACTTGCATGTTTTTGGCATGTGGGAAGAAACCGGAGAAATCCTGGAGTAAACCCATGTAGACACGGGGAGAACATGCAAACTCCACACAGATCACTGTTGGTCGGGGGCTGGGATCGAACCCAGGATCCCTGGCCAAGGGTCAGTTGCTGTGCTGCCACAGTGCTAACTACTCTGCCACCAAGCTGCACTGCGTCCATTACAATTACATGCAAATGATCAATTATGCAAATTAGGCGAGGACATCATTTATCAACTTTTGTCGACTTTTAGGACAGCCGATAGCTACTTTCCTTACTGAGGAGTTGGCAACAGTGACTCAGTGACAGCAGTCTCTGCTGTGGCTGTCTGAGGAATAAGTGAAATTGTGTGTGTTTAATTTTATTTTGTTCCAGACTTCAGAAAACATAAAATACACATTTATGAAAAGTCATGGACTGGGAGACTTGCAGATTTTGTTAGAAGCTAGCTAGCTAGATGTCATTGATCCCAAACTGGGAAATTACAGTATGACGGCAGCATGATAGATGACCAAAATGACAGAAACACACAGCATAAAAGAAAAAGGAATTACCCGTGCAAAGAAAAACTGCCTAAATAACTTATATGCATCGTAGATGAATAGATGATGACCCATATAGGTACATGAATCGTACTAGCTGTACAATGCAGGACTATCAGGCGCAGGGTGCAATGTGAGGCAACAATTAAACTGTTGAAGAGGATGATGGAATAAAGGCAGCGTTGGATTTTTAAATAGCTTTATTATCACCCGCCTTCATCAGAACTCGGCTGCAGCCCATGGCTTGAGCAGGCTGCAGCTTCATTCCTCCAGCTCTCAAAGAGAGAAGACACGTGTGTGTCCACCAGCTGCAGAATCAGAAAGAGAGGCAGATTTACAGCACAGTGCGGCATATATACTCAACTCAGACAATACATCAAAGACCTTCACAGCAGTCAATCTGGGCATTTGCATATCAGAGGTACAGACAGGATGCATGAACACAATGCATGGATGACACTTTAACCTCACAGCTGTAAATACAGCATGCAGCGGAAAAAACCCAGGAGTGCGAGCTGACTGTCTCTGTGTTCTGTCTCTGTGTTGTGGGGGTTGAATTCAACCCGCTACACTGCTCCCCCCCCAGAGGGCACGGTAGGGGACCGTGACCTCGATGTTGCAGTTTGGGCAGCGAACAGGGAAAAGCTCTGTGCAGGAGGAGGGGGAGGGGGGGTAGCAAATGCTGACCGGGCGTGGGAAAATCGTTCGAGTTGCGCCAAAAGTGTTTGCTGCTCCGCGATGTCCCGTCTGAACATGCGGAGATCAGAAGAAGAAAAAAATTAGTCTCCGACTCCTCTCGTAGCCATGAAGAAAAGCAGGGGCGGCGGCAAGAAAACAATAAAAGCAGAGGGACTGGCGTGTTGACTTTAGGGCAGGCGCAACCCCAAAGCCTCGGGAACTGCAGACAGCTGAATTCCCCTTGTGTGCCGTGGCTAAGACCATAAAATCCAGTGAGCAAGCTGCGGGCCTCAGGTGTACAAGCAAGCCTGAAGGGCCAATGTGCAGCAGAAGGAAGGCGGTTGGAAAAGCCGTATTTGTCCCGTGCGTGGTGCGCCGTCCTCGTCACCCCCGGTGCGCGTGCCGGGGCTCCATGCGTGGGTGGGCCCGCTGGAGAGGAAATCAGGGTCGGAAACTTGGTGGAGATCGGCGCAGTCTGCGCCGAAAAACATCTCTGACGAGCCGTGGCTGCAGATTAGTCATGGTGCGTTCAGGTCCACGTGCGCTCCGTCGGCCATGGGAGTCGCCCGCATGTGCTCTCATGTGGAGGAGCTGCGCGGCTGGTCCTGCGTGGATGTGCCGATCTCGGCGAGGGCGCGCCATGACGTTCTCTGCCGCTTACCCAGTCTTGGTTGATGTCCTGAGAGCAGTTCGCCCGCCGTGGGCTCTGCGTCGAGGCCTCCCTGAGGCAGCAGGGAGGGCAGACCAGTCAGGCCGCTGTGACGGAGCATTCATGCCCGGGTGCTGCGTTCGCTGGCCGCTCGTTTTCTTCAGTCTCGGGTCGCCAGCGTGGCTGTTCAGATCAGAAGGTTGTGTTTGCACAAAACGTGTGCATTCCGGGGTCACCAGTGAAGAGGATGATGGAATAAAGGCAGCGTTGGATTTTTAAATAGCTTTATTATCACCCGCCTTCATCAGAACTCGGCTGCAGCCCATGGCTTGAGCAGGCTGCAGCTTCATTCCTCCAGCTCTCAAAGAGAGGAGACACGTGTGTGTCCACCAGTTGCAGAATCAGAAAGAGAGGCAGATTTACAGCACAGTGCGGCATATACACTCACCGGCCACTTTATTAGGTACACCTGTCCAACTGCTCGTTAACACTTAATTTCTAATCAGCCAATCACATGGCGGCAACTCAGTGCATTTAGGCATGTAGACATGGTCAAGACAATCTCCTGCAGTTCAAACCGAGCATCAGTATGGGGAAGAAAGGTGATTTGAGTGACTTTGAACGTGGCATGGTTGTTGGTGCCAGAAGGGCTGGTCTGAGTATTTCACAAACTGCTGATCTACTGGGATTTTCACGCACAACCATCTCTAGGGTTTACAGAGAATGGTCCGAAAAAGAAAAAATATCCAGTGAGCGGCAGTTCTGTGGGCGGAAATGCCTTGTTGATGCCAGAGGTCAGAGGAGAATGGCCAGACTGGTTCGAGCTGATAGAAAGGCAACAGTGACTCAAATAACCACCCGTTACAACCAAGGTAGGCAGAAGAGCATCTCTGAACGCACAGTACGTCGAACTTTGAGGCAGATGGGCTACAGCAGCAGAAGACCACGCCGGGTGCCACTCCTTTCAGCTAAGAACAGGAAACTGAGGCTACAATTTGCACAAGCTCATCGAAATTGGACAATAGAAGATTGGAAAAACGTTGCCTGGTCTGATGAGTCTCGATTTCTGCTGCGACATTCGGATGGTAGGGTCAGAATTTGGCGTCAACAACATGAAAGCATGGATCCATCCTGCCTTGTATCAATGGTTCAGGCTGGTGGTGGTGGTGTAATGGTGTGGGGAATATTTTCTTGGCACTCTTTGGGCCCCTTGGTACCAATTGAGCATCGTTGCAACGCTACAGAATACCTGAGTATTGTTGCTGACCATGTCCATCCCTTTATGACCACAATGTACCCAACTTCTGATGGCTACTTTCAGCAGGATAATGCGCCATGTCATAAAGCTGGAATCATCTCAGACTGGTTTCTTGAACATGACAATGAGTTCACTGTACTCAAATGGCCTCCACAGTCACCAGATCTCAATCCAATAGAGCATCTTTGGGATGTGGTGGAACGGGAGATTCGCATCATGGATGTGCAGCCGACAAATCTGCGCCAACTGTGTGATGCCATCATGTCAATATGGACCAAACTCTCCCAGCACCTTGTTGAATGTATGCCACGAAGAATTGAGGCAGTTCTGAAGGCAAAAGGGGGTCCAACCCGTTACTAGCATGGTGTACCTAATAAAGTGGCCGGTGAGTGTATACTCAACTCAGACAATACATCAAAGACCTTCACAGCAGTCAATCTGGGCATTTGCATATCAGAGGTACAGACAGGATGCATGAACACAATCCATGGATGACACTTTAACCTCACAGCTGTAAACGCAGCATGCAGCGGAAAAAACCCAGGAGTGCGAACTGACTGTCTCTGTATTCTGTCTCTGTGTTGTGGGGGTTGAATCAAACCGCTACACTGTAAGGTGCAGTATGGCAGCATTGTTATGACCAGAATTCAACATTAGAGTGAGTTATTGTACAGTGAAATGGCATTGGCAGGAAGAGATTTCCTGTACCTAACCATTCAGCAGTGAAGCTGTAGCAGTCTGCTGGAGAAAGTGCTCCACTGTCTGTCCAGTGTGTGGTGGAGGGTGTAATCAGGATTGTCCATGATGGATCGCAGTTTGGGCCCTGCAATGGACTGGCGATCTGTCCAGGGTGTGCCCTGCCCCTCTCCCAAAAATGCTGGGATGGGCTCAGCCCCCCCGCGACCCGAAAAGGATGAAGCAGAAGAAGATGGATGGATCACAGCTTGTTCAGTGTCCTCCTCTGCCAGTCTCAAAGGTCTCCGGCCTGAGACGAATTACAGAGCCAGCCTTCTTGATATACTGCTACCCCAACAGACAGCAGCAAAGAAGATGGAGCTGGCAACAATGGCCTGGTAGAAAAGTTCATAGTGGTCAAATTTGACCAAATGTAGTTTATTTTTCAAGCGCAGGGAGCCAAGCGCAGCAACGCCGATGGGAAAAGTGTGCGGACCAAAAGGGAGACTGCTGAAAAATAACCACATTTGGTCAAATTTGACCACTATATGAACTTTTCGGCCTATGAACTTTTCCGCCCCATCGCCGGCAGAGCGACCCGAAATGAAAGTATACCAGGAGGTCTCTGAGCTGATGGCTGCTCATGGGGAGATGGTGAGTGTTTTGTGATTGTGATCGTTGATTATCACAGAAATGATTAAAAACTCATGGCCAAATTTACAAATGACGGTTATGACACTTGTGAAGACGTTGCTCTCATCCACTGACATTATGCCCTGGCCAATCAGTGGCCTGCAATCTGTTGACGTCACATTTTCAGCTCAATTCAGCATGGTTGGAACCTCATTCAAGTAGGTACCAAAATAGGAACTAGTACCAGGTACTAGATACTAATGGAAAACCCTACAGAGTAGTCAAGACAAGTTGGGCTGAGTAGGTACTAGTAGAGAAGGGCCAATAGTCACCTGAAAAAGGAGAAGCTGCTGAATCTAACAATACCAAACATTCTATGAACTTCAGTCCCAAGCTGATTTTAAATCCATGCGTAATGAAGGCAACAACGGGCGCTCTGGGAATTCCCACTGCAAAATTTCCCCATTCTAACACTGCATGGTATTCGGATGAATAACACACTGAAGCAACCCTCTCAAAAACTTTAGCTTAACTGCTTTGGTCGCTCACTAGTATATAAAGACAGGCAGACCACCTTTCCCACAATCCCTTGCGATTTCTTCCATCAAAGTGACGTCACATGCTCATTGTCTATATTATGGTAAATGGTAAATGGCACTCAATTATATAGCGCTTTTATTCTCATCTCTTGATGACCAAAGCGCTTTACAGATCCTGCTATCCACCCATTCACACACTGATGGTGGCATTATGCTCCTCCGAACTGGCTGTGCCTGTGTTGATCACCCATTTCCTCAGCTGTGCCTGTGCGCAATTTTGCGGTGCCCTTTGTGAATGGGTGGTCATTACTGAAATGAAGTGAAGGCGTCTGTGTTCGTAATTTTGTGTGTTGTTAGTAGATCGCTGGCAAAAATTGGCCACTCCCTTTGGAGCGTTGTCTAATTTGCACACTTGCTAATTTGCACAGCCTTAGTAAATCCCCTTAGTAGCTTACTATTGTCTGGACATGCCTGCCTCTTTTTCCAACAGTAAAAATCTAAGCATATTTCAAATTGCAGAAAACTGATCTCCGATTCAAATGTTTAAATAAAAATTATTTTGTTAGCTTGTAATAATTTTTTATCTATAAAAATGTTGCTTATAGCACCAGAAAAAAAGGCATCTCACCACATACAATACATAAGCTCCTATTCATCAGGTTGAATGAGGCCCCACAAAGAGACACTGTGTTGGTGCCTGTTCATATCAGCAGAGAACAGTGTTTGTTAATGATTCAATGTTTTAACATCCTGCAGCACACTACATGTCCTGTGGCAGCAGCAGCTTTTATTGTTCAGATGTCCCATCAGTGACCTAATTCCTGACCTGCTGGAAAGATCAAAACTGTATATTTTTTTTTTTTGTATTTTGTATACTTTATTAATCCCAGAGGGAAATTCAGGAATGGAAGCGGAACATGATTTTTTTTTTTTTTTGTATTTTGTATACTTTATTATTATCCCACTCTTCTGTGAAAGCAGCTCTTAGTGCATCTAGAGGACAAAGTGTCATCATGTGTACTAAAATTAACTGCTATATCTTCACCCTTTCTAGCTGTCAGCTGAGGTTTTTAAGTTTTAATTGGGTGAACTAGAACATTTATATTTTCTTTTTCTCAGCTGACCCATTTGAATTTGGTAATTGGCTTGTTGGCATTGGAGGAGACTATTTTACAAATTTCATGCATAATGGCAAGTTTTAGATTTTGTTATTTATGAAATAAAACAATTATTTTATGATGCATTTTTCAATAATTCAAATTTTTGAGGGCACGTTGGAATTGACAAATAATGAAACTGATGAAAAATAATAATTACAATGACAGATTTGTTTAAAAAAAAAAAAACTACACATAAATTGTTAGTCGTTGCTTATTTTGGCTGCTTCTGTTATCAGCCAAAGGCTGAAATGTTTTTCTAACATATGAGGCAGTGAGAGACCAGATACACTGTCAAAGTGTTAAAAGAATTGCTTTATAAACCGAAATTCCACACACATCAGAAGTCACAGCACGCCCCCCCCCCCCAGAACATCACTATCCTGTAATATCCTGTAAACCTCACCATCCACTATACTGTATTTTCCCAGTTTGGGATCAATAAACTACATCCATCCATAAAATGAAACTTCTCATCAACAGTGTTGCGAGTAACACTACTTTTGCAGTAACGTGCTGTGTAACGAAACTACTGTTTAAAAATTCAGTAATGCATTACTAAAATTTGATCAGATGTGTTACTTGTTTTATTAATATAGATAGATATTTTTAGTGCAAATAAATACAAACTGACCCTATAGCTGATGCAGCTGTCAGCCAACGTGACCTGTTGCAAAGAGCCTGTTCACTGCTGCAGCCAGCAGTCACAAATGGAGCTGGCTCCTGCTGGGAAAAGATGAAGCTACTTTGTTTTTATGGAAATAGACAGACTATTTTTCCTTTGTCACAGTTAAGGACAAAAGCATATTGATGGGTTGCAAACTAAAGTGTCGGTTGAAACTTATTGCAATCTTCAGAAGCACCTGAAAACAGCAACAACCTCCTCCGACAAAGCTAGTGCTAAGTAACAGCTAGCTATGCTAACAACACCGTTAAGGGGATCTACTGTCACAGTCGGATTTCAAGCACAGGTATGCATCTGGACAGTTTGTGACCCAGCAAGAATTAAACAGGAGGGACAGTGAGATTGAAAAGTGGCCAGTGGTAGGTGGAAAAGTGGTATTTGCCGGTGGAGAATCAGCATTTGCCGCTCTGCCGAGAGCGGCCTACCATTGGCCACTTTTCAATCTCGTCCTGCTGTTAAACAGACTGACTGACAGATATGTCGTTACAGACTGAAGACGTACTATAAACAGTCACTTTCCATCAGACAGCTGAGACTGTGAGCCACTGAAGTTAAAACACATTTACCCACTACCTGGATAAAGATTATTCAAAAGTGGATTTTGATCTCCAAAAGGAATTTGAGAGACTGGATCATGTCTCTGTCACAGCAGACATTTGGACTGTGGATAATGGACATTTTCTTTGGCTCACTGCATGTCAGATTAAATCCTTATCATAAAGGTAAGGTAAACATGGACAGCTTTATGCACTGTTACCAACTCACTCTTTTGGAGTGATTCTCACTCTGTTGGAAAAAATACCCCTTCAACCATCAGTCAAAAATCAGGCAGGATTAAAATTTCAGCAAATTTAATTTGCACTGGCCAGTGGAGAACAATACACAACAACCTCAGTGTCTATCTTCACATCATTCTGATTCACACACACACACACACACACACACACACACACACACACACACACACACACACACACACACACACACACACCTTTCAGTCATTTAAGCATCCTGCTATCTCAAGACTGTCCATGAGAGAATATTTAGTTCAGGCTGGTTCTTTCAAGCTGTCTCCTTCTCAGACGTACACTACCGTTCAAAAGTTTGGGGTCACTTAGAAATTTCCTTATTTTTGAAAGAAAAGCACTGTTTTTTTCAATGAAGATAACTTTAAACTAATCAGAAATACACTCTAATATCTAATATACATTGCCAATGTGGTAAATGACTATTCTAGCTGCAAATGTCTGGTTTTTGGTGCAATATCTACATAGGTGTATAGAGGCCCACTTCCAGCAACTATCACTCCAGTGTTCTAATGGTACAATGTGTTTGCTCATTGCGTCAGAAGGCTAATGGATGATTAGAAAACCCTTGTGCGATCATGTTAGCACAGCAGAAAACAGTTTAGCTGGTTAGAGAAGCTATAAAACTGACCTTCCTTTGAGCAGGTTGAGTATCTGGAAAAATATATTATTTCAAGTACAAATCATTATTTCTAACCTTGTCAATGTCTTGACTATATTTCCTATTCATTTTACAACTCATGGTGGTAAATAAGTGTGACTTTTCATGGAAAACACAAAATAATTGTCTGGGTGACCCCAAACTTTTGAACGGTAGTGTACTCATAACAATACAGTACATGCGTACAGAAACAAAGATAAATGTCCAGCTGCCATGACCTTGTACATTTCACACAGACACTGAGGCATCAGCAGATACAAAAATACAATTTTCCTATCATTTTCTCTGTCTCTCACTCCACAAATCCTATTTCTCACTCCAAAATGAGGAAATTACTGGCAATTTCGTGCTGATTTTCTTCAGATTTTTCCCCACAATAGGAGTTCTCAAGGCAGGATAAAGCAGACTGAACATGTTCTAAAAGCTGTCTGAAACAGTCTTTCAGCCTGACATTAATAAGCCTGTAATGTAATCCATTAATTAAATTATCTTGCTACATGTGCAAGATGATTTAAGTATGCATTTAAAAGTAACGTGAAAGTTACTTTTCCAAGTAACTACTTACTTTAATTAGTTACCATTTTTTAGTAAACTGTCCAACACTGCTCATTAACTATCCAAACAGGTCAGAGTGAAGAACATTCCAACCAAAGTGAAAATGCAAAACTAAAGCAAAAGTTGTGTAGAGACATATGTGTGCAGCACATGGTTGAGGTCAGAGTTCATGTGAAGGCCCCAGTGACCTGCAGGTGAAAGGTCAGCTCTGCCTACAGCGATTACCCATCCACACAAACAACAGTGTCTGGCAACACAAAAGTGTAGGAACAAAACACTGATGGGCAAAAGAGAGAATTATCAGTCAGTGAGGTGGAAACCCCCAAGCAATGTATTTCAGTGTTAAAATCATGTTTAAAAGGACCATGGAAACATTGTCTCTAAAATATTTTTTTTTTGTTTTCAGCAGTAGTCATGACCTCAAACTGACCCATTACAGCTCCGTTTTTAACAGTCAAAATATTTATGTGCACGATGGCCTGTAGTCACTGAGAGCCTTTGGCCTCATGACTTATTGGCATTTTCTCTTTTTTTGTAATACATACACTATTTGCACATAGCTACTTTAAAATATTTGACTTAGGAGTTTTTAAAAGGTATGCAAGCATTAAATAATCTCCATTTTAGCTCATTTAGGTGGAACGACCCAAACACGAAATTATGCATTCACCCAGGAGTGGTCTGTGGTGCTGCTGTTGTTGGCATTGTGGGAAAGGTTCAAGTTTGCAAAGACCAAGATGAGCCTTGGTGCGCTTTGCTACCACCTCTTGTTTATGTTAATGAGAAAATATACATTTATGCAAAAAGGACAAGGTAAATTGAAGATGCCCATCTTTGAAAATGTGTGGATTTGGTTGCCCTGTAGTATACAAGCAGAGGGGCTTCACACGCAGTGTGTGTAGGACAACTATTTGCATATGAAGGGGTTTTTTTTTGTATACTTGATTGATCCCCAAAGGGGAAATTGAGGGCATCCACCTGGATGGATGAAGCAGCCACGGTACAGCCCTATCCCTTTACCCTTTACCATTGGAGAAATAAGGCAAAAACGACGTGGGTGTCGGGCTGGGGTAAGACGGCGGCCAAGGAATATAAGGTACAGACCCACCCTCCCATCAGTTGTTATGGGGAATGTACGATCTATATTGGGAAAGTTAGATGAGCTAGCGGCTATCTCCCGCTACGATAGCATATACCGGGAGTGCTGCCTTCTATCGTTTACAGAGACGTGGCTAACTGAACTAGCAGCAGATGCTAACATTGAACTGGAGGGTTTCCATGCGATACGGGCAGACCGAACACCTGACAGTGGCAAAGCAAGGAGCGGTGGAGTGATGATCTATGTTAATAACAACTGGTGCAGACCGGGACATCCATCCATCCATCTTCTACCGCTTTTCCGGAGGTCCGGGTCGCGGAGGCAGCAGTTCAAGCAGAGAAGCCCAGACTTCCCTCTCCCCAGCCACCTGCTCCAGCTCTTCAGAGGGGATACCAAGGCGTTCCAAGACCAGCTGGGAGACATAGTCTCTCCACCGAGTCCTGGGTCTGCCCTGGGGTCTCCTCCCAGTGGGACGTGCCTGAAACACCTCAAGTGGGAGGCGTCCAGGAGGCATCCTAATCAGATGCCCATACCACCTCAACTGACTCCTTTCAATGTGGAGGAGCAGCGGTTCTACTCTGAGCCTCTCCCAGATGACTGAGCTCCTCACCCTATCTCTGAGGGTGAGTCCAGCAATCCTACGGAGAAAGCTCATTTCAGCCGCTTGTATCCGTGATCTCGTTCTTTCGGTCATTACCCAAAGCTCGTGACCATAGGTGAGAGTAGGAACGTAGATTGACTGGTAAATCGACAGCTTTGCCTTAGAACTAAGCTCCCTCTTCACCACAACAGACCGGTACAACGTCCGCATCACTGCAGATGCTGCTCCAATCCGTCTGTCGATCTCTCGCTCCATTTTCCCCTCACTCGTGAACAAGACCCCAAGATACTTAAACTCCTCCACTTGGGGCAGGAGCCTGTCCCCAACCCGGAGAGGATGGGGACATATCACTGATAAACAACAACACTGCAGCAAAGACATCAAGTTGCTAGCTGTTAGCATGCGGCCTACCTATCTCCCGAGGGAATACTCACACGTGATCTGCATTGTTATTTATGCAAATCCGACGGCGAACGCTGGGACAGTGCGTGACGTAATCCACTCAGTAACTGGCAGGCTGCTGACAGAACACCCAGATGCTCTTCTCCTCATCTCAGGCGATTTCAACCATGTTTCACTGTCTCCCATTCTACCCACGTTCACCCAGTATGTCACATGCCACACTAGAGACAATAAAACACTGGACTTATTCTACGCAAACACTAAGGAAGCGTACACCTCATCACCACTCCCCCCACTCGGGAGATCGGATCACAACTTGGTTCATCTCCGGCCAGTGTACAAACCCCTAGTGCACAGACAACCTCTGGCCATGCGCACAGTGAAGTTATGGTCTGAGGAGGCAATGGACGCTCTAAAGGACTGTTTTGAAACCACTGCCTGGGAGCAGCTCTGCGATCCACATGGTGAGGACATCGATGGCCTCACTCACACCATCACGGACTACATCAGCTTCTGTGTGGACAACACCGTACCCACCAAGACCATACGGTGTTGCTCAAACAACAAACCCTGGATCAACCCTGAGATAAAAACACTTCTGAGAGAGAAGAAGAGGATCTTCAGGTCGGGGAACAGGGAGATGCTGAAGTCCGTACAGAGGGAGCTGAGGAGGAAGATCAGAGAAGGCAAGGACAGCTTCAGGAACAAGATGGAGGACAAGCTGCAACAGAGCGACATTGGTGGGGTCTGGAGAAACCTTAAAACCATCTCTGGGCTCCAGAATACCTCCCCCCAGGCCACGGGGGGCAGGGAGTGGGCGAACAATCTGAATCTGTTTTTCAATAGGTTTGACCAACCGCCCTCCCCCCCGACTGCACGACAACCACTGCTGCCTCTGAAGACATCAAGTCCTGCTGCCCACTCCCCACTCCACCATCACCCCCCCCCCCCCACTCCCAACACACAGCCCCCCCAACACGACCCTCACTAAGAGCCAGGTGAGGACGGAGCTGAGGAAGATCAAGGCGAGGAAGGCGTCGGGACCGGACGGCATCAGTGCCAAGCTCCTCAAGTCCTGTGCAGACCAGCTGTGTGGGATTGTGGAGCACATCTTCAACCTGAGCCTGAAGCTGGGGAGGGTACCACAGTTGTGGAAAACTTCTTGTGTGGTACCTGTACCAAAGACTTCCCACCCCAAAGATCTGAACAGCTACAGACCAGTGGCCCTGACGTCCACATGATGAAGACCCTGGAGAGACTGCTCCTTGCTCACCTCCGCCCCCTGGTGGGACCAGCGATGGATTCACTCCAGTCCGCCTACCAGCATGGCATTGGGGTGGAGGATGCTGTCATCTTCCTCCTCCACCGTTCTCTGTTCCACCTGGAGAAGCCCGGGAATGCGGTGAGGATCATGTTCTTTGACTTCTCCAGTGCTTTCAACACCATCCAACCGATGATCCTCAAGGACAAGCTGCTGTGCGCAGGGGTGGACCAGCACCTGTCATCATGGATCCTGGATTACCTCACAAACCGGCCACAGTTTGTGAGAACCCTGGACTGTGTATCCGACACAATCATTGGTAGCACGGGGGCCCACCAGGGAACGGTTCTGGCTCCCTTCCTGTTCACCCTTTATACTGCGGACTTCTCACACAACACAACACATTGCCATCTACAGAAGTTCTCTGACGACTCTGATCGTTGGCCTAAGATGAAGCGGAGTACAGAGGGCTTATCCAGGACTTTGTGGACTGGTGCCATCGGAACTGCCTCCAGATCAACGCGAGGAAAACTAAGGAGCTGGTGGTGGACTGCCGCAGGCAAGGACAACCCCTCACAGCACCAGTAAATATACAGGGAACAGACATCGAGATGGTGACATCCTATAAGCACCTGGGTGTTCATCTGAACAATAAACTAGACTGGTCACACAATACTGACGCACTCTACAAGAAGGGACAGCGCAGGCTGTTCCTACTGAGGAGACTCAAGGGCCGCTGCTGAAGACATTCTACGACACGGTGGTGGCATCAGCCATCATTTTTGGAGTGGTCTGCTGGGGGCAGTGGCATTACAGCAGCCGATAGGAAGAGACTGAACAAACTGATCAAGAAAGGTAGCTCTGTCCTGGGGCAGCGCCTTGACCCAGTGGAGGAGATGGGAGAGAGAAGGATGGTGGTTAAACTGTCATCTCTGCTGGAGTCCGAGTTCCACCCTATGCAGGACATACTGAATGCACTAAGGAGCTCATTTAGCAGCAGACTACATCATCCTAGGTGCACAACTGAGAGGTTTCGCAGGTCCTTCCTACCTACGGCTGTCAGACTGTACAACCTAAGCAGGGCTGCTCGCAGAGATAGCAAAAAAACATGACAACCTAATAGTATTGAATGCAAAAGACGCAATAGACTTACACAATGGTCCCCTCCGGTATACAACTAGGAAAATACCGGTAGCTATGGAGGGTGACAATATGTATGGGTACATAATCATACCATGTAGGATAACTAAGCAGACTGTTATGCTGTTTCATTCCATCTAGCTACAATGCTCCGCACTGTGTGCTTATACTGTATATTTACATATTTATTCCATCTAGCTACAATGCTCCGCACTGTGTGTTTATATATCTACATACTTATTCCATCTAGCTATAATGCTCTGCACTGTGTGTTTATATATTTACATATTTATTCCATCTAGCGACAATGCTCCGCACTGTGTGTGTTTATATATTTACATATTTATTCCATCTAGCTACAACGCTCCACACCATGTGTGTGACTATAAATTCACATATTTATTCCATCTAGCTACAATGCTCTGCACTGTGTTTATATATTTATTCCATCTAGCTACAATGCTCCGCACTGTGTGTCTATATATTTATGTTTATATGTACATATGTATACTCGCTGCTCTTGTTTTTACTTGCCTTCTGATTGTTGCTCTGAGTGTTGCTATCCCTGTGCTGTTGCAATCCTGGAATTTCCCCATCGTGGGACTAATAAAGGCTTATCTTATCTTATTCACACACACATTCACACCTAGGGCTACTTTAGAGTCTCCAATTAACCTAACTTGAATGTTTTTGGTCTGTGGAAGGAAACCAGAGAACTTCCGGAGTAAACCCATGCAGACACGGGGAGAACATGCAAACTCCACACAGATCACTGTTGGTCAGGGGCTGGGATCGAACCAGGGATCCCATGGCCAAGGGTGAGTTGCTGTGCTGCCACAGTGCTAACCACTGCGCCACTGCACCGCTTGGAGCTGGTGGTGCATTTATGAGATAGTCCGTCAACATGATGATCTGTTACTGCCCTGGATTAAATGGTTTCCATTTAACAAACCACAAGAGGAAGCTTTGGATAACGTCTGTGCATTTATATGTTTTTAGAGAACCCCCTAATGGGCCAACAGCACACCTTTAGCATACATGCTAGCATGAAAAACAAGAAGAATAGTTTGGATAACAGTGAGTCAGTAACTTAATCATATCCAGGGCTTGACACTAGATTTCGGCTGTGGCGGGTAAAACAGCGACTCCCACTAGCCACTTTAGCGGGTTGTAGTTTTCTCAAGCAACATCTCAACAATAAGCCTATCAAAGTGAGACTACAAAACTACAACTCCCATAAGCACCATCTGCGCACACACAGTGTATTCTCATTGGTCCACTGTGCCAGCTGCAGCCTGCCCCAGTACACCGGAGACAACACGGACAGAGTCTGGCTTCGCAGGTCGGTTCATTTCATGAACAGACAACAGCCGCCCTCAGTAATCAGATCATCGGGACAACTGCCCCTGATCCCCCTGTTGTCCCAGCAGTGAGAATATCCTGTGTTCTCCCCCCACATCAGCTCCTACCTCTGTGGCTAAATATGATTATTTTTAGAGCAAGAAGTTCCCGTTTACTGTCCGCAATTGTATAAATTTGTTATTCTGGAATTTCCCCATTGTGGGACTAATAGAGACTTATCTATAATATCTGTGATATGCAGCCATTTCATGGAAATAAAACCTCTAATTATATATTTTAATGTGCTGGTCCAGTGGTGTCAAACATGTGGCCCATAGGTCAAAAACGGCCCGCCAGAGGGTCCAAGTTTTTCTCTGAATTTACAGCTTTCTTTCTAGTAAATTTCTGACTTTTTCTACTGATTAGAATTGTCCATGTAAATCTGAGACATTTTTCCTCCTTTCGATGAGATTTTTCTCATAATTTTTCTTCCATTTTGTGGTAAAAACAGGTAGTGTCAATTTAGATCAAATCCATCAGCAACTACTAATGACGTGGCACAGCCTTGAAGGAGTGTCCCAATTAGTAGGGGTCATTTTCAACCCCCTACCCCTTGGCCTTTGATTTCAAAGAACAAGGGGTGAGGGCAGGCAAAGGGGAACAAATGAGAATTGGGACAGACCCCGAATCTACCTGTACTTCACTCTCAAATTGCAAATATTTTTCTTGACTGTTTTACAGTATTTACTCCTGTTAATAATTAAACAGTGTTTCTCTTGTTATTTTTATGTAGTCATATGAAAAAGTTAGGACACCCCATTAAATATTCAGTTCTTTATTAAGAAATGTTCACATATCTATGTCTAACCTTGTTTTTGTTTCTATTTGCATTTTTTAACATTTATTTTAGCCATTGTACTGGGGAATGAATGTGGGGGTGTCCTAATGTATTCCTCACTATTTATTTAGAATTACATCCTCCATCCATCTTCTTCCACTTAATCCTTTTTGGGTCGCAGGGGGAGCTGCAGCCTATCCCAGCATCTTTGGGCGAGAGGCAGGGTACACCCTGGACAGATCGCCAGTCCATCGCAGGGCCAACACAGAGAGACAGACAACCATTCACTCTCACAGACATACCTAAGGACAATTTAGAATCCCCAGTTTGATGCCAATTAACCTAACTTTACATTTCACAGAAAATTTGAAAAAGTCTTTCATTTTTAATTGTATTACATGAATCTCCCAGTATTTTTTAACATTGATATTCAATATCCATATGTCCAAATATGCTAACTCCCCCCCACAGGCTTACAAAGGGTGTCCTAATTTTTTCACGACTGTATGTATAAGGGTCATTTACATTTAAAATGGCTGTAAATTTAGTTCAAGTAAATTTTAGAATGTGATACCCAAAGTTGATCAAATTAAACAATTTTCAAACCACAAAATTGTGGCTAATGAAAAGGCTGAGTGGTTAGTAACTTTGAAAAATCACTAGCCACAGTGGCTGGTGAGCAAAAAAAGTTAATGCCAAGACCTGTTCATATCATTTCAGAACCTTTCTAGTCTAACCACTTATGTGTTTAACTACTAGCCGCATCCAGGCAGTGCTTTTAGTCTGTGAATCAAAGCTCTTTTTAGCAGAGATAAACCTACAAAAATAATCTAGAAACAAGTCGTACGCTAGCAAACCTGCCTCTGCACTTCAACAAGCTAACTTACCGAGCAAAACTAATCATGTTAGTGTAATTAGCTCTGCATCACATCTCATAGCATCTGCAGTCACAGGTTTCCTGAATATAGCTTGTTAAGTTATTTTTGTATTGGGCAGCTCAGTAGCGCAGTGGTTAGCACTGTGGCAGCACAGTAAGAAAATCGTGAGTTCGATCCTACCCACTGACCATCAGTGTTCCTTCTGTGTGGAGTTTGCATGTTCTCCCCGTGCCTGCATGGGTTTACTCCGGTTTACTCCCACAGGCCAAAAAACATGCAAGTTAGGTTAACTGGAGACTCTAAAGTAGTCCTAGGTGTGAATGGTGAAGGGACTGGTGCCGCACTGTGGCTGCCCCATCCACCCATGTGGATGTCCTGAATTTCCCTCTGGGATTAATCAAGTATACAAAATACACACACAAAAAAAAATAAGCTATTGTATAGAATAACAGGGCATTTTATCTGAATTTTTGCTGACAAATTGCTAAACATGAACATATATTTGGACAACAAATAGAAAAAAATTGAAGGGCCAAAGATTTCTCAAGTCAAACACACGAAAAGTATCACTCTTCACTCTTCAAATTCAAGAAGTCTGTGTGTGTCTGTGTGTCACAATCAAATGACATCATAGGACAGCTTATGATGTCCCTATGATGCTCCTATGATGTCTGCATCATAGGACAGCATGCCTGCGTTGATGTCTATATGAAGTCATATAGACCATCCCTCACCTGTTGGTTGCAACATCTGTGATTGGTGTCAATGCTGGACGCACTCTCCTGATTCCACGAATCACACTCACACCATCTGAAAACATGTTTCCATTCACCTTACGACATAAACAGTTTCCAGTAAGACCCAGCTTTGCCATGACTGTGAATAAGTCACAGGGCCAGTCTTTACAGCACGTTACCGCTTTCTGCACGAGATTTCTTCAGCCATGGCCAATTCTACGTTGCCGAGAGCAGAGTTGGCAGATCAAGCAGTCTTCGAATCATATTCTTGCTCAACATGAAGAAACTAAGAAAAAGCGTCGCTTTCAGAGCAATGCTGTTTTTAAAGAGGTGCTGACACAGTAAAAATATGTAACCCTGAAGAATGCCAGTCTACACTACAAATGTGTAAAATGCCAAGCAAAGCGCTGATTTTATCCGGGTGTTCTGGTTTCTACGGGCATGCACGGGTCTTCCTGAACAGGGTCGAAAGCCACTTTTTGCTCAGATCCATTTTCATGATCCTGTCCATGAACTGGAATTACGACGCACCTATTCCTCAACCAGAGGTCAGGAGGAGGAAGAGGAGGAAGAAGAAGAAGACCCACCAGATGGAAAGCAATAGAGTGAGGAGAACTGCTGCACGTCAGAAAAGATGCCGTGAAGATGAAACACCTCAGGTTCGGGCAGTACGCCGCAGGCATGACCGTGAACAACACAGCCCTCTGGGACAGGAGACTCTTCAGCAACAGGCATGCAGAAATACTTGCTTATACTTGGTTTCTACGGGCATGGACGGATATGAACTAGTTATTAATATAAAATTTTTTAATATGGGGAAACCATACCATGTTCTGTGATGCTGTCAACAACCATTTTCCCTTTTCTTATTGGAAAATGCATACAAAATAATAATCTAATAATAATAATAATTAGTATTTCTTTAATGAGGAATTGATGTTTTATTATGTAGTGCAACACCAGCACATTTCTGTATAAAAGTAGAAAACTACTAAACACTGTATGTGATGACCAAATAGGAGCTCAGTGTAAAGTGACAATTTTATTGACAAACTTGTTTAAAAAAAAGTTTAGATAAAAAAAACTCAGCATTGATTACCACAGTACAAAGTTCTTTGTTCATGAAAAGTTGAAATTCTATCCTGCAGTGACTCTGTCACACCATAAAACTCACTATAGTTTGGGTCTGTTTGGGTTAACTAGGCTCACAGATTTAAATCAATAATGGTCATGTCAGGCTTCTCCAAATTAATTCAAATATTAAAAACAGTATTTTTTGATGACTACAAGAGCTAGCGATGAAAAATCAGACACTAATCAGACCATTAATGTGCAGCCATGTTAATAGTTAACAATGGGTAAATTTCTGGGATTTCACAGCCACTCATGTAAGACCTTATAAACTTTAAAAAAAAAGTAACGGCTTTAAAAGCTTTGAAAATATTTCAAGACTAGGCAACAAAGTGATTGTATTGATATAGAAAATGTGAAATTTAATGGCTTTTTATGCAGTACTTTTAAGGCCGCATATGCTTTTGCTTCTGCCATTTTCCAGTGATCAAATGACTGCAGAGGCCTCTAACAGGAAACCTCAGTGAACCTTTTAGATATCTGAAATTTACCAGCTTCCATGATGGAATGAAGAAAACTTTACTAAAGCTGGAGCTGTGATAAAGACATGAGATTATTGATAACAGAAACCTTGTTAGTGCATTCATCTCATCGTCTTTCAAGGACAGCAGGTTATCAATAAAAAATGTGAGCAATGACCTAAAAAGATGTCAAGAACTTCAGAGTCAAAGTTTGATACCAGTAGAGTGTAAAGAATGTAATGAAAGAGGTGTGCTTCGTAATCATTCTCTGTTGGTGTAAAGGCATCATTATTAAATAAAGCAGAGCATCACTGAGCAGCAGTTTTGTCTCTGTGTGCAATAAAATTGTCCTCACTCATCATTCTGGGTCCTCTTGACAACTACAATCTCCCTGAGTGCGACGGAGTCCAGATTTCTTCCTCAGAGTTTGAATCATCCAATCCAAAATTGCCTTTCTCAGATTTCCGACTGTTGTCTCTGGGGTGTGAGGTGGCTCTGTTGATGTTGGTCAGTGGAACGTAAGAGTAATCCTGGCGCTGGGGGAAGTGGGACTTCACCGAGCCTTGACACGCTCGTACGAGGTGAACCACCAGGCTGGCTGACAACAGGAGAGCCAGGGTGGTGGCAAGTATGAGCCACGTTTGCCTGAGGAGAGAAGGACAATGGATCCAGTTAATGGATCTACAGCTCAGCGAGCAAATCAAAATGACAATGTTGAAGCCAGAAGCTAGCTGGATCAGGACAGAAACTTTCATTTTGACATAATGAAAGCCAATAGTCTTTCCTGCATACTTAACAGCCAAGGAGAATTACCATCTGGAATACACATACTAAATTAAAGGGCAAGTGTTTGACAGTTGCACCGTTTCATTCATTCAAAGACACTGCTAATTTTCAGTAGCCAAAGGCAGTAAAATTAATGCCACACCTACAAAACATATTACAAAGTTACGAAAAACGTTAAATAGTGGAAAAAAATTCAATAAAAATTCAAAGAGGATGTATTCCTGTGCTTTGCCGTCTTCCTGCAGTTGCTTAAATATAAAAAGGGTAGCAGTGCAATTCAGCAACAACAGTATGTTTAAACACACTGAAAGTCATGACAAAAGCTTAGAATAGCAACCAGACCAGAGTGGTGGTCTAGAGGTAGAGCATCCACCCCACAATCAGGAGGTTGGGGTTCAAGTCCTGGCCAGGTCATGCCAAAGACCATATAAAAACGGAACTTCCTGATGCCCAGCTTGGTGCTCAGCAAAAATGGAACGGAGGAGGTAAATGTGGGCAGCAGTGGCTCAGGAGGTAGAGCGGGTCATCCAATAACCAGAAGGTTGGCGGTTTGAATCCCGCTCTCCCCAGAAATCCTGCTGTTGTGTCTCTGGGTAAGGCACTTTGCCCACCTTGCTTCCAGTGTCCATGACACTGGGTATGAATGTGTATAAATGCTCGGTAGTGGATGGAGAGGCCGTTGGCACGAACTGGCAACCACGTTTCTGTCAGTCTGCACCAGGGCAGCTGTGGCTACAGTAGTAGCTTACCACTATCAATATCTGTCTGGAGTGAATGAATAATGGACTCACTGTAAGCACTTTGAGATGTCACTTGACATGTAAAGCACCATATACAGTGGTGTGAAAAGTGTTTGCCCCCTTCCTGAGTTCTCATTTTTTTGTACATTTGTCACACTTAAATGTTTCAGCTCAAACAAATTTAAATATTAGACAAAGATAACACAAGTAAACACAAAATACAGTTTTTAAATGAAGGTGTTTATTATTAAGGGAAAAAAAAATCCAAACCTACATGGTCCTGTGTGAAAAAGTGATTACCCCCTAAACCTAATAGCTGGTTGGGCCACCCTTAGCAGCAACAACTGCAATCAAGCATTTGCGATAACTGGCAATGAGTCTTTCACAGTACTGTGGAGGAATTTTGGCCCACTTATCTTTGCAGAATTGTTGTAATTCAGCTACATTGGAGGGTTTGAGCATGAACTGCATTTTTAAGGTCATGCCACAGCATCTCAATCAGATTCAGGTCGGGACTTTGACTAGGCCACTCCAAAGTCTTCATTTTGTTTTTCTTAAGCCATTCAGAGGTGGACTTGCTGGTGTGTTTTGGATCATTGTCCTGCTGCAGAACCCAAGTGCACTTCAGCTTGAGGTCACGAACAGATGGCCGGACATTCTCCTTCAGGATTTTTTTGGTAGACAGCAGAATTCATAGTTCCATTTACCACAGCAAGTCTTCCAGGTCGTGAAGCAGCAAAACAGCCCCAGACCATTACACTACCACCACCATATTTTACTGCTGGTATGATGTTCCTTTTCTGAAATGCAGTGTTACTTTTACGCCAGATGTAATGAGACACACACCTTCCAAAAAGTTCAACTTTTGTCTCGTCAGTCCACAGAGTATTTCCCTAAAAGACTTGGAGATCATCAAGATGTTTTCTGGCAACACTGAGATGAGCCTTTAATTCAATTTTCAATTCAACTTTATTTATATAGCGCCATTTCACAACAACAGTCATCTCATAGCACTTTCAACTGTAGGGGAAAACCCCACAATTGCAGAAAGACCTCAGCAATCATGTGATCCCCCTATGAGCAAGGGCTTGGCAACGGTGGAGAGGAAAAACTCCCTTTTAACAGGAAGAAACCTCCAGCAGAACCAGGCTCAGGGAGGGGCAGTCATCTGCTGCGACTGGCTGGGGGGTGAGGGGATAGAAAAGATGAAAAGAACAGACATGTAGAGAGCAAACAGGATGATGGGGACTCAATCTATGGGAGAGAACAAACATGTTAATGACCAGCAAAAATATTTCATTTAGAGTGAAGAAAGGAGTGAAGCCCAGTGCATTATTGGACTTTAAGTTCTTTTTGCTCAGTAGTGGTTTTCGTCTTGGAACTCTGCCATGCAGGCCATTTTGTCCAGTCGCTTTCTTATGGTGGAGTCATGAACACTGACCTTAACTGAGGCAAGTGAGGCCTGCAGTTCTTTGGATGCTGTTGTGGGGACTTTTGTGACCTCTTGGATGAGTTGTCACTGCACTCTTGGGGAAATTTTGGTCGGCTGGCCACTCCTGGGAAGGTTCACCACTGTTCCACGTTTTCACCATTGGTGGATAATGGCTCCCATTGTGGTTCGCTGGAGTCCCAAAGCTTTATAAATGCCTTTATAACCTTTTCCAGACTGCTAGATCTCAATTACTTTTTTCTCATTTGTTCCTGAACTTCTTTGGATTGCAACATGATGCTTAACTTTTGAGGGTCTTTTGGTCTACTTCACTTTGTCAGGCAGGTCCTATTTAACTGATTTCTTGATTGAGAACACGTGTAGCAGTGTTCAGGCCTGGGTGTGGCTAAAGAAATTGAACTCAGCTTTCCAAAGATGTGATAAACCACAGTTAATTTATGTTTTAACTGGGGAATCACCTTTTCACACAGAGCCATGTAGGTTTGGATTTTTTTGTACCCTTAACGATACCTTCATTTAAAAACTGCATTTTGTGTTTACTTGTGTTATCTTTGTCTAATATTTAAATTCATTTGATGATCTGAAACATTTAAGTGTGACATACAAAAAAATAAGAAATCAGGAAGGGGGCAAACACTTTTACACCACTGTAAAGCTAATCCATTATTATTATCATTATGAACAGAGTCTCCTTGGACTCACACATGTTCATTACATACTACTTTTACTACTTGCAGCCTATAACCCTGAAGTGAAAATGTATCTTAAGTGTAATTAATGTAAAATTGCTCGTCTTTGTACAATTTTGGTCATTTCAATTTATTGTTCTTTCCCAAAAAACACAACACGGCTTACAAAATAACATTTATATCAAGTCAAAATCATAGCACTTGGTGTGATTATATAATTGCAGAAACTGATATCACGACTGTGATTCAATTAACTGTGCAGCCTTACTATGTTCATACAATAGCATAACTTGTGCTACTAGCCTGTAACTAGTCAGAACAGCAGGTGAAAGATACCATGCATAATGTTCAGAAAAAAAAACAAAAAAAACAAAACAAAACTGTAAATTGAGTTATGGATCACTCAACAGCTAAGTTTGACTTGCACACTGAATGATGTGAAAATGTGCAATAAAACACACCAAAATTAACCATCTTTGTCTGCAAAGTAAAAATGTGATTCAACACAAAAGTCTATTTCCTGAGGAGACTTTACTTCTGCTTGAGTGCAACTAAAAATGAAGAAGCCTAAAATAACAAACATGCAGGACAGAACCTTCCTTTGTTTTCTTATCACTGTGGGTGGGGGTGTACTTTATTTTAAGCACTGCATCCAAACAACTCACAGACAGGCAGAAATGCCCACTGTTATAGGGACAATATTGTTTAGTCATTCTGTAGGGAAAATAGGAATAAAGAAACATTATCAAATTGTGTCCTTTGGAAAACATTTGCTGTCTCTTGGCTGCTTTTTACATGACAGGAAACAGAAATAATAATTTAAAAAACAGCCAGAGAGAAAAGTCCCATCCATTTTTTCCAAACTCAAACAGCTGTCCAATCACCACTTGGGCTGAGAGGAGCTGTTGGTTTCAGAAGATTACAACAAATGGGTGACCAAGGCAACCTCTTAAGGTTTGAGGGAAGGAGATTTCTAAAGCTAACTGGCCCTGCAGCATGTGCTCTGACCAGAGCACCGTGATATCTTGTAGATACGTAGTGCACATGTGCATGTGCATGTGCTTGTGCATGAGTAATGGAGCTAGGACTGCAGGGCACCTCTCTGGTTTTTAGCTTCAGCTTGGGGCAAACAGTGTGAGCAGGCCCTAAGGTTCACGAATGGAGATGGTAGGTTTCTACTAAATCACCAATGAATGTGGTTTAATAATAATAATCTAATATGCAAACTAGAGGGCACTCAGAGAGCACATACCTCCACCAAGGTCTGTCTGTCTGCCTCTTAGCAGAATTACGCAAAAACTCCTGGATGGCTTTTGATGACATTTTCTCTAGATGTGGCCCTTGGGCTACGGGTGAACCCGTTAAATTCTGGAGGTGATCCAGGTCAGCATGCGGATTCTGGATCACTTTTTCCACTTTCTTTAACATTGTGAGATAGGGCCTTGGTGGAGGGAAACATGCTTTGATCACCTCCAGAATCTAACGTGTTCACCTGTAGCTGAAGGGCCACTTCTGGTGAAAATTTTATCAAAAACCATCCAGTAGTTTCTGAGTAATCCTGGACACAAACAAAAAGACAGAAACTGAAATATATCTCCTTGGCAGAAGTTAAAACAAAACAAAACAAAAAACAGACAAAATTAATAATACCTCACTTGCATATGAAGGGTACGGAGGCTGATGAATGCTCCCCAACCTCAGTCTGGTTTACATGTTAAAGAGATTGAGACAAAGAGCTGTGCACTTTTTTCTTATCTGCACTTCCTTAGTCACAGCAAACAAGAAGAAACTGTCCTCAGGTATGATTACTACGCAGTAATGATTTCACAGCAAAGTGTGGAATATAGCACTGCTGTTTGTGATTTCTGAGCAACTTGCTAATAGCAATAACACTGCTTAAATCGTCCTCAAGATATTCGTCATATTTTCTATTAAACTGGATGGTTGAATTACGCAGCACACTGACAGAAAGGCATGGAGCAAACACTGCAACTTAAAGTGTCAAAAAAGTGAAAGACAAAGACCTGGGGATTGAATTTATATTGATTTGGCAAAGAAGTGTGTTAAAAACCTGAGCAAAAAGTCAACTCTACTTTTTATAAAACAGAAGGTATCAGAAATAAAATTGCCTGTTTCTTTATCCCCATCACTCCTTTGCAGTTTTACACTACATTTTCCTGCCACAACTAATTCAACCAAGTGCTGAAAGTGCTTAACAGTCTGTAAAAAAAAAAGAAAAAAAAAGCAACTTGTCTGAAGGAGACACTTTACAGACACCATGGCTAAAGGTGGGTTCAGGTTATATGACCTTTGACACTTACTCTGTCAGGTAAGGCTTCTCCTTGTGAGCATCTTCTTCTTGTTTCCAAGTTGTAAACATCTGCTTTGCCAGGCAGTGTCCAGCTACAATGAGAAGAAATGCTTAGAGATTCAAGAAGTTCTACATGGTCAGTGTCTTTAATCCTACAGTGGTGTGAAAAAGTGTTTGCCCCCTTCCCGATTTCTCATTTTTTTGTACTAGTGCATACCTATGCATGCCTGTAGAAACCACGTATGTATAAACAAGTATTTCTGCATGCTCATAGAAAGTTACTGTTACTGTGGCAACAGTGTCACGGTGATCCCTGCCTTTGATCTTTGACATGGTTAAGCAAGTATTTCTGCATGCCTGTAGAAAGTTACCGTCACCGTGGCAACAGTGCCACGGTGATCCCTGCCTTTGATCTTTGACATGGTTAAGCAAGTATTTCTGCATGCCTGTAGAAAGTTACTGTCACCGTGGCAACAGTGCCACGGTGATCCCTGCCTTTGATCTTTGACATGGTTAAGCAAGTATTTCTGCATGCCTGTAGAAAGTTACCGTCACCGTGGCAACAGTGCCACGGTGATCCCTGCCTTTGATCTTTGACATGGTTAAGCAAGTATTTCTGCATGCCTGTAGAAAGTTACCGTCACCGTGGCAACAGTGCCACGGTGATCCCTGCCTTTGATCTTTGACATGGTTAAGCAAGTATTTCTGCATGCCTGTAGAAAGTTACTGTCACCGTGGCAACAGTGCCACGGTGATCCCTGCCTTTGATCTTTGACATAGTTAAGCAAGTACCAGAGTGGTGGCTCAGTTGGTAGAGCATCCGCCCCACACCCGGGAGGCAAGGGTTCAAATCCCGGCCGGGTCATGCCGAAGACCATATAAAAATGGAACTTCCTGCCGTCCAGCTTGGTGCTCAGCAATAATGGAATGGAGGAGGGAAATTTGTGGCGGCGCCTTGCATGGCAGCGACCCTCTGATTCTACACTTGGGGTGTGTGTGATTAACACTGTAGATAGGTAAAACACAATCTCGTTCTACTGTACATGATTGGTTGTACAGTTGAATGACAATAAAGGGTGATTTAATTTAAGTATTTCTGCATGCCCATAGAAAGCAAGTGTAAGCAGGCATTTCTACATGCCTGTAAAAAGAGTGTTCTGACCTCACAGGGTGCTTATCATAGAAGGAGTTGTTCAAAGGAGTTGTTCAGAACACTTTATATGGTCATGTGACATCATAGGAACACAGTATGCACCTGTGATGTCATAGCTATGAACGCCCACAGCTCCCCTATGGATGTTCATTAAAGATTTCCCCTCCCAAACTTCGGCATATCCGAGGAGGCTGAAATCCGGGGATGTTGACATGGTACCCGTGCATGTCCGTATAACCCCTGCTGCATGCCTGCCTTTGATCTTTGACATGGTTATCATGGCAACAGTAACCACTGTGATGCCTACCTTTGATCTTTGACATGGTTACCATGGCAACACAAAGTCCTATGATCGTGCCACACTCACTTGTCTATATGACGTCATATAGACATATCTTTATGACTGCATCGCGAGTCCTATGGTGCCTGAGATCACAGGACATCAGGCAGACATCATAGGCTGTCCTATGATGCGTGACCCATACAGCATTGGGGGCCCAGCGAAGGGCCTGGAGCCTGTCATGTTGTGTGTGTGTGTGTGTGTGTGTGTGTGTGTGTGTGTGAGTGAGTGAGAGAGAGAGAGAGAGAGAGAGAGAGAGAGAGAGAGTGAGTGAGTGAGTGAGTGAGTGAGTGAGTGAGAGAGAGAGAGAGAGAGAGAGACTTGTGACATCATAAAGACAAATCGTCCTATGATCTCTGGTCTATGTGACATCATAAAGACACATTTGTCGTTCTATGATGCCTGAGTTCATAGGACGCCCTATGATGTTCAGGCAGAGATCATAGGCCGTCCTATGAAGCATGACACACACACACACACACAGATTTCTTGCTTTTATAGAGTGATGATGATGAATTGATGATTCTTGCTTTTATAGAGTGATGATAGAGTGATAGGGTGATGAAGTGATTTATAGAGTGATGAAGAGTGATGTTGTTTGTCACAATGTTTCAGATCAAACAAATTTAAATATTAAACACAAGCAAACACAAAATGCAGTTGTTAAAAGGTGTTTAAGGGTAAAAAAAAAAAAAACCAAACCTACATGGCCCTGTGTGAAAAGGTGATTGCCCCCCTGTTAAAACAAATTAACTGTGGTTTATCACATCTTTGGAAAGCTGAGTTCAATTTCTCTAGCCACAACCAGGCCTGATTACTGCCACACCCTTTTCCAATCAAGAAATCACGTAAATAGGACCTGACTGACAAAGTGAAGTAGACCAAAAGATCCTCAAAAGCAAGACATCATGCTGCGATCCAAAGAAATTCAGGAACAAATGAGAAAGTAATTCAGATCTGTCAGTCTGGAAAAGGTTATAAAGCCATTTCTAAACACGAACTCCAGCGAACCACAGTGAGAGCCATTATCCACAAATGGCAAAAACATGGAACAGTGGTGAACCTTCCCAGGAGTGGCCAGCCGACCAAAATTACCCCAACAGTGCAGCGGCAACTCATTCAAGAGGTACCAAAAGACCCCACAACAACAGCCAAAGAACTGCAAGCCTCACTTGCCTCAGTTAAGGTCAGTGTTCATGACTCCACCATAAGAAAGAGACTGGGCAAAAATGGCCTACAGGGCAGAGTTCCAAGACGAAAACTACTCCTGAGCAATAAGAACATAAAGGCCCATCTCAGTTTTGCCAGAAAACATCTTTATGATCCCCAAGGCTTTTGGGAAAATACTGTGTGGACTGATGAGACAAAAGTTGAACTTTTTGGAAGGCATGTGTCCCATTACATCCGGCGTAAAACTTTTTGTATTTTTTTTGATTTTGTAAACTTTATTGATCCCCAGGGGGGAAACTGAGGGCATCCACCTGGATGGATGAAGCAGCCACGGTATGGCGCTATCCCTTCACCATTCACACCTAGGGCCACTTTAGAGTCTCCAGTTAACCTAACCTGCATGTTTTTGGCCTGTGGGAGGAAACCGGAGAACTCCCGGAGCAAACCCACGCAGACACAGGGAGAACATGCAAACTCCACACAGATCACTGTTGGTCAGGGGCTGGGATCGAACCAGGGATCCCACGGCCAAGGGTGAGTTGCTGTGCTGCCGCAGTGCTAAAAACTGCACCACCGCACCGCCCAATTTTTTGTAAAATTGTTATTTTTTTTAAAATTAACAGCATTTCAGAAAAGGAACATCATACCAACAGTAAAATATGGTGGTGGTAGTGTGATGGTCTGGGGCTGTTTTGCTGCTTCACGACCTGGAAGAATTGCTGTGGTAAATGGAACCACGAATTCTGCTGTCTACCAAAAACCCTGAAGGAGAATGTCTGCACATCTGTTCATGAACTCAAGCTGAAGCGCACTTGGGTTCCGCAGCAGGACAATAATCCAAAACACACCAGCAAGTCCACCTCTGAATGGCTTAAGAAAAACAAAATGAAGACTTTGGAGTGGCCTAGTCAAAGTCCTGACCTGAATCCGATTAAGATGCTGTGGCATGACCTTAAAAAGGTGGTTCATGCTCGAAAACCCTCCAATGTGGCTAAAATACAACAATTCTGCAAAGATGAGTGGGCCAAAATTCCTCCACAGCGCTGTAAAAGACTTTGCCAGTTATCGCAAATGTTGCTGCCAAGGGTGGTGGCCCAACCAGTTATTAGGTCTAGGGGGCAATCACTTTTTCCCCCCCACACAGGGCCATGTAGGTTTGCATTTTTTTCCCCCTTAATAATAAAGACCTTCATTTAAAAACTGCATTTTGTGTTTACTTGTGTTATCTTTGTCTAATATTTAAATTTGTTAGATGATCTAAACTTTTAAGTGTGACAAACAAAAATATGAGAAATCAGGAAGGTGGCAAACACTTTTTCACAACACTTTATGCATCTCTTGCGTTGGCATACAGTCGATCTAGTGTTTTATTTTCTCTGGTGGGACAGTCACTAAACTGGTGAAAGTTTGGTAGTGTTTTTCCCAGTGAGACATAATTAAAATCCCCCGTGACGGCCATAAATGCGTCGGGGTGCTTCTCCAGTAATGTGGCAGTAGTGGAGCTGATGACATCACTGGCCACTGCTGCGTCAGTAGACAGCGGGACATAGATGATATTGATCAGGGCACACGTAAATTCCTGTGGCATATAATAGGGTCGCATACTCACAGCCAGCAGTTCAATGTCCGGGCTGTAACGCTTTTCCTACACAAATGTGTCCAGGATTACACCACCTTTCATTCACAAGAAGTGCCAATCCTCCTCCCCTCTTTTTCCCGCTACTTATAACGTTCCTGTCCCACCGAATAGTCTTAAAGCCAGGTATCGCTACATTGATATCCCGGATCTGTGTGTGTAACCATGTCTCTGTAAAACACGATACTACACTCACGATATTCCTTTGGTGTCCTGACCAGCGCTGTGTGCTCATTTGCTTTGTTTCCCAGCAACCTCACGTTCCCGGTCATGAACATCGGTATGGACCGTTTATGCTTTCTTCTCATCCTTACTTTAGTTCCAGCCCTTCTTCCGCGATATTTCCTCCTGAGCTAATGCGGAATGAGAGGCTTCGCTCCAGGTAGTGGCGCTGGCCTCCTCATCGCGATCAGCTGGTCACATGTGTAAACAATGCATTCGCCCCCCCCACCTCTGCTGTTCTCCATTGCCCCGAGGAAGAAAATAAATAAGAGAAAGACCGGGGCTAAAATAGAAAAAAAAACTTTGTCCAGTCGTTAATCTGAGTCTTTCTACTGAGCTCTGGTGAAAAAAGACACACTATATACAAGAATAAGCAGATAAAAACATAAAGACACGAGAGAGCTGCTGCTGATACGGCCGCCTCTACTTACGGCACCTTAAAAAAATGTTTGTATATAATAAATACAAACATTTTTTGACAGTATGTACTATATACACAGGATATATGACAAATCTACCTACAAATACAAATAAAGTAACCTGAACCTGAATATACTGTCAGTATTCAAAGTTTAGCATTCTTTTAGGAGCTGTTTGTTCTTCACCAATAGTTCCACCAGCAACTCATTTCATTACTTCCAACACAGCAGTAATTGTCCATCCATTTGTGTCATGTTACATGTGATAATCATTTGTTCTGTGGTCAAAACTAGTGTAGCTTCTTGAATGAAGTCCAGGCATTGTTGAGAAAATCAGTTCAGGGCAGTGTCACAGTTACTGTTCCTCACATAGCAGTCAGGAATGTTTTTGCTATGGGAAATTACTCGGCTTATTACAGTTGCTTGGGTAGTATTGTGCAGGAGGTCCAAAGGTTAGAAACTGCATAATAATGAATTAATTCAAAAAGCTGATGACTTGGGATCATATCTTATTTGCAAAGACAAGTTAATGAGATTTACATTGCATTTTTCTTAAAAAAGGGTATTTAATTTATATCTGTGTTTCAATCAGAGACAAAATCAAGACATGCTGAAGTTTAATATGATCTTAGCTTTCTATGATTTAATTAGATCCTAAAAAGTGCTGTGACTGCTCATAGTAAAAAGCCACTTTTGTGTTTAAGAACAAACCACCACAGCAACTACAGTACTTCACTTTTTTGAAATGAAACAACGAAACTTAATTAGTTAAGGGTGGAGTAGGAGCAGGAACTTTTCAATGCAAGCAGAACAAAACGACAAACAACATATCCACAATACAGTTTGGCATCATGATCAGTGAGAAATCATGCAAGTGTGAATGATGCAGTTTTAAATGTTTTATAAAGGTGCAGGTGATTAACTTTCCCAGTCTTCCCAGTTCAGTTGACACTGTGGTGCTCTGTTTGACCAGACAGCACAAAGACTGAGCTGTTTCTACTGATACTCTATGCAAATAGTTAAGCATTTGCTAACATGAGCACATGCAAACTGAAACAGAGTAAACATAATGTCACAAGACTTCCGGTTATGGCTGCCACGTAGGACGGATGTGTCTCACTCTGCTCTGCTCCTGGAGAAAAAAAATCGGCAAATAACTCTCTCATTTGGGACAGAACGTATCCCAGCGTCTGGGCGAGGATATGTCGGCGAAGCCTAAGGCTGGAAAACCAGGTAAAGGAAAAAGCGAGCCGCCGAAACAGTCCAAATTAACGGACTTTCAGGTCTGTGACGCAGCAAATAAAACTCCATATATGGCGGAGGAGGCTGGCAACGGTGCGATGTCTGCGGGGAGAGGCGCAGATGCGCTGATGGCTGCCATGAGTTCAATGAGAGCGGACTTTTCCTCTAGATTTGATGGGATTATGACAGCGTTGGAAGGAATAAGAAAGGAATTGGGTGACTGTGTAGAACGAACGGCGCAGATGGAGCTCCGTCTCGCTAGTGCTGAAGATGACGTCACCCGTCTTCAATTAAAGGTGCGCACTTTGGAAAAAAAAAATAAATCTCTGGAAAATAATATTTTGGATTTGGAATCTCGGTCGAGACAGAATAACTTGAGGCTGGTGGGTCTTCCAGAGGAATCAGAAGGTCGGGACGTATGTTCCTTTCTGGAAAAGTGGATTCCGGAGGTGCTGGGCAGCGAGGAGTTGCAATCAGCAGTGGTTCTGGAAAATGCACATCGTATTGGCCCACGGAGAGATAAGGGACCGCCGAGGACCTTAATTATGAAGTTTCTTAGCAACAGAGACAGGATGAAGATCTTCAACGCTGCACGAGCTAAAGGAGAGATTAAACACCAGGACCAGCAGGTGCGGTTCTACCCAGATTTGGCCACAGGAATCCAACAATTGAGGAAGCAGTTTGATCCCATACGTAAGGAGCTGCGCAACCTTGGGATTCATCATGGTGTAATCTATCCTGCGAGACTGCTGACCACGTATGAGGGCAGAACCCACATCTTCAAGACCCCAGAGGAGGCGCAGGAGTTCATCAAGAAGATCAAAGAAGAAGAAGAAGAGACTGGTGGGAGCTAAGCATGAACAAAATATAAGGTAGAATAATTAAGCATTTGCACAGGCATCTGACTGACTTGAAGTAAATAGTAAGTTTACAAAATATAGATTGTATTATATATTAAAAAAACAAAAAACAAAAACAAAACAAACAAAAAAAAACTATGATGTACAAAGTTGTTAAAAATTTTGGAGTTAAGTTGGAAAACTACAGAGGAGAGTTAATGTTACGTCATTAAAAGCAGTAGAGTTAGGGTGATTGGGAGGATGAAGAAGGAGTGGCTTAGGCTGTTCCCCGTGGGTGTGGAGCGGTCGATGGCTATATCGGGAGACGGAATTTTTCTTTTGATTTTGGGGGGTTTCCCACAAGTGTGGGAAGGGGAAATTTGTTTGTGTGTAGTTTGTAGGATGAATGTTCAACCACTCATGTTTTTGCTTCTCTGTATGAGCATGTTTACACTGCAAGGTAATCCCAAACTCTCTATTGATCATAAACCAAAGTGTTAATCTTAATTTAACTTCATGGAATTGCAGAGGTCTACAAAATTTAAAAAAACTTAAACAAGTTATGAATAAAATAAAAGACATGGGTTCAAAAATTGTGTTTTTACAAGAAACTCATTTAATAGAGGAGGATATAAAAAGAATTAGGAGTAGATGGCAAGGAAGTGTCTTCACCTCATCATTCTCATCCCGGGCCAGGGGAGTTATGACTCTCATACATAAATCAGTTCCTTTTCAAGTGAAAAATGTAATTGGAGACAAATTTGGAAGATATGTAATCATTCAAGGTTCTTTGCTATTAGAAAATATAAATCTTGTGAACTTATATGGTCCCAATATAGATGATCAGAAGTTCTTTGCTAATTTATTTCTTATCTTATCATCACTTACAGGGCAACATATAATAGCAGGGGATTTTAATTGTACATTGAATCCAGGTATAGATAGATCAACAGGACTGGATTGCACGCACATTGGATGTAGGATGACTATTAATCATTTTATGAAAGAATTGAGATTGTTAGATATATGGAGAGAAATGAAACCACAAGTTAAAGCCTATTCTTGTTATTCCAGTACCTACAAGACATTCTCACGTATTGATTATTTTTTGATTTCCACAGAATTAAGGTCCAAGATTCAAAACTGCTTTTATGATAACATCGTGATCTCTGATCATGCACCCTGTTGTCTAATATATGTAGATAAAAAATTGACAAAGGAATCAGGTAGATGGCAATTTCAGCATAAATGGCTTCAGGATGAGGAATTTGTCAAGTATATAGAAAAACAGACGAGTTCTTTGACATCAATACTACACAAACATCAGCATGTGTAAAGTGGGAGGCTTTCAAAGCTTTTATTAGGGGACATATTATTAGTTATACAGGATCAAAATCTAAGAAGACTCGAGAGGAGAGAGCTAAATTGGAACATAAAATAAAAAGTCTTCAGGAAAAAGTGTATGCAGGAAGTGACCCAAGGTTGGAGAATGAATTACTGATTTTGAGAGCTGAATACGACAAAAAATCAGCGAATAGAGCTGCCTCGAGTCTTCTAAGATTGAAACAATCTTTTTATGAACAAGGTGAAAAATCAGGAAAATTATTAGCATGGCAGATTAAACAATTAGAAATTAAAACACCAATTACCAGTATTATAAGTAATGGACAGGTAGTTATAGATCCTTTAGAAATTAACAGAGCCTTTAGAGATTACTATGAAAAATTATATGATACCAAAAATGAATCTGATTTAACAAAACTAAATGGGTTTTTGAACGAACTATCTATACCGTGTATTCCAAATGAAAACAGGGAGATATTGGAGTCTAAAATTAGTCAAGAAGAAGTTGGGCTAGCCATTGATAATATGAAATCAGGAAAAAGTGCAGGACCAGATGGTCTTCCAGTTGACCTTTATAAAAAATTTAAGAATAAATTAATAAAACCTTTTTTGGAAATGGTTTTAGAAGCATTTCAAAATAATAATTTACCATCATACATAAATAATGCCTTAATTATACTGCTGCCAAAACCAGGTAAGCCCTCTAATAAATGTGAAAATATGAGACCAATAAGCCTATTAAACGCCGACCTTAAGATAATCTGTAAAATTTTAGCAAGACGAATACAAGAAATTTTACCAAATATTATTAATCGAGATCAGAATGGCTTTATAAAGGGTAGACAAGGCTTCCATAATGTAAGAAGACTATTTAATATTATTTATTTTAATAAAGAAGCACCAGATACAGCTCTCCTATCACTGGACGCCGAAAAGGCCTTTGATAGAGTTGAATGGCCCTTTCTTTTTGAAGTCCTACAAAGGTTTGGACTTGGAAATAATTTCATAAAATGGGTTCAAATAATATACAATAATGCTACAGCAGAAATCCTAACAAATAACAATATTTCAAAACCAATAAAAATCAATAGAGGATGTCGACAAGGCTGTCCACTTTCACCTTTACTGTTTACTATGGCAATTGAACCTTTAGCGATAGCGATACGTTTACATTCACAAATATATGGAATTAAAGTTGGACCAACAGAACATAAAATCTCCCTGTACGCCGATGACATAATTTTGTTTATGTCGAATCTAAAAAAATCAATTCCAACCTTGTTGAATTTAATAAAGAATTTTGGGGAAATATCAGGATATAAAATAAATAAAACTAAATCTTCAATATTAATGCTAAATGAGACCCAGAGAAATTACCCAGCCCCTGAGGTAAATCAATTCAATGTTGTAAATCAGTTTAAATATTTAGGAATCCAAATTGTGCCTAAGCTAGAATCAGTCGCCAGTGTCAACTATGAAGCCTTAATGTCAGATATCAATGAGTTAACTCAGAGATGGATGTCACTACCAATGTCGATGATCGGGAGAATCAATATACTTAAAAGTAATATTTTACCTAAAATACTTTATTTATTTCAATACATTCCCTTATCACCACCTTTAGATCTATTCTCAAGAATAAAAAAAAAGTTAGTGGAATTTATATGGAACAACAGGAGGGCTAGATTACGTCTGTCTTTATTATATTTACCATTTGATCGTGGAGGTCTGAAATGTCCAAATTTTATGTTGTATTATTGGTCGGCACAACTGAGGTCTATGACATATTATTTTTCATCAAATGATCTCCCTCACTGGACTGAAATGGAATCATACAATTTACCTTTACCTCTTCCCATATTCATATACTCAGATTCGGCAAAAAAATTACAAAAACAAGTTAAAAATCCATTTGTAAAGCATATGATCAAAATATGGTGTGAAGCTAAAAACTATTTAAAAGAACCACAGTTATTGTCACAATTTAGTCCAATATGGGGTAATCAATATTTTAAACCAGGGAGAGCGGACGCTGTATTTAAAGTATGGAATTTAAAAGGGATACAAAAGATTCAGGATTTATATTTGCCATGTGCAGATAACATAATGTCTTTTGAAGAGCTGAGGATCAAATTTAATCTCAATAGAACACATTTTTTTAAATATCTTCAACTTAGAAACTTTATTCGATCAAATCAAAATAAAGCTCTCACTCGACCTATTTACTCATCCTTGGAAAAAATGATGATGAAAGATAGTAAAAGAAAGGGTATTATTTCAGAGTTTTATAACTCATTGACACTATCTTCAAGTGAAAATTCACTGAAAAGATTAAACTACTGGAAAGAAGATCTGCAAACTGAAATTTCAGAGGAACAATGGGAATTGGCTTGTACAGAAGCTCAAACCAAATCAATAAATGCACGCCTTAAATTGATACATTTCAAATGGTTAATGCGGATGTATGTTACACCGGAGGAGTTAAATAGATATAACAAAAATATACCAGATACATGCACAAAATGCATGGAAAGTAAAGGAACCCTATTTCATTGTTTATGGGAATGTAGATTAATAAGAATGTTTTGGGAAGAGGTGAGGGTAACAATTGAAAAAATAATCTCAAAACAAATCATATTGAATCCTAAACTGTTTTTGTTGGGTCTGTACCCAGAAAAGCATAATTTTAATAAAAGTGAAAAAACATTCATAGACCTCAGTTTGCTTAATGCCAAAAAATGTATTGCACTATTATGGAAAAAGACTCATAGACCAGATGTGACTCAGTGGTTAAGACAGATGTTAACAAACCTTCCTTTAGAAAGAATAACATATATACTGAAATCAAAGGAAATTGTGTTTGAGAATATATGGAGACCTTTTATTGATTATGTAAAAAATTTAAACATAACTCTTGAAGAAGAAGGTGAATGATGTGTGTGGACCTTGTAAATTCCAAACTGGTGAACATAATATGTATACTTATGTATTGGATTGTCTAGACTAAACAGAGGAGCATTGTTGAAGACTTGATTTTGTTGGTGGTTGTTGGTGTTTTTAGTGCATTTTTTTTTTTGTAGTACTTTAGTGTTAGTGTTTGATTGTTTGTATCATGTTTGTTTAAAAAAAAAAAGGTTCAATAAAGATATTGTGGAAAAAAAAAGACAGCACTCTATACAGGGGAAACTAAAAGATACATTAGAAAAGGCTTTTGAGTAGTTTTCATAAGTGTGTGGTAATGCCACAAAGAGTTTGTGACTCTTGTTTGTGACATTATGTTTTTTTTTTCCACAATATCTTTATTGAACCTTTTTTTTAAACCTTTTTTTTGAACCTTTTTTTTCATAAGGTTGAAATTTTTTTACTTCACGCAAATGAGGTCCGGCACCAGCATGCACCAGTTTCAGCAATGTCATCCTCAACATTTAAACCAGCGGTTTTCAATATCAAATAACGGATTCATTAATTGCACCTAGTATTTCTCAGGTGAAGTGTTGTTAGAAACACTTTTTGCTGGTTTGTTTTAAAGATATGAGACTCAAAATCCACCATGTTGCCTGGAAGCTTCAGTCTGTGGAAGACCACCATCAGTCAGATCCATTGACCAGTCAGGTGTAGTCTTTGTGTTCTCAGCAGCAGGACGAATGAGAGTCTTTCCCCTGGGACAGAACTCTTGGGCTATTTGTTTTCCATAAAAATTATTTTCTGTCACTCCACTTGTTTATGCCCCTCCCCGCACTGCAACACCCCCCCCCCCCGATATAATGATGCCTTCAGAGAAAAAAAAAACCCAAACAAAACAGACCAGCGGACATGTACCAACAGGGTGAGATGGATGCAGATGATCCACTGTGGTGACCTCTAAAGGGAGCAGCTGAAAGAAATATAATCCTTTTAGTCCCACAATGGGGAAATTACAGGGCAGCCACCTGGATGAGACAGCCACAGTACAGTGCCAATCCCTTGACCACACACACACACACACACACCTAGGGCCACTATAGAGTCTCCAGTTAACCCAACTTGCATATTTTTGGCCTGTGGGGGGAAACAGGAGTACCTGGAGTAAACCCACGTAGACACGGGGAGAATATGTAAAGTCCACACAGAAGGTAACCTGAGTAAATACAAAATGCTGTTTTTCAAGTTTTTGGTTTGCCATCCCTGTGCTGTTGCAATCCTGGAATTTCCCCACTGTGGGACTAATAAAGGCTTCTCTTTTCTTACAACTATGGTTTCATTTATTAAGGGAAAAAGCTGTCCAAACCTACCTGGCCCTATGTGACAATGCAATTACCCCCTTGTTATATCATGAATTAACTGTGATTACCCATATTTTTTAGAAAGCTGAGTTCAATTTCACTAGCCACACCCAGGCCTGATTACTGCCAGACTTATTGAATCAAGAAATTACTTAAATAGAACCTGTCTGACAAAGTGAAGTAGGGCTGCAGTGACTAGTTGACAAACAGTCGATGGCAAAATTCATTGACAATTTAGTAGTCAACACGCCGTTAGTGACGGCATCGTGTGTATCCCACTGCATGCAATGCCACACTAAATGTTTCACCGTAGCCAACTGAAGTAGCTCAGAGTGAGACATCATGCTTTTACCAGCTCTTTGGTGCGCTGACAGAGCATGCGCGCTAGTGACTGGGAACAAAGCAGGGGAAGCAGCACCATGATGGAGGCTGAAGAGGAGCTCACGTACAACAAACATTCCAAAGTTTGGGAACATTCTGTATGTGACTCAGCCAACAAAACTGTTCAATGCAAGCTCTGTAAAGTGAGCCTTAGGTACCATGGGGCCACTACAGTGATGCACGAGCATTTGAAGAGGAAACACGTTTAAGAGTCAGACGCCCCTCAGTAAGATAATTAGCTCCCATGCTAATAGCTAGCCTATTACTGTAGGTGTGTGTGTGGAATATACACCGAATATATACGCTGCTATCCAGAACCCATTTTACCCACTTGATGAAGAAATATGAGACAACTCTTACAAATGTAAGTGATTTTCTCACTCGCCCTCTCACGCGCGCGCGCACACACACACACACACACACACACTTAACAAATGTTTAATGTTATGCATTGTTTGTTATGCACAAAATGCACTTTAAGAAAAAAATGCTTATTTTATTGCTGATTGAAATTCTTGTTCTTGTTGTTCACCAAATGCTCTTTTTTTTAAAAAAAAAAAGGAAAATGTTTTATTTTTCACAATAAAAGAAACAGTGGTTGTTTTTTTTGTGCAGTTCTTAATGACTAGTTGACTAGTCGTTACAATAATCGGCAACTAGTCGACTACTGAAACAGTTGTTAATTGCAGCCCTAAAGTGAAGTAGGCTAAAAGATCTCAAAAGGCAACATATCACGCTGCAATCAAAAGAAATTCAGGAACAGATGAGAAACAAAAACCCAAAACAACATCGAAAGAACTGCAGGCCTCACTTGCCTCAGTTTGGACACTGGTCCATGAGTCAACAATAAGAAAGAGACTGAACAAAAATGGCATCCATGGGAGAGTTCCAAGGTCAAAACCACTGCTGACCAGAAAGAACACTAAGGGGCAGATTTACTAGTTAGTTAGTTAGTTAATCCCTTCACACCATGAAGGCGTATATGGGCGGCGCCTATCTCCGTTTCTCTGACCCTAGGCCACACAGCTACTGTAAGTAGTGGAAGCTACAGTGGGGGGTCAGTCCTCTGGTAGCTCTGTGTGTAACTTTACTTTCCCCATTCCATTATGCGGAGCACCACGCTAGAAGGCAGAAAGCACCATTTTTATGTGGTCTTTGGTATGACCCGGCCGAGGTCATAGGTCATGAGGTCATGACCCAGCCCGTTCCAAGGTCAAAACCACTGCTGACCAGAAAGAACACTAAGGGGAAGATTTACTAAGGCAGTGCAAATTAGCGAGTGCACAAATTAGACAGAGCACCTAAGGGAGTGGCCGATTTTTGCCAGTGATCTACTAACGACATGCAAAATTATGAACGCAGACGCAGTCACTTCATTTCAATAATGACCACCCATCCACCCAGAGCATGCAAAATTGCGCACAGGCACAGCTGATGAGGAAGTGGGTCATCAACACAGGCACAGCCAGTGTGGAGGAGCATAATATAGCTTTTTTTTATTTTTTTTTTAATAAAGCTTTTGTTTAAGCGCAAACCCCAGTAAAATAGTTTATATTTGTTCGTCACATATCAAAGTTTTAATTTTCATTTCACATGGTAGAGTCCTTTGTTTAATATGTATAAATCAAGGACTACTCATGAATAAACTGATTTGACCAACGTGTTTATTTTATTAACACTAGAACCATCAAGATGGTCTGATAGAGACTCTGGGGTTTTATTATGTAAATAACTTTGTTTTAACAAAATCTACAGGTCTCCCAGTTCAGAACGTTTTATAAATGTCATTGAGTTATGGTGTTGCAATTCCGGGGGCCGTTTCTATGGATCTGTGCGCTCTTCGTTAATAATCTCATTGTTGTTTTCCATATTGTGTATCCTGAACTGGAAGAAAGAAATGGAGAGAAGAGGGAACTGAATTACCATTTTATGCACAGCAAAAACAAATACTGTAAATATAGAAATAGGGATAGAGAAAAAAAAAAAGAAAGAAAATTGGCAATGTGGAAGATTTTACTTCAAGAGCAAGGGGGAGCTGATAGGAAAACTCCAGATCTGAGTCGAACCTTCACAGAAAGAGTCATTATCAGCTGACACCATCTGTATGTCCACTGCAAGTGTAAGGGCTCCTATTGTATCCTATTTTATGGATACAGATTCATGTAGTAGGCTATATACAGTATAAATGAATGAAATTAAAAAAAAAAAAAAAAACCTGCCGGCTGAAGTCCAGTTCAGCACAACAACAATCTCTGTGAGACTGTTGATATTCATATAATCTGTTCTTCTGTCATGCCAAAAAAGTCACGGGCAAAAGGAAGCTTCTGCCACGTGCCCTTGGTTCTTGCCGTGTCTTGGCACTGGCAATCGGTATCATGTTAGGCGCGGACGAATTAAGACAAGCTTTTTTGGGGTGTTAAATTCTGGTGCATTTAGCAGCAGATTGCCAACCGCAAACCTTAATAAACCACCTTGCGCCAGTCATTTAAATACTCCCCTCCCTCAAATTTGCGTGTTGACATGACAACTCCCACAAATACATATGCAATGAGGCCAGGCGCAAAATTAACATAGTCCATGCCTTTCCACCACTAATTTTGCCCTGCGCCCTTTAGTAAATCTCAATAGTAGATTTTTAATGACAAAACAGGGTTTTGCGATAGTGCAGCACATTAGTAAATCTGCCCCTAAGGCTCGTCTCACATTTGCCAAAAAACATCCCAATGGTCCCCAAGACTTCTGGGAAAATATTCTGTGGACCGACAAGACAAAAGTTGAACTTTTTGGAAGGCATGCGTCTGGCGTAAAACTAACAGAGCACTTCATAAAAACAAACATACATGGTGGTGGTAGTATGATGGTCTGGGGCTGCTTTTCTACTTCAGGACCTGGACGTTGATAATTAATGGAACCATGAATTCTGCTCTCTACCAGAAAATCGTCAAGGAGAATATCTGGCCATCAGTTTGTGACCTCAAACTCAAGCCCTCCAATGCCCAGATGGCGACTGTCAGCAGAGAAGACCACCACTTCTACTGCTTACAAATTTCTGTAATCAAACACTTGGGCATAGACTTTAGCATGACAAAAACTGTATACTGTACAGTACACTGTATCAGTAATCTGGTCATGTACTGTCCTATTTTGAGGTTTTAGCCACTGGCAACAGGGGAAAAAAAGAGGAAAAATAATTTCACATCATTTCACGGTAGGTAGAGTATCTATAAAATCAAACAAAATAAAGCACAAATAAGGAAGAGGAAGCAACTGAGATGTGGGATGCAGATAGTCATTTAAAACAGATCATATATTAATCTAAAAACCCTGCAGCTAATAGTGATAGAATGAACACAGGTTCCATTCATCTTAGCACATAGTATATGTTCAGAGTCCATCTGTACCTCTGTGTAAGGTGTAGTTGACCTTTTGTGTGGTGTTACAGCTTCCAGTCTGTGGGTCACATGGACAAAGGTCATCACAGCGACACTCCTGAGAACAGGACTGACCAAAAAAACCCAGAGGACACACTGTCACAAAACAGAGGGTTGATAAAATTAATCAGAAGTCAAATTATTTATACTTAAGACATTTTAACTCACAATACAACTTAAATGCAGCTTTTGCTACCCACTCTACTATAAAAGTCAAAATATGAACGAAGATAAATGAAAATGTCACCATCGCCTAATGTAATTTACTTTAATATCACATTTACTTCCAGTCAGTGTATAATGCAAATACTATTGCAATCATAACAATATAATCATATTAAGGCAACCATATCAAACGTGTCCTTAAAACGTTTTCCTCTGACTAATGTTAGCTAACATTGCATGCCTGCTAATGTGGGTGACTGGCAGCAACCTCATCATTACATGTGTTGAATGAAGAGCATTAGCTACTTTTATTCAAACAGCTGGATATGGCCTGGGAGGAATTTTTTTTTTATTTTGAAATTATTTAATCAGCCAATGATATAAACTGACTCTTCCATTAGCCTGTCAGAAGCACAGCAATGGGTAAACACAGCTGCAAACATCAGCAACAGGATGGTAATAATAATGCATTAGATTTATATAGCATTTTTCATGGACACTCAAAGACGTTTTACAATGGATACATTATTCATTCACTGCACAGACAGTGATAGTGGTAAGCTATTGCTGTAGCCACAGCTGCCCTGGGGCAGACTGACGGAAACGTGGCTGCTGATCCGCACCAATGGCCTCTCCGACCACTACCGAACATTTATACACATTCATACCCAGTGTCATGGACACTGGAGGCAAGGCGGGTAAAGTGTCTTGCCCAGGGACACAACGGCAGGATGACTGGGGAAAGTGGGATTTGAACCACCAACCCTCCGGTTATTGGACAACCCGCTCTACCTCCTGAACCACTACTGCTCCATGATGATGGTGCCCCATGCCAATGGTGAATGCAATCAACAGCCAGTAGTGTTGTTAATAAGAATAACTTCCAAAATGTTACATCGAAAACATCTGATCCCTTTTATGTAGTTTTTTCAACTTATCTTATGACATTAATTTGTCATCAAAGATAACCTAGTACCTTGTTCACATTTGTTCCCATAGAAGCCTGGTGGGCAGGTACAAAGTCCTTTGACTGGGTCGCAGGACCCGCCATTAATGCAGGAGCAGGTCTGAGCACAGCCGTCACCATAGAAGCCAGGGAGGCACTCTCAAAAGAAAAAAAACAAAACAAAACAGGCAACTTTATTTCATGGAAAAAAAAAAATGTACAGTGGTGTGAAAAAGTATTTGCCCCCTTCCTGATTTCTCGGTTTTTTTGTATGTTTGTTACACATAAAAATTTCAGATCAAACAAATTTAAATATTAGACAAAGATAACACAAACACAAAATGCAGTTTTCAAATGAAGGTGTTTATTATTAAGGGTAAAATAAAAAAAAAAAATCCAAACCTACATGGCCCTGTGTGAAAAAGCGATTGTCTGCCCCCCCCCCCCCCCATTAAAACATAAATTAGCTGTGGTTTATCACATCTTTGGAAAGCTGGGTTCAATTTCTCTAGCCACACCCAGGCCTGACTACTGACCCACCTGTTCTCAACCAAGAAATCACTTAAATCACTTTGGGCAGCACGGTGGTGCAGTGGTTAGCACTGTTGCCTTACAGCTAGAAGGTTCCTGGTTCAAATCCCCAGGCTGGCAGGGGTTGGAACCTTTCTGTGTGGAGTTTGCATGTTCTCCCTGTGCTGCGTGGGTTTACTCCGGGGGCTCCGGTTTCCTCCCACAATCCAAAGACATGCATGTTAGGTTGATTGGCTGTTCTAAAATTGTCCCTAGATATCTGTTTCCTATAGGCCCTTAGAATAGAGGGTTAGTACTAGTGAAAGCGCTTTGAGTGGTCTTTGTGACTAGAAAAGCGCTATATAAGTGCAGGTTAGTTAGTTAGTTAGTTAAATAGCACCTGCCTGACAAAGTGAAGTAGACCAAAAGATCCTCAAAAGCTAGACATCATGCTGTGATCCAAAGAAATTCAGGAACAAATGAGAAACAAAGTAATTCAGATCTATCAGTCTGGAAAAAGGTTATAAAGCCATTTCTAAAGCTTCGGGACTCCAGCAAACCACAGTGAGAGCCATTATCCACAAATGGCGAAAACATGGAACAGTGGTGAACCTTCCCAGGAGTGGCAAGCCGACCAAAGTTACCCCAAGAGCGCAGCGGCGACTCATCCAAGAGGTCACAAAAGACCCCACAACAACATCAAAAGAACTGCAGGCCTCACTCCAGACTACACCATAAGAAAGAGACTAGGCAAAAATGGCCTGCATGACACGAGTTCCAAGACGAAAACCTCTGCTGAGCAAAAAGAACATAAAGACTCGTCTCAGTTTTGCCAGAAAACATCTTGATGACCCCCAAGACTTTTGAGAAAATACTCTGGACTGGCGAGACAAAAGTTGAACTTTTTGGAAGGTGTGTGTCCCATTATACCTGGCGTAAAAGTAAGAGCATTTCAGAAAAGGATCATCATACCAACAGTAAAATATGGTGGTGGTAGTGTGATGGTCTGGGGCTGTTTTGCTGCTTTAGGACCTGGAAGACTTGTGGTAAATGGAACCATGAATTCTGCTGTCTACCAAAAAATCCTGAAGGAGAATGTTGGGCCATCTGTTCATGACCTCAAACTGAAGCGCACTTGGGTTCTGCAGCAGGACAATGATCCAAAACACACCAGCAAGTCCACCTCTGAATGGCTTAACAAAAACAAAATGAAGACTTTGGAGTGGCCTAGTCAAAGTCCTGACCTGAATCCGATTGAGATGCTGTGGCATGATCTTAAAAAAGGTGGTTCATGCTCGAAAACCCTCCAATGTGGCTAAATTACAACAATTCTGCAAAGATGAGTGGGCCAAAATTCCTCCACAGCACTGTAAAAGACTCACTGCCAGTGATCGCAAACGCTTGATTGCAGTTGTTGCTGCTAAGGGTGGCCCAACCAGTTATTAGGTTTCAGCGGCAATCACTTTTTCCACACAGGGCCATGTAGGTTTGGATTTTTTTTTTACCCTTAATAATAAACACTTTCATTTAAAAACTGCATTTTGTGTTTACTTGTGTCATCTTTGTCTAATATTTAAATTTGTTTGATGATCTGAAACATTTAAGTGTGGCAAACATACAAAAAAAAAAATGAAATCAGGAAGGGGGCAAACACTTTTTCACAATACTATATATACACAACACCAATCTGGCTCAAAGGTTTAAGCATTGCTAATGTAGTAGAGTGAACTACACTTTGTTATAGCAGGGAAAATAAATTCTATCCATCCATCCCTCCATCCATCTTGTACTGCTCATCCCGGAGTCCAGGTCGTGAGAGCAGCAGCCCAAGCAGAGAAGCCCAGACTTTCGCCCAGTTCACATAGCACCATGATCCCCACGATCCCTCCTGCAGCTGGCGAGCAAACTGGAGGGTGGACCCACGTGGCTCCTTTGGGTGCATTGGATCCTTGATGTAACCTTTTCATGGGGATTTACTGGACCACTCTTGGTCTGGCCCTTCATCCATCCATCCATCCATCCATCTTCTTCCGCTTAATCCTTTTCGGGTTGCGGGGGGTCTGGAGCCTATCCCAGCATCTTTGGGTGAGAGGCAGGGTATTTGCCTTGGAAGACTACCAGGGGAAAGTTTCCCCCAACAACATAGGTCCTGGACTAATTAGGGCCATGCCATGTAGCGGCCCGAAGGGTCGGGGCACACTGAACAACTTGCTGCCACACCATGCGATTTTCCATGGCTGTCGCCAAGTCCTCTCTCACTATCCCCAAGTCCCTCGACAGTACCTCTGGGAATGTAAGTTTCCGGGACTGGACTGGGCCAACAGGCTTCCAAAGGCACAGGGAGTGTATAATCTCCCCGGTGGCCTGATGGCAATGGCCAGCAAATCTGAGTCTCCATTTGGTCAGCCTCTGAGAGAGGGGTGGGATGTCACCATATATACGCTCGAGAGTGGCATGCTCGGACCAATGGATGTTTTGTATACGCCTCAGTAAGTTCATATATGTCCCGTCCAGGCATTTTTCTTGACGTTCAGTTAAAGTCCATGTCTCCGAGCCATAGAGCAAAATTGGCTCTATCAGCGTCCTGAATACATGAATTTTCTTTTGGTTGTCGCGAGTCGAATGCCTTATCTTATTAAGCTTATTACACGCTGCCCATGCTGGAGCTTTACAATACTTCATATCCTTTTGAGAGTCCATTATATACGAGCCAAGGTATTTTGAAGTCTTTAACTTGGGTGATGTTTGTGCCAGCCAGCAAAAGCAGGCTACAGTTCGGTGTTGTAGAAATGAACTCCATTTTGCTTTCGTTGGAGAAAAGCCCTACCAGGTTTGCTGCTTTCTCTAGTGACTGAAGAAGCGATTCTGCATTCACGACAAGGTCTGAAACTAAGGCAATATCATCAGCAAAAATCAAGATCTGCAACATACTTAGCAGGATACCTCTGGCTACGTCTTGGTTGGAGTTGTAGACCCTTGTCATTTATGGTGTCTAGGGAGAGGAGTAAAACATAATCTAGCACAATAAATAAAAATGGTGCTAGAGTGTCACCTTGAAGAACCCCTGCTTTAATGTCAAAGAATGCTGTTTCACCATCAGCTGTTATGACTGTAGCCTTGGTGTTGGTACAGAGTGCTTGAATGGCTGCGATGACAGGCTGTGGGATACCATAGAGAGCTAAGATATTAAACATCACGTCCCAATTGATGGAATCAAATGCCTTCTGAAAGTCTACAAAACAGATAGAAGAAATGAAGAGACTTAACAAGGATTTCACTATTATGCAATGCAGGGACAGTATTTGAGAGTTTGTTGACCGCCCTCTCCTGAAACCATTTTAGTTATTGCGCAGCAGGGGGTCCACAGTGGGTACTAGACGATAGAAGAAGCTTATTGTAGATTTTGGCGGCAACAGGCATTAGGAAGATGTCTCTATAATTTGAAGTCATTGTCAAGACGCCCTTTTTTGGGATAGGTACAATCCCAGATTTCTTCCAAGCAGATGGTGGCAGCAAGTTGGAAAAGGTGTGATTGCAAATCTTTAGCAGGAGGTCATGGAACAGAGGATCTTTCCAGATAAGACTTGGGATATTATCAAGGCTGGCTGATTTACTGGCCCTCAAAAAACTAACCGCATCACGCAGTTCTTGTATAGTAGTCATATGTCCTTTTGCTTGCTAGATCGGAATGCGGTTTGCAACGCCTACATTTGGGTTTTCCATTCAGAGTTTACCTCCTCCTAGAGAGCTTGCAGTCCAGGGCTATTGGGTGCCACCTACCCAGGGTGCATGCTGGCCGTTGGCGCACTAGGAGCTCATCCGCCCTTTGACAGGTTTTGCTTTTAGTCCTGCAGGGTGACATGCCACCCTCCTCACCAGTATGCACTGGTGGGGAAGCCGGTTTAGATGCCGACCACCCGTCCATGCAGCAGGCTGTACTGTGTTACCATGTTACCAGTAGCAGAGTCATCGACTCTGACCTGACTTAATCATTAGGGCACTCAAACCCCTCCACCACAATAAAGCGGTGATCCACGGACAGGTAATCTTATCTTCTCTTCCTAATAGAAGAAGAAGAAGCCAATCATGTACAGTAGAACGAAATTACGTTTCTCCTATCTACAGTGTTAATCACATGTAGAATCAGAGGGGTCACTGCAATGCAAGGCGCCACCACAAACAACTTCTCATTCCCTCATTCTATTACACGGAGCACCAAGCTAGAAGGCGGGAAGTACCATTTTTATATGGTCTTTGGTATGACCCGGCCAGGACTTGAACCCCCATCCTCCCGGTTGTGGGGTGGATGCTGTATCAACCTCCGGTGGCCTAGGAAGGAAATATGTTCAATTATTTTCAAACTAAAGAATTTATTAAAGAACAGCTGATAAGGCAGATATAGATTACATGAGGGGTGTGCCATATCACACTAATTATGACATTACGAGTATAAATTTTGATATCAGTGTAAAAATGAATGTTGCGACATTTTGGTGTTGGTGAAATGACAGTGTGCACGCTGTTGACGTAAGTTACACATTTCTATGGTAACAGTACAATGCATCCAGAAAGTATTCACAGCACTTCACTTTTTCCAAATCTTATGTTACACCCTTATTCCAAAACGGATTAATTTTTTCCTCAAAATTCTTCACACAATACCCCATAATGACAATGTGAAAAAAGTTTTGAGATTTTTGCAAGTTTATTAAAAATATAAAACTAAGAAATCACATGTACATAAATATTCACAGCCTTTGCTCAGTACTTTGTTGATGCACCTTTGGCAGCAATTACAGCCTCAAGTCTTTTTGAATATGATGCCACAAGCTTGGCACACCCATCTTTGGGCAGTTTCGCCCATTCCTCTTTGCAGCACCTCTCAAGCTCCATCAGGTTGGATGGGAAGCATCGATGCACAGTCATTTTCAGATTGCTCCAGAGATGTTCAGTTGGATTCCCTGAGACCCTAACAGCGGTCCAGTGGATCCCATGAAGGTTACATCAAGAACCCAGTGTACACAAAGGAGGCACATGGGTCCACCCTCCAGTGGGTTCACCACCTGCAGGAGGAATCATGGAGATTATGGTGCTATGTGAACTGGGCAAAAACCTGGGCTACTCTACCTGGACTGACGCCCCTGCGACCCAGATCCCTGGATAAGTGGTAGAAGATGGATGGATGGATGGACAGACTGACCCATAACATAATCCCCCACCAGACAAAGCCCAACGGGCTCTTTGACCCCCTTGGGCTTCGTACGGCGGGGGATTAAAAAAAAAAAAAAAAAAAAAAAAAAAAAGGCACAGCAATGCAGATAATCTACTTGCAAATTTTTTCCGCACATCAACAAACCGCTCCAGCACGAAGCTGCCAGTGTACAGAGGTTTATTTTTTTTTTTTTTTAGGCCACTTCAGGTTAAATTTATTCAACCACCAAAGGAAAATCAAAACGCATTGTTCAGTGTGACAAGACTTCTAACACAGGTAAACTTATTCACCATATAAACCACCACAAAGATGTGGCATTTTATATTATCTTCCTGTAATAGTTGAGACAATTTAAAAAGATAATCAGTCTGAGCTGTTTATAAACAGGAGAAATTTTTTTTTTTTATTTTGTTTTTACTGAATATGTTGAAGGTAAACCATGTTGGCCTTTACAAATTAAAAAGAAAAAATACTTTGTGATATCATCAAGAATGTTATCGTGAAAAGTCACAGAAATGTTGTGATATCTTTTTTTTGGCTATATAACCCACCCCTAGATTGCACATACTTTCATGAAACTATGGCAAAATACTCTCAAAGGTCTCCAGTAGAGATGTAGCACCGGAGCAGCGAACCACCAACGCGTTTTGTAAATAAAAAGCAAGACAGCACTCTAAACCAATAAAAATCAATAGAGGATGTCGACAAGGCTGTCCACTTTCACCTTTACTGTTTACTATGGCAATTGAACCTTTAGCGATAGCGATACGTTTACATTCACAAATATATGGAATTAAAGTTGGACCAACAGAACATAAAATCTCCCTGTACGCCGAAGACATAATTTTGTTTATGTCGAATCTAAAAAAATCAATTCCAACCTTGTTGAATTTAATAAAGAATTTTGGGGAAATATCAGGATATAAAATAAATAAAACTAAATCTTCAATATTAATGCTAAATGAGACCCAGAGAAATTACCCAGCCCCTGAGGTAAATCAATTCAATGTTGTAAATCAGTTTAAATATTTAGGAATCCAAATTGTGCCTAAGCTAGAATCAGTCGCCAGTGTCAACTATGAAGCCTTAATGACAGATATCAATGAGTTAACTCAGAGATGGATGTCACTACCAATGTCGATGATCGGGAGAATCAATATACTTAAAAGTAATATTTTACCTAAAATACTTTATTTATTTCAATACATTCCCTTATCACCACCTTTAGATTTATTCTCAAGAATAAAAAAAAAGTTAGTGGAATTTATATGGAACAACAGGAGGGCTAGATTACGTCTGTCTTTATTATATTTACCATTTGATCGTGGAGGTCTGAAATGTCCAAATTTTATGTTGTATTATTGGTCGGCACAACTGAGGTCTATGACATATTATTTTTCATCAAATGATCTCCCTCACTGGACTGAAATGGAATCATACAATTTACCTTTACCTCTTCCCATATTCATATACTCAGATTCGGCAAAAAAATTACAAAAACAAGTTAAAAATCCATTTGTAAAGCATATGATCAAAATATGGTGTGAAGCTAAAAACTATTTAAAAGAACCACAGTTACTGTCACAATTTAGTCCAATATGGGGTAATCAATATTTTAAACCAGGGAGAGCGGACGCTGTATTTAAAGTATGGAATTTAAAAGGGATACAAAAGATTCAGGATTTATATTTGCCATCTGCAGATAACATAATGTCTTTTGAAGAGCTGAGGATCAAATTTAATCTCAATAGAACACATTTTTTTTAAATATCTTCAACTTAGAAACTTTATTCGATCAAATCAAAATAAAGCTCTCACTCGACCTATTTATTCATCCTTGGAAAAAATGATGATGAAAGATAGTAAAAGAAAGGGTATTATTTCAGAGTTTTATAACTCATTGACACTATTTTCAAGTGAAAATTCACTGAAAAGTAGTAGTAGTAGTAGATTAGTTTATTTGACAGGGACAGTGCAATAAACATAGACAATTAATCAAAGACAATCAATCTGATGTGTTGCACATAGAGTGTATAGCTATTAGCTAATTTGCAACTCTTGTCCCTGGATGGGCTTTAGAAAAAAGAATCAAGATAAAAAATATACACAATAACCACAAACATCAATGCAGAAAAATTATAAATACACAATTATAAATATTATAAATATTATAAATACACAAATATAACAGCCTGACTCACATTTAACATAAATATTATAAATATTATAAATACACAAATATAACAGCCTGACTCACATTTAACACATATAACATAACTCACATTTGCCTATTTCAGGCCTTCCTCCCTCCGTCACTCACTATAAACAAACACATTTATTCCTTCCCTTCATTCACTCTCACTTTGCAGACAATTAATTCATACATGAGTACATTCTTGTTTATTTTTCAGCCAGTTTTTAACATTTTTAGTGAATGTTTTAAAGTCCGTTATTATTTTAATTTCATTTGGCATTGTGTTCCAGATGTGACTGCCCTTTATAGAGAAAGCTGTTTGTCCAAATGTGGTTCTGCGGTGGAATATTTTACAGTTATTGTTAACAGAACTCCTGGTGGCTCTGCTGCTGTCCTGTCTTTGGACGAAACCAGCCAGTGGCTCGGGTGCTGATTTATGGAAACATTTGAACGTTAATTTCAGAAGACAGAGGTCAATGAAGCTCTCAAAACTCAATAGGTTGTATTTTTTTAAAACATTACAGTGATGCCACCTAATGGGCTTTTTGTCCAAGATTTTTAGGGTTTGATTATATAATGAACCTATATGTCTTATTGTGGAAGGGGCTGCTTGAGCCCAGACTGTCAAACAGTATGATATAAACTACATACAAGATTAAACTACTGGAAAGAAGATCTGCAAACTGAAATTTCAGAGGAACAATGGGAATTGGCTTGTACAGAAGCTCAAACCAAATCAATAAATGTACGCCTTAAATTGATACATTTCAAATGGTTAATGCGGATGTATGTTACACCGGAGGAGTTAAATAAATATAACAAAAATATACCAGATACATGCACAAAATGCATGGAAAGTAAAGGAACTCTATTTCATTGTGTATGGGAATGTAGATTAATAAGAATGTTTTGGGAAGAGGTGAGGGTAACAATTGAAAAAATAATCTCAAAACAAATCATATTGAATCCTAAATTGTTTTTGTTGGGTCTGTACCCAGAAAAGCATAATTTTAATAAAAGTGAAAGAACATTCATAGACCTCAGTTTGCTTAATGCCAAAAAATGTATTGCACTATTATGGAAAAAGACTCATAGACCAGATGTGACTCAGTGGTTAAGACAGATGTTAACAAACCTTCCATTAGAAAGAATAACATATATACTGAAATCAAAGGAAATTGTGTTTGAGAATATATGGAGACCTTTTATTGATTATGTAAAAAATTTAAACATAACTTTTGAAGAAGAAGGTGAATGATGTGTGTGGACCTTGTAAATTCCAAACTGGTGAACATAATATGTATACTTATGTATTGGATTGTCTAGACTAAACAGAGGAGCATTGTTGAAGACTTGATTTTGCTGGTGGTTGTTGGTGTTTTTAGTGCATCCTTTTTTTTTTTTTTTTTTTTGTAGTACTTTAGTGTTAGTGTTTGATTGTTTGTATCATGTTTGTTAAAAAAAAAAAGGTTCAATAAAGATATTGTGGAAAAAAAAAGACAGCACTCTATACAGGGGAAACTAAAAGATACATTAGAAAAGGCTTTTGAGTAGTTTTCATAAGTGTGTGGTAATGCCACAAAGAGTAATTTCTTTATTTAGAGTAGTTAATACTCAACAGAAGAATTAAAGTTTTGTTTATTTTACATTTTCCCTCAATGCCGCAAATCAGCGTATCATAGGGCTGTGGTGATAACCGCAATTGTGTAGTACCATGCTATGGACAAGCCTACTGTGGAGGATAATGAACAACCGCAACAACCATGGTGTATAACTCCCTAAAAGGTTTATTATTTTAGGTTAATTACCTGATCAATAATTCTGAGATATGTGTTTTTTTTGATCTCTCCATAAATGTTTTCCTATTAGTAGTTAATTTTACAGAGGCCTTATGCCATCCTATGCACTGAAGTAAAAAAGCCGGCTTTTATTTTGATAACTGGTTTTGTTTTCGCTTACATAAGGCTACAGCACTTAGAGACAGTCGAGCTATAGACGCTAATGTTATTTGGTTTATGGACCTGTAATGAGGCACAAATTCTTACAGTGGTCGTAGTTCATGTGTTTGTACTGTGCTAAAATAAGAAAATAAAACTGTTAACTTCATCAGCCGTCAAGACCATTGCCATCACATATTATGGGGATCTTTACATGCAGTGTTCACTTTTTTGTGTGTGTGTAGCTAACTCTTGTTGTTCATTTCGTCATGTGAAAAAATTAGGACACCCTGTATAAGCCTGTGTTGTTGTTTTTTTTCCAACATATTTGGACATGTGGATATTTAATATCAATGTTAAAAATACTGGGAGATTCATGTAATACAACTAAACAATTAAAAATGAATTAAAGTCTTTTTTCAAATTTTCTGTAAAATATAATTCTAAACAAATAGTGAGGAATAAATTAGGACACCCCCCATCTTTTTTTTAGGACACCCCTACATTCATTCCCACTTAAAATGTCTAAAATAAATGTTAAAAAATGCAAACAGAAACAAAAACAAGGTTACACAGACATATGGACATTTCTTAATGAAGAACTGAATATTTAAAGCGGTGTCCAAATTTTTTCACAACTGTATGTGCCCCTATTGACTATTAAATAAATTGTTAAATGTTAAGTGCATTTTTATTGCTGACAGCATGTTTGAGAGTTTCAGAGTCCTAAAAATATTTGCAATAATACCACATATCGCAGTGTTGAGCTATCCACCGTCACCACAGGGGAAATTCCTCCACCGTGACTGCTCTAGCGTATCACATTAAACACACACAAAAACGAGTCTTTAAAAGGACAATTATGATTTAACTCAGCATATTGTATTTTTTAAATTAATGGCGCTTCTGTGGCTTTACCAATATGTCAGGCAAACCCTTAGTGTTTAGGTTTAAGTCCGTAAAAGTTGTAGCTGGGTGAATGTTAGAGTGTATTCATATGGTCACTGTTTGGTCCGGACCAAAGGACTATCCGTGGATAGTTTGGTTTGTTTGGTGCCATCTGAACATGCGTTTGAACTCTGGTACGCAGCAAACAAGTGAAGTCTGGTCCGCCTGAAAACGGGGGTCTCGGTTCACTTGCAAATGAAGTTTGGTGTGCTTCGTTTGCAGTGTGAATGCAAACGGACTATCCAACGGACCAAAGGGCAGAAGTGCCCCTTGGCGTTTGTGCAACCATAGCAACACACAGTCTGAGAAGAGGAAGTGATGTTTACCGTAGCACATTTTGGGTAGAAAACAACAAAGACAACCGCGTGGATCCAAGAAATCCTTTTACCGGAGAAAGCTGAGGAGAAAACAACCTGGCCGAAGGGAACGGATTTCCATTTTCGGTCCTGGCCAATCGATGAGCCGGATTTTTCTTTTTCGCCGAGATTTTTTCTTCTTGGTCAGGGGTGGTTTCAGCTACAGCATCCCAAACGAGCAGTTGTTGTAACTGCATGACATTGTAAAGGTAGTTTGGTCCACTGCAGTGTGAATGCAAACCAAACCAATGAAAGTGTGAAAATTCTCAGCATTCCCCACCCAATCAGAATCAGCTTCATTGGCCAAGTATGCACAACACATACAAGGAATTTGACTTTGGCTAAAACTTGTTCTCGTTGTTCAGGTGTAAGATTTAAATAAGATTTCAATGACAACAGAGTATGTACAGTAAATTACAGTTTGTCCACGTTTCTATAAAAGGATGCAAATATATACAGGAATATGTGCAGTTATTTACTCAGACTATCCACACTTTGCAAAAATATATGAAAAAATATACAGTCATACAGTATTTCAATGTGAACTTAGATTCAGTAATATAATGTGAATGGAGTAAAATGCAATGTGAGAGTTATGTGCAATGTAAGAATGAATGAAAAGTCATGAGTACAGCAACAGGTAGGACTAGGTGAATGTTAGGAGTTCAGAGTGATGGCTTGAGGAAGGAAACTGTTCCTGTGACGGGTGGTTTTGGCCCTCAGTGATCTGTAACATTGACCAGAAGGTAGAAGTTCAAACAGTTTGTGGCCGGGGTATGACGGGTCAGCAGAGATGTTTCCCGCCCGTTTCCTGGTTATGGACCGATATAAGTTCTCAATGGAGGGTAGGTCGGTACCAATGATCCTCTCCGCAAACTTAATGATCCACTGCAGTCTGGTCTTGTCCTGTTTAGTGGCAGATCCAAACCAGACATTGATGGAAAAGCAGAGGACAGATTGGATGATGGCGGTGTAGAAAACAACCAGCAGCTACCTGAGGCAAATCAAACTTCTTGAGCTGATGCAGAAGAAACAACCTCTGCTGGGCCTTTTTCCGGACAGTGTCTATATGGGAGGACCACTTCAGGTTCCGGGAGATCGTGGTACCCAGAAACTTGAAGGAGTCCACAGTGGACACTGTGCTGTTGAGGATGGTGAGTGGGGGGAATGAAGGAGGGTGTCACCTGAAATCCACAGTCATCTCCACCGTTTTGGCTGGGTTAAGTTCAAGATGGTTCTGGCTGCACCAGAGTGATCAGCTGCTCCACCTCCCGCCTGTATGAAGACTCATCACCACCCCGGATCAAACCGATGACTGGTGTTGTCCGCAAACTTCAGGAGCTTCACCGAAGGGTCCTCTGAGGTGCAGTCGTTGGAGTAGAGGGAGAAGAGCAGTGGGGAAAAAAACACACCCTTTGGGGGGCGCCAGTACTAATTTTTCGGGAGCTGGATGTAATTCTCCCTAGCTTCACCTGTTGCAACCTGTCAGTCAGAAAGCTGGAGATCCACTGGCAGGTGGAGGGGGGCACCTTGAGCTGGAGGAGTTTCTGATGAAGGATGCTTGGGATGATGGTGTTGAACGCTGAGCTGAAGTCAACAACCAGGATCCTGGCGTACGTCCCTGGGGAGTCGAGGTGTTGCAGGATGTAATGTAGTCCCATATTCACTGCATCATCCACTGGCCTGTTTGACCGGTAGGCAAACTGCAGTGGGTCCATCAGGAGGCCTGTGACGACCTTCAGGTGGTTCAGCACCAATCTCTCCAAGGATTTCATGACCACAGAGGTCAAGGCAACAGGTCTGTAGTCGCTTAATCCTGTAACAGAGGGTTTCTTGGGAACTGGAATGATGGAGCGTTTGAAACAGGAAGGCACTTCACACAGCTCCAGTGATCTTTTAAAGATCCGGGTGAAGATGGGGGCCAACTCGTCGGAGCAGACTCTCAGGCAGGACGGAGACACACCATCAGGTCCTGCAGCCTTCTTGATCTTTTGTCTCCGAAAGACCCGGCGCACCTCCTCTTCGCAGATCGTTAGGGCTGGTGGGAGGTCAGAGTTGAGGAGGGATGGAGTTCCTGGGGCTGCAGATAATCCTTTTGTGTGGGTGGGAGGTGAGAACTGTAGGTTCTTTTCAAACCTACAGTAAAAGCTGTTGAGGTCATTAGCCAGCTGGAGGTTTTCCACAGGGTGGGGGGGATGGTCTCCTGTAGTTGGTGATATTCTGCAGGCCTCTCCAAACAGAAGCAAAGTTGTTGGCTGAGAAGTTTTGCTGTAACTTCTCACTGTAGTTCCTCTTAGCAAGCCTGGTCTCCTTCGTCAGCATGTTTCTTGCCCGCTTGTACAGAGTCCAGTCACCAGTCCTGTAGGCCTCCTCCTTGGTCTGACGTAGCTGCTTGAGTTTAGGAGTGAACCAGGGTTTATTGTTGTTGTATGTGCAGAAGGTCTTGGTCTGCACACACATGTCCTCGCAGAAACTGATGTATGATGTCACAGTGTCAGTGAGTTCATTAAGGTTAATGGCTGCATCTTCAAAAACACTCCAATCTGTGCAGTCAAAGCAAGCTTGTAACTCCAGCTTTGATTCCTCAGTCCATTTCCTCACAGTCCTTACAACAGACTTGGAAGTTTTTAGTTTCTGTCTGTATGTTGGAAGAAGATGAAGTAGACAGTGGTCAGAAAAACCCAGAGCTGCACGAGGGACAGCATGATAGGCGTTTCTTAAAACTGTAACAGTGGTCGAGTGCATTTGTGTCCCTGGTGGGACATTTAAGATAAGATAAGCCTTTATTAGTCCCACAATGGGGAAATTCCAGGATTGCAACAGCACAGGGATAGCAACACTCAGAGCAATAATTAAAGGGGACCTGTTGTGGTCGTCTAAACGCATTCAACTTGAAAACTTGAGGTAAAGTATTCGTTATTTGGTTAAATAATTATTGCCAGCCATCTACCACCAGAGAAATATGCAAATACGACCGCCGGCATGGCCAGCCAATGAAAACTATGCGCGCAGCCATGGCACATGCGGATGTGACGTCACTACGTTGCTACTGAAAAGTCAATACTCCGCCTGTACCAGCGACTAGGGTGCTTTTGTCAGTGTTTTTGTTCTATTATGGCTGAATTGTCGGACTCTGAGGAAGAATTCGGTCAACATGGCTACAGGTTTGAGCCAGAAAGGTCTTCCGAGGGTGAAAGTGACGAAGTGGTCCTCACACACAACGGAATTTCGTCCGAAAGGAAACGTCTGTGCCCTGTTCCGAGATTGCGCAACCACTTTTCCACTACGATCTTCCGACAAGGTGAGCTGGGTTTGGGTACACAAAAGAAGTGTTTATCTTTGTTTTTTCGCTTATTATTGAGACATCCAAAGGCTTTACATTCCGCCATGTTGCGATATCCATATCGCATTGTATGTTTTTGTTGTAACAAGAGCGCCGAGTGTCTGCTGATCTGTATATACTTTCAGCGGCGAGGAAAGAGCCCAGCGCCAAATCCCCGGCCGTCTGGCGGCCGTTACGACCTCAGATCAGACGAGACGACCCGCTGAATTTAAGCATTTATTTATTTATTTTCTACTCGTTTTAGTTCTGCATTTAATATGAACCCTGAGTTTGAAATAAACGTTTGAATTTGAATATCCCGAAAGCCACTGCTCATCCGGGCACTCCAGGCTCAGCCAATATTGATCCAGATCGCGGTATCCACGCTACTACGTCACAGGAAGCGTCCTGGCAGGCCATGTAGCCGCCAGTATGGCTGCGTGCATGTTTTGCTGACATAGCTGAACCAGCACATCAGCAATGGATTTATATCGCATTGCTTTGAACTTGAACTTAAACTTGAACTAGAACGTGAGACAGGGGCTCAATATAATATCTTTTTTTTCACGACCACCACAGGTCCCCTTTAAGAAGATACGGCAGATATAAATAAGAGCAGTGGATATACATACATACCCATAAATATATAAATATATATACAAAGTGTGGAGCATTGTAGCAAGATGGAATAAACAGCATAACCGTCTTAGTTATCCTATATAGTATGAATATGTACCCATACATATTGTCACCCTCCGTAGCGACCGATACTGTCCTAGTTGTATATACTGGAGGGGACCATTGTGTAAGTCTATTACGTCTTTTGCATTCAATACCATTAGGTCATCACGTTTTTTTTGCGATCTCTGCGAGCAGCCCTGCTTAGGTTATACAGTCTGACAGCCGTAGGTAGGAAGGACCTGTGAAACCTCTCGGTTGCGCACCTAGGATGATGTAGTCTGCTGCTAAATGAGCTCCTCAGTGCGTTCAGTATGTCCTGCATAGGGTGGGACTCGGACTCCAGCAGAGATGACAGTTTAGCCACCATCCTTCTCTCTCCTATCTCCTCCCCTGGGTCAGGGCGCTGCCCACGACAGAGCTAGCTTCCTTGATCAGTTTGTTCAGTCTCTTCCTATTGGCTGCTGTAATGCCACTGCCCCAGCAGACCACTCCAAAAGTGACGGCTGATGCCACCACCGTGTCGTACAATGTCTTCAGCAGCGCCCCTTGTATACCAAAAGACCCAAGTTTCCTCAGTAGGAACAGCCTGCGCTGTCCCTTCTTGTAGAGTGCGTTGGTATTGTGTGACCAGTCTAGTTTATTGTTCAGATGAACACCCAGGTACTTGTAGGATGTCACCATCTCGATGTCTGTTTCCTGTATGTTTACTGGTGCTGTGAGGGGTTGTCCTTGCCTGCGGCAGTCCACCACCAGCTCCTTAGTTTTCCTTGCGTTGATCTGGAGGCAGTTCCGATGGCACCAGTCCACGAAGTCCTGGATAAGTCCTCTGTACTCAGCTTCATCTCCGTTGGAGATGAGGCAGATGATCGCAGAGTCATCAGAGAACTTCTGTAGATAGCAGTGTGTTGTGTGAGAAGTCCGCAGTATAAAGGGTGAACAGGAAGGGAGCCAAAACCGTTCCCTGGGGGGCCCCCGTGCTACCAATTTAATATGCTGTCTGTATTTAGGAAGTTCATTTGTGAGATTAGCTCTATTGAAATCACCCAGAATGATAAGCAGAGAGTCTGGATGTTTTTCCTCCACATCTGCTATCTGGTCAGCGAGGTGCTGCAGGGCCTCCGTTGTACAAGCAACAGGCGGGATGTAAATTCCGACCAGAATAAACGAGGAGAACTCTCGCGGTGAATAAAAGGGTTTACAGTTTATGAACAGTGGCTCTAGGTTAGGGCTACAAAAATTCTTCAACACTGACATCAGTACACCAACCTTCGTTTATGTAGAAGCAGATTCCGCCACCTTTAGTCTTTCCAGAGAATTCTCGGCTGCGATCAGCACGGAGCAGTTTGAATCCGTCCAGGCGGACCGCGCTGTCCGGGATGTGTTCACTCAGCCAGGACTCCGTGAAACACAGGGCGGCCGATCTGCTAAAATCCGGGTTTTTGTGAGTCAGGAGCAGCAGCTCGTCCATTTTATTCGCCAAAGAGCGTACATTCACCAGATTGATCGATGGGAGCGGCGTGTGATATCCTCGTTTCTTCCTGACTAGCGCACCGGCACGTTTACCACGCCGCCTTCGTTTCCGGCCAGTGCCAATAGCCGCTGCTCCCACAGCTAAGATCGCCTGAAAAAACTTCAGATCAGCAGCAGAAACCGGCGGAAAAATTGCATTGGAAGATAGTCTGAGTGAAAGTAGTTCCTCCCTTGAAAAGGTGACCTGGACGGAAGAGCAGAAGTCCAAAAAAACCCACACAAAATTATCAAAAACATCAGAGAGCAGAAGCCAGTGGCTGCCATCCGCGGCGCCATCTTGGATCTTAATCAATCGAACCAAAACCCCCGGAATTTCCTGGTGTGAATGCAGCCTTAATACTACTGGAGCTGCTCTGATACAAGGCAGAGCAGAAGCATCTTTGTGTCGATCTACAACCACGAGGCTCATTCATTACCTTGACTACAGTTCATTCCTCTCCATCCAGCATCACAGATGCAGCCATCTGCAACACAGATGGGAGACAGAGACTTGAGACAGTGAAAACAAACAATGAGTCATCAACCCTGTGGAGGAAAATGCAACAATTCTGATGTTTTGTTCAAATGAGCCTCAGATATACTTCAATTTTACCAGCACATCCACACTTACTGGCAGTACAGTACCCATGGGGTCCGCAATCAAACTGACACTCCATAGTGTCACAGGCTGTGCCCTGCCAGCCCTTCTGACACCGACAGTGTCCATCCACACAGTCGCCTTGTCCGCTGCAGTTTGCTGGCTGGCACCGTCGTTTATGGATACATAACACGGTGGAGATGTTACGAGCACAGCGCCACTTACTGTCTGATGTACTGTGAGGAGAGGATATTGTAGATGTTTAAAATTTCAGTGTAGAAAATTAAAATTTTTTAAGTGTATGGACACGACCGATTGACTCACCAGTGATCAGAGGGGTAACTTGCCAGTGATCCATTAACAACATAAGTGGAAGACCCGCCTCCATCCAGATTTATGGCATTGATCACTCCATACTTCTTCAAGAAGTCAGCCACCTCCCAAAGATTCATACTGTAAGACACAAAAATAATGAAAGAACCTTAGTGAGCAAGCTCGCATAACCCACACATCTACAGTGCATCTGGAAAGTATTCACAGCGCTTCACTTTTTCCACATTTTGTTATGTTACAGCCTTATTCCAAAAGGGATTAAATTCATTTTTTCCTCGAACTTCTACACACAATGCCCCATAATGACAATGTGAAAAAAAGTTTAGAAATTTTTGCAAATTTATTAAAAATAAAAAATTAAGAAATCACATATACATAAGTATTCACAGCCTTTGCTTAATACTTTGCTGATGCATCTTTGTCAGCAGTTACAGCTTCAAGTCTTTTTGACCTACCTTTGAGTAGTTTTGCCCATTCCTCTTTGCAGCACCTCTCAAGCTCCATCAGGTTGGATGGGAAGCATCGATGCACAGCCATTTTCAGATCTCTCCAGATGTGTTCAATTGGATTCAAGTCTGGGCTTTGGCTGGGCCACTCAAGAACATTCACAGAGTTGTCCTGAAGCCACTCCTTTGATATCTTGGCTGTGCACTTAAGGTCATTGTCCTGCTGAAAGATGAACAGTCACCCCAGTCTGAGGTCAAGAGCGCTCTGGCGCAGGTTTTCGTCCAGGATGTCTCTGTACATTGCTGCATTCATCTTTCCCTCTATCCTGACTAGTCTCAAAGTTCCTGCTGCTGAAAAACATCCCCACAGCATGATGCTGCTACCAACATTGACGTGGTTATGAGTGGTGCCTGGTTTCCTCCAAACATGACGCCTGGGATTCACACCAAAGAGTTCAATCATTGTCTCATCAGACCAGAGAATTTTGTTTCTCATGGTCTGAGAGTCCTTCAGGTGCCTTTTGGCAAACTCCAGGCAGACTGTCATGTGCCTGTCACTAAGGAGTGGCTTCTGTCTGGCCACTCTACCATACAGGCCTGATTGGTGGATTGTTGCAGAGATGGTTGTCCTTCTGGAAGGTTCTAATCTCTTCACAGAACAATGCTGGAGCTCTGACAGAGTGACCATCAGGTTCTTGGTCAACTCCCTGACTAAGGCCCTTTTCCCCTGATTGCTCAGTTTAGATGGCTGGCCAGCTCTAGGAAGAGTGCCGGTGGTTCTAACTTCTTCCATTTACGGATGATGGAGGTCACTGTGCTCATTGGGACCTTCAAAGCAGCAGAAATTTTTCTGTACCCTTCCCCAGATTTGTGCCTCAAGACAATCCTGTCTCCGAGGTCTACAGACAATTCGTTTAACTTCATGCTTGGTTTGTGCTCTGACATGCACTGTCAACTGTGGGACCTTATATAGACAAGTGTGTGCCTTTCCAAATCATGTCCAATCAACTGAATTTACCACAGGTGGACTCCAGTTAAGATGAAGAAACATCTCAAGGATGATCAGTGGAAACAGGATGCACCTGAGCTCAATTTTGAGCTTCATGGCAAAGGCTGTGAAGACTTATGTACATACAATTTCTTAGTTTTTTATTTTTAATAAATTTGCAAAAATCATGCTACAGCAGAAATCCTAACAAACAGCAATATCTCAAAATCAATAAAGGATGTCGACAAGGCTGTCCACTTTCATCTTTACTGTTTACTATGGCAATTGAACCTTTAGCGATGGCAGTACGTTTACATCCGCAAATATATGGAATTAAGGTTGGACCAACAGAACATAAAATCTCCCTGTATGCCGATGACATAATTTTGTTTATGTCGAATCTTAAAAAATCAATTCCGACCTTGTTGAATTTAATAAAGAATTTTGGGGAAATATCAGGATATAAAATAAATAAAACTAAATCTTCAATATTAATGCTAAATGAGTCCCAGAGAAAGCACCCAGCTTCTGAGGTAAATCAATTCAATGTTGTAAATCAGTTTAAATATTTAGAAATTCAAATTGTGCCCAAGCTGGAATCAGTCACCAGTGCCAACTACGAAGCCTTAATGACAGACATTAATGAGTTAATTCAGAGATGGATGTCACTACCAATGTCGATGATTGGGAGAATTAATATACTTAAAAGTAATATCTTACCCAAAATACTTTATTTATTTCAATACATTCCTTTACCACCACCTTCAGATCTATTCTCAAGAATTAAAAAAAAGTTAGTGGAGTTTATATGGAACAATAGGAAGGCTAGATTACGTCTGTCCTTACTATATTTACCATTTGATCGTGGAGGTCTGAAATGTCCAAATTTTATGTTGTATTACTGGTCAGCACAACTGAGGTCTATGACATATTATTTTTCATCAAATGATCTCCCTCACTGGACTGAAATGGAATCATACAATTTACCTTTACCTCTTCCCATATTCATATACTCAGACTCGGCAAAAAAATTACAGAAACAAGTTAAAAATCCATTTGTAAAACATATGATCAAAATACGGTGTGAAACTAAAAAATATTTAAAAGAACCACACTTACTGTCACAATTTAGTCCAATATGGGGTAATCAATATTTTAAACCAGGGAGAGCGGATGCTGTATTTAAAGTATGGAATTTAAAAGGGATCCAAAAAATTCAAGATTTATATTTGTCATGTTCAGATAACATAATGTCTTTTGAAGAGCTGAGGATCAAATTTAATCTTAATAGAACACATTTTTTTAAATATCTTCAGATTAGGAACTTTATTTGATCAAATCAAAACAATGCTCTCACTCGACCTATTTATTCATCCTTGGAAAAAATCTTGACGAAAGATAGTAAGAGAAAGGGTATTATTTCAGAGTTTTATAACTCATCGACATTATCTTCAAGTGAAAACTCACAGAAAAGACTGAATTATTGGAAAGAAGACCTGCAAACTGAAATCTCAGAGGAACAATGGGAATTGGCTTGTACAGAAGCTCAAACCAAATCAATAAATGTACGTCTAAAATTGATACATTTTAAATGGTTAATGCGGATGTATGTTACACCGGTGGAATTAAATAGATATAACAAAAACATACCAGATACATGCACAAAATGTATGGAAAGTAAAGGAACCTTATTTCATTGTTTATGGGAATGTAGGAAAATTAGAATGTTTTGGGAAGAGGTGAGGGGAACAATTGAAAAAATAATTTCAAAACAAATCATATTGAATCCTAAATTGTTTTTGTTGGGTCTGCATCCAGAAAAGCACAACTTTAATAAAAGTGAAAGAGCATTCATAGACCTCAGTTTGCTTAATGCCAAAAAATGTATTGCACTATTGTGGAAAAAGACTCATAGACCAGATGTGACTCAGTGGTTAAGACAGATGTTAACAAACCTTCCACTAGAAAGAATAACATACATACTGAAATCAAAGGAAACTGTGTTTGAGAATATATGGAGACCTTTTATTGATTATGTAAAGAATTTAAACATAACTTTTGAAGAAGAAGGTGAATGATGTGTGTGGACCTTATAAATTCCAAACTGGTGAATGTATAATATGTATACTTATGTAATGGATTGCCTAGACTAAACAGAGGAGCATTGTTGAAGACCTGTTCCTGTTAGTGGTTGTTGGTGTGTTTTAGTACATTTTTTTTTAATTACTTTAGTGTTAGTGTTTGATTGTTTGTGTTATGTTTGTAAAAAAGGTTCAATAAAAATATTGTGGAAAAATTTTTTTTTGCAAAAATCTAAAAAAAAAAATACCTTTCACATTGTCATTATGGGGTATTGTGAGTAGAATTTTCAGGAAAAAAAATGAATTTAATCCATTTTCAAACTAGAGAGCACTCAGACCACATGCCGCCGCCAAGGCTCCGTCCCTCCCTCCCTTTGTCCTCCCCTCCGTCCCATTGTCAGTCCATATTGCCATCCATCTGTACATTGTGAGAGGGCCTTGGCGGAGGTATGCACTCACGGATCACCTCCACCATCTAATGAGTTCATCTTTGGGCCAAGGGCCACCTCTGGTGAAAATTTCATCCAGTCTAAGGAATTGTCTGTAGACCTCAGAGACAGGATTGTCTCAAGGCACAAATCTGGGGAAGGATACAGAAAAATTTCTGCTGCTTTGAAGGTCTTAATGAGCACAGTGGCCTCCATCATCCGTAAATGGAAGAAGTTCCAAACCACCAGGACTCTTCCTAGAGCTGGCCGGCCGTCTAAACTGAGCGATCGGGGGAGAAGGGCCTTAGTCAGGGAGGTGACCAAGAACCCAATGGTCACTCTGTCAGAGCTCCAACATTCCTCTGTTGAGAGAGGAGAGCCTTCCAGAAGGACAACCATCTCTGCAGCAACCACCAATCGGGCCTGTATAGTAGAGTGGCCAGACAGAAGCCACTCCTGAGTAAAAGGCACATGGCAGCCCACCTGGAGTTTGCCAAAAGGCACCTGAAGGACTCTTGGACCATGAGAAACAAAATTCTCTGGTCTGATGAGACAAAGATTGAACTCTTTGGCATGAATGCCAGGCGTCATGTTTGGAAGAAGCCAGGCACTGTTCATCACCAAGCCAATACCATCCCTACAGTGAAGCATGGTGGTGGTAGCACCATGTTGTGGGGATGTTTTTCAGTGGCAGGAACTGGAAGACTAGTCAGGATAGAGGGAAAGATGAATGCAGCAATGTACAGAGACATCCTGGACGAAAACCTGCTCCAGAGCGCGCTTGACCTCAGACTAGGGTGATGGTTCATCTTTCAGCAGGACAACGACCCTAAGCACATAGCCAAGATATTCAAGGAGAGGCTTTAGGACAACTCTGTGAATGTCCTTGAGTGGCCCAGCCAGAGCCCAGCCTTTAATCCAACTGAGCATCTCTGGAGAGATCTGAAAATGGCTGTGCTCCGATGCTTCCCATTCAACCTGATGGAGCTTGAGAGGTGCTGCAAATAGGAATGGGTGAAACTGCCCAAAGATAGGTGTGCCAGGCTTGTGGCATCATACTCAGAAAGACTTGAGGCTGTTATTGCTGTCAGAGGTGCATCAACAAAGTACTGAGCAAAGGCTGTAAATACTTATGTACATATGATTTCTTATTTTTTTTTTTTATTTTCAATAAAATTGCAAAAATCTCAAGAAAAACTTTTTTCATATCGTCATTACAGGGTATTGTGTGCAGAATTTTGAGGGGAAAAAGATTTTTTTCCATTTTGGAATAAGGCTGTAACATAAAATGTGGAAAAAAGTGAAGTGCTGTGAATACTTTCCAGATGCACTGTACGTGAATTATCCACCCCTGTTGATCAGATCAGACTTAATCCAGTTTCAAATGAATTTACGTGCATTGATGACACATCCTTACCTGATATTACCAATACTCAGGATAAGGCTGCTTCATGGAACTTTTCGCAAAAAACACAATCTTTGATACATGCAAAGCAGCATGAGATTGTGTGGGTGCATCAGAAGTTGGCTTGCGATTGTTTATAGGGGACTTTTCATTTTCAGATATTACTTGTGAATATTTAGGCATTTCCAGTGGATAAGAAGACTGATTGTTGCAGATGGGTTACGGGAGAAATAAGAGAAAAAAAAACAACAACAACAAAAACAAACAACGTGTTTTGTGGCCGCCTCAAAAATCACATTTAATGCTAAACAACTATGTTTAGGAAGAGACCGGTGCTGCAACACCATTGATTTGACCATCTGGGGATTAATAAAAATAATACTGTGTGTGACATTAAAACTGTCATTAAAGGCAGAAGACAGATGGCAGGAATGAAATCCATAATGCACAACATTAAACTCAGGCTGATGGAAATAATTTAAATTTATGCAGCCATGATATAAATTAGTTCATTGGTTCTATTACAGGCATTGGTGAGATAAGTGAATAAAGTGTTTGATTAAATGTTAGTTGCCTGGTCATTTTAAAAGTATACATGTCAAACATAAGAATTTATACTTACATTTTAGAAGAGACGAAGTAATGTCTCCCTTTCCCTTAGTTCAGCTGTGCCCATAGTTGTTCGGCACAGTTCTCCATTGCAATATTATTCAGAGCAGATGTGAAAATAATTTCATAACTTACTCTGTCCTACAGCATTCATACAGGTAAATCCATTCATCTAACCCGATATGGTGACTGTGTACAGTCACTGCAGCTGTGCTGTGAGCTCTGTGCCGATGAGTCTGATGCATTTACCAGTGGAGTTAACTAGAAAATCCATGATGGATACTGGTTATTAATTAGCAATACCAAATTCAGTCAAAGAAATGTCTTCTTAGATTAATTTACCACAGTTTGTTTTTGTAGAATTAATTTACCACAGTACTGACACTGGATCTAGTGACTCTGCACACCAGTGTGCAAAAAGAAAAAGATGAAAATGGCATTTTTTTTTAAAGCTCTGAGCTCAATCACAGCTGTATGAAAAATATTTAAAATTTTGGAAGTTAAGTGTAATTCAGGTTTCTACATCTGATAAATTAGTTTTAAGATTTCCTTTCCGCTCCTGCCCATCCCTTGAATGCACAGAGGCACATTATCTAAAGTGAGCTCTGATCATGATGGCTTGTTTAAGATGGGTTTTGCGCTGGCCAAAGTCCATGCGTGTGAGCAAAAATAGTAATACTGCTTAGCAATAAGGAAGACGTTAGTTCTTTTAGAGAGAACAAACGGGAATGCTGAGCTGAAAAATCAGCTGAATGGTTTAATGTAATGGGCACAGATGCAACACAGACATGAATGGGTCTAAAACTTCAGAAAAAGTGGATGATGCCTGTGCAAATTTTCATAAACCTTCATTAACGATGGCACAGAAGACACTCCCGGCCCATGGGGAGATGGGAGTACTCCCTCTCCTGTTGCTTTCAACGACCAAGGGTATCCCCCTTCTTGTGCGGGGGTCTGCTGCTTCCTTTCCACTGGCGACCCCCGCCACCAAGCGAGCCCGCTCTCGGCAGCCCCTCCTGGGGGCTGACGGGTAGCAATCGGGGCGCTTGTTGGGGGAGAACCTCGACCATAAGCACAGTGAGGGCGCCGTTGGCCTGGCTGGAACCTGGGGGCACATGGCCAAAGCAGATGTGGACGCATCTCCCGTCCCTCTGAGAAGTTCCAGTGGAAACTAAAACGCTGCACATTCCTTGTTCATTCATTTATTCCCCTAAAAATAAATACATTAATGCCTAATAAGCCCATGATGAAAACGAAAATGTGGATGGAATAAAAATTTTCAGACTGGCACGCCTCCCCCCATGCGCCGCATCCTCACCAGAACGCCCATGCTCAATGTTCATTCCCCTAAAAGAAAACGAAAAAAATTTTTTTCACACATTAATGCCTAATCTATAGACTCCAATTGTAAGTCCACAATTAAAATGAGAGTGTGGATGGAATAAAAAAAAACTAGTGTGTGATCATATTATAATTAAAATGATTGGCGATTATATTTTTGACTGTTACAACTCTCCATTAAAATAACAGAATCTCAGCACGTGCCCTTTCCTCACGAGTGCTGAAGCTGTGCAATTTCAAAAACACGCCACTGAAATAGCATTAAACAATGCGCTTCTGACGACAGGCCTCGCTTTTCCTCATCAAAAGCGAATTGTCATGATATGCACCATAACAGTGATGCACATAAGACTGCGCACCACCACAGCTCTTTGAAATGAGCCTCTGCCTCTCAGCGTAAAGCGGGTGCACTGTCTACTGGTAATTAGATGGTGTAACGTAAGTAGTAAAAAACAGACAATGTGCTGAAAGAAACTAACAAAAACACTGGTGTACAATGGGAAGTCTGGCACAAAAGTCTGCTGATGACTGTCAAAATAGGGCCCTTTAATTTCAACTGCAGTTACAGATGTGCACAGAGATGCAGAAATCTCCTAAGATGGTGAGCAGTACATTTACCAACTACCACGGTCTATGCTAACTACACAAAAGTTGTCATGGCAGCAATAAATAGATGTGTTTGGTTTGCTTGGATAAGGCAGTGTGAAACTAAGTTTAATCACACCAAATGTATATGTACAATGAAACAAAAACACACTCCTCTGTAAATGTACTAAAAACACACTAAATGTATAAGCTTAAGACAGAGGCCAGTCTACACTATCAAAATACATATATCTGAAGCTGAATTTTACATTTTATTGAGCCACAGATGGCCTGATATAATGCAGATACACAAAAGGCAGCCAACGTGTTCACATGTCAGCTTACTGTGCTTTATAAAGCCATATCATAAACACAAACACATTAATTTGTGGAGGCAGCAGGGGCACAGCATCGAAGGTGATGGAAGAATCTGATCAATACCATTGATTGGTTTGAGGATATTAGGGTCTTGATGTGATGTACAGTTTGACTTCATCTCACTAACAAGCTTTTTCAGAGGTCTATTCTCCTCTTTTTCATTTCTTGAAAACTCAGATGCCATATTTCTAAATTAATTTTCAGCATCTTGTGAAAAGCTTTTGTTTTTTTCTGCAGGAGCTAAAACACAATTTATTGATTTTTCAGCTTGTTAATCAGAAGTGTTTCCATGAGGCAAACAAGATTAAACATGTTTGTTCAGATGACATTTTCGCTTCTCTTTGCTTTTCAAGGCCACTCACAAGCTGTTTTCTGTAAAATCATTCAGTTACATGACATGACATTTGGACCTACTGTCTCATTAAAAACAAACAAACAAAAACAAAATCATAATTAAGAATGTAATTGGGGATAGGTGGAGGATATTTCTGAACAGCCCTAAAAGGTGCTGGATGGGTTCAGAGATTCACTGATTATTTCTGCCATCTCTAATTTTTTTTTTTTTTTTTTAAATAAAACTTCTGATCTAATTCAGCCAACACTGAATGCATTACAGGAAGAAGATGGAGGACAACCTGCAGCAGATTGATGTCAGCGGTGTCTGGAGAAGCCTCAAAACTATCTCTGGGCATCAAGACCTCCTCCCAGGCCAAGGGGGGTAGTAGGTAGGGGGTGAACAACCTGAACTTGTTTTGTTTTTTTTGTTTTTTTTAAAAACAGGTTTGACCAATCGTCCTCTTCTCTGCCTGCCCACCAACCACTGCTGCCTTCATCACCTTCATCTAGTCCCGTTGTCCACGCCCCCCTGTGCATCCCCTGCTGTTTTTCCCCTCACAGACCCAACATCCCCCCTCTCCCAGCTCACAGCCCCCCTGCCCCAACCTGACTCTCACTAAAGCTGGATTTATGCTGCACCTCTGTTGTCCACGTACGCGCAACCGGAAGGCTTGTGTGACGAAATTTACGTCATATCCTCTAGTCCGCTAGTGTCCGCAGAGCTCGGACGACCGTGTACAGCCCAGATTTTCTAACCGCACGGCCTGACCGCATTGCCCGTGCATGCACAAGCTAGAACGGCCCATTCACGAGGTGAAGAAGATGAAGAGGAAGCGGAAGATGAGAATAAACGTACATGAATCATTTTGCAGCAGCAGCAGCATGAGCGGAAAAAAGCACTGAAATACAGTAATTCCTCTTTTTCCTTGAAACTATGCCATTGTTGTTGCTACAAAAAAAAAAAAAAATGTGCGTTGCTCTCGCGTTTATAGCCGATGAGCAAACTGGTGTGTTAGCGCATTTGTGCTACCCATAGGGCTGGGGCGAAACTACAAATATCAGTTGTGCGCATGTGTCAATCACTTGGCCTGGTAGATGAAAAAAGTGAGCATGTACAGCACCACATGCACGCCAGCCTCATGCAAAGCGCACGCAGACCAGAGAGGAAATGCAGCACAAATCCAGCTTTAGACACAGGTGAGATCTGAGCTGAAGAAAATCAAGGTGAAGAAGGCTGCAGGTCCGGAAGGCATCAGCTCGAGGCTCCTTAAGTCCTGTGCAGACCAGCTGTGCGGGATCGTGGAGCACATCTTCAGTCTGAGCCTGCAGCTGGGGAGGGTACCACAGCTGTGGAAAACATCCTGTGTGGTACCCGTACTGAAGACTCTGCACCCCAAGGACCTGAACAGCTACAGACCAGTGGCCCTCACATCACACCTAATGAAGACCCTGGAGAGGCTGCTCCTCGCCCACCTCCGCCCCCTGGTAGGACCAGCGATGGATCCACTTCACATGGCAACGGGGTGGAGGATGCAGTGATCTTCCTCCTACATTGTTCCCTGTCCCACCTGGAGAAGCCTGGGAGCACCGTGAGGATCATGTTCTTTGATTTCTCCAGCGCTTTCAACACCATCCAACCAGTGATCCTGAGGGACAAGCTGCTGTGTGCAGGGGTGGACCAGCACCTGTCACTGTGGATCCTGGACTACCTCACAAACCGACCACAGTTTGTGAAAACCCGGGACCGTGTCTGACACCATCATCTGCAGTATGGGGGGCCCCCCAGGGAACAGTTCGACTCCCTTCCTGTTCACCCTCTGCACTGCTGACTTTTCACACAACACACCACACTGCCACCTACAGAAGTTCTGACAACTCTGCGATTGTCGGCCGCATCTCTGATGGGGATGATGCGGAGTACAGAGGACTTATCCAGGACTTTGTGGACTGGTGCCGGAGGAACTGCCTCCAGATCAATGCGAGGAAAACCAAGGAACTGGTGGTGGACTGCCACAGGTGAGGACAACCCCCCACAGCACCGGTAAACATCCAGGAAACAGACATTGAGATGGTGACATCTTACAAGTACCTGGGTGTTCACCTGATCAATAAACTGGACTGGCCACACAACACCAACGTGTTCTACAAGAAGGGGCAGCGCAGGCTGTTTATCCTGTGGAGACTCAGGTCTTTTGGAGTATAAGGGGCACTCCTGAAAACCTTCTACGATTCGGTGTTGGCGTCAGCCATCACATTTGGAGTGAGCTGCTGGAGCAGTGGCATCACAGCAACCGACAGAAAGAGACTGAACAGGCTGATCAAAAAGCTAGCTCTGTACTGGGGCGCCGCCTCAACCCAGTGGAGGAGATAGGAGAGAGGAGGATGGTGGCTAAGCTGTCATCTCTGCTGCAGTCAGAGTCCCACCCCATGCAGGACATGCTGAATACACTGAGGAGCTCATTTTGCAGCAGGCTGTGCCATCCTAGGTGCACAATGGAGAGGTTCTGCAGATCCTTCCTATCTACGGCTGTCAGACTTTACAACCTAACCAGGGCTGCTCGTAGAGGTCGTATTAAAGATACCAAACGCAACAATTTTGCACAATAGAGATAGTCCCCTCCAATACACAACTAGGACAATAACAATCATTATTGAGGGTGGCAACAACACTGTTGATTCAAATGCAAAATATACTGTGTGGGTACATATTCATATTCTGCAGGGTTATTTAACAAACTGTAATGCTGTTTATACCATCTAGCTGCAATACTCCTGCACTGTGTATATATCTGTGTACATATGTATATTCATCTACTGCTTTGGCTAACCAGTTCTTATCTTATTAACTATTGCTCTGAGTGCTGCTGTCCCTTTGCTGCCGCAATCCTGGAATTTCCCCATTGTGGGACTAATAAAAGCTTATATTATCTTATGTTGGTGAAGTCCTTGTGCAGCTGTGTAAACCAACAAACTTCACACTGATGCACTATAATGTGTGTTCTGCACAGCTGAATTATTTTTTATTTATTTATTTTTTTACTCGAAGCGCTTTTGGTTTAATTTATTATAATTATTTCTTTGCGTGTGTGGTGTTTGGCTCAGTGGTGGTTCATGCATGTAAAAATCAATTGAACTGGGCCCTTTATGTGAACTTTGAACCACATTAAATGAATAGAATAAATTACATTAAATATTTTCTCATCTGCCCCCACGTTTTACTTCTCCCAAAGGGGAAATATGCTCCTTTTGCCACTTATTGGGCAATAAATTTAAAAAAAAAAATAAATACTGCTTTATCAATGTTGCCTTCAGGCAGAGAAAAATTTAGTTGCGAACATAGCTTCATCCTTCATTTTCTTACCCCCTTCTTCCTGTCTGTCCATCAATGTGAAACAAGATGACCCTTCCCTCTGCGTCATGGCCCACTGCTGTCCTGGCCGACACCACATCCACGAAAGTCTTGAAACTCCCTGGAATAAATGGCATTACTACATTGAACAGAGAAACATTAAAATGTGCATCTGATAGAAAGAGATCAGATGGTGTGACCTGATGTGGAACTTATTTTAAATATTTTAGAGGGAAAATCTAATAAGTTTAGACTCCGATTTAATGCTGGAGTTTGAATTGTTGTCTGAGTATAACAGGCTTATATGATCCAACAATACCATATGAATACAGAGAAAAACCAAGTATTCTTTTTTTAAAGTGTTCAAAAGCCTAAAATAATGCACTGGGGAGTATGTCCCAATTGGCTACAGGTTGGGGATAAACTGGTGTTATTTATCCATCAGTCTCACCAATTTTATTTAATTCAGGGCCATGAGGGGGCTGGAGCCTGTCTCAGCCGTCGGTGGACGGGAGTACAGCCATGGCAGATTATCAGTTCATTGCAGGGTCAGGACAGAAAAGACCAGCCCAACCCCCAATTAGCCTTAAAAGCAGGTTGTTGGACCAGAGAACCTAGAGAAAACCAATGTATGCATGGGAAGAACGTATAAACTCTGCACAAGGCCCAAGTACATCAAGAGAGTTGAAGGGGAAAACTTAAAACTATGAGGCGACAGAGCAAATCACGTAGCACCAATACAGCAGTCATTTAAAGTAAAAAAAAACAATAAAAAGGAAACTCAGAGGAAAATTTAAGCAGTACATACAGTATATACAACCATTTAAGCACAAGAAATCTATGATTATATAACTATTTAAAATTAAATATCTCAGTAATTTAGATCATTTATTTTATAGCGACAACAATACAAACTGAGGTCAGGTTTTATTCTCATGCAAACACCGACAAATCAGCTGTGTGAAGCCTTATCCTCGGCTTTTATTTACCGTGTGTGTTTTTTCTGTCCTTCACACAGCTTGGAAACTTGAGGTGAACTTGTGGTGGTCTACACTCTTGTACTCTTGCAACTACCATAATTTGTGGTAGTTTGGAAACTTCAGGCTTAACTAGTTTCTGTGTAATGATGTTAGTTTGCTAATTAACACGTTACATTTCCATGGAAACTAATGTTGCAGACCTAACCTGCAACAGAACAAGTCATGCTCAGATTAAAAAAAAAACAAAAAATAAACTCACTGACCTGTTCTCTTGAAATATTGCATCATTTTGAGATCTCAAGGCCTAAAAGTAGCTATATGTTCTCAAAGAGAACCTGATTTACGATGCTCCCTAAACCTATTAGGGATTTATAGTGACATTTTTTTGCAGTTTCTAATTCAAACTTTTGTTGAAACTGCTTGTTTGCGACATACATTTCAATTTCTTATATACTGTATGTTTTGGAATAAAATGTTACATCTTAAATCTGACCCTGCCTCAGAAGTCATCCATCGCCTCCCATATTAGAGGGATGATACATTCAAAATTATTCAAGAAAAAACTTCATCCCAGTGACTTGTTGATCACTGCTGTGACACCGTTTAGTGTGACTGTGGTTTAAAGGTTAAGGTGAAATCAGGGCACAAACAAGATAACTAGGCCATATCAAACTGAGTCTACAGTCCAGACTTGAGGTCACACACTCGTTTGTAGGTTATGCAAACATTTATGGGACACCATCTGAGAAAATTTATTATTATGCAACATATGTTATTTAATGATGAACTGAAAATAGTCCTGCTGTTCTCCAACAGGCTGTAGTGAGGTCAGGTGAACAGATCCTGGACAAGGATAGTGTTCTACAAAGATGTTGATTCAATCAGCAGAACTGTAGTAAAAATAATAAAATTGAGGTTTGAATACATTAACAATATATATTTTATTATGTTATTAGGTTTGCATCCATCTATAAATGCAAAGAACCTCTGTCTGTGTGTGTCCATCTGTCTGTGTGTCTGCTCCACGCATATTGAACCGTTCCTCATACTGACCTAAGATTTTAAATGTGTTTTGCTGAGGTTACGAGGGTGTGCATCCCCAAGTATGGAGTCACTCAGTCAAAATATGTCATTTTTATCAATAAACCTTTAGCCACCGCTTTGTGTCTCTTCATGCCCTGGCTTCAAGAAGTGTGGGCGGAGTTTTGGATCGACTCCGTGCTGATTGGCCAATATACGTCATCACAACCATGCTGATTGGATTACACGCCGCATCATGACCTGTCTGTAAAGCCTGATTGGGATACCTGTTCCACACAGGAATACTTGTGTTCTACGAGCAATGCACTAGTCATAATTTTTCTGATTCTGTTTCTCAATTTTTGTGTGTGAAATCTTGCAGTGGAGACAACTTCTGGACTGTTTTAGAATAAAGGATGAGGACCTAAACTTATATAGCGCTTTTTCTAGTCTCAAAGACCACTCAAAGCACTTCACTAGCACCAACCCTCTATTCTGAGGGCCTATAGGAGACGCCTAGGGACAATTTAGTATGACCAATTAACCTAACATGCATGTCTTTGGATTGTGGGAGGAAACCCACGCAGTACAGGGAAACATGCAAACTCCACACAGAAAGGTTCCTACCCCTTGTAAGCCTGGGGATTCGAACCTGGAACCTTCTAGCTGTTAGGCAACAGTGACAGTAGGGCTAACTAGTAGTTAGCCCTACTGTACCACCATGCTGCCTGATCTTTGTGATCAAAGACCAAAAGCTGCTGCTGATTCTAGTTTATGTTTTTTTTTTTAATTGTGTGGAATCCGTGTGTGGATGAACAGTTATTTACCCGTCGCCTGTGTCTTGTCACACTCCGCCTTCATACTCTCATGGATGTAAACCTGGCCGTTCCTCAGCAGCCACCCTACACCGCTGATCAACTGGACAAATGGGTTGGACTGATCCAAAACATCTTCCTGTGACAAATACCTGAAGGGGTGGTGGAAAAAAAAAATAGATCATCATTTTATGTTTCTACTGTTAAGAGCAGTATAATATGCCACTAATAATAAGCCCTGAGATTTCACTAAGAAACAAATTGTCCTTTCTCTAACCCAACCAACAGATCAAACATTTCATTTATCTTCTAATCCATATCTTTAATTCATATCATAGTAGGACGCCTCTAAATGTAAAAGTAATTCTAATTAACCATGAAAATACTGTGAACTTAATGGAAAAGTGTCACTACCTAAATTTAATAATAAGAAACTAATGTTTTAGTTCCATTAAAACAATCAGATACTTTTGAGTTTTGCCACACAGTATCTGATTATTACTCACAAAATTATTCAGCTGGTAGTAAGTGTTATAACTTATAGGTTGAGTTTTTGATGTTGTCTGCACAAAGATAAACAGCTGCTGAGGTGCAACGGTGTAAAAAGTCCAAATGTTGAATCACACACAGACCACAAGTTTTTATTTTGCAACTGAAGTAATGTTTTTTTTTTTAACAGTGAAATGCAGACTTGTTATTAGTCAGTCTGACATAACATGGATAACACAGAGGAACAAAGCAGGGCAGTAAGCGGTTTATTTTTTAGCCAAGTCTCACTCTCTCAGGGTGTTTGACAACACAGCCGCTGTGAGTGTTGCATCATTTAGAAATTCCTGGGATCGCTGACCTCACTTACCAAACAAACAAGTTAAACACACATATATGGTTGACAGATAAAATGGGAGCGCGTGTGTGTTTGCCTGCCTGCTTCGGTGTGTTGACCTCACAGTGGCATAATAACAACTTGCCTCATTTTAGGCTGCAGTTAAATTAATGAAAAAATATTTATACTACCCATTTCAAGGTCTGACTGACCTATTAGTTAAGAGTGATAATTGAAAATTAGGTATTCCCAACAAAACTTTTACAATTCAATTAGCTTGACATATTTTGACTATAGTTAATCAGAGAATGCTCATCATTAAACAAACCCTAGTTCAACAAAGAGAAAAGAGGATGTATGCGTCTCACACACACACACACACACACACACACACACACACACACACACACACACACACACGCCCGCACACACCGTCCATCACGCCACTGCAAATGCTTCCTTAAAGGCAAAACAAAACAGAAAAAGTAGCAAAGAAAAAAAAAAAAGAGAACCATGAGATCAGCAGCAGACACACAGAGAGGGACGGGAAAGCGGATTATGTTTATGCAAAATGTCGTATTTAAATACATAAAGACAGGTCCCAACAGACGACGCCCTTCATGAAGATTGCTCATGCCTTGTCAAAATAAAAGCTGTTTGTGTTCTAAACTTTAAACAGGACTCCGCTGTTGTCTGCCTGTTGGTGACTACTGTGCAAATTAACTTTTTAGGAAGGCATTTTAGAAGGTTCACATCAAGTTTTCCTTTTTAATTGACTGGTGGGAGTTATATTATGTTACGCTCCCATATTCAGTTATGTTCACTCATCAAAACAGTGTTTGTGCCTGGAACAACAACAAAAAAAAATTGATGGATGATAAATTATCCAAAATTATCACGACAAATGATATTATCATTGATATCATGAAGGCCATTTTTATGCCCTGGATATAGTGATATAATGATAATTTATGTACACCTTTTCACAGAGCTTTGAACTTTTATTTATGAACGATATTAAACAGTGGAATAGAAATAAGCACGGTTAAAAAAAAAAAAGAAGATTAAACAAAAACCCTAAACAAAACACATACACAAATAAATGGCAACTTATCATGGCCAGAAAACGTATCATGGCTGTTTTTACCTCCGCCAAGGAGGTTATGTTTTCATCGGCGTTGGTTTGTCTGTCTGTTTGTTAGCAAGATAACTCAAAAAGTTATGGACGGATTTTCATGAAATTTTCAGAGATTGTCAGAAATGTGGTATCCTACAGATGATTACATTTTGGTGGTGATCCCGATCACCGTCTGGATCCAGGAATTTTTTAAAGGATTCTTTTTTTTTTTTTTTTTTAATTTAACATTAAAAAAGCATCACAGTATAGCTAATATATGCCACTTGTGAATGGCATTTTTTTCATGGTCAAGGAATCTATAAAGTTAGACAAAATAAATGTAGTATTAATATTTATGATGTTAAACACTGTATGGGGGGGAACTGTGGCGCTTGGCGGAGGTCTGCGCTCTCTGAGTGCTTTTCTAGTTTCTTATTGTGCGATTAATCGTTTGAGCCGTTATCTTTACAGACCTATTTGTGGTTAATGAATTATAAAATGGTTGTCAATTACTGTTATTTACTAGCACATAAAAGCTCCTTTAATAATTACTCCAAAGTTCTAATTTGAGGAAAATTATTTATGCAACTACAGTGTTTCCTCTAGTTTAAAGACTTTGGTGTGGCGGGGGTTATGCAACGCATGTGTAAAAATGAGAAACCATATGGCACTCAAAGGGAAAAAAATATTCATAATACTGCAATAATTTACTTACACATACTTAAATTGTATGATCAGAGGTGGGTATAGCAGCCAGAAATTGTACTCCGGTAGAAGCAGTGCTACCTTATGAATTTAATTAAGAGTAGACACCCAAAAAATTACTAGTTGAGTTGAGTAAGAGTACAAAAGCACCCAGTTAAAAAATACTTGAGTAATGACTTAGTCTTGAAGGATTGAGGTTTTTCTCCTAAATTTATAACCATTTTCTTAGTTTTCCACTTCTCTGTAAATTTGTTTTCACCTAAATTTGCAACTATTCTCCTCATAAAGTTGTCATTTCTATCCATCTATCTAACTATCTATTACTAAATATTACTATCTATTACTAAATATTACTATCTATTACTAAACATGCTTGGCAATAAAGCTATTCTGATTCTGGTGTGAAAAAGTGTTTGCCCCCTTCCTGATTTCTCATTTTTTTGTATGTTTGTCACACTTAAATGTTTCAGATCAAACAAATTTAAATATTAGACAAAGATAACACAAGTAAACACAAAATGCAGTTTTTAAATGAAGGTGTTTACTATTAACGGTAAAAAAAAAATAAAAAAATAAATCCAAATCTACATGGCCCTGTGTGAAAAAGTGATTGCCCCCCACCCGTTAAAGCATAAATTACCTGTGGTTTATCACATCTTTAGAAAGCTGAGTTCAATTTCTCGAGCCACACCCAGACCTGATTACTGCCACACCTGTCCTCAATCGAGAAATCACTTAAATAGGACCTGCCTGACAAAGTGAAGTAGACCAAAAGATCCTCAAACGCTAGACATCATCCTGTGATCCAAAGAAATTCAGGAACAAATGAGAAACAAAGTAATTGAGATCTATCAGTCTGGAAAAGGTTATAAAGCCATGTCTAAAGCTTTGGGACTTCAGCAAACAACAGTGAGAGCCATTATCCACAAATGGCAAAAACATGGAACAGTGGTGAACCTTCCCAGGAGTGGCCGGCCGTCCAAAATTATCCAAAGAGTGCAGTGACGACTCATCCAAGAGGTCGCAAAAGACCCCACAACAACATCCAAAGAACTGCACGCCTCACTTGCCTCAGTTAAGGTCAGTATCCATGACTCCACCATAAGAAAGAGACTGGGCAAAAATGGCCTGTATGGCAGTGTTCCAAGACAAAAACCACTACTGAGCAAAAAGAACTTAAAGGCTCATCTCAGTTTTGCCAGAAAACATCTTGATGATCCCCAAGACTTTTGGGAAAATACTCTGTGGACTTATGAGACAAAAGCTGAACTTTTTGGAAGGTGTGTGTCCCATTACATCCGGCATAAAAGTAACAGCATTTCAGAAAAGGAACATCATACCAACAGTAAAATATGGTTGTGGTAGTGTGATGGTCTGGGGCTGTTTTGCTGCTTCACAACCTGGAAGACTTGCTGTGGTAAATTGAACCACGAATTCTGCTGTCTACCAAAAAATCCTGAAAGAGAATGTCCGGCCATCTGTTCATGACCTCAAGCTGAAGCGCACTTGGGTTCTGCAGCAGGACAATGATCCAAAACACACCAGCAAGTCCACCTCTGAATGGCTTAAGAAAAACAAAAAGATGACTTTGGAATGGCCTAGTCAAAGTCCTGGCTTGAATCTGATTGAGAAGCTGTGGCATGACCTTAAAACCATGACCTTTAGGGCGGTGTGGTGCTAACCACTGCGCCAGCACAGCAACTCACCCTTGGCCATGGGATCCCTGGTTCAATCCCAGCCCCTGACCAACAGTGATCTGTGTGGAGTTTGCATGTTTCTTCCCGTATCTGCGTGGGTTTACTCTGGGATTTCTCCGGTTTCCTCCCACAGGCCAAAAACATGCAGGTTAGGTTAATTGGAGACTCTAAAGTGGCCCTAGGTGTAAACGTGTGTGAATGGTTAAGGGATAGCGCCGTATCGTGGCTGCTTCATCCATCCAGGTGGATGCCCTCAATTTCCCCTCTGGGGATCAATAAAGTATACAAAATTCAAAAAAGGGCAGTTCATGCTCGAAAACCCTCCAATGTGGCTGAATTACAACAATTTTGCAAAGATGAGTGGGCCAAAGTTCCTCCACAGTGCTGTAAAAGACTCATTGCCAGTTATCACAAACATTTGATTGCAGTTGTTGCTGCTAAGGGTGGCCTAACCAGCTATTAGGTTTAGGGGGCAATCACTTTTTCCTCACAGGGCCATGCAGGTTTGGATTTTTTTCCCTTAATAATAAACACCTTCATTTAAAAACTGCATTTAGTGTTTACTTGTGTTATCTTTGTCTAATATTTAAATTTGTTTGATGATCTGAAACATTTAAGTGTGACAAACATACAAAAAAAAAAAAAAAAAAAAAGAAATCAGGAAGGATGCCAACACTTTGACATCACTGTATCCATCTAAATTTATGACTCTTATTGTACATTTGAGACTTTATTATCATTAATTTGTGGATTATTCTATGGCTATTTTTAACTCCATTTTTATAATGAAATTACTGCTTTACTTACTGGTTTTTAAATTACTGGTAAAATTTTAGACTTTTCTCATAATTGAAAATTTGATCATAATTTCACAGAGCCAGAATAGAGCAATGATTTCAACTCTGATTTCAAAGAAATAAAAGTATTAATAAAATTATATTTAGTGAAATAAAACAACCAAAGATACAGTTATTTCTGTTAAAATATTTCTATATATTTATTAGTTTTTTAGAACACTCCTGGCTAAACAGACAACAGGAAAAACCTCCCATATTTTGAAATCCAAATGTTGGTAGGTTTAGCTTATCTGAAGGCTGGAGGATGTTAATGGATTTATGTCACTGACTTCATGAATTTCAATCATAACTCTGCAGGTACATAATATTGAACATAAATTAGTTAATATTTTAGTGGTTGGTGAAGTAAATCCTCAACAATTCAGTCATCCTTGCCTCTGCCTCAGTTAGCCTGTATATCAAGCCTAGTCACACCTGTTAGCTTAGCAACTCATTATTGTCCCCGTTATTGGGCTGAAACCATGATAAATGCCTCCACTTAGTGATAGGCAGGTGAAGCCTCATGAAGCGCCGAGTTCCTTCTAAATGTGCCAAAAAAAATTCAAAGCTTCAGTGTAATAACAACTGCTCAAGAGAACAATTGAAGAGAGAACAGGTTTCAAACCCATGTCAGCAATAAAAATTCAGAAGAGACTTTAATCGGTTTAATCTGCTGAGGTTTTTGTTCATTTATACCAGTGGTTCTTAAGCTTTTTTCTTTTATTCCCCATTTTGGGAATGCAGGTGATTACCAAGCTCACCCACCCACCCACACAGAGGTCTTTCTCTGCCCCCTCCACATCCACAATGAATCCAAAAGCAAGCTAAGCCTCCTATTTCCTTGCCTTCCTGTCTTGTAGGTTAATTACCATCAGGAATTTCTCTTTTCCTGTCATTTTGATTGAGAGTTATAAAAATTAGGTCATGATCTATTTTTTTTTTTTTTAGATTTTTAGATTTAGTATACTTTATTGATCCCCAGAGGGGAAATTGAGGGTCATCCACCACCTGGATGGATGAAGCAGCCACGATACGGCACTATCCCTTAACCATTCACACACACATTCACACCTAGGGCCACTTTAGAGTCTCCAATTAACCTAACCTGCATGTTTTTGGCATGTGGGAGGAAACCGGAGAAATCCCGGAGTAAACCCACGCAAACAGGGAGAACATGCAAACTCCACACAGATCACTGTTGGTCGGGGGCTGGGATCGAACCCACGATCCCACGATCCCCACGATCCCCCGGCCAAGGGTAAACTGTGCTGCCGTAATGCTAACCACTGCGCCACCGTGCAGCCCAATTTTATCAGTCATTTAAATTCTAATACAGTATGATAAAACAGTAGCTTTTATTGTCATTTGCATTTTCAGTTTTAATTGTGAATTTACAGGATGGGCACACAGATTATGCATTTATTTTTTTGCTCAACATAAATCAGATCCATGTGACACCGCAGGGACACGAGAGTTCTGCCCACTGGTGCAGAGGGACAACAGCAGCCCTCCTCCAAACTCCTTTAAACTTTAAACTCAGGAAAAAAAAAAGGACTGGGCTCCAGCACAGTGTTTTGAATCACTCTGCTTCGTGAAGAGTGAGAGAAGCTCCAAAGCCTCAGTATCATTTGTCCATCACTACCTCCACTGCTTACATACCTCTTCTTCTTTTTTCGCCAATGAAAATACACTCATGCTTCACTTTGACAGCAAGGGAGCGAGTGCATGTCTCTCAGACAGCGACACTAGATACACTGCTGCCAAGCAGAACTCCGACTGCACCCGATGCCAGGAGTGTGTTGTTCGTTTGTGTGCTTGCGGCGTGACAGCCCTCATTTATTTTCTTAGGGGGAAAATATAGTTGCAGTATGTGTGTCAGGGGTTGCAAACATGCGGCTCTCCTTTGTGACTCTTTTTTTTGACTCTTTTTTAAATTTTTTTTTTTTTTTTCTTAGAAAGGCAACTGAGTTTTTAGCATGGCGGGTCACCATGTAGAAATGCTAAGGCCCTGTCACACCTTGATGATTTAGGCAACATTTGCAGACGTATCAAAATTTCTCTAAAACGCTGGCATACGGCCAAAATTTTCAATTTTGGGTGTATGCATCAAGTATCCATAACAAGTTGGACGTATACATAACGTATTGGTAACTTACAGTATATAGAACGTTTCGATAACTTATACCAATGAATGCTTCGCATGTTGCTGGCATTCACAACTTATGCCCAACAATACTCTCTTATGCATAGCTTATCCTAACTTATACATAGGGTAGCCATGCCAAACTGCCGTTGCTTCCCGATCTATGAATCCTAGGTGTGAGAGAGCATGAAGGCTCCATCATCTCGATTCAACAGAGATGATTCTCTCCCCCAAAGACCATCGCACAGCAGGGGGTGTGACCGACCTGGCAGATCTTTCAAATCTGTCAGGTTGGTCACGCCTACGGAAAGGATAAAACAGCTGATGTGACATGCCTCGAACATCAGATAACAATTGAAACATGTCAAGGTATAAAACATCTATTTACTTTGTTTGAATAGAAGAACAAGACCACTTTGACATGGACGTCTGCTCACCATGGAGTCTTGACGGTTTCCTCCTGTGAACCAACGCTGCCAATACACCATTATATGGTAGCTGTTAGTTAGAAATGTGTTCAGTAAGTTACACATACTGTAGGTTCAAAGCACATTACTCATGGGTTAGAAATAAGTTTTGGGTATGCTAGATATTATCTTGATGTATTTTGACTTGTGAGTAACTTACAAGTAACGTGTGTGAATGTGTGTCAATGATCGATACGTCGAAAAATTTCGTGCATGCACACAATTTTTCCAACAACCTCGCCGCATTATGACGTACATGTATACCAGCGTGTTTTTAACTTACACAAAACTTACCCTTAACTTATTAGATGTACACCGGCGTATTCGCTAATTTTTTTAAACGTTGGCATACGCTGCCAAAATCGTCAAGGTGTGACAAGGGCTTTACCGACAGAAACCCTGAACTAAATACTAACAGGGCAGTGGTGGTCTAATGGTTAGGGATGTGGACTGGTGACCGGAGGGTTGCCGGTTCCATCCCTGGACTGGCAGGATCAGATATGAGTGGGACAGATCACATAGCAGTGTTTGCCCCAGCTTCATTAACTCCACTGTGGTGCTCTTGAGCAAGTCCCTTAATCCCAACTGCTCCTGTGGAGCTGCTCAGTGGCGACAGGTCAGTCTGTGGTTGTACTGGGCAGCTTCCAGGTGTGAATGTGAACAGGCTGCTCTTGAAAAACAGTTTGTCTCTCAGTGGCCCTTCCCTGTATAAATAAAGGTTAAATAAAATAAATTTAAAAAATGATCCTTGCATTTGAATGTTGCAGCACTTCTAAAAAAACATTTTATTTTAGTTTTTGTTTGTCTTAATCATTTTATGGTTAATTTGTCTCAAAAGGCACCAGTAGCCCATGGTTCTCCATGGTTCCTCATCCATAAGTGGGTGCAGTTGTTGAGTGTAGTCATGAATCTGCTTCATATCACATCTGAAAAAGTAACCCACTGTCACAAAGCATGAAAATTGACAAGTCATCACCAGAAACTACCATAACCACTGACGTAAGATTCAATATGTGGTGTATATGTGTACTTTGGATCTTATTAATATGGCTATAATTGTCTGAAGCTGGATCTCGTACCCGAACACCAGACTGCCATCCTTCCTGATTCCAAACTGGGCATTCTGCACGCCGACACTGTCCCTCACCAGCCGGCCATTGCTCACCACGTTTCCCAGACAGCTCCCAGTTGATATGTTGAAGAAGCCGCCATTCTGAGCATATAAACACTCAGCAGCTTCAGCCGTTTCCACCACTGAGGTCGTCTGATTCTTCTCACAGCCACCTGGCCCTCCTGGCTCCAATACGGACACTGTCCGCAGTGGATCATGGATCACGGTCATGTGACCTGGCAAGACAGACAGCGAAAGATGAGACCATTGATGCTATGTGCTTCACTGAGTCTGAGCTGACAAAGAACTTTTTTTTAAAAATTATTATTAATTATCTTGATATATGAACGCATGCCCACTAAAAGTTTTACCAGGTTTTATACTGTATAACTTATTTATATTAATAGTATAAATCCTTTAACAGCACTCACCATAAACCCATTTGGAACTTTCTGGCACATCAGAAACAAACACTCTAGACTCAGCGACTGGCTCCCCGCTGTGGTTACTGGATGGCCAGGTTTCGTATGTGATGTTCCCATGAATGACGGGCTGACAATCCCTGATGTGACGAATAGAGTGGGAGGGGCCATGTCCGTGAGTGTAGGGCAGCAGGAGGTCATCATCCATAGACCCTCTACAGAAAGATTTCGGGTGAGAGGGAAAAAGATCAAAAGCACACAACAATTATGGCATGGGTCTGACAAGAAAAGTCGCATTGTTATACATATAGACACCTTATACCTGTGTGGATCAAATGTAGTCTTCGGCTGCATCTATATAAATAGCTGATGAAAAACTCTTTTTCCAGTGTCCAACTTTCCACAGGATTTAAGTTCAGGTACAGAAACCACCCATTTATTTTTAAAAATGTTATGTCCACCATATACGTACAGTTGAAACCAGAAGTTTACTTACACTGTACAAAAAGACACAAACCTTTATTGGCAACATTTGCATTAATTGGAGGCACACCTGTGGATGCATGTTTAGGCACACCTCAAACACACTGCTTCCTTGTGTGACATCGTGGGAAAATCAGCCAAGATATCAGGAAGAGAATTGTGAACCTCCACAAGTCTGGTTCATCCTTGGGTACAATTTCTAGATACCTAAAGATACTGCGTTCATCTGTTCAAACAGTTATATGCAAGTATAAACACCATGGGAATGTCCAGACATCATTCAGGAGGGAGATGGATTTTGTGTCCCAGAGAGGAACATGTTTGGTGCAAAATGTGTGTATCAACCTCAGAACAAAAGCAAAAAATGAAAAATAGATAGCATCATGAGGAAAGAACGTTATGTAGAAATGTTAAAGCAACATTTCAAGACATCAGCCATGAAGTTAGAGCTTGGGTGCAAATGGGTCTTCTAAATGGACAATGACCCTAAAGTATAGAGGGGTTGCATGTGATGTCAGTGGTCACGTGCCACATTGTTTTTCTGCCATTTTGGACGGCAAATAGCGTGGACCCTGTGTTGAGAATAATAATTCCACTAGCACATACTCATTCCGACTTGCCACGGTGTTGTTCGTTTTCCATTACAACGGAATACCACCTTAAGTGAGTGAGATCTTTACAGCAAGGCAGCCCGACACTCCCATGACATTGTATGTGACAAGAAAAACACAAGATGGATATCAAGGTGAGCCTGGTGCTCGCTGGCTTTTTGTCAGAGTAAAGGCAAAAAAAGAGAGCCAGAAAAGGCTACAAGTGGCGAGATGAAACACTGGAAAAGTACTGAAGAGTTCAGGAAGCCATGGAGCAGTGGAAGACATGAGGATACAAACTAGATCACATATGAAGGTAAGCTAATGATTGCTAATACTAGTTAGCACTAATAAGTCCCCTGAAATACACTGTAATCATGGCAAGTTATCGCTATTAGGTACTAAAATATGTATGCTGTGTGTGTTAGTTAGCTCATTGTCTCCATATAGGAGACAACGGTGTTTGTTCAAAGTGAGCTTTCCACCACCAGGATAAATAACGGCAAAGACGCATAATATCACATCACTCACAATCCTCCATCACTGTTTTCAACAATGATGATGCCGTGGTCTGGTTGACGCCACTCTGCCACCGCCATGGCCATGAATTCGTTTCAGGTCGCTCCGTCCAGCTCCCTCTGGATTTCTTTAATCAGGTACCAAGCACAGAAAAGACTGCACCTCGTCCGTGGACAACGGTGTTGATTTGTGTGTAGTAATCTCGTTGATTACTGTTAGAAAAATTCTTGATGACCTTCAGTCAAAAACCAGGCTGGACCAGAGTTTCAGCAAATGTAATCGCACTGGCCAGTGGAGAACAAAGCGAAAACAGCCTCAGAGCTATTCGCGTATCATTCTGACTCAAACACACATCACTCGATTCTTTAAGCTTCTCGTTATCTGAGAGGTGGAGGTGCAAATTGTCCATCATGATTGGTCCAGTACATCTAGTCAAAACTTGGTGTACAGATTAGCTTTCCCCAGGTCATTCTGTCGCAGACACACAGGAGCCCATTCAGACCAGACTAAAACAAGATAAGTAGTGCAGCTGTAGCCTTGATATTCTTTACACAAATTCTAAGTTAGACTTTGAAACCAAACAAAAGAAAATGCAAGACAAATTTGGAATTTTTCTTTCAATTACACTCACTCACACTTTCTGTTGTTGATTTGACTGTTCATTGCTGTCCAAAATGGCACAGTAAACAACGTGACCCCATGTGACGTCAGTGCAACCCCTCTATACCGCCAAAGTAGGTACAAAGTGGTTTAAGGACAATAAAGCCAATGTTTTGGAATGGCCATCACAAAGCCCTGATCTCAATCCCATACTGTAGTAAACTTGTGTGCAGAGCTGAAACGACGTGGCCTACAAATCTGACTCAGTTGCACCAATTCTGTCAGAAGGAATGGGCCAAAATTCCACCAAACTATTGTGAAAAGCTAGCAGGATACCCAAAACATTTGACTCAAGTCATACAGTTTAAAGACTATGCTACCAAATACTAAGGAAATGTATATAACGTTTTGATTTTGAAGAAAGTAATAAAAAATTATTTAGGAAATAGAAATAATTTTGTTAATCCTAACTGTCCAAAAACAGGAAAAGTTTAGTCTGGTTTAATGTCAGACAGTGAGGAAAAAAAGGCTATGGGTCTTTATATACAGTGTATGTAAAGTTCTGGTTTCAACTGTATATCCAAAAGATTTTTAAAGAATGACTGTGTTCACAGTCTTGCAGAACTTCAAATACAAAGAAAATAAGAAAACAGTCAGCATTTTTACAATAGTAAAAATAATTATTCGTAGCCAAAATAAATCTGCCAAAATAGATATCTAATACTAAATTACATTCAACTACACCAGCATCAACAGAATATTATTTCTATATTAGCCACGGCTATTCTAATGGAAAAATACAGTGTTTCCTCTGGTTTAGAGACTTTGTGGTGGAAATCTATTTTTTTCTTTTTGGGGGTGGGTTTGACCATAAACCATGTGTAAAATGAGAAAACACATGACAGTCTCAGGGAAAACAACATTCATAATACTGTAGTAATTAACTCATGTATACTTAAAATTATACTGTATGATCAGGAGGGTATAGTAGCCAGAAATTGCACTCATATAAAAGCAGTGCTGTCTTATGAAATTTTTAATTACTGGTAAAAATTTTGACTTTTTTCTCATATAATTGAAACTTTTGATCAATATTTTGCAGCATCAGAATAGAACAATAATTTCAACTCTGATTTAAAAGAAATATAAAAGTATTAATAAAACTGTATTTAATGAAAAAAATGAATTAAAATGACCAAAGATACAGTTATTTCTGTTATATTTCTACATATTTACAGTTTTTTAGAACACTCCTCACACACCAGAGAACAGGAAAAAACCTCCCATATTTTTAAATCTTCAATGAAGCCTCATAAAGCTCTGAGGCTTTCCATCCAATTGTGCTGAAAATGATTCACAGCTTCATTCTGACTTAGAACAGTAACATCTGGTGGCCAACTGAAGCCATAACAACCCCTCAAGAGCAAGACTGAAGTGCTGACACATTTCAATCCCATGTCAGCAATAAAAATTCAGAAAAGACTGTGTGGTTGTTTTAATCTGCTAATGTTTTTTTATTCCCCACTTTGGGGATCCAAATTACCAAGCCCACATAGGTCTTTCTCTGTCCCCTCCACATACACAATGAATCCAACAGCAAACTAAGCCTAACATGCTGCATTTATCTTGCCATCAATTTTGACCAAGTTCCCTGTGCCTTTGTAACTCACACTTCCCCAAAACATCAGTGATCCACCTCCGTGTTTCACAGTAGAGTTGGTGTACTTTTCATCATAGGCCTTGTTGACTCCTCTCCAAATGTAGTGTTTATGGTTGTGGCCAAAAACGTCAATTTTGGTCTCATCACTCCAAATAACTTTATTCCAGAAGTTGAGGCTTGTCTCTGTGCTGGTTGGCGTATTGCAAGCGGGCTGCTTTGTGGCACTAGCGTAGTAATGGCTTTCTTCTGGCAACTCGACCATGCAGCCATTTTTCTTGAAGTGCCTCCTTATTGTGCATCTTGAAACAACCACACCACTTTTTTCAGAGAGTCCTGTATGTCAGCTGAAGTTATGTGAGGGTTCTTCTTTGCATCCTGAACAATTTTCCTGGCAGTTGTGGCTGAAATTTTTCTTGGTCCACCTGACCATGGCTTGGTTTCAACAGAATCCCTCATTTTCCACTTCTTAATTAGTTTGAACACTGCTGATTGGCATTCTCAATTTCTTGGACATTTTTTTAAATATCCTTTTCCTCTTTTATAAAGTTCAACTATCTTCTCCTGCAGGTCCTCTGATAATTCTTTTGCTTTCCCCATGGCTCGGGATCCAGCAGTGTCAGTGCAGCACTGGATGAAACATTCAGGGGTTCATCAGGAGCCCAGAAACTCACTGACTTTTTATACACGCACACTAATTACAAGTAAACAGACGACAGGTGAGGATGGTTACCTACAACAGCCATTCAAACCCGTGTGTGTCAACTTGTGTGTATGTTACCAGGCCAAAAGTTCCAGGGTATGTAAACTTTTGATCAGGATCATTTGGGTAGTTTCTGTTGTCATTATGATTTAAAAAGAGCAAACAATCGTTTGATAATAAATGGCTTCACCCAACCACTAACTATGAGTGAGAGAGAAGTTTCTGTATTATCATTCATATTCTCTGAAAAATGCCCCCCCCCCCCCAAAAAAAAAATAAAAAAAAATCAAATTCTGCTAGGGTATGTAAACTTATGAACACAACTGTAAATGACAGATAAACATCAGGGGTGGTAAACCTGCGGCTTTTGCGCTGCATGTGGCTCATTTCTTGCATTTTTAATTGGCTCTTGCGCAACTCCATTCCCCCCCCCCCCTTTTCCTTAGTGTGGCAGCTCAGTTTTTGGTGTGCCGTCCTGCCATGGAGAAATGTTACCGGTGGAAACCTTGAAATATAAAATAGTCCTGGCATCCAGAACTGCACATCAACAAATTAAGTAAAGTCAACAAATCCTGTAATATCTCAGTTTGTCCTACTGGCTCACTCTGAGGAAGAAAAACATTCCCACAACTCTGAAAATTAAACAAAAATTCTTCTAGGGGATACTGCTGAAATATTGTAGAAATACAAAAAATACATAGTCTCTTGATAATTTAACAGTATATATTTTGACACAGCCTTGGCTGATAAAACTGACATTTCATCACATGAAGGAATGTGTTTTCTGAAGAGCTGACTTTGTGGTTGGTTTCTCTTCAGCCTGATCTGCAAGATCTGCACTGAATTTTCTCATTCTGAAAATTAACACATTTATAGTTAAATAGGTTCTGTCGTGTGGCATCTACAGTAATTCACCCATTTTGTCTAACTGGCAGTAAACCTTGTATTTTGTTTTATGTTGTTTGTTCTGATTGTTTCAGCCAATGAGAAAAGTTTTAGTATCCAACTGAGAATACTCCAGAATGTCAGATGCTTGAATGAAAAAGGTCAGGTGACTGCGTGGTTAATTTGAGAGTTAATTTAAAAAGGAAAAAAAGCTTACATACTCCAGGGCACCGATATATCTATTTACTGCACTTCAGCCACTGCACTTCCTGAAAAGGTTTTCATGGCCATATACTGTATATTGAAAGTGCAATGAACAGGTATCCTGAAACCCTGCAGTTAGTTAGTGGTTGACTGGTTTTCTTTGCACTTTGCCCTTGTTGGATGTGGATATGTGAATCATTTTAGTTTCAAAAGGGGACAATTATGCATTTTCCCTTACTTGTTAGGAACAGAAGGTGTAAAAACTTGAGGTTTTTTGGAGAAAAAAGTAGCCAGAAAAACACAGAACAAAAAACTTTTTGGTTAAAAATTTTCAAGGGCTTTCATAGAACTCATGTTAGAGCTTATTTTAAAGAACTTACTTTGATTACACTGTACAGAAGTAGTAGTAGATTATAAAATAACATGGAAAGCATTAGAAGACATTGTAAACAACCTGCTTCTTTTCTAATTATACTAATAATTTTTCATCCATTTATTGAAGTGAGATCTTTGAAGTGCATGCAGACTTTATCATGGCATCCTTGAAAATAATTAAATTGCATTTTGTTAAAACTTTACAGGAAGTGGTTTGCTTTTAAAAAATTTTGGTAAATATACAGATACAGCCATGTGAAAAAATTAGGACACCCTGTATAAGTCCGTGTGTGTGTTTTCTTTACATATTTGGGCATATGGATATTTAATACCAATGTTAAAAATACTGGGAGATTCATGTAATACAACTACACAATTAAAAATGAATTAAAGACTTTTTTCAAATTTGCTGTTAAATGTAATTCTAAACAAATAGAGAGGAATAAATTAGGACACCCAACTTTTTTTTGGGACACCCCCACATTCATCCCCATTTACAATGGCTAAAATAAATGTTAAAAATGCAAATAAAAACAAAAACAAGGTTAGACATACAGTGCATCTGTAAAGTATTCACAGCACTTCACTTTTTCCACATTTTATGTTACAGCCTTATTCCAAAATGGAATAAATTCATTTTTTTCCTCAAAATTCTACACACAATACCCCATAATGACAACATGAAAAAAGTATTGAGATTTTTGCAAATTGATTAAAAATAAACTAAGACTGACTAGTCTCCCAGTTCCTGCCACTGAAAAACATCCCCACGCTTCACTGTAGGGATGGTATTGTCCTGGTGATGAGTGGTGCCTGGTTTCCTTCAAACATGACACCCGGCACTCACGCCAAAGAGTTCAATCTTTGTCTCATCAGACCAGAGAATTTTGTTTCTCATGGTCTGAGAGTCCTTCAGGTGCCTTCTGGCAAACTCCAGGCAGGCTGCCATGTGCCTTTTACTAAGGAGTGGCTCCTGTCTGGCTGCTCTACCATACAGGCCTGATTGGTGGATTGCTGCAGAGATGGTTGTCCTTCTGGAAGATTCTACTCTCTCCACAGAGGAATGCTGAAGCTTTGACAGGGTGGCCATCAGGTTCTTGGTCACCTCCCTGACTAAGGCCCTTCTCCCCCAATTGCTCAGTTTAGACGGCCTGCCAGCTCTACAAAGAGTCCTGGTGGTTCTGAACTTGTTCCATTTATGGATGATGGAGGTCACTGTGCTCATTAGGACCTTCAAAGCAGCAAAAAAATTTTCTGTACCCTTCCCCAGATTTGTGCTTCGAGACAATCCTGTCTCGGAGGTCTACAGACAATTCCCAGGGATGGCAACAGGAAATTCTGATTTCAGCTGAAATCTAATTTGGTCGATTGACTTACGGGGGGACCGGGGGGGGGGGGCGCCCCCCTGAAGCTGGGAGGTTTTCAGTAAAACAGAAGTAATTTAGACTGAAAAAAATGATAAAAAAAATGAAATACTAGACTTAGATAAATCATTAAATTTAATGAAAAGTTAACTTACTTTTTCTTCAATGTTGTCTCACTGTCTTTAGTCCAACATATTTAACAGTTCTATAAGAGTTTATTACACTATTTACACTGGTCACCAAGTCACTTCTAATGTGAAACTTTCTTCCTTTTGGCAGCAAGCTGTGTCAGTCTCTGAACTTTGAACTTCATCTCCTTTTCTGGTTTCTTCAGAAATTGTCCGAGTGTTTCTGTTACCTCGTCGAACTTTGAGCCAATTTTCACCTTTACCGTCACTTTTCTCTCAAGCCAATTCCATCGGAACTTATTTTTGACACTTTTGTCTATTTCTAGCACTGATGACTCCTGATCCTTCGATAAAAATCTCATAATTCCGCAGAAAACAATACCGAAAGCTCAGAATTCCAACATGAACCAGGGATGTGATTTGGGGTTGAGGAAATTATCTGAAAATTCAGCAGGGGGTCTGGGGGACATAGTCCCCCAGTGGGGTCTGGGGCAGAGCCCTGGTGGGGGGGGGGGGCAAAGCCCCCCGAAGCTCCTGAGTTTTTATGATTTTTAAGTACCAGAACTGTGCTTAAATGACATAAAACAAACAGCTGAATGCCACTTATTACTATATAATATTGACTTATGTTCCAAGAAGATAGCATTCCTAAAATATTCCAACAAACATTATCCATCACATGCTTTAACACTTGATCAAATCAAAATCAGTTAATTTTATCTATTCCATAATAGAAATAAAATTCCAACATACCATTACTTTTTATAATTTCAGCATTCATTTCAGATCACCAGTTTCAATCTCCATTGAGTCTTGAGCAGTTCATTTTGCACAATCACTGATGCAGCCAAGTCTTAGAAATATTCAAAAGTTATGAGTCAACATCCACTGTGCACTGTCAATTTCAAACTGTTTGGAATCATAAAAGGGGATGGTTAACTTTTATTACCGTTTCCTCCCCCGCGCAGCCCAGCTCATACAGCCGTTGTACTCCGCCAGTAACAGAGAGTTAATGGTTCTCCACCTGGCCATACGCCACTTCCAGTCCTGCCTGAAAGGGCGCACCTTCACTGCGTTCGTAGACCACAAGCCGCTAACGTACTTAACGTACTTTATCTTCCTGGAAGATAAAATAAAGCGGAATTCGGCGAATTAGCAGAAAATCACATCCCTGAGAACAAGCCGCCATGAATTTTTGAAAAAGCATACAACGAGCCATTTGATTGGTCCAATCGTTTGCAACTATCCAATCGCAGGGCTGTCAAGCTACTGCAATACAGCAGTAGCTTGAACACAACACATGCGGGTTATCGCGGGAGACGACTTCCGGGGAAGCGCCGAGCGCTTATGTAATCGTGTTGATTTTCGCTAAAATCGCTAACAATAAGGTACCTTACCCCCCCCCCCCCAAAAAAAAAATTTTCTCAACGGATTTAGACGATTCACAGAAATGATCAATTTGAAAATAAATGGGCGGAAATCCGCGGATCGGCGGAAAATTGCCATCCCTGAATTCCTTTGGCTTCATGCTTGGTTTGTGCTCTGACATGCACTGTCAGCTGTGGAACCTTATATAGACAGGTGTGTTCTTTTCCAAATCATGTCCAATCAACTGAATTTTACCACAGGTGGACTCCAATTAAGCTGTAGAAACATCTCAAGGATGATCAGTGGAAACAGAATGCACCTGAGCTCAATTTTGAGCTTCATGGCAAAGACTAAATATTTATGTACATGTGATTTTAGTTTTTTTTTAATTTTTAATAACTTTGCAAAAAGCTCAAAAAAAAAAAAAACTTTCACATTGTCATTATGGGGTATTGTGGGTAGAATTTTGAGGAAAAAATGAATTTAATCCATTTTGGAATAAGGCTGTAACATAAAATGTGGAAAAAGTGAAGCACTGAAGACCTTCTGGATGCACTGTAGATATGTGAACATTTCTTAATAAAGAACTGAATATTTAATGGGGTGCCCTAATTTTTTCCACATGACTGTATGTGGTTAACTAATGACTGGACTATTAGACTGTGTCATCTGCAAACATTACAAAAGAAGTTTTGTTAGACACATGTTGTGGCTGACCTGTATGAAGATAACAGTTCCTACTCAAACCCTGATATTTATGGTCAATTTTCCCAGGATTTAAAAAAACAAAAAAACCTTCAACCTCCCTATACTGTCACTAAAACTCTCTCCAAAACTGTTCAGTTAGTAGATAATTAGGCCTAATCACTAAAGACTGAAATACTGCATCTACTCTGAAATGCTTCACTGTACAAGATGCAAATGTTGATTTCAATAGTTTTCTATTATCTATTAATTTACGGTCCTAAATACTAGTTTAGCAGATTTAGATACTGATGAGGAACCAAGAGCAAATGTCTGAATATTTTTCTTGCCTCCCTCAGCAAACTGGATCAGCATCAGTGTTTTTCAGAAATGTAACTTGTCTTATGAATGTGAAACATTTTTACATAAAATTCCAGCTCTAGTAGTAAATCTGAGACTTTTTTGGGGTGATGGGCCACGGCTGCAACATTTCCTGGTACTTTAGATTCTTTTTTTCCATTTTGCAGCTTTTCTTGTAAATTTTACGACTTTTTCTCGCATTAATTTGTGATGTATCACATGAATGTGCACCTTTTTTCTCATATTTTAAAATTTATTCATGCAAATGTTTGACATTTGCAGTAAATTAGTGCCTTTATCATGAAGTTGGTGTCTTTTACCTCGAAATATGTGATATTTTTTCTAAAAAAATTTCCTTTTTTTTGGTACCTTTGGTTAAAAAGCATTTTGAGGGAAAATGACTGACTACTAAATTTGAAAAGCAAATACTGCAGTCATGAACAAACATTGGGAAAATTAAATCTTTGGAGCCCTGTAATTTAATTATTTTGCTGTGCAACATACAAAAACTCTGTCAAAGTGACTAGCTCGTCTCTCATGACTAGCTAATAGAGATATTTAGCTTTTAGTAATTACTTCAACATTCCAAAGGGTAATAATCAGATAATCACATACATATACAAAAACTTATATATTAGAAATCTGGAAATCATCCAGTTTGAAATGGCGTGAAACAAAAAGTATTCACCTATCAAAACAGCTGCAGGTTAATTTTCTTTGATCAGTTAGTGGAGTCTTCAAGATCAAAAACTAACGCTGAGTTTGAGGTACAACTTATAATACAATGGCGCCATCTTGCGCCTAGCTGACACATCTTCACAAAAACTGCCAGCTTCCTTGAAGCACGAAACCAGAAGACGACGACTTATCCTATGACTGAAGTTTTGCGGTAAACGTTATTATATCATTATGTTGTAATTATTGCAACACGGAGCACTAAAAAAAACTGCAATAGAAACCAAATCAGTCATTTTGTTTTGAAGTTTTATTTAATTTCACTTTAACTTAAATGAGTCGGGGGGGGGCGGGCATGACGTTCTGGCGTAATGAGGCCAACTGTCAAAGTAGTTAAGTTCACAGCCCTGCTGGACAGCTGGCAAGAAAGGCCGGTGGTGCACGGTCAACATTTTACTCCGAAATTTACTCAACTTTTTTTTTTTTTTTTAACTAAAATGTCTTTTTAAAAACGAAACGACTCTAAGCTCACTTCTGTTTTCAGTATTGATCTAACAGAAGCTAGCTGGCTGGCTAATTTTAGCCGTTAGCTCAGAGAAAAAACGGGGGTCTTACCTGGTGTTTTTGGTGTCTGATAGCCGGACACAGAGCCACATCAGCAGCCACAAACAGGCACATTTCACCGCTTCTGCTGCCATATGAGGACGAAATCTAGCCCGCAGAACACCCGGATCCTCCCGCTAGATCCCACATCATCGTTCAAGTAGCGCATGACAAAAGCTTTTGTCAATGAGGCCGTGAAATCGATTTCCGGTTTAGTTATAAAATAAAGGTTATATTGCTACCCTTTCATTCTGTTATTTTATTCAGAGTTTTCCAGTTTTGCACAGAAAAGTCTAAGCTGAAACAGTAAAATAATTAAATCAAAACACAGTACTACAAAACATTTTTGCCACTGGCACATATTTTAAATCCTTGATATTTTTGATAGCAGTATGCTCTGCTATGAAATCTCAGGCTTTTTAATCCAGTTTATATGTGGGCTGGTGACTGGAGGGTTGCTGGTTCAGTCCCAGGACCGAAGATCAGATCTGGGTATTTGCCCCACCCTCATTCACCCCACTGTGGTGCCACAGGTCAGTCTGTGGTCGTTCTGGGCCGCTTCTGGGTGTGAATGTGTGTGAACAGGGCATCCTAGAAAAAGAGAGGTTGCCTCTCAGTGGAACTCCCCTGTATAAAAATAATTTTAAAACATATATTTTTTTTTAATATAAAAGATGGTATTGTAAACTAAATGTTTTCATTCATTTTTTTTTTTGTAGATTTTTGTTGTGGGAGGAAAACATATTTCCAGAGCAACATGCAACTCCTTTACCTATTTTGCACAAATCCAGCTCCCTGCAACTTTGCCAGCAAGGGAAAAAAAAATCAAGTAAAGTCTAAAAATAAATTAAAATTCTTTATCTCCAGTTTTATCTTTGGTTTAAGACACTTCGAGCCGCCATGGAGTGTTTAACCTTTATTTTAGTAATATTTCATGCTCTTATTTTGGTGATACTGTATTTCCGTTTCCCGTATCTTTACAGTCGCTTGTTTGCTGTTCTTTTTGAACGTATTTTTTTTTTCTGTTGTATGTACGCCATTTCGATTTTTTCTTTCATTATATAAATTAATAGTTGTAAATTAATCGATGTTTTAAAGTCAATAATAAAATAAAATCAACTCACATTCGATCAGCGCGGGGAATGTTTTTAATGTAACACACACAGACTCAAGGAGCCCGCTGAAGGGGAACATGGCAGTTATACATGGATTACTGAGCTGTCGAGTGTCGCCGTTTTTCGGGATTTTCAAGAAAATATCACCCAGCTGTGTTTGTATGAGCCGAGCAGCGGAAACCCAGAGGGTGAGGCCGTCCAGCAGCGTCACGACAGACTCACAGCACGGTGAGAAATACTGTCTGGATCTGGTCAGGTGGGTCTGTCGTCACTGCTAACAGCATGAGCTAAATGGGCTGCCATGCTGCTTGAATTATGCGAAGATGCCGTCTGATGTCTCATAGTTTCAAAAAGTAGAACATCTCAACATCACCACACTGATAACACTAAAAAGTTAGAGGCTGGCAGCTCAGTGTCAGACTCCGGTGAAGTGCACCGTTCCACTTAGCGCTCCATCCATCCATCCATCCATCTTCTTCCGCTTAATTCTTTTCGGGTCACGGGGGTGGTGGTGGGGTAGAGCCTATCCCAGCATCTTTGGGCGAGAGGTAGGGTACACCCTGGACAGATCGCCAGTCCATCGCAGGGCCAACACAGAGAGACAGACAACCATTTGCTAAAACAATTGACAACATTACACAGCTGACTAACATGAAATGATGCCTTGGACATCTAAAAACGAACCAACAGTTTACAAAAAGTAGCTCTAAGCTGGACAAAACCAGGTGAATGAAAGTCAAGGAAGGTCTATGACAGAGTTGGAGATGAACCTAATTGGAGGGGAGGCACAGCAAGTTGCCAGTGACAGAAATGAAGGCAGATTTTGATGCACTTCTGTTCTACATCAGACAAACTTTTTGTAATGTGTAGATTAATTTTTGAATTACGGTCTTTGGTGAAAGGTGTCCTCTGGGTGCTCTGCTGTTATAAAAGCAGAAGGGCTCTCTAGAAAATTATAAATCGTCTTAAAAAGAAGCACTTGCCATTCTACACATCTTAATGAAATGTAGATGATGTCAGTAAGAATAACAGGTAGAATAGTTGTTTAAAATCTGTCCTATGTCCATATAGGAATTGTTTGACTTTAAAACTTGACCTATTACTTCAAAAATTAAGTCATGTTTAAGTTAGGCAGTGTAGAAATTTCATGTAAATTTGAGACAGCCAACAGAAAAAAATTGATAAAGTTCTGCAAAATGAAAACAAACACCTTGATGAAGGTAATTATAGTAACAACAGTGAACCATCACTGACAAAGGTCAAAGCTATTGGAGTAGTTTTGTCTGGGAAAATATTTACATTTCTCCATTAAATTCTACTGGGTTTCTACTTATTGTTCTGTATGCCCATGTAGCAATATACCTTTGAAGTTTCCATATTTAAATAATTACTAAAATCCATAACCCCCTCCGTCTCATCCTCAGGTCCAGAGACTATGAAGGCTTTTTGATCTCTCTGCTGCTTCCAGAGGAGGCCCGGCGCTCCTCTCTGGCCCTGAGAGCCTTTAATGTGGAGCTGGCACAGGCAGGTATTCCAACAGTCAGTCTGGATTAGGGATGATTACAATATTGTTGACGTCATTTCTCCAAATTTGGAGTCCCTGCTGATATTTTTAGTGTTAGAGTTGTCATTTATTAATATCACCACTAACACTGACACTGCTCCTGCTCCTGTTGCCGTCTGAAAATTATTGTCTGAATTATGGTTCCAGGCCTCCTCTTTTGTCCCCTTTAAAAGCTTTAAAAATTAATGAATATTTGATGTTCATCAACTTTGTTCCCAGTGACAGTTGGACTCTGCCAGGGCTGCCCTTTGTTGCCAATCCTGTTCATAATATTTATGAACAGGATTTTTAGGTGCAGCCAAGGAACGGAGGTTGCCACGTTTGGTGACCACAGGATCTCATCTCTGCTGTCTGCAGATGATGTCCTGCTGGCTTCATCAAACAATGACAGGCGCCTTCAGGCTGCCGCGGCCCTGGGATGCGCTTCTGTGCACCCAAGGTCAAGTCAAATTCCTTGTATGTTTATTTTGTAAACATGCTTGGCAATAAAGTGATTCTGATTCTGACCTGCAGGTCTTACTGAGACTGTTTGCTGCTGAGTGTGAAGTGGCCGGAATGAGAATCGGCACCTCTGAGTCCATGGTACTCAGTCAGAAAAGGGTGGATTGTCCTCCCTGGGTTGGGGACGAGGTCCTGCCCCAAGTGAAGGAGTTCATGTATCTCAGGGTCTTATTCATGAGTGAGGGGGAACTGGAGCAGGAGATTGATGGATGAATCGGCGCAGCCTCTGCAGTGATGCAGATGTTGTACTGGTCTGTCACGGTGAAGAGGAAGCTGAGGTCCAAAGCAACCCTGTTGATTTACTGCTAAATCTACATTCCTACCCTCACCTATAGTCATGAACTTTTTGGTAATGACTGAAAGAATGAGCTCATGGATACAAGCGGCCGAACTGAGCTTTGTCCATACGGTTGTTGGACTCACCCTTGAAAATCGAGTGGGAGTTCAGTTATCCAGGAGAGGCTCAGAGCAGAGCTGCTGCTCCTCCACATCAAAAGGAGCCAGTTGAGGTGGTTTGGGCATCTAATTAGGATGCCTCCTGGATGCCTCCCACTTGAGGTGTTTTGGGCACGTCCCACTGGGAGGAGACCCAGGGGCAGACCCAGGACACGCTGGAAAGACTATGTCTCCTGGCTGCCTCAGAAGAGCTGGACGAGGTGGCTGGGGAGAGGAAAGTCTGGGCTTCTATACTTGGGCTGCTGCCGCCGCAACCTGGGTCACAGGAAAAGTGGTAGAAGATGGATGGATGACTGGATGGAGTATTTGATGTCAATAATTAGATGTCGGTGAAAATAATTAGCTCAATGAATGTAAAATATAATAATGTGTAAATTTTTTTATAGCTACCTTATGAAAAACACAATTTTTTTTGTGCTTAGCGGTGTGAGTGTGACTAAAATTTAAGGGTCCCTAAAGGGTTAACTTTAGCTTTGTTTTTTCCATAAGGTAAAGGACTCAGTTTCCCAGAAGACTATTGGTTTGATGCGAATGCAGTTCTGGCAAACTGCCATAGAAGACATCTACAAAGACGAGCCTCCAAACCAACCAGTGAGCACTGAGCTGTGGAGGGTAAATATCGGCGCCCACGCCAGAGTAAAACCTGGAACTCGTTTCATAAGCTGTTGCCAAAGGAAAGAACGGCAAACGAATTTGTAGTTTTTGATTTCTCATTTCAGTTCAACTACCCCTGTGCAGACACTTTCTGTGTTTCTGTCCCTCAGTTTCATTCTTCTTCACGCTGATGTTTTTGCAGCTCGTTTATGTGACAGTTTGGATGATGTTTTGCAGGCAGTGAGGAAGCATAACCTGACCAAACGATGGCTGCTGAGGATCATAACAGAGAGAGTAAGACACAACACTGACAAAAGAAATTGATCAATTTCACATTAAAAATGATAGTATTGCAATTTTAAAAGATCTTAATAGAAGTTTAAACAAATGAATGATCATTTAAAAGTTTGTGATTATTTTTTTTTGTAAAAAGTACCATCTCTTACTTACTCTGTAGAAAAGTGAAGCTCCCACGCTTGCAGCCATAATTGCAGTCTGTGCAGCAGTCTGTAGGCCAGCTTCCTCAAACAAAAATAATGGTGATGGCGCTGAGTCGTGAAGCCAGCCCTGTTTTTATAGCATCAGATAACTAATTAAAACCAAACTGATCTGAAAAACAAACACTTGAACAAAAATCAGCATGACAAGAACTATCAACAAGGATAGAAGCCATCCTTTAGCTTCTGTTTATTTATTTTGTTTGCTTTTGAGTCACTCATTCTTGTTTTTCACTAAAAAAAATACAGTATATTTCATCCAGAGGGTGAATCAGGTGTGGAGTAATCTGTGTAACCCGGTCTGGGTTTGTAGATTCATGTGGATGCAGATTCTTTTTTTCCAGTCTCAGTCAAACTATTGAAGCGAGAATAACCCCTTAGACAGCACCCATGCTGTCCAGCTTTAGTTACAGTGTTTGGCAAATGTATAGTCTCAGTGCTTTTAGTTTTACAGATCTTAGACATAGGCAACCTGTGACAATCTCATATATGCAAAGTAAAATTATGTTTGTATCAAGCCAACATCAATGAGCTAAAATGTTTATATTTACTGTACTTAATATTGTATACACTACCCACAAAAAGTTAGGGGTATTTGGCTTTCAGGTGAAATTTATGGATATTGTTAAAAGTTCACACTACAGTGATGTTATATCATGAAAGTAGGGCATGTAAGTAGAAGCATGCAGTGGTGATTTCCTCATCTCAAACAATTTATTGAAACAAAAGCCAACAACAGTGGAGGGTATACCACAACAAAAAATGTCAATGTCTCAATAACTTGTCATGTGCCCTTGAGCATCAATTACAGCTTGACAACGACGTCTCCTGCTGTTCACAAGTTGACTTATTGTCTGCTGAGGCATGGCATTCTACTCTTCTTGAAGGGCGACCCTCAGTCATTGAGGTTGTGGGGTGCAGGGTTACGAGCCTCTACACGGCGACTCAGCTGATCCCATAGGATCTAATGGATCAGAATTCTAATGGATTCAGGTCTGGAGAAAGTGCAGGCCACTCCATTAGAGGTACCCCAGCCTCCAGCAGCCGTTCCCTAATGATGTGACTTTGATGAGCTGGAGCATTGTTGTCCATGAAAATGAAATTTGGCCTGTGTTGCTCATGCAGGAGCACAATGACTGGATTAATGATGTTATTCAGCTAGTATCAGCTTGTCACTGTACCATTTACAAGTTGTAGGGCAGTTCTGTATTGACTAGACCCACCTACCCAGACTGTAACACCACCACCACCAAAGGCTCATCTGGTGACAACAGTGGCTGATGCATAGCGCTCTCTTTGATGTCTCCAACATTGTTGGTGGCCGTCATTTCTGCTCATCCTTAATCAACTTTTATCAGAGAACAGCACTGAGGCCCACTGGTTCCTTGGCCAGCGTAAATGCTCCCTGCCCATGCAAGACGATGACACCTGTACCTGCTGGTGTGGTCAGGTACCCTTGCAGGTCGTCTAGCAGGCAGACCACACTGTTGTAAACAGTTTTGAATAGTCTGGCGTGACACTTGGGTACCTCTGACCTCCCTTAAATGTGCCTGGAGTTGAGTGGCATTCATCATCCAGTTCCGCAGGACAGTGTTCACAATGAAGCGGTCATCAGCGTGGGATGTGGCCAAAGAACATCCACTTCTATGCCTTTCTGTTACTCTTCCAGTCTCTCTGTATCTCTGTTGCAACCTGCTGATGACACTCTAAGCTCAGTGACCACTTCCCTCTAAGAACATCCTGTTTGAAGCCTCGCAATGGCGAGGTACTGTTGATCCATTGTTAGTGTCGTCTTGGTCTCATGATGTCAAAATGTGAACAGCATGATGAAGAGGACTGTTTAAATACCAGTTCTAATTGAACCCAAAGTTTTTTGGTCAATTCATGGATCAAACACCTGTTGTGAATTTTGCCATTAAGCACCTTGTTAGAGAACAGCAAGTTATGCAAAAAATACTGAAACACTGAACAGTTGGACATGTGCATTCAAAAGGTTAGAGAAGATCAAATTAAGTTCACCTGTAAAGGTTATAGTGCATTTTAGGTGCATCTTAAAATTTCACTCGAAAGCCGAATATCCCTAACTTCTTGTGAGTAGTGTATGTACTCACTGATCATTTATTTCTGTTTGTGCTTTCAGTGTTGGTCTCAAATATTGAGGGAAAACTTTGATACTTTATTTATGATTTCATTATAGACTCCCTAACAAATAAAGTAGAAAAGGTGTGAAACAACTTTTTATCATAGAAAGTTGCCATTTAGTGTAATTAAAAGTATAAGCAGTGACTTTTGAGGTGAATAGTCATTAAAACTGTTTCACCAGGAAAAGGGTCTGGAGGACAGAGCCTACAGGAACCTTCAGGAGTTGGAGTCTTATTCAGAGAACACACAGGCATCATTATTGTACCTGCTGCTGGAGTGTTTAGGTAAGATCAGGTCAGCCTGCTGCTACATATAATCATGTTATCTTATATAAGCTATTTATAAATGAAGGCAGCTGCTTCAAGGTCTGAAAATTCAAAGTGGCGGTGACTTGGGAGTTATTTTTGATGTTGGTGTCACCAAAAGAAGTTTGGTTGTGTTAAAATCCACAGAAAGACAGCCTATTGACACATAATGGTTCCAGTTGTAATTTTAATTTTAGTTTAATAACTGATGATAAACCAGTATATGCCCACTAAAAAGTGACTGCTTTCTTGAGTAACAACTGCCTTCAGAATGGCAGCATTTCACTGAAAGTTGAGTTTAACAGAGTGTGAAAGTGAAACATTTGGTCACGGCAGAAATGGACTCATTTCTGATGCCCCTGCTGTCAGAAGTTCCTAAACCTTTCAGCAAATCCATAATTTCTCTTCTCCTCTCAGTTTTTTGTTATATTCTATAAAACATTCAGGAAGCAGCTTCTCATTATAGATAGTGCTGGTCTTTCATTTCACTTTGAAATTAACATAATGATTGTCCAAAAATAAGATGGACTTTACTTATTTATGTGCATTCTGCCGAAGATTTGTAATGAGTTGAGGGAATCATTATTCTGCAACACTGCTGTCCGAACTCCAGAGGAGCCAAAGCTGTTTTTTGTAGTTATGACTTCAAAAAGAGATATGGCTCATTAGTTGCACATTATGACTTTGGAAAAAAGATGTCTGTTTTTAAACGAGCTTTCATGGGTGTATATATGGACCAAAAATGTAGAATGAGACAAGGGGGACTGAAAATCTATAGGGACGATTCAGTGTGCAGTAAGCTGCGTTAGACAATTTGTTTTTTATATCAGTGACAGCTAATTTGCACTTGAAACTCTTGGACAGTAGTAATGTGCCATATTAGAATTAAGCCAAGGTTTCCCATTTTATGAGCTCATTCTGGCATAGCCTAAAGGAGCTTATGCAATAGTGAGGCGCTTGTCGTCCATCCGTCTATCTATATTTCACAGGAATTGCTACTCCTCCTATGGTTTTGCCATGAGGCCACCAGACTGACTCACAATGATCTTCACGTGGGCCTGCATCTGGGCGGTGGTCAAGGTCACCGGTCACAAGATGTGAGCACTCTTGGGGTGATTTCATCAGGCTGGAATGAGCTGCTCCCGCACTGACAGCCTGGTGTACTGTACATTTAAAATGCATTCAGTACATCCAAAATGCTTCACCATCACTTTCTTTGGTCATCATGTCCCACTTGCATCCTGCTGATTAAACGGGATGAATCTTTGTTGCACAGGTGTGTTCTAGGCTGAGTTGCAGGGTAAATCCTTGATGTTTTAGCCATGGTAAAATATAGAGCGTTTTAGTTTTTGCTACAGACACTGATATTTTGAAGGTCTGTGAGCATGCCTGTCCATGCAGTAGCCTTCAACTGATGCTCTGGACAGACAGAAGCTGCTGTGCTGTTATTATATAGGACTTTCAAAAGGAAACAGCTGCTTGAACTGTAGAAATAACTGTGTAGACTCTTTAGAGCAGGATTCAGGCAGTGAGATGGAAATGTATTTTCTTTGCAGGTGTGAAAAACGTCCATGCAGACCATGCAGCGAGTCACGTCGGTAAAGCTCAGGGAATTGTAACATGCCTGAGAGCAACTCCATACCACAGCAGTCGACGAAAAGTATACCTGCCCATGGACATCTGCATGCTGGTGAGTCGAGGCTTTAGTGATATCGACTGTTTAGTCCAACGTGTTGAACTCTTAATCATTCATGGGCCGCGAAGAGCCACATTTGAGCTTAGTAAACACTGTAAATTAACTCCAACCTTTGCACTTTCTTGTTTTTTTAATCTTTCATCTCACAGTACTGACTTCTCGCTTTGTTGATGTCTTACTCTACCCGACTCTTTCTAAGGAAGAATACTCTAAAGTAGCATGAATAATATCTAAAACTACTTCTCACTTCGATAGTTTATAATTAAAAAATTTCCTGCAAAGTTGGCATGCATACCTTCAAACATTTGGCTGACTCATGGCACGGCTGTTACAAACCAGCAAGGGATTTCTTCAGTGAAACCATATGGCAAGTGGCATAAACTTAAACCCTCCTGCTTTTAACTTAAACTGCAGATAAATGATTACACAACATAACAAAAATAATTTTTTTGTAAGTTGTCTGTGTTTTTTCAACTGATTGAAGACAATTTTGCACGGCTGAATCTGAAAATGACATCCGTTTCTCTCGATCAGGTCAGGTTTTTATGCTGAGTTGTAAGCAGTTGTACAGCAGTTGTACAGTTGTACTGTAAATGGAATAGTAGACATTGATAAAGGTAAGCACATGTAAATTGAATGTTACATCATCATTGTTCAAAATTCAGAGAATTTAAAGAAATAAAAAAGAATTTTGCATCATATAAAGCGAAAATACCCGTACATGTAAACAAAAACATAAAAAACGTGGCCATAGTTCAAAAAGTTGACCTGATTGAGCAAAACCAATGTGATTTTTGGATTCAGCCCTTCAAAATTGTCCTAAATCAGCTAAAAAAACTTAGACAATAAATTTGGTGTTGACCAGTGTGATCATCCTCGATCTGGGCCATCTGTCTCACTTGGACAGCAACAGACTGCTACTGCTGGAGGAGCTGGGGTTGTATTTAAGGAGCACATGTGTGGTAGATGAGTGAAACATACAAGCGCTTCCCTTAAATTCTTCACATGTAGAGATAACTCGTCTGGCCCCAAAGCTTTCAGAGAAAACTTGCATCACCTCAGCTCCACCTGCTGCCTGAAGAGGGCGCCAGTGATGTGCTGAAAACCTGCGAGGACGCAGACGACCACTTGTGCTCTTTACACGGTCACTTACAAATGACTCATAAACTAGCACAAGATTAGACTTAATTAAGGAGTGAAGTTTGAAGAACATAGCAGGCAAACAGTGCAAGGAATACATTTTCATAAAAGGCTGGTGTGATCAGTCATGATGGAAAATCACTGGATACATAAGATGAGGAGATAAAAGATTCGGATAAGCAGACTGAAGGACCACTCTGGTTTAAACAGGCAGTCAGATCACATTAACACCATGATTAGTTACTGAAGTGATACTCAAACATTTTTTTAAACTGTTTTCTTAATTGCAGCTCCGCTGCTATTTTCTTGTTATCATGTTTTTTTATAAACTTGATATCTCTCCATGATTTGTTCTTTTGGGAAAGTTTCTGATTATAGGTAGGTAGTACTCCATTGGTCCCCTAACAGGAACATTCTGAATACCAGGCACTACCAGGATGGTCGTCTTATTTTTTTTCCCTTTGTATTGCCTTAAAGAGAGAGTTCAGTATAATTGGCTGTGCCACCCTTGGATGCAACAACTGCAACCAAGCATTTGCAGTAATTGGCAGTGAGTCTTTTACATCGCTGTTGAGGAATTTTGGCCCACTCTTCTTTGCAGAATTGTTTTAATTCAGCCACATTGGAGGGCTTGAGCTTGAATTCATGAACTGATGGCCAGACATTCGCCTTGAGGATTTTCTGGTAGAGAGCAGAATTCATGGTTCCATCAATTACGGCAAGTTGTCTGGGTCCTAAAGCAGCCCCAGACCATCACACTACCACCACCATGTTTGACTGTTGGTATGATGTTCTTTTTATGAAATGTTGTCTTAGTTTTATGCCAGATGTAACGGGACGTACACCGTCCAAAAAGTTCAGCTTCTGTCTCATCAGTCCACAGAATATTTTCCCAAAAGTCTTGAGGATCATCAAGATATTTTGGGGCAAATGTGAGACAAGCCTTTGTGTTCTTTTTGGTCAGCAGTGGTTTTCGCCTTGGAACTCTCCCGTGTATGCCATTTTTGCCCAGTCTGTTTCTTCATGGACCAGTGTCCAAACTGGAGCAAGTGAGGCCTTCAGTTCTTTAGATGTTGTTCTGGGTTTTTCTTTCTCATCTTTTTTCTTGACTTTCTTTAGATGACGGCATGATGTTGCTTTTTGAAATCGTTTAGCCTACTTCCCTTTGTCAGACAGGTTCTTTTTAAGTGATTTCTTGATTTAAGAGTTGTGGCAGTAATCATGCCTGGGTGTGGCTAGTGAAATTGATTAGATTAGATTAGATTCAACTTTATTGTCATTACACATGTATGAATACAAGGTAACGAAACTACTGAACTCACCTTTCCAAAAAATATGGTTAATCACAGTTAATTCATGATGTAACAAGGGAGCAATTACTTTTCTACATAGGGCCAGGTAGGGTTGGATAGCTTTTTTTCCCTTAAGAAATAAAATCATCATTTAAAAACGGCATTTTTTTAAATTTATTTGGGTTGTCTTTGTCTAATAACATTTAAGTGTGACACATATGCAAAAATATAAGAAATCAGGAAGGGGGCAAATATTTTTTCACAGCACTGTAATCCCAGTTTTTTAAAAAAATGCCTCTAAAGACATTTAGTCCCTTTGCAGGAACCACCAGCTCCTGCTTCAGAGCAGGGATGTCACAATAGTATTGGAGCTTTGTTTGTGATTCGTCTAAAACATAAAAAGACTGTTGAAGCTTCACCAGCAATGTCCAGGATGTAACCAATTGCCATTGCTGATTTAAAAGAAGTAGTTTAGTATTTACCGTCTGTTTCATTTGATTCCTGTGCTTCTCTCTGAGTCTGAGCTGTACGATGCGTTGCCATCAGTCGTATAAAATTTCACTGCTTAGCTCTCATCTCAGTGGCTTCCATAAGAGATGCCTTCTTCCCATCATGGGTGTCTCATAGTGTGACCACATCCCAAACTCTGTTGTGCTCAACAGATATACTGTATATACCATGTTTCATAAGTTTCATTTTTACTGTTTGTGCCTTGTGGATGTTGTGTGTATGGTTGACAGCTGCATACAAGAAGCCATCTTTTATGTGAAACAGCATGACAGACTCACTGTGGGCCATCCTCACCAAAGATACAGAGACATTCTGAAGCATGGTATGGGTGCATTTAGTACTGACATGAACACCTGGGAAGCAGCAGCATGGGACTGGATTGACTAGCAGCATTCACTTAGTACTGGTGATTCATGCTGTACTGAAGTAAACAAAACCCAAGCAGGCTTCATGAAAAACAGAGGCACAAGAGGCCACCTCTTCAGTTTGACACAACTGATTCAAAAGCACAGTGAGATGAACATAGACCTTAGAATCTGCTTTATTGACCACTCAAAAGCGTTTGAGTTAGCCATCAAAAGATGTGGAAAATCTTGAAAGATGTGAATTTTAATCCCAAACTGATAAGACTACTGGAATCTCTATAATCAGCAAAAAGCCATCATCAGACTTGAAAATATCACAACTCAGTCCTTTGATATAGGCAAAGGAGTAAGGCAGGGGTGTGTTCTATCTCCACAGCTTTTTAGTTTGTATACAGAAACCATCATGAGAAATGTAGAAACAGACAACAGAAGCAAGGACTATGATGAGGTAGTAATACATGGTGAATAGCTTAGGGATTTGAGATATGCCAATGGCACAGCACTTCTATCAACAACAATAAAAGGCCTGAAAACTCCTTTGGAAGCAACCGAAGAACACAGGAAAAACAAAGGTCTTTTACTTAATATCAAAAAGTCTAAAAATCATAGGCACCAACTAGTGCCCTACTAAAACAAATATTGACATAAATGGAGAAACAGTTCAAAATGTTAAACATTTTGAATACTTGGGTGCAAGATTCCAAGGTGGTGGTAGTTCCAAAAATGAGATCAGAGGACGACTAGCCATTGCAAAACAAAAGTTATTCAACACGAAGAATATCTGGAAAGGACAGACCAATGAAACAAAGCCACATGTCCTAAAGACCTCTATTTTCCCCATTGCCTTATATGGTTGCGAGGCATGGACACCCCTTAAAGATGACATAAGAAAATCCTGGCCTTTGAAATGTCATGCTATAGAGAAATCCTGAAAATCCCATGGACAGCCAAGATAAGGAACAAAGACGTGCAAAAGATTCTATGCATAAAGAAAAGTCACCTTTTTAAAGTAAATGAAAAAACAAAAGCTGTCATACTTTGGCCATATCAAAAGACATGGCACATTAGAAAAAAACAGTTCTGGAAGTCAAGATCAATGGCAAGAGAAGCAGAGACAGACCAAGAAGGCATTGGGAAAGCGACATAGAAGACTGGCTGCGAATGAGCGTTACAGAGGCTGGACAACTCGCTCAAGATCCTACTGCCTTTAGAGAGAGCAGGCGGCCACGTCCAGAGGGATATTGTTCAACCCCGATGCCCATGAGGATGCACCGTAATGGACGGATGGACGAAGGCTGCTGGCAGCTCTTTTGCTTTTTGAACAGCATATTCTAAACTCACACAGCTGATTTCCAAGTCTGCAGTTATAGACTGCTGTGATAACTCTGTCTTCCTTCTTGCTAAGGTCATTTTTGGATTGCATCACTTCTCTGTGCAGCTGTACTTAATTGATCATCAAACACCTCCGTGTCTCAGTGGAAATGCAACAAGGAAAAAAAGAATCGTAAAGAACATTTTTTTTTTTAAGTTTTTTTTAGTTCTGCTAGAAAGGCTTCAGAACTTTGCAGCTGAAACACAGTTGTGCATGAAGCATCCCTTTTTGTGAGTGTGTAGAAAATGTGGGTTTAAAAGAAAGATTAAAAAAAACACACTATTGTGATCCCCGAGCCAGTAATGGCAAAGGGACCCTGGCTATAGCAAACATTCTTTGTAGTACACCTGTTTGAATGTGCCACCCATGTACACAGAGCATGCCAGTATCTTCTCCAGTCCGGTGCTGAATATCTCTGGAAATTGGGCAGGTGCTGTCACACTGTGGGTCATCTGGTAATTGGGAGGTCAGTTGTTCACTCCCATCCATGTGCCAAAAATGTCCTTGGGGATGATGCTGAAATCTAGAATCTGGTTCCAGTGTATCACCTGTGCTGTATGTGTATAATAATAGGCCGCTCTGTGTGGGTGAATACATAGTATTTGTAGTGTCAAGGTTGTTGAATGGGCAATAAGACCATACAGGTGCTTTATAAAGGCAGTATTACTAAGCAGAATATATGGTCACATTATAGTTCACTTAAGCTGCACACTGACTGTGTGACGCACATCAAGACTTGTAAACCGATGTATGTACTTAAGATGTTACATCATGTCGATATGTCCAAGGCTAACTGAGCCTTCAATTTTGTTTCTTTTCGGTGGGAAAAAAAAAAAAAAAAGTTTTTTCTTCCCTACTCCCTCAGCTTGTGGAGCATGCACCAGCATCAGCACCAGCAGGTGCCGTAGAGGACACTTTTACTGTTGTTACAAAGCATAAAAGCTGTTTTTCTAGTAAAGAAAGCATGGCAAAAACTAAATATATAAGAACATTAATAATTAGTCATTTGTTATGCTATCCTTCTATGTTCTGCTACTCGTCAGGGTGGTTTTGTGCATGAATTGCTTATTTTCTTTTACTGATTGAAAGTATTGTTGGACCAAGAAATAGGTGTTAATAAGCTCTCTTTGTGATCATTTCTGGATTAATTTCAGAGATTGTTAATTAGCATGAGTATAATCAAAGCTGGATTTAGAATATTCCCTCAGAGGTCTTTATCTAGATTTGTAAAAGGGTAGGTTTCTTTCTCCTTTTTGACACTTAAAAACATTACTTTTAGAAAAGCTGGAACTTCAGAACATATTTCAGAACATTTTCTTGTACATTGACACGTCTGGTCTGTCTCAAAGTGTTAAATTAGATAAGATAAGATAAGATAAGCCTTTATTAGTCCCACAATGGGGAAATTCCAGGATTGCAACAGCACAGGGATAGCAACACTCAGAGCAACAATCAAGAAGACAAGAAAAACAAGAGCAGCGAATATACTGTACATATAAATGTATAAATATATATATATACACACAGTGCGGAGTATTATAGCTAGATGGAATAAACAGCATAACCGTCTACTTAGTTATCCTACATAGTATGAATATGTACCCATACATATTGTCACCCTCCGTAGCGACCGATATTGTCCTAGTTGTATACTGGAGGGGACCATTGTGTAAGTCTATTGCGTCTTTTGCATTCAATACTATTAGGTCGTCACGTTTTTTTGCTATCTCTGTGAGCAGCCCTGCTTAGGTTATACAGTCTGACAGCCGTAGGTAGGAAGCACCTGCGAAACCTCTCGGTTGCGCACCTAGGATGATGTGGTCTGCTGCTAAATGAGCTCCTCAGTGCGTTCAGTATGCCCTGCATAGGGTGGGACTCGGACTCCAGCAGAGATGACAGTTTAGCCACCATCCTTCTCTCTCCTATCTCCTCCACTGGGTCAAGGCGTTGCCCCAGGACAGAGCTAGCTTTCGTGATTAGTTTGTTCAGTCTCTTCCTATCGGCTGCTGTAATGCCACTGACCCAGCAGACCACTCCAAAAATGATGGCTGATGCCACCACCATGTCTTCAGCAGCGCCCCTTGTACACCAAAAGACTTGAGTCTCCTCAGTAGGAACAGCCTGCGCTGTCCCTTCTTGTAGAGTGCATCGGTATTATGTGACCAGTCTAGTTTATTGTTCAGATGAACACCCAGGTACTTGGAGGATGTCACCATCTCAATGTCTGTTCCCTGTATGTTTACTGGTGCTGTGAGGGGTTGTCCTTGCATGCGGCGGTCCACCACCAGCTCCTTAGTTTTCCTCGCGTTGATCTGGAGGCAGTTCCGATGGCACCAGTCCACGAAGTCCTGGATAAATCCTCTGTACTCAGCTTCATCTCCGTTGGAGATGAGACCGACGATCGCAGAGTCATCAGAGAACTTCTGTAGATGGCAGTGTGTTGTGTGAGAAGTCCGCAGTATAAAGGGTGAACAGGAAGGGAGCCAAAACCGTTCCCTGGGGGGCCCCCGTGCTACCAATGATCGTGTCGGACACACAGTCCCGGGTTCTCACAAACTGTGGCTGGTTAGTGAGGTAGTCTAGGATCCATGATGACAGGTGCTGGTCCGCCCCTGTGCACAGCAGTTTGTCCTTCAGGATCATCGGTTGGATGGTGTTGAAAGCACTGGAGAAGTCAAAGAACATGATCCTCACCGCATTCCCGGGCTTCTCCAGGTGGGACAGAGAACGGTGAAGGAGGAAGATCACTGCATCCTCCACCCCAATGCCATGCTGGTAGGCGAACTGGAGTGGATCCATCGCTGGTCCCACCAGGGGGCGGAGGTGAGCAAGGAGCAGTCTCTCCAGGGTCTTCATCATGTGAGACGTCAGGGCCACTGGTCTGTAGCTGTTCAAATTCAAATTACCCGCATTAAGTTCTGATTAAAGTCATTCTGACAGCGAAGGGGTCATCAACTGGATGCCTTCTTTCCATTCAGAAAAAAAAAAGTGGTTGCAAGCCATGGCTCTGCTCTTCTTTATTGCCGGTGACCATTCATTTCAAGATTTCTTTTCTGTTGTTTGACTTATGACTTTATCGCCCACATACTTTAAAACTGAAGGTACCTTTAAAGTAAAGTTTTGACATTATGACTGAATGAAAATAAAAATGCTCACAGTGCAGGGCATATCTTTTGTGTGTGTTACAATTTGGGTTGGTTTCAGTGTATCATCAAAATCTGAATGGTCACATGGATTTAAAATCAGTACAACCTGGACAGTTGTTGGTAGGATGGCACTGGTTAATGGGAGATCAGGTTTTTAGGAGCTAATGCAATGATGCAGCATCTGTCCATACGTCTGTCCGTCCACATTTCATGGGAATCGCTATTCCTCCTAGGCAGTTGCCCCACTTGTCACCAGACTTGCTCACAATGATCCTCAGGTTATGCATCCAAGCTGAGCTCTAGGTCAAGGTCAGAAATCAGGAGATGGGGGCTCTTACAGTATATGATTTCACAAAGATTGCTATTCCTCCTAGGCAGTTTCCCCGATTCTCAACAAACTCAGGCACAATGATCCTCAGGTGAGTCTGCATCCAGGTTGTGCTCACGGTCAAGATCAGTGTCAAAGGTTAGGAGAGGTGGGCATTTATGATTTCATGAAAATCAGTGCTGCACCTAGGCAATTGCCCCAATGCTCACCAAACTGATGCACAATAATCCTCAGGTGGGTCTGCATCCAGGTAATGCTCAAGGTCAGTGGTTAGGACATCTGGTATCATGTGATATTAGAAAAATTGCTACTCCTAGGCAGTTCCCCTGATGCTCACGAAACTCCCACACAAGGATTCTCACATGGGTCTGCATCCAGGGTGTGCTCAATATCAAATTCAGCTTCAAAGGTCAGGAGATCTAAGTACTTTCTGGGTGATTTCATCAGGTTGGAATGAGCTGCTCCGTCACTGATGGTCCAGTGTTGCATTACAAGTATAATGGTTGCTAAGGTGGACAAATGAGCTTGTGCTTGTCGAACATAATATTTTGATCCTCAGTGGCTGTTAATTTCCTCAATATCTCTTTCTCCATTTTTTTTCCTCTGTAACTTTCACTTTCCTCATTTATGTTAGTCCCACATTAGAAAAAATTATGACATCAGCTCATTAGTTTATTTCTACAAAACCAAATTAAGCCCATCTGTTCACAATTCAAGGGAATTGCTAATACTATTTTGCAACTTCCTAGACGTTCCCCAAATTCAAACACAAATGTGGATTTTTATTAGACAGCAGAATTCATGGTTCCATTTACCACAAGAAGTCTTCCAGGTTGTGAAGCAAGAAAACAGCCCCAGACCATCACACGACCACCACCATATTTTACTGTTGGTATGATGTTCCTTTTCTGAAATGCTGTTACTTTTTTGCCAGATGTAATGGGACACACACCTTCTAAAAAGTTCAGCTTTTGTCTCGTCAATCCACAGAGTATTTTCCCAAAAGTCTTGGGGATCATCAAGATGTTTTCTGGCTAAATGAGACGAGCCTTTTTGTTCTTTTTGCTCAGCAGTGGTTTTCATCTTAGAACTCTGCCATGCAGGCCATTTTTGCCCAGTCTCTTTCTTATGGTGGAGTCATGAACACTGACCTTAACTGAGGTAAGTGAGGCCTGCAGTTCTTTGGATGTTGTTGTGGGGTCTTTTGTGACCTCTTGGATGAGTTGTTGCTGCGCTCTTGGGGTAATTTTGGTCAGCTGGCCACTCCTGGGAAGGTTCACCACTGTTCCATGTTTTTGCCATTTGTGGATAATGGCTGTCACTGTTGTTTGCTGGAGTCCTAAAGCTTTAGACATGGCTTTATAACCTTTTCCAGACTGATAGTCCTCAATTACTTTGTTTTTCATTTGTTCCTGAATTTCTTTGGATCGCAGCATGATGTCTAGCTTTTGAGGATCTTTTGGTCTACTTCACTTTGTCAGGCAGGTCCTATTTAAGTGATTTCTTGATTGAGAACAGGTGTGGCAGTAATCAGGTCTGGGTGTGGCTCGAGAAATTGAACTCAGCTTTCTAAAGATGTGATAAACCACAGGTAATTTATGCTTTAACGGATTGGGGGGGCAATCACTTTTTCACACAAAGCCATGTAGGTTTGGATTTTTTTCCCTTAAAGTAGAACTGAACTGAACGGCATTGAACGGCACTGGGTGATAGTACATACAATTATAAAGATAATTTATCATTGGCACCCCCTCCACAAATCCCGGAATCTTGGAGAAAATCGCGATTTTGAATTTCCCGCCCTGAAAAATCAGACAAATCCGCTGATTAACCGGAAGTGCAGCCGGAGTTCCGCGTGACATCACGAGTGTGACACAGTCCTCCATGTTTACCATTGCGAGCACGTCGACACTGGTTGTTTTTGGTGCATTTTGTCGTGATAGTCGACTACAAAACACTTCCAACACCTGGGAAGATCTGTTCAGTGGCCAAGGAAAGCTGTCATGGCGACGAAAGAAAAGAAAGGGGGAGGAAAAGCGACCGGGAAGCGATGCGTTTCTAGATATAGATATTACAGTGATCCCTCGCTACTTCGCGTTTCACCTTTCGCGCCCTCAGTGCATCGCGGATTTTTCAAAAATATTCATCAAAAATTCAAAATTGAGAAAAAATGGCACGAAAGTTGCCCGGGCGCTAGCAGAAGGCAGGGAGACTACATTAGAACATCAGGTATCAACACGGAGAGCCCGCACAACTCAAAATCCACCTCTCTGACCACCGCTCCACTCCTCTCCGCCCACCTCTTCACCGCTCGGGAATCTCGCAAGCTGATTGGCCGAGACGTTTTACCTCGCAAGCTGATTGGCCGAGATGTTTTACCCAGCTTCTCTCCCTGCAGAGCACCCATACCCAGCGAAGGAAGACCGCATTCATTGTTCTTTATCGCTCGTGTTGCTTAGTGGCACTTTTCGCTGTTCTCTTGTGCCTTTTTGTGCAAAATAGTGCTTGTGACGCCCTTGGGGGGGGGGGTGACGCTACTTCGCGGTTTTTCACTTTTCGCGGTCGGTTCTGGTCCCCATTAAACGCGATAAGTGAGGGATCACGTATTTATAAATAGCACAGTCAAATGCAGAGGCCAGTTCTGTTCATGTGTATTGCCACTATAATCTGTAGAAGTATTGTAATACATAGCCCAATTTTTTGAATGAATGAATGAATTTATTTATTTCGGATAGTACAGTACAGGTTGAAAGAAACTGAATGATATAACAACAAGGTCAAATTGAACAATGACTCATCTGATTATACAATTCAACGTAAGTTATCCGAAATGGGTGATGGCTGAAGCCGCAGCTTATATTGCCCACCCATATTCCATCCAAGAATTCAAAAGAGAAAACAGGCAAGAGCGATTACAATTCAAAACAAAACTAAGACAAAATGTGACAGAGAAAAAAGAAAACTAAGCTACAACACAACACAGGCTGGATATGTTACAGCTCGCCGCTCATTAGCGGCGCCAGCTGCGCACACACTTGCGCCTCGTCAGCAGCGTGGGATATAAGCCACTCTGCCCTGGGCTTCGGCATAAAGCCGTCTGATTCCTTCAGCCCTCTTGCTGCAGAGGAACCCCCTCATCTCCCAGCAAGATCTACAGCGTAAGCATACCTACCTTTGCCTTTCCAGTCTCTCCCCTGTGCACAGGTGTATTCCCCGGCGGCGGACCTCGCCGCTGCATCGCCGTCTGCCAGCTGCTGTCACAGGTGCATTAGGTCGCTGTCTCCCGGGCTCGCCCTTGTGCACGCCTGCCACCTGCCACACTCCTGCATCCTCCTCTGTCTCGTTACCGATCCTGAATGCCTCTTCACTCTGAAAACTCTGGTTTTCTTGACTGCTGGAACTGCTATCATCTGCCATTGTTGTTTTGTTTAGGGATCACACTCGTGACGTCACGCAGCGTGACGCACTACTTCCGGTTTGTTTGGCACTGCCAGCCAGAGGCAAAAGTTTATCGGCTTATAGCTTGGCCATCGCACGGCCTAAAAATTTCTTTTATGTGTTGAAAAATACAATAGGTAATAAGGAATTAATCTGCTATTCTACTTTTTGCGCCAAAAGGTGGGTTCAGTTCTACTTTAATAATAAATGCCTTCATTTAAAAACTGCATTTTGTGTTTACTTGTGTTATATTTGTCTAATATTTAAATTAGTTTGATGATCTGAAACATTTAAGTGTGACAAACATACAAAAAAATGAGAAATCAGGAAGGGGCAAACACTTTTTCACACCACTGTAGCTAAAGTCATACCTCTACAAAACTGGAAACAAATACCACTTCACAAACTACAGGCCTGTTTCTCTTCTGCCCCAATTCTCAAAAATACAAGAAAAACTTTTTAATGACACTTTAAACAAGTTCATAGCTAAACACAAATTACCCACAGACAGTATTAGGGGTGCAAGTTATCAATTAGTTCATCCATCCATCTTCTTCCGCTTAATCTTTTTTGGGTCGCGGGGGGGCTGGAGCCTATCCCAGCATCTTTGGGCGAGAGGCAGGGTACAACCTGGACAGATCGCCAGTCCATCACAGGGCCAACACAGAGAGAGACAGACAACCATTCAGTCACACATTCATACTTAAGGACAATTTAGAATTAATTAATTCATCAATTAATTCATTAATTGTTAATTGATTAATCTTATCGATCAATTAACAATTAATTGATAAGTGGCAATTTTCCTGAGAATCTGAATTTCCCTCGGTACAATACGGTCTTTCTATCTTTAACATATAAAAAGTTAATTACTGTTTTTGATATACTGAATAAAACACGAACATCCTATTCCTCAATGATTTATTGTACCATTTGCATTTTTTTAACTACAGACAATGGCATTTTTTGTAGTTTAATAAATTTTGTACTGTGTAGTGTGTGCTATGTGTTATGTCCATAACTTGAGCATTCAAGGAGGAGGGTGAAGCATATAGTTGAATGTACTTTATTACAGCAATCACAATAACAACAGGTGCTCCATACAGGCCAAGGGGTCAATGACGAAAGAAACTGTGCTCTTCCGTGTCTGCCCTTTTATACCCCGGAGTTGATGGCGGAACCTGAAAGGTGAGACCGTCACTCCCACTACACCCCGGGTGTACCCAATGCCATATTGGTACACCACATTTTCCCTCCCCTGTAGAAAAATGCCAAACACACCAATTAGGCCCTCCCAAATTTGAACCTGATTCACACACTAATAAAAATAACACTTATGTACAAAATTTATATATACACAAACCTATCCATTCACACAACATAAACTAGAGTGGGTCAGGTAGACTGCCGACCCACCCCAACACGGCGAGATGGGTTATTCTACCATCTTTGAAGTAAAAAGTGTCCTTAAAATAAAATAGCCGTGTTCCTAAAACTAAAATAATCCCATAACAATATATACACAAACTCCTAAAATTTACTATAATAGAACGACAGTTAATATGCACAACCACAATTCCGTTGCCAGCCCCCCCCCCCCCCCCACACACACACACACACACATTTCAACACACCCACCCCACAACATGGGCAGTTCACTAATAAACAAAACACACTTTCAAACATAATATAAACAGTGCTGTTTTTTTTTTGTTTTTTTTTAAACTAACACAGGGCGAAAGCAACCAGTACATACTAACTATGTGACCTTAGGGTAAGTGGGAGACCCACCTTAGGATTTCCATCAGGCGGATCCCTCCAAGAGCGCCTTCGCCTCTTCTCCTCTGGGGACGAGCCACGCCGGTGTCTCTTTTCATCCACCCGCCGCAGCTCGTTAGGGTGTCTCCACGATTCATCAGACAGCCTCAGGTAGTTGTCTTCCCGGGAAGCCATCACCCGCAGCCACCCCTGGTCATCTCGTCGCTTCCTTTTCACATGCACACCCCTCACCCGAGCTTCTACCCTGGGCCAGACCTCTTCACTGATGTCCAGGGGAGCTCGATTGGGCTTCTGATGACCATCACGTTGTAACCGGGCTCCCGCCTTGGGTCGAACTTCGCCATCGACCCGATCCGGAGACCTCCCGGGTCTCCAGTGTCATCACCTGGCATGTCTTGGAATCTCGCTCGTCGGTCTCGCCCCGCTCTCTTTCATTTCCAGCGCTGGCACAGCCACTGCAGCTCCTCGCTTCTCAGTACCACCAGAACGAACTCTGGAAGTCAAGGGAGCTGGCGTCCTGGGTTCTTCAGCCATCCCGGGCATTCCTCTGTGCTGTCCAGTTCCCATATCCAGGGCAACTTGGACACTGACATCGGAACCTGCCCGAGATGGCGCTCACGTTGCTGATCCTGCAGTCCTCCCATGATACCAGGCCAGTCACTGTCCCACACTGCATCGTCCACCACGTGTGGCGCAGGTTGGTCCTACAATCCGCAGCCTGACCACTCCTCTCCGACGCTGCAGGCTATCGAGAACCCCAGGCCGTAGAACATATCACACCCCAAGATGTTCGACCCAGTGGCGGTCTCCATGAACTGAACACTTGACATCATCGCTGACTTGTACCTCACCGTTAGTTCCAATGAACCCACGACAACCAACTTCATTCCGCTGTAGCCGAAGTAGGGTGTCGATAGATCACTCACGTGGTAGTGTGGGAACAGACTCCTCACAGTGGACCAATTTAATACTGAAGCCACCGCTCCCGTATCCACCATCAATGGCACTTCCATGCCGTCTAGCGAAACGTTACAGTAGATTCTTCCATCTGTGCTCAGGGAGACGGTATGAATAACCATAAGAGTCGCTGTGGGGAAGTTCGTCTTCTGTCCCCTCGCTCAAAATTCTTGCAGGTCCTGGTGAAATGGTGCAGCAGACCACACTTTCCACAGCGCTTGCCCTTCACCGGACACTGTCTTGCCTTGTAAGGGTGCTTAGTGGACCCGCAGCCATAACACCTTGGCATACCCGGGGCGGACTTAATCTTCACAGCGGCAGCATATTCTTCTTCATTCACAGTTTCTTCGCTGTCCGAGTCCACAGCTAGCGCCTTTAAACATGGTTCAACACACCCCAATGTGCTTCTATCACCGAGGTCCCTGGATAGTTTCTCCGCTGCTTCGAACTGCTGCACTAATTCAACAGCTGTGGCTAACATCAGTTCACCCGGGTAGGTTAAGAGCCTTGATCTTGTTGCTGAACAAAGAGTGTGCTCTGCTAGTTGATCTCAGGCCATCTCTTCCTCCAAGGCTCCAAATTGGCACTCCCCCGCCAGCTGCCATAGGTCTGCAACATAGTGTTGCACTGACTCTCCTGCCCGCTGGTGGCGCTGTTGAAACTGAATTCTCCGGACTATGACGTTTTCCGGAGCGTGAAAATAGCGTGCCATTAGCCCGACCACATCTTCAAAGGTATCAGCTCCTCCTGATATACCAAGGATCCTCTGACCCTCCATGCCAAGATTATGGACTAAAATAGCCCTCACACGCAGCTTCTCAAACTCGCCAAGGTCCAGGGCCACCAGATAATTCTGGAAGGCCGCGAACCACCTAGCTCAGGGGACGGGTGGCTCGCCCGGAACCTCCAAAAACGGCCGAAATGCGGTGGCAGCTCTCTCCATACCCTTTTTCTCCTCATCGCCAAATGTTATGTCCATAACTTGAGCATTCAAGGAGGAGGCTGAAGTATATAGTTGAACGTACTTTATTATAGCAATCACAATAACAACAGGTGCTCCGTACAGGCCAAGGGGTCAACGACGAAAGAAACTGTGCTCTTCCGTGTCTGCCCTTTTATACCTCGAAGTGATGGCGGAACCGGAAAGGTGAGACCGTCACTCCCACTACACCCCAGGTGTATCCAGCGCCATATTGGTACACCACACTATGTGCTGGTACATCTCAGTAAATTACAGCTGTCATGATTTTTAATTTATTTTAAAACCATTAACAATATCATAAATTTATCTTTTTTAGTTACATTACAAAAAAATTACTTCCTCCTTCTAATTTAATGAGATGAACTACTAGACTGTTTTAACAGGAAAATAAATTGTGAGCTGATTCATCTGTTGCATGTTAAGCATTGTCACAGTACCTATCACAGTTGCCTTGATTTCTTTGTATGTATGGATTACTTGGGTTGTTACTGATATCTGGTGAAAATCTCAGGTCAATAGGTCCATCAGAAATATGTTTAATGAGAAAAATGTTAACATGTTCAATACTTATTTTCCCCACTGTAAATAGCATCACCTATGGACACAGTGTCTTGATTTTTGGTCTCTGAGTAGTGGGGAGAATTTCTGTTCACTGTAAAATTTCATATTTCTATGTATTACTGTTTTTGCTCTCCATGCACTTTTAGCGGAGAAAAATAATAATATTAAGAAGAAGAATCAGAACAATTACAAACAATAGGTTTCCTGAAGCACAATTGCTTGGAACCCTAATCATGGGGAAACAAATATTTAAAAGATTTGGACCTCACTAAGACTGAGATTTTTTGTGTTGTATTAAAGTAACACCACATAGTTTTGAATTATTTTTTTTTTTTGCAATTTGGCATTGGCTGTAGCTGAAGGCTGTAACATCACTGCTGTGAAAGAAAACAAAACAAAAAATCTCCGACAGTGATCCATGTGAATTTGTTGTTGACATCTGAAGAACAGTGACACCACCAGAAGCCACCAACAATGTCCAGCAACACTATTCACAGCTGAGCACAGTAATATGTACATCAGAAATACAAGAGAGAAATAAAAATGGATCTCAGATTTATATAACAAGCTCAGACAAAAATTGTTGGCATTGCAGCAACAGTTCATTTTAAAAAATAGACTTGAAATTAGTCTTGAAACCTGTAAGCTCATTCAATTTTGGGCAATCAGTTTGCAGAAATATTGCACTCAATTTTGTAATGGCTACACACTAATCCAACAATAACTTGGCCAGACAAAATATGCTGCTAAATTAACATCTTGAAACTTATTATGCAGGTGGGAGGTACAAAGCAAACAAAACCCGGCTTACAAAACAGTGTAGCAGCAATGACACAGAACAAGCAAGCTACCCAGTTACTTCCCAGTCAATAACAAGACTACATCGACATTCATCTTGCAACCCATGTTGTCTCCAATTTGTAACCAGTGAGTAAAAGCCAGTTCAGTGTTTACTTTTTTCCTGTCTCTTGCATGATCATTTTCTCTCTTTTTCCCCCTTGCTTCTTCCCATTGTAGTATCAACCATGGTGTCTGTCCATTATTGCAACGTACTGCTTTCAGTTATTAAAGGGGGTGTAATTTCATTATTGAAATAACAGCCAAGCATTGTAGTCACAGGATATTTTACAAGTAATCACTGACGAACAATTGAAGGTGTTACAGAGAGAAGAATCACCATCTCTGTGAATGTGTTTGAAATAATTCTCTTTCTCACATCTGTTTTGTTCCTTTTTATTGAATAGCTGTAAGGTGCCTTTCATCAGTCCTGTGCTCTGAGCATATTTTCTGCTCTGTTGCAGGAAAAATCCTTGTGAAATAAAGGAATCGATGTTTCCCGTTTGCGTGAAATAACCTGAACATCAGCAGTGGAGCTTTGAGGCTTTAATGGTCTGTTTAGCTGCAGATCATCAATAATGCACAGAAAATGTCGGCTTCTCTGATCTTGTGGGGGATTGAACATGTTGGCCCATTATTACATGTGGCCACATATTTAGACACAACAGTAACTCATCGTCATCATCATCGGCCTCCGTCGGTCTATGATGACCATGGAAGAGAATCCTAGATGTCTACTCTGCTGGAACAGCACCTCCTGTGGCTGAACAGGCCGATGCGCGAATGGCAGTCCCTGTCACACAGGTCGCACTTGTGGATGGTCACCGTGCTGCTGGGTCTGTGGCGGTTCTTCCTGCAGGCCCTTTTTTCATCTGCTGCAGCAGTCAGTTTCTTTTCACCCGCCTTAAGCTGTCTGGTCAGGGTGCCTCTCCATTTGGAGCGGTCCGTTGCGAGGTCCTCCCAGTGCTCTGTGTTGATCTCCAGGGCCTTCATATCTCTCTTGCAGACGTCTCTGAATCGCAGCTGTGGGCGGCCAGCGTCTCTCCTGCCAGTCGCCAGTTCTCCGTAGAGGACGTCTTTGGGGATTTTGCCATCCTCCATACGGTGAACATGGCCTAGCCAGCAGAGCCTGCGCTGCCTGAGTAGAGAGAACATGGAGGGAAGGCCGGCGCGGGACAGGACTTCTGTGTTGAGCACTTTGTCCTGCCAGGATATGTCGAGGATGTGGCGAATGCAGCGCAAGTGGAAGGAATTCAGTCTCTTTTCCTGCCGGGCGTATGTTGTCCACGTCTCACTCCCATAGAGCAGTGTGTTGATGACGTAGGCATTGTACACTGCCATCTTCGTCTTGATAGAGAGTTTGGGATTCTCCCACACTCGTGTGGTGAGGCGAGCGAGTGTGGAGGCTGATTTTCCAATCCTCTTCTCGATCTCTGTATCAAGGGAGAGGTTGCTGCTGATCGTGGACCCCAGGTACGTGAACTGATTCACGACCTCCAGCTCGTAGTCATCGATGGTGATGGTTGGTGGTGCTTCCGTGCCTTGCGCCAAGACGTTAGTCTTCTTCAGGCTGATGGTAAGCCCGAAGTCCATGCATGCCTGGGAGAAGCGGTCCATCAGGGTCTGAAGCTTCTGCTGTGTGTGGGTTGCGACTGCAGCGTCATCTGCGAACAGCATATCTCTAATTAGAGCCTTGCGTACTTTGGTTCTGACTTTCAGGCGGGCGAGGTTGAAAAGCCTGCCGTCAGATCTTGTATGCAGGTAGATTCCCTCTGTTGCTGTGACACAACAGTAAAGTGTTGTTTAAAACTATAAACAATTTAAATGCCTAGTGGGTTTTCTGAGTAAAAATGGGCATAAGGGGTATTTTGTTTTTATTTGTCAGGTTGTGGCCCATAAGGAGACATTAAACAAAAATCAGGATCTTTTTGTCACTGTGATAAAAGATACTGTTTTAGTCCTTTTTTTGAACAGTTTATGTCAAACACTTTGACTAGTGTTGCTGTGGTAGTGCCATTATTATTACAGTCAAAGCAGCAGTAATTTGTTATTTTACATCTTTTGGTTTGATTAACTAATTTAGTATAAAAACATCAATATGTGATGTATTTATAGAAATACCAACTAAGATTGAGGGTTATCTATTCTATATGAAGTTTGTGATGTTACTTTTGTTCATAAAAGAAAGAAACAAAAGAAAATTGAACCTAACAGAGGAAGATGTCAACTAGTTTGAAATAACTAAAGACTCAAATGGTTTGAGCTACTGGACAAGAAATGTCGACAAATGTGGGGTAAAGCTAAAGCTAAAAATTAAGCTGATAAATGACACTTCGCAGCAATCAGTTGGCACTTCTGAAGAAGACTGCATTGGACAGTTGTAGGGGTGGGTTCAAAAGATTGATACAATGATCTGGATCGATCCACATTTGACTGAGCCGATATCGATCCACAAAATCCGCGGATCAATCTTTTAATATAATGCTTTTACGTCTGTGAACGTCTGCCTAGTCTGATCAGGTCAAAACTGGGTCAGTGAGCCGGAACAGCGGCGAAGAACCAGAAACACCCAGAGTGCTAACGGAGCTAACAGCTAACAAGCTAACGGATATGCTAGTTCTTCTTTTGTGGTGTTAAAATGGTTCTCATCCAGCAAAAGTTCCCTGCAGTGCACGTCTTTACTTCCGCGTTTACATGAGCGGAGTTGACGTGCGTGTCTCTTGATTTATCAACAAAAGTCACCGTAAAGATTGTCCTCAACAGTTTCCTAATATTTTCATAAAGCGGGGATAAACGGTTTTGTACTACGTGCAGCGCTGTGTTGGAACATAAAGTCTACGATTGATAAACAGTTGAAACAGAAAGTGCAGTGGGACTGGCTGAAACTTGTGAACAGAGAGACTTGGAGCTGCTGAGATTGTAAGTAATATCATTTGTTTTAACATTTGTGTTGTAAGTTAATAATTCATGAAGCATCATGGTGTTTTCTTTTTCAAACTATGGATACAGTAGTTAACTGTTAGTTAAGTGCTCTGAATAAATGCAGAATAAAGGTATATTTTATGAAATTATGGACTTGTAGCACTTAAGTGAGAGATTTGAAGATAATAATAAATCACAATAAAATGAAAATGGCAGAATTAATAAAGGCTGCAGTACGAGCAATTTTTACTCAGTAGAACTAAACTGAAATGAACAAATCTTCCCAGGAAATGAATTGAAACCCTTTTCAAAAATTGAAAGTTAATTTGTAGTTAAAATATAAATGACAAAAAATAAAAGAAACTAAATCATTAAACCCTACTGTGGAGTGGGGATTTAAAAATATGATTAATTTTACTGTGAAATCTATTCTCCTTTTCATCTTCTCTTCAGATGTGTGAAGACTGGGTTTCCACTCCAAGGTCCATCCTGCACTGAGACGTTCTGAAGGGAAGAGGTTATCAGTGGAGGAGCCATCCCTGCTTCCTTGTGGATTTCAGCACAGAAGAAGAGCTGAAATTTTTCAGGGTCTTAGTTTTCAAATTCAAGATTTAAGAAGGTGCTGCCATAATTTTCTCCATACTCTAACATGCATTCAATGTAATTTAATTGTAATGACTAATTCTTTTATTTCTTTTTTTAATTTAAGTTCTCAGCAAGAATATAATGTTGGTCATTTTTTGACAACTTTACTGAGCATTTAATTCTACATAAGTCAATGTTTAACAGGAAATTTTTAGCAATCCTTTGCTTTTCTTGTGGTGTTACATAGAACAGCATCACTGTAAACTATGGAAAAAGCAGCTACTTTAAAATCTGTACTTCCTCACACAACTTTCAGTGCAAAAAAAAACTCTAAAAATGTCACAACTTTTGGGAAAAGCTCCCACAAATTCAGGCCTTTTGGGCCACAACAGTCACAAAAACAGCTGGCGAAATCCTGGAGGGACTGAAATACAGTGAGATTATGTATACATGCCTCATGCATTGAATTTGTTTTCCGATTCTGGGTTGTTAACTTGACACTATACACCCTTTGCTGTAAAGAAAGCACTTTTGAGCACTTTGTGAAATCATAAGTTAAATAACAAAAAGTGCGTTATTGTAACTGATTTTGGGTTGGTTCTTTATGTGATAATTTATGTATTAACAAAGTTAGAGTATTCTTGATCGAATCGGGATTGAATCGAATCGGAATTGAATCGATTCAGAATCTCAAGAATCAAAATCGAATTGATTCTGGAAATTAGGGATCATTCCCAGCCCTAGACAGTTGAAACATGTAAAGGTAAAAACATCTCCTTTTTATCCTTGTCTTTAATAAGAAAAACAAAAGGCTAATGTGGGGCCCTTTTCTGATGATTTTGTAGCACTTATAAAGTCTAAACTTTGGCATATAGCCCAATTAATCAACACATTTAAGAGTAAGTGCAGGGTAGAAGCAGATAGTTAATTCTGTTATAAACTGGCAGTGATGGGCGGGATTGTATTTGAGTGTAGTTTTGTTTTCCCTCTTCTATTATGGTTTTATACATTACTTACATCACCCCTTAATGCTATAACTGTCCTTCTCTTTAGTTGTTTAAGATGCTATTTGTTTTGATCCATCCATCCATCCATCCATCCCCTACCACTTTTCCGGGGGTCCGAGTCACGAGGCAGCAGTCGAAACAGAGAAGTCCAGACTTCCCTCTCCCCAACCACCTCCTCCAGCTCTTCAGAGGGGAGACCAAGGTGTTCCCATGTCAGCTGGGATATGTAGTCTCTCCAGCATGTCCTGGGTCTCCTCCCAGTGGGACGTGCCCAAAACACTTCAAGTGGGAGGCGTCCAGCAGGCATCCTAATTAGATGCCCAAACCACTTAAGCTGGCTCATTTCGATGTGGAGGAGCAGCGGTTCTACTCTGAGCCTCTCCCGGATGACTAAGCTCCTCACCCTGTCTTTAATGGTGAGTCCAGCAACCCTATGGGGAAAGCTCATTTCAGCCGCTTGTATCAACGATCTCCGGTCATTACCCAAAGTTCATGACCATAGGTGAGAGTAGGAATATAGACTGGACGGTAAATCAACAGCTTTGCTTTAGAGCTCAGCTTCCTCTCCACCACAGCAGACCGGTACAACATCCGCATCACTGCAGATGCTGCTCCCATTTGTCTGTCAATCTCCCGCTCCATTTTCCCGTCACTCGTGAATAAGACCCCAAGATACTCCTCCACCTGGGGCAGGACCTTGTCCCCAACCCGGAGAAGACAATCCAACCTTTTCCTGCTGAATACCATGGACTCGGGACTTGGAGGTACTGATTCTCATCCTGGCCACTTCACACAAAGCAGCAAACTGTCCCAGTAAGACCTGTAGGTTGGCGCCTACCAACCTGTGCGCCATCCACGCCAAGAGGGTCACCATCATGCCCAAAGACATCCAGCTGGCCCGCCGCATCCGCGGAGAGAGAGCTTAGACTTTCTGCTGCACATCCACCAACCACAATGCTCCGCACTGTGTGTCTATATATATATATATATTTATAGTAATATGTACATATGTATACTAGCTGCTCTTGTTTTTTCTTGCCTTCTGATTGTTGCTCTGAGTGTTGCTATCCCTGTGCTGTTGCAATCCTGGAATTTCCCCATTGTGGGACTAATAAAGGCTTATCTTATCTTATTTTGCCTTTAATTGTATTTTAATCACTTTTTTCCTTCTACCATTAGCTCTCAATTCTGTTTATCTAGCCTCTTGCACCTGTGTGCGCACTCAGTGGTCACCTAATCACCCTCTTTAGCCTTCTGTTCGCCTTTCATCAGTGTTTTTGTTAGCTTCGGGTTAGCCACTTGCTATGGCTACTAGCTCTCCTTCCCCTTCTCCTCTGATGTGCTCTGTCTGTCAGATGTTTAGCTACACCTCTGCCTCTTTTAGTGATAACGGTAAATGTAATAAATGTTGTCTTTTTGAGGCGCTCGAGGCGAGGTTGTCTGATTTGGAATCCCGGCTCCGCTGCATTGAAACACCGTCTGCGCCAGTTAATCTTGACGGATGGCCCTTAGCTGCAGCAGAGCTCCCTAGCGTAGGGCGGCCTGCTAGTGGTCCTCCGGTCCTCCTCAGCAGCGAGGAGACTGGGTGGGTGACGGTGAGAAGGAAGCCTAGTCGCTAAGCCCCGGTTAACCACCAGCCTGTTCATGTTTCTAATCGTTTTTCCCCGCTCAGCGACACACCTGCTGAGGAAAAAACTCTGATCATTGGCGACTCTGTAGTCAGAAACGTGAACCTAGAGACTCCAGTGGCCATAGTCAAATGCATTCCTGGGGCCAGAGCAGGCAACATCGAGTCAAATTTGAAAATGCTGGCTAAAAGTAACTGTAAATACTCCACAATTGTTATCCATGCTGGCATTAATGACGTCCGACTCCAGCAGTCGGAATTCACAAAACTTAACGTGGAGTCGGTGTGTGACTTTGCCAAAACAATGTCTGCCTCTGTAGTACTCTCTGGGCCCCTCCCCAATCTGACCAGTGATGACATGTTTAGCCACTTGTCATTCTTCAACTGCTGGCTGTCTGTGTGGTGTCCTGCAAACAACATGGGCTACGTAGATAATTGGAGCTCATTTTGGGGAAAACCTGGTCTTATTAGACGAGACGGCGTCCATCCCACTTTGGATGGTACATCTCTTTTATTTAACAAACTGACATCATTTTGATCCAAATTTCCAAAACCTTGACTACTCAGAGTTGGGACCAGGAAGCAGAGTCGCAGTCTTACATGCCTCTCTGCAGCTCTTCTTCATCCGCCACCCCTCAACTTAGCCCCTGTCTTCCCCATCAGACAATCATTGTCTGCTCCCTCCAAAGTAAATAAAAATATAATTTATAAGAATCCCATAATGATTAAACAAAAGGTTGGTAAAACTCAAATTAAACATGAAGCCTCTAAATTGAATGGTTTGGCCTCTGTTCCTCCTCATAATTTAAAAATTAAATGTGTTTTGTTAAATGTTAGGTCTCTAACTCCTAAGTCTCTGCTAGTCCATGATCTGTTAATTGATCATCAGATTGATTTAATATCCCTTACAGAGACTTGGTTAGGGCAAGAGGATTATGTTGGTTTGAATGAATCAACTCCATCGGGTTATTCATTCATTCATCTTCTTCCGCTTAATCCTTTTCGGGTCGCCGGGGGGGGGGGGGGGGGCTGGAGCCTATCCCAGCATCTTTGGGCAAGAGGCAGGGTACACCCTGGACAGATTGCCAGTCCATCGCAGGGCCAACACAGAGAGACAGACAACCATTCACTCTCACAGTCATACCTAAGGACAATTTAGAATCCCCAGTTTGATGCCAATTAACCTAACTTGCATGTTTTTGGCATGTGGGAGGAAACCGGAGAAATCCCGGAGTAAACCCACGCAGACACGGGGAGGACATGCAAACTCCACACAGATCACTGTTGGTCGGGGGCTGGGATCAGGTTATTTAAACTGTTAAAATCCCAGAAGTTCTGGTCGTGGAGGAGGAGCAGCAACAATTTACCATTCCAAATTACTAGTTAATGTAAAGCAAAAAACACGTTATCATTCCTTTGAGGGCCTGGTCCTCACTATTGGGCATTTTAGCAATTTTAGGCTAAACCCTTGAACTTCCAGTTGTGGCATGTAAGGTGAGGACGCACAGGTAAAGGCTCCCAGTTCGTTTTTTGCTATCTTCCTTTAAAACTCAGTTTAGGCTAACGTTTTTAGCTGTTGCTTTGTCACTGCTGCTGGAGAATAAAAACGTAAAAAAAAATATTGTAGTGGCTGGTGAAGCAATTCATCAGTCCCCTCACACTCCGGGAGAACAAAGGGACTTCTCCCACGTGTTTTCTTTTCCACGAGCTACGATCACAGAGCCTGAATCAACGTACATCGTCCGGGATCATGGGTCCCAAGAAAGCTCGGCAGACTGAGGAGGTGGACGATATTAAACGATCGCTCGACTTCTTGGCTGAAGAGATTTCTGCTGTTAAGCTGCAGCAAAAAAACATCCTGGGCCTGCTCGAGGAGGTGAAAGCACTGCGGATCCAGAACGCTGAGAAGGACAAGAGGCTGGCGTATCTGGAGAGCAGAGTGTCGGACCTGGAGCAGAACACTCGGGTGAACGACGTGATCATCACAGGGCTCCACATTAAACCCCGATCGTACACTCGTGCGGTGGCCGTGTGGAGGGAGGTGCGACGCGCTGGAAGACGAATCCACGGAGCAGCAAGTGGTGGCCTTCCTGCAGTCCAAAGGAATACAGCTGGACTGTAACACCATTGAGGCCTGCCACCCTCTGCCCAGGAAAAACAGCGACAAACCGGCTGTGATCATGAGGTTTGTGAATAAAAAACACAAGACTGCGCTGCTAAAACAAGGTAGGAAACTGAAAGGAACAAACATCTATATAAACGAGCACCTTACAAAAGAAAAAGCAGAAATAGCCAGAAAAGCAAGATACCTGAGAAAGCAGAAAAAGATTCAAAACACCTGGACATCAAACTGTAAAATATACATAAAATTAAATGGATCACCTGAAGAAGCCAAAGTCATTAATATCCGTAATATTATGGAACTGGACAAATATCAATAAATATTATGAACTGGAGTCGACAGCAACAAGAGACAACTGTAGGACACTGAAGGATTATACTCATCTGCATCAGGACATTTAACAACATGAAACAAAAGATTAACAAACAGGAACAACAGGAACTGAAAGTTTTTGAATATACAGATCACAACCCACAGGACGTAGAATATAACATAGACCCTGATAATAATTTATTTAGCTCCATCAATAATGACCGTAGTTACTACACTGATGAACAGTTTAACACAATGGTCATATCTGATTTCAATATTTCTATGATCCACTTCAGCAGCAGAAGTCTCTATGCCAACTTTAATAACATTAAAGATTATTTACATCAGCTTAAAGAGCCATTCAATATTGTGGCAATATCAGAGACGTGGCTCAGTGAAGAGAAAGGAGTGGATTTTACCATGGATGGCTATGAATTAAATTATATAAATAGAAAAGTGAAAAAAGGAGGAGGAGTTGCAATTTATGTTGACAAGAGCTTGCAATACAAGGTTGTTGAAAATTTGTCAGTAACTGTGGATGATTTATTTGAATGTATTACAATAGAAATCTGTCTGGACAATGTGAAGAATATAGTAGTGAGCTGTGTATTTAGAACACCTGGATCAAACATTGACTTATTCAAGGACTGGATGGAAAAAATGTATGCAAAACTAATTCATAAAGTTAAGTTCATCTGTGGGGATTTTAATATAGATCTGATGAATTCAAAACAACATAGTTTGACAGAAGAATTTATCAACACAATGTACAGTATGGGCTTACATCCAACAATTACCGGACCTAGCAGAATCACGTCACACAGTGCCACACTAATAGATAACATATTCACAAACATTATGGAAAATAATATCAGGAGTGGGCTTTTATTGAATGATATCAGTGACCACCTGCCGATTTTTGTTGTCTATCAATGTGATTATAGGAAGAAAAAGTATACCAAAAATATTAAATATAAAAGAATAAGAACTGAAGAATCTATGTATTTACTGGCAAAGGAATTATTAATACAAGACTGGAAGATAGTTTGTGATGAAAATGATATAAATAAAGCATAGGATAAATTTTTACAAATATTTCAATCATTGTACAATAAAAACTGTCCTATAAAACAATACAGTGACAGACAACAAAACAAAAATAATCCTTGGTTCACCAAGGGATTACTAAATGCATGTAAAAACAAGAATACATTATATAAACAATTCATTAAGTGCAGAACAGTGGAGGCTGAGATCAAATATAAAAGATATAAAAATAAGCTTACTAATATAATGAGGACTTGTAAGAAAGAGTTCTACAACAGAATATTAGAGGATAATAAAAATAACTTAACAGGAATATGGCAAGTACTCAATGGGATTATTAGTAATCGACCTAAGAATGCTAATTATCCAGAATATTTTATTGAAAATGGCAATTTAATATGGAGGATGTGGTTAGTGGTTTCAATAAATTTATTGTAAACGTTGGTCCTGAATTAGCAAAATCAGTAGTGACACCAGAAACAAACAACAGTGGTTCTGTAAATGAAATAGAAGATAGAAATCCAAACACAATCTTTTTGGGTGCAGTTACTGAAAAGGAAATTATCGAGACTGTGAGTAAATTTAAGAACAAAAAAATCAACGGACTGGAATGAAATTGACATGACAATAGTGAAAAAAGTAATTGAAGGAATTGTTAAACCACTCACCCACATCTGTAACCTGTCATTTCAAACTGGTAAATTTCCAAACAAAATGAAAATAGCAAAAGTAATACCACTATACAAAACAGGAGACAGTCATTATTTCACAAATTACAGGCCGGTCTCTTTACTCTCACAATTCTCCAAAATACTTGAAAAAATCTTCACTAAGAGACTGGATGATTTCATTGAAAAACACGACCTCCTTACGGACAGCCAGTATTGTTTTAGAGCAGATAAATCTACATCTTTGGCACTGATCAAACTTATTGAAGACATTACTAGTTGTATAGATAAAAAAAAAAGCTTGCTGTAGGAGTATTTATAGATTTAAAGAAAGCTTTTGACACCATTGACCACAGAATTCTACTAAGGAAACTGGAAAGGTATGGGATAAGAGGGGTCGCACTGAGTTGGGTGGAAAGTTATTTAAGTAACAGACAACAATTTGTACAAATTGGTGAGCACAAATCACCCTTCATGGACATCACTTGTGGTGTGCCCCAGGGGTCAATCTTGGGACCCAAACTCTTTATCTTGTATATAAATGACATATGCCAAGCATCAAAAATTCTGAAATTTATTTTGTTTGCGGATGACATAAATATCCTTTGCACTGGTGAGAATTTGCAGCAGGTTTTAGAGGTGGTCACAACTGAAATGAAAAGGTTAACGCAGTGGTTCAACAAAAATAAATTATCTCTAAATCTGAAAAAAAAACAAACAAAGATTATGTTGTTTGGAAATTATAAAATAAATCATGAAATAATGGTAACGATAGATGATACCAGAATAGAAACAGTACAGGAAAATAAGTTTCTAGGGGTGATGCTAGACAATAAAATCTGCTGGAACCCTCACATCAGTCACATCCGGGCCAAGTTGGCAAAATGTATAGGGATACTGGGGAAGACAAGACATATCTTGGACTATAAATCATTGTTGTTACTGTACAATTCACTGTTTCTACCTTATCGTAACTACTGTGTAGAAGTCTGGGGAAACATCTACAAGACCAACCTACAGTCAATATGCACATTACAAAAAAGAGCTATAAGGATAATAAATAATGTAGGATAGAGACCATACCAATTCATTGTTTTTAAAGTCACATGTCATAAAGTTCATCGATTTAGTTAAATTTAAGACAGCACAAGTCATGTACAGGGCAATTAATAATCAACTCCCAACTAATATACAAAAAATATTTAAAAAAAAGAGACAGTGATTATAATTTGAGAGGAGACTTAAACTTTACAAAACCCAAGATACGAACAACTAAGAAAAGTATGTGCATATCTGTCTGTGGGGTGGATTTGTGGAACAGTCTGGAGCCGGAACTGAAACTATGTACAAACAGAAATCAATTCAAAAAGAAGTATAAACATTATTTGCTGAAAGAATATAGTATGTTAGAAGGGTAGTATTTATATGTACGATTCACTATGCTCACTCTGGGACACTATGGAATGGTGGGTGGGACAGCACTGTGTATATCTGTGTTGTTTGGGGCTGGTTTTGATGTATAGACTGTATGTATGTTGGGATGGATGGGTGTTAATGTTGATATGTACAAAATATAGTTAATTGTTTTCTTGGGGTCTTAAATGTGGTAATTTGTATATATTTCACATGGGTGTATTTATGGAAAAGAGGAGTTGGAATTAAGTGTTCACTTCTTCCTTCTCCCTTTCGAACACTGTATACTGTTACTTTATTGCACTTGTCATCTGTTTTGTTTTTGTTTTACTTTTATGTTCGAAATAAAGTATCTATCTAACTCAATTTTATTTGCCATAGTTTATCGTCCTCCATGAACCTACTCAGTTTTTATCCAAATTTGCCAAATTCTTTGCTGATTTAGTGCTGAAATCAGATAGAATAATTATAGTAGGGGACTTTAATATACATGTAGATATAGATAGTGATTGCCTTAATTTGGCATTTAATTCAATATTAGACTCGATGGGGTTTTCTCAGAAAGTAGGAAATTCTACCCCTTATCTCCACCATACGTTGGACCTTTTTCTGACATATGGCATAGAAATAGAAAATCTGGTAGTGTCTCCTAATCCTGTACTGTCAGACCATTGTCTGTTAACCTTTGATTTTACTATTTCTGACTATTTGGCTCCTAAAGAAAAATATTACTACAGTAGATGCCTCTCAGATGATGTTGTTACCAAATTTATGCAGATTGTTTCGTCTATGCCATGTGTCAACACAACGGAAATAAGCTATAGACAGCTTGCTCCTTCTGTAATTGATAGCATGGTGGATAGTGTTTCAGCTTCTCTGTATCAGACTCTAGACTTGTTGGCCCCTTTAAAAAAGAAAAAGTCTAATCAGAGATTTCTAACCCCTTGGTTCAACACAGAAACTCGTAGCTTAAAACAGAAGACTCATTGTTAAAAAGAAAATGGCGCTCCACTAATTTAGATGAAATCTTTTTAGCTTGGAAAAATCATCTTTTAATTTATAAAAAATCTCTTAGAAAAGCTAGAACGAGTTATTATTCTGCATTAATAGAAGACAACAAGAATAATCCCAGGTTTCTTTTCAGCACTGTAGCCAGGCTGACCAAGAGCCAGGACTCTGTCAATCCTAGCATTCCCTTAGAGCTTACTAGTCAGGACTTTATGAACTTTTTCGATAATAAAATTTCATCTATCAGAGATAAAATCAGTCAGATTCTTCCCACCGTTAACTTAAATACAGTAACTACTACAACTCCTTCAACTGATATCTGTTTGGATGAATTTACTCCAATTGACCTTTTAGAGTTAGATAAAATAATTTCTTCATCCAAGCCTTCAACTTGTCTTTTAGACCCTATACCTACCAGGTTATTTAAAGAAGTCTTCCCACTTATTGGTAGCTTTATTCTTCAAATAATCCAATTCTTGGGCTGTGCGGTGGCGCAGTGGTTAGCACTGTGCCAGCACAGCAACTCACCCTTGGCCATGGGATCCCTGGTTCGATCCCAGCCCCTGACCAACAGTGATCTGTGTGGAGTTTGCATGTTCTCCCTGTATCTGCGTGGGTTTACTCCGGGATTTCTCCGGTTTCCTCCCACAGGCCAAAAACATGCAGGTTAGGTTAATTGGAGACTCTAAAGTGGCCCTAGGTGTGAATGTGTGTGTGAATGGTTAAGAGATAGCGCCGTACCGTGGCTGCTTCATCCATCCAGGTGGATGCCCTCAATTTCCCCTCTGGGGATCAATAAAGTATACAAAATCAAAAATCAAAATCAAATTCTTCATTAACTTTAGGCCATGTACCACAGGCTTTTAAAACGGCTGTAATTACTGAAAACCCTTACTTAAAAAGCCAACGCTGGATCCAGGAGTTTTAGCTAACTATAGAACAATCTATAGTCTGCCTTTCATTTCAAAAATCTTAGAGTTGTTGCTACGCAATTATTTGACCACCTGCAGGGAAATGGTTTACTTGAAAAGTTTCAATCTGGGTTTAGAATCCATCATAATACTGAAACAGCCTTAGTGAAGGTCACTAATGACCTTCTTATTGCATCTGACATGGACTTGTTTCTGTTCTTGTCCTTTTAGACCTTAGTGCAGCTTTTGAGACTATCAATCATAATATTCTACTTGATAGATTAGAACACTATGTTGGACTTAATGGAACTTCGTTGCAGTGGTTTAGATCTTTATTTATCTGATAGGTTCCAGTTTGTTCATGTCAGTAATGAGTTTTCTTTCAACTCAAAGCTCAGTCATGGAGTTCCACAGGGATCTGTGCTAGGCCCTACTCTTTTTAGTTTATATATTCTTCCGTTAGGCAACATTATTAGAAAGCACTGTATACATTTTCATTGTTATACAGATGACACACAATTATACCTGTCAATGAAGCCAGATGATAGTAATCAATTAGCCAAGTTAGAAGCCTGTCTTAAGGAAATCAAAGCTTGGATGACTTGTAATTTCCTGCTATTAAATTCAGATAAGACTGAAGTCATTCTTGTTGGTCCTAAAAACCTTAGAAATACCTTTCCAAATCAAACTTTTAGTTTGGATGCGGTTATTCTTTCTCTTAATAGCTCTTTGAGGAACCTTGGAGTTATTTTTGATCAAGATCTCTCTTTCAATTCACATATTAAATTTGTTTCTAAGACTGCCTTCTATCATTTGCGTAATATTGCCAAGATTAGGAGCATCTTGTCTCAGAGTGATGCTGAGAAACTGATCCACGCTTTTGTTAGCACTAGATTAGATTATTGTAACTCTTTATTATCAGGTTGTCCTATAATATCTTTAAAAAGTGTTCAGTTGATCCAAAATGCTGCAGCAAGTGTTTTAACAGGTACTAGAAAGAGAGATCATATCTCTCCAGTTCTGGCCTCCCTTCATTGGCTTCCCATAGAGTTTAGAATTAAGTTTAAAATCCTTCTTCTTACTTACAAAGCTGTAAACAATCAAGCCCCTTTTTATTTAAAAGATCTGATACTACCGTATTATCCTAACAGAGCACTACGCTCCCAAAATGCTGGATTACTTGTAATACCTAGAATCTCCAAAAGTACAATGGGAGGCAGAGCCTTCAGTTATCAAGCTCCTCTCCTGTGGAACCAGTTGCCAATCTGGATTCGGGAGTCAGACTCAATCTCTGTTTTTAAGAATAGGGTTAAAACCTTCCTTTTTGATATAGCCTACAATTAGGGAGGGATCATGTGTCTCTGAACCCTCCCTTAGTTATGCTGCTAATAGGTTTAGACAGCCGGGGGACCTCCAATAATGCACTGGGATTCACTCCTTTCTTCACTCTTAGTGAAATATTTTTTTTTTTGCTGGTCATTAACATCTGTCTGTTCTCTCCCATAGATCGAGTCCCCATCGTGCTGTTTGCTCTCTACATGTCTGTTCTTTTCATCTTCTCTGTCCCCTCACCCCCCAGCCAGTCGCAGCAGATGACTGCCCCTCCCTGAGCCTGGTTCTGCTGGAGGTTTCTTCCTGTTAAAAGGGAGTTTTTCCTCTCCACTGTCACCAAGCACTTGCTCACAGGGGATCACCTGATTGCTGGGGTTTTTCTGCAACTGTGGGTATTTCCCCTACAGTTGAAAGTGCTATGAGATGACTGTTGTTGTGAAATGGCGCTATATAAATAAAGTTGAATTGAATTGAATTGAATTCTATTCAGGAGGTTCAATAATTTGAAGTTTGCAGTAGTCATTGAAAGTACGATTTAGTGTTGAATATGGATAAAATTCTTGTAATTTGTTTTATTTAACTCTTTCAACTGTTCTTGTGGAATTTGTTTATTGCAAACACCTGAAAAAAATAAGTTTTGCCAATAAATGCAATTGGGGTTGAATGGTTTTCATCGCAGCTGTACAGTAAGTTTTCGGAAATTGTCACAGATAATTGATATGCAAAGATAAAATGGATTTATGAGGGCAAATATTATAGTTACACAGGTAGACACGTTTTTGCCATTTTTCTGAAACAGTGTGTACAACAACTTTACACCATACAACCTAGGGCTGTGCGATATGACAAAAAATTCATATCACGATATAAGTCATCTTATATCACGATAACGATATATATCACAATATATTTTCTGTAAATTCTACAGTTTAAATAATCATATAAAAAGGACTTTCTTTTTTTTACTTTTTTACATGTACGGTTTTCCCCTCATAATTTTGCAGTGTTGTTATAAAATAGTTTTTAATGTGCATTTGAGACTTGCTTCTCATAAATTTCAGGTTTTTCTTCTAAATCATATGAATAAAAAGTAAACATTGATAAGTGAAATATTTCCTGAGCCAGAGGAGAATAGCAAAAAAAACATATAAAAATGTCTGAAAATGAGAAAATTGCTCATGGCTGTCACATACAGATATAAATTAGCTGTTAGTTTAAATCAGTGAAAATTTAAGTGTCGACTTGCAGACTGCCATCCTGGCCTGATTTAACCTGTTTGCTTCTTCGTAAAAATATTTCATATTGGTCATGATCTGAAAATCAAAGACACAAAAGGTAATGCGATAAAATACATGTGATGACTTTAACGTTATTCATTGTCACTATGGCTACGTTCACACTGGTCTTAATGCTCAATTCCAGATTGTTTTGCTGAGATCCGATTTTTGTGTGTGTGCATTCACATTACAATTTAAATGCGACCCCCATCAGACTCCAGTGTGAACGGTCTACAGCTTATGAAGTGACTCACATGCACAGAAGAAAACGTAACGTCAAACACAGCGTTGTGTTTACAGAAGTAAATATGAGCCCCGAACGATTGAGGGGGACAGAACCTCTTCATCTTGATACAGTATAGCAAAATAAATGTTAAAATCATTCAGAAATGATTATGCACAAAATAAATATGAGACCAGCTTCATTCCTCTACACGCCAGATGACCGCTGTGATCAGCTCTGCTTTAACAGAACTGATCAATTAAACAGCTCTCTTGAAAATGAGACTCTGTGTCTCAATGGGATTACCTGTATAAATAAGGTTAATAATAAATAATCCTAGTGATTACAATAGGGCTCTCGCCCACTGACGTTGTCAGTGGCTCTCTCCCTAATAAACAGCATGGCTCGTACCAGTGGCGTAACACCGGTCCAGCACAGGAAGGAGAAGCCGCCAGAGACTCCCCTCTCCTTGACTGTGTGTTTTCGTATCCCCATATGTATCTGGCCATTCCACTCCACAGTCATCCATCCATCCATCCATCTTCTACCGCTTTTCCGGAGGTCCGGGTCGCGGAGGCAGCAGTTCAAGCAGAGAAGCCCAGACTTCCCTCTCCCCAGCCACCTGCTCCAGCTCTTCAGAGGGGATACCAAGGCGTTCCCAGACCAGCTGGGAGACATAGTCTCTCCACCGAGTCCTGGGTCTGCCCCGGGGTCTCCTCCCAGTGGGACGTACCTGAAACACCTCAAGTGGGAGGCGTCCAGGAGGCATCCTAATCAGATGCCCATACCACCTCAACTGACTCCTTTCAATGTGGAGGAGCAGCGGTTCTACTCTGAGCCTCTCCCGGATGACTGAGCTCCTCACCCTATCTCATGTTGGTATTAAGATAAGATAAGATAAGCCTTTATTAGTCCCACAAAGGGGAAATTCCAGGATTGCAACAGCACAGGGATAGCAACACTCAGAGCAACAATCAGAAGGCAAGAGAAAAAAAAAGAAACAAGAGCAGCAAGTATACATATGTACATATAAATATAAATATATATATATATATATATATAGACACACAGTGCAGAGCATTGTAGCTGGATGGAATAAATATATGAGTATATAAACACACAGTGCGGAGCATTGTAGCTAGATGGAATAAATATGTAGATATATAAACTTATAGATATATAGCTATATTAACTTTACATTTTAGATATTAAGATAAGATAAGATAAACTTTATTGTCCCTCAAGGGGAAATTTGTCTTGGGCTTGTCACCCGAGCTGCAACCACACAATCCACACATACACAATGGATGTAGTACATAATAAATGAAATAAAACCCAATAAATAATACAAGTACATACATACATAAATATATAACAGCAGTCATTAAGAACAGGAGTTATAAGTGTCCCTGACCTATTTATCTGAGTTTACAAGTTTTACTGACGTCGGGATAAATGAGTTCTTGTATCTATTGAACCTGCACTTGGGGACTCTGTATCTCCTGCCTGAGGGCAGCCGCACATATTCATTTTTTAGTACATGGCTCATGTCACTGATTATTTTTTGAGCTTGTCTACAGGCTGCCTGGTCGTGTAAGATCTGCATGGGTAAATACTCTTTAACTGCAATAATTTTCCATGCTGTATGAATTAAACGCAACACTCTGTTCTTTAGTTTCACAGAGAGGTTGCCAAACCAAGCTGTAATGCTGTATCTAATACAGCTCTCCAACACAGCCTGGTAAAATATTAGCATAATCCTTTTATCAACACCATGTATTCTTAATCTACGCAAGAAATGCAGCCGCTGTTGTAGTCTACTACAGAGGTAATCAGTATGTGTGCTCCAGGTTAATGAATTGTCAATAAATACTCTCAAATATTTATAGGAACTAACCTGTGTTATAGTGTGGTTGTGGATGACCACAGGCCTGTGGTCACCAACTCCCCGAGGGTCAAACACCATCTCCTTTGTTTTATCAGTTTTCAAAATGAGATGACTGTCATCACACCAACTGACAAACCTCTGAATTTCTATAAAATAGCTTGACAGATCATGAGTCTTTTGAAGTAGTGATAAAATAGCAGTGTCATCAGAAAATTTAATAATTTGATTGCCTGGACAGACACAGCGGCCAGGACTCACGGTGTGCTGTTTACAGGGAAAAAAGAAATTTGCAGTGTCCAGTAAATGTGCTGTTACTTTTTTTTTTTTTTTTTTAAATGTGCCATTACTGTGTGTCTGCTTGTCTGATGGTTTCAGCCCCGACCCCCCCCCCCCCCAAAAAAAATAAAAAAATAAAAAAAAAATTTGAAGTTGTTGTGCAGTTGGAGCTGACAAAAATTACAACCCAGTGATAAAGGGAAGAAGATTGGTTAAAAAGAGAGCAGAAATCAGCTGTGTCTGCCATGCTTCCTATATCCTCCACCGCAGAATTGTAGTGTCTGTCTCACTTCAATGAGGAAAAAGTCGGATGAAATGCAACATGACCGTTCAGACTGAGGTTGCTTTGGAAAATATCAGATCCGTATCTGAATTAGGACCACATATGAAAGTGGCCTGGGTCTGGTGTGAAAAAATCGGCTATGTGCTGTTCAGACTGTCATTAAAAAAATCAGATATAGGTCACATTTGTGCAAAAAAATCGGGATTGAGCAGTAAAACCTGCAGTGTGACCATAGCGTACTTGACTAATTAAAATGATTAGAAATCAAATAAATTAGATTAAGAGCCAACTTGCTCCTCCAACCCGTTTTAATGCATTTTACTATTTATTTTGTGTGTATGTGCCACCATCTTGCACTTTTGCAACGTTAATAAATTTTTTTCAGACAAAACTAAGAAACTCAGCAGTAATTTAAACCAAAGAAACAATGGTCTGCTACATGTTTCCAGTTAGCACAACTTAGCATCGTCATTTAGCGTTTTATAATTAGACATGGTGTTAACGTTACTTACCTCCTATTAAAACAAGGTTAGCGAACTATCCTGTTTGATGTAGCACAATGGAAAATAGTCCCACATCCCTGGCAAACAGGAGTAGCAGCTATCTGAACCGGTAGTTTGGAGTTAGCATTAGCAACCACCGGACTGAAGCCTAGCCACCCACCACACACCTGTTCCGCTGCGTGCGGTCACGTGCTGCAGAGGACAGATGGGGCGCTGACAAGTAATGGTGAGGAGCTTTACTGAATAAACAGGAGTATGTGCATTTTAAATAACGATATAAATGATAGGCTATTCTATGAAAGGATAGACATTTTTATACCATCATCCGATATATATCATCATATCACACAGCCCTAATACACCCTGTTACATTTAACAGAATATTGCAATTGTAAAATCATAATCAGTCACTGAAAAATGATCCTGATATGACTGTGAAGGAAAATAAACAGGATTTAGATATTTTAAACTTATTCACACAAATTCTGCAGTTTACTTATAATTTAAGGGATATTATTTAGCTAAAGATGACTCCAGTGTTAAAATCACTTTCCACATTGCAGCAGTGTGGGTTTGTTGTGTATCATTGCAGTGGGGGGATCCCTCTAACACAATTGCCACACTTCACTGGTTAGGTACTGGGGGCAAGTCTGCCATGCTTCCTATATCCTCTACTGCAGGACATAGCTGAGCTGCAGAGATACGTTTTTGTGAAAGTGACACGGCATCACATATCATGGGCTGTCCTACTGTGTGTGTGTGTCTCTCCAGCATGGGGCTTCCCAGGAGGAATTCATCCGTGGCAGCCGGGAGCAGAACATCCGGGATGTTGTGTATGACATTGCCAGTCAGGCCCACGTACACCTTCAACACGTATGTATTGCATCTGCATGAGCAGAATGGAATACGTGTCTATGGGTTAAAAGTGCTGCTTTGATATAATGTCCACCCCAATGTGTGCACATGTATTCACTGAGCAGAGGTTTCCTACAGCAAGGTACAATGGATCAAAGAAATAATTTAATTATCTCCACACCCAGTACCATGCTACATCTGACACAAGTGCCATATAATCCTGCATTAACACAAAGTGCATAACAAATTACCTTTTAGTCTCCTGGGAGAGAATAAAGGAGTGAGAGAGAGTGGGTATTCGATGAGTAAGCACCCTTTTGTGGTTATTCTGAGTGGGAGTTTGAGAGCTGGTTGTTGCTCATTGGAGGATGCCATGTTGCCGGAGAGTCTGGAAGGACTCAAAACAGAAAATTTTAATATTTCTTTCAGGAACGAGGGTTTTGATCCTTTTTAGCTTTGTCCTTATTAATCCACCAATGTATTTGTCAATGTCTGAATACTTTGTGACTGTGGGAGGGATGAAAAAGATTCAAAATCTTTCAGTTCCAAGCCCATTGAAACCCAGTGTAGAATTTTGAAATAAATATCTAGTGTTTCATTTCTTTTCAGGGGTTAGTCATATCCATCCATCCATCCATATTCTCAACCTCTCAATCTTCTTACAAACATCCACTGTGGTGAAACAGGGCATTAACAGTAAGGAGTTGGCTTAGTACGGGGGTCGGCAACCCGTGTTCCATGCTGTGGCTCCCTGCAGTTACGTACTGTATATCTCAGAACATGTGGAAATTAATCAAGTTCATTTTAATTAGTTTATTTTTTAAGTTATTATTTATTGCAATTGGATACATTTCTCAACAGACATGCATACTTTTATGAATGTAAAATATATACAGTGGGGCAAAAAAGTATTTAGTCAGCCACCAATTGTGCAAGTTCTCCTACTTAAAAGATGAGAGAGGTCTCCAATTTTCATCATAGGTATACCTCAACTATGAGAGACAAAATGAGAAAAAAAAATTCAGAAAATCACATTGAAGAATTTTTAATGAATTAATTGGTAAATTCCTCAGTAAAATAAGTATTTGGTCACCTACAAACAACCAAGATTTCTGGCTCTCACAGACCTGTAACTTCTTCTATAAGAGGCTCCTCTGTCCTCCACTCGTTACCTGTATTAATGGCACCTGGAAGGACGGTGGCTAAACTGTCATCTCTGCTGGAGTCCGAGTTCCACCCTATGCAGGACATACTGAATGCACTGAGGAGCTCATTTAGCAGCAGACTACATCATCCCAGGTGCACAACCGAGAGGTTTCGTAGGTCCTTCCTACCAACGGCTGTCAGACTGTACAACCTAAGCAGGGCTGCTCGCAGAGATAGCAAAAAGACGTAACAAACTAATAGTTTTTTGAATGCAAAAGATGCAATAGACTTACACAATGGTCCCCTCCGGCATACAACTAGGAAAATACCGGTCGCTATGGAGGGTGAGAATATGTATGGGCACATAATCATACCATGTAGGATAACTAAGTAGATGGTTATGCTGTTTCATCCCATCTAGCAACAATGCTCTGCACTGTGTGTGTTTATATATTTACATATTTATTCCATCTAGCTACAATGCTCAGCACTGGGTGTGTTTATATTTATATATCTATATATTTATTCCGTCTAGCTACAATGCTCCGCACTGTGTTTTTATATATCTACATATTATTCCATCTAGCTACATTGCTCCGCACTGTGTGTGTTTATATACTTACATATTTAATCCACCTAGCTGCAATGCTCCATACTGTGGGTGTTTATACATTTACATATTTATTCCATCTAGCTACAATGCTCTGCACTGTGTGTTTATATATTCATATATTTATTCCATCCAGCTACAATGCTCTGCACTGTGTGTCTGTGTGTGTGTGTGTGTGTATATATATATTTTATAGTAATATGTACATATGTATATTAGCTGCTCTTGCTTGCTTGTTTTTTTTCTTGCCTTCTGATTGTTGCTCTGAGTGTTGCTATCCCTGTGCTGTTGCAATCCTGGAATTTCCCCGTTGTGGCACTAATAAAGGCTTATCTTATCTTATCTTATCTTACCTGTTTGAACTCATTATCAGTATAAAAGACACCTGTCCACAACCTTAAACAGTCAGACTCCAAACTCCACTATGGCCAAGACCAAAGAGCTGTCAAAGGACACCAGAAACAAAATTGTAGACCTGCACCAGGCTCGGAAGACTGAATCTGCAATAGGTAAGCAGCTTGGTGTGAAGAAATCAACTGTGGGAGCAATTATTAGAAAATGGAAGACATACAAGACCACTGATAATCTCCCTCGATCTGGGGCTCCACGCAAGATCTCACCCCGTGGGGTCAAAATTATCACAAGAACAGTGAGCAAAAATCCCAGAACCACATGGGGGGACCTAGTGAATGACCTGCAGAGAGCTGGGACCAAAGTAACAAAGGCTACATCAGAAACACACTACGCTGCCAGGGACTCAAATCCTTCAGTGCCAGATGTATCCCCCTGCTTAAGCCAGTACATGTCCAGGCCCGTCTGAAGTTTACTAGAGAGCATTTGGATGACCCAGAAGAGGATTGGGAGAATGTCATATGGTCAGATGAAACCAAAATAGAACTTTTTGGTAAAAACTCAACTTGTCGTATTTGGAGGAGAAAGAACACCATACCTACTGTGAAGCATGGGGGTGGAAACATCATACTTTGGGGCTGTTTTTCTGCAAAGGGACCAGGACGACTGATCCGTGTAAAGGAAGGAATGAATGGGGCCATGTATCGTGAGATTTTGAGTGAAAACCTCCTTCCACCAGCAAGGGCATTGAAGATGAAACGTGGCTGGGTCTTTCAGCATGACAATGATCCCAAACACACCGCCCGGGCAACAAAGGAGTGGCTTCGTAAGAAGCATTTCAAGGTCCTGGAGTGGCCTAGCCAGTCTCCAGATCTCAACCCCATAGAAAATCTTTGGAGGGAGTTGAAAGTCTGTGTTGCCCAGTGACAGCCCCAAAACATCACTGCTCTAGAGGAGATCTGCATGGAGGAATGGGCCAAAATACCAGCAACAGTGTGTGAAAACCTTGTGAAGACTTAAAGAAAACGTTTGACCTCTGTCATTGCCAACAAAGGGTATATAACAAAGTATTGAGATGAACTTTTGTTATTGACCAAATACTTATTTTACCGAGGAATTTACCAATTAATTCATTAAAAATCCTTCAATGTGATTTTCTGGATTTTTTTTTTCTTATTTTGTCTCTCATAGTTGAGGTGTACCTATGATGAAAATTGGAGACCTCGCTCATCTTGTAAGTGGGAGAACTTGCACAATTGGTGGCTGACTAAATACTTTTTTACCCCACTGTATATTTTAAAATTATTTATTATGTTGTCAACCATGCATGACTGCGTCACATCAGATCGCTTGCCTTGCTTTCCTTCCATCTGGTTTCTTGAACACACAGTATAGATACCTTTCTTTTCTCCATCATGTCAGCCAACTCTCTGCCTTTACCAGTCATAGTCCCTACATTTAACGTCCCTACTCTCACCCCCACACTTCTACATTTCTTTTTCTCTCTCTCCCTTCTAACACATCTTCCCCCCCTCGTCCTTCCTCCCTCTCCTCCTCCCGGATATACTTGTCTGAAATCAGCAATTTACAGCCGACAGTTTTTCCACATAATCTGTAAAGAAAAGAGAAGAAAAAAAAATAGGAAAAGGAGTTCAAATGAGTGAAGAGAGAGAAGATTCTCTGACAGTGATGTAGAGGTGAGCCTTCAGCATTTTGTCTGCAGGATAACTGCTAGTTTGTTACCTGATGTTTTTAATGGGGTTTTGGACAGTGAAGTGCTGACTGTCTATCAATGCCACATATTTTTTTAAAAATTATAACCAATATTTAGCTCAGTTCATCACATAGTCCCCCCCCTTTTTTTGTTTTTTGACATTGGAAAAAAATTATTACAACACCCTTTTTTTAAGTGAAAGAAAAAGAGAAATTAAAAAAAGAACAAAAGAAAACAAAAAACCAAAAGAGCAGAAAAATGAAAGAGCATCTGAGTAGCGTTGGAACAAGGAGAGGTGCCATTATTGAAATGGTATTTGTCAAAGATTAGATCTGATGGAAGACACATATGCGTTCCAGGGTTGCCAAAAGTTCAAGAACCCATCCATGTCCTGTCTCAGTGCAAATGTCAACTTTTCCATCGAATAAATGTCCTGAATCACGTTAATCCAATCTTCAGGTGTAGGACAGTCTTTCACCATCCATTTTTTTGTTAGAGCTTTTTTACTTGCCAATATTAAAACAGTGAATAAGTATTTTTCTCCTTGTCTTTCCAGTGATTCCGGTAGTAAACCCAAATACAAAGTTAGAAAAGAAAAGGGAACTGTTACTTTGAAAATTTTCCCCAATATTGTCTGTACATTGGTCCAATATTGGTGGATAACTGGGCATGACCAAAACACATGAAAATGATTTGCAGTCTTTTCACCACACAAGCGCCAACAATTCAACCCTTTACTAGTAAATTTGTTTTGTGCAGGTGTTCTGAAAAATCTTACCAAATTTTTCCATCCAAATTCTCTCCACAGCAGGGATGAAGTACTTTTCCATTGTTGTTTATTTAGCTTTTCCCATATTTCCAGTTGTAAAGTGAAATTCCCCTCTTTTTCCCATCTCTCTTTTATACTGTATATGATGTGTTGTCTCCTTTTAAGTCTTGAAGATCATGGTATATTTTAGAAATGTATCTGATCGCTGGGATCCCTTTATATGCCATTAAGAAAACCTTCAGAACACCTGACTGGGCCCTTTCCAAATCCTCCTTTTTAAGTATTTTGTTTATGTGGTGTCTAAGCTGAAAGAACCTGTAAAGGTCTTGATTTACTAGACCTTGTTTTTTCAAATCTTCAAAACTTCTTAAAGTTTGCCCTTTAAAAAAATCGTAATATTTTATCAGTCCGTTTTCTTTCCACTTTTTAAATCTAGGGTCTGTTTTATTAGGAGTAAAGTCCTGATCATAGGAAATCCATTGCAATACTCGATAGGGTTCTTTAGTTTGATTCTCTCTGACTATCTTAAACCAAATTTTTAGCGGGGTCTCTATCCACGGGTTAGTGTTATTCAAAAGTTTAGGTAAGGCATTGTTCCCTATTATCGCCTGTAGGGGAATGTCACTTGTTATTTGGCATTCTATCTCCTTCCATTGTGCAGTGTAGACTGGGTTACATATCTCTGCTAAAGTTTTAATTTGCGCGGCTTTAAAATAATCCGTGATATTTGACAGCGTGAGCCAGCTGTGTCTTTGTTTAGCTGTAGGGTTCTATATCTGATTCTAGGTCTCTTGCCCTGCCATATGAATCTTGAGATCCTTCTGTCCAGTTCTTGCCATGTTTTTTTTTGGGAGGTTCTACCGGTATTGTTTGGAAAAAGTATAGAAGACGTGGAAGTATATTCATTTTGACTGCTTCAATTCTTTGTGCAGTACCCAAGAATGGTATCATATGCCATCTTGCTAGATCAGATTTTATTTTTGCCATCAGTGGATCATAGTTTAGTGTTATAATTTTGTTGAGTTGTTTCGGGATGTTGACCCCCAGATATTTCATAGATTCCATCTCCCAGTTAGTTTTGAATTTGCTTAGTAAATATTGATTTGGGTCATAGTTGAATGTTAAAATTTGGGTTTTATGCATGTTTAATTCATACCCCGATAACTCTCCATACTCTGAAAAAACTGAGAATAGTTCTGGAAAAGAGGTGTCCGGCTGCCCCAGGTATATTAAAATGTCATCAGCAAAGAGTGCGATTTTATGTTCGCTTCTGACCAAGTGTAATACGTTGAATTTTTTGATTCTGTCTTATCCATTGGCTCAGAGGTTCTATGAAGATTGCAAAGAGCAGTGGAGACAAGGGGCAGCCCTGACGACATCCTCTTTCCAGTTCAAAAGATGATGATAATTTACCGTTAATCCTTATTTTAGCTGTTGGTTTTTTATATAATGCCTGGATAGTTCTAATGAAGTTGTTATGGAAATTGAAACTGGATAAGATTCTAAATAGGAAAGACCAGTCAACTGAATCAAATGCTTTTTCAGCGTCTAATCCCAATATGGCTGCATTTAAATTATATTTTTTTATATGATGAATTATGTGTAAAGTGCGTCTAATGTTATCTTGTGTCTGTCTTTGTCTTATCAAACCTGTTTGGTCTAAATGAATTAAGTCTGTCAGTATATTTTCTAACCTTTTGGCAAGGATAGTGGTAAAAATTTATAGTCCTGATTTAACACACTGATTGGTCTGTAGTTGGAGCAGTCTAGTTTATCCTTTTCAGGTTTAGGTATGACTGCAATGACCCCTTCTCTCCAGGAGGGGGGATTTCCCCTGTGTGGAGGACATAGTTAAATGTTTTCAGGAGGAGAGGAGATAGTTGCTCTTTAAAGGTTTTGTACCACTCTGCTGTATAGCCATCTGCTCCTGGGGATTTGTTAGCTTTAAGTTTCATAATTGCTTTTTCTAATTCTTTAGGTTGTATTTCTGACAGTAGTTTTTTATTTTGTGACTCAGTAAGTTGGGGAAGATTTAATGTATTTAGGAAGGCTTCGGATGCGTTTTTGTGTTTTATGCAGGAGTACAAGTTCTTGTAGTAATTCTTGAAGCTTTTAAGAATTTCCTGAATTCTAAATTTTATTTCCTTTGTTACTGGGTCTCTGATTTTGTAGATTGCTCTCTCTGTTTGTTGTTTCCTCAATTTATAGGCTAGTAATTTTGCCAATTTGCTACCTGTTTCATAGTATTTTTGTTTCAGAAATGTAAGTTTCTTCTGGATTTCTATTGTGTAGATCTCGTTTATTTGTTTTTTAATTTCCTTAATTTTGAGCAAGTCATTAGAATGAGTGTTGTCTTTGTGCTCTTTTTCTAGTTTCTTAAGTTCTGACTCTAATGTGATTAGTTTTTCTTTTCATGCGTCCCACAGTACTAAAGGGGATATTCTCCATTATCATTTTCTTCCAAATATCTGAGAATATCTGATTCCAATTCATCTTTCAGTGGTCCTTTCAGCACATTTGAATTTAACCTCAAAGAAAATGTATTATTTGTGTATTTTTGGATATTTAAGTCCATATAGATCGGACTGTGGTCAGAGAGATCCATCAGTCCTATTTTACAAGTTTTTACTCTTCCAATGTCTCTATTAAACATAAAAAAAATAGTCAATCCTTGAGTATGATGAATGTGGTGCTGAGTAAAATGTATAATCTTTTACACTGGGGTTGAATTCCCTCCACACATCACAGATTCCCATTTCTTTTAGTAGCATCCGAGTTTTTCTACTTTTGAGTGTTATTTTGATGTGGAGAATTACCTGATGCATCCCAGTATGGATTCAGTCTTAGACTGAAGTCTCCACCACATATCACTAAACCTTGGGCTTTAGTTATCATTAGGTCAAATACATTTTTATAAAATTTCCAGTTGGCCCCTGGAGGTGCATATACATTCAGCAGGGTGATATCTTCTCCCTCTAGCTGACCAAGTACCATGCTAAATCTCCCTTCTTTATCTTTGTGTTCTGAGATTTTTTCAAATATAATTTTGGTTGAGATCAATGTTGCTACCCCCCTGCTCCTCCCTAACTTATATGAAGATGAAGAGATCAGTTTAAACCCTTGTCTATTAAGTTTAGTGTGCTCCAAGTCTGTTAGGTGGGTTTCCTGTAAAAATATTATTCCTGCTTTGTCTTTTTTCATTTTGCCTAGAATCTTGGATCTTTTAACTGGATTCAGGATCCCTTTTACATTATATGAGATTATTTTGGTTACACCCTGTTTCTCCATTGTATTGTCTTATTTAGTATAACAGTGTAGTGGCCCTCTTTTATGCTACTCAGAAACTGAAAGAACATTAAGAACATAAAAAAAGCACTGAGAACATAGTATATAAAACTTTAAAACAAAAAACTGTCAAAAGATCTTCCTGAACTGAGGTCTTTTTAGCGACCTTAGTAGAGCCTTGATGGTGTGTTGGCTCTGAGGGAAATTCCTCAAACTTTGTTACGTGTTGAGGGCCCTCTCTTACCCCTGTAAGTTGTCCCATGTTTTTAACGTGAGTTTCAGATCCCAATCCGAACTTGTAATGATTTTTTTTTTTTTTTAATGCCTATATCCTATGAAATTGTGCGCAACCTCCCACCACCATCACAGCAAACAATCACGTTAATATAGTATTTGTTAGTGTGGAGAGTTCATGTGGTTCATTGTCACATTTCTATTTTAACAAGTTTTTTTTTTTTTTTAAAGACTTATTTGTTTCTAATATTATGACTGTTCCATGAAATGTTTTACCACTTCATACTTGCTGATTCTGCATCTCCTTTAATGTTTGTTACTTTGTAGGAGGAGGGTTGGATGCGCAGATTGATTAAAAATATTGTTATTTCCTCCTGAAAGCGTTCAGTTTTTCCTTATAGCCCTGGTGCTGGGTTTCCCGCTGCTGGCCTGTGGATTTTGAGGGTCTCTGTGTGCACCACGTTTGAGCCTTGATTCTTTCGATCGGGTCTGCTGAGGGTTTATACACCGTTACCGGGAGCCCTCTTCTCGCCATATCCCTGGTTGCTTCTTCCGCCAAATTGTAGAGACACATCTCTTCACCGTAAAAAACCCACAGCTTCGCCGAAAATGGAGTTTGAAAGCGCAGTTTCTTCTCTCTTAGTACCTTTTTAGCGTTGTTGTATTGCCGATGCTTTTTAAGGACGGGGCGTAGTCATGCTCCACAAAAACTTTTCTTTCTTGGTGCATAAATCCTTTTTTTCTGCCAAGCCAGTCTCAAAACCTCTTCTTTTGTTCTGAAGTTGGAAAACTTCACCACCACCGATCGCGGGGGGGCTTCCGCCGACGGACTTGGGGCTAATGAACGGTGCGCCCTTTCTATTTTCAAATCGGTGGATTGGGGAATTTCCAACTTCTCTCTCAGTATGGTTTCCACGCATGCAGCCATTGTGGTGAAACCATCCTCGACTCCTTCTTTCAGACCATGAATTCTTATGTTGTCCCTTCTTAGTCTTCCTTCCTGGTCGGTTAGCTTAGCCTCCAGTCTTGTCTGTCATTTGAGTAATTCCAGCGTGGTTTCTTCCAGCCCTTTTATTCTTTCCTCTGCTTCCATGATTCGGGCCTCAGCCTGGTCCACTCTGTTTGTCCTTTTTTTTTTTTCCCACAATATTTTTTTTATTGAACCTTTTTTTAACAAACATGACACAAACAGTCAAACACTAACACTAAAGTAATTTAAAAATAAAATTAAAAAAAATGTACTAAAAACACCAACAATGATTAACAAAAGCAAGTCATCAACAGTGCTCCTCTGTTTAGTCTAGGTAATCCATTACATAAGTATACATATTATACATTCACCAATTTGGAATTTACAAGGTCCACACCCATCATTCACCTTCTTCTTCAGAAGTTATGTTTACTTTCTTTACATAATCAATGAAAGGTCTCCATATATTCTCAAACACATTTTCCTTTGAATTCAGTGTATATGTTATTCTTTCTAGTGGAAGGTTTGTTAACATCTGTCTTAACCACTGAGTCACATCTGGTCTATGAGTCTTTTTCCACAGTGGTGCAATACATTTTTTGGCATTAAGCAAACCGAGGTCTATGAATGCTCTTTCACTCTTATTAAAGTTATGCTTTTCTGGATACAGACCCAACAACAACAGTTTACAGTTCAATATGAATTGTTTTGAAATTATTTTTCTATTGTTACCCTCACCTCTTCCCAAAACATTCTAATTTTTCTACATTCCCATAAACAATGAAATAGGGTTCCTTTACTTTCCATACATTTTGTGCACGTATCTGGTATGTTTTTGTTATATCTATTTAACTCCACCGGTGTAACATACATCAGCATTAACCATTTAAAATGTATCAATTTGAGACATACATTTATTGATTTGGTTTGAGCTTCTGTGCAAGCCAATTCCCATTGTTCCTCTGAAATTTCAGTTTGCAGGTCTTCTTTCCAATAATTCATTCTTTTCTGTGAGTTTTCACTTGAGGATAGTGTCAATGAGTTATAAAACTCTGAGATAATACCCTTTCTCTTACTATCTTTAGTCAAAATTTTTTCCAAGGATGAATAAGTAGGTCGGGTGAGAGCATTATTTTGATTTGATCGAATAAAATTCCTAAGCTGAAGATATTTAAAAAAATGTGTTCTATTAAGATTAAATTTGATCCTCAGTTCTTCAAAAGACATTATGTTATCTGAACGTGACAAATATAAGTCTTGAATCTTTTGAATCCCTTTTAAATTCCATACTTTAAATACAGCATCCGCTCTCCCTGGTGTAAAATATTGATTACCCCATATTGGGCTAAATTGTGACAATAAGTGTGGTTCTTTTAAATATTTTTTGATTTCACACCATATTTTGATCATATGCTTTACAATAGGATTTTTAACTTGTTTCTGTAATTTTTTAGCCGAGTCTGAGTATATGAATAAGGGAAGAGGTAAAGGTAAATTGTATGATTCCATTTCAGTCCAGTGAGGGGGATCATTTGATGAAAAATAATATGTCATAGACCTCAGTTGTGCTGACCAGTAATACAGCATAAAGTTTGGACATTTCAGACCTCCACGATCAAATGGTAAATATAGTAAGGACAGACGTAATCTAGCCTTCCTATTGTTCCATATAAATTCACTAACTTTTTTTTAATTCTTGAGAATAGATCTGAAGGTGGTGGTAAAGGAATGTATTGAAATAAATAAAGTATTTTGGGTAAGATATTACTTTTAAGTATATTAATTCTCCCGATCATCGACATTGGTAGTGACATCCATCTCTGAAGCAACTCATTAATATCTATCATTAAGGCTTCATAGTTGGCACTGGCGACTGATTCTAACTTAGGCACAATTTGAATTCCTAAATATTTAAACTGATTTACAACATTGAATTGATTTACCTCAGGAGCTGGGTGACCCCTCTGGGTCTCATTTAGCATTAATATTGAAGATTTAGTTTTATTTATTTTATATCCTGATATTTCCCCAAAGTTCTTTATTAAATTTAACAAGGTCGGAATTGATTTTTTAAGATTCAACATAAACAAAATTATGTCATTGGCATACAGGGAGATTTTATGTTCTGTTGGTCCTACTTTAATTCCATATATTTGTGGATGTAAACGTACTGCCATCGCTAAAGGTTCAATTGCCATAGTAAACAGTAAAGGTGAAAGTGGACAGCCTTGTCGACATCCTCTATTGATTTTTATTGATTTTGAAATATTGCTATTTGTTAGGATTTCTGCTGTAGCATTATTGTATATTATCTGAACCCATTTTATGAAATTATTTCCAAGTCCAAACCTTTGTAGGACTTCAAAAAGAAAGGGCCATTCGACCCTATCAAAGGCCTTTTCAGCGTCCAATGATAGGAGAGCTGTGTCCGGTGCTTCTTTATTAGAGTAAATAATATTAAATAGTCTTCTTACATTATGGAAGCCTTGTCTTCCCATTATAAAGCCATTCTGATCTCGGTTAATAATATTTGATAATATTTCTTGTAGTCGTCTTGCTAAAATTTTACAGATTATCTTAAGGTCAGCATTTAATAGGCTTATTGGTCTCATGTTTTCACATTTATTAGAGGGTTTACCTGGTTTTGGCAACAGTATAATTAAGGCATTATTCATGTATGGTGGTAAATTACTATTTTGAAATGCTTCTAAAACCATTTCCAAAAGTGGTTTTATTAATTTATTCTCAAATTTTTTATAGCGGTCAACTGGAAGACCATCTGGTCCTGCACTTTTTCCTGATTTCATATTATCAATGGCTAGCCCAACTTCTTCTTGACTAATTTTTGACTCCAGTATCTCCCTATTTTCATTTGGAATACACGGTATAGATAATCCGTCCAAAAACCCATTTAGTTTTGTTAAGTCAGTTTCATTTTTTGTATCATATAGTTTTTCATAATAATCTCTAAAGGCACTATTAATTGCTAAAGGATCTACAACTGCCTGTCCGTTACTTATAATACTGGAAATTGGTGTTTTAAATTCTAATTGTTTAATCTGCCATGCCAATAATTTTCCTGATTTTTCACCTTGTTCATAAAAGGTTTGCTTCAATCTTAGAAGACTCAAGGCAGCTCTATTCGCTGATTTTTTGTCATATTCTGCTCTCAGAATCAGTAATTCGTTCTCTAACTGTGGGTTACTTCCTGCATACACTTTTTCTTGAAGAATTTTTATTTTACGTTCCAATTGGACTCTCTCCTCTCGAGTCTTCTTAGATTTTGAACCTGTATAACTAATAATATGCCCCCTAATAAAAGCTTTGAAAGCCTCCCACTTTATACATGCTGATGTTTGTGTAGTATTGATATCGAAGAACTCATCTATCTGTTTTTCTATGTACTTAACAAATTCCTCATCCTGAAGCCATTTATGCTGAAATTGCCACCTACCTGGAACCTTTGTCAATTTCTTATCTACATATATTAGGCAGCAGGGTGCGTGATCAGATATCACGATATTATCATAGAAACAGTTTTGAATCTTGGACCTTAATTCTGTGGAGATCAAAAAATAGTCAATACGTGAGAATGTCTTGTAGGTATTAGAATAACAAGAATAGGTTTTGACTTGTGGTTTCATTTCTCTCCATTTATCTAGCAATCTCAGTTCTTTCATAAAATGATTAATGGTCATCCTGCATCCGTTGTGCATACAGTCCAGTCCTGTTGATCTATCTATACTGGGATTCAATGTACAATTAAAATCCCCTGCTATTATATGTTGCCCTGTGAGTGATACTAAAGTAAGAAATAAATTAACGAAGAAGCTTTGATCATCTATATTGGGACCATATAAGTTCACCAGATTTATATTTTCTAATAACAAAGATCCTTGGATGATTAGATATCTTCCCAATTTATCTCCAATTACATTTTTCACTTGAAATGGGACTGTTTTATGTATGAGAGTCATAACTCCCCTGGCTCGGGATGAAAATGATGAGGTGAACACACTTCCCTGCCATCTTCTCCTTATTCTTTTTACATCTTCCTCTATTAGATGAGTTTCTTGTAAAAACACAATTTTTGAACCTATGTCTTTTATTTTATTCATAACTTGTTTAAGTTTTTTTAGATTTTGTAGACCTCTGCAATTCCATGAAGTTAAATTAAGATTAACGCTTTGGTCTATGGTCAATAAAGAGTTTGAGATTACCTTGCAAAATAAACATGCTCATACAGAGAAGCAAAAACATGGATGGTTGAACATTCATCCCACAAACTACACAAAAACAAATTCCCCCTCCCCACATTCGTGGTAATCCCCCCAAAATAAAAAAAAAAAATTCTGTCTCCCGTTATAACCAGTGACTGCTCCTCACCCACGAGGATCAGTCAAAACCACTCACTCTTTCCTCCTCTCAATCACCCTAACTCTGCTACTTTTAATGACATGACATTAACTCTCTTCTATAGTTTTTCCAACTTAACTCCAAAATTTTATAGCAACTTTGTACATCATAGCTTTTTTTTTTATATAATACAATCTATATTTTGTAGACATGCTATATGTTTCAGATCAGTCAGATACTTGTACACATGCTTAAATATTCTACCTTTATATCTTGTTCTTGCTTCATGCTTAGCTCCCGCCAGTCTCTCCTTGGGTCTGCTTGATAAACTCCTGCGCCTCCTGAGGGGCCTTGAAGATATGGGTTCTCCCTTTATATGTGACCAGCAGTCTTGCCGGATGAATCACTCCATGACGGATCCCGAGGTTGCGCAGCTCTTTACGGGCGGGGTCAAACTGTTTCCTTAATTGAATTCCTGTGGCCAAATCTGAGTAGAACCGCACCTGATGATCCTGGTATTTGATTTCTCCTTTAGCACGCGCTGTGTTGGAGACCGTCATCTTGTCTCTGTAGTTGAGGAACTTCATAATCGGCGTCCTCGGCGGTGTCTTATTATCTCTCAGTGGGCTGATTCGGTGAGCGCTCTCCAAGACGACCGATGACTGCAGATCTGCGTTGTTCAGCGCCTCTGGAATCCACTTTTCCAAAAAGGAACATGTATCCCATCCCTCCGTACCCTCCAGGAGGCCCACCAGCCTTAAATTATTCCGTCGCGACCGGGATTCTAAGTCCAGGACGTTATCTTCCAGACGTTTATTTTTTAATTCCAGTGTTTGGACCTTTAATTGTAGGTTGGTGACGTCATCTTCAGCGTTGGAGATTCGGAGCTCGGCCTGCGATACTCATTCCATACAGTCGCTTATTTCTTTTCTCATTCCTTCTATCGCTGTTATAATCCCATCAAATTTAGCCGAAAAGTCTGCTCTCATAGAGCTGATAGCAGCAAGTACCGCATTCGTTCCCTCCTCGGCAATCACCGCTCCGCCGCTAGCTCCCTTCTCCGCCATTGTCCCTGGAGATTCTCCTGCTTCGTCACAAGCGTGGAAGTCTGTTAACTTGGATTGTCTTGACGAATCAGTTTTTCCTCCGCCTGATTTCACAGCCTTGGTTTTTACCATATCCGCGCCTAAACGCTAGGATAGGTTTTTGTTCCAGTTGAGAGAGTTTTGGCCTACTTTTTATTTTTAGGAGCAGAGCAGAGTGAAACACGTCTTCCTACGTGGCCGCCATAACCAGAAGTCCTTGTTTGTCCTTTTTATTTCGTCTTTAATTTCACGAAATTCAGCCCAACACTCTCGGCGAAATTCTCTTAATTCTTGAAGTACCGTTTTTAAGCTAACCGTGTTGCTAGACTCATTCTGCTCCTCTATTTCCGAGTGGTTGTTGTCCTCCAGGTCAGATTCTCTGGCCGATGTGCGTCTTGGCCTGGTAAATGTCGATCTCTTCTGTTTTCCTTTAGGCATAATGACTTTGTCTTTTGATTTTCACTCTTCCATAAATCTGTTAAATATGATTTTCATGGTATTTTCACGGATGGGGTCTGGGAGCTTCAGCGTTAAGCTGCTATCACCATGGTGTCCAGACCGGAAGTCCGGAAGAAGGTATTTTTTAAACATTTTTTCCACTCTGCAGTAATTATTTCTAATTGGCTTAATTAGCACCAAATGACTTTAAAAGTTATATTATTTCAAAAGTTGTCCAGAATTCTTTTTGTTTTATTCCAAAATAAATAAAGAAGAATATCAGACAACCAGTTATCAGACAACCAGTCCACTAGTTGTCAAATTGAAAATCTGAAGAACAGGTGAAGGATACAAATTTATATTATATTAATACATTTGAATAAGTAGCGTTATGAGGAAACATAAAAAGGAGGAAAAGTAGCTTCTAAATAAAATTATAGTCTTTAATTCATTAAAATATCAGGAACTAAAGCTGTGTGATCACTGTTGAAAGTAGGAGATGGATGATATTTTTCAGATTTAAACAATTTATGAATGTGCTTATAATTAAAAACAACTACACAAAAAATTATGGTCAGATATTCAGAAATTTATTTTCAGCACAAAACAATTTGTAATAGATTTCTAATACTTTTATTTCATGAATGAAATAAAGCTTGGCAGTTTTTTCCACTGTTGTAGTATGATTTCGTTAATGTAATATACTTTATTTATATAGCCCTTTAAAACAACCTGTAGGTGACCAAAGTGCTTTACAGAAAAATTAACCCCTTGCACTCCGGTCAATTTCCCTAAAAACGCCAAAAAATAACATGCCCAAAGTAAATCGAAAGCTGTTCTTCAACCATTTGCAGCATCTTCATGGGGTTGGTCTCATTTAAAAGAAAACACTTTGAATTTTTTGGCAAAACAGTCATAATCTCTCTAAGTGCTCCAGCCACTGAGTTACAGTCATCTAAACATACTGAACTTGAAGAAAATAAATTTGGCCTGGGTGTTTTTTTGGATACAAATGCTTGCAAATAACACACAGCTTCAGATCCGGGCTGGAAAATGCAACAGAAATGTAGAACCAAGTGTTATCCAACTGAGGTCAAAATTTTGTAACAATACCACAAAAAATGAATATATTACACAGCTTTTTCCTCAGGTAGTTCCCAGGCATTTTTGAACTGTGCCAAATTGTGCCAAATGGCACAGTTTGGAAAAACATCTGTAACTTTTGAATGATTCAATATAGAAGCTTCATCTTGGGCTCTAATGAAAGGTGACACTCAGGGCTGTGTGTGTGTGTGGGGGGGGGGTTGTCCCCCCCCCTCGCTATAGAGGACGGACATCGGCCATCGCTACATGACGGAATAGACTCATGTGGCGACTGTGGCGACTGTGGCGCAGTCACCGCGGCTTCCCCCCCCTCGCTACAGAAAAGTAGCGGGGGGTGGGGGCGTTCACGGTCCGGACGCGGCGAACGAACCGTGTACCGCGGCGCACGCACTTCGGACTTCGTGCGCCGCACAGTTGTAATTTACCGATCGGTCAAAAGGCATTTTTTGATTACAATTTTCAGGGATAAAGAATAATTTAGCTTATAACACTTACCTCTTCACAGCAGCATTGTCCTGGCGAACTTCTCTTCCTCATTGTCAGACAAATGCGACGCTGGTCCGCTCGTGGTTCCCGGTCAAAACATAATTCCATTATTGCGGTTTTGGCGAATGATTTACAACCTTTGTCGTCGGCCTCCGTCGGTCTATGATGACCATGGAAGAGAATCCTAAACGTCTATTCTGCTGGAATGAGTGCAGGTCGCACTTGTGGGTGGTCTCCGTGCTGCTGGGTCTGTAGCAGGTTCTTCCTGCAGGTCCTTTTTTTCATCTGCTGCAGCAGTCAGTCTCTCTTCACCCAGCCCGAACTTCTGTGCTTCAGTTGGCTGGCTGCATTCACAGCGTTGGTAGGCGGGTCCTTCTTGCTAGGTTTTCAGTCATTGGTTCTTCAAGGTTTCAGAAACCCAATTCAAGGCTCTTATTAGTCGAATGAGAGGTCAATCATATCTGATCTGTTCACGGCTGTGTCTGTAGTGGAAGAACTTTTTTTTTTTTTTTTTTCAGTGTGCGTTTGGAGGCAGCGCCCTCGTGCGTCCTAGAGCGCACGAGAGCGCCCTCGTGCGCTCTGGGACGCAGAGACTTGCCCGCCCGCGGTACAACGGAGTGCAAGAGGTTAAACAGTACTAGAAACACACACAGCATAAAAACAAATTACATAAACAAAGGGATAAGCATAAATACCTAAAAATAAAAATAAAAGCAAGATGAAAAGAATAATAAGAATAAACGTCACCACCACTGGGTATTAAAAGCCATCCTGAACAAATACGTTTTAAGTTTTGATTTAAAAAGGGCCAGGTCCGGAATAGGATGTACAGTGCATCCGGAAAGTATTCACAACGCTTCACTTTTTCCACATTTTGTTATGTTACAGCCTTATTCCAAAAGAGATTAAATTAATTTTTTTTCCTCAAACTTCTACACACAATACCCCATAATGACAATGTGAAAAAAGTTTTTTTTTTTTTTTTTAATTTTTGCAAATTTATTGAAAATAAAAATACGAAGAAATCACAAATACATACGTAAGTATTCACAGCCTTTGCTTTATACTCTGCTGATGCACCTTAGGCAACATTTACAGCCTCAAGTCTTTTTGAATATGATGCCACAAGCTTGTCACACCTATCTTTGGGTAGTTTCGCCCATTCCTCTTTGCAGCACCTCTCAAGCTCCATCAGGTTGGATGGGAAGCGTCAGTGCACAGCCATTTTCAGATCTCTCCAGAGATGTTCAATTGGATTCAAATCTGGGCTCTGGCTGGGCCACTCAAGGACATTCACAGAGTTGTCCTGAAGCCACTCCTTTGATATCTTGGCTGTGTGTTTAAGGTCATTGTCCTGCTGAAAGATGAATTGCAGTGTTTCCTCTGGCTTAAAGACCTTGGCGTGGTGGCAACATATTTTTCCCGGGAGGGGGGGAGTAAACATACTGGAATATGTTAATTTTATACTATTTATTTCTTTTCAATATTTTACACAGTAACGCTGCATATGGAACTTACCATTTGAAGTATTGTACAACCGAGGCTTCAGTACTGGGCCAGATGGGGTCCCACCCAGACATCCTGTGTTTAGACTTTTTAGTGGTGTTATCTTTCTCTCCTTCCTCTGCCTGAACGCTTCCCTCTCCTTGGCTCCTCTCTTCTGTCTCATCTTGCCCTCTCTGAGCTCTTTCTAATTCAGGTTCTCTCTCTGTCTATGGTGGTATACAAACAGGTTAGAAAATATCAAGTGTCATGTTTTGTCCTGCAGGATTTTTTTGTCATGGTTTACATAAATGACAAAAATGTGTATTTTTTTGTATTTTTATTCTAGTGTTTCTTTTTTCCATTGAGAGAGTAGGGAAAGAAAAGAAACATTCATAATAGTAATGTACTCATGCATACTTAAATTACAGCCGTGGACAAAATTATTGGTACCCCTCTGTTAATGAAAGAGAAACCCACAATGGTCACAGAAATAACTTGAATCTGACAAAAGTGATAATAAAAATTCTATGAAAATTAACCAGTGAAAATCAGACAGTGCTTTTGAATTGTGGTTCAACAGAATTACTTTAAAAAACAAACTCATGAAACAGGCCTGAACAAAAATGATGGTACCCCTAGAAAAGATGGAAAATAATCACAGGTATCTACAAACTTGTAATCAGTCAGTCGGCCTATAACATTAAAGGGTGACAAGTAGTCACTGTGCTGTGTGGTGACATGGTGTGTACCACACTAAACACGGACCAGAGGAAGCAAAGGAGAGAGTTGTCTCAGGACATTAGAAAGAAAATTATAGACAAGCATGTTAAAGGTAAAGGCGATAAGACCATCTCCAAGCAGCTTGATGTTCCTGTGACTACAGTTGCACATATTGTTCAGAAATTTAAGATCCACAGGAATGTAGCCAACCTCCCTGAATGTGGTCGCAGGAGGAGACGAATAATACGAATGGTAGCAAAAGAGCCCAGAACAACCTCTAAACACATTCATGGTGAACTCCAAGGTCAAGGTGCATCAGTGTCAGATCGCACCATCCGTCATTGTTTGAGCCAAAGTGGACTTCATGGGAGACGACCAAAGAGGACACTACTGTTGAAAACAAATCATAAAAAAGCCAGACTGGAATTTGCCAAACTGCATGTTGACAAGCCACAAAGCTTCTGGGAGAATGTCCTATGGACAGATGAGACAAAACTGGAACTTTTTGGCAAGGCACATCAGCGCAATGTTCACAGACGCAAAAATGAAGCATACCAAGAAAAGAACACTGTCCCTACTGTGAAACATGGAGGAGGTTCTGTTATGTTCTGGGGGGTCTGCTTTGCTGCATCTGGCACAGGGTGTCTTGAATCTGTGCAGGGTACAATGAAATCTCAAGACTATCAAGGTATTCTAGAGAGAAATGTGCTGCCCAGTGTCAGACAGCTTGGTCTCAGTCGCAGGTCATGGGTCTTGCAACAGGATAATGACCCAAAACACACAGCTAAAAACACCCAAGAATGGCTAAAAGCGAAACATTGGACTATTCTAAAGTGGCCTTCTATGAGCCCTGATCTAAATCCTATTGAAGATCTGTGGAAGGAGCTGAAACATGCCATCTGGAGAAGGCACCCTTCAAACCTGAGACAACTGGAGCAGTTTGCTCATGAGGAGTGGGCCAAAATACCTGTTGAGAGGTGCAGAAGTCTCATTGACAGTTAGAGAAATCATTTGATTGCAGTGATTGCCTCAAAAGGTTGTGCAACAAGTTAAGGGTACCATTATTTTTGTCCAGGCCTGTTTCATGAGTTTGTTTTTTAAAATAATTCTGTTGAACCACAATTCAAAAGCAATGTCTGATTTTCATTGGTTAATTTTCATAGAATTTATATTTATTACCACTTTTGTCAGATTCAAGTTATTTCTGTGAGCATTGTGGGTTTTTCTTTCATTAACAGTGGGGTACCAACAATTTTGTCCACGCATGTATATGATCAGGTGGGTGTAGTAACCAGAAATTCTACTCATGTAAAAGCAGTGCTTTGAAATTAATAATTAAAAGTAGACAACCAGGACTTCCGGTTATGGCGGCCGCCTAGAAGGACACGTATCACTCTGCTCTGCCCTTGGAAATAAAAATTCGGCAAATAACTCTCTCATTTGGAACAGAACTTTTCCCAGCGTTTGGGTGAGGATATGCCGGTGAAGACTAAGGCTGGGAAATTAGGAGGGGGAAAAATTGAATCGCCGAAGCAGTCCAAATTAACGGACTTTAAAGTTTGTGGCGCAGTAGAAAAAGCTGCGGCTATGGCGGATGAAACTAGCGGTGGTGCGGTAACTGCTGCTGCTGACGATGGCGGCACAGGTGCAGTGCTGGCTGCCATTAGCTCAATGAGAGCAGACTTTTCCGCTAAACTTGATGGGATTATGGCAGCGTTGGATGCAATGAGAAAGGAGTTGGGTGACTGCGTGGAGCGAGTGACGCAGGCGGAGCTTCGTGTTTCAAGTGCGGAGGATGAAATTAGCGGACTTCAAATAAAGGTGCGCACTTTGGAAAAAAAAAATAAAGATCTGGAAAATAGCGTTCTGGACTTGGAATCTCGGTCCAGAAGGAACAACCTGAGGCTGGTGGGTCTACCGGAGGGAGCCGAAGGTCGTGATTCATGCTCCTTTTTGGAGGGGTGGATCCCGAAGGCGCTGAACAACGCGGAGCTAAAATCATCAGTCGTCTTGGAAAGCTCCCACCGAATTGGCCCACCGAGAGGTAACAAGGCAGCACCGAGGACGCTAATTATGAAGTTTCTCAGCTACAGAGACAGGATGACGATCTCCAACGCGGTGCGGGCCAAAGGAGAAATTAAATGCCAAGATCAGCAGGTGCGGTTCTACCCAGATCTGGCCTCAGGAATCCAACAATTAAGGAAGCAGTTTGACCCCATCCGCAAAGAACTGCGCAACCTTGAGATTCGTCATGGAGTGATTCACCCTGCAAGACTTCTGGTCACATATGAGGGCAGAACACGCATCTTCAAGACCCCCGAGGAGGCGCAGGAGCTCATCAAGAAGAACCAGGAAGAGACTGGTGGGAGCTAAGCATGAACAGAATATAGGGTAGAATATTTGAGCATTTAACTGATTAGAAGCATATAACAAGATTACAAAATATAGAATGTATTACATATTAAAAAAAAAAAAAAGTACAAAATTGCTAAAAAAAATTTGGAGTTAAATTGGAAAATTACAGAAGAGAGTTAATGTTACGTTATTAAAAGCAGTAGAGTTAGGGTGATTGGGAGGATGAAGAAGGAGTGGCTTTGGCTGTTCCTCGTGGGTGTGGAAAGGTCGATGGCTATATCGGGAGACGGAATTTTTATTTTGCTTTTGGGGGGATTGCCACAAATGTGGGAAGGGGGAATTTGTTTGTGTGTAGTTTGTAGGGTGAATGTTCAACCACTCATTTTTTTGCTTTTCTGTTTGAGCATGTTTACACTGCAAGGTAATCCCAAACTCCCTATTGATTATAAATCAAAGCGTTAATCTTAATTTAACTTCATGGAATTGCAGAGGTCTACAAAATTTAAAAAAACTTAAACAAGTTATGAATAAAATAAAAGACATGGGTTCAAAAATTGTGTTTTTACAAGAAACTCATCTAATAGAGCAAGATGTAAAAAGAATTAGGAGTAGATGGCAAGGAAATGTTTTCACCTCATCATTTTCATCCCGAGCCAGGGGAGTTATGACTCTCATACATAAATCAGTCCCATTTCAAGTGAAAAATGTAATTGGAGACAAATTTGGAAGATATGTAATCATTCAAGGATCTTTGCTATTAGAAAACATAAATTTGGTGAACTTATATGGTCCCAATATAGATGATCAAAAGTTCTTTGCCAATTTATTTCTTATCTTATCATCACTTACAGGGCAACATATAATAGCAGGGGATTTTAATTGTACATTGAATCCCAGTATAGATAGATCAACAGGACTGGACTGTACGCACAATGGATCTAGGATGACCATTAATCATTTTATGAAAGAATTGAAATTGATAGATACATGGAGAGAAATGAAACCACAAGTTAAAGCATACTCTTGTTATTCCAATACCTACAAGACATTCGCACGTATAGATTATTTTTTGATCTCCACAGAATTAAGGTCCAAGATTCAAAACTGTTTTTATGATAACATCGTGATCTCTGATCATGCACCCTGCTGTCTAATGTATGTAGATAAGAAATTGACAAAGGAACCAGGTAGATGGCAATTTCAGCATAAATGGCTTCAGGATGAGGAATTTGTTAAGTATATAGAAAAACAGATAGATGAGTTCTTTGATATCAATACTACACAAACATCAGCATGTGTAAAGTGGGAGGCTTTCAAAGCTTTTATTAGGGGACATATTATTAGTTATACAGGTTCAAAATCTAAGAAGACTCGAGAGGAGAGAGTCCAATTGGAACATAAAATAAAAATTCTTCAAGAAAGAGTATATGCAGGAAGAGATCCAAGGTTGGAGAACGAATTACTGATTTTGAGAGCTGAATATGACAAAAAATCAGCGAATAGAGCTGCCTCGAGTCTTCTAAGATTGAAACAATCTTTTTATGAACAAGGTGAAAAATCAGGAAAGTTATTGGCATGGCAGATTAAACAATTAGAATCTAAAACACCAATTACCAGTATTATAAGTAATGGACAGGTAGTTATAGATCCTTCAGAAATTAATAGAGCCTTTAGAGATTACTATGAAAAATTATATGATACCAAAAATGAATCTGACTTAACAAAACTACATGGGTTTTTGAATGAACTATTTATACCGTGTATTCCAAATGAAAATAGGGAGATACTGGAGTCTAAAATTAGTCAAGAAGAAGTTGGACTAGCCATTGATAATATGAAATCAGGAAAAAGTGCAGGACCAGATGGTCTTCCAGTTGACCTTTATAAAAAATTTAAGAATAAATTAACAAAACCTTTTTTGGAAATGGTTTTAGAAGCATTTCAAAATAGTAATTTACCATCATATATGAATAATGCCTTAATTATACTGTTGCCAAAACCAGGTAAGCCCTCTAATAAATGTGAAAATATGAGACCAATAAGCCTATTAAATGCCGACCTTAAGATAATTTGTAAAATTTTAGCAAGATGAATACAAGAAATTTTACCAAATATTATTAATCGAGATCAGAATGGCTTTATAAAGGGAAGACAAGGCTTCCATAATGTAAGAAGACTATTTAATATTATTTATTCTAATAAAGAAGCACCGGATACAGCTCTCTTATCACTGGATGCCGAAAAAGCCTTTGATAGAGTTGAATGGCCCTTTCTTTTTGAAGTCTTACAAAGGTTTGGACTTGGAAATAATTTTATAAAATGGGTTCAGATAATATATAATAATGCTACTGCAGAAATTCTAACAAATAACAATATTTCAAAATCAATAAAAATCAATAGAGGATGTCGACAAGGCTGTCCACTTTCACCTTTACTCTTTACTATGGCAATTGAACCTTTAGCGATGGCGATACGTCTACAGTCACAAATATATGGAATTAAAGTTGGACAAACAGAACATAAAATCTCCCTGTATGCCGATGACATAATTTTGTTTATGTCGAATCTTAAAAAATCAATTCCGACCTTGTTGAATTTAATAAAGAATTTCGGGGAAAAATCAGGATATAAAATAAATAAAACTAAATCTTCAATATTAATGCTAAATGAGACCCAGAGAAATTACCCAGCCCCTGAGGTAAATCAATTCAATGTTGTAAATCAGTTCAAATATTTAGGAATCCAAATTGTGCCTAAGCTAGAATCAGTCGCCAGTGTCAATTATGAAGCCTTAATGACAGATATTGATGAGTTACTTCAGAGATGGATGTCACTACCAATGTCGATGATCGGGAGAATTAATATACTTAAAAGTAATATCTTACCTAAAATACTTTATTTATTTCAATACATTCCCTTACCACCACCTTTAGATTTATTCTCAAGAATTAAAAAAAAGTTAGTGGAATTTATATGGAACAACAGGAGGGCTAGATTACGTCTGTCTTTATTATATTTACCATTTGATCGTGGAGGTCTGAAATGTCCAAATTTTATGTTGTATTATTGGTCGGCACAACTGAGGTCTATGACATATTATTTTTCATCAAATGATCTCCCTCACTGGACTGAAATGGAATCATACAATTTACCTTTACCTCTTCCCATATTCATATACTCAGATTCGGCAAAAAAATTACAAAAACAAGTTAAAAATCCATTTGTAAAGCATATGATCAAAATATGGTGTGAAGCTAAAAACTATTTAAAAGAACCACAGTTATTGTCACAATTTAGTCCAATATGGGGTAATCAATATTTTAAACCAGGGAGAGCGGACGCTGTATTTAAAGTATGGAATTTAAAAGGGATACAAAAGATTCAGGATTTATATTTGCCATGTGCAGAAAACATAATGTCTTTTGAAGAGTTGAGGATCAAATTTAATCTCAATAGAACACATTTTTTTAAATATCTTCAACTTAGAAACTTTATTCGATCAAATCAAAATAAAGCTCTCACTCGACCTATCTATTCATCCTTGGAAAAAATGTTGATGAAAGATAGTAAAAGAAAGGGTATTATTTCAGAGTTTTATAACTCATTGACACTATTTTCAAGTGAAAATTCACTGAAAAGATTAAACTACTGGAAAAAAGATCTGCAAACTGAAATTCCAGAGGAACAATGGGAATTGGCTTGTACAGAAGCTCAAACCAAATCAATAAATGTACGCCTTAAATTGATACATTTCAAATGGTTAATGCGGATGTATGTTACACCGGAGGAGTTAAATAGATATAACAAAAATATACCAGATACGTGCACAAAATGTATGGAAAGTAAATGAACTCTATTTCATTGTGTATGGGAATGTAGATTAATAAGAATGTTTTGGGAAGAGGTGAGGGTAACAATTGAAAAAATAATCTCAAAACAAATCATATTGAATCCTAAACTGTTTTTGTTGGGTCTGTACCCAGAAAAGCATAATTTTAATAAAAGTGAAAGAACATTCATAGACCTCAGTTTGCTTAATGCCAAAAAATGTATTGCACTATTATGGAAAAAGACTTATAGACCAGATGTGACTCAGTGGTTAAGACAGATGTTAACAAACCTTCCATTAGAAAGAATAACATATATACTGAAATCAAAGGAAATTGTGTTTGAGAATATATGGAGACCTTTTATTGATTATGTAAAAAATTTAAACATAACTCTTGAAGAAGAAGGTGAATGATATGTGCGGACCTTGTAAATTCCAAACTGGTGAACATAATATGTACTGTATACTTATGTGTTGGATTGTCTAGACTAAACAGAGGAGCATTGTTGAAGATTTGATTTTGTTGGTGGTTGTTGGTGTTTTTTAGTGCATTTTTTTTTTTTTGTAGTACTTTAGTGTTAGTGTTTGATTGTTTGTATCATGTTTGTTTAAAAAAAAAAAAAAGGTTCAATCAAGCTATTGTGGAAAAAAAAAAAAAAAGTAGACAACCAAAAATTTCTAATTGAGTTAAGGGTACAAAGAGCACCCACTTAAAAACTTGAGTCATAACTTCAGTCTTGAAGGTTTGAGGTTTTTCCTCAAAAATTAATAACAATTTTCTTATAGTTTTCTACTTTTCTCTGTAAATCTAAAGTTGAAACCATGTTCCTCAAATTTGTAATTTCCTCTTGTAAAATTGACTTTTCTTGTACATTTGAAACTTTATTATAAATTTGTGGATTATTTTATGACCAATTTTTGTCTGTTTTTTAAAATAAAATTACTGTTTTTTGTTGTTGTTTTTTTTTTAGATAAATTTGAAACAGACTGTGGTAATTTTGTTTTTTTTTTTTTTTTACTTTTTTCTTATAACAATTTACATTTTTGACCATAATTTTTCACTCAGAACAGAACAGTAATTTAACTCTGGTTACAAAGAAAAAAACATTAATAAAATTGTATTTAATGAAATAAATTAACTTAAATGGCCAAGGATGCCATTATTTCTGTTATAATATTTCTTTATATTTATAGTTTTTTTTTTTTTTTTTGAAATCTCCTCACCACCCAGACAGCAGGAAAAACTTCCCTTATTTTGAAATCAAATGTTGACACGTTTAGTTTGTCTGAAGGCTGCTGACAGATTAAAGTCATTGACTTCATGAATTTCGGTCATCTTAACCTGCCAGGTACATAATAGGGAACTGTAGCGGACTCGAAAGACATAATGCACCACAATATGCGTTCATGTACAGAATGATCTGTTTAGGCAGTTATAGTTGTGCTCTCAGGCTTTCTCATCAGGCACCTCTCTAGGCAGCCGCTGAAGGACCTCAGTTTAGAGCTAGCGTTTTCAGCTGTTGCTTTTTGTCACTTCCGCTGGAGAATTAAAAACGGCACACCTGCTCGTGCGAGAAAAGAGAGAAATTGCCAGTCTCTTCATTCCTGCAATTCCTACAGAACATAACTTAATATTGTAGTTGCTGGTGAAATATATCCTCAGCAATTCATCAGTCCCCTTGCCTTTCCCTTCATATGAAGCCGACTGCATATGGATTCTAACCACATCTCTTAGCTAAGCGACTCTTCCATTATTGCTCCCGTTTCCAGTGGGTTAAAACCATAATAAACGCCAGTGCTTACATAACTCTTTACTTTTTTTCCACGTTTAAAGTACTTTAATAAACAAATGTTTCTGTCGGACAGTTACGCTTAGCGAGACCCTATTTACAGACTGACTGGAAAACTCGTGTGAGCGGGGCGCTTCTAAACTCTGCGCGGATGACGGCCACGCGTGTTGTTCGTGTGCACGCTTGCGGAATGTCATTGCTTCATATATTTACCTTCGCCAAGGAGGTTATGTTTTCATCGGCGTTGGTTTGTCTGTCTGTCTGTCTGTTTGTTTGTTAGCAAGATAACTCAAAAAGTTATGGACAGATTTTCATGAAATTTTCACGGATTGTCAGAAATGGGGTATCCTACAGATGATTAGATTTTGGTGGTGATCCGGATCACCGTCCACAAGAAAATCGCCATTACGCAAAATGCCATTTTCTTGAATAACTACTGAACCACTAATCCTATCGTTGTCAATCCAATTGCTTGTCATATGTTTTCATGGTCAAGGAATCTGAAAACGTACACACAAACACTGTATGGGGCGAACTGTGGCGCTTGGCGGAGGTCTGCGCTCTCCGAGTGCTTTTCTAGTTTTATTAATAAATTCATATCGCGTTGCGGTGGCGGTAAAATTTCTGGCGAGGTAGGCCGCCACGGAGAAATGTTACCAGAGGAAACCCTGAACCGTCACCCCAGTCTGAGGTCAAGAGCGCTCTGGAGCAGGTTTTCATCCAGGTTGTCTCTGTACATTGCTGAATTCATCTTTCCCTCTACCCTGACTAGTCTCAAAGTTCCTGCTGCTGAAAAACATCCCCACAGCATGATGCTGCTACCGACATTGGCGTGGTTATGAGTGGTGCCTGGTTTTCTCCAAACATGACACCTGGGATTCACACCAGAGTTCAATCTTTGTCTCATCAGACCAGAGAATTTTGTTTCTCATGGTCTAAGAGTCCTTCAGGTGCCTTTTGGCAAACTCCAGGCGGGCTGCCATGTGCCTTTTACTAAGGAGTGGCTTCTGTCTGGCCGCTCTACCATACAGGCCTGATTGGTTGATCGCTGCAGAGATGGTTGTCCTTCTGGAAGGTTCTAATCTCTTCACAGAGCAATGCTGGAGCTCTGACAGAGTGACTATCAGGTTCTTGGTCACCTCCCTGACTAAGACCCTTCTCCCCTGATCGCTCAGTTTAGATGGCCGGCCAGCTCTAGGAAGAGTGCCGGTGGTTCTGAACTTCTTCCATTTACGGATGATGGAGGCCACTGTGCTCCAAATTGGGACCTTCAAAGCAGCAGAAATTTTTTCTGTACCCTTCCCCAGATTTGTGCCTCAAGACAACTCTGTCTCAGAAGTCTGCAGACAATTCCTTTGACTTCATGCTTGGTTTGTGCTCTGACATGCACTGTCAACTGTGGAACCTTATATAGACAGGTGTGTGCCTTTCCAATGGACTCCAGTTAAGCTGTAGAAACATCTCAAGGATGATCAGTGGAAACAGGATAGACCTGAGCTCAATTTTGAGCTTCATGGCAAAGGCTGTGAATACTTATGTACATGTGATTTCTTACTTTTTATTTTTAATAAATTTGCACAAATCTCAAAAAAACTTTTTTTTCACATTGTCATTATGGGGTATTGTGAGTAGAATTTTGAGGAAAAAGATTAATCCCTTTTGGAATAAGGCTGTAACATAACAAAATGTAGAAAAAGCAAAGTGCTGTGAATACTTTCCAGATGCACTGTATATTGATGCCACATAATATTCAGAGCTATGTATATAAAAAAAAACTTTAAAATAAAGATTATGTTGCTTATAAAGGTCAAATTGCCGTTGTGGTCCTCAGCTACTTCTATTTTAGTCTGAGACGGGCAAAATGGCTCTTTGGTTGGCAAAGGTTGCAGACCCCTGACTTAGAAACTGAGCAGTTTTTTTATGATGTTTGATTTGCCTTTACTGCCCTTCACTCAGAAAAAACCTTTGGCAAATCAGGTAAGGGGCTCATGAATATTAATAAGCAGGCAGAAAACAGTGTTTGAAAATGAGGGACATGGGAAACATTTTTTAAGGAACTGTAAAACAACACAGGGAGGATATTTGGTCTTTAAAACTGCATACTGTATACTGTATATGTCATGGAGAATGTAAAATTTAAAATTAGATTTGATAGGTGCGATATATGTATGTTTTTAATATTCCTTGCATGGGCAAATGAATCAGTACGTCAAATATACTTGATATATCACCCACCCCTAGCCCCAGCTATTCAACTGAGTAGTTTTACCTGTTAAAAATGCGGTGGCCAAAGAAGCTTTATGGTGTTATGAAGAAGTAAGATGTTTGTGGGCTTGAGTACTGTGTCCATAAATAAATCATGACCACCAACATTACAGATTTCATGTCATAAGATTGTAGCATATTGTATTCACATATACTATGAAGCATCATAAACTCATGGTACTTGTTGGAGATGTTTATTGCTGTTTTTGGTCTTCCAGTGACATTTGTGTACAATAAGAAAATGACAGACGGTATCCACCATTATGCTCTGACACTCATGGTTTCTCTGAATGCCGGAGTAATGCTGGCAGCTGCTTCACTATCAGATTACACAACAACATATTTTCTAAGTCTCATGCCTTTGTAGTGGCTATTTTCTGAAATTGTGGTTCATTTCAGAATGACAGGAAATAAAATTTACATTTGAAACTGGCGTTTCGTAATCCTCTTGAACACCTCTTAAGCTGCTCAAACAGCAGAAACAAAAGATGGTGCTATTTTTAAAATTTCAATTAGAGTCAATCATGGGTCATACTTTGACTTGCTGTGATTTTTTTTTTCACCTCACAGACTGCATCCATGGTGTGGTGGATAATTGTTGAAAATTGTCTTTAGTTTTAGCACTGTCTTATTAATGTGGCTCCCATTAGACAAGACATTGAGTTGCTAGCTGTTAGCATGAGGCCTACATATCTCCCGAGAGAACACTCACACGTGATCTGCATTGTTGTTTATGCAAATCCGACGGCGAACGCTGGGACAGCGCGTGACGTCATCCATTCAGTAACCAGCAGGCTGCAGACAGAACACCCAGATGCTCTTCTCCTCATCTCAGGCGACTTCAACCACGTTTCACTGTCTCCCATTCTGCCCACTTTCACCCAGTATGTCACATGCCACACTAGAGACAATAAAACACTGGATTTGTTCTACGCAAACACTAAGGAGGCGTACACCTCATCACAACTCCCCCCACTTGGGAGATCGGATCACAACTTGGTTCATCTCCGACCGGTGTACAAACCCCTAGTGCACAGACAACCTCCGGCCATGCACACTGTGGAGTTATGGTCTGAGGAGACAATGGACACTCTAAAGGACTGTTTTGAAGCCACTGCCTGGAAGCAGCTCTGCGATCCACATGGTGAGGACATCGATGGCCTCATTCACACCTTCACGGGCTACCTCAGCTTCTGTGTGGACAAATCCGTTCCCACCAAGACCATACGGCGTCACTCAAACAACAAACCCTGGATCAACCCTGAGATAAAAACACTTCTGAGAGAGAAGAAGAGGATCTTCAGGTCGGGGAACAGGGAGATGCTGAAGTCCGTACAGAGGGAGCTGAGGAGAAAGATCAGAGAAGGCAAGGGCAGCTTCAGGAAGAAGATGGAGGACAAGCTGCAACAGAGCGACATCAGCGGGGTCTGGAGAAACCTCAAAACCATCTCGGGGCTCCAGAATACCTCCCCCCAGGCCACGGGGGGCAGGGAGTGGGTGAACAACCTGAATCTGTTTTTCAATAGATTTGACCAACCGCCCTCCCCCCTGTCTGCACAACAACCACTGCTGCCTCTAAGAAATCAAGTCCTGCTACCCACTCCCCACTCCACCGACACCCCCCCCCCCACTCCCAACACACAGCCCCCCATCCTGACCCTGACCAAGACCCAGGTGAGGACGGAGCTGAGGAAGATCAAGGCGAGGAAGGCGTCGGGACCGGACGGCATCAGCGCAAAGCTCCTCAAGTCCTGTGCAGACCAGCTGTGTGGGATTGTGACGTATATCTTCAACATGAGCCTGAAACTGGGGAGGGTACCACACCACAGCTGTGGAAAACATCTTGTGTGGTACCTGTACCAAAAACTTCCCACCCCAAAGACCTGAACAGCTACAGACCGGTGGCCTTGACGTCCCACTTGATGAAGACCCTGGAGAGACTGCTCCTTGCTCATCTCCGCCCCCTGGTGGAACCAGCGATGGATCCACTCCAGTTCGCCTACCAGCATGGCATTGGGGTGGAGGATGCGGTGATCTTCCTCCTTCACCGTTCTCTGTCCCACCTGGAGAAGCCCGGGAATATGGTGAGGATCACGTTCTTTGACTTCTCCAGTGCTTTCAACACCATCCAACCGATGATCCTGAAGGACAAGCTGCTGCGCGCAGGGGTGGACCAGCACCTGTCATCATGGATCCTGGACTACCTCACGAACCGGCCTCAGTTTGTGAGAACCCGGGACTGTGTTTCCGACACGATCATCAGTAGCACGGGGGCCCCCCAGGGAACGGTGCTGGCTCCCTTCCTGTTCACTCTTTATACTGCGGACTTCTCACACAACACAACACATTGCCATCTACAGAAGTTCTCTGATGACTCTGCGATCGTTGGTCTCATCTCCAGCGGAGATGAAGCTGAGTACAGAGGGCTTATCCAGGACTTTGTGGACTGGTGCCATCGGAACTGCCTCCAGATCAACGCGAGGAAAACTAAGGAGCTGGTGGTGGACTGCCGCAGGCATGGGCAGCCCCTCACAGCACCAGTAAATATACAGGGAACAGACATCGAGATGGTGACATCCTACAAGTACCTGGGTATTCATCTGAACAATAAACTAGACTGGTCACACAATACTGACGCACTCTACAAGAAGGGACAGCGCAGGCTGTTCCTGCTGAGGAGACTCAGGTCTTTTGGTGTACAAGGGCCGCTGCTGAAGTCATTCTATGACACGGTGGTGGCATCAGCCATCACTTTTGGAGTGGTCTGCTGGGGCAGTGGCATTACTGCAGCCGATAGGAAGAGACTGAACAAACTGATTAAGAAAGCTAGCTCTGTCCTGGGGCAACGCCTTGATCCGATGGAGGAGATAGGAGAGAGAAGGACGGTGGCTAAACTGTCATCTCTGCTGGAGTCCGAGTTCCACCCTATGCAGGACATACTGGATGCACTGAGGAGCTCATTTAGCAGCAGACTACATCATCCCAGGTGCACAACCGAGAGGTTTCGTAGGTCCTTCCTACCAACGGCTGTCAGACTGTACAACCTAAGCAGGGCTGCTCGCAGAGATAGCAAAAAGACGTAACAAACTAATAGTTTTTTTTTTTTTGAATGCAAAAGATGCAATAGACTTACACAATGGTCCTCTCCGGCATACAACTAGGAACATACCGGTCGCTATGGAGGGTGAGAATATGTATGGGCACATAATCATACCATGTAGGATAACTAAATAGACGGTTATGCTGTTTCATCCCACCTAGCAACAATGCTCTGCACTGTGTGTGTTTATATATTTACATATTTATTCCATCTAGCTACAATGCTCTGCACTGGGTGTGTTTATATTTATATATCTATATATTTATTCCATCTAGCTACAATGCTCAGCACTGGGTGTGTTTATATTTATATATCTATATATTAATTCCATCTAGCTACAATGCTCTGCACTGTGTTTTTATATATCTACATATTATTCCATCTAGCTACATTGCTCCGCACTGTGTGTGTTTATATACTTGCATATTTATTCCACCTAGCTGCAATGCTCCGTACTGTGGGTGTTTATATATTTACATATTTATTCCATCTAGCTACAATGCTCTGCACTGTGTGTTCATATATTCATATATTTATTCCATCCAGCTACAATGCTCTGCACTGTGTGTCTGTGTGTGTGTGTGTGTGTATATATATATATTTTATAGTAATATGTACATTTGTATATTAGCTGCTCTTGCTTGCTTGTTTTTTTTTTTTTTTCTTGCCTTCTGATTGTTGCTCTGAGTGTTGCTATCCCTGTGCTGTTGCAATCCTGGAATTTCCCCATTGTGGGACTAATAAAGGCTTATCTTATCTTATCTTATTATTTGAAGATAATTGCTCTGAGATTTATTAGCCTTTGGTTACTTGCCTCATTAGTTTTTTTTAATGCATGTCTTGCTTTTTAAATATGAATTAGTGTGTTTTATTTGAACATTGTTTATTCCACTTAGGGCTGTGACCACTCATTAGCATGCATGATTATTACAGTGGGTGTGAATGAGGATAGAAAAGATATAAGCGAGAATTTCATTGCCTTTGATTTGTTTATGAATGCTTTCTCTCTAACCACAATTATTGGCTTGCTAATAAGTAAAGAATATGCTGTCACAAGGACACCTGTGTTTGTGGTGGAGGGAATAAATAGATCCAACATGTTTGCACAACCAGGAGATAAAATTAGAAATGAAACTACTGTCTGTGCTGTGTTTAGATTTCTTTCACTGCCATTAAGTCTTAAAAGGAGTCTACTATAAGAACCTGTTTTTTTTTTTCATTGTCAGTGTTTTGATGAAATAATCTCCGACAGTGTGTTGACTGCTTAATACAGGGGTGTCCAATCATGTGCCATGGAGGGCCCAGACCCTGCAGGCTTTACCTCCAACCAGTATCTTCAGCAGCAGATTTCACTGAACTTTTTCCCACTGATTGCTGATCAGTGAAAACACTTGCTGAAGAGACTGGGTAGAAGAGAAAACCTGCAGGGTCTTGGCCCTCCATGGTACATGACTGGACACCCCTGGCTTAATGTGTGAATATTTCAGGGGAAATTATTAGCAAACTTTCATTGCGTGAAATTCCTCACTGGTGATCCCTTATAGCACAGATTTGCTAATGTTTGCTAATAGATGTAGATTGGGGTTTTAAATCAATTAAATGTAATATTTAAGGCATTTTTCAACCATTTTTGAGCCACAAAACCCTTCTTACAGTGGGGTAAAAAAGTATTTAGTCAGCCACCAATTGTGCAAGTTCTCCCACTTAAAAGATGAGAGAGGTCTCCAATTTTCATCATAGGTATACCTCAACTATGAGAGACAAAATGAGAAAAAAAAAATCCAGAAAATCTCATTGTCTGATTTTTAAAGAATTTATTTGCACATCATGGTGGAAAATAAGTATTTGGTGAATAACAAAAGTTCATCTCAATACTCTGTTATACAGTTAGGCCCAAAAATATTTGGACAGTGACACAAGTTTTGTTATTTTAGCTGTTTACGAAAACATATTCAGGATACAATTATATAATCAATATAGGCTTAAAGTGCAGAATCTCAGCTGTAATTTGAGAGTATTCACATCCAAATTGGAGCAAGGGTTTAGGAATTACAGCTCTTTAATACATAGCCGCCTCTTTTTCAAGGGACCAAAAGTAATTGGACAATTGACTCAGAAGGCTGCAAAAAAAATAAAAATAACAAGGCTGCATGGGCTCTTCCCTCATTAACCTGTCATCAATTAAGCAGTTAAAAGGTCTGGAGTTGATTCCAGGTGTGGCGTTTGCATTTGGAAGCTGTTGCTGTGAACACACAACATGCGGTCAAAGGAGCTCTCAATGGAGGTGAAACAGACCATCCTGTGGCTGAAAAAAAAGAAAAAAATCCATCAGAGAGATAGCAGAAATGTTAGGAGTGGCCAAATCAACAGTTTGGTACATTCTGAGAAAAAAAGAGTGCACTGGTGAGCTTGGGAACTCAAAAAGGCCTGGACGTCCACGGAAGACAACAGTGGTGGATGATTGCAGAATCCTTTCACAACCCCTTCACAACATCCACTCAAGTGAAGAACACTCTCCAGGAAGTAGGTGTATCAGTATCTAAGTCTACCATAAAGAGAAGACTTCATGAGAGTAAATGCAAAGAAGTCACCACAAGGTGCAAACCATTAATCAGCCTCAAAAATAGAAAGGCCAGAATTGACTTTGCCAAAAAACACCTGAAGAAGCCAGCCCAGTCCTGGAACAGCATTCTTTGGACAGATGAGACTAAGATCAACCTGTACCAGAATGATGGGAAGAAGAAAGTTTGGAGAAGAATTGGAACAGATCATGATCCAAAGCACTACATCTTCTGTAAAACATGGTGGAGGCAGTGTGATGGCATGGGCATGCATGGCTTCCAATGGCACTGGGTCACTTGTGTTTATTGATGATGTGACAAAAGACAGAAGCAGCTGGATGAATTCTGAAGTGTATAGGGGTATATTTTCTGCTCAGATTCAGCCAAATGCAGCAAAGTTGATTGGACGGCGCTTCACCAATGATCCAAAACATACTGCAAAAGCAACCCAGGAGTTTTTTTAAAGCAAAGAAGTGGAATATTCTGCAATGGCCGAGTCAATCACCAGATCTCAACCCAATCAAGCATGCATTTCACTTGCTCAAGACAAAACTTAAGGCAGAAAGACCCACAAACAAGCAACAACTGAAGACAGCTGCAGTTTATTTATTTATTTAGCGAATGCAAAGTCCTTAAGCCAAGCAGTTGCCTCCTGGTTTGCTGTATGGAGGGTGTGTAATCCTCCTTCCAGTCTTTGGAGCGGGCAAACCTCTATGATGTGTTCCATTGTTTGCTCCTCTCCACATGCGCACAGTGGGCTAGGGCTACTGCCCCATCTGTGAAGGCTGGCCAAGCAGGGGCCATGTCCAGTCCTGAAGCGATTGAGTGTAGACCACTGTCTCCTTGGGAGGTTGGTGCCCGGGACCTGTTGGTTGGGGTTTATCACCAGCTGTTTGTTTGGGACCTCCTTGGTCTCCCATTCCTCTTGCCAAGCTGTCTGGATGGTAAAGTCAGCTGGGGGAGGGTTTTTCCAAATCGGCCGTCTGGATGAAAGTCGGGCAGTGGGTGGGGTGTAGATATCTGCATGGAATGGCAAGTGAGGAAAATCTTTAACTTTTTGGAGCATCCTTTGAGTTAATGCTGCTCGCCGGATGTGTGGAGGGGCTATGTTTGACAGTACAGAGAGCCAGGGGAGTGGTGTTGAGCGGATTGTTCCAGTTATAGTTCTCATTGTTGAGTTGAGCTGGGTGTCTACATGGTGTGAGTAAGATGACCTGGACCAGACAGGGGCACAATATTCTGCTACAGAGTATGAAAGGGCCAGTGCTGAGGTGCGCAGGGTGGAGACTGCCGCCCCCCATTTTGCACCAGCGAGCTTGCAGAGCAGGTTGTTTCGTACCTTCACCTTAGCAGCCGTCCCCTTTAGATGTTCCTTGAAGGATAAGGTCCTATCAAGGGTCACTCCAAGATAAGTTGGATTTGGGGCATGCTTAAGCTTGAGTCCGCTCAGGTGGATGTTTAGTTCTCTGGCAGCTTTTGCATTGTGGAGATGGAATACACTGGAGACGGTTTTTGCTGGGCTTGGTTTTAGGCGCCAGATTTTGCAGAACTGGTCCAGTTTGGCAAGATCTTCCGTGAGCACCCGTTCCAGTGGTTCAAAGTCTGGTGCTTGGAATGCCAAACAGATGTCGTCTGCATAGATGAATTTGCGGGATTTTGTAGTAGGCAGGTCGTTTATGTAGAGGTTGAACAGAGTTGGAGCTAGAACTGAGCCTTGTGGGAGTCCGTTTTTCTGCATTCTCCATGCACTTGTGTTCTGACCGAGGTGGACTCTGAACCTTCGGTTGGTCAGCAGGGTTTTTATAATTGCTGTTGCCCAAGCAGGGATCGCCTTTATAAGTTTCAGGAGGAGGCCTTTGTGCTAGACCGTATCATAGGCGGCTGTAAGGTCGAGAAACACAGCCCCTGTCTTCAGTCTGCTCTCGAAGCCATTTTCGATGAAGGTGGTTAGGGCCAGTACTTGTTCTCCTGTACTGCGGTCCTTGCGGAAACCTGCTTGATCCACACTTAGAATATCCTCTATTTCTGGGGAAATGCGTTGCAGTATTAGGCGCTCCATGATTTTGTAAGGAACGCTGAGTAGGGAGATTGGGCGGTAGCTTGCTGGTAGTTTGTGGTCTTTGCCAGGTTTTGGGATGGCAATGACCTTTGCTGTCCGCCATTTCTTTGGGATCGAGTTTGTTTGTGTGATCCTTGTGTAAAATTGTGTCAACCAGGTTAGGGCTCGGGGGCCAAGATTTTTCATGAATTCTGGGAAGATGTTATCGTATCCTGCTGCCTTTCCACATTTCAGGCCCTGTAGGACTTTCTCCAGTTCAGCAGCCTCGAAGGGTTCAGGGTTCGTTTCCTCTACAGGCATTTTTTGGTGTTTTTTTAGCTCAGTTGTAACTGCTCTTCTGGTGTCTTTGTCTTGGGGTGCTTTGGCGATAGTCAGTAGGTGGGATGCAACTTGGTTGGGTGTGACAGATGCTCGGCTTTGGCTAGGGGGCTTCTGTGCAGCTCCTAGGCGACGGATGAGGCTCCAACATTTCCTGCTAGAGTGGGTAAAGCTCTGGTCAGCAACTGTCTCCTCCCATTTCTTTCGCCGGGCTGTATTTAGCGATTCAATGAGATGGTCTGCTATCTCTGGGTCCCCTGATGTTTGATAGGATTGTAGGAGGGCAGCACTTTCTCCGTCCAAACATGGGACATAGAGGGGTCGGTAGCCTCGTGGGATTGCAGTATGGGCAGCCTTGAAGATTGCGCTGCAGAAGCGGTTGTATGCTTCATCTACAGTGATGGTGTGGAGTGGGATGGTAACAACGCTCCGGTCCAGAGTTTCACTGAATTTCTTCCAGTTGGCTTTGCGGAAGTTCCAGCGCATCTTCCTTGGGCTGTATATGACTGGAAGTTGTAGGCCAATGTGTACAAGCAGGGGCCGGTGTTGGCTGTGTGGAAAATCATCAAGAATGAGGATCTGTGTAGGATATGGCTCCAGCTGCAGTAAAGGCCTGGCAAAGCATCACAAAGGAGGAAACCCAGCGTTTGGTGATGTCCATGGGTTCCAGACTTCAGGCAGTTATTGCCTGCAAAGGATTCTCAACAAAATATTGAAAAGTAACATTTTACTTAGGGTTATGTTTATTTGTCCAATTGCTTTTGAGCCCCTGAAATGAGGAGCGTTTGTATAAAAATAGCTACAATTCCTACATGTTTAATCATATATTTTTGTTCAACCCCTTGAATTAACCCTTAAAGTCTGCACTTCAATTCTGTTGTAGTTGTTTCATTTCAGATCCAATGTGGTGGCATGCAGAGCCCAAATCATGAAGATTGCGTCACTGTCCAAATATTTCTGGGCCTAACTGTATACCCTTTGTTGGCAATGACAGAGGTCAAACGTTTTCTGTAAGTCTTCACAAGGTTTTCACACACTGTTGCTGGTATTTTGGCCCATTCCTCCATGCAGATCTCCTCTAGAGCAGTGATGTTTTGGGGCTGTCGCTGGGCAACACGGACTTTCAACTCCCTCCAAAGATTTTCTATGGGGTTGAGATCTGGAGACTGGCTAGGCCATTCCAGGACCTTGAAATGCTTCTTACAAAGCCACTCCTTCATTGCCCAGGCGGTGTGTTTGGGATCATTGTCATGCTGAAAGACCCAGCCACGTTTCATCTTCAATGCCCTTGCTGATGGAAGGAGGTTTTCACTCAAAATCTCACGATACATGGCCCCATTCATTCTTTCCTTTACAAGGATCAGTCGTCCTGGTCCCTTTGCAGAAAACAGCCCCAAAGCATGATGTTTCCACCCCCACGCTTCCCAGTAGGTATGGTGTTCTTTGGATGCAACTCAGCATTCTTTCTCCTCCAAACACGACAAATTGAGTTTTTACCAAAAAGTTCTATTTTGGTTTCATCTGACCATATGACATTCTCCCAATCCTCTTCTGGATCATCCATCATTTTTTTCCTACTCAAGATGGCGACCGGGATGGTCACACTTTTTCAGTGCTGAGACAAAGTCACTGATTTTGCCATTAAAAGTGGCTGGCCTGCAGCGATCGGCGCTCGTGGCGAACACGCACGGGCTGAATTGCCACCTCCGCTGGATTGCCCTTTAATCGCCTTTCTCCAGCGACTTCCTGCGCCTTCCTGAAGCGATTGCTAAGCTAACACTAGTTAGCTTAATGCTACCTGAAGCGATTGCTAAGCTAACACTAGTTAGCTTAATGCTGGCGCCAGTCTCTAAATAACTAACCTACAGCGATCGGATATACCTCCGGTGGATTACCCCTTTGATCGCTTTTATCCGGCCACTGTGAGTAAACTGACCAGCGATTCCAGCGCTTCCTTGTGATTCACTGATGTGCCCTACCTGAAGCGATTGCTAAGCTAACGCTAGTTAGCTTAATGCTGGCGCCAGCCATTCCACCTAACACCAGCCTGAATCAAAGCCCAGCTGCGAGGCCCAGCGGAGATACTACCAGGCAGGCGGCTATTTGTTGACGGGGCTCAGCAGAGATTTCACCCAGGCAGACGGCGGTAGGCGGCGGTGCCCAGCGGAGGACTTACCGTGACTGCAGCGGCGGTGTGCGACGAGACTACCCGAAGCGATTGCTAAGCTAACGCTAGTTAGCTTAATGCTGGCGCCAGTCATTCCACCTTACACCAGCCTGAATCGAAGCCCAGCTGCGAGGCCCAGCGGAGATACTACCAGGCAAGCGGCTATTTGTTGACGGGGCTCAGCAGAGATTTCACCCAGGCAGACGACGGTAGGTGGCGGTGCCTAGCGGAGGACTTACCGTGACCTCAGCGGAGCTCGGTGGCAGCGGCGGTGTGTGACGAGACTCGGTTGGAGGAGCGGGACGGGAGACCAGTTACGGCGACTATGAGCAACGAGACCAGCAACGGAAGGGGCTAGTTGGCTAGCTGAGGCCCAGCTGGATTCGAGGACGATCGGATCAGATTCTGGCGATATAAGCAGAATTTATTTTACTATCCACAGATTTTCTTTTTCCTTCTTTCCAAGAAAGACTGAAGATGGCTGCCACCGGATTAAAAAGTGGGCTGATGGGCACCACTAATAAGCCTTCTCTACTTCTCTACTTCCTCTTCGTTTTGTCTTTGTGTGTCTGGACCTGCAACAAGAAGGATTTTCCGACAAACTCAACCAAAGGTGAAGTTAAAAAGTTTTATCTGTATGGATTTGGGCTTGGACATCTCACCCTACACTCTATGTGGTCTTTAAAAGCCCTGAGCAAAAACTTCCAAATTAAGGCAAACATGGCTGTTAAGCAAAAATCACAATATGGCAGAGGATATACAATTAAAGTTCTGTTAGTTTTGCTACTTCTGGCAGGAGATATTCACCTTAACCCTGGACCTGCCACTATTAAACAGCAGACCACTGGGTTAGCACAAAACCGAGCTGTACAAAAGCAAAAACAACATTTATTTTTCCAAACTGTTAATCATGCACGAGTTCTTTGGGACACCAAGGCTAAACCAAAGGGGATCCTCGGCGGTCATTTAAACATACGGAGCATAATCCCCAAAAGAGATGAGATTTCGGTGTTGCTGTTGGACTCAAATCTGGACTACCTTTGTCTCTCAGAAAGCTGGCTACACAGTAACATAGACACTAATATGATCGATATTGTGGGCTACCAGTGTTTTAGAAAAGACAGGCAGGTAGGGAGGGGAGGAGGTGTTTTAATTTACATCAAAGAGAAATATAAATGTCAACTGGTTGATTTGAATACTTCACTTGAATGTTTAGCTGTTAATGTATGTCTCTCTCCGGTAATGAATTTCAACATTGCAGTAGTGTACAACCCACCGTCACACAACTCTTCCTTTTATAATGAATTAAGTGATCTGGTTAAACAACTTGAGAAGAACAGAGAAACAATAATTCATGGTGACTTTAATATCAACTGGTCTGATAAAAAAGACAAACAAAAACTGAAAAGCCTCATGACTAAATTTAATTACCAGCAAATCATCAAAGGACCCACCAGGATAACCAAACAATCCAGAACACTTACTGACATGGTATTTACTAATAAACCAGAACGAATAACCAGAACCTATAATCTTGTAACTGGTCTCTCAGATCATAACATGGTTCTTGCTGTCAGGAAACTTACTAAAAAGCGACTACAGTATTTTGGGGGAGTCGATATTGACAAATCAAATTTTATTATCCCCAAATCAAAAAATGAGGAGTTTGAACATTACTTAGAGAATCAAAATTGGGAGCAGCTCATGTCAACATGTGAAGTAGATGATTGTTGTAATTTTATAACTGCAACAATCACAAAGTCTATAGAAAAATTTTCAAAGCAAATTAAAAGTAGACAACAGAAGATTAGCCTACCATGGTTAAATAATGAAATAAGAAAACTTATGAAGAGGCGAGACTATGCACTGAAAACATCACTAACATCCAAACTACAAAATGATCACCTTGTGTACAAAAGTTTAAGAAATAAAGTGGTACATGAGCTGCGAAAATCAAAAATATCTTATTACAATAAACTGATAGATCATGCAAAGGGTAACAACAGTTCCCTATGGAGGCATTTAAATAACTTAACTAATAAAAAAAACGATCAGAAGGGGGTAAAGGAACTTAGAATCAATGGCAAGACCGTCAGTGACAAGGCTACTTTGGCAAATGAATTTAATTCACACTTTGTGGGCTCTGTGGAAGACTTAACAAAAATTTTTGTGCTGCCAAATGTGCTCAACAACACAAATTCCATACTTCCAACAGATACTTTTCACATCGATGAGGTAAATGAGAAGTTAATTGCTGGTATTGTTAAAACACTGTCAAACTCAAAAACTAATGATATCTACAATATGAGCACCTCCTTTCTCAAAATGCACAGCAAAATATTAATCAAACCACTGACTCATCTCATTAATCTCTCCATTAGGTCTAGTACATTTCCATCTGGCTGGAAAAAAGCTGTCGTCATACCAGTTCATAAATCAGGCAGTAAAGACGATATATGCAATTACCGCCCAATCTCTATTTTACCAGTCCTATCTAAGGTTCTTGAAAAAGTTGTAGCTACACAGCTGATAGACTACTTACAAGACAGTCAACTTCTTCATCCACATCAATTTGGTTTTAGACCAGGATACTCAACAGAAACAGCAAATTGTTGCCTTATTGAAAACGTCAAACAGTCCTTGGACAGGGGTAATGTGGTAGGAGCTGTTTTTCTAGATCTCAAAAAGGCTTTCGATACTGTAAACCACAGTTTGCTTTTATCCAAAATGGTATCTTTTAACTTCTCCCCAAATACATTAGAATGGTTTGCATCTTATCTCCAGAATAGAGAACAGTGTGTAAAAGTTCACCAGGATAAATCCTCATTTTTAAACAACCGCATGGGTATCCCACAAGGGTCCATTCTTGGTCCTTTACTTTTCAGCATTTTTATTAATGACTTGCCGTTACACTGCTCAGCTGCAACATGCCAACTTTATGCAGATGATGCAGTTATTTACACAGCTGCCAAGACTCCAGCACAGGCTGCAGATGTACTGTCTACAAGTATGGTTGATGTCCAAGAGTGGCTCCTCAAGAACCATCTATTGCTGAACCTTCAGAAAACAGTCTCAATGTGCTTTTCAATCAAAAAATGTAACCTGCAACATTTTAAAGTTAATATACATGATCATGACATCAGTTTAGCTACAGAATTCAAATACCTTGGCATTGTACTAGATCCTCAACTCAAATTTAATCTTCATATAAAGAAAATTTCAAAAACAGTAAAAAAAAATCTGAACTGCTTTAAATTAATTAGATATTACATACCTTACGAAGCAGCTGCACTGTATATGCATTCTATGGTTTTTTCTCATATATCATACTGTTTGACAGTCTGGGCTCAAGCAGCCCCTTCCACAATAAGACATATAGGTTCATTATATAATCAAACCCTAAAAATCTTGGACAAAAAGCCCATTAGGTGGCATCACTGTAATGTTTTAAAAAAATACAACCTATTGAGTTTTGAGAGCTTCATTGACCTCTGTCTTCTGAAATTAACGTTCAAATGTTTCCATAAATCAGCACCCGAGCCACTTGCTGGTTTCGTCCAAAGACAGGACAGCAGCAGAGCCACCAGGAGTTCTGTTAACAATAACTGTAAAATATTCCACCGCAGAACCACAATTGGACAAACAGCTTTCTCTATAAAGGGCAGTCACATCTGGAACACAATGCCAAATGAAATTAAAATAATAACGGACTTTAAAACATTCACTAAAAATGTTAAAAACTGGCTGAAAAATAAACAAGAATGTACTCATGTATGAATTATTTGTCTGCAAAGTGAGAGTGAATGAAGGGAAGGAATAAATGTGTTTGTTTATAGTGAGTGACGGAGGGAGGAAGGCCTGAAATAGGCAAATGTGAGTTATGTTATATGTGTTAAATGTGAGTCAGGCTGTTATATTTGTGTATTTATAATATTTATAATATTTATGTTAAATGTGAGTCAGGCTGTTATATTTGTGTATTTATAATATTTATAATATTTATAATTGTGTATTTATAATTTTTCTGCATTGATGTATGTGGTTATTGTGTATATTTTTTATCTTGATTCTTTTTTCTAAAGCCCATCCAGGAACAAGAGTTGCAAATTAGCTAATAGCTATACACTCTATGTGCAACACATCAGATTGATTGTCTTTGATTAATTGTCTATGTTTATTGCACTGTCCCTGTCAAATAAACTAATCTACTACTACTACTACCAAATGCTCTCTAGCAAACTTCAGACGGGTCTGGACATGTACTGGCTTAAGCAGGGGGACACGTCTGGCACTGCAGGATTTGAGTCCCTGGCGGCGTAGTGTGTTACTGATGGTAGCCTTTGTTACTTTGGTCCCAGCTCTCTGCAGGTCATTCACTAGGTCCCCCCATGTGGTTCTGGGATTTTTGCTCACCGTTCTCGTGATCATTTTGACCCCACGGGGTGAGATCTTGTGTGGAGCCCCAGATCGAGGGAGATTATCAGTGGTCTTGTATGTCTTCCATTTTCTAATAATTGCTCCCACAGTTGATTTCTTCACACCAAGCTGCTTACCTATTGCAGATTCAGTCTTCCCAGCCTGGTGCAGGTCTACAATTTTGTTTCTGGTGTCCGTTGACAGCTCTTTGGTCTTGGCCATAGTGGAGTTTGGAGTCTGACTGTTTGAGGTTGTGGACAGGTGTCTTTTATACTGATAACAAGTTCAAACAGGTGCCATTAATACAGGTAACAAGTGGAGGACAGAGGAGCCTCTTAAAGAAGTTGTTACAGGTCTGTGAGAGCCAGAAATCTTGCTTGTTTGTAGGTGGCCAAATACTTATTTTCCACCATAATTTGCAAATAAATTCTTTCAAAATCAGACAATGTAATTTTCTGGATTTTTTTTCTCCTCATTTTGTCTCTCATAGTTGAGGTATACCTATGATGAAAATTGGAGACCTCTCTCATCTTTTAAGTGGGAGAACTTGCACAATTGGTGGCTGACTAAATACTTTTTTACCCCACTGTACATTGAAGAAATCCCACATAACACCAAAAATCTAAAATGTTTTAGACACATTGTAGCCTATTGCAGCATATCAAATACTGTAGCAATTTAAGCTTGTAATTTGTCTATACTCGGTGTGGAACATTGCACGATTACATTCAAAGTCAGTGGAAAGACACTAACGCATGCATTTGCTCTGGACAATGCGAGTTCATGTCTGTGCAAGTTGGATTTTGTTGAACGCAGGCCAGGAGTTTGCTTGATGCTTTCAGCGTTGGTGTTGGAGTTGGTTTGAAAACGAGACTGGCATCTACTTATCAGAGACACCTCTCATCAGGCATGCGCTCCTGTGAAGAGGGTTGTTTTCAAGGCAGATGTGCTTTTCTTGGTTCAACATCAAGGGACCTCGGTATCCACCGCTTATTTGGTGCTGGAGTGGCTGACAACAGGATGTGGTTTCTGTAGGAGGTGGTGGCATTTTCCCTGTCTTGATAGTGTTGTGAGCTCAGCAACAGTAAGTCTGAGGGTCCTGGAACTGCTGCCTCCAGTTGTGCAGGAATTCTCAACTTGGGCTCCTCTGTTGAGAGGAGGAAGAGGAGGGATTGTATTCATGCTGCCACCCGCTGACATGGAGGAGCCATTGCAGGCACCGGTGCACAATGGCAAGTTGTTTGCAATTTTTGGACCAATTAAGAAGTGAAATTAGACAATTTTGTCAACGGATCCCTGAACGCTTTCCCACAGGCAGGAAAAAACAAGGATCAAGAGGTTTGCCTGAATTTACAATCTGAAAAACCAACCTTACAAACTGGAAGTCCTACTTGTGCTGAGAAAGGGAATGTGGAATAATTCAAGAAGTGAAACTGCATAAAAGTAACTCATTTTGTTAGAGTATCATCTGATTTGTCATTGCTGCCTCATTAAACTGGAAAATGCTTGACTTCTCATGGCATGTTCTGTTTAGGCTCACGGTGTTGCAGAGTCCCCCTGAATTTCTGTTTTTCAGTCTACCACTACCGTTGGACATGTGAGTGCAGCACTAGAGCAGGGATGTCAAACTCATTCCATGAAGGGCCTCCACCCAGTGTCTTCAACAGGTGATTTCACTGAATTTCTTCCCACTGATTGCTGATCAGGGAAAACACCTGCTGACAAGACTGGGTGGAGGTAGAACATTCAGGTTTTGACCTTCCATGGAATGAGTTTGGCAACCCTTCATTAGAGTGGCTGCAGTTTAGGCAATACAGCAGGCTGTGCACTAGTTTTAAGACCATGAGATAAATCTTTTGACGAGATGTTGAGCCCCAAATTGCTTCCCGTGCATCAGCACATGTGTGTGAGATAAAGACTAGACAAAAGCTTGGAGAATGTGGCCTAGTAGCTTTGAGTGGTCAGTCACACTAGAAATAAGTTATATACATATGATTCTTTACCATTAGGTCCCTCCAATTAACCTCATGGGAAGGGGAAAAACCACTTTGTGTATCGCCACCTTGTCGTACTGGAGTTTGAGTGGCCGAATGATCCTAGGAGCTATGTTGTCAGGGCATCTTGCCCCTGGTAAGGTCTCCCAAGGCAGACATGGTCCTGGATGAAGGACCAGACTAAGAGCGGTCCAGTGGATCTGCACAAAAAATGCTACATCAAGGACCCAGTGTACCCAAAGGAGGCACATGGGTCCCCCCTCCAGTGGGCTCACCACCTGCAGGAGGGATTATGGGGATCATGGTGCTATGTGAACCTGGCGGAAGTCAGGACTGCTCTGCTTGGACTGATGCCCTCGTGACCCAGATTCCCTGATAAGCGATAGAAGATGGATGGATGGATGGATGGATGGATGGATGGGAGGGGAAAATAACAAAAACACATTGTGTGTTTTTTTTCTTGCAGTTCTGCTAAGTGAAAGAAAGTCTTTGCTGAGTTTTGATGACATTTTAGATAACATTCAGTGCCATAAACTGTCACACTGTCATATAGCTTTTCTTTAAAGACAGATGGAGGCGGTAATGGGGAGGAAAACCAACTGTCATCACCTTATTTTACAGGGATTTGTTTGAAGTCTTGTTATAGCAGAGAAGCTGCTGTTGGAATTGCTTTTATATTAATAGCTTTTGCTCAGCTGTCAAATAATAGCAACAGAAAAAACATGTAATAATATATGAGAAAGAGGAGATGGAATAGAGATTTTTTTAAATCAGTTTGTACTCATTACTTGTTAATACTGTTGTGAGCAACAGTTTGTTTCTGTGTGAAAGACTGCTGTATAAGCAAGCCTTAAGGTCCCGTGTGGGTGTTTTGTGGATTTTTTTTTTTTTTTTTTTTTTTTGGCAGTCTCTCTAACACTTCTATTTGTTGTGTTCTCTCCTCCAGGCGCGATCATTTAGTCACAACGTTCCTGCTGCTGCCACCCCGGCCTTTCTTCACACAGTGAGTCAAATACTAAACCTTATGATCACAATGTGATCCAGATACTGCCAGTTGGGGACACATTTCTGTGCAAATAGAAGAAAACAATGAGTCATATCCTTACTTGACCTCTCACAAATCAGCATTTAAGAAAACTGAATAGCATTGGATTCAATTAAAGCTCTTTTTGTTTATCAGTGGCACCTGCAAACTAAGCTCTACCAAAGTTTAGCAGTTTTCTGGTTTCTGTTGCACCAAAAACACATTACCCTCATCTGTTTTCATCAAAAATTAAAATGACTTCTGAAACCTCCCGTAAGGCTTGAAATCAAAGCTTTATACACACGTGGACAAAATTGTTGGTACCCCTCTGTTAATTAAAGAAAAACCCACAATGGTCACAGAAATAACTTGAATCTGACAAAAGTGATAATAAATAAAAATTCTATGAAAATTAACCAGTGAAAATCAGACAGTACTTTTGAATTGTGGTTCAACAGAATTACTTTAAAAAAAACAAACTCATGAAACAGGCCTGGACAAAAATGATGGTACCCCTAGAAAAGATGGGAAATAATATGACCATAGGGACATGTTCAACCAAGATGTGTCCTCTAATTAACATCACAGGTGTCTACAAACTTGTAATCAGTCAGTTGGCCTATTTAAAGGGTGACAAGTAGTCACTGTGCTGTTTGGTGACATGGTGTGTACCACACTAAACATGGACCAGAGGAAGCAAAGGAGAGAGTTGTCTCAGGACATTAGAAAAAAAATTGTAGACAAGCATGTTAAAGGTAAAGGCTATAAGACCATCTCCAAGCAGCTTGATGTTCCTGTGACTACAGTTGCACGTATTATTCAGAAATTTAAGATCCACGGGACTGTAGCCAACCTCCCTGGACGTGGCCGCAGGAGTAAACTTGATGAAAAATGGAAGAGACGGATAATACGAATGGTAACAAAAGAGCCCAGAACAACCTCTAAACACATTCATGGTGAACTCCAAGGTCAAGGTACATCAGTGTCAGATATACCATCCGTTGCTGTTTGAGCCAAAGTGGACTTCATGGGAGGCGACCAAGGAGGGGACACCACTGTTGAAAACAAATCATAAAAAAGCCAAACTGGAATTTGCCAAACTGCATGTTGACAAGTCACAAAGCTTCTGGGAGAATGTCCTAGGGACAGATGAGACAAAACTGGAACTTTTTGGCAAGGCACATCAGCGCTATGTTCACAGACGCAAAAATGAAGCATACCAAGAAAAGAACACTGTCCCTACTGTGAAACATGGAGGAGGTTCTGTTATGTTCTGGGGCTGCTTTGCTGCATCTGGCACAGGGTGTCTTGAATCTGTGCAGGGTACAATGAAATCTCAAGACTATCAAGGTACTCTAGAGAGAAATGTGCTGCCCAGTGTCAGACAGCTTGGTCTCAGTCGCAGATCATGGGTCTTGCAACAGGATAATGACCCAAAACACACAGCTAAAAACACCCAAGAATGGCTAAGAGCGAAACATTGGACTATTCTAAAGTGGCCTTCTATGAGCCCTGATCTAAATCCTATTGAAGATCTATGGAAGGAGCTGAAACACGCCCTCTGGAGAAGGCACCCTTCAAACCTGAGACAACTGGAGCAGTTTGCTCACGAGGAGTGGGCCAAAATACCTGCTGAGAGGTGCAGAAGTCTCATTGACACTTACAGAAATCGTTTGATTACAGTGATTGCCTCAAAAGGTTGTGCAACAAAATATTAAGTTAAGGGTACCATCATTTTTGGCCAGGCCTGTTTCATGAGTTTGTTTTTTAAAATAATTCTGTTGAACCACAATTCAAAAGCATTGTCTGATTTTCACTGGTTAATTTTCACAGACTTTTTTATTTATTACCACTTTTGTCAGATTCAAGTTATTTCTGTGAGCATTGTGGGTTTTTCTTTCATTAACAGAGGGGTACCAACAATTTTGTCCACGGCTGTATCATATTTGTTTGGGGCTAAAAGGAGGTAATGACGTTTGAAATCCCAGTTCTACATCATCACTCCTGAATGTTAATAGGCTGCTGTTAGGAATGATTTAAGTCAGGGGTGTCAAACTCCTTTTAGCTCGGGGGCCACATACCACCAGATTTAATGTCAGGTGGGCCGGATCAGTAAAATAATGGCAAAACAGCCTAATGGCAATTCCAGATTTCATTGTTTGCTTTAGTACAAAGAAGTACAAGTACATTATGAAATGTTTATACCTATTGAACCATTGATCTTTTACAAAACATGAACAATCTGAATGATGAATCTTCATCAAAGTATGAACAACCTTAATTTTTTTCTTTTCTGCTCTGTTTTGAACTGATGCTTCTGACGGACAGTATCTTAATCCCAATAAAAACAAATGCCATTTAAAGGTCTGATGACACGATTTTGACTTCATCTAATTTTGCAACACATAATTTCAATATGACGAAATAGCTTGGTCTGTGCAGTTCTAAGTCAAACAGGCTTTTTTTCATGCGAATGTCCGACGTTTTCATGAGCACCACGTCACAAATTGCGTCAGTGGCTGGAAAACCCCCCAGCCATGTTGTGACGTCAGTGACAGAACACAGCGCTTGGCTGCCCATTGTACACGCAGGATGGAAGCAGTAGAAAACATCGGCAGTGGTTCCAGCACATGTAGTCTGGAATTGGTTTGTGTTGTCCAATCTTCAGACGATTATAGTTCAGAAGAATGGGATGATAATGAAGAATCTGGAGGCATCAGACTGTATAGGTTTCAGCCATGCCAAGCGGGCATCGTGCCAAGCGAGTCAGACTCAGAGAGTGACAGTGGAGAGGCACACATACCCGCCGCAGCAGCAGTGACAAACACACGGCAGGGGAACACCAAGTGGTATGCTTTTGTTACAGATATTGCAACAAATTATTTGTTCATAAATATAATTGATTTAAACCCGATTTTTCAATAAAATCATAGCAGTGTGTTCTCTGTGGCTCAGGCATTGGGTTTATTATTTATTGTCTTTTGAGTTCTTGTTGTTTTTATGTTTTGTACATGTGGTTTATGTGCCGTTTTGACCCACTTTCAGGTGAGCACTATCCCAAGATTCGGTGGTCCGACCACGCCCCCTCTCTCTTTGACAGTCAGCTGTTCATGTTTTGTGTGCATCATCTGCCGTGTTTTCAGCCAGCCAATATTGCCAACACTATCACGACGTTTTAGCCACTCCACACAGCCGTGGTTCTGTTGTGCCCCTTGAAGAGATGTCGGCCCTGGGGCACAACCGTGGTTAACACGTCTCCTCTCCATGCGTTAGCTGGGCGATGTCAGCACCGAACGCCAACTGTAAGTGTTTCTGTTTATTTTTTGTAAGTCTTCACCTTTTTGGGAACTGTTGTCATCAGTCTTATGTTCAATACATATGCTGTGGTGAATCCTGTACGTAAATCCATTCATCCTTCCCCTCCTTGTGCGCTCCTTGTCATGACCCTCTGTGCGCTCTTACGCAGTGCACGGAGAGGGAGGATGAAATAACGAGGATTTATGTGCAGGGTTCACCACAGCACATTTAATACAGAAAGACAGACAATTCCCAAAAAGATGAAGACGTACAAAAAACACAAACGCACTTACTGATGGCGTTCGGGGGCCGGCATCACCCAGAGAACGAATGAGAGGAGACGTGTTAGCCACAGGTGTGCCCCAGAGCCGACATCGCTTCAAGGATGCATGAAAACCACGGCGAACATGAACTGACTAGCACGTCATGAGAGTGCTGAAAATACTGACAGACTCACAGCACAGATGACAATACTATGGACCAGCAGTGCGTGACTGGTAAACGGCTGCTAAGTGCACGCACCGCTGGTGATGGTGTGATGAGAAGCACCTGGACGAGGACCGGGAAAGATGATCAGCGGGAATGGGAATCAGCTGGTGATAATGAGAAAGGGGACGTGGCCGGACCGGGGAGCTGTCAGCATGCACTCACAGAAAGTAGGTCAAAGTGGCTGTTTAACAGCTGCCGGCCAGACAGTGGCTAAGGAGAGGAACGCACACTGAAATACATACTATACATACATAAACAGTGGCACCTAAACCCACAGAGAGGTCTGGACCGAGCCAGGGGAAACCAAGCCGGCTCAGCTCCTGACACTCCTTCTGCGTAAAAGCGCACAAGGAGGCTTATGACAGTTGGAGCTGAAGCGTGTGATGTGGTCTTTCACACTTGCTGTTTATCTAAGCCTGCGACACAACGCGAAGGCATAGCCGTAATATTAAAACAAGAAACCAGAGGAACTGTGAGCTACAAAGCTGCTGTCATTCCAGTCAACAACACCAGCGTCCATTCTGTCACTTATGTCATTGCCAACTCCTCCTTCATTCGGTGGGCGGCACCACAGTCCAGTCAGCGGCTGCGGTTTTTTGATGATAACTAGTTTATGCAGGTGTGGTTGTAAATATAATATTGATCATCGACAATGACTTTTGGGTTTACACAGCATGCTAAAAAATGTCAAAATCGTGTCATCAGACCTTTAAGGAACTAGATATCATATTGCTGCCATCTACTGTTTAGTCCTGGAACTTGTTTGTATTTTGAACAATGACCCCGGTTACATGGTCACAGTAAACCAATTACTGGCAATAAACTGATAATGCCAATAATCAGTTTTCTCATGTTTACATGCAGTGAATAAACAGATTACTGGAGGGTAAACCACTTGAGTTAATGACCCCAGTTGCATGGTCTTTATCAGATTACTAGAATAATCAGATAACTGCACAAATCCATTCATAACTGGGTTATTACCAGTGTTGGGCAAGTTACTACAAATAGTAACTAATTACAGTTACTAGTTACTTCTTTTCAAAAGTAACTGAGTTACTTACCAATTACTGCATGATTAAAGTAACTAGTTACTTGGAAAAGTAACTTTAACGTTACTTTTAAATCCATACTTAAATCATCTTGCACCCGTGGCAAGATAATTTAATTAATGGATTACATTAGGGGCTTATTAATGTCAGGCTGAGAACAGGCTGTTTCAGACAGAGCCTTTAGAACATGTTCAGTCTGCTTTATTCTGCCTTGAGAGCTCATACTGTGGGAAAAATCTGAAGAAAATCAACACAAAATTGCCAGAAATGTCCTCATTTTGGAATAAGAAATAGGGTTTGTGGAGTGAGAGAGAGGGAAAAAGAGTGAGAATCACTCCAAAAGAGTGAGTTGGCAACACTGCATAAAGCTGTCAATGTTTCTTACCTTTATATTATGGATTTAATCCGATGTGCAATGATCCAAAGAAAATGTCCATTATCCACAGTCCAAATGTCTGCTGTGACAGAGACGTGATCCAGTCTGTTAAATTCCTTTTGGAGATCAAATCCAATTTTGAATAATCTTTATCCAGGTAGCAGGTAAATGTGTTTTAACTTCAGTGGATCCACAGTCTCAACTGTCTGATGGAAAATGACTGTTATCAGATCTTCATTCATTACACGTCGTCATTTTGGCCAGTCACAATCAAGATACAGTGGTGTGAAAAAGTGTTTACCCCCTTCCTGATTTCTCATTTTTTTGTATGTTTGTCACACTTAAATGTTTCAGATCATCAAACAAATTTAAATATTAGACAAAGGTAAGACAATTAAGTATCAAAAATTCTGAAATTTATTTTGTTTGCGAATGACACAAATATCCTTTGCACTGGTGAGAATTTGCAGCAGGTTTTAGAGGTGGTCACAACTGAAATGAAAAGGTTAACGCAGTGGTTCAACAAAAATAAATTACCTCAATCTGAAAAAAACAAAGATTATGTTGTTTGGAAATTATAAAATAAATCATGAAATACCGATAACGATAGATGATACCAGAATAGAAACAGTACAGGAAAATAAGTTTCTGGGGGTGACGCTAGACAATAAAATCTGCTGGAAACCTCACATCAGTCACATGCAAACACTAAGGAGGCGTACACCTCATCACAACTCCCCCCACTTGGGAGATCGGATCACAACTTGGTTCATCTCCGGCCGGTGTACAAACCCCTAGTGCACAGACAACCTCCGGCCATGCACACTGTGGAGTTATGGTCTGAGGAGACAATGGACACTCTAAAGGACTGTTTTGAAGCCACTGCCTGGAAGCAGCTCTGCGATCCACATGGTGAGGACATCGATGGCCTCATTCACACCTTCACGGGCTACCTCAGCTTCTGTGTGGACAAATCCGTTCCCACCAAGACCATACGGCGTCACTCAAACAACAAACCCTGGATCAACCCTGAGATAAAAACACTTCTGAGAGAGAAGAAGAGGATCTTCAGGTCGGGGAACAGGGAGATGCTGAAGTCCGTACAGAGGGAGCTGAGGAGAAAGATCAGAGAAGGCAAGGAAAGCTTCAGGAAGAAGATGGAGGACAAGCTGCAACAGAGCGACATCAGCGGGGTCTGGAGAAACCTCAAAACCATCTCGGGGCTCCAGAATACCTCCCCCCAGGCCACGGGGGGCAGGGAGTGGGCGAACAACCTGAATCTGTTTTTCAATAGATTTGACCAACCGCCCTCCCCCCTGTCTGCACAACAACCACTGCTGCCTCTAAGAAATCAAGTCCTGCTGCCCACTCCCCACTCCACCGACACCCCCCCCCCACTCCCAACACACAGCCCCCCATCCTGACCCTGACCAAGACCCAGGTGAGGACGGAGCTGAGGAAGATCAAGGCGAGGAAGGCGTCGGGACCGGACGGCATCAGCGCAAAGCTCCTCAAGTCCTGTGCAGACCAGCTGTGTGGGATTGTGACGTATATCTTCAACATGAGCCTGAAACTGGGGAGGGTACCACAGCTGTGGAAAACATCTTGTGTGGTACCTGTACCAAAAACTTCCCACCCCAAAGACCTGAACAGCTACAGACCGGTGGCCTTGACGTCCCACTTGATGAAGACCCTGGAGAGACTGCTCCTTGCTCATCTCCGCCCCCTGGTGGAACCAGCGATGGATCCACTCCAGTTCGCCTACCAGCATGGCATTGGGGTGGAGGATGCGGTGATCTTCCTCCTTCACCGTTCTCTGTCCCACCTGGAGAAGCCCGGGAATATGGTGAGGATCATGTTCTTTGACTTCTCCAGTGCTTTCAACACCATCCAACCGATGATCCTGAAGGACAAGCTGCTGCGCGCAGGGGTGGACCAGCACCTGTCATCATGGATCCTGGACTACCTCACGAACCGGCCTCAGTTTGTGAGAACCCGGGACTGTGTTTCCGACACAATCATCAGTAGCACGGGGGCCCCCCAGGGAACGGTGCTGGCTCCCTTCCTGTTCACTCTTTATACTGCGGACTTCTCACACAACACAACACATTGCCATCTACAGAAGTTCTCTGATGACTCTGCGATCGTTGGTCTCATCTCCAACGGAGATGAAGCTGAGTACAGAGGGCTTATCCAGGACTTTGTGGACTGGTGCCATCGGAACTGCCTCCAGATCAACGCGAGGAAAACTAAGGAGCTGGTGGTGGACTGCCGCAGGCATGGGCAGCCCCTCATAGCACCAGTAAATATACAGGGAACAGACATCGAGATGGTGACATCCTATAAGTACCTGGGTATTCATCTGAACAATAAACTAGACTGGTCACACAATACTGACGCACTCTACAAGAAGGGACAGCGCAGGCTGTTCCTGCTGAGGAGACTCAGGTCTTTTGGTGTGCAAGGGGCGCTGCTGAAGTCATTCTATGACACGGTGGTGGCATCAGCCATCACTTTTGGAGTGGTCTGCTGGGGCAGTGGCATTACTGCAGCCGATAGGAAGAGACTGAACAAACTGATTAAGAAAGCTAGCTCTGTCCTGGGGCAGCGCCTTGATCCGATGGAGGAGATAGGAGAGAGAAGGACGGTGGCTAAACTGTCATCTCTGCTGGAGTCCGAGTCCCACCCTATGCAGGACATACTGGATGCACTGAGGAGCTCATTTAGCAGCAGACTACATCATCCCAGGTGCACAACCGAGAGGTTTCGTAGGTCCTTCCTACCAACGGCTGTCAGACTGTACAACCTAAGCAGGGCTGCTCGCAGAGATAGCAAAAAGACGTAACAAACTAATAGTTTTTTTTTTTTTTTTTGAATGCAAAAGATGCAATAGACTTACACAATGGTCCTCTCCGGCATACAACTAGGAACATACCGGTCGCTATGGAGGGTGAGAATATGTATGGGCACATAATCATACCATGTAGGATAACTAAGTAGACGGTTATGCTGTTTCATCCCACCTAGCAACAATGCTCTGCACTGTGTGTGTTTATATATTTACATATTTATTCCATCTAGCTACAATGCTCAGCACTGGGTGTGTTTATATTTATATTTATATATCTATATATTTATTCCATCTAGCTACAATGCTCAGCACTGGGTGTGTTTATATTTATATTTATATATCTATATATTTATTCCATCTAGCTACATTGCTCCGCACTGTGTGTGTTTATATACTTGCATATTTATTCCACCTAGCTGCAATGCTCCGTACTGTGGGTGTTTATATATTTACATATTTATTCCATCTAGCTACAATGCTCTGCACTGTGTGTTCATATATTTATTCCATCCAGCTACAATGCTCTGCACTGTGTGTCTGTGTGTGTGTGTGTATATATATATCTTATAGTAATATGTACATATGTATATTAGCTGCTCTTGCTTGCTTGTTTTTTTTTTCTTGCCTTCTGATTGTTGCTCTGAGTGTTGCTATCCCTGTGCTGTTGCAATCCTGGAATTTCCCCGTTGTGGGACTAATAAAGGCTTATCTTATCTTATCTTATCTTATCTAGGCCAATTTGGAAAAACGTATAGGGATACTGGGGAAGACAAGACACATCTTGGACTATAAATCATTGTTCTTACTGTACAATTCACTTTTTTTTACCTTATCTTAACTGTTGTGTAGAAGTCTGGGGAAACACCTACAAGACCTGGGGCTGCACGGTGACGCAGTGGTTAGCACTGCGGCAGCACAGTTTACCCTCGGCCAGGGGATCGCGGGGATCATGAGATCGTGGGTTCGATCCCTGCCCCCAGCCAACAGTGATCTGTGTGGAGTTTGCATGTTCTCCCCGTGTTGCGTGGGTTTACTCCGGGATTTCTCCGGTTTCCTCCCGCATGCCAAAAACATGCAGGTTAGGGATACGGGGTGCTTGCGCACGCAGCGACCAGCAGCTGGTGGCTTGTCACCAGACTGCAAAACAAATCTACCTATGGGTACAAAATAAGTACAAAAAAAAAAAACAAAAAAAAAAGACCAACCTACAGCCAATATGCGCATTACTAACTAACTAACTAACTAACTAACTAACTAACTAACTAACTAACTAACTAACCTGCACTTATATAGCGCTTTTCTAGTCACAAAGACCACTCAAAGCGCTTTCACTAGTACTAACCCTCTATTCTAAGGGCCTATAGGAAACAGATATCTAGGGACAATTTAGAACAGCCAATTAACCTAACATGCATGTCTTTAGATTGTGGGAGGAAACCGGAGCCCCCGGAGTAAACCCACGCAAAAAAAGAGCTATAAGGATAATAAATAATGTAGGATATAGAGACCATACCAGTTCGTTGTTTTTAAAGTCACATGTCATAAAGTTCATCGATTTAGTTAAATTTAAAGTAGAACTGAACTCACCTTTTTGCCAAAAAAGTAGAATAGCAGATTAATTCCTTATTACCTATTGTATTTTTCAACACATAAAAGAAATTTTTAGGCCGTGCGATGGCCAAGCTATAAGCCGATAAACTTTTGCCTCTGGCTGGCAGTGCCAAACGAACCGGAAGTAGTGCACACAACGCTGCGTGACGTCACGAGTGTGACCCTTATCAAAACAGCAATGGCAGATGATAGCAGTTCCAGCAGTCAAGAACACCAGAGTTTTCAGAGTGAAGAGGCATTCAGGATCGGTGACAAGACAGAGGAGGATGCAGGAGTGTCAAGTGAACAGGAAGAGAGCGAGGGAGGCATCGAACCGTACAGATTAGAGCCAGAATTTTTGGGGGATTCCGGCACCGACTCAGACCGCAGCAGTGATGGGGAGGAGAGTCGCTTATTGAATACAGAATGGTGAGTCTTTACTTTGGCATGTTTGGGGTGTCAGGATAAGGAAAATTAACAATAAAAAAGAAAGGGAAAAAAAAACATCAGCATTTTTCCAACTTATTACAGTGATCCCTCACTTATCGCGTTTAATGGGGACCAGAACCGACCGCGAAAAGTGAAAAACCGCGAAGTAGCGTCACCCCCCCCCCCCAGGGCGTCACAGGCACTATTTTGCACAAAAAGGCACAAGAGAACAGCGAAAAGTGCCACTAAGCAACACGAGCGATAAAGAACAATGAATGCGGTCTTCCTTCGCTGGGTATAGGCGCTCGGCAGGGAGCGAAGCTGGGTAAAACGTCTCGGCCAATCAGCTTGCGAGGTAAAACGTCTCGGCCAATCAGCTTGCGAGATTCCCGAGCGGTGAAGAGGTGGGCGGAGAGGAGTGGAGCGGTGGTCAGAGAGGTAGATTTTCAGTTGTGCGGGCTCTCCGTGTTGATACCTGATGTTCTAATGTAGAAGGCAGGGAGAAGGCAGGGAGACTACGTTAGAACATCAGGTATCAACACGGAGAGCCCGCACAACTGAAAATCTACCTCTCTGACCACCGCTCCACTCCTCTCCGCCCACCTCTTCACTGCTCGGGAATCTCGCAAGCTGATTGGCCGAGACGTTTTACCTCGCAAGCTGATTGGCCGAGACGTTTTACCCAGCGAAGGAAGGCCGCATTCATTGTTCTTTATCGCTCGTGTTGCTTAGTGGCACTTTTCGCTGTTCTCTTGTGCCTTTTTGTGCAAAATAGTGCTTGTGACGCCCTTGGCGGGGGGGGGGGGGGGGTTGGCGCTACTTCGCGGTTTTTCACTTTTCGCGGTCGGTTCTGATCCCCATTAAACGCGATAAGTGAGGGATCACTGTATATCTAGAAACGCATCGCTTCCCGGTCGCTTTTCCTCCCCCTTTCTTTTCTTTCGTCGCCATGACAGCTTTCCTTGGCCACTGAACAGATCTTCCCAGGTGTTGGAAGTGTTTTGTAGTCGACTATCACGACAAAATGCACCAAAAACAACCAGTGTCGACGTGCTCGCAATGGTAAACATGAGGACTGTGTCACACTCGTGACGTCACGCGGAACTCTGGCTGCACTTCGGCGGATTTGTCTGATTTTTCAGGGCGGGAAATTCAAAATCGCGATTTTCTCCAAGATTCCGGGATTTGTGGAGGGGGTGCCAATGATAAATTATCTTTATAATTGTATGTACTATCACCCAGTGCCGTTCAATGCCGTTCAGTTCAGTTCTACTTTAAGACAGCACAAGTCATGTACAGGGCAATTAATAATCAACTCCCAACTAATATACAAAAAATATTTAAAAAAAGAGACAATGATTATAATTTGAGAGGAGACTTAAACTTTACAAAACCCAAGATACAAACAACCAAGAAAAGTATGTGCATATCTGTCTGTGGGGTGGATTTGTGGAACAGTCTGGAGCCAGAACTGAAACTATGTACAAACAGAAATCAATTCAAAAATAGGTATAAACATTATTTGCTGAAAGGATATATGTTAGAAGGGTAGTATTTATATGTACGATTCACTATGCTCACTCTGGGACACTATGGAATGGTGGGTGGGACAGTACTGTGTATATCTGTGTTGTTTGAGGCTGGTTTTGATGTATGGACATCAATGTATGTTAGGATGGATGGGTGTTGATGTTGATATGTACAAAATACAGTTAATTGTTTACTTGGGGTCTTAAATGTGGTCATTTGTATATAATTGACATGGGTGTATTTATAGAAAAGAAGAGTTGGAATTAATAAGTGTTCACTTCTTCCTTCTCCCTTTCAAACACTGTATACTGTTACTTTATTGCATTTGTCATTTGTTTTGTTTTTGTTTTACTTTTTTGTTCAAAATAAAGTATGTATCTATCAATTAAACACAAAATGCAGTTTTTAAATGAAGGTGTTTATTATTAAGGGAAAAAAAATCCAAACCTGCATGGCCCTGTGTGAAAAAGTGATTGCCCCCCTCTTGTTACAACATAAATTAACTGTAATTTATCACATCTTTGGAACACTGAGTTTAGTTTCTCTAGCCACACCCAGGCTTGAGTACTGCCACACCTGTTTTCAATCAAGAAAACAGTGCGGTGACCAAGTGGTTAGCACTGCAGCAGTACAGCAACTCACCCTTGGCCGGGGGATCCTGGGTTCGATCCCAGCCCCCGACCAACAGTGATCTGTGTGGAGTTTGCATGTTGTCCCCGTGTCTGCGTGGGTGTACTCCGGGATTTCTCCGGTTTCCTCCCACATGCCAAAAACATGCAGTTAGATAAATTGGAGACTCTAAAGTGGCCCCAGGTGTGAATGTGTGTGTGAATGGTGAAAGGGTTGGGCGCCGCACTAGTGGCTGTAATTTCCCCATTGTGGGACTAATAAAGGACTCTAAAGACTCTAAATAGGACCTGTCTGACAAAGTGAAGTAGACCAAAAGATCCTCAAAAGCTAGACATCATGAACTTCCGGTCTGGACACCATGGTGGTAGCAGCTTATCGCTGAAGCTCCCAGATCCCATCCGTGAAAATACCATGAAAATCAGATTTAACGGATTTATGGAAGAGTGAAAATCAAAAGACAAAGTCATTATGCCTAAAGGAAAACAGAAGAGATCGACATTTACCAGGCCAAGACACGCATCGGCCGGAGAAACTGACCTCGAAGACAACAACCACTCGGAAATAGAGGAGCAAAATGAGGCTAGCAACACAGCTAGCTTAAAAACGATACTTCAAGATTTAAGAGAATTTCGCAGAGAGTGTTGGGCCGAATTCCGTGAACTTAAAGATGAAATAAAAAGGACAAACAACAGAGTGGACCAGGCTGAGGACCGAATCATGGAAGCAGAGGAAAGAATAAAAGGGCTGGAAGAAACCACACTGGAATTACTTAAACGACAGACAAGACTGGAGGCTAAGCTAACCGACCTGGAAGGAAGAATAAGAAGGGACAACATAAGAATTCATGGTCTGAAAGAAGGAGTCGAGGATGGTTTCACCACAATGGCTGCATGCGTGGAAACCATACTGAGAGAAAAGTTGGAAATTCCCCAATCCACCGACTTGAAGATAGAAAGGGCGCACCGTTCATTAGCCCCAAGGCCGTCGGCGGAAGCCCCCCTGCGATTGGTGGTGGTGAAGTTTTCTAACGTCAGAACAAAAGAAGAGGTTTTGAGACTGGCTTGGCAGAAAAAGGCATTTATGCACCAAGAAAGAAAAGTTTTTGTGGAGCATGACTACGCCCCAGAGGTCCTTAAAAGGCGTTGGGAATACAATGACGCTAAAAAGGTACTAAGAGAGAAGAAACTGCACTTTCAAACTCCATTTCCGGTGAAGCTGAGGGTTTTTTACGGGGAAGAGACGTGTCTCTACAACTCAGCGGAAGAAGCAACCAGGGATATGGTGAGAAGAGGGCTCCCGGTAACGGTGTATAAACCCGCAGCAGACCCGATCGAAAGAATCAAGGCTCAAACGTGGTGCACACAGAGACCCTCAAAATCCACAGGCCAGCAGCGGGAAACCCAGCGCCAGGGCTATAAGGAAAAACTGGACACTTTCAGGAGGGAATGACAATGTTTTTAGTCAACCTGCACATCCAACCCTCCTCCTACAAGGTAACAAACATTAAAGGAGACGCAGAATCAGCAAATATGAAGTGGTAAAATATTTCATGGAACAGTCATAATATTAGAAACAAATAAGTCTTAAAAAAAAAAAAAAAAAAAACTTGTTAAAATAGAAATGTGACAATGAACCACATGAACTCTCCACACTAACAAATACTGTATTGCCGGATTGTTTGCTGTGATGGTTGGTGGTGGGAGGTTGCGCATAATTTCATAGGGTATAGGCATAAAAAAAAAAAAAATCTATACAAATTCGGATTGGGATCTGAAACTCACGTTAAAAACATGGGACAACTTACAGGGGTAAGAGAGGGCCCTCAACACGTAACAAAGTTTGAGGAATTTCCCTCAGAGCCAACACACCATCAAGGCTCTTCTAAGGTTGCTAAAAAGACTTCAGTTCAGGAAGGTCTTTTGACAGTTTTTTGTTTTAAAGTTTTATATACTATGTTCTTAATGTTTTTTATGTTCTTAATGTTCTTTCAGCTTTTGAGTAGCATAAAAGAGGTCCACTATACTGTTATACTAAATAAGACAATACAATGGAGAAACAGGGTGCAACCAAAATAATCTCATATAATGTAAAAGGGATCCTGAATCCAGCTAAAAGACCCAAGATTCTAGGCAAAATGAAAAAAGACAAAGCAGGAATAATATTTTTACAGGAGACCCACCTAACAGACTTGGAGCACACTAAACTTAATAGACAAGGGTTTAAACTGATCTCTTCATCTTCATATAAGTTAGGGAGGAGGAGGGGGGTAGCAACATTGATCTCAACCAAAATTATATTTGAAAAAAATTCGGAACACAAAGATAAAGAAGGGAGATTTAGCATGGTACTTGGTCGGCTAGAGGGAAAAGATATCACCCTGCTGAATATATATGCACCTCCAGGGGCTAACTGGAAATTTTATAAAAATGTATTTGACCTAATGATAACTAAAGCCCAAGGTTTAGTGATATGTGGTGGAGACTTCAATCTAAGACTGAATCCATGCTGGGATGCATCAGGTAATTCTCCACATCAAAATAACACTCAAAGTAGAAAAACTAGGATGCTACTAAATGAAATGGGAATCTGTGACGTGTGGAGGGAATTCAACCCCAGTGTAAAAGATTATACATTTTACTCAACACCACATTCATCATACTCAAGGACTGACAATTTTTTTATGTTTAATAGAGACATTGGAAGAGTAAAAACATGTAAAATAGGACTGATGGATCTCTCTGACCACAGTCCGATCTATATGGACTTAAATATCCAAAAATACACAAATAATACATTTTCTTGGAGGTTAAATTCAAATGTGCTGAAAGGACACTGAAAGATGAATTGGAATCAGATATTCTTAGATATTTGGAAGAAAATGATAATGGAGAAGTATCCCCTTTAATACTGTGGGATGCATGCAAAGCTGTAATAAGGGGAAAGATTATCGCAAAACTTGCACTCCAAAAGAAACTGAGACAAGAAAAACTAATCACATTAGAGTCAGAACTTAAGAAACTAGAAAAAGAGCACAAAGACAACACTCATTCTAATGACTCGCTCAAAATTAAGGAAATAAAAAACAAATTAACGAGATCTACACAATAGAAATCCAGAAGAAACTTACATTTCTGAAACAAAAATATTATGAAACAGGTAGTAAATCGGCAAAATTACTAGCCTATAAATTGAGGAAACAACAAACAGAGAGAGCAGTCTACAAAATCAGAGACCCAGTATCAAAGGAAATAAAATTTAGAATTTAGGAAATTCTTAAAAGCTTCGAGAATTACTACAAGAACTTGTACTCCCTCAAAAAACCCAAAGACACATCCGAAGCCTTCCTAAATACATCTTCCCCAACTTACTGAGTCACAAAATAAAAAACTACTTGCAGAAATACAACCTAGAGTCAGAAAAAGCAATTATGAAACTTAAAGCTAACACCCTTTATACTGCGGACTTCTCACACAACACACTGCCATCTACAGAAGTTCTCTGACGACTCTGTGATCGTTGGCGTCATCTCCAACGGAGATGAAGCTGAGTACAGAGGGCTTATCCAGGACTTCATGGACTGGTGCCATCGGAACTGCCTTCAGATCAACGCGAGGAAAACTAAGGAGCTGGTGGTGGACTGCCGCAGGCAAGGACAACCCCTCACAGCACCAGTAAATATACAGGGAACAGACATCGAGATGGTGACATCCTATAAGTACCTGGGTGTTCATCTGAACAATAAACTAGACTGGTCACACAATACTGACGCACTCTACAAGAAGGGACAGCGCAGGCTGTGCCTACTGAGGAGACTCAGGTCTTTTGGTGTACAAGGGGCGCTGCTGAAGACATTCTATGACACGGTGGTGGCATCAGCCATCACATTTGGAGTGGTCTGCTGGGGCAGTGGCATTACAGCAGCCGATAGGAAGGGACTGAACAAACTGATCAAGAAAGCTAGCTCTGTCCTGGGGCAGCGCCTTGACCCAGTGGAGGAGATGGGAGAGAGAAGGACGGTGGCTAAACTGTCATCTCTGCTGGAGTCCGAGTTCCACCCTATGCAGGACATACTGAACGCACTGAGGAGCTCATTTAGCAGCAGACTACATCATCCTAGGTGCACAACCGAGAGGTTTCACAGGTCCTTCCTACCTACGGCTGTCAGACTGTACAACCTAAGCAGGGCTGCTCGCAGAGATGGCAAAAAGACATGACAACCTAATAGTATTGAATGCAAAAGACGCAATAGACTTACACAATGGTCCCCTCCGGTATACAACTAGGAAAATACCGGTTGCTATGGAGGGTGAGAATATGTATGGGTACATAATCATACCATGTAGGATAACTAAGTAGACGGTTGTGCTGTTTCATTCCATCTAGCTACAATGCTCCGCACTGTGTGTGTTTATATATTTACATATTTATTCCATCTAGCTACAATGCTCCGCACTGTGTGTGTTTATATATACATTTATATATTTATTCCATCTAGCAACAATGCTCCACACTGTGTGTGTTTATATATTTACATATTTATTCCATCTAGCTACAATGCTCCGCACTGTGTTTATATATTCATATATTTATTCCATCTAGCTACAATGCTCCGCACTGTGTGTGTTTATATATCTACATATTATTCCATCTAGCTACAATGCTCCACACTGTGTGTGTTTATATATTTACATATTTATTCCATCTAGCTACAATGCTCCGCACTGTGTGTGTTTATATATCTACATATTTATTCCATCTAGCTACAATGCTCCGCACTGTGTGTTTATACAGTGGGGCAAAAAAGTATTTAGTCAGCCACCAATTGTGCAAGTTCTCCCACTTAAAAGATAAGAGAGGTCTCCAATTTTCATCATAGGTATACCTCAACTATGAGAGACAAAATGAGAAAAAAAAAATCCAGAAAATCACATTGAAGGATTTTTAATGAATTAATTGGTAAATTCCTCGGTAAAATAAGTATTTGGTCACCTACAAACAAGCAAGATTTCTGGCTCTCACAGACTTGTAACAACTTCTTTAAGAGGCTCCTCTGTCCTCCACTTGTTACCTGTATTAATGGCACCTCTTTGAACTCGTTATCAGTATAAAAGACACCTGTCCACAACCTCAAACAGTCAGACTCCAAACTCCACTATGGCCAAGACCAAAGAGCTGTCAAAGGACACCAGAAACAAAATTGTAGACCTGCACCAGGCTGGGAAGACTGAATCTGCAATAGGTAAGCAGCTTGGTGTGAAGAAATCAACTGTGGGAGCAATTAATAGAAAATGGAAGACATACAAGACCACTGATAATCTCCCTCGATCTGGGGCTTCACGCAAGATCTCACCCCGTGGGGTCAAAATGATCACGAGAACGGTGAGCAAAAATCCCAGAACCACACAGTGGGACCTAGTGAATGACCTGCAGTGAGCTGGGACCAAAGTAACAAAGGCTACATCAGTAACACACTACGCCGCCAAGGACTCAAATCCTGCAGTGCCAGACATGTCCCCCTGCTTAAGCCAGTACATGTCCAGGCCCGTCTGAAGTTTGCCTAGAGAGCATTTGGATGATCCAGAAGAGGATTGGGAGAATGTCATATGGTCAGATGAAACCAAAATAGAACTTTTTGGTAAAAACTCAACTTGTCGTGTTTGGAGGAGAAAACACCATACCTACTGTGAAGCATGGGGGTGGGAACATCATACTTTGGGGCTGTTTTTCTGCAAAGGGACCAGGACAACTGATCCGTGTAAAGGAAAGAATGAATGGGGCCATGTATCGTGAGATTTTGAGTGAAAACCTCCTTCCATCAGCATTGAAGATGAAACATGGCTGGGTCTTTTATCAAGACAATGATCCCAAACACACTGCCCGGGCAACGAAGGAGTGGCTTCGTAAGAAGCATTTCAAGGTCCTGGAGTAGCCTAGCCAGTCTCCAGATCTCAACCCCACAGAAAATCTTTGGAGGGAGTTGAAAGTCTGTGTTGCCCAGCGACAGCCCCAAAACATCACTGCTCTAGAGGAGATCTGCATGGAGGAATGGGCCAAGATACCAGCAACAGTGTGTGAAAACCTTGTGAAGACTTACAGAAAACGTTTGACCTCTGTCATTGTCAACAAAGGGTATATAACAAAGTACTGAGATGAGCTTTTGTTATTGACCAAATACTTATTTTACTGAGGAATTTACCAATTAATTCATTAAAAATCCTTCAATATGATTTTCTGGATTTTTTTTTTTCTCATTTTGTCTCTCATAGTTGAGGTATACCTATGATGAAAATTGGAGACCTCTCTCATCTTTTAAGTGGGAGAACTTGCACAATTGGTGGCTGACTAAATACTTTTTTGCCCCACTGTATATTCACATATTCATTCCATCTAGCTACAATACTCCGCACTGTGTGTTTATATACTCATATATTTATTCCATCCAGCTACAATGCTCCGCACTGTTTATATATTTATATATCTACCCCATCTAGCTACAATGCTCCGCAATATATACTGTATATACTGTATGTGTGTGTGTGTATGTGTGTATGTATGTATGTATGTATATATATATATATATATGTGTGTGTGTGTGTGTGTGTGTGTGTGTGTGTGTGTGTGTGTGTGTGTGTGTGTGTGTGTGTGTGTGTGTGTGTACATATGTATACTCGCTGCTCTTGTTTTTTTTTCTTGCCTTCTGATTGTTGCTCTGAGTGTTGCTATCCCTGTGCTGTTGCAATCCTGGAATTTCCCCATTGTGGGACTAATAAAGGCTTATCTTATCTTATCTAACAAATCCCCAGGAGCAGATGGTTATACAGCAGAGTGGTACAAAACCTTTAAACAGCAACTATCTCCTCTCCTCCTGAAAACATTTAACTATGTCCTCCACACAGGGGAAATCCCCCCCTCCTGGAGAGAAGGGGTCATTGCAGTCATACCTAAACCTGAAAAGGATAAATTAGATTGCTCCAACTCCAGACCATGCAGTGTGTTAAATCAGGACTACAGTGATCCCTCACTTATCGCGGTTAATGGGTTCCAGAACCGACCGTGAAAAGTGAAAAACCGCGAAGTAGCGTCACCCCCTAATGACGTCACCCATAAATAATACGTACGTTCATTCTCTCACTCTCTCTCTCATATGATACGTGTGTGTGTGTGTGTGTAAGTGTACATACATACGTAGATGTAAATAAAGTGTACATAAATATGTTTTTAGAACTCTTTTATTCTTATAACAAGATACGTAACTCAAGATGAAGATGATTTACTGCACAGGTTAATGAGAGCTTTACTGCTCCTCAGGTGGCGCCTCATCGTCAGGTGCTAGAGGCGCAGGATCGTCGAGGGCAGCTTCCGATAGAGCTGGAGAAGCTGCAGGAGGCGGCGTAGTGGCTCGACGGGAAGACTATTTCGCACAAAAAGGCACAAGAGAACAGCGAAAAGTTCCATGCGGCGAGACTAAGCAACACGAGCGATAAAGAACAATGAATGCGGTCTTCGTTCGCTGGGTATGGGCGCTCGGCAGGGAGAGAAGCTGGGTAAAACGTCTCGGCCAATCGGCTTGGGAGATTCCCGAGCCGAGCCAACATGAGAACAGCGAACAGAGAGGTGGATTTTGAGTTGTGCGGGCTCTCCGTGTTGATACCTGATGTTCTAATGTAGTCTCCCTGCCTTCTGCTAGCGCCTGCCCATTTTTTCTCAATTTTAAATTTTTGATGAATATTTTTGAAAACTCCGCGATGCATTGAGGGCGCGAAAGGTGAGGCGCGAAGTAGCGAGGGATCACTGTATAAACTTTTTACCGCTATCCTTGCCAAAAGGTTAGAAAATATACTGATAGACTTAATTCATTTAGACCAAACAGGTTTTATAAGACAAAGACATCCATCCATCTTCTACCGCTTTTCCGGAGGTCCGGGTCGCAGAGAAGCCCAGACTTCCCTCTCCCCAGCCACCTGCTGCAGCTCTCCAGAGAGGATACCAAGGCGTTCCCAGACCAGCTGGGAGACATAGTCTCTCCACCGAGTCCTGGGTCTGCCCCGGGGTCTCCTCCCAGTGGGACGTGCCCGAAACACCTCAAGTGGGAGGCGTCCAGGAGGCATCCTAATCAGATGCCCATACCAACTCAACTGACTCCTTTCAATGTGGAAGAGCAGTGGTTCTACTCTGAGCCTCTCCCGGATGACTGAGCTCCTCACCCTATCTCTGAGGGTGAGTCCAGCAATCCTACGGAGAAAGCTCATTTCAGCCGCTTGTATCCACGATCTTGTTCTTTCGGTCATTACCCAAAGCTCGTGACTATAGGTGAGAGGAGGAACGTAGATTGACTGGTAAATCGACAGCTTTGCTTTAGAACTAAGCTCCCTCTTCACCACAACAGACCGGTACAACGTCCGCATCACTGCAGATGCTGCTCCGATCCGTCTGTAAATCTCTCGCTCCATTTTCCCCTCACTCGTGAACAAGACCCCAAGATACTTAAACTCCTCCACTTGGGGCAGGAGCCTGTCCCCAACCCAGAGAGGACAATCCACCTTATTCCGTCTGAGGACCATGGACTCGGACTTGGAGGTGCTGATTCTCATCCCAGCCGCTTCACACTCAGCGGCAAACCGTCCCAGCAAGAGCTGTAGGTCATTGTTGGATGAAGCCAACAGGACAACATCATCTGCAAACAACAGAGTTGAGATCCTGTGGTCACCAAGCATGACACCCTCCATTCCCTGGCTGCGCCTAGAAATCCTGTACATAAAAATTATGAACAGGATCGGTGACAAAGGGCAGCCCTGGCGGAGTCCCACTCTCACTGGGAATGACTCCGACCGAGTGTTGGCAATACAAACCAAACTCTCACAACGGTCATACAGAGACTGAATAGCTCGTAACAACAAGCCCGATACCCCATACTCCCGAAGCACCCCCCACAAAAAACCACGAGGGGCGCGATCAAATGCCTTCTCCAAGTCCACAAAACACATGTAAACTGGTTGGGCAAACTCCCACGAACCCTCAAGAATTCTCGAGAGGGTAAAGAGCTGGTCCAATGGCCACGGCCAGGACAAAAACCACATTGCTCCTCCTGAATCCGAGGTTCGACCAACGGCCGGACTCTCCTCTCCAGTACCTTGGCATAGACCTTCCCAGGGAGGCTGAGGAGTGTGATCCCTCTAAAGTTGGAGCACACCCTCCGGTCCCCTTTTTTGAAGAGAGGAACCACCACCTCAGTTTGCCATGCCAAAGGCACTGCCCCCGACCTCCACGCAATGTTGCAGAGGCGTGTCAACCATGACAGCCCAACAACATCCAGGGCCTTGAGGTACTCAGGGCGATTCTCGTCCACCCCCGGGGCCCGGCCACCAAGGAGATTTTTAACCACCTTGGTGACCTCAGCCCTTGTGATAGGCGAGTCATCCCCCTCGTCCCCAAACCCTGCTTCCTCTGTGGAAGGCGTATCAGTGGGATTGAGGAGATCCTTGAAGTATTCCTTCCACCGCCCGGCGATATCCCCAGTCAAAGTCAACAGTGTCCCATCTGCACCATACACAGTGGGGACAGGGAGCTGCTTTCCCCTCCTGATGCACCAGACAGTTTGCCAGAATCTCTTCGAGGCCGACCGAAAGTCTTGTTCCATGGCCTCACCGAACTCCTCCCATACCCGGGTTTTTGCTTCAGCAACCACCTGAGCTGCACTCCGCTTGGCCTGCCGGTACACCTCAGCTGCTTCGGGAGTCCCACAAGCCAACCAAGCTTGATAGGACTCCTTCTTCAGCTTAATGGCCCCCCTCACCACTGGTGTCCACCACTTGGTTCGGGGGTTGCCACCACGAGATGCACCGACCACCTTGCGGCCGCAGCTCTGGGCCACCGCTTCAACAACAGAGGTGGAGAACATGGCCCATTCAGACTCCATGTCTTCAGACTCCCTCGGAATGTGGTTGAAGTTCTTCCGGAGGTGGGAGTTGAAGAGGGGCCTCAGCCAGACGTTCCCAGCACACCCTCAGTATACGTTTGGGTCTACCAGGTCTGAATGGCTTCCTCCCCTGCCATCGGATCCAACTCACCACCAGGTGGTGATCAGTTGACACTTTACACATAATTCATCATATAAAAAAATATAATTTAAATGCAGCCATACTGGAATTAGACGCTGAAAAAGCATTTGATTCGGTTGACTGGTCTTTCCTATATAGAATCTTGTCCAGTTTCAATTTTCATAACAACTTCATTAAAACTATCCAGGCATTATATAAAAAACCAACTGCTAAAATAAGGATTAACGGTAAATTATCATCATCTTTTGAGCTGGAAAGAGGATGTCGTCAGGGCTGCCCCTTGTCTCCACTGCTCTTTGCAATCTTCATAGAACCTCTGAGCCAATGGATAAGACAGAATCAAAAAGTTCAAGGTATTACACTTGGTCAGAAGGAACATAAAATAGCACTCTTTGCTGATGACATTTTAATATACCTGGGGAGCCGGACACCTCTTTTCCAGAACTAATCTCAGTTTTTTCAGAGTATGGAGAGTTATCGGGATACGAATTAAACATGCATAAAACCCAAATTTTAACATTCAACTATAACCATGGTGCATGCATGGAAATATCTGACTGGGGCATGCTTAAAGGAGCCACGCATGATCTGGATGAGTACACGGACACTGTGAACTCATATATCCACTTTTGTGAAGAGAACATTCTTCCATCACGCACCAGGGTGAGTTACTCTAATGACAAACCCTGGTTCACAGCTAAGCTCAGACAGATCAGGAAGGAGAAGGAAGCAGCGCTGAAAAGTGGAGACAGGGACTGCTACAGGGAGGTTAAATACCGGTTTAACAGAGAGCTGAAGAGGGCTAAATCTGTGTACTCAGAGAGACTCCAGCAGCAGTTCACTGCTAATGATTCGGCTTCCGTGTGGAGAGGACTGAGGCAGATCACCAACTATCGGCCTCAGGCTCCTAAAGGTCAGGATGACAAAGCCCTTTGTCAGAGACTGTCCCAACACTATGCCCGTTTTGACACCTCGTCATCTGTGTCCAACTCCCCCCCTCCCTCCAGCTCCACAGCCTCCACATTCCCTACTTCATTTAAGGCACCCCCCCCCACCTCCCCCCCTCCCCTTATCATCAGTGAGCAGGATGTGCTCAAACAGTTCTCCAGACTGAACCCGCGCAAGGCCCCCGGCCCAGACGGCGTGTCTCCCTCCACCCTGAGACTCTGTGCGAAACAGCTGGCTCCTGTATTCACAGACATTTTTAACACCTCCCTTAAGTTATGCCACGTGCCGTCCTGCCTCAAATCCTCCACCATCATCCCTGTCCCCAAGAAGCCACGGATCACTGGACTTAATGACTACAGACCTGTAGCGCTCACCTCTGTAGTCATGAAGTCCTTTGAGCGCCTGGTCCTGTCCCACCTCAAGTCCATCACCACCCCTCTCCTGGACCCGCTGCAGTTTGCCTACCGAGCCAACAGGTCTGTAGACGATGCAGTCAACCTGGCCCTCCACTCCATCCTGCAGCACCTGGACTCCCCGGGAACCTACGCCAGGATCCTGTTTGTGGACTTCAGCTCCGCATTCAACACCATCCGCCCCGCTCTGCTCCGGGACAAGCTGTCCCTGCTCAACGTGCCTGACTCCCTCTGCAGGTGGATCATCGACTTCCTGACGGACCGGAGGCAGCATGTGCGGCTGGGAAAGACTGTCTCAGACTATACTAGCATCAGCACCGGATCACCCCAGGGCTGTGTACTTTCCCCCCTACTCTTCTCCCTTTACACCAACTCCTGCACCTCCAGCCACCAGTCTGTCAAGTTGATCAAGTTTGCGGACGACACCACCCTCATCGGGCTCATCTCCAGCGGCGACGAGTCCGCCTACAGGAGAGAGGTGGCCCAGCTGGCGTCCTGGTGCAGCAATAACAACCTGCAGCTGAACGCTCTGAAGACAGTGGAGATGATTGTAGACTTCAGGAAAGTCACTACTCCTCTGCCCCCCCTCACCCTCTCAGGCTCTCCCATCACCACTGCTGATTCCTTCCGCTTCCTAGGCACTACCATCACCAGGGACCTCAAATGGGAGCTGACCATCAGCTCACTCATCAAAAAAGCCCAGCAGAGGATGTTCTTCCTGCGGCAGCTGAGGAAGCTCAAGCTACCCACCAAGATGTTAGTGCAGTTCTACACAGCCATCATCGAGTCCATCCTCACCACCTCCATAACCGTGTGGTACGCAGGAGCCACTGCCAGGGACAGACTAAGGCTGCAGCGCGTCGTGCGCACTGCTGAGAAGGTGATCGGCTGCAAGCTCCCATCTCTCCAGGATCTGTACATCTCCAGGACCCGGAGGCGTGCTGGCCGGATCATAGCCGATCCCTCACACCCTGGTCATGTACTGTTTGCCCCCCTCCCCTCTGGTAGAAGACTTCGGTCCATCCAGACTAAAACCTCCCGTCACATGAACAGCTTCTTCCCCTCTGCCATTAGACTGCTGAACACTAAGTGACTCTTGTGCACCATGTACAGCAGCTCAACCAGACTCATGTCAATCATCACTGTTTTCTTCCTGCATTACCGACTGCACTATATAGTTCTCCACAGTATCTGCTGCTGGCTAATATATATTTTAACTGTTGACCAGTATCACTTAATCTTATCCTACACTTTATTACATGTATAGTTTATTTCTCTTATCTTATCATGTTTAATGTTGCAGCATTGTACCGAGACAAATTCCTAGTTTGTGTACTACATGAACAATGGCAATAAACCTGATTCTGATTCTGATTCTGATTCTGATTCTAACCCAAATCAATATTTATTAAGCAAATTCAAAACTGAATGGGAGATGGAATCTATGAAATATCTGGGGATCAATATCCCGAAACAACTCGACAAAATTATAACACTAAACTATGATCCACTGATGGCAAAAATAAAATCTGATCTAGCAAGATGGAATATGATACCATTCTTGGGTACTGCACAAAGAATTGAAGCAGTCAAAATGAATATACTTCCACGGCTGCACGGTGGCACAGTGGTTAGCACTGCGGCAGCACAGTTTACCCTTGGCCGGGGGATTGTGGGGATCGTGGGATCATGGGTTCGATCCCAGCCCCCGACCAACAGTGATCTGTGTGGAGTTTGCATGTTCTCCCCGTGTTGCGTGGGTTTACTCCGGGATTTCTCCGGTTTCCTCCCACATGCCAAAAACATGCATGTTAGGTTAATTGGCTGTTCTAAATTGTCCCTAGATATCTGTTTCCTATAGGCCCTTAGAATAGAGGGTTAGTATTAATGAAAGCGCTTTGAGTGGTCTTTGTGACTAGAAAAGCGCTATATAAGTGCAGGTTAGTTAGTTAGTTAGTCTTCTATACCTTTTCCAAACAATACCGGTAGAACCTCCCCAAAACAACTTGGCAAGAACTGGACAAAAGGATCTCAAGATTCATATGGCAGGGCAAGAGACCAAGAATCAGATATAGAACCCTACAGCTAAACAAAGACAAAGGTGGGCTCGTGCTGCCAAATATCAGGGACTATTTTAAAGCCGCGCAAATTAAAACTTTAGTAGAGATATGTAACCCAGTCTACACTGCACAATGGAAGGAGATAGAATGCCAAATAACAAGTAACATTCCCCTACAGGCGATAATAGGGAATAATGTCTTACCTAAACTTTTGAATAACACTAACCCGTGGATAGAGACCCCGCTAAAAATTTGGTTTAAGATAGTCAGAGAGAATCAAACTAAAGAACCCTATCGATTATTGCAATGGATTTCCTATGATCAGGATTTTAATCCTAATAAAACAGACACTAGATTTAAAAAGTGGAAAGAGAACAGACTGATAAAATATTACGATTTTTTTAAAGGGCAAACTTTAAGAAGTTTTGAAGATTTGTAAAAACAAGGTCTAGTAAATCAAGATCTTTACAGGTTCTTTCAGCTTAGACACCACATAAACAAATTACTTAAAAAGGAGGATTTGGAAAGGGCCCAGTCAGGTGTTCTGAAGGTTTTCTTAATGGCATATAAAAGGATCCCAGGGATCAGATACATTTCTAAAATATACCATGGTCTTCAAGATTTAAAAGGAGACAACACATCATATATAAAAGAGAAATGGGAAAAAGTGGGGAATTTCACTTTACAACTGGAAATATGGGAAAAGCTAAATAAACAACAATGGAAAAGTACTTCATCCCTGCTGTGGAGAGAATTTGGATGGAAAAATTTGGTAAGATTTTTCAGAACACCTGCACAAAACAAATTTACTCATAAAGGGTTGAATTGTTGGCGCTTGTGTGGTGAAAAGACTGCACATCATTTTCATGTGTTCTGGTCATGCCCAGTTATCCACCAATATTGGACCAATGTACAGACAATATTGGGGAAAATATTCAAAGTAACAGTTCCCTTTTCTTTTGTAACTTTGTATTTGGGTTTACTACCGGAATCACTGGAAAGACGAGGAGAAAAATACTTATTCACTGTTTTAATATTGGCAAGTAAAAAAGCACTAACAAAAAAATGGATGTCGAAAGACTGTCCTATACCTGAAGATTGGATTAACGTGATTCAGGATATTTATTTGATGGAAAAGTTGACATTTGCACTGAGACAGGACATGGATGGGTTCTTGAACTTTTGGCAACCCTGGAAGGCATATGTGTCTTCCATCAGATCTAATCTTGCACAAACACCATTTCAATAATGGCACCTCTCTTTGTTCCAATGCTACTCAGATGCTCTTTTATTTTTCTGCTCTTTTTTTCTTTGTTTTTTTTTTTAATTTTTTGTTTCTTTCACTTAACAAAAGGGTGTTGTAATAATTTTTTTTCCAATGTTGTCAAAAAACAAAAAAAGGGAATATGTGATGAAAATGTAAACAATGCAATGCTGTAATGACATGTACACCCTTTACAAAAACTTAAATAAAAAAAAAAAAGGTAAACATCATGCTGCAATACAATGAAATTCAGGGAAAAAAAGAGAAACAAAGTAATTCTCAGTCTGGAAAAGGTTATAAAGCCATTTCTAAATCTTTGGGACTCCAGTGATTCACAGCGAGAGCCGTTATCCACAAATGGCGAAAACATGGAACAGTGGTGAACCTTCCCAGGAGTGGCCGACCGACCAAAATTACCTCAAGAGCGCAGCGATGACTCATCCAAGAGGTCACAAAAGACCCCACAACAACACCCAAAGAACTGCAGGCCTCACTTACTCTACCATAAGAAAGAGACTGGGCACAAATGGCCTACATGGCAGAGTTCCAAGATGAAAACCACTGCTGGGCAACAAAACATAAAGGCTCCTCTTAGTTTTGCCAGAAAACATCTTGATGATCCCCAAGGCTTTTGGGAAAATACTTTGTGGACTGATGAGACAAAAGCTGAACTTTTTGGAAGGCGTGTGTCCCATTACATCCAGCATAAAAGTAACACAGCATTTCAGAAAAGGAGCATCATACCAACAGTAAAATATGGTGGTGGTAGTGTGATGGTCTGGGGCTGTTTTGCTGCTTCAGTACTTGGAAGACTTGCTGTGGTAAATTGAACCACAAATTCTGCTGTCTACCAAAAAATTCTGAAGGAGAATGTTCGGCCATCTGTTCTGCTCGTGTATTGTACTATTTAATTTTCACACTTTGCAAATTCATCCCGCAGGCCAGTTTGGACTTTGGTGGGCTGGTTTTGGCCTGCGGGCCGTAACTTTGACACCCCGAATTTAAGCAGTAAACCGCCACCATCACCCAACCTGACCTCAATAATAAACATGCAGCTGAATTCTCACTTTTTATTACCCATCAGAAACAAACAGAAATTGTAATTCCTTCATAAAAGTAGGATTTATGGTAAATCTGCTGTATTGATGTATTTGTTTCAACTGACAGATAAACAAAACATAGTACCCTAGTGTAGAGGGCTGATTGCTTTTCTCTCTTGAGGTGACATATAGAATTTTGAAATTGTTTTCAGCAGTGCCAAACTAAAATTAATGGACATGCAGCCGGAGTCCTCCTCGAGACTCCCAAGATCAGGCATGCCTGATCGTTCTGTAAGTTTAGGGGTGTCACTTAAAACTGTTGTGGCATTCTGCTCTATGGGGAAATTATTTTTAAAAAAATTAGCTTATATATTTGTGATTTTGTCTACTTTTTCCTGAATATTAATTCATCTGTCTGATACATAAGATGACATCAGGCCCATTTACTCGGGTCATTTCCCTAGAGCTAGACAGAGATGGGCTCATAGGCATGCAGATGCAGATTTAGGAAACCAGCCTTATATTTTAATTTACAGTGGTGTGAAAAAGTGTTTGCCCCCCTTCCTGATTTCTCATTTTTTTGTATGTTTGTCACACTTACATGTTTCAGGTCATCAAACAAATTTATATATTAGACAAAGATAGCACAAGTAAACACAAAATGCAGTTTTTAAATGAAGGTGCTTATTATTAAAGGAAAAAATTGAAACCTACATGGCTTTGTGTGAAAAAGTGATTGCCCCCCCAACCCGTTAAAACATAAATTAACGGTGGTTTATCACATCTTTGGAAAGCTGAGTTCAATTTCTCTAGCCACACCCAGACCTGATTACTGCCACACCTGTTCTCAATCAAGAAATCACTTAAATAGGACCTGCCTGACAAAGTGAAGTAGACCAAAAGATCCTCAAAAGCTAGACATCATGCTGCGATCCAAAGAAATTCAGGAACAAATGAGAAACAAAGTAATGAGATCTATCAGTCTGGAAAAGGTTATAAAGCCATGTCTAAAGCTTTGGGACTCCAGCAAACAACAGTGAGAGCCATGATCCACAAATGGCGAAAACATAGAGCAGTGGTGAACCTTCCCAGGAGTGGCCAGCCGACCAAAATTACCCAAAGAGCGCAGTGACGACTCATCCAAGAGGTCACAGAAGACCCCACAACAACATCCAAAGAACTGCAGGCCTCACTTGCCTTAGTTAAGGTCAGTGTTCATGACTCCACCATAAGAAAGAGATTGAGCAAAAATGGCCTGCATGGCAGAGTTCCTAGACGAAAACCACTGTTGACCAAAAAGAACATAAAAGCTCATCTCAGTTTTGCAAGAAAACATCTTGATGATCCCCAAGGCTTTTGGGAAAACACTGTGTGGACTGACGAGACAAAAGTTGAACATTTTGGAAGGTGTGTGTCCCATTACATCCAGCATAAAAGTAACACAGCATTTCGGAAAAGGAACATCATACCAACAGTAAAATACGGTGGTGGTAGTGTGATGGTCTGGGGCTGTTTTGCTGCTTCAGCACTTGGAAGACTTGCTGTGGTAAACTGCACCACAAATTCTGTCTACCAAAAAATTCTGAAGGAGAATGTCCGGCCATCTGTTCTTGACCTCAAGCTGAAGTGCACTTGGGTTCTGCAGCAGGACAATGATCCAAAACACACCAGCAAGTCCACCTCTGAATGGCTTAAGAAAAACAAAATGAAGACTCTGGAGTGGCCCAGTCAAAGTCCTGATCTGAATCCAATTGAGATGCTGTGGCATGACCTTAAAAAGGCGGTTCATGCTCGAAAACCCTCCAGTGTGGCTGAATTACAACAATTCTGCAAAGATGAGTGGGCCAGAATTCCTCCACAGCGCTGTAAAAGACTCATAGCCAGTTATCGCAAACGCTTGATTGCAGTTGTTGCTGCCAACCAGTTATTAGGTTTCAGGGGCAATCACTTTTTCACACAGGGCCATGTAGGTTTGGAATTTTTTCCCTTAATAATAAACCCCTTCATTTAAAAACTCCATTTTGTGTTCACTTGTGTTATCTTTGTCTAATGTTTAATTTTTTTTGATGATCTGAAACATTTAAGTGTGACAAACGTACAAAACAATGAGAAATCAGGAAGGGAGCAAACACTTTTTCACACTACTGAATGACTTGTTCTACCATTGCACTGCAATGTATTCATTTGTTTATTTGTGTTCTTATTATTATTTCGTATTTCTTGTTTGGTTTTTTTTTGGGGTAGGGATGGGGGATTATTGTTTTCAGTTCAAGCCAAGCCAAGTTAGAGGCCTGTCTTAAGGAAATCAAAGCTTGCATGACTTGTAATTTCCTGCTATTAAATTCAGATAAGACTGAAGTCATTCTAGTTGGTCCAAAAAACCTTAGAAATACCTTTCCAAATCAAACTCTTTGTTTGGATGCGGTTACTCTTTCTCTTAATAGTTCTGTGAGGAACCTTGGAGTTATTTTTGATCAAGATCTGTTTTTCAATTCACATATTAAACTTGTTTCTAACACTGCCTTCTATCATTTGCGTAATATTGCCAAGATTAGGAGCATCTTGTCTCAGAGTGATGCTGAGGAACTAATCCACGCTTTTGTTAGCTCTAGATTAAATTATTGTAACTCTTTTATTATCAGGTTGTCCTAAAACATCTTTAAAAAGTCTTCAGCTGATCCAAAATGCTGCAGCAAGAGTTTTAACAGGTACTCGAAAGAGTGATCATATCTCTCTGGTTCTGGCCTCCCTTCATTGACTTCCCATAGAGTTTAGAATTAAGTTTAAAATTCTTCTTCTCACTTACAAAGCTCTAAATAGTCAGACCCCTTTTTATTTAAAATATCTGATACTACTCTATTATCCTAACAGAACACTACGCTCCCAAAATGCAGTATTACTTATAATACCTAGAATCTCCAAAACTACAATGGGAAGCAGAGCCTTCAGTTATCAAGCTCCTCTCCTGTGGAACCAGCTGCCAATCTGGATTTGGGAATCAGACTCGATCTCTGTTTTTAAGAATAGGGTTAAAACTTTCCTTTTTGATATAGCCTATAATTAGGGAGGGATCATGTGCCCCTGAACCCTCCCTTAGTTATGCTGCTAGTTATGCTGCTAATAGGTTTAGACAGCCAGGGGACCTCCAACAATGCACTGGGCTTCACTCCTTTCTTCACTCTCAGTGAAATATTTTTGCTGGTCATTAACATCTGTTTGTTCTCTCCCATAGATTGAGTCCCCATCGTGCTGTTTGCTCTCTACATGTCTGTCCTTTTTGTCTTCTCTATCCCTTCACCACCCAGCAAGTCACAGTAGATGACTGCCCCTCCCTGAGCCTGGTTCTGCTGGAGGTTTCTTCCTGTTAAAAGGGAGTTTTTCCTCTCCACCGTCGCCAAGTGCTTTCTCACAGGGGATCGCCTTATTGCTGGGGTTTTTCTGCAATTGTGGGGGTTTCCCCCTACAGTTGAAAGTACTATGAGATGACTGTTGTTGTGAAATGGCACTATATAAATAAAGTTGAATTGAATTGAATTGCATTGGGTGGGACTCGGACTCCAGCAGAGATGACAGTTTAGCCACCATCCTTCTCTCTCCTATCTCCTCCACTGGATCAAGGCGTTTCCCCAGGACAGAGCTAGCTTTCTTGATCAGTTTGTTTAGTCTCTTCCTATCGGCTGCTGTGATGCCATTGCCCCAGCAGGCCATTCCAAAAGTGATGGCTGATGCCACCACCGAATTGTAGAATGTCTCCAGGAGCACCCCTTGTACACCAAAAGACCTGAGTCTCCTCAGTAGGAACAGCCTGCGCTGTCCCTTCTTGTAGAGTGCATCGGTATTGTGTGACCAGTCCAGTTTATTATTCAAGTGAACACCCAGGTACTTGTAGGATGTCACTATCTCAATGTCTGTTCTCTGGATGTTTACTGGTGCTGTGAGGGGTTGTCCTTGTCTGCAGCAGTCCACCACCAGCTCCTTAGTTTTCCTCGCGTTGATCTGGAGGCAGTTCCGATGGCACCAGTCCACGAAGTCCTGGATAAGTCCTCTGTACTCAGCTTCATCTCTGTTGGAGATGAGGCCGACGATCGCAGAGTCGTCAGAGAACTTCTGCAGATGGCAGTGTGTTGTGTTGTGTGAGAAGTCCACCGTATAAAGGGTGAACAGGAATCAGTGACAAACAAAAAATTGCCAAGAAACATAAGCACCATACATCGAGGTATTGCGACTTCTTCCCCAAAATTGTGTTTTGAGATACAGGACTACTCACAATAATCAGGGTGTGCTCAACGTCAAGGTCAAAAATTATGATTTTGCGAAAAACATTACTCTTTCTAGGCCATTGACTTTGACTGTAAGCACAGCCTAGATGGGTCTGTATCTAGGCTGTGCTTAAGTTCAAGTTCAGCAATCAGGAGATCTGAGCATTCTTGGGATGATTTCGTCAGGTTGGAATGAGCTACTCCATCATTGATGGTCTGGTTCCAAATGTTTTTAAACTTGGTACCAGGGTTTGATATACACTGAAGATGCACATGGAAAAGTTGAAAACTGCTCTCCTTCAGTAAGATATTGGGATCTTCAAAGAAAACAGAGGTGGGGGATATTGCTTTCACCTTAGAGTCAAGCTGGGGTCACCCAACTTGGTACACAGGTTCACCTTGGGACCCTGATACACAACTGTGGGTTTGGGGTCAAAAGGTCAGGGTCAAAATTCCATATAAAACTACACATCAACAACATTGAAACCTAGGGTCACTAAACTTTGTACACAGGTTCGCCCTGGCCCCTGACTGTGGTTTTGGGATTGCAAGGTCAAAGGTCAAGGTCATAATGCCTATAAACTATATCTCGACATTGATACCTAGGGTCACCTAACTGTGTACACATGTTAACTCTGAGACCGTGACCTCTGACTATGGGCTTGGGGTCAAAAGGTCAAATGTCACAGTTAAATATACATGCCGCTACAGAATGAGTAAAGGTAGGGTGACCAAACTTTGAACACATGTTCACCCTGTCACGAAGACCTCTGCCTATGGTTTTGGGATTGCAAGGTCAAAATGCCATATAAACTACATCTCAACAGCAAAAATAGGCTGAGGGGTGCCACGGGCAGCCACCAGTATATTCTGAAATTTGGAAGCACGTTTCATATCAATGCCAAAGAGTGATAATACAGGAACTATACTGTGTGGTATGAAGATGATACAAGATGATTTCTATTCCAAGAAAATCATGTATAGAGAAAAATCATGACTTGGTTCTGACCTGCTATAACTGTGGAGGCTCCCCTGCAGTGTTGACACGGCAAAAAAAAAACCTCACTGGACTTCTGAATGTAGATGATTGTCACGCTGCAGTGGACTGCCGCTGTGCAGCCAGCATCGTTCTGTGTGTGTGTGTGTGCACACACACGCGGGCTTGTCCACATGAGAAAGAGCAAGTCTTGGCTGAAACCTCGGTTGAAATGAACAGCTCACGTTTGAGATGAGCGTCACGTAAAACAGCAGGAAGGTAGAGCAACACATCAGAAGCCTCACCGACATAAAACACACCAGCTGGTTTGCAAAGATCTTTTAGTTTGGCACATGTTTTATCTGAACCTCACCTCGCACATCTCTGCAGTCTAATGTATTCATGTACACAATGTTTATTTCTGTTGCCATCGTTATGTAGTGGAGCTTTGAATTTGTGCTCTTTATAGTGGGGGGAAATGACTAAAAAGCATATGGAATAAGTCAGTAGTAGATTTATTGCTTTGGATCAGGCCTGTGATTCATTTGCTATTAACTGGATGTCCACAAATGTTTAAAAAGTCTTAATTTATCTGAAGTTAAAGCTATGATTATCCTTAAATTTGACTTTTACATGTCTGAAAATCTATCTGTGCAAGGAATCTGTGTGTGTGTGTGTGTGTCTGTTCCTTGCATATCTCATAAACCATTCATCAGGCTGACCTCAGATTTTATAAGTGCTTTGCTGAGGTGACAAGGGTGTGCATCCCCGAGTATGGAGTTGTTCAGACAAAATATGTTATTTTTATCAATAAAAGTTTAGCCATCGCTCTGTCTCCTCATGCCCTGGCTTCTGGAAGTGTGGGCGGGGTTTCAGATTGACTGTGCTGATTGGATAATATGATAAATTGATAAGGTTTTCCCCATTAAGTTGCAACATTTGTTTGTAGAGATAGGGGCTATATGAATTTATATGAATAACTATTTAGATTTTTGTGAGAAAGTAGAAATTTATTGTGTGCTAGACTGATTGTCCTAAAATTTGCATTAATTTCAGTTTTGGTACATAATTTTTTTCAAGATGGCGACGGGACCAGAGGAGCTTTGAGGAGCTTTGAGGCCTAAACCGAGACTTTCTGGTAAAACTGCTCAAAAGACTTTTGTTGGTCACCAGCAAATGTGAGGAATATTTGTGAGACGACAACTAAGCTGACCCGGAGAAGGTTCTGGTTCCGTTTCTGGTTTCAAAGAGGATTTAAAAGGACTGTGAAGCAATCTGGCACAAGATGGCGGAACCCACGCGTCATGGTTGGAATGGCTCTGTGTTGACTCCTGAGTTAAAGCGATCTTGAGTAAAACCTGAAGTATGTAAGACTACTGAGGAGAAAATAATTGTTGAGGATGAGCTGCTAAATTTCCTTGCAGTGAAAATTAAGACTCTGAGTCAGGATGAGATCGTCTTATTGGCCTCTAATACTTTTGACTCTGAGTGGATTGAGTCCTCAAAGAAAGTTCTGTTTGAGCTCTGCCCCACTACACAAAGGTGTGTTGGACACAAGGGGCCCCAAAAAGATGTTAATAATTTAAAGAGCTGCCTTAAGGTAATGAATGAGTGCGGTGAAAATCTACCTAGATTCGTCTCTCATTACCTGGATGATTTGCCGCTGGTTACTTTTCCCAGCTTGGACTGTTCAAGTCTCCTGAGGAGAATGGAGCTCTTAAAGTAGAACTGAACCCACCTTTTGGTGCAAAAAGTAGAATAGCAGATTAATTCCTTATTACCTATTGTATTTTTCAACACATAAAAGAAATTTTTAGGCCGTGCGATGGCCAAGCTATAAGCCGATAAACTTTTGCCTCTGGCTGGCAGTGCCAAACAAACCGGAAGTAGTGCAGACGACGCTGCGTGACGTCACGAGTGTGACCCTTATCAAAACAACAATGGCAGATGATAGCAGTTCCAGCAGTCAAGAACACTAGAGTTTTCAGAGTGAAGAGGCATTCAGGATCAGTGACGAGACAGAGGAGGATGCAGGAGTGTGGCAGGTGGCAGGCGTGCACGCGAGCCCGGGAGACAGCGACCTAATGCACCTGTGACAGCAGCTGGCAGACGGCGATGCAGAGGCGAGGTCCACCGCCGGGGAATACACCTGTGCACAGGGGAGAGACTGGAAAGGCAAAGGTAGGTATGCTTACGCTGTAGATCTTGCTGGGAGATGAGGGGGTTCCTCTGCAGCAAGAGGGCTGAAGGAATCAGACGGCTTCATGCCGAAGCCCAGGGCAGAGTGGCTTATATCCCACGCTGCTGACGAGGCGCAAGTGTGCGCGCAGCTGGCGCAGCTAATGAGTGGCGAGTTGTAACATATCCAGCCTGTGTTCTGTTGTAGCTTAGTTTTCTTTTTTCTCTGTCATATTTTGTCTTAGTTTTGTTTTGAATTGTAATCGCTCTTGCCTGTTTTCTCTTTTGAATTCTTGGATGGAATATGGGTGGGCAATATAAGCTGCGGCTTCAGCCATCACCCATTTCGGATAACTTACGTTGAATTGTATAATCAGATGAGTCATTGTTCAATTTGACCTTGTTGTTATATCATTCAGTTTCTTTCAACCTGTACTGTACTATCCGAAATAAATAAATTCATTCATTCATTCAAAAAATTGGGCTATGTATTACAATACTTCTACAGACTATAGTGGCAATACACATGAACTGAACTGGCCTCTGCATTTGACTGTGCTATTTATAAATACAGTGATCCCTCGCTACTTCGCGTTTCACCTTTCGCGCCCTCAGTGCATCGCGGATTTTTCAAAAATATTCATCAAAAATTCAAAATTGAGAAAAAATGGCACGAAAGTTGCCCGGGCGCTAGCAGAAGGCAGGGAGAGTACATTAGAACATCAGGTATCAACACGGAGAGCCCGCACAACTCAAAATCCACCTCTCTGACCACCGCTCCACTCCTCTCCGCCCACCTCTTCACCGCTCGGGAATCTCGCAAGCTAATTGGCCGAGACATTTTACCTCGCAAGCTGATTGGCCGAGACGTTTTACCCACTTCTCTCCCTGCAGAGCGCCCATACCCAGCGAAGGAAGACCGCATTCATTGTTCTTTATCGCTCGTGTTGCTTAGTGGCACTTTTCGCTGTTCTCTTGTGCCTTTTTGTGCAAAATAGTGCTGGTGACGCTACTTCTCGGTCGGTTCTGGTCCCCATTCACTGTAATATCTATATCTAGAAACGCATCGCTTCCCGGTCGCTTTTCCTCCCCCTTTCTTTTCTTTCGTCGCCATGACAGCTTTCCTTGGCCACTGAACAGATCTTCCCAGGTGTTGGAAGTGTTTTGTAGTCGACTATCACGACAAAATGCACCAAAAACAACCAGTGTCGACGTGCTCGCAATGGTAAACATGGAGGACTGTGTCACACTCGTGACGTCACGCGGAACTCCGGCTGCACTTCCGGTTAATCGGCGGATTTGTCTGATTTTTCAGGGCGGGAAATTCAAAATCGCGATTTTCTCCAAGATTCCGGGATTTGTGGAGGGGGTGCCAATGATAAATTAGCTTTATAATTGTATGTACTATCACCCAGTGCCGTTCAATGCCGTTCAGTTCAGTTCTACTTTAAGTGCAGAGGTTCGTGCCATGAAACAAACCATGCTGTTATAGACTAGCTCCAGTGAAGATCTACGTACTATTACTTCGGATATTGCCCAATGTGTAAGTGGCCTGGAGCAATCTGCTTTACGGGCCGTGGATAATGAGGCGCCTGCTCTGGAAGGGCCTGTCAGTCCCGCTGATGTCGGAGCGGAGGATGGGGTCCGCCCAATGATTAATACAATGTCTGGAGATGCACGGGAATCTTACTTGACAGCTGGAGAGAAGGTTTCAGCTGTGAATTTGAACCCGGTGGGTCAGCCTATAACTGGGGAAAATTCCGGAACAGTAGCGTCTTCACTAGGCTCTCCAAAATGGAGTCAAGTGGTGAAAAAGGGACGAAGACGAATTGAGCGCGCTGCGGCTAAACCCAAGCCATCCTCTGCTTCAATCAGCCGTAGGAATAAAGCCAGAAACACGGCTACTGTTGTTGGTACGGGCGCTGGTAATATTAAAACTGTACGGACTAAGATGGTGAGTGTGTTTGCTACCCGTTTTCATTCTGATTTGGAAGCTGACACTCTATCTGCATATCTTAAAGACAAGCTTGGACGAGAAGTTATCTGTCAGAAAATCCTCACTGGGAACGGCAGGGTTGGTTCATTTAAAGTTACGGCAGAATGCTCTGAGGTCGGGGACATGTACCAGCCAGAGCTCTGGCCAGAGGGCGCATTGGTGCGGCGATATTATGAGCCCCGTGGGGCTGGGAGGGCTGGAGTTAGTGGAGCGGCTGCCGTGGAGAATATGCAGGCACCCACAGATGCTGGTGATCTTTCTTAACTTTTTCTTCTTTTTTTTTGATGGGCATTCTGGTCATGTCTTACAGCTGTCATGGCCTTAAATTGGGGCAAAGTGCTGGGGAGAAAGCTCGCCGGTTAGTTATTGACAATTTATTGAACACTTGTGATATTTTGTGCCTTCAGGAAACGTTTCTCTCTGAACAAGACTTGGAATATTTGAACTGTCTTAACCCTGATTTCCATGGTGCTGGGGAGTCTACAACTGACCTCAGCAAGGGGATTATCAGGGGGAGGATACCTGGAGGTGTGGCTATCCTCTGGAGAAAGAAGCTGGACTCCTTGATAAAAGTAGTCCGACTTGGTGTAGATTGGTGTATTGGTGTGCAGTTTAATTGTAATGATAAGGAATTTCTCATTATTAATGTATATACGCCCTTTGAATGTCAACAGAATGAGGATGAATATTTAAATAAGCTTGCTTTTATTAATTCCTATATGCAAGATTATAATAATACTTGTATTTTTACTATAGGGGACTTGAATGCGGACATATCTGACACTGACTCCTTATTTGCAAAACATATGTATCATTTTTGTTATGAAAATAACTTAATTTTGTCAAGTAAGGTGTTAATGCCTTCTGATAGTTATACCTATATAAGTGAGGCTTGGCACACTAAATTAGACTAAATTAGACTGGGACACTCTTTCTAAGGAAGAAATTGTAGAATACTGTATCCGTACAGATAAATCCTTGAGTAAAGTATGTCTTCCTAGAGATGCTGTAGTGTGCAACAATGTGAACTGTAGCATTGTTGAGCATAAGAAAGACCTTTGTAGAATGTACGATGCTATAGTTAACTCCCTGTATAAGGTAAGCCTTATTATAGGAAGATACGTAAGACACATAATGTAAGACCTGACTGGACTGAGGCCATAGCTGTGCCTTATTCTGAAGCTCGGGAAGCATATAAAGCATGGGTGGTGGCTGGGAGACCCAGACAAGGGCCAGAATTTGAGATGAAGAAATGTACAAATGCAAAGTTTAAGTATGCTATTCGTCATATTACTAAAAATGAGCAGCTAATGAGAAGTAATTCCTTGGCCAAGAAATTGTTAGATAAGAATGTCACAGGTTTTTGGAAGGAGCTTAGATGGATTAGTAATAGTAAAACGTCTTTGCCCTGTACCCTGGAAGGCATTTCAGGTATAGAATATATTGTGGATTTATGGCGGCAGCATTTTTATTCTTTATTTAATTCAACTAAGGATGAAACTTATAAAGCAGGGAAAGTAGAGAGGGACAGTTCGTTCTTGATTGACACTTGTGCAGTGACCAAAGCCATTAGAGAGTTATCAGATAACAAAGCGAGTGGTTTAGACTGTATTTCTGCTGAGCATCTTAAATATGCTAGCTCAAGAATTGCTCCTCTTCTTGCAATCTGTTTCACCAGTTTCATGATTCATGGGATGTTACCAGAATCATTATTGTCTGTTGTGTTGGTACCAGTCATTAAAGATAAAGCTGGCAAGCTGTGTAGCCTGGATAATTACAGGTCCATAGCTATAGCCAATATACTGTAATATCTAAAGTACTGGAAAGAATACTGTTTGAAAAATTAAATGTATTCATCAAATCTACTGATCATCAATTTGGATTTAAACCCCATCATGGAACAGATCTGTGCATATATGCTTTAAAAGAAATTATAAGTAAGTATAGAAATCAAAATTCATCAGATTTTTTTTTGTGTTATTGACGCCTCTAAGGCGTTTGATCGTGTTAATCACAGAAAATTGTTTAGTAAAATGATTGATGGGGGGGGGGGGGGTTTCCCAAGTACTTAGTATGTATCCTGATTTACTGGTACGCACATCAGAAGATGCTGGTGAAATGGGGGAAGAGTCATTCATCCCCATTTGGTGTCAGCAGTGGTGTCAGACAGGGCAGTATATTGTCCCCTATTCTATTTAATCTTTACATGGATGATTTGTCAAAGCAACTGAATGCCTGTAAAACTGGGTGTTTAATAGGGAATAAGTTAGTGAATCATTTTATGTATGCTGATGACCTAGTTCTTCTCAGTCCAAGTAGTGCTGGTCTTCAGAAGTTATTAATTAAGAGTGTGTACTGCTTATGGAGATGAAAATGACATAAAATATAATACAAATAAGAGTTGTGTGCTGATTTGCCGCACTAGAGAAGATTTGATAATGAAATTCCCTGTCTTTGATTTGGCAGGCAGGGAATTAATTGTCAGGGATAAAATTAAATATCTGGGACATTTTATTAATGATAGAATGACTGATGATGATGATATTTTCAGACAGCGCTGCAAAATCTACATGCAAGCAAATATTCTTGCACGCAGGTTTGGCTTTTGTTCAGATGAGGTGAAACTGGTTCTTTTTAAAACCTATTGTACACCTTTATACGCTGCTCATTTATGGATAAACTATAGGAAACAAAGCATGCAGAGATTACAGGCTGCTTACAATGATGCTTTAAGAATTTTACTTATAAAGCCTCGATGGTGCAGTGCTTCCGAGTTATTTGTATCATCACGTGTAAATACACTGCATGCAGTAATAAGGAATCTTCTGTATAAATTCATCTGTCGGCTTGATGTATCTGGAAATGAAATCATTCAAGTCATGTCTAGCATTAAGCTCAGGTCTATTTGCTGTTGGTCACAGTTTAGAAGGCATGTACAGCTGTCTTTTTAAGTCTTTTTAAAGTCTGTACTGTTTTTGTACTTCTTTTAGTAATTGTTTCTTATTGTTTTGTAACTTTTTTAATTGTCTTGTTTTTTTTATTAACTGTTTTAATTGTCTTATTTTATTTTGATGGACCTTGTGTCTGGAATAAAGTTTGATTGATTGATTGATTGATAATTAGATAAAACTACTTTAATGTGATCACATACATTTTGCCATTTTGCAGTTATAAGGTTATAAATGTGATCAAATGTTCTTTAAAAAGTCAAATCTACCTTCCTTAAAGCTGCAGATACCCTGTATTTCTCAGCAATTCAAGTTGCATTAACAAATCTAATCTAAGCTTTTCTCACTCGGCTTGTGTAACTTTATGTGTAGGATGTTGTCACTGGATACTCTGTTTATTCAGTCAAACCGATGCACATTAGTCATCCAAACCTCTCCTGTGTTGCTTTGCTCTACAGGTCGTGTTAGAAGACTATCTGCAGAGAGTAAGAAGGGCACATTTTGATGTTTTCCACAGGAGTCTACAGAACAGAAATCCCCTCCTCCCCATCCAGCTCTACCTCCGCTCCTGGAAGAAGACTTACTGACTTTGGTTCTCCTGCCGCTCCTCTTTTCATTTCCATATAATTATAGGCACTGCAGGTGTACAGCAGGACTGAAGTTCTGAGACTTCACCAGAGCACGGCTAATCAAGTCTGTTTAATGGGAGATTCAAAAATCACAAACCATGTTTTTAAATTTTGCATACCATATGTTTGGAGATGTGGTTCCATGCTTATTAGAAATTGTTTTCTAGATTATTATTAATGTATGAAAATAAAGATTTGACCAGATGTCCTTGTCAAACCTAAAGGATGATTCTGGAGAGACTGTTTTCTGTTTCCTCTAGTTAAGGGTATGGAACTTTTTGAAACATGGTTGGATTGGATGGGCAGTTCACACGACACAATCTTCCATACTTGTTCTTGGGAGTCTTGACGTCATACTGAGTTCATGCTGCAGTTCACTTAGCAACCACAAGGTGTCACTTAAAGCAGAATTTCCAAAAATGCATGCTGCATTTTTGACAAATCTGTGATGAAGTGGAACTTTTGTTGAGTTTCTTTTGAAAAAAGGAGTTGTTGAGTTGTGTCACCAATGAGGAAACCTTTTTACAGACCACTGACCTAATGCATGTAGCACCCAGATTTTCTTTAATTGGATCATTTGTCGTGCAAGCTCTTAGAGAGATGCATTTCTTTTTATATGTGTCATATTATAAAGAATGTAAGGTAACATAAATGGAATTAAGTGAAACAGTTGTTAACCTTGCCATTTAACAAGCAGGGTCAAAGAGCCCATCCTCAGCCAAAACCAGAGTCTTAGGGTGCTTTCACACCTACAGCCTTTAGTTTGTTTCAATCAAACTCAAGTTTGTTTTCTGTTAGTGTGGTTCGTTTTGTCTGGTGAGAACACGGTAATCGCACTCAGGTGCGCACCAAAGGAACCGTACTGAGACCTCCTGAAAGAGGTGGTCTCGATTCGAATCAAGTGGTGAACTCTGGTACCGTCTTGCAGGTGAGAAAGGGACCGTACTAAAACAGGACCAGCGGCAAACGGTAAAACATTTTATGCCACTGTACATACCTGATGGATCTTTGAAAATATCTGTGGCTGAGCACATCACGGTTTCCCATCCGTAGCCGCGCTTCATTTTCAAACTGTACAATTTGCCTAAAGTGGTATATGCACGTATGTAATAAACGATAACCAGGTCGATGAAAACCCCCTGTAGATTATGCTACGATTTGAATCATTTTCTCCCCAGAAATGCATAAATACACAGTAGCCATCCTATTTCCTGTATTTACCTTTCCTGTTCTCATGGCAAAAAAATCTGACCAATAAGAACAGAGAACGTTGTGACGCAAGTCTCGCGGGATTTAATGTGACGTAGTTTGGTCTGCTTGAATGTTTGCCTTTGTGAAAGGGGACCGAACCAAGGAGAAAATGATACAAAGTAACAAACTTGTCAACTGATTTGAACCAAATTAATTGAATTTAGGTGTTGAAAGCAACATAAATTTGTACTTTCAAAGAGAGTGATCCAGATTCTCAACAAAACTTCTGTTTTTGCCCATACTTCAACTCCCCAAGTTTCATAGTAGTTTTTGTGTCATCTTGCTGACACCAAACAACACTGAAAGTATAATTTAAATATTGCATGCAGAATCTGCAGTAGCCGTTTTCCTCATCATAGCCATATCTGGTAATACTGATAAAAGCTGGTATAGGTAAATTAATTTACCAATTTTGTTCTCATGGTTCATTGATTAATGTCTCTTATCTCCACTACTCTTACCCACAGATATGAGGAACATTACTTATTCTGCGCCACTGTTTGTGTCATTTCAGCACAAACGTCACCCTTCACTAAACATCAGGCAACAGTGCATTAGTCTCACATTTGTGCTCTTGAGTCTCATGTTGGAATAAATTTTGTTCCAAAGCTTTAATTTGCACAAAGATGGAGGGAGTGCTGTGGTCATAGTTCAATTACATAATCTAGAGTAGCGATATACACAAGCAGGACATGAAGTTGCTGTCTCACCTTTCACTTTCTTCATCTATTTTCTTCATTTTAAGAAACTAGTGCATGCCCGTAGAAAGCAAGTATTCCTGTCTGAAACAAGTATCCCAACCAGGCTTTACAGGCCCAAACGTAGGCTGTGCTTGAAAGTGGAATACAGAGGTGTAGCCTATATGTAGGCAATCACACATGTTAGACTTTGACAAATATGAAAGGGACTGAACTGAGATTTATTTGATTGTGTGAATAGTAATTATAGAATAATTGAAAATGAATGGGACATCCAATACTAGCCACTGTTTAAGAACCGCTTGTTTATTTCTTTTTTCAGATCACTTATTTGTGTTGTGGGGGCATGGTGGGGGGTTTCTTACCCAGAGAGGGCAGGGGGAAGGAGGAACAATGGACCAAAGGAGGAGGTGTCACTGGAGGTATCGGACCGGACTGTTGGGTCCATGCCCCCCCCCCTCCCCCCGGGAGAGAGTGAGAGCTGCCGCAGCTGCTGGGAGAAGAGGAAGGTGTGAGAGCGGCCCCGGAGTAATGTCATGTTAAAGTGCCACACATTCCTTTGTTCAAACTACTGTCGTAAACTTCTCCGTGCGCTTCTCACAGCGCATGGAGGAGGAGGAATGAGGATTTTATGCGCAGGGTTACACCAATCATGCATTTATTGACATCACACATTTCAAAAGGTAACTACTCACAGAAAAGTAACAGTTGTGCACATAATGGCTCATGCAAATGGCGTGCAGCGAGCAGACCACTGTGTACCGTGGCCACAAAAACAAACTGGACGAAAAAGCTCGGGTAGTTCTCAAAGCTGCTCGACTGGCACGGGAGAAGAGCTGGGCAGCAGAGCCCGAGCGTAGCAGTTGCGCTACATGGGGAAACGCTACAGACAAGCGTAGCAGGACAACTGCAAACAGAAACGCAGAAAAGCTCTTACTCACTGTGCAGGAACAGCCCGAGTCATCCCAGTCTAACCGCAAGCACGCACACAAATAATCCTTCAGGACGTGACAGTCAGACGGCTGAGAGTGACCGTCCAACACGTAAAATGGTCCAGTGGTGTTTGAATAGCAAAGGGCTGCTTAAGAACAAACACCGCTGGCCTAGCAAATTGGGCACACCTGGGTGAGGTGCGGAAGGATAATTACCAGGGCTGGGAACAGCTGATGGAAAAGGAGAGCGAGGGGGCGTGGTTGAACTGGCAGACTAACTAACTAACTAACTTGCACTTATATAGCGCTTTTCTAGTCACAAAGACCACTCAAAGCGCTTTCACTAATACTAACCCTCTATTCTAAGGGCCTATAGGAAACAGATATCTAGGGACAATTTAGAACAGCCAATTAACCTAACATGCATGTCTTTGGATTGTGGGAGGAAACCGGAGCCCCCGGAGTAAACCCACGCAGAACATGCAAACTCCACACAGAAAGGTTCCAAACCCTGCCAACCTGGGGATTCGAACCAGGAACCTTCTAGCTGTAAGGCAACAGTGCTAACCACTGCACCACCGTGCTGCCTGTCAGCAGCGTGGGAGAAATAGGTCACAGCGGCTGTCTTAACAGCTGCCGGTCAGGCAGTGGCTATGGATGGGGGATAGGTACAGAATACACAAAATACACATACCTAATGGAACCAAAACCCACCGAGAGATCAGGACCGAGCTGAGGGAAGCCAAGCCGGCTCGGTTCCTGACAACTACAATGTGTTATGGTCGGAAGTTCTGGGCCTTGATGCATGGAAGTAAAGATATAAAAGTGGAATGCACAGAAACCCAGGATTGCTGTTTTACTGTACTTCATGTTGGAGATGGAAAAAAGTTTCTGTGTCGTCCAGCTCATTGCCTCACCTGCCTCCTTTCTCCACAGTGGTGACCAGACGTGCCATGGAAAGTGAGCCGAGCGTTGTCCCGGAGGCTGCCGGGAGGGAGAGCACCGGCGCCGCGTGTGCTGTCTCAGTCAAGCTCCCAGACTTCTGGCTTCACAGCCCGACTGCGTGGTTCCTGCACATAGACGCCCAGTTCACACTCTGCGGGATAACAACGGACGACACAAGACATCACTACATGGTCACTGTGCTGAATGTGCGCGCCACACAACAAGTGATGAGCCTGCTCCAGGAGCCGCCGGCCCAAGAAAGATATGGAGCATTCAAGAGGATGCTTCTCCAGCATTACACCCTTTCTGACAATGAGAGGGCAGAGAAACTCCTAACGCTCTTGGAGTTAGGGGACAGATCAGCAGTGGAGCTAATGGAGAGCATGCTGGCGTTGAGGGGGAAGGACAATGAATCCTTTCTGTTCACCCACTTGCTCCTCAGGAACCTACCAGCAACAGCTAGGGCGATCCTGGCCAACTCGCCGTGGCTGGTTGCCAAGGACTTCCGTGCCCTGGTGCAGGAAGCGGACCACATCCTTTTGGCAACCAGAACTCTCAGTGTGCAGGCAGTGGCACCGGCATCCATGAGGGGCTCCAGCGAGGTCAAGGAAACGCGGGTGGTAGCTGGGACAGACATCAGGAGCTGAAGGAATGGGGCGATCTGTTTTTATCATTGCCATTTCGGCTTGAATGCCCAACGCTGCCTGTCGCCATGCCAATTCAAGAAGCCAGGAAGATGGCACGTTCAGAATTCAGTTGCAGCTGCGACCAATGGCGACAGGAACAGAATGCTTTATGTCACAGACACACATTCGGGGAGATGGTTTTTGGTGGACTCCGGCTCCCGGAAGAGCCTTATCCTCATCAACGTAAACAGGGTGGCAGGAGGCAGCAGTCCCAAGCTTACGGCTGCTAACGGATCAATCATCAGGACATTTGGTGAGTGGATACTGACGATATGCTTACACGGACGCAATTTTCAGTGGAACTTTGTGGTAGCCGCATGTTCCATTCCCATTTTGGGCACAGATTTTCTGTGTGCTTATGGGTTGTTAGTTGATGTTGCTAATAGGAGATTAGTGGATGCTGTCTCTTTTGCCTCTCTGCCCTGTACAGCTCAGGGAGCTGGGTCAACAACACTGGCTAACGTTATAGCTCCAGGGGGTAAGTACCAACAGTTAGTCGCACAGCTCCCAGCACTCATGGTCCCGACGTTTTCGGCTACGATAACAAAACATGAGGTTGAACATTTCATAGCTATGACCTCAGCGCCTGGACGCAGCTAAACTGGCCAGCGTGTGCGACTTGGAGCACCTGACGATGCCCAGCTGCTCTAACAGCCCGTGGGCATCCCCGCTACACATGGTGCCTAAAGCCGATGGGTCGTGGCGACTGTGTGGTGATTTCCGGCGCTTGAATAATGCCACGAAACACGATCACTATCCTATTCCACACATCCAGGACTTTTCCGTGCACCTGGCCGGGGTGCGTGTTTTTTCCAAAGTGAATCTGGTCCGCGGTTACCACCAGGTCCCGGTGCACGCGGAAGACGGTCCAAAAATGGCGGTAATAACTCCTTTCGGCCTTTTCGAGTTTTTAGGCATGCCGTTCGGATTAAAAAGGCATGGCGCAGACTTTCCAGAGGATGATGGACGCACTGCTGCACGACTTGTCCTTTGTTTTCGTCTACTTAGACAACATTCTGTTAGCCAGCGCATCCGAGGAGGAGCACATTGCCCATCTCAAGATAGTTTTTCAGAGGTTGGAAGCACACAGGCTGATAGTCAACCCAGCAAAGTGCCAGTCTGGTGCCAGTGATTGATTTTTTGGGCCACTGCATTTTGCCGGAGGGCGCAATCCCATTACTGGATAAGGTGCGCACAGTGTTGGATTTTCCACGTCCGCAGACTGTGAGAGCACTACAGGAGTTTTTGAGAATGGTCAATTTTTATAACCGTTTCCTTCCCCAAGCAGCCCAGCTGATGCAGCCATTGTATGCCGCGCTTAAAAAAAGAAGCCCGCGGAAACCATTGACTGGACTTCCGAGCAAGATCAGGCTTTTGCAAATGCCAAAACAGCGCTGGCAGATGCCACGTTGCTAGCCCACCTGGATCCGTATGCATGAATAGTGCTCACTACGGATGCATCTGATGTTGCCATAGGGACAGTAGTGGAGCAGTGCATCTCCGATTCGTGGTAGCCGCTAGCATTTTTTAGCTGAACCTTGTGCGACAACGAACACAAATACAGCACGTTTGATAGAGAATTGCTGGCTCTCCACCTGGCAATGCACCATTTCCAGTTTTGGCTGGAGGGGCGCAAGTTAACTGCGTTCGTAGACCATAAGCTGCTGACGTACGCGATAGCCAAGGTCTCGGAACTGTGGTAGGCCCGGCAGCAATGGCATTTGGCTGCAATTTCAGAGTTTACTACCGACATTCAGCACGTTGCCGGTAAGGTTAATGTTGTGGCCGATTGCCTGTCATGCTTGTTAATTGCCCCGGTCTATATGAGAATTGATTTCCCTGCCATGGCTGTGGAACAAGCCGGGGACGCAGACATTTGCGCGCTCCAGTCTGCGCCATCTGGGTTAAGGCTGGAGAACAGGGTGGTGCAAGAAAGGTGCCCTCCCTTACTCTGCGATGTCTCCACCAGCCGCGGTTCCGAGCTCTTGGCGCTGTCACATTTTTGAGTTGGTCCACTCCCTTTTGCATCCGGCAGTGTGTTCTTCGGTGAAGCTAGTGGGGGCGAAATTCATCTGGCCGCGCTTGCACAAGGACGTGAAAGAGTGGGCTACAGCTTGCATTGCGTGCCAGCGTGCTAAAGTATCAAAGTGCACAGGCACACCAGAGCCCCCCTCAAGCCATTCCAAATCCCAGCCAGGAGGTTCGACCACGTCCACGTGGATTTGGTGGGACCCCTCCCGCCGTGGCAAGGTTTTACGCATCTTTTAACAGTCGTGGACCGCACCTTGCGCTGGCCTGAAGTGGTCCTGCTGGCTTCTACCACGTCCGTGGAAGTGGCGCGCGCTTTTTTGTCGGCTTGGGTTGCACATTTCGGATCTCCATTGGACATCACGTCCGACAGGGGTTCACAATTCGTTTCAGAGCTCTAGTCTGCGATGGCCCAGAGCCTGGGGATCAAAATTCACCACACTACTGCGTACAACCCCCAGGCTAACAGGTTATGCGAGTGTTTCATAGGTCGCTTAAAGCAGTGCTCAGAGCTTCGTTCACGGACACAAATTGGGTCGACCACCTGCCCTGGGTTCTTTAAGGGTTGCGCTCCGCACCTAAGGAGGATTTGACAGCCTCCCCAGCAGAACTCATTTTTTCTCAACCACTGCGGATCCCCGGAGAGTTTTTACCAGAAAACTCCGCGCCCAAGACTGAGCCGCCCGTGCAATTTTTACACAGTACAGAGGCTGTAAACGTACCGGGCCCGGCCCACCATTGTTTTCCCCGCACATTCATCCCAAAAAGCTTGCAGAACACCAGTTTTGTTTTCCTCAGGCATGATGCGTACCGGACCCCGCTGCGTCCACCGTACGACGGACCACTCAGGGTGTTGGAACCAAGGGGCGAAGCATTTTGTGTTAGACTTGGGGGGACGTAGGGAGACCGTCTGCATCGACAGGCTGAAGCCTGCTTTTGTGTTGGCAGACGAGCAGGTGGTGTTGGCCCAAGCTCCCTGGCAAGGACGCCCACCATTGGTGGCTCCGCAGGTTGGTGATCCATCAACAGGAACCTGCACTCATGAAGATATTATGTTTTCCCCTCTCCCTTTTTCCCTCCACAGACTGATGTGCCCTCCTGTACAACTTGCCAGCAGGGCAGTTTGACTGGACCGGTGACCCCCTGCTATAGCCGCTATGGGTACCAGCTCAAGCCCAAAGGACAGGGGGGTTAGTACCCCTTCTGGGTGTTCAGGGAGGCTGTGTGGGGGCATTGTGGTGGGGGGGGGGGTTTCCACCCAGAGAGGGCAGGGGAAGAGGGAACAATGGACCAAAGGAGGAGGTGTCACTGGGGGTATCGGATGGGACTGTTGGGTCTATGCACCCCCCTGGGGAGAGTGAGAGCTACCACAGCTGCTGGGAGAAGGAGGGTGTGACAGCGGCCCTGGAGTAATTTCATGTTAATGTGCCACATATTCCTTTGATCAAACTACAATGTGTTACGGTCGGAAGTTCCGGGTCTCGATACATGGAAGTGACGATATAAAAGTGGAATGCACAGAGACCCGGGATCACTGTTTTGCTGTACTTTATGTTGGAGATGGAATAAAGTTTCTGTGTCGTCCAGCTCATTGCCTCGCCTGCCTCCTTTCTCCACAGTGTGATCTTTTATGGCTTATATTCATAAATGTTGTGTGTTGCACTTTGGGGAATGGGAGTTGTTTAGTCACCATTATAATTTAGTTTATATGTGTAGTTTATAGTCTTATCATCAACAAAGTCATGTAGTACTATAACAGCACACCTTTACAAATATTTGAGACCCATTGTAGTGTATCCTTTTATATTTTAGCAATATTATAAGTACAAAGCACCAAACATTATTATTATTATTTTTTTGTATCTGTATCTTGTATACTTTATTGATCACCAGAGGGAAATTCAGGGCATCCACGGTACAGCGCCGATCCCTTCACCGGTGTCACACACACACAGCAGAATGACCCATTTGGCTGCAAGTTTTGCATCAGTGTTGCCCATTTGTCTGTAAATATTGAAATAAAAATGATTTATTTCATTATTTCAACATTTTTGCGTCTTGCTGCTGTTTAGTCAAAGCATGTGTCCACTTGTATTATGCAGCTGATCTGGTCATTCCATTCCACAATATAATGAAGCAGCAGTCGGGACTTTAGTGTACCACTGACCAGGCAGGCTGAGCGTGCCTGCCCCGAACATTCGTGGAGTGCATGGTGGGACACCGGTGTTGGCCAGTTAACGGGAATCTGCTGCTGCCTTACCTGTGTGCCAGTGATGTCATTGCGGTACCACGGGTCCCCGGCAGCAGGTTCTTGGCAGACACTCCCCCCCCCCCCCGCACCTCATGTTCTCTATGGTGAATATATTGAGCGGCTCCATACTCATGGATGTGCGGGTCCCCGGCAGCACCCCCCCCACACACACACACACACACCTCGTGTTCTCTATGGCGAATATATCCATTAGACCTACGCAACTTTATGGCATGTAGTGGCTCCATACTCGCGGATGTAGACCCTCGCAAACTCAGTAGTAAAGCACTTGTAAAATCTTTGTTTGCAAAGTGTGGTGACTGACAGGTTGTGATGCTGTGTTATCCAATCAGCATGGTCGTGATGCCACGTATTCTTCAATGAGCACGGAGTCGATCCGAAACCCTGCCCACATTTCTTGAAGCCAAGGGATGAAGACATAGAGTGACTCAGACATTGACTGAGTGACTCCATATTCGGGGATGCACACTCTCACAGCTTCAGCAAAGCATGTTTAAAATCTTTCGTCAGTGTGACGAGCAGTTTGAGAGATATCTAAGGAGCACACAGACAAACACACTGACAGAGAGAGCTTGAATTTATAGATAGATATTTTATTATTTCCATAGTGCATGTCTTGTTGACTTTAACAAACTAGTGAACTTGCCACTATAGAGAGAGGAATGAGCAGGCGAGGCGGTAGCTGGAGCGGAGCAGACTTTATTAATCTCTCTCTATCATTAGTCAACAAGATGAAGAAGCATGAACCAGGTTGCGGGCATCTCTCTTTTTATGCCATACAACTCGCCACGCGACCTGGGTGTCTGCATTAACATACATACATTTACAATGACAATTCCCTTTGTCACCCAGCCTGTCTGCGCATTATTATGCAGACCGGAGGAGAATGCATATTATCATGCGGTCTTAAAGAGAAAACCACAGACTGCCCTGCATATCCATTTCTCAGCTTTTACGCATCTCCTCCTGCCGTGCCATTCAGTCTGAGTAGAGAACGTACTGACCTGGTCCCCCACACCACCACACTTTCAAGGGCATGATCTGCTTAGCTTGTCCAGTGGGTTGATCCACTTGGACTTTCTTAGTGGTGTCTTTTAAGCTGTGTGTCCAAAGACAGCATTTTTTCTGCAGCAGGCACTCTGGACCTTTTTGTTTTCCCACAGAGCACTTGTGCTCTCTGAAAAAAAGATTATGCTCTGTATCCGAGCAACATCTTGATCTGTCATTCACAGCTAGGTGACCCTGTGTTTTGCATTGAGATCCTCTACTTATTACAATGTATGGCAACAAAGTGGTAAGAAAACAGATATTCCTGCAAGCTTTTTTTCCCCAAAAATATTGATCATGGTGTCCTTTTATCCTAATTCTAATTGACTGGTTGGAGAGATGTGCCATTGATGAGTGAAGCAGCATAGAGAGCTGAAGTCATGTCCCTCCTGCTTCCACATATGGGACCTTAAATCAGAAAAAAATCCTTCATTGAAATGAATGGCAAGAGTGAAGTTATCTTTTGATTCCTATCAAATTTTGCCACGAGTTACACATATGATATTGGACAATTTAAAAGATAATTTTCCATGTGAATAACGGTGTAGGTTATTGTCTACCTGTTAAGGTATAAGGTTGTGAAAATACGGAAATTAAAGGACTACAAACACAGACTCATGTAAGTTATGTCATCATTTTGAAAGCGTGCCCAGGGGGAAGTAACTAACAATCCTCTCAGTCAGCTGCAGCTCTCAAAATACAACACATTTGTGCCGTTTTTCTCCTCTTTGGATCCTTCTTTCATCGGTCAGAGAACAGGAGATGAACTTTGACAGAGAAACCGCCATAATCATGTTTGGTGGTGTGTACAGTCGTGTGAAAAAATTAAGACACCCCATTAAATATTCAGTTCTTTATTAATAAATGTTCACATATCTATGTCTAACCTTGTTTTTGTTTTTATTTGCATTTTTTAACATTTATTTTAGCCATTTTAAGTGGGAATGAATGTGGGGGTGTCCTAAAAATGATGGCGGGTATCCTAATTTATTCCTCACTATTTGTTTAGAATTACATTTTACAGAAAATTTGGAAAAAGTCTTTAATTCATTTTTAATTGTTTAGTTGTATTACATGAATCTCCCAGTATTTTTAACATTGATATTAAATATCCATATGTCCAAATATGGGCAGCACGGTGGCGCAGTGGTTAGCACAGTGGCAGCACAGCAAGAAGGTCATGGGATCGATTCCACCCTTGACCATCGTGGGTTCGATCCCACCCCCAGACCATCGGTGACCCTTCTGTGTGGAGTTTGCATGTTCTCCCCGTGTCTGCGTGGGTTTACTCCGGGCACTCCGGTTTCCTCCCACATGCCAAAAACATGCAAGTTAGGTTAATTGGCATCAAAACTGGGGATTCTAAATTGTCCTTAGGTATGGATGTGAGAGTGAATGGTTGTCTGTCTCTTTGTGTTGGCCCTGCGATGGACTGGCGATCTGTCCAGGGTGTACCCTGCCTCTCGCCCAAAAAAGATGCTGGGATAGGCTCCAGCCCCCCCGCGACCCGAAAGGATTAAGCGGTAGAAGATGGATGTCCAAATATGTTAAACACACAGGCTTATACAGGGTGTCCTAATTTTTTTCACATTGTGGGCGACCCCCACAGCCTTCGGGACAAGCAGAGCGTTCAACTGGAGCAATTAGCAGAACAGTGAGATGTATGGACTGATATCAATATGTAGATGTGCCTTGCAACCTCTTTTGTCCTACAGCTCCAGAGCAGAGAGGAATTCCGGCGCCAGTAATCCTGCTATTGATATGTGTGACTAGAGACTGAGGGCTTGCTCCAGCGCGCTTACACAGCGCTGGAGTGAGTCTCGTGATGGAGAATGAATAAAACACCCTTTTAATCTTCAGTTCGCCGTGTCTCCTGCACTTATTCCGTGCCTCCACACCGGGTTATATCATCCGCCACACTGGTGACCCCGAAGGAAAGAACACGCTGACGACGAATGAACGTAGCCCCCGGCGGTGACTCCGACGACAAGCGAACGCAGCTGCCTGGCGCAAATGGACTGCCCTCCCTTCTGCCACACGGGAGACCTCGACGCAGACCCGACACCAGGCAAACTGGCAAACTGACTGGCGCCTAGCAGCTGCCCCGGCCTTGGATGCGCTCTGCAGAGCGTGCCCAAATGCCAAGTCACGTTTCGTTACCTTGTATTCATACATGTGTAATGACAATAAAGTTGAATCTCAATCTCAAACTCCCGCGGAGATCATCCACGACCGGGAAGGCTGCAGAAAGCGTCATGGTGCGACCCTCGCCTGAGATCGGGACATCCACGCTGGGACCGGCCGAAGGACAAAGAGCGTCTACTCCCTCTCACCGCTCCTCCGCATCCACACGAGCGCGCACGCACCTCGTCCTCTCTCCACGACGGCGACCTCCATGGCCGAACGGAGAACGCAGCGCGTGGACCAGAACGCACCATGACCCGGCACGAGCGAACGACAGCAACAGCCAAGACAGGGAGGGCCATCAGCGCCGATGACGTTGATTTCCATCAAGCTCCCTGACCCTGACCCACCTCTCAACAGCGGACCACCCACGCACCGAACCCCCGCATGCACATCGGGGGGTTACGAGGACAGCGCACCACGCACGGGACAATACGGGCTCCACAGACCGCCATCGTCCTCCGCCGCTGCACACGCCCGAGAAACACGGCCGACCGCCATCCTCGGAACCTTCAGGGCTGCTCACACACCTGAAGCACACACGCAGCCCGCACACAGGATTTTGTATGGGTCTCAGCCACGGCGCACAATGGGAATTCAGCCGTCAGCTGTCCCCGATGGTTTTAGGGCTGCGCCCGCACCTAAGGCCAACCCGCCAAGTCCCTCAGCTTTTGTTTTTTCTCACAGCCGCTACGCATCCTCGCAGGACTGAGCCGCGAGAGCAGTCAGAGACAATTTTTTTTCTTCTCACAGCCGCTGTGGATCTCCGCCACGTTCAACGGGACAGCCCCTCAACATCGTGGATCCACATGCAATTTTTGCGCGGCCCAGACAACTTCGCCGTTTCGGGCCGGCACTTGCTACCCCCACCCCCCCTCCCTCCACCTCCGCCTGCACAGAGCTTTTCCCGCAGCTCGCTACCAAAGCCAGACGATCGAGGCCTCAGCCCCCTGCTGAGCCCTCTGGGGGGGGGGGGGAGTGGTGTGGGCGACCCCCACAGCCTTCGGGACAAGCAGAGCGCTCAGCTGGAGCAATTAGCAGAACAGTGAGATGTATGGACTGATATCAATATGTAGATGTGCCTTGCAACCTCTTTTGTCCTACAGCTCCAGAGCAGAGAGGAATTCCGGCGCCAGTAATCCTGCTATTGATATGTGTGACTAGAGACTGAGGGCTCGCTCTAGCGTGCTTACACAGCACTGGAGTGAGTCTCGTGATGGAGGATGAATAAAACACCCTTTTAAACTTCAGTTCGCCGTGTCTCCTGCACTTATTCCATGACTCCACACCGGGTTCCCTTATATCATCCGCCACAACATGACTGTATAGTCCAAGACAATAGCAGAGGTAGTCTGCTAAGCGGATTCACAAAAACTAAATATTACTCTTATTGTACGACAACCGGCGACTTTAATTACGTGGAAAATTATCTTTTAATTTGACAAACATCATATGTGTAACTAGTGGCAAAATTCAATCGGGATCAACAGATAATTTTGCTCTTGCCATTCCTTTCAATTGAGATTTTTTTCAGATCTAAGGTCCCATGTGTGGAAGTAGAAGGGGTGTGACTTAGGCTGTGTATTCCAACAGTAGAACCATTTTCAACACTCAGCACAGCTGTGCACAGCAACAAAAACGTGTTGGCTGCTGCAAACATTTTTGTGCAGAGGGCGTTGAGCACTTTAAATCCTCAGCTACATAGAAAATCAACAGAAAACAGAACAGAAATATACAGTATATGAACATGTTAAAGATCACTGTCCTGACCAGAAATGGCTAAAGCAATATATCCTATAGAGCAGTGTAGTCCTCAACCTTTTTTTGTCTTACGAACCGGTTCCACATAAGTTTTTTTTTTTTTTTTTTTGCGGGAGTGCCGTTGACTCATATGGTATGTTCATAAAAGGGTCGTAGGTAGATAGATAGATGGATGGATAGATAGATAGATGTACTTTATTGATCCCAAACTGGAAATTACAATGTAACAGCAACATGACAGCAGGATGCACTTCTCCACATTCCGTGGGTCCCCTGTGGCTGGGAAGCAACACTCACTCTCTTGAAGGCAAAAATAGGTGATCACGCACCAGCTGGTAAAAGGAAGGGCCCAAACCAGCCAGCCAAACTGGTCACCCAGTTTATGGGTTCAGTTCTCAAGCATCACTGCTAACTACTGAGATAGGTGTGCATTAAGATCATGCAGAGAGACACGTGGCATGGGAAGAGAGAGGAGATCTGGTAATTTTTCAAAACACCTGGCAGACTTGGTCAATACAAAGGAACATTATAAATTATGCATTTTACTTACATCACCGATAGTCAGTATGTGGGTATGCACATCTGTCTGTATGTATATGTATGTTTGTTCGTGCAAAAAATAGAAACAGCTCACAATACAATCATAACTGTGGTGATTGTATCTCTGGAAACCCATTGCTTTTGAGGTCAAAAGGTCAAAGGCCAAGGTCATAAGGTTACAAAACTGTCACACTGCTAACACAAGTTTACAAAAATAATTTTTTTGTAAGTTGTCTGTGTTTTTTCAACTGATTTAAGACAATTTTGCACCGCTGAATCCAAAAATGACATCCATTTCTCTCGATCAGGTGCTAAGTAAAACTATTCTGTCCTGATAATACGGCTGGGTGTTGTAGACAGATAGCGAACAATAAAGACAGCAGGCTGATTCCAGGTTGGCTGATTTACTGAAATCGTTTTTGTCTTGTTGTCTTTTTTTGTAAAACTGAAACACAATGAAATATACATAGTACAGAATGTTACATAAGAAATAATAATACAACACTCTGTATATAAACAGTTTCTCTTATTACAGGCACTTAACTCAGGTAAGTAATTTGCTTTACAGATTCAAACTAAGGTAAGTATTTCTTTTACAGGCTTCAAAGTTAAGGTAAGTTAAATCAGGTAAGTATTACGAAATTATACTAATACATTTTTATTTTACAGAGGACAGCTACACAGCTAAGTAAGCAGGTAAGCATAGCCAAATGAATAGCTAACTAGCTTTCACACGAAGCACCATTACAACACAATATAACTTGGGCTAACAAAGGCTAAATGACTCAGCAGTTAGCTAAGTACCATTGCAACGATTAGCCATTAACACCTTTTAATCGCGATCTTTTTATAGCTTAAATTTAGCGTTTTTAACATCATATTCCAAACTATAGTCATCTTAAACAAGTATTACAACAATTTTCAGCATTAACTTACTGTTGGTTCCACTCCTAGGTTAGTACAACCAAATTTCTGGCGAGCACATTTTCACATTGCTTTCATCATGGCAGATTGAACAGAAAAAAGGGTTTATATAGGAAACAGGAAGTAGCTACAATTAAAGGTGCAGTAACGCAAACCACCACTAGAGGGAACATAACCCCACCCAATATCTGACAGGTCAGCACAAAAACCCTGCACTTACTTAGTATTGTGCATGTACTTACCTTTATATAAAGGCAAGTACATGTAAATTGAATGTTATGTCATCATTGTTCAAAATTCAGAGAATTTCAAGACATAAAAAAGAATTTTGCATCATCTATCCATCCATTTTCTTCCGCTTAATCCTTTTCGGGTCGCGGGGGGGCTGGCATCATATAAAGCGAAAATACCTGTACATGTAAACAAGAACGTATAAAACAACATTCATTTATTCATCTTCTTCCGCTTAATCCTTTTCGGGTCGCGGGGGGGCTGGAGCCTATCCCAGCATCTTTGGGCGAGAGGCAGGGTACACCCTGGACAGATCGCCAGTCAACAACATGTGGCCATAATTCAAAAAGTTGACCTAATTGAGCAAAACCAATGTGATTTTTGGATTCAGCACATCAAAATTGTCCTAAATCAGCTAAAAAACTTAGACAATAAATTTGGTATTGACCAGTGTAATGTTTGTCAAAATGGGCCATATTACAAGGATGTAGTCCATAATCCAAGGTTCCAAGGTGGTTCCAAGGTTGTCATAGCCAGGAGCAGCACTGGGGTTAAGCTCCCAGTGCTCATAAAATGCTCCTTACAGCGTGCGTCTCGAAAAGCCTCTGACAACTAAGTCCAACTCCTAGCCTGCCCGTGTGGTTTAGTCTCTAAGCCCGGCGGAACTGCTTTTACTAATAGGAGAAGGGGCGAGGGCGGATCTCTGGCACCTTAAAACCAGGTGCTTCGGGTAGATGGTGGCTCGTCAACCTGGGAAGGTAGCCCATCTAGGGGAAGGTAAACCCTGATTTCAAACCTCTGCTGCCTTGCGGCACACCCGGTCATGGGAAAGGCTTCGGGAGTCAACCCTGAGGAAAAATACGGAGTCGGAGCCCCTAAGGCAGTTCTCTGTTGTGCTCAACATCATTCTGGCAGCTCCTGCGACGGCGCTGGTGCCAAAGTATAGCAGCCCTGCTGTTCCTTTGGATTCATCAGTGACGTGGAGAGGGGGGGACATGCTGCATGGGTAACATCTTGTCCTCCATATCTTCCTGCCCAGGCTTGAATCCTACCAACGCCCAACGCTGGAAGGTAGAACACCGGTGTGCATCGGCCTGTTCAGCCACAGGCAGTGCTGTTCCAGCAGAGTAGACGTTTAGGATTCTCTTCCATGGTCATCACAGACCGACAGAGGCCGACGAGGGGGAGTCCATAATCAGTTGTTTCAGGCACAGGGCGCATTTATGTGCATTTCCAAGTTTATTTCATTATTACAGCAACGCAAAAACAAATTTTCCCCTGGGCGTAAAGTGTGAAGAGGCTGTCCTAATGCCCTTAATTATTCTGAGGTATGTTTTTGGTGTAACCATGAAATAAACCAATCACTGTTTTTATTCTCATTCCATTTAATCAACAGGAGCATGAAATCAAAGGCTTAATATTATTAACATGACAGTGTTTAAATGGGAGGACAAATCTGTTTTGCGCTGAGGACAATGTGGGCTTGTTCACAAAGTGAAAATGCAGTTAAGAGCCATGAGCTTAACCTGTTGAACTCTGTTCAACTTCCCTAAAAACGCCTAAAAATAACATGCCCAAAGTAAATCAAAAGCTGTTCTTCAACCCTTTGCGGAATCTTAATGGAGTTAGTCTCATTTAAAAGAAAAGACTCAGAATTTTTTGGCAAAACAGTCATAATCTCTCTAAGTGCTCCTGCCACTGAGTAACAAGAAAGTTCGCCTGGGTGTTTTTTAGATATAAATGCTTGCAAATAACATACAGCTGTCAGATACTGGCTGGAAAACACAACGGAAATGTAGAACCAAGCGTTTTCAAGCTCAGGTCAAAATTTTGTAAAAATACCACAAAAAATGAACATATTACACAGCTTTTTTCTCAGGTTGTAACAAGGCTGTGTCTGTACTGGAAGACCGGAAATACAGCTTTTTTTTCAGTGCGCACTGAGACGCACTAAGATGCAGAGACGTGACCGCCCGCGGAATTCACAGAGTTCAAGGGGTTAAATAAGGACAGTTATGGCCCTTTTCCACTAGTACCAGTTAGGCCTTGTTCGACTCGACTCGACTCGCTTTCTAGCCTTTCCCACTGTACCCAGCACCGGTTGACAGGCGCTAACAGGCGCTATTTTCGTGCCTGTTCGAGGCCAGGGTACAGCCGTGCTGAGTCGAGCCGAGATGTGACTTCAACAGACTGCGAGCCACTGATTGGTCAGGGCGTAATGTCACGAAAGTGTCCGTCTTCTGTGAAATCTACACGACCGCCATTTGCAATATTTCACGGACTAACTCGGTCACCGATAATATCAAAATACGATATTAATACAGATGGTGTTGTAGGTTCTGCGGAAATCTACACCGTGGTTCAACGAAGAGGTGCGGAGTTTTCTGTGCTTGGTGGCAGATCCACAGTGAAAGGAGCAACCCGGACCGTTACAGATACAGCCCAGCAGAGAACCGGACTACGGACAAGCTGAAGATGAACGTGAGAGAACCATCGATGGTGAGTGATTTGTAATATTGTGCATCTGTTCGCTTATTTATCCTGTTGGTGGTAAGCTCACTTTTTTTGAGCGATACAGCGCCGTTCGGTGCTGGCTAACGAGTGTTAGCTAGTAGCTAGCTAGCTAGTAGCCAACTGCTGATTCGCGCTTGTTTTGTCCTAAGTATTCCCTTGTGAGAGCAAAACGATGCAACATGTTAATCCTAGTTTGTGTACGTGTTGCACTTTGGTGCTGTGCAATAAGCTGTATATGTAATTTCTTCCTAGAATCGGTTCCCACGTGTCAGGGTTTAACCTCCCTCAGTGTTTATATTGTGGATACGGTCAAGTGGACCCCAGGATCCGAAATCTCAGCATTTTCAAACCAGTGATTTATGAAGTGATTCATATAATTTTCTAAAGCGTCAGAATAGACCCAAACACCTATTCTGTGGATTTTCCAAAAAAAGAAGCATTGGAACAGTGTTGTCTTGCTGTTTCTGTTCCACCATAAATCCCTGGATTGATAATGTACTTGTACCTGTACAGAGTGGCTCCTGGGTTCTCACTGGTCAGGGAAACGAAGCATTTTTGTCACATCCCACCACTGACCTTCACAAATCTGTTTCCCTAACACAGATACGTCTCCAAAAATTAAAATATCATGAAAAAGTTCTATATTTTTTGTCACTCATTTCAAAAAGTGAAATCCGTATATTATATAGATTTATTACATAGACAGTGATATATTTCAAGCATTTATTTATTTTAATTTGGATGATTATGGCTTACAGCCCCTGAAAACCCCAAATTCAATTTGGCAAAAAATTGGAATATTACATAAAATTAATTTTAAAAAATACTTTTTAAATAGAAATGTTGGTCGCTGAAGTGTTGGTTAATATGGGCTGTAGCCATAATCATCTAAATTAAAATAAACACTTGCAATAAAAAAAAAACAACTTCCTGCGCCACACGAGTCGGCTGCCTTTTGCAACAGCGGCTCAATTCTGAGTTTTTTTCTTTCTTTCTTTACACACTTTATACATCACAGACACACAGATCGCCCCAAAATGCCTCCTGAGCCGGCGGACGGAGCCACTGTCTACAGCAAGAGACGGTACAGCAGGGAACAGCTGCTTGCACTTAATCGCCACTCGGTGCTGACGAAAAAACTCGACGTACCGAGAGAAATAAGGCGAAAACGACGTGGTTGTCGGGCTGGTGTTAGACGGCGGACAAGGAGTATAAGGTACAGACCCACCTTCCCATCCGTTATGGGGAATGTACGCTCTATACTGGGAAAGGTAGATGAGCTAGCGGCTATCTGCCATTACGATAGCACATACCGGGAGTGCTCTCTCCTTTTGTTTACTGAGACGTGGCTAACTGAACTAGCAGCAGATGCTAACATTGAGCTGGAGGGTTTCCACATGATACGGGCGGACCGAACACCAGACAGTGGCAAAGCAAGGGGCGGTAGAGTGATAATGTATGTTAACAACAACTGGTGCAGACCGGGACATATCACTGTTAAACAACGTCACAGCAAAGACATTGAGTTGCTACCTGTTAGCATGCGGCCTACATATCTCCCGAGAGAACACTCACACGTGATCTGCATTGTTGTTTATGCAAATCCGACGGCGAACGCTGGGACAGCGCGTGACGTCATCCATTCAGTAACCAGCAGGCTGCACACAGAACACCCAGATGCTCTTCTCCTCATCTCAGGCGATTTCAACCATGTTTCACTGTCTCCCGTTCTACCCACGTTTACCTAGTATGTCACATGCCACACTAGAGACAATAAAACACTGGACTTATTCTACGCAAACACTAAGGAGGCGTACACCTCATCACAACTCCCCCAACTCGGGAGATCGGATCACAACTTGGTTCATCTCCGGCCGGTGTACAAACCCCTAGTGCACAGACAACCCCCGGCCATGCGCACAGTGATGTTATGGTCTGAGGAGGCAATGGACCCTCTGAAGGGCTGTTTTGAAGCCACCGCCTGGAAGCAGCTCTGCGATCCACATGGTGAGGACATCGATGGCCTCATTCACACCTTCACGGGCTACCTCAGCTTCTGTGCGGACAAATCCGTTCCCACCAAGACCATACGGTATTGCTCAAACAACAAACCCTGGATAAACCCTGAGATTAAAACACTTCTGAGAGAGAAGAAGAGGATCTTCAGGTCGGGGAACAGGGAGATGCTGAAGTCCATACAGAGGGAGCTGAGGAGAAAGATCAGAGAAGGCAAGGACAGCTTCAGGAGGAAGATGGAGGACAAGCTGCAACAGAGCGACATCAGCGGGGTCTGGAGAAACCTCAAAACCATCTCTGGGTTCCAGAATACTTCCCCCCAGGCCACGGGGGGCAGGGAGTGGGCGAACAATCTGAATTTGTTTTTCAATAGGTTTGACCAACCGCCCTCCCCCCTGACTGCACAACAACCACTGCTGCCTGTAAAGACATCAAGTCCTGCTGCCCACTCCCCACTCCACCAACACCCCCCCACTCCCAACACACAGCCCCCCATCCTGACCCTGACCAGGACCCAGGCGAGGACGGAGCTGAGGAAGATCAAGGCGAGGAAGGTGTCGGGACCGGACGGCATCAGCGCAAAGCTCCTCAAGTCCTGTGCAGACCAGCTGTGTGGGATTGTGACGTACATCTTCAACCTGAGCCTGAAGCTGGGGAGGGTACCACAGCTGTGGAAAACATCTTGTGTGGTACCTGTACCAAAAACTTCCCACCCCAAAGACCTGAACAGCTACAGACCGGTGGCCTTGACGTCCCACTTGATGAAGACCCTGGAGAGACTGCTCCTTGCTCACCTCCGCCCCCTAGTGGAACCAGCGATGGATCCACTCCAGTTCGCCTACCAGCATGGCATTGGGGTGGAGGATGCGGTGATCTTCCTCCTTCACCGTTCTCTGTCCCACCTGGAGAAGCCTGGGAATGTGGTGAGGATCATGTTCTTTGACTTCTCCAGTGCTTTCAACACCATCCAACCGATGATCTTGAAGGACAAGCTGCTGCGTGCAGGGGTGGACCAGCACCTGTCATCATAGATCCTGGACTACCTCACAAACCGGCCTCAGTTTGTGAGAACCCGGGACTGTGTGTCCGACACGATCATCAGTAGCACGGGGACCCCCAGGGAACGGTGTTGGCTCCCTTCCTGTTCACTCTTTATACTGCGGACTTCTCACACAACACAACACACTGCCATCTACAGAAGTTCTCTGATGACTCTGCGATCGTTGGCCTCATCTCCAATGGAGATGAAGCTGAGTACAGAGGGCTTATCGAGGACTTCGTGGACTGGTGCCATCGGAACTGCCTCCAGATCAACACGAGGAAAACTAAGGAGCTGGTGGTGGACTGCCGCAGGCAAGGACAACCCCTCACAGCACCAGTAAATATACAGGGAACAGACATTGAGATGGTGACATCCTACAAGTACCTGGGTGTTCATCTGAACAATAAACTAGACTGGTCACACAATACTGACGCACTCTACAAGAAGGGACCATGCAGGCTGTTCCTACTGAGGAGACTCAGGTCTTTTGGTGTACAAGGGGCGCTGCTGAAAACATTCTATGACATGGTGGTGGCATCAGCCATCACTTTTGGAGTGGTCTGCTGGGGCAGTGGCATTACTGCAGCCGATAGGAAGAGACTGAACAAACTGATCAAGAAAGCTAGCTCCGTCCTGGAGCAGCGCCTTGATCCGGTGGAGGAGATAGGAGAGAGGAGGACAGTGGCTAAACTGTCATCTCTGCTGGAGTCCGAGTTCCACCCTATGCAGGACATACTGAATGCACTGAGGAGCTCATTTAGCAGCAGACTACATCATCCCAGGTGCACAACCGAGAGGTTTTGCAGGTCCTTCCTACCAACGGCTGTCAGACTGTACAACCTAAGCAGGGCTGCTCGCAGAGATAGCAAAAAGACGTAACAACCTAATAGTTTTTTGAATGCAAAAGATGCAATAGACTTACACAATGGTCCCCTCCGGCATACAACTAGGAAAATACCGGTAGCTACGGAGGGTGAGAATATGTTTGGGCATATAATCATACCATGTAGGATAACTAAGTAGACGGTTGTGCTGTTTCATCCCATCTAGCAGCAATGCTCTGCACTGTGTGTGTTTATACATTTACATATTTATTCCATCTAGCTACAATGCTCCGCACTGGGTGTGTTTATGTTTATGTTTATATTTATATATCTATATATTCATTCCATCTAGCTACAATGCTCCGCACTGTGTGTTTATATACCTACATATTATTCCATCTAGCTACATTGCTCGGCACTGTGTGTTTATATATTTACATATTTTTTTCCACCTAGCTGCAATGCTCCGTACTGTGTGTTTATATATCTACATATTATTCCATCTAGCTACATTGCTTCGCACTGTGTTTATATATTTACATATTTATTCCATCTAGCTGCAATGCTCCGTACTGTGTGTTTATATATCTCATATATTTATCCCATCCAGCTACAATGCTCTACACTGTGTGTCTGTGTGTATATATATATATTTATAGTAATATGTACATATGTATATTAGCTGCTCTTGCTTGCTTGCTTTTTTTTTTTCTTGCCTTCTGATTGTTGCTCTGAGTGTTGCTATCCCTGTGCTGTTGCAATCCTGGAATTTCCCCGTTGTGGGACTAATAAAGGCTTATCTTATCTTATCTTATATCACTGTCCGTGTAATGAATCTATATATGGGTTTCACTTTCTGAAATGAGTGACAAAAATATTGGACTTTTTCATGATATTCTAATTTTTTGAGATGTGTCTGTATAAGTGTTGAACTTGCTTGAACTAACCACCATCCATTTCTGTCCTTCGTCTAGGCAAGAGGAAAGGAGCCGCCCCACAACGGACCTTGCCACTATGGAAAGTACTGAAATCCTTTGCTTTTATAGGTAAAGTGTCAAAACCAAAGTAGCACAATTTCCACTTAATATAAAAGGGACTGAACTGAGATTTATTTAATTGTGTGAATATTCGTCGTCGTCGGCCTCCGTTGGTCTATGATGACCATGGAAGAGAATCCTAAATGTTTACTCTGCTGGAACAGCACCGCCTGTGGCTGAACAGGCCGATGCACGAATGACAGTCCCTGTCACACAGGTCGCACTTGTGGGTGGTCTCCGTGCTGCTGGGTCTGTGGCGGTTCTTCCTGCGGATCCTTTTTTCATCTGCTGCAGCAGTCAGTCTCTCTTCACCTGCCTTGAGCTGTCTGGTCAGGGTGCCTCTCCATTTGGAGCGGTCCGTTGCAAGGTCCTCCCAGCGCTCTGTGTTGATATCCAGGGCCTTCATGTCTCTCTTGCAGACGTCTCTAAAGCGCAGCTGTGGGCTGCCAACGTCTCTCCTGCCAGTTGCCAGTTCTCCGTAGAGGACATCTTTGGGGATTCTGCCATCCTCCATACGGTGAACGTGGCCTAACCAGCGGAGCCTGCGCTGCCTGAGTAGAGTGAACATGGAGGGAAGGCCAGCACGGGACAGAACTTCTGTGTTGGGCACTTTGTCCTACCAGGATATGTCCAGGATGTGGCGAATGCAGCGCAAGTGGAAGGAGTTCAGTCTCTTTTCCTGCCGGGCGTATGTTGTCCACGTCTCACTCCCATAGAGCAGTGTGCTGATGACGCAGGCGTTGTACACTGCCATCTTCGTCTTGACAGAGAGTTTGGGATTCTCCCACACTCGTGTGGTGAGGCGAGTGAGTGTGAAGGCTGATTTTCCAATCCTCTTGTTGATCTCTGTATCAAGGGAGAGGTTGTTGCTGATCGTGGACCCCAGGTACGTGAACTGATTCATGACCTCCAGCTTGTAGTCGTCGATGGTGATGGTTGGTGGTGCTTCCGTGCCTTGCGCCAAGACGTTAGTCTTCTTCAGGCTGATGGTAAGCCCAAAGTCCTTGCATGCCTGGGAGAAGCGGTCCATCAGGGTCTGAAGCTCCTGCTGTGTGTGGGTTGCGACTGCAGCATCGTCTGCGAACAGCATGTCTCTGATTAGAGCCTCGCGTACTTTGGTTCTGGCTTTCAGGTGGGTGAGGTTGAAAAGCCTGCCGTCAGATCTTGTGTGCAGGTAGATTCCCTCTGTTGCTGTGCTGAAGGCATGCCTCAGGAGCAGAGAATAATTGAAAATGACTGGCACATCAACCGTAAAATAAACCGCTTGTTAATGTATTTATTTTTTTGTCAGATCACTTGTGTGATCCTTTGTGAGTTACTGTATGTTCATAACTGTATCTTTTGGGGAATGGGAGTTGTTCAGTCATCAATATAATTTAGTTTATATGTGTAGTTTATAGTCTATCATCAATAAACTCATGCAGTAACAGGACACATTACAAATATATATTATAGTGCTTCCTTGTATATTTTAGCAATAAAAGTACAAAACACCGCCCACACTTGAAGCCAGGGCAAGAAGAGATAAAGCGGTGGCTAAACTTTTATTGATAAAAACTCCATATTTTGACTGAGCGACTCCATACTCGGTGATGCACACCCTAAGTTAAAGTACTATTGTGGGTAACCCCCACAACATACTGGGACAAGCAGAGCACTCAGCTGGAGCAATTGGCAGAACAATGGCTGATATCAATAGGCAGCCTCTCTTTGTCTAGTTCAGGCGCCAGTATCCTGCTGTTATGTATGACTTCCTGCTCTGTACTGTAATGCAAATGTCTTCCTGTCAGTAATCCTCCTATTGATGTATGTGACTCTCAAATGCAAATGTCCCATGCCTTCCTGCAGTTACTTTGATGATAATGTGCCTTTCATGTATTGTCTGTAACTGGGTATATAGGTGACTGAATATCACATGCTCACTCTCTCTCTGACCACTGCTTCTGACTACACGCATTCCGTGTGACCTGACGAGAGCCTCCGGGCCCGCTCCGGCGCGCCTGCACGGCGCTGGAATGGGTGTTGTGATGGCGGTATGATTAATAAACTCCCTCAAAAACTCTCAGTTCACTGCTTATTATTTCATGCCGCCACACTATATTCCATTCAAGTGAATGTATTAATTCATTCTGATTGCTGAGGCCACAGTAAAAACAGATGATTTTAAATATAACCCAGCCCTTGTAAAATCTACTTTACTGAAGCACAGCTACATGAAAATTGTGGTTAAATACAACAACAAAGTACTTTATTGTCACATTCAAATTATAATCGCTCCTGTTTTGTTTTTCTTTTGAATTCTTGGATGGAATATGGGTGGGCAATATAAGCTGCAGCTTCAGCCATCATCCATTTCAGATTACCTATGTTGAACTGTATAATCAGACGAGTTATTGTTTAATTTGACCTTGTTAGATTTTTCCCCCTTTGTTATATTATTCTATTTTCTTTTAATCTTTACTTTTAATCTATCCAAAATAAAGATTTGGCTTTTAGCAACAAGTGTATTTCCCAAATATGTTTTAAACTTGCTTTAATTAACCACCACCCATTTCTGTCTTTTGTCTAGGCAAGAGGGAAACGATCCACCCCAAACGGGACCGTGCCTCACTATTTACAGAGATGCAGGCTGAAGATCTGCTGAACCGGGTCCACCTTGAGCTGCACATCCCAGCTGTTTTTCAGTGAGGCAGCGTGGCCGGCATGTGTGACCCATTCTAATTTTTTTTTTTTTACAGTTTGAATTTTGCACATTCTGAATAATCTGGAATTTGCTGCTGATTGTAATAAACAATTTAGTGACTTATGTGTTTGCGTCATGATTTTCTATTTTGTCTGTTAAGACACTGGTGGGAAAAGAGTAAACAGTACAAACCATATATCGGTGACTTTGAAAATAATGGCTCACTTTTAAGAAAAAAGTAACCAAAACAATTATTTTATTAACTGAAGACTGTATTGTTGGATGTGCCACCGCAGAAGACCCTGCACACTTTAGTGATAGTACCAGTATATGGAGGAATTCCGGGCCATATTAGCATCTGTTCTTCATCATAATGGGTTAGGATGGGGTGTCCAATCATGTGCCATGGAGGGCCAAGACCCTGCAAGCTTTACCTCCAAACAGTGTCTTCAACAGCAGATTCCACTGAACTTCTCCCACTGACTGCAGATCAGTGAAAACACCTGCTGAAGAGACTGGGTAGAAGAGAGAACCTGCAGGGTCTTGGCCCTCCATGACACATGATTGGAAACCCCCGGATTAGGGTTAAATGGGATTTAACATTTTAACACAAACTGCTTTATGGTTCATAATTCTGTTGACAGACTTACACCAAACCAAAAGCAATTTCTCAAACTGCTGGATTTTTCTTTAGACAGCTTTTCCAATCTTTTAGTATTTAATTTGTGCCACATGGTGGTAACCTTCACATATAAAAAAGAGACATCTGCAAAAACTTCAGAGGTTTATTGTCAGTGCAATTCCCAGTGCAATATTACATGAATGCATGTATAGTACATTGTTGATTCAGAGAATATATATTTCTACAGTACATGTATCTAGTAAATCAAGTATTTTCCATGTAACCTTGTGACTGCATTATTTTAATTGCTTTTAATCCTAGATCAAGTTTGTTTTGGCCTAAAATGCATCATAACTGTCAAATATATCTTATTATACCTAACTCAGCACTGTTTACTTTTTGAATATATATTTTGTGGCTAATATGGTTATTAACCTGGCGATCAAGTTGTGTCAGCTGATCATTTTTTGCCATGACAACACCTCAGACTCAGTGCTGCTGGAGCAGGTACATCCATGACGTCTCAACAGTCTCTCCATGATTTTCACGCAGATCAGAGCAATTTGTTGCACAGGAAATAAACGTTTCTACAGACATTCTTAAGCTCTATAACCACTGATCGTTTGTGAAGCTGGGGTGACGTCAGTGATGAGCTGTGTTGACATCAGTGACAGGCTGTGTTGAACACCAGACCGACTGTTTGAAGCGGTAATTTTCCCACAACAGAGCCATCTGAAACACACACACACAGCATATATATTTCAGTACCTAACAGCGATAACTTGCAGACGTTACAGTGTAGTACGACGTACTTATAGCAAACTAGCATTAGCAACCATTAGCTTACCGTCATATATGACCTAGTTTGTATCCTCACGTCTTCAGCTCTCCTAGAAGCTGCAGTACTATTCCAGAGTGTTTCGTCTCGCTGCCTGTACCCTTGCCTGCGGTCCTTTTTGGCATTTACAGTGACAAATAGCCACAGACCGAGGAGTCGCCTAGTACAGCCGCCATGTTATGTTTTGCTTGGGTCGCGTGTTTTACGTCACGGGAGTGTGACGCCGCCTTGCTGTAAAAAAAATCCTGCCCACCCCAGCTTAACCCAGCTTTACCCAGCTGCAATGGAAAGACAACCGAGGCCGAAACGAGTAATGGCGAGTAATGGCGGGTCGAGTCGAGTTAGGCTGACCGGGGCTAGTGGAAAAGGGCCATTAGATATGAACTATTTGAAGACACAGCAAACAGTTTTGCTCTGCACAGAGGGGGAAAAAAAACAGTGTGTGCGTTTACATTCAGTCCTCTTTTTAATTTAATCAGACCACAGAGGGACCATGTCATGTCCGCTGCGTAATTGCGCAGCGAACAAATAAACTGGTTCGAGCCCAAAGTGCAGTAAAGTAAACGTGTTTATTGACAGAAAGGGAGTAACACAAAATGTCCATGTAATAGTCCAAACAGAGTAGTAATGATGAGACAACCGGCTTCAAACTACGTTGGCTAGGGAGAGACGCCACAAGCGCTCCAGGCAGAACAGGAGCGGAGCGGATGGGCATAAATTAAAGGATGACATACCTGAACGTCAGAGTGAGAAAGCTCTGGAATGAACAACACCATACAGTCAAAGGAAGGGAGCCAACAACCAGCGAGCCAGGAAGTCCAAAGTTGACTAAGCCGCCACACTGACTGATCACACTGCCCCACATAAGTACACAGATCGCTAATGAGGGCAAGTGGATACAGCAGTGTGGCTGAGCAGGTGCATGAATGACAGAATGTGTGTGCGTGTGTGTGTGTGTGTGAAAGAGTGTACTGAATGCGTATGTGTGTGCATGTGTGTGGTAATGACACACAGCCAGTGAATGTCTGGCAAGGGAAACACGAGAGGAGGAGGCGTGGCCGTAGAACTGGCAGAGAGCCAGGCTCAAATAATCTGCCAGCTGGAAATAATAAGCAACAATCAAAGACCTACAGCCACAGATCATGTGCGAGGTTGAGAACAACCCCGCACATGACAGACCAGTCTGCCAGATGGAACAGAGCTGTCATTTAGCTGTCAACCAGCAGGGGTGCAAAACATTCATCACTAGACTATCTAATGATGGCAGTTTTTTTTACAATTTTTTTTTTTTACCTCATTCTCTGTCAGTCTTTTAACAAAATAATTCATGAGTATCCCAACAGTTGTTTTGAGATAAAACACAACAATTTTGCATTCACCAGAGGAGATTAATGGAGCGGCTCTTCCTTCTAGGTTTTTATCAATCAATCAATCAATCAATCTTTATTTCAGATAGATTAAAAGTACAGATTAAAAGAAACAGAATAATAACAGAATAATATAACAAAGGGGGTAAGAAAATCCAACAAGGTCAAATTAGACAATAACTCCTCTGATTATACAGTTCAACATAAGTTATTCGAAATGGGTGATGGCTGAAGCCGCAGCTTATATTGCCCACCCATATTCCATCCAAGAATTCAAAAGAAAAACAAACAAGAGCGATTACAATTCAGAAAGCTAAGACAAAATGTGACAAAAAAAAAAAAACTAAGCAACAACACAACGCAGACTGGATATGACAATCCTTATGTGATTTTATATGTCATCTTGTATATACGTTTGGAGTATTTCTTCCTTTAGTTTTTGTTTAAATTGTCCAAGCGTTGTACATGATTTTAATTCAGGTCCAAAATCGTTCCATAATCTGACTCCTTGGACTGAAACACAGTGTTGCTTGGTGGTAGTTCTCACTGAAGGTTTTTGAAATATACATGTTCCTCTGAAATGATATTGTTTCTCCCTTATTTAGAACAGCTTTTGGATATTTGCGGGCAATGATAGATTCTTCACTTTAAACATTATTACTGCAGTTTTAAAGTCAACCAGATCTTTCAACTTGAGAGCTTTTAATTTAAGAAAAAGTGGGTTTGTTGGTTCCCTGTAAGCAGCTTTGTTTATTATTCTAATACCTCTCTTCTGAAGAATAAAGACTGGATATATGTTTGTTTTATATGTATTTCCCCATACTTCAGTACAATATGTCATGTATGGGAGTATTAATGAATGAGACAAGGTATATAGTGCGGGTTGATTCAGCAAATATTTCACTCTGTGTAGTATTGCAATTGATTTGGATATTTTACCTTTAATATAATTAATATGTGACTTCCAACACAGTTTATTATCAATTATTACACCAAGAAATTTAGCTTCGGATACCCTTTCAATCTCTACACCATTTACACTGAGTTTAGATACTAAGTTGTTGTGATGGTTGTTAAAAACTATAAATTTTGTCTTACTTAAATTGAGCGTTAATTTGTTTGAATCAAACCACAGTTTAAGCTTTCCTAATTCCTTTCCGAGTGTATCCAAAAGTTGTTCCAAATTGCTTCCACTGCATAATAAATTAGTGTCATCGGCAAACAATATTAAATCCATTTTTTCTGAAACTTTACATATATCATTTATATACATATTGAATAACAATGGCCCCAAAACTGAACCCTGTGGGACTCCACAAGTAACCTTCAGTAACTGTGAGTTTTTGTTACCAACACATACATACTGATATCTATTCTTTAAGTAACTACATAACCATGACAGTGCTACTCCCCTAATACCACAATTTTGTAGTTTCTTTAATAATAAATTATGATCCACTGTATCAAATGCTTTTTTAAGATCTAGGAATACCTGGATTAAAGATTAAGTTCGGCTGAATGATGATATAGGTGGCGTGAACTTATAATGTTGTGAACAACACCAAGTATGTGGTGGTATTGCACTTGTAAGCTGGTTGCCAACTGCCAATCAAATCTAAAAGAAGAAGAAGAATGATGATATAATTGAAGGAAATATTACAACTCTGTCAAAATCAGGGACAGAGAAAAACTGTCATAATTTCTGAAGCGTAGCCTGCAGTGCTCATCCGTACATAATTATGATGATGTCTCCTGATGCCAGCATAGTGAAGATGGTTAACAGAAAACAATGTTTGAATATGTGTTTTTCATTAATGGGAAAACACAAGTACAAACAGACATGAGATATGATGACACATATGACAAATTAGGGGACAGAATACTTTGTAATGAAGAGGTTTGCAGTTTGAAATTGTTATACTGACAGTATGCCTCTCCCATGCGGCCCCTAATCTATGTATAAACTCCAATGGTAAGTCCACAATTAAAATGAGAATGTGAATAGAATATAAGTATATCATCAAATTATAATTAAAATAATGGGTGATTAGATTATAACTTTTTACAACTAACTCCATTAAAATAACAGAAAATCCCATTGCATGCGCTTTCTTCATGAGCACCTGAGCTGCGCGATTTCAAGATGTGCCACTGAAATAGCATTAAACAATGCACTTATGATGACAGACCTCCTTTTTCCTGATCAAAAGTGCATTGTCATAAAATGCACCAAAATACAGATGCATATGAGTGTCATCACCCACAGCTCACGGGCTTCCACCTCAGCTGCGCGCACACCTGCTCCTCGTTAATGCGCAGCTATTTATTCCATCCTGCCCTGAGCTGCAGCCTGGAGCCGTCTGTCTCCCTGCGTACTCAACTCACAGCAGCATCCTATCCTCCAGGCCTGCTGACTTCTCATCACGGCACGTAAGCTGTCTATTATTACCTTACCTTCTTCTGTCAGCCTTCCCCTGTGCACAGGTGGATCTCTCGGCGGCGGACTCACTCCCCTTCGTCTCGCTGCTCCTCTGCCTTGCCGCTCCATCCCGGACGCACAGCAGGACGCTGTCTCCCAGGCTTGGGACCTTGCCAACGCCAGCCACCGCAGTACTACAAGTAAGCACAGAACTCTGTCACTCTCCTGTGTGGTTGCCCAGCTAATCCCTGTTCTCCTCTCATTCATAGGGTTGCCTGGCCGCATGGCGTGCTGCTCTGTCCTGACCTGCATCCTCCACCCTCATTACACACTTATCCCTCATACACGCATTCATACACGTCACACTGTTATTGAATAAAGCTTTCAAATCTGCCTGAGCCTGCGTGCGTGTTTCCTGGGCCAAACAATATATCAATGAGATTGCGTGCCGCCACATCTTTTTGAAATGAGTCTCTTCCTCTCAGCACAAAGCCGGTGTACTGTCTACTGGTAATTAGATGGCATGACACAAAGTGTAAAATACAGACAATGCACTGAGCGAAACTAACAAAAATCACTGGCATAAGGTGGGAAGTCTGGCGCAAAAATGCACCAATGATTCTCATAATAGGGCCCAATGTGATTGTTCATTCAGGGCATGGGACTGCATCTCCGTTGAATGCCCTCTACTTTTCTCTGCGGCCTGGTATTGGGTGGTCCACAGCTTGGTACCGGTCTGCGGCCCGGTGGTTGGGGACCACTCCTATAGATTACTCCTCTCAGTTACTCCAAAAAGTCCCAATACTTTTTGCTGCAGCTAGAACTTTAACAGGTACCAGAAAGAGATCACATCTCTCCAGTTCTGGCCTCCCTTCATTGGCTTCCCACAGAATTTAGAAATAAGTTTAAAATCCTTCTTCTCACTTACAAAGCTCTAAGTAATCAGGCACCTTATTATTTAAAAGATCTGATACTACCTTATCATCCTAACAGAGCACTACACTCCCAAAATGCAGGATTACTTGTAATACCTACAATCTCTAAAAGCACAAAGGCAAATCTCTAAAAGCACCGAGGCAGAGCATTCAGTTTTCAGGTTCCTGTGCTTTGAAACCAGCTGCCAATCTGGATTCAGGAGTCAGACTCAATCTCTGTTTTTAAGAATGGGGTAAAACTTTCCTTTTTGACAAAGCCTATAGTTAGGATGGGATCAGGTGACCCTGAACCCTCTCTTAGTTATGCTGCTAATACAGTAGGTTTATGCACTGGACTTCACTCCTTTCTTCACTCTCAAATATTTTTGCTGGTCATTAACATCTGTTTGTTCTCTCCCATACATTGAGTCCCCATCATGCTGTTTGCTCTCTACACATCTGTTCTTTTCTTCTTCTCTATCCCCTCACGCCCCAGGCAGCTGCAGTAGATGATTACCCCTCCCTGAGCCTGGTTCTGGTGGAGGTTTCTTCCTGCTAAAAGGGAGTTTTTTCTCTCCACCATCACCAAGTGCTGCTGACGGGATCGCTTGATTGCTGGGGTCTTTCTGCAACTGTGGGGTTTTCCTCCACAGTTTGAAAGTGCTATGATATGACTGTTGTTGTGAAATGGTGCTATGTAAATAAAGTTGAATCGAATCAAATTGAATTAATATCCCACTGCTCTTGAATATGCAATAAGAAACTGAAGCTCTTTAGGGGGAAAAAGAATCCCTCAACAATGGCAGAGGAGGCATGGGAAACACATCTGACATTGTGACAAATCTTGATAAAACTCCTTGGGTCCAGATGTCATGGTTACCATAATTATACAAGTTCACATTTGTAGTGTTCTTCCATCTACACAGCAGACAGATATTAATGCAATCTGAATATCCCAACTTTTCACCATGAATATCTCCCAAGTTTTGATTGTTTTAAGTTTGTCTGTTAAAACGAGTGTTTTAGTCCTCTTTCCTCCACTGTATGCAAAATCTTCCAAGCTGCAGATGAAAATATAACCGGCAGCTTTGGAATAAGTTTGGCTCCAAGTTTGGGAGCAAACTTACTGAGCACCACAAGGGAGAAGGAAACAAAGAATCAAAACAAATCTCAGGAGATAATGAAACAGAAGCTGAAGTCTGAGGCTGTAGGCAGTTCAAATAAGCAACACGTTGTCTTTAAACAGGCTCTATACAGCCCTGTGGAAGTCTGTCTGATGTTTCCTACTGCTCTAATGCAACTGTGTATGTCTGTATATGTGTCTCACCTAAAATATGTTACACAGTTGCTATCAAACGAAGATGTGGTGAATGTAAGGGAAAGAACTGCTGCTGTGAGTCAGCCCTATTTCACACCGAGGCTGAAAATCATCTAGGAAATGGGCACAATCATGGTTTTATAAGCAGAAACACAAATATACATCATATGAAATAAATATGATTTATAACTTGTTTTCTGGATTGATTTTTGTTTCTTGTTTTAAACATGTCTTACCTCCACAGTGTTGACAATCTGTTAACAGAATGCATCCCTTGTTTTTTAAGGACATTTTTGTGTGATTTTTGCCACTTGTTCATATTCAGTAATCCACCCCCATGAGCATGAATAATTTGCAAGGCTGCTTTTCTGATTTTATTGCTTTAAGGGCTATATGAGTTGGAGCATGATGCAAGTTTTTCTTGACACTGTCACAATCCCAAAAGATCATGCCCTCTGATCATTGCATAGCACACAGTATTATTCTCACTGTAGTGATCCAGGCTGCACACTATTGTTTTTTCTCCCCTCTAATTGCCTTCATTTCTCACAGCTGCTCCAGCCCCACACCTGCCGCCCCTGATCAAGGCAGCCTTTAAATAGAGAGCACAGCCTCAGTCCAGCATGGAGACGTTGACTTCAGCATATAACTTGGAGGGCTCTTCTCAACCCTGTGCAGCCCATCTCCGTTCACTATGACCCTCTCCTCCTAAGTGGGATTTTGTAAGCACTGAAACCACCCTTCATCATTCTACTGCTCAATCTTCTCTGTGTTCCCCCTAGGACTTAACTGTGCACAAGTGGACCACTTTCCTGGCAGACTGGGACCCACAGCTCCAGGCAGAGGAATCCTCTCCAACTTATCTGCCCCTGTAAGTGACAGCAATTATTCCCTTTGAGCAATTTTCCCGTTTTGCCTCGGGTGAGGCTCCATCAGTGCTAATCACTGTAAATATCAATACAAGAAGTTCACCCATCTTAACTGCACAGCAACAGTCAGGAAGGAGACGTGGGGCCGCTGGCAGTCTCCACCACCAGCTGCTCCTCTCTCTATAAGGCCACATTAAATATTATCAGTTGCCACTGTGTGCGCCGCTGTTAGTCATCACTCTCTCTCTCTTCCTCCCTACAGGGTTGTCAGACTCTCCACCCGTCACTCTTGCCTGTGCCAAAAATAAAATCATTGTGAACTTCCTAAATGAGTCAGTGTCTCTGCTTCTGGGTCTTAACACTAAAATCATGTCAGTACGTCTCTATCAGTCAGATCCAGCAACCTCTACAGGGGGCACAAATTTGCATCGTCTAGACATCAGCAGCAGGTAATTTTTAATCTGCTCATGCAGATTAATGAATGGATGGCTAGGCCAATTTACCATCACCCATAACACTCTGGTCACTTTCCCGGCATTGGCCACTCCACTGCTACCCTCTCCTCCGACGGTTCACTCCCAGTGCATAACACCCGTCCCCACACCGGCCTGTTTCAGTGGAAAATTGGGCGAGACCCGGAGCTTTCTCCTGCAGTGCAGCCTTGTTTTCCAGCAAGTGCCGGAGGATTTCCTCACCGACCACAGCCGCAGGTACGTGGTTAACTTGTTCGAGCGACAAGCTTTAGCCTGGGCATATGCTATGATGGACTGCTCCAGTTATCAAAGCTACACTTACGATCGTTTCATGTCATGAACTCCTCGTGCGCTTTTCCACAGCGCACGGAGAATGAGTAAAAGGACGAGGATTTATGCACTGGGTTACACCACACACACATTAAGTACAATACACTGATAAACAGTTACCGTGTCTACAAATCACAATGGCTCAGGAGTCCTCCAGCATGCGCCACAGTCAGAGGTGAGAATACTGGGGAAAGCACACACAGATTATACCCACATGACTGGAGCTTGTCCGAGTAAGTCCAAAAGCACAGAGTGACACAGTCCTTTAGACGAGACTTCATACGATGCACGATGACCGCTAATGAAGTACAATGACCCAGCAATGCATGACTGGAAAAAGGCTCCTTAAGTACATGCATTGCTGGATCAACAAATTGAGTACACCTGGGCGAAGAGTGGGGAGATGGCACACAGGAGTGGGAACAGCTGGCAGTAATAGAGAGGGGGCGTGGTCCGACCGGCAGACACTTAGACAGCGCTCACTCCAGCGTGAGCCCAAGAGGCTGCCTCACCGCTGCCGACCAGAAAGCAGTGGCTATGGGTACGGCAGAGCACACAGAAATACATACTAACATACATACAACGTGGCACGTACCCACAGAGAGGCCAGGACAGAGCTGAGGGAAACCAAACCGGCTCAGTTCATCACAGTTTCATACTGGAGTTTGCACGGGTGTTTGACCACTCTGACAGGGATGACATTAACACAACCCGCCTTCTTAATCTCCGGCAAGGAGTTAGGTCCATGGCCGATTTCTTGGTGGATTTCCGGGTTGTAGCTGTGGAGGTTAGGTGGGAGGATGCTTCTCTTTGCAGTATCTTCATGTGCAACCTTAGTTCCAGCCTTCATGATGAGCTTAGCCAGCTAGATAAGCCCTCTGCCTTAGATGAGCTAATTTCTTTTGCTATCAGGGGAGACAATTTCCTTCGAGAACAATCCAACGAGCATTGCCAGGCTGGCAGCTCAATTTCTCCGCTGTACTCACCCATCACACTTCCCAGCCCTGCCTTCACCTGGCACCGCCAACACCGACGAGCCTATGTTGTTGGGCTAGTCTAGGTTACCACCTGTCGAACGCCAGCACTGCCGAGATCTTAGGTTATGCATGTACTGCACTAGCTCTGAGCACAAGGTTTCCCACTGCCCAATCAGCCAAACAGTAGGGCCCGTCCATCACAGTAAGGGGACTGGTGGGCAACAAACAGTCTAAAACCCTTACTTCTTTTTCATTACCCTTTCATTTCAGCCACGGTCGCACCAAATTCTGTACTACCGTTCTTTTCAATTCCGAAGCAGTGCTTGATTTCGGAGAGTCTGGCAACCTGGCTAAGGCTCCTGTGCAAAGAACTAGAGACCCTATTAAATTTGGTAGCAATCTCAGGGGAGCCACTCACTAGAGTTACGAAGAGAACTGCACCCATCCCCATCCTAGTTTCTGGAAACCATAGAGAGCACCTAGGGTTTTTTGTTTTACCCATCTTGTCCTCCCCTGTTATCTTGGGCTATTCTTGGTTAAACCTACATAACCCAGTTATTGAGTGGCTGGCAGGGAGGGTTATTTCATGGAGCACCTTTTGTTTAGCCTATTGCCTTCAGTCAGCTGCATGTTCCCCTTCAGTCCCCCTCAACCCATTGCCCACCCAAACACCCGATCTCATCAAAGTTCTCTCTGAATATCACGACCTGGCCCTAGTCTTTAGCAAGGCCAAGGCGCTCTCCCGACTCCTGCACAGCTCATGTGCCATTAATCTCCACTCAGGGGCCATATTACCATCTAGCAGACTTTATAGTTTGTTAGCTCTGGAGCACAAGGCCATGGACAAGTACATCGAGTCACTAAGCTCAGGCATCATTAGACCCTCATCATCTGCGGTGGGGGCGGGTTTTTTCTTCATGGGCAAGAAGGACGGATCCTTGCGGCCCTTTATCGACTTTAGGGAGCTTAATAACATCATCATCAAGGATAAATACCCCCTACTACCCATCAACTCTGCATTTGAGCAGCTGCAAGGCACCACTGTCTTCACTAAATTGGGCCTTCACAGCACTTACCATCTGATCCGAATTAGAAAGGGTGATGAGTGGAAAATGGGATTCTGTACCCATATCGGACATTTTGAATACTTGGTGATGCCGTTTGGGTTAACCAACACCCTGGCTATATTCCAGTGGCTCATCAATGAAGTCCTTAGGGACTTTCTGAACTTGTTTGTTTTTGTTTACCTTGACAGAATAGAATAGAATCTTTATTGTCACTGTACACAAAATGCAATGAAACTCTGTTCAGCAGTCTCTTAGCAGCTTAAAATACAAGCTTTGTCAAACTGATGACATTTTGATCTTTTCTCGTTCTCTAGAAGAACACCAAATCCATGTGAGGACTATCTTACAGTGGCTGCTGGAGAACCAGCTATACATCAAAGCGGAGAAATGTGAGTTCATACACCCACCACCTCATTTCTGGGATTCATCATCTCTCACAAACAGATTGTAGCAGACCCTGGCAAGGTAAAAGCTGTCAATGACTGGCCCGTACCTTTATCTCGGAAACGGTTGCAGCAATTTTTGGGGTTTGCTAACTTTTATCGCCGTTTAATTGAGAGTTATAGCATTGTGGCTCAGTCCTTCTCCAAACTCACATCCACCAAGATCCCTTCCAGTTGGTCTAATGAGGTCAGTCAAGCCTTTATTCACCTAAAATCTCTGTTCTCTGCTCCAATCCTCACCCAGGGGGACCTGGAGCTGCAATTCATCATCAAAGTGGATGCTTCCAGCTCCGGGGTGGGGGCAGTTCTGTCACAGCGCTCGATCACCGACCACAAGGTCCATCCATGTGCATATTTCTCTCAGTGTCTTTGCCCGGCCCAGAATTATGACATCAGTGATCGAGAGCTGTTGGCCATGAAACTCACCCTGGAGAAGTGGTGTCACTGGCTGGAGGGGGCCGCACAGCTATTCGTGGTTTGGATGGACCACAAGAACTTGGAGTACCTTGGGTCGGCAAAATGCCTGCACTCCAGGCAGGCTTATTGGTCCTTGTTCTTTGCCAGGTTAAAGTTCACCATTACCTACAGCCCAGGCTCCAAAAAACACCAAGCCTGTTGCCCTTTTCAGGCAGTTCGCCACTGAACGGGCCTCACCAGAGCAGCACTTCATCCTCCCTCTGTTGTGCGTGGTGGGAGTGGTCTCATGGGAGATCAAGGAGAGGGTCAGACGAGCACAAAGGACTGAGCTTGACCCAGGAGGGGGTCCCACGGGTCGGCCATATGTCCCTTCCTCTGTTTGGGGGGCCATCATTGACACGGCCAAGGTGATGTGTCATCCCAGCATTTCTCGGACTATGTCCCATCTCCAAAGACATTCTAGTGGCTATCCATGAGGAAGGACTTGAACCACTATGTGAAGGTGTGCCCCGCAGTGCTCTGCGGGGAAATCTTCATCTACTCCCCCTGCTGGACTGTTGCATTCCCTTCCCATTCCCAGCAGGCCCTGGTCCCACGTGGCATTGGATTTCATCACTGGGCTCCCCCCTCGGCTGATCACACAGTCATCCTCACCATCGGGGACCGATTCTCAAAGGCACTCCACTTCATTCCTCTGAGCAAGCTCCCCTCGGCCAGAGAGACAGCTGACCTTTTTGCGTTCCATGTAGTCCGCTTCCAAGGTATCCCTAGAGATGTGGTCTCAGACCGGTTCATCTCTCCAGTTTGGTGATCCTTTCGCACGCTCATCAGAGCCACGGTCAGCCTGACTTCTGGGTACCACCCCCAGAGTAATGGTCAGTGTTAGCGAGCCAACAAGGAATTGGAGGCAGCCCTCAGGTGCGTCATGACTACTAACCCAGCATCCTGGGTAAGATAAGATAAGCCTTTATTAGTTCCACAATGGGGAAATTCCTGGATTGCAGCAGCAAAGGGACAGCAGCACTCAGAGCAATAGTAAATGAGATAATAAGATAAGATAAGAACTGGTTAGCCAAAGCAGTAAATAAATATACATATGTACACAGGCATACACACAATGCAGGAGCATTGCGGCTAGATGCTATCAACAGCATTACAGTTTGTTAAATTACCCAGCAGAATATAAATATGAACCCAGACAGTATATTTCACATTTTAATCAACAGTGTTGTTGCCACCCTCACTAATAATTGTAATTGTCTTAGTTGTGTATTGAAGGGGACAATCTCTATTGTGCAAAGTTGTTACGTTTAGTACATTTAATACGACCTCTATGAGCAGCACCAGTTAGGTTATAAAGTCTGACAGCCGTAGGTAGGCAGGACCTGCAGAACCTCTCCCTCGTGCACTTAAGATGGCACAGCCTACCACTAAATGAGCTTCTCAGTGCATTCAGCGTATCTCGCATGGGGTGGGACTCGGACTCCAGCAGACATGACAACTTAGCCATCATCCTCCTCTCTCCTATCTCCTCCACCGGGTCGAGATGTCGCCCCAGAACAGAGCTGGCTTTTTTGATCAGCCTGTTCAGTGTCTTCCTGTCAGCTGCTGTGATGCTGCTGCCCCAGCAGACCACTCCAAATGTGATGGCTGATGCCACCACAGAATTGTAATAGGTCTTCAGGAGTGTCCCTTAACACTCCAAAAGACCTGAGTCTCCTCAGGAGGTACAGCCTGCGCTGCCCCTTCTTGTGGAGTGTGTTGATGTTGTGTGACCAGTCCAGTTTATTGTTCAGATGAACACCCAGGTACTTGTAGCATGTCACCAGCTCAATGTCTGTTCTTTGGATGTCTACCGGTGCTGTGGGGGCGTTGTCCTTGCCTGTGGCAGTCCATCACCAGTTCGTTAGTTTTCCTCGCATTGATCTGGAGGCAGTTCCTCTGGCACCAGTCCACAAAGTCCTGGATAAGTCCTCTGTACTCTGCATCATCCCCATCAGAGCTGAGGCCGACGATTACAGAGTAGTCAGAGAACCTCTGTAGATGGCAGTGTGGTGTATTGTGTGAGAAGTCAGCAGTGTAGAGGGTGAACAGGAAGGGGGTCAGGATATCAAACACACAGTCCTGGGTTCTCACAAACTGTGGTCGGTCTGTGAGGTAGTCCAGGATCCACAATGACAGGTGCTGGTCCACCCCTGCACACAACAGCTTGTTCCTCAGGATCACTGGTTGGATGGTGTTGAAAGCACTGGAGAAATCAAAGAACATGATCCTCACAGTACTCCCAGGCTTCTCCAGGTAGGACAGGGAACGATGTAAGAGGAAGATCACTTCGTCCTCCACCCCGATGCCATGCTGGTAGGCAAACTGAAGTGGATCCATCGCTGGTCCCACCAGGGGGCGGAGGGTGGCGAGGAGTAGCCTCTTCAGGGGTCTTCATTAGGTGTGATGTGATGGCCACTGATCTGTAGCTGTTCAGGTCCTTGGGGTACGAAGTCTTCGGTACGGGTACCACACAGGATGTTTTCCATAGCTGTGGTACTCTCCCCAGCTTCAGGCTCAGACTGAAGATGTGCTCCATGATCCTGCACAGCTGGTCTGCACAGGACTTGAGGAGTGTTGAGCTGATGCCATCCGGACCTGCAGCCTTCCATGCCTTGATCTTCTTCAGCTCAGCTCTCACCTGGGTCTTAGTGAGAGTCAGGCTGGGGCGGGGGGGGGGGGGCTGCTGGGAGGGGGGGATATTGGGTGTGTGGGGGGAAAACAGCGGGGGATGTACAAGGGGGTGGGGGGAGGGTAGTGGACAGCAAGATTAGATGAAGGTGGAGGCAGCAGTGGTTGGTGGGCAGGCGGAGAAGAGGGCAGTTGGTCAAATCTGTTAAAGAACAGAATCAGGTTGTTCACCCACTCCCTACCACCCGTGGACTGGGAGAAGGTATTCTGGTGCCCAGAGATGGTTTTGAGGTTTCTCCAGACACTGCTGACGTCACTCTGCTGCAGCTTGTCCTCCATCTTCTTCCTGTAGCTGGCCTTCCCCTCTCTGATATTCCTCCTTAGCTCTCTCTGTATGGACTTCAGCTCCTCCTTGTTTCCTGACCTGAAGATCCTTTTCTTCTCCTTTAGCAGTGACTTTATCTCAGGGTTGATCCAGGGTTTATTGTTTGAGAAACACCATATGGTCTTGGTGGGTATGGTGTTCTCCACACAGAAGTTGATGTAGTCTGTGATGGTTCAGGTTTAGGTTCAGGTTACTTTATTTGTACCCGTAGGTAGATTTGTTTTGCAGTCAGGTGACATCCATATTTACAAACCACAATTACATTCAACATAAACACAAACACAGGCACACATGAAGCTGACTATCAACATGATAAAAGTACTCAAGGCTCCATCAATCAGGACATAAGACAAAGAGATAAGAGAAAAAACAAAGAGATAAGAGAGAAGGGTCATATTAAAAAGTTAAAGACTAGTCAAAGAGGTTAAAAACTCAAAAGTCTAAAACCCAATAAAAGATTTAGAACCCAAATAAAAAACCTACGAAAATAAGTAAATATAAAATGAAATTAATAAATAGGTAACTAAATTATGTGCAATATATTGTTACAACTTGTTCAACTCTTTGACAGTAGCGGGAACAAAGCTGTTTTTGTAGCGCTGGGTTTTACTTTTTGGGACAGCAAACCTCCGTCTGGAGGGAAGAAGCTGAAAGTGGCAGTGCAAAGGGTGGGAGTCATTATTTAAAATGGAGGTAGCAATCCTCTGTACCTGTCTGGTGTACAGGGATGTCAGGCTCAGCTGTGACTCACCAAGCAAACGACTGGACCATCTAACTACCTGATCCAAGGATTTCCTCTGTTTCAGTTTTATCTGACCAAACCATGGCACTAAAGAAAAGGATAAAACAGATTCGATAAAAGCCCGATAAAACATTATCATTATGGTTCGGTCAATTTGGAAGTGTGCAAGTTTCTTTAAACAATGCAAATGTTGCTGACCCTTTTTGCACACCCTTTCACAGTTCTCTTCAAAGTTTAAATTACTATCAATAATCGTCCCAAGATATTTGTAGGATTGCACACATTCAGTGGTCTGGCCTTTTAGTACAGTGACTTTGTGCCTGGGAGTTTTCCTCCTAAAGTCAATAATCATATCTTTAGTTTTTGTCGTATTCAGCTGCAGGTATGAATTCTCACACCAGTGAACAAAATGATCAACTACTGGGCCATGGCCACTCTCATCATCCTGGAGGAGACTGAGAACAACTGAATCATCAGCATACTTTATAATATGCCTGTTGTCATGTCTGCTCCGACACATGTTTGTGTACAGGATGAAGAGTAGTGGTGACAACACACACCCCTGAGGAGAGCCAGTAGAAGAGCACTTTAGGTCAGACAATGTACCATTGACCCTTACTCTCTGTGTCCTGTTGGTTAAAAAATCCAGAATCCAACCCACCAGATTATTACTCAAATCAAATTGTTGCAGGAGCCTTTCAACTAAAATATGAGGTTGGATTGTATTAAAGGCAAAAGAAAAGTCCACAAATAAAAGCCTGGCGTGTGTCCCATTAAAATCCAGATGTTCAAAAAGCATGTTAAACAGAGTGACAGTGGCATCCTCTACTCCTCTGTGAGGCCTATAGGCAAACTGCAGAGGATCCAATGCATGCTCAGTCTGCTTTAGGACCTCAAATCTGACCAGTTTTTCAAAAATTTTAATTAAAATTGAAGTCAAAGCAACTGGTCTAAAGTCGTTTACCGTTTTAGGACAGCTGGATTTTGGAACGGGGACAACCACGGCATCTTTCCAGATCTTAGGCACATGTTGTGTCTGTAAGGACGTATTGAAAATGTAGTGAAATCCATCCATCCAGTGAAATACATGACTCAATTCATGTGCACAGGACTTTACCAATCGTCCACATATATTATCAGGGCCCTGACTTTTGTTCACTTTTACAGCACAGAACGCCCTTTTAATATCCTGCACAATATTAAACTGCTGATTGTCTTTGAGTTTCTGTTTCAAATCTTGGGTTTCTGTGCTAAATTCAAAGGAATCAAAACGACCATAAAAACAATTAAGAGCATTAGCCAGCTCTGTGTCTGAGTTAAAACCATCTAAAAACACACAATTACTGTGCTCTGTGCTCTGAAGGCCTGCAATAGTTTTCATACTGGCCCAGGCTGAACCAAGCTTCTTTGTTGCCATCTTGCTTTCCAACTCTGATTTATAATTCTGTTTTGCTCTTAAAATTTCGGCCTTCAGCTCTTTTGTGGCAACCTGCAGCTCAGAAACCACCCCCTGTTTAAAGGCAAGTGCTTTCCTGTGTAAGCAGGATTTAACTGACTTTGTAACCCATGGCTTGTTGTTGGGATATATTTTGACACGTTTACGTGGAACGATCATATCTCTGCAGAAAGCCATGTATGAGCATGTGATGTCAACCAAAGAGTCCAAATCATCCCCGCAGGACAGTGTGAAAACCTCCCAGTCCATACAGTTAAAGCATTCCTGGAGGCAGTGCACTGAATCCTCTGTCCACACGTTTATGTCTCTGGTCTTTGCCTTGCTTCTTCTGAGAGCAGTTTTGTATGTGGGCAGCAAATGTACACAGTTGTGATCTGAGGATCCTAAAGGAAGAAGGGGAAGTGATTTATAGGCCTTCTCTATGGAGCCGTAGCACAGGCCCAATGTCTTTTTTCGCCTGGTTGGGCAGGAGACATACTGATAAAAGTTTTTAAGTGTCTTCTTTAAAGAAACATGGTTAAAATCCCCAAGAATAAAATTTGGAGCCTCTGGGGAAATCGACTGCAACCGCTGTACCACATCAAAGACGGTGCTGGAGGTGGAGTCAGCATCTGCTCTCGGGTGAATGTACACAGTCTTTATAAAAAGTTGGGGGAACTCGTGGGGCAGATAAAAGGGGCGTAGTGACACGGACAGAAGCTCCACATCGGGTGTACAGATGCGCTCTCTGACCGTGACAGATGTACAGTACTGTTTATTGATATATAAACATACGCCGCCCCCCTGACGTTTCCTTGTTACCTCTTCCTGCCGATCCGAGCGAAGTGGGGCTCCAAAGTCGTCAATACACAGGTCTGGGTCTCGGTCATGCGCCGTAAGCCACGTCTCCGTGTAAGCCATGAAACAGCAGTTCTTGAAGTCCTTCTAAAATTTTACATTTCCTTGAATTTCATCCACTTTATTTCTCAGGGATTGTACGTTTCCCATAATAATGGAAGGAAGAGGAATGCGGTTAAGCTGACGCCTCCTCAGGCTTAATCTTACGCCTCCACGCTTTCCGCGTTTCCTCCTCTTGTCTCTCTTTTCATTGCTGTGTCCATGAAAATCTCTTAAAATAAAGTCCGGCAGTTGCGGCACAGACTCAAACACAGATGCTGCATTATCCATGTTTAAATGCAGTAACATGTCTCTGGAATACTGTATTCTTCCTGGCATGATCGCGATCGCGCTTACCTCCAAGACAAAGAGCCGGTAGGAAAGAAACAACAGTGCAAACACAAGAAGGAAATCCATACTGATGGAACCGGGAGCTCTTCGTTATATAGTCCACAAACATTCAAGGACAAAAGAGGCACAGAGAATTATGTTAAAACACATTAAAGTGCATAAAAACAGAGACACAGACGTCAAACTTTTTTCACCCGCTACCGGTCGCTGCGTGCACATGCACCCAAATATGATGGTGTGTGTGAGGCCATCAATGTCCTCACCACGTGGATCACAGAGCTGCTCCCACACAGTGGATTCAAAGCAGTCCCTCAGAGTGTCCTCCGCCTCCTTGAACCACATCTTCACTGTGCAGGTAACAGGAGGTTGTGTATCAGGGGTTTGTACACAGGCAGGAGGTGAACCAGGTCTATGAGGAGTATGCCTCCTTGTTGTTTGCATAAAATAAGTCCAGTGTTTTATTGTCTCTGGTGTGACATGTGACATACTGGGTGAAAGTGGGCAGAATGGAGGACAGGGAAGTATGGTTAAAATCACCAGAGATGAGCTGGAGAGCATTTGGGTGCTGGGTCTGCAGCTTGCTGCTGACTGTGTGGATGATGTCACATGCTGCTTCAGCACTCGCAGAGGGGGGTACATAAATAACAATCACGATGACATGTGAGAACTCTCTGGGAAGGTATTCAGATCGCATGCTAGTGGCTAGCAACTCAATGTCCTTGCTACAGTGTTGTTCTTTAATTGTGATGTGTCCAGGATTACACCATCTGTTGTTCACAAACATAACTAGCCCCTTGCCTCTGCTATTCCCACTATCTTGTGCCCGATCTGCCCGTATTAAGAGGAAACCCTCCAGTCAGATGTTAGCATCTATTCTTAGCTCTGTTAACCACGTCTCCATGAACAGCATTATACTCACCTCTCTGTGGATGCTCTCATAACAGGACACAGCCACTAGTTCAATTATTAAGCAGCAATCTCACATTTCCCATAATAACGGATGGTAGGATGGGCTTGTACCTTGTCCTCCTCACTCGTCGTTTCACACCAGCTCGACATCCCAATCGTTTATGTCTGATTTCTCAAGGGATATCGAGTCTCTCAGCTGGCACCGTGGGGCAACACAGTGCTAACAATTGGCTCCCACTGTAAACAGTAGCTCCACCACTCACCGGGTCAGTAGTCATTGGCAAGATGAGTAGAAAGATGGCTAATATCAATACCAGTGTGGCAATATTAGTGTTCTTGGCGTCCGTGATGGATATGGGGTAAGAAGATCAGAAAAGTTGTGGTAAAGAAAAAATGGATAGTAAATAAAGGCGCCACACGAGTCGCCACATGACAACTCTGCCACCTCTGCTGCTACACACCTCTGCTCTTCCCCTTTGAGGCTTTGTTGGGTTACAACCCGCCTCTGTTTGCTACTGCGGAGGAGGAGGTTACAGTGCCCTCCATCCAGGCCCACATCAGACACTTCTGCTGTTTCTGGAGGACTACCAGAACTGCCCTCCGCCACACCACTGGCGAAACTCCGAGATTGCCAACTGACGGAGGACCCCGGCTCCCGCATGTCATGTGGGGCAAAAGGTATGGCTGTCCACTAAACACATCAATCTCAAGACTGACACCAGGAACCTTTCTCCTCACTTCATTGGGCCTTTCCCCATCTCCAAGATTGTTAACCCTGCTGCTGTGAGCCTTGCTCTTCACCAGTCTCTCCTAATTTTCCCTACTTTCCACATCTCACAGGTGAAGCCGGTTTCCATCAGTTCCCTCTGCCCACCCTCCAAACCGCTGCCGCCTCCTGAAATGGTCGAGGAGGGTTCGGTCTACAAGATCAACCACATCATGGATGTTCAATGCAGAGGACATGGCTTCCAGCACCTTGTGGACTGGGCTGGGTATGGGCTAGAGGAGAGATCCTGGGTCCCGAGGGCCTTCATTACCAATCCTCAGACCAGCTTGAGGGTGTAAATAATAATTATAAACTAGGCTGGCAAGATAGGCGAACGAGGTATAACTTTTGCATAACTTGCTGTTCTCTAACAAGGTGCTTAACGGCAAATTCACAACAAGCAAGCAAGCAAAGTTTATTTGTATAGCACTTTTCACAGATATATATCACAAAGTGCTTCACAGCAAGTTAAAATTTACAAATACCCAGAAACTAAAATCAATTGAAATAAGGTAAAATATACATATTAATAGGGATAAAAAGAGAAAACAGTGAAGAAATAAAAGCCATTCAATGAGCGCTAAAAGCCTGTCTAAACAAATGAGTTTTTAACTCCTTCTTAAAAGAGTCAGCAGACTCAAGGCACCACAAGGACAGGGGAAGTGCGTTCCAAAGCCATGGTGCAGTGGCCTGGAAAGATCAGTCTCCACGGGTTCTGAATTTGGTCCGAGGGGCCACCAGGAGCCTCTGGTCTGAGGATCTTAGTGATTGTGTCGTGGCATAAGGAGTCAAGAGGGCTGAGATGTATGAGGGGGCTTGACCATTAAGGGCTCTAAAAGTCAAAATTAAAATCTTAAAATAAAATCTAAACGCAACTGGCAACCAATGAAGGGACGATAAAACTGGGGAAATGTGTTCCCTTTTCTTCGTCCGGGTTAAAAGCTGAGCTGCTGTATTTTGCACTGAAGGCGGGCAACAGCAGTTTTATTAAAACACATTAAAAGGGCATTACAGTAATCTAAGTGAGACGAGATAAAAGCATGAATGATCATTTCTAGTTCAGGTGTTGAGACCATAGGTCTACGTTTTGCTATATTCCTCAGATGAAAAAAGCAATTTCTGACTCGTCGTCGGCCTCCGTCGGTCTATGATGACCATGGAAGACAATCCTAAACGTCTACCCTGCTGGAACAGCACCGCCTGTGGCTGAACAGGCCGATGCGCACCGGTGTTCTACCTTCCAGCGTTGGGCGTTGGTAGGATTCAAGCCTGGGCAGGAAGATATGGAGGACAAGATGTTACCCATGCAGCATGTCCCCCCTCTCCACGTCACTGATGAATCCAAAGGAACAGCAGGGCTGCTATAGTTTGGCACCAGCGCTGTCGCAGGAGCTGCCAGAACGATGTTGAGCACAACAGAGAACTGTCTTAGGGGCTCCGACTCCGGATTTTTCCTCAGAGTTGACTCCCGAAGCCTTTCCCGTGACCGGGTGTGCCGCAAGGCAGCAGAGGTTTGAAATCAGGGTTTACCTTCCCCTAGATGGGCTACCTTCCCAGGTTGATGAGTCACCATCTACCCGAAGCATCTGGTTTTAAGGCGCCAGAGATCCGCCCTCGCCCCTTCTCCTATTAGTAAAAGCAGTTCCGCCGGGCTTAGAGACTAAACCACACGGGCAGGCTAGGAGTTGGACTTAGTTGTCAGAGGCTTTTCGAGACGCACGCCGTAAGGAGCATTTTATGAGCACTGGGAGCTTAACCCCAGTGCCGCTCCTGGCTATGACAACCTTGGAACAGTCTCTGATGAAAGCTGATTCACATTGAGCAGAAATGATGGCCACCAACGATGTTGGAGGTGTCAAGGAGAGCGCCATGCATCAGCCACTGTTGTCACCAGACAAGCCTTTGGTGGTGGTGGTGTTACAGTCTGGGTCGGTGTGTCTAGTCAATACAGAACTGCCCTACACCTTGTGAATGGTACAGTGACAGCTGATACTACCTGAATAACATCATTAATCCAACCATTGTGCCCCTGCATGAACAACACAAGCCTTATTTCATCTTCATGGATGACAATCCTCCAGCTCATCGAGGTCATATCATTAGGGAACGGCTGCTGGAGGCTGGAGTACCTCAAATGGAGTGGCCTGCACTTTCTCCAGACCTGAATCCCATAGACATTAATGCTGGGAATCGATTAAAATATTCTAACAAATTAATCGCGCCCATTTCCACAAGTTAATCTTGATTACCACCTTTAACTATTAACGAATTAATTAACCACTTAAATGCGATTACTCATGGGGAAAGTCGGGGGTAGGGGTGGAGTGACAATGGATAGGGACAAAAAGCAAAAAGAGTTATTTTTTCAACACATATGCTTCTTTACCTCAGAATCAGTTTTAGAACATGTTCAGACTGCCTGCCATGGCAATCAGAGAAATATTCAAAAAAACATACTAAACTGCTCATGCCCATTTCAATCCGATAGGCTGATAATATAAAATCTTAATCTTAATTTAAAACTTAAAACATCTTACCACTGATAAAAGTACTCTATGGACTATACGGTGAACTCAAAATATCAATAAACAATTCAGCTTTTGGACACTACTCTGCTTACTTTCTCAGTACCGTTAATGACATCATCATGGTGAGACAGTAAAATGTAACAGATTAATGGTGATAAAAAGTGAATACATACATAGACTGTATAAAAAGTACATATCTTTTGTAGAAAATATATTAAATCAAATCGATTTTATTGTATTAATGAATAAAAATAGAGAGCCTACGTCATGCCCCCTTTACTTCCACAGATGGGACCATAAATCAGAAAAATTCTCCATTGAAATGAATGGCAAGAGAAAAATTATCTTGTGAGCCCGACTGAATTTTGCCACGAGTTACACATACGTATGATGTTTATTAATTTAAACGATAACATCCATCCATCCATCCATCCATCCATCCATCTTCTACTGCTTTTCCGGAGGTCCGGGTCGCGGAGGCAGCAGTTCAAGCAGAGAAGCCCAGACTTCCCTCTCCCCAGCCACCTGCTCCAGCTCTTCAGAGAGGATACCAAGGCGTTCCAAGACCAGCTGGGAGACATAGTCTTTCCACCGAGTCCTGGGTCTGCCCCGGGGTCTCCTCCCAGTGGGACGTGTCCAAAACACCTCAAGTGGGAGGCGTCCAGGAGGCATCCTAATCAGATGCCCATACCACCTCAACTAACTCCTTTCAATGTGGAGGAGCAGCGGTTCTACTCTGAGCCTCTCCCGGATGACTGAGCTCCTCACCCTATCTCTGAGGGTGAGTCCAGCAATCCTACGGAGAAAGCTCATTTCAGCCGCTTGTATCCGCGATCTTGTTCTTTTGGTCATTATCCAAAGCTCGTGACCATAGGTGAGAGTAGGAACGTAGATTGAGTGGTAAATCAACAGCTTTGCCTTAGAACTAAGCTCCCTCTTCACCACAACAGACCAGTACAACGTCCACATCACTGCAGATGCTGCTCCGATCCATCTGTCAATCTCTCGCTCCATTTTCCCCTCACTCGTGAACAATACCCCAAGATACTTAAACTCCTCCACTTGGGGCAGGAGCCTATCCCCAACCCAGAGAGGACAATCCACCTTTTTCCGGCTGAGGACCATGGACTCGGACTTGGAGGTGCTGCTTCTCATCCCAGCCGCTTCACACTCAGCGGCAAACCGTCCCAGCAAGAGCTGTAGGTCATTGCTGGATGAAGCCAACAGGACAAACGATAAACGATAAGTCGATAAACAATAACATAACAAAAGTATTTTTTTGTAAGTTGTCTGTGTTTTTTCAACTGATTTAAGACAATTTTGCACTGCTGAATCCGAAAATGACATCCGTTTCTCTCGATCAGGTCAGGTTTTTATGCTAAGTTGTAAGCAGTTGTACAACAGTTGTACAGTTGTAGCCTACTGTAAACTGAATAGAAGACACTGATAAAGGTAAGTACATGTAAATTGAATGTTACATCATCATTGTTCAAAATTCAGAGAATTTCAAGAAATAAAAAAGAATTTTGCATCATATAAAGCAAAAATACCCGTACATGTAAACAAAAATGTATGAATGAATGAATGAATCTTTATCTTTGAATGAATAAATCTTTATCTCAGATAGATTAGATGCAAAGATTAAAAGAAAGGAACAGAATAATATAACAAAGGGGAAAAAAATCTAAAAAGGTCAAATTAAACAATAACTCCTTGGATTATACAGTTCAACATAAGTTATACGAAATGGGTGATAGCTGAAGCTGCAGCTTATATTGCACATCCATATTCCATATAAGAATTCAAAAGGAAAATAAAATAAGAGCGATTACAAATCAGAACAAAGCTAAGACAAAACGTGACAAAAAACAAAGCAACAGCACAACACAGACTGAATATGATAATCCTTATGTGATTTTACATGTCATCTTGTATATATGTTTGGAATATTTCTTCCTTTAGTTTTTGTTTAAATTGTCCAAGCATTGTACATGATTTTAATTCAGGTCCAAAAGCGTTCCACAATCTGACTCCTTGCACTGAGACACAGTGTTGCTTGGTGGTAGTTCTCACTGAAGGTTTTTGAAATATATATGTTCCTCTGAAATGATGTTGTTTCTCCCTTATTTGGAACAACTTTTGGATATTTGCGGGCAGTGATAGATTCTTCACTTTAAACATTATTACTGCAGTTTTAAAATCAACCAGATCTTTCAACTTGAGAGCTTTTAATTTAAGAAAAAGTGGGCTTGTTGGTTCCCTGTAAGTAGCTTTGTTTATTATTCTAATAGCTCTCTTCTGAAGCATAAAGACTGGATATATGTTTGTTTTATATGTATTTCCCCATACTTTAGTACAATATGTCATGTATGGGAGTATTAATAAATGATACAAAGTATATAGTGTGGGTTGATTCAGCAAATATTTCACTCTGTGTAGTATTGCGATTGATTTGGATATTTTGCCTTTAATATAATTAATATGTGACTTCCAACACAGTTTATTATCAATTATTACTCCAATAAATTTAATTTCGGATACCCTTTCAATCTCTACACCATTTACACTGAGTTTAGATACTAAGTTGTTGTGATGGTTGTTAAAAATTATAAATTTTGTCTTACTTAAATTGAGTGTTAATTTGTTTGAATCAAACCATAGTTTAAACTTTCCTAATTCCTTTCCGAGTGTATCCAAAAGTTGTTCCAAATTGCTTCCACTGCATAATAAATTAGTGTCATCTGCAAACAATATTAAATCCATTTTTTCCAAAACTTTACATATATCATTTATATACATATTGAATAACAATGGCCTCAAAACTGAACCCTGTGGGACTCCACAAGTAAACTTCAATAACTGCGAGTTTTTGCTACCAACACATACATACTGATATCTGTTCTTTAAGTAACTACATAACCAGGACAGTGCTACCCCCCAATACCATAATTTTGTAGTTTCATAAACAATAATTTATGATCCACTGTATCAAATGCTTTTTTAACCCCTTGCACTCTGGTCAATTTCCCTAAAAACGCCAAAAAATAACATGCCCAAAGTAAATCAAAAGCTGTTCTTCAACCCTTTGCAGCATCTTCATGGGGTTGGTCTCATTTAAAAGAAAACACTTTTTTTTTTTTGGGCAAAACAGTCATAATCTCTCTAAGTGCTCCGGCCACTGAGTAACAGTCATCTAAACATAGTGAACTTGAAGAAAATAAATTTCGCCTGGGTGTTTTTTTGGATACAAATGCTTGCAAATAACACACAGCTTCAGATCCGGGCTGGAAAATGCAACAGAAATGTAGAACCAAGTGTTATCCAGCTGAGGTCAAAATTTTGTAACAATACCAAAAAAAATGAATATATTACACAGCTTTTTCCTCAGGTAGTTCCCAGGCGTTTTTGAACTGTGCCAAATTGTGCCAAATGGCACAGTTTGGAAAAACGTCTGTAACTTTTGAATGATTCAGTATAGAAGCTTCATCTTGGGCTCTAATGAAAGGTGACACTCAGGGCTGTGTGTGTGTGTGTGTGTGTGTGTGTGTGTGTGTGTGTGTGTGTGGGTTGTCCCCCCCCCCGCTACAGAGGACGGACATCGCCCGGTATGCCGCGGTCATGGTGCGCCGCGGTCTACTACGCACAGCTGTAATTTACCGATCGGTCAAAAGTCATTTTTGATTACAATTTTCAGGGATAAAGAATAATTTAGCTTATAACACTTACCTGTTCACAACAGCAGCGTAGCTGGGGAAGTTCTCTTCCTCATTGTCAGACGAACATGAAGCTGGTCCGCTTGTTACGGACTCGTGGTTCTGCTCACGTGACCTGGTCAAACCATAATTCCATTATTGCAGTTTTGTGCTTCCATGATTGCGGTTTTGGCAAACGATTATTCAAAACAAATAACAACAGTAATAAGAAAAAAAGACTGGCGAACGCCTGTGTGTCACCCAGCCTTACACAAAACTGCGCTTTCGAACTTCTGTGCTTCAATTGGCTGGCTGCATTCGCAGCCGTTGGTAGGCGGGTCCTTCTTGCTAGGTTTTCAGTCATTGGTTCTTCAAGGTTTCAGAAACCCAATTCAAGGCTCTTATTAGTCGAATGAGAGGTCAATCACATCTAAACCAATCAAAGCACTCCTTCGGCTTTCTGTTGCAGCTGTGTCTGTAGTGGAAGAACGGAAATGCAGGTGTTTTTTTTTTCAGTGCCTCCTAGGACGCACAGTGTGCGTACTAGGACGCCCTTGTGCGTCCTAGGACGCAGACACGTGCCCGCCCGCGGTACACCGAAGTGCAACAGGTTGAGATCCAGGAATACCCCAACTGAATACTCTTTATTTTCAACAGCAGTTGATATTTTTTCAATAAATTCCATTTGTCATGGTGCGGTCCGCTAGGACCGCAAATGAGACACTATAGGCCGCCGATGAGTTTGTATAATTTATTACTGAAGACAAACGACAAAATAATGAGCCACGGGGGGCTAAGACACAACTAAGGTAATGGCACAGACAAAGAAACACAGAGTCTCAGAATAACACTTACAACAACGGATGAAAGATGAAGGGTTGTTCACGAGTGAATGTCTGACGAGATTGCAGCAAGGATTAGCCCTCAGCTGCTTCCTTAAATCCACGAGATAACCCAATCAGTGGAGAGAGTGATTAGGGGAGGTGCTGAACAGCTGTCACAACGTGACCCGGCTTTGACAGCCGGAAGCCCCGCCATGACGCTGTCAGAACAAAGGCTCGGAGAGCCATAGGGAACACACACCACATGGGAGGAAAATACTGCATGACCCGAGCGCGGACGATATTGGCGCTCAGACCATCACAGTACTCCCCCCCGAACGGCGCACTCTGGGAGCCGCAAGACATTCCAGCCTCCCCCCCACCCAACAGGCCCTCCCGGGGTGGGAGGATGGGGGAAAAAGGCCAGGAGGGCAAGAACCAAAAAGAGAAAAATATTATACCAAAAACCCACAAAGAACGGGGAACAAAGATAACTAATACAATAGAGACACTAAGCACAGAAAATCAAAGGCAGAATATTCAAGAAATCCTCGGGCACAGTAGAATCAAATCCTGCCTGGTAAGGAACACAAGGAAGAAAATACAGGTACATGTCCAAACAATACAGATACCATAATCCCCCTGAGGGAAGAAAAAAAAACCCTCAAGCAATCAGAATCAGAATCAGCTTTATTGGCCAAGTATGCACAACACATACAAGGAATTTGACTTTGGCTAAAAACTTGCTCTCATTGTTCAGGTGGAGGATTTAAATAAAGATTCAATGACAACAGAGTATGTACAGTAAATTACAGTCTGTCCACGTTTCTATAAAAGGATGCAGATATATACAGGAATATATGCAGTTATTTACTCAGACTAACTACACTTTGCAGAAATATATGAAAAAATATACAGTCACACAGTATTTCAATGTGAACTCAGATTCAGTGATATAATGTGAATGAAGTAAAAAGCAGTGTGAGAGTTATGTGCAATGTAATAATGGATGAAAAGTCATGAGTACAGCAACAGGTAGGACTAGGTGAATGTTAGGAGTTCATCAGAGTGATGGTTTGAGGAAAGAAACTGTTCCTGTGACGGGTGGTTTTGACCTTCAGTGATCTGTAACGACGACCAGAAGATAGAAGTTCAAACAGTTTGTGGCCGGGGTGTGATGGGTCAGCACAGATGTTTCCCACCCGTTTCCTGGTTATGGACCGATATAAGTTCTCAATGGAGGGTAGGTCGGTACCAATGATCCTCTCCGCAGACTTAATGATCCACTGCAGTCTGGTCTTGTCCTGTTTAGTGGCAGATCCAAACCAGACAGTGATGGAAAAGCAGAGGACAGATTGGATGATGGCGGTGTAGAAGACAACCAGCAGCTCCTGAGGCAAATCAAACTTCTTGAGCTGACGCAGAAAAAACAACCTCTGCTGGGCCTTTTTCCGGACAGTGTCTATATGGGAGGACCACTTCAGGTTCCGGGAGATTGTGGTACCCAGAAACTTGAAGGAGTCCACAGTGGACACTGTGCTGTTGAGGATGGTGAGTGGGGGGAATGAAGGGGGGTGTCGCCTGAAATCCACAGTCATCTCCACCGTTTTGGCTGGGTTAAGTTCAAGATGGTTCTGGCTGCACCAGAGGATCAGCTGCTCCACCTCCCGCCTGTATGCAGACTCATCATCATCCCGGATCAAACCGATGACTGTGGTGTCGTCCGCAAACTTCAGGAGTTTCACCGAAGGGTCCTCTGAGGTGCAGTCATTGGAGTAGAGGGAGAAGAGCAGTGGGGAAAGGACACATCCTTGGGGGGCGCCAGTACTAATTTTTCGGGAGCTGGATGTAAATCCTCCTAGCTTCACCTGTTGCCACCTGTCAGTCAGAAAGCTGGAGATCCACTGGCAGGTGGAGGGGGGCACCTTGAGCTGGAGGAGTTTCTGATGAAGAATGCCTGGGATGATGGTGTTGAACGCTGAGCTGAAGTCGACAAACAGGATCCTGGCGTACGTCCCTGGGGAGTCGAGGTGTTGCAGGATGTAGTGTAGTCCCATAGTCACTGCATCATCCACTGACCTGTTTGACCAGTAGGCAAACTGCAGTGGGTCCATCAGGGGGCCTGTGATGACCTTCAGGTGGTTCAGCACCAATCTCTCCAAGGATTTCATGACCACAGAGGTCAGGGCAACAGGTCTGTAGTCGTTTAATCCTGTAACAGAGGGTTTCTTGGGAACTGGAATGATGATGGAGCGTTTGAAGCAGGAAGGCACTTCACGCAGCTCCAGTGATCTGTTAAAGATCCGGGTGAAGATGGGGGCCAACTCGTTGGAGCAGACTCTCAGGCAGGACGGAGACACACCATCAGGTCCTGCAGCCTTCTTGATCTTTTGTCTCTGAAAGACCCGGCGCACCTCCTCTTCACAAATCGTTAGTGCTGGTGAGAGGTCAGAGTGGAGGAGGGATGGAGTCCCTGGGGCTGCAGATAATCCTTTTGTGTGGGTGGGAGGTGAGAACTGTGGGTTCTTTTCAAACCTACAGTAAAAGCTGTTTAGGTCGTTAGCCAGCTGGAGGTTTTCCACAGGGTGGGGGGATGGTCTCCTGTAGTTGGTGATATTCTGCAGGCCTCTCCAGACAGAAGCAGAGTTGTTGGCTGAGAAGTTTTTTTGTAACTTCACACTGTAGCTCCTCTTAGCAAGCCTGATCTCCTTCGTCAGCATGTTTCTGGCCCGCTTGTACAGAGTCCAGTCACCAGTCCTGTAGGCCTCCTCCTTGGTCTGACGTAGCAGCTTCAGTTTAGGAATGAACCAGGGTTTATTGTTGTTGTATGTACAGAAGGTCTTGGTCTGCACACACATGTCCTCGCAGAAACAGATGTATGACGTCACAGTGTCAGTGAGTTCATTTAGGTTAATGGCTGCAGCTTCAAAAACACTCCAATCTGTACAGTCAAAGCAGGCTTGTAACTTCAGCTTTGATTCCTCAGTCCATTTCTTCACAGTCCTTACAACAGACTTGGAAGTTTTTAGTTTCTGTCTGTATGTTGGAATAAGATGGAGCAGACAGTGGTCAGAAAAACCCAGAGCTGCATGGGGGACGGCATGATAGGCGTTTCTTAAAACTGTGTAACAGTGGTCGAGTGTATTTGTGTCCCTGGTGGGACATTTAATATGCTGTCTGTATTTAGGAAGCTCATTTGTGAGATTAGCTCTATTGAAATCACCCAGAATGATAAGCAGAGAGTCTGGATGTTTTTCCTCCACGTCTGCTATCTGGTCAGCGAGGTGCTGCAGTGCCTCCGTTGTACAAGCAGCAGGCGGGATATAAATTCCGACCAGAATAAACGAGGAGAACTCTCGCGGTGAATAATAGGGTTTACAGTTTATGAACAGTGACTCTAGGTTAGGGCTACAAAACATCTTCAACACTGTGACATCAGTACACCAACCTTCGTTTATGTAGAAGCAGATTCCACCACCTTTAGTCTTTCTAGAGAATTCTCGGCTGCGATCAGCGCGAAACAGTTGGAATCCGTCCAGGCGCACCGCGCTGTCCGGGATGTGTTCACTCAGCCAGGACTCCGTGAAACAAAGGGCGCCAGATCTGCTAAAATCCTGGTTTTTGTGAGTCAGGAGCAGCAGTTCATCCATTTTGTTCGCCAAACAGCAGATATTTGCCAGATGGATCGATGGGAGCGGCGTGCGAAATCCTCGTTTCTTCAACCTGACTAGCGCACCGGCACGTTTACCACGCCGCCTTCGTTTCCGGCCAGCGCCAATAGCCGCTGCTCCCACAGCTAAGATCAACTGAAAAAACCAGATCAGCAGCAGCAACTGGCGGAGAAGTTGCATTGGGAGGTAGTCTGAGTGAAAGTAGTTCCTCCCTTGAATAGGTGACTGGGACAGAAGAGCAGAAGTCTAAAAAAAACACACAAAATTATCAAAAACATCAGAGAGCAGAAGCCAGTGGCTGCCATCCGCAGCGCCATCTTGGATTTTGGAGAACCAAAATACAGGTACATTTCCAAAAAATAATACCCAGGAACCATAACCGCTGGGGGGGGGGGGACTCAAATCGCTGCAGCTCAGACCAGCAAAACTACAAATATAGTCCAATATTAACAACTAGGCAAAGACAAAAGAAAGAGCATCCCTTCAAACTACAGAGAAGGACAGAAAAAAAAAAAAAACAATTACAGAGAAGCCGGCAGGTAGAGCACGGAGAGGGAGAAAAAAAAAAAACAGCTCAGGCGGTCTACCTGCATCCAGATTCCACCTGACTGGCAGGGAAAAAAGCAGTTTGGGCGGCCTACCCCAGTCCAAGGCCTGGAGAAACAGTACCTCAGGCGGCCAGACCAGGTTGCCGAACAAACAAGGCAGTCCTTCGGGTGGCCGACCCGGAACGCCGAACCGGCGAAGCAGTCTCCCGGGCGGCCGACCTGCATCCTTTGGCCAACAGGGCTGAAGGGGAAGGCTTGGAGGCGGCCTCCCCACTGAGAGGGATAGCGAGGGAGAGGCTAGCCGAATACGGGGAACCCCAACGGCACCCGGTGGAGAAGGATTCGGGGATGGATGAGGGACCAGTCCGGCGTCAAGACGGCAGAGGATCTGCAGCGTCTTCACCGACCTCGAACCGAACTGGTGCTGCGCCCCTGCTGGACCCCGATCGGGTCAGCGCTGCACCCATGATGGACCCCGATTGGGCCAGAGCAGCACTCACAATGGACCCCGACTGGGCCGGAGCAGCACCCACGACAGACCCCGACTGGGCCGGCGCAGCACCAGAGACGGCCTCCAACCCCGAACCCGGAACCTCCAGCACAGCGACCGGGATGGACTCCGCACCGGTGACCCTGGGAGAAGGCTCAGGAGAAGAAGGAGAACCGGGATCAGGATCACTGGCAGCGACAGAACCCAGCGAGACCAGCTCAGATGCAGCGGATGGCTGCATCCGGCTCGTCTCCCCGAGAGACAGGCAAAAATGCTCAAGAGTAGAAAGGAGAAAGACAAAATAGAGCACTTGCCTGATCTCGAATTCTGACGCCGTCCAGGACTTCGGCAATCCGGGTTCAGGACGTAGAAGGACCTCCTCAGGTTCCCACTCAGCTACTGTGGGCTCTGCAGCCAGCATGATGGTCTCCACAGCCTGAGGACCCTCCAACACTGACGACCACGCCGATGACCTGCACAGCGTGGTGGCAGGAGATCCTCGACTTGCCAGGTCGAACCGCTCCTCCATGGAGACCCGGGGACACTTCGTCGCCGGCGCAGGCTCCAACTTGCGGTCCGCCCTGCTCCTCTGCCCGTGACGTGGCTGCGAGGCTGGAACCAGGCTCTCCGGGCCCGCAGGCTCCCTTCTCGTCCACCGGCGTAGTCCTGGTGCTGAGGAACGCTCAGGGGAAGGAGACACAAAGGCGGCAGGTTCATAATTAATTTCTGCAGCAGGTGGAGGAAGCTCGGGGGGCTGTGAACCCCGAACTCCACCCCCAGGAATCAAACAAGGCAATTCACCCAATACAGGAAAAGAATGAATAGACACTTGCCTGATTCCTGGAGGGCTGATGGGACCCGCCGCAGTGAACTAGAATCTTCCCTTCCCCCGCTGGATGGAAATGGAGGACCCCCCGGGAAGACGAAGAGGAGCCTCTTGCACCGGATCAGGAACGGGAGCATCCGGAGACGGACTCGTGGAGCTCACAGCAGCTGGGGTGAACGTCAAGGAGGAGGGAGAAACAGCCGAGGCGAACCGGGAACGAGGAGCTGACGGAACAGCGGACAGAGATGACCCGGGGGTGGAGGCGGCTGTTTTACCTCTTCGGTGAGACACGGAGGCTGCAGCTGGCTGGGAGACAGAGTTCGTGTGGCTACCCGGAACTGGATCCGGACGGGGTTCTCGCTGAGGTGTGCAATCTGCATGGAGACGACGTTTACTGGCAGAGGGCGAGGCGAAGGTGAGGTTAGGAAAATGCCGCTCCTGCGCGGAAACAGAGGCTAGCAGGTCAGCCTATTCAGGATAATCACACAGCTCAGTAGTCCTCTCCACCAGCCTGACCGCCACCGTCACATGCTTCATGATCTGTGTGGGGTGGACGGTGGAGCGAGCTGCAGCCACTCGGTCCCGGATGGAAATAGCTGTCAGCTGTAACTTCTCCGGGGGGATCCTGACTGACGTCTCACTCCTTTGGGGATGACCCCTGGGTGGTGCAAACTCCTGGACTAGATCGGTGACAGGAATGGGGATCCCGAAGCGAGGAGCGAGGGTCCCTTCTCTTCGGATTCCTGCTGGAGTTTCCCTCCAGCCCACGGAGTCGCTCCCGGAGCGCAGAGATGTCTGCCATCCTCACCATGACTTCAGGGTGGTTGGAGTAGCGAGGATGGCGGTTAATGATTGCCTCAGCGAGGTCCAGGTGCCGGCGTACATCGCTGGGAGTGTCGTAGAGGCGAGCAGTGAAAAGGGTTCCATTAATATAGTCGAGGGCCTCCACCAGCTCGTAGCCCAGGCTCTGAGCGTGGCCCCTGAGCGGTGACATAATCTCCCAGCACGCAGGTACCCAGACAGGGAAAACAACAAGTCCAAATTAGGCAAAACTCACGGTGACCGGCGTCTTGTTCTGGCTGCAATCTACTGTCATGGTGCGGTCCTCGCGGACTGCAAATGAGGTGCTATAGGCCGCCGATGAGTTTGCATAATTTATTACTGAAGACAGATAACAAAATAATGAGCCACGGGGGGCTAAAACACAACTAAGGTAATGGCACAGACAAAGAAACACAGAGTCTCAGAATAACACTTACAACGACGGATGAAAGATGAAGGGTTGTTCACAAGTGAACGTCTGACGAGATTGCAGCAAGGATTAGCCCTCAGCTGCTTCCTTAAATGCACGAGATAACCCAATCAGTGGAGAGAGTGATTAGGGGAGGTGCTGAACAGCTGTCACAACGTGACCCGGCTTTGACAGACGGAAGCCCCGCCATGACGCTGTCAGAACAAAGGCTCGGAGAGCCATAGGGAACACACACCACATGGGAGGGTGTCTGAACCCATATTGCTGCTCACACAATAAATTATTCTTCATTATAAAGTTGTCAATTCTCTCACAGAATATTTTTTCGAGTGTCTTAGAAAATTGTGACAATTGTAAAAGAGGTCTGTAGTTTGAAAATTCCCCTCTGTCACCCTTCTTGTATATTGGAATTACTTTGGCTATTTTCATTGCACTGGGAAATATACCTGTTTGGAGAGACAAGTTCCAGATATACGTCACTGGCTTCACTAAGCATTCAATGATAGTTTTGACTAAAAGCATGTCAATACCATCACAATCCGTAGATGTTTTACTTTTAAACGATTTAACAATTTCAATGACCTCTCTCTCGTCTGTGTTCTTTATGAAAATGGAGTCTTTTATAGCAATGTTTTTGCTTATTGTATCACTTGTAGATGCCGTAATGGGTATTTCTCGAGCCGAAGTAGGACCAATGTTAACAAAAAATTTATTAAATTCATCTGCAGGTAAGACTGCATTCACACTCTGAGTCGTTTTTTTTTTTTTTTGAAAGATTGGTTGGGTAGCTTGTATTTCTGTTTTTATTTCCAAGAATATTGTTAAGTACTGTCCATGTATTTTTAGTGTTATCTCTGTTTTTCTCCAGTTCTTTACTGTAATAGTCTCTTTTACTACATCTCATTATATATATTAACTTATTTTTGTATGTTTTATACCGCTGCTCTACTTCTTTCGTCCTTTTCTTTAGAAAAGCTTTATATAATGAATTTTGCTTTTTACACGCTTTTTGTAATCCTTTGGTTAACCATAGCTTGTCAACAAATTCCCGTTTCAGCTTTTTCTTTACACTAATGGACAATTTTTTTCATAAAGAGCGGTTACAATGTTCATGAATGTGTTGTAGGCTTCATTTACATCTGATACATAGACTTTTGTCCAGTCTTGCTTCAGTAGGTCTTCTTTAAAAGAACTGATTGCATTTTGTAATTTCTATCTGAAAGATTTTAAATTTTTTTCTGTATTGGCCCCCGTGTGGCCATAGATAAGTACAAAGACTGGCAGATGGTCACTTATGCCATTTATCAATAATCCACTTTCTATTTTCTTATCAATAATATTAACAAACAGGTTGTCAATAAGTGTAGTAGTGTGAACTGTGATTCTACTGGGATGTGTTATTGTGGGATATAGACTCATACTATACATTGAATTCATGAACTCTGTAATTACATTTTGTTGAAATGGATTTAGTAAATCAATATTGAAGTCTCCACAGATTACAACCATTTTCTTATTAGCTATATTATTATACAGCTCGACTAACTTATCTCTGAATGTCTCAATGCAAGTTCCCGACATTCTATATATATAACTTATAATTAGATTTTTTGTTTTATCTTGGTCAATCTCGACAGTAACACATTCCAGAATCCCTGGTAGTGCAAAGGACATTCCATTTACAAGTTTACACCTATACAGCTCATCAATATACAATGCAACACCACCACCCTTTTTTTGAGATCAATTAATATAAAGCATCTGATATCCCTCTATTGCCATCAAAGAAGCCTGCTCTTCATTGAGCCAAGTTTCAGAGACTGTGATAGCTGTAAATTTTCTGTCTAGCTGTTTTAAATAGTCCTGAATCTGTGGAAAGTTTTTGTTAAGACTTCTGCTGTTGAAGTGTATTATTGATAGTTTACCATCTAATTGCGCTTGACTTTTGAATTGCTTTTCAGTGTAATATTCACAGTGATTATGAATATTATTGAAAAAGTGGTTATCAGGATCAATATCATTCTCCATCTCTTGTAGTTTATGTTCAGCATAATGACATTTTCAGTCTGAATTTCCTCACTCTGTGTCAAATGACTTCCTCCAACTGGAGATGATTGATGTCTACTAAAGTCAGTCATAAGTTTTTTGTTTTGTTTTGTTTTTTAAGGTACATTATCATGTTATGTCACAAAAGGACTGTTCTTGCCCTGTGTGTGGATATGGATTATCGTAGTCTCTTAATTTTCTTACTCAGTGTTCATCTATATTTATTTAAGTCAGTGAGATCTCTTATTATTATGGCATTTGCCTCCTCAGGTGTTCCAGTTAGTTTAATCCAAACTCTACAGTTTCTTGTCCATGTTACCTGTATCTTGTTTTGTCTTTTCAGCATCTGTGCTTGCCGTGCTATTTCAGCATTAATCTTTGTTAATTTAGGTAAACTTCTGTTCCCCGTAGCTTTCTGACCTGCCTCAGTATGTCATTTTTTACCCTTCTGTTCACAAAGCGCATCACAATTGATTTCTTTGTTTTATTATCCTTTCTGGGTAAAGTATGACAGGCTAAAATTGCATTTACTTCAACCTTTATATTTTTACTTTCAAGGAACTGAAGCACCTGGTTTTCCAGGGAGACTGATTCACTTAGGGGAGCCTCCTCACCTCTCATTCCTGCTGTAGCTTTGGCATATGATTGGTATTTAATGTCTGGGCCACTAATGATTAAATCATCCATATGAGAATATTATTCAAGATCCTCGATGTGTCGCTCCAAGTCTGCAATTTTTTTGTCTCTTTACTTAGTTGTTAATTTCAGTTCTCGGACTTCCTCCATTAGCCCTAATAATTTGGACTGTTGATTGGTCACTTTGGTCAGTTCTTCTGAAATGAAGTTCAGAGATTTTTTCATCTCTTCCATTTCCTCCTTCTTTGATGGCATTTTTTACTGACCTGATGATAGTAGGACAATCTCTGCTGGTGTCACCGGTATCTGGTCCAGCTGACCTTGAATCCAGCTGGGGCCTCAGCTAGCCCCCTCTGCTGCTAGCCCCGCTGCTTACTGCCACTGTAGTTGAGCTCCGATCCTGCTCCTGTCCAGCTCGGTAGCTTCTCCGCCAAGCCCCGCTGCCTACCACCGCTGTAGTTGAGCTCCGATCCAGCTCCTGTCCAGCTGGGGCCTCGGTATCTCCCCCACTGAGCCCCGCCACCTACTGCCGCTGTAGTTGAGCTCCGATCTGGCTCCTGTCCACCTGTGGCCTCGGTTAGCTCCTCCGCCGAGCCCCAATCACAAGATTCTAAGAATCTGTGTGGGAGGCTCAGCCGTCATCTACCGGGCCAATGCCGGGTCGGTGAGACGAACCGGGGACAGAGTCGCTCCTTTGTATCGGTGTTAGCTACGACTAGCTGTACCGCTGGCCATTGATCGTCGGGGACGATCAATGGCAATTGTAAAAAGCATGTGGCCATAGTTCAAAAAGTTGACCTGATTGAGCAAAACCAATGTGATTTTTGGATTCATCACATCAAAACTGTCCTAAAATTAGCTAAAAAAAAACTTAGACAATAAATTTGGTGTTGACCAGTGAATTTTACACATAAATAACGATGTAGGTTGTGTGAGATGGACACTTTATTGTGAAGTGCAGTGTGGTGACATAGACTTCCTGTCATGTCATCGCACTGCCCTATATAGCGGGGCAAACCGCCATGGCATGGCAGATGCCCATGCCAGGTGCCTGCTGTGTTCAAGCCATCAATAAAGTTGTGTTCGACGCTACCTCATCTTGCCTCATTCATCACTAGGTTTTCCATATATAACAGGTTGTTGTCTGCCTGTTAGGATATAATGTTATGAAAATATGTAAATTAAAAAACTACAAACGCAGATGGATGGAGCGAAGCATGCCCAGGGTGAAGTAACTAACAATCCTCTGGAACAGCTGCAGCTCTCATGATACAAAACAAAACCTTTGTAATGTTAAGGCATGTGACGGCGGCGGTTAGGCTGGTGGAGATCAGTTCGGAACGCCAAGCTTATCCCGAGTTTGCCGAATTGCTGGCCTCTGTCTCCGTGCAGCAACGGCGGTTTCCTGACCAAACCTTTGCCTCGCCCTCTGCCGGTAAACGCCGTCACCCTGCTCGTGCCCAGTCTCAGCGAGAACCCCGTCCGGATCTAGTTCCGGGTCACCGAAGGAACTCTGCCTCCCAGCCAGCTGTTGCTCCTGCGTCACGTCAGGAGGAAAACACAGCAGCTTCCGCCTCTGGGTCATCTGTCTCGGCTGTTCTGTCAGCTTCTCGTCCCCAGACTGCCTGGGCCGCTCCGCCCTCCTCCTCGACACTCTGTCCAGCTGCTGAGAACTCCACGAGTCCTGCTCCGGCTGTGCCCGTCATCGATCCAGTGCGAGCGGCTCCTCCTCATCTTCCCGGGGGGCCCTCCATCACCATCCAAAGGGGAAGGGAGAAAACAAAGCCCACCACAGCAGCTTCCATTGACCCTCAGCGGATCAGGCAAGTGCCTTTTCATTCTTTTCCCTCACTGGATGAATTGCCTTGTTTGATCCCTGGGGGTGGAGTTTGGGGTTCACAGTCCCCTGAGCTCCCTCAACCTGGTGCAATTATTAATTGTGAACCTGCCACCTCTGTGTCTCCTTCCCCTGAGCGTTCCTCAGTGCCAGGACTACACTGCCGGATGAGGAAGGAGCCTGCGGCCCTGGAGAGCCTGGTTCCAGCCCTGCAGCCACGTTACTGGCAGAGGAGAAGGGTGGATTGCCATTTGGAGCCTGCGCCGATGGCTAAGCGTCCCCGAGTCTCCACGGAGGAATGGTCCGACCCAGTAGGCCATGGTTCCCCTGCCACCACGCCATAAGGGCTTTCGGCGTGGACATCATCGCCAGGAAATCCCCAGACTGTGAAGACCATCATGCCGGCTGCGGAGCCCGCCACAGTCGAGTGGGAACAAGAAGTGGATCTTCAGCACGTTGAACCTGGAGCATCGAAGTCCTGGGTGGTAGCAGAACCCGAGATCAGGCAAGTGCTCCATTTTGTCTTCCTTCTTTCTATTCTGGAGCACTATTGCCTGTCTCTCGGGGAAACGAGCCGGGCGCAGCCGTCTGTTGCATCTGTGCTTGTTTCGCCGGGCTCTGCCGCTGCCGGTGATTCGGATCCCGGTTTTCTTTTCTCCTCTGAGCTTTCTCCCAGGGTCACCAGTGACGAGCCTGTTCCGGTCGTCGCCTTGGAGGTTCTGGGTTCATGTCTGGAGGTCATCTCTGGTGCTGCACCGGCCCAGTCGGGGTCCGTCGTGGGGGTTGTTCCGGCCCAATTGGGGTCCGTCGTGGGTATTGATCCGGCCCAGTCGGGGTCCGTCGTGGGTGTTGTTCCGGCCCAGTCAGGGTCTGTCGTGGGTGCAACATTGACCCAATCGGGGTCCGTCGTGGATGCAGCACGGTCCCGCTTGGGATCCAACGAGAGCGCAGCGCCAGTCTGTGTGGGGTTTGGAGAAGGAGCTGCAGATCCTCTGCCGATCGACGCTGGACTGGTCCCTCATTGTTTCCCCGATCCCTTTTTCCCTCCACCTCGTGCCGCTGGGATTTCCCTTATTCGACTTGGCTCTCCCTTGCTATCCCTCTCAATAGGGAGGCTGTCTCCGAGTTCTCCCCTGCAGTCCTGGTGGCTTGATGATGCGGGTCGGCCGCCTGGGAGACTGCTTCGCCCGTTTGGCATTCTGGGTTGGCCACCCGACAAACTGGACTTTTTGTTCGGCGACCTGGTCCGGCCGCCAGAGGTACTGGTTCTCTGGGCCCGGGACTGGGGTAGACCGCCCGAACTTATCCTTTTTCCCCCGCCAGTGATCTGGACACTGGACGCAGATAGACCTCCCAAGCTATTTGTTTTTGTGTTATTGTGCTCTGCCTGCCATCATCCCTGTGTTTTTTTTTCTTCCCTCTCCTCTGAAATATTAGGGATGCTCTTGTGTTTTGTTATATGAACTATATTGAACTGTATATATGGCCGCTCTGTAGCGTGTGTTTTTTTTTTCCTCTGGTATTATGGGGTACGCTGCATTTTTGTACCGATATTTGAGTTTTCCTGGTTCCTGTGTGGGTTGTGAGATGTTTTTTTTTTTTTTTTTTTGCCTGTGATTTTATTGGACTGATTATGGTGTGCTGTTTGTAGCCATTTTGAGTTTTTTTTTTCTTTGTTTCTCCTCCTCATGGGTTTTTTGGGTGCAGTGTATGTGCCTGTATTTTGGCTTTGTATTTCCTACCATGCTCTGATTGTTGCAGCCTTTTTTTTTTCATCTCTTGATTATGATGTTTGTTGGTTCTTGCCCTCCTGGCCTTTCCCCCTCCACCCTCCTTGGGGCCGTCCTGTTGATCTTCTGGGTGGTGGTTGGGGGGCTTCAATGTTACATGGTGCCTGGAATTCACCTCGTGAACAGGGAGTACTGTCGTGGTCTGAGCGCTGACTCTGTCCACGCTCGGGTTGTCCGGTATTTCCCTGTTCCCATCTCAGGTTTACCATATGGCCTCTGGGCTTTTATTCTGACAGCGTCTCGGTGGGGCTTCCGGCTGTCAGAGCTGAGCTTCACGGGGACAGCTGGGTTTCATTCAGCTGATGACGTCCTCATCAGCTGGTTAATCCCTTAGCCCTATTTAAGGGAGCAGCTTAGGTTACTCCGGGCTGCGACCTCGTCAAACACTCGCCAATCATTCGTCAAACTCTTGTCTAACTCTGGATTCACCTTTTAGTAAGTGTATTCCATCAGAGCCTGTATCCTGTGTCTTTAGTCATAGTCATAGTTGTGTTTTTGCCCCACGGGGCTCATTGTTTTGTCATCATTGTCTTTTGTAATTAAACATGCAAACTCATCGGCTGGCTTTCGGTGTCTTATTGATGGCCCTCGAGGGCCATTGTTGACAGTAGGCTGCAGCCAGAACAAGACGCCGGTCACCAAGAGTTTGCATTGTTGGGCTTGTAGTTTTTTCCTTTTTTCACGTACCAGTGTGCTGGGAGATGGCTTCATCGCCCAAGGGCTATGCTATGAGCTTGGGCTACGAGTTGGTTATGGCCCTCATCGATATTGATGGTATCCTCTCGAACACTCGCAACAACGCCATTCCCAGCAGTGTACGCTGGTACACTGCTGGGAATACCAGTGTGCTGAGGCAGCTGAGGCAGCAATTAACCACCATCCTCGCTACGCTGACCACCCTGAAATCACGACGAGGATGGCATAGATTTTGGTACTCCGGGAGAAGATCCACGGACTGGAGGGAAACTCCGGCAGGAAGCCGAAGGTGAGGCATCCCCGCTCCTCACCTCGGAATCCAGTTCCTGTCCCCCATCCAGCCTAAGAGTCTACGTCGCCCGGATGCCGTTCTCGCCCACGGCGGAGGATGACATCAGCCGGGATTCCCTCAGAGGAGACACAGTGGACTGCTGTGATCCTCCAGGACTGTGTGGCTGCGGCTCGCTCTGCCTCCCATCCATCAGAAGTCATAAGACATGTGACGGTGGAGGTTAGGCTGGTGAAGATCAGTCTGGAACTCCAAGCTTATCCCGAGTTTGCCGAATTGCTGGCCTCTGTCTCCGTGCAGCAATGGCGGTTTCCTGACCTAACCTTTGCCTCGCCCTCTGCCGGTAAACGCCGTCACCCTGTTCGTGCCCAGCCTCAGCGAGAACCCCGTCCGGATCCAGTTCCGGGTCACCGAAGGAACTCTGCCTCCCAGCCAGCTGTTGCTCCTGTGTCACGACAGGAGGAAAACACAGCAGCTTCCGCCTCTGGGTCATCTGTCTCGGCTGTTCTGTCTGCTTCTCGTCCCCGGACTGCCTGGGCTGTTCCGCCCTCCTCCTCGACACTCTGTCCAGCTGCTGAGAACTCCACGAGTTCTGCTCCGGCTGTGCCCGTCATCGATCCAGAGCAAGCGGCTTCTCCTTGTCTTCCCAGGGGGGAAGGCTTCCATCACCATCCAAAGGGGAAGGTAGAAAACAAAGCCCACCACAGCAGCTTCCATTGACCCTCAGCGGATCAGGCAAGTGCCTTTTCATTCTTTTCCCTCACTGGGTGAATTGCCTTGTTTGATCCCTGGGGGTGGAGTTCGGGGTTCACAGTCCCCCGAGCTCCCTCCACCTGCTGCAATTATTAATTGTGAACCTGCCACCTCTGTGTCTCCTTCCCCTGAGCGTTCCCCGGTGCCAGGACTACACTGCCGGACGAGGAAGGAGCCTGTGGCCCTGGAGAGCCTGGTTCCAGCCCTGCAGCCACGTTACAGGCAGAGGAGAAGGGTGGATTGCCATTTGGAGCCTGCGCTGACGGGTAAGCGTCCCCAGGTCTCCACGGAGGAACGGTCCGACCCAGTAGGCCACGGATCCCCTGCCACCACGCCGTGAGGGCTTTCAGCATGAACATCATCACCAGGGAATCCCCAGACTGTGAAGACCATCATGCCGGACCAGAAATGGATCTTCAGCACATTGAACCTGGAGCATCGAAGTCCTGGGCGGTGGCAGAACCCAAGATCAGGCAAGTGCTCTATTTTGTCTTCCTCTTTTCTATTCTGTAGCACTATTGCCTGTCTCTCGGGGAAACGAGCCGGGCGCAGCCGTCTGTTGCATCTGTGCTTGTTTCGCCGGGCTCTGCCGCTGCCAGTGATTCTGATCCCGGTTTTCTTTTCTCCTCTGAGTCTTCTTCCAGGGTCACCGGTGATGAGTCTGTTCCGGTCGTCACCTTGGAGGTTCTGGGTTCATGTCTGGAGGTCATCCCTGGTGCTGCACCGGCCCAGTCGGGGTCCGTCGTGGGTGCAATATTGACCCAATCGAGGTCCGTCGTGGGTATTGTTCTGGCCCAGTTGGGGTCCGTCATGGGTGTTGTTCTGGCCCAGTCAGGGTCTGTCTTGGGTGCAACATTGACCCAATCGGGGCTCGTCGTGGGTGCAGCACCGTCCCACTTGGGATCCAACGAGAGCGCAGCGCCAGTCTGTGTGGGGTTCGGAGAAGGAGCTGCAGATCCTCCACCGATCGACGCCGGACTGGTCCCTCATTGTTTCCCCGATCCCTTTTTCCCTCCACCTGGTGCTGCTGGGATTTCCCTTATTCAACTCGGCTCTCCCTCGCTATCCCTCTCAATAGGGAGGCCGTCTCCGAGTTCTCCCCTGCAGTCCTGGTGGCTTGATGACGCGGGTCGGCCACCTGGGAGACTGCTTCGCTCGTTTGGCGTTCTGGGACGGCCACCCGACAAACTGGACTTTTTGTTCGGTGACCTGGTCCGGCCGCCAGAGGTACTGGTTCTCCGGGCCTGGGACTGGTATAGACCACCCGAACTTCTCCTTTTTCCCCTGCCAGTTATCTGGACACTGGATGTAGGTAGACCTCCCAAGCTATTTGTTTTTGTGTTATGGTGCTCTGCCTGCCATCATCCCTGTCTTGTTTTTTTTTTCGTCCCTCTCCTCTGAAATATTAGGGATGCTCTTGTGTTTTGTTATATGAACTATATTGAACTGTATATATGGCCGCTCTGTAGCGTGTGTTTTTTTTTCCCTCTGGTTTTATGGGGTACGCTGCATTTTTGTACCGATATTTGAGTTTTCTTGGTTCCTCTGTGGGTTGTGAGATGTATTTTTTTTTTGCCTGTGATTTTATTGGACTGATTATGGCGTGCTGTTTGTAGCCGTTTTGAGGTTTTTTTTTCTTTGTTTCTCCTCCTCATGGTTTTTTTGGGTGCAGTGTATGTGCCTGTATTTTGGCTTTGTATTTCCTACCATGCTCTGATTGTTGTAGCCTTTTTTTTTCTTCTCTTGATTATTATGTTTGTTGGTTCTTGCCCTCCTGGCCTTTCCCCCTCCATCCTCCCTGGAGTGGTCCTGTTGACCTTCTGGGTGGTGGTGGGGGCTTTGATGTTACATGGTGCCTGGAATTCGCCTCGTGAATGGGGAGTACTGTCATGGTCCGAGTGCTGACTCTGTCCGCGCTCGGGTTGTCCGGTATTTCCCCGTTCTCATCTCAGGTTTACCATATGGCCTCCGGGCTTTTATTCTGACAGCGTCTCGGTGGGGCTTCCGGCTGTCAGAGCCGAGCTCCGCGGGGACAGCTGGATTCCATTCAGCTGATGACATCCTCATCAGCTGGTTAATCCCTTAGCCCTATTTAAGGGAGGGCAATTTGAGGGCCATCGTTGACGCTTCTTCTTCTTTTAGATTTGATTGGCGGTTGGCAACCAGCCTACAGGTGCATTACCGCCACTGACTTGATTATCATCACTCTATATCTTTGTATAAGAAGTTCTGAACAACTCGTGTGAAAAAAAAAAAAAAATTATCTGTCCTTGGACTGTGTCCGAGGTGGTGATGTGAAGCTCTCTTCTCACTTCTCCATTGGCTGTGCATTGCATTATGGGATATGTCGGCTAACATAGCTCCCATCGGTTGTACTTTTCAAAATACTGTACATTGTGGCATATTTTGAGTCATGCCCCCTCTGCTTCCACATATGGGACCTTAAATCTGAAAAAAAAAAATCTCCATTGACGTGAATGGCAAGAGAGAAATTATCTTTTGATTCTGATCGAATTTGCCAGGAGTTAAACATACTAGTGCATACCCGTGCATGCCCGTAGAAACCAAGTATAAGCAAGTATTTCTGCATGCCCGTAGAAAGCAGGTGTGAGCAAGCATGTCACCACTCGTTCAGTAATGCCTGCCTTTGACCTTTGATGATGATGTCATAGTGAGTACTATAATTTTTGATGATGTCATAGCGAGCCCTATGATCATGAGTGATGCCTGCCTTTGGTCTTTGATGATGTCATAGCAAGTTCAATGATTGTGAGTGATGCCTGCCTTTGATCTTTGATGATGTCATAGCAAGTCCTATGACCTGTTAGCGAGTCCTATGGTCGTGACAGACCGATGGTGTTTATACAGATGTGGACAAAATTGTTGGTACCCTTCTGTTAATGAAAGAAAAACCCACAATGCTCACAGAAATAACTTGAATCTGACAAAAGTGGTAATAAATAAAAAAGTCTGTGAAAATTAACCAGTGAAAATCAGACAATTCTTTTGAATTGTGGTTCAACAGAATTATTTTAAAAAACAAACTCATGAAACAGGCCTGGACAAAAATGATGGTACCCTTAACTTAATATTTTGTTGCACAACCTTTTGAGGCAATCACTGCAATCAAACCATTTCTGTAATTGTCAATGAGACTTCTGCACCTCTCAGCAGGTATTTTGGCCCACTCCTCATGAGCAAACTGCTCCAGTTGTCTCAGGTTTGAAGGGTGCCTTCTTCAGACGGCATGTTTCAGCTCCTTCCACAGATCTTCAATAGGATTTAGATCAGGGCTCATAGAAGGCCACTTTAGAATAGTCCAATGTTTCACTTTTAGCCATTCTTGGGTGTTTTTAGCTGTGTGTTTTGGGTCATTATCCTGTTGCAAGACCCATGATCTGCGACTGAGACCAAGCTGTCTGACACTGGGCAGCACATTTCTCTCTAGAATACCTTGATAGTCTTGAGATTTCATTGTACCCTGCACAGATTCAAGAAACCCTGTGCCAGATGCAGCAAAGCAGCCCCAGAACATAACAGAACCTCCTCCATGTTTCACAGTAGGGACAGTGTTCTTTTCTTGATATGCTTCATTTTTGCATCTCTGAACATAGAGCTGATGTGCCTTGCCAAAAAGTTCCAGTTTTGTCTCGTCTGTCCATAGGACATTCTCCCAGAAGCTTTGTGGCTTGTCAACATGCAGTTTGGCAAATTCCAGTCTGGCTTTTTTATGATTTGTTTTCAACAGTGGTGCCCTCCTTGGTCGACTCCCATGGAGTCAAACAACGACGGATGGTGCAACCTGACATTGATGTACCTTGACCTTGGAGTTCACCATGAATGTGCTTAGAGGTTGTTCTGGGCTCTTTTGGCTCGGAAAGTGAGACGGCGGAAGAGAGGAAGACGAGCGGGCGCTCTCGTACGACTTCGCAGGAGAGGCTCGCGAACGGCGCTGCCTGGCATATTTCTGTCCAATACCAACTCTCTCTCTAACAAGGTGGATGAACTGAGACTGCTGATGCGTTTTAAGGACCTCGCCTCCTCAGCTGTCCTCTGCTTTACTGAGACCTGGCTCCGGGAAAATATACCGGACAGCGCGCTGCGCCTCGACGGCTTCCAGCTCTTCCGTGCTGATCGTGACACAGAGCTTTCCGGCAAGACCACAGGAGGCGGTGTCTGCTTCTACATCAACTGTAGCTGGTGCTCTGATGTAACGGTAATTTCCAAACACTGTTCTCCTGCCTTGGAATTTCTTGTTATCAATTGCAAGCCCTTCTATTCCCCGCGGGAGTTTGCTTCTTTCATAATGATCGCTGTGTACGCCCCTCCCGACGCGGACACGCGCGAAGCTCAGCACGTGCTTGCGGATCACATTCAACACACAGAGCGGAGTTTTCCAGACTCGCTGATTATTGTGGCTGGCGACTTTAATCAGTGCAATCTGAGCCACGATCTCCCCCGCTACAAACAGTTTATTAAATGCCCCACCAGAGGATTAAACACACTGGATCACTGTTACACCACAGTGAAAGACGCATATCGCGCTGTCCCTCGAGCTGCGCTGGGATTATCTGATCACGTGATGGTTCACCTCATTCCCACATACAGACAGAGATTGAAGCTCACTAAACCTGTCGTGAGCACTACGAAGATACGGACCAGTGATGCTGAGGAGAAGCTGGAAACGTGCATGGAAATATCTGACTGGGGCATGCTTAAAGGAGTCACGCATGATCTGGATGAGTACACGGACACTGTGAACTCATATATCCACTTTTGTGAAGAGAACATTCTTCCATCACGCACCAGGGTGAGTTACTCTAATGACAAACCCTGGTTCACAGCTAAGCTCAGACAGATCAGGAAGGAGAAGGAAGCAGCGCTGAAAAGTGGAGACAGGGACTGCTACAGGGAGGTTAAATACCGGTTTAACAGAGAGCTGAAGAGGGCCAAATCTGTGTACTCAGAGAGACTCCAGCAGCAGTTCACTGCTAATGATTCGGCTTCCGTGTGGAGAGGACTGAGGCAGATCACCAACTATCGGCCTCAGGCTCCTAAAGGTCAGGATGACAAAGCCCTTTGTCAGAGACTGTCCCAACACTATGCCCGTTTTGACACCTCGTCATCTGTGTCCAACTCCCCCCCTCCCTCCAGCTCCACAGCCTCCACATTCCCTACTTCATTTAAGGCACCCCCCCCCACCTCCCCCCCTCCCCTTATCATCAGTGAGCAGGATGTGCTCAAACAGTTCTCCAGACTGAACCCGCGCAAGGCCCCCGGCCCAGACGGCGTGTCTCCCTCCACCCTGAGACTCTGTGCGAAACAGCTGGCTCCTGTATTCACAGACATTTTTAACACCTCCCTTAAGTTATGCCACGTGCCATCCTGCCTCAAATCCTCCACCATCATCCCTGTCCCCAAGAAGCCACGGATCACTGGACTTAATGACTACAGACCTGTAGCGCTCACCTCTGTAGTCATGAAGTCCTTTGAGCGCCTGGTCCTGTCCCACCTCAAGTCCATCACCACCCCTCTCCTGGACCCGCTGCAGTTTGCCTACCGAGCCAACAGGTCTGTAGACGATGCAGTCAACCTGGCCCTCCACTCCATCCTGCAGCACCTGGACTCCCCGTGAACCTACGCCAGGATCCTGTTTGTGGACTTCAGCTCCGCATTCAACACCATCCGCCCCGCTCTGCTCCGGGACAAGCTGTCCCTGCTCAACGTGCCTGACTCCCTCTGCAGGTGGATCATCGACTTCCTGACGGACCGGAGGCAGCATGTGCGGCTGGGAAAGACTGTCTCAGACTATACTAGCATCAGCACCGGATCACCCCAGGGCTGTGTACTTTCCCCCCTACTCTTCTCCCTTTACACCAACTCCTGCACCTCCAGCCACCAGTCTGTCAAGTTGATCAAGTTTGCGGACGACACCACCCTCATCGGGCTCATCTCCAACGGCGACGAGTCCGCCTACAGGAGAGAGGTGGCCCAGCTGGCGTCCTGGTGCAGCAATAACAACCTGCAGCTGAACGCTCTGAAGACAGTGGAGATGATTGTAGACTTCAGGAAAGTCACTACTCCTCTGCCCCCCCTCACCCTCTCAGGCTCTCCCATCACCACTGCTGATTCCTTCCGCTTCCTAGGCACTACCATCACCAGGGACCTCAAATGGGAGCTGACCATCAGCTCACTCATCAAAAAAGCCCAGCAGAGGATGTTCTTCCTGCGGCAGCTGAGGAAGCTCAAGCTACCCACCAAGATGTTAGTGCAGTTCTACACAGCCATCATCGAGTCCATCCTCACCACCTCCATAACCGTGTGGTACGCAGGAGCCACTGCCAGGGACAGACTAAGGCTGCAGCGCGTCGTGTGCACTGCTGAGAAGGTGATCGGCTGCAAGCTCCCATCTCTCCAGGATCTGTACATCTCCAGGACCCGGAGGCGTGCTGGCCGGATCATAGCCGATCCCTCACACCCTGGTCACGTACTGTTTGCCCCCCTCCCCTCTGGTAGAAGACTTCGGTCCATCCAGACTAAAACCTCCCGTCACATGAACAGCTTCTTCCCCTCTGCCATTAGACTGCTGAACACTAAGTGACTCTCGTGCACCATGTACAGCAGCTCAACCAGACTCATGTCAATCATCACTGTTTTCTTCCTGCATTACCGACTGCACTATATAGTTCTCCACAGTATCTGCTGCTGGCTAATATATATTTTAACTGTTGACCAGTATCACTTAATCTTATCCTACACTTTATTACATGTATAGTTTATTTCTCTTATCTTATCATGTTTAATGTTGCAGCATTGTACCGAGACAAATTCCTAGTTTGTGTACTACATGAACAATGGCAATAAACCTGATTCTGATTCTGATTCTGATTCTGATTCTGATTTTGTTACCATTCGTATTATCTGTCTCCTCCTGTGGCCACGTCCAGGGAGGTTGGCTACAGTCCCGTGGATCTTAAATTTCTGAATAATATGTACAACTGTAGTCACAGGAACATCAAGCTGCTTGGAGATGGTCTCATAGCCTTTACCTTTAACATGCTTGTCTAGAATTTTCTTTCTAATGTTCTGAGACAACTCTCTCCTTTGCTTCCTCTGGTCCATGTTTAGTGTGGTACACACCATGTCAACAAACAGCACAGTGATTACTTGTCACCCTTTAAATAGGCCGACTGACTGATTACAAGTTTGTAGACACCTGTGATGTTAATTAGAGGACACATCTTGGTTGAACATATCCCTATGGTCACATTATTTTCAATCTTTTCGAGGGGTACCATCATTTTTGACCAGGCCTGTTTCATGAGTTTGTTTTTTAAAATAATTCTGCTGAACCACAATTCAAAAGCATTGTCTGATTTTCATTGGTTAATTTTCATAGAATTTTTATTTATTACCACTTTTGTCAGATTCAAGTTATTTCTGTGACCATAGTGAGTTTTTCTTTCATTAACAGAGGGGTACCAACAATTTTGTCCACATCTGTATATCATATAGACATCATAGGCACATCATAGGCGATCATAGGCGAATCCTATGATCTTTTAACGAGTCCTATGGTCTTGATGACATCTTCGTGAGTCCTTTGATCTTTGATGATGCATAGCGAGTCCTATGATCTTTGATAATGTTGTAGCGAGTCCTATGATCGTGAGTGATGCCTGCCTTTGATCACTGATGATGTCATAGCGAGTCCGATGATCTTTTAGTGAGTCTTATGCTCATGACGTAGCAAGTCCTATGATCATGAGTGAAGCCTGCCTTTGATCACTGATGATGTCATAGCAAGTCCTATGATCTTTTAGCGAGCCCTATGATCGTGAGTGATGTCTGCCTTTGATCTTTGATGATGTCATAGCGAGTCCTATGATCATGACATAGTGAGTCCTATGATCTTTGATAGGCGGTCCTATGATCGTGACACACTGACACACTGACACACAGAGATTTCTTGAATTTATAGAGGGATGATGTTTGTCAATTTAGAAGATAATTTTCCACGTAATTAAAGTTGTCACTCGTATGATAAAAGTGTAATAATTTCTGTGAAACCAGTTAGTGGACTACAAAAAAGGGAAAACAGAAAATCTTTAATCGTGTTATTTTATGAGGTAATATAAATATCCATCCATTTTCCAAATCATTTGAGGTTTCCTTTATACTATAAGTGCAAAAATCAGTGTACTGTAAATCTACATATTTTTCTGCATTCTCTGATAAATACCAGTAATAAATTATTCATATTTGTATTATATTAGCTGCCATATCAGCATCTTTTAAAGTACTTGGCAGGACACCAAGACCTAGAAATAAAACATATTTATGCATTTTCTGTACAACTGACTGCATCTAAATTACTGTGCCAACAAGATACACAGTTTGCTTTATAATGTCGTGTATGGAAGATATTGTTGAGAGTTTTAGCACTTTGGCTGAACAAGTTTGCATTCCTCCAACTGATCTAAATCACTCATACATATGCATACCTTTTGCTGTCAGGAAATGGAAATGATTATAGAAAACACTGTGCTTACTCTTGACTTTTAAAAGAAACACTGAACATGACTGTCTCTCGACCAGGTTATGTGTTCAGTATACTGTGATTTACCATAGTAATGCACACAGGTAAAGATACAAAGTTTTCCTCAGTAAACTTCATTTATCCCGAACTAAACCACATTGCACTTCATGTAAATCAGCCTTTCTTTTCATGCCTTAGCTGAGTGATTTAATGAAGATGTGATTTGTATAAGTGTGTATGTAGATGCCTGATTACTGCCAATATGCCATTCTTATGCAGTGGGTATTCAGGGACCAACATGACGCATTTCGTGCTCTGCATACTTGTAGGCTAATTATGGTAATTATGTTAATAATCATGTTACTCCTTGACATGTAAATGCACACCGTCCTTTCACATGGTTTGCAGGTACAACAGATACAACAAATCTGTAGCATAGCATTTTGTGTAAGAGTACAAATGAGGCTTATTAAAAATACCCTGAAATTAGATATTTATGTAAGGATACTCAATGATTATTGAGGTCAAATTCCTTCACTGGCCAACTGTATTTCTTTGAAAGGCGTGATAGAAACAAATCAAATCAATGCCATATACAGTGGGGAAAAAAAGTATTTAGTCAGCCACCAATTGTGCAAGTTCTCCCACTTAAAAGATGAGAGAGGTCTCCAATTTTCATCATAGGTATACCTCAACTATGAGAGAGAAAATGAGAAAAAAAAAATCCAGAAAATCACATTGAAGGATTTTTAATGAATTAATTGGTAAATTCCTCGGTAAAATAAGTATTTGGTCAATAACTAAAGTTCATCTCAATACTTTGTTATATACCCTTTGTTGGCAATGACAGAGGTCAAACGTTTTCTCTAAGTCTTCACAAGGTTTTCACACACTGTTGCAGGTATTTTGGCCCATTCCTCCATGCACATCTCCTCTAGAGCAATGATGTTTTGGGGCTGTCGCTGGGCAACACGGACTTTCAACTCCCTCCAAAGATTTTCTATAGGGTTGAGATCTGGAGACTGGCTAGGCCACTCCAGGACCTTGAAATGCTTCTTACGAAGCCACTCCTTCGTTGCCCGGGCAGTGTATTTGGGATCATTGTCATGCTGAAAGACCCAGCCACGTTTCATCTTCAATGCTCTTGCTGATGGAAGGAGGTTTTCACTCAAAATCTCACGATACATGGCCCCATTCATTCTTTCCTTTACACGGATCAGTCGTCCTGGTCCCTTTGCAGAAAAACAGCCCCAAAGTATAATGTTTTCACCCCCATGCTTCACAGTAGGTATGGTGTTCTTTCTCCTCCAAACACGACAAGTTGAGTTTTTACCAAAAAGTTCTATTTTGGTTTCATCTGACCATATGACATTCTCCCAATCCTCTTCTGGATCATCCAAATGCTCTCTAGCAAACTTGAGACGGGCCTGGACATGTACCTGGCTTAAGCAGGGGGACACGTCTGGCACTGCAGGATTTGAGTCCCTGGCGGCGTAGTGTGTTATTGATGTAGCCTTTGTTACTTTGGTCCCAGCTCTCTGCAGGTCATTCACTAGGTACCCCCGTGTGGTTCTGGGATTTTTGCTCACTGTTCTCGTGATCATTTTGACCTCACGGGGTGAGATCTTGTGTGGAGCCCCAGATCGAGGGAGATTATCAGTGGTCTTGTATGTCTTCCATTTTCTAATAATTGCTCCCACAGTTGATTTCTTCACACCAAGCTGCTTACCTATTGCAGATTCAGTCTTCCCAGCCTGGTGCAGGTCTACAATTTTGTTTGTGGTGTCCTTTGACAGCTCTTTGGTCTTGGCCATAGTGGAGTTTGAAGTCTGACTGTTTGAGGTTGTGGATAGGTGTCTTTTATACTGATAACGAGTTCAAACAGGTGCCATTAATACAGGTAACGAGTGGAGGACAGAGGAGCCTCTTAAAGAAGAAGTTACAGGTCTGTGAGAGCCAGAAATCTTGCTTGTTTGTAGGTGACCAAATACTTATTTTTACCAAGGAATTTACCAATTAATTCATTAAAAATCCTTCAATGTGATTTTTCTGGATTTTTTTTTTTCTCATTTTGTCTCTCATAGTTGAGGTATACCTATGATGAAAATTGGAGACCTCTCTCATCTTTTAAGTGGGAGAACTTGCACAATTGGTGGCTGACTAAATACTTTTTTTTCCCCACTGTACTCTTGAATAAATCAGCTTATTGCAAGAAAAAAAAGTCACATCTGTGCAAATGTGCAACACTGTTGTCCATGCGTACAACCTTTTGTGACACAAAAAGATAAGGACCTGTTGTAAATAACTTCTGTAATAGGAGAACATGAACACAAAGCCAAAGGATATAAAAACAAAACCTCTAAATGTGCAGTATGAGCTAAAGCTTAAAGAGGACAAACCTCTAAATGGTCTGATGTCAAACTATTATTCATAGAGCCACTTCACCCAGCTCTTTACCTTGACATGGCAGGTGTCTTGTTAGTCCTTAATTAGCTTCATCCCTTCAGTCTTAGTTTTCACTGTCAGAAGTCTGTAATTACTGACTCCAGCTGAGGGAAGCTCACTGTTTGCAGAGAGAGAGGAGAAAGCATTAATTAGTCCGTTTATGCCCGATCATGCATAATTACATCTAGTGTCGGAGATATTTCCTATCCTTCACATCCCTTTTAAAAAAGCTACTTTTTTTTTGTCTTTTGCTGTGAGCTAATGAAATCCTCAACGAGATGACCAACTCAATATAGTATTTAATTAAATCAGTACTGTCATGGGCAGCGAGAGTGTGCCCCTCCCCTCCGGTCTCATCTTCACAAACTCATCACGGCACCTGAGGCAGAAGACACACCTGCGCCCGCTCATCAGCCAGGGTACATAAGGAGGCTTCCTCCACGCAGTCAACGCTGGCTTGTCTGGGTATAGTGCCTGTTCTCAGGCAAGCAAACAAGCCGTAACACGTTAACATGTCGTTAACCATTACTCTCTTCTCCTTCTTTTCAGGTTGCTGCCACTGTGTAGGTGTGTCTCCGGGACTGCATGTGCTCTCCTGCCTCACCACACCGTTCCCTCAGCAATCAATTTCACCCAGTCAGGCACCATCAGCTCACCTTTCCCCTTTACCCTACTGGTTCGTCTGTTCCCCGCTGGGTCCTGCCAGTCCTCTCTAGATTTCTCAAGTAAGTGGCAATTTGACTCACCCATTTCCCCTTACTCTACTCCTCAGCTTACTGCTCTCGTCTTCTCTCCACAGGTCCTTTCCTCTGGTGAGTGACTGTTTCTGTAGCTGTGCGCTTTGGATTTTGCTATGAATAAAATTGTCAAACGTGCCCCTCTGTGTGGTTCCTTCCTGTGTTTGGCATCATGCACATGAGCTGTCAAAACTTAATACGTCATGACAGAACGAGCCAGTCAAGACGGTAGCTCAGCCGGTGCCTCACTGCAGGAGCTGTCAGCTCTGGAACGCCTAGCGGTGACCGAGCATCAGGCCCCTACACTGACGCAGCAGGTATTAAACACGATGACGCTGTGGTCTACAGCGCGTCCCATGGCTGCCCCCTTTCAGCCTTCTCCGTGCACTTCGGTGCACTGTACAACCTCTGTTCCCATGCCTTCCCCGTACGCGGGGGAGGTGGGGAAATGTAAGGCTTTTCTTCTTCAAGTTCAGATGTACTTGTAGCAGGTTGGAGGGGAGTGTCCGGGGGACGTCACCCGGATCCAGTTTTTCACTCTGTTGCTCAGGGATCGAGCCCTGGAGTGGGCACAGTCCACTGTAGACAACCCCGAGGGGCGTCGTTATACATTTAACCAATTTGTGGCCCCATTCACTTGTGTGTTTGGTCGGACTGAGAGTCAGGGCAATGTGATGAGCCACCTGATGACGCTCCACCAGGGTACCCGGTCAGCGGCCAAGTACTTGGTGGAGTTCCGGGTTGTGGCATCCGATTCAGAATGGAATGAAACTGCGTTACGCAGCCCGTTCCTCCACGGGTTGAACGACCAACTCCGTGACGATCTGGCGGTCCACCCTGTCCCGGATACGCTCGACGGCCTCATAGATCAGGCAGTTGGGTTGGACAATCAGTATTGTGAGCGTGCGAGGGAGCGCGAGTCCTCCTCTCACCCGCACGCCGAGTGTGTACCCGCCGTGGTTATTGGCACTGGTGGTGCTGGCTCGTCGCCTGAACCGAAGCTGTCTCAGCACTTGACCGATGAGTGCCGGCAAAGGCGAAGGGTCGGCGCATGCATGTACTGTGGTTCACCTAACCACAGTCTGGACGAGTGCCGCCAGCGGCCAAAAAGACATGGCTCGTCAGTAGCCATGGGGGGGTCTGGTGGGTGGGAACAACTCCACTTCCCCCAGTAATTTTTCAATTTCAGCCCTCGTACAGTTGCCGGGGGTTGCGAGGAGGGATTTGACGCTGATCGATTCGGGGTTGGAGGGTAATTTTGTGTCTGCCGAGTTCGTGAAGCAGGTGGGCATTCTCACACATAAATTGCCCTGTGATCAGAGAATCACCACCATATCCGGCTGTGAGGCCGGAGTGGTTGCTGTTAGCACAGTTCCCATATCCTTCCTTCATTCCGGGAACCACCGGGAGGAACTATCGTTCCTGGTTCTCCACGTTTCATCATCCCCGGTGGTTCTAGGTTATCCGTGGCTCCAGAGGTATAACCCAATGATCAATTGGGCCAAAAATACCATCTCTGCCTGGAGTCCATTTTGTATGGCCCACTGTATGCGTTCAGCTGAATGCTCCTTATCGCTGTCTGTTCCTCCCTCTTGGGCTGAGCCACCGGATCTTAGCCTCATCCCTCGGGCTTATCACGATTTGAGCGAGGTCTTTAGCAAGTCGAGAGCATTGTCGCTGCCACCTCAGAATCAGAATCAGAATCAGAATCAGAAAAGATTTATTGCCAAGTACATTAACAGATCACTGATAACATACAAGAGAATTTGACTTGACACAGAAAATGAACCTGCATTTCCAGTGACACGGCTGCATCGGGGACGCGCCTGCCAACAGGATAGAGGGTACAGGTAGCATAAGAATAAGAATAATACGAGGAACAATAGGAAGGAGCAAAAAAATCATTGATTCAGAATACTGGTTGCATAATCAATCAATATTATGATTACAAGGAAAAAAAAAGCTCTCGATGCACATACGCTAGACAGGATTCACAAGACACAAGACACAAGAGAGCAGTGTGTGTATCTTTATTCAGTTCATGGATCAATGTGTGTGCGCTGTTGAAGCAATGTTGATGATAATAAGAGAACACAAGGGCACTTGGCAGGAGATGTTTTGTCTGGCTGCCGCCGATCGTCCTTATCTGGGCAGGCTGTCCAGATGGCTGTCCAAGGCCTTGTGCTCGATGATTTTGAAAACACAGACTGCAGACAGCCAGGAGGAATTTTCATGGGGAAATTGAGCCAAATCGGACTGATCACAGAGAAGGCTTTTTATTTCTTCTGTAGATTCAGTACTTAATCCTTCATTGCGGGGCTTTAAATCCATCGTGGAAAGACCTAAGCGAGACCATGATGTAATCCACCTTCCGAGACAGTTCTCCATTTGTCGCTATCAGGGTCTTCTCCAATTTTTCAATTTGACAGATGCACCTCGCCTGGCCAGCATTTTGATAGGTTGTATCCATCTTCAGCAATTTGCGGTACACCAGGACAATCCCAGTTCCAATCAGAAAGATCCCGATCACCATTATCACAAAGACATACAAATCTTCAATATCTTCGATAGAGAGATTAGTGAGACACAAGATCTTCCAATTACTTGTGTCACGTAAATAGCCCGCTGGAGCCGTTCCTGCGGGGCAGACAGCTTCCCCCGGAGCACTTTTCCTTGTTGAAAAAATGGTGTCAATTGTGTTCAAAGCCCAGCTTATTAACTCCATAATTTCTTTCTTTCGACGGTCGCAGTTAGACGCAGACAGACAACAGCAAGCTGGGATCCAGTAGTTGGGGAGGAAGGAAAAAAAAAAGTCAGAGCAAGAGAGAAGGAAAAAGCGTCTGCTGTCTTGGGAGGGCGGAAGTGAACCTCACCACTCTTATGACTGTGCTATCGACCTCATCCTGGAGGCGAGGCTGCCATCCAGCCGGATGTATAGTATTTCTGGCCCAGAGAGAGAAGCAATGGAGCAGTATATTAAGGAGTTGCTGAACGCCGGCCTAATTTGGCCATCTTCGGCTCCACTCAGAGCCGGATTCTTCTTCGTCGGAAAGAAGGATGGCTCGTTGTGCCTGTGCATTGACTACTGGGAGCTTAACGCAATTACCATCAAAGATAAGTATCCCCTGCCTTTGATCAATTCAGCAGTTGAGCTCCTTCAGCGCTCATGGGTGTTTATCAGGTTAGACCTCAGGAACGTGTATCAACTGGTCCGCATTAGCGAGAGCAATGAATGGAAGACGGCCTTTAAAAGACACCAGGGCCAATTCAAATACTTAGTGATGCCATTCGGGCTCACTAACGCCCCCGCCGTCTTCCAGCAATTAATAAATGACGTCCTCCGCGATATGCTATATCAATACGTTTTTGTCTATCTTGATGATATTTTGATTTTCTCCCGCTCGCCAGAGGAACATGAGATCCATGTCAGAGCCGTTTTACAACGGCTGTTAGAGAACCAGCTTTACGTTAAAGCCGAGAAGTGTGAGTTCTCCACAACATCCACGGCCTTCTTGGGCTTCATTGTGGCTGAGGGGGAGTTAGCAGTGTTAGATTGGCCAACTCCCCACTCCCACAGGGAGCTCCAATGCTTCCTCCGGTTTGCGAACTTCTATCGCAGGTTCATCAGGAACTATAGTGGGATCGCACTACCTTTGACACAGCTGACCTCTGTTAAAGTCCCCTTTCGGTGGACTGAGGCAGCTGAACTGGCGTTTAACAGATTAAAGCGCCAGTTCACAGAAATGCCTATCTTGGCTCATGTTGACACACAGCTTCCATTTGTCCTCGAGGTGGATGCGTCTCATTCGGGGGTTGGCGGTGTACTGTCGCAGCGCATGCCCCTCGATCAGAAGCTTCGCCCATGCGCATATTTCTCTCGGCGGCTCACGCTGGCTGAGAGGAACTATGACGTAGGGGACAGAGAGCTACTGGCCATTAAGTTGGCATTAGAGGAGTGGAGACACTGGTAAGAGGGGGCCATTCACCCCATCGTCGTGTGGACCGACCACATGAACCTTGAGTACTTGCATTTGGTCTGTGCCAGTAGGGTGCCCCCGGAACCATCTGTACGTCCCGGCTGCCCTCCATAGTGATGTCATCCAATGGGGTCACAGCAGTCGCTTCGCATGCCACCCTGGAATCTCACGGACCATTGACTTTGTGCAACAGATGTTCTGGTGGCCCACGCTGTGGCGGGACATCCAGAAGTATGTCAGAGCCTGCCAGATATGCGTCCGGGGTAAATCTGACTCCTTCCCACCACTGGGACTTCTCCATCCTCTCCCCATCCCTGGTTGGCCGTGGTCCCACATCGCCGTGGACTTTGTGACCAGGTTGCCCTCTTCCTATGGCAAGATGGTGATCCTGACCATCGTGGATCGCTTCTCCAAGGCACTCCATCTGGTGGCCCTTCCTAAACTCCCATCGGCCTTGGAGACTGCGGTCCTCCTCACCGATCACGTGATCTGGATCCACGGCATCCCTGTTGACATTGTGTCTGACTGGGGTCCACAATTTAAGTGCCAGGTCTGGAGGGCCTTTTGCCGGACCCTGGGAACTACTGTGAGTCTCTCCTCAGGAAATCATCCACAGAGCAGTGGGAAGGCAGAGTGCGCCAATCAGTCCTTGGAGGCTGCCTTGCGGCGCGTAGTAGCCGATAACCCATCATCTTGGAGCATGCATCTGACCTGGGTGGAGTACTCCATGAACTCTGCTATATCCTCAGCTACTGGACTCACCCCTTTTGAGGTGTTGTTGGGGTACACGTTGCCTCTACTTCCTATGGCCAAGAGGGAGGTCTCGGTTCCATCCGTAAGGGCTCACGCTCGGCGCTGCCGACGTGTCTGGAGGTTGACTCGGGCCGCCCTGGCCCACACCATGGAGCGCACCTGGACTGCTGCTGACAGGAGGCGGGTCCCAGCCCCCAAATATGCAGTGGAACAGCAGGTCTGGCTGGCAGCGAGCCAGATTCCTCTTAAAGAGAAGTTAAGGAAACTGTCCCCCCACTTTTTTGGGACTTATCCCATCTCCCGGGTGATTAACGACGCGTTGGTTCAGTTTAAGCTGCCCCCATCCCTACGGGTGAGCCCCACCTTTCACGTTAATCACATCAAGCCCCTCTCGGCCAGTCCCCTCTGCCCCCCCTCCCAAAGCCGCCTCCCCCTCCCAGCATCATCGACGGCCACCCCACCAACACTGTGCGGCGGATTCTGGATGTTCGCCGTCGGGGCCGGGGTCTTCAATATCTCATCGGCTGGGAGGGCTATGGTCTGGAGGAACAATCTTGGACCCCCTCGTCACGGATACTGGACAAGGGGATGCTCCAGGCTTTCCACTGTGCTCACCTGGTCAAGCTCTCCGGACCGCCAGGAGGCGTTCCTAGAAGGGGGGCCCTGTCATGGGCAGCGAGAGCGCGCCCCTCCCCTCCGGTCTCACCTTCACAAACTCATCATGGCACCTGAGGCAGAAGACACACCTGCGCCCGCTCATCAGCCAGCCTACATAAGGAGGCTTCCTCCATGCAGTCAACACTGGCTCGTCTGGGTATACTGCCCGTTCTCAGGCAAGCAAACAAGCCGTAATACATTAACACGTCGTTAACCATTACTCTCTTCTTCTTCTTTTCAGGTTGCTGCCACCGTGTAGGCGTGTCTCCGGGACTGTGCATGCTCTCCTGCCTCACCACACCATTCCCTCAGCAATCAACTTCACCCGGTCAGGCACCATCAGCTCACCTTTTCCCCTTACCCTACTGGTTCGTCTATTCCCCGCTGGGTCCTGCCAGTCCTCTCTGGATTTCTCAAGTAAGTGGCAATTTGGCTTACCCATTTCCCCTTACTCTACTCCTCAGCTCACTGCTCTCTTCTTCTCTCCACAGGTCCTTTCCTCCGGTGAGTGACTGTTTCTGTAGCTGTGCGCTTTGGATTTTGATAGTAATAAAATTGTTAAATGTGCCCCTCTGTGTGGTTTCTTCCTGTGTTTGGCATCGTGCACGTGAGCTGTCAAAACTTAATACTTCTACTTCCGGCGCCACACGAGTAGGCTGCCTTTTTGCAACAGCGGATCAATTTCTGCCTATTTCTATTTACTATCTGGCTCTCTTGCCGTCTTTCTGATACAGCGACACCTTTATTCCATCCAAACACATAGATCGCCCAAATGTCTCCTGAGCCAGCGGACGGAGCCACTGTTTCTTGCAGGAGGCAGTACAATAGAGACCAGCTGTTAGCACTTAACTGGCCCACGATGCTAACGAAAAAAACTCGACATACCGGGAGAAATAAGACGGAAATGGCGTGGATGTCGAGCTGGAGTAAGACGGCGGGCGAGGAATATAAGGTACAGACCCGTCCTGCCATCTGTCATTATGGGGAATGTTTGATCGCTACTCAATAAAACTGATGAGCTAGCGGCTATCTCCCGCTATGAGAGCGTGTACAGAGAGAGTGGCCTGTTGTTGTTTACCAAGACGTGGCTAACAGAATTAGCAACAGATGCTAACATCGAACTGGAGGGTTTCCACGCAATACGGGCAGACCGGACACCAGACAGTGGGAAGGCGAGAGGCGGGGGAGTGATAATGTATGTCAATAACAACTGGTGCAGACCGGGGCATATCACGGTTAAGGAACAGCACTGTAGCAAAGACATCGAGTTGCTAGCTGTTAGCATGCGGCCTACCTATCTCCCGAGGGAATACTCACACGTGATCTGCATTGCTATTTATGCAAATCTGACGGCGAACGCTGGGACAGCGCGTGACGTCATCCACTCATTAACTGGCAGGCTGCAAACAGAACACCCAGATGCTCTTCTCCATCTCAGGTGATTTCAACCATATTTCACTGTCCTCCATTCTACCCACGTTCACCCAGTATGTCACATGCCACACTAGAGACAATAAAACACTGGACTTATTCTATGCAAATACTAAGGAGGCGTACACCTCATCACCACTCCCCCCACTCGGGAGATCGGATCACAACTTGGTTCATCTCCTGCCGGTGTACAAACCCCTAGTACACAGACAACCTCCGGTTATGTGCACAGTGAAGTTATGGTCTGAGGAGGCAATGGACGCTCTAAAGGACTGTTGTGAAACCATTGCCTGGGAGCAGCTCTGCGATCCACATGGTGAGGACATCGATGGCCTCACTCACACCATCACGGACTACATCAGCTTCTGTGTGGACAGCACCGTACCCACCAAGACCATACGGTGTTGCTCGAACAACAAACCCTGGATCAACCCTGAGATAAAAACACTTCTGAGAGAGTAGAAGAGGATCTTCAGGTCGGGGAACAGGGAGATGCTGAAATCCGTACAGAGGGAGCTGAGGAGGAAGATCAGAGAAGGCAAGGACAGCTTCAGGAAGAAGATGGAGGACAAGCTGCAACAGAGCGACATCGGCGGGGTCTGGAGAAACCTTAAAACCATCTCTGGGCTCCAGAATACCTCCCCCCAGGCCACGGGGGGCAGGGAGTGGGCGAACAATCTGAATCTGTTTTTTAATAGGTTTGACCAACTGCCCTCCCCCCCGACTGCACAACAACCACTGCTGCCTCTAAAGTCATTAAGACCTGCTGTCCACACCCTACTCCTAGCACACAGCCTCCAACCTGACCCTCACTAAGACCCAAGTGAGGACGGAGCTGAGGAAGATCAAGGCGAGGAAGGCCTCGGGACCAGATGGCATCAGTGCGAAGCTCCTCAAGTCCTGTGCAGACCAGCTGTGTGGGGTTGTGGAGCACATCTTTAACCTGAACTTGAAGCTGGGGAGGGTACCACAGTTGTGGAAAACATCTTGTGTGGTACCTGTACCAAAGACTTCTCACCCCAAAGATCTGAACAGCTGCAGACCACTGGCCCTGACGTCTCACTTGATGAAGACCCTGGAGAGACTGCTCCTTGCTCACCTCCACCCCCTGGTGGGACCAGCGATGGATCCACTCCAGTTCGCCTACCAGCATGGCATTGGGGTGGAGGATGCAGTGATCTTCTTCCTTCACCGTTCTCTGTCCCACCTGGAGAAGCCCGGGAATGCAGTGAGGATCATGTTCTTTGACTTCTCCAGTGCTTTCAACACCATCCAACCGATGATCCTGAAGGACAAGCTGCTGCGCGCAGGGGTGGACCAGCACCTGTCATCATGGATCCTGGACTACCTCACTAACCGGCCACAGTCTGTGAGAACGCGAGATTGTGTGTCCGACACGATCATCGGTAGCACAGGGGCCCCCCAGGGAACGGTTTTGGCTCCCTTCCTGTTCACCCTTTATACTGCGGACTTCTCACACAACACAACACACTGCCATCTACAGAAGTTCTCTGACGACTCTAGGATCGTCAGCCTCATCTCCAATGGAGATGAAGCTGAGTACAGAGGACTTATCCAGGACTTCGTGGACTGGTGCCATCGGAACTGCCTCCAGATCAACGCGAGGAAAACTAAGGAGCTGGTGGTGGACTACCGCAGGCAAAGACAACCCCTCACAGCACCAGTAAACATACAGGGAATGGACATTGAGATGGTGACATCCTACAAGTACCTTGGTGTTCATCTGAACAATAAACTAGACTGGTCACACAATACCAACGCACTCTACAAGAAGGGACAGCGTAGACTGTTCCTACTGAGGAGGCTCAGATCTTTTGGTGTACAAGGGGCGCTGCTGAAGACATTCTATGACACGGTGGTGGCATCAGCCATCACTTTTGGAGTGGTCTGCTGGGGCAATGGCATTACAGCAGCTGATAGGAAGAGACTGAACAAACTGATCAAGAAAGCTAGCTCTGTCCTGGGGCAACGCCTTGACCCAGTGGAGGAGATGGGAGAGAGAAGGATGGTGGCTAAACTGTCATCTCTGCTGGAGTCCGAGTCCCACCCTATGCAGGACATACTGAACGCACTGAGGAGCTCTTTTAGCAGTAGACTACATCATCCTAGGTGTGCAACCGAGAGGTTTCGCAGGTCGTTCCTACCTACGGCTGTCAGACTGTATAACCTAAGAAGGGCTGCTCGCAGAGATAGCAAAAAAAAAACGTGACGACCTAGTAGTATTGAATGCAAAAGACGCAACAGACTTACACAAATGGTCCCCTCCAGTATACAACTAGGACAATATCAGTCGCTACGGAGGGTGACAATATGTATGGATACATATTCATACTATGTAGGATAACTAAGTAGATGGTTATGCTGTTTATTCCATCTTGCTACAATGCTCCGCCCTTTGTATATATATTTATATATTTATGTGTACGTATGTATATTCACTGCTTTTATTTTATTTTTCGTATCTTCTTAATTATTGCTCTGAGTGTTGCTATCCCTGTGCTGTTGCGATCCTGGAATTTCCCAAATGTGGGACTAATAAAGGCTTATCTTATCTTATCTTATCTTAATACATCATGACAAGTACAAGGCAGTTTTAGCATCCAAGCCTATTTATCTACTGCATTGCCAGCACAGAAAAAAATTGAAGTGTTCGTTTAAAGAAACAAGCTGAATGAAAAGTAGATAAGTAGCTTTTTTCAGCAGCATAAATATATCCTCTTCATCCATCATTCCAAATAGCCACTACAGAGTGTTCAACAGTCAGTTCAGAGGGCCTTTTACAACAGAAAGTCTTCATATTCAAGTTGTAGTCCATTAACTGTAGTAACATGGAGTCAGTACCAACTCGGCTGGTCGGAGTGGTTGGGTAAATTTAAGGGAGAGTTGCACGGATGAGATTGGCACAGCTGCTGAACTAATGAATGTCCCCTTGTTATGCTCATGTTTTTCACAATGGGACTTGAAGTGCTTCTACACACTCTTACACAAACACGTGTGTACACACACGCACACATACCCATGTGCTTTCATGACAGACAAGGACCCATGACAAAAATGTGACAAATGGGGACATGCCTTTCCCACGTGCCTTTCCAGGAACACATTGATGTGTTGAGATTTTGGCTAGAACCATATTTTGGTCAAACCTGACTATAAATCTACTTATGAAGACACTGTCAGCTTTATGCAACTTCGAAAATGAAGAACAGAGAACAGGCTTTATTGTCATTGTACAATTGCAAGTACAACGAAATTGCGGGTGCTTCACCCAGTTACTGTGCATGTTGGCATAGAAACTATAAATATAAAAACACAGCAATATACAGATATATATGCACACATTTAAATAAAAATAGCACATCATTAAATTAGAATGAAATAAGAAGTATAAAATACACATTTTAGTAGTGGTTCAACAGATGGGTTAATGAACTGATAAGTGCAGTGTGCAAAAACAGGTGAGGGATTTTTTATTAAAAGCTCCTCAGTTCTATGTATGTGTAAGTTGTGGGGGGAGGGGGTGGGCCTCTGCCTGTTTGCAGTCTGGATGACCCAGGGGAAGAAACTGTTTGCCACTCTGGAGGTGTGGGACCTGATTGAGCTGAACAGTCGTCCGGAGGGAACCAAGTCAAACAGGTGGTGAGCAGGATGCGAGGGGTCTCCTGTGATGGCCTTGGTCTTCCTGAGACAGGAGGATCTGGAGATGTCCTCCAGGGAGGGCAGAGGGCAGCTGTTGATTTTTTTGGATTTTTTGAGTTAATAACTTTCTGCACAGCCTTGCTGTTCTCGGCTTTGGAGCCGGTGTACCATACACCCAGGCAGTAGGTGAGCACGCTCTCCACTGAGCAGCTATAGAAGGCCAGCAGCAGCTTCTGGTGCAGGTTTTTCTTCCTCAGGACATGAAGGAAGTGCAGCCGCTGTCAGTCCAGGAGAGGTTAGAGGTGATGTAGGTGGCCAGAAACCTAAAGGTGGTGACCGTTTCCACGTGGTCTCCATTTATGAGGAGTGGGGTGTGGTCCTGTCTGTACTTTCTGAAGTCCATAATGAGTTCTTTGGATTTATGGACATTCAGTTCCAGGTTGTTTGCTGAGGACCATATCAACAGATTCTATACCTCAGCTCTGTATGCCTTCTTATCGTCGTCGGTGATAAGCCCAACCAAGGTGGTATCATCCACGTACTTCACAGTGATGGTGGTTGGGTGGGTTGGATTACAGTCAGAAGTGCACAGGGCATACAGTAGAGGGCTTAGCATGCAGCCCTGAGGGGAGCCAATGCTAAGTGACATTGTGGAGGAGTAGTGGGGGCCAAGTCTGTCTGTTTGTGGGCAGTTAGTGAGAGTTTTTTTTATCCAGGAGCAGGTGAGGAGGGACATCTGGAGGTGGCGCAGTTTGTTGATCAGGATGTCTGGGATGATGGTGCTGATTGCTGAGCTATAGTCCCCAAACAGCATCCTCACGTAGCTCTTTGAGTACCAAAGCATCACACAGTTATTTCTTAAGTGAACTGTGAAACCCACGCCACAGATGGCAGCATGGTTGTTATGACCCGAGTGCCGGTTCTGATCGCGCTCAGGCTAAGTTCTTCTCGCTGCCGGCCTTGACAGCTGCGGGCTGTATTCTGGCCTCACCGGGCTCTTATTGTGAAGGTGCTCGGTGAGGCTTCCGCCTGTCAAGGGCCGGTCAGCTGTTTGTCATTACCGTCATTAGTGCCTCGCCTTTATAAACCCGGCACTAGCGACGGTAAGACGCAGGAGTATTGGTCAACATCTGGTCAACATTCAGTCAAAGTCCTGTCAATCTTTCTTTGCCAAGTCTGGGTCTACGCCTTGTCGTGCCTGAGAGTACCGTAGACCTTCATGTCAGGTTCGTTAATGTAACTTTGTCACAGTTTAGCTCGGAGTGGCTGGGGTTAGCCCTACGAGCCCAAGTCTCGTTTGTGTGTGTGTGTTTGCCCTAAGGGGCTTATAGCTTTGTTGTGTCACGTCTGTGAATAAAATAACATCTTAGCCAAACTCTCTGGTGAACTCTCTGGCGTCTCTTGGTGATCCGCGAGGATCACCACATGACAATGGTGGTGTAAAGGTTAGCACTATTACCTCACAGTAAGAAGGTCATGGGCTCAAAGCCAACAGGGCTTATGTGTGTGGAGTTTGCATGTTCTCCTGATGCTTGTGGGGATTTCCTCCCACATTCCAAAAACATGCAAGATAGGTTAATTGGAGACTCTAAAGCCTCTTTTCCACTAGTACCTATATAGTCCAACTCAGTTCGCTTTTGTTTCCATTGCACCAGTGTAGTGCCTAAGGTGGGTGGGATTTGTTTACAGCAAGGCAGCGCAGCACTCCCGTGATGTAAAACAAGTGACACAAGCAAAACACAAGATGGCGGAATATGAGGCAACTGCTCAGTCTCTGGCTTTTTGTCAGAGTAAAGGCAAAATAGGAGAGCCAGAGAAGGCTATAGACAGCGAGATGACACACTCTGGAACAGTATTGGAGTATTTAGGAAGCCACAGACCAATATAAAGGTGAAGACATGAGGATGCAAACTAGATCAAAGTCAAAGTCAAGTCAAAAGTCAAAGTGCCTTTATTGTCATTCCATTGCTAAAAAACAATACAACGAAATTGAGATACTGCTCCCTAAAACATACTATCACACTCACAGTTCACTCATGCATTTAACATTTTCATAATTACTGTCACGCCTCGCCGCTCATCAGCGGCGCCAGCTGCACGCACACCTGCGCCTCGTCAGCGGCGAGGGATTTAAGCTGCCTCGCCCTGGGCTTCGGCCTGAAGCCGTCTGATCACATCGGCTACGCTTGCTGCAAGGAACTCCCTTCAACCAAGCAAGATCACAAGTAAGCATCCTACCCTTCTTCTTCCAGTTCTCCTCCCCTGTGCACAGGTGGATTCCCCGGCGGCGGACAACATTCTCCAGCTGTCATCTCCTCGCTGCTGCATCAGGCGCACCAGGTCGCTGTCTACCGGGCTACGCCCATGCTACGCCAGCCACCTGCCTAAACCAAGTAAGCCAGCTGTCATTGCTACAATCTCCTGTATTGGTGTGGTGCCCGTTACCCTTCTCCCTCTGCTTCTCCCATAGGGTTGTCCGGCTGAACGGCCTCCTGCCCCCGTGCCTGACGCAGACGCCACCACCAATACATCCATATATCACAGACACGCAACCACACACACACTTGTTGTTCAATAAACTGTTAAACCTATTCTGAGCCTGCGTGTGTGTCTCCTGAGCCGTGCATTATGTCATTTACAACAATAAATAATGCTTAAAACAATAATACCTAAAAAGTTAAATACAATATGTACATAGCAATAATAAAAACATACTGAGCAATAAATAAACAAGACCAGCTTATACACGCAAGGTTATTGCCACAAAATAACCTAAAATAACATCAGCAGTCTGTACGTGTTACATAAATCCGTTCAAAATTACGTACTGCTGCTGGGAAAAAACTATGATTAAACCTGGTAGCCTGGGTTTTATGGGACCTGTACTGCTTTCCTGAGGGGAGCAAGTGAAAGAAATCATGACCTGGATGAGTGCAGTCCTTAATAATGGCAGTAGCTCTGGTGCGGTACCGAGACCTGGAAATCTCTTCCAGAGAAGGGAGAGAACAGCCAGTGATTTTTTTGCGCAGTCTCGATCATTCCCTGGAAGGCTTTGCGGTCTGCGGCTGAACAGCCCTCATACCAAACCATGATGCCGTTAACATATACTTCCATACATGACATATTGTACTGAAGTCTGGGGAAATACATATAAAACAAACATATATCCAATCTTTATGCTTCAGAAGAGAGCTATTAGAATAATAAACAAAGCTGCTTACAGGGAACCAACAAACCCACTTTTCTTAAAATAAAAGCTCTCAAGTTGAAAGATCTGGTTGACTTTAAAACTGCAGTAATAATGTTTAAAGTGAAGAATCTATCACTGTTCGCAAATATCCAAAAGTTGTTCCAAATAAGGGAGAAACAATATCATTTCAGAAGAACATGTATATTTCAAAAACCTTCAGTGAGAACTACCACCAAGCAACACTGTGTTTCAATGCAAGGAGTCAGATTGTGGAACGCTTTTGGACCTGAATTAAAATCATGTACAATGCTTGGACAATTTAAACAAAAACTAAAGGAAGAAATACTCCAAACATATATACAAAATGACATGTAAAATCACATAAGGACTGTCATATCCAGTCTGTGTTGTGTTGTTGCTTAGTTTTTTGTCACGTTTTGTCGTAGCTTTGTTCTGAATTGTAATCGCTCTTGTTTTGTTTTTCTTTTGAATTCTTGGATGGAATATGGATGGGCAATATAAGCTGTGACTTCAGCCATCACCCTTTTCGGAAAACTTATGTTGAACTGTATAATCAGAGGAGTTATTGTTTGATTTGACCTTGTAAGATTTTTTCCCCCTTTGTTATATTATTCTGTTTCTTTTTTTAATCTTTACTTTAAATCTATCCGAAATAAAGATTCATTAGAAAAAACAAAACAACATGCAGGCCACACTGCCCCACTGAGAAGCAACTGGATGTGCCGCTCACATTGGTCCCGGTTCAGTAGATCTTCAGTCTGCATCTCTGTAAATAGTGATGCGAGGTCCGGTTTGGGGTAGATCGTTTTCCTCTTGCCTAGACGAAAGACAGAAATGGGTGATGGTTAATTAAAGCAAGTTTAAAACATATTTGAGAAATACACTTGTTGCTAAAAGCCAGTGGTGGAGTGTGACAAAAAAGTACTTTGTTGTTGTATTTAACCACAATTTTCGTGTAGCTGCGCTTCAGTAAAGTGGATTTTACAAGGGCTGGGTTACGTTAAAATCATTTTTCACTGTGGCCTCAGCAATCAGAATGAGTTAATACCTTCAGTTGAATGGAATCTAGTACTTTAACTGAGGGTGTGCATCCCCGAGTATCGCTCAGTCAAACTATATAATTTTTATCAATAAAAGTTTAGCCACTGCTCTCTCACTGCTGTGTCTCTTCTTGCCCTGGCTTCAAGTGTAGGTGGTGTTTTGTACTTCCATCCATCCATCTTCTACCACTTTTCCAGAGGTCCGGGTCACAGAGGCAGCAGTTCAAGCAGAGAAGCCCAGACTTCCCTCTCCCCAGCCACCTGCTCCAGCTCTTCAGAGAGGATACCAAGGCGTTCCCAGACCAGCTGGGAGACATAGTCTCTCCACCGAGTCCTGGGTCTGCCCCGGGGTCTCCTACCAGTGGAACGTGCCTGAAACACCTCAAGTGGGAGGCGTCCAGGAGGCATCCTAATCAGCTGCCCATACCACTTCAACTGATTCCTTTCAATGTGGAGGAGCAGCGGTTCTACTCTGAGCCTCTCCCGGACGACTGAGCTCCTTACCCTATCTCTGAGGGTGAGATAGGGTAAGAAAGCTCATTTCAGCCACTTGTATCCGCGATCTTGTTCTTTCGGTCATTACCCAAAGCTCGTGACCATAGGTGAGAGTAGGAACGTAGATTGAGTGGTAAATCGACAGCTTTGCCTTAGAACTAAGCTCCCTCTTCACCACAACAGACCGGTACAACGTCCGCATCACTGCAGATGCTGCTCCAATCCGTCTGTCAATCTCTCGCTCCATTTTCCCCTCACTCATGAACAAGACCCCAAGATACTTAAACTCCTCCACTTGGGGCAGGAGCCTGTCCCCAACCCAGAGAGGACAATCCACCTTTTTCCGGCTGAGGACCATGGACTCGGACTTGGAGGTGCTGATTCTCATCCCAGCCGCTTCACACTCAGTGGCAAACCGTCCCAGCAAGAGCTGTAGGTCATTGCTGGATGAAGCCAACAGGACAACATCATCTGCAAACAACAGAGATGAGATCAAGCACGACACCCTCCATTCCCTGGCTGTGCCTAGAAATCCTGTCCATAAAAATTATGAACAGGATCAGGGACAAAGGGCAGCCCTGGCGGAGTCCAACTGTCACTGGGAATGACTCCGACCGAGTGTTGGCAATACAAACCAAACTCTCACAACGGTTGTACAGAGACCGAATAGCTCGTAACAACAAACACGATACTCCATACTCCCGAAGCACCCCCACAGAAAACCACGAGGGAAGTGGTCAAATGCCTTCTCCAAGTCCACAAAACACATGTAAACTGGTTGGGCAAACTCCCAAGAACCCTCAAGAATTCTCAAGAGGGTAAAGAGCTGGTCCGATGTGCCACGGCCAGGACAAAAACCACATTGCTCCTCCTGAATCTGAGGTTTGACCAATGGCCAGACTCTCCTCTCCAGTACCTTGGCATAGACCTTCCCAGGGAGGCTGAGGAGTGTGATCCCTCTAAAGTTGGAGCACACCCTCTGGTCCCCTTTTTTGAAGAGAGGAACCACCACTCCGGTTTGCCATGCCAAAGGCACTGCCCCCGACCTCCACGCAATGTTGCAGAGGCATGTCAACCATGACAGCCCAACAACATCCAGGGCCTTGAGGTACTCAGGGTGAATCTCGTCCACCCCCGGGGCCCTGCCACCAAGGAGATTTTTAACCACCTTGGCGACCTCAGCCCCTGTGATAGGCGAGTCATCCCCCTCGTCCCCAAACCCTGCTTCCTCTGTGGAAGGCGTATCAGTGGGATTGAGGAGATCCTCGAAGTATTCCTTCCACTGCCCGACGATATCCCCAGTCGAAGTCAACAGTGTCCCATCCGCACCATACACAGTGTGGACAGGGAGCTGCTTTCCCCTCCTGAGCCGCCGGACAGTTTGCCAGAATCTCTTCGAGGCCGACTGAAAGTCTTGTTCCATGGCCTCACCGAACTCCTCCCATACCCGGGTTTTTGCTTCAGCAACCACCCAAGCTGCACTCCACTTGGCCTGCTGGTACACCTCAGCTGCTTTGGGAGTCCCACAAGCCAACCAAGCTTGATAGGACTCCTTCTTCAGCTTGATGGCCCCCCTCACCACTCGTGTCCACCACTTGGTTCGGGGGTTGCCACCACGAGATGCACCGACCACCTTGCGGCTGCAGCTCTGGGCCGTTGCTTCAACAAGAGAGGTGGAGAACATGGCCCATTCAGACTCCATGTCTCCAGACTCCCTCGGAATGTGGTTGAAGTTCTTCCGGAGGTGGGAGTTGAAGACCTCCTGGACAGGGGCCTCAGCCAGACGTTCCCAGCACACCCTCACTATACATTTGGGTCTACCAGGTCTGAATGGCTTCCTCCCCTGCCATCGGATCCAACTCACCACCAGGTGGTGATCAGTTGACAGCTCTGCACCTCTCTTTACCTGGGTGTCCAAGACATATGGTCGCAGGTCTGATGACACGATAACAAAATCGATCATCGACCTGCGACCTAGGGTGTCCTGGTGCCAAGTGCACATATGGACACCCTTATGCTTGAACATGGTGTTTGTTATGGACAAACTGTGGTTAGCACAGAAGTCCAATTATTGAACACCACTCGGGTTCAGATCGGGCAGGCCGTTCCTCGCAATCACCCCCCTCCAGGTTTCACTGTCGTTGCCCACGTGCGCATTGAAGTCCCCCAGTAGGACAATGGAGTCTCCAAGAGGAGCACCCTCCAGCACCCCAGTCACAGACTCCAAAAAGGGTGGGTACTCTGAAACATCATTTGGTGCATAGGCACAAATGATGGTCAGGACCCGTTTCCCAACTCGAAGGCACAGGGAAGCAACCCTTTCGTCCACCGGGGAAAACTCCAATATAGAGGCAGCAAGGTGGGAGGATACAAGAATACCCACTCCTGCTCATCGCCTCTCACCCGGGTCAACTCCAGAAAAGGCCAAGCTCCAGCCCCTCTCTAGGAGACTGGTTCCGGAACCGGAGCTGTGTGTTGAGGTGAGGCCGACTATATCTAGCCGGTATCTCTCAACCTCGTACACCAGCTCAGGCTTCTTCCCCACCAGAGAGGTGACATTCCACATACCAAAAGCAGTTTAGAAAGCTTGGGATCAGCCCGCCAAGGTCTCCGCCTTTGACCGCCACCTAATCCACATAGCACCGGACCCCCATGATCCCTCCTGCAGGTAGTGAGCCCACTGGAGGGCGGACCCATGTAACTCCTTCGGGCTGAGCCCGGCCGGGTCCCATGGGTGGAAACCCGGCCACCAGACGCTAGCCTTTGAGCCCCTCCCCCAGGCCTGGCTCCAGGGTGGGGCCCCGGTAACCCCATACCGGGCGGGGTACACTGAATCCTTGATATACAATTTATCATGAGAGTCTGTTGGATCGTTCTTAGTCTGGCCCTTCATCCAGGACCAGTTTGTCTTGGGTGACCCTATCAGAGGCATATTGCCCCGGACAACATAGCTCCTGGGATCACTGGGGCACGCACCCCCCCCCCCCCCCACCACGATAAGGTGACGATCCATGAGGCCGTGTTTTGTACTTGTATTGCTAAAATATAAAAGGATGCACTACAATGGGTCTCAAATATTTACATAATGTGCCCTGTTATAGTATTGCATGACTTTATTGACACTGACCATAAACTACACAAATAAACAAAATTATAATGGTGACTGAACAACTCCCATTTCCCAAAGTGCAAGATACACTATTATGAATATAACTCACAAAGGATCACACAAGTGATCTGACAAAAAAATAAACAAGCAGTTCTTAAACAGTGGCTAAAATTGGATGTCCCATTCATTTTCAGTTATTCTGTAATTAATTTTCATACAGTCAAATAAATCTTAGTTCAGTCCTTTTCATATTAAGTGGAAACTGTGCTGCTTTAGTTTTGGCACTTCATCTATACTTTAACTTAAAAAGCAAAGGATATGAGTACTTTGTCCAACACTACTAAAAAATAACGAGGTGTGCAACTTACCAGTCATAACACATTGCTGTGCAGTGCTAAATGTTGCCAGTGTCAAAGCAGATACTGGTCGGATTCTTGAATGAAAATACACACAACTTACTGTAAGTACATGCACAGCAAGAAAGTGCAACATGTAAAAAAAATCCCACCTTTTTAACCAGGATTACCATTAACTTATTCCATCAGATGCTGTCGACACAAGCGCAAAATACAAGCAGAGCACAGAGTTAGCATTGATTGGTAACTAGCTAGCTCATTGCATACAGGAGACAATGTTGTTGTTTGTTCAAAGTGAACTTTCCACCGATGGGATAAATAACGTAAAAGATGCATAATATCACATCATATCACATCACTCACCATCCTCTATATCCCAATATCACGGCTTTTAACTGCTGTTGTTGGGTGCTCCCATTATTTGCCGGTCGGTGGCCATAAATTCATTCTGGATGGCTCCGTCTAGTTCCCTCTGGATTCTCTCATCAGCTGAAAGGCACAGAAAAGCCTGCTGGACCACGGTGTTGATTTCTGTAGGTCTGATTTCTGTGAAGCCGTTCTATTGTTGTTTATACTGATGCTTGCTTGCTGGCTCACGGACGAATCTTTGCAAATGGCAGCTTGAGATTCTGTTTAAGATGTTGTTCTCATGACGTTACGCCCAGACCAGTCAATGGCCTGCAGTCTTTTGACATCACATTTTCAAGTCGACGCGGTTCACTTCGAACCACTCTTGAGTGGTCCCAAAATTTTGGGACGAAAACCGTATTAGTTTCTAATGGAAAAGTGTCAGGAGCCGAGCTGGCTTGGTCACCCCCGGCTTGGTCCTGATCTCTATGTGGGTTTAGGTGTCACTAAGTATGTGCATATTATGTATTCTGTGCTTTGCCTTACCCATAGCCACTGCTTTCTGGCTGGCAGCGGTGAGGCTGCCCCTTGGGCTTACGCTGGTGTGAGCACTGTCTGTCTGCCGATCCGACTACGCCCCCTCGCTTATTACTGTCAGCTGTTCCCACTCCCGTTTGCCATCTCCCCGCTCCTCGCCCATGTACGACCAATCTACCATCCCCAGCAATACGTGTACTTAAGGAGCCTTTTGCCAGTCAAGCATTGCTGGGTCATTGCACTTCACATACGGTCGCTAATCGTCGGATGAAGTCAAGTCATTAAAGGACTGTGTTTCTCTTGGTGCTTATTTGGACTTACTTGGACAGCTCCAGTTCTGTGAGTATTAACTGTGTGTGTTTTCCCCGGTGGTCCTCACCCTAAGACTGTTGAGCTTCCTTGAGGACTCCTTAAGCTTCTAAGGAAACTATAGTTGGAACTGTGTGTCAGTTTCATTGTGTTTAATAAATGTGTGTGGTGTAAAACCCTACGCATAAATCCTTGTCCTTTCACCCCTCGCCGTGCGCTATGGAGAGACGCATGGGAGGGATCATGACAGAATGACCCAGCCATAAAAGTATTTAGCGAGTTACACCCACACAAACCTTTTTCCCCTTTGTGAACTGTTTTTCTGAACTTACTTGTTTCTGGAGAGCATCATGCCCTGGTCTCACCAGGTAGAGGAGGAACGGCAGCGGGGTTTCCCACGGTTGAGGAGGGATGGGCCATCGAGTTCATCTGGAGCTTCGTGAATGAAGCCCTCGCCACCCGGGGAGCAAAGAAGACACTGGAATGCCTGGACGGAGCAGTAGGGATCCTGGAGGCGCATCCTGGGTTATAGAACTACCCACAGTTCGCCGACCTGCTCTCCACAGTCTGCTCGCTCCAACACTCTTTCCCCAGTTTGGCGTGGCCCATGGCGCCATGACAGAGGTCCGGTAATTTGCAGACTGTCATCCCCCGTGACGCTTTTCCCGACCCTCCTCCCACTCCAGCATGGTCGGCACCAGTAAACAAAGGACAGCGTCGCCCTGCGTGGAAGCACCGGGAGAGGCCTTCTCCTCTATCAGCTGTCATCGTCCTTCCGGCTGCTGCAAGGTTAGATGGGGCCACCTCGGGAATGCCCACCTCCGTTGCCATGGAGACGGCTCCTCCTCAACCCAATGAAGAGGGTCAAATCACCGTGGACACAGAGAGGGATGACAGCCTGCCAGCTGCAGCAGTTGACATCAAAGGCTGGGATGACAAGCAAGTGTTTTCTCATTCTATTCATTTTGATGATAATAAACCTTGTCTGTCTTCTGGAAAAGGGACCCAGTTACAGCAGTCCAGTGGGCTCCCTCCTCCAGCTGCAGCTTATAACTCTTCCCCTACCCCTTCTGTGTCTCCTCCATTTTCTCCTGAGCATCTGTTGGTCCAGGATCAGAACCGTCGGACGGTGGAGTAGCCGGTGGCTTTGGAGGATCCTGCTCCGGAGTCAGCACAAAGGTGTTTCCCTGAGGCCACACCGGTAGAGTACCCTGCGTTGGAGCCACTGCAGGGGAACAAAGGGACTGCCATCACCATCTCGCCAGCTGTGGAGGCATCCACAGCGGATTGGGAGCCTGAGCTGGACCTCCTTGAGGCCGGGCCCGAGTGTTCATTGTTAGGATCGATGGAGTCCCAGACAGCGGTGGAGCTCGAGCTCAAGCAAGTTTTCTCTCTTGTTTTTCTGTTAGCAGTATTAGAGAGATCTTGTCTGGCTCTAGGTGGAGAGAGTCAGGCACAGCTGTGTCTGAACTTCCTTTGCCGGGCTCTGCCGCTGCCGGCGACCCTAATGACATTGTTTCTTCTCCTGCTTCTGAGTTATCTTCTAGGGTCGCCAGAGAGGAACAACCATCTCCAGGGGTCCTCAGGGAACCAGTCTCATTGCCTGATGACGTCACGGGTCTAGCTCCCCTGATGTCCGAGGTTGTTGTGTGGTCCCCTCTGTAGGCCGTGTCACCGTGGGTGCAGCGTGTTGGCTTTGGACCCTCATGGGGGCTGCGCTTCAGGGTTAGCCCGACGTGGGTGCTGCGCTCCGGCACGGACCTGTTATGGATGCCATGCTCCAGCACGGGGCCCACCAAGGGTGCAGCGTTGGCCCAGTCGGGGTCCACCGCAGATGCTGCAGAGCTCCAATTGGGAGCCACCGCAGTTGCAGCTGTGTCCCAAGCCAGGACCACCGAGGGTGCTGCAGAGCTTCAGCCAGGAGCCACCGTGAGTGCTGAGGAGCTCCAGCCGGGAGCCACCGTGGGTGTGGTGAAGACCTGGTTCAGGTCCACTGCGGGTGCTGCGGTTCGGCTCAAGAATGCCGGGGTCTTTTCTGCTTCCCTGTCTGACACTGTGGAGGATGCCATCCTGTGGTCTGGACATCCACCAGGGAGCCTCCCAGTGGGCAAACTACCTCCTGCTCCACCGCTCCGGTCTTGGTGGCTTAACAGTGCTGGCTGACTGCTGGAGGGACTCACTCCCCGGGTCAGGTGGCCCATGTTTTCCGGCAGACCACTGGACTCCGTCCACCCGACCTTCTGCTGGGCCTGGGACTCTGAGCAGCCTCCTGAGCCCCAACTCCCGTGGACTTGGACAAGCTAATTGTGGGCCCTGGGCGTGGTATTGTGTTCCATCGTTTCCTGTTCCCCCTACCTCCCACCCAGGTTCGAGTTGTTTGTTCCAGACAAACAACTCAAGTTGTTTGTTCGAGTTGTTTGTTCCAGACTCCCCCCCCCCCGGGGAGGGGGGGGAGTCTGGGATGTTACTTTGGGTGTCTGGATTCCACCCCTTAAAGGGGGGGCCCTGTCAGGAGCTGAGCTAGCTTGGTTACCCCCGGCTTGGTCCTGATCTCTATGTGGGTTTAGGTGTCACTAGGTACTGTATGTGCATATTATGTGTTCTGTGCTTTGCCTTACCCATAGCCACTGCTTTCTGGCTGGCAGTGATGAGGCAGCACCTTGGGCTCATGCTGGTGTGAGCGCTGTCTGTCTGCCGGTCCGACCACGCCCCCTCGCTTATTACTGTCAGCTGTTCCCACTCCCGTTTGCCATCTTCCCAATCTACCATCCCCAGCAATGCGTGTACTTAAGGAGCCTTTTGCCAGTCACGCATTGCTGGGTCATTGCACTTCACATACAGTCGCTAATCATTGGATGAAGTCAAGTCATTAATGGACTGTGTTTCTCTCAGACAGCTCCAGTTCTGTGAGTATTAACCGTGTGTGTTTTCCCCGGTGGTCCTCACCCTAAGACTGTTGAGCGTCCTTGAGGACTCCTTAATTTTCTAAGGAAACTATAGTTGGAACTGTGTGTCAGTATCATTGTGTTTAATAAATGTGTGTGGTGTAAAACCCTGCACGTTAATCCTTGTCCTTTCACCCCTCACCGTGCGCTATGGAGAGATGCATGGGAGGGTTCATGACAGAAAAGACTACAAAGCATGCCAAATCGAAGTGAGTAGGGCCAAACAGGTACTAATGGAAAAGGAGTATAAGTTGCGCTAGATGTGAAGGGGCTGATGCAGTACCATGGATGCTCTTGAATTTACCTCAAGATTAAACATCACTTGACTGATTTAGGATCCTCACTGAAACAAAGTCGCAGACATTTCGGTGAAATTTTCGATGAAGAAATGCCTCTGGAAGGCAACTCTAAACAAATAATAATAATAATAAAAAAACAATCTTTTTCAGCTGAGGAATATCTCAAAACTTAAATCAATGTTTATGTAACGTGAAATGGGGATATTAATAAATAATAAATATGATCAGGTATGAATTATTTAATTTATATTGATGTATTGGAATCTGAGCTCAAATCTCATTTCATATACATCAGAAAAGTTAATAACACTCGTAAGGGGCACCAGCTTCTATCTCTAAGAAGCAATTTGATCTTTAATTTCACTTTATACCTGTTTGATCACTCAATAAATTAATCAATAATCAGTCTCAAAAATTTTCCGAATTCGATACCTGGGCTTGAAACAGACTCAGAATGAAATAAATTCCCAACAACTTCTCATTTTTAAATATTTATTAAACGAAATGATTAATAGACATCGAAATAATTTCATTAATCATAAAATCAATCTTGTAAATGATAGATTAACAATGTCAATATTTTCGGAACCAGGGTTAAACTGAGAAACGAATTTCTATCAGTTTGAGTTAACAGATTATCAAAAACAACGCAAATTTATGGAGAAAGTTTGCTAATTATGAAAAAGTCCTAAATTAATCTTAAGAAAATAAAAACGGAATTTTAATGAAAAGGAGAGTTATGTTAAGGGCTTCTTAATTTGCATCTGATTAGATATATAAATTAGTACCGAACCTCAAGTTTAATTCAGCAGATGAATTAAAGTTTTTTCAGCTCACGTGATCCTCAGTGATGGCAGTTCTGTCGTCCTTTTTCAGCCCAAGACTTTGTGGATGTGAGGGAAATATCTGCCAGCAGATACTTCAAGGGTTCACAGCTCGACCTTTAGATTCAAGCGGTCGAAAGAGGCTGGATTCTGGGCTGCATGACCCACAGTTGAAACGGGTCTTAGCCAGATGGTGCCGACGTCTCTTCAGAGTGATGTGGGACAGCTGTGTGTTGATCCTACAGCTGCACGTTATGTGGGAGCTGCGTCTTTCTTCAAGAGGTCTTCGGTAATAATTAAGAGATATCTAATCCGATTTCAAATTAGAAAAGAAACTTTCGGACTTTAGATAAAAATAGTTTTGGGAGGTGCTTGGTCAAGAAAAATATTATAAAAATAAAGTCAAGATTAAAGTTTACCTTAAAATTAAACAAACGGCGGTTTTACAGAAAGTTTAACAAAAAGTGATAAATTAAGAATTGGAGTTTGACTCCGATTAAGAATTGAGCTCAAAGAAAAAGGAATTCCTAGGCATTTAAGAGAAGAAGAAAATACACAGTTACATGAATTACAAGTTATCTGCTCTGTGTTCAAAAAAACGACATGTGGTCGAAGTCCTTTGTTCTCCCTTGCTGTGTGTAGGCAATGGAGCAGATGAGCCGGACAGAGGCTCTGCCAAGAGTGTCCGGAGCAGAAGAAAAGAGTGACGAAAAGAGGCGACGAAAGAGGCAAAAAAGGGCTGAAACCGAGTCTCTCTCTCCTTTTTATAAGCTCTGTTGAGTTTCGCGGGATTCCGGCCTGACCGGAATCTCAGCCAATGAGCGTCCTTCGTGGGCGGGCTCGATGAACTTTTAGTCCAATGAACAAACAGTCTATTGTTCGGAGTCCTTTGGAGTGAAGAGCTGTCGTGCAGGGATTGGCTGTGAGAGTCACATGGTTTTAGAGGCAAACTCTGATACATGATATCAGTCCACAGGAATACACAGTTTTAAATACATTGGAATGTACTGTTACACACTTATGTATAACTAAACTAACCTTAGTGTATCTTATAAGCAGTGCTTCTAAATCAACATGCAGGAATAAACATTCATTTAACATTACCATGCATATATATATAAAATCACAGATTAATGCATTTCACACATATTATTGATTTTCCACATCAAAAACATCAGAGTCCATCTGCATTTTCATAGTCCTGAAAAGAATGAAGGTTTAGAATTGAGTTTGTAATAATGTACTTTAAAGTTGTTTACTGTTTAAATCCAGCATGTCCACAGTTTAAGGAAATTAACTGAGTCGTGGATCTGTGTAGGTTTTATGGGGGCAATAAAAGTGAAGCTGGACATTGGGGGAAATTCCTTAGGCTGGTTTTAACAAAAGAAGGGGATTTCAGCTGTGGCCTGGGGGAAGAAAATCCATTTATTTGCGTTATTCCTGGATGAAACAAAAATGTCTTTAAGCAGAAGAATAATTGTTGCTGAGCCAAAGTGAGATGATGCTACATTTATTAGTCAATTAGAGATCATTCATGCTTTTGTCTAATCTTGCCTGGACTATTGTAACAGTTTGTTCACTTGTCTAAATAAGAAGGATTTGGCTTGGCTTCAGGTTGTTCAAAACTCTGCTGTGAGACTTTTGCCCTACACAAACAGAAGAACTCATATAACCCATTTTAATGTTACTTCACTGGTTGCCAGTTAATTTTAAAATTAATTTTAAAATTCTGGTCTTAACTTTTTGAGCCTTATATAGTCAGGCCCCTCCTTACATCGCTGATCTGATTCAGCCATACTCCACACCATATCAGTGCACAAACAAGGTCCATAAAGACATGGATAAGCAAATCTGATGTGGAGGAATTTGACTGGCCTGCACAGACTCCTTACCTCAACCCAATAAAACACCTTTGGGATGAAATAGAGTGGAGACTATGAGCCAGGCCTTCTTGTTCAACAGCAATGCTTGATCTCACAAAAATGCCTCTGGAAGAATGGTCAAAAATTCCCATAAACACACTACTAAACCTTGTGGAAAGCCTTCCCAGAAGAGTTAAAGCTGTTATAACTGCAAAGGGTGGGCCAACTGAATATTAAACCCTACAGATTAAGAATGGGATGACACTGAAGTTGTGAAGACAGACATACAGTGGATATAAAAAGTCTACACACCCCTGTTCAAATGCCAGGTTTTTGTGATGTAAAAAAATAAGACCAAGATAAATCATTTCAAAATGTTTTCCGCCATTAATGTGACCTATAACCTGTACAACCCAACTGAAAAACAAACAAATCTTTTAAGGGGAAAAATAAAAAACTTACAACAACTTTGTAACAGTATATGAATTAATAATTATGATCAGGTATAAAAATTATTTAATTTATATTGATGTATTGGAACCTGAGATGAATTCTCGGTTCATATACACCGGAAAAGTTAATAACTCTCTTGGGGCACCAGCTTCTATCTCTAAGAAGCAATTTAATCTTTAATTTTCACTTTATACCTGTTTAATCACTCAATAAATTAATTAATAATCAGTCTCAAAATTTTAGTGAATTTGATACTGGGGGTTTGAACCAGACTCAGAATGAAATAAATTCTCAACAGCTTCTCTCATTTTCACATATTTATTAAATGAAATGAGGATTAACAGACATTGCAGTGATTTCATTAACCATAAAATTAAACTTGTAAATGATAGATTAACAATGTCAATATTTGCGGATCCAGGGTTACACTGTGAAACAAATTTAGATCAGTTTGAGTTAACAGATTATGGAAAACATAACACAAATTTATAGAGAAAGTTTTACTAATTATATGAAAAGTTCTGGATTACTCTAAGAAAATAAAAACAGAATTTTAATGAAAAGAGGAGTTATGTTAATGGATCCTTAATTTGCATCTGATTAGATATCAAATTATTATTGAACCTCAGACGTTTAATTCAGCAGATGGAGAAGGAAAGTGCAGCTCACGTGTTTTCTTGAAGATTTGAAGTTACGTTCTTTCGTTGTCCTAATGAAGCTTTCGATGTGTTGATCGGTGCCAAAACCCAGAATTTTTGTCCAGCAAATATTCTTTGATGATGGATGAGATCAATTCAATTCAATTTTTCAATTCAACTTTATTTATATAGCGCCATTTCACAACAACAGTCATCTCATAGCACTATCAACTGTAGGGGGGAACCCCCACAGATGCAGAAAGACCCCAGCAATCAGGCGATCCCCTGTGAGCAAGCACTTGGCGACGGTGAAGAGGAAAAACTCCCTTTTAACAGGAAGAAACCTCCAGCAGAACCAGGCTCAGGGAGGGGCAGTCATCTGCTGCGACTGGCTGGGGGGTGAGGGGATAGAGAAGAAGAAAAGAACAGACAAACAGCACGATGGGGACTCAATCTATGGGAGAGAACAAACAGATGTTAATGACCAGCAAAAAAAAATTATTTCATAGAGAGTGAAGAAAGGAGTGAGGCCCAGTGCATTACTGGAGGTCCCCCGGCTGACTAAACCTATTAGCAGCATAACTAAGGGAGGGTTCAGAAACACATGATCCCTCCCTAATTGTAGGCTATATCAAAAAGGTAGGTTTTAGCCCTATTCTTAAAAACAGAGATCGAGTCTGACTCCCGAATCCAGATTGGCAGCTGATTCCACAGGAGAGGAGCTTGATAACTGAAGGCTCTGCCTCCCATTGTACTTTTGGAGATTCTAGGTATTACAAGTAATCCTGCATTTTGGGAGCGTAGTGCTCTGTTAGGATAATACGGTAGTATCAGATCTTTTAAATAAAAAGGAGCCTGATTGTTTAGAGCTTTGTAAGTAAGAAGAAGGATTTTAAACTTAATTCTAAACTCTATGGGAAGCCAATGAAGGGAGGCCAGAACCGGAGAGATATGATCTCTCTTTCTAGTACCTGTTAAAACTCTTGCTGCAGCATTTTGGATCAGCTGAAGACTTTTTAAAGATGTTTTAGGACAGCCTGATAATAAAGAATTACAATAATCTAATCTCGAGCTAACAAAAGCGTGGATCAGTTTCTCAGCATCACGCTGAGACAAGATGCTCCTAATCTTGGCAATATTACGCAAATGATAGAAGGCAGTCTTAGAAACAAATTTAATATGTGAATTGAAGGACAAATCCTGATCAAAAATAACTCCAAGGTTCCTCACAGAGCTATTAAGAGAAAGAGTAACCGCATCCAAACTGAAAGTTTGATTTGGAAAGGAATTTCTAAGGTTTTTTGGACCAACAAGAATGACTTCAGTCTTATCTGAATTTAATAGCAGGAAATTACAAGTCATCCAAGCTTTGATTTCCTTAAGACAGGCTTCTAACTTGGCTAATTGATAACTACCATCTGGCTTCATTGACAGGTATAATTGTGTGTCATCTGCATAACAATGAAAATGTATACAGTGCTTTCTAATAATGTTGCCTAACGGAAGCATATATAAACTAAAAAGAGTAGGGCCTAGCACAGATCCCTGTGGAACTCCATGACTAAGCTTTGAGTTGAAAGAAAACTCATTATTTACATGAACAAACTGGAACCTATCAGATAGATAAGATCTAAACCACTGCAACGAAGTTCCATTAAGTCCAACATAGTGTTCTAATCTATCAAGTAGAATATTATGATCGATAGTATCAAAAGCTGCACTAAGGTCTAAAAGGACAAGTACAGAAACTAGTCCATTATCAGATGCAATGAGGAGGTCGTTAGTGACCTTCGCTAAGGCTGTTTCAGTACTATGATGGATTCCAAACCCAGATTGAAACTCTTCAAGTAAACCATTTCCCTGCAGGTGGTCAAATAATTGCGTAGCAACAACTCTTTCTAAGATTTTTGAAATGAAAGGGAGATTAGAGATTGGTCTATAGTTAGCTAAAGCTCCTGGATCTAGCGTTGGCTTTTTGAGTAAGGGTTTAATTACAGCCGTTTTAAAAGCCTGCAGTACATGGCCTAAGGTTAATGAAGAATTGATTATATGAAGAATAAAGCTACCAATAAGTGGGAAGACTTCTTTAAATAACCTGGTAGGAATAGGGTCTAAAAGACAAGTTGAAGGTTTGGATGAGGAAACTATTTTGTCTAACTCACAAAGGTCGATTGGAGTAAACTCATCAAGACAGACATCAATAGAAGGAGTTGTAGTAGTTACAGTATTTAAGTTAACTGTGGGAAGAATCTGATTGATTTTATCTCTGATGGATGAAATTTTATTATTGAAAAAGTTCATAAAGTCCTGACTAGTAAGCTCTAAGGGAATGCTAGGATTGACAGAGTCCTGACTCTTTGTCAACCTGGCTACAGTACTGAAAAGAAACCTGGGATTATTCTTGTTCTCTTCTATTAATGCAGAGTAATAACTCGTTCTAGCTTTTCTAAGAGATTTTTTATAAATTAAAAGATGATTTCTCCAAGCTAAATAGATTTCATCTAAATTAGTAGAACGCCATTTTCTTTCTAATTGACGAGTCTTCTGTTTTAAGGTACGAGTTTCTGTGTTGAACCAAGGAGTTAGAAATCTCTGATTAGACTTTTTCTTTTTTAAGGGGGTCACCAAGTCTAGAGTCTGATGCAGAGAAGCTGAAACACTATCCACCATGTTATCAATTACAGAAGGAGCAAGCTGTCTATAGCTTATTTCCGTTGTGTTGACACATGGCATAGAGGAAACAATCTGCATAAATTTGGAAACAGCATCATCTGAGAGGCATCTACTGTAATAATATTTTTCTTTAGGAGCCAAATAGTCAGAAATAGTAAAATCAAAGGTTAACAGACAATGGTCTGACAGTACAGGGTTATGAGGAGACACTACAAGATTTTCTATTTCTATGCCATATGTCAAAACAAGGTCCAATGTATGGTGGAGGTAATGAGTAGAATTTCCTACTTTCTGAGAAAACCCAATCGAATCTAATATTGAATTGAATGCCACATTAAGGCAGTCACTATCTACATCCACATGTATATTAAAGTCCCCTACTATAATTATTCTATCAGATTTCAGCACTAAATCAGCTAAGAAATCAGCAAATTCGGATAAAAATTCTGAGTAGGTTGATGGGGGACGATAAACTATGGCAAATAAAATTGGGTTTAACCTAAAATTGCTAAAGTGCCCAATACTGAGGACCAGGCCCTCAATGGAATTATAACATGTTTTTTGCTTTACATTAACTAGTAATTTGGAATGGTAAATTGTTGCTACTCCTCCTCCACGACCAGAACTTCTGGGATTTTGACAGTTTAAATAACCAGAGGGAGTTGATTCATTTAAACCAACATAATCCTCTTGCCCTAACCAAGTCTCTGTAAGGGAAATTAAATCAATATGATGATCAATTAACAAATCATGGACTAACAGAGACTTGGGAGTTAGAGACCTAATATTTAATAAACCACATTTAATTTTTAAATTATGAGGAGGAACAGAGGCCAAATCATTCAATTTAGAGGCTTTATGTTTAATTTGAGTTTTACCAATATTTTGCTTTATCACTTTGGGATGCTTATACATTATATTTTTATTCACTTTGGAGGGAGCAGACAACGATTCTCTGATGGGGAAGGCAGGGGCTAAGTTGGGTAAGATCGGTATGTTTGATCCCAGCGGTTGAAATCCAGCCGAGGTGCGCTGATTTCATCAGCTGCGCGTGATCGTAGTGGGAGCTACGTCTCCTCAGAGGCCTTCGACAATAATTAAATATATCTAATCCGATCTCAAATTAAAAGTGTTTTGGACTTTAGATAAATGAGCTTCTGGTGTGGGATTTGTTCAATAAAAATATTATAAAAATAAAGTCAAGATTAAAGCATACATTAAAATTAAAAACTGTGGTTTTACAGAAAGTTTAACAAGGGAAAAAGTGATAGGAATAAAACGTCTAGAATTGGAGTTTATCTGCGGATTAGGATGAGCTCAAAGAATAAAGAATCAATTCCCAGACGTTTAAGAGAAAAGAAAAAACATTCAAATACAAAGTTATAGAGCACAAAATTACGAGTTATCTGCTCTGTGATCGTCGAAAAACAACACGTGGGAGAAGTCCCTTTGTTCACGCAGTCTTTTGTTCTCCCGAAGAGTTCTCTGCTGTGTAGACAAAAACACAAAGAGAAGGTGACGAAAAGAGAGAAAGGGATCTGGCTGAAATCTGGCATCTGGTGAAAAAGAGGATAGAGTTCCCTTTTATCTGTGGAGAATTTTTGCGGGGCTCTGTGATTGACAGGAACTCCCAGCCAATAAACTTCCTTCGTGGGTGGGCTTTATGAACTTTTAGTCCAATAAACAGACAGTCTATTGTCTGGAGCTTGGCGAGAGAGCTGTTGTCATGCAGAGATTGGCTGATGGAGCCCAGTGAATGCTTGGTGATATTTGTGGTCGGTCCCCATAGAGATACACACAATTTCAATACACTGGAATTTCCTTCTAAACCCTTATGTATATTCTCTAAGCTAACCTTAGTGATTAATGCAACTTATAAGCAGTGCCTCTAAATTAACATGCAGGAATAAATATTCATTTAAACATTTTTAACATGCAGATATATAAAATCAGGATTAATATGTTTCAAACCCATTATTGATTTTCCACATTAAAACATCAGAGTCCATTTGCTTTTCATGGTCCTGGAAGAGAAGAGAAGGTTTAGAATTGAGTTTGTAATAATGTACTTTAAAGTTTACTGGTTAAATCCAGCATGTCCCAGAATTTAAGGAAATTAATTGAGCTGTAGATCTGTGGGCCATGAGGGGCTTCCCATGTCTCCATGTTTATGGGGCCATAAAAGTCAAAGCAGGAAATGCATTAGGGTGAATTCCTTAGACTGGTTTTAACAAAGGAATGGTGAGTTCAGTTGTGGCCTGGGGTAAAAGAGCAGTTTTTTGACTGTCCTTCTCCTGGGTGAAACCCCAGAATCAGAATCAGAATCAGGTTTATTGCCATTGTTCATGTCGTACACAAACTAGGAATTTGTCTCGGTGCAATGCTGCAACATTAAACATGATAAGATAAGAGAAATAAACTCATGTCTCATGTCTCATGTCATGAAACAATGTCTTAAAGCAGAAGAATAATTCTTATTGATGAGCCAAAGTTGTCACGCCGCGCCATTCATCAGCGGCGCCACCTGCTCACGCACCTGATTCTCATCAGCGGCGAGGGATAAAAGCCGTCTCGCCCGGAGGCTCGGCCTGAAGCCGTCAGACTTCGTCCCTCACCGTTGTGAGCATACTACTCTTCAGCATCATCATTTTGGTAAGAAGATCGCTTACCTCTCTTCTTCAGTCTGCTCCCCTGTGCACAGGTGGATTCCCCGGCGGTGGACATCTCCACTCCATCGCCCAATCCTCGCTGCTGTACGGAGCTCTCCAGGTGGCTGTCTTCCGGGCTTCGCCCCCTTGTTGTGCCAGCTATCCTGACAAACCAAGTAAGTCCTTCTCTCGCCATAAATCCCACCTGTGTTGGTGTATGCCCGTCACCCTCTCCCTGTGCTCTCTCCATAGGGTTGCTCGGCTGTACGGTCACCTGCCTCTGTGCCTGAAGCAGACGCCATCACCAACACATTTACATCCCGCAGACACGCACTCATTCACTCCTGCTGTTAATAAACTCTTTGAACTACTCTAAGCCTGTGTGTGTGCATCTCCTGAGCCGTGCAATATGTCAGTACGGCTTCAGCAGAGCGGCTCGGCGGACGGCGGGCTCGCACACCGGTTTTCCACTCTTGAGGCTAGAGTGGATCAAATGGCTTATCAACAACAGGTGATCTTTAATCAATTATTGAATTTAACTAACCGGTTGGGCCGCTTGGATCCTCAACAGCCGTTCCCCCCGGCTCGTCAGGGTGGCGCGGTTCCTGCTGTTCCAGCGGCCGTCCAGCCGGCTCCAGTGGCACCGGTTCGGCTCACACCGATTCCGACCCCCGCCCACTTTAGCGGTAAGCTCGGCGGAGCGCGGGGGTTCATTATGCAGTGTGAGTCCGTGTTCCACCGTGTGCCCGGAGATTTTCCCTCGGATCACAGCCGAATTGGGTACATAGGGAATCTCCTGGAGGGGCGTGCGTTAACTTGGACCTACGCCGTAATGGCGAGGCCCAGTTATGCCACCCTCACCTATGACCAATTCGTGGGGCGCTTTCTGGAGGTCTTTGACCATTGTCTGACCGAGACGGTCCAGGTCGATCGGCTTCTCGCTCTCCGGCAGGGAGACCGGTCGGCAGCGGACTACTCGGTCGACTTCCGGGTAGCGGCGGAGGAATTGGGCTGGGGGGAACGCTCCCTCTGCGGCCTGTTCCTCCGCAGCCTCAACGATGATCTGAGGGATGAACTGGCTGGACGGGATATCCCTGGGACGCTAGCGGAGCTGACATCCTTAGCGGTAAGTTTGGATAACAGGCTGCGCGAGCGCTCCTCGGGGCGGAAGTCTTCTTCTTCTCGCCTTCGTGGAGTCTCACCGCACCTGTTCCAAGCTCGCCCCCTGGCGGCACCGCCAGCATCGTGCCCCGAGGAGTCGGAGCCGATGGTGACGGGCTGGACCAGGCTTTCCCCTGCGGAGAAACAACGCCGCCGTGAGTTGGGCCTCTGCATGTATTGCGGAGGTGACCAACACACCGTGGAGCGTTGCCCACGGAAAGCCAGTCGGCGGGGTCCACGAATCACTGTAGGGGGCCTCGTGGATCTCCACCGGTTAGACACACTTACCCAATTGAAGCTGCCCATCCGTTTCTGCCACAATCCCACTGGGCACCTCACCCACGCACTGGTGGATTCGGGCGCAGAAGGCAGCTTCATTTCACAAGGCCTGGCAACCCGATTGGGCATCCGCTGTCAGGCACTCAAACACCCCATCTCCCTGGTCCATCTCTCCCGTGCCTCCCTTGGGAGAGTTACCCATCAAACCATTCCTGTCCCAGTCATCATCTCAGGGAACCACCGGGAGGAGATGGTTTTCTACGTCCTGCCCAACTCTGTGTCGCCCTTCATCCTGGGGTACCCCTGGCTACGCCTCCACAACCCTGTCCTGGACTGGAGGTCAGCTGGGGTGTCGGCATGGAGTACCTTCTGCATGGGCACCTGCCTTCAGTCCGCTGCCTGCTCCCCGTCCGCGGCTCCTCCTGTGGCGGATACAGCACCTCCGGACCTGTCGCTGGTGCCTCCAGAATTTCACGACCTGGGTATGGTATTCAGTAAATCGAAAGCTATGTCTCTTCCCCCGCACCGACCATATGACTGTGCCATCAATCTCCGCCAGGGGGCTCCCCTGCCATCTGGTCGGCTCTACAGCCTGTCGGCGCCGGAGAGGGAGACAATGAATACGTACCTAAAGGAATCACTGAGCGCTGGGATTATTCGCCCATCGTCGTCACCCGTGGGAGCAGGGTTTTTCTTTGTCGGGAAAAAGGACGGTTCCCTCCGTCCCTGCATAGACTACCGAGCGCTTAATGACACCACTGAGAGGGACCGTTACACCCTGCCCCTCATGGACACTGCCTTCCACTCCCTCCAGGGGGCGACCTGGTTTACCAAGCTGGATCTACGCAGCGCTTACCACCTCGTCCGGATCCGGGAGGGAGATGAATGGAAAACAGCCTTCCGTACCCCGAACGGCCACTTTGAGTATCTCGTCATGCCGTTCGGGTTGACCAACGCTCCTGCCGTCTTTCAGCGCCTCATTAATGACGTCCTCTGGGATTTCATCGGCCTTTTCGTGTTCGTCTACCTGGACGACATTCTGATCTTCCCCAGGTCCAGAGACGAGCACCAGGTCCATGTGAGGCGGGTCCTCCAAAGACTGCTGAAGAATCGTCTGTACGTGAAGGCTGAGAAATGCGAGTTCTACGCTAGGACCACATCCTTCCTGGGATTCATCATCGCCCAAGACCAGGTGCTCCCAGACCCAGAGAAGGTGAAGGCGGTGGTGGAGTGGCCTACTCCCGCATCCTGGAAGCAGGTGCAACAGTTTGTTGGCTTCGCCAATTTTTACCGCCGCTTTGTCCCGAATTTCAGCTGGATCGTCGGACCGCTGACCCGCCTCACGTCCCCGAAGGTCCCGTTCCGGTGGACCGAAGAGGTCGATGCTGCCTTTAAGGCGCTGAAGGCGGAGTTCTCCTCCTCCCGGGTCCTTCGCCAGGTCGACCCCACGCTGCAGTGCATTGTGGAGGTGGACGCATCGGACACGGGAGTGGGAGCAGTGTTATCCCAACGATCACCGGACGATGGCGCCAAGCGACCGTGCGCCTTCTTCTCCCGGCGCCTGTCCCCGGCGGAGAGGAACTACGATGTGGGGGACAGAGAGCTCCTGGCCATCAAACTCGCCCTGCAGGAGTGGCGCCACTGGCTAGAGGGGGCGGACCTGCCGTTTGTGGTCCTGACGGACCATAAGAACCTAGAGTACCTACGATCTGCCAAGCGCCTGAATGCCCGCCAGGCGCGCTGGTCTCTGTTCTTTGCCAGGTTCCGCTTTTCAAGCACCTTCAGGCCAGGCTCCAAGAACGGCCTGCCTGACGCCCTCTCTAGACAGTTCACCCCCGTGGAGGCTGAGGAAACGCCCCACACTATCCTGCCCAGGTTGTGCGTCGTGGGAGCTGTCTCTTGGGACATTGAAGACAAGATCCGGAAGGCGCAGGAGGTGGAACCTGATCCTGGCGGCGGACCGGAGGGAAGACTGTTTGTTCCATCTGCGGTCCGAGGAGAGGTCATCCACTGGCTCCACACCTCCCGGCTCACCTGTCATCCCGGCACCTCTCGGATGATCAGCCTCCTCCAACGGTCCTTTTGGTGGCCAGGCCTGCGGAGGGATGCAGCCCGCTACGCCCGGGCTTGCCCAATCTGTGCCACCAGCAAGTCGGGAAATACCCCTCCAGCGGGTCTGCTCCAGCCTCTGCCCGTCCCCGGCAGGCCCTGGTCGCACATCGCGCTGGATTTCGTCACCGGACTCCCCGTTTCCAACTCTTTTGACACCGTCCTGACCATCGTGGACCGTTTCTCCAAGGCGGCACACTTCGTCCCCCTGCGAGGTCTCCCTACCGCCCTGGAGACGGCGGGCCTCCTCGTCCAACACGTGGTCAGGCTGCACGGGATTCCGGTAGACATGGTCTCGGACCGGGGCCCCCAATTTTCATCCGAGGTTTGGAAATCTTTTTGTAACGCCATCGGAGCCAAGGTGAGCCTCTCCTCCGGCCATCACCCCCAGTCTAACGGGCAGTGTGAGAGGACCAATCAGGAGCTGGAGGCTGCGCTCTGCTGTGTTACCAGATCCAAGTCGACTTCCTGGAGCAACCATCTCGCCTGGGTGGAGTATGCCCACAACACCGCCCGCTCTTCTGCAACGGGGATGTCCCCCTTCAAGGCGTCCCTGGGTTACGTCCCCCCGCTGTTTCCAGCGCAGGAGAGCGAGGTAACTGTCCCCTCTGTTAGGGCGCACCTTAGGCAGTTCCGCTCCACCTGGGCTGCCGCGCGTCATGCGCTTTTACGCACAGCGGAGCGCAACAGGACCGTGGCGGACCGGCACAGACGACCTGCCCCGGCGTACAGAGTTGGGCAACTAGTGTATGTGTCTACCCAGGACGTCACATTAAAAGGCGAGAGGAGGAAGCTGGCACAGCGATTCATGGGTCCCTTTCCCATCACCCGGATCATCAACCCGGTGGCTGTGCGCGTGGCTATTCCCCCCTCCCTCCGCATCCATCCCACTTTCCACGTATCGAAGGTGAAACTGGCAGGCACTGACCCCCTTTGCCCTCCTCCTGCAGCGCAACCCGCGCCCCAGATGATTGGTGGCCATCCGGCCTGGTCCGTCTCCTCCATCCTGGACTCCCGGCGCCGGGGTCGTGGGTTGCAATACTTGGTGGACTGGGAGGGCTATGGGCCCGAGCATCGACAATGGGTGCCCCCGTCGTTTGTGTTGGACCCATCGCTCATCGCGGACTTCCACCGAGCGCACCTGGATAAGCCATCGCCAGGAGGCGCTGCTAGAGGGGGGAGTACTGTCACGCCGCGCCATTCATCAGCGCCGCCACCTGCTCACGCACCTGATCCTCATCAGTGGCGAGGGATAAAAGCCGTCTCGCCCGGAGGCTCGGCCTGAAGCCGTCAGACTTCGTCCCTCACCGTTGTGAGCATACTACTCTTCAGCATCATCATTTTGGTAAGAAGATTGCTTACCTCTCTTCTTCAGTCTGCTCCCCTGTGCACAGGTGGATTCCCCGGCGGCGGACATCTCCACTCCATCGCCCAATCCTCGCTGCTGTACGGAGCTCTCCAGGTGGCTGTCTTCCGGGCTTCGCCCCCTTGTTGTGCCAGCTATCCTGACAAACCAAGTAAGTCCTTCTCTCGCCATAAATCCCACCTGTGTTGGTGTATGCCCGTCACCCTCTCCCTGTGCTCTCTCCATAGGGTTGCTCGGCTGTACGGTCACCTGCCTCTGTGCCTGAAGCAGACGCCATCACCAACACATTTACATCCCGCAGACACGCACTCATTCACTCCTGCTGTTAATAAACTCTTTGAACTACTCTAAGCCTGTGTGTGTGCGTCTCCTGAGCCGTGCAATATGTCAAAAGTGAGATGATGCTACAACCTGGTTGCATAAATATGCACACCCTCTTATAACTGGAGATGTGGCTGTGTTCAGAATTAACCAATCACATTCAAACTCATGTTCAATAGGAGTCAGCACACACCTGCCACCATTTAAAGTGCCTCTGATTAACCCCAAATAAATTTCAGCTGTTCTAGTAGGCTTTTCCTTACAGTATTATAGTCACATCTTACAGCACAAGCCATGGTCTACAGAGAGCTTCTAAAACATCAGAGGGATCTTATTGTTCAAAGGTATCTGTCAGGAGAAGGGTACTGATAGAAAAATTCCATATAATCTATACTATTATTGATATTAATAATGTATTATTATATTTGAGAAGTATCATACCTTTCATATGCCATGTTTAATGTTTATATGTGCATTCCACATAGGATAAGTTTATATATTCTTGGCCTGTTTCTGTGAGCAATTTCAGCGAGCTCAGACAGAGGATCAGTACATGCGTAAGGAACGATCTAAGCCATTTATTATAATCTCTTTGACATAACCTGTTTTGGGTCACAGGAATGCACAGGAACTTCTCAGCCTGTACAGATCAGTGGTAGATGGACATTCTGTTAGTTTTATGGATCTCATGTCTTCATGACCCATGTCTCCAGAGTATCTGACGTCCACCTGGATAAGCTTAGTTATCAGGACTTTCCCATTCTGTCCCTTCCCTTATCCTCATCCTCCCTCTCTTTTCTCCTACCTATAAACAGTATATCAGACTTAGAATAATGGATCCTTTAGAGATTCTAGGTGTGTCTGAATGTCATGCCTTGAAACCTCTTCCCCATAGTGGCCAATGGGGTGATTTTGTAATAAATGTACATAAATTCAACTTTCTGCCTGATTATTTGACTTTGAATAATTTTATCTCAAAATTATTCTAACATTTGACGTCCGAACAGCGGATCCACATATTTCTGTCTTTCCAGCGCCTCTGCTTGATCTCAGCAAGTGCACAGCTGATAAAAGACCTTCCCAGGCTGAGTGAAAAAAAAAAAAGGGCTCAGTGTTACTGCAGTGAAGGCATTTCAGACCGGGGTGCTAGAACTGACTGGGTGATGGATCTGAGAATCCTATAGGCGGCTTGAATGTAAGTACATTTGTTGTTGTTTATGGATAAAAGATAGTGAGATTTCCCGGACCAATAGCACGCTGTGTATACTGAAAGGAGTGAAACTAGCTGCCTGAATGCTAAGTTATTTCTACTAAGTTATTTCTACCCACGGTGAGCAATCTCGTAATAGTCCCTTGGGAGGAACGAGGTCTTCCTCTGCCAACAGTGACCGTCATCGCAAGACCCTAGGTGATTCTTAGAAATTCGTGGCTCTCTTTGTTCTAAGTAAGTGTAGTGGAGGTTCGAAGTTGCATGCAAAGAAAAAGGGAAAAATTCATGGTCTCGTTCCTGTGTCGAAGAGTCATGTGATCCCACAGAAGTGAATTTTTAGGGGACAGATTTGTGCTTCTTGTGACCACTTCTACTTATGGTCCAGTGTTTGGACCTTGAGCGTTCGTGGGGAGGCTACCTGAACCCCGAAGGGAGAAAAAAACAAACAAAAAACAACAGATTTTATTTTGTGGGTTTGTTGAAGCGCTAGATAAAAAGTTACTGCGGTCTGAATTTGTTTTTGTCTCAGTGTTACATGAAATCTGCTCCGGTGTGAAACACAGAGGCTGAGTTCCCATGGAGGAGGAGTGAATAGGTTGTGATTTTTTCCTAATATTTGTGGAGCATAAAATGGTTGGTTAGTTAATTGTTATCCTTTTGGGAACAGAGAGAGCTTGGGAAAAAATATAGAAAAAGGCTGTGTAGCTACTGATTTGTGTGTAAAAACTTGGTAAAAGGGAAGAGAAATCAAAAACAATCTATATATGGGTATTTTTTTGCAAAGTTTTGGGATTTTACTTTTTCTTTCAGTCTAACTTTGTGGGTTTTCACTCTAATGTTGTGTACATGATGAACTATTTTCATATTTTTAAAGCCAATATTTTAATTTTGCCTCCAGGTTTTTCTTTGGAAAATGAAAAACATTGAGCTATTTTTATTCAATTTTTTGACGTATCACTGACTTTTCTTTTTTTCTTTGACTGAAGCATAACAGTGCACTTTACAGGGAAAAAGGACGCGGGACTGATGTTATCCTTCCCCCTGCCAAAACAAAACCAGCCTCTGAGACCCAGCCTCCTGTAACCTCTCCCCCATCGACATCAAAGAGGCGGCTGAACATCTAAGTTAAGTACAAATGTTTGCATCTTAATCAATGCTACAAGCATGACAATGATGAAATTAACTGAACATTACAATATCATGCTGTCACTTAATAATGCCTAATCACTGAAGGCTTTATGTATACCCTATATTACATGATTCAAAGCATAGAGGTTCAAAAGAGATTGATAATTAATGTGTTTGTGCATATGATTTGCCAGAGACTACTGATTATCAAACAGAGGTCTTGGTAATTGTATGTCATATTGTTGCTTTGTTTAAATAATACTATACTCACTTTTTAATAAATGACATATGCAATCTTATTTACATTCTGACCCTAGGCCTGTCCATGTAAAAAAAAAGGGGGGGGGGGAACGCAAGAGCAGGATCTGAGACTTCATGCTGTGACTTTTTCCCTCCTAAAAGAACACAGCAAGATGAGAATGAAATTCCTGAAAACAGAGATTAGGCCTGCATTTCCAGTTACTAATTCTAACTGCTGTATTGGTTTAAGGCTTCTAACATATGATACTGTCCTAAACTAGTGATTACCCATGTCAATTGGTAAAACATTTACTGATTCACAGAGTATTTAGCGAATACTTGCTGCAAATAGCAAAAAAACAAAACAAAAAAACATTCAAATTGTGGAAGCTTTTGGTGTAATTTAAAAGTTTTTCTGCTATTCTTCATTCTTTGTTTTTCAACAGGAAAGGGAAAGCATTCACAAACTTTTTTCTTTTTGACTAGGAATTAGATTTGCCAAATTAACAAGAAATCATAACATCACCATTACCTTTCAATTTAATAAATCCTTGGTGACATACGCAATATGTAATAAAATAATAAAAAAAACAACAATTCACTTGTGTTTCTTAACATTACACATTATAATAAACAACTGGGATAAACATTTAAGGGACACAAAGAATAATGATGATCACTGGAACATTAGTAAAATCAATTTATGAGTTGATAAAATTTGCACTCCTGTTGATGTAAATACTGAAGGTGCAGACGGAGAAACTGTCCGGCTTTCCCCAAATTTTTCTTTGGAGGATGGCACCGACATTTGATCTTTGTGGGAGATGGGAGGAGGCTGGATGGGCTCATTGGCTGGAGGGACCACGGGGGAAGGACCTCTTAAGTTGACAAGCATTTTTTTTTTGAAGCTGAGTAGAACAAAGGACATTGCAAATGATGTGAAGCATAACAATTTAAATGACTCTGACTTTAAAAATGTAGTGTTCATATGACTTCACACTGCAGGATACATCTGATGCCACTCATCACATAATGGTGTGACAATATCACATTTCAGAAATGTGACAGTAATAAGGAATGTGTTTTCCCGATGCTCAGCCGTGGCCGAGCTGGGCCTTGGGACTGCAGTCCACCCCATAATTTACCAAGGAATGTATAAAAAGAGGCATTCCTTGTTCAAAATTAAGCCAAATCCAAATTCTAATTAGGCAAAATGTCCTCCTTTCCATTGACTGAAGGAGTGTGACACAACCCTTCAAAAGGATTCACTTACACAAATTCAACCTGTTTGTGTTCCACTGGACAAACTGATCTTAGTTATCAATGCTAAATCATATCAAATATGCACAGACAGCTATACTGCTTTTTCCTAAATGGAATTTGTAAATTAGTTCAAGAGACGTCACAAAAAAACAACAACAACAAAAAAACATTATTGAAACTGTGGAGTATGTAAATGATGAGGCAGGTTTGTCTCAGGCAGTTTATTACACATCTCACACATGAGCATAGTAGAAAGAAAAGAAGGCATCTCAGACAGAACTCTTCTCTTAAATACTCAGGTCTTCCTACAGCCGCTTCTACACATCAAAGATCACATTGCATTCATATCAAAGGTCACATTGCATGCACTTCCTTAATCCCTTAACATCCCCCTCACAGTCTCTGCATTCACTTCCTTAATCCTTTAACATCCCCCTCGCAGTCTCTGACACACAAAGGATCCTCCTAGCGGTCTCTGACACACAAAAGATCACACTTTCACAACTTCCAGTTATCTCCAAGGAAACTCTGCTCTTTGTTCTTATCTAAGATGCTACACATTATGTTTTCCCCATGTGCGGCTACACCCCCCCCTTCCCGAGCATATTGGATCGAACAAAAGAATAACAGTCCGTATGCTGTGACAGAATCATTAAACATCAATCCACATGCTGCCTGGGCTTCCGTCTTCTCCCGTATCTGCTGTAACCAGGATTCACCGCCTCTGTGGCGCTGTCATGCTGGGGAGCTGCTGTTTGGGGGTGAAAACCTTTTGCCTGTCCCTGCGGGTGTTCTGGGGGAAATTTTACTCTGGGAAGCTCCCTGTGGGGGCCTTCCACGCCGAGGGGCCCTCGCCAACAGCACTTGCTCGTCCGCCACCACAAAAGCGGGTTTGAGTCTGTTAATGCCAACTTTTTCCCTCCTACCCCCCAAATCTAGCAAAAAATGCTTGTCCCCTGTTTCCAGCACTCTGAACGGTCCATCATAAGGTGGATGCAATGGGGGGCGATGTGCATCGTGTCTGACAAAAACAAACTCCGCGTTTTTCAAAGTCTTAGGCACAAAATCGCTCAGAAAACTGTGGTGAACAGGACCCGGCAGCTTGCCTGTGTCAATGCTACGCTGCAACAGCTGAGACGGGGAGCTGCCCAGCACAGGATTATCTGGGAGAAACTCCCCGGGCAGCTGAAGTGGTTGCGCAAAAACGAGTTCAGCCGGGGAAGCTTCCAAGTCCTCTTTAGGCGCAGAACGTAACCCCAATAAAACCCACGGTAGCTTATCTACCCAATTTGCATCCCTCAGTGACGCCCTGAGAGCCGCTTTCAATGACCTATGAAAGCGTTCGCATAACCCATTAGCCTGTGGATTGTACGCGGTTGTGCGGTGAATTGTGACACCCAGGCTGCGGGCCATTGTTGACCAAAGTTCGGAAACAAATTGAGGGCCTCTGTCGGACGTAATGTCCGACTGGACTCCAAAATGCGCCACCCATGCTGTTAAAAACGTGCGCGCCACCTCCTCGGCTGTGGTTGACGCCAGTGGAACCACTTCAGGCCAGCGCGTGGTGCGGTCCACCATTGTCAGAAGGTGCGTGCACCCCTGTGATGGTGGGAGGGGGCCCACGAGGTCCACGTGAACATGGTTGAACCTCTTAGCCAGGATGTGAAACGGCTCCAAAGGAGCTCTCGTGTGTCTGTGTACTTTGGCTCGTTGGCACGCCATGCAGGCTGCTGCCCACTCTTTCACTTGTTTGCGAAGGCTCGGCCACACAAATTTCTCTCCTACCATCTTGACCGACACGCGCACTCCCGGGTGCGCTAAAGAATGAATCGAGTCAAAAACGCGGCGGCGCCACGCTGCTGGCACCACGGGACGCGGTCGCCCAGTGGAGACATTGCAGATTAGGGGGGGCATACCGTCTTGCAGCACCCTGCTCTCCAGCTTTAACCCTGTTGGTCCAGACTGGAGCGCGCGCACATCCGCGTCACTAACCTGCTCCGCGGCCATGGCTGTGTAATCTATCCCCACGCGGACCGGGGCCGCCACAGCGCGTGAGAGGCAGTCTGCCACTACATTCAGTTTACCCGACACATGCTGAATATTGGTAGTAAACTCTGAGATCGCGGCCAGCTGTCTCTGCTGCCGGCCCGACCACGGTTCTGAAACCTTGGCCCTCGTGAATGTTAGTGGCTTGTGGTCAACGAACGCAGTGAAACGGCGTCCTTCCAGCCAGAACTGGAAGTGGCGAATGGCCAAGTGGAGAGCCAGCAACTCCCTGTCGAATGCGCTGTATTTACGTTCACTATCGCGCAAAGTCCTGCTGAAAAAGGCGAGTGGCTGCCAAGCCCCGGCCACACGCTGCTCCACGACCGCTCCTATGGCCACATCTGATGCATCAGTAGTGAGCGCTATGCGGGCCGTTGGGTCTGGATGTACCAACAACGCAGCATTTGCCAGGGCTGCCTTGACTTCCGAGAATGCCCGCTCTTGCTCCGGGGGCCATTCGATCTTATTCGCTGGTTTCTGTTTTTTGAGCGTGGCGTACAGTGGTTGCATGAGCTGCGCTGCGCGGGGGAGGAAACGGTTATAAAAATTCACCATTCCCAAAAACTCCTGTAACGCCCTGACCGTTTGTGGTCGGGGAAAATCTGCTACCGCGCGCACTTTGTCAGGCAGCGGAACTACTCCTTCGGGAGAGACACGGTGCCCCAAAAAATCAATCTGCGTCACCCCGAACTGACACTTCGCTGGGTTGATTATTAAACCGTGCTCTCCCAACCTCTGAAAAACCGCCGTGAGGTGGGTTTCGTGTTCATCTTCGGACGCGCTGGCTACCAACATATCGTCCAGGTAGACGAATACGAAAGGGAGATCGCGCAGCACAGCATCCATCATGCGCTGGAATGTCTGTGCGGCCCCTTTAAGCCCGAATGGCATGCACAAAAACTCGAATAGACCAAACGGAGTTATCACCGCTGTTTTGGGTATGTCCTCAGCTCGCACTGGAACTTGGTGGTAACTGTGGACCAAGTCTATTTTAGAAAAAACGCGCGCTCCTGCCAAGTGAACGGAAAAATCCTGGATGTGAGGAATTGGGTAGCGGTCGTGTGCTGTGGCGTTGTTCAACCTGCGGAAATCCCCGCAAGGCTGCCACGAACCGTCAGCTTTAGGGACCATGTGTAGCGGGGAAGCCCATGGGCTGTTTGAACGCCTGATGATGCCCAACCTCTCCAGGTTGGCGAACTCCTCGCACGCTATGGCCAGTTTAGCTGCGTCCAAGCGCCGAGGTTTTGCAAAAACGGGCGGCCCAGTGGTGGTAATAAAATGTTCCACCCCGTGTTTAGCGACGGCTGCCGAAAATGTCGGGACCGGGAGTGTTGGGAACTGAGTGAGCAGTGTGTGGAACTTACCGCTTGCAGCTGTGATGTTGGCTTGTGCTGTTGGCCGGGACGCTCGAGCTGTACTGGGAATTAGAATCAAAGGACAGTGCATTAACCAGGTGCCTGTTAGCGACATCAACCAATAAACCATGTGAGCACAAAAAATCAGCCCCCAATATATTGAAATTCAATGCTGCTATGACAAAAGTCCACTCAAATGCACGGCCGTGTAGCGACAGAAGTAGAGTCCTCTCACCAAAGGTCTTAATCTCCGAGCCGTTTGCTGCTGCCATCTCGGGGCCGCTGGAACCTGCCAGCCGGTCGGCGTAGGATGGCATAATGAAACTCAACTGGGCGCCGGTGTCCACGAGGAAATGCCTCCCCGAGCATGCATCCGTCAAGTAGAGCAGCTTGTTCTCCTCCCCGAGGGTCGCAGCTGCTACCAACCCCCGGTCTTGGCGTTTCCCGAGCGCTTGAACTGGCACGGTGGTACACATTTGCATGCCTTCTCTGCAAAGCGGCGATGGTAGAAACAAAGGATGTCTCCTCCGCGTTCCTTGGCTCCCGCCGCCGCTGTCGTCGGTGGTTCTGCTACTGCCGTCAATGGCTCCTCGCCCTCTCCGGCCGTCGCGCCGAGCTCCGTCGCTGCCGCCGTGGTCGCGAGCTCTCTGCTGGCCATGATGATCCGGTGTGCTTCCCGGGCCACCGTACGGTAGTCCCGCTTGGCTAGAAACGGCGAATTGGCCAGGGCTGCTCTCATCGCTGACGGAAGGTTCCGGAGGAAAAGGTGGGTAAAAATGAAGTGGTCGTCGTCCGAGCCCTTCAATCTCAGCATCCTCTCCATCAGGTCAATAGCCGTGCAATCTCCTAACCCGGTCCGCGTCAGGAGTCTCTCTGCTCTCTCCTCAACCGAGAGTGTGTAGTGCTGGATAAGTGCGGCCTTCAACGTGCCGTATTTGTCGCTGGTTGGTGGCTGATCCAGCAGGCTCTCCACATGCTGAGCCGTGTGGGTGTCGAGCTTTGCGGCCACATGGTAGAATTTCGTGTCATCCACCGATATCCCCCGGAGGACGAACTGCGCCTCAACCAGATGGAACCAGGAGCGCGGGTTGTGCTGCCAAAAATCCGGTAGCTGGATTGTAATGGCATACGCTTGGCTGGGGGCTCCCAACAAGGCTGGCTCCGGGGAACTCTCTTTGTGTTGCATGCTTCGTCTTGGGTCACCACCGTGGAGTGTGTAAATGACGAGGCAGGTTTGTCTCAGGCAGTTTATTACACATCTCACACATGAGCATAGTAGAAAGAAAAGAGGGCATCTCAGACAGAACTCTTCTCTTAAATACTCAGGTCTTCCTACAGCCGCTACACATCAAAGGTCACATTGCATTCATATCAAAGGTCACATTGCATGCACTTCCTTAATCCCTTAACATCCTCCTCACAGTCTCTGCATTCACTTCCTTAATCCTTTAACATCCCCCTCGCAGTCTCTGACACACAAAGGATCCTCCTAGCAGTCTCTGACACACAAAAGATCACACTTTCACAACTTCCAGTTATCTCCAAGGAAACTCTGCTCTTTGTTCTTATCTAAGATGCTACACATTATGTTTTCTCCATGTGCGGCTACAAAACCTCATTTTGAAGGAGTTGTACTACACACAGATTTTCATCTAAATTAACTGTGTGTAACACATAAAAGTGGTAACACGCTTCCTTCCAGTAAAAGACACTACCCATCAAGCAAATACCCTGTAACTTTACTGCATATGTGTCTCCATGCATCAAAAGGGGGGTACCAAATAAATTAATTAGCGAAAAATAATTAGCAATCCTCAGAGAAATAGATAATACATAAAAATTATCAATAGATGATCAACAGTGAAGAGAAAAATATAAATAAAACCGCTTGGTAATGAAATCACAACATTCAATAGGAGAAGTTAAAAGTTACATCAATAAATTTCCAGATATTTAAGGAAATATCTGTAGATTATTGTAAAGGAAATATCATGTTTATAAGGAACAAGGTAAACTGATAAGGAAGAAAACCATGCAAATATATGAGAAAAGTTCCAAATGTCTAAGAAAAGTCCAACTTGTGCTGAATTTATGTTTACTGTGGGACGTAATTTAAGAATCTACTACGAAGACAGTATAGATTCTTACTCAGTTAAGGGGACAATGCCTTAGGCAGCTCAAAGCAAAATAATTTGATCTTTCCTGCATAAACTTAATTTTTTTTCTTCAAAACCTTTGCATGGATCTCATTGAACTAAATAAGAGTGAAGATAAAAAATGTTTAGAAATTATTTACACACTTATTGAATATACAAAGGCTTTACCCTACAATAATTTAAATATTGCTACTTATTTATATTGTTTATATTGTTTTAACTAAAACAATAACATGATTTAAAATAGCTGAAATTATCTACTTAGATAATGGAAATGGAATACACTTTGTAAATCAAATCATGTCGCATTTAAATGTAGTTCCTAAATTATTAGTACCAAACATTTACCTAGGAAACCATTTAGCTTACCATCAACAATTTACAAGATTAGTATTATATTCAAATAAGAAAATAGGGAGATTGTGAATGACAAACCCTACTATTGAAGCTATTTAACTTAGGTGATGAGGAAGGGTTTCTGGGTCATTATATGCAAAGAATGACAACTGACAGCGATGTCATCCATACTGCCCTTCCCAGGAGGGACCATGTGATGAAGGAACCGTAGGAGGTGCACCCATCTCTTGAGCAAACCAGGGGATCTGGTCATCAAAGGAAACTGGACAAAAACTCCCTTGCAAGGACAGCACAAAGGTTATCCTGCTGACCTAAACAGCCATGGAAAGCGAAGGATGTGGCACTTGGGTGCATCTAACGTTTTACCCCACCTGAAACCCTCAGCAAGAGACTGTTTTCTATATATCTATCTATATATCTATCTATATCTATCTATCTATCTATCTATCTATCTATCTATCTATCTATCTATCTATCTATCTATCTATCTATCTATCTATATATATATATGTGTGTGTGTATGTATATATATATATATATATATATATATATATATATATATATATATATATATATATACAGTATATATATACAGTATATATATATATATATATTCGGGGGGAAAAAAGAGGAAAACAACAAATGACTGTCTAACTATTTCTCTATGCAAGTGTCAGCTGATGACTTGGCGTCCAGTAACAACCTCTGCTGATAGAGAAGCAGGCTGTTTGTGTATCGTGACAAAGGAAAAAAATAGTCTGAAGGAAAGGTGTGGTCAGTGTTGTTATCTTATCATCCTCATCATCCTATAGTAATACTTAATATTGATCATTAAGTTGTTCCATTGCTTTTACATTGTAGAGAAGGTTTGCTCCTTAATAACACTAACAGTTAGGCAAAATATCTTTATTGCTAAAATAATGCAGCTACTACAGGCTGTTTGGTTTAAAAAAAAGGGCTATATACAGAAATAACATAGCAAACGTCATTTTGAATCTCACCTGACATAACATATCATGCCACTGATTAGAAACATGATGACACTCCTTACTCTGCGAATGCAAGGTTAATTTCATCAGGGAACTCCTCTTTTTGAAGTGGTGATGTCCCTTTTTCAACAGTTTAGCACTCTCTGAGTATGCAATGGCTTACAGTGCATCTCTCCCCTGTACTGCTACCCTGCTTGACCAACGAAGCGAGCAAGTGTTATACCAAGGATCTACATTGTCAAAGGTCATTGAGTCATTGGGCTTATTTGGATCTGGCTGGACACTGGGCAGATCTGTGTACCCCGTTTTGGCAACTGACCATACCCTCACCATGTCGGCAGGGGTGAGGTGGGCAGGTGAAGAGAGATGCTTTTCTACCACATGATGCCATTCATGAAGCATGAATGCAATTTCAGATGGAAAGTACAGGAGTGAGGTTTTGTTCATTGTTTCTTTGAGTGAGAGTGGAAACAAAAATACCTTAGGGATTAAAAGACTTAATTGTAGACTACAATTATTTATTATAACAAAGAATAGAATGGTCCTTGATTGACTAGTTACCACCCGTAGGGGTGTAGGAGATTATTGTATTCATGAAAATGATGCAAATGGTCATATTAATACCTCAGATACTCATAGAAGTTAGTGTTTCTCTTAATGGAGAAGTCTCATCATAAACTTGGTAATGATTTTTATAACCTCAGATTTTTTTCTTGTGTGAGTCCTTAACATGATGATGAGGATGATGAGAGGGGCAAGGATGTTTTTGGCCTGAGGATGTTTTTGAAGGTTGCAATATAATTTAAGGCTGTTTCATATTATTTTCTATGTTCTTATTTGACACTGTCTGAGATTACTTTTAGTCACATCACACATATTCACTTTTGATACTGTATATTCTAAACACATTTTTAACTTGCAAAATAGCAGCATGTAAATTCTTACACATATTAATTCATTCACTTTTCTATTTTTCTTTTAATCCTGATGCTTTATTAAACATCAAGGGGTGAATATGATAGAAAAATTCCATATTATCTATACTATTATTGATATTAATAATGTATTATTATATTATATATTATATTATATTATATTATATATTATTATTATATTGGTTCCAAGGTTGTCATAGCCAGGAACGGCACTGGGGTTAAGCTCCCAGTGCTCATAAAATGCTCCTTATGGCGTGCGTCTCGAAAAGCCTCTGACAACTAAGTCCAACTCCTAGCCTGCCCGTGTGGTTTAGTCTCTAAGCCCGGCGGAACTGCTTTTACTAATAGGAGAAGGGGCGAGGGCGGATCTCTGGCGCCTTAAAACCAGATGCTTCGGGTAGATGGTGGCTAGTCAACCTGGGAAGGTAGCCCATCTAGGGGAAGGTAAACCCTGATTTCAAACCTCCGCTGCCTTGCGGCATACCCGGTCATGGGAAAGGCTTCGGGAGTCAACCCTGAGGAAAAGTCCGGAGTCGGAGCCCCTAAGGCAGTTTTATGTTGTGCTCAACATCGTTCTGGCAGCTCCTGCAACGGCGCTGGTGCCAAACTGTAGCAGCCCTGCTGTTCCTTTGGATTCATCAGTGACGTGGAGAGGGGGGACATGCTGTATGGGCAACATCTTATCCTCCATATCTTCCTGCCCAGGCTTGAATCCTACCAACGCCCAACGCTGGAAGGTAGAACACCGGATCACTGGAGAGGACACTCCAGCTTCGCCTTTGGCGTAGACAAAACACAGGGAATGACAGTTACCGGTTATAAGCCACCACTCAATTGGCGTAGAGCTCGGCGCCAGGGGTTATTCCCGACGGTGGGAGGGATCATCGGATCTCACTGGACAGCTACCGCCCGCCTCAAGCTGGGCAGCCCCCAGCCAATAAGGTGATGTCCCGCCACAGCTTGCTTTCCTCATTGGGTGCATGGGGATGAGGAGAAATCCGAACAGCAGGCTGAGAACTTTCGCGCCAGGCAAGACAATAAAACAAAAGAGACCAACTCTAAAACTGGGAACTTGGAACGTCCGCACTATGATGACAGGACTCGCTACTAACCTCAAGGACATCAACGACACCAGGAAGACTGCCATCATCAATAATGAGCTGAAGAGACTGGGAGTGGATATCGCCACTCTCCAGGAAACACGGTTGGCTGACGCAGGCACACTGAGCGAGAACGACTACACGTTCTACTGGCAGGGAAAGGGCAGTGACGAACACAGGGAACACGGAGTGGGCTTTGCAGTGAAGAACACCTTGCTGAAGATGGTGGAACCGAGCAGCACTGGCTCTGCTCGACTCCTCACCCTCCGCCTGAACACCACTCAAGGCCCAGTCACCCTTGTCAGTGTGTATGCCCCAACACTGACAGCCACACCAGAGGCAAAAGACGAGTTCTACGAGAATCTCGCAACAACTGTCAGGATTGTCCCCAACTCTGAACAACTCATTCTCCTTTGAGACTTCAATGCCAGAGTGGGTGCTGACCACGACTCCTGGCCCTCCTGTCTTGGACCTTTTGGCGTGGGCAGAATGAATGACAACGGACAGCGGCTGCTCGAGTTCTGCACATATCACGATCTGTGCATCACAAACTCGTTCTTCAAGACCAAGCCCCAACACAAGGTTTCCTGGCAACATCCACGCTCAAAGCACTGGCACCAGCTGGACTTGATCCTGACCAGGCGCACCTCACTGAAGAACGTGCTAATCACCCGTTCGTTCCAGAGTGCAGATTGCGACACAGACCATTCATTGGTGTGTTGCAAGGTCAAGCTGCAGCTGAAGAAATTCCATCGTGCTAGACAACCTGGAAAGGCACGGATTGACACCAGCAAGATGGCTCAACCAGAACTTGTTGAGCAGTTTGCCTCCACCTTTGAGAAGTAACTTGGTGTACCACAAGAAGGAGAATCTGCAAAGCAGAAGTGGGAAGAGCTGCGAAACACCATCCACCGCACAGCCTTGGCTACCTTTGGGAGGAAGACCTCGAAGTCAAAGGACTGGTTTGATGCCAAGTTGACCGAGATGACCCCCGTCATTGAAGCCAAGCGCTCAGCACTTGCTGAGTACAAGAAGTACCCAAATGAGAAGAATCTCCAGATTCTCAGGGCTGCGAGAAGCAAAGTTCAGCAGACTGCTCGGCGCTGTGCCAACGAGTACTGGACTCAGCTCAGCCAAGACATTCAAACCACTGCCATAACAGGGAACATCCGTGGTATGTACGATGGCATCAAGAAAGCACTTGGTCCGGCTAAGAGCAAGACGGCCCCCCTCAAATCCTCCACTGGGGAGATGATCACAGAAAAGAACAAGCAGATGGAGAGATGGGTGGAACACTACTCCGACCTCTACTCCAGACAGAACACCGTGACACCGTCAGCCCTTGATGCCATCGACTGCCTGCCATCCATGGACGAACTTGACGCCGAGCCAACCATCGATGAACTCAGCAAGGCCATTGATAGCTTGGCCGCTGGCAAGGCACCCGGCAACGACGGCATACCCCCCGACCTGATCAAGCACTGCAAGACCGCCCTACTGCTGCCATTGCATGACGTCCTCTGCCAGTGTTGGAATGAAGGTGCTGTACCACAGGACATGAGGGACGCCAAGATCATCACCCTCTACAAAAACAAAGGGGAGAGAAGCGACTGCAACAACTACAGGGGCATCTCCCTCCTCAGCGTTGTTGGCAAAGTCTACGCACGAGTTGTTCTCGTTCGTCTACAGAAGCTTGCTGAACGTGTCTACCCCGAGTCTCAGTGTGGCTTCCGCGCTGAGCGATCAACGGTAGACATGATATTCTCCATCCGCCAACTCCAGGAGAAATGCAGAGAACAGAACATGCCCCTGTACGTCGCCTTCATCGACCTCACCAAAGCATTCGATCTGGTCAGCAGAGAGGGCCTTTTCAAGATCCTGCCAAAGATAGGATGCCCACCAAAGTTGCAAAGCCTCATTGAATCGTTTCACACCAACATGCAGGGGATAGTGCAGCACGATGGCAACGTCTCAGAGCCTTTCAACATACGCAGCGGAGTGAAACAGGGCTGTGTACTTGCGCCAACCCTCTTTGGGATTTTCTTTGCTATGCTCCTGAGGCATGCCTTCAGCACAGCAACAGAGGGAATCTACCTGGACACAAGAACTGACGGCAGGCTTTTCAACCTCGCCCGCCTGAAAGCCAGAACCAAAGTACGCGAGGCTCTAATCAGAGACATGCTGTTCGCAGACGACGCTGCAGTCGCAACCCACACACAGCAGGAGCTTCAGACCCTGATGGACCGCTTCTCCCAGGCATGCAAGGACTTCGGGCTTACCATCAGCCTGAAGAAGACTAACGTCTTGGCGCAAGGCACGGAAGCACCACCAACCATCACCATTGATGACTACGAGCTGGAGGTCGTGAATCAGTTCACGTACCTGGGGTCCACGATCAGCAACAACCTCTCCCTTGATACAGAGATCAACAAGAGGATTGGAAAATCAGCCTTCACACTCGCTCGCCTCACCACACGAGTGTGGGAGAATCCCAAACTCTCTGTCAAGACGAAGATGGCAGTGTACAACGCCTGCGTCATCAGCACACTGCTCTATGGGAGTGAGACGTGGACAACATACGTCCCGCAGGAAAAGAGACTGAACTCCTTCCACTTGCGCTGCATTCGCCACATCCTGGACATATCCTGGCAGGACAAAGTGCCCAACACAGAAGTTCTGTCCCGCGCCGGCCTTCCCTCCATGTTCACTCTACTCAGACAGCGCAGGCTCCGCTGGCTAGGCCACGTTCACCGTATGGAGGATGGCAGAATCCCCAAAGACGTCCTCTATGGAGAACTGGCAACTGGCAAGAGAGACGTTGGCCGCCCACAGCTGCGTTTTAGAGACGTCTGCAAGAGAGACATGAAGGCCCTGGAGATCAACACAGAGCGCTGGGAGGACCTTGCAACCGACCGCTCCAAATGGAGAGGCACCCTGACCAGACAGCTCAAGGCGGGTGAAGAGAGACTGACTGCTGCTGCAGATGAAAAAAGGACCCGCAGGAAGAACCGCCACAGACCCAGCAGCACGGAGACCACCCACAAGTGCGACCTGTGTGACAGGGACTGCCATTCGCGCATCGGCCTGTTCAGCCACAGGCCGTGCTGTTCCAGCAGAGTAGACGTTTAGGATTCTCTTCCATGGTCATCATAGACCGACGGAGGCCGACGATTATTATATTTGAGAAGTATCATACCTTTCATATGCCATGTTTAATGTTTATATGTGCATTCCACATAGGATAAATTTATATATTCTTGGCCTGTTTCTGTGAGCAATTTCAGCGAGTTCAGACTGAGGATCAGTACATGCGTAAGGAATGATCTAAGCCATTTATTATAATCTCTTTGACATAACCTGTTTTGGGTCACAGGAATGCACAGGAACTTCTCAGCCTGTACAGATCAGTGGTAGATGGACATTCTGTTAGTTTTATGAATTTCATGTCTTCATGACCCATGTCTCCAGAATATCTGACGTCCGCCTGGATAAGCTTAGTTATCAGGACTGTCCCGTTCTGTCCCTTTTCTTATCCTCATCCTCCCTCTCCTTTCTCCTACCTATATATATATCAGACTTAGAATAATGGATCCTTTAGAGATTCTAGGTGTATCTGAATGTCATGCCTTGTAACCTCTTCCCCATAGTGGCCAATGGGGTGATTTTGTAATAAATGTACATAAATTCAACTTTCCGCCTGATTATTTGACTTTGAATAATTTAAGCTCAAAATTATTCTAACAGGTACAAAGGGATTTCCAAGGCATTCAATATACCATGGAACACAGTGAAGACAGTCATTATCAAGTGGAGAAAATATGGCCCAACAGTGACTCCAAACTGTTGAGTGATCTCCAAAACTGATGAAAAGACGAGAAGAAAACTGATCAGGGAGGCTGCAGAGAGGCCACCAGCAACACTGAAGGGGCTGCAGGAATTTCTGGCCAGTACTGGCTGTTTAGTACATGTGACAACAATCTCCCGTCTTCGTCATATTTCTGGGCTATGGGTTAGGGTGGCAAGACGGAAGCCTTATTTTACGACGAAAAACATCCAAGGCCGGCTACATTTTTCAAAAACACATTTGAAATCTCCCAAACTCATGTGGGAAAATGTGTTATGGTCCGATGAAACCAAGGTTGAACTTTTTGGCCATACTTCCATAAGGTATATTTGGTGCAAACTGTTGGAAAAATTCCCCTTCAATCAGTAGTCAAAAATCAGGCAAGATTAAAGTTTCAGCAATTTTTTTTTCCACAATATTTTTTATTGAACCTTTTTTTTTTTTTTACAAACATAACACAAACAATCAAACACTAACACTAAAGTAATTTTTAAAAAAGTACTAAAAACACCAACAACCACCAACAAAGGCAGGTCTTCAACAATGCTCCTCTGTTTAGTCTAGGCAATCCATTACATAAATATACATATTATACATTCACCAGTTTGGAATTTACAAGGTCCACACACATCATTCACCTTCTTCTTCAAAAGTTATGTTTAAATTCTTTACATAATCAATGAAAGGTCTCCATATATTCTCAAACACAATTTCCTTTGATTTCAGTATGTATGTTATTCTTTCTAGTGGAAGGTTTGTTAACATCTGTCTTAACCACTGAGTCACATCTGGTCTATGAGTCTTTTTCCACAGTAGTGCAATACATTTTTTGGCGTTAAGCAAACTGAGGTCTATGAATGCTCTTTCACTCTTATTAAAGTTTTGCTTTTCTGGATACAGCCCCAACAAAAACAATTTAGGATTCAATATGATTTGTTTTGAAATTATTTTTTCAATTGTTACCCTCACCTCTTCCCAAAACATTCTAAGTTTTCTACATTCCCATAAACAATGATATAGGATTCCTTTACTTTCCATACATTTTGTGCACATATCTGGTATATTTTTGTTATATCTATTTAACTCCACTGGTGTAACATACATCCGCATTAACCATTTAAAATGTATCAATTTAAGACGTACATTTATTGATTTGGTTTGAGCTTCTGTACAAGCCAATTCCCATTGTTCCTCTGAAATTTCAGTTTGCAGGTCTTCTTTCCAATAATTCAGTCTTTTCTGTGAGTTTTCACTTGAAGATAATGTCAATGAGTTATAAAACTCTGAAATAATACCCTTTCTCTTACTATCTTTCGTCAAAATTTTTTCCAAGGATGAATAAGTAGGTCGAGTGAGAGCATTATTTTGATTTGATCGAATAAAGTTCCTAAGCTGAAGATATTTAAAAAAATGTGTTCTATTAAGATTAAATTTGATCCTCAGTTTTTCAAAAGACATTATGTTATCTGAACATGACAAATATAAGTCTTGAATCTTTTGAATCCCTTTTAAATTCCATACTTTAAATACAGCATCCGCTCTCCCTGGTTTAAAATATTGATTACCCCATATTGGGCTAAATTGTGACAATAAGTGTGGTTCTTTTAAATATTTTTTGGTTTCACACCATATTTTGATCATATGCTTTACAGATGGATTTTTAACTTGCTTCTGTAATTTTTTAGCCGAGTCTGAGTATATGAATATGGGAAGAGGTAAAGGTAAATTGTATGATTCCATTTCAGTCCAGTGAGGGAGATTATTTGATGAAAAATAATATGTCATAGACCTCAGTTGTGCTGACCAGTAATACAACATTAAGTTTGGACATTTCAGACCTCCACGATCAAATGGTAAATATAGTAAGGACAGACATAATCTAGACTTCCTATTATTCCATATAAATTCCACTAACTTTTTTTTAATTCTTGAGAATAGATCTGAAGGTGGTGGTAAAGGAATGTATTGAAATAAATAAAGTATTTTGGGTAAGATATTACTTTTAAGTATATTAATTCTCCCGATCATCGACATTGGTAGTGACATCCATCTCTGAAGTAACTCATTAATGTCTGTCATTAAGGCTTTATAGTTGGCACTGACGACTGATTCTAGCTTAGGCACAATTTGAATTCCTAAATATTTAAACTGATTTACAACATTGAATTGATTTACCTCAGGAGCTGGGTGATTTCTCTGGGTCTCATTTAACATTAATATTGAAGATTTAGCTTTATTTATTTTATATCCTGATATTTCCCCAAAATTCTTTATTAAATTCAACAAGGTCGGAATTGATTTTTTAAGATTCGACATAAACAAAATTATGTCATCGGCATACAGGGAGATTTTATGTTCTGTTGGTCCTACTTTAATTCCATATATTTGTGGATGTAAACGTACTGCCATCGCCAAAGGTTCAATTGCCATAGTAAACAGTAAAGGTGAAAGTGGACAGCCTTGTCGACATCCTCTATTGATATTTATTGATTTTGAGATATTGCTGTTTGTTAGGATTTCTGCTGTAGCATTATTGTATATTATCTGAACCCATTTTATGAAATTATTTCCAAGTCCAAACCTTTGTAGGACTTCAAAAAGAAAGGGCCATTTGACCCTATCAAAGGCCTTTTCGGTGTCCAATGATAGGAGAGCTGTATCCGGTGCTTCTTTATTAGAATAAATAATATTAAATAGTCTTCTTACATTATGGAAGCCTTGTCTTCCCATTATAAAGCCATTCTGATCTCGGTTAATAATATTTGGTAATATTTCTTGTAGTCGTCTTGCTAAAATTTTACAGATTATCTTAAGGTCAGCATTTAATAGGCTTATTGGTCTCATGTTTTCACATTTATTAGAGGGTTTACCTGGTTTTGGCAACAGTATAATCAAGGCATTATTCATGTATAGTGGTAAATTACTATTTTGAAATGCTTCTAAAACCATTTCCAAAAATGGTTTTATTAATTTATTCTTAAATTTTTTATAGACGTCAACTGGAAGACCATCTGGTCCTGCACTTTTTCCTAATTTCATATTATCAATGGCTAGCCCAACTTCTTCTTGACTAATTTTAGACTCCAGTATCTCCCTGTTTTCATTTGGAATACACGGTATAGACAATCCGTCCAAAAACCCATTTAGTTTTGTTAAGTCAGTTTCATTTTTTGTATCATATAGTTTTTCATAATAATCTCTAAAGGCACTGTTAATTTCTAAAGGATCTACAACTGCCTGTCCATTACTTATAATACTGGTAATTGGTGTTTTAAATTCTAATTGTTTAATCTGCCATGCCAATAAGTTCCCTGATTTTTCACCTTGTTCATAAAAAGATTGCTTCAATCTTAGAAGACTCGAGGCAGCTCTATTCGCTGATTTTTTTGTCGTATTCAGCTCTCAGAATCAGTAATTCGTTCTCTAACTTTGGGTCACTTCCTGCATACACTTTTTCTTGAAGAATTTTTATTTTATGTTCCAATTGGACTCTCTCCTCTCGAGTCTTCTTAGATTTTGAACTTGTGTAAGTAATAATATGCCCCCTAATAAAAGCTTTGAAAGCCTCCCACTTTATACATGCTGATGTTTGTGTAGTATTGATATCAAAGAGCTCATCTATCTGTTTTTCTATGTACTTAACAAATTCCTCATCCTGAAGCCATTTATGCTGAAATTGCCACCTACCTGGTTCCTTTGTCAATTTCTTATCTACATATATTAGACAGCAGGGTGCATGATCAGAGATCACAATGTTATCATAGAAACAGTTTTGAATCTTGGACCTTAATTCTGTGGAGATCAAAAAATAGTCAATACGTGAGAATGTCTTGTAGGTATTAGAATAACAAGAGTAGGCTTTAACTTGTGGTTTCATTTCTCTCCATATATCTAGCAATCTCAATTCTTTCATAAAATGATTAATGGTCGTCCTGCATCCATTGTGCGTACAGTCCAGTCCTATTGATCTATCTATACCGGGATTCAATGTACAATTAAAATCCCCTGCTATTATATGTTGCCCTGTAAGTGATGATAAAATAAGAAATAAATTAGCAAAGAAGTTTTGATCATCTATATTGGGACCGTATAAGTTCACCAGATTTATATTTTCTAATAACAAAGATCCTTGGATGATTAGATATCTTCCTAATTTGTCTCCAATTACATTTTTCACTTGAAATGGGACTGATTTTTGTATGAGAGTCATAACTCCCCTAGCTCGGGATGAAAATGATGAGGTGAACACACTTCCCTGCCATCTTCTCCTAATTCTTTTTACATCCTCCTCTATTAGATGAGTTTCTTGTAAAAACACAATTTTTGAACCTATGTCTTTTATTCTATTCATAACTTGTTTAAATTTTTTTAAAATTTGTAGACCTCTGCAATTCCATGAAATTAAATTAAGATTAACGCTTTGGTCTATGATCAATAAGGAGTTTGAGATTACCTCGCAATATAAACATGCTCATACAGAGAAGCAAAAACATGAGTGGTTGAACATTCGTCCCACAAACTACACACAAACAAATTCCCCCTCCCCACATTCGTAGTAATCCCCCCAAAATCAAACAAAAAAAAATTCCGTCTCCCGCTATAGCCATTGACTGCTCCACACCCGCGAGGATCAGTCAAACCACTCTTTCTTTCTCCTCTCAATCACCCTGACTCTACTGCTTTTAATGACATAACATTAACTCTCTTCTGTAGTTTTCCAACTTAACTCCAAAATTTTAGAGCAACTTTACATCATAGTTTTTTTTAATATATATAATACAATCTATATTTTGTAAACTTGCTATATATGCTATATATAGCAATATATAGATTGCTATATATAGCAATATATATATATATATATATATATATATATATATATATATATATATAATATATAGATATTGTGGTGCACATATGTGGGTTTCATATGCTTCACATGTATATTACTGTATGCTTATTGTATGCTTCACGTCTCAGAGGAACAAAAGGACTGAACCTCCTAGGGGTAACAGGAGGATGTGAAATCTGGCCTTTTGTATGCAAAGAGATTGCCTTGAGGGATTTCCTGACCACCAGGACTTTAGGTGGAGGCGAGGAGACCTGGAGGGGGATGCATTGTGATTTCGGATTAAAAGACAATGTGACTGTGTGCTTTGATGTCCTGGGGTAAAAAAGGGACAGATGTTGGGGGATTCACTCTTTTTCTGTTTTTGGATGTTGGAGAATGTGAATGTGAATAAAACTGGTCTTGAGAAATAAACTCAGCCTCGTCCTTCCACACTTCTCCACAATATATAGATTGCTATATATAGCAATCTGAAGCATATATATGCTACATATGCTTCAGATCAGTCAAATGCCTGTGCAAATGCTTAAATATTCTACCTTTATATCTTGTTCATGCTTCATGCTTAGCTCCCACAAGTCTCTTCTTGGATCTGCTTGATAAGCACCTGCGCCTCCTGAGGGGTCTTGAAGGTGTGTGTTCTCCCTTTATGTGTGACCAGCAATCTTGCCGGATGAATCACTCCGTGACGAATCCCGAGGTTGCGCAGCTCTTTATGGGCAGGGTCAAACTGTTTCCTTAATTGTTGGATTCCTGTGGCCAAATCTGGGTAGAACCGCACCTGTTGATCCTGGTATTTAATTTCTCCTTTAGCTCGCGCCGCGTTGGAGATCGTCATCTTGTCTCTGTAGCTGAGGAACTTCATAAACAGCGTCCTTGGTGGTGCCTTATTTTCTCTCGGTGGGCCGATTCGGTGGGCGCTCTCTAAGACGACCGATGACTGCAGCTCCGCATTGTTCAGCGCTTCTGGAATCCACTTTTCCAAAAAGGAACATGTGTCCTGTCCCTCTGTTCCCTCCGGGAGGCCCACCAGCCTCAGATTGTTCCGTCTCGACCGGGATTCTAAGTCCAGGACACTATCTTCCAGACGTTTATTTTTTAATTCCAATGTGCGCACCTTTAATTGTAGACTGGTGACGTCATCCTCAGCGCTGGAAATTGGGAGCTCCACCTGCAATACTCGCTCCATACAGTCGCTTATTTCCTTTCTCATTCCTTCTATCGCTGCTATAATCCCATCAAATTTAGAGGAAAAGTCTGCTCTCACTGAGCTAATGGCAGCGAGCACCACACCCATGCCTTCCCCAGCAGTCACCGCTCCACCGCTAGCTTCCTCCTCCATAGTCTCTGGAGATTTTTCTGCTTCGTCACGAGCGTGGAAGTCTGTTAGCTTGGACTGTTTCGACGATTCAGTTTTTCCTCCACCTAATTTCCCAGCCTTAGGCTTTACCATATCCGCGCCCAAACCCTGGGATAGGTTTTGTTCCAATTGAGAGAGTTATTTGCCAACTTTTTATTTTTAGGAGCAGAGCAGAGTGAAACACGTCTTCCTACGTGGCCGCCATAACCGGAAGTCAAGTTTCAGCAATTTTAATTTGCACTGGCCAGTGGAGAACAGTACAGAAACTGCCACAGTCTCTTCCACGCATCATTCTGATTCAAACACACAACTTTCAGTCATTTAAGCATCCTATTATTTCAAGACTGTCCATGAGAGAATATCTAGTTTAGACTGGTTCTTCCAAGCTGTCTCCTTCTCAGACATACTCATAACAATACAGTACATGCGTACAAAAACAAAGGGATAAATGTCCAGCTGCCATGACCTTGTACATTTCACACAGACTCTGAGGCAACAGAAAATACAAAATATAGAATTTTCCTATCATTTTCCATCCTTTGATGCCATGCAAGGCATCATAAATAAAAGTGATAAGTTATGACATCTAAAACCCCATCTGGCAGCTATGCTAAGCTCCAGTGCATTGATGTGTAACAGACCCTAACCAGCTAGTGACAGGTAAAGTCCCCATTGGCTCTGCTGCCCCAGGCACCGGCAAACAATCAGTCCTTTAGGAGGAAAATAGAACAGTAAAACTTATTAATGGTAAAAGTAATTAATGGTAAAAACATTTAAATCAAAATGATAATAAAGGTGATAAGAATGATATAAGAAGGATATGTGTCATTGTTGTATGTGTCATTGCAGCTTGTATAAAAACAAAAGATAAAGGACAAAATCAAAACATAAAAACAAAAACAATAACTAAAATATAAAAACAGAATATAAAAGTAACATAAAATAAAATGAAAATAACGTTTCAAACTTCACATCATGATCATGCAATGCCTCTCGGTTTTGAATGAATGAATTTATGAATGAATCTTTATTTTGGATAGATTAAAAGTAAAGATTAAAAAAAGAAAGAACAATATAACAAAGGGGGGAAAAATCCAACAAGGTCAAATCAAACAATAACTCCTCTGATTATACAGTTCAACATAAGTTATCGGAAATGGGTGATGGCTGAAGCCGCAGCTTATATTGCCCACCCATATTCCATCCAAGAATTCAAAACGAAAAACAAAATAAGAGCGATTACAATTCAGAACAAAGCTAAGACAAAACGTGACAAAAAAAAAAAAACCTAAGCAACAACACAACACAGACTGAATATGACAATCCTTATGTGATTTTACATGTCATCTTGTTTTGAGTATTTCTTCCTTTAGTTTTTGTTTAAATTGTCCAAGCGTTGTACATGATTTTAATTCAGGTCCAAAAGCGTTCTACAATCTGACTCCTTGCACTGAAACACAGTATTGCTTAGTGGTAGTTCTCACTGAGGGTTTTTGAAATATACATGTTCCTCTGAAATGATATTGTTTCTCCCTTATTTGGAACAACTTCTGGATATTTGCGGGCAGTGATAGATTCTTTACTTTAAACATAATTACTGTAGTTTTAAAGTCAACCAGATCTTTCAACTTGAGAGCTTTTAATTTAAGAAAAATTGGGTTTGTTGGTTCCCTGTAAGCAGCTTGGTTTATTATTCTAATAGCTTATTTCTGAAGCATAAAGACTGGATATATGTATGTTTTATATGTATTTCCCCATACTTCAGTAGGCCTACAATATCAGGTTCAGGTTCCTTTATTTGTACCTGTAGGTAGATTTGTTTTGCAGTCTGGTGACATCCATATTTATAAACCACAATTACATTCAACATAAACACAAACACAGGCACACATGAAGCTGACTATAAACATGATAAAAATTCTCAAGGCTCCACCAATCAGGACATAAGACAAAGAGATAAGAGAAAAAACAAAGAGATAAGAGAGAAGGGTCATATTAAAAAGTTAAAGACTAGTCAAAGAGGTTAAAAACTCAAAAGTCTAAAACCCAATAAAAGATTTAGAACCCAAATAAAAAACCTACAAAAATAACTAAATATAAAATGAAATTAATAAATAGGTAACTAAATTATGTGCAATATATTGTTACAACTTGTCTTTGACAGCAGCAGGAACAAAGCTGTTTTTGTAGCGCTGGGTTTTACTTTTTGGGACAGCATACCTCCCTCTGGAGGGAAGAAGCTGAAAGTGGCAGTGCAAAGGGTGGGAGTCATCATTTAAAATGGAGGTAGCAATCCTCTGCACCTGTCTGGTGTACAGGGATGTCAGGCTCAGCTGTGACTCACCAAGCAAATGACTGGACCATCTAACTACCTGAACCAAGGATTTCCTCTGTTTCAGTTTTATCTGACCAAACCATGACACTAAAGAAAAGGATAAAACAGATTCAACAGAAGAAAAGGATAAAACAGATTCAATAAAAGCCCGATAAAACATTATCATTATGGTTCGGTCAATTTGGAAGCGTCAATATGTCATGTATGGGAGTATTAATGAATGATACAAAGTATATAATGTGGGTTGATTCAGCAAATATTTCACTCTGTGTAGTATTTCAATTGATTTAGATATTTTAACTTTAATATAATTAATATGTGACTTCCAACCCAATTTATTATCAATTATTACTCCAAGAAATTTGTTTGAATCAAACCATAGTTTAAGCTTTCCTAATTCCTTTCCGAGTGTATCCAAAAGTTGTTCCAAATTGCTTCCACTGCATAATAAATTAGTGTCATCAGCAAACAATATTAAATCCATTTTTTCCAAGACTTTACATATATCATTTACGTATATACATATTGAATAACAGTGGCCCTAAAACTGAACCCTGTGGGACTCCACAAGTAACCTTCAGTAACTGTGAGTTTTTGTTACCAACACATACGTACAGTGGGGTAAAAAAGTATTTAGTCAGCCACCAATTGTGCACGTTCTCCCGCTTAAAAGATGAGAGTGGTCTCCAATTTTCATCATAGGTATACCTCAACTATGAGAGACAAAATGAGAAGAAAAAAAATCCAGAAAATCACATTGTCTGATTTTTAAAGAATTTATTTGCAAATTATGGTGAAAAATAAGTATTTGGTCAATAACAAAAGTTCATCTCAATACTTTGTTATATACCCTTTGTTGGCAATGACAGAGGTCAAACGTTTTCTGTAAGTCTTCACAAGGTTTTCACACACTGTTGCTGGTATTTTGGCCCATTCCTCCATGCACATCTCCTCTAGAGCAATGATGTTTTGGGGCTGTCGCTGGGCAACACGGACTTTCAACTCCCTCCAAAGATTTTCTATGGGGTTGAGATCTGGAGACTGGCTAGGCCACTCCAGGACCTTGAAATGCTTCTTACGAAGCCACTCCTTCGTTGCCCGGGCGGTATGTTTGGGATCATTGTCATGCTGAAAGACCCAGCCATGTTTCATCTTCAATGCCCTTGCTGATGGAAGGAGGTTTTCACTCAAAATCTCATGATACATGGCCCCATTCATTCTTTCCTTTACACGGATGAGTCGTCCTGGTCCCTTTGCAGAAAAACAGCCCCAAAGCACGATGTTTTCACCCCCATGCTTCACAGTAGGTATGGTGTTCTTTCTCCTCCAAACACGACAAGTTGAGTTTTTACCAAAAAGTTCTATTTTGGTTTCATCTGACCATATGACATTCTCCCAATCCTCTTTTGGATCATCCAAATGCTTTCGAGCAAACTTCAGACGGGCCTGGACATGTACTGGCTTAAGCAGGGGGACACGTCTGGCACTGCAGGATTTGAATCCCTGGCGGCGTAGTGTGTTACTGATGGTAGCCTTTGTTACTTTGGTCCCAGCTCTCTGCAGGTCATTCACTAGGTCCCCCCGTGTGGTTCTGGGATTTTTGCTCACCGTTCTTGTGATCATTTTGACCCCACGGGGTGAGATCTTGCGTGGAGCCCCAGATCGAGGGAGATTATCAGTGGTCTTGTATGTCTTCCATTTTCTAATAATTGCTCCCACAGTTGATTTTTTTCACACCAAGCTGCTTACCTATTGCAGATTCAGTCTTCCCAGCCTGGTGCAGGTCTACAATTTTGTTTGTGGTGTCCTTTGACAGCTCTTTGGTCTTGGCCATAGTGGAGTTTGGAGTCTGACTGTTTGAGGTTGTGGACAGGTGTCTTTTATACTGATAACGAGTTCAAACAGGTGCCATTAATACAGGTAACGAGTGGAGGACAGAGGAGCCTCTTAAAGAAGAAGTTATAGGTCTGTGAGAGCCAGAAATCTTGCTTGTTTGTAAGTGACCAAATACTTATTTAACACCATAATTTGCAAATAAATTCTTTAAAAATCAGACAGTGTGATATTCTGGATTTTTTTTTCTCATTTTGTCTCTCATACTTGAAGTATACCTATGATGAAAATTGGAGACCTCTCTCATCTTTTAAGTGGGAGAACTTGCACAATTGGTGGCTGACTAAATACTTTTTTGCCCCACTGTACTGATATCTATTCTTTAAGTAACTACATAACCAGGACAGTGATACCCCCCTAATACCACAATTTTGTAGTTTCTTTAATAATAAATTATGATATACTGTATCAAATGCTTTTTTATGATCCAGGAATACCCCAACTGAATACTCTTTATTTTCAACGGCAGTTGATATTTTTTCTATAAATTCCATTAGAGCAAATGCAGTTGTCCTCTTGTGTCTGAACCCAGATTGCTGCTCACACAATAAATTATTCTTCATTACGAAGTTTTCAGTTCTCTCAAAGAATATTTTTTCAAGTATCTTGGAAAATTGCGGCAATAGTGAAATTGATCTATAGTTTGAAAATTCCCCTCTGTCACCCGTCTTGTATATCGGAATTACTTTAGCTATTTTCATTGCATTGGGAAATATACCTGTTTGGAGAGACAGGTTACAAATATACGTCAGTGGTTTCACAAAGCATTCAGTAATAGTTTTGACTAAGAGCATGTCAATACCATCACAGTCCGAAGATGTTTTACTTTTAAATGATTTAATAATTTCAATGACCTCTCTCTCATCTGTGTTCTTTATGAAAATGGAGTCTTTTCTAGCAGTGTTTTTGCTTACTGTATCACCCGTAGGTGCCGTAATGGGTATTTCTCGAGCCAAATTAGGACCAACGTTAACAAAAAAGATATTAAATTCATCTGCAGGTGAGACTGCATTCACACTCTGTGTTGTTTTATTATTATTTTTTTTTTTAAAAATTGGTTGGGCAGCTTGTATTTCTATTTTTATTTCCAAGAATATTGTTAAGTATTGTCCATGTATTTTTAATATTGTTTCTGTTTTTCTCCAGTACTTAACTGTAATAGTCTCTTTTACTACATCTCATTATATATGTTAACTTATTTTTGTATGTTTTATACCGCTGCTCTGCTTCTTTTGTCCTTTTCTTTAGAAAAGCTTTATATAATAAATTTTTCTTTTTACACGCCTTTTGTAATCCTTTGGTTAACCATGGCTTGTCGACAAATTTATGTTTTAGCTTTTTCTTTACACTAATGGACAATTGTTTTCATAAAGAGTGGTTACAATGTTCATAAATGTGTCATAGGCTTCATTTACATCTGATACATAGACTTTTGTCCAGTCTTGCTTCAGCAAGTCTTCTTTAAAAGAACTGATTGCATTTTGTGATTTGTATCTGAAAGATTTTAAAGTTTTTTTCTGTATTGGCCCCCGTGTGGCCATGGATAAGTGCAAAGACTGGCAAATGGTCACTTATATCATTTATCAATAATCCACTTTCTATTTTCTTATCAATAATATTAACAAACAGGTTATCAATAAGTGTAGCAGTGTGAACTGTGATTCTACTGGGATGTGTTATTGTGGGATATAGACTCATACTGTACATAGAATTCATGAACTCTGTAATTACATTTTGTTGAAATGGATTTCGTAAATCATTATTGAAATCTCCACAAATTACAACCATTTTCTTACTAGTAATATTATTGTACAGCTCAACTAATTTATCTCTGAATGTCTCAATGCAAGTTCCCGGCATTCTATATATACAACTTATAACTAGATTTTTTGTTTTATCTTGGTCAGTCTCAACAGTAACACATTCCAAAATCCCTTGTAGTGCAAAGGACATTCCATTTACAAGCTTACACCTATACAGGTCATCAATATACAGTGCAACACCACCACCCTTTTTTTGTGATCTGTTAATATGAAACATTTGATATCCCTCTATTGCCATCAGAGGAGCCTGCTCTTCATTAAGCCAAGTTTCAGAGACTGTGAGAGCTGTAAATTTTCTGTCTAGCTGTTTTAAATAGTCCTTAATCTGTGGAAAGTTTTTGTTAAGACTTCTGCTGTTGAAGTGTATTATTGATAGTTTACCATCTAGTTGCACTTGACTTTTGAATTGCTTTTCAGTGTAATATTCACAATGATTATGAATATTATTGAAAAAAGTGGTTATCAGGATCAATATCATTCTCCATCTCTTGTAGTTTATGTTCAGCATAATGGCATATTTTCAGAGTTTGAATTTCCACTCTGTGTCAAATGACTTCCTCCAACTGGGAATAATTGATGTCTACTTAAGTCAGTCATAAGTTTTTTTTTGTTTGTTTGTTTAGTTTAGTTTTTTTTTTAAAGTATATTGACATGGTATGTCACAAAAGAACTATTCTTGCCGTGTGTGTGGACATGGATTATCATAGTCTCTTAAATTTCTTAATCGGTGTTCATCTATATTTATTTAAGTCAGTAAGATCTCTGATTATTATGGTCTTCGCTTCCTCAGGTGTTCCATTTAGTTTGATCCAAACTCTACAATTTCTTGTCCATGTTGCCTGTATCTTATTTTGTCTTTTCAGCAACCGTGCTTGCCATGCTATTTCAGCATTAGTCTTTGTTAAATGTTTATTTTGGTAGACTTCTGTTTCCCGTAGCTTTCTGGCCTCCCTCAGTATGTCATTCTTCACCCTTCTGTTCACAAAGCGCATCACAATTGATTTCTTTGTTTTATTATCTTTTCTGGGTAAAGTATGACAGGCTGAAATTGCATTTACTTCAACCTTTATGTTTCTGTTTTCAAGGAACTGAAGCACCTGGTTTTCCAGGGAGACTGATTCACTCAGGGGAGCCTCCTCACCTCTCATTCCTGCTGTAACACTGGCATATGATTGATATTTAATGTCTAGTCCACTTATAATTAGATCATCCATACGAGAATATTGTTCAAGATCCTTGACGTGTCGCTCCAAGTCTACAATTTTTTTGTCTTTTTCCTTAATTATTAATTTTAATTCTTGGACTTCTTCCATTAGCTCTAATAGTTTAAGCTGTTGACTAACCACTTTGGTAAGTTCTTCTGACAAGAAGTTCAGAGATTTTTTTTTATCTCTTCCATTTCCTCCTTCTTTGGTGGCATTTTTACTGACCTGTTGATAGTAAAACAATCTCTGCTGATGTCGCTGGTATCCGATCCGACCGACCAACCTCGAATCCAGCTGGGGCCTCAGCTAGCCCCCTCCGCTGCTAGTCCCGCTGCTTACCACTGCTGCAATTGAGCTCCTGTCCAGTTGGGATGCCGGCAGCTCCTCCACCAAGCCCCGCCGCCCACTGCTGCTGTAGTTGAGCTTCAATCCTGCTCCTGTCCAGCTGGGGTCCCTGTAGTTCCTCCGCTGAGCCCCGCCACCTACCACCGTCTTCCTCAGTAGTTCCTCCATTGAGCCCCGCCGCTGTAACTGGGCTCTGATTCCGGCTCTTATCCAGCTGGGGCCCCGGCTGCTCCTCCACTGGTCCCTGTCTCCTACCACCACTGTACTTGAACTCTGATCTGGCTCCCGTCCAACTGTTTCCTCGGTTAGTTCCTCCGGCGAGCCCCAATCACAAGATTCTAAGAATCTGCGCAAGAGGCTCAGCCGTCATCTACCGGGCCGATGCCGGGTCAGTAAGACCCGGCATTATGCATATCAATCATACTTTTACTCTGTACTTATGGTCATGGAGAAACACTTTGATCTCACACTGTTTGTTCCTCATCCCCATTATCCCCGGCAACTGCTCCATGGTACATCACTAAATTAACATGCACATGTCTCATCATCATATTACGGATACAGGGAATAACACAAGAAAAGACCAGAAATATTACCACAAAAATCATTAACAAGTTCATGATGAGCCCTCTTCATGAAGAGAATAACCAGTTTAACCAGGTATGTTCATCAGTGTTAATGTCCTTGGCCATGGCCGCCAACAAAGCAGTCAGGTTCCGTTTGCTGAGGCAATCATGGGACCATCTGCATCATTATCAGGGATAAAAGTACAACAATAATCCCCAACAATCACACACACACACACACACACACACACACACACACACACACACACACACACACACACACACACACACCATCGGCGGTCACTCGTAGTCGAGTATGACTGTCCTCCCTCTTGGTCCTTGTGGGTCTTCAGGTGGGCATAGAGGCCAATTCTGGACCCGATTATTCTGCTGCAATGTGGGCAGGGGAATGTAATGGTGGTGGGTTTTGGTTGGTCCTGATTGTTGGTTGCTCTCTCCTTCCTGAGTCTGCGTTTGTCTTGTGCAGCATGATGGAGGTCAGCGTTGTTCTGTGCGGCACCCTCACGGACAATGTTTCACCAGGTCGCCCTATCGGTTGCTATATTTTCCCAAGCTTTTAGGTCTATGTGGCACTTTTAGGTTTGTTTTTATGTTGTCCTTAAATCTCTTCTTCTGGCCTCCTGGAGCCCGTTTCCCTTCAGCTAGCTGGGAGTACAGGACTTGTTTTGGGAGGCAAGAGTCAGGCATTCGGATAACATGGCCAGTCCATCTGAGCTGGTTTTGGGCAATGGTGGCAGTGATGGTGGGAAGGTTAGCCTCCTCCAAGATGCTGGTGTTGGTGCGTCTATCCTCCCAACTAATCCTGAGGATTTTTCGGAGGCATCTCTGATGGTGTACCTCAAGTGCCTGCTGTATGTAGTCCAGACTTCTGATCCATACAGGAGAGTGGGGAGCACCACCGCTTTATAAACCAGGATTTTGGTATTCGCTTGGAGATCGCGGTTCTCAAAGACTCTCCTCCTTAGCCTTGAGAAAGCCCCACTGGCATTGCTGAGGCGGTGGTGTATTTCATCATTGATGACGGCTTTTGATGAGAGGAGGCTACCAAGATATAAGAAGTGGTCCACATTTTCCAGTCGGATGTTATCAATGGAGATGTTTGGGGGTATGGCAAGTGTACTGCAGTTTGGTGATGGCTGGTGGAGCATTTGTGTCTTTTTTATATTGACGGCCAAACTAAGCTGTTTGTATGCTTTGGCAAAGGCAGACAAGATGCACTGAAGGTCCTCTTCTGAGAGGGCTACGAGAGCGTTGTCGTCTGCATACTGCAGCTCCATGATGGATATGGTGGTGGTTTGACCTTTAGCTCTAAATCGGTTGATGTTGAAAAGTTGACTGTCGATTCTGTACGTGATTTTGACTCCCGGGGGCAGATGTTGGTTCGTGAGATGGAGAATAGCAGCAATATAGATGGAGAATAGTGTTGGAGCGATGACACATCCCTGTTTGACTCCTGTGTCAACCCTGAAGGGTTCTGTTTCATCTCCACTGCCACTGAGTACCGTGGCAGACATATTGTCATGCAGCAGTCTCAGTACCCGGTTGTATTTTTCTGGGCAGCCAATCTTTGCCAGAACCAGCCAAAGGGCCTGATGGTTTACTGAGTCGAAGGCTTTGGTAAGGTCTATGAAGGCCATGTATAATGGTAGATTTTGTTCCCGGCATTTTTCTTGCAATTGGCGAGCAATGAAAATCATGTCTGTGGTGCCTCTGTTTGGGCGAAAACCACTCTGGGACTCGGGAAGAATGCTCTCTGACAGGGGGGTGAGTCTATTGGCCAAGACCCGGGCAAAGGCTTTCCCTATGGTGGACAGGAGAGAAATGCCACGGTAATTCCCACAATCTGCCCTGTCCCCCTTTTTAAAGATGGAGACAATCAAGGCATCTCTGAGCTGTGCAGGGATTTCCTCTACTTCCCATATTTTCAGGAGCAGGGCATGGATGTGCTTCAGAAGATCAGGACCGCCTTTCTTCAGGACTTCTGCTGGGATGCCGTCAGGTCCAACAGCCTTGTTGTTTCTCATCTTCCTGGTGGCGTCCTGTACCTCATCCAAGCTAGGTGGTTTTCCCATGCTTTCCTCTATGGGCTGTTGAGGGAGTTGATCAAGGGCCTCCATCTCAGGAGTGGTGTCCCTGTTTAAGAGGTCCTTATAATGCTCTTTCCACCTGTCTGCAATTGCCTCCTTGTCCTTCAGAATCGAGAGCCCATCTTTGGAGTGAAGGGGGGTTAGGCAGCGGTGGCTGGGGCCATATACCGCTCTTGTGGCATCAAAGAATCCTCTCATGTCTCCAGAGTCAACAAGCTGCTGGATCTCCAGAGCCTTCTTTGTCCACCACTGGTTCTTCAATTTCCTAACAAGTGTTTGTACGGCTGCCTTCGCTTTGGCATGGGCTGCTCTTTTAACCTTGCAGTGAATGTTGTTTTGCCAGGTGATAAAAGTTTGCCGCTTGATGTCGATGAGCTGTTGGATCTCACTGTCATTCTCGTGAAACCAGTCTTGATGTCTCTGCTTTTTATGACCGAAGATGCTTTTGCAGGAGTCCACGATGGCAGTGGAAAGTGTGCTCCAGTGTTTTTCAGTATCCTCTGGGTACTGTTTGGGCAAAGCTGCCCTAAGAGTATCCTGCAGCTGTTGCTGGTAGATAATGTCGTCCAACAACACGATGTTAAGCTTTGGCCGGCTCTGTCCTTTCTGCAACCTTCTTTTCCGCATTAAGCGGATAGACATGATGGAGCGAATGAGGCGGTGGTCAGTCCAGCAGTCATCTGCATTGGTCATTGCTCTGGTGTTAAGGACATTGCGGCGGTCTTTGGAGCGGACTATGATGTAGTCAATGAGATGCCATAGTTTGGAGCGGGGATGCATCCATGATGTTTTGAACTTGGTTTTCTGACGAAAAAGTGTGTTGGTGATGACCAGGTTGAGCTCTGAGCACTTGGTTAGCAGTAGCATGCCATTGGAGTTTGTGTTTCCAACCCCTTCTCTCCCCAGCGTGCCGCTCCATAGATGATGGTTTCGTCCCACTCTGGCATTAAAGTCTCCAAGCAGGATTAACTTATCCTCCTTTGGGACTTCAGATAGTATTTTGTCCAGGTCATCATAGAAGGCTCCTTTACTTCATCCTGTGCATCAAGCCTTGGAGCGTAGGCACTAATAACGGTGGCCATTTGACTGCAGGCAAGCATCAGACGAATGGTCATTAGGCGCTCGTTGATGCCCACAGGGAGTTCATGGGGGTGGTTGATGAGGCAGTTCTTAATAGCAAATCCCACACCATGGATTTGTGGCTCATTTGCAGGCTTTCCCTTCCAAAAGAAAGTATATTCACCTTTTTCCTCCTTCAGCTGACCTTCATCAGCCAGTTGGGTCTCGGAGAGTGCTGCGATGTCACTCCGCAACTTCCTTAGCTCTCTGGAGATGATGGCAGTTCGCCTTTCAGGTCAATCACTGGCTTGGTTGTCCATAAGGGTTCACACATTCCAGGCTCCAATATGTAATTTTGTATGTTTCTGACCGCATGGTGGTGATCCCTCTGGATGTGGTATTCCAGACAGGATTTTGTGAGGCAGGCTATGTTTGGGGTACCTTTTCTAACACCCTCCCCTACTGGGGTGAGCAGAGTGGATCCTAAATAGGGCTGCTCAGTCATGAGTGCAGCTGCCGAGAAGCTCTTTCTGCCTCAGTCCAAGAGCTTAACGACTGTATCAAGCACCCATCGCCTGTGTGCCAGGTCGTGGCTAAGAACTCCCAGACTTCACTGTCCAGTCCCCGTTACCACTTCCTGATCGCCACAGGACTTTATCTTGTCCAAGATGTAAAGTGGATGGGCTCCCTTTGGGAGGACGCCTGCGCATGACGTCTTTTATCGTGGGGAGACTGATGCACCTGCAGCCACCACACGGTCCTTGGGAGAGAGGGGCCTGAATCCAGTGGCATGGAATCCAAAACGACTGGAGACCACTCTCTGTTGCAGCCTTCATCCACCTTCAGTGCCGTTGTGACTCATGGTGTCATCCTCCGCCACTCCTGCCGTTGAGGTCTTTCTTTCTTTCTTTGGATCACTCTTGGTCTGGGACCTCCCCCTCGACCTTACCGCCATGGGTGACCCTACCAGGAGCCAAAAGGCCCCCGACGGCATCGCTCTCGGGATCATTGGAGCACACAAGGTTCTCCACCGCGACAAGGTGGCGATCCATGGAGAACACACACACACACACACACACACACACACACACACGCACACACACACACACACCCTCGGGATGCAGTTATTTGATCAAAAACCATCCTATTTAGGGTCAGCATAAGTCTAAGAGCTGTTAACTCCTCTTTCATTCCTCAAAAAGCAGACAAAGGAAAATTCACAAATGAGTGTAGTCTATAACTAGTTGTTTAAATCCATAAAATATTCTTAGCCACTCCTACCCAAGGGAACAAGGAATTAAGTACCTCCTGCCCAATGGTTTCTAACTTGAATTCTTCCGGCACATCTGTGCCCCAGATGGGATCATGTAGTGAAAAAGAGACATCTCTCTTCACCCTGCCCACCTGTCCTGCCGACAATATGATGGTATGATCAGTCACAACTACAGGGGCATACACCCCTCCCCAGGTCATGGGCAGGTGTGAGTACGCACGATGGCCGCACAGCCACCAACCCTCTGTCACCATGTACATGCCGTACTTGTGAGAATCACAAATTGCGGGCTGCAGAACTCCTGCAGGGTGACATCGCCTTCCAGACTTCTAGACTGACATTTGCCTCATTTCCACCAAAATAAGAACCAGTGCTAGTTCAGTTCTGGGGCTTGTGCCAGTGCTTAACCAGTTCAACTGTAGTGCCTCATAAGAACCAATTGGCTTTCCACCGATATGGAGCTAGTCGGGGATTACGTCCGGGCTACGTCATTACATAGTATGAAGCGTCTTTATGCAACCCCGCAGAACACCACAGAAGAAGAAGTAAAAAGAGGAGAAGAAGAAGCAGTGCTCACTTGTCAACATTGAGGAGTTTGTATCTTTGGGAGTGCTGCTTTTATTATTTCAAACCTGTATTACCATCCAAAAACAGTTTCATACTTAATCGCAGAGAATGGCGGCTACGTTTAAGGAGACTAGTAATAATTAATATTTCAGTTATCAGCCGTTGTTAGCTCAAGTCTGTAGCTCAACTAGCTAGCATTGACTACACTTTTAAACATAATATTTATGTCAATTCTGTAATAGGTGGTGTTACGGCGTATTATCAGAATCAGAATCAGAATCAGCTTTATTGGCCAAGTATGCACAACACATACAAGGAATTTGACTTTGGCTAAAAACTTGCTCTCATTGATCAGGTGGAGGATTTAAATAAGGATTCAATGACAACAGAGTATGTACAGTAAATTACAGTCTGTCCACGTTTCTATAAAAGGATGTAGATATATACAGGAATATATGCAGTTATTTACTCAGACTAACCACACTTTGCAGAAATATATGAAAAAATATACAGTCACACAGTATATCAATGTGAACTCAGATTCAGTGATATAATGTGAATGAAGTAAAAAGCAGTGTGAGAGTTATGTGCAATGTAATAATGGATGAAAAGTCATGAGTACAGCAACAGGTAGGACTAGGTGAATGTTAGGAGTTCATCAGAGTGATGGCTTGAGGAAAGAAACTGTTCCTGTGACGGGTGGTTTTGACCTTCAGTGATCTGTAACGACGACCAGAAGATAGAAGTTCAAACAGTTTGTGGCCGGGGTGTGATGGGTCAGCACAGATGTTTCCCGCCCGTTTCCTGGTTATGGACCGATATAAGTTCTCAATGGAGGGTAGGTCGGTACCAATGATCCTCTCCGCAGACTTAATGATCCGCTGCAGTCTGGTCTTGTCCTGTTTAGTGGCAGATCCAAACCAGACAGTGATGGAAAAGCAGAGGACAGATTGGATGATGGCGGTGTAGAAGACAACCAGCAGCTCCTGAGGCAAATCAAACTTCTTGAGCTGACGCAGAAAAAACAACCTCTGCTGGGCCTTTTTCCGGACAGTGTCTATATGGGAGGACTACTTCAGGTTCCGGGAGATTGTGGTACCCAGAAACTTGAAGGAGTCCACAGTGGACACTGTGCTGTTGAGGATGGTGAGTGGGGGGAATGAAAGGGGGTGTCGCCTGAAATCCACAGTCATCTCCACCGTTTTGGCTGGGTTAAGTTCAAGATGGTTCTGGCTGCACCAGAGGATCAGCTGCTCCACCGCCCGCCTGTATGCAGACTCATCATCATCCCGGATCAAACCGATGACTGTGGTGTCGTCCGCAAACTTCAGGAGCTTCACCGAAGGGTCCTCTGAGGTGCAGTCGTTGGAGTAGAGGGAGAAGAGCAGTGGGGAAAGGACACATCCTTGGGGGGCGCCAGTACTAATTTTTCGGGAGCTGGATGTAAATCTCCCTAGCTTCACCTGTTGCCACCTGTCAGTCAGAAAGCTGGAGATCCACTGGCAGGTGGAGGGGGGCACCTTGAGCTGGAGGAGTTTCTGATGAAGAATGCCTGGGATGATGGTGTTGAACGCTGAGCTGAAGTCGACAAACAGGATCCTGGCGTACGTCCCTGGGGAGTCGAGGTGTTGCAGGATGTAATGTAGTCCCATATTCACTGCATCATCCACTGACCTATTTGACCGGTAGGCAAACTGCAGTGGGTCCATCAGGGGGCCTGTGATGACCTTCAGGTGGTTCAGCACCAATCTCTCCAAGGATTTCATGACCACAGAGGTCAGGGCAACAGGTCTGTAGTCGTTTAATCCTGTAACAGAGGGTTTCTTGGGAACTGGAATGATGATGGAGCGTTTGGAGCAGGAAGGCACTTCACGCAGCTCCAGTGATCTGTTAAAGATCCGGGTGAAGATGGGGGCCAACTCGTTGGAGCAGACTCTCAGGCAGGACGGAGACACACCATCACATAATCACACCATGTTGATTATGAGACGGAGGTCGCCTGTTATGTCATGTCAAAAAGAGATCAGCTGCCAAAAAAATGATTGCCAGGTGCAATATTGTTATGTGGTTATATTAGCCGTTAAATATATATTTCAACAAGTAAACAGTACTTAGTTTGGTATAATAAGATATATTTAACACTTATGATGCATTTTGAACCCAAAAGAAACTTATCTAGGATTAAAAGCAATTAAAATAATGCAGTCACAAGGTTACATGGAAGAATGCATAGATTTACTGGACTGTGATACATGTGCTGTATCAATATATATTCTATGTACCTCCAAACAACGATGTTTTTGCACACAAATATTGCAATCAATTGCAATCTGATAAATTATATACGTTGTTTTCCAAACTGCAACACTTTGGCCAACAACATAATTTTTCAGCTGTGATAAAACCTCAAAACATTTAGACACATTGTAGGTGGACTGAGACCAGGCAGTACACCATTAACAAACAGGCACTCCTGGCACCAGCAGATGGTGATCACTTTTTGGCGCGACACCAGATGTCACCACCCAGCCGACCCCATGCAGAAGTGGCTGATGAAACCCTTTTTGGACACAGGCAGACTTACCCCTGAACAACATAACTCCAACTACCGGATGAGCCATGCACGTTCAGTTGTGGAAATGGCTTGAAAGGATGATGGAGGTCCCTCTTGACAAGGAATGACTGCAAACTGGAGCTGAGCAAGAAAATGGTGTTCACCTGCTGCATGCTTGATAATATTTGTGAGGAACATGGTGATAACTTTGGACTCCCAGACACATATGATCACAGTCAGCCTCCAGTTCAACCACTACCTGACCATGCCAGTGTAGAATGACATTAGGGCAGCTTTAATGGAGTATTTTAACAGTGGGGAGCAGTAACCTGTTTAGTGCCTGCCATATCATTTACAAACTATAACATATGTGAAGTAGTGCAAACGCGTTAATGAATAAAAAAACTCACCTGACAATCAGTCCTCATTGTACTCTGTTTTGAAGTATTTGTGGTGTAAGTATGCATTTTATAGGCACATTTACAGAGTAAGTAATGTATACACCTTATGTACTTGCATGTAATCTATTCTGGTTAAAGTATTGATTCAAGTTTTTATTCATGTAGGGGTACCAAAAGACAGACTCTAAAGTGTACAAGTTAAAAGTACTTTCCCCAGAAATGATCTTATCCAGAGCTGACAGAATGTCATGTGGTACGTTGTCAAAAGAATATAAACTCATTATTTATCATTTTTGAAGCTGGCAACTAGGAACATTTTTCCACAGAAAAAGTCCATAGATTTAAAGTTTGTTGCTGCTTGTTCTTTAGAAGATGTGAAAAAAGTTGTCAAAAATATGAGTAAAGTCCACAAATACCTGATACAGACATGGACAAAACTGTTGGTACCCCTCTGTTAATGAAAGAAAAACCCACAATGGTCACAGAAATAACTTGAATCTGACAAAAGTGGTAATAAATAAAAATTCTATGAAAACTAACCAATGAAAATCAGACAATGCTTTTGAATTGTGGTTCAACAGATTTATTTTAAAAAACAAACTCATGAAACAGACCTGGACAAAAATGATAGTACTGTAGGTGTCAAGAATTGACGAGACTGGGTGTCTTTCCAGTATCTGCTTTAATTCTCTCACATCCTACGTTCTCTCTCTCGATCGGAGTAATAAGAGAGAGAACGAAGTCACTCTCATACATTTATACTCACACCTCCAATAATACATCACATATCAAGTCACACAATCAAGTCACACAATTCAGCTACATCCTTCCATTTGCATCATAAAACTCCAGAGTCCTCCTGTTCTCCTGTCTGACCCCAGATGGTCAGACGTGGGCGATCCTCTCCTTTCTTCCAAGCCATAGGTGGTCCAGACGTATTGTCCTCTTGAGGTGTGATGTCAATCCACATTGCCAGCTTAAAGTCTCTCTAGGCTGAATTCAAGCATGCATCTATGTGAGTCACATAAAGTTACAATTATGGACGCCACATCACTCCCCCTCCCACGCGAAAGACTGGACATACACCTACAGTATAGTAATGGTCATACAGCATACGTCCTTCCCCCCCCGCAGAATCTTACAGCACAATCTAACAGTCTGATCAAAAACCAAATCACTCTGCCTGTAGTCTAGGCTTCAGTCTTCTCCCGAATCTGCTGTACGCAGGTCTCACAGCCTGTGCCGGGCCATCCTGCTGTGAATCTCTGGAATGAGGGGGAGAAGGGTTATTTGCCCCTTGTGGGGGGTCCGGGGGCCGTCCCCTGGGAGGACTGCCGCGTCGAGGCGCACCCGCCGGCCGTACAGACTCGTTATGCAACACAAAAGCAGGTTTTAATCTATCGATACTGATCGTCTCCCTCCTGCCCCCCAAATCTAGCACAAAATATTTCTCCCCGGTCTCCAGCACTCGAAATGGACCGTCGTAAGGTGGGCGGAGGCTGTGACGCTGAGCGTAATGCCTGACAAAAACAAACTCTGCGTTTTGTAAAGCTTTGGGCACGAACACACGCGGAAAAGTGTGATGAGTGGGGCCCGGGAGCATTTCTGCTCCCGTGTTACTCAGAGGTCCCCGGACCGGGGGGGGGCCCTGGTGCCGTATGGTCTGGCAAGAACTCGCTGGGCAGCCTGAGAGGTTGCGCCAAAACCAATTCTGCTGGTGAGGCATCTAGGTCCTCTTTGGGTGCCAAACGCAACCCCAATAAAACCCATGGTAGTTTGTTTACCCAATCTGTGTCCGTTAGCGACGCTCTGAGGGCTGCCTTCAAAGACCTGTGAAAACGCTTGCATAAACCGTTGGCCTGGGGATGATAAGCGGTAGTGCGGTGTACTGCCGCTCCTAAGCCGCTGGCCACTGCTGACCACAGTTCCGACGCAAATTGAGGTCCCCTATCGGACGTAATATCTGACGGAACCCCGAACCGCGCTACCCAGGCTGTTAAAAAGGCGCGAGCCACTTCTGCCGCTGTGGTCGATGTTAACGGGACCACTTCCGGCCAACGTGTGGTCCGGTCCACCATCGTCAAGAGATGTGTGAATCCTTGTGATGGCGGTAGGGGGCCCACGAGGTCCACGTGCACATGATCGAACCTCTTAGCCAGAATGTGAAACGGTTCTAAGGGTGCCTTGGTGTGCCTGTGGATTTTGGCCCGCTGGCAAGCCATGCAGGCTTTAGCCCACTCCTTCACGTGCTTGCGCAGGCTCGGCCAAACAAACTTCTTCGCTACCATTTTCACCGAAGCGCGTACTCCTGGGTGCGCTAGGGAGTGCACGACGTCAAAAATGCGACAGCGCCACGTGGCCAGTGGATACATCGCAGATTAGAGGGGGTGAACCAGTTTGTAAAGTTTTGCGCTCCAGCCTTAACCCTGTTGGTCCAGACAGGAGCGTGCGCACGTCCGCATCCTCGCTCTGCTCTGCTGCCATGGCTGCATAATCTATTCCCACGTGGACCGGAGCCGCGTGCGCGTCCGCGCTGTTACCGCGCTCTGGGTATGCGGCTGCGCACTCCTGCTCCGCGCGGACGGGTGCTGTTACCGCGCGTGACAGACAGTCTGCCACCACATTGAGTTTAGCGGTCACGTGCTGAATATCGGTGGTAAATTCCGAAATTGCGGCCAGCTGTCTCTGCTGCCGCTCTGACCACTGTTCTGAAGTTTTGGACATTGCAAAAGTGAGCAGTTTGTGGTCGACAAACGCGGTGAAATGCTGCCCTTCCAGCCAGAACTGGAAATGGCGAATGGCCAAGTGGAGCGCCAGGAGTTCCCTGTCAAATGCGTTGTATTTCCGCTCGGCCTCGCGCAAGGACCTGCTGAAAAAGGCGAGAGGTTGCCAAACTCCGGCGACCTGCTGCTCTACCACAGCCCCTACTGCTACCTCTGACGTGTCTGTGGTTAGCGCTATGTGAGCTGCCGGGTCTGGGTGTGCCAGCAGTGCTGCGTCAGCGAGTGCTTTTTTTACCTCTGTGAACGCACGCTCCCGCTCCGGGGACCATTCGATCACATTGGCAGGCTTCTGTTTTTTAAGCGCGGTGTATAACAGCTGCATGAGTTGCGCTGCGCGGGGTATGAAACGGTTATAAAAATTTACCATCCCCCAAAATTCCTGCAAGGCTTTCACCGTCCGTGGCTGGGGAAACTCAGCCACTGCGCGCACTTTAGCCGGCAGAGGGACTGCTCCCTCTGGTGAGACACGGTGCCCCAGAAAATCAATTTGTGCTGCGCCAAACTGGCACTTGGCCAGGTTGATTATCAACCTGTGTGCTTCCAACTTTTGAAAAACTGTAGTGAGGTGTTTTTCGTGTTCCTCCTTGGAGGTGCTGGCTACTAAAATATTGTCCAAGTAGACAAAAACAAACGGAAGGTCGCACAGCACTGCATCCATCATCTGTTGAAAGGTTTGCGCGGCGCCTTTAAGGCCAAAAGGCATGCGTAAAAACTCAAAAAGTCCGAACGGGGTTATTACCGCTGTTTTGGGAATGTCCTCTGGTCGGACCGGAACCTGATGATAACCACGGACCAGGTCTATTTTAGAAAAAATGCGCGCTTTTGCTAGGTGCACGGAAAAATCCTGGATATGCGGAATTGGGTAGTGGTCCCGTGCTGTGGCATTGTTCAACCTGCGGTAATCACCACAAGGTCTCCACGAGCCGTCAGCTTTAGGTACCATGTGCAGGGGGGAAGCCCAGGCGCTCTTCGAGCGGCGGACTATGCCCAACCTTTCCAGGTTGGCGAACTCCTCCTGTGCCACGGAGAGCTTAGCTGCATCCAGTCGCCGAGCTTTAGCAAAAACTGGTGGGCCACTCGTGGTTATGAAGTGCTCCACCCCGTGTTTCGCCACCTTAGCTGAAAAAGTGGGAACTGTGAGTGCTGGAAACTGGTGTAGGAGAGTGTGAAACTTACCACCTGCTGCGGCGACGTTGGTCTGTACTGGCGGCGGGGACACCTGAGCTGCACAAGGGATAGAACAGAAAGAGAGTGCATTTACTAGGCGTCTGTTGGCCAGATCAACTAACAAACCATGTGAACACAGAAAATCAGCACCTAACATATTGAAGCTCACTGCCGCTACAATGAAGTTCCACTCATAAGCGCGGCCGTGGAAGGACAGAGACAAGGTTCTCTCTCCGCATGTCTTGATGCTGGAGCCGTTGGCCGCTGTTGCTCCGTCTCCGCGGGGTCCAGCTACACGATCTGCATAAGTTGCAGTGATGAAGCTCCTCTGGGCTCCGGTGTCCACGAGGAATTGCTGCCCGGAGCCCGCGTCTGTCAGATAAAGCAGCTTGTTCCGTTCGCCGAGAGTGGAAGCTGCTAGCGACTCCCGGCCCGGTCGTTTCCCCGCTTTTTGAAACTGCACGGCGGGATGCATCTGTGCGCTTTCCCAGCGAAGCGTCGATGGTAATAGCAGAGGCTGTCATCTCCCCTGCCTCGGGATCTCGCCGCTGCCGTCGTCGCTGGGGTGGCTTCTGCTGCCTCTGGCTCCACACTGCCCCCGGCCGCCGCGCCGAGGTCTGCCGCTGCTACGGAAGTCTCTTGCTCGTCGCAGGCGTTGAGGAGCCGCTCCGCCTCCTGGGCCAGCTCGCGGAAGTCCTGCTGGTTCACACATCGTCTGCTGGACAGGGGACCTCTCGTGTGCGCTGGGAGGGTCCTCAGGAAGATGTGCTTGAAGAGGAACACGTCGTTGTCTGTCCCGATCATCTGTAGCATGTCCTCCATGAGGACAGTCGGCCTGCGTCCACCTCTGTCGCGCAGGTCCAGTAGCTGCCTGGCCCTTGCCTCGGGCGATGGCACGAAGCTCCTGATGAGGGTGGCTTTCAGCGCGTCGTATTTGCCAGCAGCGGGTGGCTGCTGCACCAGGCTCCGCACACACCGAGCTGTGCGGCTGTCGAGTCTCGCGATGACATTATGAAACTTAATGTCGTCCGCTGATACTCCCCCGAGTAGGAAACACGACTCCACGTGCTGGAACCATGAGTGCGGGTCGTCTTGCCAAAACTCGGGGAGTTTATTCAGGCTTGTGCCCCTGCGGGCATGTCCCGGTGAATCCGGGTCTGAGCGGCTGTCTCCACACTCTTCCATGTCGATCACGAAGCTGTCTTCCAGCGTCAGCGTGCTCAGATTCATGTGTAGGTCACCAGTGTAGGTGTCAAGAATTGACGAGACTGGGTGTCTTTCCAGTATCTGCTTTAATTCTCTCACATCCTACGTTCTCTCTCTCGATCGGAGTAATAAGAGAGAGAACGAAGTCACTCTCATACATTCATACTCACACCTCCAATAATACATCACATATCAAGTCACACAATCAAGTCACACAATTCAGTTACATCCTTCCATTTGCATCATAAAACTCCAGAGTCCTCCTGTTCTCCTGTCTGACCCCAGATGGTCAGACGCGGGCGATCCTCTCCTTTCTTCCAAGCCATAGGTGGTCCAGACGTATTGTCCTCTTGAGGTGTGATGTCAATCCACATTGCCAGCTTAAAGTCTCTCTAGGCTGAATTCAAGCATGCATCTATGTGAGTCACATAAAGTTACAATTATGGACGCCACAGTACGCTTAACTTAATATTTTGTTGCACAACCTTTTGAGGCAATCACTGCAATCAAACAATTTCTGTAACTGTCAATGACACTTCTGCACCTCTCAGCAGGTATTTTGGCCCACTCCTCATGAGCAAACTGCTCCAGTTGTCTCAGGTTTGAAGGGTGCCTTCTCCAGATGGCATGTTTCAGCTCCTTCCACAGATGTTCAATAGGATTTAGATCAGGGCTCATAGAAGGCCACTTTAGAATAGTCCAATGTTTCGCTCTTAGCCATTCTTGGGTGTTTTTAGCTGTGTGTTTTGAGTCATTATCCTTTTGCAAGACCCATGACCTGCGACTGAGACCAAGCTGTCTGACACTGGGCAGCACATTTCTCTCTAGAATACCTTGATAGTCTTGAGATTTCATTGTACCCTGCACAGATTCAAGACACCCTGTGCCAGATGCAGCAAAGCAGCCCCAGAACATAACAGAACTTCCTCCATGTTTCACAGCATGGACAGTGTTCTTTTTTTGGTATGCTTCATTTTTGCGTCTGTGAACATTGCGCTGATGTGCCTTGCCAGAAAGTTCCAGTTTTGTCTCGTCTGTCCATAGGACATTCTCCCAGAAGCTTTGTGGCTTGTCAACATGCAGTTTGGCAAATTCCAGTCTGGCTTTTTTATGATTTATTTTCAACAGTGGTGTCCTCCTTAGTCGTCTCCCATGAAGTCCACTTTGGCTCAAACACCGACGGATGGTGCGATCTGACACTGATGTACCTTGACCTTGGAGTACACCATGAATGTGTTTTGAGGTTGTTCTGGGCTCTTTTGTTACCATTCGTATTATCCGTCTCCTCATGCGGCCATGTCCAGGGAGGCTGGCTACAGTCCCGTGGATCTTAAATTTCTGAATAATATGTGCAACTGTAGTCACAGGAACATCAAGCTGCTTTAGATGGTCTTATAGCCTTTACCTTTAACATGCTTGTCTATAATTTTCTTTCTAATCTCCTGAGACAACGCTCTCCTTTGCTTCCTCTGGTCCATGTTTAGTGTGGTACACACCATGCCACCAAACAGCACAGTGATTACTTGTCACCCTTTAAATAGGCCGACTGACTGATTACAAGTTTGTAGACACCTGTAATGTTAATTAGAGGACACATCTTGGTTGAACATGTCCCTATGGTCACATTATTTTCAATGTTTTTTAGGGGTACCATCATTTTTGTCCAGGCCTGCTTCATGAGCTTGTTTTTTAAAATAATTCTGTTGAACCACAATTCAAAAGCATTGTCTGATTTTCATTGGTTAATTTTCATAGAATTTTTATTTATTACCACTTTTGTCAGATTCAAGTTATTTCTGTGACCATTGTGGGTTTTTCTTTCATTAACAGAGGGGTACCAACAATTTTGTCCACGGCTGTATATTGTCCAATACCTGAAAAAATGAACTTAAGTGCAATAATTCAGTACTTGTACTTTCGCTTCCCACTATAATGTTATATTGATTTGCATTGTTTATCCTAAATAGCTCTACATTTCATGCATATTTTTGGTGTGAAGATAACAATTACTTAAAAATATCAATGCTGTGATAGCTACTTTGTTTGCAGTCCCTCAAGCACAGACACAACGTGTCCCATCAGTCCAACAAGGGTATTGGTACTGTCCTCCATCTTCTGGATGCTTTGCAGCAAAGCGGAGGTCAGCTTCTCATTCCTCCTGCTCTGCTCCTGCTATCTCTCATCTGACCTCTCCAGGTAGTCAAGAAGGAGGTCCATGTTTGTGTCTCGCTTCTGTTTCCTGTTTTAAAGTGTAAAAATAAGAAGCAATATAAAATAATCACACACTGACAAACGCAGGAATCGTCAATTCATCATTGAATGTGTCTATTCAACATCCATTTACTATTAGTGACATCACAACATTCAAGTTTATAATTGATTTAATTCACTCCCTCATTTGTGTGAATGGGTCATGATCTGAACATATATTACCTAATCTGGTCTGATGAGAAGAAGAGGAAGAGCAGGAGGAGCACAAGCTTGGTGCTGATGAAGGTGAGCTGGACACCACAGGTCTGGGTGGTTCTCCCTCATCATCCAGCTGTGATAAATCTGTAAATACAAAAAAAAAAGTGTTTTGGTTTGTGCAGTGTACAACTTAAACCTTCCATTAAATGTGCAGACATAGAAGGCAATTTTATTCAATATCAATATTACCAAAGCTTACATGTCTAATTATGGAATAGAAGAATAGGAATAGAATAGGCTTTATTGTCATTGTACAGTTGTACAGTACAATAAAATTGTAGGTGCTCCACAAGGCTACTGCGCAATAAAGTAAGAGAAGGATTAGATAAAACACGGGTACACAACACACAATTAAACACATGAGTGAAATAAAAAAAAATGGCCCAAGATTATGGAAATATTGGCAAAATAGTAAAAATGATGACATTACTAGCGTCTTTGGGAGAAAAATCTCCCATACACAATGCGAGGCACCCATTCATACATAATATTGATACTATGGCGGATGATAGAATAAAGGCAGCGAAGTGAAGGTTTTAAGCAGGTTTATTAAATCACACCGCCATCATAGGAACTCCGCTCCAGCCTTAGTGTGAGCAGACTGGAGCGGGGTCCTCAGGCTCTCCAGCAAAGAGACACAGAGTGTGTGTGTCAGCAGCAGCAGTCAAAGAGAGAGTGAGTTACAGAATATGTGCGGTATTTATACCCAGTTACAGACAATGCATGAAAGGCATTCACAGCAGTAGGTATGGCATTTGCATTTGAGAGACACAGTAGGGACAGGATACATGAACACAATGCATGAATGGCACATTAACATCACAGTAGTGAAACAATGCATGAATGGCACATTACATCACAGTAGTGCAGCAGAAAAAAACAGAAGTAGCGAGCTGTCTGTCCCAGTCTGTTGTGGGGGTTATCCCAAACCGCCACACGCTCCCCCCCAGAGGGCTTGGCAGGGGGCCGAGGCCTCGATAGTGTAGCTTTGGCAGCGAGCAGGGAAAGCTCTGTGCAGGTGGAGGTGGAGGGGGGTGGGGGGTAGTAAGTACCGGCAGGAGACGGTGAAATCGTCTGAGCCGCGCAAAAATTGCTTGTTGATCCGTGATGTCGAGGTGCTGTCCCGTTGAACGTGCGGAGATCACAAGAAGAAAAATTAGTCACTGACTCCTCTCGCGATTAAGTCCTGCAAGGATTAATAGTGGCCGTGAAGAAAAAAACAGGAGCGACGAGGCTGCATGGCGGCTGTAAGAAAAAAACAAAACAAAAGCAAGGGGACTTGGCGTGTTGACTTTAGGTGCGGGCACAACCTTAAAGCCTTCGGGGACCGCAGACTGCTGAATTCCCGTTGAGCGCCATGGCTAAGACCATAAAATCCAGTGAGCAAGCTGCGTGCCTCAGGTGTACGAGCAAGCCTGAAGGGCCAGTGTGCAGCGGCGAAGAAGGAAGGCGGTCAGTGGAGCCGTATGTGTCCCGTGCGTGGTGCGCCATCCTCGTAACTCCCCGGTGCGTGTGCCGGGGTTCTGTGCGTGGGTGGGCCTGCTGGAGAGGGAGAGTCAGGGTCAGGGAGCTTAATCATCCCTGTTGAATGTGTTGGAGTGGTGAAAGGAAGTAGATGATCTTTGTCCCTCGGACTCGTGCAGATGCGTTGGAGCGGTGAGAGGGAGGAGACGATCTTTGTCACTCGCTCGGCCATGGTGCGTTCAGGTCCACGCGCTGCATTCTCCGTCGGCCATGGAGGTCGCCGTCGTGGAGAGAGGACGAGGTGCGTGCGCTCTCATGTGGAGATACAGAATCGTGTGTCAGAAGCTGTGAGAGCGGCCGATCCAGCGTGGATGTGCCGATTTAGGCGTGCAGATCCACCATGAAGTTTGCTGCGGCTTTCCCGGTCGTGGGTGATGTCCAGAGAGTTCCCTGAAGCAGAAGGGAGCTGCTGCATTCGCTTGTCGTCGGAGCATCACCGCCGGGTGCTGTGTTCGCCGGCAGCGTGGCTGTCCAAGCCAGAAGGTTGCGATGCACAAAGCGTGTGCATCTTCGGGGTCACCAATATGGCGGATGATAGAATAAAGGCAGCGAAGGGAAGGTTTTAAGCAGGTTTATTAAATCACACCGCCATCATAGGAACTCCGCTCCAGCCTTAGTGTGAGCAGACTGGAGCGGGGTCCTCAGGCTCTCCAGCAAAGAGACACAGAGTGTGTGTGTCAGCAGCAGCAGTCAAAGAGAGAGTGAGTTACAGAATATGTGCGGTATTTATACCCAGTTACAGACAATGCATGAAAGGCATTCACAGCAGTAGGTATGGCATTTGCATTTGAGAGACACAGTAGGGACAGGATTCATGAACACAATGCATGAATGGCACATTAACATCACAGTAGTGAAACAATGCATGAATGGCACATTACATCACAGTAGTGCAGCGGAAAAAACCAGAAGTAGCGAGCTGTCTGTCCCAGTCTGTTGTGGGGGTTATCCCAAACCGCCACAATACCACAAAAAGCGTATTTTGCACTGGATGTCTTTATAAAAAGTATTCTGTAAGACGCTAAGATTTTTGTTCTAGTTTTCTCTCAAATGAGCATTTCAAAATATATGGCAACGTCACTAATGTCATTTGAGACAACAATAACCAGTATTGATACTGAACAAACAGTGTATTTTGCACTGGATATCAAACAAAGTTCTGTAAGACGCTAAGATTTTTGTTCTAGTTTCTCAAACGCGCATTTGTTTATGGTGAGGAGAAACGTTTGGGGTAAAAGCACTGTTAACTTGTTAGCATAGCTAACCAAAAATAGTAGAGGCACAAAAATGAATAAAAAACATCCACACTTCGGCTGTTACATATCAATACAAGCAGATATATATTTGTCAGCAGACATGGCCTGTTCATTTCTTTATGGCGAGGAGAAACATTTGGTCGTAGTAAAAGCACTGTTAGCTTGTTAGCATAGCTAACGGAAAATACTATAGTATTTTAGTATGCTATATACAGTATATCCGCACTTTGGTCGTTAGTGTCATGGTTCAAGCGTCGATCTCGTCCGTGCTCGAGCCATGCACTATTTTTGCCTATCTGATGGCTGTGTGCCCCTTTTGGATCGCCGAGGTTTTATTGTGACAGCGCTCGGAGGGGCTTCCGGCTGTCAGAGCTGTCAGCTGAGATGCATTTCGCCTCATCAGCTGCTCCCTACTTAAGAGGGCAGCTGGGAACAAAATATGCGGCAGTCTCGTCAAAAACCTTCCCATGGTCAGACGTTAGTCAAGCATCCCACTGTTCAGACGTAGACTATCCCTCGTCTTTATTCGTAAGTGTGTTTCCTTATGTTTCCATTCTCCCCTGTCATTGAGTGTATTCATTGTTGTGTGTTTTAGCCCCCCGTGGCTTGTTATTTTGTTCCTTTTCTTTTCTGTTAATAAACCGTGCAAACTCACTGGTGATTTGTGGCGTCTTATGATGGCTCGTGAGGGCCATCCATGACAGTAGATTGCCACCAGACTGAAACACCTGTCGCCGTGAGTTTTGTCAAAATTGGACTTGTTTTTCCCTGTCTGGGTGCCTGTGCGCTGGGAGATTATGTCATCATTCAGAGGCTGTGTTTGGAGCCTGGGCTATGAGCTAGCGGAGGCCCTAGACTACGTAGATGGAACGTCGTCACCGCTCGTCACCGCTACCCTCTACGACGCTCCCAGCAACGTACGCCGCCACCTGGACCTCGCTGAGGACATCCTTAATCGCCTTCCTCACTACTCTGACCACCTCAAAGTCGTTGCGAGGAAGCCGGACATCGCCACACAACGGGAGATACTCCTTGGGCTGGAGGGAAACTCTGGCAGGAAGCCGAAGAGGAAGCATCCTCGCTCCTCGCTTCGGAATCCCGTTCCTGTCCCTGCTCCAGGCCAGGAGGTTGCCCCGCCCAGGGGTGATCCCTGAAGAAGCCCAAACTTCTCCTTCGCCTCGCCCTCTGCCAGTGACCGTCGTCACACAGCGAACAAAAGGACTCAGCGAGAACCTCGTCTGGATCCTGTTCCAGGTCGTCGCAAGGACTCAACCTCTTTGACAGCTGCCGCTCCTGCATCTTGTCAGGAGGGAATTCCCGCAGCCTCACCCCCGGGTCATCTTTCCCTGCTGTCCCGTCAGCTCATTGTGCCTGGATCGTCTCGACTGTCGTCCCCTCCTCCTCGACGTCTTCTCTAGCTGCTGTGATTGTTTTGATTCCTGCTCCAGCGAAGCCCGTTATTGGACCATCGCGAGCGGCTCCTCCTCGTCCTCCCAGAGGGCCCTCTGTCACCAGCCAGTGGGGAAAGGGAGGAACAACGTCCACTACAGCAGGCACCATCCATCCTCCGGGAAACAGGCAAGTGCAAGTTCATGTTTCTCCCCGTAGTTGTGATTTGCCTTGTCTGACTCCTGGGGGTGGAGTTCGGGGTTCGCAGTCCCCCGAGCTCCCACCACCTGCTGTAGCTTCTGTCATTAAACCTGCTGCCTCTGTGTCTCCCTCCGCTGAGTGGTCCACGACGCCAGGCCTGTGTCGCCGGACAAGGAGGGGGCCTGCGGTTCTGGAGAGCCTGGTTCCAGCGCCGCAGCCATGTCCTGGGCAGAGGAGGAGAGCAGACTGCAGCGTGGAGCCTGCGCCTACAAAAAAGCATCCCCGGGTCTCCACAGATGAGCGGTTCGGACCAGCGGGTCGAGGGTCCCCTGCCACCATGCCGTGCGGGTCGTCGGCGTGGACGTCAGTGCTGGAGGGTCCTCAGGCTGCGGAGACTATCATACCAGCTGCGGAGCCCGCCGCAGCCGAGTGGGAGCCAGATGACGACCTTCTTCGTCCTGAACCCGGATCATCGAAGTCCTGGACAGCGACAGAATTCAAGTGCAGGCAAGTGCTCTACCTTGTTTTCCTTCTTTCCATTTTAGAGCATTTTTGCCTGTCTCTCGGGGAGACGAGCCAGGGGCAGCCGTCCGCTGCACCCGTGCTCGTCTCGCTGGGCTCTGTCGCTACCGGTGATTCTGATCCCGGTTCTTTTCCTTCTCCTGAGCCTTCTCCCAGGGTCACCGGTGCGGAGCCAATCCCGGTCGCTGTGTTGGAGGTTCCAGGGTCGGGGCTGGAGGTCGTTACTGGTGCTGCGCCGACCCAGTCGGGGTCCATCGCGGGTGCAGCCGAGACCCAATCGGGGTCTGACGTGGGTGCAGCGCTGGTGTGGTTCAAGGTTAAGATAAGATAAGATAAGATAAGATAAGATAAGCCTTTATTAGTCCCACAACGGGGAAATTCCAGGATTGCAACAGCACAGGGATAGCAACACTCAGAGCAACAATCAGAAGGCAAGAAAAAAAACAAGCAAGCAAGAGCAGCTAATAAACATATGTACGTATTACTATAAAATATATATATATACACACACACACAGACACACAGTGCAGAGCATTGTAGCTGGATGGAATAAATATATGAATATATGAACACACAGTGCAGAGCATTGTAGCTAGATGGAATAAATATGTAAATATATAAACACCCACAGTACGGAGCATTGCAGCTAGGTGGAATAAATATGCAAGTATATAAACACACACAGTGCGGAGCAATGTAGCTAGATGGAATAATATGTAGATATATAAATATATAAACACACCCAGTGCTGAGCATTGTAGCTAGATGGAATAAATATGCAAATATATAAACACACACAGTGCAGAGCATTGTTGCTAGATGGAATGAAACAGCATAACCGTCTACTTAGTTATCCTACATGGTATGATTATGTGCCCATACATATTCTCACCCTCCATAGCGACCGGTATGTTCCTAGTTGTATGCCGGAGGGGACCATTGTGTAAGTCTATTGCATCTTTTGCATTCAAAAAACTATTAGTTTGTTACGTCTTTTTGCTATCTCTGCGAGCAGCCCTGCTTAGGTTGTACAGTCTGACAGCCGTTGGTAGGAAGGACCTACGAAACCTCTCGGTTGTGCACCTGGGATGATGTAGTCTGCTGCTAAATGAGCTCCTCAGTGCATTCAGTATGTCCTGCATAGGGTGGAACTCGGACTCCAGCAGAGATGACAGTTTAGCCACCGTCCTTCTCTCTCCTATCTCCTCCATCGGATCAAGGCGCTGCCCCAGGACAGAGCTAGCTTTCTTAATCAGTTTGTTCAGTCTCTTCCTATCGGCTGCAGTAATGCCACTGCCCCAGCAGACCACTCCAAAAGTGATGGCTGATGCCACCACCGTGTCATAGAATGACTTCAGCAGCGCCCCTTGTACACCAAAAGACCTGAGTCTCCTCAGCAGGAACAGCCTGCGCTGTCCCTTCTTGTAGAGTGCATCAGTATTGTGTGACCAGTCTAGTTTATTGTTCAGATGAATACCCAGGTACTTATAGGATGTCACCATCTCGATGTCTGTTCCCTGTATATTTACTGGTACTGTGAGGGGCTGCCCATGCCTGCGGCAGTCCACCACCAGCTCCTTAGTTTTCCTCGCGTTGATCTGGAGGCAGTTCCGATGGCACCAGTCCACGAAGTCCTGGATAAGCCCTCTGTACTCAGCTTCATCTCCATTGGAGATGAGGCCAACGATCGCAGAGTCATCAGAGAACTTCTGTAGATGGCAGTGTGTTGTGTTGTGTGAGAAGTCCGCAGTATAAAGAGTGAACAGGAAGGGAGCCAGCACCGTTCCCTGGGGGGCCCCCGTGCTACTGATGATCGTGTCGGACACACAGTCCCGGGTTCTCACAAACTGAGGCCGGTTCGTGAGGTAGTCCAGGATCCATGATGACAGGTGCTGGTCCACCCCTGCGCGCAGCAGCTTGTCCTTCAGGATCATCGGTTGGATGGTGTTGAAAGCACTGGAGAAGTCAAAGAACATGATCCTCACCATATTCCCGGGCTTCTCCAGGTGGGACAGAGAACGGTGAAGGAGGAAGATCACCGCATCCTCCACCCCAATGCCATGCTGGTAGGCGAACTGGAGTGGATCCATCGCTGGTTCCACCAGGGGGCGGAGGTGAGCAAGGAGCAGTCTCTCCAGGGTCTTCATCAAGTGGGACGTCAAGGCCACCGGTCTGTAGCTGTTCAGGTCTTTGGGGTGGGAAGTTTTTGGTACAGGTACCACACAAGATGTTTTCCACAGCTGTGGTACCCTCCCCAGTTTCAGGCTCATGTTGAAGATATACGTCACAATCCCACACAGCTGGTCTGCACAGGACTTGAGGAGCTTTGCGCTGATGCCGTCCGGTCCCGGCGCCTTCCTCGCCTTGATCTTCCTCAGCTCCGTCCTCACCTGGGTCCTGGTCAGGGTCAGGATGGGGGGCTGTGTGTTGGGAGTGGGGGGGTGTTGGTGGAGTGGGGAGTGGGCAGCAGGACTTGATTTCTTTAGAGGCAGCAGTGGTTGTTGTGCAGTCAGGGGGGAGGGCGGTTGGTCAAATCTATTGAAAAACAGATTCAGGTTGTTCGCCCACTCCCTGCCCCCTGTGGCCTGGGGGGAGGTATTCTGGAGCCCCAAGATGGTTTTGAGGTTTCTCCAGACCCCGCTGATGTCGCTCTGTTGCAGCTTGTCCTCCATCTTCTTCCTGAAGCTGTCCTTGCCTTCTCTGATCTTTCTCCTCAGCTCCCTCTGTACGGACTTCAGCATCTCCCTGTTCCCTGACCTGAAGATCCTCTTCTTCTCTCTCAGAAGTGTTTTTATCTCAGGGTTGATCCAGGGTTTGTTGTTTGAGTGACGCCGTATGGTCTTGGTGGGAACGGATTTGTCCACACAGAAGCTGAGGTAGCCCGTGAAGGTGTGAATGAGGCCATCGATGTCCTCACCATGTGGATCGCAGAGCTGCTTCCAGGCGGTGGCTTCAAAACAGCCCTTTAGGGTGTCCATTGTCTCCTCAGACCATAACTCCACAGTGTGCATGGCCGGAGGTTGTCTGTGCACTAGGGGTTTGTACACCGGCCGGAGATGAACCAAGTTGTGATCCGATCTCCCGAGTGGGGGGAGTTGTGATGAGGTGTACGCCTCCTTAGTGTTTGCGTAGAATAAATCCAGTGTTTTATTGTCTCTAGTGTGGCATGTGACATACTGGGTGAACGTGGGTAGAATGGGAGACAGTGAAACATGGTTGAAATCGCCTGAGATGAGGAGAAGAGCATCTGGGTGTTCTGTCTGCAGCCTGCTGGTTACTGAATGGATGACGTCACGTGCTGTCCCAGCGTTCGCCGTCGGATTTGCATAAACAACAATGCAGATCACGTGTGAGTGTTCTCTCGGGAGATATGTAGGCCTCATGCTAACAGCTAGCAACTCAATGTCTTTGCTGCAGTGTCGTTGTTTAACAGTGATATGTCCCGGTCTGCACCAGTTGTTGTTAACATACATTATCACTCCACCGCCCCTAGCCTTGCCACTGTCTGGTGTTCGGTCAGCTCGTATCATGTGAAAACCCTCCAGCTCAATGTTAGCATCTGCTGCTAGTTCAGTTAGCCACGTCTCAGTAAACAAAAGGAGAGAGCACTCCCGGTATGTGCTATCATAACGGGAGATAGCCGCTAGCTCATCTAACTTTCCCAGTATCGACCGTACATTTCCCATGACAACAGATGGAAGGGAGGGTCTGTACCTTATATTTTTTGTCCTCCGCCTTACTCCAGCCCGGCAGCCGCGGCGTTTTCGCCTCAGTTCTCTCGGTATGTCGAGTTTTTCCAATGGGACCGGGTGGCGGTTGAATGCTAGCAGCTGTTCTCTGCTGTATCGTATCCTGCTATAGACAGTGGCTCCGTCCACCGGCTCAGGAGACATTTAGGACGATCTGTGTGTCCGTGATATAAGTGGGGTGAAAAAAAAAAGACGGATCAAAAGAGAGAGGAAGGGAAAAAGACTCGGAATCGAGCCGCTGTTGCAAAAGGCAGCCGACTCGTGTGGCGCCGAGAGAAAAAAAAAAAAAAAAAAAAAAAAAAAAAAAGGTTGGTGAAGGAGCTGCAGACCCTCTGCCACCTGACATTGGACTGGCTCATCGTCATCATCGTCGTCATCATCACCATCGTCTTTCCAGCTCATCTCCACCGGGGGCCTTTGGGGTTCTCAACGTTCGGCCCGGCTCTCCCTCATCTTTCCCCTCTCCAGGGAGGCCATTTTCACTTGTTCCCCCACGGTCCTGGTGGCTGAGTGATGCGGGTCGGCTGCCTGGGGAGCTGTTTCGCAGATTCGACATTCTGGGTCGGCCACCGGACGTATGGTGCTTCCTACTGGGCGACCTGGTTCGGCCGCAGCAGGTTCTGACTTTCCGGGCCTGGGACTGGGGTAGGCCGCCCGAACATTTCCTTTTTCCCTTAATCACCATTTGGCCATTGGACGCAGGGAGACCGCCGGAACTGTTCCTGTTTAATTGGACTCTGCCTGTCGCCATCCTCATGTGTTTTGTGGTCCCACTGAGGTATAAGGTCATTCTGTGTTAGTTGTTCTGATCTGTGTATTTACCGTTGTTTAGCATGTTTTTTTTTCTCCTCTCCCCTCTCCTGTCTGAGGGATGAATTGTATCTAACTCTTGGTGTCTTGTGGGCCTGTGGGTTTTAGTTATAGGCCTTGCTTTTTTGCCCTGTTCAATGTATCATTTGTGCGCTATGGAGTATTGTGTTTTTTTTTAACCATACTCTGTAACTACCTCATTTGTTCCCTGCCATCGTCTTGGTGTTTTTGCTTTTTTGCCCTGTTCAATGTATCATTTGTGCACTATGGAGTATTGTGTTTTTCTTTTTAACCATACTCTGTAATTGCCTCATTTGTTCCCTGTCATCATCATGGTGTTTTTGCTTCTTTTGCCCTGTCCATAGTATCATTTGTGCGCTATGGAGTATTGTGGTTTTTTTTTTTAACCACACTCTGTAATTGCCTCATTTGTTCCCTGTCATCGTCATGGTGTTTTTTTTTTCTCTTTCTGGTTCTCGCTCTCCAGGCCTTTTCCCCCATCCGCCCACCCTGGAGGGGGGGGGGGGGGCTGGTGTGTCATACGGCACTCATAGTTTGCCCCTCGGGGGGGTGGTACTGTCATGGTTCGAGCGCCAATCTCGTCCGCGCTCGAGCCATGCACTATTTTCGCCCATCTGACGGCTGTGTGCCCCTTTTGGCTCTCCGAGCTTTTATTGTGACAGTGCTCGGAGGGGCTTCCGGCTGTCAGAGCTGTCAGCTGAGCCACATTTCGCCTCATCAGCTGCTCCCTACTTAAGAGAGCAGCTGGGAACGAAATATGCGGCAGTCTCGTCAAAAACTTTCCCATGGTCAGACGTTATACGAGCATCCCGCTGTTCAGATGTAGACTATCCCTCGTCTTTATTCATAAGTGTGTTTCCTTATGTTTCCATTCTCCCCTGTCATCGAGTGTATTCATTGTTGTGTGTTTTAGCCTCCCGTGGCTTGTTATTTTGTTCCTTTTCTGTTCTGTTAATAAACCGTGCAAACTCACTGGTGATTTGTGGCGTCTTATGATGGCTCGTGAGGGCCATCCATGACAGTTAGATATCAATACAAGCGGACATATATACATTCATTTACTTTTGGCATTTTAAAGTGCTGATGACACGTTTTTGACTTCCTCTAATTTTTCAGCACATAATACAATATGACAAAATAGGTTGGTCTGTGCAGTTCTAAGTCAGACAGGCTTTTTTCATGCAAATATCCAACGTTTTCATGAGCACCATGTCACCAATTACGCCAGTGGCTGGAAAACCCCGCTGCCATGTAGTCACGCCATCGGGAGAACACAGCGCTTGGCTGCTCATTGTAGACACAGGATGGAAGCGGTTGAAAACATCGATGATGGTTCCAGCACATGTAGTCTGGAATTGGTTTGTGTTGTCAAATCTTCAGACAATTATAGTTCAGAAGAATGGAATGATAATGAAGAATCTGGGGGCATCAGACCATATAGGTTTGAGCCGTGCCAAGCGGCATCGTGCCTAGCGAGTCACACTCAGAGAGTGACGGTGGAGAGGCACACATGCCTGCAGCAGCAGCAGTGACAAACACACGGCAGGGGAACACTGAGTGGTATGCTTTTGTTACAGATATTGCAACAAATTATTTGTTCATAAATATAATTTATTTAAACCCGATTTTTCAATAAAATCATAGCCTTGGAACCAATCATATTGGTTCCAAGGTTGTCGTAGCCAGGAGCGGCACTGGGGTTAAGCTCCCAGTGCTCATAAAATGCTCCTTACGGCGTGCGCCTCGAAAAGCCTCTGACAACTAAGTCCAACTCCTAGCCTGCCTGTGTGGTTTAGTCTCTAAGCCCTGCGGAACTGCTTTTACTAATAGGAGAAGGGGTGAGGGCGGATCTCTGGCGCCTTAAAACCAGATGATTCGGGTAGATGGTGGCTCGTCAACCTGGGAAGGTAGCCCATCTAGGGGAAGGTAAACCCTGATTTCAAACCTCCGCTGCCTTGCGGCACACCCGGTCACAGGAAAGGCTTTGGGAGTCAACCCTGAGGAAAAATCCGGAGTCAGAGCCCCTAAGGCAGTTCTCTGTTGTGCTCAACATCGTTCTGGCAGCTCCTGCGATGGCGCTGGTGCCAAACTATAGCAGCCCTGCTGTTTCTTTGGATTCATCAGTGATGTGGAGAGGGGGGACATGCTGCATGGGCAACATCTTGTCCTCCATATCTTCCTGCCCAGGCTTGAATCCTACCAACGCCCAACGCTGGAAGGTAGAACACCGGATCACTGGAGAGGACACTCCAGCTTCGCCTTTGGCGTAGACAAAACACGGGGAATGACAGTTACTGGTTATAAGCCACCGCTCAATTGGCGTAGAGCGCAGCGCTAGGGGTTGTTCCCGACGGTGGGAGGGATCATCGGCTCTCACTGGACAGCTACCGCCCGCCTCAAGCTGGGCAGCCCCCAGCCAATAAGGTGTTGTCCTGCCACAGCTTGCTTTCCTCATTGGGTGCATGGGGATGAGGAGAAGTCCGAACAGCAGGCTGAGAACCTTCGCACCAGGCAAGACAAAAAACCAAAAGAGACCAACTCTAAAACTGGGAACTTGGAACGTCTGCACTATGATGACAGGACTCGCTGCTAACCTCAAGGACATCAACGACACCAGGAAGACTGCCATCGTCAATAATGAGCTGAAGAGACTGGGAGTGGATATCGCCACTCTCCAGGAAACACGGTTGGCTGACGCAGGCACACTGAGAGAGGAGGACTACACGTTCTACTGGCAGGGAAAGGGCAGTGACGAACACAGGGAACACGGAGTGGGCTTTGCAGTGAAGAACACCTTGCTGAAGATGGTGGAACCGGGCAGCAATGGCTCTGCACGACTCCTCACCCTACGCCTGAACACCACTCAAGGCCCAGTCACCCTCGTCAGTGTGTATGCCCCAACACTGACAGCCACACCAGAGGCAAAAGACGAGTTCTACGAGAATCTCGCAACAACTGTCAGGATCATCCCCAACTCTGAACAACTCATTCTCCTTGGAGACTTCAGTGCCAGAGTGGGTGCTGACCATGACTCCTGGCCCTCCTGTCTTGGACCATTTGGCGTGGGCAGAATGAACGACAACGTGACAGTGACTGCTCGAGTTCGGCACATATCACGATCTGTGCATCACAAACTCGTTCTTTAAGACCAAGCCCCAACACAAGGTTTCCTGGTGACATCCGCGCTCAAAGCACTGGCACCAGCTGGACTTGATTCTGACCAGGCGCACCACACTGAAGAACGTGCTAATCACCCGTTTGTTCCAGAGTGCAGATTGCGACACAGACCATTCATTGGTGTGTTGCAAGGTCAAGCTGCAGCTGAAGAAATTCCATCGTGCTAGACAGCCTGGAAAGGCATGGATTGACACCAGCAAGATGGCCCAACCAGAACTTGTTGAGCAGTTTTCCTCCACCTTTGAGAAGGAACTTGGTGTACCACAAGAAGGAGAATCTGCAAAGCAGAAGTGGGAAGAGCTGCGAAACACCATCCACCGCACAGCCTTGGCTACCTTTGGGAGGAAGACCTCGAAGTCACAGGACTGGTTTGATGCCAAGTTGGCCGAGATGACCCCCGTCATTGAAGCGAAGCGCTCAGCACTTGCTGAGTACAAGAAGTACCCAAACGAGAAGAATCTCCAGATTCTCAGGGCTACGAGAAGCAAAGTTCAGCAGACTGCTCGGCGCTGTGCCAACGAGTACTGGACTCAGCTCAGCCAAGACATTCAAACCGCTGCCATAACAGGGAACATCCGTGGTATGTACGATGGCATCAAGAAAGCACTTGGTCCGGCTCAGAGCAAGACGGCCCCCCTCAAATCCTCCACTGGGGAGATGATCACAGAAAAGAACAAGCAGATGGAGAGATGGGTGGAACACTACTCCGACCTCTACTCCAGACAGAACACCGTGACACCGTCAGCCCTTGATACCATTGACTGCCTGCCATCCATGGACAAACTTGACGCCGAGCCAACCATCGACGAATTCAGCAAGACCATTGATAGCTTGGCCGCTGGCAAGGTACCCGGCAATGACGGCATACCCCCCGACCTGATCAAGCACTGCAAGACCGCTCTACTGCTGCCATTGCATGACGTCCTCTGCCAGTGCTGGAAGGAAGGTGCCATACCACAGCACATGAGGGACGCCAAGATCATCACCCTCTACAAAAACAAAGGGGAGAGAAGCGACTGCAACAACTACAGGGGCATCTCCCTCCTCAGCGTTGTTGGCAAAGTCTACGCACGAGTTGTTCTCGTTTGTCTACAGAAGCTTGCCGAACGTGTCTACCCCGAGTCTCAGTGTGGCTTCCGCACTGAGCGATCAACGGTAGACATGATATTCTCCATCCGCCAACTCCAGGAGAAATGCAGAGAACAGAACATGCCCTTGTATGTTGCCTTCATCGACCTCACCAAAGCGTTCAATCTGGTCAGCAGATAGGGCCTTTTCAAGATCCTGCCAAAGATAGGATGCCCACCAAAGTTGCAAAGCCTCATCGAATCGTTTCACACCAACATGCAGGGGATAGTGCAGCACGATGGCAATGTCTCAGAGCCATTCAACATACGCAGTGGATTGAAACAGGGCTGTGTACTTGCGCCAACCCTCTTTGGGATTTTCTTTGCTATGCTCCTGAGGCATGCCTTCAGCACAGCAACAGAGGGAATCTACCTGCACACAAGATCTGACGGCAGGCTTTTCAACCTCACCCGCCTGAAAGCCAGAACCAAAGTACGCGAGGCTCTAATCAGAGACATGCTGTTCGCAGACGATGCTGCAGTCACAACCCACACACAGCAGGAGCTTCAGACCCTGATGGACCGCTTCTCCCAGGCATGCAAGGACTTTGGGCTTACCATCAGCCTGAAGAAGACTAACGTCTTGGCGCAAGGCACGGAAGCACCACCAACCATCACCATCGATGACTACAAGCTGGAGGTCGCGAATCAGTTCACGTACCTGGGGTCCACTATCAGCAACAACCTCTCCCTTGATACAGAGATCAACAAGAGGATTGGAAAATCAGCCTTCACACTTGCTCGCGTCACCACACGAGTGTTGGAGAATCCCAAACTCTCTGTCAAGATGAAGATGGCAGTGTACAATGCCTGCGTCATTAGCACACTGCTCTATGGGAGTGAGACGGGGACAACATGCGCCCGGCAGGAAAAGAGACTGAACTCCTTCCACTTGCGCTGCATTCGCCACATGCTGGACATATCCTGGCAGGACAAAGTGCCCAACACAGAAGTTCTGTCCCGCGCTGGCCTTCCCTCCATGTTCACTCTACTCAGGCAGCACAGGCTCCGCTGGCTAGGCCACGTTCACCATATGGAGGATGGCAGAATCCCCAAAGACGTCCTCTACGGAGAACTGGCGACTGGGAGGAGAGACATTGGCCGCCCACAGCTGCGCTTTAGAGACGTCTGCAAGAGAGACATGAAGGCCCTGGAGATCAACACAGAGCGCTGGGAACGGACCGCTCCAAATGGAGAGGCACCCTGACCAGACAGCTCAAGGCGGGTGAAGAGAGACTGACTGCTGCAGCAGATGAAAAAAGGACCCGCAGAAAGAACCACCACAGACCCAGCAGCACGGAGACCACCCACAAGTGCGACCTGTGTGACAGGGACTGCCATTCACGCATCGGCCTGTTCAGCCACGGGCGGTGCTGTTCCAGCAGAGTAGATGTTTAGGATTCTCTTCCATGGTCATCATAGACTGACGGAGGCCGACAATCATAGCAGTGTATTCTCTGTGGCTCAGGCATCGGGTTTATTATGGATTATATTTTGAGTTATTGTTGTTTTTGTTTTGTACATGTGTTTTATGTGCATTTTGAGCCACTTTCAGGTGGCCACTGTCCAAGATTCGCCGGTCCGAACACACGCCCTCCCCCCCTTGACGGCCAGCTGTTCATGTTTTGTGTGCATCATCTGCCGTGTTGTCTGCCAGCCAATATTGCCAACACTATCACGACGTGTTAGCCAGTCCACACAACCGTGGTTCTGTTGCGCCCCTTGAAGCAATGTCAGCCCTGGGGCGCAACCGTGGTTAACACGTCTCCTCTCCATGTTTGCTGGGCGATGTCAGGCCCGAACGCCAACTGTAAGTGTTTCTGTTTATTTTTGTAAGTCTTCACTTTTTTGGGAACTGTTGTCATCATTCTTATGTTCAATACATGTGCTGTGGTGAATTCTGCGCATAAATCCATTCATCATAACCCTCCATGCGCTCTTACGCAGGGCATGGACAGGGAGGATGAAATAACTAGGATTTACGTGCAGGGTTCACCACAGCATATTTAATACAGAAAGACAGACAATTCCCTAAAATGTGAAGACTTACAAAAAACACGAACACACTTACTGATGGCGTTTGGGGGCTGGCATCGTGCAGAGAATGAATGAGAGGAGACGTGTTAGCCACAGGTGCACCCCAGAGCTGACATCGCTTCAAGGACGCACAAGAACCACAGTGAACAGGGAGTGACTAACACATCGTGAGAGTGCTGAAAATACGTGAGGACCGGGAAACATGATGAGTGGGAGGGGAATCAGCTGGTGATAATGATAGAGAGGACGTGGCTGGACCGGCGAGAGTCAGCTGGTCTTATATATTTATTGTTCAGTATGTTTTCATTATTGCTATGTACATATTGTATTCAACTTTTAGGTAATATTGTTTCAAGCATTATTTATTGTTGTAATTATAAGAATGTTAAATGCATGAGTGAACTGTGAGTGTGATAGTTTGTTTTTAGGGAGCAGTATCTCAATTTTGTTGTATTGTTTATTAGCAATGGAATGACAATAAAGGCACTTTGACTTGACTTGACTTTAATCCTTCCCCTCTCATGCGCTCCTCCTGCATAAAAGTGCATGAGGAGCGCACGAGGAGGCTTATGACAGCTGGAGCTGAAGCATGTGATGTGGTCTTTCACGGCTGCTGTTTATCTAAACCTGTGATACAACGCGAAGGCACAGCTGTAAAATTAAAACAAGAAACCAGAGAAACTGTGAGCTACAAAGCTGCTGTCATTCCAGTCATCAACACCGGTGTCCATTCTCCCGCTTACGTCATGGGGGTGCCGCCCTTAATTCGGTGGGCGGCACCACAGTCCAGCAAGCGGCTGCGGTTTTTTGATGATAACTAGTTTATGCAGGCGCAGTTGTAAATATTATATTGATCATCGACAATGACTTTTGGGTTTACACAACATCCTAAAGAATGTCAAAATCGTGTCATCCGCCCTTTAAAGACAATACACTTACCAATAGCATTTTGAGCAGTTTGTTGTACGGACTCATCCAGAGCAGTTACGATGGTCTGGTTGGCTGGCCTATCCCCAAAAACAGTTCATCAGATGAGTGGCCCCCTCCAGCTTATCTTGTACTTCTGCTCATGTCCATAGAGCCAGGAAATGTGTCTCCTCTTCGTTTCTAATCTGTTTGGTTTTGGAATCCATCACTTGCTCTGCTGTTTGGAATACAATATGGCGGTCAGTAATGTTTTGAAATTGGTCAGTTAACTCTACCCATGGCTGTGGCTGTAACCAACGTAAACTGGTGCCATCGCTGGCCCAGGTAGGAGTTGGGGCCAGGTTAGCCCCACTTTTGAGAGTCTGGGACTGGTGCTTTAGCTGGTGGAAAACCAAAGAACTGGTGCCCAGTCAGGCTCTGGCTCCAGTTAAGCACTGGAACCGGCTTGGTGGAAAAGGCCTAACTAAGGATCTTCAGGACAACTTTTGTCCACTATGCCGGTCCGGCAGGTGGCAGTACAGGGGCGAGATGTACTATGTACCGTTGCACAGCTAGAAACTAATAAACTGCCCAAAGAGACATTTCCACACCCTTTTAGACAAAAGGAAAAATTCCCTGGCGAGGTTAATATTGCCTTCACTGAGTAAGGGGTGTCACTGTGTCTCCGGTCAGTGGAATCATAGACAATAGGGTAGGTGTGATTCAAGTTAATGCTTGCTGTACTATTTCCATACATAGCCTCTTGCAAGAAATAAACTGCTTCTGATAGTTCCATTGGTTTAGCAGTAACAAATATTTGACCAGCTGAGAGTGGGAGCAAAGAAAACACATAACAATTTGAATGATTAGCTGTTTTGGCTGTGTGGTTAGCATACTTCTACCACACATTGCCAGCATAAACATGATCATCATAGCCTTGGCCTTCTAGCCAGTCATGATGCACATATATAATATACCTAGCCCTACGATGAATAGGTAATGGTGTCCCTAAAAGTAACCAAATCAAAAGTGCTACCTCAAGGATGAGGATGAGGGGAAAAAAAAAAACACAGGTGTGCCATTCACTTCTTTTTCCTGCCAACCTTCTTTCTCTTGCATTTTGTCTCTCCATGATAAACAACAGTTGCTTCGCTGAGCAGGCCATTGCTGGGTGCCCAATGGGCACCATCAGCCGAACACCCACACAGAGAAACAATGACTTGCTTGTATAGTTAAACAGTTAAACAGTAACTTGCTGAAGGTTTTGAATGGGGTAAAGTTTGCAGTGTGTCAGGTGCACCCAAGAATCAACTCCTTCGACTTTCATGGCTGTCGGTGTCACCAGGAAGACCTTGTGTGGTCCGTGCCAGGGAGTGTCAGCCCAGTTTCTCTTTTTGATGGTTTTGATGAGGACCAGATCACCTGGCTTGGCTATGGTGGGTGCTTCTCCGTGTTCCTTCCTGGGAAGAGCAGCATGTAAAACATCTCTGTCAGTCAAATCAAATCAAATCAAATCAAATCAAATCAAACTTTATTGTCATATTGCTGTACATACAACTGTAGTGCAGGCAAGATGAAATTGTGTTTCTCTCGGCATCCATATAAGAAGCAGCATGATTAAGACACACTCCCACATAGCTCCCACCCCCCCCATCCATTCACACATCCCTGAGACATACTTGGGGAAAAAGAATAACTAACTATAATATACAAAATGTCCATAGGTGCAGTAGTGTGTATGTGAGATTCCGGGTCAGCTGTTCAGCATCCTGACAGCTTGTGGGAGGAAGCTGTTGATCAGTCTGGTGGTTCTGCCTCTGATGCTCCGGAATCGTTTACCAGATGGAAGAAGTTCAAAGTGTTTATGCAGAGGGTGAGAACGGTCCTTGACAATGTTCAGTGCCCTGCTCCTACAACGGTTCTGAAAAAGTTCTTGGACAGAGGGGAGGGAGACTCCAATTACCCTCTCCGCCCCCTTGACTATCCTCTGCAGGGCTTTTTTGTCTGACATACTGCAGCTGGAGTACCATGTAGCAATGCAGTACGTCAGAACACTCTCCACCACACCTCTGTAGAAGGTCCTGAGGATACAGATGGGGAGAGAGGCCTGTTTGAGTTTCCTCAAGAAGTGTAGTCTCTGCTGAGCTCGCTTCCTGATCTCCAAAGAATTCTTGCTCCAGGTCAGGTCCTGCGAGATCTGCACTCCGAGGAACTTGATGTTCTCTACTCTCTCCACTAAACGGCCGCCGATGCTGAGGGGGACGTGCTCAGGCTGTGACCGCCGGAAGTCGATAATCATCTCCTTTGTTTTGTCCACGTTGAGCACCAGATTGTTCTCCCTGCACCAGCCCTCCAGGTCTCTCACTTCTTCCCTGTACATTGATTCCTCATCCCTCTGAATAAGTCCCACCACCGTGGTGTCATCTGCAAACTTAATAATCTGGTTCCCCTCGTGTTTGGATACACAGTCATGTGTTAGAAGTGTAAACAACAGTGGACTGAGTACACAGCCTTGAGGGGTTCCGGTACTCAGCGTGACAGAGTTGGAGATGTTGTTTCCAACCCGGACAGACTGAGGTCTCTCAGTCAGGAAATCCAGGATCCAGAGACATGTGGCGGTGTTCAGACCGAGAAGGAGTAATTTCTCTATCAGTCTCTGGGGAATAATGGTGTTGAATGCTGAACTGAAATCAATGTACAGGAGTCTGGCGTAGGTGTCTTTCTGGTCCAGGTGGGTGATGACAGAGTGTAGGGTGGTGACTATAGCATCCTCCGTGGAGCGGTTTGAACGATATGCAAACTGGAGCGGGTCGTGTGATGCAGGGAGGCAGGCTGTGATGTGTGGTTTGACAAGCCGTTCAAAACACTTCATCACAATTGGTGTAAGTGCAACAGGACGATAGTCATTCAAACATGACACCACTGGTTTCTTTGCCACCGGTACAATGATAGAGGTCTTGAAGCATCTGGGAACGATGGCCTGACTCAGGGAGATGTTATAAATGTCAGTCAGGACATCCGCCAACTCGCTCGCGCAGTCTCGGAGCACACGTCCCGGAATGTTGTCTGGACCTGCAGCTTTGTGTGGGTTGATTCTGGATAGGGTCCTCCGTGTGTCTGCTGTGTTAATGGTAAAAGCTGGTCCGACTGATGGTGGGAGTGGGCCGGCCCTCCCTCTGATTGTCGAGTTTGATGCTTCAAAACGTGCAAAGAAGTCGTTAAGCCTGTCTGGAAGCGAAGCGTCGTCATCATCGACCCCCTGCCTAGACTTAAAGCCCGTCAGTGTCCGAACTCCCTGCCACATCTGCTTGGTGTTCCTAGTGTCACAGAGGTGTCCCTGGATTTTCTCCGCATAGGCGCGCTTTGCCACCTTAATTCCCTTTGAAAGCGCAGACCTGGCTGAGCGGAGGGCAATCCTGTCCTTCGCTCTGAATGCTGCATCTCTGGCTTTAAGCAGCGAGCGCACCTCTGCAGTCATCCAGGGCTTATGATTACCCCGCATAGTGATGGTCTTCACTGTAGTGACATCCTCTGTGCACTTCGCGATGTAGCTGGTGACCAAATCAGCATACTCCTCCACATCTGTCCTGTCTTCCTGGGAGGCTGCTGTTTTGAAGATCCTCCAGTCTGTGTGATGAAAACAGTCTTGCAGTGCAGAGGTTGCACTCTCTGGCAAAATCCTGATTTGTTTCACTGCTGGCCTGCTGCGCTTCAATAAAGGTTTGTAGGCAGGAACCAGCATCACGGACATGTGATCAGAACGGCCGAGATGGGGGCGGGGTAACGCTTTATATGCATCTGTGTTTGTGTACACTAAGTCCAACATATTCTCTCCTCTGGTCTTAAAGTCTACACATTGTTTAAACTTGGGGAGCACAGTCTTTAAGCTGGTGTCAACAGTCAACATTCTTCGCATGTAATCAGCTAAACACACGTCCTCATCACCTGAATTAAATGGCCTTAATATTGGGAGTAGATAAGGTTTGCCATACATTATTTCAAATGGAGACAACCCCCCTTTTTGAGGGCACTACCCTCATGTAAAAAAGGACTAGGGGTAAACAATATATCCTATTTTGTCCTGTTTCTGCCATTGTTTTTCCTAAGCCTTTCTCTAATGGCCCTATTATAGTCCTGCAGACTGTGGATGGTAAGCTGAGTATTTTTCCAAATTAATGTTAAGTGCTGTGCCTAAATGGGATATAACCTGATTTACAAAATGTGTTCAATTATTTGAGTAAATTTTTTCAGGTATTCCAAATCTTGGTTGTACTTCAGCAAAGAGTGTCTTTGCTATTGTAACAGCATTTGGATGAGTGCAAGGGAAGGCTTCTGTTCACTTGGTAAACATATCAACAATCACCAAACAGTATTTCTTCCCTTCAGATTTATTTAGTTCAATGAAATCCATGCAAATGTTTTGAAATGGATAAGTTGATGCAGGGAAGGTACCTTTCTGAGATCTTAAGTGTCCCTGAGCATTGTTTTCTGCACAGATTAGGCATTTTTACAAAACTGAGTAGCAAACTGACTAAACCCATAAGTGGTAAAAGATTTGTTTAACATTGAAATCATATGCCCTGCTGCTACATGGGAGAGCCCATGTAGCAGAAGACCACTCTGGTGGAACAATTTGTGTGGTAAAATGGGTTTATTATTGTATCATTTGTAGCATTTGGAAGTGTTGTCAAATGTTGCCTCCTTTATTTATCCACCAGTAAATTTCAGCTTGTGGTGATGTTTCCTGGGTGTTAGTGAGCATGTCATGTGATAGCAGTTCTGTTAATGTTAAAAGAAGAGATGCTGAGGCATGGTTTCCTGTATGACCTTGTGCAGCTGCTTTTGCGGTGTTGTCTGCAAAAGTGGTTGCTCTTAGAGATTGGATCTGTGCCATTGGTGTGTGCGGCACATTTGCATATGGCTGTCATATTGACTGGACAATCAGCCTTAGTGCAAAATGCAACACCAACAGAAACACACAGAAGAAACGTTTGACCCTTTATTAATTTCAAAAGATGCGAACTTGGAGAAAACGAGTCACTCGCCAGAGGAGCAGCAAACCTGCAGAGGGAGAGACAAGGCTGATTAATAGCAGAATGAAGGGGGAGATGGAAAGCCAAAATGAAACCACTCACATGGGAGAAAAAGAGAGCCCGGCTCAGAACCCAGCAAAGGAGATGAACCAGCAGGTCAGGACTGCTGGTGGGGAAATGAGGAGCGGAGTCTGACCGGGAGGAAATGATGACTGCGATGGGGGAAGCAACAGGCTGGTGAGTGTACCAACGCCCCTGAAGATGCACCACTTTGTCGGCAGCAACCTGTGGAGAAGAAGGAGGAAAAGGTGTGTCAGGTAAGGAAATCCACAACACAAGTAGCTACTTATTTAGATTATCCTGCTCGAGGCAGTATACCCAAATGAGCCAGCGTTGAATCACTGAAGAGCACTTCCTTATAAACGCTGGCTCAGCAGGAACAGCAGGTGCGTCGGATGAGTTGATTAGGAGCGCAGGGTGAAATGGGAAGGAGGGGGCGAGCGCTCGCCAGGACATGACAGGGCCCCCCCCTCAAGGAACGCCTCCTGGCAGTCCACCAGGCTTCTCTGGGTGGGCTCGATGGTAGGCCAGGACCATACCTTTGTCATGGATTGCTGACCAGGGAACCCATGACCGGTGCTCCGGACCGTAACCCTCCCAGTGGACCAGATATTGGAACCTCCGGCCCTGGTGGTGAACATCTAGGATTTCTTGCATGGTGTGCATGACCTGGCCGTCGAGGATCTAAGGAGGAGGAGGCAGCTTCGGGGGGGGGGGGACTGGAGGAGATGGGGCTTGACCTTAGAGACGTGGAATGTTGGATGCGCCCAGTGTGCCCGTGGGAGCTGGAGCTGGACAGCAGAGTTGCCCATGTTGCTGGTGACGGGGAAGGGGCCCACGAACCGGGGGGCGAGCTTACAAACCTCAGCCATCAGTGGAACCTTATCCGTGGACACCCAGACCTGCTGCCCAGTCTTGTAGTCCGGTGCCGGAACCCTCTTATGGTCAACATAATGCTGGTTGCGCTCTGTAGAGCCAAGGAGCACCATCTGGGTAGACCTCCAGGCCAGGCGACAGCGACGAAATTGGGCCCCCATGGATGGCACAGCCACCTCTCTCTCAGTCATGGGTAATGGGGGGGGGGTTGTAGCCCACAAAGGCTTCAAATGGAGAGAGCCCTGTGGCTGAAGACACGGTAGAATTTAATGAATACTCCACCCAGGTCAGATGGGAGCTCCATGAAGTAGGGTCATTGGCTGCCACGCAACAAAGGGCGGCCTCCAGGGACTGGTTGGCACGCTCAGCCTGCCCATTGCTCTGCAGGTGGTAACTGGAGGTGAGGCTGACGGTGGTGCCAAGGCAGTGACAGAAGGACTTCCACACCCGTGAGATGAACTGTGGACCCTGGTCAGACACAATGTCCATAAGGATGCCGTGCAGTCTGATGACGTGGTGGGATAGCAATTCGGCAGTCTTGGAGGCAGATGGCATCTTGGGGAGAGGGACCAGATGAACGGCTTTGGAAAACCTGCCCACAGTAGTCAAAATGACGGTGTTGTGAGGAGAAAGGAGAAGACCAGTAACAAAGTCCATGGCTATGTGGGACCAAAGCCGGCTGGGGATGGGGAGGGGGTGAAGGAGACCAGTGGGGGGTGGGGGTGGGGGAGGATTTATTGCGGGCACAAGTTTGGCAAGACTTCATGTACTCCTGCACGTCCCGCCACAGCATGGGCCACCAGAATGCTCGCCTGATAATGTCTACAGTGCGCACCACACCAGGATGGCAGACGAAACGTCTGGTGTGCCCCCACTGGATAACTTTGCTGCGTAGGGTGGAAGGGATGTAAAGGCGGTTAGGGGAACAACTCGCTGGTTCGGGCTCAGAGGACTGGGTCTGGTAGACTCTCTTCTCAATCTCCCAGGTAAGGGTTCCCAGGATGCACAAAGGTGGGAGAATGGGCTGGGAGAGGGAAGGGGGGTCAGCCGGGTCCTGGCTGAACTGTCTGGAGAGAGCGTCAGGCTTAACATTACGGGAGCCAGGCCTATAAGTGACATTGAAATTAAAACGCTGGAGAAATAGTGCCCAGCGAGCCTGCCTAGAATTCAGCTGGCGGGCCGACCGCAGATACTCGAGGTTCTTGTGGTTGGTCCACACAACTACAGGGTGAACAGCTCCCTCCAGACAATGTCTCCATTCCTCAAAAGCTAATTTAATAGCCAACAGCTCTCAATCCCCAACATCGTAATTCCTCTCGGCTGGGGTGAGCCGCCGAGAGAAATACGCACTTGGGCAGAGCTCCAAGTCCGAGGCGGAGCGCTGGGACAAAATCAAGCCCACCCCCGTTGCTGAAGCATCCACCTCTGGGGTAAATTGGACCTGGGGGTTGACCTGAGCCAAGATGGGTTTGTCAGAGAACATGTCCTTTAATTTCACAAAGGCACGTTCAGCTGCCTCGGTCTATAAAAATGGCACCTTAATAGAGGCCAGCTTAGTTAAAGGCTGTGCTATCCCACTATTGTTCTGAATGAACCTGCAATAAACCCCAAGAAGCGTTGCAGCTCCTTACGGTTGTGGGGTGTTGGCCAATCAAGCACAGCCTTCACCTTGGCCGGGGTCGGCTCTCAGCTCCCCCTCTGCTACAATAAAGCCAAGGAAAGAAGTGGAATTGGTGGAAAACTCACACTTCTCTGCCTTGACATAAAGTTGGTTCTCTAAGAACCGTTGTAACACAGCTCTAACATGAGTCTGGTACTCCTCTGGCGTGTGAGAAAAAATCAAGATGTCATCTAGATCAGTGATTCTCAACTGGTGGGTCGCGACCCAAAAGTGGGTCGTGTACCTGTTTTCAGTGGGTCGCGGGCCTTTGCCTGGGCAAATAAAATATCAAGAAATAAATCAACATAGTGTCATCGATTCACACTCCTTAACAGTAGATGGCAGTAGGTGGCGGGCGACACCATATTTCGCACCATAGAAGAAGACTTGCAACGTTTGTTTGTATACGCTAATTGAGCATGGCGAAACGCAGATACGACACGGACTATATGAGATATTGATTTTTTTTATCAGGGATGTGATTTTTCCTCTAATTCACGGAATTCCGCTTTTTTTTAATCTTCCTGGAAGATAAAAAAAAAAAGCGGAAGTACGTTAAGTACGTTAGCAGCTTGTGGTCCACGAACGCAATGAAGGTGCGCTTTTTCAGCTAGAACTGGAAGTGGCGTATGGCCAGGTGGAGAGCCATTAACTCTCTGTCGAATACGCTGTATTTACGCTCACTGTTGTGCAAAGACCTGCTAAAAAAGGTGAGCGGCTGCCAAGAACCGGCAACGCATTGCTCCACGACGGCCGCTATGCCCATGTCCAAGGCGTCGGTAGTGAGCGCTATCCAAGCCACCGGGTCTGGGTGCGCCAGTAGTGCAGCGTTCGCCAGAGCTGTTTTAACCTCAGAGAACGCCTGCTCCCGCTCAGGCAAAGCCCCCCGAAGCTCTTGGGTTTTTCAGATAATTTTCTGATAATTTTCAGATAATTTTCAGATAATTTCGCCGACCCCAAATCACATCCCTGTTTTATATTGAGGACAAAGGAGTACAGAAACCTCAGTGTGTTTTGTGCAGCAAGGTGTTGGCATGTGAAAGCATGAAGCCGTCAAAACTGAAGCAGCATTTGGAAACAAAACACCATTCTCTATATAATAATTCTATATAATAATTCTATATATAATAATTTTTAATTTAAAATTCAGCTAATTCAGCATTAAAGGGAATTGTTCCCTCTGTTGTATTGCCACTTACTGGTCATTTTGGTTAATCATTAAATTTGTTTTGTGTTTGTATACTGTGATATTCTGTTCTTCTACCTCAGGTTCAAAATGCACAATCTTTACATTCAATAAATTTGAGAATTTGAAAATCTTTGATTTGGGTCGCAGCTTTTCATCGAGGGGTGATGGTGGGTCCCAAAGCCAGACCAGTTGAGAACCACTGATCTAGATAGACAAAAATGAACTGATTTAACATGTCTCGGAGGACGTTATTAATTAAATGTTGGAAAACTGCTGGGGCGTTAGTTAATCCAAAGGGTATAACGACGTATTCAAATTGCCCCAGGTGCGTTTTAAACGCCGTTTTCCATTCGTCTCCCTCGCGTATTCTAACAAGATGGTAAGCGTTACATACAATGGGGCAAAAAAGTATTTAGTCAGCCACCAATTGTGCAAGTTCTCCCACTTAAAAGATGAGAGAGGTCTCCAATTTTCATCATAGGTATACCTCAACTATGAGAGACAAAATGAGAAAAAAAAATCCAGAAAATCACATTGAAGGATTTTTAATGAATTAATTGGTAAATTCCTCAGTAAAATAAGTATTTGGTCACCTACAAACAAGCAAGATTTCTGGCTCTCACAGACCTGTAACAACTTCTTTAAGAGGCTCCTCTGTCCTCCACTCGTTACCTGTATTAATGGCATCTGTTTGAACTCGTTATCAGTATAAAAGGCACCTGTCCACAACCTCAAACAGTCAGACTCCAAACTCCACTATGGCCAAGACCAAAGAGCTGTCAAAGGACACCAGAAACAAAATTGTAGACCTGCACCAGGCTGGGAAGACTGAATCTGCAATAGGTAAGCAGCTTGGTGTGAAGAAATCAACTGTGGGAGCAATTATTAGAACATGAAAAACATACAAGACCACTGATAATATCCCTCGATCTGGGGCTCCACGCAAGATCTCACCCCGTGGGGTCAAAATGATCATGAGAACGGTGAGCAAAAATCTCAGAACCACATGGGGGGACCTAGTGAATGACTTGCAGAGAGCTGGGACCAAAGTAACAAAGGCTACATCAGTAACACACTACGCCGCCAGGGACTCAAATCCTGCAGTGCCAGACGTGTCCCCCTGCTTAAGCCAGTACATGTCCAGGCCCATCTGAAGTTTGCTAGAGAGCATTTGGATGATCCAGAAGAGGATTGGGAGAATGTCATATGGCCAGATGAAACCAAAATAGAACTTTATTGTAAAAACTCAACTTGTCATGTTTGGAGGAGAAAGAACACCATACCTACTGTGAAGCATGCTGAGTGGAAACATCATACTTTGGGGCTGTTTTTCTGCAAAGGGACCAGGACAACTGATCCGTGTAAAGGAAAGAATGAATGGGGCCATGTATCGTGAGATTTTGAGTGAAAATCTCCTTCCACCAGCAAGGGCATTGAAGATGAAACGTAGCTGGGTCTTTCAGCATGACAATGATCCCAAACACACCGCCCGGGCAACAAAGGAGTGGCTTCGTAAGAAGCATTTCAAGGTCCTGGAGTGGCCTAGCCAGTCTCCAGATCTCAACCCCATAGAAAATCTTTGGAGGGAGTTGAAAGTCTGTGTTGCCCAGCGACAGCCCCAAAACATCACTGCTCTAGAGGAGATGTGCATGGAGGAATGGGCCAAAATACCAGCAACAGTGTGTGAAAACCTTGTGAAAACTTACAGAAAACGTTTGACCTCTGTCATTGCCAACAAAGGGTATATAACAAAGTATTGAGATGAACTTTAGTTATTGACCAAATACTTATTTTACCGAGGAATTTACCAATTAATTCATTAAAAATCCTTCAATGTGATTTTCTGAAATTTTTTTTCTTATTTTGTCTCTCATAGTTGAGGTATACCTATGATGAAAATTGGAGACCTCTCTCATCTTTTAAGTGGGAGAACTTGCACAATTGGTGGCTGACTAAATACTTTTTTGCCCCACTGTAAGTCGAGTTTAGAGAATACTTGTGAGCGCTGCAGGAGCTCGAAAGCGGAGTTCATCAGGGGCAGAGGGTATTTATCTTTGATGGTTATGGCATTGAGCTCCCAGTAGTCAATGCATGGACGCAGGGACCCGTCCTTCTTACCCACAAAGAAAAGCCCCGCCCCGAGGGGAGCCGAGGATGGCCGAATGAGGCCGGCATTCAGAGAGTCCTTAATGTACCTCTCCATCGCCTCTCTCTCAGGTCGGGAAATATTATAGAGCCTGCTGGACGGCAACCTCGTGCCCAGGAGGAGGTCGATGGCACAGTCATATGAGCGATGCGGGGGAAGCGCTAACGCTCGTGACTTGCTTAAGACCTCCCCGAGGTCGTGATAGACCTCGGGCACAAGGCTGAGGTCCAGCGGCTCAGCCTGAGGAGAGGAGACAGGGAGGGACGGCGAACACTCGGCCAAACTTAGACATGTAGCCAAACAGGGCTCCAGGAGGTGATAGAATTTTGTGCCCAATTAAGAATAGGATTATGCAGCTGGAGCCACGGGTACCCTAGAACCACTGTGTTAGAGGCATGTGGAAACATGTAAAAAGTGAGCCTCTCCCGGTGGTTACCAGACAGAAGAACAGATAACTGCGCCGTGTAATGAGTAACAGATGCCACCATCTGGCCAGAAAGGGTATGCACGGAGTGAGGAGCTAGCAATTTAAACTGTTGGAATCCCCATCTCATGCACCAATTGGGAGGAGATGAAATTACCTTCTGCCCCGGAATCAATAAGGGCAGACACCCTCCTCTTGACTCCCAGCAACTGAACCAGGGCCGAAATAGAAAAATTACCGGGGGGATCAGATTGAGTCCTGCCCGCCAGACCCCCTGCAGCTACTGATGGGCCGTATCTTTTGGGCTGTAGGTGGCATGTGTCCCACTTGTGCTTCAATGAACCACAGTAGGCACACGCTCTGATCCGCCACCGTCACTCAGCCTCTGCCCGCAGAAGGCGAGCAGAGCTGAGCTCCATGGCTTCGGCAGAGGATTGGGATTCACCTACATCAGTAGGTGCCGGGAGCACGTGTAAGGCGAATGGCAAGAGGAGGTGCCGTGCTCCCTAGCATGCTCGTGGTACCGGTTATCTAAACTGACCGCCTGATCAATAAGGCCGTCCAAGGCGGCAGGAACGGTATGAACTGCTAGGTTGTCGCGGAGCCGAGGATTCAACCCATGGAGGAATGCGCTGCGCGGTGCAACCTCATTCCACATCGAATCTGCTACCTCGACCTGGAACTCCACAGAGAAGTCGGCCACCAACCGGCTGCCCTGGTGGAGCGACAACAGGCGACTCATGATATTTCCTTCACTCTTGGTTTGGTCAAAAGTGCGGGAAAACTCAGTTACAAATTGGTCAAACGTTGGTGACACGTCCCCTCGGCTATCGATTACAGACTGTGCCCACCTAAGAGCCGGGTCCTGAAGCAGAAGGGTGAACTGATGAATTTTAGAGATGTCATCCGGAAACTCCCTTCCCACCTGCTCAAAATAAAGCCGAACGTGACAAAGAAAAGCCTTACATTTCCCCACCTCCCCCGCTTATGGGGCAGGAGTAGAAATGGAAAGGGTTTGGCGGATGATGGATGAAGTAGGAGGAGCAGGTGGGAGCAGAGCCGCTGGAGCAGACATGTGGCCCAATTGATTAGAAATTACACTCAGCTGCTGCGTAATAGCCTGCAGCAGCTGAGAGTGTTCAGCCACCCGCCTCTCTGTAACGTTGAGGCAGTGGAGCGCAGTGTGCTCTGCTGCTTAGGTACCTGCTAGGTTGTGACCTGGGCTGGCTCGTTCTGTCATATTGACTGGACAATCAGCCTAAGTGCAAAATGCAACACCAACAGAAACACACAGAAGAAACGTTTGACCCTTTATTAATTTCAAAAGATGCGAACTTGGAGAAAACCAGTCACTCGCCAGAGGAGCAGCAAACCTGCAGAGGGAGAGACAAGGCTGATTAATAGAGGAATGAAGGGGGAGATGGAAAGCCAAAATAAAAACCACTCACGTGGGAGAAAAAGAGAGCCCGGCTCAGAACCCAGCGAAGGAGATGAACCAGCAGGTCAGGACTGCTGGTGGGGAAATGAGGAGCGGAGTCTGACCGGGAGGAAATGATGATTGTGATGGGGGAAGCAGCAGGCTGGCAAGCGTACCAACGTCCCTGAAGACTCATCGCTTTGTCAGCAGCAACCTGTGGAGAAAAAGGAGGAAAAAGTGTGTCAGGTAAGGTAATCCACAACACAAGTAGCTACTTATTTAGATTATCCTGCTCGAGGCAGTACACCCAAACAAGCCAGCGTTGAATCACTGAAGAGTGCTTCCTTATAAACGCTGGCTCAGCAAGAACAGCAGGTGCGTTGGATGAATTGATTAGGAGCGCAGGGTGAAACAGGAAGGAGGGGGTGAGCACTTGCCAGGACATGACAATGGCCAATTTAGAGGGAAATTTTACACTGTATAACAGTTGTAAGACAAGATCTTTATGTTGGATTGGTTTTCCTGTTGATGTAATCATGCCTCTTTTTTTTCCACTGTTGGGAGAAATGATGGATGGTAGAAAAAGCATTTTGGCTGTCAGTGTATAATGTGAGTGCTTTTCCCTGGCCTAATTTACAAGCCTCAGTTAGAGCAATTAATTCAGCTGCTTGTGCAGAATAATATGATGGGAGTTTTTGTGCCTGTAAAATGGTGTCAAGGGTGACCACTGCGAAACTGGACAAGTTTGAACCAGTACAGTCACGTTTGGAGGAGCCGTCAACAAACAATGTGAGATCTGAGTCCTCCAAAGGTGTGTCCTGCAAATCAGGGCGAGTTCCCCTTGTGTTGAAATAGGCAAAAAAAAAACAAAAACAAAAACAAAAAAACCCTTGCTGGATTCATTACTGTGCAATGTTCAATGGTTAGATGAGGCTGTGATAATAACATTGTCATGCATGCAAGGTGTCTGGATGGTGAGAGAACTAAGATTTTGCTTTGTGACAAGATAACATACTGCATGTGTGATCTTTAGGGTCAAGGGATGAAAAAGAACGAGCCCTGCTGAGGCCTGCAGTGCCATAGAGGCAGCTATGACAGCCTGCACACATGGAGGTGTGACTCTCACCACAGGGTCCAGCCTGCAGGAATGTGCTATTGGATGCATTTCTGTACCACTTGGTTGGAGAAGGACTGACGTCATGTGTCCCTCCCTACAATCAACCATTTACACAAATGGATTTTTGTAATTGGGGAGTGCCAGGATGCCAGTGTTAACCAAAAAATCTTTTTCTTCATTTTAACAAATGCATTTTCTGCCTCAGGTGTCCACTCAATTTCGTCCACCTGAGCCATGGGTGTTTTGCAAATGAGATCAGATAAGGGTTGTTTTTCAATTGACAATAATTTAAAGCTCCCAAAAATGACATCATGTCTCTTTTTTGTGATTGGTTTTGGTGCTGTCAAAATAGCTTGTTTTCTTGCAGGATCAACATGTCTGCCTGCTGTTGACAAAATGTGCCCTAATATTTGACTTCTTTTCCCCACAACTCTAATTTACCCTTGTTGCCTTTGTGATCTTGTTCTGCTAAAAACTGCAGTAAGGCAATGGTGTCTTGTTTGCATGTTTCTTCATCAGGTGATGCCAGCAGGATGTCATTAACGTAAAAGATGTAGCTGGCTCCCATTAGGAGGAATAAACTGTGCCAAATTTGCTGACATCGCCTGTGAAAAAATAGTTGGTGTTTCACAGTAACCTTGTGGTAACCTGGTGAATGTGTACCTTTTGTTTTCAAATGTACTGTAAATGCAAACCAAAACTGATGATCTGGATGTATTGGGATGCTGAAAAAAAGCATTGCTGATGGATATCACTGTAAAAATTGCATTGAAGGTCCTGTACCATCTTCCAGCTGGAAGATGGAGGAGCTTTCTTTACAGGAAACAAAGACGTGTTACATGGAGAATTTGGACATGGTGCAATAACACTTGCTGCTTTGAGTTCCTCTATCACTGGCTTAATGCCCTCTTGGGCCTCAGGACGTGGTGGACACTGTCATTTGTATGACATATAGTGTGATTTTGCATTTAATTTGACCAACTCTGCATTTTTTTTTTATTAAGCTTATATCTTTCCAGTCCATGTGTTTGGGCTTGACCAATGTGATGTGTGGAGCCTCCCAGTGTTTAAAATGCCTGCTATCCTCATTAGACAACACAACAGATGCCCCCACACATCCCCTTGGTGACCAATAAAGATTTTTAATGACCAGTCTGAAGGATGGATTTGCAAGGAATGTTTTTTCATAGTTTGGGTCTGGGACACTCAAATGTCTGTTGTACATGTTGCAGTGATGTTGATCTGTGGGTTGGTGTGTAGGGACTGTGGACACAAAATTTACATAGCTTTTGTGTGCAGGTCTGATGTCACTGAGTGTGGTCCCGCTGAAACCAAACTCAGTGAGTAGCAGTACCTGGGCACATTGAAATCCTGTAATACATTTATTCCTTCCACATGTGGAAAATGTACCATCATACCATTGTCCGTTGGGATTATGGCAATATTGAGAGCTGTGAGAAGATCCTTTCCTAGAAACTTGACAGGGTGTGCTTCAGATAATATGAAACAGCCTTCTGACATGTCACCGGTGACAGGGTCCTTTACTTTGACATTTTTTGAAAGGTGTTCTGTTTATAACTTACCGTTTGCGGCTTTTACATTTATTTTTTTCATCTGACTTTGTAAAATTCTGAATGTCTGCGCCTGCTATTACCAATCTGCATGCTCCTGCGTCACATAGAAACTTTATTGGAATGTCCTGAACCTGCAACATCACTTCAAGTGAACACTACATTGTCAACATTAGATCAAAGTCAGGTAAATGGAAAATATCTGTTATGTCAGTGTTAGTGTCACTAGTTGCAATAATCTTTGGTGCAGTCAGTCACGTAGTCCAATTTTGTGTAGCTGTGGTGTCGGGCCGCGAAGCCCTCCACCCCCTCCCCACCATGGCAGGCGTTCAGAACAGTGCCTCTGCCAGCATGCCCTTTGTCAGTCAAAGCCAGTCCCATGACCATGGCTCTGTCTGCTCCCCTCCACCGCTGAGCTCCATACCTGATGCCACTTAACTCTTTGACACCCCTTTGTGGCTGCTCCCGGGTACCCCACTCCTTCTTCACTTTGGGTTTGATGTCGGCGGGTGGAGGCGTGGAGATGAGCGGAGGCACGGTGATGTCCACTGTGGCCCTCCCAGCCTAGAGTTCGGGTAGATTTGAGGAACCAGGCCGGGGTAGATTTGAGGAACCAACAGTGGGGTAGGGAGGAGGAGTAGTGGGACCCCAAGCACCGACGCCACACTCAGAGATAGTAGGAGAAACAGAACACAGATTAGACATGTCTTTTTTCTTATCATGGTCAATTTTTTTTTCAAATGTGTCATTATATTTAGACTTTATCGTCACAAGGTCCAAGTCAGCCTGTCACTTTTTTTTTTGTCATGTCAAGCCACTGTTGCACTTCAGTTGGAGTGATAATGTAACTGTGAACTAGAAAATACAACTACACTGCAAAAAGTCACATATAAGTAAAATGAAATGAATTAATATTGTTTATGCTGTTTTTTTCCTTCTCTGACAAGACATTTATTCCTGCCATGCAGCCCATGCTCCAGAAAATTCTATATGCCTCCAGACAGCCCCAACCTAAACAATTAAAAAAATTCAAATTTTCTTGCTCTGCTGGCAGAGCAAGAAAATTTAACATTTTCTATTCTGGCAATAGAAAATGTTAGTTAAAATAAATTTTTAAAAAAAATCTCCCAACAAAGTAAGATTAAATTGCTTAACACAAGTAAACTATCATAAAGCAAGAAAAAATCCCAAAGAAAACTGCACAACAAAAGAAATTACTGTCAAAATTATCTTGAGATAAAAACAAGCATCTAATACTTTAGATACTTTCTCCAGTAGACTACTACAGCTTCGTTGTCGAATGGCCAGGTACAGGAAATCTTTCCTGCCACATGCAATTTCACTGTACAATAACTCACTATGATGTTGTATTCTGGCATAGCTATGCTGCCACATGCACCTTACAGACTAACTGGTACATCACTTTTTCACTCTGCTCCTGATAGTCCTTCTTTGTGCAATGGGATGATTCATGTGTTTATACGGGTCATCATATATTAAGCTATGATGTATATACGTAGGTTTTATAGTCATGTTAGTTTTTACTCTCCATGGGTAATCCCTTTGTCTGTTATGTGTGTGTTTCTGTTGTTTGGTTGTCAACTGTCATGCTGCTGTTACACTGTAATTTCCCAGTTTGGGATCAATAAAGTACATCTGTCTATCTATCTATCTATCTATCTATCTAATACATTTCATCTTACCAAAATCCCCAGTTCAGTGTGACAAATACTGCCGTCAGCACAAACACACAAGCTAGTCCTCTCTCTCTCTCTCTCTCTCTCTCTCTCTCTCTCTCTCTCTCTCTCTCTCTCTCTCACACACACACACACACACACACACACACACACACACACACACACACACACACACACACACACACACACACACACACACACAACAATAGGAAGCCCAAATAAGCACACACACGTTAGAAAACAATCCCAAAGCCGCTTATAATAAGCAGACCTGGCAACCCAAGATTCTCACAGTCAATCACCTTCTGCCTCCTTGAAAAACCAAAACATTTTTGCCACTTTTCCACATACCGAGCACCATCCTTATCTCTCCCATGCACAAATCTGCCATCCCCCGTCAAACAAAAATCTCATTAATATCCTTTTGCACTACACAACCATAACAACCCGGAAAGCATCCTCTCACTCCTGCCACGTTGCAAGGCTCGCTCTCTTCCTGCCTCTCGTGATTTCTGCCTGTACTGTGGCAGTTGTCCATTTTTCATCAAAGTGAAACTGTAAAAACTTTATTAATTAAAAACACACACAAACACACGGACGACCAGACAAACAAACTGTAGTTATTTATTTGAATTTATTTATTATTTTATCTTAGTTGAAGGCTATTTTATTCTATTTTACTTATTTTAAGTTATATCTTATGGTATTTTAGTTATTGTTATTATATTAAGGTTATCCTTTATTGAAATTATTTGTCTTTATTTTGAAGCTATTCCTTATGATAACTATCATTCTCTGTTTTTATCTCTATTTTTTTTCTTCTATTTTTTCTTCTGCCGTTGATATTTTTTAGGCATTATTGTTGTAATTATGAGAATGTTAAATTCATGAATGTGAGTGTGATAGTTTGTTTTAGGGAGCGGGATCTCAATTTCGTTGTATTGTTTTTTTTTAACAATGGAATGACAATAAAGGCACTTTGACTTTGACTTTGACTTTGATATCACTGTATCCTTCTGCGTGCTGCCTCCGCGCTGGTCACTTCCCAGATTAGACTCAAACTAATCTCAGTAAAAATGCATTTTCACCAAATGGGCTACACTCACGGTACTTTTACCTGAACTGACTCGAACTGACAGTACCTTATCTCAACTTTTACACGTAATTACAACGACCTGACTCGAACCTGCTGCGAGATGTCTTAATCTTAACTTTTACACGTAATTACACTGACTGGACTCAAACCTGTCACGAGACATCTGTAAACCATTAATAATTAAATTTACTCACTTCCATCTGCCTTTGTTCAGCGCCATCACCCTCTCCGCTCCGGTGCTCCAGACCGCCTCTGCTGTCGCCTCACTTCAGACAAACTTGTCCAATTGGGAGGTGGGCAGGAGGTCTTATCAGCAGCCCATATACTGACTGTGAGAACGGTCAAAAGCGCCGCAGGTGTGGAGAAAGATTTCTGGAGTCCCTTGTTCGGTGTGCCAAGAATGTTAGAAAAATTCCCCTTCAACCAGTAGTCAAAAATCAGGCAAGATTAAAGTTTCAGCAAATTTAATTTGCACTGGCCAGTGGAGAACAATACAGAAACTGCCATAGAGTCTCTTCCGTGCATCATTCTGATTCAAACACACAACTTTCAGTCATTTAAGCATCCTATTATCTCAAGACTGTCCATGAGAGAATATCTCATTCAGACTGGTTCTTCCAAGCTGTCTTCTTCTCAGACATAATCATAACGATACAGTACATGCGTACAAAAACAAAGAGATTGTCATCACCCGCAGCTCACGGGCTCCCACCTCAGCTGCGCGCACACCTGCTCCTCGTTAGGCTCAGCTATTTATACCATCCTGCCCTGAGCTGCGGCCTGGAGCCATCTGTCTCCCTGCGTAAGCTACTCAGCAACTTCCTTCTCATCAGGCCTGCTGACGACTCATCTGACACGTAAGCTGTCATTATTGCCTTACCTTTTCCCGTTCAGACTTCCCCTGTGCACAGGTGGATTCCTTGGCGGCGGACTCACTCTCCCTCGTCACGCTGCTCCTCCACTTCGCTGCATCACCCCGGACGCACAGCAGGACGCTGTCTCCCAGGCTTGGGACTTGCCACGCCAGTCACCGCGCCGCTACAAGTAAGCACAGTACATCTTCACTCTCCCGTGTGGTTGCCCAGCTAATCCCTGCTCTCCTCTCTTATAGGGTTGCCCGGCCGTACGGCATACTGCTCTGTCCTGACTGCATCCTCCACCCACATTACACTCATATCTCACATACACACATCCACACACAAACATTGCTGTAAATAAAGCTTTCAAATCTGTCTGAGCCTGCGTGCGTGTTTCCTGGGCTGAATAATATGTCAGTACGGCTCCAGCAAAGCGGCCCAGCGGACAGCGGGCTCGCGCGCCGTTTTACCACCCTCGAGGCTCGGGTAGATTTGATAGCTCATCAGCAGCAGGCAAATTTGAACCAACTAACCTCAATTACTAATCGGTTGGACCGCCTGGACCCTCTGCAGCCTTTCCCTCCGGGTCCTCTTGGCGGTGCAACTCCGGGTGCTTCCACAGCCGGCCAGCCTAGCTCGGGAGCGCCTACCCGCCTCACACCTATCCCAACTCCTGCACGCTTCAGCGGGAAATTCGGTGGAGCAAAGGGGTTTATCCTGCAGTGTGAGTCGGTGTTTCTGCGCATTCCCGGGGATTTTCCCTCAGACCATAGCCGAATCGGGTACATGGCTAACCTTCTCGAGGGGCAAGCGTTACCTTGGACTTACGCTGTAATGACGAAGCCCAGCTACGCAAACCTCTCGTATGACCGGTTCGTGCAGGACTTTCTAGAAGTCTTTGATCATTCCCGACTCAACAGCGTCCTCGCGGACCGGCTCCTCAGTCTCCAACAGGGAGCCCGGTCCGCGGCGGAATACGCGGTCAACTTCCGGGTGGCGGCGGAGGAGGTGGGCTGGGGAGAGGCTTCTCTCTGCAGCATTTTCCTCCATAGCCTCAATTCAGGTCTGAGGGATGAACTAGCTGGTCGGGATCTTCCAGTGCGACTCTCTGAGCTGATCTCGCTCACAATTAGCCTGGAAAACAGGCTGCGTGAGCGGGCTGCGGAGCGGAAGTCTGTCAGCCGCTCGCGCGGAGCTTCCCTCCGTCCAGCTCAGTCACGCCTCCTGGCGTTACCAGCTCCAGAGTCTGCCGATGGACCAGAGGACATGGCCGTCGGGCGCACTAGGCTCCCTCTAGCGGAGAGACAATGCCGGCGGGAACGGGGTCTCTGCGTGTACTGCGGAGATGACTGGCATCCCGTGGAGCTGTGCCCGGTGAAGCCAAACGGGGAGGTCCGCGAGTCACAATAGGGGGCCTCGCGGACTCTAACCGATCTAATCCCCTATCTTCTTGCACATTGCCCACACATTTCTGCCACAACTCCACCGGGCATTCCACTCACGCACTGGTGGATTCTGGGGCAGAGCAGAATTTTATTTCTAATAGCCTGGCAACCCGTTTGGGCATACCCTGCCAACTGCTGCCTAACCCCCTGAACTTGGTAACGCTCTCACGCTCTTCTCTGGCCACAGTTACACACCGCACCAAGCCAGTTCCCATCATCGTCTCCGGCAACCACCGGGAGGATCTGACCCTCTACATCCTGCCCTCCTTGTCGGACCGTGTCATTCTGGGTTACCCCTGGCTGCGGCTGCATAACCCTGTCCTGGATTGGAGAACCGGCAGCGTCCTGTCCTGGGGCACCTTCTGCCTGCGCACCTCCCTCCAGTCGGCGGCTTGCGCTCCATCTGCCCCCCTGCCGGCCCCGGTCTCTGAGCCCCCGGACCTGACCCTGGTGCCGCAGGAGTTCCATGACTTGGGGGCAGCATTTAGTAAGTCCAGAGCCTTGTCCCTTCCACCGCATCGACCCTACAACTGTGCAATCAACATCCGCCCGGGGGCGCCCCTGCCTTCTGGCCGCCTTTACAGTCTCTCTGCACCGGAACGTGAGGCGATGGATACGTACATAAAGGAGTCACTCAGCGCTGGGATCATCCGCCCCTCCTTGTCCCCGCTCGGCGCGGGTTTCTTCTTTGTGGGCAAGAAGGATGGGTCCTTACGTCCCTGTATTGACTTCAGAGCATTAAACAACATCACGATTAAGGACCGCTACACCCTACCGCTTATGGCCACTGCTTTCCACTCCCTCCAGGGGGCAACCTGGTTCACCAAGCTCGACCTCCGCAGCGCCTACCATCTCGTTAGGATCCGGGAGGGAGACGAGTGGAAGACGGCCTTTAGGACACCCAGCGGCCACTTCGAGTATCTCGTGATGCCGTTCAGGCTCACCAATGCACCTGCCGTCTTCCAGCGCCTTATAAACGACGTTCTGCGGGACTTCCTGGGAGTTTTTGTCTTTGTCTATCTCGACGACATACTCATCTTCTCCAGATCACGCGAGGAGCACCAGGCCCATGTGAGGCGGGTCCTGCAACGGCTGCTGGAGAATCGTTTGTTCATTAAGGCAGAGAAGTGCGAATTCTACGCCCAGACCACCTCCTTCATGGGGTTCGTGATCTCCCACAATCAGATCCTCCCCGACCCCGCTAAGGTGAAAGCGGTGGTCGAGTGGCCCACGCCGACCTCAAGGAAGCAGGTGCAGCAATTCATCGGGTTCGCTAATTTCTACCGGCGCTTTGTCCCCAACTACAGCGCCATCGTATCCCCCCTGACCCACCTCACCTCATCTAAGGTCACCTCATCTTTTCAGTGGTCTGAGGAAGCGGCTAGCGCCTTTAAGACACTCCAGGTGAAGTTCTCGTCCTCCCGGGTCCTGACCCAGGTTGATCCCGCTCTTCAGTGTCTGGTGGAGGTCGACGCGTCCGACACGGGGGTGGGAGCGGTGCTGTCCCAGCGATCACCGGTGGATGGGGTTAAGCGGCCCTGTGCCTTCTTCTCCAGGAAGCTATCGGCGGCAGAGCGAAATTATGACGTCGGCGACAGGGAGCTCCCCGCAGTCAAACTCGCCCTGCAGGAGTGGCGTCACTGGTTGGAGGGGGCAGCCCAACCTTTTGTGGTCTGGACGGACCATAAGAACCTTGAGTACCTGAGGTCTGCGAGGCGCCTGAATGCCCGCCAGGCACGCTGGTCTCTATTCTTTACTCGCTTTAACTTTACCATCACGTACCATCCAGGCTCGAAGAATGGGTTGCCCGATGCCCTGTCCAGACGCCCCAGAGGGTCCAGAGAAATCCGAGCATACCATTCTGCCCGATTCGTGCGTCGTGGGGGCGATTGCATGGTCCATCAAAGACAAGATCCTGAAGGCTCAGGAGGCGGAGCCGGATCCCGGCGGGGGGCCAGAGAGGAGACTGTATGTTCCTTCGGCGGTTCTGGGTAAAGTGATCCACTGGGCCCATACCTCCAAACTCTCCTGTCACCCTGGCATCACCCACTTGGTGAGTTGGCTGCAACGCTCGTTTTGGTGGCCGGGTCTTCAGAAGGACGTTACCAACTATGTCCGGGCCTGTCCCCAGTGCGCCACCGGCAAGTCTCCGAACTCTCCACCTGCGGGCCTACTCCAGCCCCTGCCGGTTCCGGGCAGGCCCTGGTCACACATCGCCCTTGACTTTGTCACCGGACTTCCTGTCTCTAACACCTATGACACGGTTCTGACCATTGTGGACAGGTTCTCCAAGGCCGCTCACTTTGTGCCTCTTCAGGGTCTCCCTTCGGTGTGTGAGACGGCCGATCTCCTGGTCCAGCATGTCGTCAGGCTGCATGGGATTCCGCTGGATGTGGTCTCAAACCGAGGTCCGCAGTTTGTCTCCCAGGTTTGGAGGAGCTTTTGCAGCGCCTTGGGGGCTACTGTCAGTCTCTTTTCTGGTTATCACCCCCAGTCCAATGGGCAGTGCGAGCGCATGAACCAGGAGTTGGAGGCCGCCCTGCGCTGCGTGACATCGTCCAACCCCTCGTCTTGGAGCTCCTACCTGACCTGGGTGGAATACACCCACAAGTCGGCCCGGTCCACTGCTACTGGGGTGTCACCTTTTCGAGCGTCCTTGGGGTACGACCCCCCTGTTTTCCCTGAGCAGGAGGGTGAGCTGGCCGTTCCTTCGATCCAGGTGCACATCAGGCGCTGCCGGAGCGTGTGGACCAAGACCAGAGACGCGCTTCTACGCACAGCGGCGCGCAACAGCTCCACCGCCAATCGCCACAGAAGGCCGGCTCCTGTCTACCAGGTGGGTCAGCGAGTTTGGCTCTCCTCCCAGGACATCAGCCTAAAGGGTGAGAAGAAGAAGCTGGCTCCGAGGTTCCTCGGCCCCTTCACCATATCCAAGATTATCAACCCGGTGGCTGTGCGTTTGGCCCTCCCCCCTCCCTCCGTGTGTGTCCCACTTTCCACGTCTCCAAGATCAAACCTGTCTTGTCCAATTCACTCTGCCCTCCCCCTAGGTCTCCTCCTGCACCTAGGATGATCGACGGTGACCCAGCGTGGGGTGTTACTGCCATCCTGGACTCCCGGCGTCGGGGTCGTGGGCTGCAATATCTGGTGGATTGGGAGGGTTATGGTCCGGAGTGGAGATCCTGGGTGTGCTCTTTGGGGGTGTTGGATCCTGACCTCATCGCGGAGTTCCACCGGACACACCCAGGTAAGCCAGCGCCAGGAGGCGCTGGTGGGGGGGGGTACTGTCATCACCCGCAGCTCACGGGCTCCCACCTCAGCTGCGCGCACACCTGCTCCTCGTTAGGATCAGCTATTTATACCATCCTGCCCTGAGCTGCGGCCTGGAGCCGTCTGTCTCCCTGCGTAAGCTACTCAGCAACTTCCTTCTCATCAGGCCTGCTGACAACTCATCTGACACATAAGCTGTCATTATTGCCTTACCTTTTTCCCATTCAGACTTCCCCTGTGCACAGGTGGATTCCTTGGCGGCGGACTCACTCTCCCTCGTCACGCTGCTCCTCCACTTCGCTGCATCACCCCGGACGCACAGCAGGACGCTGTCTCCCAGGCTTGGGACTTGCCACGCCAGCCACCGCGCCGCTACAAGTAAGCACAGTACATCTTCACTCTCCCGTGTGGTTGCCCAGCTAATCCCTGCTCTCCTCTCTTATAGGGTTGCCCGGCCGTACGGCGTACTGCTCTGTCCTGACTGCATCCTCCACCCACATTACACTCATATCTCACATACACGCATCCGCACACAAACATTGCTGTAAATAAAGCTTTCAAATCTGTCTGAGCCTGCATGCGTGTTTTCTGGGCCGAATAATATGTCAGAGATAAATGTCCAGCTGCCATGACCTTGTACATTTCACACAGACTCTGAGGCAACAGAAGTTACAAAACATAGAATTTTCCTATCACAAACATAACACTGCTCATCATCAAAAGAGCACCATACCTACATTGAAGCATGATGGTGGCGCCATCATGCTTCGGGGCTGTTTCTCTTCGGCTGGAACTGGGGCCTTAATTAATGTGGAGGAAATGTTGAACAGTTCCAAACACCAGTCAGTGGCCATGGTTACATGGGCAAAATTTCTTCAGTCTGATTACAATTCAGATCAGAATTTTACTGTTTACATGGCTCCTGAAAAAGCTGATCTGATTATGATGTGCATTTCCATGTGTCACACGTTTGAACGGAATAAATCATTTTGACATGCGCATGTCGACATTTCGACATTCCGAAAATAGTAGAAGAAGAAGCAACTTCCAGTGTTAGCAAGCCCTGCTTCGTGTCGAAATGGACCTGTATTGTGTTATTCAGACTGTACTTTTGCTTATGCTGGTCTCCGTAATGAAGCTACAAGTACATACTTCTGCATATGACGAACAGAAGGAGACAGCAGGACGATACAGACCAGTTTTGTTTTACTCCCGCTATGTTTTCTGCTAGCTGTTGTAAAGGCGGAAATACGTCACGTCGATGTGTGGCTGGCGTACAGACATGCGCAGTAAACATATTTTCTGCCGAACCTTCGGAATAAGTGTTTTCATGCGCACCATTCAGATTAACAATCGGCATAACCCACCCGTCTCAATCGGAATGAAACTTTGATCCGAATGAACGTGATCGGGTCAGAATATTCAGATTGGCATGTTTACATGAAGCATTTTTATTCCGATCAGGCTTTTAATCCGGTTACTTGTGTCCATGTAAACATGGTCAGTGTTGGCACAAAACCTTCAGGCTTCTGCTAGAAAGCTGAAGATGAAGAGGAACTTCATCTTTCAGCACAATGTAACAGTATATGAATTAATAATTATGATCAGGTATAAAAAAAATATTTAATTTATATTCATGTATTGGAACCTGAGATGAATTCTGGGTTCATATACACCGGAAAAGTTAATAACACTCGTGGGGCACCAGCTTCTAGCTCTAAGAAGCAATTTAATCTTTAATTTCACTTTATACCTGTTTAATCACTCAATAAATTAATTAATAATCAGTCTCAAAATTTTAGTGAATTCGATACTGGGGACTTGAATCAGACTCAGAATGAAATAAATTCTCAAAAACTTCTCTCATTTTCACATATTTATTAAATGAAATGATGACTAGAAGACATTGCAATGATTTCATTAACCATGAAATTAAACTTGTAAATGATAGATTTACAATGTCATCATTTGCAGAACCAGGGTTAACTGTGAAATGAAATTGGATCAGTTTGAAGTTAACAGATTGTGGAAGACAACACAAATTTATGGGAAAATTAAACTAATTATATGAAAATTCTGGATTACCCTTTAAGAAAATGAAAACGGGATTTTAATGAAAACAAAGGTTATATTACTTGCTCTTTAGATTTGCATCTGATCAGATATCAAAATTATTATCGAACCTCAGATGTTTCATTCAGCAGATGAATTAAAATTGCCGCTCACGTGATTCCTCGGTGATTCCTTATTGGCATTGTCTGGAAGTTTTCGATGTAGAGAAGTGCCAAAACCCAGAATATTTGTCCAGCAAATATTCAGTTGTCACAAGATGAGATTTTGATGTGTTGATCACCTGGGCTGCGATCTGGCCCAGGGTGTCTCCTCCTTGTGGTGTGGTGATTTCTTCAGCTGCATGTGATCATGGCAAGCTGTGTCTCCTTTCCTCTTAGTTGGCAAGCAGCTTCCCAGAGGAATTCGATAATAATTAAGTATATCTAATCTGATCTCAAATTAAAAGAGTTTTAAAAGAGCTTCTGGCGTTGGATTGGTCAATAAAAATATTATAAAAATAAAGTCAAGATTAAAGCTTACATTAAATTTAAAAACGGTGGTTTTACAGAAAGTTTAACAGGAAAAGGTGATAGAAATAAACGTCTAGGATGGGAGTTTAACTCCTAATTAGGATTTTAGCTCAAAGAAAAAAAAAAAGTCAATTCCCAGACATTTAAGAGAAAAGAAAAACATTAAAATACATAGTTACAGAACACAAAGTTACAAGTTATCTGCTCTGTGATCGTCGAAAAGCAACACATGGGAGAAGTCCCTTTGTTCTCCCGTAGTTCTCTGCTGTGACAGACGTGACGCCAAATAGAAGTGAAATGCCGAAAGAGAGATCTGGTGAAAAACGGCTGCAAAAAGAGAGAGTAGCAAGGGGTCTCCCTCCTTTTATAAAGTCAGTTGAGCTTTCGGCGGCTTCCGGGTTGACAGGAGCTCAGCAAATAGGCTTCCTTTATGGGCAGGCTTTATGAACTTCAGTCCAATGAGCAAACAGTCTTTTGTCTGCACTTTGAGAAACCTGTTGTCAAGCAGTGATTGGCTGCTGGCAGTCACATAATTTGAGAGACGCTTTGCAAATCTAATACACATTTTAATGCTGGAATATTCCTCTATACACTTATGTATATTCTCTAACCTAGTCTTAGTGATCATGCAACTTATACCCAGTGCTTATAAATTAACATGCAAGAATAAACATTCATCTAAACATTTTAACATGCACATATCTAAAATCACGGATTAATGCATTTCAAACCTATTATTAATTGTCCAGAATAAACATCACAAGTCCATTTCCTTTTCCTGGGGTCCTGGAAAAAGAAGAGATATGTTGAAAAGTGAGTCCTAAAGATGTGGTTAAAAGGTTTGCTGGTTAAATTCGGCATGTCCCAGAGTTTAAGGCAATGTTGAGCTGTTGATCTTTGTGGGCCATGAGGGGCTCCAGGGGCCTGTTCCATGTTTTCATGTTTATGGGGCCATAAAAGTCAAAACAGGAAATGCATTAGGGTGAATTCCTTAGACTGGTTTTAACGAAGGAATGTGAGTTCAGTTGTAGCCTGGGGTAAAAGAGCAGTTTCCTTGCTGTCTTTTTCCTGGGTGAATCAATGTCTTTAAGCAGAAGAATAATCCTATTGATGAGCCAAAGTGAGGCGATGCTACAGTCCCCCCTTTGGTATTACTGGTGACTTTGATTCAATGTTGATAGCAATCTTAGGCATCAAATTCCAATCTGGCGAGTCTTGATCCAAATGCTGAACTAAAGGTTCTGATGTCCATAAGTCTTAAGCTTGTAAACAGTATCTATTCCAAAGTGTAGATCCTTAAATTTGGTTTTCTGGAAAACTTCTAGAAATTTTCAAAAATAATTTGGGTATGACCAAATATAAACATTGTATAATTGTCTAGGATATACCAAAGTTCTGTATATGCCTGTAAAAACTTAAAAATTCTGGGTACAAAAGTGTGAACTAGAAGGATGTGGGTTTTGACATACTTGATATAAATGTTTTGGGGTTGCCGTAAAATATCTATTCAAAATTCCTAAAGTAATTTAAATGTGCAAAAAAAAAAAATCTAAATAGAGTGTAAAGGATATTTAGATTATACATGCATGTATATACGCATGCATGTATTCAAAAATCTTAGGAGTCTAGATCAAAAGCAAAATTACAAAAAATTCTTGCTCATATTTGAGGTAGAGGCTTAGACAAATCAATATTGAGGTGACTCAAGGAGGTTCAAATTGAATTGGTTTAGCTAAACTAAACTATGGTTACACAGATGTCCAAATCATAGGGTGTTTGAGGCTTTTGTTCAGAAAAACTGAGTGGATATGGGATGTCATTATTGTTCTTCGAATGGCAATGAGAAGTAAATTTGGATTTACTGCAAAAAGGATAAGATGATGTGATAGCTAACGCCATAGCTAGTCATAGCACCTAACACCGATACAAAGAAGCGACTCTGTCCCCGGTGATTGGGGCTCGCCGAAGGAACTAACCGAGGCAACAGTTGGACCAGAGCCGGATCAGAGTTCAAGTACAACGGTGGTAGGAGATGGGGACCAGTAGATGACCACTGGGGCCCCAGCCGTATAAGAGCCGGAATCGGAGCCCAGTTACAGCGGCGGGACTCGGCGGAGGAACTACTGAGGAAGACGGTGGTAGGTGGCGGGGCTCAGCGGAGGAACTACCAGGACCCCAGCTGGACAGGAGCAGGATTGGAGCTCAACTACAGTGGCGATGGGCGGCGGGACTCGGTGGAGGAGCTGCTGGTACCCCGGCTGGACAGGAGCTCAATTGCAGCGGGACTAGCAGTGGAGGGGGCTAGCTGAGGCCCAGCTGGATTCAAGGTCGGTCGGTTCAGATACCAGCGACTCCGGCAGAGATTGTTTTGCTATCAACAGGTCAGTAAAAATGCCGCCAAAGAAGGAGGAAATAGAAGACATCAAAAAATCTCTGAACTTCATGTCAGAAGAACTGACCAAAGTGGCTAGTCAGCAGACCAAACTATTAGGGCTAATGGAAGAAGTCCCAGAATTAAAATTAACAATAAAGGAAAAAGACAAAAAAATTGCAGACTTGGAGCGACGCATCAAGGATCTTGAACAATGTTCTCGTATGGATGATCTAATTATAAGTGGACTAGACATTAAATATCAATCATATGCCCATGCTACAGCAGGAATGAGAGGTGAGGAGGCTCCCCTGAGTGAGTCAGTCTCCCTGGAAAACCACGTGCTTCAGTTCCTTGATAGTAGGAATACTAGAAAAGCACTCGGAGAGCACAGACCTCTGCCAAGCGCCACAGTTCCCCCGATGATCCGGATCACCACCAAAATGTAATCATCTGTAGGATACCCCATTTCTGACAATCTCTGAAAATTTCATGAAAATCCGTCCATAACTTTTTGAGTTATCTTGCTAACAAACAAACAGACAGACAGACAGACCGACAAACCAACGCTGATGAAAACATAACCTCCTTGGCGGAGGTAATAAAGGTTGAAGCAAATGCAATTTCAGCCTGTCATACTTTACCCAGAAAAGATAATAAAACAAAGAAATCAATTGTGATGCATTTTGTGAACAGAAGGGTAAAGAATGACATACTGAGGGAGGTCAGAAAGCTACGGGGAACAGAAGTTTACCTAAATGAACATCTAACAAAAACTAATGCTGAAATAGCATGGCAAGCATGGATGCTGAAAAGACAAAATAAGATACAGGCAACATGGACAAGAAATTGTAGAGTTTGGATCAAACTAAATGGAACACCTGAGGAAGCAAAGAGTATAATAATCAGAGATCTTACTGACTTAAAGGCCAAATGTCACGTAACAGGGTACTTTAAATATCTTGAAACTAGATATAAAAGGGAACCAATCCGTTCGGGTCTTGGTGCATATGCTTCAGTAACAACGGAATATTCGTTAATTTAAAACTGCCGCGCTTGGCCTGACACGGCCCCTGGAATCGCTTGGGGAAGAAGGCGGAAGTGACGAAATCAATTGTACCCTAGTTTGATGCTTGGGGTATTTCAATTGATTGTTTATATGGAGACTGGAAGGTTGAAGTGAGCAACAAGAAAGAAAAAATTGGATATTTCACCCATACCTTAAAACGGGACTATCAGGGACAGCTGGGTAATAAGGGACACTTCTCTGGGAAATGTTTTCATACCTGTCAAGTGAGACATTTTCGCCGTACTTCAACACCGTAAAAAGCGGCTATAAGGGACGGCGGAGCAACAAGGGACACCTCTCTGGGAAATGCCCCAAATGCAACTCGTGTTGTTATTGTCAAATATTTTAAGGATTCATGGATATTTGACAATAACAACACAACTCAGCGTCCGGCGCAAAATAAAAAAAAAAAAGCAGAATTCTGTATTTGTAAGGCGATCTCTCTCTGTTCCGCAACCGCTGCACAGCTGAACGTGTTAAACCATTGTCCTAATGACTTCTCATTGTAGTGAGAATAGCTCACGCTGAGCGATCAGCCCGCCCCGACAATCAGACTAATGATTGACTCCACACTTCTCATTGTAGTGATAATAGCTCCCGCTGAGCCATCTGCCAGCACCAGCTGTGGGGGATCACACACAGGACGTGCTCCTCAACACACTCAATTTTTCTTCCCGTATATTTTTCTTTTGGGCGTACAGAAATGGCAATACGCCCGTTTTTGCTAAAATTGCATTTTCCCCGTATTTTCCTTAAAATATTTGACAATAACAACACGAACTACATTTAAAACATTTCCCAGAAAAGTGTCCCCCACCACTCCGCCGTCCCCCACAGCCGCGCTTGGCACCAAAATATGGCGAAAACGTCTCACTTGACAGGTATGCGCCTCCATTTTCATATTGATCTGGTCAATTTCTTGACAGCAGCGGCTCTCCTCCACTGTAATAATAATGGCTTCCGAAAAATCAATATTTATGGGGCGCCCTCGACAGACCCCCTTCGGCTTCGCAATTCTGGAGGCGATTAATGTCCAGTTCAATGACATTTTCCACTGGTTCTGCTCTCTGGTCATCGTTGGAACTGTTGTCATCAGACAAAGCATCTGATTCCGTCTCGGACGGCTCGAACCTGTAAGGTTCAATGCCTCTGTCACTGTCTGAACCACTGACAAAAAAAAAGACAAAAAAAAAAGACAAAACTAAACTAATTTGTTCACAATCGCTGTCACTTTCCGTCATGATTGTCCAATGTTGATAAGTGTGAATGTGGATAGGCAGGGCAGCCAGGGTACAACTGGTGATGTCAAAAACATGGGCGTGGTCTGGACTGGCTGTCACAAGCCAGCAAGCAAGGTGGGGCCTTCACCTGGTGTATTTTGTGCAATTATGTAAATACAGGTGGGTGATATGGTCTCCGGTATGAAAATTTGGTTTAAGCTATGTGTATTTTATCTAAATTCGTTGTCATTTAGAAAAAAAAATTACGTGACATTTGGCCTTTAAATAAATATAGATGAACACCGATTAAGAAAATTAAGAGACTATGATAATCCATATCCACACACACAGCAAGAATAGTTCATTTGACATACCATGTTCATCCATCCATCCATCTTCTACCGCTTTTCCGGAGGTCCGGGTCGCGGAGGCAGCAGTTCAAGCAGAGAAGCCCAGACTTCCCTCTCCCCAGCCACCTGCTCCAGCTCTTCAGAGAGGATACCAAGGCGTTCCAAGACCAGCTGGGAGACATAGTCTCTCCACCGAGTCCTGGGTCTGCCCCGGGGTCTCCTCCCAGTGGGACGTGCCTGAAACACCTCAAGTGGGAGGCGTCCAGGAGGCATCCTAATCAGATGCCCATACTACCTCAACTGACTCCTTTCAATGTGGAGGAGCAGCGGTTCTACTTTGAGCCATCTGCACAGCCTGCCAAGATAAGGACTCGGCGGCAGCCAGACAAAACATCTCCTGCCAAGTGTCCTTGTTGTCTCTCTTATCATCATCAACACTGCTCAACACCGCACACACATTGATCCATGAACTGAATAAAGATACACACACTGCTCTCTTGTGTCTTGTGAATCCTGTGTAGCGAATGTGCATCGAGAGCTTTTTTTTTCCTTGAAATCTTAATATTGATTAATTATGTAACCAGTATTTTGAATCAATGATTTTTTTGCTCCTTCCTATTGTTCCTCGTATTATTCTTATTCTTATGCTTGTACCCACTATCCTGTTGGCAGGCGCGTCTCTGATGCAGCCGCGTCACTGGAAATGCAGGTTCATTTTCTGTGTCAAGTCAAATTCTCTCGTATGTTATCAGTGATCTGTTAATGTACTTGGCAATAAATCTTTTCTGATTCTGATTCTGATTCTGATTCTCTCTCGGATGACTGAGCTCCTCACCCTATCTCTAAGGGTGAGTCCAGCAATCCTACGGAGAAAGCTCATTTCAGCCGCTTGTATCAGCGATCTCGTTCTTTCGGTCATTGCCCAAAGCTCGTGACCATGGATGAGAGTAGGAACGTAGATTGACTGGTAAATCGACAGCTTTGCCTTAGAACTCAGCTCCCTTTTCACCACAACAGACCGGTACAACATCCGCATCACTGCAGATGCTGCTCCAATCCGTCTGTCGATCTCTCGCTCCATTTTCCCCTCACTCGTGAACAAGACTCCAAGATACTTAAACTCCTCCACTTGGGGCAGGAGCCTGTCCCCAACCCAGAGAGGACAATCCACCTTTTTCTGGCTGAGGACCATGGACTCGGACTTGGAGGTGCTGATTCTCATCCCAGCCGCTTCACACTCAGTGGTAAACCGTCCCAGCAAGAGCTGTAGGTCATTGCTGGATGAAGTCAACAGGATATTGCCTCTGATAGGGTCTCCCAAGACAAACTGGTCCTGGGTGAAGGGCCAGACTAAGAACGATCCAACAGACTCTCATGATAAATTGTATATCAAGGATTCAGTGTACTCCGCCCGGTATGGGGTTACCGGGGCCCCACCCTGGAGCCAGGCCTGGGGGAGGGGCTCGAAGGCTAGCGTCTGGTGGCCGGGTTTCCACCCATGGGACCTGGCCAGGCTCAGCCCAAAGGAGTTACATGGGTCCGCCCTCCAGTGGGCTCACCACCTGCAGGACGGATCATGGGGGTCCGGTGCTATGTGGATTAGGTGGCGGTCAAAGGCGGAGTCCTTGGTGGACTGATCCCAAGCTTTCTAAACTGGCATACCATGTCAATGTACTTTAAAAAAAATAAACAAAACAAACAAAAAAACTTATGACTGACTTGAGTAGACATCAATTATCCCCAGTTGGAGGAAGTCATTTGACACAGAGTGAGGAAATTCAAACTCTGAAAATATGCCATTATGCTGCACATAAACTACAAGAGATGGAGAATGATATTGATCCTGATAACCACTTTTTCAATAATATTCATAATCATTGTGACTATTACACTGAAAAGCAATTCAAAAGTCAAGTGCAACTAGATGGTAAACTATCAATAATACACTTCAACAGCAGAAGTCTTAACAAAAACTTTCCACAGATTCAGGACTATTTAAAACAGCTAGACAGAAAATTTACAGCTATCGCAGTCTCTGAAACTTGGCTTAATGAAGAGCAGACTCCTCTGATGGCAATAGAGGGATATCAGATGTTTCATATTAACAGATCTCAAAAAAAGGGTGGTGGTGTTGCACTGTATATTGATGACCTGTATAGGTGTAAGCTTGTAAATGGAATGTCCTTTGCACTACCAGGGATTTTGGAAGGTGTGAGATTGACCATGATAAAACAAAAAATTTAATTATAAGTTGTACATATAGAACGCCGGGAACTTGCATTGAGACATTCAGAGATAAATTAGTTGAGCTGTACAATAATATTACTAGTAAGAAAATGGTAGTAATTTGTGGAGATTTCAATATTGATTTACTAAATCCATATCAACAAAATGTAATTACAGAGTTCATGAATTCTATGTACAGTATGAGTCTATATCCCACAATAACACATCCCAGTAGAATCACAGTTTACACTGCTACACTTATTGACAACCTGTTTGTTAATATTATTGATAAGAAAAGAGAAAGTGGATTATTGATAAATGATATAAGTGACCATTTGCCAGTCTTTGCACTTATCTATGGCCACACGGGGGCTAATACAGAAAAAAATTTAAAATCGTTCAGATACAAATCACAAAACACAATCAGTTCTTTTAAAGAAGACTTGCTGAAGCAAGACTGGACAAAAGTCTATGTATCAGATGTAAATGAAGCCTATGACACATTTATGAACATTGTAACAACTCTTTATGAAAAAATTGTCCATTAGTAAAGAAAAAGCTTAAACATAAATTTGTCGATAAGCCATGGTTAACCAAAGGATTACAAAAGGCGTGTAAAAAGAAAAAATTATTATATAAAGCTTTTCTAAAGAAAAGGACAAAAGAAGCAGAGCAGAGGTATAAAACATACAAAAATAAGTTAACATATATAACACGATGTAGTAAAAGAGACTTTTACAGTAAAGAACTGGAGAAAAACAGAGACAATATTAAAAATACATGGACAATACTTAACAATATTCTTGGAAATAAAAACAGAAATACAAGCTACCACCAATTTTTCAAAAAATAATAAAACGACTCAGAGTGTGAATGCAGTTTCACCTGCAGATGAATTTAATAACTTTTTGGTTAACATTGGTCCTAATTTGGCTTGTGAAATACCCATTACGGCACCTACAGGTGATACAATAAGCAAAAACACTGCTATAAAAGACTCCATTTTCATAAAGAATACAGACGAGAGAGAGGTCATTGAAATTGTTAAATCGTTTAAAAGTAAAACATCTACGGACTGTGATGGTATTGACATGCTCTTAGTCAAAACTATTATTGAATGCTTAGTGAAACCACTGACGTACTGTATATCTGTAACCTGTCTCTCCAAACAGGTATATTTCCCAATGCAATGAAAATAGCTAAAGTAATTCCGATATACAAGACGGGTGACAGAGGGGAATTCTCAAACTATAGACCAATTTCACTATTGCCGCGATTTTCCAAGATACTTGAAAAAATATTCTGTGAGAGAGTTGACAACTTCATACTGAAGAATAATTTATTGTGTGAGCAGCAGTATGGGTTCAGACACAAGAGGACAACTGCATTTGCTCTAATGGAATTTATAGAAAAAATATCAACTGCCGTTGAAAATAAAGAGTATTCATTTGGGGTATTCCTGGATCTTAAAAAACCATTTGATACAGTGGATCATAATTTATTATTAAAGAAACTACAAAATTGTGGTATTAGGAAGGTAGCACTGTCCTGGTCATGTAGTTACTTAAAGAATAGATATCAGTATGTATGTGTTGGTAACAAAAACTCACAGTTACTGAAGGTTACTTGTGGAGTCCCACAGGGTTCAGTTTTGGGGCCATTGTTATTCAATATGTATATAAATTATATATGTAAAGTTTCAGAAAAAATGGATTTAATATTGTTTGCCAATGACACTAATTTATTATGCAGTGGAAGCAATTTGGAACAACTTTTGGATACACTCGGAAAGGAATTAGGAAAGCTTAAACTATGGTTTGATTCAAACAAATTAACGCTCAATTTAAGTAAGACAAAATTTATAGTTTTTAACAACCATCACAACAACTTAGTATCTAAACTCAGTGTAAATGGTGTAGAGATTGAAAGGGTATCCGAAACTAAATTTCTTGGAGTAATAATTGATAATAAACTGTGTTGGAAGTCACATATTAATTATATTAAAGGTAAAATATCTAAATCAATTGCAATACTACACAGAGCGAAATATTTGCTGAATCAACCCACACTATATACTTTGTATCATTCATTAATACTCCCATACATGACATATTGTACTGAAGTATGGGGAAATACATATAAAACAAACATATATCCAGTCTTTATGCTTCAGAAGAGAGCTATTAGAATAATAAACAAAGCTGCTTACAGGGAACCAACAAACCCACTTTTTCTTAAATTAAAAGCTCTCAAGTTGAAAGATCTGGTTGACTTTAAAACTGCAGTAATAATGTTTAAAGTGAAGAATCTATCACTGCCCGCAAATATCCAAAAGTTGTTCCAAATAAGGGAGAAACAATATCATTTCAGAGGAACATGTATATTTCAAAAACCTTCAGTGAGAACTACCACCAAGCAACACTGTGTTTCAGTGCAAGGAGTCAGATTATGGGACGCTTCTGGACCTGAATTAAAATCATGTACAACGCTTGGACAATTTAAACAAAAACTAAAAGAAGAAATACTCCAAACATATATACAAGATGACATGTAAAATCACATAAGGATTGTCATATCCAGTCTGTGTTGTGTTGTTGCTTAGTTTTTTTTGTCACATTTTGTCTTAGCTATGTTCTGAATTGTAATCGCTCTTGTTTTGTTTTTCTTTTGAATTCTTGGATGGAATATGGGTGGGCAATATAAGCTGCGGCTTCAGCCATCACCCATTTTGGATAACTTGTGTTGAACTGTATTAACTTATAGCATGTTCATTGCTAAAGTGTTAACTGAAAAGCTAATGTTTCTAGCTACTTCTGAGAGTAACATAGACATTGGCTGTGTGTGAGCATAGTCAACCTCTAACACAAAGAGCAAAGAGTTCGAGACCTTTTTGAGTTTGACTGAAGCTTCGGAGCAAGCATTCAAAACCAACACAGTGTCTTGTAAGATTTTGGTAATAGTTTGTGGTTCGACGACCTGGTGTTTTGGTTTAGTGGTGTTGACCGAGTTAACAGTGGGTGTGCTAAGGCTAAAAAGAGGCTCTAACGACAAGGCTGTTATTGAAAATCCACCTGAGGATTGTTGACCTTTTGTTTTGGCTTGGCCCAGTTCTGACTGGGTGACAGTGGGTGTGATTGCTAGGCAGATGGCTAAACTGATAAACAGGAGGGCCATCATCCTGGCAAACAGAAAAAGTGAGTGATTTTGGATCTTAATCTTCTTGTTGGTCTTTCTTTAGATACCTGATCGGCAAATGAAAATTATTCTCAGAGGTGGAACAATTTCTTTTGGAGATTGAACTCCAAACCTTAGATTGTATTTCACCTTTGATGGGAGTTTTAAGGTTATTAGCTCAAGCTAATGGTGTTGAATGTTTTGTGTGTGCTATTTGATAATAGTAAATTGAAATTTATTAGATTTTACAGAGGCCTTTGAAATTAGTGTAAGGGATAATTTGGTTTTAATTTACCCTTTTCTTTTTGGAAGTTTTGATGCAGTTAACTGATTGTTTGGAGAAATTTGACTGAGTGTACCTGAGGCTAGTAGTTAGTCACAGTGATTTCTCAGACGTAAGCTTGATTTATGGACTTACTTTGACAGTGTTGTACCCAACAAGTCCCATGGGGTTTTGGTAAAGGTTACTCTGATTTTGGTGAGCCCATTTGAAAATGGGGTCCTGGGTTTAGCACTTGAGCGGCCAAAGTTTGTTGCTGATAGTGTGTGGATTCATCCACTCGGGCAGGAATTTAGGAGTGATTTTCTTTTCCTGTAAATTGATTTTTGGTGTTTGTGGTACACATGTGGGGTGGAAGATTTTGTCCCCCCTTTGCAGTTTGTCATGCGAGAGTTGGTCGTTGTACGCTTTGTGTCGTTTGGCGAATCGGTCCAGATGTTTTTGAAATACAGCCTTGGGAGCGTTGTATGTCGTTTTGACGCTTTTGTGTTCTGCATCTGGAATGTTATGGGCATTGACAGTAATCACCCCCCTCTGGTTTCGAGGAACTTTGAGTGGTGGTGATGATGATTCATCAGAAGCAGGAACAGGAGTGCCATTGTATAGCTGCAGAGAAAGTTGTGTTGCATGAAGTGGTTTGAATTTTGGTATGTCAAAGGTTTTAGACGCGGGAAGCGAAAGTACCATTTTATCCGACCGGTGTTTGACAGTTTTATGGATCATTTGGTTGCAAGCTTAAGTGACTGTGCGCCTAGCGTTTGCAAAAGTTGGGTTCATCGTCACAAAAACTTGAGATTTCAGAGGGTCTAGAGAGTCGGTTGGTGTGGCTTTTGTGACCACGCAGGTCTCATGGGTGGGTGGGTGGGTTTCAAAATGTGACACCACCATTGAATCATGGGTATCAAGGGTTTCAAGGGGGTTGTTTGGTATTTTCTTCTCGGCCATTGAGTTTCCAAGGTCATTTGTTTCTTTGGCTTGACCTTGTATTTGAAGGTGACTTTTGACTTCTTGAGGACAGTACTCACCTTGGTCTTTGCGGTCGCTTTCAATCGGTTGCAGTTATTCCAACAGTGCTAGTTGTGTGAAACTTGGGGTGTCCAAAGTGTTCAGAACAAAGCACTGTGATTCAGTTGTCCTTGTTGGGTCAAATGGGTGATGGTGTTGCGTTTGAGCCCATAGTGTGAGGTTCTTGAAATCAATCAGTGGCTCAAAATGGTTCAGTAGGTCTTTGCCAATGAGCAATGGAATGGCGTCAAGCTTGGACACATAGACTGGATGTGTCAAGGTCATGGGTCCAATGGAGATGTTTAGTAGTGATACGCCCAACAGGGTTGTTTTAGTGAGCGCATATGGTCGCACGGCTAATGAACTAGGTTCAAGTTTTAAATGTTTGTGAGCGCGGTTAGCGGCTACACGTAGTTTGCTAAAAAGGGTGTGTGACATGAGAGTGATGTCAGCGGCGGTGTCTAAAACAGCATTCTGGCACATTACGTCTTCAAGGGTCAGTGGAAGGTAGAATTTCCGTGCCACCCCCCTCTCGTTTAAATCGCATAGAAATTGTGGAACTGGTGGTTCGACACAGAGTTGCGAAATGTTGTTAGAGGAGTGGTCTGTGACCTGTGGTTGGGCTGCCATAACAGTACTGGACTGCGTTGAGTCCTTTGGTCCTTCCTCATTTGCATAAAGGATTTTCTTCTTGCGTTTCCTTCATTTGGAATGTTTGTTTTGAGTCGTTATAGCTTATATAGCTAGGATGTTAGCAGTTCTATTTTCTTTGTTGCTTTGAATCTCTGCTAGGAGGTGTTTGACAATTTCAATATCTTCTCTACTGAGCGTAGGAGTTTCTTCTTCCTTCCAAGGTTTGTGATAGGTCTCTGCTTCTGAGCTTCTGTGATGAGATGGAGACCATTTGTCGCGGTTGCGCGTGGATGAAGAGGGTCTTGAAATTGTGGTCTTCTTCCATCCCTGGTGTATTTTGAGATCCAAAATATGCAAGTAGGAGTCTTTGGTAGTAGGCCTGTGTCGGCTCTGAGCGTCCTTGCGTCATGGCTAGGGCTGCGGTTAGCCCTGCCTGTAGGCAGTCATCGGAGAACTCCTTTTCGATGGCTTTGTAGAGCAGCATGTGGTCTGCTTTGATGTTTGCCGGCTGTCTGTCTATGAATTTTGATACTGACCTGTTAGATGTTAGTTTAATCAAATAGATGCGATTGTCAGCCGTAGCATCAGGATACTTATGCAGGTAGTAATCAATGTCCTGTAAATAGACTTTGGCATCAGGTGAACCCGTAGGTCCTGGATCAAATTTGGTGACATTTCGCGCAATCTTGTCAAGGTCACGGTCTGAAGGGGCACACATGCCGTCCATGTGGTCGTCCGTATTTGAAATGGGAATCGGGTGAGGGAGCGCGGCGGATGTCCCAGTGTTCATGTGCTTCCTTTAGGAGCAGTTGACATTCCTTGTAGTCATTCTTCACATTTTCAAGTTGACCTTCAACTCTTTTGAGTTCCTTCTTTGTGTCTTGAAGGGCATCTTCAAGTTCATTGCTGTCTTGGTGAAGCATATCATTGTCATGCATCAACTGTTTATTTTCTGACTCTGCACGGTCCAAATCTTGTAATGCTTCATCAAAGGCAGTACAATTTGGCAGTACAATAGAGACCAGCTGTTAGCACTTAACCGGCCCATGATGCTAAAGCAAAAACTCGACATACCAGGAGAAATAATACGGAATCAACGTGGATGTTGAGCTGGAGTAAGACGGCGGGCGAGGAATATAAGGTACAGACCTGTCCTCCCATCCGTTATTATGGGGAATGTTCGATCGCTACTCAATAAGACTGATGAGCTAGCGGCTATCTCCCGCTACGAGAGTGTCTTCAGAGAGAGTAGTTTGATGTTGTATACCGAGATGTGGCTAACAGAACTAGCAACAGATGCTAACATTGAACTGGAGGGTTTCCACGCAATACGGGCAGACCGGACACCAGACAGTGGGAAGACAAGGGGCGGAGGAGTGATAATGTATGTCAATTCTTCTTCTTCGTCGATCGCTAGATGGTCACACCAGCTGCCCTGATGAATGCTGCTGTCCTGCGGAGGTCCCCGAGGTCCCCGTGCAGCTTTTGGTTCAGCGATGTGGGGTCAGGCCACGTAGCTCGTCTGAGTGCAGCGTGGTCTGGGCAGTCTTGGAGGAGGTGTTCGCTGGTCATTTGGGCAGTACCACATGGGCATCTGTCCGATTGTCCAACTTTAAGTTTCTGGTGCATGTGAGCATACATTCTGTTATGTCCAGTTCGGAGTCTGAACAGAACGACTTGGTCAGCCCTGCTCAGACTATAGTAGTTGTCATCCTTGCAAAAGTTTGGGTGTTGCTGCTGCCACTTCTTGTGAGACAGGGCCTTAATAATGGTTTTCTCCTCACTGTAAGAGACCTGCCTGTCTTCCTGGTCTTGCTGCTCACCCTCCTTAGCAAGTCTGTCAGCCGTCTCATTTCCATAGATTCCACAGTGGGCAGGAATCCATTGGAGTAATACGTTCACCTGTGTTGCTAGTTGAGACGGAGTGAGGGTGAGTTCATTCAGTCCTTTGCGTCGGGGGTCCTGAAGTGCATCCAAGACAGAGAGGGCATCAGTGAAGATGACGACCCGCTTGTGTGCCTTGTCTTGATGTTCCCTGATGTGGGCCGCTGCTGTTCTTAGGGCCTCTGCCTCAGCCCTGAAATTGGTGATGTACTTTCCAGTCGCAATGGGAATGTGGGTCTCCTCGTCAGCATACCTGATGTACACGCCGCCATTCCTGGTTGCTTCCATGGCAGAGCCGTCTGTGTAGATGTGAGTCCACTGCTCTTTAGAGTAGGCAGACTGAATGAACTCCAGGGCCAGCGACTTCCTCTCTTGGTCTGACTGTGTTCCTTTCTTCCCAATGCCCGATATGTCTGTGCGTATGGCTGGGAAGTTCTGTCGATTCCAGGAGGGAACAGATGCTATGGGTGGTATTGGTGTGGGTATGTGGTCCATCAGTTCTGGGTCTCTCCTTTCAAGTGTCCTGCTCTGGTGGATGAAGCTCGATCTCTTAAGTCTCCCTTTTGTTGGCTTGTTCAGTCTGTCCTCCATGGGATGGTTTTCCAGTCTTTTGAATTTGGCGGCCTGGGTCAGTACCTGCACCCCAGTCTGTTCCTGACAGTTTCTTCATTAGGGCCATCCTGATCTTTGCTCTTGCCTGGTTCTTGTGCAGCTGGTTCTTCCAAGTCAGTCTGCAATCCATGGTGATCCTGAGGTATGTGGGTGCATATTCAGCCTGGAGCTCATGGGAGTTGATCTGCAGTTTCACCTTCTGGGGTTGGGTGGACAGGGTGAAGATGGTGTATGTAGTCTTCCTCTCATTTAAGCTTACAAGCCATGACTTGGACCATGCCTCGATCAGCTGGAGAACTTGCTGCACTCTGTAGTTTGCAGTCACGATGCTGTCCTCACTGCACCAGAGGGCTAGGTCATCGGCATAGATGGCACCTTGTACGTTCCTTGGCAAACTCTGGATGATGTCCTTAATGAATACAAGGAAGAGTGTTGTGGAGAGCACTCCTCCTTGTGGAACTCCTTCCCTCAACACCTTCTTCTTGCTGGAGTACTGTCTGACCTGGACTCTGGCTCTTCTGTTGTGCAGGTATTGGGCAATCCACTTGTACATGCGCCCAGCGATACCGCACTGGCGCAGTTTCAGCTTGAGGCCATCTTTCAATACCCTGTCAAATGCCTTTTCTAGGTCAATCCATACAGCAAGCGTGTGCTTTTTTTCTTGGAAGGCATCTTCTATGGCTTGAGAGATGTATGTTATTTGGTCCTCTGTAGACCAGTTCTGCCTGAAGGCTGCTTGCTCTGGGCCGATGTGTTGTTTTCCTTCCAAGTGCCACATGAGTCTGGTGTTGATGAGATGCTCTAGCAGCTTTCCTATGCAGCTTGTAAGGCTTATGGGGCGATAGCTTTCAGCCTTCAACTTATCTGCCTTTTTTGTGCACTGGAATCATCTTCGCTTCTCTCCAGATCTGAGGCACAGTCCCTGATCTCCAACTGTCGTTGAAAAGCTGCAGAAGTTTCTTCTTGGTTTTGGGGCCAAGGTTCAGCAACATTTCATTTGTGATCTTGTTAGACCCATGGGCTTTTTTCAGCTTCAGTGTTGTTATTGCATCCTCCAGCTCCTTGAGAATGAATGGCGAGTTCATCACTGGTTCAATCTGTGCGTTCTGATGAATTCGCTGGGCTCCTCTGACAACCTTTCTTCTCTCTGGTGGAATCTGAAGATGGCTCGTCTTCACATACTGGTTGATGAAATGGTCTGCTGCTTTCTTGCCAGTCAGCAGTTCTTGATCTGCCTGTACTGTGATCAGTGAGCTTTTGCTGTTCTCGTCGTTGAGGGCTTGAGCCAGTTTCCAAAGCTTGTTGCCGTCCTTGTCCAAGTTGAGCTGCTCTGTCTTTTCTTGCCATCTCTTTCGAGCTTCCTGTATAAATGTCTGCCTGTGTTTTGCAGTTGCCGCCTTCAGGGCAATGTTGTTTTCTACTGTAGGATCTGCTTCTACTTTTTTCCTTGCCTCTGCCACACTGTCTTCAAGCTGCTGGAGCTCTTCTGTCCAGTAAGGCCTATAGTTCTTTCTGGCTCCCCGAGGTATAGATTCATCTGCAGCCTTCAGAGTAGCATGGTCCAGCACCCTGACTTTCTTGTTGAGGTTCTGCTGCTTGTGACAGATCTCCGCAGAGTACCGGTCCACCAGTGTTGAGAAGCGCACCCAGTTGGCCTTCTTGTAATTCCACCTGGGGAATGTCTTAGCTTCTTGTGGTTTGTAGCTGATGTCCAGTCCGATCTTCACAGGTTTATGGTCACTTCCCCCGAGCTGGTCAAGTACTGTTCTTGTTGCCAGCCTGGCCATGTCGTTGGTGGCAAACGCAAGATCGGGTGTGGTGTTACTCAGCCATACCCTGGAGAAGAACGTTGGTGGATCATCAGGATCATTCATTAGCAGAAGACTGTTTTCGACTTGCCAATCTTCCACCTCCTCTCCTCTTCTATCTGCTTCACTGTATCCCCATGCCTCTGAGTGACTGTTGAAGTCACCGATGACTAAGCATCGGTGGTCAGGGAGTTCCATTTGGTCAAGTGAGAGCTCTCGCTCTGGGGGGCAGTACACATTGAAGATCGTGATGCTTTCATCGTGAACCATAATTCGAACTCCATGGATTTCTGCCTGGTTGTTGGTACTGACATCAAACTCTTGTGCTGGTATGGCGTTTCTGACAAGAATCGCCACTCCTCCTTTTGTTCTTCCTTTTCTGTCTTTCCTGAAGACCTGGTATCCCCTAACACTGAAGCGTTGGTTTTCCTTCAGGTGTGTCTCCTGTAGGCAGGCTACATCAATGTCTTCTGAGTGGAGTCTTTCGGCAAGGGATATTTTTTTGTTATAGACTCCTTCTGCGTTCCACTGGAGGATGTTGACGTTCCTCTCCTTTGGCGTCTCTTTTCGGCCAGTAGCATTCCTCGTTCCCCGTCCCCTGGTGGTGCAGGACGAGGTGAGGTGACCTCCGGTAGCTGAGGGTGGGCCCCTTTGAGGCTGAGGGCCCGGCACTCTTCCTCCCCGGCGGATCCCCAGAGGATGAGCACCATCACGTGCAACATCAGTGTGACTCATCATGAAGCGAATATGCGTGATGCAGAGGTTTGTGGCACCACAGGGGTCTTGCATCTCCGTCTTCAGCCATGGACGTTTGTTGGGGGTCCCTCCCCTAGACCAACTGCCTTCCATGGCTGGGCTGTCGAGAGCTTGGTCCACCCTGTAGAAAGGTTGCCTGCCAAGGCTTTCTGAGACCCTTCTTCCCGTGCAACTGTCTGTCCTCCGCCTTCACAGCCATTGGGAGTTCGCTCTCCTCTCCGCCTGTTCCGCCATTGGGACATTTGTTGCTGTAACAAAACTTGGGTTTTACGTGAGTGATTTGTTACATGCTGCACAACCCCCAACCTGGAGGACCAGGGTGCACTCTTTAGTCTGGCCTCTACCCCACGCGGACCTGTTCGACATGGTTGAACCTTCTGGGAGCACTAGGCTCCCGTCAAGATAGCTCCGGGGGTTGCTGAGGCATGCAAGCCGCTGCACCCCAACAAGGTATGTGCACCATTGGCAGCGGATGTATGTCAATAACAACTGGTGCAGGCCGGGACATATCACGGTTAAGGAACAGCACTGTAGCAAAGACGTCGAGCTGCTAGCTGTTAGCATGCGGCCTACATATCTCCCGAGGGAATACTCTCACGTGATCTGCATTGTTATTTATGCAAATCCGACAGCGAACGCTGGGACAGCGCGTGACGTCATCCACTCAGTAACTGGCAGGCTGCAGACAGAACACCCAGATGCTCTCCTCCTCATCTCAGGTCATTTCAACCATATGTCACTGTCCCCCATTCTACCCACTCTCACCCAGTATGTCACATGCCACACTAGAAACAATAAAACACTGGACTTATTTTATGCAAATACTAAGGAGGCGTACACCTCATCACCACTCCCCCCACTCGGGAGATTGGATCACAACTTGGTTCATCTCCTGCCGGTGTACAAACCCCTAGTACACAGACAACCTCCGGTCATGCGCACAGTGAAGTTTTGGTCTGAGGAGGCAATGGATGCGCAAAAGGACTGTTTTGAAATCACTGCCTGGGAGCAGCTCTGCAATCCACATGGTGAGGACATCGATGGCCTCACTCACACCATCACGGACTACATCAGCTTCTGTGTGGACAACACCGTACCCACCAAGACCATACGGTGTTGCTCGAACAACAAACCCTGGATCAACCCTGAGATAAAAACACTTCTGAGAGAGAAGAAGAGGATCTTCAGGTCGGGGAACAGGGAGATGCTGAAGTCCGTACAGAGGGAGCTGAGGAGGAAGATCAGAGAAGGCAAGGACAGCTTCAGGAAGAAGGTGGAGGACAAGCTGCAACAGAGCGAAATCAGCGGGGTCTGGCGAAGCCTTAAAACCATCTCTGGGCTCTAGAATACCTCCCCCCAGGCCACGGGGGGGCAGGGAGTGGGCGAACAATCTGAACCTGTTTTTTAATAGGTGTGACCAATCGCCCCCCCTCCCGACTGCACAACAACCACTGCTGCCTCTAAAGTCATCGAGACCTGCTGTCCACCCCCCACTCCACCCCCCCCACTCCTAGCACATAGCCCCCCAACCTGACCCTCACTAAGACCCAGGTGAGGACAGAGCTGAGGAACATCAAGGTGAGGAAGGCCTCGGGACCGGACGGCATCAGCGCGAAACTCCTCAAGTCCTGTGCAGACCAGCTGTGTGGGATTGTGGAGCACATCTTCAACCTGAGCCTGAAGCTGGGGAGGGTATCACAGTTGTGGAAAACATCTTGTGTGGTACCTGTACCAAAGACTTCCCACCCCAAAGATCTGAACAGCTACAGACCAGTGGCCTTGACATCTCACATGATGAAGGCCCTGGAGAGACTGCTCCTTGCTCACCTCCGCCCCCTGGTGGGACCAGCGATGGATCCACTCCAGTTCGCCTACCAGCATGGCATTGGGGTGGAGGATGCAATGATCTTCCTCCTTCACCGTTCTCTGTCCCACCTGGAGAAGCCCGGGAATGCGATGAGGATCATGTTCTTTGACTTCTCCAGTGCTTTCAACACCATTCAACCGATGATCCTGAAGGACAAGCTGCTGTGCGCAGGGGTGGACCAGCACCTGTCATCATGGATCCTGGACTACCTCACTAACCGGCCACAGTTTGTGAGAACGCGAGATTGTGTGTCCGACACGATCATCGGCAGCACGGGGGCCCCCCAGGGAACGGTTTTGGCTCCCTTCCTGTTCACCCTTTATACTGCGGACTTCTCATACAACACAACACACTGCCATCTACAGAAGTTCTCTGACGACTCTGCGATCGTCGGCCTCATCTCCAATGGAGATGAAGCTGAGTACAGAGGACTTATCCAGGACTTTGAGGACTGGTGCCATCGGAACTGCCTCCAGATCAATGCGAGGAAAACTAAGTAGCTGGTGGTGGACTGCCGCAGGCAAGGACAACCCCTCACAGCACCAGTAAACATACAGGGAACAGACATTGAGATGGTGACATCCTACAAGTACCTTGGTGTTCATCTGAACAATAAACTAGACTGGTCACACAATACCGACGCACTCTACAAGAAGGGACAGCGCATGCTGTTCCTACTGAGGAGACTCAAGTCTTTTGGTGTACAAGGGGCGCTGCTGAAGACATTCTACAACACGGTGGTGGCATCAGCCATCACTTTTGGAGTGGTCTGCTGGGGCAACGGCATTACAGCAGCTGATAGGAAGAGACTGAACAAACTGATCAAGAAAGCTAGATCTGTCCTGAGGCAACGCCTTGACCCAGTGGAGGAGATAGGAGAGAGAAGGATGGTGGCTAAACTGTCATCTCTGCTGGAGTCCGAGTCCCACCCTATGCAGGACATATTGAACACACTGAGGAGCTCATTTAGCAGTAGACTACATCATCCTAGGTGCGCAACCGAAAGGTTTCGCAGGTCCTTCCTACCTACGGCTGTCAGACTGTATAACCTAAGCAGGGCTGCTCGCAGAGATAGCAAAAAAACGTGACGACCTAATAGTATTGAATGCAAAAGACGCAACAGACTTACACAAATGATCCCCTCCAGTATACAACTAGGACAATATCAGTCGCTACGGAGGGTGACAATATGTATGGGTACATATTCATACTATGTAGGATAACTAAGTAGACGGTTATGCTGTTTATTCCATCTTGCTACAATGCTCCACACTTTGTATATATATTTATATATTTATGTGTACATATGTATATCCACTGCTCTTATTTATATTTTTCGTATCTTCTTAATTATTGCTCTGAGTGTTGCTATCCCTGTGCTCTTGCAATCCTGGAATTTCCCCATTGTGGGACTAATAAAGGCTTATCTTATCTTATCTTATCTTAAGTTGATTTAGAGTTTTGTCATTCTCCTCTTGAGATTGTTCCATATTTTCTTTCAATGTTTCATTCTCTTCTTGGAGAGATAGAATTGTTGTTTGTTGATTTGCTAGCTCGTTCTCGGCTACCTTTAATCTTGCGACTAATGTTAGCGCAAACTCACCTAACACACTGGTGAGGTCCTTGCCTGCTGGTGGCATTCCAGTGTGGTTATTCAAAGGTTCTACAGTGAGTTGCTTCAAATCTTCGGTCTGTGTTTTCTTGACCCGTGTTGTGAAGCTAGAAATTAAATCAGAAGTCCATTCTTCCAATGTTGCTTGAAGGTCATCCAGTTTGGTAAATCGGTCGGTTGTCTGTTGACTCATATTTTACCATTGTTGCTATTTAGCTTAAAAAAAATCAACTTGCTGATTATAGTTAATTTGTTAGACAAGGTTTAACCTTGAGTGTTTTATTTTACAACCTTGATAGTTGAAAGTTCCTTTTAGAAGGAGGATCGTCACTTCCTTGTGGTAACGTAACGTATCGTCACTTCCTGTTTTGCTGTCTGCCTGTGTGGTTGCTCTCCAGCTATTAGCTATGGCTACTAGCTCTCTTTCCTCTCCTCTGGTGTGCTCTCTCTGTCAGACGTTTAGCTACACCTCTGCCTCTTTTAGCGATAACGGTAAATGTAATAAATGTTGTCTTTTTGAGGCGCTCGAGGCGAGGTTGTCTGATTTGGAATCCCGGCTCCGCTGCATTGAAACACCGTCTGCGCCAGTTAATCTCGACGGACGCCCATTAGCTGCAGCGGAGCTAGCTAGCTTAGGCCCCCCTGTCAGCGGTTCCCCGGCTCTCCTCAGCAGCGAGGAGACTGGGTGGGTGACGGTGAGAAGGAAGCCTAGTCGCAAAGCCCCGGTTCACCACCAACCTGTTCACGTTTCTAATCGTTTTTCCCCGCTCAGCGACACACCCGCTGAGGAAAAAACTCTGATCATTGGCGACTCTGTAGTCAGAAACGTGAACCTAGAGACTCCAGCGGTCATAGTCAAATGCATTCCTGGGGCCAGAGCAGGCGACATCGAGTCAAATCTGAAAATGCTGGCTAAAAGTAACTGTAAATACTCCACAATTGTTATTCACGCCGGCATTAATGACATCCGTCTCCGGCAGTCGGAAGTCACCAAACTTGATGTAGAATCGGTGTGTGACTTTGCAAAAACGATGTCTGCCACTGTAGTATTCTCTGGGCCCCTCCCCAATCTGACCAGTGATGACATGTTTAGTCGCTCGTCATCCTTGAACCGCTGGCTGTCTGTGTGGTGTCCTAAAAATGACGTGGGCTACATTGACAATTGGAGCTCTTTTTGGGGAAAACCTGGTCTTATGAGACGAGACAGCATTCATCCCACTTTGGATGGTGCTTCTCATTTATCTAACAATCTGGCATCTTTTTTATCCAAATTTCCAAAACCATGACTACTCAGAGTTGGGACCAGGAAGCAGAGTCGCAGTCTTACACGCCTCTCTGCAGCTCCTCTTCATCCGCCACCCCTCAGCTTAGCCCCTGTCTTCCCCATCAGAGAATCGTTGTCTGCTCCCTCCAAAGTAAATAAAAATATCATGCATAAGCATCCCAAAGTGATAAAGCAAAACATTGGTAAAACTCAAATTAAACATAAAGCCTCTAAATTGAATGATTTGGCCTCTGTTCCTCCTCATAATTTAAAAATTAAATGTGGTTTACTAAATATTAGGTCTCTAACTCCCAAGTCTCTGTTAGTCCATGATCTGTTAGTTGATCATCAGATTGATTTAATTTCCCTTACAGAGACTTGGTTAGGGCAAGAGGATTATGTTGGTTTAAATGAATCAACTCCCTCTGGTTATTTAAACTGTCAAAATCCCAGAAGTTCTGGTCGTGGAGGAGTAGCAACAATTTACCATTCCAAATTACTAGTTAATGTAAAGCAAAAAACATGTTATAATTCCTTTGAGGGCCTGGTCCTCAGTATTGGGCACTTTAGCAATTTTAGGTTAAACCCAATTTTTATTTGCCATAGTTTATCGTCCCCCATCAACCTACTCAGAATTTTTATCTGAATTTGCTGATTTCTTAGCTGATTTAGTGCTGAAATCTGATAGAATAATTATAGTAGGGGACTTTAATATACATGTGGATGTAGATAGTGACTGCCTTAATGTGGCATTTAATTCAATATTAGACTCGATTGGGTTTTCTCAGAAAGTAGGAAATTCTACTCATTACCTCCACCATACATTGGACCTTGTTCTGACATATGGCATAGAAATAGAAAATCTTGTAGTGTCTCCTCATAACCCTGTACTGTCAGACCATTGTCTGTTAACCTTTGATTTTACCATTTCTGACTATTTGGCTCCTAAAGAAAAATATTATTACAGTAGATGCCTCTCAGATGATGCTGTTTCCAAATTTATGCAGATTGTTTCCTCTATGCCATGTGTCAACACAACGGAAATAAGCTATAGACAGCTTGCTCCTTCTGTAATTGATAACATGGTGGATAGTGTTTCAGCTTCTCTGCATCAGGCTCTAGACTTGGTGGCCCCCTTAAAAAAGAAAAAGTCTAATCAGCGATTTCTAACTCCTTGGTTCAACACAGAAACTCGTAGCTTAAAACAGAAGACTCGTCAATTAGAAAGAAAATGGCGCTCTACTAATTTAGATGAAATCTATTTAGCTTGGAGAAATCATCTTTTAATTTATAAAAAATCTCTTAGAAAAGCTAGAACAAGTTATTACTCTGCATTAATAGAAGAGAACAAGAATAATCCCAGGTTTCTTTTCAGTACTGTAGCCAGGTTGACAAAGAGTCAGGACTCTGTCAATCCTAGCATTCCCTTAGAGCTTACTAGTCAGGACTTTATGAACTTTTTCAATAATAAAATTTCATCCATCAGAGATAAAATCAATCAGATTCTTCCCACAGTTAACTTAAATACTGTAACTACTACAACTCCTTCTATTGATGTCTGTCTTGATGAGTTTACTCCAATCAACCTTTGTGAGTTAGACAAAATAGTTTCCTCATCCAAACCTTCAACTTGTCTTTTAGACCCTATTCCTACTAGGTTATTTAAAGAAGTCTTCCCACTTATTGGTAGCTTTATTCTTCATATAATCAATTCTTCATTAACTTTAGGCCATGTACCGCAGGCTTTTAAAACAGCTATAATTAAACCCTTACTCAAAAAGCCAACGCTAGATCCAGGAGCTTTAGCTAACTATAGACCAATCTCTAATCTCCCTTTCATTTCAAAAATCTTAGAAAGAGTTGTTGCTACGCAATTATTCGACCACCTGCAGGGAAATGGTTTACTTGAAGAGTTTCAATCTGGGTTTAGAATCCATCATAGTACTGAAACAGCCTTAGCGAAGGTCACTAACGACCTCCTCATTGCATCTGATAATGGACTAGTTTCTGTACTTGTCCTTTTAGACCTTAGTGCAGCTTTTGATACTATCGATCATAATATTCTACTTGATAGATTAGAACACTATGTTGGACTTAATGGAACTTCGTTGCAGTGGTTTAGATCTTATTTATCTGATAGGTTCCAGTTTGTTCATGTAAATAATGAGTTTTCTTTCAACTCAAAGCTTAGTCATGGAGCTCCACAGGGATCTGTGCTAGGCCCTACTCTTTTTAGTTTATATATGCTTCCGTTAGGCAACATTATTAGAAAGCACTGTATACATTTTCATTGTTATGCAGATGACACACAATTATACCTGTCAATGAAGCCAGATGATAGTAATCAATTAGCCAAGTTAGAAGCCTGTCTTAAGGAAATCAAAGCTTGGATGACTTGTAATTTCCTGCTATTAAATTCAGATAAGACTGAAGTCATTCTTGTTGGTCCAAAAAACCTTAGAAATTCCTTTCCAAATCAAACTTTCAGTTTGGATGCGGTTACTCTTTCTCTTAATAGCTCTGTGAGGAACCTTGGAGTTATTTTTGATCAGGATTTGTCCTTCAATTCACATATTAAATTTGTTTCTAAGACTGCCTTCTATCATTTGCGTAATATTGCCAAGATGAGGAGCATCTTGTCTCAGAGTGATGCTGAGAAACTGATCCACGCTTTTGTTAGCTCGAGATTAGATTATTGTAATTCTTTATTATCAGGTTGTCCTAAAACATCTTTAAAAAGTCTTCAGCTGATCCAAAATGCTGCAGCAAGAGTTTTAACAGGTACTAGAAAGAGAGATCATATCTCTCCGGTTCTGGCCTCCCTTCATTGGCTTCCCATAGAGTTTAGAATTAAGTTTAAAATCCTTCTTCTTACTTACAAAGCTCTAAACAATCAGGCTCCTTTTTATTTAAAAGATCTGATACTACCGTATTATCCTAACAGAGCACTACGCTCCCAAAATGCAGGACTATTTGTAATACCTAGAATCTCCAAAAGTACAATGGGAGGCAGAGCCTTCAGTTATCAAGCTCCTCTCCTGTGGAATCAGCTGCCAATCTGGATTCGGGAGTCAGACTCGATCTCTGTTTTTAAGATTAGGGTTAAAACCTACCTTTTTGATATAGCCTACAATTAGGGAGGGATCATGTGTTTCTGAACCCTCCCTTAGTTATGCTGCTAATAGGTTTAGTCAGCCGGGGGACCTCCAGTAATGCACTGGGCCTCACTCCTTTCCTCACTCTCTATGAAATATTTTTTTTTTGCTGGTCATTAACATTTGTTTGTTCTCTCCCATAGATTGAGTCCCCATCGTGCTGTTTGCTCTCTACATGTCTGTTCTTTTCATCTTCTCTGTCCCCTCACCCCCCAGCCAGTCGCAGCAGATGACTGCCCCTCCCTGAGCCTGGTTCTGCTGGAGGTTTCTTCCTGTTAAAAGGGAGTTTTTCCTCTCCACCGTCGCCAAGTGCTTGCTCACAGGGGATCACCTGATTGCTGGGGTCTTTCTGCAACTGTGGGGGTTCCCCCCTACAGTTGATAGTGCTATGAGATGACTGTTGTTGTGAAATGGCGCTATATAAATAAAGTTGAATTGAATTGAATAGAATTTGTTCCAACTTGTAGGCTTGCAAGGTGGGAGGTAGAATTTTGAAATTTAAAAATGTAGAGATGCTTCAATTAATTCGTTTGTTGAAACTGTATGTTGATAAATAAGCTGAACTGAAATTGAGTTGAAGTTGTGTTTCACAAAACAAAACAGGAATTTAAATTGTGTGGATTGACTTCTTTTCAACACAGAAACTCGTAGCTTAAAACAGAAGACTCATCAATTAGAAAGAAAATGGCGCTCCACTAATTTAGATGAAATCTATTTAGCTTGGAGAAATCATCTTTTAATTTATAAAAAATCTCTTAGAAAAGCTAGAACGAGTTATTACTCTGCATTAATAGAAGAGAACAAGAATAATCCCAGGTTTCTTTTCAGTACTGTAGCCAGGTTGACAAAGAGTCAGGACTCTGTCAATCCTAGCATTCCCTTAGAGCTTACTAGTCAGGACTTTATGAACTTTTTCAATAATAAAATTTCATCCAACAGAGATAAAATCAATCAGATTCTTCCCACAGTTAACTTAAATACTGTAACTACTACAACTTCTTCTATTGATGTCTGTCTTGATGAGTTTACTCCAATCAACCTTTGTGAGTTAGACAAAATAGTTTCCTCATCCAAACCTTCAACTTGTCTTTTAGACCCTATTCCTACCAGGTTATTTAAAGAAGTCGTCCCACTTATTTGTAGCTTTATTCTTCATATAATCAATTCTTCATTAACTTTAGGCCATGTACCGCAGGCTTTTAAAATGGCTGTAATTAAACCCTTACTCAAAAAGCCAACGCTAGATCCAGGAGCTTTAGCTAACTATAGACCAATCTCTAATTTCCCTTTCATTTCAAAAATCTTAGAAAGAGTTGTTGCTACGCAATTATTTGACCACCTGCAGGGAAATGGTTTACTTGAAGAGTTTCAATCTGGGTTTAGAATCCATCATAGCACTGAAACAGCCTTAGCGAAGGTCACTAATGACCTCCTCATGGACTAGTTTCTGTACTTGTCCTTTTAGACCTTAGTGCAGCTTTTGGTACTATCGATCATAATATTCTACTTGATAAATTAGAACACTATGTTGAACTTAATGGAACTTCGTTGCAGTGGTTTAGATCTTATTTATCTGATAGGTTCCAGTTTGTTCATGTAAATAATGAGTTTTCTTTCAACTCAAAGCTTATTCATGGAGTTCCACAGGGATCTGTGCTAGGCCCTACTCTTTTTAGTTTATATATGCTTCCGTTAGGCAACATTATTAGAAAGCACTGTATACATTTTCATTGTTATGCAGATGACACACAATTATACCTGTCAATGAAGCCAGATGATAGTAATCAATTAACCAAGTTAGAAGCCTGTCTTAAGGAAATCAAAGCTTGGATGACTTGTAATTTCCTGCTATTAAATTCAGATAAGACTGAAGTCATTCTTGTTGGTCCAAAAAACCTTAGAAATTCCTTTCCAAATCAAACTTTCAGTTTGGATGCGGTTACTCTTTCTCTTAATAGCTCTGTGAGGAACCTTGGAGTTATTTTTGATCAGGATTTGTCCTTCAATTCACATATTAAATTTGTTTCTAAGACTGCCTTCTATCATTTGCGTAATATTGCCAAGATGAGGAGCATCTTGTCTCAGAGTGATGCTGAGAAACTGATCCACGCTTTTGTTAGCTCGAGATTAGATTATTGTAATTCTTTATTATCAGGTTGTCCTAAAACATCTTTAAAAAGTCTTCAGCTGATCCAAAATGCTGCAGCAAGAGTTTTAACAGGTACTAGAAAGAGAGATCATATCTCTCCGGTTCTGGCCTCCCTTCATTGGCTTCCCATAGAGTTTAGAATTAAGTTTAAAATCCTTCTTCTTACTTACAAAGCTCTAAACAATCAGGCTCCTTTTTATTTAAAAGATCTGATACTACCGTATTATCCTAACAGAGCACTACGCTCCCAAAATGCAGGACTATTTGTAATACCTAGAATCTCCAAAAGTACAATGGGAGGCAGAGCCTTCAGTTATCAAGCTCCTCTCCTGTGGAATCAGCTGCCAATCTGGATTCGGGAGTCAGACTCGATCTCTGTTTTTAAGATTAGGGTTAAAACCTACCTTTTTGATATAGCCTACAATTAGGGAGGGATCATGTGTTTCTGAACCCTCCCTTAGTTATGCTGCTAATAGGTTTAGTCAGCTGGGGGACCTCCAGTAATGCACTGGGCCTCACTCCTTTCCTCACTCTCTATGAAATATTTTTTTTTTGCTGGTCATTAACATTTGTTTGTTCTCTCCCATAGATTGAGTCCCCATCGTGCTGTTTGCTCTCTACATGTCTGTTCTTTTCATCTTCTCTGTCCCCTCACCCCCCAGCCAGTCGCAGCAGATGACTGCCCCTCCCTGAGCCTGGTTCTGCTGGAGGTTTCTTCCTGTTAAAAGGGAGTTTTTCCTCTCCACCGTCGCCAAGTGCTTGCTCACAGGGGATCACCTGATTGCTGGGGTCTTTCTGCAACTGTGGGGGTTCCCCCCTACAGTTGATAGTGCTATGAGATGACTGTTGTTGTGAAATGGCGCTATATAAATAAAGTTGAATTGAATTGAATTGAATTGAATAGTATTGGGATTTCTCATCAATAACTAGCTTTGGAATTTTGCAGAATGTCACTTTGAAAGTGAGGATTTTATTTACAAAAAGAAATACAAAAACAAAAGGGGTTAAATGCTTTAAACATTTAAGGTTATAAGTTTCAACTTTCTTTTAAAGTTAAGACTTTCTTTTGGTTTTATTTGTAAAAGCCTATTTTCATTTGAAGCATTAAATGTTTTAAATATTTACAAACTAGAAACCAGTGAATTGTTTGGGTATTTGGTATCCAAGGATTTTTTCGGATTAAAGCTAGTAGTGATTTGTCTTGATTGTTATCTATAAAATTTCTTATTTACACAATAGTCAAGGTTTGCACGTTTTGACTTTTCTTCTTAAATCCTGGGAAAATTTTAAAATTATGCAAGTTGGTTAACTGTTTTTCTTTTCCTGTGGAGAAAACATGAACCAAGAAATGACACAATGAGTTTAAATAACACCTAGAGCTTCGATTAAGTGTTAATTGCTTAATGTGGTTTCCTAAATCTGAGAAATAGAAAAAAATTATAAATATTCAGTGAATCTGTAAATTTGTTAAAATGCACAGGTTTAATCCTACTTTAAGATTACTCTTGAGTAAACATCAGCATAAGAATCCTTAAGCTAGAATGGGTTTTTTGTGAGCGAGAATAACACCATGTCACATTTAAAATCAGCAAAATAAACACAAATATGGCTTCAAAATTTGCAAATTTTTTTGTTTAAAAGTGTATAAATATGTTTGCTTTTAACTTAAAAGGTTACAATATGTGGCTACATAAGTGATTAAATACAATAGGGGTGTTTGTATATGTTCCTGCTGTAGGTCTATCCATGCAGTGAGTGGGGTCTCACCACTGAGAAAAACTTTCAGCAGCCAACAGGTCAATTTCCTTTTGTTCTTGGCATAAAACTTTGAATTGGTGTTAAATTTAGTTTATTCTGAATAATATGGATTGCTTTGAAGTTACTTTGAAGACTTAATTTGGTTATAAATCGGCTTTAAAGATTAGGAGTTTAAATAAAAAATGCAGTCCCTATGTTTCACCACAAGATGGAGGCAGTTTTCGTCTGCACTCCCGGAAGAGGAAACCCAATGATGTCACTCAGGGAGTCCAGGGTCCCTTGCAAAAATAGCGGCTATGGGGAACCTGCTTTAAGTGGACTCAAGATGGCGTCGCTCGGCCGATCTACACATGCGCAGTTTTCCCGTGCAAGACTGACAGTCGCGGGCACGACTGTGAGTGTGCACATGACACGTGGATGCGGGTGCGAGTCTCAGTCGACAAAATCACGCCTTGCTTTTCAAAAGCTGGAGAGCTTTAATCTCCCTAAAACTTTATTCAAACTAGTTTACACAATGGTTAATTCAATTAAATTCCCCAAGGGTTTGCTTCGCCTGTGGGGTTTTGAACTAACAGGAGCACAAACAGGATTGCTTCGCTGTTCGGTCCTAGGCCTATTTTAATTATTCAGCGTGTAATCACGCTTCTTAAGCATGCATTAACCAACAACAAGTAACTGAACAGAGTGGGGTGGAAGCGTTCTCTTCCCCCCTGCACGCACACACACACACACACACACACACACACACACACACACACACACACACACACACACACAGCAGTAATCAGGGAGCGGCAAATTCACCCCCTCCCCTTCGTGACACAGAGACAAAGACAATGGCTCCAGGCTCAGCCCTGCAGACAAACAAACCACCTTTGTTTTTAAAAGTTATAAGTTTTGACCAAAACTACACACAGCTTATGTCTTAATTTTTCATTCTGAGTATGTTCAAAGTTGAATCCCAGCCTCACACAGGGCACATTACCTGTAACAGTATATGAATTAATAATTATGATCAGATATAAAAATTATTTAATTTATATTCATGTATTGGAACCTGAGATGAATTCTCGGTTCATATGCACCGGAAAAGTTAATAACACTTGTGGGGCACCAGCTTCTATCTCTAAGAAGCAATTTAATCTTTAATTTCACTTTGTACCTGTTTAATCACTCAATAAATTAATTAATAATCAGTCTCAAAATTTTAGTGAATTTGATTCTGGGGACTTGAACCAGACTCAGAATGAAATAAATGCTCAACAACTTCTCTCATTTTCACATATTTATTAAATGAAATGATGACTAGAAGACATTGCCATGATTTCATTAACCATGAAATTAAACTTGTAAATGATAGATTAACAATGTCAACATTTGCAGAACCAGGGTTAACTGTGAAATGAAATTGGATCAGTTTGAAGTTAAAAGATTGTGGAAGGCAACGCAAATTTATTGGAAAATTAAACTAATTATATGAAAATTCTGGATTACCCTTTAAGAAAATGAAAATGGGATTTTAATGAAAAGAAAGGTTATATTACTTGCTCTTTAGATTTGTATCTGATCAGATATCAAAATTATTATCGAACCTCAGATGTTTCATTCAGCAGATGAATTAAAATTGCCACTCACGTGATTCCTCGGTGATTCCTTGTTGGCGTCATCTGGAAGTTTTCGATGTGGAGAAGTGCCAAAACCCAGAATATTTGTCCAGCAAATATTCAGTTGTCACAAGATGAGATTTTGATGTGTTGATCACCTGGGCTGCGATCTGGCCCAGGGCGTCTCCTCCTCGTGGTGTGGTGATTTCTTCAGCTGCACATGATCATGGCGAGCTGCGTCTCCTTTCCTCTTTGTTGGCAAGCGGCTTCCCAGAGGAATTCGATAATAATTAAATATATCTAATCTGAACTCAAATTAAAAGAGTTTTGGACTTTAGATAAAAGAGCTTCTGGTGTGGGATTGGCCAATAAAAATATTATAAAAATAAAGTCAAGATTAAAGCTTACATTAAATTTAAAAACGGTGGTTTTACAGAAAGTTTAACGGGAAAAAGTGATAGAAATAAACGTCTAGGATGGGAGTTTAACTCCTAATTAGGATTTTAGCTTAAAGAAAAAAAAGAGTCAATTCCCAGAGGTTTAAGAGAAAAGAAAAACATTAAAATACATAGTTACAGAACACAAAGTTACAAGTTATCTGCTCTGTGATCGTTGAAAAGCAACACGTGGGAGAAGTCCCTTTGTTCTCCGGCAGTTCTCTGCTGTGACAGACGTGAAGCCAAATAGAAGTGAAAAGCCGAAAGAGAGATCTGGTGAAAAATGGCGGTGAAGAGAGAGTAGCAAGGGGTCTCCCTCCTTTTATAAATTCAGTCGAGCTTTCGCGGGCTTCCGGGTTGACAGGAGCTCAGCAAATAGGCTTTCTTCGTGGGCGGGCTTTATGAACTTCAGTCCAATGAGCAAACAGTCTTTTGTCTGCACTTTGAGAAACCTGTTGTCAAGCAGTGATTGGCTGCTGGCAGTCACATGATTTGAGAGACGCTTTGCAAATCTAATACACATTTCAATACTGGAATATTCCCCTATACACTTACAGTATGTATATTCTCTAACCTAGTCTTAGTGATCATGCAACTTATACCCAGTGCTTATAAATTAACATGCAGGAATAAACATTCATCTAAACATTTTAACATGCACATATCTAAAATCACGGATTAATGCATTTCAAACCTATTATTGATTGTCCAGAATAAACATCAAGAGTCCATTTCCTTTTCCTGGGGTCCTGGAAAAAGAAGAGATATGTTGAAAAGTGAGTCCTAAAGATGTGGTTAAAAGGTTTGCTGGTTAAATTCGGCATGTCCCAGAGTTTAAGGCAATGTTGAGCTGTGGATCTTTGTGGGCCATGAGGGGCTCCAGGGGCCTGTTCCATGTTTTCATGTTTATGGGGCCATAAAAATCAAAACAGGAAATGCATTAGGGTGAATTCCTTAGACTGGTTTTAACAAAGGAATATGAGTTCAGTTGTAGCCTGGGGTAAAAGAGCAGTTTCCTTGCTGTCTTTTTCCTGGGTGAAACAATGTCTTTAAGCAGAAGAGTAATCCTATTGATGAGCCAAACTGAGATGATGCTACAATGACAATGACCCAAAGTACACATCCAAATCAAAAAAAGAATGGCTTCATCAGAAGAAGATTAAAGTTTTGGAATGGCCAAGCCAGAGTCCAAACCTGAATCTGATCAAACATCTGTGGGATGACCTGAAGAGGGCTGTGCACAGGAGATGCCCTCGCAATCTGACAGATTTGGAGCATTTTTGCAAAGAAGAGTGGGCAAATATTCCCACATCAAGATGTGCCACGCTGATAGACTCCTTCCCAAAAAGACTGAGTGCTGTAATAAAAGCCAAAAGTGCTGCAACAAAGTATTAGTTTAAGGGTGTGCATATTTATGCAAACAGGTTATTGTAAGTTTTTTTTATTTTTTATTTTTCCCCTTAAAAGATTTCAGTTTATTTTTCAATTGGGTTGTACACATTATAGGTCACATTAATGGGGAAAAAAGTTTTGAAATGATTTATCTTGATCTCATTTTTTTGCATCACAAAAACCTGGCATTTGAACAGGGTGTGTAGAGTTTTTATATCCACTGTACCAAAACTTTTGGCAATGCAGTGTATGTCCTCTAACTTTTACAGACCACAAGGTGCAATTATTTATTTTAACTTTTTTTTTAAATTAAGAAAAACTAAGATATTTCATCAAGAGTGGGATAAAAATTCATGCTCTCTGAGATGGTAACATAATAGTTTCAGAGTCATATTAAACATAACAGAATAGGATAAAATGGTAATTCACTTGCCATGAGTTTTATTGGTATTTTCAAATATCACACAATGTTCAGATAAAATTTGATCCTGTTCACTCTAATTGTTATGGTACTTCAAGTATGCAGAGAAACAGGAATGATTCCCACACTATTCACTGCTGAGAGACTTTTATTGTGAGGGGCAAGATAAAGGCTTATTCTCTGAATTCTTTTATTTTCTTTTTCATGAAGCAGAGAAAACAGCACTTCAACAATCATGGGGAACATACTGAAAAAGCAAGGCCATAAACAGAAAACTATATGTCTCCTAGAAGTAGAATGAACACAATATCAGTTAAGTACAAGGAAATATCTGTGGAGCCACAATACACTCAGTAGTCAGAATAACTTAACATTTTTCCCATGATTTCTTTTATGAGTCACACTTTCAGGATACATTAAGTAAACAATTTGCCAATAGAAGCTTGATGCGTTGCTGTGATGAATATTTTAAAATTCAAGTCATGTGCAGTATCTCTGTATGTTTGCACATGTCTCTGTATGTTTGCAGAGGCATGCATAAATAGGGGTATTGTATTTCCTAAGCACACAAACATATGCTTTGTTCGAGATGTCCATTCACTTCCTACCTCCCTATTCACTACAGTGGATATAAAAACTCTACACACCCCTGTTCAAATGCCAGGTTTTAATGATAAATCATTTCAAAACTTTTTCTACCATTAATGTGACCTACAGTGGGGCAAAAAAGTATTTAGTCAGCCACCAATTGTGCAAGTTCTCCCACTTAAAAGATGAGAGAGGGCTCCAATTTTCATCATAGGTATACCTCAACTATGAGAGACAAAATGAGAAAAAAAAATCCAGAAAATCACATTGAGGGATTTTTAATGAATTAATTGGTAAATTCCTCAGTAAAATAAGTACTTGGTCACCTACAAACAAGCAAGATTTCTGGCTCTCACAGGCCTGTAACTTCTTCTTTAAGAGGCTCCTCTGTCCTCCACTCGTTACCTGTATTAATGGCACCTGTTTGAACTCGTTATCAGTATAAAAGACACCTGTCCACAACCTCAAACAGTCAGACTCCAAACTCCGCTATGATCAAGACCAAAGAGCTGTCAAAGCACACCAGAAACAAAATTGTAGACCTGCACCAGGCTGGGAAGACTGAATCTGCAATAGGTAAGCAGCTTGGTGTGAAGAAATCAACTGTGGGAGCAATTAATAGAAAATGGAAGACATACAAGACCACTGATAATCTCCCTCGATCTGGGGCTCCACGCAAGATCTCACCCCGTGAGGTCAAAATTATCACAAGAACGGTGAGCAAAAATCCCAGAACCACATGGGGGGACCTAGTGAATGACCTGCAGAGAGCTGGGACCAAAGTAACAAAGGCTACATCAGAAACACACTACGCCACCAGGGACTCAAATCCTGCAGTGCCAGATGTGTCCCCCTGCTTAAGCCAGTACATGTCCAGGACCGTCTGAAGTTTGCTAGAGAGCATTTGGATGATCCAGAAGAGGATTGGGAGAATGTCATATGGTCAGATGAAACCAAAATAGAACTTTTTGGTAAAAACTCAACTTGTCGTGTTTGGAGGAGAAAGAACACCATACCTACTGTGAAGCATGGGAGTGGAAACATCATACTTTGGGGCTGTTCTTCTGCAAAGGGACCAGGACGACTGATCTGGGTAATTCATTATTAGTAATTCAATTTCATTGAAGATGAAACGTGGCTGGGTCTTTCAGCATGACAATGATCCCAAACACACCGCCCGGGCAACGAAGGAGTGGCTTCGTAAGAAGCATTTCAAGGTCCTGGAGTGGCCTAGCCAGTCTCCAGATCTCAACCCCATAGAAAATCTTTGGAGGGAGTTGAAAGTCCGTGTTGCCTAGCGACAGCCCCAAAACATCACTGCTCTAGAGGATATCTGCATGGAGGAATGGGCCAAAATACCAGCAACAGTGTGTGAAAACCTTGTGAAAACTTACAGAAAATGTTTGACCTCTGTCATTGCCAACAAAGGGTATATAACAAAGTATTGAGATGAACTTTTGTTATTGACCAAATACTTATTTTACCGAGGAATTTACCAATTAATTCATTAAAAATCCTTCAATGTGATTTTCTGAAATTTTTTTTCTTATTTTGTCTCTCATAGTTGAGGTATACCTATGATGAAAATTGGAGACCTCTCTCATCTTTTAAGTGGGAGAACTTGCACAATTGGTGGCTGACTAAATACTTTTTTACCCCACTGTATAACCCGTACAACCTCATTGAAAGACAAACTGAAATATTTTAAGGGGAAAAATAAAAAATAAAAAACTTACAATAACCTGGTTGCATAGATATGCACACCTTTAAACTAATATTATTTTGTTGCATCACCTTTGACTTTTATTACAGCACTCAGTCTTTTTGGGTAGGAGTCTATCAGCATGACACATCTTGATGTGACAATATTTGTCCACTCTTCTTTGCAAAAACACTTCAAATCTGTCAGATTGCGAGGGCATCTCCTGTGCACAGCCCTCTTCAGATCACCCCACAGATGTCTGATTGGATTCAGGTCTGGACTCTGGCTGGGCCATTCCAAAACCTTAATCTTCTTCTGGTGAAGCCATTCTTTATTTGATTTGGATGTGTGCTTTGGGTCACTGTCGTGCTGAAAGATGAAGTTTCTCTTCATCTTCAGCTTTCTAGCAGAAGCCTGAAGGTTTTGTGCCAACACTAACTGGTATTTGGAACTGATCATAATTCCCTCCACCTTGACTAAGGCCCCTGTTCCAGCTGAAGAAAAAACAGCCCCAAAGCATGATGCTTCCACCACCATGCTTCACTGTAGGTATGGTGTTCTTTTGATGATGAGCAATGTTGAGTTTGCCCCAAATACACCTTTTGGAATTATGGCCAAAAAGTTCAACCTTGCTTTCTTTGGACCATAACACATTTTCTCACATGTGTTTGGAAGATTTCAAATGTGTTTTTGCAAAATGTAGCAGGGCTTGGATGTTTTTCTTCGTAATATAAGGCTTCCGTCTTTCCACCCTACCCCATATCCCAGACATATGAAGAAGATGGGAGATTGTTGTCATGTTTTATTTTTATTTTATTTGTTTATTTGACAGGGACAGTGCAATAAACATAGACAAAAAAAAAATTTGATGTGTTGCACAAAGAGTGTATAGCTATTAGCTAATTTGCAACTCTTGTCCCTGGATGGGCTTTAGAAAGAAGAAACAGGTAAAAAGAGAAAGATAAGGAAAAAAAACCAAACAAAATGAAAACAGAATAAACAATAACCACATACATCAATGCAAACAAAATTATAAATACACAATATAAAAACCTGGTTCACATTTGCCTATTACAAGTCTCCCTCCCTTCGTCACTCACTATAAACAAACATTCATTCCTTCCCTTCATTCACTCACACCCTGTAGACAATCCTTTCATACATGGGTACATTCTTGATTATTTTTCAGCCAGTTTTTAACCTTTGAAGTAAATGTTTTAAAGTCTGTTATTATTTTGATTTCATTTGGCATTGTGTTCCAGATATGACTGCCCTTTATAGAGAAAGCTGTTTGTCCAAATGTGGTTCTGCGGTGGGATATTTTACAGTTATTGTTAACAGAACTCCTGGTGGCTCTGCTGCTGTCCTGTCTTTGGATGAATCCAGCAAGTGGCTCTGGTGCTGATTTATGGAAACATTTGAAAATTAATTTCAGAAAACAGAGGTCAATGAAAACTCTCAAAACTCAATAGATTGTATTTTTTTTTTAAATATAACAGTGATGCCACCTAATGGGCTTTTTATCCAAGATTTTTAGAGTTTGATTATATAATGAACCTATACGTATGTTTTATTGTAGAAGGAGATGCTTGAGCCCAGACTGTCAAACAGTATGATATATGAGAAAAAACCATAGAATGCATATACAGTACAGCTGCTTGGTATGGTATGTAATATCTAATTAATTTAAAGCAGTTCAGATTTTTTTTTTACTGTTTTAGAAATCTTCTTTATATGAAGATTAAATTTGAATTGAGGATCTAGTACAATGCCAAGGTATTTGAATTCTGTAACTAAACTGATGTCTTGATCATGTATATTAACTTTAAAATGTTGCAGGTTACATTTTTTTTGATTGAAAAGCACATTGAAACTGTTTTCTGAAGGTTCAGCAATAGATGGTTCTGGAAGAGCCACTCTTGGACATCAACCATACTTGTAGACAGTACATCTGCAGCCTGTGCTGGAGTCTTGGCAGCTGTGTAAATAACTGCATCATCTGCATAAAGTTGACATGTTGCAGCTGAGTAGTGTAGTGGCAAGTCATTAATAAAAATGCTGAAAAGTAAAGGACCAAGAATGGACCCTTGTAGGATACCCATACGGTTATTTAAAAATTAGGATTTATCCTGGTGAACTTTTACACACTGTTCTCTATTCTGGAGATAAGATGCAAACCATTCTATTGTATCTGGAGAGAAGTTAAAATATACCATTTTGGATAAAAGCAAACTGTGGTTTACAGTATCAAAAGCCTTTTTGAGATCCAGAAAAACAGCCCCCACCACATTACCCCTGTCCAAGGACTGTTTGACATTTTCAATAAGGCACTAAAGAGCCTGTACTTGCCAGAAATTCCTGCAGCTCCTTCAACGTTGCTGTTGGCCTCTTGGCAGCCTCCCTGACCAGTTTTCTTCTCATCTTTTCATCAATTTTGGAGGGACATCCAGTGCTTGGTAATGTCACTGACCCTGTTTACATGGCCACAAGTAAACCGATTACTTGAGTAAACCGATAAAGGTAATAAAAAGCTTATGGTGTTTACATGCACTGAGTAAACAGTTTATTGAGCAAATAAACTAGGTGTGTTAATCCATTTTCTCATAAATGAATAATGGCCTTTAACTGATAAAGGTAATCGGATAACTCTGTTTACATGACAGTTTGAGTAATCAGGCCACTCCAGAAAGCTGATTATAATCGGTTTACTCATGACAATGTAAACGGGGTCACTGTTGTGCCATATTCTCTCCACTTGATGACTGTCTTCACTGTTTTCCATGGTATATTTAATGCCTTGGAAATTCTTTTGTACCCTTCTCTTGACTGATACCTTTGAACAATGAGATCCCTCTGATGCTTTGAAAGCTCTCTGTGGACCATAGCTTGTGCTGTAAGATGTGACTACAAAAATGTCAGGAAAAGACTACTAGAACAGCTGAAATTTATTTGGGGTTAATCAGAAATACTTTAAATGGTGGCAGGTGTGTGCTGACTCCCACTGAACATGAGTTTGAATGTGATTGTTAATTCTGAACACAGCCACATTCCCAGTTATAAGAGGGTGTACATATTTATGCAACCAGGTTTTTGGAAGTTTTTTACTTTTTATTTTTTACCCTTAAAATATTTGAGTTTGTTTTTCAATTGGGTTGTACAGGTTATAGGTCACATTAATGGAAAAAAGTTTTGAAATGATTTATCTTGGTCTCATTTTTTACATCACAAAAACCTGGCATTTTGAACAGGGGTGTGTAGACTTTTTATATCCACTGCAGGTACCATCAAGGGTCACACCCTTCTCTCATTGCTTTATGCAGCTGTGGAGACCTCATCTTCAGAAGTCTGCAGGTTCTGTCAGAAGCCACCTGTGCAAGGTTGGGAGAGTGAGGGGTATGAGGAAGGATTTCATAGCTGCAATTCCATGCTTCCATCTGGACAACAGCATTGTCTTGGAAGAGGTGGACACCTTTAGTCTGCATGCTACGCCTCTCAGTTTTGATGGCCTTCTGTAGTTTCTGCGTTAATGAAATCCACATAATTATGGTACTCTTTGCTAGGAAATCCATCATCAATACTACATGTTGATTCCAAAAGACCATGACATTGCCATCCGAGGGTTGGACATGTTCCTTCTTCAGAGGTGGTGAGTCATAATGCTTCCATTGCTTTGACTGGACTTTAGTCTCTGGATCATAGTGATGGACCCATGTTCCATCCTGTAAGTTTAGTCTGTCAGAGAAGTCCTTCTGGTTTTCTTGGTACATGGCCAAAGGAACCTGAGAGCATGCGACTCGTTCTTGATTCTGGAAATGTGAGAGCAACTGCTCAATCCATCGTGCAGACAACTTCTGCATGTGCAAATGGTCATGGATGACTTTTTCCGGACCCCACACTGATCTTGTCATCTTGGGCTAGTTGGCGAATGGTTATGTGGTAATCCTCCAAAATGGTGGCCTCCACTTCCCAGATGGTATCTTCGTCAATGGCGCACTGTAGTCACTTGGGTGTGGTTTCCATCAGTGTCTGACTACACTAGAACTGCCAATGCCAATGCTCGACTACATCATTTGATGGGACATCCTCCTTATAAGTAGGACATTTCACCCAGGTACAGGCTCGTTTGGGCTGTAAGCAAAGCAGTTCCACCTACCCCCTGGTAAGTCTTCTGTTTATGACAATCAAATACTGGTTTAAAGGAAGGAACTTTCCAAATGCTCATTTCAAACAGAAAGACAGCACTGAGGGGCTGCAGTAAAGTAAATAAAAATAGGTTACATTAATGGGGGAAAAACTTTTGAAATCTTGGTCTCATATTTTTACATGACACTGATGCTGTTAATGACACCATCTTGGCGAGACAATAAAATGCAACAGATTCATGTTGTACCTGCAGGTATTTTGTAGTTGATATATAACTATATTAAATCAATGTCATGAATCTGGGTTTGGAAGCCAAACCCAGTTCTGTTATGTTTTGCTCTAGTTTACTCCTGACAGCTCTGGCACGCCCCCTCCTCCTGTCAAGTGCCATCAGCTGCACTGTCACAGGTGCTCACACATACACACACACACACACACACACACACACACACACACACACACACACACACACACACACACACACACACACACTTGCATACAATCCATTCACTCTCATTCACACACTCTCTCACACACCTGGTGCCAATCAGGCCTGCCCACGCATTCTCACACCGGCAGTCTCTTTCCTCGTTAGCTTCAGGAGTATTTGTTCGCCGCTTTGGAGGAAAGAGATTGTCGGGGCATTCGCCTCCATATGTGGCAGCCAGTTCTCCCCGTGTGTGATTCATTCCCTACATTGTTCTCCAGCCTGTCACTTCAAGCCTGGTCCTTCTCTTGGTGTTTTGGCTGGCCAGCTTCTCTTTCCTCATCTTCCAGACTGCACGGTTCGCCCCGGATTAGCTACAGCCCTGTAAGTGTCTGTTTCGCCTTTCTCCTGTGCTAAGCAGCCCTGCAGCACTAGGCTGATCGTGTTTCTGTTTTTGCGCGAATCGCAGCCCTGCAGCACTAGGCTCCATTTAGTCCGGGCTATAGAGCATCCGGTAGGCGCCCTGTATGTCTGGTGGCCTTATCCCATCATTACACCTCTCCGTATTTGTGTGTGGCTAACTGAACTGTAACTTGGTGATTACTGGACTTGTTATTTTGTGAACTTTAATAAACATGGCATTCTTTACTCCCGAGATTGAGTTTTTCATTCTCTCCCTTGTGCGCCGTGTTATGGCGCACGGGGGTTTGTGACAATCAAAACATTTTTACTGTAATAATAAATAAAAAGTACCTCAAAGGTAGAATATTCAGTATTTTCTTTGAAATATTCCAGAAATACCTAAAAATGTAATTGGAGTGTAAGAAGCATTTTTTTTCTGTCATGCCATATATGATCATTTATGATATTATAGAGCTATTCATTTATAATTTTTGCCAGGCTGTCAAAGTGATAAATACCACTTTACACCAGCAGGGTGAGTATTAAGCCAGTTTTCATCTCCGGTCAAAAATCCTGTGTTTTAACTTAATTACATTAATTCCTAGAGTAGGGCAGAACATGTAATGATAACAAATAATTAATAGTTCACTTGGAGTAGACAAACTTGAAGAAGTCATCATGGGTCATCAGTAAAAAAAATATCAAATTTGCTTCAGCCTAGTCAAAGAAGATTTATTGCTTCCATCTGGTGTTGCCAGTAATCACCTGCAATTTCTACTTAGTCCACCTTTAAGGCAGTTTATGTTGTGATGTGACGCTCTCCTGTCACTGCTCCATTGGCTGTGCATTGTTTACCTCCCCTGAACCACGGTCCAGAACAAAGAGACAAAATTTGGTCCAGCAAAAAGAGGTTGTCTTGGTCCGGTTTGTTTAGAATGTGAAAGCAATTTTCAGAAAAGTTAGCTGATAAGATGCAGGTGATAGGTAGCCGATAAGATAGAAAATGAGCACTTGGAGAGAGAAAACATGGTTTTGGGGGAAAAAATGGCCAAGCAATGCCACCTGAAAAATTAGAAGGACAAACATCCTTTTTTTTAATGAAAACCTGGATAACATTCTAGCCTCATGAAATTAGTTCACAGACTAATATGATGAGTCTCAACTTAAAGTGCAGTAATGATGTGTCCAGAGCTGCAGAAAACACCTTGGAGGCTGAGTAGAATGTTTGCTAACTACTGATCTGTGCTAACAACACAAACATCGTCATGACAACGGACGCTGTCATGACAACAATTTGTAGGTACGGTCACTTAAAGTTGTTTAGTTCCCTTGGAAAAAGAGCAGTGTGAAATAAAGGTGTGGAAATTTCTCAATTCTTAGATGCATCGCAATGTGGGTCTCTGCATCAATGCAGAATGTTAAGGCTTGAGAGCTTGCTGTCTGTGTAAAAACCTGAAACGTTAATCTTGATTTCAATTTGTCCGACCTCTGCTTGTCAAAGAGCAGTGAAGTTATGTTGTGACTTTAAAAACTGCTGTTGTGCACTAAAATGTTTGGTAATTGCATCATAGCAGACGGAGGCAGAAAACAGAAACAGATGATAAAAATGCACCTAGCATTTTGAAAGCGAACATTTGGGCACATTTTGGATTTTATGAACTCGGTGGGAAGCATGAACTGGACAAGTCACACTGTCCGCGCCACGAAAATCAGATGCCCCGGTAACATGACAAACTGGAGGAACTCTGCCAGCTGTCGCAAAAGTACCAACCACTCATTGGCAGCGCTCACAGCTATTGATAACTTGCTCCACTTGGCGACAGATAACACTGAGCCCATTAACCTCAGGATACCTTAACGCCATGGTAAAAGCTCCCATTAGGCAGCTACTTTACTGACAAGGCTGCACGTGTTGCACATATCTTAAATTTAGGGTCTAAATAAGTCTTGTAAATGCAATGTTCTTTAAAAAAAATTCTGCCTGTTGTTTGTTCATTGTATTTTGTTTGAATTCAACAAACAACAGTTAACCCTTTGAGTGTGTATGGTGCAGAACTGCGACATACCCCCTAGTGGTCAAGAGTGGTAGATTTTTTTGTCAATAAAATAGTTCAGATTTCCAAGGCTATAACTGGAAAGAGACAATGACTTACTGTCAGTTAGAAAGATGTAAAATATGATCCAAAGTTTCAGATAGGAATAAATTTATGCATCTAATTTGCATACTGTCGTGGCACCTCTTTAAATTCCGTAACTCAGTCAAAACTGAACTTTGGACGTATTTACACAAAAAATGGTTCAGTCTCTTGACACCGTTTTTGTACAGAGGTACCTCATCATCTTATCTTCAAAGTGTATGAACAAGAAAGCAGTACATTTAAAAAAAAAACAGAAATTTCTCACTTACTTTTGACAAAGTCAGAGTGAGAAGGCAGGCGCAGTGCCGCGCTCTGCCACTAGGGGCACACAAATTCTCACACTCAAAGGGTTAACAGTGGTCAGAAAACTTTGTTTTGTTCGTTAGGGATGTAAATAATCAACTAATTCAGTGGTTGTTATGTCTGGAAATGAGTCGCCAATAGTGGAAGTGAACCGAACACACACTTTATTCACACCACACTTCACTATATACAGATGGGCGGCGGTGCCCCGCGCCATGGCTAGTTCACCACGTGATGATGTCACCAACTGCGAGTCACCACGTCCAAACATCACATTTAACCCCTTCCTTGAAAAACCACAAAGAACTTTATACAACTACCTGGGCACCCCAGTAGATTACCGGTATGCCTGCGTGACTGAGTGGATTATTCTGCCACTGTTGTCAGTCACGTCCTGGCTACACTCAAGAGTTCAATATATCAAATATTAGTCACAAAGTCCTTTATGTGGCGGGGTCTCTGCCAAACCTGGGCCGAGTGGCACTCGGGCTGTGTCACTGCCACTGGCTCTGGCGGACATTCATCAGGGTTTGTGGTTCTTGCGACGCCACAGTCCCAGCCTGTTCTCGTTGTGTCCACAGCCATCTCCTGATCCAGGGCCGAAGTGAGTGTCACTTTTCTGAGGTGGCTGGCTTGTCATTGTGACTCATCAGTGAGACAAAATGTGGCTGGGCCCAACTGCACTGTGATCTGCATCGGCGTTGGCCAAAACGACTGCAGCTTGTGGGTGTGGTTGGGGCGCCGGATCCAAACCCAGTCTAGCACTGCGAGTCTGGGTCGCTTCACTCTGTGTTTCTTGTCAAACCATTGCTTCATTTGCCGTTGTTGTTCGACTACCCTCCCTCTAGGTGAGGGTGTCTCTGTCGGGGTCATGACTAATGGGAAGTGTAGTCAGTCCAGGGGAAGGCTCATCTCAAGTCCAAGCATCAGTAGGGCTGGGGACCTGCCCGTCGTGATGTGAGGTGTCACTCTGTAATGTAGTAGGGTGGTTTGTAATGCGGCCGAAAACTGAAGCCTATCTGCTAGGTGTTCCCTGAGACAATTCTTGAGGGTCTGATTGAATACCCCCCCCCCCCATTCACCTGAGGATGGTAGAAGGCAGTTCTTATGTGTTTGATGCCCCTTTCTTTCATGAAGGCTTCAAAATCTGATGAGGTGAATTGCGGTCCGTTGTCCGTTGTGATTGGATCTGGCACACCCCAGTGGGCGAAGAGAGAGGTGAGGAAATTAGTGACTACATCGGTGGTGACTGAGCCAGTGGGTAACACCTTGGGCCATTTTGAGTAAAGGTTGTAGGCCACTAGTAGAAAAGGTTGGTGCAAGGGGGCGCTGTGCAGTTCGCTGCATATGTCTAATTGGATGTGTTTCCATGGAGCCGATAGCCATGGCAGTAGCTGCTGGGACAGCAGTGGTGGCATCCCAGTTTTTCCGCTGGCCAGACAAGGCACACAATCTTTCACCATGATCTTCACACCTTTGTCGATGCCTGGCCACCAGCCCCTACATGGCTGTATGACTCTGACGATGCCCAGGTGGCCCTCATTTACCATGGTCAAGATGTGGCCTTTTAGTGCTTCTGGAATCACCATGCAGTGCCCTCTTGCCACACAGACATCATTCCAGCATAACAAATTGTGCCTAACCCTGTGGAAGGGTGCCAGTTCTCCTGGCATGTTGGCAGGCCAGCCCTCACGGATGAAGGTGTGCGGCTGGGTCAGTGTCGGATCCTGTTCTGACACCATTTGGAACTCTTGCAGGGAGACAGCATTTTGAAGTGGCCCGTGCAGCATGTGGATCAGCTCTGGCTCCAGGGGGTCTCGGTCAGTGTTTGGAGTGGGGTTAGGTATGGCCTGGGACAAAAGGTCTGCTACAACGTTTTCTCTGCCCAGCGTGAACTGGGTGGTAAAGTTGTACGCTTGTAGTCTCTCTGTCCACCTGTAGATGCACAGAGGTTTGTGCCCCAACCTTGATGTTTCCAGCAGCACCGTGAGGGCCCTATGATCTGTCCGCAGTGTGAAGCAGCATCCATACAGGGACATATGCCAGCATTCACACGCCCAAACGCATGCCAGTGCCTACCTCTCTCCCACTGAGTACTTCTGCTCTTCTGAAGTGAGTGAACTTGAGGCAAACGCCACTGGGCGTTCGGTCCCCCCTTGAAGTTGCGACAGGACAGCTCCTCCTACTGTGTTGGAAGTGTCGCATGTTACAAAGGTGGGGCTCTGTAGGTCGAAGTGGGTGAGTACTAGTAGAGAGGTGAGCTATGTCTTCAGTTGGCTGATGGTGGAGGAGCATGCCGAGGTCCAAACCCAGGGTGCATCCTACTTCAGGAGGGTGCACAGTGGATCTATTGTCTCTGAATAACGGGGAATGAAGCATCCATGAAAATTCACCATGCACAAAAAGGATAACAGTTGTGTGGGGCATGATGGTTCAGGCAGTTGCAGTACCATCTCCACGTTTAAGTACCGGGGGCTCAGGCCCTCGGTGATCAGGTGGAACCTCATGAACCCAATGGTCGTTGTTCCAAAAATGCACTTCTTCCCATTGAGTGTGAGGCCGTGTTTCCCAAGCACCTCCATTACCCTATCGAGGCGAGCATTGTGGGAAGCCGATGTCACGCTGTGCACCACGATATCATCCAAGTACACCACCACCCCTGGGAGACTGGTGAAGACGGTAGCCAGGATTTTCTGGAAACAGTTCGTGGCAGAGCTGAGGCTGAAAGGCATGCGGGTGTACCTGAACACTCCCATATGGGTGACAAAAGCTGTCAGGTTGCGGCTGTCAAGGTGGAGAGGAACCTGCAGGTAGTCTTGGCAGAGGTCTAGTTTGGAAAAGACTTTTGAATCCTTGAACGCCACCATCAGTTCCTCCATTGTGGGTAGGGGATATTTGTCGGGGATTATCACCTTGTTCACCATTCAGAGGTCAATGCATTGTCGTAGGCCACCCGACTTCTTCTTCGCCACGACCAGATTGGAGATCCAGGGGGAAATGTTCACCTGTTCAATGACGCCAGTGTCCAAGAGCTTCTGCAGCTCTGCTGTGACATCATCCTGCAGTGCGAGGGGAAGTCGGTGGAGGGGCTGGATATTTGGTGACACCATCGGCTCAATGAGCGGTCGGTGATTGAAGGAGGTGAGGTATCCCAGTCCCGTGAAGAGCGCCGGCCAATGGTGCTGCCAGGATGAGGAGACTGTCAGAATGGTGGAGCCCATTGGGTTGGTGATAGAGAAACCCAACTCGCTCATCAGGTTAATGCCCAGCAAGTCGGCTCCCCAGCATGTTACTTGAAAGGTGAACAACGGGATGGTTTTAGGGCCACAACATACAGAAAAGGCGACCGTTCCTACCATACGGGTCCTGATGTGTCTATAGCTGAATAAGTCGTCCGCATTCGCTGTGATGGCTTTCCAAGGAAACAGTGTCCTGACCATAGCCATGCTTAGAAGGGACCTCAAGGCCGCCATATCCAGCAGCAGTGGCACATCAATGCCGTCCAGTTATACTGTGCACCATTTGAATGGCCTGCTTTTGGCTCTGACCGTGTGGATGGCGATTAGGCCCAATGTGTGGGCCATTGAATTCATGATGGTTGAGTAGCAGACTTTGGCAAAATGGTTGAGTTTATACAGCAGTGGCACTTTAGCCTTCTGGCCGGGTAGGCGGGTGAATGAGTTTGGTGTCTGGATGAACCACAGTCATTGCAGGGTGGACACTCACCCTGGTTATCCCGTTTCCTACCTGACCTCCTCTGTTTGTAGCGGGGAGATGTGGGGCCTGAGCTCTGTGTGGTGGTGGTGATGGCCTGCGCTCATGGGGCTGAGTGAGGGGTCTGTTGGCTAGGCACCCCTAGCTGCCTCGATAGCTGGGTGGCCATTTCCATTCGGGACGCCATCTTCACAGCCTTGTCTAGCTAAGCTCATTCCCTGCCAGTATCATCTGCTCCCACAACCACCCACACCTAGTATTCTCCACTAGCTTGTCATGTATTAGCTCTTCCTCTAAGTGGTCAAAGGCACACATGCTTGCCAGGAATCGGAGCTCGGTGGCAAACTGAAGAGTTGTTTCGTCCGCATGCTGATGGCGTTGGCTGAAAGTGATTCTTCGCACCATTAGGCTACGTGTGTTGGCAAAATACCTGCTCATTACAGCCACACAGCCCTCGTATGTGTTCACAGGGCTGAGGGAGTGAAACACACGTTGTCCCTTGACGCCGAGACTATGGAGTAGCATCCCCTTCAGCCTCTCATCGCTAGCATTGTTCAGCCCGGCAACACTGATAAAAACTTTGAATTCTTCATGACAGCAGGGCCAAGGGATCTGTGGCTCACCTGCCAGAGCAAGGAATGGTTGCACGGGTCGTATCATTATTGTTATATCTGGAAATGAGTCACCGACAGCGGACAGCAGAAGACATTATTTTGATTGGTTGTGGTGGACTTCGAACCCGGCCTGAGGGTTTCTGTGATCTGGAGATGCAACTTTATGGTGTCCGCTTTGTTGTACCCACCTTGGACGTGCCTGGCCAGAATGACCATCTCATCTTGGGCTCAAATGTCATCAAACATGTGATTCATGTTCTAAAAGGTGGTGACGATTACTGGAACATTTCATCCAAATATGAACATGAGCCTGACATTGAAATTGACTGCTTCCTGTCAGTGCTTACTAATGTTGAATGCTGGAAAGGGAGTGTGGCCCATGACATGATAGGCACTGTCAAGCTAACCCAGGCAGTGAAGCTGTTACGCAAGCACGAACACCTTGTACGGGGTAAGCTTCCAGCTACAGTGGCTCAATTCTGAGTTTTTTCTTCCTATTTCTTATTTACTATCAGGCTTCTCTCGCTAAATTTTCTGATCTGGCAACACCTTATCCATCACAGACATACAGATCGCCCCAAATGTCTCCTGAGCCAGCGGACGGAGCCACTGTTTATAGCAGGAGACAGTACAACAGGGACCAGCTGTTAGCACTTAACCGGCCCACGGTGCTAACACAAAAACTCGACATACCAGGAGAAATAAGATGGAAATGGCGTGGATGTCGAGATGGAGTAAGACAGTACAGAAAAGGTACAGACCCGTCCTCCCATCCGTTATTATGTTGAACGTTCGATCTCAACTCAATAAGACAGATGAACTGGCGGCCATGTCCCGTTACAAGACCGTCTTCAGAGAGATTAACATGATGTTGTTTACTGAGACGTGGCTAACAGAACTAGCAACAGATGCTAACATCGAACTGGAGGGTTTCCACGCAATACGGGCAGACCGGATACCAGACAGTGGGAAGGCAAGGGGCGGAGGAGTGATAATGTATGTCAACAACAGCTGGTGTAAACCGGGACACATCACGGTTAAAGAGCAACACTGCAGCAAAGACATGGAGTTGCTAGCTGTTAGCATGCGGCCTATTTACCTCCTGAGGGAATACTCACACATTATCTGCATTGTTATTTATGCAAATCCCACAGCAAATGCTGGGGCAGCGTGTGACATCATCCACTCAGTAACTGGCAGGCTTCTGACAGAACACCCAGAGTCTCTCCTCCTCATCTCCGGTGATTTTAACAATATCTCACTGTCCCCCATTCTGCCCACATTCACCCAGTATGTCACATGCCACACCAGAGACAATAAAACACTAGACTTGTTCTATGCAAACACTAAGGAGGTGTACACCTCATCACCACTCCCCCCACTCGGGAGATCGGATCACAATTTGGTTCATCTCCTGCCGGTGTACAAAACCCTAGTACACAGACAAACACTGGTTATGTGCACAGTGAAGATATGGTCTGAGGAGGCAATGGATGCTCTAAAAGACTGTTTTGAAATCACTGCCTGGGAGCAGCTCTGCGATCCACATGGTGAGGACAGCAACGGCCTCACTCACACCATCATGGACTACATCAACTTCTGTGTGGACGACACCGTACCCACCAAGATCATACGGTATTGCTCGAACAACAAACCCTGGATCAACCCTGAGATAAAATCATTACTGAGAGAGAAGAAGAGGATCTTCAGGTCGGGGAACAGGGAGATGCTGAAGTCTGTACAGAGGGAGCTAAGGAGAAAGATCAGAGAAGGCAAGGACAGCTTCAGGAAGAAGATGGAGGATAAGCTGCAACAGAGCAACATCGGCGGGGTCTGGAGAAACCTCAAAACCATCTCTGGGCTCCAGAATACCTCCTCCCAGGCCACGGGGGGCAGGGAGTGGGTGAACAATCTGAACCTGTTTTTTAATAGGTTTGACCAACCACCCTCCCCTCCACCTGCACAACAACCACTGCTGCCTCTACTGTCATCGAGACCTGCTGTCCACACCCCCCTCCACCAACCCCCCCACTCCCAGTACAAAGCCCCCCAACCTGACCCTCACTAAGACCCAGGTGAGGGTGGAGCTGAGGAACATCAAGGCGAGGAAGGCCTCGGGTCCGGACTGCATCAGCGCGAAGCTCCTCAAGTCCTGTGCAGACCAGCTGTGTGGGATTGTGGAGTACATCTTCAACCTGAGCCTGAAGCTGGGGAGGGTACCACAGTTGTGGAAAACATCTTGTGTGGTACCCGTACCAAAGACATCCCACCCCAGAGATCTGAACAGCTACAGACCAGTGGCCCTGACTTCTCACCTGATGAAGACCCTGGAGAGACTGCTCCTTGCTCACCTCCGCCCCCTGGTGGAACCAGCGATGGATCCACTCCAGTTCGCCTACCAGCATGGCATTGGGGTGGAGGATGCAATGATCTTCCTCCTTCACCGTTCCCTGTTCCACCTGAAGAAGCCTGGGAACGTGGTGAGGATCATGTTCTTTGACTTCTCCAGTGCTTTCAACACCATCCAGCTGATGATCCTGAAGGACAAGCTGCTGTGCGCAGGGGTGGACCAGCACCTGTCATCGTGGATCCTGGACTACCTCACAAAATGGCCACAGTTTGTGAGAACCCGGGATTGTGTGTCCAACATGATCATCGGCAGCATGGGGGCCCCCAGGGAACGGTTTTGGCTCTCTTCCTGTTCACCCTTTATACTGTGGACTTCTCATACAACACAACACACTGTCATCTACAGAAGTTCTCTGATGACTACGATCGTCAGCCTCATCTCCAATGGTGATGAAGCTGAGTACAGAGGACTTATCCAGGACTTCGTGGACTGGTGCCATCGGACCTGCCTCCAGATCAATGCGAGGAAAACTAAGGAGCTGGTGGTGGACTACCGCAGGCAAGGACAACCCCTCACAGCACCAGTAAACATACAGGGAATGGACATTGAGATGGTGACATTCTACAAGTACCTTGGTGTTCATCTGAACAATAAACTAGACTGGTCACACAATACCAACGCACTCTACAAGAAGGGACAGCGAAGGCTGTTCCTACTGAGGAGGCTCAGGTCTTTTGGTGTACAAAGGGTGCTCCTGAAGACCTTCTACGATTCGGTGGTGGCATCAACCATCACTTTTGGAATGGTCTGCTGAGGCAGTGGCATTACAGCAGCCGATAGGAAGAGACTGAACAAACTGATCAAGAAAGCTAGCTCTGTCCTGGGGCAGTGCCTTGACCCAGTGGAGGAGTTAGGAGAGAGAAGGATTTTTTAATTTTTTTTAAAATTTTGTATACTTTATTGATCCCCAGAGGGTAAATTGAGGGCATCCACCTGGATGGATGAAGCAGCCACGGTACGGCGCTATCCCTTAACCATTCACACACACATTCACACCTAGGGCCACTTTAGAGTCTCCAATTAACCTAACTTGCATGTTTTTGGTATTTGGGAGGAAACCGGAGAAATCCCGGAGTAAACCCACGCAGATATGGGGAGAACATGCAAACTCCACACAGATCACTGTTGGTCAGGGGCTGGGATCGAACCAGGGATCCCATGGCCAAGGGTGAGTTGCTGTGCTGATGCAGTGCTAACCACTACGCCACCTCACTGCCCAAACACCGCACCGCCAGGATGGTGGCTAAGCTGTCATCTCTGCTGGAGTCCGAATCCCACCCTATGCAGGACATAGTGAATGCACTGAGGAGCTCATTTAGCAGTAGGCTACATCATCCTAGGTGCGTGACCGAGAGGTTTCGCAGGTCCTTCCTACCTACAGCTGTCAGACTTTATAACCTAAGCAGGGCTGCTCGCAGAGATAGCAAAAAAATGTGACAACCTAATAGTATTGAATGCAAAAGTCGCAACAGACTTACACAAAATGGTCCCCTCCAGTATACAACTAGGACAATATAAATCGCTACGGAGGGTGACAATATGTATGGGTACATATTCATACTATGTGGGCTAACTAAATAGACGGTTATGCTGTTTATTCCATCTATCTACAATGCTCTGCACTGTGTATATATATTTATATATTTATATGTACATATATACTGTATATTCATGCTCTTATTTTCTTATCTTCTAAATTATTGCTCTGAGTCTTGCAATCCCTGTGCTGTTGCAATCCTGGAATTTCCCCATTGTGGGACTAATAAAGGCTTATCTTATCTTATCTTATTTTATCTTATCTTATCTTATCTTAATGTGTCTATGTCTACTGGCAGCACTGTTATTGTAGAACCTGTCCGCTCAAAAGCTGTACCACATGGTGTACTGGTGGGCTGTCGTGTTACACCTCTCTGGGGTGATAGATGGGTTCCAGTGACTGTTGTGAACTCCTCTGACAGGCCTGTCACACTGAAAAGGAATTGTAAATTGGCTAATGTGTCGCCATGCCTTGCAATTGAGGATTTCACTGCTTTTCAGGGTTTACATGTCACTTCAGACAAATAACAGCCTGGTGCTGGGGACACTCAAGTTCATGCAGTGAAAGGGTCATCCAGCCTGAAAAGCCAGCAACATGGTGCCTCATCTAGTTCTTGTTCCACTGCTGAAATGACCAAAAGCCTATGAGATGTGGGTCTTGGCGACATTGACATAGCTTCATGTCATGTCACTGAAGCTTGTAAGTCCCGGCTTACACAGCTACTGACAGAATATCAGGACATCTTCTCCAGGCATCCACTGGACTGTGGTGAAGTCAAGGGCTATACACACCGCATCCGTCTCACTGATGATCATCTTTTCCGGCTACCATACAGGAGAGTTCCCCCAGCTCATTATCAGAAGCTAACATAGGTGCTCAATGATAAGGAGGAAAAGGGATTATCAGGAAATCTGCCAGTGAATATGCCTCACCCCTGGTATGGTCTGGAAAAAGGATGGTGGGTTATGGATTTGCACCAATTTCAGATGGTTGAATGCCCGCACCTTGAAGGACGCCAATCCCTTGCCAAACCAGTCTGATTGTCTGGCTGCCCTTGGTAGCAATTGTTTGTTCAGAACAATGGACCTTACCTCTGGCTTTTACAACATCCCAGTGCATGAAGATGACAAGAGTTATACAGCCTTCACAACACCCCATGGGCTGTATGAGTACAACAGCATGACCTAGGGCTTGTGTAACAGCTCAGCATTCTTTATAAGGATGATGATTGGAATGTTTGGGGACATGAACTTCACAAAACTCCTTTGTTACCTTGATGATCTTCTTGTTTTTGCACCGAGGATGAGACATTGTCCAGGCTTCATACAGTGTTTCAAAGACTGAGGGAGAATAACCTTAAATTGGCCCCTAAGAAGTGTTAACTGCTTAAAAAGGAGGTTAAATTCCTAGGTCATGTCATTGATAATGGGGGTGTGTCCATTGATCCTGCTAAGGTGGATGTTATCACCAACATGAAGGTCCAAGACCTCATGGAAAAAGACAGATGCCCACCTTCTATTCAACGTTTAAAATCATTTCTTGGCATGGTGTTTTACTATCAACATTTCATCCCCAATTGTTCCTCCATTGCCAAACCCTTGTTCACACTCACAGCTGGTCAAAAGAGGTGGGGAAAGTTAGCCAAGGATAGGAAGTCCCAGGGCATCTTTCGTAAGCTTACCCCTGTGGACTGGACAGAGGAATGGGGAAATGCTTTTGAGCGACTAAAAACCAAGCTCCTGGAATGTGTCGTGCTTGCTCATCCAGACTTTGATGAGCCATTCATTCTCTTAATTGATGCATCTTTGGATGATCTTGGTGCAGTTTTATCTCAAGTGCCCAAAGGAGAGTCAAAAGCCAGACCGATCGCTTTTGCAAGCAAGACTCTTAGTGTGTCTCAGCACAAATACCCACCCCACAGACTGGAGTTCTTGGCCCTGAAATGGAGCATATGTGAGAAGTTTAGTCACTGGCTGAAGGGGAGAAGTTTTACTGTGTGGACTGATAATAATCCACTAACCTACCTTTTGACAAAGCCAAAAGTTGACACGTGAAATCCGCTGGGCGTCTAAGCTTGCCTCCTACACCTTTGATCTTAAGCACCTACTCGGGAAAGTCAACACTGTGGCTAATGCTTTCAGTCATGACCCCTTTGCAAAATCTGTTGGCCAGAGGCTGTTGGTGGAGCCCTACTCTACGCCGATGCAGGAAGCATGCATAGTATGTGAGGACTCTGTCTAAGACACCTTCAGGTTCAGCTGTCAGACTCAATCCTATGGCTCAGCAATTCAACCAACATCAAGGGGTGTGCTGTTGATGAGGTCAGGGCACTTTGTCAGTTCCACTGTTTTTGGGTTGATGGTGCAGAGTCCAGAGCATTCTGTTTGATCCAACATGTCCAGCAACTATCATGTGGTCAAGATACACTGCCTGTATTTTCTCCCCATGAATTACAGTTAAGTCAACAGCAAGATCCCAACATCTCTAAGCTGCTGCCCTTTGTTAGAGCCAAAAAAAATGACCATCTAGGTGTGAGAGAATTGGTCTTGATCCCGAAGTCCTAAGGTTGCTGAAGCAGTGGGACAAACTGCACACCCGAGACAATGTGCTGTATAGGGTGACGAGGGATCCAGTGTCCAAACAGAAAAGATACCAATTTGTGTTGCCTCAAAGTCTCAAGGAAAAAACACTGTCAGGCATATATGATTTGGCATGTCACCAGGGTCAGGACCGTACCCTTTCTCTTGTGAGGCAGCACTTTTACTGGCTTGATATGGAAAAAGATGTACGAACTTATGTTAAGTCTTGCCAGTGGTGCGTGTTTGGGAAGTCACCAGAACCAGCTGCTCGTGTACCCTTGGAAAATATCAGGAGCTCTGCTCCCATGGAGTTGGTCTGTGTAGACTTTTGGTCGGCTGAAGACAGCAAACAGTAGTTTGTGGATGTTCTAGTAGTCACCAATCACTTTACAGAACTTGCCCATGGTTTCCCTTGTGCCAATCAAACAGCTAAGAAGGTCTCTAAAACGCTTTGGGATAATGTGTTTTGTGTCTATGGCTTTCCAGAGAGAATCCACTCTGACAAATTTTGAAAGTAAACTGATTGCAAAGCTCTTACAGTTGGCTGATGTTGCAAAATCTCATACCACTGCTTATCATCCAATGGGTAATGGGGGCATAGAGCGGTTCAACCACACCTTGGGCAACATGCTTCCCTTAAAGAAAAACAGCAGTGGCCACAGCAGATCCAAACCCTCACATTTGCTTACAACGCCACTGTCCATGAAACAATCAATCAATCAATCAATCAATACATCAGATTTACATAGCGCTTTATCATAGACACTCAAAGACGCTTTACAGAGATTAAGGGTCATCCACCACCTAGATGGATGAAGCAGCCACAATACGGCGTCATCCCTTTTAACCATTCACACACACATTCACACCAAGGGCCACTTTAGAGTCTCCAATTAACCTAACCTGCATGTTTTTTTTGGCATGTGGGAGGAAACCGGAGAAATCCCGGGGTAAACCCACGCATACACGGAGAGAACATGCAAACTCCACACAGATCACTGTTGGTCGGGGGCTGGGATCGAACCCACGATCCCACGATCCCCCGGCCATGGGTAAACTGTGCTGCCGCAGTGCTAACCACTGCGCCACCGTGCAGCCCCGTGCAGCCCCAATGGGCTATGCACCATTTTTTCTGATGTTTGGCCATGTCCCTAGGCTGCCTGTGGACATTATGTTCAAGCAGGTCCTGAATGACCCTGAACTGGCTTACTTTGATGCATATGCTAAGTCTCTACTTTCATGGCTGCAAAATGAAGTGAAAGTCACCCAAAACCACTCATCCTCTGAGCAACAACACCAGGCCAAACAGTACAACAGGCACATTAAGGGCACCCACCTGTTGGTGGCAGATCATGTTTTGGTGGCCAGTAAAGGGGAAAGAGGTAAGCGGAAGCTCACTGACAAGTGGGAGGACAAAGTGTACACAGTTGTTGATGGGAACCCTAGCATCCATGTCTACACAATACAGGACCCGGAAGGACATCAAAGAGTTGTGCACAGGAATCTATTACTTGATGTCAACTTCTTGCCACTCCCTGAGTCGGATGTGGGAGAGGATGGTCATCCAAATGACTTGTCTTTAGACAATAAAGAGTCCTTTCAGGAGGATTACAACTGTGATGGAACAGACTCAGTGCTTGGGGTATTGGCTCGGGATATCATTGAGCAGGTTGTGCCAAGCCCCGATGATGAAGAGGAACCTGCAGAGATGTCTGAAACTTCCACTGACTTCGAGTGTGGTGAATAGGAGGAGCCAGCCTCACTGAGCCCAGTACCTAGTCCCGTTGGTGCCATAATTGACCACTCATGTACCTCACTTGCACCACAGACCAATCCCTCAGACTATGCTGACACTCTTACACATGGTGGGGTTAATACTCAGAAATGGACACGTGCGGGGCAATTGGTTAAGTCAGTGAACAGGTTAATAGAGTCCATGGTTCAGAAACCATATTTGAGGAGTTCAAGTATTTTATTTGTTAACCATTCTTAGTTCTTCTCTTTGTTAACCAGTTTTTGGCAAATGGGTTTACTTTTTGGTGAAAATGTTTGTAGCAGGCCATATGTTTGCTACTGTTGGTTTTTTTTTTTTTTTTTTTTAAATCTCTTATGTACAGTATGTCTACGGGACAAATTTATTTTGTTGGGGCCAAGTGTTGTGTGGTGTAACAGGCATCACTTTTGCCAAGGGAAATATGGAGACCTGATCAACCTCTTTGTTTCCTTAACCTTGTATTTGGGGTAGCTTCTAAGTTGGCTATATGGGCTAGGTCCATCTTTTTACTTGTGCCACATTGTATCAGAAATAGACATATCCTCCTTATAATCCTGGTTTGAGTTCGTTCAGGATGTTGGTGAAATTCAGGAGGGGTGAATGTAACCGGGTTTAGACTTTATATTTTTATTTAAATATGTATTTTACCAAATTCTTCACTGTTGGTTTATGTCAAGTTGTGATTTCCTTTTTTTTTTTTTTTACATTTTGAGCTGAATTGACTGTTGAATGTAACCTTGGATAGGAATACTTGTGCTGTCACTTTAAGAGATCTACTAAGTCTGTGTTGGCGCCAGCTCCCGTCTCAGTCTACACCACCATGAGGTATGTATTGTTTTTCTCTCAGTTAGTTAGCAATTTATTTTGTTTCTTTAAGCCATGAAAACATGATAATGTGCAAATACACGGTCACTGTTAGCTTTGGGGCTATGTACAGTGGTGTGAAAAAGTGTTTGCCCCCTTCCTAATTTCTCTTTTTTTTTTGTGTTTGTCACACTTAAATGTTTCAGATCATCAAACAAATTTAAATATTAGACAAAGATAACACAAGCAAACACAAAATGCAGTTTTTAAATGAAGTGTTTATTATTAATGGAAAAAAATCCAAACCTACATGGCCCAGTGTGAAAAAGTGATTGCCCCCCTCCTGTTAAAACATAAATTAACTGTAGTTTATTACATCTTTGGAAAGCTGAGTTCAATTTCTCTAGCCACACCCAGGCTAGCATACTCTCTAGCCACACCCAGGGTGGTTGGGCCACCCTTAGCAGCAACAGCTGCAATCAAGCGTTTGTGATAATTGGCAGTGAGTCTTTTACAGGGCTCTGGAGGAATTCTTGTCATGAATTGCCCCTTGCGGAAGAGAGGAAGGCCTATTCGCTGAACTGTGAGTTTGTGAGATTTATTGAAAACAACGGGGGCAATGGATCAGCGTTCTCGTCGCGCCCTCCGCCAGTACCCGGGCTCGCCTGGGGAAGCTAATGATCCTACCAGCAGACTAAATTCGAAGAGACGACGCCTCTGTGCCAAGTCAAAGAAGAATCCTAGTCACAGTCCTAAAGCTGAAAGCAAACAGCCCCAAGAGCACTTTGTGGTAGGATCTGCCCTTCGCATATTACAACTAAACGTTGAAGGCCTATCTGCAGCCAAGCGAAGCCTTATCGAAGTCCTCGCCTTCCAACATTCGATTGATGTAATCTGCCTCCAAGAGACTCATATTGGCACAGAGGAAGCTGGCCGCTTCACCATCAAAGGCTTTGACCTCCTGTGCTATGTTCTACATGCTAAACATGGGCGTGCCACCTATGTGCGTTCTGACATAGTTGAAGCAAATCACCTGATAACAACACATTTCTCAGACACCATAATCATTGGTGGCTTCCATATTGTCAATGTGTACAAGCCCCCTAATGCCAACTGGGATCTGCAGGTCTTACCCACCCTACCCCACCCTGCCATCTATGTGGGGGACTTTAACAGCCATCACCCTGACTGGGGGTACCCAGCAGTGGACAGTGATGGGGAGGCACTTTCAGACTGGGCATCCAGAAATGACCTCGCTTTGATATACGACCCCAAACAAAGAGGAACCTTCCACTCTGCTAGGTGGAAGAAGGACTATTCTCCTGACCTGTGTTGGGTCAGCTCTTTGAATGGGGAGCCATATCCTACACAGATCCTCATTCTTGATGATTTTCCACACAGCCAACACCGGCCCCTGCTTGTACACATTGGCCTACAACTTCCAGTCATATACAGCCCAAGGAAGATGCGCTGGAACTTCCGCAAAGCCAACTGGAAGAAATTCAGTGAAACTCTGGACCGGAGCGTTGTTACCATCCCACTCCACACCATCACTGTAGATGAAGCATACAACCACTTCTGCAGCGCAATCTTCAAGGCTGCCCATACTGCAATCCCACGAGGCTACCGACCCCTCTATGTCCCATGTTTGGACGGAGAAAGTGCTGCCCTCCTACAATCCTATCAAACATCAGGGGACCCAGAGATAGCAGACCATCTCATTGAATCGCTAAATACAGCCTGGCGAAAGAAATGGGAGGAGACAGTTGCTGACCGGAGCTTTACCCACTCTAGCAGGAAATGTTGGAGCCTCATCCGTCGCCTAGGAGCTGCACAGAAGCCCCCTAGCCAAAGCCGAGCATCCGTCACACCCAACCAAGTTGCATCCCACCTACTGACTATCGCCAAAGCACCCCAAGACAAAGACACCAGAAGAGCAGTTACAACTGAGCTAAAAAAACACCAAAAAATGCCTGTAGAGGAAACGAACCCTGAACCCTTCGAGACTGCTGAACTGGAGAAAGTCCTACAGGGCCTGAAATGTGGAAAGGCAGCAGGATACGATAACATCTTCCCAGAATTCATGAAAAATCTTGGCCCCCGAGCCCTAACCTGGTTGACACAATTCTACACAAGGATCACACAAACAAACTCGATCCCAAAGAAATGGCGGACAGCAAAGGTCATTGCCATCCCAAAACCTGGCAAAGACCACAAACTACCAGCAAGCTACCGCCCAATCTCCCTACTCAGCGTTCCTTACAAAATCATGGAGCGCCTAATACTGCAACGCATTTCCCCAGAAATAGAGGATATTCTAAGTGTGGATCAAGCAGGTTTCCGCAAGGACCGCAGTACAGGAGAACAAGTACTGGCCCTAACCACCTTCATTGAAAATGGCTTCGAGAGCAGACTGAAGACAGGGGCTGTGTTTCTCGATCTTACAGCCGCCTATGATACGGTCTGGCACAAAGGCCTCCTCCTGAAACTTAAAAAGGCGATCCCTGCTTGGGCAACAGCAATTATAAAAACCCTGCTGACCAACCGAAGGTTCAGAGTCCACCTCAGTCAGAACACAAGTGCATGGAGAATGCAGAAAAACGGACTCCCACAAGGCTCAGTTCTAGCTCCAACTCTGTTCAACCTCTACATAAACGACCTGCCTACTACAAAATCCCGCAAATTCATCTATGCAGACGACATCTGTTTGGCATTCCAAGCACCAGACTTTGAACCACTGGAACGGGTGCTCACGGAAGATCTTGCTAAACTGGACCAGTTCTGCAAAATCTGGCGCCTAAAACCAAGCCCAGCAAAAACCGTCTCCAGTGTATTTCATCTCCACAATGCAAAAGCTGCCAGAGAACTAAACATCCACCTGAGCGGACTCAAGCTTAAGCATGCCCCAAATCCAACTTATCTTGGAGTGACCCTTGATAGGACCTTATCCTTCAAGGAACATCTAAAGGGGACGGCTGCTAAGGTGAAAGTACGAAACAACCTGCTCTGCAAGCTCGCTGGTGCAAAATGGGGGGCGGCAGTCTCCACCCTGCGCACCTCAGCACTGGCCCTTTCATACTCTGTAGCAGAATATTGTGCCCCTGTCTGGTCCAGGTCATCTTACACACACCATGTAGACACCCAGCTCAACTCAACCATGAGAACTATAACTGGAACAATCCGCTCAACACCACTTCCCTGGCTCTCTGTACTGTCAAACATAGCCCCTCCACACATCCGGCGAGCAGCATTAACTCAAAGGATGCTCCAAAAAGTTAAAGATTTTCCTCACTTACCAATCCATGCAGATATCTACACCCCACCCACTGCCCGACTTTCATCCAGACGGCCGATTTGGAAAAACACTCCCCCAGCTGACTTTACCATCCAGACAGCTTGGCAAGAGGAATGGGAGACCAAGGAGGTCCCAAACAAACAGCTGGTGATAAACCCCAACCAACAGGTCCCGGGCACCAACCTCCCAAGGAGACAGTGGTCTACACTCAATCGCTTCAGGACTGGACATGGCCCCTGCTTGGCCAGCCTTCACAGATGGGGCAGTAGCCCTAGCCCACTGTGCGCATGTGGAGAGGAGCAAACAATGGAACACATCATAGAGGCTTGCCCGCTCCAAAGACTGGAAGGAGGATTACACACCCTCCATACAGCAAACCAGGAGGCAACTGCTTGGCTTAAGGACTTTGCATTCGCTAAATAAATAAATTGAAAACAACAAAACATAAAGTCCAAACAATGCTCCAACACAAAATTCAAACGAACGAGTAAACTTACAGATTAGTGCACCAGAACGAGGGCTGCGTTCTGGTGGAAATGAGGAATGGGAAACTCAAGACTGCAACAATGGGAAAAGAAAATAACTGTCCTTAAATAGGATCAAAAACAAATCACATAAGTAATGACAGATGTGGGTCACATGACCGGGCAGAAGGAAACAATGATTCATAATTGGACCAGCTGGGAACAATGAGAGGGGAGCGACCGGAGCTGACAACTGACAGAGGCGATGCCCACACGGAGCACAAACCAGAAAACACCACTGACAGCTGTTAACCCAGAAGGAGAACACAACAGTAAGGATATAAAGAATAAAATATCAACAGATGCAGACTGAGATCTAAATACAGATTAATACAACATAAGAGCATAACAAAACTAAGACATAAACAGGAAAACGGAAAACAGTACAATTCAGAATTCAGGTCAGGACTTTGACTAGGCCACTCCAAAGTCTTTGTTTTGTTTTTCTTAAGCCATTCAGAGGTGGACTTGCTGCTGTGTTTTGGATCATTGTCCTGCTGCAGAACCCAAGTGTCATATGCATGCATAAACGCAGCACATGGGAGAGTAGTGATGAAAATCCAATGCAGAAGAGTGTTGAGTGTAAGTTTATTAAGCACCAAAAGTGATAACAAAAATGAACACAAGGCTCCAATGAGCGAACAGAGCAGGATGCAGGATAAACGTTTGTCTGTACTCTTTGGATCATTGGACATAGAGGAGGAAGGATGAGCCCCATGCATTCCCAGGCAGGACTGGGCAGTGGAGAAAAAGGGCGAATAATAATTAGAAAAGTCCCTGGCAGAATGGTGGGCAAGGTACTTACAATTAGGAGACTCGACAGAGTGGCCAACTCTGGAGTGGGCATGACATCCAATGAACCGGCGACAAACAGATGAGTAAACAAGACTTAAATACCAAGAAACATAAATGAACAGAGTGAACACAGGTGTGCGCGTGTGCTGAGTGCTGCATGTGTGTGTGTGTGTGTGTGTGTACGTGCATGAATGAGTGTGGATAGGGCTGATGAGTGCAGGTGTGGGCGAATGCATGTGTGTGAGTGTGTGAGCAGAATAGAATGGTCACGGGTGTGTAAATGTATCCATGCGTGCATGAGTGTGTGTGTGTGTGTGTGTGTGTGTGTGTGTGTATATGTGAGTGAGAGTGCAGAGGGAAAACACAAATGACAATCAGCTGGCAGGTGCTGGCAGGAGAGGGGGCGTGGCTGTAGGCTGGCAGGGAGCCAAGGACCCAAGGCTCCTAAAGTGCTGCCAGCTGAAAATTAAGGAAATAATGCTCAGGGAAAAAAAATACAGCCACAGCTCTTGGAACAGGGCAGGACACGTCCAACCCAGTTCATGACGGAGCACCCCCCTTCCCCCCTCAAGGGGTGGATACCAGACACCCACTGGACCATCAAAAGAAAACAAACACAAAAAAGCAAACCTCCCCCGCTTCCCCACTCAGAGAACTATCACACAAACCAGGGTGGGAGGTGGGGGGAAACAGGTCAGGAGGGAATTAACCAGCAAAATAACAGTACAGTACAACACAAGAAAAACAATATCACCCAACCCCAAACCTAAGGCTAAGCCCCCCCCCCCAAGACCCAAGAGTCCCAAGGTTCAGGGGGCCGATCAGAGTCCCAGGCCCAGCAGGCGGCCCACAGAACAGTGTCAGGTGGCCTGCCAGGGTGAATGGGCCACCCGACATGGAAACCTAGTCCTTCGGGTGGCTGGCATGCATAGTTGAGCCAGCAGGACCAGAGGGGTGGACGAGGTGGAGGCCTACCCACCGGAAGGCTAAGTGGTGGGTGGCCGGACAGGGAAAGGGGGACCCCTGCGGTTTCTGGTGGCGGAGGAAGATGGGCCATGACGGTGACCAGTAGAAGAGGAAGAAGCACCCAGAAGGCCTCTGGAAGGGGAGAGGAGACCTTGGTATCCCCAGACTGGCCGGCAGCACCCACTGTGGTCCCGGCTTGGGACTGGAGCTCGGCCGCACCTGCGGTGGATGCGGGCTGGACCAAGGCTGCAACATCGGTGGTCTTGGCCTGTGACCTCATTGCACCCACGGTGGACCCCAACTGGGCCTGTGTTGCACCCACGGATGACCCCAACAGGGCCATGGTTGCACCCACTGTGGTCCCGGCTTGGGATTGGAGCCACACCCGCAGTGTACCCAGGCTGGGCCATGGCTGCAACAGTGGTGATCTCAGCCAGGGACCTCATTGCACCTGTGGTGGGCCCTAACTGGGCCTGTGTTGCACTCATGGAGGACCCCGACCGGGCCATGGTTGCACCCATGGTGGAACCTGGCTGGGCCCCTGCTGCACCCGCGGTGGGACCTGGCTGGGCCCCCGCTGACCCTAACGCCACCTTTATCATGGGTCAACTGACCCGCATGAGCACCTGAGCCAGGAGGTGCTCAATTACGGGCACCCTGGGCTGGAGCTGAGCACCCATGATGACCTCCTCAGCGGGGAAAGCAGGACCTCTGGTGACCTCCAGTGGTGAGACTGGATCCTCTGACTTGTCCGGCGGTGAAGGACTCTCTCCGGCGACCCTGGAAGAGGACTTGGATGGAGAGCAAGAGGGGGCAGGGCCAACGACAGCGGCGGAGCCCGGCGAGACTAGCTCAAGTGCAGCGTGCGGCTGCACCTGGCTCTCCTCACCTAGAGCTAGGCAAAAATTGAACTGAGAGGAGAAAAACCAAAAAGAGCACTTGCCTTAGCTCGAGCTCCACCACTGTCCAGGACTCTGACGATCTGGGCGATGTGCTCATGGGCTCAGCCTCCTGGAGGTTCTGCTTGGGTGCAGACTCTGCTACGGAGGCATTCGTAGCAGGCATGGTGGTCATTGCAGTCTTATTGCCCCCTGTTGGCATGCTCCACACAGGAGGTTCCTCTGGCATGATGGTTGGGGTCTGGCTCACCATTGCTGCAGGGGAAGGATCCTCCCGGACCTCTGGCTCCTCCTGGTCCTGGTGGTTCAGCTCCAGCACTGGCGTACATTCAGAAATGACAGGAGAGAGCATGGAGAGGGCTGGTGAGCAGTTCACAGCAGCAGCAGGTGGGTAGAACTCAGAGGACTGCTTTCCCTGAGTCTCCCTACGGGGAATCAGGCAAGACATTTCATCATTAATAGAAGTGGAATGAAATAAAACTTGCCTGTTCTCCCAGATTTGGATGCTGCCTGCTGCAGGCGGCGAGTTGTTGTCCTCCTCCATGTCAATGGCTATCCTTGGCCCCCCAGAGGATTGTGGAGGAGCCGGCTCGGACGACGCAGGAGTAGGCGTGTCAAGAGAAACCCTGGAGGTCTCTTCGGCGGCAGGAGAGGACGTCTCGATGACAGGAGCTGTGGCTGAAGCAGAGAGGGCACAGGCTGGCGGAACAGCTGGCACAAGGGAAGGCTTTGCCGTAGGAGTGGTCGGACGTGATGTCTGGGATTCGGCCGCTGACGAGGAGAGAGGCTTCTTCGGGCACCTTGATACTGAACGACCCACTCACCGTGGTGGTAGGCTCCTCAGCGGCCTCTTGTTCCTTCAGCGTCTGGCTACTTCCTCCTGGGACCAGCGGGAAATTTGGGGAGACAGAGGGAAAAGACTGAGGAGCGGGGACAGCAGCTGACTGGGGAGCCCCTGCAGATTGTAAAATCTGGAGCTCCTCCACAGGAATCTGGCTAATCACATCAGGTGAAAGTGGATGTGACTGGAGAAGCACTTGCCTGAATTCCTGACTGGTGATGACGTCAGCTGCTGTATCGGTGTCATACTCCACCTCCCCGGGAGTAGGACAGGAGGTCTGATGGGGAGAAGAGGACACCGGCTCGGAATGGTGATTTCTCGTCCTCCAGGTGTGCTTTGTAGATCGCTGTGGTTGCGCTGTGAAGGACCCTTTCACCACTTCCTCAAATCGCTGCTGTGATTCGCAGATCTGGTTGAGCAGCGGCACCAGCCCTGGGTATCTCCACAGGCTAGGGTGCGTCTGGAGCACCCCAACAGTGATGTCCAAAAGGCAGAAATTAATCTCTGGGGAGTGCGTGGCATAAGCCAGAGAAGCGAAGTCCACCGCTCGCTTGGCATGTTGCGCACTCCTCCGGGCCCAATTCAAACACAGGAAAGTCCATGGCAAATGAGTGGCTGAGCTTCAGATAGAGGAGGAAAAACACAGATGGATGAAAAAAAAAAACACAACGCTTCTGCGGATTTTCTTAATATGGCCGGTTCATTCTGTCATATGCGTGCGTAAACACAGCGCATGAGAGAGTAGTGATGAAAATCCAACACAGGAGAGTGGTGAGTGTAAGTTTATTAAGCACCAAAAGTGTTAACATAAAAATGAACACAAGGCTCCAATGAGCAAACAGAGCAGGACACAGGATAAACGTTCGTCTGTACTCTTCGGTTCATTGGACATGGAGGAGGAAGGATGAGCCCCACGCACTCCCACGTGGGACTGGGCAGCGGAGAAAAAGGGCGAATAATAATTAAGAGAAAAGACCCCGGCGGAACGGTGGGCAAGGTACTTACAATTAGGAGACTTGACAGAGTGGCCAACTCTGGAGTGGGCATGACATCCAATGAACTGGTGACAAACAGACGAGCAAACAAGACTTAAATATCAAGAAACATAAATAAACAGAGTGAACACAGGTGTTCGCGTGTGCTGAGTGCTGCATGTGTGTGTGTGTACGTGCATGAATGAGTGTGGATAGGGTTGATGAGTGCAGGTGTGGGCGAATGCATGTGTGTGAGTGCGTGAGCAGAATAGAGTGGACACGGGTGTGTAAATGTATGCATGCGTGCATGAGTGTGAGTGTGTGTGTGTGTGTGTGTGTATGTGAGTGAGAGTGCAGAGGGAAAACACAAATGACAATCAACTGGCAGGTGCTGGCAGGAGAGGGGGGGGCATGGCTGTAGGCTGGAAGGGAGCCAAGGACCCAAGGCTCCTAAAGCGCTGCCAGCTGAAAATTAAGGAAATAATGCTCAGGGAAAAAATACAGCCACATCTCATGGAACAGGGCTGGACACGTCCAACCCGGTTCGTGACACCAAGTGCGCATCAGCTTGAGGTCACAAACAGATGGCCAAACATTCTCCTTCAGAATTTTTTGGAAGACAGCAGAATTCATGGTTCCATTTACCACAGCAAGTCTTCCAGGTCCTGAAGCAGCAAAACAGCCCCAGACCATTACACTACCACCACCATATTTTACTGTTAGTATGATGTTCCTTTTCTGAAATGCTGTGTTACTTTTATGCCGGATGTAATGGGACACACACCTTCCAAAAAGTTCAACTTTTGTCTGATCAGTCCACAGAATATTTTCCCAAAAGTCTTGGGGATCACCAAGATGTTTTCTGGCCAAACTGAGATGAGCCTTTATGTTCTTTTTGCTCAGCATGTGATGATCAGGTGAGCGTGCTCCCCCTCCCCTCCTGTTCCTGCTTTCCCAGCTCCGGAGGATTACACACACCTGCGTGATTACCAGTGTGCATTACAGTTACTGAAATTTGATCAGATGCATTACTCGTGTTTCTCCTTTTATTAATATGGATAGATATTTTTAGCACAAATAGACGATCATACAACTTGCAGTTGCTAGACACCCTCCTCATCAGCTGCCAACTGGGGATGAATACACAGTTTCAGAGCTTATTGGCGGGACTGCCATCCCCAGCGCCACCAGCGGCCTTAAGCCACTGGAGGTTGTCATGCCAAAGGCAAAGGCAAGCAAGTAAATAAGCAAATAAATATAAACTGACCCTACCGTAACTGACGCATCCATCACACAGTTTCCTCATCAGGCCCGTTTCCTGTCCTGCCCCAGTTCACATCACAACCTGGTGAAGAAATACCGTGGGGGTGGCGACTTCTCATATCAAGCCCTGATCACCTGTTGTCTGAGCGGTGAGTAGCCCCCATCAGCTCTGACCTCTGTGGTTAAACATGAGTGTTTTTTGAGCAAGAAGCTCGCATTTAATGTCCACATTAAATGCATTTAAAGTTTTCTTATGCACAGAGAAAAAAATGACTGTGATTTGTTGCAGTAAAGAACAGCTTTTTCTAAGCGGTGAACTTTCATTTATCTGTGCTTTCTGTTTTATTTTATCTCATTCATTTACATGCTGTTGTGATATGTAACTATTTCATGGAAGTAAATCCTCTAAATGTGCATTTTTAATGGGCTGGTCCAGGGGTGTCAAACATATGGCTCGTGGGCCAAAAACGGCCCACCAGGGGGTCCAAAAAATTCCTCTGTAAATTCACAGCTTTATTTCTAGTAAACTTCTGACTTTCTACTGATTACAATGGTTTGTGTAAATCTGAGACATTTTTTCTCTGTAAGATGAGACTTTTTTCTCATCAGTTTTCTGTTTCTTCTTTTTTCTGATGAGAACAAGGGACCCTTGATCTTGCTGTGTGTGCAAGATGATTTAAGTATGCATTTAAAAGTAACATGAAAGTTACTTTTCCAAGTAACTAGTTACTTTAATCATGCAGTGAAAAGAAGTAACTAGTAACTAACTAGTTACTATTTTTAGTAACTTGCCCAACACTGGTGATTACACATGCTACGTCTGGATGAGCCAGCGTATTTAAGATCCAGCATGTGGAGAGTCCATCGAGGGATCGTCTGGGTTTGCCACCACGTCTACGTCTGAGCTTTTATCTTGTTACTATTGGGTTGATCTGTGCACTTACCTCCATGTCTTCTGCTCCTCAGGTTGCTGCCACCCACCGGTGTGTCTCCGGAGCTGATCACGCTCGCCTGACCAAGAAGACGTAGGACGTCCACCCAGGTCATCGCCTTCTCCCTGTCCCCTGGTCCTCGCAGAAGTTCCCTGCTGGACTCCGCTGCTCTCACTGTAAGTGTGCTCTCCCACAATTATTCTCCCTTTGGAGAATCTGTCCCTAATAATCTCTGTTTGCTCTCTCCCATAGGCTATGTGCGCTCCAGGGGGCACCTGTTTTGGCTTCAATTTAAGTGAGCATTTTTGTGTTTTGTTTTTCCTTAGTTTGTGCACTTTTATTTACTGTTGTGTTTATTTTCAATAAATTTGTGAAACTTTTTATCCAAGTCTGAGTGATCGTTCTGGCAGCTCTGCGTTTGTGTCTCACCTGCACTGAGTCATGACAGAATGATCCAGCCAGGATTGAGACACAGCGAGTGCTCAGCCAAGCAATCAGTCGGCACTCTGGCGCTTGGAAGCCATAGAACACCGGGTCATGTTTCTTTTTGAGCAGTTAGAGACCGTAACCCAGCAATTGGCCACCGTCACTGAGCACCTGGGTCAGCTTCCTGGTGTGGCACCTCTCCCTGCACCTGCTGCTCCGGCAGTGTCTGCCATCTGCAGGAATATCTCTGTTCCTTCACATGGCCCCTATGGGGGAGAGGTGGGAGGGTGCAGAGGGTTCCTGCTCCACTGCTGGTTTTATTTTCAGCAGGTGGAAGGGGAGTATATAGGGATGATTTGGCGAAAATCAATTTCATGACCTTGTTTTTTTTTTTCCCACAATATCTTTATTGAACCTTTTTTTTTTTTTAACAAACATGATACAAACAATCAAACACTAACACTAAAGTACTACAAAAAAAAAAAAATGCACTAAAATCACCAACAACCACCAACAAAATCAAGTCTTCAACAATGCTCCTCTGTTTAGTCTAGACAATCCAATACATAAGTATACATATTATGTTCACCAGTTTGGAATTTACAAGGTCCACACACATCATTCACCTTCTTCTTCAAGAGTTATGTTTAAATTTTTTACATAATCAATAAAAGGTCTCCATATATTCTCAAACACAATTTCCTTTGATTTTAGTATATATGTTATTCTTTCTAATGGAAGGTTTGTTTACATCTGTCTTAACCACTGAGTCACATCTGGTCTATGAGTCTTTTTCCATAATAGTGCAATACATTTTTTGGCATTAAGCAAACTGAGGTCTATGAATGTTCTTTCACTTTTATTAAAATTATGCTTTTCTGGGTACAGACCCAACAAAAACAGTTTAGGATTCAATATGATTTGTTTTGAGATTATTTTTTCAATTGTTACCCTCACCTCTTCCCAAAACATTCTTATTAATCTACATTCCCATAAACAATGAAATAGGGTTCCTTTACTTTCCATGCATTTTGTGCATGTATCTGGTATATTTTTGTTATATCTATTTAACTCCTCCGGTGTAACATACATCCGCATTAACCATTTGAAATGTATCAATTTAAGGCGTGCATTTATTGATTTGGTTTGAGCTTCTGTACAAGCCAATTCCCATTGTTCCTCTGAAATTTCAATTTGCAGATCTTCTTTCCAGTAGTTTAATCTTTTCAGTGAATTTTCACTTGAAGATAGTGTCAATGAGTTATAAAACTCTGAAATAATACCCTTTCTTTTACTATCTTTCATCATCATTTTTTCCAAGGATGAATAAATAGGTCGAGTGAGAGCTTTATTTTGATTTGATCGAATAAAGTTTCTAAGTTGAAGATATTTAAAAAAATGTGTTCTATTGAGATTAAATTTGATCCTCAGCTCTTCAAAAGACATTATGTTGTCTGCACATGGCAAATATAAATCCTGAATCTTTTGTATCCCTTTTAAATTCCATACTTTAAATACAGCGTCCGCTCTCCCTGGTTTAAAATATTGATTACCCCATATTGGACTAAATTGTGACAATAACTGTGGTTCTTTTAAATAGTTTTTAGCTTCACACCATATTTTGATCATATGCTTTACAAATGGATTTTTAACTTGTTTTTGTAATTTTTTTGCCGAATCTGAGTATATGAATATGGGAAGAGGTAAAGGTAAATTGTATGATTCCATTTCAGTCCAGTGAGGGAGATCATTTGATGAAAAATAATATGTCATAGACCTCAGTTGTGCCGACCAATAATACAACATAAAATTTGGACATTTCAGACCTCCACGATCAAATGGTAAATATAATAAAGACAAACGTAATCTAGCCCTCCTGTTGTTCCATATAAATTCCACTAACTTTTTTTTTATTCTTGAGAATAGATCTAAAGGTGGTGATAAGGGAATGTATTGAAATAAATAAAGTATTTTAGGTAAAATATTACTTTTAAGTATATTGATTCTCCCGATCATCGACATTGGTAGTGACATCCATCTCTGAGTTAACTCACTGATATCTGACATTAAGGCTTCATAGTTGACACTGGCGACTGATTCTAGCTTAGGCATAATTTGGATTCCTAAATATTTAAACTGATTTACAACATTGAATTGATTTACCTCAGGGGCTGGGTAATTTCTCTGGGTCTCATTTAGCATTAATATTGAAGATTTAGTTTTATTTATTTTATATCCTGATATTTCCCCAAAATTCTTTATTAAATTCAACAAGGTTGGAATTGATTTTTTTAGATTCGACATAAACAAAATTATATCATCGGCGTACAGGGAGATTTTATGTTCTGTTGGTCCAACTTTAATTCCATATATTTGTGAATGTAAACGTATCGCTATCGCTAAAGGTTCAATTGCCATAGTAAACAGTAAAGGTGAAAGTGGACAGCCTTGTCGACATCCTCTATTGATTTTTATTGGTTTTGAAATATTGTTATTTGTTAGGATTTCTGCTGTAGCATTATTGTATATTATTTGAACCCATTTTATGAAATTATTTCCAAGTCCAAACCTTTGTAGGACTTCAAAAAGAAAGGGCCATTCAACTCTATCAAAGGCCTTTTCGGCGTCCAATGATAGGAGAGCTGTATCCGGTGCTTCTTTATTAAAATAAATAATATTAAATAGTCTTCTTACATTATGGAAGCCTTGTCTACCCTTTATAAAGCCATTCTGATCTCGATTAATAATATTTGGTAAAATTTCTTGTATTCGTCTTGCTAAAATTTTACAGATTATCTTAAGGTCGGCGTTTAATAGGCTTATTGGTCTCATATTTTCACATTTATTAGAGGGCTTACCTGGTTTTGGCAGCAGTATAATTAAGGCATTATTTATGTATGATGGTAAATTATTATTTTGAAATGCTTCTAAAACCATTTCCAAAAAAGGTTTTATTAATTTATTCTTAAATTTTTTATAAAGGTCAACTGGAAGACCATCTGGTCCTGCACTTTTTCCTGATTTCATATTATCAATGGCTAGCCCAACTTCTTCTTGACTAATTTTAGACTCCAATATCTCCCTGTTTTCATTTGGAATACACGGTATAGATAGTTCGTTCAAAAACCCATTTAGTTTTGTTAAATCAGGTTCATTTTTGGTATCATATAATTTTTCATAGTAATCTCTAAAGGCTCTATTAATTTCTAAAGGATCTATAACTACCTGTCCCTTACTTATAATACTGGTAATTGGTGTTTTAATTTCCAATTGTTTAATCTGCCATGCTAATAATTTTCCTGATTTTTCACCTTGTTCATAAAAAGATTGTTTCAATCTTAGAAGACTCGAGGCAGCTCTATTCGCTGATTTTTTGTCGTATTCAGCTCTCAAAATCAGTAATTCATTCTCCAACCTTGGGTCACTTCCTGCATACACTTTTTCCTGAAGATTTTTTATTTTATGTTCCAATTTAGCTCTCTCCTCTCGAGTCTTCTTAGATTTTGATCCTGTATAACTAATAATATGTCCCCTAATAAAAGCTTTGAAAGCCTCCCACTTTACACATGCTGATGTTTGTGTAGTACTGATGTCAAAGAACTCGTCTATCTGTTTTTCTATATACTTGACAAATTCCTCATCCTGAAGCCATTTATGCTGAAATTGCCATCTACCTGATTCCTTTGTCAATTTTTTATCTACATATATTAGACAACAGGGTGCATGATCAGAGATCACGATGTTATCATAAAAGCAGTTTTGAATCTTGGACCTTAATTCTGTGGAAATCAAAAAATAATCAATACGTGAGAATGTCTTGTAGGTACTGGAATAACAAGAATAGGCTTTAACTTGTGGTTTCATTTCTCTCCATATATCTAACAATCTCAATTCTTTCATAAAATGATTAATAGTCATCCTACATCCAATGTGCGTACAATCCAGTCCTGTTGATCTATCCACACCTGGATTCAATGTACAATTAAAATCCCCTGCTATTATATGTTGCCCTGTAAGTGATGATAAGATGAGAAATAAATTAGCAAAGAACTTCTGATCATCTATATTGGGACCATATAAGTTCACAAGATTTATATTTTCTAATAGCAAAGAACCTTGAATGATTACATATCTTCCAAATTTGTCTCCAATTACATTTTTCACTTGAAAAGGAACTGATTTATGTATGAGAGTCATAACTCCCCTGGCTCGGGATGAAAATGAAGAGGTGAATACACTTCCCTGCCATCTACTCCTAATTCTTTTAACATCCTCCTCTATCAGATGAGTTTCTTGTAAAAACACAATTCTTGAACCCATGTCCTTTATTTTATTCATAACTTGTTTAAGTTTTTTTTTAATTTTGTAGACCTCTGCAATTCCATGAAGTTAAATTAAGATTAACACTTTGGTCCATGATCAATAGAGAGTTTGGGATTACCTTGCAGTGTAAACATGCTCATACAGAGAAGCAAAAACATGAGTGGTTGAACATTCATCCTACAAACTACACACAAACAAATTTCCCCTTCCCACACTTGTGGCAAACCCCCCAAAATCAAAAGAAAAATTCTGTCTCCCGATATAGCCATCGACCGTTCCACACCCACGGGGAACAGCCTAAGCCACTCCTTCTTCATCCTCCCAATCACCCTAACTCTACTGCTTTTAATGACGTAACATTAACTCTCCTCTGTAGTTTTCCAACTTAACTCCAAAATTTTTAACAACTTTGTACATCATAGTTTTTTTTTTGTTTGTTTTGTTTTTGTTTTGTTTTTTTAATATATAATACAATCTATATTTTGTAAACTTACTATTTACTTCAAGTCAGTCAGATGCCTGTGCAAATGCTTAATTATTCTACCTTATATTTTGTTCATGCTTAGCTCCCACCAGTCTCTTCTTCTTCTTTGATCTTCTTGATGAACTCCTGCGCCTCCTCTGGGGTCTTGAAGATGTGGGTTCTGCCCTCATACGTGGTCAACAGTCTCGCAGGATAGATTACACCATGACGAATCCCAAGGTTGCGCAGCTCCTTACGTACGGGATCAAACTGCTTCCTCAATTGCTGGATTCCTGTGGCCAAATCTGGGTAGAACCGCACCTGCTGGTCCTGGTGTTTAATCTCTCCTTTAGCACGTGCAGCGTTGAAGATCTTCATCCTGTCTCTGTTGCTAAGAAACTTCATAATTAAGGTCCTCGGCGGTCCCTTATCTCTCCGTGGGCCAATACGATGTGCTTTTTCCAGAACCACTGCTGATTGCAACTCCTCGCTGCCCAGCACCTCCGGAATCCACTTTTCCAGAAAGGAACATACGTCCCGACCTTCTGATTCCTCTGGAAGACCCACCAGCCTCAAATTATTCTGTCTCGACCGAGATTCCAAATCCAAAATATTATCTTCCAGAGATTTATTTTTTTTTTCCAAAGTGCGCACCTTTAATTGAAGACGGGTGACGTCATCTTCAGCACTAGCGAGACGGAGCTCCATCTGCGCCGTTCGTTCTACACAGTCACCCAATTCCTTTCTTATTCCTTCCAACGCTGTCATAATCCCATCAAATCTAGAGGAAAAGTCCGCTCTCATTGAACTCATGGCAGCCATCAGCGCATCTGCGCCATTCCCCGCAGAAATCGCAGCGTTGCCAGCCTCCTCCGCCATATATGGAGTTTTGTTTGCTGCGTCACAGACCTGAAAGTCCGTTAATTTGGACTGTTTCGGCGGCTCGCTTTTTCCTTTTCCTGGTTTTCCAGCCTTAGGCTTCGCCGACATATCCTCGCCCAAATGCTGGGATACGTTCTGTCCCAAATGAGAGAGTTATTTGCCGATTTTTTTCTCCAGGAGCAGAGCAGAGCGAGACACGTCCATCCTACGTGGCAGCCATAACCGGAAGTCATTTCATGACCTTGTTGCTGCGAGACCGGGTGCTTAAGTGGGCACAGTCCATCTCGAGGAGTCTCAACGGACTCCTATACACTTACCAATGGTTTGTGCAGGAATTCTCCAAGGCATTCAACCATATGGAGAGTGAGGAAAACATAGCTAGCCAGCTGATGGGACTTTGGCAGGGAGGCCGGTCAGTGGTTCTCGGTTGAGTTCCGGGTCTCTGCGGCCGACTCCGTATGGAATGATTCTGCCCTGCGCAGTGCCTTCCTCTGGGGCCTGGATACACACCTACGCGATGAGCTGGCCATCCACGCTTCTCCCTCCTCTCTGGATGAGATGATTGTACAGGCAGTGGCCCTTGATAATCAGTTTAGGGAGTACGAGGGAGCAGATGGCTGCTGCTTTCTCATTTGCTCGACGGCCAGTTCCACAAACCTCAGATGCTGTCCTGCCAGCGTCGTTACCGGAGCCAGTGGACCTCGGGAGGGTCTGTGTGATGCCGAGGGAGCGCCGGCATTGCAAAAGGGCGGGGGGGGGGGCATTTTTGCTGGGTCCCTGGACATGCAATATTGGAATGCCCGATTCAGCCTTGGAGGCCCGGCCCATCAGTCACCGTGGGGGGGGGGGGGCTCTGTCATCAGTCTCTGATGTTTCAGCCCCACCCATGATTCGTGTCTGTAGATTCCTGATTTATTGTTAATTGGTTCCAGCTGGCAGGTTATTAGAGCCCTGATCTGGACTCCCTGCCAGCCTACAGTCATACCCCCCCCCCCTCTCTCTCTCTCTCCCTCTCTCTCTCCTTGCCAGACACTCACCGGCTGTTTGTCATCACCACACACATTTACACACATGCACGCCCACACTCAAGCACACTCTTTCATGCATGCACACACACACATATTCATTCTTTCTTACATATGCTGACACATACTCACACACAGACTCCCGCCTCACACCTGCGTCCACTTGTCACACATTAGTCTGTCTGGTATTTATTGGGTGACAGTGGGGGCATTCAGTGTCGCGGTGTAAGTCAGCACTCATCACAGTGTTCAGTCAGAAGTGATTCCAGTCTGTGGCTACACTAGTTTTCATTGACGTCCTGGAGCTGTTGGTTTCCTTTTTCCTTGGACTATGTCAATTCAGTTCAACTATATTTTATATAGCGCCATTTCACAACAACAGTCATCTCATAGCACTTTCAACTGTAGGGGAAACCCCCACAATTGCAGAAAGACCCCAGCAATCAGGCGATCCCCTGTGAGCAAGCGCTTGGCGACGGTGGAGAGGAAAAACTCCCTTTTAACAGGAAGAAACCTCCAGCAGAACCAGGCTCAGGGAGGGGCAGTCATCTGCTGCGACTGGCTGGGGGGGTGAGGGGATAGAGAAGATGAAAAGAACAGACATGTAGAGAGCAAACAGCGCAATGGGGACTCAATCTATGGGAGAGAACAAACAGATGTTAATGACCAGCAAAAAAATAAATAAATAAATAAAATAAAATAAAATATTTCATTGAGAGTGAAGAAAGGAGTGAAGCCCAGTGCAATTATTGGAGGTCCCCTGGCTGTCTAAACCTAATAGCAGCATAACTAAGGGAGGGTTCAGAGACACATGATCCCTCCCTAATTGTAGGCTATATCAAAAAGGAAGGTTTTAACCCTATTCTTAAAAACAGAGCTCGAGTCTGACTCCTGAATTCAGATTGGCAGCTGGTTCCATAAGACAGGCTTCTAACTTGGCTAATTGATTACTATCATCTGGCTTCATTGACAGGTATAATTGTGTGTCATCTGCATATCAATGAAAATGTATACAGTGCTTCCTAATAATGTTGCCTAACGGAAGCACACATAAACTAAAAAGAGTAAGGCCTAGCACAGATCCCTATGGGACTCCATGACTGAGCTTTGAGTTGAAAGAAAACTCATTATTGACATGAACAAACTGGAACCTATCAGATAAATAAGATCTAAACCACTGCAACGAAGTTCCATTAAGTCCAACATCGTGTTCTAATCTTTCAAGTAGAATATTATGATCGATAGTATCAAAAGCTGCACTAAGGTCTAAAAGGACAAGAACAGAAACAAGTCCATTATCAGATGCAATCAGGAGGTCATTAGTGACCTTCACTAAGGCTGTTTCAGTATTATGATGGATTCTAAACCCAGATTGAAACTCTTCAAATAAACCATTTCCCTGCAAGTGGTCAAATAATTGCGGAGCAACAACTCTAAGGTTTTTGAAATGAAAGGGAGATTAGAGATTGGTCTATAGTTAGTTAAAACTCCTGGATCCAGCATTGGCTTTTTGAGTAAGGGTTTAATTACAGCAGTTTTAAAAGCCTGCGGGACATGGCCTAAAGTTAATGAAGAATTGATTATTTGAAGAATAAAACTACCAAAACTACCAATAAAACTACCAAGTTTGAAATGCTTAGTATTTGTTTATGCAGGTATGACTCTGAAGTCACTGTCACAATACACACAAGGTGTACATCATCCCAGGGCTGTACGCTACCATTTTTGTCAAGGAGTGCATAAAAGAAAAAAATATAGAAGCACAAGAATAAAATTAGGAGCAGAAAGAAAAATGCTGGATTAACAGATTTTATTAATTTAATACACGTATATTTACACTATGGCATGCAATAGCAAGTAAACTTATCAAAATTCAAAAACTATCACTATAATCAGAATGGGTTGAAATGTTTTACTGTGTGTGTAATGCATATTGAGAAATGTTCTTGAATTAGCTTGCAAAAAAAATGTTGAAATGCAGTTTTTCTATAAAGTCAGCGTCATCAAATAAATTCTATTAAGATAAGATAAGCCTTTATTAGTCCCACAATGGGGAAATTCCAGGATTGCAACAGCACAAGGATAGCAACACTCAGAGCAATAATTAAGAAGATACGAAAAATAAAAATAAGAGCAGTGAATATACATACGTACACATAAATATATAAATATACTGTATATACAAAGTGCGGAGCATTGTAGCAAGATGGAATAAACAGCATAACCATCTACTTAGTTATCCTACATAGTGTGAATATGTACCCATACATATTGTCACCCTCTGTAGCGACTGATATTGTCCTAATTGTATACTGGAGGGGACCATTTGTGTAAGTCTGTTGCATCCTTTGCATTCAATACTATTAGGTTGTCACGTTTTTTTGCTATCTCTGCGTGCAGCCCTGCTTAGGTTATACAGTCTGACGGCCGTAGGTAGGAAGGACCTGCAAAACCTCTCGGTTGCGCACCTAGAATGGTGCAGTCTACTGCTAAATGAGCTCCTCAGTGCGTTCAGTATGTCCTGCATAGGGTGGGACTCGGACTCCAGCAGAGATAACAGTTTAGCCACCATCCTTCTCTCTCCCATCTCCTCCACTGGGTCAAGGCGTTTCCCCAGGATAGATCTAGCTTTCTTGATCAGTTTGTTCAGTCGCTTCCTATCGGCTGCTGTAATGCCGTTGCCCCAGCAGACTACTCCAAAAGTGATGGCTGATGCCACCACCGTGTCGTAGAATGTCTTCAGCGCCCCTTGTACACCAAAAGACCTGAGCCTCCTCAGGAGGAACAGCCTGCACTGTCCCTTCTTGTAGAGTGCGTCGGTATTGTGTGACCAGTCTAGTTTATTGTTCAGATGAACACCAAGGTACTTATAGGATGTCACCATCTCAATGTCTGTTCCCTGTATGTTTACTGGTGCTGTGAGGGGTTGTCCTTGCCTGCGGCAGTCCACCACCAGCTCCTTAGTTTTCCTCGCGTTGATCTGGAGACAGTTCCGACGGCACCAGTCCATGAAGTCCTGGATAAGTCCTCTGTACTCAACTTCATCTCCGTTGGAGATGAGGCCGACGATCGCAGTGTTGTCAGAGAACTTCTGTAGATGGCAGTGTGTTGTGTTGTGTGAGAACTCCGCAGTATAAAGGGTGAATGGGAAGGGAGCCAAAACCGTTCCCTGGGGGGCCCCCGTGCTACCGATGATCGTGTCGGACACACAATCTCGGGTTCTCACAAACTGTGGCCGGTTTGTGAGGTAGTCCTGGATCCATGATGACAGGTGCTGGTCCACCCCTGCGTACAGCAGCTTGTCCATCAGGATCATCGGTTGGGTGGTGTTGAAAGCACTGGAGAAGTCAAAGAACATGATCCTCACCGCATTCCCGGGCTTCTCCAGGTGGGACAGAGAACGGTGAAGGAGGAAGATCCCTGCATCCTCCACCCCAATGCCATTCTGGTAGGCGAACTGGAGTGGATCCATCGCTGGTCCCACCAGGGGGCGGAGGTGAGCAAGGAGCAGTCTCTCCAGGGTCTTCATCATGTGAGACGTCAGGGCCACTGGTCTGTAGCTGTTCAGATCTCTGGGGTGGGAAGTCTTTGGTACAGGTACCACACAAGATGTTTTCCACAACTGTGGTACCCTCCCCAGCTTCAGGCTCAGGTTACATTACAGATGTCATGTTCCTACTCAACTTAAGAAATTGTTTGGTTTTCTGTAAAATTAACCTCAAGTGGTTTTTATGTTTCACACCTCACATCAGCTTTGAGTAAATAAATCAATAAAGAAAGGACGGGACTGTAAAAGTTATTTTAAAGGAAATGATTAAACAACATCACACCGTGGTGTTTTTATATTACTGACATTAGTATTAAGAGTTGAAAAAATTGTCTGAACTTTAGAGAAACCAATTTAACATTAATAAGTTATTAACATATGAATCATGTAACCACGGAGCCACCAGTAGCGGTTCCAAGGTTGTCATAGCCAGGAGCGGCACTGGGGTTAAGCTCCCAGTGCTCATAAAATGCTCCTTACGGCGTGCGTCTCGAAAAGCCTCTGACAACTAAGTCCAACTCCTAGCCTGCCCGTGTGGTTTAGTCTCTAAGCCCGGCGGAACTGCTTTTACTAATAGGAGAAGGGGCAAGGGCGGATCTCTGGTGCCTTAAAACCAGATGCTTCGGGTAGATGGTGGCTCGTCAACCTGGGAAGATAGCCCATCTAGGGGAAGGTAAACCCTGATTTCAAACCTCCGCTGCCTTGCGGCACACCCGGTCACGGGAAAGGCTTCGGGAGTCAACCCTGAGGAAAAATCCGGAGTCGGAGCCCCTAAGGCAGTTCTCTGTTGTGCTCAACATCGTTCTGGCAGCTCCTGCGACGGCGCTGGTGCCAAACTATAGCAGCCCTGCTGTTCCTTTGGATTCATTAGTGACGTGGAGAGGGGGGACATGCTGCATGGGTAACATCTTGTCCTCCATATCTTCCTGCCCAGGCTTGAATCCTACCAACGCCCAACGCTGGAAGGTAGAACACCGGTGCGCATCGGCCTGTTCAGCCACAGGCGGTGCTGTTCCAGCAGAGTAGACGTTTAGGATTCTCTTCCATGGTCATCATAGACTGACGGAGGCCGACGACCGACGACCAAAACTACCAATAAATGGGAAGACTTCTTTACGTAACCTGGTAGGAATAGGGTCTAAAAGACAAGTTGAAGGCTTGGATGAGGAAACTATTTTGTATAACTCTTAAAGGTCAATTGGAGTAAACTGATCCAAACAGATGTCAATTGAAGGAGTTTTAGTAGTTAGTGTATTTATGTTAACGGTGGGAAGAATCTGACTGATTTTATCTCTGATAGATGAAATTTTATTATGGAAAAAGTTCATAAAGTCCTGACTAGTAAGCTCTAAGGGAATGCTAGGATTGACAGAGTCCTGACTCATTGTCAGCCTGGCTACAGTGCTGAAAAGAAACCTGGGATTATTCTTGCTCTCTTCTATTAATGCAGGATAATAATTCATTCTAGCTTTTCTCAGAGATATTTTATAAATTAAAAGATGTTTTCTCCAAGCTAAACAGATTTCATCTAAATTAGTGGAGCGCCATTTTCTTTCTAATTGATGAGTCTTCTGTTTTAAACTACAAGTTTCCGTGTTGAACCAAGGAGTTAGAAATCTCTGATTAGACTTTTTCTTTTTTAAAGGGGCTACCATGTCTAGAGTCTGATGCAGAGAAGCTGTAACACTATCTACCATGCTATCAATTACAGAAGGAGCAAGCTGTCTATAGCTTATTTCCGTTGTGTTGACACATGGCATAGAGGAAACAATCTGCATAAATTTGGTAACAACATCATCTGAGAGGCATCTACTGTAGTAATATTTTTCCTTAGGAGCCAAATAGTCAAAAATAGTAAAATCAAAGGTTAACAGACAATGGTCTGACAGTACAGGGTTATGAGGAGACACTACCAGATTTTCTATTTCTATGCCATATGTCAGAACAAGGTCCAATGTATGGTGGAGATAATGGGTAGAATTTCCTACTTTCTGAGAAAACCCCATCGAGTCTAAAATTGAATTAAATGCCAAACTAAGGTAATCACTATCTACATCTACATGTATATTAAAGTCCCCAACTATAATTATTCTATCTGATTTCAGCACTAAATCTGCTAAGAATTCGGCAAATTCGGATAAAAACTCTGAGTAGGTTGATGGGGGACGATAAACTATGGCAAATAAAATTGGGTTTAGCCTAAAATTGCTAAAATGCCCAATACTGAGGACCAGGCCCTCAAAGGAATGATAATGTGTTTTTTGCTTTACATTAACTAGTAATTTGGAATGGTAAATTGTTGTTACTCCTCCTCCATGACCAGAACTTCTGGGATTTTGACAGTTTAAATAACCAGAGGGAGTTGATTCATTCAAACCAACATAATCCTCTTGCCCTAACCAAGTCTCTGTAAGGGATATTAAATCAATCTGATGATCAATTAACAGATCATGGACTAGCAGAGACTTGGGAGTTAGAGACCTAATATTTAACAAACCACATTTAATTTTTAAATTATGAGGAGGAACAGAGGCCAAATCATTCAATTTAGAGGCTTCATGTTTAATTTTAGTTTTACCAGCTTTTTGTTTAATCACTTTGGGATGCTTATACATTATATTTTTATTTACTTTGGAGGGAGCAGACAATGATTCTCTGATGGGGAAGACAGGGGCTAAGTTGAGGGGTGGCAGATGAAGAGGAGCTACAGAGAGGCCTGTAAGACTGCGACTCGGCTTCCTGGTCCCAACTCTGAGTTATCAAGGTTTTGGAAATTTGGATAAAGATGATGCCAGATTGTCAGATAAATGAGACGCACCATCCAAAGTGGGATGGATGCCGTCTCGTCTAATAAGACCAGGTTTTCCCCAAAATGAGCTCCAATTGTCTATGTAGCCCACGTTGTTTGCAGGACACCACACAGACAGCCAGCGGTTGAAGGATGATAAGCGGCTAAACATGTCACCACTGGTCAGATTGGGGAGGGGCCCAGAGAATACTACAGAGGCAGACATTGTTTTTGCAAAGTCACACACCGATTCCACATTAAGTTATGTGACTTCTGACTGCTAGAGTCGGATGTCATTAAAGCTGGCATGGATAACAATTGTGGAGAATTTACAGTTACTTTTAGACAGCATTTTCAAATTTGACTCGATGCCGCCTGCTCTGGCCCCAGGAATGCATTTGACTATGGCCGCTGGAGTCTTTAGATTCACATTTCTGTCTACAGAGTCGCCAATGATCAGTTTTTTCCTCAGCGGGTGTGTCGCTGAGTGGGGAAAAACGATTAGAAACATGAACAGGTTGGTGGTTAACCGGGGCATTGCGACTAGGCTTCCTTCTCACTGTCACCCACCCAGTCTCCTCGCTGCTGAGGAGGACCGGAGGACCGCTAACAAGCCGCCCTATGCTAGAGAGCTCCGCTGCAGCTAGGGGACGTCCGTCAAGATTAACTGGCGCAGACGGTGTTTCAATGCAGCGGAGCTGGGATTCCAAATCAGACAACCTCGCCTCGAGCGCCTCAAAAAGACAACATTTATTACATTTACCGTTATCACTAAAAGAGGCAGAGGTGTAGCTAAACATCTGACAGAGAGAGCACACCAGAGGAGAAGGGGAAGGAGAGCTGGTAGCCATAGCTAGTGGCTAACTCGAAGCTAACAAAAACACAGATGAAAGGTGAACAGAAGACTAAAGAGGGTGATTAGATGACACTGAGTGTGCACACAGGTGCAAGAGGCTTGATAAACAGAAGTGAGAGCTAACAGTAGATGGAAAAAAGTGATTAAAATACAATTAAAAGGCAAAATCCTCGGGAGAACGAGGAGAGTAAGCCACAGACAGACAGTCAGCAACACAGGAAGTGATGATACGTTACTACAGGAAGGTCACACCAGGAGTGTACTCCATGTACTGTATGGAGTTATTTTTCCCAGGGCCAGTTGCTCCCACCCTACATGTAAGTTTTCCTCATTATTGCTGATCACAGCCCTTCCTATCTGCTGCCTAGTTCCATCTGGGAGTGTGTGGGGCTCCTCCTCCTGCCAACTAAGTTTGGACCTCCTTCCCTTGTGTGTCAGACTGTTTCTCGTTGAACATTTTGTGTATTTTGTGTTTCCCCATTCTGTTGAATAAACATGTCTACTTCACCTGCATTTTGGGCTCATACTAATTCAGTTGTTTGCTGCGTTGTTTAGCAGTGGACATGACAGTACGCTGCGACCCAAATTGAGCCCAAGTGGTGAAGAGGCGTGCTTTTTTCTTATTTTTTTTGTGTCTTTCCACTTACCTGTTCTTGAGCACGATGTCCTCAATGCGCCGTTCTCGTGTCGGCAGAAGTGTATGAGCAGCGGGGCATCCTAGTGTGGAAGAGGAATGGGCAGCCGCATTTATCCGGGAGTTCCTGCATTACGCTGATGAAGCCTACGGCCCCGGAGAAAAATGGGACTGCGAGTGCAGCAGGAACCCAGCTGGGTTTCATCATGGGTGCAACCATGGCTCAGTTGGGGTCCACCGCGGGTTCAGCAGGGGCCCAGCCAGGTTCCATCGTGGGTGCAGTGTTGTCCCAGGCCGGGATCACCGCGGGTGCAGCCATGGCCCAGCCTGAGTCCACTGTGGGTGCTACGGAGCTCCAGTCCCACGTCGGGACCACCAGGGTGCTGTTGTCAGTGATGTTTCAGCCCCGTCCATGATTCGTGATTAGAGCCCTGAGCCGGGCTCCCTGCCAGCCTACAGTCACACCCCTCTCTCTCTCTCTCTTTCTCTCTCTCTCTCTCTCTCTCGTGCGCATGCGTGAGCGTTTGTGGGAGCAGGGGTGTGGAGTGGTGTCGAGTGAGTACTTTAAACTTTGTTTTTTCTAACTTTTCTCTATCGTGTGTGTTTGAGGTGTGTGTGTTTAATATAGTGGGTTGAGTGTGTGTGTGCTGGGGTGTGAGTGTTGGTGTGAGTGTGTCGGGGAACGGTAGCTTCTGCTGCCTGTTTTTCCTGGCCGGCCATCATGCCGGTGATTGATGGTGGTGTGGAGTTTGAGCGCTTGACCCGGCGTCATGGCATGAGAATCCTCCCGACAGTTCCCTGTTCTGTGGAGGAGGCCAGCCTCGCTGTAGGACAGGTGGTTGGGCATGGCAGCATAAAATCAGCATCGAGGATGAACAGCGCAATTGTCATCTTTCTGGATTCAATTGAAAAAGCTGATCAGGTGGTGGAACAGGGAGTGGTCATAAATGACACTTTTACTCCTGTTCTACCACTGGCTAACCCTTCTAGGAGGATTACCATCTCAAACGCTCCTCCTTTCATTAAAAATGATCAGCTGGTCAGAGAGTTGTCCCGTTTTGGCCAAGTTGTTTCCCCCATCAGAATGGTCTCTCTGGGTAGTAAGTCCCCCCTGCTGAAACATGTTGTATGTCACAGGAGGCAGTGTTTTATGGTGTTAAAAGACAGCTCTGCTGAACTGAACGCGTCTTTTAACTTCAGGATTGACGGCTTTAGCTACTTGGTGTTTGCAACATCTGAAACCATGAAGTGTTTTGCGTGTGGTGCAGAGGGCCATCTTATTAGATCATGTCCTGAAAAGGCGAACACAAAGAGCACTGGCAGTAAGAAAGGTGACGCCGCTGTTTCTGGTGGTCCGGAGGGTAGCGCTACATGTGGTGCGGTGGATGCCGCTGCGGCGCCCATTTCTGCTGGGGCGGTCGCGGCTGCGGTTGCGGCCGCGTCCGCTTCTGCTTCTGCTTCTGCGGGGGCATCCGCGGCCGCATCCGCGTCCGCTTGCGCTGGGGCGGCCGCGGCCGCCTCTGCTGGGGTGGCCGCGGCGGGCGCGGTAGTTGCCCCCCCAAACAGTGATGGTGGGGAATTTCTGTCTGGCGGCAGCTCCGATCATTGTGACGAGCCTGTCGCCCGGAGTAAAGAGGTGGAGGGCGAAATAAGTGCAGTTAAAGGAAAGAACATGAATGAACAGACTTTGCAGGCGGGGGAGGAGCGGTTTGAGGCTGTGGTGGACACTCAGAGTAAACACTGCATGACAAACGTTGTATTTGACGAGGAAATGCAGGGATGTAAGTTTGTTGAGGAGGATCCTTTTAAAGCTGCACAAAAAAGGAAAAGTGCTGAAAACTTGCAGAGCTCTGCTAAATCTAGTAGGGTTGGGAATTTAGATTTACTGGATGAGAGCGTCTCTGACGAAAGTGGAGCTGAGTCTGAACTGATGCAGACGCAGGAGGAGCAAAGCTCCTATTGTTTTACCAAAATTAGGCAATTTCTCCAGGTGACTAAGGGGAGCAGAGCTGTGAAAGTGGAAAATTACTTTCCAGATCTGGAGTTATTTGTGGCATCAGCTCGCAAGCTTATGAAACTGAATGATGGGAATGAGACTTTTACTGATCAGGAAATATATCGTTTAAAGAAACTGGTTGTCAAACTGAAATCACAAATTACTAACAGTCATGTTGACTCTTAGTTTGTTTCTTCCCTTTTATGCTATGTGTGTGTTTTTTTTTTACTGTACCTTATTTTTATCCTTTTTAATGCCCCACCTTAGAATTGGCACTCTTAATATAAACGGGGCCAGGGATGATGTAAAAAGGGCCTCTTTATACAAGCTTTTTAATTTAAAGACACTTGATGTGCTGATGGTCCAGGAGACTCACAGCACTGTAGACATTGAGTGCCAGTGGAGAAAAGAATGGGATGGCTGCATTTTTTTTTAGCCACAAATCCAATAATAGTGGAAGGGTGGCTGTACTTTTCTCTCGGGTTGTGTGCCTGTCTCTTATGAGGTAGAAGAGGTGGTGAAAGGACATGTACTCTTGCTAAAGGTACAGTTTGAAAACGTAAACTTGGTTCTTATAAACGTGTATGTGCCAACCCAGAGAGCAGAAAGGATCAGGGTCTTTAATGTGCTATCAGATACGGTTAGATCCTGTAATCCAAATAGTTTTTTATTTCTGGGGGGTGATTTTAACTGTACATTAAACCACAGACTGGACAGGAACCATCAGGAGCCTCACCCTGCTTCTGCCAATAGGCTGAGGGAACTAGTGAAGGCACATGAAATGGCCGATGTGTGGAGATCACATCATGGGGACCAGAGGCAGTACACCTGGAGCCATGCTAAAGATAACCTCTTATCTATGGCTAGGTTAGACCGTTTCTATGGTTTTAAACATCAAATGAATGTTTTTAAAAATAGTTGTATCTGTCCTGTTGGTTTCACTGATCACTGCCTGCTGATTTGTTCTGTTTTCATTGAAAATGTAAAGTGTAAGAGTGCTTTTTGGCATTTTAATAATACACTTTTAAATGATGTGTTTTTTAAGGGAGTCTTTCATGATGTATGGAAGTCACACAGGGAACAAAAATCTTCTTTTAGTTCTCTCCAAAGGTGGTGGGATTTTGGTAAGGCACAGATAAAACAATTCTGCCAACAGTACACTCAAAATGTCACTCGTAGCTTGACCCAATCCTTGAAAGTTCTGGAGACTGAGGTGGTAGAGCTAGAGGAGTTGCTCAGTTCTACCGGAAAACAAGAGCACTTAGAGGCTCTTAAGTCAAAAAGGTCAGCTTTGGCTAGCCTGCTAGGGGTCACCGCACAGGGTGCTCTGGTCCGCTCACGCTACATGGATGTAGCTCTGATGGACTCGCCCTCCCAGTACTTTTTTGGACTGGAGGGGAAAAATGGACAGAGGAAACTCAGTCACTCCTTGTTGGACGATGACTGGAGAACAATCTCCACAGCAGCAGAGATCAGGAAATACGCTGCTAGCTTTTACAGTGACTTGTTTAGAGCAGAGTGGAGGGAAGACACGTCACTGGGCCAGGTCTTCCTTGATGGTCTTCCAGCGCTCTCAGAGGACCTTGTTGCCGGCTTGGATGCTCCACTGTCTCTGTCTAAGCTGTATACGGCGCTAATGAGCCTCCAGAATGGAAAATCACCAGGCATAGATGGTCTCTCTGTGGACTTTTTTAAGGAATTCTGGCCCCTGCTTGGTCCAGACCTGCTGGAGGTTCTCCAGGATAGCTTGAAAAGGGGGACCCTACCCATGACCTGCAGGAGGGCCATCAACACACTGTTGCCGAAAAAAGGGGACCTCCAGAGCCTAAAGAACTGGAGGCCAGTCTCTCTGCTCTGCACGGACTATAAGATTCTTTCGAAAGCTCTGGCCCAAAGACTGAGAAAGGTGATGAGTGAGCTCATTCATGTAGACCAGACTTACTGTGTGCCTGGCAGGCTGATTAGTGACAATGTCACTTTAATTCGGGATGTTTTGGAGGTCTCTGGTTCATTGGCAGTGGAAACTGGTTTGATTTCAATTGACCAGGAAAAGGCGTTTGACCGGGTTGAACACCAATATTTATGGACAGTTTTAGCAGCTTTTGGGTTCAGCCCAGGCTTCATAGCCAGGATACAGGTCTTGTACAGTGACATTGAGAGTGTGCTGAAGATAAATGGGGGCCTGACTGCCCCTTTAAAAGTCCAGAGGGGGGTTCGGCAGGGCTGCCCTCTCTCAGGGATGCTGTACTCCCTCGCCATAGAGCCTTTGCTTCACTGCCTGAGAAGGGATCTATCAGGAGTTACTTTTCCTGGCTGTGACACCACGTTCAAGCTGTCGGCCTATGCAGATGATGTAGTCATTCTGCTAAACAAACAGAGTGACACTGACGTTTTGGTTAGGAGTGTCAATCTTTTTGGCCAACTTTCCTCTGCAAAAATAAACTGGGGAAAAAGCGAGGCTCTGATGGTGGGGAAAAAACTAGAAAATCAGCTTACGCTGCCAGGTGGGTTGATTTGGAAAAAAGGAGGGTTTAAGTATCTTGGTGTCTTTATTGGAAATCAGCAGTTTGAGCAAAAGAATTGGGATGGGGTCATAGAGAAAATTAACGGGAGACTAAACAAGTGGAAGTGGCTAATGCCAAGAATATCTTTTAGAGGACGAGTGCTCATTTTAAATAATCTTGTTTCCTCATCCCTGTGGCACCGCCTCATGTGCATGGACCCCCCTGCTGGTTTGTTGTCCAAAATTCAGTCTGTTTTGGTGGACTTTTTTGGGGGGGGGTGGACTCCACTGGGTTCCTCAAGCCCTGTTATTTCTTCCCAAAGAGGAGGGGGGGCAAGGAGTGATTCATTTAGCTAGTAGAGGTGCTGCTTTTAGACTGACTTTCATACAGAGACTGCTGACGGGCCCCCAGGACCTGGTATGGAGGCCTTTGGCCTGTGTTATTTTACAGAGAGTCCTTGGGCTTGGGCTAGACCTCCCTGTGTTTTTAATGGATTTTAAGAACTCTAATGCACTGTCTTTACCCAGTTTTTACCGCAGTCTCTTTTCAGTGTGGACTCTTTTTAAAAAACAAAGAGGGCCATGCGATTCCCTCTACTGGTTGTTGAGGGAGCCGCTGGTTTTTGGTGGTCGCCTTGGTGTCCTGCCGGGAGTTGGAAGGACCTTCCTTGATAGGCTGTGTTCCAGGAACGTTCTCACTCTGAAGCAAGTGGTGGAACTGGCTGGTCCTGGCCTCAACAATGCCTCAGCTTTAGCAGCTCATCTTGGTGTCAGGTTGAATCGTTTCATCGATGGTCTTCTTGCACACTGGAAACAGGAGCTTCATGGACTTGAGCACTCCCTACTCTTGGACTTTAGCAATGGCACGCTGCAGCCGGAAAGCACGGACCCCTTTCCCTCTCTCACGCTCTATATGGACTTTGATGTCGCTCCTTGCTCTTTACTGGCATTCTGTGCTCCCACTGGTGTGGACTTTGGAGGAGCCAGTGGTAAGGCACTCTACAGACTGGTGGTGATGGCACTCAACAAGGACAGATTGAACACCTGTGTGGACACTCCTTGGAGAGCCTATTTTAGACTAGGAAAAGGGCATCGGCCTGCCTGGAGGGCTCTTTATAAAGCCCCTCTCCCTAAGAAGCATGGAGACTTACAGTGGAGGGTCCTGCATGGTATTATAGCTGTCAATGCTTTTGTTTCTGTGATTAACAGCAGTGTCAGTGATCAGTGTGTTTTTTGTTCCTCTAGGGAGACAGTTTTTCATTGTTTTATTGAATGTCAGCGCCTGAGTGGTCTCTTTGAACTTCTCACAGAACTTTTTCACATTTTTAAGGAAGTTTTCTCTAAGCAGGTTTTCATTTGTGGTTTTATGTACAATCGTCGTTTTAAGCAGAAGTGTCAACTACTGAACTTTGTTTTAGGGCAGGCAAAGTTGGCTATTTATCTAAGCCGGAGAAGAAAACTTGAGAATGTTGAGAATGATGTTGATGTCAAAATTTTATTTGTGAGGCTACTTAAAGCCAGAATCAGGCTGGACTTTCAGTTTTTTATGGGGAATGGGGATGTGGAAGGTTTCAGGACCCTCTGGTCCCTGGAGAATGTCCTCTGTTCAGTTCGTGATGGACAGCTTTTTTTGGGGCATTTTTTGGGGAATAATTTTCTATGTAATATAGCATGACTTAGAAATTGTATTGACTGATGGACAAGTGTGTTTATTAAAGATCTTTGAAAAATCTAAAAATCTCTCTCTGTCTCTCTCTCTCTCTCTCTCTGAGTGGGTGTGGTCGTGAGTGCGAGCTGAGAGCGTGTGACAGCGTGAGTGAATTATTTCAAACTTTTTCTCTATCTTTTCGTGTTTAAGGTGTTTTTTTGTTAAATAATCTTAAGTTTTGTTGTTTTCTGTAGCTGGGGTGGGGTAGGCGTTTTGGGAGGGGGGTTTCTGCTGCCAGCTCTGCTGGTCAGCATGGTTTTGGAGCGAGGCTCCGGATTCGAGACGCTGACACGCCGGCATGCTGTCAAACTGACACCGGCTGTCAGCTGCTCAGAGGAGGAATGTAGTCTGGCTGTGGGGGAGCTGGTCGGTTATGAAAGCGTTAGATCAGCTTCGAGAATGAATAGTGCCGTGGTGATTTTCCTCGATAGTGTGGAAAAAGTTAACCGGGTAGTGGAGAGCGGGGTTGTGATTAAAGACACACTGGTTCCTGTTCTGTCTCTGGTGAATCCCGCAAAGAGAATTACCATCTCAAATGTCCCACCATTTTTAAAGAATGAGCTGTTGGAGAAGGAGCTGTCGAGACACGGGCAGCTTTTGTCCCCGATTAAGCACATCCCTCTCGGTTGTAAGTCCCCGCGTTTAAAGCATGTCATGTCTTTTAGGCGACAGGTGCTCATGATTTTAAAGAATAGCGAGGAAAGCCTCAACCTCGTATTTCAAGACCGAATTGACGGCTTTGATTATACCATCCACGTCACCTCCGATAATATGAAGAGTTTCGGCTGCGGAATGGAGGGACACTTGATTCGATCATGCCCTCAGGGAGTGGGGGGTGATCACTCGGGGGAGGCCGCTAGTGCGGCCTCGGGGCCGTCTGGTGACGGAGCGGCTTTGCCGCCCTCCGAGGCTGACGGTGCTGCCTGTCTGGCGGCGGCGCTTCGGCCGAGGCCGCGAGGCTGTCTGGCGGCGGGGCGGCTTTGCCGCCCTCCGCAGCCGGCCTGTCGATCATAACTGAAACAGCAACAAAAGTTAAAGCACATCGCGGGGCTGCTGCACAGACCAACATTGCAGACAAGGGTGAGATTACCGAGAGGGATCACGCTGAGGGTCAGACAAAGGAGCCAAATGAGGCCCAGGTAGATGGTGGGACTAGAAAGATGAATATAAAAGCACAGCACAGGGTGAGCGAAAGACAGGAAGAGACAGCTACCAGGGTGGCTGAGTCAGTGTTGGAGGATGAGGATGACATCGAAATAGATGAAGAGTTATGTAAAATCTCCATCAAGCGGAAGAATTTGGAAACCAAACAGCAGAGGATCAAAGTAAAAAGGGTTGTCAAAGACAGTTCTGAGGTTTCTCTATCTCAGCCAGATTCTTATGCTGGGTCTGAGCTAGAGAGTGATGGTGAAAGCAGTGATGATGTAGCCAGTGGAGGCGGTTATCCCTTCACAAAAATACAGAAGTTTTTGCAGGACACTAAGGGGTCCAGAATGGTTAAAGTTGAAAGCTTCTTCCCTGATCTAAAACGTTTTGTTGACTCGGCTCGGGCCTACATGAAAAATAGGGGAGAGCTTGAGCAGGAAAGTTTCACTGATCAGGAGGTCTACAGACTAAAAAAGCTTGTACTTAAGAACCAAATTGCCCAGGATGATTAGTCTTTTATCGCTCATTCTTTCTTTTCTGTTTTTGTATTGGCTTTGCCCTCTTATATACATGTGTAGTTTTAATTTTGGCACACTCAACATCAATGGGGCAAGAGAAATGTCCAAGCGAGCGAGTGTTTTTACTCTTGCAGAATGCAAGAAAATTAATGTTCTGTTTGTTCAGGAGACTCATAGTTCTGAGGACAATGCTGCTGACTGGAGGAGGGAATTTCGGGGTGAAATTATTCTTAGTCATAAAAGCAGCAAATGTGGTGGAGTGGGTATTTTATTTTCTCGAGATTTTATTCCACTTTCTTATGACATTGATGAGATAATTGCAGGCCACATTTTAAAAGTTCGAGCTGTTTTTGAGAATGTGAAACTTGTTTTTATAAATGTGTATGCTCCAACCGTAGGCACAGAAAGATTGGCCTTTTTAAATATTTTAGATGACACGATCAAAAATTGCAGTAATGATGACTTTTTATTTGTGGGAGGTGATTTTAATTGTACAGAAAATCCTCTTATGGATAGGAATCACCCAGAGCCACATGCTGCATCCAAAAGAGTTTTAAAAGGTCTCATAGAAGCTCATGATCTGTGTGATGTGTGGAGGAATTTTCATGGCAAGGCTAGACAGTACACATGGAGCCATAGAAAGGACAATATTTTGTCCTTAGCTAGACTGGATAGGGTTTACAATTTTAAGCACCATTTTAGCATTTTTAAAAGTGCTTTTATAGTCCCTGTTGGCATCACAGATCATTTCCTGGTTCAGTGTTGTGTTTTTATCAAGAATATAAAGTGCAGTAGTGCATACTGGCATTTTAACACGTCACTTTTATCGGATAACAGTTTTAAAACTGCTTTTATGTTTTTTTGGAGTAATTTTAAATTAACAAAATCAAATTTTAGTTCTTTGCAGCAGTGGTGGGATGTAGGGAAGAGCCAAATAAAGAATCTGTGCCTACAGTATACTCGCAATGTCTCTGGAGACTTGGCCAGGTCTGTCAGGGACCTGTAGAGAGAAGTAGTGGAGCTGCAGTCTTTGGCAGGCTCCACAGGAGAAAGAGGACATTTTGAGGCCCTCAATGGCAAAAAGTCTGTTTTAACTGACCTACTGGGTGTGGCTGCCAGGGGCGCTGTGGTACGCAGTAGGTTCCAGAACATCGCACTAATGGACGCTCCATCTCATTTTTTCTTTGGTCTGGAGAGGAAGAATGGTCAGAGGAGGATGATCCACTCTCTCAGCTCCGAGGACGGGCGGCCGATCCATGAGTCTGCGGAGATCCGTCGCTTTGCAGTTGCTTTCTACAAGGATCTCTTTAAGAAAGAATTTGTTGAGAATCCACATGCACTGAGTCATTTTTTGACGGACTTGCCAAAGGTGATGGCTAGCGTGAATGCGAAGCTGGAGAGCGGGATCACTCTGCAAGAACTGGCAGTGGCTGTCCAGTCTCTTCAGTGTGGAAAAGCCCCAGGGATAGATGGCCTACCAGCGGAGTTCTACAAGGCGTTCTGGTCTGAGATCTGGGAGGACTTGCTGGAAGTACTGTCTGACAGTCTGCGGAAGGGTCACCTGCCCCTAAGTTGTAGGAGAGCAGTCCTCACCCTCCTTCCAAAAAAAGGCGACTTGAAAGATATTAAGAACTGGCGTCCGGTGGCCCTCCTCTGTACTGACTACAAAATTCTCTCCAAAGTGTTGGCTACCAGACTGAGGAAGGCGATGGAGCAGGTCATACATGTAGACCAGACCTACTGTGTACCTGGTAGGTTGGTTACAGACAACATTTTTTAAATTCGTGATGTTTTGGACCTCTCCAGCTCATTGGTCAAAGAACTTGGTCTTATTTCAATAGACCAAGAAAAGGCGTTTGACCGAGTTGAACATCTATACCTTTGGCAGACATTAGAGGCCTTTGGTTTCAGCTCAGGGTTCATCGCCATGATCCAGGCTTTGTATAGAGACATTGAGAGTATTCTTAAGATTAATGGTGGTTTGAGTGCTCCTTTCAAAGTTGAGAGGGGTGTCCGACAGGGCTGCCCCCTCTCAGGTATGCTGTACTCTCTTGCCATTGAGCCCCTCCTTTGTAAACTAAGGCAAGGCCTCACTGGTTTTAAAGTCCCCAACTCTGACTCTGTTTTTAAAGTGTCTGCCTATGCTGATGACGTTGTTGTTTTTAATTCAATTCAATTCAATTCAACTTTATTTATATAGCGCCATTTCACAACAACAGTCATCTCATAGCACTATCAACTGTAGGGAGGACCCCCACAGTTGCAGAAAGATTTTTTACAAGAAATCAAAATGATGTAGACTACCTTTTAAGAACTGTCAATCTTTTTGGTGAGTGCTCCTCAGCGAGAGTGAATTGGGGTAAGAGTGAAGCTGTTGTGGTGGGGGGGAGACCACAAAAAATTGCCCTACCTGGTGGCCTCTCGTGGACACAAGGTGGTTTTAAATATCTTGGTGTGTTTTTAGGAAATCAGACTTTTACTGAGAAAAATTGGGAGTGTTTTTTAGAAAAAACTGAAGGAAGACTAAAAAAATGGAAATGGATTCTGCCAAACTTGTCCTTCAGAGGTCGTGTTTTAATTATCAACAACTTGATTGCTTCAATGCTGTGGCATCGACTGTCTTGTCTGGACCCTCCACCCAATTTGCTGGCCAGAGTGCAATCTATAGTCGTGGACTTTTTCTGGGACCATCTTCACTGGGTTCCACAGAGTATCCTGTTTTTACCGAGGGAAGAAGGTGGTCAAGGGCTCATCCATCTGGCCAGCAGGGGGGCTGTCTTTCGCCTGCAGTTCATTCAGCGACTGCTGAGTGGCCCCCTTGACCTTGTGTGGAGACCTATTGCCAGGGCTGTCCTGGCTCGCTGTGGAGGGCTTGGACTAGAGGAGTCGCTGCTTTTAATGGATTTAAGGGGCCAAAAACTCCCAGAACTTCCCCAGTTTTACCAAAGTGCTTTTAAAATCTGGGGACTTTTTAAAAAGAACTCTCCCCAGGCTTCCTTGTCGCCTTTCTGGCTTTTAAAGGAACCACTTGTGTTCGGGACCCGTTTTGATGTGGGCAATGTTTTAGGACCTTCTGTTTTAAAAAAGTTTATTTTTGCAAAGGTTACAACGCTGGGACATTTGGTGAATTTATGTGGTCCTAACTTGGACAATGCTGTTGCCCTGTGCTTGGCTCTTGGCGTCTCTTCAGTCAGAGTTATAATGAACTTGTTGAAAGATTGGAGAGACTGCCTGTCTGCAGAAGAACACTCTGCTATTGTTTTACACTGCGAAAACTCTGTGCGAACTGCTGATGAACCTTTTCCTTTTCGTATTTTATCTCCTGATTTTAAAGATGGCACTGGTGTGTTTTTAAACTCTGAGCACATTAACATTTGTGACTCTCCTGGTAAAAAAATGTATGGACTTTTGGTGAAAATTCTAAATGTGAATAAGTTAAAAGGTCAAGCTGATACACCATGGAGGAAACACTTGGGTCTGGGTCCAGAGGTGAGGCCTGCCTGGAGAGCACTCTATAAACCACCATTAACCAAGAAGGTTGGAGACCTACAATGGCGAGTTTTACATGGTGCTGTGGCTGTAAATGCTTTTATCTCTCTTTTAAACCCAAATGTTGTTGAGGTTTGTCCATTTTGTCCTCAGAAAGAAACTGTGTTCCATTGTTTTTTGGACTGTAACAGACTGCAATTGTTGTTTGTTTTTTTGGGGAAGCTGTTTTATCTGTTTGGAGAAGTCTTTTCCCAGCAGATTTTTATCTTGGGCTTTCCATATAGACAGAGGACTAAGAAAAAGAGTGAACTCTTAAATTTCATCCTGGGTCAGGCTAAAATGGCTATTTATGTTAGTAGGAAAAGAAAAATTGAACAACTGCTGGATTGTAATGCAAAAGACATGCTGGTTGACATGATCAAGGCTCGAATAGTGATTGATTACAATTACTATCATCTGATGCAAAATGTTGAAACTTTTGAGGCCATGTGGTGCTTTAAGCACATCCTGTGTTGTGTTAAGGAGGGGGAAATTACCTATGGTATGGTCCTGATGTAAGAAGCAGTTTTTTTTTTAGTTTTCCTGGTTTGGTTACTTATGTCTTTGATTTCTTGTCAGTGAGTCATTTTACTTTTCCATTGCTTCTTTTAGTTGTTTTAATTGTTGTGTTTTTCTGTTGAACTTGTGACAATAAAGGTGTGGTGAAAAATCAAAATCTCTGTCTCTCTCTGTCTCTCTCTCTCTCTCTCTCTCTGAGTGGGCGTGGTTGTGAGTGCGAGCTGAGAGCGTGTGACAGCGTGAGTGATTTATCTAAAACTTTTCTCTATCTTTTTGTGTTTAAGGGTTTTTTCTGCTAAATAATCTTAATTTTTGTTGTTTTCTGTAGCTGGGGTGGGGTAGGCGTTCTGGGAGGGGGGTTTCTGCTGCCAGCTCTGCTGGTCAGCATGGTTTTGGAGCGAGGCTCCAGGTTCGAGAAGCTGACACGCCGGCATGCTGTCAAACTGACACCGGCTGTCAGCTGCTCAGTGGAGGAGTGTAGTCTGGCTGTGGGGGAGCTGGTCGGTTATGAAAGCATTAAATCAGCTTCTAGAATGAACAGTGCCATGGTGATCTTCCTCGATAGTGTTGAAAAAGTTAACCAGGTAGTGGAGAGCGGGGTTGTGATTAAAGACACACTGGTTCCTGTTCTGTCTCTGGTGAATCCCGCAAAGAGAATTACCATCTCAAATGTCCCACCATTTTTAAAGAATGAGCTGTTGGAGAAGGAGCTGTCGAGACACGGGCAGCTTTTGTCCCCGATTAAGCACATCCCTCTTGGTTGTAAGTCCCCGCATTTAAAGCATGTCATGTCTTTTAGGCGACAGGTGCTCATGATTTTAAAGAATAGTGAGGAAAGCCTCAACCTCGTATTTAAATATCGGAGTGACGGCTTTGATTACACCATCCACGTCACCTCCGATAATATGAAGTGTTTCGGCTGCGGAATGGAGGGACATTTGATTCGATCATGCCCTCAGGGAGTGGGGGGTGATCACTCGGGGGAGGCCGCTAGTGCGGCCTCGGGGCCGTCTGGTGACGGAGCGACATCGCCGCTTTCCGAAACTGACGGCGCTGTTGCGCCGTCGGGCGCTTCGGCCGAGGCCGCGAGGCTGTCTGGCGGCGGGGCGGCTTCGCCGCCCTCCGCAGCCAGCCTGTCAATCATAAATGAAACGGCAGCAAAAGTTAAAGTACATCGCAGGGCTGCTGCACAGACCAACATTGTGAACAAGGGTGAGATTACCGAGAGGGATCACGCTGAGGGTCAGACAGATGAGCCAAATGAGGCCCAGGTAGATGGTGGGACTAGAAAGATGAATATAAAAGCACAGCACAGGATGAGCGAGAAGCAAGAAGAGACAGCTACCAGGGTGGCTGAGTCAGTGTTGGAGGACGAGGATGACATCGAAATAGATGAAGAGTTATGTAAAATCTCAATCAAGCGGAAGAATTTGGAAACCAAACAGCAGAGGAGCAAAGTAAAAAGGGTTGTCAAAGACAGTTCTGAGGTTTCTCTATCTCAGCCAGATTCTTATGCTGGGTCTGAGATAGAGAGTGATGGTAAAAGCAGTGATGATGGGGCCAGTGGAAGTGGTTACCCCTTCACAAAAATACAGAAGTTTTTGCAGGACACTAAGGGATCCAGAATGGTTAGAGTTGAAAACTTCTTCCCTGATCTAAAACGTTTTGTTGACTCTGCTCGGGTCTACATGAAAAATAGGGGAGAGCTTGAGCAGGAAAGTTTTACTGATCAGGAGATCTACAGACTAAAAAAGCTTGTACTAAAAGTTAAGAACCAAATTGCCCAGGATGATTAGTCTTTTATCGCTCATTCTTTCTTTTCTGTTTTTGTATTGGCTTTGCCCTCTTATACACATGTGTAGTTTTAATTTTGGCACACTCAACATCAATGGGGCAAGAGAAATGTCCAAGCGAGCGAGTGTTTTTACTCTTGCAGAATGCAAGAAAATTAATGTTCTGTTTGTTCAGGAGACTCATAGTTCTGAGGACAATGCTGCTGACTGGAGGAGGGAATTTCGAGGGGAAATTTTTCTTAGTCATAAAAGCAGCAGTAGTGGTGGAGTGGGTATTTTATTTTCTCGAGCTTTTATTCCACTTTCTTATGACATTGATGAGATAATTGCAGGCCACATTTTAAAAGTTCGAGCTGTTTTTGAGAATGTGAAACTTGTTTTTATAAATGTGTATGCTCCAACCGTAGGCACAGAAAGATTGGCCTTTTTAAATATTTTAGATGACACAATTAAAAATTGCAGTAATGATGACTTTTTATTTGTGGGAGGTGATTTTAATTGTACAGAAAATCCTCTTATGGATAGGAATCACCCAGAGCCACATGCTGCATCCAAGAGAGTTTTAAAAGGTCTCATAGAAGCTCATGATCTGTGTGATGTGTGGAGAAATTTTCATGGCAAGGCTAGACAGTACACATGGAGCCATAGAAAGGACAATATTCTGTCCTTAGCTAGACTGGATAGGGTTTACAGTTTTAAGCACCATTTTAGCATTTTTAAAAGTGCTTTTATAGTCCCTGTTGGCTTCACAGATCATTCCCTGGTTCAGTGTTGTGTTTTTATCAAGAATATAAAGTGCAGTAGTGCATACTGGCATTTTAACACGTCACTTTTATCGGATAACAGTTTTAAAACTGCTTTTATGTTTTTTTGGAGTAATTTTAAATTAACAAAATCAAATTTTAGTTCTTTGCAGCAGTGGTGGGATGTAGGGAAGAGCCAAATAAAGAATCTGTGCCTACAGTATACTTGCAATGTCTCTGGAGACTTGGCCAGGTCTGTCAGGGACCTGGAGAGAGAAGTAGTGGAGCTGCAGTCTTTGGCAGGCTCCACAGGAGAAAGAGGACATTTTGAGGCCCTCAATGGCAAAAAGTCTGTTTTAACTGACCTACTGGGAGTGGCTGCCAGGGGCGCTGTGGTACGCAGTAGGTTCCAGAACATCGCACTAATGGATGCTCCATCTCATTTTTTCTTTGGTCTGGAGAGGAAGAATGGTCAGAGGAGGATGATCCACTCTTTTAGCTCCGAGGACGGGTGGCTGATCCATGAGTCTGCGGAGATCCGTCGCTTTGCAGCTGCTTTCTACAAGGATCTCTTTAAGAAAGAATTTGTTGAGAATCCACATGCACTGAGTCATTTTTTGACGGACTTGCCAAAGGTGATGGCTAGCATGAATGCGGAGCTGAAGAGCGGGATCACTCTGCAAGAACTAGCAGTGGCTGTCCAGTCTCTTCAGTGTGGAAAAGCCCCAGGGATAGATGGTCTACCATCGGAGTTCTACAAGGCGTTCTGGTCTGAGATCTGTGAGGACTTACTGGAAGTACTGTCTGACAGTCTGCGGAAGGGTCACCTGCCCCTAAGTTGTAGGAAAGCAGTCCTCACCCTCCTTCCAAAGAAAGGCGACTTGAAAGACATTAAGAACTGGCGTCCGGTGGCCCTCCTCTGTACTGACTACAAAATTCTCTCCAAAGTGTTGGCTACCAGACTGAGGAAGGCGATGGAGCAGGTCATACATGTAGACCAGACCTACTGTGTACCTGGTAGGTTGGTTACAGACAACATTTTTTTAATTCGTGATGTTTTGGACCTCTCCAGCTCATTGGTCAAAGAACTTGGTCTTATTTCAATAGACCAAGAAAAGGCGTTTGACCGAGTTGAACATCCATACCTTTGGCAGACATTAGAGGCCTTTGGTTTCAGCTCAGGGTTCATCGCCATGATCCAGGCTTTGTATAGAGACATTGAGAGTATTCTTAAGATTAATGGTGGTTTGAGTGCTCCTTTCAAAGTTGAGAGGGGTGTCCGACAGGGCTGCCCCCTCTCAGGTATGCTGTACTCTCTTGCCATTGAGCCCCTCCTTTGTAAACTAAGGCAAGGCCTCACTGGTTTTAAAGTCCCCAACTCTGACTCTGTTTTTAAAGTGTCTGCATATGCTGATGACGTTGTTGTTTTTACAAGAAATCAAAATGATGTAGACTACCTTTTAAGAACTGTCAATCTTTTTGGTGAGTGCTCCTCAGCGAGAGTGAATTGGGGTAAGAGTGAAGCTGTTGTGGTGGGGGGGAGACCACAAAAAATTGCCCTACCTGGTGGCCTCTCGTGGACACAAGGTGGTTTTAAATATCTTGGTGTGTTTTTAGGAAATCAGACTTTTACTGAGAAAAATTGGGAGTGTTTTTTAGAAAAAACTGAAGGAAGACTAAAAAAATGGAAATGGATTCTGCCAAACTTGTCCTTCAGAGGTCGTGTTTTAATTATCAACAACTTGATTGCTTCAATGCTGTGGCATCGACTGTCTTGTCTGGACCCTCCACCCAATTTGCTGGCCAGAGTGCAATCTATAGTCGTGGACTTTTTCTGGGACCGTCTTCACTGGGTTCCACAGAGTATCCTGTTTTTACCGAGGGAAGAAGGTGGTCAAGGGCTCATCCATCTGGCCAGCAGGGGGGCTGTCTTTCGCCTGCAGTTCATTCAGCGACTGCTGAGTGGCCCCCTTGACCTTGTGTGGAGACCTATTGCCAGGGCTGTCCTGGCTCGCTGTGGAGGGCTTGGACTAGAGGAGTCGCTGCTTTTAATGGATTTAAGGGGCCAAAAACTCCCAGAACTTCCCCAGTTTTACCAAAGTGCTTTTAAAATCTGGGGACTTTTTAAAAAGAACTCTCCCCAGGCTTCCTTGCCGCCTTTCTGGCTTTTAAAGGAACCACTTGTGTTCGGGACCCGTTTTGATGTGGGCAATGTTTTAGGACCTTCTGTTTTAAAAAAGTTTATTTTTGCAAAGGTCACAACGCTGGGACACTTGGTAAATTTATGTGGTCCTAACTTGGACAATGCTGTTGCCCTGTGCTCGGCTCTTGGCGTCTCTTCAGTCAGAGTTATAATGAACTTGTTGAAAGATTGGAGAGACTGCCTGTCTGCAGAAGAACACTCTGCTATTGTTTTACACTGCGAAAACTCTGTACAAACTGCTGATGAACCTTTTCCTTTTAGTATTTTATCTCCTGATTTTAAAGATGGCACTGGTGTGTTTTTAAACTCTGAGCACATTAACATTTGTGACTCTCCTGGTAAAAAAATGTATGGACTTTTGGTGAAAATTCTAAATGTGAATAAGTTAAAAGGTCGAGCTGATACACCATGGAGGAAACACTTGGGTCTGGGTCCAGAGGTGAGGCCTGCCTGGAGAGCACTCTATAAACCACCATTAACTAAGAAGGTTGGAGACCTACAATGGCGAGTTTTACATGGTGCTGTGGCTGTAAATGCTTTTATCTCTCTTTTAAACCCAAATGTTGTTGAGGTTTGTCCATTTTGTCCTCAGAAAGAAACTGTGTTCCATTGTTTTCTGGACTGTAACAGACTGCAATCATTGTTTGTTTTTTTGGGGAAACTGTTTTATCTGTTTGGAGAAGTCTTTTCCCAGCAGATTTTTATCTTGGGCTTTCCATATAGACTGAGGACTAAGAAAAAGAGTGAACTCTTAAATTTCATCCTGGGTCAGGCTAAAATGGCTATTTATGTTAGTAGGAAAAGAAAAATTGAACAACTGCTGGATTGTAATGTAAAAGACATACTGGTTGGCATGATTAAGGCTCGAATAGTGATTGATTACAATTACTATCATCTGATGCAGAATGTTGAAACCTTTGAGGCTATGTGGTGCTTTAAGCACATCCTGTGTTGTGTTAAGGAGGGGAAAATTACCTATGGTACAATCCTGATGTAAGAAGCAAGTTTTTTGTTTTTGTTTTTCCTTGTTTGGTTACTTGTGTCTTTGATTTCTTGTCAGTGAGACATTTTTCTTTTCCATTGCTTCTTTTAGTTGTTTTAGTTGTGTTTTTCTGTTGAACTTGTGACAATAAAGGTGTGTTGAAAAATCAAAATCTCTGTCTCTCTCTGTCTCTCTCTCTCTCTCTCTCTCTCTGAGTGGGCGTGGTCGTGAGTGCGAGCTGAGAGCGTGTGACAGCGTGAGTGATTTATCTAAAACTTTTCTCTATCTTTTTGTGTTTAAGGGTTTTTTCTGCTAAATAATCTTAATTTTTGTTGTTTTCTGTAGCTGGGGTGGGGTAGGCGTTCTGGGAGGGGGGTTTCTGCTGCCAGCTCTGCTGGTCAGCATGGTTTTGGAGCGAGGCTCCGGGTTCGAGAAGCTGACACGCCGGCATGCTGTCAAACTGACACCGGCTGTCAGCTGCTCAGTGGAGGAGTGTAGTCTGGCTGTGGGGGAGCTGGTCGGTTATGAAAGCATTAAATCAGCTTCTAGAATGAACAGTGCCATGGTGATCTTCCTCGATAGTGTTGAAAAAGTTAACCAGGTAGTGGAGAGCGGGGTTGTGATTAAAGACACACTGGTTCCTGTTCTGTCTCTGGTGAATCCCGCAAAGAGAATTACCATCTCAAATGTCCCACCATTTTTAAAGAATGAGCTGTTGGAGAAGGAGCTGTCGAGACACGGGCAGCTTTTGTCCCCGATTAAGCACATCCCTCTCGGTTGTAAGTCCCCGCCTTTAAAGCATGTCATGTCTTTTAGGCGACAGGTGCTCATGATTTTAAAGAATAGTGAGGAAAGCCTCAACCTCGTATTTAAATATCGGATTGACGGCTTTGATTACACCATCCACGTCACCTCCGATAATATGAAGTGTTTCGGCTGCGGAATGGAGGGACATTTGATTCGATCATGCCCTCAGGGAGTGGGGGGTGATCACTCGGGGGAGGGGCCGTCTGGTGACGGAGCGACATGGCCGCTTTCTGAAACTGACGGCGCTGCTGCGCCGTCGGGCGCTTCGGCCGAGGCCGTGAGGCCGTCTGGCGGCGGCACTTCGGCCGAGGCTGCGAGGCTGTCTGGCGGCGGGGCGGCTTCGCCGCCCTCCGCAGCCAGCCTGTCAATCATAAATGAAACGGCAGCAAAAGTTAAAGTACATCCAAGATGGCGCCCACAGCGGTCGACATGGTGCTTCGCTGCGCTCTTTGTTTGTTTTTGTTTGTCAATTGTGTGTCTGCTTGCACTTATACCCGTGAAGAACTTCTAAATATCAGGACTTTCACCCCCACGGACCTCCTCCCAGTTTTTCTAGCCCCTGCCGCCGATCTGGTTTATTGTTTGGCTCGGAAAGTGAGACGGCGGAAGAGAGGAAGACGAGCGGGCGCTCTCGTACGACTTCGCAGGAGAGGCTCGCGAACGGCGCTGCCTGGCATATTTCTGTCCAATACCAACTCTCTCTCTAACAAGGTAGATGAACTGAGACTGCTGATGCGTTTTAAGGACCTCGCCTCCTCAGCTGTCCTCTGCTTTACTGAGACCTGGCTCCGGGAAAATATACCGGACAGCGCGCTGCGCCTCGACGGCTTTCAGCTCTTCCGTGCTGATCGTGACACAGAGCTTTCCGGCAAGACCACAGGAGGCGGTGTCTGCTTCTACATCAACTGCAGCTGGTGCTCTGATGTAACGGTAATTTCCAAACACTGTTCTCCTGCCTTGGAATTTCTTGTTATCAATTGCAAGCCCTTCTATTCCCCGCGGGAGTTTGCTTCTTTCATAATGATCGCTGTGTATGCCCCTCCCGACGCGGACACGCGCGAAGCTCAGCGCGTGCTCGCGGATCACATTCAACACACAGAGCGGAGTTTTCCAGACTCGCTGATTATTGTGGCTGGCGACTTTAATCAGTGCAATCTGAGCCACGATCTCCCCCGCTACAAACAGTTTATTAAATGCCCCACCAGAGGATTAAACACACTGGATCACTGTTACACCACAGTGAAAGACGCATATCGCGCTGTCCCTCGAGCTGCGCTGGGATTATCTGATCACGTGATGGTTCACCTCATTCCCACATACAGACAGAGATTGAAGCTCACTAAACCTGTTGTGAGCACTACGAAGATACGGACCAGTGATGCTGAGGAGAAGCTGGAAACGTGCATGGAAATATCTGACTGGGGCATGCTTAAAGGAGCCACGCATGATCTGGATGAGTACACGGACACTGTGAACTCATATATCCACTTTTGTGAAGAGAACATTCTTCCATCACGCACCAGGGTGAGTTACTCTAATGACAAACCCTGGTTCACAGCTAAGCTCAGACAGATCAGGAAGGAGAAGGAAGCAGCGCTGAAAAGTGGAGACAGGGACTGCTACAGGGAGGTTAAATACCGGTTTAACAGAGAGCTGAAGAGGGCTAAATCTCTATACTCAGAGAGACTCCAGCAGCAGTTCACTGCTAATGATTCGGCTTCCGTGTGGAGAGGACTGAGGCAAATCACCAACTATCGACCTAAGGCTCCTAAAGGTCAGGATGACAAAGCCCTTTGTCAAAGACTGTCCCAACACTATGCCCGTTTTGACACCTCGTCATCTGTGTCCAACTCCCCCCCTCCCTCCAGCTCCACAGCCTCCACATTCGCTACTTCATTTAAGGCACCCCCCCCCCCCTCCTACCCCCCTCCCCTTATCATCAGTGAGCAGGATGTGCTCAAACAGTTCTCCAGACTGAACCCGCGCAAGGCCCCCGGCCCAGACGGCGTGTCTCCCTCCACCCTGAGACTCTGTGCGAAACAGCTGGCTCCTGTATTCACAGACATTTTTAACACCTCCCTTAAGTTATGCCACGTGCCGTCCTGCCTCAAATCCTCCACCATCATCCCTGTCCCCAAGAAGCCACGGATCACTGGACTTAATGACTACAGACCTGTAGCGCTCACCTCTGTAGTCATGAAGTCCTTTGAGCGCCTGGTCCTGTCCCACCTCAAGTCCATCACCACCCCTCTCCTGGACCCGCTGCAGTTTGCCTACCGAGCCAACAGGTCTGTAGACGATGCAGTCAACCTGGCCCTCCACTCCATCCTGCAGCACCTGGACTCCCCGGGAACCTACGCCAGGATCCTGTTTGTGGACTTCAGCTCCGCATTCAACACCATCCGCCCCGCTCTGCTCCGGGACAAGCTGTCCCTGCTCAACGTGCCTGACTCCCTCTGCAGGTGGATCATCGACTTCCTGACGGACCGGAGGCAGCATGTGCGGCTGGGAAAGACTGTCTCAGACTATACTAGCATCAGCACCGGATCACCCCAGGGCTGTGTACTTTCCCCCCTACTCTTCTCCCTTTACACCAACTCCTGCACCTCCAGCCACCAGTCTGTCAAGTTGATCAAGTTTGCGGACGACACCACCCTCATCGGGCTCATCTCCAACGGCGACGAGTCCGCCTACAGGAGAGAGGTGGCCCAGCTGGCGTCCTGGTGCAGCAATAACAACCTGCAGCTGAACGCTCTGAAGACAGTGGAGATGATTGTAGACTTCAGGAAAGTCACTACTCCTCTGCCCCCCCTCACCCTCTCAGGCTCTCCCATCACCACTGCTGATTCCTTCCGCTTCCTAGGCACTACCATCACCAGGGACCTCAAATGGGAGCTGACCATCAGCTCACTCATCAAAAAAGCCCAGCAGAGGATGTTCTTCCTGCGGCAGCTGAGGAAGCTCAAGCTACCCACCAAGATGTTAGTGCAGTTCTACACAGCCATCATCGAGTCCATCCTCACCACCTCCATAACCGTGTGGTACGCAGGAGCCACTGCCAGGGACAGACTAAGGCTGCAGCGCGTCGTGCGCACTGCTGAGAAGGTGATCGGCTGCAAGCTCCCATCTCTCCAGAATCTGTACATCTCCAGGACCCGGAGGCGTGCTGGCCGGATCATAGCCGATCCCTCACACCCTGGTCACGTACTGTTTGCCCCCCTCCCCTCTGGTAGAAGACTTCGGTCCATCCAGACTAAAACCTCCCGTCACATGAACAGCTTCTTCCCCTCTGCCATTAGACTGCTGAACACTAAGTGACTTATTGACTCTCTTGCACCATGTACAGCAGCTCAACCAGACTCATGTCAATCATCACTGTTTTCTTCCTGCATTACCGACTGCACTATATAGTTCTCCACAGTATCTGCTGCTGGCTAATATATATTTTAACTGTTGACCAGTATCACTTAATCTTATCCTACACTTTATTACATGTATAGTTTATTTCTCTTATCTTATCATGTTTAATGTTGCAGCATTGTACCGAGACAAATTCCTAGTTTGTGTACTACATGAACAATGGCAATAAACCTGATTCTGATTCTGATTCTGACATCGCAGGGCTGCTGCACAGACCAACATTGCGAACAAGGGTGAGATTACCGAGAGGGATCACGCTGAGGGTCAGACAGATGAGCCAAATGAGGCCCAGGTAGATGGTGGGACTAGAAAGATGAATATAAAAGCACAGCACAGGATGAGCGAGAAGCAAGAAGAGACAGCTACCAGGGTGGCTGAGTCAGTGTTGGAGGACGAGGATGACATCGAAATAGATGAAGAGTTATGTAAAATCTCAATCAAGCGGAAGAATTTGGAAACCAAACAGCAGAGGAGCAAAGTGTCATATCCCGAGCGCTTTGTCCGCGCTCGGGTTATTCCTCATCCCTGTCAGCTTTTGACAGCTGGTGTCGTCACACGGGTTTCCCGGGCTCTGATTGGCCAGACGCTCGGGAGCTCTCAGCTGTCAGAACCTGGGCAGCTGTGCCGAGTTTCCAATCATGAGCAGCTGGCTTTAAATGTCAGTGCGAGTGAACTGGACGGCGCGGCTGTCTCGTCAGAAGTCCTATGACTTTCCCCTGTCTCCTTACCACATGCTCCCTGGGTTCCTCGACGTATCCCGCTGCATGTAAGTGATTTATTTGGAACTGTCTTCTCCCTCGCTGACGTTCCTTCCTAATTACGGCAGACGAGAGCTCCTCGTCACTGCCATAACTCCCTATTGTGAATTTATGTTGTGTTGTGTAACGAAGCCTGCGTGGCAAGTTATGTTGTACACCTAAGTCCTGTGCTTTATAAATAAAAGAACTGAACTGCAATTTACTGAACTGAGGCGTCTTATGCTGGCTCGTGAGGGCCAGCCGTGACAGTAGACAGCCGCCAGAAGGAGACGCCATTCTCAGTAAGTTGCGTTCTGGGAACTTTGTCCTTCCTGTCCAGGTACGCGGCGTTGGTAATATGCCATCTCAGCGGAGTCATTCTCGGGGTTCCCACGTCCTGCTGACCAAGGCGCTGGAGGAGGTAGATGAAATCCTCATTATCGCCTCCGACCTCGATGGGCATCCAGACACCTCCCTCGCCCCTCCTCTCCTCGGTTATCAGCCCAATGAACAGTGGTATTTAGACCGGGCTGAGGAGGTGCTTGACCGTCTGCCTTCCCGCTACAACGGTCACCCCGAGGTCGACGCGAGGAGACTCGACATCGCTGCCCAACGCCAGACAATTCTGATGTACGAAGAGGAGGAGGCTGCAAGGTGGAGTGATCTCTGGCTCCAGCTGCCTGAGGCGCTGGAGGAGGTGGATGACTTCATCAGCGCTTCCGCCAGCCTTGACGACTCATCCGAAGCGCACTACTACCTGGACTGCGCTGAGAGAACGCTCGACCGGTTGTCTTCCCGCTACACCGACCACTTGGACGTCCAAGCGAGGAGACAAGAGATCGCCGTCCACCGCGAGGTGCTCCAGGAGATCAAGGAGGAACGAGGCCAAAGGCGGAGTGACCGGAGCTCCCGCTGCCCGCTCTGGAATCCGGATCCTTCCCTCGATCCAGTCCTGGAGTTCGCACCATCCGGGGCCCGTCGTAGACGTCGACACCGTGGCCAGAGACGTTCTCAGCGTGACTCCCCTCCGGAATCCACTCCGGTTCACTGGGCTGACCCCATTCATCCCACTGCTGTCTCTTCGGCGTCTCACCTGGAGGAGACCCCGGCAGCCTTTCCCCCCGGGCCTGCTTTCCCCGCTGAGCTGTCAGCGCGTCACGCCCGGGCTGACTTGGCTGTTGCCCCCTCCGCTTCGACGCCTTCTCCAGCGGCTGGGGGTTTGAGAAGTTTTGCTCCAGTGGACAGCGCGGCTACACCATCCCGAGTGGCCCCCTCTCCTCCAAGAGAGTCTCCGGCCACCACCCGGTGGGAGGAGGATGGAATGACGTTCCCAACGGCAGGTTCCACCGCTCCTCCGGGAGCCAGGCAAGTTCAAGTTCACTTTTTTCCATCTAATAGTGATTTGTTCTGTCTGACTCCTGGGGGTGAGGCTCGGGGTTTGCAGCCCCCCGAGCCTCAACTCCCTGCTGATATGTTAATTAAACCCGCTGCCTCTGTGTCTCCCCCTGCTGAGCACGCTTCGACCTCTGAGGAGCGTCACCAGACGAGGAGTGAGCCTGCGGCCCTCGGGCAGAAGACCCCAGCCCCGCAGCCATTTTCTGGGCAGAGGAGGTCAGACGATTGGTTGGAGCCTGTGCCGACGACGGAGCGTCCCCGGGACTCCACAGATGAACAGTCCGGTCCAGCGGGCCGAGAGCCCCTCACCTCCACGCCACATGAACAACTAGCGTGGACGATGACGTCGGGGGGTCCTCGAGCTGCAAGAGCCCCTCTTCCAGGGGCGGATGACGTCGCGACGGAGTGGGAACCGGACGACGACCTCCTCCCGTTTGAACCCGGAGCATCGAAGTCCTGGATGGCGGCAGAACCCGAGATCAGGCAAGTGCTCTATTTTCTATCCCTCCTCCTCTTTCTGGAGCATTATTGCCTGTCTCTCGGGGGGGCGAGCCGGGTGCAGCCGTCTGCTGCGCTCGAGCCTGTCTCGCCGGGCCCTGCCGCTGCCGGTGATCCTGATCCCGGTTCCTTTTGTCCCTCTGAGCCTCTCCCCAGGGTCACTGGAGGCGAACCTGCTCTTGGTGCCACCTTGGAGGGTCCGGCTCTCGGCATGGGGTCCACCAGGAGTGCTCCGCCGGTTCAAGCGGAGCTTGACGTCATGGAGGTTCCGGCCCAATCGGGGTCCGACACGGGTGCTGCTCTCGCCCGATCGGAGCTTGACGTCATGGAGGTTCCGGCCCAATCGGGGTCCAACGCGGGTGCTGCTCTCGCCCGATCGGAGCTTGACGTCATGGAGGTTCCGGCCCAATCGGGGTCCGACGCGGGTGCTGCTCTCGCCCGATCGGAGCTTGACGTCATGGAGGTTCCGGCCCGATCGGGGTCCGACGCGGGTGCTGCTCTCGCCCGATCGGAGCTTGACGTCATGGGGGTTCCGGCCCAATCGGGGTCCGACGCGGGTGCCGCTCTCGCTCAATCGGAGCTCGGCACCATGGTCGTTTTGACCCAGGTGGGTTCTGGAGACTGTGTAGCTGACCCGCCGCTGAGCGCTTTCCAGGCCATGCCCCGTCCTCGCCGTGGCCCCTTTTTCCCCGCCTTTGAGACTGCGGGGGTAAATTCCGGCTGGCCCGGTTCGCCGACCTTCCCCCAGCCATTCTGTTGGCAGGCCGATACTGCCCGACCACCCGGTGACCGGCTTTTTCCTTTTGGCGTCCGGGTCCGGCCTCCTGACAAGCTGGATGGTTCTTTTGGCGCCCTGGTCCGCCCACCGGAGACACGGTTTCCCTCGGCCCGGGGTTTGGCTGGGCCGTTAGGGCACGTTCCGCTGCCTTTTCTGGCGGCCTGGATGCTGGGTGCTGGGAGGCCTCCTGAGCGGAGTTGTTTTACTCTATTCCCCAATGGGTTTTTTTTTTTTTTCCTCTCCTTCTCTTGCCCCACCACTGACTTGTGACTGAAATTCCCCACTGGGGATTGGACTTCATGTTTAAGGTGACTGTTTTCCATGGATGGACATATGTTCTCTTGCCATGGCTATCATGAGTATTGCATGTTTCTTTAGGGTGTGGTTGTTTATTTCCTATGTTACTCCCTTACTCGGGTCTAGTTTTCTTTTTTTTTTTTGGCACCTGTGTTGTCTTTTGGTTTTGACGGTTTTCTGTACACATTAACTTGGAGAAGAAGGTATTATTTGTCCTTTTATTTCCTTGCTCCTGCCTTGTGGTATTGACTGATGTTCCTTGTACCCTCATCTTGGCTTTCTTTTTTGTGGTTATGTGAGTGATGTCAATCTAGCGTTGACTTTTCTTTTTATTCATCTTTGTCCCCGTTTATGTACGGTTTCTGCCTTTTTTTTTCTCTCTCCCTCCCTTCCCCGATGTTTTTGCCCCCTTGTTGTGAGTTGGCCCTGCTCTCCCTCCACCTGCTTCCCCCTCCACCCTCCCTGGGGTGGGGTGGGGGGGTCTGGATGTTGCGCGCGACCAGGAGTTCGCGTAGAGGGAGGGGCCCTGTCATATCCCGAGCGCTTTGTCCGCGCTCGGGTTATTCCTCATCCCTGTCAGCTTTTGACAGCTGGTGTCGTCACACGGGTTTCCCGGGCTCTGATTGGCCAGACGCTCGGGAGCTCTCAGCTGTCAGAACCTGGGCAGCTGTGCCGAGTTTCCAATCATGAGCAGCTGGCTTTAAATGTCAGTGCGAGTGAACTGGACGGCGCGGCTGTCTCGTCAGAAGTCCTATGACTTTCCCCTGTCTCCTTACCACATGCTCCCTGGGTTCCTCGACGTATCCCGCTGCATGTAAGTGATTTATTTGGAACTGTCTTCTCCCTCGCTGACGTTCCTTCCTAATTACGGCAGACGAGAGCTCCTCGTCACTGCCATAACTCCCTATTGTGAATTTATGTTGTGTTGTGTAACGAAGCCTGCGTGGCAAGTTATGTTGTACACCTAAGTCCTGTGCTTTATAAATAAAAGAACTGAACTGCAATTTACTGAACTGAGGCGTCTTATGCTGGCTCGTGAGGGCCAGCCGTGACACAAAGTAAAAAGGGTTGTCAAAGACAGTTCTGAGGTTTCTCTATCTCAGCCAGATTCTTATGCTGGGTCTGAGATAGAGAGTGATGGTGAAAGCAGTGATGATGGGGCCAGTGGAGGTGGTTACCCCTTCACAAAAATACAGAAGTTTTTGCAGGACACTAAGGGATCCAGAATGGTTAGAGTTGAAAACTTCTTCCCTGATCTAAAACGTTTTGTTGACTCTGCTCGGGTCTACATGAAAAATAGGGGAGAGCTTGAGCAGGAAAGTTTTACTGATCAGGAGATCTACAGACTAAAAAAGCTTGTACTAAAAGTTAAGAACCAAATTGCCCAGGATGATTAGTCTTTTATCGCTCATTCTTTCTTTTCTGTTTTTGTATTGGCTTTGCCCTCTTATACACATGTGTAGTTTTAATTTTGGCACACTCAACATCAATGGGGCAAGAGAAATGTCCAAGCGAGCGAGTGTTTTTACTCTTGCAGAATGCAAGAAAATTAATGTTCTGTTTGTTCAGGAGACTCATAGTTCTGAGGACAATGCTGCTGACTGGAGGAGGGAATTTCGAGGGGAAATTTTTCTTAGTCATAAAAGCAGCAGTAGTGGTGGAGTGGGTATTTTATTTTCTCGAGCTTTTATTCCACTTTCTTATGACATTGATGAGATAATTGCAGGCCACATTTTAAAAGTTCGAGCTGTTTTTGAGAATGTGAAAGTTGTTTTTATAAATGTGTATGCTCCAACCGTAGGCACAGAAAGATTGGCCTTTTTAAATATTTTAGATGACACAATTAAAAATTGCAGTAATGATGACTTTTTATTTGTGGGAGGTGATTTTAATTGTACAGAAAATCCTCTTATGGATAGGAATCACCCAGAGCCACATGCTGCATCCAAGAGAGTTTTAAAAGGTCTCATAGAAGCTCATGATCTGTGTGATGTGTGGAGAAATTTTCATGGCAAGGCTAGACAGTACACATGGAGCCATAGAAAGGACAATATTCTGTCCTTAGCTAGACTGGATAGGGTTTACAGTTTTAAGCACCATTTTAGCATTTTTAAAAGTGCTTTTATAGTCCCTGTTGGCTTCACAGATCATTCCCTGGTTCAGTGTTGTGTTTTTATCAAGAATATAAAGTGCAGTAGTGCATACTGGCATTTTAACACGTCACTTTTATCAGATAACAGTTTTAAAACTGCTTTTATGTTTTTTTGGAGTAATTTTAAATTAACAAAATCAAATTTTAGTTCTTTGCAGCAGTGGTGGGATGTAGGGAAGAGCCAAATAAAGAATCTGTGCCTACAGTATACTCGCAATGTCTCTGGAGACTTGGCCAGGTCTGTCAGGGACCTGTAGAGAGAAGTAGTGGAGCTGCAGTCTTTGGCAGGCTCCACAGGAGAAAGAGGACATTTTGAGGCCCTCAATGGCAAAAAGTCTGTTTTAACTGACCTACTAGGTGTGGCTGCCAGGGGCGCTGTGGTACGCAGTAGGTTCCAGAACATCGCACTAATGGATGCTCCATCTCATTTTTTCTTTGGTCTGGAGAGGAAGAATGGTCAGAGGAGGATGATCCACTCTTTTAGCTCCGAGGACGGGCGGCTGATCCATGAGTCTGCGGAGATCCGTCGCTTTGCAGCTGCTTTCTACAAGGATCTCTTTAAGAAAGAATTTGTTGAGAATCCACATGCACTGAGTCATTTTTTGACGGACTTGCCAAAGGTGATGGCTAGCATGAATGCGGAGCTGAAGAGCGGGATCACTCTGCAAGAACTAGCAGTGGCTGTCCAGTCTCTTCAGTGTGGAAAAGCCCCAGGGATAGATGGTCTACCATTGGAGTTCTACAAGGCGTTCTGGTCTGAGATCTGTGAGGACTTACTGGAAGTACTGTCTGACAGTCTGCGGAAAGGTCACCTGCCCCTAAGTTGTAGGAGAGCAGTCCTCACCCTCCTTCCAAAGAAAGGCGACTTGAAAGACATTAAAAACTGGCGTCCGGTGGCCCTCCTCTGTACTGACTACAAAATTCTCTCCAAAGTGTTGGCTACCAGACTGAGGAAGGCGATGGAGCAGGTCATACATGTAGACCAGACCTACTGTGTACCTGGTAGGTTGGTTACAGACAACATTTTTTAAATTCGTGATGTTTTGGACCTCTCCAGCTCATTGGTCAAAGAACTTGGTCTTATTTCAATAGACCAAGAAAAGGCGTTTGACCGAGTTGAACATTCATACCTTTGGCAGACATTAGAGGCCTTTGGTTTCAGCTCAGGGTTCATCGCCAAGATCCAGGCTTTGTATAAAGACATTGAGAGTATTCTTAAGATTAATGGTGGTTTGAGTGCTCCTTTCAAAGTTGAGAGGGGTGTCCGACAGGGCTGCCCCCTCTCAGGTATGCTGTACTCTCTTGCCATTGAGCCCCTCCTTTGTAAACTAAGGCAAGGCCTCACTGGTTTTAAAGTCCCCAACTCTGACTCTGTTTTTAAAGTGTCTGCCTATGCTGATGACGTTGTTGTTTTTACAAGAAATCAAAATGATGTAGACTACCTTTTAAGAACTGTCAATCTTTTTGGTGAGTGCTCCTCAGCGAGAGTGAATTGGGGTAAGAGTGAAGCTGTTGTGGTGGGGGGGAGACCACAAAAAATTGCCCTACCTGGTGGCCTCTCGTGGACACAAGGTGGTTTTAAATATCTTGGTGTGTTTTTAGGAAATCAGACTTTTACTGGGAAAAATTGGGAGTGTTTTTTAGAAAAAACTGAAGGAAGACTAAAAAAATGGAAATGGATTCTGCCAAACTTGTCCTTCAGAGGTCGTGTTTTAATCATCAACAATTTGATTGCTTCGATGCTGTGGCATCGACTGTCTTGTCTGGACCCTCCACCCAATTTGCTGGCCAGAGTGCAGTCTATAGTCGTGGACTTTTTCTGGGACCGTCTTCACTGGGTTCCACAGAGCATCCTGTTTTTACCGAGGGAAGAAGGTGGTCAAGGGCTCATCCATCTGGCCAGCAGGGGGGCTGTCTTCCGCCTGCAGTTCATTCAGCGACTGCTGAGTGGCCCCCTGGACCTTGTGTGGAGACCTATTGCCAGGGCTGTCCTGGCTCGCTGTGGAGGGCTTGGACTAGAGGAGTCGCTGTTTTTAATGGATTTAAGGAGCCAAAAACTCCCAGAACTTCCCCAGTTTTACCAAAGTGCTTTTAAAATCTGGGGACTTTTTAAAAAGAACTCTCCCCAGGCTTCCTTGTCACCTTTCTGGCTTTTAAAGGAACCACTTGTGTTCGGGACCCGTTTTGATGTGGGCAATGCTTTAGGACCTTCTGTTTTAAAAAAGTTCATTTCTGCAAAGGTCACAACGCTGGGACACTTGGTAAATTTATGTGGTCCTAACTTGGACAATGCTGTTGCCCTGTGCTCTGCTCTTGGTGTTTCTTCAGTCAGAACTATAATGAATTTGCTGAAAGATTGGAGAGACTGCCTGTCTGCAGAAGAACACTCTGCTATTGTTTTACACTGCAAAAACTCTGTGCGAACTTCTGATGAGCCTTTTCCTTTTAGTGTTTTATCTCCTGATTTTAAAGATGGCACTGGTGTGTTTTTAAACTCTGAACACATTAACATTTGTGACTCTCCGGGTAAAAAAATGTATGGACTTTTGGTGAAAGTTTTAAATGTAAATAAGTTAAAAGGTCGAGCTGATACACCATGGAGGAAACACTTGGGTTTGGGTTCAGAGGTGAGGCCTGCCTGGAGAGCACTCTATAAACCACTATTAACTAAGAAGGTTGGAGACCTACAATGGCGAGTTTTACATGGTGCTGTGGCTGTAAATGCTTTCATCTCCATTTTAAACCCAAATGTTGTTGAGGTTTGTCCTTTTTGTCCTCAGAAAGAGACTGTGTTTCATTGTTTTCTGGACTGTAACAGACTGCATTTGTTGTTTGTTTTTTTGGGGAAGCTGTTTTATCTGTTTGGAGAAGTCTTTTCCCTGCAGATTTTTATCTTGGGCTTTCCATATAGGCAGAGAACTAAGAAAAAGAGTGAACTTTTAAATTTCATCCTGGGTCAGGCTAAAATGGCTATCTATGTTAGTAGGAAAAGAAAAATTGAACAAATACTGGATTGTAATGTAAAAGACATGCTGGTTGGCATGATTAAGGCTCGAATAATGATTGATTACAATTACTATCATCTGATGCAAATGTTGAAACCTTTGAGGCTATGTGGTGCTTTAAGCACATCCTGTGTTGTGTTAAGGAGGGGAAAATTACCTATGGTATAATCCTGATGTAAGAAGCAAGTTTTTTGTTTTAGTTTTCCTGGTTTGGTTACTTGTGTCTTTGATTTCTTGTCAGTGAGTCATTTTTCTTTTCCATTGCTTCTTTTAGTTGTTTTAGTTGTTGTGTTTTTCTGTTGAATTTGTGACAATAAAGGTGTGTTGAAAAATCAAAAAAAAAATCTCTCTCTCTCTCTCTCTCTCTCTGTCTCTCTCTGTCTCTCTCTCTGTCTCTCTCTCCTTGTCAGACACTCACCGGCTGTTTGCCATCGCCACACACATTTACACACATGCATGCATGCACTCAAGCACACTCTTTCATGCTTGCACACACACACACACACACACACACACACACACACATATTCATTCTTTCTCACATATGCTGACACGCACTCACACACAGACTTCCGCTGCACACCTGCGTCCACTTGTCACTCATTAGTCTGTCTGGTATTTATTGGGTGACAGTTGGGGCATTCAGTGTTGCGGCGTAAGTCAACACTCATCACAGTGTTCAATCAGAAGTGATTCCAGTCTGCGGCTACACTAGTTTTCATTGACGTCCTGGAGCTGTTGGTTTCCCTTTTTCTTGGACTATGTATGGAGTTGTTTTGCCCAGAGCCAGTTGCTCCCACCCTACATGTAAGTTTTCCTCATTATTGCTGATCACAGCCCTTCCTATCCGCTGCCTAGTTCCATCTGGGAGTGCATGGGACTCCTCCTCCTGCCAACTAAGCTCGGACATCCATCCCTTGTGTATCAGACTGTTTCTCGTTGAACATTTTGTGTATTTTGTGTTTCCCCATTCTGTTGAATAAACACGTCAACTTCACCTGCATTTTGGGCTCGTACTAATTCAATTGTTTGCTGCGTTGTTACGCAGCGGACATGACAAATGGAGATTTTTTTTTTTCGATTTAAGGTCCCATAGTATGCGGAAGTAGAGGGGGCATGACATAGGCTCTCTATACTGTGAACTCATGAATGAGTGACTTACACAAAGTTGTTGTTTGGCATTACATTACTGGATGATGTGTCTCATCCATGCAGACTCCACATATAGCTGAGCTGTATACAAGGGTACAAGGTTGCTGTTTTACCTCAACCTGATGAGTCACCACCTCCAGCCTCCCATATTACCTCCCTGCAGAGCCACACTGATGTTGTGGCTGTTGATAATAAGAGACTGCATTAGTAAACATTGAAGCTTGACTGGTAACTAATGACTGACACTGCTGCACAAAGAAGTCTGTGTGGCAGAATGACTGTTGCTTTTATGTGTCTGTAGGAAGACCATGAAGTGTGATGAGGAAAAAGTGAAAGCTGTGTGGGCTCATAAAGAATTCATTCTCAGTTTGGTCACTGGCTATCTTGAGAATAATTCCCATCAAAAAACTAAAGGGCACATTAACGTTATATTGCACAGCATTCTCCACCTTATTTATACTGCATAATGCAAAATTTACATAATTATGAAACATTCAAATAACATTTTAAAAAAAAATATTTTAAAGTTGTCTGCATGAGTATTGTCGTCATTTGAGGATTATCTTAGGTATGAAGAGTCGACAGACATAAATTGCAGGGATGGGCTTTTAAATGTCTTAATGAGAATTCAATTTTTAAACACTACAGCTGTCAGAGATACACACAGTTGCCAGCATGTGACACCATCATTGATTCAAAAAGTAAGGCATTGTAGAATATTTTGAGTGCATTATATAGAACACAGCCATACAGTAATCAGCATACATTTGGGCAGCGCTACGAAATGACAAGCTACAGTGTACGGTTTCATGCATGTGCTGCATGAGAAAAGGACATGTTGGATTTCAAATGCCATGACTAAGTTCTTATTATAAGTTTAAAACTTCATTTGCTACTTTTTCTTCATGCAGAATTAGGGATGCACAATATATATAGGCATATGATCGGCACTGGGCAATAAAGCATTTAAAATTATTTACAGATGATAGAATATTACAGTAAACAGTCTTAAATGATGCTCTGCTGATGATGTTATGCTTTTCCCTACGAGTGAGGGACTGACGTCATTACATCAGGTGAGCGTCTCAACTAATATGGCTGCCCCCACACACCCGGTATGTTGCAGCTCCATACTCCCTCAAACAATGCTGCGCCTGTGTGTGGTTGTTATTTGTATTACTTTAAAGTCATGGGTGGCGTTAGGCCTTTTTTAGGGTGCTGTAGCACCCCGAAATTTAAACTCAGCACCCCTAAAAATTGGAATGAGAAAAGTTGTGATTATAAAATTATAGTTCGTCTTTGACAACCTGAAATAACATCCAAAACATATTCAATAGTTTGTTGTTTAAACATTTTTAGAATGAAAATGCCCCCCCCCCCGCCACCACACAAATGGTATGATCCCTCCTCCCTGCTGCAGTGCTGGAGCCCTGGCTGTTCGCAGCAACCTGGTATACACACACAGATAGGTCCCTCCCTCCCTGTCCCAACAGTGGGAAGTGAGCTACTGCAGCTTTCTTACAGGTAACAGTCAATATGATGTATGATGCCAGCCTCAGCTAGAATATTCTGCAACATTATGAATAGTTTTTGGGTCTGTCTGAATTTATTTGGTAAGAGTAGGATGCATACCGGTTACCATTAAGATTTCAAAGTACAGTATACGAGGTTTTCACCTGGGGTGGGGGTTAGAAAATAGGCTTTTAATAGGCTATAAATCTTTGTTCATTTTATTTTTGATTTTTAATTTATGAGGAAAAACCTCACAAATTTATGTGAGTAAAGTCTAAAATGTACAAGAAAAAGCCCTCAATTAGCACTAAATGCAAATTATGAGAAAAAGTTGATTTAAGCTGGAAAAAATCTTTCAAATTTGCAAGGAAAAAGTAGTAAATTTAGAATAAAACTGCCATAAATTCAGGAGAAAAACCTCAAACTGTCCAGACTAAAGTCTCATCTCAGTAACTTTTTAACTATTTTCGGGTAACTACGCTTATGTGTATTTGAGTGATAATATTACAAAGATAATCTACGTTTACTTGTGCACAGTTTCAGGCTACTCTACCGCCTAAATTAGAGATTTTTTAAAAATGAAAATATGGAAACTTTTTATGTGAATTTGGAGAGTTCTTATAAATTACCTACTTTTTCTTATGATTAGTTTTATTCTTTTTTTTAATTATAGACTTTTTAAGAAACTTCATGAAATTTGAAACTTTGTGAAACATTTTTGCTCATGAATTGACATTTTTTCTTGAATTTGTGACTTTTGTGTCATAAACTGGCATCTTTTTTTTTTTTTCCGATCTTTGCATTTTGGCCTAAATATTTTTACATCATCTTTCCATTTATTTTTTTTCCTTGATTTTTTAAAATTATTGCAAATGAGCTACATTTCTCTTATGATTTTCTGACCTTTGTCTCAACAATTTAATAATTTTCTTTTTCTTATTGAATTTATTAAATCTTTTAAATAACTTTCTGTGTTTACATTCTCAATAACTGTAATTGTACATATCTGAAAAATACTGCTCAAAAAAATGAAGGAAACACTTTGAAAACACATCAGATTTTAATGGGAAAAAATAAGCTGGATATCGAAATAGCCTGCCACAATTTCGATATCCAGTGTGGTCTATATTAATCATATATTCCATAACCAACATATGTTTTAGCATGTGAGAATGTTTGGTGATTACATATGTAAGGTGACTTCACACCTCAGAACAGGACAAAGAGTCTCAACCGCCAGTGAAGATCAAAGAGCATCCGAGGCACTGCGGTGGAGACCAGATGGGTTGCCTTGATCCCCCAGGGCCAGGCGGAGAAGTACGAAGACAATGGGGGGATTAAGATAATGAGGGATGTCAGCTTTTGATATGCATGTCTTTTGTTATGTGCGAGTATAAGTTCGTAGAGCCAAAGGTGTTCGTCCTCTTTCCTTCTTCTGCTGCTGCACCTAGATGAGACTTGTTAGAGGAGCTGATAATAAACTTTGGTTTATATATCACATCGCCTCGTTCTTTCAAGCTCTTCTACACTGGTGACCCTGACGCGAGCATGGACCAGAGGCGTTCCCCCACGATCGACTCATCTGTGGCGACCCAGGCAGACGCCCGCGCCCATGCAGACAGGGGAACAGATGGACAACGTTCCCCCTCGGCAGAAGTGATAGAGAGGGCTCAACCGAGCACCAGCGCCGCTGAGAGAGCCGAAGCAAGGCACTCTCACCCTGCAGATACATCAATGACAGTCCACGCAAACGCCGTCACTGTCAAGCTGCCGGACTTCTGGCAGGAAGACCCTGCCTCGTGGTTTCAGCAAGCTGAAGCCCAGTTTACACTGGCGGGCATCACGGCTGACGATACGAAGTTCTATCACATCGTCGCCAAACTCGACGCCGCCACTTCGAGGTGTGTGCGGAGCATTATCCAGCGGCCGCCGGCCCAAGACAAATATAAAGTACTGAAAGCAACCATCGTGGCAAATTACGTCCCCTCAGCCGAAGAGAGAGCCGAGAGGATCCTGGCGGTCTACGGCCACAGAGGATGCAGACCCAAGGCCCTCATGGAGGACTTGCTGCAGCTTAAAGAAGAGGACAATGACAACTTCCTCTTCCAATTCATATTCCTCAGTACGCTGCCGCCACACATGAGAGGGACGCTTGCCAACATGCGATGCAGCACCCAGCAAGACTTCCGCGTGCTGGCTCACGAAGCTCAACGGCTCGTCAACGCCTGCAAGGAGCAGACACCCACAGCAGCATCCGCAGACTTCAACGCTGATGCCCGGAGCCACGGGGAGCCACAAACCACCGAGCAGAACCAGCCCGCGGTGACAGCGACACGGCCAAAATGTAACAGACGGAGCGACGTTTGTTATTACCACCATCGCTTCGCCGAGAAGGCTCACAAATGCGTTCCCCCCTGCAAATTCACGATTTCGGGAAACGCCAAAGCCGAGCCGTTAACAGCAGCGGTTCTCGGCGAAAAAAGCAAGCTGTTATATGTGATGGACGGACACACCGGCAAGCAGTTCCTTATTGACACGGGAGCTCAACTAAGTTTTGTCATGCCCTCCCAAGCAGATCGGGCCATGGGCACCCGGGGCAATGGAGCGGTGGCAGCCAACGGCTCCAGCATCGACACTTTTGGCGAAAAGAGCCTGCACCTCCGCATCCACGGCCGCAACTACAGATGGACATTTGTTGTAGCGGCGGTGAGTTTTAACTTGTTGGGCGCAGATTTTTTGTGTGCACATGGGTTATTAGTTGATCTAGCGAACAGACGCTTGGTTAATGCATTGTCCTTTGCTTCTATTCCCTGCGCAGCTCGAGTTTCTCCACCACCCGTGCAGGCCAGCGTCACCACAGCAGGAGGTAAGTTTGATCAACTCCTCACCCAATTTCCAGCACTCACAATTCCCAAATTCTCAGCCACAGTGGCTAAACACGGGGTCGAACACTTTATTCCCACAATGGGCCCACCCGTATTCGCCAAAGCTCGGCGCTTAGACGCGACCAAGCTCGCCATAGCTTGGGACGAGTTTACTACCCTTGAAAAATTAGGCATTATCAGACGCTCGAAAAGCCCCTGGGCATCACCACTTCACATGGTCCCGAAATCCGACGGTTCTTGGAGACCGTGCGGCGATTACCGCAGATTAAACAATGCGACAGCGCATGACCGCTACCCAATTCCTCACATTCAAGATTTTTCACTACATCTGGCGGGTGCGCGCATTTTTTCAAAAATAGACCTGGTCCGCGGTTATCATCAAGTCCCAGTTCGAGCAGAGGACATTCCTAAAACAGCTGTAATAACCCCCTTCGGCCTTTTTGAATTTTTGTGGATGCCTTTCGGCCTCAAAGGCGCTGCTCAAACCTTTCAGCGGATGATGGACGCAGTATTACGCGACCGCCCTTTTGTTTTCGTCTACCTCGACGATATGCTGGTAGCCAGCCCGTCTGAGGAAGAACACGAGCGGCATCTCACTATGGTTTTTCAGAGGCTAGAAGAACACGGGTTAATAATCAATCCAGCCAAATGCAAATTCGACGTGTCACAAATTGATTTTTTAGGACACAGAGTTTCTCCGAAGGGGGCAGTCCCACTGCCAGACAAAGTTCACGCGATAAAAAGTTTCCCACGGCCACAAACGGTCAAATCGCTGCAAGAATTTTTAGGAATGGTTAATTTTTACAACCGTTTCCTCCCCCACGCAGCTCAGCTCATGCAGCCCCTATATGACGCACTCAGAAAACAAAAACCTTCCAACGCGGTCGAATGGACCCCGGAGCGCGAACGCGCCTTCGCGGAAGTAAAAAGTGCCCTAGCTAATGCCACATTGTTGGTTCACCCCGATCCTGCGGCCTGCATTGCGCTAACCACAGACGCTTCGGACCTGGTCATAGGGGCAGTTGTAGAACAACACGTCAGTGGAATCTGGCAACCTTTGGCATTCTTCAGCAAATCGCTAAACCAAACTGAGCGTAAATACAGCACTTTTGACAGGGAGCTGCTAGCGCTTCATTTATCCATCCGCCACTTCCAGTTCTGGTTAGAAGGGCGGCATTTCATGGCTTTTGTAGACCACAAACCGCTCACCTTTGCGATGGCTAAAATTTCCGAACCGTGGTCAGGCAGGCAACAAAGACAGCTAGCTGCGATTTCAGAGTTCACCACAGACATTCGACATGTGGCAGGCAAACTTAACGTGGTAGCAGACTGCCTCTCTCGCGCTGTGACGTCGCCAGAGTGCGAGGAGACAGATTATACTACCGCAGCCGCAGAGCTTTTCACCAACACGGACACATATGCAGCACCAATCCACGCAGGGATAGATTATGCAGCCATGGCAGAGGAGCAAAGTAGTGACGCGGACGTGCGCGCACTCCTGTCTGGACCAACAGGGTTAAGGCTGGAGGAAAGGGGTTTACGAGATGGTGTGCCCCCCCTAATATGCGATATCTCAACCGGCCGACCTCGCCCATTAGTCCCAGCTGCATGGCGCCGCCGTATTTTCGACTCTATTCACTCCCTCGCGCACCCAGGTGTGCACGCTTCGGTTAAAATGGTCGCCGAAAAGTTTGTGTGGCCTGGCCTGCGCAAAAACGTAAAAGAATGGGCAAAAACTTGCATTTCTTGTCAGCGCGCCAAAGTACACAAACACACAAAAGCCCCTCTGGAGCCTTTTCCAATCCCTGCTAGAAGGTTCGACCACGTTCATGTCGACCTCGTGGGGCCGCTACCTTCCTCCCAAGGTTTCACACATCTGTTAACAATGATAGACCGCACCACGCGCTGGCCAGAGGCAGTCCCTCTGGCGTCAACCACAGCGGAGGAAATCGCTCGCGTTTTTTTTGACAAACTGGGTGGCACGTTTCGGCATCCCATCAGACATCACGTCCGATAGGGGGCCTCAATTTGTCTCGGAGCTTTGGTCAGCCATGGCCAGCAGCTTAGGGGCGACAATTCACCGCACCACCGCTTATCACCCTCAGGCTAATGGGTTATGCGAGCGTTTTCACAGATCTTTAAAGGCCGCCCTCAGAGCCTCACTAACGGATACAAATTGGGTAAATAAACTTCCCTGGGTTTTATTGGGGTTGCGTGCTGCGCCCAAAGAGGATCTAGACGCCTCTCCAGCAGAATTAGTTTTTGCACAACCTCTCAGGCTCCCGGGTGAATTTTTACCAGAGAACCCAGAGCCAGGGCATCTCCCTGCCCCGAGGTTTTTAGGCAGCAACGGACCGGACTCTCTCCCCGGACCGGCACATCACTCTTTTCCTCGGGTTTTTGTCCCACAAGCTTTAAAGAACGCTGAATTCATTTTTGTTAGGCATGAAGCTTTAAAACCAACTTTCCACCCACCATACGATGGGCCATTCAGAGTGCTGGAACCTGGTGATAAACACTTTGTGCTTGATTTTGGGGATAAAAAAGAAACAGTCAGCATTGACAGACTTAAACCTGCCTTCTTGTTGAGAGACGAGCCTGCACGGTTGGCGAGAGCACCTCGGCGGGGTAGACCCCCCAAGAGAAAAGACTCAGCCCCCCTGCAGGGAACAAATAATCACTCTCCTTCCCAAGCTACAGATTCCTTACAGGAAGGTCCCAGCAGGACGCCCAAGCGGACCCACAGCAGATTCGGGAGAAGATTAAAACCCAGACGGCACAGAGACTGATGCAAACTACTCAACAGTTGTTCACTAATTGTGCTGTAACAGTTTAGGACTGACTTGTGATTTTACTATGCTGTTATGATTACCACTGAACTCTCTTAGGAGCATGGCTGCTGGAAAGTTTCTTCTGTGGCAAGAGGTGTAGCAGTTAGTATGTCATAATAATTATCTTAAACTGTGAATTTTTCTATTGTCCTTTTCTTAGTCGTTTGGGGGGGGGCTGTGGTCTATATTAATCATATATTCCATAACCAACATATGTTTAAGCATGTGAAAATGTTTGGTGATTACATATGTAAGGCGACTTCACACCTCAGAACAGGACAAAGAGTCTCAACCGCCAGTGAAGATCAAAGAGCATCCGAGGCACTGCGGTGGAGACCGGATGGGTTGCCCTGATCCCCCAGGGCCAGGCGGAGAAGTACGAAGACAATGGGAGGATTAAGATAATGAGGGATGTCAGCTTTTGATATGCACGTTCAGGTTCAGGTTCAGGTTCAGGTTACTTTATTTGTACCCGTAGGTAGATTTGTTTTGCAGTTGGTGACATCCATATTTACAAGCCACTAATTACATTCAACATAGACACAAACACAGGCACACATCTTACAAAATAGGTAAATATAAAATATGTACAATATAATTTTTATAGCTTGTTCAACTCTTTGACAGCAGCAGGGACAAAGCTGTTTTTGTAGCGCTGGGTTCTACTTTTTGGGACAGCAAACCTCCGTCTGGAGGGAAGAAGCTGAAAGTTGCAGTGCAAAGGGTGGGAGTCATCATTTAAAATCGAGTCGGCCATCCTCTGTACTTGTCTGGTGTACAGGGATGTCAGGCTCAGCTGTGACTCACCAAGCAAACGACTGGACCATCTAACTACCTGATCCAAGGATTTCCTCTGTTTCAGTTTTATCTGACCAAACCATGACATTAAAGAAAAGGATAAAACAGATTCAATAAAAGCCCGATAGAACATAGTCATTATGGTTCGGTCAATTTGGAAGCGTGCAAGTTTCCTCAAACAATGCAAATTTTGCTGACCCTTTTTGCACACCCTTTCACAGTTCACCTCAAAGTTCAATCCACTATCAATAATTGTCCCAAGATATTTGTACGATTGTACACATTCGGTGGTCTGGCCTTTTAGTATGGTGACTTTGTGCCTGGGAGTTTTCCTCCTAAAGTCAATAATCATATCTTTCGTTTTTGTTGTATTCAGCTGCAGGTAGGAATCCTCACACCAGTGAACAAAGTCATCAACTACTGGGCCGTGGCCACTCTCACCATCCTGGAGGAGACTGACAATGACTGAGTCATCAGCATACTTTATAATGTGTCTGTTGTCATGTCTGCTCCGACACATGTTTGTGTACAGGATGAAGAGTAGTGGTGACAACACACACCCCTGAGGAGAGCCAGTAGAAGAGCACTTTAGGTCAGACAATGTGCCATTGACCCTTACTCTCTGCGTCCTGTTGGTTAAGAAATCCAGAATCCAACCCACCAGATTATTGCTTAAATCAAATTGTTGCAGGAGCCTTTCAACTAAAATATGAGGTTGGATTGTATTAAAGGCAGAAGAAAAGTCCACAAATAAAAGCCTGGCGTGTGTCCCATTAAAATCCAGATGTTTGAAAAGCATGTCAAACAGAGTGACAGTGGCATCCTCCACTCCTCTGTGAGGCCTATAGGCAAACTGCAGAGGATCCAATGCATGTTCAGTCTGCCTTAGGACCTCACGTCTGACCAGTTTTTCAAAAATTTTCATTAAAATTGAAGTCAAAGCAACTGGTCTAAAGTCGTTTATCGTTTTAGGACAGCTGGATTTTGGAACGGGAACAACCACGGCATCTTTCCAGATCTTAGGCACATGTTGTGTCTGTAAGGACTTATTGAAAATATAATGAAATATAGGACTCAGTTCATGTGCACAGGACTTTACCAGGCGTCCACATATATTATCAGGGCCCTGACTTTTGTTCACTTTTACAGCGCGGAACTCCCTTTTAACATCCTGCATCTCAATATTAAAGTGCTGATTGTCTTTGAGTTTCTGTTTCAAATCTTGGATTTCTGTGCTAAAATCAAAGGAGTCAAAACGACCATAAAAACAATTAAGAGCATTAGCCAGCTCTGTGTCTGAACTAAAACCATCTAAAAACACACGGTTACTGCGCTCTGTGCTCTGAAGACCTGCAATAGTTTTCATACTGGCCCAGGCCGAACCAAGTTTATTTGCTGCCATCTTGCTTTCCAACTCTGATTTATAATTCTGTTTTGCTCTTAAAATTTCGGCCTTCAGCTCCTTAGTGGCAACCTGTAGCGCAGAAACAGACCCTTGTTTAAAGGCAAGAGCTTTCCTCTGTAAGCAGGATTTAACTGATTTAGTAACCCATGGTTTGTTGTTGGGGTATATTTTGACACGTTTACGTGGAACAAACTTATTTTGACAGTGAGCCATGTATGAGCATGTGAGCTCAGCCAGAGAGTCCAAATCATCCCCGCAGGCCATTATGAACATCTTCCAGTCTGTACAGTCAAAGCATTCCTGGAGGCTGTGCTCTGAATCTTCTGTCCACACATCAATGTCTCTGGTCTCCACCTTGCCTCTTCTGAGAGCAGTTTTATATGTGGGCAGCAAATGAACACAGTTGTGATCTGAGGATCCTAAAGGAGGAAGGGGGAGTGATTTATAGGCCCTCTCTATGGATCCATAGCACAGGTCCAATGTCTTTTTTCGCCTGGTTGGGCAGGAGACATACTGATGAAAGTTTTTAAGTGTCTTCTTTAAAGAAACATGGTTAAAATCCCCAAGAATGAAGTTTGGCGCCTCTGGAGAAATTGACTGCAGCCGCTGCACCACATCAGAGATGGTGCTGGAGGCGGAGTCAGCGTCTGCCCTCGGATGAATGTACACAGTTGTGATGAAAAGTTGGGGAAACTCTCGAGGCAAATAAAAGGGGCGTAGTGACACAGACAGCAGCTCCACATGGGGTGTACAGATGCGCTCTCTGACCGTGACAGATGTGCAGTACTGCTTATTAATGTACAAACATACTCCGCCCCCCTGACGCTTCCCAGTTACCTCTTCCTGCCGATCCGAGCGCAGCGGAGCTCCAAAGCCGTCAATCCACAGGTCTGCATCCCGATCATGCGCAGTAAGCCAAGATTCAGTGAAAGTCATGACGCAGCAGTTCTTAAAATCCTTCTGGTAACGTACATTGCCTTGAATTTCCTCCACCTTGTTTCTCACAGACTGTGCATTCCCAAAAATGATCGAAGGAAGAGGAATGTTACCAAATTGACGTCTCCTAAGGCGCAATTTCACACCTCCACGTCTTCCACGCTTCCTCCTGCCGCTTCTTTTTTCACCGCTGTGACCGTCTCTCAAAATAAAGTCCGGCAGATGAAATTTGGGCGCAATCAGAGACTCTGCACCAGCTGTGTTAAAGCGCAGCAACACGTCCCTGGAATATTGTATTCTGCTCGTCATGGAGCCGAACACGTTTACCTCAGAGACAAAGAGCCAGAACACAGAAAGCAGCAGTGCGAGATATGAGAGGAAATCCATGTTGCAGATACTAGGGAGCTGTTCGCCATATATTCCACAAACGCTCCAGAGCAGAAACGACACAGAGGATTTTCTAAAAACGTAAAAAAGTACAAAAAACACACACACGCACACACGCACTATATCACCAAGCTGCTGGTCGCTGCGTGCGCATGCGCCCAAAGTCAAAAGTATGTGCGAGTATAAGTTCGTAGAGCCGAAGGTGTTCGTCCTCTTTCCTTCTTCTGCTGCTGCACCTAGATGAGACTTGTTAGAGGAGCTGATAATAAACTTTGGTTTATATATCACATCGCCTCGTTCTTTCAAGCTCTTCTACATCCTGCTTATTTTTCCCATTAAAATCTGATGTGTTTTCAAAGTGTTCCCTTTATTCTTTTGAGCAGTATATTTCCTCATAAATTTGCAACTTTAACCAAGAATTTGTAACTTTTATCTTTTAAATTGAAGTTTGTTTTCCTTGTAATTCTGCACTTTTTTCTCTCATGAATTTCGTACATATTTTAAATAAATGGGCAGTCATTCCTTTAAATTTGTTATGTTATTCTAGTAAATTTGAAGCTTTTATTGTATATATGTGATGTTTTTTCCTTGTAATTGTATAGCTTTTTCTCAAAGTTTTGCACCTTTGGAAAAAATTTAGACTTTAAAATTATGACAAAATATTTATGCAAAACAGGGCAAAATATTTATGCAAAACAGGGCAAAAGTGGTATAATTCTGACCTCTGTTAGGCCATTAAGTGTGATGGCTGAATGTTGCTACTTAACAAATTGGACCAACAAGATTGATTAACTAAAACTGGATCCATAACTGGACCAACCATAGGAGACAGGTCTGTGATGATTATCATTCAAAGCTGGCTGCACCTCAAGATTGTCAATGCTGCGGTTGAGCTACCATGCTGCTAACTACACCTAAGTGACAGAACAGAGGAATCTGGTAAGAGCTGTTCAAGTGGAATTTGCTTATATGTGAATAACAGCTTGTTTACAAACTCTGTGATCATCAATAAGTACTGCTCAGTGGACCTTAGCTGCTGGCAGCTACCTTTCCCAGGAGTTTTCTGTTTCTGTGGAAACATCAGTCCAGATGCTAATGCTAATTTACCGCTCAGCTATGCGCTAGCAGCTATTGACAAGCAGCAGACCCGATTTTGACCAACATATTGAGTGAGCAACATGAGGAGATAACACACTGGACTGTGTATATTCTAATATAACTCCTATAACTCCTATTTTTTTTTTTTTTCTCCTCTCGGCGCCACACCAGTCGGCTGCCTTTTGCAACAGCGGCTCGATTCCGAGTTTTTTTTCCCTTCCTCTCTCTTTTGATCACTTTTTTTTTTTTTCACCCCACTTATATCACGGACACACAGATCGTCCCAAATGTCTCCTGAGCCGGTGGACGGAGCCACTGTTTATAGCAGGATACGATATAACAGGGAAGAGCTGCTAGCATTTAACCGCCACCCGGTCCCACTGGAAAAACTCGACATACCGAGAGAACTGAGGCGAAAACGCCGCGGCTGCCGGGCTGGAGTAAGGCGGAGGACAAAAAATATAAGGTACAGACCCTCCCTTCCATCTGTTGTCATGGGAAATGTACGGTCGATACTGGGAAAGTTAGATGAGCTAGCGGCTATCTCCCGTTATGATAGCACTTACCGGGAGTGCTCTCTCCTTTTGTTTACTGAGACGTGGCTAACTGAACTAGCAGCAGATGCTAACATTGAGCTGGAGGATTTTCACATGATACGAGCTGACCGAACACCAGAGAGTGGCAAAACTAGGGGCGGTGGAGTGATAATGTATGTTAACAACAACTGGTGTAGACCGGGACATATCACTGTTAAACAACGACACTGCAGCAAAGACATTGAGTTGCTAGCTGTTAGCATGAGGCCTACATATCTCCCGAGAGAACACTCACACATGATCTGCATTGTTGTTTATGCAAATCCGACGGCGAACGCTGGGACAGCGCGTGACGTCATCCATTCAGTAACCAACAGGCTGCAGACAGAACACCCAGATGCTCTTCTCCTCATCTCAGGCGATTTCAACCACGTTTCACTGTCTCCCATTCTGCCCACTTTCACCCAGTATGTCACATGCCACACTAGAGACAATAAAACACTGGATTTGTTCTACGCAAACACTAAGGAGGCGTACACCTCATCACAACTCCCCCCACTTGGGAGATCGGATCACAACTTGGTTCATCTCCGACCGGTGTACAAACCCCTAGTGCACAGACAACCTCCGGCCATGCACACTGTGGAGTTATGGTCTGAGGAGACAATGGACACTCTAAAGGACTGTTTTGAAGCCACTGCCTGGAAGCAGCTCTGCGATCCACATGGTGAGGACATCGATGGCCTCATTCACACCTTCACGGGCTACCTCAGCTTCTGTGTGGACAAATCCGTTCCCACCAAGACCATACGGCGTCACTCAAACAACAAACCCTGGATCAACCCTGAGATAAAAACACTTCTGAGAGAGAAGAAGAGGATCTTCAGGTCGGGGAACAGGGAGATGCTGAAGTCCGTACAGAGGGAGCTGAGGAGAAAGATCAGAGAAGGCAAGGACAGCTTCAGGAAGAAGATGGAGGACAAGCTGCAACAGAGCGACATCAGCGGGGTCTGGAGAAACCTCAAAACCATCTCGGGGCTCCAGAATACCTCCCCCCAGGCCACGGGGGGCAGGGAGTGGGCGAACAACCTGAATCTGTTTTTCAATAGATTTGACCAACCGCCCTCCCCCCTGTCTGCACAACAACCACTGCTGCCTCTAAGAAATCAAGTCCTGCTACCCACTCCCCACTCCACCGACACCCCCCCCACGCCCAACACACAGCCCCCCATCCTGACCCTGACCAAGACCCAGGTGAGGACGGAGCTGAGGAAGATCAAGGCGAGGAAGGCGTCGGGACCGGACGGCATCAGCGCAAAGCTCCTCAAGTCCTGTGCAGACCAGCTGTGTGGGATTGTGACGTATATCTTCAACATGAGCCTCAAACTGGGGAGGGTACCACAGCTGTGGAAAACATCTTGTGTGGTACCTGTACCAAAAACTTCCCACCCCAAAGACCTGAACAGCTTCAGACCAGTGGCCTTGACGTCCCACTTGATGAAGACCCTGGAGAGACTGCTCCTTGCTCATCTCCGCCCCCTGGTGGAACCAGCGATGGATCCACTCCAGTTCGCCTACCAGCATGGCATTGGGGTGGAGGATGCGGTGATCTTCCTCCTTCACCGTTCTCTGTCCCACCTGGAGAAGCCCGGGAATATGGTGAGGATCATGTTCTTTGACTTCTCCAGTGCTTTCAACACCATCCAGCCGATGATCCTGAAGGACAAGCTGCTGCGCGCAGGGGTGGACCAGCACCTGTCATCATGGATCCTGGACTACCTCACGAACCGGCCTCAGTTTGTGAGAACCCGGGACTATGTTTCCGACACGATCATCAGTAGCACGGGGGCCCCCCAGGGAACGGTGCTGGCTCCCTTCCTGTTCACTCTTTATACTGCGGACTTCTCACACAACACAACACATTGCCATCTACAGAAGTTCTCTGATGACTCTGCGATCGTTGGTCTCATCTCCAGCGGAGATGAAGCTGAGTACAGAGGGCTTATCCAGGACTTTGTGGACTGGTGCCATCGGAACTGCCTCCAGATCAACGCGAGGAAAACTAAGGAGCTGGTGGTGGACTGCCGCAGGCATGGGCAGCCCCTCACAGCACCAGTAAATATACAGGGAACAGACATCGAGATGGTGACATCCTACAAGTACCTGGGTATTCATCTGAACAATAAACTAGACTGGTCACACAATACTGACGCACTCTACAAGAAGGGACAGCGCAGGCTGTTCCTGCTGAGGAGACTCAGGTCTTTTGGTGTACAAGGGGCGCTGCTGAAGTCATTCTATGACACGGTGGTGGCATCAGCCATCACTTTTGGAGTGGTCTGCTGGGGCAGTGGCATTACTGCAGCCGATAGGAAGAGACTGAACAAATTGATTAAGAAAGCTAGCTCTGTCCTGGGGCAACGCCTTGATCCGATGGAGGAGATAGGAGAGAGAAGGACGGTGGCTAAACTGTCATCTCTGCTGGAGTCCGAGTTCCACCCTATGCAGGACATACTGGATGCACTGAGGAGCTCATTTAGCAGCAGACTACATCATCCTAGGTGCACAACCGAGAGGTTTCGTAGGTCCTTCCTACCAACGGCTGTCAGACTGTACAACCTAAGCAGGGCTGCTCGCAGAGATAGCAAAAAGACGTAACAAACTAATAGTTTTTTTTTTTTTTTTTGAATGCAAAAGATGCAATAGACTTACACAATGGTCCTCTCCGGCATACAACTAGGAACATACCGGTCGCTATGGAGGGTGAGAATATGTATGGGCACATAATCATACCATGTAGGATAACTAAATAGACGGTTATGCTGTTTCATCCCACCTAGCAACAATGCTCTGCACTGTGTGTGTTTATATATTTACATATTTATTCCATCTAGCTACAATGCTCTGCACTGGGTGTGTCTATATTTATATATCTATATATTTATTCCATCTAGCTACAATGCTCAGCACTGGGTGTGTTTATATTTATATATCTATATATTTATTCCATCTAGCTACAATGCTCCGCACTGTGTTTTTATATATCTACATATTATTCCATCTAGCTACATTGCTCCGCACTGTGTGTGTTTATATACTTGCATATTTATTCCACCTAGCTGCAATGCTCCGTACTGTGGGTATTTATATATTTACATATTTATTCCATCTAGCTACAATGCTCTGCACTGTGTGTTCATATATTCATATATTTATTCCATCCAGCTACAATGCTCTGCACTGTGTGTCTGTGTGTGTGTGTGTGTATATATATATTTTATAGTAATATGTACATATGTATATTAGCTGCTCTTGCTTGCTTGTTTTTTTTTTTTTTTTTTGTTTGTTTTTTTTCTTGCCTTCTGATTGTTGCTCTGAGTGTTGCTATCCCTGTGCTGTTGCAATCCTGGAATTTCCCCGTTGTGGGACTAATAAAGGCTTATCTTATCTTATCTTATCTTATCTTATAAAGGGATATAGAGCCTGCTTCCTGTCACACATTTGTCTGAAAATACATAATACATGATATGACAAACTGACTGACATTTTGTTCACTTGACAATAAATTAATAAATAAATGCTTTATGTGTGTAAGTTTAGAATTCATTCATTCATCTTCTTAACCGCTTATGGGTCGCAGAGGGGATGAAACCTATCCAGCATGTTTGGGTGAGAGGTACAGTACACCCTGACCAGACGAATCAATGAATAAAAGATCTGGTAAGGGTGTCACGATGCAGAGCACGGTTGGAGCACCGTGCTCATGCTTTATGTTATTTTAAATTATTTTTCTGTATTTCCTCATCTTAGTTTTATGATTGACTTTGTTCGTGATTTTGGATGTATTATGTCATTTAAGTTTGCCATTTATTTCTGTTTGTGAAAGTGTCTGTTCTTAGTACAGTTACTATAGCTTGTTATTTATATTATGCACCCACTACCATCCGGTTTCATATTATAATTATTATTTACCTATGTAGACATGAGCCTACCCTCACCTTTACTCTCAGTTCTCTTTCTGTATTTTGATATAAGTATTCCAGTATTGCATCTCTTGTTTTATATTTCTTCTTGTCCTCGCCTTGGTGGTTGTATTATTTCCTCTTTGTGTATTCTGGTCTGTTCCCATTTTGTAATCATTTCATATTTATTTCCTTGCTAGCTATCCTTGTACATTCTTTATTCATCCTCTGTGTCTTGATTCATTATTCATTCCCAGTCTGTGCTTTTATTTTGACAATGCCCTGTGTTTACTTCCTCTTTTGGTTCAAGTTCGCGGGCTGTTGGAGCTGTCATTATTTTTGGTCTGATTATCCTCACTCTGGTTACCCACACCTGTCTTCAATTGCATTAATTCCTGTTTTCTGTATTTAAGGACCGTGCCATGAACCTGGGTTTGGTGGTCCCAAACCGCCAGTGTGGAAGAGCATGGGCTCTTCCACACCGGCGGTCTCTTCCCTCATTAGTATTGTCATTACTTAAGCTCTGTTTGAGTGGGAAGAAATTGCCGGAGCATTGCACAATATACACAGTAGCATTTTCCTCTGTGTATGCAAGCCTTCATCCCCTACATTCAACTTCAGCCTGACTAGTTAAGTCTTCTCTAATGCTACAAGACTGTTGTTTTGTTATTTGGTGTTAGCGGCTGTTCCAACCTTGCCCTCATCCACTGGACAGCACGGACTGCCTTGGATCACTCCAGCCCGTAAGTTCATGTTTGCCTTTCTCCTTGTACCGATAGCTGTTCTGCGGCGCTAGGCATTCCCCTCCCTTGGGCTGCAGAGCATTTGGGTGGCATCCCTGCTTTCCTGGTGGCCTCTATTACAATTATGTCAACCCTCTGCTTGTTATCGTGACTGTTTTGCTGGACATAGTTTGGTTTTTGTTCAATAAAGTACATGCTACTACTTCTGCTCGTGGGTTTCCATTCCTCCCTCTGTGTGCTGCGTAATGGTGCACAAGGGATCATAATAGAATGCGCCCTTCCGTAAAAGAAAACCCAGCAGAGTAGTTGTGCATTTTTTTCTTTTCCTTTTCACCCTTTTTCTTTTTCCCCTCTGAGCTACACAATGGTGATCTGGACAGACGAGGAGCTGAGAGCGCAGGACCTCTTGGAGCAGGCACTCTTTTTTGCTCAGTGGCCGCAGTCTCCCGAGGACGTTTTGGCTGGCGCGGCTCACCGCTGAGGACATCATGTGGCGTCATCCCGACCTCTGGTTAATTCTAAGGGTGGTTGACATCATCTATGTCCTCTTTCCCCAGCCAGACGCAGAGTGGGAGTGGGCCTCCCCAATGTCGGAGCCATCATCCAGCTGGAAAAAGCGCTCGAGGTGGAGGAAGACACCCTCCTCCCACGGCTCTCCCGCTTCTGCATCATCCGTCGAGCCTGGGCACGCTCCATCCACTGATATTATGATGGAGGAGGAGAGATGTAATGTAATGTAATGTACTTTATTTATATAGCCCTTTAAAACAACCCGTAGGTGAGCAAAGTGCTTTACAGAAAATAAACAGCATTAAAAACACACAGAGCATTAAAAACAAATAACAAAAAAACCAAAATAAAAATAAAAATAAAATAAAAACAAATGCCAAGACAAATATCACCACTACTGGGTATTAAAAGCCATCCTAAACAAATATGTCTTAAGTTCTGATTTAAAAAGGGCCAGGTCAGAGATAGCACGTAGGTCAGGGGGGAGATTATTCCAGAGCCTGGGGGCGGCAACAGAAAAGGCTCGGTCACCCCAATGTTTATACCTTGACCTAGGCACGTCCAGCAAAAGCTGATTGGATGACGTCAAAGCCCTGCCTTGGTCACGGACAGTCAAAGTCTCTGTCAGGAATCTCTGAAAACACTCAGAATATGATCATATATTAGTTCATTACCTCAATAAAGATTCGAGACACAAGAATATTCTTTTAAGAGCTTTACTTGTATAAATTATATACAAGGAGTACGAACCTCAGGTTGCAGGAGGTCAGTACTGAAGGCTGCCTTCAGTGAGCAAGCTTATATACAACAAGCAGTTGCAACATACAAACGGAAGCAGGACAAAGCGGTTTCAGCTGAATACATCACAGACAAAAGAGTGTAACAGGTTTGGCACATTATTAACAGAACTTTCTTGAAAGGACAAAGCAACCTGTTCCTTCTCTCGCCATGCAGGGGGTATGTCAGTATCAGTACTTTTCCGCCAGAACTGGCTCCCTACATGCAGTCTCGGTAGTTTTCCAGCAGAACACGCTTTTGCATGCAGTCTCAGTAGTTTTCCAGCAGAACACACTTTTACACTTGTATAAGGCTTAGACATTTAAAATGATAACATGTGTGTACAATTTTCTGACAGTCTCAGACATATAAACAGGAGCAAGGCCATTAAGAGCTTTATAAACAAAAAGCAAAAGTTTAAAATTAATTCTAAAATGGACTGGAAGCCAATGAAGTGAATAAAGGATCGGAGTAATGTGCTCTCGCCTAGGTGTGTTGGTCAAAAGACGGGCCGCTGCATTTTGCACAAGCTGAAGGCGGCCGAGAGAAGACTGAGAGATGCCAACATAAAGTGCATTGCAGTAATCAAGTCGAGACGTGACTAAAGCATGGATGGCTATCTCAAGATCATGACGGCTCAAGAAAGGTTTGGGTTTGGATAACAAACGTAATTGATAAAAGCTCATTTTGACTACATTGTCAATCTGGTTATCAAATTTTAAATGGCTGTCAATAATCACCCCCAAATTTCTGACAGCTGAACTGAGCCTTAAAGAGAGGGTACCAAAGCCAGCCGTAACAGTATCCCCAAACACAATACATTCTGTTTTTTCTTCATTTAAGTGGAGAAAATTTTGGCTTAACCACAACTTAATATCAATGATGCAATCCAATAGAACACTTTGTGAGTTAGTTTGTTCTGGGTTCAAAGGTAAATAAAGCTGCAAATCGTCTGCATAACAGTGGAAAGACATGTTATGCCTGGCTATTATTGACCCGAGTGGCAGCATATATAATGAAAACAGAATAGGGCCAAGGATAGAGCCCTGTGGGACCCCACAGGAGAGAGAGGCACTAGAAGAGGACATGTCACCAATCATTACAGAAAAAGTTCTATTAGAAAGGTAGGATTCAAACCACTTAAGTGCAGTGCCATGGATGCCAACATAGTGATTCAGGCGTGACAAAAGGATAGTGTGGTCCACAGTGTCAAAGGCTGCTGTAAGATCTAGCAGCACTAAGACCACAGGACATTTGGCATCAACAGACATCATAATATCATTGTGCACCTTAAGCAGGACAGACTCAGTGCTGTGACGAGATCTAAACCCAGATTGAAACTTCTCAAAAATAGAATTGTCTTCTAAAAAAGACTGCAACTGTATAAAAACAGCTTTTTCTAAAACTTTAGATAAAAAGGGCAAATGAGAAATGGGTCTAAAATTAGATAAAACTGAAGGGTCAAGGTGAGGTTTTTTAAGAAGGGGCCTAACCACAGCATGTTTAAAAGCAGGTGGGACAAATCCTGAACTAAGGCAGGAATTAATAAAAACCAAAAGACCAGGCCCAACAGTATTAAAACCCTTTTCAGGATTCCAGCGGGAACAACATCCAGTGAGCAATTTGTAGGCTTCAGAGACCTTACTATATCAGCAAGTGATGATAAAGAAACCAACTCAAACTGTTCAAGCACAGCAGAGTAACCCAGGACAATAGACAAGCTTCCATTAAAACTGTTATTAATAACTCGTCTGACAGAGTCCACTTTATCAACAAAAAAGTGAAGAAAAGTCTCACATGTTGTAAATGAATTGTCTGTCACAGTCTGAGTGCATGGGTTTATGTAATGTAATGTACTTTATTTATATAGCCCTTTAAAACAACCTGTAGTTGACCAAAGTGCTTTACAAAAAATAAACAGCATTAAAAACACACAGAGCATTAAAAACAAATAACATAAACAAAAACAACCTAAAAATAAAATAAAAACAAATGCCAAGACAAATATCACCACTACTGGATATTAAAAGCCATCCTAAACAAATATGTCTTAAGTTCTGATTTAAAAAGGGTCAGGTCAGAGATAGCACGTAGGTCAGGGGGGAGATTATTCCAGAGCCTGGGGGCGGCAACAGAAAAGGCTTGGTCACCCCAATGTTTATACCTTGACCTAGGCACATCCAGCAAAAGCTGATTGGATGACCTCAAAGCTCTGCCTTGGTCACGGACAGTCAAAATCTCAGACATATAAACCGGAGCAAGGCCATTAAGAGCTTTAAAAACAAAAAGCAAAAGTTTAAAATTAATTCTAAAATGGACTGGAAGCCAATGAAGTGAATAAAGGATCGGAGTAATGTGCTCTCGCCTAGGTGTGTTGGTCAAAAGACGGGCCGCTGCATTTTGCACAAGTTGAAGGCGGCCAAGAGAAGACTGAGAGATGCCAACATAAAGTGCATTGCAGTAATCAAGTCGAGACGTGACTAAAGCATGGATGGCTATCTTAAGATCATGACGGCTCAGGAAAGGTTTGGCTTTGGATAACAAACGTAATTGATAAAAGCTCATTTTGACTACATTGTCAATCTGTTTATCAAATTTTAAATGGCTGTCAAAAATCATCCCCAAATTTCTGACAGCTGAACTGAGCCTTAAAGAGAGGGTACCAAAGCCAGCCGTTACAGTATCCCCAAACGCAATACATTCTGTTTTTTCTTCATTAAAGTGGAGAAAATTTTGGCTTAACCACAACTTAATATCAATGATGCAATCCAATAGAACACTTTAGGGCCTTTTCCACTAGCATGCTTTAGCGCGACACGGGACGGCTCAGCACGCTTTGTACGCTTTTCCACAAGCCCCAACACGGTTTAACAGCCGCGATTCTCAGCCCCGCTGAAGGGCAGGGTACAGCAGTGCTGAGCTGTGCCGTGTTGTGACGTTAACAGACTGGTCGCCGCTGATTGGTCAGGTCGTAACTGGCGCTGATTGGTCAGGTTGTAACCGCCCCTCTCCTCCTCCTCATCTACCAAATCTTCACGACCTTCTCAATAAAGTTTTTGAAAAAAAAAAAAAAAGAATCTTCACGACCGCCTTTACTCAGCACGCAACCACTGTTGGCGGTTCCTTTTCAGTGTATTGCTGTGCTATTTTCATTTATTCTCTATCAAAAATGGCTTCGCATAATAAGGGTGTTCCATGGACCAATAAGGAGGTGCGGTGTCTGTTCACTGCATTGTCAGATGAACGTATTCAGCGCGAGTTAGACGGAGCCGCCCGGAATGAAAAAATATACCGGGAGGTCTCGACATCGGAGTCCTTTAACGGTGAGTTTTAATTTTTTTTTATTGTGCGTTTTTTCGCAAATATATTCGGTAAGACGCTCAGTTTATTTATGCAATAAAAAAGCTGTTCATTTGTGGATGGATCGCTGCTTTATTGCAGCACACTGCGGACTAAAGCTTTTATTGTAATTATTCATGTGAACAATACGCTGAAATAAGCTTATGTATTCTTGTTAAAAACTATTGTCTTTTCTGTATATATTTCGTGCTGTATTTTATTGTGTGCATTTTCCTTGTAGAATCATCCCACGCGTCCGCCGCGACAGCCCGCACGGATTATTCAACCGAGCCTTCCTGACCCACAGCTGGCAGAGACGGATTCATTCTACCGAGCCTCAGCACTCAGTGGTCGGCGTGTATAAAATGTCGATTAACCTTCATGTTGTGTTGCAAAGTTTTTTTTTCTTTTAATATTTTGTATATAATAAAATGGAATTGTTTTGGAAAGTGTGGTTTGTCTGTTATAACACTGAATTATAAAACAGTATAATTACATAGAAATTCCATTGCCTAGTCTGATCAAAATGATGCTGAGGGTCAACCATTGTAAAGGTAATGTAATTTTTAACTAGACCAAAAAAGAAATCTTTTTGTAAGCTTTCTGTTCTTTTTATTGAAATATCATAAAAAATTAGCACCAAGTCAAAGGTACAAGTATATGTAAATTGAATGTTCTATCGGCATTCCAAATTCAGAGATTTACAATACTTTAGAAGGAGTGTAGCATCATCTAAACGGAAAATAATAATACTGTTGTTCCAAACGTTGACCTGAAGGTGAAAAACATGAATTTTTTTAATTCAGTACATCCAAAATGCCCTAGGATGTGGTGTTGGACAGTGTGCCACCGTCTCATTATTTAATACGAATAAAAACAAGTTTCAGCTCATTATTTCTAGGTCATTTGGCAGTTAATTCAAAACAAAAGTGACTTGTGTTGTTGCAGCTTAATTATGAGATAAAATTAATTGTGAGATAAAACCACAGAGCGAGCAAGGCAATAATCCTTGGATCCTCCATTTTTTGTCTCGTGTAAATAAGGACTCAGTCCGGTGCATAACATCACGGGAGTGTGGCCCCGCCTCGCTGAGAATCTGCTGCTGCCCCGCAACACTGTGCTAATGGAGACAGAAGCATTCCGAGCCGTACTGAAGTGAATCGAGCCGTACCGAGGTGTGCTGGGCTAGTGGAAAACAGGCTTTTGTGAGTTAGTTTGTTCTGGGTTCAAAGGTAAATAAAGCTGCAAATCGTCTGCATAACAGTGGAAAGACATGTTATGCCTGGCTATTATTGACCCGAGTGGCAGCATATATAATGAAAACAGAATAGGGCCAAGAATAGAGCCCTGTGGGACCCCACAGGAGAGAGAGGCACTAGAAGAGGACATGTCACCAATCATTACAGAAAAAGTTCTATTAGAAAGGTAGGATTCAAACCACTTAAGTGCAGTGCCATGGATGCCAACATAGTGATTCAGGCGTGACAAAAGGATAGTGTGGTCCACAGTGTCAAAGGCTGCTGTAAGATCTAGCAGCACTAAGACCACAGGACATTTGGCATCAACAGACATCATAATATCATTGTGTACCTTAAGCAGGGCAGACTCAGTGCATGGGTTTATAAAAGAGTTAATTGTGTTAAATAGCACTCTAGGACAGTGACTGCTGTCACTGTCACTGTCCTGTCCTGAGATGGGCCCTGCTAGCCCAGATAGACCGCCAGATCGAGGAGGAGCGCCACGAGGGGGAGGAATGGAAACGCGCTTCGCTGGCCGAAACTGCTTCATCCTCTGGTCTGGGGCCCGCCCAATCCATGGGTGTGATGACAGAGGAGGAGAGACTGGCTTTGCTCACCCTGATTGACCGTCGGATTGAGGAGGAACGCTCTGAGAGGGGCGGAGACGCCTCGGAGGCCGCTGGGACATCCAGAGCCAAGAGAACAGGCAAGTTCTTCCTCATTTGACTTCCACTTTTGACAAACAATTTTGCCTGTCCCCTGGCCAGGAGACTCGGGGTTTGCAGTCCCCTGAGTGCTCCGCTCCAGTGGCATGTAGTAGCCCTTCACCTGACCTCTCCAAACCCTCTATGTGTGCCCCTACGAGTTTGCTGGCTTCAGAACGAGGTCGCCCGAGGGGGGAGGAACCTGAGGCCCTGGAGAATCCTGTTCCAGGGCCAGCGGTGAGGCAATCCTCAGCCGCCATGCCAGATGAGCCAGTTGCGTGGAAGATGGTGCACGGGAGCATTGAGACTGCAAACACCATCACACCTGCTGCAAGGGCTGCCACAACAGAGTCAACCTCTGGACCAGACCTCCAGCCGACTGGGCTTGGGACGTTGTCATCGGCACTGTTGGAGTTCTGGACAGTGGTGGAGCTTGAGTACAGGCAAGTAATCTCTTGTAATTCTCTTGTCAGTTTTTGAGAGTTCTTGCCTGGCTCTTGGAGAAGAGAGTTGGGTGCAGTCCTCAGCTGCATCTGGACTGCCCTCGCCAGGCTTCGCCGCTGCCAGCGACCCTAACTGTCTTTCCTCTCCCATCTTCTCTGAGCTCCTTCCTCGGGTTGCCGGAGAGGAGCCGCTGCAACCTGGGGTGCCTGCAGACGACGACGACATGACCCCAGCTGCTCCGGTAGAGGGCGACGTGGGTACAGCACCTTGCGGACCGATGGAACCAGTGCACCCTAGATCACCGGAGTCCTGGATGGCGGTGGAGCCCGAGTTCAGGCAAGTGTGCTCCATAATGTCTTCATTGCCTATGTTGAAGTCACATTGCTCGACTCATGGTGAGGAGGGTCCGGGGCAGTTCGCCGCAGCCCCCAGGCTCACCTCACCAGGCTCTGCCACTGCCAGTGACCCTGACTTGGTCTCTTTCTCTCTCCCTCTGGCTTCGGAGCTCGTTGCCAGGGTTGCCAGACAGCAGCCAATGCCACCTGAGGTCTCCATGAAGGTCACAGAGCTCCAGCCGGAGTCCACCGTGGGTGCAGTGGAGCTCCAGCCGGGAGCCACCGCGGGTGCTGCAGAGCACCAGCCGGGAGCCATCGTGGGTGCTGCAGAGCTCCAGCCGGAGTCCACCGCGGATGCAGCAGAGCTCCAGCCGGAGTTCACCGTGGGTGCAGCAGAGCTCCAGCCGGAGTTCACCATGGGTGCAGCAGAGCTCCAGCCAGAGTCCACCGTGGGACCAACTAGGCTCCAGCCTGGAGCCACCGCAGGTGCAGCTCTGTCCCGGACCTGGACCATCGCAGGTGCTACTGTCCCCTAGCTTGGAGCCACAGGGAGCAGGGGGTTCCTTCCTTCGCCTCCCCTTGGTTTGATCCTTCCCGTGGGGAGACCGCTTTCCAGGCCGCCGCTTCTGAGCTGGTGCCTCAAGAACCCAGCTCGTCCACCCGACAAACTGTGTCATGGGGTAAGGTGGCCTTTTTTCTCGGGTCAGCCACCTGACCTGCTCTCCCGGGCAGTCTGACTGGTCTTGGACCTGGATAGACCACCTGATGGGCCTCTTTCTGTCGTCCCTGGGGCCTGGGACTCTGGTCGGCTCCCTGAACTTTGGACTCCTAGGTAGTGGGGGTTGTCCTAGGTTGGGGTTAGGAGGGAGTTCACCTCACTTTCGTTATATATTGTTTTTGCACTATTTACCTGTTGCTTCCCTCCAAACCTGTTTTTCCCCACCTCCCACCCTGGGTTGTGGTTTGCCTCTGGGGGAAGGGGGGGGGGTCCTTATTGTGTGTGTGTGTGTGTGTGTGTGTGTGTGTGTGTGTGTGTGTGTGTGTGTGTGTGTTTTGAAATTTAAGTTTTTATTAAGTTTTCTTTGGAAGGCCCTGTACATGATGCATAAATAAGGATAATACCAGACAGCTTGTCGTACATTTGGTGAATATACAAAGTACTAATATAAAATAGGACATGGTTATCTCTTGGTAAATCACTAAAATTTTTCCTAAACCATTAGTCAAAGGGTGTTTTCATATATATCCAATGACGATCCTATGCTGAGGTCTCATCCCCCATCTCTTCATTCAATCTATTGAGCATCCGTTCATATGATGCTGTCTCCAACATTGCATCTATCCATTCTCTCACTGTTGGAACTTCCATTGTTCTCCAGTGTCTCAATATAATCCTTGATGCCATGATTAAACCAACCATGATAACTGAAAAGTCCAATTTTGAAATACTTAACATTTGTGATCTGTCCCCCAGCAAACAAAGAGCAGGAGTCATAGGAATTCTTGAACCATACCATCCAGACATAACTGATAGTATTCTAACCCATAATGGCCTTATCCGAGAACAATCCCAAAGACAGTGCAAAAATGTTCCCACTGTCGTCTGACATTTCCAACATAAATTATTTTTTGCCAATTTCATTCTGTACAATCTCAATGGGGTATGGTAATACCTATACAATATTTTATACTGAGTAAACTTCCCTTTAGCTTCTTTCACAAATTTTCCACATTCTTCCACAATTCTACACCATCTGTCATCATTAATTTCCTCTCCTAAATCTTTCTGCCAAAGCCTTTTCATATTTGTACAATCATTACTTATAAAGTTATTAGTGATTTTATAGAACTGTGAAGCTATGCGGTGTTTCAGTGGCATGTCAAAAAAGGAGATAAAGCTGCTATCAACCTTTTTTTGAATGAATGAATGAATGAATGAATGAATCTTTATTTAGGATAGATTAAAAGTAAAGATTAAAAAGAAACAGAATAATACAACAAAGGGGAAAAAATCCAACAAGGTCAAATTAAACAATAACTCCTCTGATTATACAGTTCAACATAAGTTATCCAAAATGGGTGATGGCTGAAGCTGCAGCTTATATTTCCCATCCATATTCCATCCAAGAATTCAAAAGAAAAACAAAACAAGAACGATTACAATTCGGAACAACGCTAAGACAAAATGTGACAAAAAAAAACAAACTAAGCAACAACACAACACAGACTGGATATGACAATCCTTATGTGATTTTACATGTCATCTTGTATATATGTTTGGAGTATTTCTTCCTTTAGTTTTTGTTTAAATTGTCCAAGCGTTGTACATGATTTTAATTCAGGTCCAAAATCGTTCCATAATCTGACTTCTTGCACTGAAACACAGTGTTGCTTGGTGGTAGTTCTCACTGAAGGTTTTTGAAATATACATGTTCCTCTGAAATGATATTGTTTCTCCCTTATTTGGAACAGCTTTTGGATATTTGCGGGCAGTGATAGATTCTTCACTTTAAACATTATTACTGCAGTTTTAAAGTCAACTAGATCTTTCAACTTGAGAGCTTTTAATTTAAGAAAAAGTGGGTTTGTTGGTTCCCTGTAAGCAGCTTTTTTTATTATTCTAATAGCTCTCTTCTGAAGCATAAAGACTGGATATATGTTTGTTTTATATGTATTTCCCCATGCTTCAGTACAATATGTCATGTATGGGAGTATTAATGAAACAAAGTATATAATTTGGGTTGATTCAGCAAATATTTCGCTCTGTGTAGTATTGCGATTGATTTAGATATTTTACCTTTAATATAATTAAGATGTGACTTCCAGCACAGTTTATTATCAATTATTACTCCAAGAAATTTAGTTTCAGATACCCTTTCAATCTCTACACCATTTACACTGAGTTTAGATACTAAGTTGTTGTGATGGTTGTTAAAAACTATAAATTTTGTCTTACTTAAATTGAGCGTTAATTTGTTTGAATCAAACCACAGTTTAAGCTTTCCTAATTCCTTTCGGAGTGTATCCAAAAGTTGTTCCAAATTGCTTCCACTGCATAATAGATTAGTGTCATCGGCAAACAATATTAAATCCATTTTTTCCGAGACTTTACATATATCATTTATATACATATTGAATAACAATGGCCCCAAAACTGAACCCTGTGGGACTCCACAAGTAACCTTCAGTAACTGTGAGTTTTTGTTACCAACACATACATACTGATATCTATTCTTTAAGTAACTACTTAACCAGGACAGTGCTACCCCCATAATACCACAATTTTGTAGTTTCTTTAATAATAAATTGTGATCCACTGTATCAAATGCTTTTTTAAGATCCAGGAATACCCAAACTGAATACTCTTTATTTTCAACGGCAGTTGATATTTTTTCTGTAAATTCCATTAGAGCAAATACAGTTGTCCTCTTGTGTCTGAACCCATATTGCTGCTCACACAATAAATTATTCTTCATTATGAAGTTGTCAGTTCTCTCATAGAATACTTTTTCAAGTATCTTGGAAAATTGCGGCAATAGTGAAATTGGTCTATAGTTTGAAAGTTCCCCTCTGTCACCCGTCTTGTATATCGGAATTACTTTAGCTATTTTCATTGCATTGGGAAATATACCTATTTTATAGGAAATAGGAATAGTAGGAAATATACCTATTTTACCATCAACACAGCGGACACATGGAGGACCCTAACCAGAGTCAATCCACGCAAAGCTGCAGGTCCAGACAACATTCCGGGACGTGTGCTCCGAGACTGCGCGAGCGAGTTGGCGGATGTCCTGACTGACATTTATAACATCTCCCTGAGTCAGGCCATCGTTCCCAGATGCTTCAAGACCTCTATCATTGTACCGGTGGCAAAGAAACCAGTGGTGTCCTGTTTGAATGACTATCGTCCTGTTGCACTGACACCAATTGCGATGAAGTGTTTTGAGCGGCTTGTCAAACCGCACATTACAGCCTGCCTCCCTGCATCACACGACCCGCTCCAGTTTGCATATCGTTCAAACCGCTCCACGGAGGATGCTATCGTCACCACCCTACACTCTGTCATCACCCACCTGGACCAGAAAGACACCTACGCCAGACTCCTGTACATTGATTTCAGTTCAGCATTCAACACCATTATTCCCCAGAGACTGATGGAGAAATTACTCCTTCTCGGTCTGAACACCGCCACATGTCTCTGGATCCTGGATTTCCTGACTGAGAGACGTCAGTCTGTCCGGGTTGGAAACAACATCTCCAAGTCTGTCACGCTGAGTACCAGATCCCCTCAAGGCTGTGTACTCAGTCCACTGTTGTTTACACTTCTAACACATGACTGTGTATCCAGACACGAGGGGAACCAGATTATTAAGTTTGCAGATGACACCACGGTGGTGGGACTTATCCAGAGGGATGAGGAATCAATGTACAGGGAAGAAGTGAGAGACCTGGAGGGCTGGTGCAGGGAGAACAATCTGGTGCTCAACGTGGACAAAACGAAGGAGATGATTATCGACTTCCGGCGGTCACAGCCTGAGCACGCCCCCCTCAGCATCGGCGGCCGTTTAGTGGAGAGAGTAGAGAACATCAAGTTCCTCGGAGTGCAGATCTCGCAGGACCTGACCTGGAGCAAGAATTCCTTGGAGATCAGGAAGCGGGCTCAGCAGAGACTGCACTTCTTGAGGAAACTCAAACAGGCCTCTCTCCCCATCTGCATCCTCAGGACCTTCTACAGAGGTGTGGTGGAGAGGTGTTCTGACGTACTGCATTGCTACATGGTACTCCAGCTGCAGTATGTCAGACAAAAAAGCCCTGCAGAGGATAGTCAAGGGGGCGGAGAGGATAATTGGAGTCTCCCTCCCCCCTGTCCAAGAACTTTTTCAGAACCGTTGTAGGAGCAGGGCACTGAACATTATCAAGGACCGTTCTCACCCTCTGCATAAACACTTTGAACTTCTTCCATCTGGTAAACGATTCCGGAGCATCAGAGGCAGAACCACCAGACTGATCAACAGCTTCCTTCCACAAGCTGTCAGGATGCTGAACAGTTGACCCAGAATCTCTCATACACACTACTGCACCTACGGACATTTTGTATATTATAGTTAGTTATTCTTTTTTCCCCAAGTATGTCTCAGGGATGTGTGAATGGATGGGGGGATGGGGTGGGGGGAGCTATGTGGGACTGTGTCTTAAATCATGCTGCTTCTTATATGGATGCCGAGAGAAACGCAATTTCATCTTGCCTGCACCACAGTTGTATGTACAGCAATATGACAATAAAGTTTGATTTGATTTGATTTGATTTGATTATTTGGAGAGACAGGTTACAAATATACGTCAGTGGTTTCACTAAGCATTCAATAATAGTTTTGACTAAGAGCATGTCAGACATCACACAATTTCTTATCTGTAAGTACTTCCAAAATTGACCCTTACCCTCTAAACCATATTGGTGAATTAAATTTTCGTAAGATAAGAATATTCCGTCACTATATAGATCTACTATAATACGTATGCCACTAGAACACCATTGCTCCCAGTATATAGTCATCTTCCCAATACGGATTGCAGGATTATTCCACAATGATGAATACTTCTGAACATACATTGACAACTTAAACATTCTATGACATTTATCCCAGACATGTCTTGCATGACTAAGGATGGGATTTTTTTTTTATATTTCCTGGAATTTGAGAGAACATATCAAAAACACTAAATGGGGAACACAGTTCTAACTATCTTTACTCAACTTATTGTGTTTTTTGTGTGTTTTTTTTTCCTGGTGGCACTGGGTGTCTAGAATCCACCCCTGGGGGGGGGGGCTGTCATGAACCTGGGTTTAGTGGTCCCAAACCCTGTTCTGACGCTGTGGCTATTTTGTCTCGTTTCACTGTCTATTTTCCATCAGGCACTTCAGGGAGCCCATTGGGTCCTCCGCTCCCTGACAGCTCGGCCACGCCCCCTCCTCCTGTCAGTATCACCAGCTGTTCCTTATTATTGGTTTCTCCCCACGCTCTTCCACACCGGCCGTCTCTTCCCTCATTAGTGTTGTCATTACTTAAGCTCTGTTTGAGTGGGAAGAGATCGCCAGAGCATTGCACAATATACACAATAGCGTTTATCTCTGTGTATGCAAGCCTTCATCCCCTACATTCAACTTTCATCCTGACTAGTTAAGTCTTTTCTAACGCTACAAGACTGTTGTTGGTTATTTGGTGTTAGTGGCTGTTCCTGCCTCACCCTCATCCACTGGACAGCACGGACTGCCTTGGATCACTCCAGCCCATAAGTTCATGTTTGCCTTTCTCCTTGTGCCAACAGCTGTTCTGCGGCACTAGGCATTCCCCTCCTTCGGGCTGCAAAGCATTCGGGTGGCGTCCCTGCTTCCCTGGTGGCGTCTATTACAATTATATCAACCCTCTGTTTATTATCGTGACTGTTTTGCTGGACATAGTTTGGTTTTTGTTCAATAAAGTGCACGTTACTACTTCTGCTCGTGGGTTTCCATTCCTCTCTCTGTGTGCTGCGTAATGGCGCACGAGGGATCATAACAGACCGCTGCACGGCTGTGCTGCGTCCTTCTCAGTGTTAGACGTTAGTTCTACGTCTTTCTTCTCGCTATCCAGACGGGAGTTTCCTATCTCATTTACTCGGTTATCCTAGCTTGAGCCCCATGCTTCAACCTTTATTCCCGGCATTTGTTCCACGCCTTAGCCCGTCCAGCTATTCTGCCTTTTTGTGTCCTGCCATCCCCCAGTCTTGTAAGTGTTTTTTGTTCTTGTGATATTTTTGTGTTTAATTAAAATCCCTGTAAACTCACAGTCCAGCGTTTGGGTCTTCAGTCCGCCCCTGCCGGGCTGTTTATGAAAAAGGGATTATGAAAGATTTTTATAAAATCAAAATAATAGACACTAGTAGATTTTAGCCTTGGTATAGGACCAGCAACATATGTGCATGTTCATGCCTTTTAAATGTGTTGCTAAAATAGCGGTTGATAATGTGCTGTTGATTTTAGACCTGCTTTTTGTCGATCAAAGGTGCATTGATGGGAATGCACCACGATGCGAATGCACTGAACTCCGCGCTGAGCCTAACCCACTTTAACTGAGTCACCTCCTACGAACGCAAGCCGTGTATACAGTCAGTTACCAGTTACTAATTAGGTGGCGAGGGCTTACTCACTCACTCACTCACTACTCGCTATATAGTAAATTTAGATATTGTGGACTATATAGTAAACTCAATGTAACAATAAAATTAACAGCTATTGGACACTACTGATTCATTTGAATTCATTTGTCCCTGCTACCCTTGGCCTCTGGAATAGCAATATGTAACTCCCATGTAACTCCTGTCTTTGCGGTATGTGGCTCTTGGATGTGTGGTTTTTTTTTTTTTTTAAACTGTTGTTGCTGTAGAGCAAATTGCCCCTTGGGAATAATAAAGTTTACCTTGACCTTGATCTTGACTACTGGGCCTGTTTTTGTGGTGCCGTTAATGGCATCATCATGGTGAGACAGTAAAACGTAACAGACTAACGGTGGTAAAAAAATAATACCTGCATGTAATTTGTAATAAATATGTATTAAATCAAATTGTTTTTTGCTGAATTAATAAAGATAAATACATTAAGGTAGTTTGTTGTGATGTGAAGCTCTCCTCTCACTGCTCCATTGGCTGAGCATTGCATTATGGGATATATTGGCTAATGTAGTGACCATCCGTTGTACACTACTTTTCAAAATGCATTGTGGGCTATTTTGAGTGTACTGTATAGTGAATGAAAATTTCACTTAAGATTTCAAACAGCTTTACAAAATGGCTGATTCACTCTATAGGGAATGAGTGAACATTTCAAACACAGCTTCACACAGCACAGGGAAAACATGTAAACACCACACAGAAAGATTCCTACCCCTGCTAGCCTGGGGAATCAAACCTGAAACCTTTGAGCTGTGAAGCAATAGTACTAACCACTGTTCCACCGTGCTGCCCGACCAAATATGTTTTATAAATAAACAAAGGCAGTATAGAACCAGCTCTAATCAGTGGAACATAAAACCTTTATCAATGCACCACCCACCAGTATACCTGTTTGTTTGTTTGTGGTGTTGTTATGTGAACAGGCTCATGAGAGCCCAGCTAAACTGAAAGTCACCTGGAAATGGAGTCCTGCTTTTCTCAGCAAAAAGCATGTTTGTGAAGGTCAGGGTATAAATTATAAAAAAGGCAATTTAACCAGCCCTGAAAGAAAGAAACCCATTAGAACAAACTTGCATAATTGCCTTACATTATGGATATATATTTTGTCCGATTTTCTTATAAATTACCTTGACTATGAGATGTTATATTAAAAAAAAATGCAGTCACCATGAAGAAGGTGGATGGAGGAGAACCAGTTCAAACTTACAGTTTTTCAAGTAATTATCTTTCTTTACAGAATAAGAAGTTATGTTCTGGGTGGTATTTGTTTTTTGCATGATTACGGAGAAACTACTGACCTCATGAGAGTCTACTGGATCATTCTTAGTCTGGCCCTTCACCCAGGACCAGTTTATCTTGGGTAACCCTACCAGAGGCAAATTGCCCCGGACAACATGCGTAGGTCCTGGGATCACTAGGGCATGCAAACCCCCACCACGATAAGGTGACGATCCATGAGAGAGAAGTCTGGGCTCCTTTGCTTGAACTGCTGCCTCCGCGACCCGAACCTCCGGAAGAGTGGTAGAAGATGGCTGGATGGATGGATACTGACCTCATTTCAATGAAATTTGGTTGAAATGTAGAACTTGAGTGGTAGAATAGCTCTAAAATCTAATGGGCTCATGTTTCACTTTCTTTAGCATTTAAACATAACATTTTAACATCAGGCATTTTATATTTTCATTCATTTTCTGAGAATTTTGTGGAAATCTGATGACAAAATTCAGGTGTATATGGATACCGATACTGACCTTATTATATGCCGCGAGAAATGAAGTGCGCTTTAATTGTTATCGTCTATGTCCTTCTGTCAGCTGACGCAGCGGTGGCCTGTGACGTCATCAGCTCCACTGCGGCCACATTACTGGAGAAGCACCCGGATGCATTCATGGCCATCACAGGTGATTTTATCCATGTCTCAGTGGGAAAAACTTTACCCAACTTTCACCAGTTTGTTGACTGTCCCACCAGAGAGAACAAAACACTGGATTTACTGTATGCCAATGTCAGGGATGCATATAGTGCCACAGCTCTGCCCCCCATTGGTAAATCAGATCACTGCATGGTCATGTTAACACCCAAGTATGTCCCCCTTGTGCAAAGGCAGCCTGCTTATACACAGACTGTGAGGAGGTGGACACGGGAGGCTGCTGATGCACTGCAGGACTGCTTCGAGACGACAGACTGGAGCGGACTCTGTGAACCACATGGGGTGGACATAGACAATATGACCAAATGCATCACAGAATACATTAGATTCTGTGAAGACAAGACTATGCCAGCTCAGACTGTACACTGCTTCTCCAACAACAGACCATGGGTCACCAGTGACCTGAAAGCACTTCTGAACAAAAAGAAGAGAGCTTTTAGGGCTGGAGACAAGGAGAAGTTGAGGGGAGTGCAGCATGAGCTGAGAGAGATGCTGAGGAGGTGCAAGGACAATTATAGGAGGAAGTTGGAAGAGAAACTCAGGCAAAATAACACTAAAGATGTGTGGGAGGGAATGAAACAAATCACTGGGTACAAGGGGAGAGTCAGGCAGCCATCTGGGAGCCAGGAGAGAGCTGAGGAACTGAATCTGTTTTTTAATAGGTTTGACTCACAGTCTGTCACCCGAGCAACACAACCAGATCCCCACACACCCCTCCCTACCCACGCTCCCGTGCAGAACCTCTCTCCATCTCCCTCCTCCTCCTCCTCAGGGGGCACCAGGACCCTCCCTCACTTCACGGTGACTACAGATCAGGTGGAGAAACAGCTGAAGAGACTCCGTCAGCGGAAGGCTTCGGGCCTGGATGGCATCTCCGCTAGGATCCTGAGGACCTGTGCCAACCAACTAGCTCCAGTACTGACACACCTGTACAACCTGAGCCTGAGTCTGGAGAGAGTACCGGTGCTGTGGAAGACATCCTGCCTGGTTCCTGTCCCCAAGAAGTCATCTCCATCGGATCTGAATGACTATCGACCAGTTGCCCTCGCATCTCATGTGATGAAGGTCCTGGAGAGACTGGTCTTAGCCCACCTGAGGCCGCAGGTGGAGACGTGGCTGGACCCTCTGCAGTTTGCATATCAGCCCCATTTAGGAGTTGAAGATGCTGTCATCTACCTACTGCAACGAGCCCATCAGCACCTGGATGGTGGAGGAGATACTGTGAGAATCACTTTTTTTTGATTTCTCCAGTGCCTTTAACACCATCCAGCCACTGCTGCTGGGCGAGAAGCTGCAGGGGATGGGGGTTGACAGCTCTGTGATCTCCTGGATTACCGGCTACCTGACAGGCAGACCACAGTTTGTCAGGCTGGGCAGTGTCTTGTCTGGAGTGGTGGCTAGTGATACGGGAGCGCCACAGGGGACTGTGCTCTCTCCTTTTCTTTTTACCTTATACACCACGGACTTTCAGTATAACACTGAGTCATGTCACCTGCAAAAATTCTCTGATGACTCAGCTGTTGTGGGGTGTATAAGAGGAGGAGAGGAGGGGTACTACAGGGCACTGGTAGACAGATTTGTCGAGTGGACGGAGCAGAATCACCTGAGGTTGAATGTCAGCAAGACCAGGGAGATGGTGATTGACTTCAGGAAGAGGAAGGCTCCTTCTCAGCCACTGCAGATTAGGGGGAGGATGTGGGAGTGGTTGAAGACTACAAATATCTGGGTGTCAGGATCAGTAGGGGGTTGGACTGGAGATCCAACACCGATGCTGCGCATAAGAAGGGGATGAGCAGACTCTATTTCCTGAGAAAACTGAGATCCTTCAACGTGTGCAGCAGGATGCTGGAGCTTTTCTACCAGACTGTTGTCGCCAGCGCCATCTTTTTTGCTGCGGTCTGTTGGGGTAGCAGTATCAGGGCCAGAGATACCAACAGACTTGACAAGATTATCAAGAGGGATGGCTCTGTAAGTGGTCTCAGACCGGAGACCTTTGAGACAGTGGTGGAGAGGAGAACACTAAATAAACTGCGATCCATCATGAACAATCCTGATCACCCCCTCCACCACACACTAGGTAGGCAGCGAAGCACTTTCTCCAGTAGACTATTACAGCTTCGTTGTCGAACGGCCAGGTACAGGAAATCTTTCCTGCCACATGCAATTTCACTGTACAATAAGTCACTATGATGTTGTATTCTGGTCATAGCTATGCTGCCACACTGCACCTTACAGACTAACTGGTACCTCACATTTCACTCTGCTCCTGATAGTCCTTCTTTGTGCAATGGGATGATTCATGTGTTTATACGGGTCATCATCATATATTAAGCTATGATGTATATAGGTTCTATAGTCGTGTTAGTTTCTTTTTTACTTTCCATGGGTAATCCCTTTGTCTGTCATGTGTGTTTCTGTTGTTTGGCTGTCAACTGTCATGCTGCTGTTACACTGTAATTTCCCAGTTTGGGATCAATAAAGTACATCTATCTATCTATCTATCTATCTATCTATCTATCTATCTATCTATCTATCTATCTATCTATCTATCTATACAGTGCAGATCCAAATCAAGAGGTGGATCCAGATTTTGTTTCCCCTTTCTTAACATTTCAAGATCATGAGTTTATTTCTCCAAGAGTCATATATGGAAGTTAATGAAAAAAATCATCAAGGAAGGTGTGTCCCTATAATGTTGATCCAAATAAAAAATCTCGATTTGGCACTTGAGTCTTGGTGGAGATTCTAGTTCTTTATATACATACTGTATATTTTGATGTCTTCAGTGCTTCTCTATTAAATTAGCACCTCTCACAAACTGCATATATTTAATCATAACTCATATGACAACTTTAAGCTGACTGAAATGTCCAGGTTGTGGGAAACTTACCACATGTGCTATCAAAGGGATCTTTACCCCTGGTAGTAATTGTGATAGTGGACTGATGGTAATTCCCTTTCATTTTAGCCAGTAGACTGAGTTTATTAAGGCAAAGTTCCATTTATGGGTGAAATGTGAGATGTTTCTGAATGGTTATGTAAGAGAATATAGAATCAAATTCTCTCAGACAGATGGACCTTTTTAAACAAACATCTTGTCAAATTCCATTTTAATACTGCTTATGATATTTAATAAAATCAGCTCTTTTAAAGTAATAAATGCAATCGGAGAAAGGCTGAAAAATAATACCCCTTATGTCAAAATATTTTCTTTCTGTCCTTAACATACTGCGAAAAATAAACCCAATTTCTGGCTTGAATTTTCTTGGTGTTGTTTGTCATGTTTTGGTGGATAAGTAGCTTACCAAGTGCACATATTTTAATTGGACTCTTTGAAACACTCACCCTATAGCCAAACAAGGATTTCAGTTAGTTTAGCAAAAAGACTTTTGACACACACATCAATGTAATTGCTATGATAAGGTGCTGCTTTCTGCTTGCATTTGATGCTTCACCATTTCTGACACATAATTATTTTCATTCTTTGTGTTTAATCAACACATTTCCACATATTAGGCACAGAAACAAGATCAAGTACAACATTTTTAGAAAGGAGACACAAATAGTATCAACTGCAGTCATTAAACCTCGTTGTAAAACACTACATTTTCTTGGGAGAAAAAAAAATCACCCATAGCTGTCAGTGTCCTAGGGGAAGGGGGTGTCTTAGCTTTGATGAGGAAAGGGTAAAACTGTATGACAGTTGGAATGGTTCAGGTATTTACGCAAGAGAACTCTAGGCTATCTCCCAGGCAAAAGGAATCCTTTCCTGAAACAGATAGCAAATGTTTAACTCATTAGAACAAGCTAGCTATGGCTGGTAACTTCAGACTCCACATTCTTCTCTAATTATCTCCAATATTGTAGGGGCCAGAAGAACACTTATATCGGTTGTTCAGCAACCTCTAAATAATATAGTATTGCCATGCATGCATGTCGTGGCATGCAGTTCTCATAATACAGTTGTACTAAGTTCCCCTGTAGGGAGAAGATGGTTACTCAATATAACTTTCCATTTTTGTATACTCCTGAGTAAAGTGTTTTGAGTCTTCTCAAGTAAGACCAGGTATCATTGCTAATTTGTAGAATCAATTCCTGATTCAATTTGATTTCCGTTCAATTTGATATTAATTCAGCCCATGATATCGCCATTATAATAACCATTTTCCTTGAATATGAAAGAATTTGTCAGAGATCTAATGTTGTAAATAGTACCAGGAACTCTCTAACTTGGTGAATTAAATATATTATCATAAATCGCCTGTTTCACGGGCAGCATGAAACACCAAACGCTGCCAGTGAGTTTGCAACATTTATTAAAGGAAACACAAACACAACATACAATACACACTTATAAAAAAGGGGCAGTGCTCGTGCTGGAGGAGAGCGGAGCTCACGACCAGGGGGAGCAGAACAGCCCAGGGAAATAGCGGCTGAGGCGCTCGGAGACGCCGGGGAACATGCGTGCGGTCGAACATGTCCGGTGGCCATACAGAGTTCTTAAGTTACCTGCATGGATGGCGTAGCCCGTCAGGTTGCCTCCCAGAGAACCCGAGCCACCGGACCACTGAGCATAATGCGCCCCCTCCAGGAGGCGGCAGGTGGAACCCACGCCCACAGTGGACCACAGGATCTTCAGTTTGGAGGAGGCAGAACTGGCACTATGAAGGGTTGACCTCCAACAATGACAGGTGGCCAGCGGTGGAGCCCAACGATGATGGTGATTGACCAGCGAGGAGGCCAGATGAGGGGAGAGGCTTCTCAGCGGGGACCTCCGGTGAGGACGGGGAGTTCACGGTGACCTCAGACGAAGGCGTGGCACCTGCAGCAACCTCGGGCGGGGACATGGCACCTACGGTGGCCCCGGACTGAGGCGTAGCACCCACGGCAGACCTGGACTGGGGCGCAGCACCTGTGGCTGCCCCGGACTGGGGCGTAGCACCCACAGCGAAAAGCCCAACCTGTGAGAGAACCAGGCCAAGGATGTGATCAACCAGCGGGGCACCAGACGAGGGCAAGGAAGGAGGGCCCACGTTGGCCTCGGACTGAGGCGTAGCACCCACGGAGGCACTGGACTGGAGCGCAGCACCCATGGAGGCCCCGGACTAGGATGTAACATCTGCGGTGGCATTGGACGGAGGTGTCGCAGCCATGGTGGCCTCAGATGGAGGTGTCGCAGCCATGGTGGCCCCGGGCAGAGGTGTAGCGTCTGTGGCAGCCTTGGCCAGAGGCGTTGCACCCGTGGAGGCTCCGGACTGGGACACAGCACCTGCGGCGGCCTCAGACGGAGGCGTTGCACCTGCAGAGGCCTTGGGCTGGGGCATAGCACCCGCAGTGGCCTCTGGCAGAGAGGAAGGACTCACAGGGACCTCAGGAGGAGAGTCAGACAAAGCACAGACAAACACCGAGTCAGAGCCTCCAGCAGCAGTGGAGCCCGGTGAGGAGAGCACAGGCGCAGTGGACGGCTGCACTTGGCCTTCCCCACCAAGAGCCAGGTAAGATCTCTCTGCAGATAAAGTGAAAACAAACAAGAGAACTTGACTGAGCTTGAGCTCCACTGCCGTTCAGGACTCTGGCAATCCAAGCTGGGACGTCTCGGCTCTCCCTGTCTGGGGGTCCACTCCTGACACAGCCACCTCAGGGAAAGGAGAGGGAAAAAACACACGAGAAGAATCACTGGCAGCAGTGGAGCCCGGTGAGGAGAGCTCAGGAGCAGACGACATCTGCACCTGACTCTCCCCACCCTGAGCCAGACAAGAATTCTCTGAATTTGCAGGTGATAACGCAGGACAGAGCACTTGCCTGGACTCGAGCTCCACCACCATCCAGGACGCTGGCAACTCTGCTGCGGTGGCCCCGGCAGCAGGCACGATGGTGGGTGCAGCCAATGGGCCCCCAGGCATGGTGACCAACGCTGGTGGATCTCACGGCAGGGTGGCTGACGCTGGAGGTTGCCTCACCAACTCCGCTGGCCCTCGTGCCGCTGGACCCAGGGGACACTCATTTGTTGGTTCAGGGTTTGGTGCACAGGTGGTGCTTTCCTCCCATCCTGGATGTGGCCGCAAGGCTGGAGCAGGAACTCCCAGGACTGCAGGTTCCTCCATCGTCTGGTGGCTCCTTCCCAGGACCAGCAGATACTCGGAGGCCACAGAGAAAAACATGGGAGCAAGATGCGAGGGTGAGACAACAGCAGCAGATGATGAGGACTCAGCAAAATTTGGCTACTGTCACTGAGCCTCATCACCGCAAATAAAGCAAGGAAACTCATTATAATGGAAAAAGGAATGAAAACCCACTTGCCTTATGTCCTGTGGCCTGATGATTCCTGCTGCTGAAGTGGGACCAGACGATGCTCCTCTGATAACCACTGAAGCCATCTGTGAAGGAGGCGGAGGCTCAGGCTTCTGGTGAGGGAGGCGGGACACCAACGATCGGGGCCGCTTCCTCGTAGACCTAGCCCTCAGTGCTAACGATTGAAGGTCTCCAACTAGGCTGTGAGGGTCCGTCTGGAGGATGGAGATGGCGTAAAGCAGACCCGCATATCTGGGGTAGCTGCCCAACTCGGATGCGCCGCCACGATAGCTGCCACCTCCTCCATGTTCCTACCAACCTTCTTCAGCGAGCGGGAGGCGAGCGCTGCATCAACAAAATTCTGGGCAAAGTCCGTCACCCACAGTTCATCTGTAGTGGGACCACCGGCTATCGATTTGCCTCGATTAGCAGGGCCCCAACGTGCTGGTGACATAATAAGGTATGCGTAAAAACAAAGGGGAAAAATGATAGTGGGGAAAGAAAAAACGCAAACCCACAGAGGCTGGTGTCACACTGGTCATGCCCTTCTGTCATAAGTCCCCCATTTCACGGGCAGCATGAAACACCAAACGCCGCCTGTGAGTTTGCAACATTTATTTAAGTTGTCATTGTGTACTACAAGTACACAGTGACACAGTAACTAGGTCCGTGGACTGGAGGGAAACCCCGGCAGGAGGCCAACGGAGAGGCATCCTCACTCCTTGTCTCGGAATTCAGCTCCCGTCACCCGTCCAGCCCCGGTGCCATGTGTTCCTTTCTCCATCGTCTCACCTTCAGCCAGTAAGCATCGTCGCCATGTCACAACGAGGCCCCAGCGAGAATCCCGTCCGGATCCAGCTCCGGGTCGTCGGAGGAACCCATCCTCCCAGTCAGCTGCATCTTCCACGTTACGACAGGAGGGAATCCCCACAGTCGCTTCCACCGGGTCATCTGTCCCAGCTGTTCCGTCAGCTCCTCGTGCCCGGATTGCCTCGGCTGTGGCCCCCTCCTCCTTGACATCATCTCCGGCTGCTGTGAGTGCTGCGAGTCGTGCTTCGGCGAGGCCCATCTGCAATCCACCGCGAGCAGCTCCTCCTCGTCTTCCCGAGGGGTCTGCCATCACCATCCGGAGGGGAAAGGGAAGAACTCCACCCGCTACAGCAGGCACCATCCATCCTCTGGGAAACAGGCAAGTGCAAGTTCATTTATCTCCCCGTAGTTGTGATTTGCCTTGTCTGACTCCTGGGGGTGGAGTTTGGGGTTCGCAGTCCCCCGAGCTCCCACCACCTGCTATAGCCTCTGTCATTAAACCTGCTGCCTCTGTGTCTCCCTCCGCTGAGCGGTCCACGACGCCAGGCCTATGTCGCCAGACGAGGAGGGGGCCTGTGGTTCTGGACAGCCTGGTTCCAGCCCCGCAGCCACGTCATGGGCAGAGGAGGAGAGCGGACTGCAGTGTGGAGCCTGCGCCGACGACGAAGCGTCCCCGGGTCTCCACAGATGAGCGGTCTGATCCAGCGGGTCGAGGGTTCCCCTGCCACCACACCGTGCGGGTCGTCGGCATGGACGTCAGTGCCAGAGGGTCCTCAGGCTGCAGAGACCATCATGCCGGCTGCGGAGCCCGCCGTAGCCGAGTGTGAGCCAGATGACGACTTTCTTCGTCCTGAGCCTGGATCATCGGAGTCCTGGACAGCTACAGAACTCGAGTGCAGGCAAGTGCACTACCTTGTTTTCCTTCTTTCCATTTTAGAGCATTTTTGCCTGTCTCTCGGGGAGATGAGCCAGGTGCAGCCATCCGCTGCACCCGAGCTCGTCTTGCTGGGCTCTGTCGCTACCGGTGATTCTGATCCCGGTTCTTTCCCTTCTCCTGAGCCTTCTCCCAGGGTCACTGGTGCGGAGCCAATCCCGCTCGCTGTACTGGAGGTTCCGGGTTCAGGGTTGGAGGTCGTTACTGGTGCTGCGCCGACCCAGTCGGGGTCCATCATGGGTGCAGCCGAGACCCAATTGGTGTCCATCGAGAGTGCAGCCAAGACCCAATCGGGGTCCATCGCGGGTGCAGCCAAGACCCAATTGGGGCCCGACTTGGGTGCAGCGCCGGTGTGGTTCAAGTGCGGTGAAGGAGCTGCAGACTCTCTGCCGCCTGACATTGAACTGGCTCATCGTCATCATCATCTCCTTCATCAACGTTGGGGTTCTCAACATTCGGCCCGGCTCTCCCTCGTCATTCCCCTCTCCAGGGAGGCCGTCTCCAATTGTTACTTCACAGTCCTGGTGGCCGAGTGATGCGGGTCGACCGCTTGGTGAGCTGTTTCTCCGGTTCGACGTCCTGGGTCGGCCACCCGACATACGGTGTTTCCTACTGGGTGACCTGGTTCGGCCGCCGGAGGTTCTGACTTTCCGGGCCTGGGACTGGGGTAGGCCGCCTGAACATTTCCTTTTTTCCTTAGTCACCTTTTGGCCATTGGACGCAGGGAGACCGCCGGAACTGTTCCCATTTAATTGGACTCTGCCTGTCATCATCCTCGTGTTTTGTGGTCCAACTGAGGTATAAGGTCATTCGGTGTTAGTAGCTCTATGTCGATTTGTGTTTTCACCGCTGTTTAGCGTGTTTTTTTTTTCTCCTCTCTCCTGTCTGAGGGATGATATATATCTGTCTCTTTATGTTGTATAGGCCTGCGTGCTCAGTTTTAGGTCTCTGACTATTATTTGCATTTGTTGCCCTGTTCATGTATCTTTTGTGCGTTATGGAGTATTGTATTTTTCTTCTATGTCTCATCTGTGCATTATGGAGTGTTGTGGGGGTTTTTTTTGTAACCATACTCTGTAACTGACTCATTTGTTCCCTGTCTTCATCATGGGTTTTTTTTTTCTCTCTTTCTGGTTCTTGCCCTCCAGGCCTTTTCCCCCATCCGCCCACCCTGGGGTGGGGGGCTTGGGTGTCATACGGCGCTCGTAGTTCGCCGCCTCGGGGGGGAGGTACTGTTATGGTTCGAGCACCGATCTCGCCCACGTTCGAGCCATGCACTATTTTCTCCCTTCTGACAGCTGTGTGCCCCTTCTGGCTCTCTGAGCCTTTATTGTGACAGCGCTCGGAGGGGTTTCCAGCTGTCAGAGCTGTCAGCTGAGCCGCATTTCACCTCATCAGCTGCTCCCTACTTGTAACTAATGTGCGGCAGTCTCTTCAAAAACTTCCCCTTTTCAGACGTTAGTGAGCATCCCTCTGTTCGGACGTTGACCATTCATCTATGATTGTAAGTGTGCCTCTTTATGTATCCGTTATTCCCTGTCTTTGACTGTATATCGTTGTAGCATGTTTTAGCCCCCCGTGGATTGTTATTTTGTGTCCTTTTCTGTTCCTTTAATAAAACTGTGCAAACTCACCGGTGATTTGTGGCGTCTTATGATGGCTCGTGAGGGCCATCCATGATGCATCATAGTACTGAAACAGCCTTAGTGAAGGTCACAAATGACCTCCTTATTGCATCTGATAATGGACTTGTTTCTGTACTTGACCTTTTAGACCTTAGTGCAGCTTTTGATACTACTGATCATAATATTCTACTTGATGGATTAGATCACCATGTTGGACTTAATGGAACTTCATTGCAGTGGTTTAGATCTTATTTATCTGATAGGTTCCAGTTTGTTCATGTCAATAATAAGTTTTCTTCCAACTCAAAGCTCAGTCACGGAGTTCCACAGGGATCTGTTCTAGACTCTATTCTTTTTAGTTTATATATGCTTCCGCTAGGCAACATTATTAAAAAGCACTGTATACATTTTCATTGTTATGCAGATGACACACAATTATACCTGTCAATGAATCCAGATGATAGTAATCAATTAGCCAATTTAGAGACCTGTCTTAAGGAAATCAAAGCTTGGATGACTTGTAATTTCTTGCTTTTAAATTCAAATAAGACTGAAGTCATTCTAGTTGGTCTAAAAAACCTTAGAAATACCTTTCCAAATCAAACACTTAGTTTGGATGCAGTCACTCTTTCTCTTAATAGTTCTGTGAGGAACCTTGGAGTTATTTTTGATCAAGATCTGTTTTTCAATTCACATATTAAACTTGTTTCTAAGACTGCCTTCTATCATTTGTGTAAAATTGCCAAGATTAGGAGCATCTTGTCTCAGATTGATGCTGAGAAACTAATCCACGCTTTTGTTAACTCTAGATTAAATTATTGTAACTCTTTATTATCAGGTTGTCCTAAAACATCTTTAAAAAGTCTTCAGCTGATCCAAAATGCTGCAGCAAGAATTTTAACAGGTACTAGAAAGAGAGACCATATCTTTCCGGTTCTGGCCTCCCTTCATTGGCTTCCCATAGAGTTTAGAATTAAGTTTAAAATCCTTCTTCTCACTTACAAAGCTCTAACTGACATAATGCACGGCTCAGGAGACACACACGCAGGCTCAGGGTAGATCTAATAGCTTTATTAACAACAAGTGTGTATGAGTGTGTGTCTGCGAGATGTAAATGTGTTGGTGGTGGCGTCTGCGTCGGGCACGGAGGCAGGAGGCTGTACAGCCGGACAACCCTATGGGAGAAGCAAAGGGAGAAGGGTAACGGGCACCACACCAACACAGGAGATATGATAATGATGACTGGCTTACTTGGAAATGGCAGGTGGCTGGCACAGCAAGGGTGAAGCCCGGAAGACAGCGACCTGGAGCGCCCGGTGCAGCAGCGAGGGAACGGTGGCGGAGAGGAGTGGTCCGCCGCCGGGAAATCCACCTGTGCACAGGGGAGCAGACTAGGAGAAGAAGGAGATAAGAGATTCTTACTTGAATGCTTGCTGAGCGGTTGGGATTCCTTGCAGCAAGGGAAGCGAATGAAGACTGACGGCTTCAGGCCGAAGCCCAGGGCGAGGCGGCTTAAATCCCTCGCCGCTGACGAGGTGCAGGTGTGCGTGCAGCTGGCGCCGCAGATGGGCGGCGAGGCGTGACACTAACTAATCAGGCTCCTTTTTATTTAAAAGATCTGATACTACCCTATTATCGTAACAGAGCACTACGCTTCCAAAATGCAGGATTACTTGTAATACCTAGAATCTCCAGAAGTACAATGGGAGGCAGAGCCTTCCGTTATCAAGCTCCTCTCCTGTGGAACCAGCTGCCAATCTGGATTCGGGAGTCAGACTCTATCTCTGTTTTTAAGAATAGGGTTAAAACCTTCCTTTTTGATTTAGCCTTTAATTAGGGAGGGATCATGTGCCCCTGAACCCTCCCTTAGTTATGCTGCTAATAGGTTTAGCCAACAGGGGGACCTCCAACAGTGCACTGGGCTTCACTCCTTTCTTCACTCTCAATGAAATATTTTTGCTGGTCATTAACATCTGTTTGTTCTCTCCCATAGATTGAGTCCCCATCATGCTGTTTGCTCTCTACATGTCTGTTCTTTTCTTCTTCTTCTCTATCCCCTCACCCCCCAGCCAGTTGCAGCAAATGACTGCCCCTCCCTGAGCCTGGTTCTGCTGGAGGTTTCTTCCTGTTAAAAGGGAGTTTTTCCTCTCCACCATCACCAAGTGCTTGTGCACAGGATCGCCTGATTGCTGGGGTCTTTCTGCAATTGTGGGGGTTTCCCCTACAGTTAAAAGTGCTATGAGATGACTGTTGTTGTGAAATGGCGCTATATAAATAAAGTTGAATTGAACTGAATCCTCCCTTCCCATCCACCACATATGTACACACTTTGCATTTACTGTATTCATGTGCATATACTTAATAATATGGTCAAAAATTAAATTGGAGTCTTTTATTGTTATGTCTGTAATGAAAAGCATGTTTAATGGACTAATGTATCCCTATAATGGTTAAGACGTAAATGCAACCTTAATTTTCAAAGAAAAATTGTCTAGTAACTTAGGCCTAATTTTCAGACCAATGGACCTTCGGAATAATGATCCGTCCCCTTTACGGAATTATCTCCTTGTTTTTGCTATAAAGCAATGCCACAGCTGTTTTATTGTCCCTGTGCACAAAACTGAGGCATCAGTTTCAAATCAATAGATTGAGTGCTGAGGCGTTAACATGTTCTTCTGAGATGTAGCCATCACATACTGTAGTTGTCATTTCCATTTCATACTAAAACTAGTTGTCCAATTTTTTGTTGATAACTTTTTAAAGAAACCATGTCAGGTCTGTAGTTGATAGGATATAGCACTATCTAGCATTTAAAGAGAACTTACACTGGTTCATGTGCTAGTACTAAACTTTTGCTCAGTTTTTTTTAATCAGCAAACGATCAGTGTTTTCATGAACCACTAAAACATTCTGTCTCCATGTCAGAGAACACTACAGGAGCTCTTTTGATGAGAATCGGGGCTTCGAAAGACACCTTAATTGAAAATAAAAGCAAACCAAATGAAAATTCACAATTTATTTAATTAATTCCAGTCTGTTAGATAATTAACAGTGGTTAAACTGCTGCTACCTTACAGTCTGACTCACATCAAAAGTGTTTAATACACTAGCATTGTCTCTCCACTGGAGTACTGTTCAGTTTACTGTATTTTTTTTCTTACAAAAAGAAATAAAACAGTGCAATTTCCAGAGAAAGCAAAAATATTTTTTTTATTATTGTTAAACTGGTAATATGGGTTTAGAGAAGATACAGTATATTGAAACAGAAACATGACCTTAGAGATCTTTTGAATTTTTATATATTTCTTTTCAAATAAAGAAGGAGGCATCATGATTTAACAATCAATAGCAGCGTTACTCCAGAATTTAGGCAGGTGAATGGATTTCTTGAACTATTTACAGTGATGCTGCTGACCCTGCAGAATGGGGAGTTCTCTCTCTCTCTGAGAGTGGTTAAGTGACTGAGGTATAACAGTGATAAGTCTTGCTTAGATATTTTGCCTGAGAGCATTCTTACTTGTGGAAAAGCAGCATCTTTCAGGTGAGTGTTTCCAACTGGTTGAACATGGGCCCATGAGGTCCCGAGGTAAAAGTTTGTTATTTCACAGATTTGGTGAGTTTAGTCCTTAGTTGAAATATCCCGGGGAGCTTGGCTAAAGCTGGGGGTGTGGAGTGTGTAAATAATGAGGCTGATTTGGTTCAAGTAGTTTATTACACGACTCACACAAGGAGCATAGACAGAATGGTATACAAGTAGGAACTCTTCCCTTAAATAACATGACATCCTGCTAGACTCTTCTCACACACAAAAGATAATCCCCGTCTAGACTCTTCTCACACACGAAAGATAATCTCCCCATCCGACTGCAGTCAGTCCATTCATCTTTGACACCTCCCTGTTATCTTACTAGGGCATCTAGAAACTTCTCACACACAAAAGGTTAACTTCGCGTCCTTTGTTCCTGTCTAAGGTGGTAACCATTATGCACTCCCCAGGTTGCCACCCCCCCCCAGCAACTTAGATAGGACAAAAGGGTAACAGTCCACATGCTGTGATAAAACCATTAACATCAGTCCACATGCTGTAGAACAATCAGCTTCAGTCCGCATGCTGCTTGGGCTTCAGTCTTCTGCCGTATCTGCTGTAGCCAGGATTCGCTGCCTCCGTGGCGCTGCCATGCTGGGGGGATGATGTCTGGGGGTGAAAACTTTTTGACTGTCCGTGTGGGTGCTCTGGAGAATCTTTTCTCTGGGAAGCGCCCCGTGGGGGTCTTCCACGCCGAGGGGCCCTCGCCAACAGCACTTGCTCGTCAGCCGCAACGAAAGCAGGTTTAAGTCTGTCTATGCCAATTTTTTCCCTCCTACCCCCCAAATATAGCAAAAAATGCTTATCCCCTGTTTCCAGCACTCTAAACGGTCCATCATAAGGTGGGCGCAGTGGGGGGCGGTGGGCGTCGTGTCTGACAAACACGAACTCTGCGTTTTTCAAAGCTTTAGGCACAAAAACGCGTGGAAAACTGTGGTGGGCAGGGCCCGGCAGCGTGCTTGAGTCTATGCAACGCTGCAGCAGCTGAGACGGGGAGCTGCCCGGCGCAGGATTATCTGGCAGAAACTCCCCAGGCAGCCGGAGTGGTTGAGGCAAAAACGAGTTCTGCTGGGGAAGCTTCCAGATCCTCTTTAGGCGCAGAACGTAACCCCAGTAAAACCCATGGTAGCCTGTCTACCCAATTTGCATCCGTCAGTGAAGCCCTCAGAGCCGTTTTTAACGACCTATGAAAACGTTCGCATAACCCATTTGCCTGCGGGTTGTACGCGGTTGTGTGGTGAATTGAGACACCTAGGCTGCGGGCCATGGTTGACCAGAGTTCAGAAACAAATTGAGAGCCTTTGTCAGACGTAATGTCCAACGGAACTCCAAAACGCGCCACCCATGCTGTTAAAAACGCGCGCGCCACCTCCTCGGCCGTGGTTGCCGCCAGCGGAACCGCTTCTGGCCAGCGCGTGGTGCGGTCCACCATTGTCAGGAGATGCGTGTACCCCTGTGATAGCGGAAGGGGGCCTACGAGGTCCACGTGGACATGGTCAAACCTCTTAGCCGGGATGCGAAACGGCTCCAAAGGAGCCTTCGTGTGTCTGTGAACCTTGGCTTGTTTGCACGCCACGCAGGCTGCCGCCTACTCTTTCACTTGTTTGCGAAGGCCCGGCCACACATATTTCTCTCCTTCCATTTTGACCGACGCGCGCACCCCTGGGTGTGCCAAAGAGTGAACTGACTCAAACACGCGGTGGCGCCACATGGTGGCGCCACGCGGCCGGAACCACAGGCCGTGGGCGACCCGTGGAGACGTCGCAGATTAAGGGGGGAATGCCGTTAAGCAGCGTCCTACTCTCCAGCCTTAACCCTGTTGGTCCAGACTGGAGCACGCGCACGTCCGCGTCACTAGCCTGCTCCGCGGCCATGGCTGCATAATCCAACCCTACACAGACCACGGCCACAACGGTGCATGAGAGGCAGTCTGCCACTACATTCAGTTTGCCCGACACATGCTGAATATCGGTAGTAAACTCTGAGATCGCGGCCAGCTGCCTCTGCTGCCGGCCCAACCAAGGTTCTGAAACTTTGACCATCGCGAATGTTAGTGCCTTATGGTCAACGAACGCAGTAAAATTGCGCCCTTCCAGCCAGAACTGGAAATGGCGAATGGCCAGGTGGAGAGCCAGCAACTCTCTGTCAAACGCGCTGTATTTACGTTCATTGTTGCGCAAGGTTCTGCTGAAAAAGGCAAGTGGCTGCCAAGCCCCGGCGACGCGCTGCTCCACGACAGCCCCTATGGCCACATCTGAGGCGTCAGTGGTGAGGGCTATGCGGGCCGTTGAGTCTGGATGTGCCAACAATGCGGCGTTTGCCAGGGCTGCTTTAACTTCCGAGAACGCCTGCTCTCATTCTGGGGTCCATTCGACCTTATTCGCGGGTTTCTGTTTTTTGAGCGCAGCGTACAATGGCTGCATGAGCTGCGCTGCGCGGGGAAGGAAACGGTTATAAAAGTTCACCATTCCCAAAAATTCTTGTAGCGCCCTGACTGTTTGTGGTCGGGGAAAATCTGTCACTGCACGCACTTTGTCAGGCAGTGGAACCGCTCCTTCGGGAGAGACGTGGTGCCCTAAAAAATCAATCCCCGTCACCCCAAACTGACATTTTGCTGGGTTGATTATTAAACCGTGCTCTTCCAACCTATGGAAAACCATCGTGAGGTGGGTTTCGTGTTCGTCTTCGGACGCTCTGGCTACCAAGATATCGTCCAGGTAGACGAACACGAAAGGGAGATCACGCAGCACTGCATCCATCATGTGTTGGAACGTCTGTGCTGCCCCTTTAAGCCCAAACGGCATGCGCAAGAACTCAAATAAACCAAACGGAGTTATTACCGCTGTTTTGGGTATGTCCTCAGCGCGCACTGGGACTTGGTGGTAACCATGGACCAAATCTATCTTAGAAAAAATGCGCGCTCCTGCGAGGTGAGCGGAAAAATCCTGAATGTGGGGAATTGGGTAGCGGTCATGCGCTGTAGCGTTGTTTAACCTGCGGAAATCGCCGCAAGGTCGCCACAAACCTTCAGCTTTAGGGACCATGTGTAGCGGGGAAGCCCATGGGCTGTTTGAGCGCCTGATGATGCCTAACCTCTCTAGGTTAGCGAACTCCTCGTGCGCTATGGCCAGTTTAGCTGTGTTCAAGCGCTGAGGTCTTGCAAAAACAGGCGTGACACAGCGCACAGCGCTGTCATTTTATCACCACCAATGGTGGTGGTGATAAAATGCTCCACCCCATGTTTAGCGATAGCTGCTGAAAACGTCGGGACTGTGAGTGCTGGGAACTGAGCGAGCAGTGTGTGGAACTTACCGCATGCTGCTGTGACGCTGGCTTGTGCTGTTGGCTGGGTCACTTGAGCTATACAGGGGAGAGAGTCAAAAGACAGTGCATTAACCAGGCGCCTGTTAGCCATATCTACCAACAACCCATGTGCACATAGAAAATCAGCCCCCAGTATATGGTAATCCAACGCTGCTACAACAAAAGTCCATTCAAATGTACGACCGTGTAGAGACAAGAGCAGAGTCCTCTCACCAAAGGTCTTAATGTCTGAGCCGTTTGCTGCTGCCATCTCGGGGCCGCTGGTTCCTGCCAGCCGGTCAGCATAGGTCGGCCGGATGAAACTCCTCTGTGCGCCGGTGTCCACGAGGAAATGCCTCCCCGAGCGTGCGTCCGTCAAATAGAGCAGCTTGTTCTCCTCCCCGAGGGTCGCGGCTGCTACCGACCCCCGGTCTTGGCGTTTCCCGAGCGCTTGAACTGGCACGGTGGTATACATTTGCGTGCCCTCTCTGCAAAGTGGCGATGGTAGAAGCAAAGCGTGTCACCTCCACGTTCCTTGGCCCCTGCTGCTGTTGCCGTTGGTGGTTCTGCTGCTGCCGTCGGCGGCTCCTCGCCTCCTCGTGTCGACGTGCCGGCCTCCGTCACTGCCGCAGGCTTGGTGGCGACGATGATCCGGTCTGCCTCTCGGGCTAGCGCACGATAGTCCCGTTTGGCCAGCAACGACGAATTGGCCAGGGCCGCTCTCGCCGCTGTCGGAAAGTTCCTGAGGAAAATGTTGGTGAAGATGAAGTGGTCGTCGTCCGTGCCCTTTAACCTCAGCATCTTCTCCATCATGTCCACGGCCGAACCGTCTCCCAACTCGGTCTGCGTCAGAAGCCTGTCTGCGCACTCACCATCCGAGAGCATGTAGTGCTGGATGAGGGCAGCCTTCAGCACGTCATATTTGCCGTCGGCTGGTGGCTGATCGAGCAGGCTCTCGATGTGCTGAGCCGTGCTGGCATCGAGTGCTGCGACCACATAGTAGAATTTCGTATCATCCGCCGATATCCCTCGGAGGGCGAACTGCGCCTCGGTTAGGTGGAACCAGGAGCACGGGTTGTGCTGCCAAAAATCAGGTAGTTTGATCGCTACAGCGCACGCAAAGCTGGGGGTTCCAGTTGAGGTTGGCTCTGGGGATCTTCCGTCGTATTCCATGATTCGTCTTGGGTCACCAGTGTGGAGCGTGTAAATAATGAGGCTGATTTGGTTCAAGCGGTTTATTACACGACTCACACAAGGAGCATAGACAGAATGGCATACAAGTAGGAACTCTTCCCTTAAATAACATGACATCCTGCTAGACTCTTCTCACACACAAAAGATAATCCCCGTCTAGACTCTTCTCACACACAAAAGATAATCTCCCTGTCCGACTGCAGTCAGTCCATTCATCCTTGACACCTCCCTGTTATCTTACTAGGGCATCTAGAAACTTCTCACACACAAAAGGTTAACTTTGCGTCCTTTGTTCCTGTCTAAGGTGGTAACCATTATGCACTCCCCAGGTTGCCACAGGGGTTTCCAGCTGGTTGGAGTGCGGATAGCATTTGGTCCTGAGGTGAGGAGTGTTAGTTTTGATAATCCGGAGTGTTTAGGGTACTTGAGTCTTTCCAGATGAGAGTGAGTCCAGGTGAAGCTGTCCAGTGAGAGTAAGATGGCCAGGCAGGGTGCTAGGTGAGCATGTAGGAGCCTAGGAAGATTAGGTGGCAGGCTGCCAGGGTGACAAGGAGTCACCAATCTGGGTGACAAGGAGTAGATGATAATTGAGCGGGAGTTATAAAACTGAGACAAAGTTTGGCTTTCAGTACTGGAGGTCCCGAGAAGAGGGTTTATCAACATGACGGTCCCACAGTGATCAGCTATCTGACCGAGATTTAAATAGCCATGGGCAGGTGATTATCAACAGGTGAGGGTGATCCCCCAGCTTTCGCCAATTAATCTCCCGACTCCCGATGAGGGATGTTATGCAACAAGACAAAGAGTCAAAGAGCAACACAAGGCTCCCCAAATCATCAGTGACTGTGGAAATTTCACACTGGACCTCAAGCAGCTTGGATTCTCTGCCTGACCAATCTGCCTCCAGACTCTGGGACCTTGATTTTCAAATGACAGAACTTGGCACCTGATTTGAGGAGCCATGTCATCTGCCAGTGTTGGTAAACTGTGTTTTATCAAGTCCAAAGTCATCACAACCATCTACCAGGAAATTTTAGAGCACTTCAGGCTTCCCTCTGCTGACGAGCTTTACGGAGATGCTGATTTTATTTTCCTGCAGGACTTGGCACCTGCCCACACTTCCAAAAGTACCAGAACCTGATTTAATGACCATGGTATCACTGTGCTTGATTGGCCATCAAACTCTCCTGACAACCTAAACCCCGTAGATAATCTATGGGGTATTGTCAAAGAGAAGATGAGAGACACCAGACCCAACAATACAGACAAGCTGAAGGCCACTATCAAAGCAACCTGGGCTTCCATAACACCTCAGTAATACCACAGGCTGATTGCCTCCATGCCACACAATTTGATGCAGTAATTCATGTAAAAGGAGCCCCAAACAAGTATTGAGTGTGTACATGGACAACATTTCTATTAAAAATCAATTTTTTAAAACTGATCTTACAATATTCTAATTCTTTTAGAAAATGAATTTTGGGTTTTCAATAGCTGTAAGCCATGATTCAGCTGTAGAAAAAAAACAACAAACACAAACAAAATAAATAAATAAATAATGATGACATGGCCGAATCCCGTCATTACATCTTCCTGTATTTTTGTGTGGTTGACCTGAACTGTAACTTTGTGGTGAACCGACTACCAACTTTCTTCTCTCAACCTTCACCTACACATGGCTACAGTGGGGAAAAAAAGTATTTAGTCAGCCACTAATTGTGCAAGTTCTCCCACTTAAAAGATGAGAGAGGTCTCCAATTTTCATCATAGGTATACCTCAACTATGAGAGGCAAAATGAGAAAAAAAAAATCCAGAAAATCACATTGAAGGATTTTTAATGAATTAATTGGTAAATTCCTTGGTAAAATAAGTATGTGGTCAATAACAAAAGTTCATCTCAATACTTTGTTATATACCCTTTGTTGGCAATGACAGAGGTCAAACATTTTCTGTAAGTCTTCACAAGGTTTTCACACACTGTTGCTGGTATCTTGGCCCATTCCTCCATGCAGATCTCCTCTAGAACAGTGATGTTTTGGGGCTGTCGCTGGGCAACACGGACTTTCAACTCCCTCCAAAGATTTTCTATGGGGTTGAGATCTGGAGACTGGCTAGACCACTCCAGGACCTTGAAATGCTTCTTACAAAGCCACTCCTTCGTTGCCCGGGCAGTGTGTTTGGGATCATTGTCATGCTGAAAGACCCAGCCACGTTTCATCTTCGATGCCCTTGCTGATGGAAGGAGGTTTTCACTCAAAATCTCACGATACATGGCCCCATTCATTCTTTCCTTTACACGGATCAGTCGTCCTGGTCCCTTTTCAGAAAAACAGCCCCAAAGTATAATGTTTTCACCCCCATGCTTCACAGTAGGTATGGTGTTCTTTCTCCTCCAAACACGACAAGTTGAGTTTTTACCAAAAAGTTCTATTTTGGTTTCATCTGACCATATGACATTCTCCCAATCCTCTTCTGGATCATCCAAATGCTCACTTGCAAACTTCAGACGGGCCTGGACATGTACTGGCTTAAGCAGGGGGACACGTCTGGCACTGCAGGATTTGAGTCCCTGGCGGCGTAGTGTGTTACTGATGTTGCCTTTGTTACTTTGGTCCCAGCTCTCTGCAGGTCATTCACTAGGTCCCCCCGTGTGGTTCCGGGGTTTTTGCTCACCGTTCTCGTGATCATTTTGACCTCACGGGGTGAGATCTTACGTGGAGTCCCAGATCGAGGGAGATTATCAGTGGTCTTGTATGTGTTCCATTTTCTATTAATTGCTCCCACAGTTGATTTCTTCACACCAAGCTGCTTACCTATTGCAGATTCAGTCTTCCCAGCCTGGTGCAGGTCTACAATTTTGTTTCTGGTGTCCTTTGACAGCTCTTTGGTCTTGGCCATAGTGGAGTTTGGAGTCTGACTGTTTGAGGTTGTGGACAGGTGTCTTTTGTACTGATAATGAGTTCAAACAGGTGCCATTAATACAGGTAACGAGTGGAGGACAGAGGAGCCTCTTAAAGAAGAAGTTACAGGTCTGTGAGAGCCAGAAATCTCACTTGTTTGTAGGTGACCAAATACTTATTTTACCAAGGAATTTACCAATTAATTCATTAAAAATCCTTCAATGTGATTTTCTGGATTTTTTTTTTCTCATTTTGTCTCTCATAGTTGAGGTATACCTATAATGAAAATTGGAGACCTCTCTCATCTTTTAAGTGGGAGAACTTGCACAATTGGTGGCTGACTAAATACTTTTTTGCCCCACTGTATCTGTTAAAACTGTGAAAAAGACTTTGGTTGCTTACCAGCAAATGAGCCTTGGACGACTCGGACTGCTCCTGTATACCACCAGGAAAGCTTCGGATTCATCGCGAGATTCATCGCTTCAGATTCATCGCCAGATAGGACGACGCTAGCTAGGACGACACTAGCTAGGACAACGCTAGCTAGAGACCTCCACTAGCTACCGAGGGAGCCTTGGCTCCTTGGCTTCACCGGCAGATCCAGCTACCAGATGACAACGTGTTAGCGACCTTCACTAGCCATCGGGAGAGCTTTGACCTCACCACCAGATAACAACTATAATTAGACGACAAGCCAGCTAACGGCCTCCACTAGCCATCGGACGTACTTCGGCTCCTGTACTAGCCAACAGCCACCGGGAGAGCTTCAGATTCATCGCCAGATAGGACGACGCTAGCTAGAGGCCTCCACTAGCTACCGAGGGAGCCTTGGCTTCCTTGGCTTCATCAGCAGAACCAGCAACTAGATGACAACACCAGTTAGCGACCTTCACTAACCATTGGGAGAGCTTCGATCTCACAGCCAGATAACAGCTATGATTAGACGACAAGCCAGCTGACGGCCTACCCTAGCCATCGGATGTACTTCGGCTCCTGTACTAGCCAACAGCCACCGGGAGAGCTTCAGATTCATCGCCAGATAGGACGACGCTAGCTAGAGGCCTCCACTAGCTACCGAGGGAGTCTTGGCTTCCTTGGCTTCATCAGCAGAACCAGCAACTAGATGACAACGCCAGTTAGCGACCTTCACTAACCATCGGGAGAGCTTCGACCTCACAGCCAGATAACAGCTATAATTAGACGACAAGCCAGCTGACGGCCTACCCTAGCCATCGGATGTACTTCGGCTCCTGTACTAGCCAACAGGTGAGCTGCTACTTTGATCCCAATCAGACTAGTCAGTATACTTCCGAAAAAGAATCAGACAAATGAAGAGGAGTTGGAGGAGATCAAACTCTCACTAAATTTTATGACTGAAGAAATATCTAAGATAGCAAAACAACAAACTCTGCTTATTGGCCTTATGGACCAAGTGCGTGAATTAAAGGCTGAAGTTATGGAAAAAGACAAAAAAATTAATTTCTTAGAAAGACGTGTGGATGAATTAGAACAGTATACAAGAATTGATGATGTCATTGTGAGCGGTCTTAACACCAGACACCGCTCCTATGCACGTGCGACAGCTGGAGTTGACAACCAGGATGGGGAGGATGAGACATTAGGAGAATCACACACTCTTGAGCAGCAGGTGTTAACTTTTTTCAACTCTAAAAACATTGTTGTGGACAGTAAGACTATTTCGGCTTGCCACACGTTACCTAAAAAAGAGAGTAAAGGAAAACCAGCGACCATCATCTGATTTGTCAACAGGAAAGCAAAAACTGATCTTCTGCGACAAGCAAGAAAACTGAGAGGAACGGCTGTCTATGTAAATGAACATTTAACAAAAAAGAACTCTGAAATAGCTAGACAAGCCAGGGCTCTCAGAAAACAGGGGAAAATACAATCAACATGGACAATGAACTGTAAGGTGTGGATAAAACTGCTTGGAACTCCAGAAGAAGCTAAAGTCATAATGATTAGAGAATTGGAGGAATTAGAAAAATTTAAACCTTAGCTCTAATGCAGGAATAGCAGTGCAGTTAGATAATGAGTGGACATTTTTGTGTTCTTTTTTTCTTTTCTTTTTTTTCTCCTTTTCTCCTTTTGGAGTACATTGTTGACACAACTCATGATTAGAACTTTAACCAATCATCCTTCCTCATTTAACAATGGAATTGTATTAGGGCAAATTGAAGCTGAAACCTTTGTCAATACTGAACAGCAACCACAAAACATTTTAGTCCATACTGACCCAGATAACAACTACTTTAATCATATTAACAGTAAGTGTGTTTATTATGATGAACAACAATTAAATGGAATTATGAACTCGGATCAGACATTGCCAATAATACATATTAATAGTAGGAGTCTCTATGCCAACTTTAATAGTATTAAGACATTTTTAAATCAATTTAAGACCCCATTTAGGATTATTGCAATAAGTGAAACATGGATTAATGAAGAAAAAGATGTAAATTTTGAACTACAGGGATATGAGATGTACACACAAAATAGGAAATGTAAAAGTGGTGGTGGGGTAGCACTGTATGTTGATAGAAAATTAAAAAGTAAAAAAGTGGACAGCATGACATCAACAGTGAGTGAAAGTATGGAATGTTTAACAATCGAAATTATGATGGAAAATAGAAAAACATAATAGTAAGTTGTATATATAGAGCACTGGGATCTCATATGGAGACATTTAGAAATGGTATGGAAAAGATGTATACAAAAATAAGACAAAAAGATATCTTTATTTGTGGTGACTTTAATATAGATTTAATGAAAACAAAACAACATAAACCAACTGAAGATTTCTTAGATACAATGTATAGCCTAACCTTATTTCCAAAGATTACAAAACCTACGAGAATAATGACACACTGTGCTACCTTGTTAGACAACATTTTTACCAATGTTACTGAATATAATATGGTGAGTGGTATACTAATAAATGACATTAGTGACCACCTGCCTGTATTTGTTTCTATAGATGTTAATTATGGGGTTAATGAGACTAAAAATAATAATAATAAACCATGTAAAAAGATTATTTATAAAAGAATACAAACAGAAGATAGAATCAGTGCTTTAAAAGATGACTTAATGTTACAGAATTGGGATGTTGTCTATAGAGAGAAAGAAGTGGACTTGGTGTACGATAAATTTATTGATATATTTAAATCATTATATGATAAAAACTGTCCAATTAAAGAAATTAATAAAAAACATAAATACAAAAATTGCCCGTGGTTAACCATCATATCATCATCATCATCATCATCATCATCATCATCATCATCATCATCATCCCAGGGGGCTAAAAAATGCTTGTAAAAAGAAAAATTATCTCTATAAAAATTTTATTAAATTAAGGACCAAAGAATCTGAAAAAAGATATGAAACATATAAAAATAAATTAACTGAAATAATACAAACTAGTAAAAAATTATACTATAGGAAAATGTTAAATGTGTGATTTATGTGTGACTCACTATGATGTTGTATTTTGGCATAGCTATGCTGCCACAGTGCACCTTACAGACTAACTGGTACATCACTTTTTCACTCTGCTCCTGATAGTCCTTCTTTGTGCAATGGGATGATTCATGTGTTTATACGGGTCATCATACATTAAGCTATGATGTATATACACTACCGTTCAAAAGTTTGGGGTCACTTAGAAATTTCCTTATTTTTGAAAGAAAAGCACTGTTTTTTTCAATGAAGATAACTTTAAACTAATCAGAAATACACTCTAATATCTAATATACATTGCTAATGTGGTAAATGACTATTCTAGCTGCAAATGTCTGGTTTTTGGTGCAATATCTACATAGGTGTATAGAGGCCCATTTCCAGCAACTACCACTCCAGTGTTCTAATGGTGCAATGTGTTTGCTCATTGCATCAGAAGGCTAATGGATGATTAGAAAACCCTTGTGCAATCATGTTAGCACAGCTGAAAACAGTTTAGCTGGTTAGAGAAGCTATAAAACTGACCTTCCTCTGAGCAGGTTGATTATCTGGAAAAAATTATTATTTCAAATACAAATCATTATTTCTAACCTTGTCAATGTCTTGACTATATTTTCTATTCATTTTACAACTCATGGTGGTAAATAAGTGTGACTTTTTATGGAAAACACAAAATAATTGTCTGGGTGACCCCAAACTTTTAACGGTAGTGTAGGTTTTATAGTCGTGTTAGTTTTTACTTTCCATGGGTAATCCCTTTGTCTGTCATGTGTGTGTTTCTGTTGTTTGGTTGTCAGCTGTCATGCTGCTGTTACACTGTAATTTCCCAGTTTGGGATCAATAAAGTACATCTATCTATCTATCTATCTATCTATCTATCTATCTATCTATCTATCTATCTATCTATCTATCTATCTATCTATCTATCTATCTATCTATCTATCTATCTAAATGAAAATAAAAATAATATCAAAGGAGTCTGGGATATATTAAATAAATTAAGAAAAAATGGAACTAAAAAAAAATGATATACCCAGAGCATTTTACTGATAATTGTGGTGATAATTATGATAAGCACATGGTAGTAAATAAAATGAATAATTTTTTTGTAAATGTTGGACCAGAGTTGGCAGCAAAAATTACAAACCAAGGAAGAGACACCGTGAGTGAATCACTGATTGGAAATAACCCTCGGTCAGTCTTTCTCTCAGCGGTGGATGAACTAGAGGTGAAATCTGTTGTTGAAAAGTGTAAAAATAAATTATCTACTGATTGTGATGGTATTGATATGGCACTAGTAAAAAGAACTATTGATGGCATATTAAAGCCATTCACGTATATTTGTAATCTATCATTTCAAACTGGCTCATTCCCGCAGTAAATGAAAATATCAAAAGTTATACCATTATTCAAGCAAGGAAATAAACACCACTACACAAACTACAGACCAGTATTGCTCCTCCCAAAATTTTCAAAGGTTCTGGAAAAACTCTTCAACAACAGATTAGAAAATTTTTTAAAATAAACATGATCTGCTTAATCAGAATCAATATAGATTTAGACCAAAGAGTACAACAAGAAGGGACAGCGCAGGCTGTTCCTACTGAGGAGACTCAGGTCATTTGGTGTTCAAGGGGCGCTGCTGAAGACATTCTACGACACGGTGGTGGCATCAGCCATCACTTTTGGAGTGGTCTGCTGGGGCAGTGGCATTACAGCAGCCGATAGGAAGAGACTGAACAAACTGATCAAGAAAGCTAGCTCTGTCCTGGGGCAGCGCCTTGACCCAGTGGAGGAGATGGGAGAGAGAAGGATAGTGGCTAAACTGTCATCTCTGCTGGAGTCTGAGTTCCACCCTATGCAGGACATACTGAATGCACTGAGGAGCTCATTTAGCAGCAGACTACATCATCCTAGGTGCACAACCGAGAGGTTTCGCAGGTCCTTCCTACCTACGGCTGTCAGACTGTACAACCTAAGCAGGGCTGCTCTCAGAGACAGCAAAAAGACGTGACAACCTAATAGTATTGAATGCAAAAGACGCAATAGACTTACACAATGGTCCCCTCCGGTATACAACTAGGAAAATACCGGTAGCTACGGAGGGTGACAATATGTATGGGTACATAATCATACCATGTAGGATAACTAAGTAGACGGTTATGCTGTTTCATTCCATCTAGCTACAATGCTCCGCACTGTGTGTGTTTATATATTTACATATTTATTCCATCTAGCTACAATGCTCCGCACTGTGTGTGTTTGTGTGTTTATATATTCATATATTTATTCCATCTAGCTACAATGCTCCACACTGTGTGTGTTTATATATTTACATATTTATTCCATCTAGCTACAATGTTCTGCACTGTGTGTTTATATATTTATATATTTATTCTATCTAGCTACAATGGTCCGCACTGTGTGTCTAAATATTTATGTTTATATGTACATATGTATACTCGCTGCTCTTGTTTTTTTCTTGCCTTCTGATTGTTGCTCTGAGTGTTGCTGTCCCTGTGCTGTTGCAATCCTGGAATTTCCCCATTGTGGGACTAATAAAGGCTTATCTTATCTTATCTTATCTTATCTTATCTAACATCATTGGCAATAATGGAAGCAACAGGAAATAATAAATGCATTAGATCAAGGAAAATATGCAATTGGTGTATTTATAGATTTTAGAAAAGCATTTGATGCAATAAATCATTCAATACTTCTTGATAAACTGCAAATGTATGGTATTAGGGGAATGGCTCTGAATTGGGTTACAAGTTATTTATCTGAGAGACAACAGTTTGTGAAGATGGGAGAGTATCTGTCTGGGTGTATGGGAATTGCCCACATATAAAACTGCTCTCAGAAGAGACAAGGTGAAGACCAGCGACATAAACATGTGGACAGAGGATTCAGTGCACTGCCTCCAGGAATGCTTTAACTGTACGGACTGGGAGGTGTTCACACTGTCCTGCGGAGATGATCTGGACTCTTTAGTGGACGTGACATACTCATACATGGCTTTCTGTAGAGACATGATCATTCCACGTAAACGTGTCAAAATATATCCCAACAACAAGCCATGGGTTACAAAATCAGTTAAAACCTGCTTACAGAGGAAAGCACTTGCCTTTAAACAGGGGGTTGTTTCTGAGCTTCAGGTTGCCACAAAAGAGCTGAAGGCCGAAATTTTAAGAGCAAAACAGAATTATAAATCAGAGTTGGAAAGTAAGATGGCAACAAAGAGACTTGGTTCAGCCTGGGCCAGTATGAAAACTATTGCAGGCCTTCAGAGCACAGAGCGCAGTAATCGTGTGCTTTTAGATGGTTTTAACTCAGACACAGAGCTGGCTAATGCTCTTAATTGTTTTTATGGTCGTTTTGACTCCTTTGATTTTAGCACAGAAACCCAAGGTTTGAAACAGAAACTCAAAGACAATCAGCACTTTAATATTGAGGTGCAGGATGTTAAAAGGGCGTTCTGTGCTGTAAAAGTGAACAAAAGTCAGGGCCCTGATAATATACTGTATGTGGGCGCTTGGTAAAGTCCTGTGCACACGAATTGAGTCCTGTATTTCACTACATTTTCAGTAAGTCCTTACAGACACAACATGTGCCTAAGATCTGGAAAGATGCTGTGGTTGTCCCCCTTCCAAAATCCAGCTGTCCTAAAATGGTAAATGATTTTAGACCAGTTGCTTTGACTTCAGTTTTAATGAAATTTTTTGAAAAACTGGTCAGATTGGAGGTCCTAAAGCAGACTGAGCATGCATTGGATCCTTTGCAGTTTGCCTATAGGCCTCACAGAGGAGTGGAGGATGCCACTGTCACTCTGCTTAACATGCTTTTTGAACATCTGGATTTTAATGGGACACACGCCAGGCTTTTATTTGATGACTTTTCTTCCACCTTTAATACAATCCAACCTCATATTTTAGTTGAAAGGCTCCTGCAACAATTTGATTTGAGTAATAATCTGGTGGGTTGGATTCTGGATTTTTTAACCAACAGGACACAGAGAGTAAGGGTCAATGGTACATTGTCTGACTAAAAGTGTTCTTCTACTGGCTCTCCACAGGGGTGTGTGTGTTGTCACCACTACTCTTCATCCTGTACACAAACATGTGTCGGAGCAGACATTACAACAGACACATTAAAAAGTATGCTGATGATTCAGTTGTTGTCAGTCTCCTCCAAGATGGTGAGAGTGGCCACGGCCCAGTAGTTGATGATTTTGTTCACTGGTGTGAGGATTCCTACCTGCAGCTGAATACGACAAAAACTAAAGATATGATTATTGACTTTAGGAGGAAAACTCCCAGGCACGAAGTCACTGTACTAAAAGGCCAGACCACTGAATGTGTACAATCCTACAAATATCTTGGGATGATTATTGATAGTAATTTGAACTTTGAAGAGAACTGTGAAAGGGTGTGCAAAAAGGGTCAGCAACATTTGCATTGTTTAAGGTAACCTGCACGCTTCCAAACTGACCGAACCATAATGACAATGTTTTATCGGGCTTTTATTGAATCTGTTTTATTCTTTTCTTTAGTGTCATTGTTTGGCCAGATAAAACTGAAACAGAGGAAATCCTTGGATCAGGTAGTTAGATGGTCCAGTCGTTTGCTTGGTGAGTCACAGCTGAGCCTGACATCCCTGTACACCAGACAGGTACAGAGGATTGCTACCTCCATTTTTAAATGATGACTCCCACCCTTTGAACTGCCACTTTCAGCTTCTTCCCTCCAGACGGAGGTTTGCTGTCCCATAAAGTAAAACCCAGCGCTACAAAAGCAGCTTTGTTCCTGCTGCTGTTAAAGAGTTGAACAAGATGTAACAATATATTGCACATAATTTAGTTACCTATTTATTAATTTTATTTTATATTTACTTATTTTTGTAGGTTTTTTATTTTGGGTTCTAAATCTTTTATTGGCTTTTACACTTCTGAGTTTTTTCGATCGAGATATTCCTATTTACATTGTTAGCATCCTGTTATACTGGTACAGAAGGCAGTCTATGGTTGTTAGATGGGGCAATGTCACCTCATCCAAATTTCATGTGACCAACGGTGTTAAACAAGGTGGTATACTGTCACCCTTGTTGTTTAATGTCTATGTTGATGATCTCAGTGTACTGTTGAACAATACTAATGTGGGCGGCTCCTTTAACGGTGCACTGTTAAATCACATTTTCTACGCTGATGACCTCTGTTTGTTAAGTTTGTCTACTGCAGCGATGCAACATCTCCTTTCGGTATGTGAAAAATTTGGTGAAAAAAATGACATCTTGTTCAACTGTACTAAATCTATGTGTATGGCTTTCAAACCAAAGGGTGTCAATACGTCGAATCCTGTTATGCCACTTTGTGGTAATAGCTTGAACTTTGTTGAAAAAGTCAAATACCTAGGTGTGTGGATTGAATCTGATAAGACCAATGTTGATTGTAACAGGCATCTCAGGAAACTGTATGCTCAAACAAATTTACTGTTGAGAAATTTCCATAGATGTTCCCCTGATGTCAAATGTATGTTGTTCAAGACCTTCTGTACCTCAATGTACTGCTCGCCTTTATGGTTTAATAGCAATGTTGCTGTTAGGAACAAAATCCGCATTGCATATAATAACTCCCTAAGAAGGTTGTTAGATGTACCACGAAGGTCGAGTGCAAGCAAGATGTTTGTGTCTGTGAACATTCCGTCTTTTGGCGAATTGTTACGTAAGAATGTTTACAGTTTTATGAGAAGGTTGCTGGCATGTAACAATCATCTTATATCAGCAATTGTCAACTCGTCACTCACACTTCATTCCAGCATTTGGAAGTGGTGGCGTTCCATTTTATACTGAGCCCATTATTGTATGTTATTGCTGTTATAAGAGCGCCGAGTGTCTGCTGATCTGTATATACTTTTATTTATTCATTTATCTATTTTCTACTCGTTTTAGTTTTGCTCTTAATATGAACCCTGAGTTTGAAATAAACATTTGAATTTGAATTTGAATTTGAATTAACCTCTTTGACTAGTCTTTAACTTTTTTTTTCCACAATATCTTTATTGAACCTTTTTTTTTTTTAACAAACATGATAAAGTCTTTAACTTTTAATATGACCCTTCTCTCTTATCTCTTTGTTTTTTTCTCTTATCTCTTTGTCCTTTGTCCTGATTGGTGGAGCCTTGAGTACTTTTATCATGTTTATAGTCAGCTTCATGTGTGCCTGTGTTTGTGTTCATGTTGAATGTAATTGTGGTTTGTAAATATGGATGTCACCTGACTGCAAAACAAATCTACCTATGGGTACAAATAAAGTAACCTGAACCTGAACCTGATTGCCTGTGGGGTCCCCCAGGGGTCAGTATTTGGCCACAAATTATTTAACATATATATACAGTAAATGATATATTCCAAGTTTCTCGTCGTCGGCCTCCGTCGGTCTATGATGACCATGGAAGAGAATCCTAAACGTCTACTCTGCTGGAACAGCACTGCCTGTGGCTGAACAGGCCGATGCGCACCGGTGTTCTACCTTCCAGCGTTGGGCGTTGGTAGGATTCAAGCCTGGGCAGGAAGATATGGAGGACAAGATGTTACCCATGCAGCATGTCCCCACTGATGAATCCAAAGGAACAGCAGGGCTGCTATAGTTTGGCACCAGCGCCGTCGCAGGAGCTGCCAGAACGATGTTGAGCACAGCAGAGAACTGCCTTAGGGGCTCCGACTCCGGATTTTTCCTCAGGGTTGACTCCCGAAGCCTTTCCTGTGACCGGGTGTGCCGTAAGGCAGTGGAGGTTTGAAATCAGGGTTTACCTTCCCCTAGATGGGCTACCTTCCCAGGTTGACGAGCCACCATCTACCCGAAGCATCTGGTTTTAAGGCACCAGAGATCCGCCCTCGCCTCTTCTCCTATTAGTAAAAGCAGTTCCGCCGGGCTTAGAGACTAAACCACACGGTCAGGCTAGGAGTTGGACTTAGTTGTCAGAGGCTTTTCGAGACGCACGCCGTAAGGAGCATTTTATGAGCACTGGGAGCTTAACCCCAGTGCCGCTCCTGGCTATGACAACCTTGGAACCAAGATCCAAGTTTCTAAATTATTAAAAATAACATTATTCACTGATGATACTAATACATTTTATTCTGGGAATAATTATAATCAACTAATCCATACGCTAAATAATGAATTAAATAAGCTTAAAAAATGGATGAATTGTTATAAATTATCACTAAATACAGATAAAACTAAAGTAATGATATTTGGTAATGAAGACCAAATGTTTAGGTGTAATACTAGATGATAAAATTAGTTGGAAACCACATGTCAGATACATACAAAACAAAGTCGCAAAAAATATTGCAATTATAAACTAGAAAAGCACTCGGAGAGCGCAGACCTACGCCAAGCGCCACAGTTCCCACCATACAGTTTTTGTGTGTATGTTTTCAGATTCCTTGACCATGAAAACATATGACTAGCAATTGGATTGACAATGATAGGATTAGTGGTTCAGTAGTTATTCACGAAAATCACATTTTTCGTAATGGCGGTTTTCTTCTGGACGGTGATCCGGATCACCACCAAAATCTAATCATCTGTAGGAAACCCCATTTCTGACAATCTGTTAAAATTTCATGAAAATCTGTCCATAACTTTTTGAGTTATGTTGCTATCAAACAAACAGACAGACAGAATCAGAATCAGAATCAGAATCAGAATCAGAATCAGATTTATTGCCATTGTTCATGTAGTACACAGACTAGGAATTTGTCTCGGTGCCATGCTGCAACATTAAAAACACGATGAGAAAAAGGGATAAACTAAAAAACTAAAGGACTAAAAACGTGCAATAAGTGTAGAAAATAAGTAATAATAAGTAATAATAATAATAATTAACTAACTAACTAACTAACCTGCACTTATATAGCGCTTTTCTAATACTAATATAATAAAGCTTTAATAATACTACTATAATATTAATAATAATACTAGTAATAATGAGTAGTACTAGTCGAGGCAGTTTTAAAAAATTAGCAAGTAGCAGATAATGTGAAGTACCACATAGTGCAGTCGATAATGCAACAGAAAAACAGTGATGAATGACGTGAGTCTGGTTGAGCTGCTGTACATAGTGCACGAGAGTCAAAAAGTCACTTAATGTTCAGCAGTCTGATGGCAGAGGGGAAAAAGCTGTTCATGTGCCGGGAGGTTTTAGTCCGAATGGACCGAAGACAGACAGACAGACAGACAAACCAACGCCGATGAAAACATAACCTCCTTGGTGGAGGTAATAAAATTAAGCAGGTCCTAGATTACAAATCGCTTCATATCTTGTATTGCTCATTAATACTTCCACACTTGACCTATTGTATAGAGGTCTGGGGTAACAATTATAAAAGTACACTTAATTCATTGCTAATATTACAGAAAAGGGCATTCCTTGTTATTCACAAAGTCGGATATCTTGAACATACTAATTTATTGTTTTTATATTCAAAGTTATTGAAATTACGGGATCTGGTTGATTCCCAGAATCAACCAGATTCTGGGAATCAGGTTGATTTAATTATGTTAAATTAAATTAATTATGTTAAATTAAACATAATTAATTATGTTTAATTATGTTTAGTTAAACATTAAACATAATGTTTAATGTTTAAACATTAACAGCACAGTTAATGTTTAAAGTCAGTAAAATCTTTTTGCCACTCAATATACAAAATCTTTTCAGTGAGCGAGAAGGGAAATATAATTAACGGGGGAATACAAAATTTAAAATGCACCTAGTAAGATCTACTAGGAAAAGTTTTTGTATGTCTGTGTGTGGGGTAAAATTGTGGAATGGGTTGGGGGAGAAACACAATGTCCAAACATCCATATATTTAAATCAACATATAAAGAAATGATTTTTGAGCAACATAAAAATAAAGGACAGTAAAATTACAATGTGTCTTCAACGAGGAAAGGTTGTTATTGTGAATATATATGCTGAGTACTATTATTATTGATATCATTATTACTAGAATTATAGTATTAGGATTGTTGTTAGGATGGAATTACTTTAAGTATTATATAGGCCAGGTGGTATTATTATTATTATTGTTGTTGTTGTAACTTCCATATGGCTACCTATTATTATGGCTATTATTATTATATGGTTACTTATTGCGCCTAGGTATTGTAAGCCATGTGGGGGTATATGGTGGTATATATGGTGATTATGATGATGATAATATTGTCTATAATTATATTAAACATACCAGAAGTATTTATTTATTATTATTACAATTGTAGTGGAGCTGGAAATGATGAGGCGATTTTGTATTAAAAACAGAGTCTTTAATGAACAGCTCTCCTATCTTGTCTCATCTGGTGCAGAGCTTGGCAGAAGGCAAAGAGGAAGCTTTCTGCCCAGCTCGCTGGTTAAATACAGGCACACATCAAAGACATGCATCACACAAGCCGACATCCCCTGTTATCTTAATCCCCCCATTGTTCTGTTATCTCCTCTCTTCATCTTGGGAGGTGATGGGAACTCCTCTCCTCGCCATGGGGGGCGAAGATGTCTAGTCCGTCTCTGCCGCTGCGTCCTGGGACGTGCTTGTTCTTCACACGGCGGGTGAGATTCCTTTGTCCTTTCAGAGGTGTGAAGTTCCTTACATATGCTGTCACAAAACATTTCCACTTGCTCTAACATATGTAGGTATGGGATATATGAGTAATATATACCACAGGCCCCCCAAACAACTAGGAAAGGACACAGAAAGGTTCACAGTCTAGGGTAATTACTACGACATACTACGTGTTACAGCTGTTGCCACAGAAGAAACTTTCAAGCAGCCATGCTCCTAAGAGAGTTCAGTGGTAAACATAACAGCATAGTACAATCATAAGTCAGTCCTAAACTGTTGTAGCACAATTATGAATAATTGCGGAGTGGTTAATATCAGTCCCTGTGCTGTCTGGGTTTTAATCTTCTCCCAAAACTGCTGTAGGTTGGTTTAGGCGTCCTGCTGGGACCTTCTTGTGAGGAATTTGCAGTGTGGGAAGGAGAGAGATTATTTGTTCCCTGCCTGGGGGCTGAGACTTTTCCCTTGGGGGGTCTACCTCGCCGAGGTGCTCGAGCCAGCTGTGCAGGTTCGTCTCTCAACAAGAAGGCAGGTTTGAGTCTGTCAATGCTGACCGTTTCATTTCTATCCCCATAATCAAGCACAAAGTGTTTGTCACCATTTTCCAGCACTCTGTACGGGCCATCGTATACTGGACGTAACGTTGGTTTTAGAGCTTCATGCTTAACAAAAACAAACTCAGTGTTTTTTAAAGTTTGAGGAACAAAAACTCGTGGAAAGGAGTGATGAGCTGGACCGTGGAGAGAGTCCGGTCCATTACTGCCTAAAAACCTTGGGACTGGGAGGTGCCTTGGTTCCGGGTTTTCTGGTAAAAATTCACCTGGTAGTCTGATAGGCTGAGCAAAGACTAATTCTGCAGGGGAAGCGTCTAAATCCTCTTTAGGTGCCGCACGCAACCCCAATAAAACCCAGGGAAGTTTATTTACCCAATTTGTGTCCGTTAATGAGGCTCTGAGGGCGGCCTTTAAGGACCTGTGAAAACGCTCGCATAACCCATTAGCCTGAGGGTGATAAGCGGTGGTACGGTGAATTGTTGCCCCTAAACTGTTGGACATGGCTGACCAGAGCTCTGAGACAAATTGAGGCCCCCTATCTGACGTGATGTCTGATGGGACGCCGAAACGTGCCACCCAATTTGTTAGAAAAACGCGAGCGACTTCCTTCGCTGTAGTTGCCGCTAGAGGGACTGCCTCTGGCCAGCGCGTGGTGCGGTCTATCATTGTTAGCAGGTGTGTGAAACCCTGGGAGGAAGGTAGTGGCCCCACGAGGTCGACATGAATGTGGTCGAACCTTCTAGCAGGGATTGGAAAAGGCTCCAGAGGGCCTTTTGTGTGTCTGTGTATTTTGGCACGTTGACAAGGAATGCAAGTTTTTGCCCATTCTTTTACGTTTTTGCGCAGGCCTGGCCACACAAACTTTTCGGCAACCATTTTGACCGAGGCGCGCACACCTGGGTGCGCGAGGGAGTGAATTGCGTTGAAAATGCGGCGGTGCCAAGCAGCTGGTACTAACGGGCAAGGTCGGCCGGTTGAAACATCGCATATTAGGGGGGGCACGCCGTCGCGCAACCCTTTTTCTCCAGCCTTAACCCTGTTGGTCCAGACAGGAGCGCGCGCACGTCTGCATCACTGCTTTGCTCTTCCGCCATGGCTGCATAATCTATCCCTTCATGGATAGGTGCTGCGTATGTGTCTGTGTTAGTGAAGAGTTCCGCTGCTGAGGCAGTGTAATCTGTCTCCTCGCGCGAGAGAGACAGTCCGCTACTACGTTAAGTTTGCCTGCTACGTGTCGAATGTCTGTGGTGAACTCTGAAATCGCAGCTAGCTGTCTTTGTTGTCTGCCCGACCATGGTTCTGAAATTTTAGCCATAGCAAAAGTGAGCGGCTTATGGTCCGCAAAAGCCGTGAAACTCCGCCCTTCTAACCAAAACTGGAAGTGGCAGATGGACAAATGAAGCACCAGCAGCTCTCTGTCAAAAGTGCTGTATTTGCGTTCAGTTGGGTTTAGCGATTTGCTAAAGAATGCTAAAGGTTGCCAGACCCCGCTGACAAGTTGTTCTACAACTGCCCCTATGGCCAGGTCTGAAGCATCTGTGGTTAGTGCAATGCGGGCCACGGGATCTGGGTGGACTAACATTGTGGTGTTAGCTAGGGCGTTTTTTACTTCTGCGAAAGCGCGTTCGCGCTCCAGGGTCCATTCGACCGCGTTGGAAGCTTTCTTTTTTTTAAGCGCGTCATATAGGGGCTGCATGAGCTGAGCTGCGTGGGGGAGGAAGCGGTTGTAAAAATTAACCATCCCCAAAAATTCCTGTAGCGATTTGACCGTTTGGGGCCGTGGAAAACCTACTATCGCATGAACTTTGTCTGGAAGCGGAACTGCCCCCTTTGGGGAGACTTTATGTCCCAAAAAATCAATTTGCGATACGCCGACTGTGCATTTGGCTGGAATGATTATTAGCCCATGCTCTTCCAGCCTCTGAAAAATGGTAGTGAGGTGCTGCTCGTGCTCTTCCTCGGACGGGCTGGCTACCAGCATGTCGTCGAGGTAGACGAAAACAAAGGGGAGGTCGCGTAGGACTGCGTCCATCATACGTTGAAAAGTTTGGGCAGCGCCTTTGAGGCCGAAAGGCATTCGCAGGAATTCAAAAAGGCCAAAAGGGGTTATAACCGCTGTTTTAGGAATGTCTTCAGATGCAGTGAAAAGTCCTGAATGTGAGGGATTGGGTAGCGGTCATGCGCTGTAGCGTTGTTTAATCTACGGTAATCTCCGCACGGTCTCCCAGAACCGTCGGATTTCGGAACCATGTGAAGTGGTGAAGCCCAGGGGCTCTTCGAACGTCTAACAATGCCCAATTTTTCGAGAGTTGTAAACTCGTCCCATGTTATGTTGAGCTTGGCCGCGTCTAAGCGGCGAGCTTTGGCAAAAACGGGAGGTCCCGTTGTCGGAATGAAGTGTTTAACTCCGTGTTTAGCCACAGTGGCTGAGAATTTGGGGGTTGTGAGTGCTGGAAATTGGATGAGGAGTTGCTCAAACTTACCTCCTGCCGTGGTGACGTTGGCCTGCACAGGTGGTGGAGAAACTCGAGCTGAGCATGGAATAGAAGCAAAAGATAGTGCATTAACCAGGCGCCTATTTGCTAGATCCACTAATAACCCGTGTGCACACAGAAAATCTGCGCCTAACAAGTTAAAACTCACCGCCGCTACAACAAATGTCCATCTGTAGCTGCGGCTGTGAATGAGGAGGTGCAGGCTCTTTTCCCCGAACGTGTCGATGTCAGAGCTGTTGGCTGCCACTGCTCCGTTGCCCCGGGTGCCCATGGCTCGATCTGCGTGGGAGGGCATGACGAAACTCAGCTGAGCTCCCGTGTCGATGAGGAACTGCTTGCCTGTGTGTCCATCCGTCACGTATAACAGCTTATTTTTCTCGCCGAGAACCGCTGCTGTTAACGGCCCTTGGCTTTGGCGTTTTCCTGACATCGTGAACTTGCAGGGGGGAACGCATTTGTGGGCTTTCTCGGCGAAGTGGTGGTGATAATAACAGACGTCGATCTGTTTGTTACGCTTGGGCCGCACCGCTGTCACCGTGGGCTGGGTCTGCTCCGTGGGTTGTGGCTCTCCATGGCTCGGGGCATCAGTTTGGAGGTCCGCGGATGCCGCTGTAGGTGTCCGCTCCTTGCAGGCGTTGACGAGCTGATAAGCCTCGCTGGCCAGTGTGCGGAAGTCTTGGTGGGTGTTGCACTTCGTATTGGCGAGTGTCCCTCTCATGTGTGGTGGAAGCGTGCCTAGGAAAATAAACTGGAAAAGGAAATTGTCGTTGTCCTCCTCCTTAAGCTGCAGCAAATCCTCCATGAGGGCCTTCGGATTGCCCCCTCTGTGGCCGTAGACCGCCAGGATCCTCTCGGCTCTTTCCTCCGCTGGTGGGACATAGTTGGCCACGATGGTCGCCTTGAGCGTCTCATACTTGTCCCGGGCCGGTGGTCGCCGGATCAAGCTCCGCACACACTTCGAAGTGGCGGAGTCGAGTTTGGAGACGATATGGTAGAATTTTGTATCGTCTGCTGTGATGCCCGCCAGTATGAACTGGGCTTCAGCTTGTAGAAACCAAGAGGCGGGGTCTTCTCGCCAGAAGTCTGGCAGCTGGACAGCGACGGCGTTCGTGCACACCATCACTGTTGTGCCCGCCGGGTGAGAGTGCCTTGCCTCGGCTCTCACGGCGGTGCTGGAGCTCGGTTGAGCCCTCTCAATTCCTTCTGCCGGAGGGGACAGCTGTCTGTCTGCTCCCTCGTCTGCGTCGTTGCTGGCGTATGTCAGAGTCGCCACGGATGAGTCGCTTGAAGAACGCCTTCGGTCCATACTCGCGTCAAGGTCACCAGTGTAGTGGAGCTGGAAATGATGAGGCGATTTTGTATTAAAAACAGAGTCTTTAATGAACAGCTCTCCTATCTTGTCTCATCTGGTGCAGAGCTTGGCAGAAGGCAAAGAGGAAGCTTTCTGCCCAGCTCGCTGGTTAAATACAGGCACACATCAAAGACATGCATCACACAAGCCGACATCCCCTGTTATCTTAATCCACCCATTGTTCTGTTATCTCCTCTCTTCGTCTTGGGAGGTGATGGGAACTCCTCTCCTCGCCATGGGGGGCGAAGGTGTCTAGTCCGTCTCTGCCGCCGCGTCCTGGGACGTGCTTGTTCTTCACACGGCGGGTGAGATTCCTTTGTCCTTTCAGAGGTGTGAAGTTCCTTACATATGCTGTCACAAAACATTTCCACTTGCTCTAACATATGTAGGTATGGGATATATGAGTAATATATACCACAACAATTATTATTAGATGTTTGTATTATTGTCAATATAAACTATCATTGTTGTATCATTTCTACGGCATAATTTAATTATAAGGTGTATTATATACTATGGTATTGTATAATGAATGTAACTGTGGGATGAATAATGACTAGAATGTTATTATAATTTATTGGGTATGGAGAAGGGGTGGGACTATATAAGCGTTGGCGTCTTCCCACTCCTTTTGAACATTTTATTTTTTTGGTCCTGATTTTTGTTTTTAAATTTTTTTTAATTTTTTGTCTGGATGTTCAAATAAATAAAATCAATCAATCAATAATCATCAAAATTAAAAGAAATAAACACTTGAAATACATCACTCTGTGTGATGAATCTATATATGACATTCAGTTTATGAATTGAATTACTGAAATAAATCCACTTTTTGATGACATTCTAATTTATTGAGATGCACCTGTATGTTTTGTAGGGTCATAAAAACATGTTGCAGACATGTAAAAAAAAAAAAAAAAAAAGATTTTTACCGGAGTGTCACTTTAAGAACCTGTCCTGTGCTACAGGTGATGCTGCACTAATATAAATGCAAACAATACATTTTTTCTTTTTTTTGCATGTGGAATAATGATTTCAGTTTGCAAAAGCATATTCATTCTTGCGTTACAGTTGATGTTTGTCAAGATGACTTGAGAAACTGCCACCTCTAAACTGAATGTTTAAGTTGCCAGAAAGCTCCAGTAACAGTCAAGATCAGTTCATTAAATTAAACCACTTTCTGTTCTGTCATTACTTAAAGTCTTCCATGCATTCATCTTCTACAGCTTCTCTGAGCATCCAGGTCACATGGGCAGCAGTCCAAATGCAGTAGCCCAGACTGCTGCCTGGTTCACATAGCACCATGATCCCCATGATACCTCCTGCAGGTGGTGAGCCCACTGGAGGGTGGACCCATGTAGCTCCTTTTGGTACACTGGGTCCTTGTAACTTTTTCATAAGGATCCACTGGACTGCTCTTGGTCTGGCCCTTTACCCAGGACCAATTCATCTTGGGAGACACTACCAGAAGTAAGTTGCACCTGACAACATAGCTCCTGGGATCATTAGGGCATGCAAACCCCTCCACCATGATAAGGAGGCAACCCATGGAGGACACTTAAAGTCAACAAACTATAAATGAAATCTGGGATATGAAAGACAACATAAAATCCAACCTTTTTTGTGATTTTGAGCAGAAAACTGATGTAAAAGAACAGTATCCACATGTTTAAAATGAACAAAAACAAAGCAAACCAATGATTGAAACTACCAATAAACTTGGCCTGATCTGTTGTCTTAGAGACATTTTTTTAACTTGCCACTTTGACGTTTCATGTCATTTATCTTCATTTATTTACTTGATGAATGTAAAACTTCAGTAAGTGTGTACATCAGGACCCCAACAAACACCTGCAGCCAGATTTTTGATTAGCAGTAAAAACAAATTACATTTATTTATTTAGCGAATGCAAAGTCCTTAAGCCAAGCAGTTGCCTCCTGGTTTGCTGTATGGAGGGTGTGTAATCCTCCTTCCAGTCTTTGGAGCGGGCAAGCCTCTATGATGTGTTCCATTGTTTGCTCCTCTCCACATGCGCACAGTGGGCTAGGGCTACTGCCCCATCTGTAAAGGCTGGCCAAGCAGGGGCCATGTCCAGTCCTGAAGCGATTGAGTGTAGTAGTAGTAGATTAGTTTATTTGACAGGGACAGTGCAATAAACATAGACAATTAATCAAAGACAATCAATCTGATGTGTTGCACATAGAGTGTATAGCTATTAGCTAATTTGCAACTCTTGTCCCTGGATGGGCTTTAGAAAAAAGAATCAAGATAAAAATATACACAATAACCACATACATCAATGCAGAAAAATTATAAATACACAATTATAAATATTATAAATATTATAAATACACAAATATAACAGCCTGACTCACCTTTAACATAAATATTATAAATACACAAATATAACAGCCTGACTCACATTTAACACATATAACATAACTCACATTTGCCTATTTCAGGCCTTCCTCCCTCCGTCACTCACTATAAACAAACACATTTATTCCTTCCCTTCATTCACTCTCACTTTGCAGACAAATAATTCATACATGTAGTCTACAGTGTAGACCACTGTCTCCTTGGGAGGTTGGTGCCCGGGACCTGTTGGTTGGGGTTTATCACCAGCTGTTTGTTTGGGACCTCCTTGGTCTCCCATTCCTCTTGCCAAGCTGTCTGGATGGTAAAGTCAGCTGGGGGAGGGTTTTTCCAAATCGGCCGTCTGGATGAAAGTGGGGCAGTGGGTGGAGTGTAGATATCTGCATGGATTGGTAAGTGAGGAGAATCTTTAACTTTTTGGAGCATCCTTTGAGTTAATGCTGCTCGCCGGATGTGTGGAGGGGCTATGTTTGACAGTACAGAGAGCCAGGGGAGTGGTGTTGAGCGGATTGTTCCAGTTATAGTTCTCATGGTTGTGTTGAGCTGGGTGTCTACATGGTGTGTGTAAGATGACCTGGACCAGACAGGGGCACAATATTCTGCTACAGAGTATGAAAGGGCCAGTGCTGAGGTGCGCAGGGTGGAGACTGCCGCCCCCCATTTTGCACCAGCGAGCTTGCAGAGCAGGTTGTTTCGTACTTTCACCTTAGCAGCCGTCCCCTTTAGATGTTCCTTGAAGGATAAGGTCCTATCAAGGGTCACTCCAAGATAAGTTGGATTTGGGGCATGCTTAAGCTTGAGTCCGCTCAGGTGGATGTTTAGTTCTCTAGCAGCTTTTGCATTGTGGAGATGGAATACACTGGAGACGGTTTTTGCTGGGCTTGGTTTTAGGCGCCAGATTTTGCAGAACTGGTCCAGTTTGGCAAGATCTTCCGTGAGCACCCGTTCCAGTGGTTCAAAGTCTGGTGCTTGGAATGCCAAACAGATGTCGTCTGCATAGGTGAATTTGCGGGATTTTGTAGTAGGCAGGTCGTTTATGTAGAGGTTGAACAGAGTTGGAGCTAGAACTGAGCCTTGTGGGAGTCCGTTTTTCTGCATTCTCCATGCACTTGTCTTCTGACTGAGGTGGACTCTGAACCTTCAGTTGGTCAGCAGGGTTTTTATAATTGCTGTTGCCCAAGCAGGGATCGCCTTTATAAGTTTCAGGAGGAGGCCTTTGTGCCAGACCGTATCATAGGCGGCTGTAAGGTCGAGAAACACAGCCCCTGTCTTCAGTCTGCTCTCGAAGCCATTTTCGATGAAGATGGTTAGGGCCAGTACTTGTTCTCCTGTACTGCGGTCCTTGCGGAAACCTGCTTGATCCACACTTAGAATATCCTCTACCTCTGGGGAAATGCGTTGCAGAATTAGGCGCTCCATGATTTTGTAAGGAACGCTGAGTAGGGAGATTGGGCGGTAGCTTGCTGGTAATTTGTGGTCTTTGCCAGGTTTTGGGATGGCAATGACCTTTGCTGTCCGCCATTTCTTTGGGATCGAGTTTGTTTGTGTGATCCTTGTGTAGAATTGTGTCAACCAGGTTAGGGCTCGGGGGCCAAGATTTTTCATGAATTCTGGGAAGAAATTACATGCAGCACAGTGAAAGCATTACATCCCTGCATTCAGCCACTCTCAGAACAGCTCACGTCTGTTTTGTTTCTATCTTTAAATGAATCTAACTTGGGAACTGAAAGCGTACATGTGGTGTTAGTCATACTGCTGGAAAGTAATTCAAGATTATCATTCGGGGGAGAGAAAGAGTTCATCATGACTTATTCCTATTAGAGAAGTTTAATTGAGGTACATTTGGTCCAAGTCTGAAATTCAGTGCAATAAAAATTAAATTTCTAGAGTGTCTTTAAAGTGTCACTCTGTCATGAATTGCCCTTCGGGGCAGAGTGACATAATTATCGGCCCAGGAAACACGCACGCAGGCTCAGGTAAGATTCAAAAGCTTTATTCAACAACAAGGAGTGAATGAGTGCGTGTATGTGGTATATGTATGGACTGTGGGTGAACGAGGAGCGTCGGGGACAGAATGGCACGCTGTGCAGCCAGGCAACCCTATGAGAAGAGCAGAGACAGAGGTATGAGTTGAGCTTCACCATACGGGAGAGATATGCTGAGAGTTGCTTACTTGCAGGTGGGAAAGTGGCTGGCGTTGGCAAAGGATCTCCTCCCTGGGAGACAGCGCCCAGCTGCACACACGACGAGGAGTGGAGAAGAGGGGAGAGGAGATGGCGAAGACGGGAGGAATCCGCTACCAGGGAATCCACCTGTGCACCGGGGACAGACTGGAAGACAGGTGAGTGGCAATACAGCTTACGTGCTGATGAGAGGAACTGCAGGACGGGAAGAAACGATCCTGCAGAGAGTTTGAGAGCGTAGATATACAGACGGCTCCAGACCGATGCTCTGGGCTGAGTGGGTTAAATAGCCCGTGACTGATGAGGCGCAGGTGTGCGCTCAGCTGAGGTAGATGACTGGGAGCGGCGAGTTGTGACACAGAGAGGCAAGACCCACGTGCAGAACTGTGAGTTTGTGAAATCTATTGAAAATAACAAAGTCCACACAGTGCTCTTAACGGAAAATACAAACAAATGGGTAAACTTACTGACAAGGCACACCAGAGCAAGGACAGGGCTCCGGTGGAGATGAAGGGAAACACGTACAAGACAGCGGCAACGAGAAAAGAAAATAACTGTCCTTAAATAGGATAAGAAACAAATTTCACAAGTAGTGACAGGTGTGGGTCACATGAGCGGGCAGGAGAAAGCAAAGACACAATTTAGACCAGCTGGGAGTAATGAGAGAGGAGAGAGCAGGCTGACAGCTGACAGGGCCCCGCCTCCTTGGAGCAACAACCCGGAAACGTACTGACAGCTGTCAACTTAAAGAGAGAACATACAACAGGATAAAAATATAAAGCAGTGGCAAAATAAAGGCAAGTAACCTCAAAAATGTGAACAACAAGCTATAATGAACATAAACAGGAAATTAAATCATACTAAGACACAATACAGAATACATGACAAATCAAACAGGAATTACAACTCAAAACGACAACACAGTACAAATATTAAAAAAAAAGACTGAGCTCAGTGGAATCCCCCCGTGCTCAGATCGTGACACACACAAACTTTAACCAGCCTTATCTCCATCTTAACCTGCACAATGCCTTTTGGTCAGAGTCCTTCAGCATTACAGAACTGACATGGAGGATGCCCATTTGCTTAATAAAGTCACATCCTTGGCTGTAGCGTTTTAATGCAGTTGAAAGGTGTTACATGACAAGACAAACAGAGATCCCCCCTTATTTTCTTTCCTTGTTAGCAAAATCTTAGCAGGAAAAATAGGTGAATTTTACTTCAGGAATTTACCTGTAAAATCAGCCTGGATATATTCTTTCAAGGAAGGCTTGGCAGTACAACAGGCCTTAACTGTAGTGAGTAGAATCAGGAGAGACAGTGTGCACATTGAAGACCATTGTTAGTGGCTGGACATTTTTTTTTTTTTTTTGTTACTTATTTGTACCCGTAGGTAGACTTGGTTTGCAGTCTGGTGACAAGCCACCGGCTGCTGGTCGCTGCATGCGCGAGCGCCCTAAACCTACATGTTTTGGTGTGCGGGAGGAAACCGGAGAAATCCCAGAGTAAACCCGCGCAACACGGGGAGAACATGCAAACTCCACACAGCTCACTGTTGGTCGGGGGCTGGGATCGAACCCACGATCTCATGATCCCTGCGATCCCCCGGCCGAGGGTAAAACTGTGCTGCCACAGTGCTAAACCACTGCGCCACCGTGCAGCCACATGGCTGTGCTCCTGTCCTTGTGTTATGTTGTTATTTGTTTCCCTATTACACAACATAACAAAAATAATTTTTTTGTAAGTTGTCCGTGCTTTTTCAACTGATTTAAGACAATTTTGCCCCGCTGAATCTTAACATGACATCCGTTTCTCTCGATCAGGTCAGGTTTTTATGCTAAGTTGTAAGCAGTTGTACAGCAGTTGTATAGGTGTACTGTAAATTGAATAGCAGACATTGATAAAGGTAAGTACATGTAAATTGAATGTTATGTCATCATTGTTCAAAATTCAGAGAATTTCAAGAAATAAAAAAGACTTTTGCATCATATAAAGCGAAAATATCCGTACATACAACAAAAATGTAAAAAACATGTGGCCATAGTTCAAAAAGTTGACCTTATTGAGCAAAACCAACGTGATTTTTGAATTCAGCACATCAAAATTGTCCTAAATCAGCTAAAAAAAACTTAGCCAATAAATTTGGTGTTGACCAGTGTTATCTTCAGGACATGAGTCCAGCCATGTCCTCACCCTCAGTTTATTATGTTTTTCTGTGTTTTATTTTCATTCCTGCCCTGCACTTCTGTTTATTATTGTTTCCATATTTAGCTCCCGGTGTGATTGTTTGTATAACCCTGCCCATCCTGTTATTTACACCGGTTGTCTCCGTCTCCTCATGTGTCTGTGATTGACCTTGATTAGTCTCCCCACCCGCTCTGTGTTTCCTGATTGACCTCCTAATGTATTTAAGTCCTGTGCTGCATTTGTTCTGTTTGGGTGTCATTGTACTGTCTCCAGCATTGTCTCAGCCTCGTCTTGTATGTTATTCTTGTGTGTGATTACACGCTTCAGTCATAGCCTTAGTCCTGTCATGTATCTTAGTCCGTGTTTGCCTGTCTATTTTTTTTTTCAGCCCATGAGCTGTCGTTATTTTATGTTTTGTAATAAATCTTTGGAGTTTGAAGTCCAGCGATTGGGTCCTATCTAAAACCACAGCTGTGACAGAACGACACCCGACCATGGACCCAGCGGAACTCAAGTTCCTTGAAATGGGCCTCGATGAGAAGGAAGCATGTGTGCGTTCCAACATGTGCATGTGTGCGTTCCAACAATGGGGTCAGCATTGAGGGCGTGCGGGAGCCTACAAGAGTAACAAGTCTTCAGTGTGCACACTGTCTTCTCCTGATTCTACTCACTCCAGTTAAGGCCTGTTGTATTGCCAAGCCTTCCTTGAAAGAAGATATCCAGAGTGACTTTACAGGTAAAGTCCTCAAGTAAAATTCACCTTTCATTTTTAAACAACCGCATGGGTATCCCACAAGGGTCCATTCTTGGTCCTTTACTTTTCAGCATTTTTATTAATGACTTGCCGTTACACTGCTCAGCTGCAACATGCCAACTTTATGCAGATGATGCAGTTATTTACACAGCTGCCAAGACTCCAGCACAGGCTGCAGATGTACTGTCTACAAGTATGGTTGATGTCCAAGAGTGGCTCCTCAAGAACCATCTATTGCTGAACCTTCAGAAAACAGTCTCAATGTGCTTTTCAATCAAAAAATGTAACCTGCAACATTTTAAAGTTAATATACATGATCATGACATCAGTTTAGCTACAGAATTCAAATACCTTGGCATTGTACTAGATCCTCAACTCAAATTTAATCTTCATATAAAGAAAATTTCAAAAACAGTAAAAAAAAATCTGAACTGCTTTAAATTAATTAGATATTACATACCTTACGAAGCAGCTGCACTGTATATGCATTCTATGGTTTTTTCTCATATATCATACTGTTTGACAGTCTGGGCTCAAGCAGCCCCTTCCACAATAAGACATATAGGTTCATTATATAATCAAACCCTAAAAATCTTGGACAAAAAGCCCATTAGGTGGCATCACTGTAATGTTTTAAAAAAATACAACCTATTGAGTTTTGAGAGCTTCATTGACCTCTGTCTTCTGAAATTAACGTTCAAATGTTTCCATAAATCAGCACCCGAGCCACTTGCTGGTTTCGTCCAAAGACAGGACAGCAGCAGAGCCACCAGGAGTTCTGTTAACAATAACTGTAAAATATTCCACCGCAGAACCACATTTGGACAAACAGCTTTCTCTATAAAGGGCAGTCACATCTGGAACACAATGCCAAATGAAATTAAAATAATAACGGACTTTAAAACATTCACTAAAAATGTTAAAAACTGGCTGAAAAATAGACAAGAATGTACTCATGTATGAATTATTTGTCTGCAAAGTGAGAGTGAATGAAGGGAAGGAATAAATGTGTTTGTTTATAGTGAGTGATGGAGGGAGGAAGGCCTGAAATAGGCAAATGTGAGTTATGTTATATGTGTTAAATGTGAGTCAGGCTGTTTTATTTGTGTATTTATAATATTTATGTTAAAGGTGAGTCAGGCTGTTATATTTGTGTATTTATAATATTTATAATATTTATAATTGTGTATTTATAATTTTTCTGCATTGATGTATGTGGTTATTGTGTATATTTTTATCTTGATTCTTTTTTCTAAAGCCCATCCAGGGACAAGAGTTGCAAATTAGCTAATAGCTATACACTCTATGTGCAACACATCAGATTGATTGTCTTTGATTAATTGTCTATGTTTATTGCACTGTCCCTGTCAAATAAACTAATCTACTACTACTACTACCTATTTGGGCCTGCTTGTCATATTCTGGTGAGCGCTCGCCCCCGCCTTCCTGCTCCTCCTGCTCCTCAGGCAATCAGCTCACCTGGGAGATTAGACACACCTGCCACCTCTGCCTCCCCAGCGCTTATAAGGACCTGATCTTCAGCGTCTCAGCGCTGGCTCGTTGGGTACACTGCCTTAAACCACGAATAAGCTAAGTAAGCTTAAATTGAGGGTGAATTCTCGCCATTCACCCCTTTGTTCTCTCCCTTCTCTTTTAGGTTGCTGTCATATGTGTGGTGCGTCTCCGAGGATCGTTGTACGCCTCACCTGTCCCATCATCCTCAACCCGCTGCAGCTGTTTACCTCCACCTGGTCAGGCACTCCCCAGCTCATCTCCTCTCCACTTCCCACCAGCGTCATCCTGCTGGTTTGTCTATTCACGCTGGGTTTTTCCCATCGGGCTGTCTGCTCGGCTCATGTAAAAGTGGCCAATTTGCATTATCCAATTCTGTCTCCCTTCTCCTGCTTACAGCTCTCGTCTCTCTCCCCACAGGCTGCTTTCCTCAGGTGAGTAACGTTTTCCCTAGCTGTGCCCCTCTTTTTGAAATTTAATAAACTGTTTAAACTTGCCTTCAGTGTTGTGAGTGTTATTCCCTGGTGTTGCATTCTGCCTGTGAGCTGCTCAAACACTAAACATGACATTGCTAAGGTGTGTGGGAAGCCCTTTCCCTCCTTGGATGCACCGAAGAGTAGATTGGGCATTTCCATCCCTGCAGCATTACCCCCAGCTTGCCAGATTCCTGTGCTCCATGCCGAATCTGCAACAGATGCTGTGGGAGCTGGTAAGGATGGGTTATTTTCTGTCAGGTTTGAATTATTAATACATTTTCACCAATAAAATCATGTCTTTGGTGCAGCTGCTTCACAAACTCAAATGTAAACTGAATATTTGACTAAAATGCAAATTTATTGTGTTGATCATGGACATACAAAAAAAACCTTAAGTCAGCTATTTATACTAATACTTCCTGGAAGACTAACTTAGTAGGTGCATTTGTGAAATGGATGTTACTACCCCCCCCCCCCCCCCCCCCCATGGATCGTCACCTTAGCGTGGTGGTGGTGGTGGTGGGGGGTTTGCGTGCCCCAGTGATCCCAGGAGCTATGTTGTCCGGGGCAATTTGCCTCTGATAGGGTCACCCAAGACAAACTGGTCCTGGGTGAAGGGCCAGACTAAGAACGATCCAACAGATTCTCATGATAAATTCTATATCAGGGATTCAGTGTACCCCGCCCGGTATGGGGTTACCTTGGCCCCACCCTGGAGCCAGGCCTGGGGGAGGGGCTCGAAGGCTAGCATCTGGTGGCTGGGTTTCCACCCATGGGACCCGGCCGGGCTCAACCCGAAGGAGTTACATGGGTCTGCCCTCCAGTGGGCTCACCACCTGAAGGAGGGATCATGGGGGTACGGTGCTATGTGGATTAGGTGGCGGTCAAAGGCGGAGACCTTGGCGGACTGATCCCAAGCTTTCTAAACTGGCTTTTGGTACGTGGAATCTTACCTCTCTAGTGGGGAAGGAGCCTGAGCTGGTGTATGAGGTTGAAAGATACCGGCTCGATATAGTCGGCCTCACCTCAACACACAGCTCCGGCTCCTGGAGAGGGGCTGGAGCTTGGCCTTTTCAGGAGTTGCCCTGGGCGAGAGGTGATGAGCAGGGGTGGGTATTCTTGTATCTCCCGACCTTGCTGCCTCTATATTGGAGTTTCCCCCGGTGGACGAAAGGGTTGCTTCCCTGTGCCTTCGGGTTGGGAAACGGGTCCTGACCATCATTTGTGCCTATGCACCAAATGATGTTTCAGAGTACCCACCCTTTTTGGAGTCTGTGACTGGGGTGCTGGAGGGTGTTCCTCTTGGAGACTCCATCGTCCTACTGGGGGACTTTAATGTACATGTGGGCAACAACAGTGAAACCTGGAGGGGGGTGATTGGGAGGAACGGCCTGCCCGATCTGAACCCGAGTGGTGTTCAGTTATTGGACTTCTATGCTAACCACAATTTGTTCATAACAAACACCATGTTCAAGCATAAGGGTGTCCATATGTGAACCTGGCACCAGGACACCCTAGGTCGCAGGTCGATGATCGATTTTGTTATTGTGTCATCAGACCTGCGACCATATGTCTTGGACACTCGGGTAAAGAGAGGTGCAGAGCTGTCAATTGATCACCACCTGGTGGTGAGTTGGATCCGATGGCAGGGGAGGAAGCCATTCAGACCTGGTAGACCCAAACGTATAGTGAGGGTGTGCTGGGAACGTCTGGCTGAGGCCCCTGTCCGGGAGGTCTTCAACTCCCACCTCCGGAAGAACTTCAACCACATTCCGAGGGAGTCTGGAGACATGGTGTCTGAATGGGCCATGTTCTCCGCCTCTGTTGTTGAAGCGGCGGCCCAGAGCTGCGGCCGCAAGGTGGTCGGTGCATCTCGTGGTGGCAACCCCCGAACCAAGTGGTGGACACCAGTGGTGAGGGGGGCCATTAAGCTGAAGAAGGAGTCCTATCAAGCTTGGTTGGCTTGTGGGACTCCCGAAGCAGCTGAGGTGTACCGGTAGGCCAAGCGGAGTGCAGCTCGGGTGGTTGCTGAAGCAAAAACCCGGATATGGGAGGAGTTCGGTGAGGCCATGGAACAAGACTTTCGGTCGGCTTCGAAGAGATTCTGGCAAACTGTCCGGCGGCTCAGGAGGGGAAAGCAGCTCCCTGTCCACACTGTGTATGGTGCGGATGGGACACTGTTGACTTCGACTGGGGATATCGTCGGGCGGTGGAAGGAATACTTCGAGGATCTCCTCAATCCCACTGATACGCCTTCCACAGAGGAAGCAGGGTTTGGGGACGAGGGGGTTGGCTCGCCTATCACAGGGGCTGAGGTCGCCAAGGTGGTTAAAAATCTCCTTGGTGGCCGGGCCCCAGGGGTGGACGAGATTCACCCTGAGTACCTCAAGGCCCTGGAGGTTGTTGGGCTGTCATGTTTGACACGCCTCTGCAACATTGCATGGAGGTCGGGGGCAGTGCCTTTGGCATGGCAAACCGGGGTGGTGGTTCCTCTCTTCAAAAAAGGGGACCGGAGGGTGTGCTCCAACTTTAGAGGGATCACACTCCTCAGCCTCTCTGGGAAGGTCTATGCCAAGGTACTGGAGAGGAGAGTCCGGTCGTTGGTCGAACCTCGGATTCAGGAGGAGCAATGTGGTTTTCGTCCTGGCTGTGGCACATCGGACCAGCTCTTTACCCTCTTGAGAATTCTTGAGGGTTCGTGGGAGTTTGCCCAACCAGTTTACATGTGTTTTGTGGACTTGGAGAAGGCATTTGACCGCGTCCCTCGTGGATTTTTGTGGGGGGTGCTTCGGGAGTATGGGGTATCGGGCTTGTTGTTACGAGCTATTCGGTCTCTGTACGACCGTTGTGAGAGTTTGGTTCGTATTGCCAACACTCGGTCGGAGTCATTCCCAGTGAGAGTTGGACTCCGCCAGGGCTGCCCTTTGTCACCGATCCTGTTCATAATTTTTATGGACAGGATTTCTAGGCGCAGCCAGGGAATGGAGGGTGTCATGCTTGGTGACCACAGGATCTCATCTCTGTTGTTTGCAGATGATGTTGTCCTGTTGGCTTCATCCAGCAATGACCTACAGCTCTTGCTGGGACGGTTTGCCGCTGAGTGTGAAGCGGCTGGGATGAGAATCAGCACCTCCAAGTCCGAGTCCATGGTCCTCAGCCGGAAAAAGGTGGATTGTCCTCTCTGGGTTGGGGACAGGCTCCTGTCCCAAGGGGAGGAGTTTAGGTATCTTGGGGTCTTGTTCACGAGTGAGGGGAAAATGGAGCGAGAGATTGACAGATGGATTGGAGCAGCATCTGCAGTGATGCGGATGTTGTACCGGTCTGTTGTGGTGAAGAGGGAGCTTAGTTCTAAGGCAAAGCTGTCGATTTACCTGTCAATCTACGTTCCTACTCTCACCTATGGTCACGAGCTTTGGGTAATGACCGAAAGAATAAGATCGCGGATACAAGCGGCTGAAATGAGCTTTCTCCGCAGGATTGCTGGACTCACCCTCAGAGATAGGGTGAGGAGCTCAGTCATCCGGGAGAGACTCAGAGTAGAACCGCTGCTCCTCCACATCGAAAGGAGTCAGTTGAGGTGGTATGGGCATCTGATTAGGATGCCTCCTGGACGCCTCCCACTTGAGGTGTTTCAGGCACTTCCCACTGGGAGGACACCCCAGGGCAGACCCAGGACTCGGTGGAGAGACTATGCCTCCCAGCTGGTCTGGGAACGCCTTGGTATCCTCTCTGAAGAGCTGGAGCAGGTGGCTGGGGAGAGGGAAGTCTGGGCTTCTCTGCTTGAGCTGCTGGACCTCCGGAAAAGCGGTAGAAGATGGATGGATGGATGGATGTTACTACTCGAGAAAATCTACAATATTTCTGAAACAACTTGTCAAATATCTTAACCCACAACTTTTATTTTGGTGTCTCTGCCAATCTCCCGAGTAAGTATTTATTGTTAGCTTAATATCGGAGGATCGTCACTTCCTGTGGTAACGTATCGTCACTTCCTGTTTTGCTGTCTGCCTGTGTGGTTTGCTCTCCAGCCACTAGTTAGCCACTAGCTATGGCTACTAGCTCTCTTTCCTCTCCTCCTCTGGTGTGCTCTCTCTGTCAGATGTTTAGCTACACCTCTGCCTCTTTTAGTGATAAGGGTAAATGTAATAAATGTTGTCTTTTTGAGGCGCTCGAGGCGAGGTTGTCTGATTTGGAATCCCGGCTCCGCTGCATTGAAACACCGTCTGCGCCAGTTAATCTCGACGGACGCCCAATAGCTGCAGCGGAGCTAGCTAGCTTAGGCCCCACTGTCAGCGGTTCCCCGGCTCTCCTCAGCAGCGAGGAGACTGGGTGGGTGACGGTGAGAAGGAAGCCTAGTCGCAAAGCCCCGGTTCACCACCAACCTGTTCACGTTTCTAATCGTTTTTCCCCGCTCAGCGACACACCCGCTGAGGAAAAAACTCTGATCATTGGCAACTCTGTAGTCAGAAACGTGAACCTAGAGACTCCAGCGGCCATAGTCCAATGCATTCCTGGGGCCAGAGCAGGCGACATCGAGTCAAATTTGAAAATGCTGGCTAAAAGTAACTGTAAATATTCCACAATTGTTATTCACGCCGGCATTAATGACATCCGTCTCCGGCAGTCGGAAGTCACGAAACTTAATGTAGAATCGGTGTGTGACTTTGCAAAAACGATGTCTGCCACTGTAATATTCTCTGGGCCCCTCCCCAGTCTGACCAGTGATGACATGTTTAGCCGTTCGTCATCCTTGAACCGCTGGCTGTCTGTGTGGTGTCCTAAAAATGACGTGGGCTACATTGATAATTGGAGCTATTTTTGGGGAAAACCTGGTCTTATGAGACGAGACAGCATTCATCCCACTTTGGATGGTGCTTCTCATTTATCTAACAATCTGGCATCTTTTTTATCCAAATTTCCAAAACCATGACTACTCAGAGTTGGGACCAGGAAGCAGAGCCGCAGTCTTACACGCCTCTCTGCAGCTCCTCTTCATCCGCCACCCCTCAGCTTAGCTCCTGTCTTCCCCATCAGAGAATCGTTGTCTGCTCCCTCCAAAGTAAATAAAAATATAATGTATAAGCATCCCAAAGTGATAAAGCAAAATATTGGTAAAACTCAAATTAAACATAAAGCCTCTAAATTGAATGATTTGGCCTCTGTTCCTCCTCATAATTTAAAAATTAAATGTGGTTTATTAAATATTAGGTCTCTAACTCCCAAGTCTCTGTTAGTCCATGATCTGTTAATTGATCATCAGATTGATTTAATTTCCCTTACAGAGACTTGGTTAGGGCAAGAGGATTATGTTGGTTTAAATGAATCAACTCCCTCTGGTTATTTAAACTGTCAAAATCCCAGAAGTTCTGGTCGTGGAGGAGGAGTAGCAACAATTTACCATTCCAAATTACTAGTTAATGTAAAGCAAAAAACATGTTATAATTCCTTTGAGGGCCTGGTCCTCAGTATTGGGCACTTTAGCAATTTTAGGTTAAACCCAATTTTATTTGCCATAGTTTATCGTCCCCCATCAACCTATTCAGAATTTTTATCCGAATTTGCTGATTTCTTAGCTGATTTAGTGCTGAAATCTGATAGAATAATTATAGTAGGGGACTTTAATATACATGTGGATGTAGATAGTGACTGCCTTAATGTGGCTTTTAATTCAATATTAGACTCGATTGGGTTTTCTCAGAAAGTAGGAAATTCTACTCATTACCTCCACCATACATTGGACCTTGTTCTGACATATGGCATAGAAATAGAAAATCTTGTAGTGTCTCCTCATAACCCTGTACTGTCAGACCATTGTCTGTTAACCTTTGATTTTACTATTTCTGACTATTTGGCTCCTAAAGAAAAATATTATCACAGTAGATCCCTCTCAGATGATGCTGTTTCCAAATTTATGCAGATTGTTTCCTCTATGCCATGTGTCAACACAACGGAAATAAGCTATAGACAGCTTGCTCCTTCTGTAATTGATAACATGGTGGATAGTGTTTCAGCTTCTCTGCATCAGGCTCTAGACTTGGTGGCCCCCTTAAAAAAGAAAAAGTCTAATCAGAGATTTCTAACTCCTTGGTTCAACACAGAAACTCGTAGCTTAAAACAGAAGACTCGTCAATTAGAAAGAAAATGGCGCTCTACTAATTTAGATGAAATCTATTTAGCTTGGAGAAATCATCTTTTAATTTATAAAAAATCTCTTAGAAAAGCTAGAACGAGTTATTACTCTGCATTAATAGAAGAGAACAAGAATAATCCCAGGTTTCTTTTCAGTACTGTAGCCAGGTTGACAAAGAGTCAGGACTCTGTCAATCCTAGCATTCCCTTAGAGCTTACTAGTCAGGACTTTATGAACTTTTTCAATAATAAAATTTCATCCATCAGAGATAAAATCAGTCAGATTCTTCCCACAGTTAACTTAAATACTGTAACTACTATAACTCCTTCAACTGATGTCTGTCTTGATGAGTTTACTCCAATCGACCTTTGTGAGTTAGACAAAATAGTTTTCTCATCCAAACCTTCAACTTGTCTTTTAGACCCTATTCCTACCAGGTTATTTAAAGAAGTCTTCCCACTTATTGGTAGCTTTATTCTTCATATAATCAATTCTTCATTAACTTTAGGCCATGTACCGCAGGCTTTTAAAACGGCTGTAATTAAACCCTTACTCAAAAAGCCAACGCTAGATCCAGGAGCTTTAGCTAACTATAGACCAATCTCTAATCTCCCTTTCATTTCAAAAATCTTAGAAAGAGTTGTTGCTACGCAATTATTTGACCACCTGCAGGGAAATGGTTTACTTGAAGAGTTTCAATCTGGGTTTAGAATCCATCATAGTACTGAAACAGCCTTAGCGAAGGTCACTAACGACCTCCTCATTGCATCTGATAATGGACTAGTTTCTGTACTTGTCCTTTTAGACCTTAGTGCAGCTTTTGATAGTATTGATCATAATATTCTACTTGATAGATTAGAACACTATGTTGGACTTAATGGAACTTCGTTGCAGTGGTTTAGATCTTATTTATCTGATAGGTTCCAGTTTGTTCATGTAAATAATGAGTTTTCTTTCAGCTCAAAGCTTAGTCATGGAGTTCCACAGGGATCTGTGCTAGGCCCTACTCTTTTTAGTTTATATATGCTTCCGTTAGGCAACATTATTAGAAAGCACTGTATACATTTTCATTGTTATGCAGATGACACACAATTGTACCTGTCAATGAAGCCAGATGATAGTAATCAATTAGCCAAGTTAGAAGCCTGTCTTAAGGAAATCAAAGCTTGGATGACTTGTAATTTCCTGCTATTAAATTCAGATAAGACTGAAGTCATTCCTGTTGGTCCAAAAAACCTTAGAAATTCCTTTCCAAATCAAACTTTCAGTTTGGATGCAGTTACTCTTTCTCTTAATAGCTCTGTGAGGAACCTTGGAGTTATTTTTGATCAGGATTTGTCCTTCAATTCACATATTAAATTTGTTTCTAAGACTGCCTTCTATCATTTGCATAATATTGCCAAGATTAGGAGCATCTTGTCTCAGAGTGATGCTGAGAAGCTGATCCACGCTTTTGTTAGCTCGAGATTAGATTATTGTAATTCTTTATTATCAGGCTGTCCTAAAACATCTTTAAAAAGTCTTCAGCTGATCCAAAATGCTGCAGCAAGAGTTTTAACAGGTACTAGAAAGAGAGATCATATCTCTCCGGTTCTGGCCTCCCTTCATTGGCTTCCCATAGAGTTTAGAATTAAGTTTAAAATCCTTCTTCCTACTTACAAAGCTCTAAACAATCAGGCTCCTTTTTATTTAAAAGATCTGATACTACCGTATTATCCTAACAGAGCACTACGCTCCCAAAATGCAGGATTACTTGTAATACCTAGAATCTCCAAAAGTACAATGGGAGGCAGAGCCTTCAGTTATCAAGCTCCTCTCCTGTGGAATCAGCTGCCAATCTGGATTCGGGAGTCAGACTCGATCTCTGTTTTTAAGAATAGGGCTAAAACCTACCTTTTTGATATAGCCTACAATTAGGGAGGGATCATGTGTTTCTGAACCCTCCCTTAGTTATGCTGCTAATAGGTTTAGTCAGCCGGGGGACCTCCAGTAATGCACTGGGCCTCACTCCTTTCCTCACTCTCTTTGAAATATTTTTTTTGCTGGTCATTAACATTTGTTTGTTCTCTCCCATAGATTGAGTCCCCATCGTGCTGTTTGCTCTCTACATGTCTGTTCTTTTCTTCTTCTCTATCCCCTCACCCCCCAGCCAGTCGCAGCAGATGACTGCCCCTCCCTGAGCCTGGTTCTGCTGGAGGTTTTTTCCTGTTAAAAGGGAGTTTTTCCTCTCCACCATCGCCAAGTGCTTGCTCACAGGGGATCGCCTGATTGCTGGGGTCTTTCTGCAACTGTGGGGGTCCCCCCCTACAGTTGATAGTGCTATGAGATGACTGTTGTTGTGAAATGGCGCTATATAAATAAAGTTGAATTGAATTAATATTTAGCTTGAACAGAAATATTCAGATGTGACATTTGGACTTGATATTTTGGCCTTCAATTTATGTTTGTATATTCATAGTTTGTCCCTCCGTGGATTGTCAGTTAATCGTGGTGGTGGGGTTTGTGTGCCCTAATGGTCCCAGGAGCTATATTAATAGTATGGGGAAACTTGCCTCTGGTTGGGTCTCCCAAGGCAAACTGGTCCTGGGTGAAGGGTCAGACTAAGAGCAGTCCAGTAGATCTCCATGAAAAAAGTTACATCAAGGACCCAGTGTACCCAAAGGACCATATGGGTCCACCCTCCAGTTGTCATGGTCTGCTCTCTGCCTATTACCATCAGCTGCGCGCACACCTGCTCGCCATCAGGACCTGGCCTACTTATACTGCGTCGCCCAGGCTTCAGTGCGGAGTTGTCTCACTATGCTCCAGACGAGCTTCATCTGCCATCCTCTACTTCCTTGCCAAAGCCTGTTGTCAACCCTGTTCCAAGCCTGCTGCCACCAAAGTCTGAAGGACCTCTCCTGCAGCTCACGTAAGACCCATCTATTCTACTCATCCTTTCCATCAGTCCCCTGTGCACAGGTGGAGCTCCGTGGCGGCGGATTCTCTCCTTCTCTGTGGCGGTGGACTCCTCTCCTTCTCTCCAACTCTACATCTCCACCTCCAAGCCAAAACACCAGCAGAAGACGTGACTACGTCTGCAGCCACTGTCCTCCTGGCTGTAGCTGCCGCGCTGGACCTGAGCCATTCGCCATCCCTGCATACAGTAAGCCTCTGACTAAACTGTCTATCACCTGCAGTTCTTGCCACTAACTGCTCCGCTTCTGTGTGTTCCTAGGGTTGCCAGGTCATATGGTGTGCTGCTCAGTTCCCTGCGGTTCCTGCTTACACTCACACACACGCATCCACACACTACACGCTAATAAACCTAATTGCATCCATTCTTGAGTCTGTGTCTGGTCACTGGGTCACAAAACCATGCTAGTACAACTCTGCCAGAACGACCCACCTGACAGCGTTTTGGTGTGCTGTATTAATAACATGGAGATGGGAATGGATCAATTGGCTTATCAGCAACAATCCATACTCACTCAATTAGCTTGTGTTACGGAACGGCTGGACCGGCTAACTGGTTTCCAGGCATTTCCCCCGGTTTCTCCTGCCCCAAGTAGTTCCTCAGCTCCCGCTAGCGCTCAGGCTAACCAGCTCAGACAGGGGCCTCCTGCCCAGCTAACCCCCGTCCCAACTCCCAACCGCTTTAACGGTAAACTAGGGGAGGCAAGGGGTTTTGTTATGCAGTGTGAGGAAGTATTCCAGCAGGTGCCCGAGGACTTTACCACAGATCATAGCAAGATTGGCTACATGATTAATTTACTGGAAGGGTGAGCGTTAGCTTGGTCTTATGCTATTATGGCTAGGGCTAACTATGCTAGCTTGACTTATAGCCAGTTCATTGGGGAGTTTAATGAAGTGTTTGATCATTCCGACCGAGACAGTGTGCTTACCTCCCGGTTGCTAAATCTGAGACAGGGTACCAAGGCCGTGGCTGACTACGCCGTTGATTTCCGGGTGGTGGCTACTGAAGTTGGGTGGGAGGATGCTTCTCTGTGTAGCATTTTCATCAGGAGCCTCAGCCCTAGCCTTCGGGATGAGCTAGCACTCTTAGAAAAGCCAACTAGGCTCTCCGAGCTAATTTCCCTAGCCATTAGCTTAGATAATAGGTTACGGGAACAGGCAGCGGAGCGGAGATCTTCCGGTCACTTGGGTGCCCAGTTTTGCCACTCCCCTCAGTCTTCCCTATTGGCTCTTCCTCCCTCCGACTCCCCGAGGCCCTGGAACCAATGGTAGTGGGACAGTCCAGGTTGTCTCTGGTGGAGAAACAGCACCGCCGTGAGTTGGGGTTGTGTCTCTATTGTCGGAGTGAGGAGCATGAAGTAGCATTTTGTCTGCTTCGGCCAAAAGGGGGAGTCCGTGTGTCACAGTAGGGGGACTCACGGACTCACCTCAGCCCAATCCCCTCTCTAGATTCCTCCTTCCTATACGGTTCATGCACAAACATAAAGAGATTCTCAAGCATGCACTGATCGACTCAAGGGCAGAGCAGAGTTTTATTTCTAGAGATCTGGCAACCCAGTTGGGCCTTCCTTGTCACTCACTTAAGTCCCCACTACGTCTCATTGCCCTATCCAAGGCTCCTATGGCCGTAGTTTCCCAGCAGACTGCCCCAGTATCGGTCATCATTTCTGGTAATCATCGGGAAGAGTTGCAGTTCCTCGTTCTACCGGTGTCCTCGTCCTCAGTCATTCTTGGTTTCCCCTGGTTGCACCTCCATAATCCGTCCATTAATTGGCGCACTGGGAACGTGATGTCCTGGAGTTCATTTTGTCTCTGCGCCTGCCTACAATCAGCCGCTTGCTCACCGTCCATGCCCTTGGGGGCTCCCACCACCCCGCCCTGCCCCCGACCTGTCTAGAGTTCTCCCGGAATACCATGACCTCAGAGGCGCTTTTAGCAAAACCCAGGCCCTGCCCCTTCCCCCCACCACCCATATCATTGTGCCATTAACCTCCGTCCTGGAGCCCCGCTACCGTCGAGCCGCTTGTACAGCTTGTCACCTCTGGAGCGGGAAGCCACGGAGGCTTATATTAAGGACTCTTTAAGCTCTGGCATAATTCGGCTGTCTTCTTTGGTGGTGGGGGCAGGATTTTTCTTTGTCGGCATTGAAGCCATGTATCGACTTTAGGGAACTGAATAATATCACCATCAAGGACAAATACACCCTTCCTTTGCTCAACACTGCCTTCGACTCCCTCCAGGGGGCGTCTTGGTTCACCAAGCTGGATCTCCGCAATGCTTACCATCTGGTGTGGATCCGGGAGAGTGATGAGTGAAAGACGGGGTTTTGGACTCCCAGTGGTCACTTTGAATATCTGGTGATGCCTTTCGGTCTGATCAGTGCTCCAGCGGTGTTTCAGTGCCTTATTAATGATGTGTTGAGGGACTTTCTGGGTGTGTTTGTGTTTGTTTACCTTGATGATATTTTGATCTTCTCTCAGTCCTTGGATGAACATTGGGTGCATGTGAGGCGAGTTTTGCAGTGGCTGTTGGAGAATAAATTGTACGTCAAAGCCAAGAAGTGTGAGTTCCATGCCCCCAAGACGTCCTTCCTGGGGTTCATCATCTCTCACAAGGAGATACTCCCGGATCCCAGTACGATTAAAGCGGTGGTGGAATGGCCTACTCCTTCCTCCAGGAAGCACCTCCAGCAGTTTTTGGGGTTTGCTAATTTTTATCACCTCTTTATAAAGGACTACAGCATTCTGGCTCTCCCCTTGATGTGCCTCACCTCGCCCAAAGTCCCCTTTCAATGGACGGAGGAGGCGGCTAAGGCCTTTTCGGTTCTCAGGAAACGGTTCTCTGATTCCCGATCCTGGCTCAGGTGGACCCGGCAATTCAGTGTCTGGTGGAGGTGAACGCCTCAGATTCAGGAGTGGGTGCCGTCCTGTCCCAGCGCTCCCCGACGGATGGCAAGATTCGACCATGTGCCTTCTTCTCCCAGCGGCTGTCCCTGGCGGAATGCAATTATAGCATTGGTGACAGAGAGCTCCTGCCAGTCAAGCTCGCGCTGGAGGAGTGGCGCCATTGGCTGGAGGGGGCCTCTCAGCAGTTTGTGGTCTGGATGGACCACAGGAACCTGGAGTACCTTCGGACAGCCAAATGCCTGAATGCTCGCCAGGCCCGCTGGTCCTTGTTTTTTGGGCGCTTTGATTTTACCATCACGTACCGCCCCGGGTCCAAGAACACCAAGCCAGACACCCTCTCCAGGCAGTTCGCCACTGATGTCACGGACCCTGAAAATCACCCCATCCTTCCTCCTTCCTGTGTCATGGGCTCCCTCTCGTGGAGCATCAAGGAGAAGGTCCGGAGGGCACAAGAGATAGAGACGGACCCGGGCGGGGGGCCAGTGGGTAAGCTGTTTGTTCCTTCAGCCGTCTGGGGTGAAGTCATTCATTGGGCCCATGCCTCCAGGTTCGCCTGTTATCCAGGGAGGAGAGGCACGGAGGAGCTTCTGCAAAGAACGTTTTGGTGGCCCTCACTCCAGAAGGATGTCGGGGAGTATGTTCGTGCCTGTCCCCAGTGCGCCGCCAGCAAATCAACCTCTTCCTCTCCAGCCAGGCTGCTCCATCCTCTCCCTACTCCCGGCAGACCCTAGTCCCGTGTGGCGTTGGACTTCGTCACCGGCCTCCCACTTTCTAATAACTACACCGTAGTGCTCACCATTGTCAACAGGTTTTCCAAGGCTGCTCATTTTGTTCCTCTACAGGGGCTACCTACGGCTAAGGAGACAGCTGACCTGCTCGTCCAGCATGTGGTGAGGCTGCACGGGATTCCCCTGGACATCGTCTCCGACCGGGGCCCCCAGTTTATCTCCCAGGTGTGAAGGTCATTTTGCAATGCCCTTGGGGCTACGGTAAGCCTGTCGTCCGGTTACCACCCCCCAGTCCAATGGCCAGTGTGAACGGACTAACCAGGAGCTGGAGGCTGCGCTGCAGTGTGTGGCTACTGCCAATCCTGTGTCATGGAGCTCACATCTGATTTGTATTGAGTATGCCCACAACTTGACTGGGTCCTCGGCCATCGGTATGTCTCCTTTCCAGGCCTCGCTCGGTTACACCCCCCCATTATTTCCTGAGGAGGAGGGTGACATCGCCATCCCGTCTGTCCGAGCACACCTGAGGCGCTGCCGTCGGCTGTGGAGGGCGACCTGGACCGCGCTAGGACGCACAGTGGAACACAACTCTTCGGTTGCCAACCGCCACAGGACGCCAGCCCCGTCTTACCAGGTGGGCCAGCAGGTTTGGTTGTCTGCCAGAAACATTAATCTAAAGGCAGAGCCCAGAAAGATGGCCCAGCGCTTTATTGGACCCTTTGCCATCGCACGCATTATCAATCCTGTGTCTATGCGCTTAACTCTCCCCCCCTCCGCATATGTCCCACCTTCCACGTCTCCCAGATTAAACCTTTCTGTTCCAGCCCTCTGTGTCCCCCTCCCAGGTCTCCACCTACTCCGATGGTGATCGACGGCGACCCGGCTTGGAAGGTCACCGCCATCCTGGACGTCCGTCGCTGGGGTCGCGGCCTGCAATACCTGGTGGACTGGGAGTGCTACGGGCCAGAGTGGAGAGCCTGGGTGCGTCCCTCCTTCGTAGTGGATAAGGACCTCATCAGAGACTTCCACCGGACGCACCCAGGTAGGTTGGAATGACTGCCGAGAGGCGTTCCGTGGTGGGGGGGAGTACTGTCATGGTCTGGTCTGTGCCTATTACCATCAGCTGCACGCACACCTGCTCACCATCAGGACCTGGCCTACTTATACTGTGTCACCCAGGCTTCAGTGCGGAGTTGTCTCACTATGCTCCAGACGAGTTTCATCTGTCATCCTCTACTTCCTTGCCAAAGCCTATTGTCAACCCTGTTTCAAGCCTGCTGCCACCAAGGTCTGAAGGACCTCTCCTGCAGCTCAAGTAAGACCCATCTATTCTACTCATCCTTTCTATCAGTCTCCTGTGCACAGGTGGAGCTCCGTGGCGGCGGATTCTCTCCTTCTCTGTGGCGGTGGACTCCTCTCCTTCCCTCCAATTCAACATCTCCACCTCCAAGCCAACACACCAGCAGAAGCCACGACTACGTCTGCAGCTGCTGTCCTCCTGGCCGTAGCCGCCGCGCTGGACCTGAGCCATTCACCATCCCTGCATACAGTAAGCCTCTGACTAAACTGTCTATCACCTGCGGTTCTTGCCACTAACTGCTCCGCTTCTGTGTGTTCCTAGGGTTGTCAGGTCGTACGGTGTGCTGCTCTGTTCCCTGCGGTTCTTGCTTACACTCACACACACACATTCACACACTCTACACGTTAATAAACCTAATTGTATCCATTCTTGAGTCTGTGTCTGGTCACTGGGTCACAAAACCATGTCACCAGTGCGCTCACCACCTGCAGGAGAGATCATGCTTCTATGTAAACCAGGCAGCATTCTGGGCTGCTCTACTTGGACTGCCCATGGCTTGGCCCCCTGGATAAGTGGTAGAAGATGGATGGATGGATAGATGGATATTTATAGTTTGTTTTCTAGTATTGCTGAAGCTGTGTCCTGCAAAAATCTTCTGAGTACATATTTATTAACAATTCAAACCTTACTATAAAACTAAACACAAAATCAGCTCCCTGTTTTTTATAAAACTGCCTGAGAGTCTGCTCCAACGAGTTGGCCCCCATCTTCACCCGGATCTTTAACAGATCACTGGAGCTGCGTGAAGTGCCTTCCTGCTTCAAACGCTCCATCATCATTCCAGTTCCCAAGAAACCCTCTATTACAGGATTAAACGACTACAGACCTGTTGCCCTGACCTCTGTGGTCATGAAATCCTTGGAGAGATTGGTGCTGAACCACCTGAAGGTCATCACAGGCCCCCTGATGGACCCACTGCAGTTTGCCTACCGGTCAAACAGGTCAGTGGATGATGCAGTGAATATGGGACTACATTACATCCTGCAACACCTCGACTCCCCAGGGACGTACGCCAGGATCCTGTTTGTCGACTTCAGCTCAGCGTTCAACACCATCATCCCAGGCATTCTTCATCAGAAACTCCTCCAGCTCAAGGTGCCCCCCTCCACCTGCCAGTGGATCTCCAGCTTTCTGACTGACAGGTGGCAACAGGTGAAGCTAGGGAGATTTACATCCAGCTCCCGAAAAATTAGTACTGGCGCCCCCCAAGGATGTGTCCTTTCCCCACTGCTCTTCTCCCTCTACTCCAACGACTGCACCTCAGAGGACCCTTCGGTGAAGCTCCTGAAGTTTGCGGAAGACACCACAGTCATCGGTTTGATCCGGGATGATGATGAGTCTGCATACAGGCGGGAGGTGGAGCAGCTGATCCTCTGGTGCAGCCAGAACCATCTTGAACTTAACCCAGCCAAAACGGTGGAGATGACTGTGGATTTCAGGCGAAACCCCCCTTCATTCCCCCCACTCACCATCCTCAACAGCACAGTGTCCACTGTGGACTCCTTCAAGTTTCTGGGTACCACAATCTCCCGGAACCTGAAGTGGTCCTCCCATATTGACACTGTCCGGAAAAAGGCCCAGCAGAGGTTGTTTTTTCTGCGTCAGCTCAAGAAGTTTGATTTGCCTCAGGAGCTGCTGGTTGTCTTCTACACCGCCATCATCCAATCTGTCCTCTGCTTTTCCATCACTGTCTGGTTTGGATCTGCCACTAAACAGGACAAGACCAGACTGCAGCGGATCATTAAGTCTGCGGAGAGGATCATTGGTACCGACCTACCCTCCATTGAGAACTTATATCGGTCCATAACCAGGAAACGGGCGGGAAACATCTGTGCTGACCCATCACACCCCGGCCACAAACTGTTTGAACTTCTATCTTCTGGTCGTCGTTACAGATCACTGAAGGTCAAAACCACCCGTCACAGGAACAGTTTCTTTCCTCAAGCCATCACTCTGATGAACTCCTAACATTCACCTAGTCCTACCTGTTGCTGTACTCATGACTTTTCATCCATTATTACATTGCACATAACTCTCACACTGCTTTTTACTTCATTCACATTATATCACTGAATCTGAGTCCACATTGAAATACTGTGTGATTGTATATTTTATCATATATTTCTGCAAAGTGTGGTTAGTCCGAGTAAATAACTGCATATATTCCTGTATATATTTGCATCCTTTTATAGAAACGTGGACAGACTGTAATTTACTGTACATACTCTGGTTGTCATTGAATCCTTATTTAAATCCTTCACCTGAACAACGAGAGCAAGTTTTTAGCCAAAGTCAAATTCCTTGTATGTGTTGTGCATACTTGGCCAATAAAGCTGATTCTGATTCTGATTCTGATTCTGATTCTGATAAAGCAAATGATAATTATTACCTAATGGACATGTGGGAAAATGATTTGATATCTAATATGTTAATGCCAACATCCTATGGGTACTTTTGGAGTACACAGATATCCTGATACTGGAGTTATTTTTCTTGCGTTTATCAACTCAAGGAGCATTAGGACTGACTTTCACATCACCTTCAGAACACAGTGGATTCAGCACTAAAATCACAATATACTTTAAGCTCAATGAAAATAGTTTATTTTTTGGAATAAATCAATTTTTAATTATTTCAAGAGCTTTGATATGCAGACTGTAGACTGAGGCCTGATTGCAGTTTGTTTAATCCATAAAACCTATATCTGGATGGGCTTTCAATTATGTGGGAGGGAATAAAATATTCCCTATGTATATGGTAGTTTAAATCGCACCAATAAACATGAATATACTGTCATGTGAAAAAATTATGACACCCCATTAAATATTCAATTCTTTATTAAGAAATGTTCACATATCTATGTCTAACCTTATTTTTGTTTTTATTTGCATTTTTAACATTTATTTTAGCCATTTTAAATGGGAATGAATGTGGGGGTGTTTTAAAAAGATGGGGGTGTCTTAATTTATTCCTCACTATTTGTTTAAAATTACATTTTACTGAAAATTTGAAAAAAAGTCTCTAATTCATTTTTAATTGTTTAGTTGTATTACATGAATCTCCCAGTATTTTTAACATTGATATTAAATATCCATATGTCCAAATTTAAAAAAAAAAAACCCACACAGGCTTATAGAGAGTGTCCTATTTTTTTCACGACTGTACATTCATGAATCATCTTGGGAAACATATAAAGAAAGACATCATAATTTCTTACTTCCTTCAGTATTTAAGTTATAGTTTTAAGATGGATAATTGCCTGAATGTAAATACTGGCTTAAAACAAGACTCAGCAGAATGGTGCTTTCCTAAAACTGATGCAACAATAAGCTATAAGTCACATAAATTTATTTCTGTCATTATACTAGAGCCAAATAGGCTTTTATTTTCACTAAAATGGTGCAAATGCTTTAAGTGATAAGATGCAGGATTTAAGAAAATAATGTTTTTGAAATTACACATACAGGGGACCCAGGAGTTCATAGAAAACAGTAATTTTTGCTGCATTTAGGAGAAATAAGGGCAAAAGGTGTAAATGTTTGCATGACTGTGTACTGGATTAAAATCAGACTGTAGGAAATATCAAATTATATTAGAAAACACATTATTTGAGGAAAATCTACAACAATTTTCCTCCCTCATTTAAAATTTGGCCAAATTTGTGAGCATTTCATTATATCATGTCTTCATAGTTCCATTCAGTTCCAGTTATTCATGAGGAATTGCTGTTCAGTGCTCATCTGTATGCCAGCCTAATTATAGCTGTTAAGTGTTGAGCAGGTCAGATAAAGTGGTTATCAGAGATGGTTTAACTGAAGCGTGAAGCCAATTAAGATGAAGCAGGTAATATGTGGATTCTTGTTTTCTGATCAACTTTTTTTTTTTAACACAATTTCTTTCACACTGTATTTACATCTTGAGCAAAAATAATACTTTTCTGCAGCTAATGTCAGTAACTAAGACATTGTGCCTAAAACAATTATGCTGCAATTGTGCAAAGGAAGCAATGCAATATAATATACTTTATTTATATAGCCCTTTAAAACAACCCATAGGTGACCAAAGTGCTTTACAGAAAATTATCCATCCATCCATCATAGCAGTACAGCATTAAAAACACACACAGCATTAAAAACAAATAACATAAACAAAGAAGTAAGAATAAATACCTAAAAATAAAAATAAGAATGACATAATGTCTGGCTCAGGAGACACACACGCAGGCTCAGGATAGATTTAACAGCTTTATTCAACAAGCAGGTGTGAATGAATGCGTGTGAGAGATATGTAAATGTCTTGTGGGAGAACTTCAGTGCGCAGGCAGCAGAGCAGCTCGCCGTACAGCCGGGCAACCCTATAACGACAAAGCAGAGGGAAAAGGTAAAGGGCACCACACCTATACAGGTCCGTGAGAGTGACTGCTGCTTACTTGGTTTGACAGGTGGCTGGCGTCGGCAAGGGGAATACCCAGGAGACAGCGACCTGCAGAGCCTGTGCGGCGGTAAGGATGGAGTGGCGAAGACGAGGTGTCCGCCGCCGAGGAATCCACCTGTGCACAGGGGAGAGGACTGAAGAGAAAAGGTAAGACGCTTACTTGGAGCGTAGTCTTGCTGGCAATGGGGGTTCCAACAGCGAAGACGAGCCGAAGGGAACAGACGGCTTCAGGCCGAGGCACAGGGCTGAGTGGGTTAAATAGCTCGCCTCTGACGAGGCGCAGGTGTGCGCACAGCAGGAGCCAATGATGAATGGCGAGTCATGACAAAGAATAAAATAAAAACAAATGCTAAGACAAATATCACCACTAATGGGTATTAAAAGCTATCCTAAACAAATATGTTTTAAGTTCTGATTTAAAAAGGGCCAGGTCAGAGATAGCACGTAGGTCAGGGGGGAGATTGTTCCAGAGCCTTGGGCGACAACAGAAAAGGCTCGGTCACCCCAATGTTTATACCTTGACCTGGGCACATCCAGCAAAAGCTGACTGGATGACCTCAAAGCCCTGCCTTGGTCACGGACAGTCAAAATCTCAGACAGATAAACCGGAGCAAGGCCATTAAGAGCTTTAAAAACAAAAAACAAAAGTTTAAAATTAATTCTAAAATGGACTGGAAGCCAATGAAGTGAAAAAAGGATCGGAGTAATGTGCTCTCGCCTAGTTGTGTTGGTCAAAAGATGGGCTGCTGCGTTTCCCTCCCTGTGTTTTGCTCAAGTTGAAGGTGGCTGAGAGAAAACTGAGAGATGCCAACATAAAGTGCATTGCATTAATCAAGTTGAAAAGTGATTAAAGCATGGATGGCTATCTCAAGATCATGATGGCTCAGGAAAGGTTTGGCTTTGGATAACAGACACAACTGATAAAAGCTCATCTTGACTACATTGTCAATCTGTTTATCAAATTTTAAATGGCTGTCAAAAATCAACCCCAAATTTTAAATAAAAACCAAAAGGCCAGGCCCTACAGTATTAAAAACCCTTTTCAGTATTCCAGCAGGAACAACATCCAGTGAGCAATTTGTAGGCTTCAGAGACTTCACTGTATATCAGTAAATGATGATAAAGAGACCAACTCAAACTGTTCAAAAACAGCAGAGTAACCCGGGACAACAGACAAGCTCCCATTAAAACTGTTGTTAATAACTCGTCTGACAGAGTCCACTTTATCAACAAAAAAGTGAAGAAAAGTCTCACATGTTGTAAATGAATCATCTGTTACAGTCAGAGTGTGTGGGTTTATAAGAGTTAATTGTGTTAAATAGCACTCTAGGACAGTGACTGCTGCTGGAAATAATATCAGAGAGATACTGAAATTTTGCCTTTTGCACGGTCCTCTGGTAATCAGCAAGACAGTCCCTAAAATTTTCCAGAGACACATGTAATTTGTCCTTTTTCCATCTCCGTTCAGCCTGCCTGACCCGTTGTCTAATGGCACGGGTAGTGTCCTTTAGCAAGGGATCTGTTTTTGGTTTAGCCGATTTAAGCCGAAATGGGGTAATAGAATCCAAGATCCCAGAGTAGGTGGTATGAAAGGAGGAAAGAATATTATCTGGATGGGAAGGAGAAACGAGTCCATTCAAGGCAAAAAACTGTGAATCCCTAAAAGAAGCAGAAAACTCTTCTGGCGTTGAAGAAGTGATGATGTGACGCCAGCATGATGGAGCCACAGGCTTGCTGGGTAATGAATGGGTCAGCAATTCAAAAATAATGGGGAAATGATCTGAGATGACAGACTCAGAAATTTCTTTGAGAGAGATTGAGAGCCCAAAAGAGATAACAAGGTCCAGAGTGTGACCAAGACGGTGTGTTGGTTTGTCTGCTAAAATATTTAAATTAAATGTCGCCAACATCCATCCGTCCATCCATCCATCCATCTTCTTCTGCTTAATCCTTTTCGGGTCACGGGGGGGGGGGGGTGCTGGAGCCTATCCCAGCATCTTTGGGCGAGAGGCAGGGTACACCCTGGACAGATCGCCAGTCCATCGCAGGGCCAACACAGAGAGGCAGACAACCATTCACTCTCACAGTCATACCTAAGGACAATTTAGAATCCCCAGTTTGATGCCAGTTGACCTAACTTGCATGTTTTTGGCATGTGGGAAGAAACCGGAGTAATCCTGGAGTAAACCCACGCAGACACGGGGAGGACATGCAAACTCCACACAGATCACTGTTGGTCGGGGGCTGGAATCAAACCCAGGATCCCCCAGCCAAGGGTGAGTTGCTGTGTTGCCGCAGTGCTTTTAAAATCAGATGGCAGCTGATCAGATGGACAACAGACATGAATATTAAAGTCCCCGCAGATCAAAAGTTTATCATATTTTGGCATAACATCTGCCAAAAATTCAGAAAACTCATTAATCAAGTCCTTATTATATTTTGGAGGACGATAGACAACAGCGAATAACACAGGACTTGTGAGATCCACCACAAATAACTGCAGCTCAAAACAGGAATAAGCATTTGTGGAGAGAAGGCGACATTTAAAACTGTCATTAAAAACAGAAGCCAGACCCCCACCCCGACCAGATGCTCACAGGGAGCTGAAGAAAGAACAGCCAGGAGGGAGGAGCTCAGAGAAGGCAGAGGTCTCACCTGGTTTAACCCATGTTTCTGTCATCAGAAGAAAATCCAAGGAATGTGAAGTAAAAATGTCATTTAGAATAAAAGTCTTATTTGTGATGGATCTGGTGTTAATCAGAGCCATGCGGATCAAACACTGATAAGCCTGCTGGGAAGCACGACTGATCGGGTGACGATTCTCCGGTGCGCAGCCTCTTCTGCGAATCCGCATGGGCCGGCGGCAGGGAAGTGGATATCTAGCTTCTGGGACAGTCGGCAACAGCCATCGGTAGCGATAATCCATGGATCCTCGTACGTCAAAACCGATACGCTTCCTGGAGAGCTCAGTCAGCAGTTGACGAGGGTTGTGAGTTGAAGAAGAAGCCAGGTAAGCCCTCAGTCTGCATGATACTCTGCCTCTCCGAGCTCGTCTTTTGTGGCGGCCGTTTTGAAACAGTCCGCTGGGTGCACATCTCTGATAGGATGGTATAGACGCCAACAGAGGCGGAGGAGGCTGACCATTAAATTCATAGGTCGAGAATTTGACCACAGAATTGTGAATATTTAGAAGAGTCAGGCAATCATAAACCAGTAGCGATGACACGTTTTGAGCTAGAAACAATAAAAAGACAACTAAACACATAAGACATAGCACAGGAAGACGTCCAGCCACACACAACGGCACCATCTTGCCCTCCAGCAAGCAAGTTTAAAATGTATCAGGACATTTGTGAGGACAAAGATTTTCTGAATATAATGGTGTTCAGAAAAGGGTGATCAGATTCTTGGTATCTGCACCTCTCAACTGATGCTGATTATGCCTCAAGGGAGCATAGTGTCTGACAGGCTTCATCACATACTCAGCTCTCACTGAATTGATTTGGCATTTCAGAAGAGATTATAGGAAGAAGATGCAGTGACTTTTGTCCCCTCGAAATTTTCAAGCTGGGCACTCTGACACTGTAAAGGGAGAAAAGCACATGCCGTTGAGTTTTTTCATTAAATCCCATGGATACAGTTTAGTTAGTTTATTATTGAATTTCTCTTTTAAGTTTAGCTGAAATCGCATTTGTGAACCAAAAAAAAAAGCTAATTAGGCTGTTCCTCATCTCCAGGATCCACTTTAGAGCTTAGTTTTAAATTGTTAAGCCATCAATACTTTAGTGAAAAGTCGGTCAAATAGCATTCTGAGTAGCTGCAGAGAATCAAAACTCTTATTGAAGCGAAGCAAAAGAAAAAAATTCAGGTGACATTTTTCTGGTGTGAGAAGTATCATGTTTTTCTGAACAAGAGCTGGCAGTGGGAAGAGCCAGGTGCAGGCAGGAATGCAGGTGAATGAGGATTTATTAAAGTAAACAAAGGACCAAGGTACAAACCAAGAAAAAAATAACTAAACTGATGAAAACAAAACTGTGGCACAAAGGCCAGACAAACTCAAACACTGAGGGGGAAAAAGAACTAAAGAACAGAAGGTGTGGCTAGAGATATACAAACCATGGGGGAGACACGGGGAAACCACACAGTGAACTTGAAGAGAAAACAACATTAATGACACCGCACTGGGGAAAAAGACAACATTTAAAGGGGTCATTGGCTGCACTTTTTCCACATTTTCACAGCTCACTCATGTCTTAATGACATGTTTGTGACATATTTTGTTCACATTTTTCAAAAATTTTCTAATTATTGAAGAAAATTTGTTTTGTATTTTTCCTGGCTTTCTTGAAACACTCTGATTTAAAGTGAAAACTTCCAACTCTGCCTTCCATCTTGGGGGGGGGGGTGTCAAAAGTTCATAGGCTGAAAAGTTCTTAGTGGTCAGATTTGACCAAATGTGTTTTATTTTTCAACCGCGGGATCCAAGCACTGCAACACCAATGGAAGAAGTGTGTGGACCGATGGGGAGACTATATTGAAAAATAAGCCACACTTGGCCAAATTTGACCACTAGGAATTTTTCAGCCTATGAACTTTTCAGTCCCCCTTCCCTCGTACTTACTTTATCTAGTTTCCTCTCTCCTGCAGAGTTGCCAGATCTTCTGCGCACAATTCTTAATTATTTTCCATAAATTCATTGTTAAACTCGTCATTCTTAGTCTCCTCCTTGTCTACTTTTGGATCTAAAAATCAAACCATGTCAGTACGCGCTCGGCAACATGACCCAGCAGACACGGCGCTGCGACCAGTAATGACACATCTGAGTGTTGTTGAGAAATGGCTAGATCAAACTGCCTTTCAGATTCAACCCACCTTAGTTCATTTATCCAAAATAATAGACCGTTTAGATCTTAAACAGTCCTTTAGATCTGTAGCCGTGCAGGGCCTTGCCACCGCTTCCACCTCCTCTTTTCATTCTGCCTTTCATTCAGCTCCTGTCACGATGGCCCTCACGGACCACCAGAAGACGCCACAGTCACCAGTGAGTTTTGCAGTGATGTTTATTTATAGTGAGGGATGGACAAGCACAGGAGACATACAAGGAAAAGGTGACGTCTGAGCCGGGGGGCACCCGACGCGCCAGACGGAATAATAATGAAGGTTAAGTCTCACAGAACGTACCTTATAAGACGATAACCGAGAACGTTAACCGATGGGTTTACAGGAGATACCCGAGTCGGATAACAGTGGACTACGGAGGTAAACAGAGACTGCCGCATCGGGGAGCATTCAGCACCTGCTTTTATCTCTGGCAGCTAACGACCCCGATGCAGCACAGCTGCTCCGTTGACAGCAGCGCAGCAGCTGACTTTGACAGCAGGGAGCTCCCCCAGGCGCTTTCACAATAAGAGCCCGAGGAGCTAGAAGGAATCCTCTGCTGCCAAAGCCACGGAAATATGATACAAGACCCGAGTGTGGACAGAACCGACACTCGGGCTATGACAGTATCTCCCCCTCGAGGCCGAGCTCTGAGCGGCCCGAGTAACACCCAAGCCCCCACCACCACCACCACCCCTAGGGTGGGCGGATGGGGCGCTGGCAGGAGGGAGAGAGACAAAAAAAAAAAAAAGGACAAGCAAGTAACAGGACCAACAAGGCAGTAGAGACAGAAAAAAAAACATACTCCCTTGAATGTGGGTAACAAGAACAGAATCAGATAGGCAGTACATATATTGGCAAACAACAAATTGACATTAGGTGGAGGGAAAAGAACCACCAAACACAGAAACAACAAAGGAGTGAGCCACAAAAATCACAAATCACGCCCCCCCCCCCCCCGCACACCCCAACAGTCTCACAGACGTAATCAGAACCCCAGGAAGGGTGCAGTCCTGACCCTGAGGGATGGGGGCAAAAGGTTCGGGGGGTCGTCCGGCATCAAGTGGCCACAGAACAGGGAGGGGAAAAAGGACAGTTCGGGCGGCCTACCCCGGTCCCATGCTCGGAAGCAGAGAGTTTCATGCGGCTGGACCAGGTCGCCACACAGGGAGTCCAAAATGTCGGGAGGCTGACCCAGAGAGCCAAATTGGCGAGACAGTCTTTCAGGCGGCCGACCCGCATCGCTAGCCCACCAGAACCGTTGGGTCGAAGTAGCCGGCGGTCCCGCTGAAAAGGGGAGAGACGAGGGAGAACCGGGTGAAGCGATCGGAACCCCAAGGGCCCCAGGTGAAGATGGGTAGCGCTCCTCAGGGAGACGAGGAGGATGACGATGGTGATGAGGGTGAAGAGGGGAATGAGCCTGTCCCGCATCCGGAGGCCGGGGATCTGCAGCTCCCTCGCCGAATCCAGGACCTGCTGGTGCTGCACCCACGTCGGGCCCCGACTGGGCCGGAACAAACCCACGGTGGACCCCGATTGGGCCTCCGGTGCACCCACGTCGGACCCGGATTGGGCCGGAACCGGACCCACGGTGGACCACGATTGGGCCTTCGGTGCACCCGTGATGGACCCCGACTGGGTCGGCGTCGCACCAGACTCGACCTCCAACCCAAACCGGAACCTCTGGCGCAGCAGGCGAGAGCAGCCCCTCGCCGGCGACCCTGGGAGAAGGCTCAGGAGAGAGAGAAAACCCGGGATCAGGATCACCGGCAGCGCCAGAACCCGGTGAGATAAGCTCGGACGCAGCAGGCGGCTGCACCCGGCTCATCTCCCCTTGAGACAGGCAAAAATGCTCTAAGAGGTAAAAGCGAAAGACGAAGCAGAGCACTTGCCTGAACTCTGGTTCTGACGCCGTCCAGGACTGCGAAGATCCGGGCTCAGATGTCAGGAGGTCGTCCTCAGGCTCCTACTCAGCTGCGTTGGGCTCCGCAGCTGGCGTGATGGTGTGCTCAGCTTGAGAGTCCTCCGGCACCGATGTCCACGCCGATGGCCCACACGGCGTGGTGGCAGGAGAACCTCGACCCGCTGGACCGGACCGCTCCTCCGTGGAACCCCGGGGACGCTTCCGCATCGGCGCAGGCTCCACGCTGCAGTCCGCTCTCCTCCTCTGCCCACAGCGTAGCTGCGGAACGGGAACCAGGCTCTCCAGAACCGCAGGCCCCCTCCTCATCCAGCGACGTTGGCCTGGCGTCAAGGACCGCTCAGCGGAGGGAGACACAGAGGAAGCAGGGTTAATTCTTTCATCCACAGCAGGTGGAGGGAGCTCGGGGGGCTGCATACCCCGAACTCCACCCCCAGGAGTCAGACAAGGCAAAACAATATCGAGATGAGAGAAATTATCGTGCACTTGCCTTTCTCCTGGGGTTGAGATGGTTCCTGCTGTGGGGGACGTCATTCCTCCCTTTCCCCGCTGGATGGCGACAGAGGGCCCTCTGGGAAGACGAGGTGAGGCCACTCGAGATGGTTCCGGGATGGGACTCGCCGAAACGGAGCCCCCGAGACACACAGCAGCCGGGACAGGCGAGGAGGAGGAGGGGGCGACAGCCGAGGTTAGCCGGGCATGGAGCGCTGACGGGACAGCAGGCGAAGACCCGGGGGGAGATGAGGCTGCGGGGATTCCCCTCTGACGAAGCGTAGGAGTGACAGCTGTGTGGGGGGTTGAGCCCTTGCGGCCACCCGGAACTGGATCCAAACAGGATTCTAGCCGAGGATTCTGCTGAGGAGAGCCCGCGTCGTTACACCGACGTCGTCGTCGGCCCCCAGACGGCGCGTACTCCTGGTTCTGCTCCGGGACGGGAACGGAACAGCGACGCAGGGAGCGAGGATGCTTTCTCCCCTGCTTCCTGCTCCTCTCCTCCAGCCCACGAAGTGACTCGCGTTGAGCGGCGAGTTCCTCCCACCTCGCTATCACCTCCGGGTGATTGTCAAACTCGAGGGGGAGATTGAGCAGAAATTCCTCAGCGTAGTCCAAATGTCTTTGAATGTCGCTGGGAGCGTCCCACAGCGTAGCGGAAAAGATGGTGCTGTCCACATTCTCCAGAGCTTCCACTAGCTGCCTGCCCAGGTGCCGACCGCGGCCCCTGGATGACGTCATATTCCCAGCTGCAGACACTCAGACAGGTAGGAACAAACAGTCCAATACAGCAAAACTCACGGTGAATGGCGTCTCCGTGCGGCGCCTCTTCTCCGGACGTCGACAATCGACTAGTCGATTGTCAGAAAATTAATCGACAACTAATTTGATAGTCGACTAATCGCCTGTGGACCCTTTTCCCCTCTCTACATGTACACCCTACCTTTCATGTCTTGCAGATAAAACCAGTGTTCCCTCTGCCCCCATCCAAGTCCCCTCCACTGCTGAAGATGGTCGATAGAGGACTGGTCTATGCGGTCAACTGGACTGGTCTATGGGGTCAACCGGATCATGGACGCTCACTGCTGGGGTTGCAACATCTAGCTCATCATAGACTGGAAAGGGCACGGGCCAGAGGAGAGCTCATGGATTCCCAGGCCTTTCATCATGGATGACTCGCTCATCACCCTTTTCTACTAGCGACACCCTGACAAGCCTCAAATTATGACGGGAGGCATCCCTTGGGGAAGCGGGGGGGGGGGGGCTGTAACTCTGGATTTACACTTACTCTGGATGCAGTACATTACAGCTGTGATCTGGCCTCTGCAGCAAATAGCTCCCATTCTCATCAGTTTTCTAATCTCTACCTGGTCCGGATCACTGTGGAACAAATCCGGCTTGTCAAATTCAGTTTGCTAATGACACGCATTGAGACTATTTTTGACAGATGCCGGATTCAACCTCCAAGGAAATGCCGTGGTATCTTGCGGTATTTAAGAGCCGTTTGATCATTAAAAATGATTTAAGGATCATCCATTATTTTCTGAGGTCTCCTCCACCACTGTGTCACAGAAGGTATAAACATGACTTAACATACAAACACTTCATAGAACTAAAATTAACTTGCTACTTACGATTTATTTCCAGTCCAAAAATCCAGGTGGAGAGCTGCTACATCACACTTAGTTGTTATTACGTGATTGCGATCGGTTCATTTTGGTTACTCTCAGGTCTTTCTCGAGATCTCGCGATATTTTGTATAATTCTTGCACAATCTTGTATTTTGAACCTTGTTCTTATCCATGCCACTGCAAAACACAAACGGAGCTGATAGGGATGAACGCAAGGGGCCATCCACACTGCATTTGCAATGGACTGCATCCGTAGTCAGTGTAAATCCAGGTGAAGGGGTCCAGGGCTGCACACTTTAGGGCCTTTTCCACTAGCACGCTTTAGCGCGACACGGGACGGCTCAGCACGCTTTGTACGCTTTTCCACAAGCCCCAACACGGTTTAACAGCCGCAATTCTCAGCCCCGCTGAAGGGCAGGGTACAGCAGTGCTGAGCTGTGCCGTGTTGTGACGTTAACAGACTGGTCGCCGCTGATTGGTCAGGTCGTAACCGGCGCTGATTGGTCAGGTTGTAACCGCCTCTCTCCTCCTCCTCATCTACCAAATCTTCACGACCTTCTCAATAAAGTTTTTGAAAAAAAAAAAGAATCTTCACGACCGCCTTTACTCAGCACGCAACCACTGTTGGCGGTTCCTTTCAGGTTCAGGTTCAGGTTACTTTATTTGTACCCGTAGGTAGATTTGTTTTGCAGTTGGTGACATCCATATTTACAAGCCACAATTACATTCAACATAGACACAAACACAGGCACACATCTTACAAAATAGGTAAATATAAAATATGTACAATATAATTTTTATAGCTTGTTCAACTCTTTGACAGCAGCAGGGACAAAGCTGTTTTTGTAGCGCTGGGTTCTACTTTTTGGGACAGCAAACCTCCGTCTGGAGGGAAGAAGCTGAAAGTTGCAGTGCAAAGGGTGGGAGTCATCATTTAAAATCGAGTCGGCCATCCTCTGTACTTGTCTGGTGTACAGGGATGTCAGGCTCAGCTGTGACTCACCAAGCAAACGACTGGACCATCTGACTACCTGATCCAAGGATTTCCTCTGTTTCAGTTTTATCTGACCAAACCATGACATTAAAGAAAAGGATAAAACAGATTCAATAAAAGCCCGATAGAACATAGTCATTATGGTTCGGTCAATTTGGAAGCGTGCAAGTTTCCTCAAACAATGCAAATTTTGCTGACCCTTTTTGCACACCCTTTCACAGTTCACCTCAAAGTTCAATCCACTATCAATAATCGTCCCAAGATATTTGTACGATTGTACACATTCGGTGGTCTGGCCTTTTAGTATGGTGACTTTGTGCCTGGGAGTTTTCCTCCTAAAGTCAATAATCATATCTTTCGTTTTTGTTGTATTCAGCTGCAGGTAGGAATCCTCACACCGGTGAACAAAGTCATCAACTACTGGGCCGTGGCCACTCTCACCATCCTGGAGGAGACTGACAATGACTGAGTCATCAGCATACTTTATAATGTGTCTGTTGTCATGTCTGCTCCGACACATGTTTGTGTACAGGATGAAGAGTAGTGGTGACAACACACACCCCTGAGGAGAGCCAGTAGAAGAGCACTTTAAGTCAGACAATGTACCATTGACCCTTACTCTCTGCGTCCTGTTGGTTAAGAAATCCAGAATCCAACCCACCAGATTATTGCTTAAATCAAATTGTTGCAGGAGCCTTTCAACTAAAATATGAGGTTGGATTGTATTAAAGGCAGAAGAAAAGTCCACAAATAAAAGCCTGGTGTGTGTCCCATTAAAATCCAGATGTTAAAAAGCATGTTAAACAGAGTGACAGTGGCATCCTCCACTCCTCTGTGAGGCCTATAGGCAAACTGCAGAGGATCCAATGCATGTTCAGTCTGCTTTAGGACCTCACATCTGACCAGTTTTTCAAAAAATTTCATTAAAATTGAAGTCAAAGCAACTGGTCTAAAGTCATTTACCGTTTTAGGACAGCTGGATTTTGGAACAGGAACAACCACGGCATCTTTCCAGATCTTAGGCACATGTTGTGTCTGTAAGGACTTATTGAAAATGTAGTGAAATATAGGACTCAATTCATGTGCACAGGACTTTACCAGGCGTCCACATATATTATCAGGGCCCTGACTTTTGTTCACTTTTACAGCGCGGAACTCCCTTTCAACATCCTGCATCTCAATATTAAAGTGCTGATTGTCTTTGAGTTTCTGTTTCAAATCTTGGATTTCTGTGCTAAAATCAAAGGAGTCAAAACGACCATAAAAACAATTAAGAGCATTAGCCAGCTCTGTGTCTGAACTAAAACCATCTAAAAACACACGATTACTGCGCTCTGTGCTCTGAAGGCCTGCAATAGTTTTCATACTGGCCCAGGCCGAACCAAGTTTATTTGCTGCCATCTTGCTTTCCAATTCTCCAATTCTACCAATTTCCTTTTCAGTGTATTGCTGTGCTATTTTCATTATCTCTATCAAAAATGGCTTCGTGTAATAAGGGTGTTCCATGCATCAATAAGGAGCTGCAGTGTCTGCTCACTGCATTGTCAGACGAACGTATTCAGCGCGAGTTAGACAGAGCCGCCCGGAATGAAAAAATATACCGGGAGGTCTCGACATCGGAGTCCTTTAACGGTGAGTTTTAATTTTTTTTTATTGTGCGTTTTTTCGCAAATATATTCGGTAAGACGCTCAGTTTATTTATGCAATAAAAAAGCTGTTCATTTGTGGATGGATCGCTGCTTTATTGCAGCACACTGCGGACTAAAGCTTTTATTTTAATTATTCATGTGAACAATACGCTGAAATAAGCTTATGTATTCTTGTTAAAAACTACTGTGCTGTATTTTATTGTGTGCATTTTCCTTGTAGAATCATCCCACGCGTCCGCCGCGACAGCCCGTCCGGATTATTCAACCGAGCCTTCCTGACCCACAGCTGGCAGAGACGCCTTCATTCATCCGAGTCGTGACCCAGTTTGGGAAGCTGGTGTAGACACTCAGTGGTCGGCGTGTATAAAATGTCGATTAACCTTCATGTTGTGTTGCAAAGTTTTTTTTTCTTTTAATATTTTGTATATAATAAAATGGAATTGTTTTAGAAAATGTGGTTTGTCTGTTATAACACTGAATTATAAAACAGTATAATTACATAGAAATTCCATTGCCTAATCTGATCAAAATGATACTGATCTTCCTGTCAGGGTCAACCATTGTAAAGGTAATGTAATTTTTAACTAGACCAAAAAACAAATGTTTTTGTAAGCTTTCTGTTCTTTTTATTGAAATATCATAAAAAATTAGCCCCACATGATCCAGTTCTAAACTTTGGGTACATTTTTTATGTTAACTTATAAGAAGTTGCACAGTTGGACTTTAAAATGCAGCAGGACAGACTGATCAAGCTTACAAGTCAAAGTATGTAAAAAAGTAAGTATATGTAAATTGAATGTTCTATCGGCATTCCAAATTCAGAGAATTACAATACTTTAGAAGGAGTGTAACATCATCTAAACGGAAAATAATAATACTGTTGTTCCAAACGTTGACCTGAAGGTGAAAAACATGAATTTTTTTTAATTCAGTACATCCAAAATGCCCTAGGATGTAAAAAATAATAATTTGGTGTAGGCCAGTGTGCCACCGTCTCATTATTTAATACGAATAAAAACAAGTTTCAGCTCATTATTTCTAGGTCATTTGGCAGTTAATTCAAAACAAAAGTGACTTGTGTTGTTGCAGCTTAATTAGGAGATAAAATTAATTGTGAGATAAATTCACAGAGCAGCAAGGCAATAATCCTTGGATCCTTTTTTGTCTCGTGTAAATAAGGACTCAGTCGGGTGCATAACGTCACGGGAGTGTGGCCCCACCTCGCTAAGAATCTGCTGCTGCCCCGCTTCTAAAACCTCCTAAAAAAAAAAACACAGCACAAGCACAACACCGTGCTAAAGGAGACAGAAGCATTCCGAGCCGTACTGAAGTGAATCGAGCCGTACCGAGGTGTGCTGGGCTAGTGGAAAACAGGCTTAAGTGTCACCAATGGATCAATCACAGTAGAAACGTACGTATGCCAGCCATGAAGTTGGTGTGGGACTGCGCAATTTCCACGGTCATTTCAATCTTGATACATCTGAAATTTTGCGTGGAAAAGGACGTACGCCATGTTTTTGTGTGTAAGAACCCTTTGTACATGAGGCCCCTGGTACACAGGTTCACCTTGGAATCCTGATCTCTCACTATGGGTTTAGGGTTAAAAGGTCAAAGATCAAGGTTAGCATTCAATTTGCACTATTACTATAAAACAAGTAAAGCTAGGGCACCAAACCTGGTCCACAAGTTTACCTTGGGATCCTGACCTCATACTACGGTTTTGGAATCTAAAGGTCAAAGGACAAGGTTAACATTCCCAATGCCTTATTACTGTACAATGTGTAAAGTTAGGGTCATCAAACTTGGTACATATAGTAGCTTCACCCTGACCCTGAAACATGATTTTGGTTTTGGGATCACAAGGTCAAACGTCAACATCAAAATGGCTTATAAACTATGTATGTACGTATATCTCAACAACAAAGAAAGCTTGGGTCACCAAACTTGCTACACAGGTTCACCTTGGGATCCTGACCTCTGACTATGGACTTGTGGTCCAAAAGTCAAGGTTAGCATTTCGCATGCCTTATTACTGTACAACGAGTAAAGTTAGGGCCACCAAACCTGGTACACAGGTTCACCTTGGGATCTTGTCCTCTGACTGTGGGTTTGGGGTCAAAACGTCAAAGGTCAAGGTTAACCAGTTGAGGATTTCTGTCACAGATACGCTCCATCTGCACGCACTCTCTGGTGGCAAAGAGTTTTTTGAAGAAAATATTCAGTTTGATATCATAAATTCCAAAGGCTGTAACTTGACCACGGTAAGAGATAATGGCTGACTGTAAATGAGAAAGGTGTAGAATATGATTCAAAGTTTATGGTAGGAGTAAATTTGCACATCTAATCTACATAATGTGACGGCAGCCATATCGGATTACATAACTTTTGGTCAAAGTGGACTTTGGACATATTTACACAAAGTGTCATGTCAGCTGCGTAATTTCACAGCGAACATATAAATTGGCAGCGAGCCCAAAACTCAGTGGAAGTAACATGTTTATTTACAGTGGAAAAATGTACAAGAAAGTGTCCAAATAACAGTTACTGATGAGAATGGGGGAGACAACCCACTGCAAAACCCGTAGGCTTAGAGGAAATGCCTAACACGCTCCGAACAGTCAGGAGCAGAGGAAGAAGGCACAAAAATAAGGACTTACACATATGTTGGAGCGGAAAGGCTAAAGGTAACAACACAATACGTCCAGGGGAAGAAAGCCAAACATCAGTGAGTCAGGATGTCCATTGCTGACTTAAGCTGCCACACTGGCTGAGCCCACTGCCTCCCAATAAGTACTCAAAATAGTAATGAAGGCAAGTGGACACAGCTGTGTGGCAAGCAGGTGCGTGAATGATTGGCAATGTGTGTGTATGTGCATGTGTGAGTGTGTGTGCGTGCATGAGTGTATGAGTGTGTATGTGGTGATGAGATGCATCTGGTGAATGTCTGGTAAGGGGAGGAGGCATGGCTGTAGGACTGTCAGAGAGCAAAGCTCAATCTGACAGCTGGAAATAATAAGAAGTTGTGGTGACCCAGCACAATGCAGAGGGACACTGTCACACTCATCAGGGCTGGAGGAAACGGAGGACAATTTACATACGGACAGAGAGCCCCAGGGGACAATCAGATGGGACTGTTATGTATGCGTCCTTGGAGAGGACGTCCGGGCCGGTCGCTAGCTGATGTCATGCTAATGATGTGTATTGACTGATGTGTATTAGATGACAATCACTATGCTAATGTGCCATGCATTCTCTCTGTCTGTATAACGTGTATAAAAGAGCTTGTTATACATGCCTGTATGGTGGCACAGTGGTTTAGCACTGTGGCAGCACAGTTTTACCCTCGGCCGGGGGATCGCGGGGATCATGAGATCGTGGGTTCGATCCCAGCCCCCGACCAACAGTGAGCTGTGTGGAGTTTGCATGTTCTCCCCGTGTTGCGCGAGTTTACTCCGGGATTTCTCCGGTTTCCTCCCGCATACCAAAAACATGTAGGTTTAGGGCGCTCGCGCACGCAGCGACTAGCAGCCGGTGGCTTGTCACCAGACTGCAAACCAAGTCTACCTACGGGTACAAATAAGTAACAAAAAAAAAAATAAAATAAAAAAATGCCTCAGGACGCAAAAACTCTCCTACCAGACACTCGGCCCCAGCGGGCAACACTGGGGTCCACCGGCTGTATTTATGTTAGAGGGTCAATAAAGAACCTGTATCGACCTACGCTTGTGCCTCGCCTCCACATCCTTCCCTTACACCCTCTACAAAGTAATCAAACCCTACAGCCACAGGTCATGGACGGGGTGAACGACCCCAAACATGACACCAAAGGATGGTTTTGTTTTTCTTTGTTTTTGTTTTTTTGTTTTTTGTCATCTTATCTTCAAAATATATCAACTAGAAAATCAGTAGAATGTAAATAAATTCATAAAAACATCAGACCTACCGTGCATCATGCATCTTCATGCGTCCATTTCCTCACTCCAGTTCATTATTTCGTCTTCTGCCGGTCATTTTCGCTTTCTCTCCCACATCCAGAAGCTCTCACATTTATCTTCTGATTTATTCCACCTTGATTTCGGTTAGACAACACTGCTGAACCAGCAGTATTCTCCTCTCCGTCACATGCAGCTTCGTCAATTGCAGACGAAAAGTGTACATGCTCCGGTCCACCTTGTGCTGTCACAGAAGGTAAATATTTCCATTCAGAAGCCAAATAATCTCTTTTAGAATGATAGTTGGCAAAATTTGGAGCAAGTGCTTCCTCCCTGTTGAAATATATGTTGCGCAACTGTTTGTATGTCTCTTCTTCTGCGCCCCGGAAGTGGTATGAGATTCGAACACGTTCTGGACGGCTTAATCAGTCCTCCAGAGAAGAACAGTAACTAACTAACTAACTAACTAACCTGCACTTATATAGCGCTTTTCTAGTCACAAAGACCACTCAAAGCGCTTTCATTAATACCAACCCTCTATTCTAAGGGCCCATAGGAAACAGATATCTAAGGACAATTTAGAACAGCCAATTAACCTAACAGTAAGCTATATGTGTCTGCCATCTAGTGATGTGAAATGGTTGGTACATCTGGGTTTATATTGGGTTTTTTTTACATACTTTTTGACCTACCACATGGCAGGTACATATCTGTGACACCAGCCGCAGGAGAGTTGCATCATGGAATCAAATTTAATCCATAAGGAGTTAACGTTCCTTATACCTTATTACTGTACAACAAGTAAAGATAGGATCACCAAACTTGATACACAGGTTCACCTTGGGATCCTGACCTCTGACTATGGGTTTGGGGTAAAAAGGTCAAAGGTCAAGGTTAACATTCCCTATGCATTGTCACTGTACAACACATAAAGTTAGGGTCACCAAACTTGGTACACAGGTTCACCCTGTGACCTCGAAGTCTGACTGTGGTTTTGGGATCACAAGGTCAAAGATCAACATCAAAATGACTTATTAACTATATTTCAACAACAAAGAAAGCTAGGGTCACCAAACTTGCTACACAGGTTCACCTTGGGATCCTGACCTCTGACTATGGCATCAAAAGGTCAAAGGTCAAGGTTAGCATTTCTTATGCCTTATTACTGTACAATGAGTAAAGCTAGGGCCACCAAACCTGGTACACTGGTTCACCTTGGGATCCTGACTTCTAACTATGGGTTTGGGGTTAAAAGGTCAAAGGTCAAGGTAAACATTCCTTATACCTTAGTACTGTACAACGAGAAAAGTTAGGGTCACCAAACTTAGCACACAGGTTCACCTTGGGATCCTGACCTTTGACTATGGGTTTGGCATCAAAAGGTCAAAGGTTAAGGTTAGCATTTCTTATGCCTTATTACTATACAACGAGTAAAACTAGGGCCACCAAACCTAGTACACAGGTTCTCCTTGGGATCCTGACTTCTGACTATAAGTTTGATGTCAAAAGGTCAAAGATCAAGGTTAACATTCCTTATGCCTTAGTACTGTACAACGAGAAAAGTTAGGGTCACCAAACTTGGTACACTGGTTCACCTTGGGATCCTGTCTTCTGACTATGGGTTTGGGGTGAAGAGGTCAAAGGTCAAGGTTAACATTTATTATGCCTTGTTACTGTAAAGCAAGTAAAGCTAGGGTCACCAAACTTGGTACACAAGTTCACCCTGTGACCCTGAAGTGTGACTGTGCTTTGGGGATCACAAGGTCAAAAGTAAACATCAAAATGCCTTATAAAGTATATCTCAACAACAATGAAAACTAGGGTCACCAAACCTGGCACACAGGTTTACTCTGAGACCATAACCTCTGACTATAGTTTTGGGGTCCAAAGGTCAAGGTTGGCACTCCGTATAATCTCTTACTATAGAACTTGTAAAGCGCTCTAAGGTCACCATACTTCCTACACGGGTTCGCCTCGGGATCCTGACCTACAACTATGGGTTGTATACTTTGTTGGATATTCGTGGATGACGGGCTTATCATAATTTGGTTCTGCCACAGTAATTACATTGAAAAGTTGAACACTGCTCTCCGTCAGTAAGTATTGGGATCTTCAAAAAAACAGGCGGAGGATATTGCCCTCGCCTCAGAGTGCTCTTGTTGATTTCTAGAATACTGCGACATGGGACCAACATATTATTTAGCAGATTAACCATATGGTTACATGCCTCAAAGAGAAATAAAGCTGCTACTGCCAGCGAGGTTGTGTTGAATAATTTCCAATAAAGCTCTTCCTATCTGAACCCACTTCCACATTTCTTTTCTAAATGATTTCAACATTTTATATTGAGTTTGAGCACTGGTTTAATTATGAATACTAGAATATGAAGGATTTTAGAACGTTTCATTGGGCAAAGAGGATTTGACTTTAAGGCGTGATGGATGTGAGGGTTTTTTTTTTTCCTTGAGTATTTGGGAGCTTTGCACATTGCCAGGAGCAGAACAGTCCCTAGGGAGCTTTGTTGGGGAGCTTTAGAGCAGTTTGTATAGATATGGATTTAGCGTCATGGTACTGAAGCTGCACATGCCTGTCTACCCATTTATATCTAACCGCCAGAAAGAGATTTAATTGCTCTAACTGGCTTCAAACCCTGTGCTCATCATAGTGTTACCTTTCTCAGTTAAGCAAACAGTTTTACCTTTTTGGCTTAAAGTCTTGCATCCAAAGTTTCTGTTTTACGTTAAAGACCAGCTGCAATAGCTTAAACTCCCTCCAAAATGTGATATTTATGCCTCAAAATTTTGCACGTCAATGTTTTAGCAAAAAAAAAAGACAGATCAGCCTAAAAAGTCTTATTTAGAAACACCATTCCTAGTGCCATTAGCTATGCGCCTCTGGCTAGAGGGCAGGCCTTGTGCATTCAGCAGTGTGTGTGTGGGGGAGGCCTGATTTATTCATCCTCTGTTCGAGGACTGTTCTTCTGTCAAGATCTGCATCTTTGAGATTTGCTTCCTTTGGACTTGGAAACAATAAAACCTTTCACCAGCAGCCGGGATAAACTTTCACCCAGTCAAATTTGTAGTAAATGTATTGTAATACTATCAAACTTTACAGATATTTCTAACATTTGTAATAACATTTCTACTTTCGTGATTGCGATTTTTGAATACTGAAAGACAAAGCATAATCTACATAATCCAGCTGGATTACACCAAGAACAACACTCAGCAAATAACTGTAATTCAAAAATGGACATGTAAAGACCAGTCACCAAACCTAAAAATGTTTCGTCTACAGGTTGTATTTATCGTCAGCCAGTTGTCAAAAAGTGATATTTCCCCTACCCCCAAATATGCTCATGTCAGTGCCAAAATGCTAAAAATTACCCCACATTTAATAATCAACAAAAATATAAGTGATGCAATTATTACCAAATTAATTAGTTTACAGAAGAGGACGGACATACAGTAAAGCCATGTGTACCATAAAGTTAGAACTGAGTTGATCACACTGAAAGACTATGACTACCTGCAATGCATGGTTCGTATAACCAACATTGCCACAAAAAAGAAAGAGAAAAAGGAATACTCTATATACCATATATAGGCCGTGAGCAGCTGCCACTTTTCGTTCAGTTTTGTGGCATCCAACGGGGAACTAAAATTTTAGTGTTTCTAAATTAAGATTACATTATTGTAAGACAAAATATCAATGTTCCCACTTCCAAAGGTGTGGATAGCTGTATGAAAAATGCGATTGAAGTCAGTCGGTAATAATTGTCTGGCTACCTTAAACATGGCCCAGTCCGGGACGTTTTAACCAATCAGCGTCGTCCCTTTGGTCATGTGACAACAAAATGGCAGTGCCCACAGGGGTAGCGTGCACTGAAAGCCTCTCCTGTGTTATTCACATTTCCGATAAGTTTTTGGGCACTATCACTCGTTTTACTGAAGCATCGTGGGCAAAAGTACGTGAGTGTGCCCAAAAATGGCTTGTACTTGACGGACCCCAAAAGAAAGTTGCAGAACAACGTCGCAACTTGCTCGAGAAAGGTGAGTGGCAGCCATTGTTTATGGTTGTACTGCGTGCGCCCTGGAGTCGTTTGGCTCCGATCATTTGTAACTCTAAATATGAACTAAAATGGAACCCTAGATGTCTAAAACCTTTGTCAACTGCTCACAGGGTGACCTAGTCCTGGTCGAAGACTCCGAGTAGGCCGATCTGGGGGTGTGGAGGCTAATAACCAAGGGACTCTGGGTGTCAGGTAACATAGTCCTAGTATAGATCTAGATGATGCAGATCGACTCACTCTGATGATGCATCTATCCCCAGAACCCACCCTGGGCCTGAATTATAGTCAAAATATACCACTACCACAAAGTAGCTCAAATGGGAAAAGGGTAGCAATCCCAATGAGCTTATCTCTCTAGCGGCTATCTCCCGTTATGATAGCACTTACCGGGAGTGCTCTCTCCTTTTGTTTACTGAGACGTGGCTAACTGAACTAGCAGCAGATGCTAACATTGAGCTGGAGGGTTTTCACATGATACGAGCTGACCGAACACCAGAGAGTGGCAAAACTAGGGGCGGTGGAGTGATAATGTATGTTAACAACAACTGGTGTAGACCGGGACATATCACTATTAAACAACGACACTGCAGCAAAGACATTGAGTTGCTAGCTGTTAGCATGAGGCCTACATATCTCCCGAGAGAACACTCACACGTGATCTGCATTGTTGTTTATGCAAATCCGACGGCGAACGCTGGGACAGCGCGTGACGTCATCCATTCAGTAACCAGCAGGCTGCAGACAGAACACCCAGATGCTCTTCTCCTCATCTCAGGCGATTTCAACCACGTTTCACTGTCTCCCATTCTGCCCACTTTAACCCAGTATGTCACATGCCACACTAGAGACAATAAAACACTGGATTTGTTCTACGCAAACACTAAGGAGGCGTACACCTCATCACAACTCCCCCCACTTGGGAGATCGGATCACAACTTGGTTCATCTCCGACCGGTGTACAAACCCCTAGTGCACAGACAACCTCCGGCCATGCACACTGTGGAGTTATGGTCTGAGGAGACAATGGACACTCTAAAGGACTGTTTTGAAGCCACTGCCTGGAAGCAGCTCTGAGATCCACATGGTGAGGACATCGATGGCCTCATTCACACCTTCACGGGCTACCTCAGCTTCTGTGTGGACAAATCCGTTCCCACCAAGACCATACGGCGTCACTCAAACAACAAACCCTGGATCAACCCTGAGATAAAAACACTTCTGAGAGAGAAGAAGAGGATCTTCAGGTCGGGGAACAGGGAGATGCTGAAGTCCGTACAGAGGGAGCTGAGGAGAAAGATCAGAGAAGGCAAGGACAGCTTCAGGAAGAAGATGGAGGACAAGCTGCAACAGAGCGACATCAGCGGGGTCTGGAGAAACCTCAAAACCATCTCGGGGCTCCAGAATACCTCCCCCCAGGCCACGGGGGGCAGGGAGTGGGCGAACAACCTGAATCTGTTTTTCAATAGATTTGACCAACCGCCCTCCCCCCTGTCTGCACAACAACCACTGCTGCCCCTAAGAAATCAAGTCCTGCTACCCACTCCCCACTCCACCGACACCCCCCCCCACTCCCAACACACAGCCCCCCATCCTGACCCTGACCAAGACCCAGGTGAGGACGGAGCTGAGGAAGATCAAGGCGAGGAAGGCGTCGGGACCGGACGGCATCAGCGCAAAGCTCCTCAAGTCCTGTGCAGACCAGCTGTGTGGGATTGTGACATATATCTTCAACATGAGCCTGAAACTGGGGAGGGTACCACAGCTGTGGAAAACATCTTGTGTGGTACCTGTACCAAAAACTTCCTACCCCAAAGACCTGAACAGCTTCAGACCGGTGGCCTTGACGTCCCACTTGATGAAGACCCTGGAGAGACTGCTCCTTGCTCATCTCCGCCCCCTGGTGGAACCAGCGATGGATCCACTCCAGTTCGCCTACCAGCATGGCATTGGGGTGGAGGATGCGGTGATCTTCCTCCTTCACCGTTCTCTGTCCCACCTGGAGAAGCCCGGGAATATGGTGAGGATCATGTTCTTTGACTTCTCCAGTGCTTTCAACACCATCCAACCGATGATCCTGAAGGACAAGCTGCTGCGCGCAGGGGTGGACCAGCACCTGTCATCATGGATCCTGGACTACCTCACGAACCGGCCTCAGTTTGTGAGAACCCGGGACTGTGTTTCCGACACGATCATCAGTAGCACGGGGGCCCCCCAGGGAACGGTGCAGGCTCCCTTCCTGTTCACTCTTTATACTGCGGACTTCTCACACAACACAACACATTGCCATCTACAGAAGTTCTCTGATGACTCTGCGATCGTTGGTCTCATCTCCAGCGGAGATGAAGCTGAGTACAGAGGGCTTATCCAGAACTTTGTGGACTGGTGCCATCGGAACTGCCTCCAGATCAATGCGAGGAAAACTAAGGAGCTGGTGGTGGACTGCCGCAGGCATGGGCAGCCCCTCACAGCACCAGTAAATATACAGGGAACAGACATCGAGATGGTGACATCCTACAAGTACCTGGGTATTCATCTGAACAATAAACTAGACTGGTCACACAATACTGACGCACTCTACAAGAAGGGACAGCGCAGGCTGTTCCTGCTGAGGAGACTCAGGTCTTTTGGTGTACACCGTGGCTGCACGGTGGCGCAGTGGTTTAGCACTGTGGCAGCACAGTTTTACCCTCGGCCGGGGGACCACGGGGATCATGAGATCGTGGGTTCGATCCCAGCCCCCGACCAACAGTGAGCTGTGTGGAGTTTGCATGTTCTCCCCGTGTTGCGCGGGTTTACTCCGGGATTTCTCCGGTTTCCTCCCGCATACCAAAACATGTAGGTTTAGGGCGCTCGCGCACGCAGCGACCAGCAGCCGGTGGCTTGTCACCAGACTGCAAACCATGTCTACCTACGGGTACAAATAAGTAACAAAAAAAAAAAAAAAAAAAAAGGGGCGCTGCTGAAGTCATTCTATGACACGGTGGTGGCATCAGCCATCACTTTTGGAGTGGTCTGCTGGGGCAGTGGCATTACTGCAGCCGATAGGAAGAGACTGAACAAACTGATTAAGAAAGCTAGCTCTGTCCTGGGGCAACGCCTTGATCCGATGGAGGAGATAGGAGAGAGAAGGACGGTGGCTAAACTGTCATCTCTGCTGGAGTCCGAGTTCCACCCTATGCAGGACATACTGGATGCACTGAGGAGCTCATTTAGCAGCAGACTACATCATCCCAGGTGCACAACCGAGAGGTTTCGTAGGTCCTTCCTACCAACGGCTGTCAGACTGTACAACCTAAGCAGGGCTGCTCGCAGAGATAGCAAAAAGACGTAACAAACTAATAGTTTTTTGAATGCAAAAGATGCAATAGACTTACACAATGGTCCTCTCCGGCATACAACTAGGAACATACCGGTCGCTATGGAGGGTGAGAATATGTATGGGCACATAATCATACCATGTAGGATAACTAAATAGACGGTTATGCTGTTTCATCCCACCTAGCAACAATGCTCTGCACTGTGTGTGTTTATATATTTACATATTTATTCCATCTAGCTACAATGCTCTGCACTGGGTGTGTTTATATTTATATATCTATATATTTATTCCATCTAGCTACAATGCTCAGCACTGGGTGTGTTTATATTTATATATCTATATATTTATTCCATCTAGCTACAATGCTCCGCACTGTGTTTTTATATATCTACATATTATTCCATCTAGCTACATTGCTCCGCACTGTGTGTGTTTATATACTTGCATATTTATTCCACCTAGCTGCAATGCTCCGTACTGTGGGTGTTTATATATTTACATATTTATTCCATCTAGCTACAATGCTCTGCACTGTGTGTTCATATATTCATATATTTATTCCATCCAGCTACAATGCTCTGCACTGTGTGTCTGTGTGTGTGTGTGTGTATATATATGTATATTTTATAGTAATATGTACATATGTATATTAGCTGCTCTTGCTTGCTTGTTTTTTTTTTTTCTTGCCTTCTGATTGTTGCTCTGAGTGTTGCTATCCCTGTGCTGTTGCAATCCTGGAATTTCCCTGTTGTGGGACTAATAAAGGCTTATCTTATCTTATCTTATCTCTGAGTCTGAGGGTTGGATGTACTTCTCAGCCCAAGCCCAAGGGGTGCAGTGTACTGTGTAGTAGGTGAGGGAGGAACAAGTTTGGGCATACATTTATATAGTTTGCACATAGTCACACCAATACTATCAAGCCTTAGGCGGATGGAAAATGGCCTGTTAAGGAAAGCCCATATGTTTGTGATGTGTCACCCAAGAAAGGTTAAACTCATGGCAGCAGTAGTCGCCTGTATACTTTATGCTCTCAATAAATATGGGCACGCGGTCTGTGCTTGCCATTTTGCAAGTTTACATTGAGCAGTGACTAGGTTGCACAAGGTCTCTATTATAAGCTCACTGTTAATGTGAAAATTATCTGCAATCTTTTTTTTTTTTTTTGGACTTATTTTGTACCCGTAGGTAGATTTGTTCTGCAGTCCGGTGACAAGCCACCAGCTGCCGGTCGCTGCGTGCGCAAGCGCCCCATATCCCTAACCTGCATGTTTTTGGCATGTGGGAGGAAACCGGAGAAATCCCGGAGTAAACCCACGCAACATGGGGGAACATGCAAACTCCACACAGATTACTGTTGGCCGGGGGCAGGGATCGAACCCACGATCTCATGATCCCAGCGATCCCCCGGCCGAGAGTAAACTGTGCTGCCGCAGTGCTAACCACTGCGCCACCGTGCAGCCCCATCTATATATGTTTTATATCTATATGGGTACAAGGTAGGCCTAATGTTATAATACCCTATGGTCCATATAATATGTTTTCAGATCTAAACAACCTTGATCCAACATTTGGCTACCATCGTGTGTGCTATAGCCGTTTTACGGACAAAACAAGAGTGGAACGTGCTGAAGCTCGTAAAAAAACGACTGGCCGAAGCCCACATTCCTGAGCCTCAGGAGCAAAGCGGACCAGAACTTAGTCCCCCAACACCATCTCCTAAAAAGCGACTGCGATCTCACCATGCTGCAGCAACCATCAGCCAAGCATCTGCAAGGTCAAGCAATGTGTTGCTAAACATCTGCATCATCTGCAAGAAGGAAACGCTCAGAGAAGGGCCACGGACAAATCGTGTCACTGTAAAACTGATGCAAGCTGAGACATGTGATGCTGGTAAGAAAATTGGTAGATCTTACAATTTGGAGTGGTGAAAGTTTAAAGAAAAATAATGTCTATTTAATCTTAACACATATTATATTACTGGTATGTTATTTCTCTTATCTTTGATACTGAAATACTTGTGAGCCATTAGAAATCAATTCCTGGGCATAACATTATCCGAAAATGATGTCTCAAACGTGATTCTAGGTGGCCTGATTAAAAAAGTTCATCCATCCATGATGGCCATTTTTGATTTATGCAAATAAGCGGAGTTCTTTGACCCTCAATCACATATTTGACTTCAGAAATCAATTTCTCGGGTCAACATTATGCAGAAAAGACGTCTCAAACGTGATTCTAGGTAGAATGGTTAAGAAGTTGGACTATCCATGCCTGTGGCGGCCATCTTGGATTTACGCAAATGAGTGGAGTTCTTTGAGCCTCAATCACAAAAGTGACCTCAGAAATCGATTCCTGGGCATAACATTATCGGAAAATGATGTCTCAAACGTGATTCTAGTTGTACTGATAAAATAGTTAGGCCATTCATGGCAGCCATCTTGGATTTATGAAAATTAGTGGAGCCCTCAATCACATATCTGACCTCAGAAATCGATTCGACGAAGACGAAGACGTCTCAAACGTGATTATAGGTAGAGTGGTTCAAAATATAGTCCATCCACACCCATGGTAGCCATCTTGGATTTATGCAAATTAGCGGGGTTCTTTGACCCTCAGTCACACTAATGACCTCGGAAATCGATTCCTCAGGTTAACATTAGCAGAAAAAGACGTCTCCAACGTGATTCTAGGTAGAATGGCTAAAAAGTTAGTCCATCCATGGCAGCCATCTTGGATTTATGCAAATTAGCGTGGTTCTTTGACCCTCAATCACACAGTCGACCTCAGAAATTGATTCCTCGGCTCAACATTATCCGAAAAAGAGGCCTCAAACGTGTTTCTAGGTAGAATGGTTGAAATGTTAGGCCATTCATTCCCTTGGTTAGTCGTGGCAGCCATCTTGGATTTATGCAAATTTGACATAGCTATCCACACCTTTGACAGTGGGAACATCGATTTTTGGATTCAGCAGGGTTTTTTTTACATAGAAATCATCAAAGATCCCGTAGTTCCCAGTTGGGTGCCACGAAAATCATTTTCTAGCCACATTTTGAGGGAGCTGCTCACGGCCTAATAATAATTTGTCAGCTGTCTGTATCTGCATTAGCGGCTAACATAGGCTAGTTTTCGGCAGTAGTCTGTAGTCTTCTGACAATAAGAAGGAATAAAAACGTGACTAAACTTACCAATTGTTCAGTGTTACCATTGGTACTCGGCATGTCTTCTGGATATACTGTATAGTTGGTATGGCCCCGGGATTCAAAACTACTTTTGTTGAAAACCCCTCAAGGTTTTGCCCTCTATTTTGAAAGCTGATATCCGTGAAATGAAGACCGCAGACCCGTGTCCTCTCTGGTATCTTGGATGGTATAAGGCTTGCCAGTGTGACGTAGCATTTACAAAATTAACCAAGTGCATTCTGGGAGCGGAAGGCTCCGTGTTCAAAGCATTTTCATAAAGGTACATTATGATTTACTGTATATAAGTCTGTTGTTGTTGCTGTGTAGTTAAAACTTGCTTGGTCATAGCTTTTAGTCTGTTAGCAGTGCTAAGCTAAACAAAGTTAAGCTAAGCTAAGCTAAACAAAGAGTCCGATATCCGAGTAGCTAGAAAAAGTTACCACATACGCACGTGTGTAAGTGGGTTTAATTTGTTCTACACCAAAGTATTTTCTTACCGTTTCCTTTGTTTTAACAGGCAGATCAGCTTATGAAGTGCTAGACTGTGATCCTGACTGGGCACTTTCTCTAAACCTTGGGCATGCAGAGCTTCAAGCTATCACTCCTGACAGGTTTAACTGCTTATGCAGAAGGACGAGATCACGACAAAAAGAACTGGCAGCGCATGCAAGTGAACCTCCAACACCACTGTGACATAATGCACGGCTCAGGAGACACACACGCAGGCTCAGAATAGATCCAATAGCTTTATTAGCAACAAGTGTGTATGAATGTGTGTCTGCGAGATGTGGTGGTGGCGTCTGCGTCTGCGTCTGGCACGGAGGCAGGAGACCGTACAGCCGGACAACCCTATGGGAGAAGCACAAGGAGAAGGGTGACGGGCACACACCAACACAGGAGATGATAAAATAGAGATGAGCTTACTTGGAGTTAGCAGGTGGCTGGCACAGCAAGGACGGAGTCCGGTAGACAGCGACCTGGAGAGCCCGGTGCAGCAGCGAGGGAGTGGAGACGGAGAGGAATGGTCCGCCGCCGGGAAATCCACCTGTGCACAGGGGAGCAGACTTGAAGAGGAAAAGGTAAGGGCTTCTTACCGATATATTTGCTGAAGAGGTAGAAGTTACTCACAGCAGTAATGACGAGCGAAGTCTGACTGCTTCAGGCCGAAGCCCAGGGCGAGGCGGCTTAAATCCCTCGCCGCTGATGATGTGCAGGTGTGCGTGCAGCTGGCGCCGCAGATGAGCGGCGAGGCGTGACAGTACTCCCCCCTCTAGCAGCGCCTCCTGGCGATGGTTTCTCCGGGTGCGCTCGGTGGAACTCAGTAATGAGGGATGGGTCCAACACAAACGACGAGGGTACCCACTGCCGATGTTCAGGCCCATAACCCTCCCAGTCCACCAAGTACTGCAACCCACGACCCCGGCGCCGGGAGTCCAGGATGGAGGAGACAGGCCAGGCCGGATGGCCATCAATCATCCGGGGCGCGGGTTGCGCAGCAGGAGGAGGGCAAAGGGGGTCGGAGACTGCCAGCTTCACCTTGGATACGTGGAAGGTGGGATAGATGCGGAGGGAGGGGGGAATAGCTACACGCACAGCCACCGGGTTGATAATCCTGGTGATGGGGTATGGGCCCATAAAACGCTGTGCCAGCTTCCTCCTCTCGCCCTTTAAAATTACGTCCTGGGTTGACACATAGACATGCTGACCCACCTGGTACGCTGGGGCAGGTCTTCTGTGCCGGTCTGCCGTGGTTCTGTTGCGCTCCGCCGTGCGTAAAAGCGCACTGCGCGCTGACGCCCAGATGGAGGGGAACTGTCTGAGGTGCGCCCAAACTGAGGGGACCGTTACCTCACTCTCCTGCGCTGGAAAAAGAGGGGGGTCGTAACCCAGGGACGCCTTAAAGGGGGACATCCCTGTAGCAGAAGAGCGGGCGGTGTTGTGGGCGTACTCAACCCAGGCGAGATGGTTACTCCAGGACGTAGGTTTGGACGCAGTGACGCAGCGGAGCGCAGCCTCCAGCTCCTGGTTGGTCCGCTCGCACTGCCTGTTGGTTTGGGGGTGATGGCCGGAGGAGAGGCTCACCTTGGCTCCCAGGGCGTTGCAAAATGACCTCCAAACCTCAGAGGAAAATTGGGGCCCCCGGTCCGAGACCACGTCCACCGGAATCCCGTGCAGCCTGACCACGTGTTGGACTAGGAGGTTCGCCGTCTCCAGGGCGGATGGAAGACCCCGTAGCGGGATGAAGTGTGCCGCCTTGGAGAAGCGGTCCACGACGGTCAGGATGGTGTCGAAGGTGTTTGAGACTGGGAGTCCGGTGACGAAATCCAGGACGATATGCGACCAGGGCCTGCCAGGGACGGGCAGAGGCTGGAGCAAACCCGCTGGAGGGGCATTACCTGATTTGCTGGTGGCACATACTGGGCAGGCCCGGGCGTAGCGGGCAGCGTCCCTCCGCAGGCCCGGCCACCAGAAGGACCGTTGAAGGAGGTCGATCATCCGGGAGGAACCAGGGTGGCAGGTGAGCTTGGACGTATGCAACCAGTGGATGACCTCCCCCCGAACCGTGGATGGCACAAACAGCCTCCCCTCCGGTCCGCCGCCAGGGTCAGGTTCCACTTCCTGCGCCTTCCGGATCTTGCTTTCTATCTCCCAGGTGACGGCTCCCACGACGCACGACCTGGGTAGGATGGTGTGGACCGTGTCCTCAGACTCCTCAGGGGCAAATTGCCTAGAGAGGGTGTCGGGCAGGCCGTTCTTGGAGCCAGGCCTGAAGGTGATGTTAAAGCGGAACCTGGCAAAGAACAAGGACCAGCGCGCCTGGCGGGCGTTCAGACGCTTGGCAGATCTCAGGTACTCCAAGCTCTTGTGGTCCGTCAGGACCACGAACGGCAGGTCCGCCCCCTCTAGCCAGTGACGCCACTCCTGCAGCGCGAGCTTGATGGCGAGGAGCTCTCTGTCCCCCACGTCGTAATTCCGCTCCGCCGGGGACAAGCGCCGAGAGAAGAAGGCGCAGGGCCGTTTGACTCCATCCCCTGGCGACTGCTGGGATAGAACCGCCCCCACTCCTGTGTCCGAAGCGTCCACCTCCACGATGCACTGCAGCTAAGGACCCGGGAGGAGGAGAACTCCGCCTTCAGTGCCTGAAAAGCAGCCGCGGCCTCTTCGGTCCACCGGAACGGGACCTTAGGAGACGTGAGGCGGGTCAGCGGGCCGACGATGGTGCCAAAATTAGGGACGAAGCGGCGGTAGAAATTTGCAAACCCGATGAATTGTTGCACCTGTTTTCTTGATGCAGGTTCCACCACCGCCTTCACCTTCACTGGGTCCGGAAGCACCTGGTCGTGGGAGATGATGAACCCGAGGAAGGATGTTGTCTTAGCGTAGAATTCGCATTTTTCGGCCTTCACGTACAACCGGTTCTCCAGCAGTCTTTGGAGGACCCGCCTCACATGGACCCGGTGCTCGTCCCTGGATTTGGAGAAGATGAGGATGTCATCCAGGTAGACGAACACAAAAAGGCCAATGAAATCCCGGAGGACGTCATTAATTAGGTGCTGAAAGACGGCTGGAGCGTTGGTCAACCCGAACGGCATCACCAGGTACTCGAAGTGGCCGTTCGGGGTACGGAAGGCTGTCTTCCACTCATCTCCCTCCCGGATCCGGACGAGGTGGTATGCGCTGCGTAGATCCAGCTTGGTGAACCAAGTCGCCCCCTGGAGGGAGTGGAAGGCGGTGTCCATGAGGGGCAGGGTGTAGCGATCCTTCTCCGTGATATCATTTAGGGTGCGATAGTCGATGCAAGGACGGAGGGAACCGTCCTTCTTGCCCACGAAGAAGAATCCTGCCCCCAATGGTGATGACAAGGGACGGATAATTCCAGCACTCAGCGATTCCTTGAGATAGGCATTCATGGTCTCCTTCTCCGGCGCAGACAGGCTGTAGAGTCGCCCAGAGGGTAAGGGTGCCCCCTGGCGGATGTTTATTGCACAGTCGTAGGGTCTGTGTGGAGGAAGAGACATCGCCTTGGACTTGCTGAATACCATACCCAGGTCGTGAAATTCCGATGGCACCAGGGAGAGGTCCGGGGGCGCAGCGTGCGTAGGTGTTGGGGAAGAGGACGGAGAGCAGGCAGCGGACTGTAAGCAGGTGCTCATACAGAATGTGCTCCATGCCGACACCCTGGCAGACTTCCAATCCAAGACGGAGTTGTGGAGGCGTAGCCAGGGGTATCCCAGGATGACGGGCGACACAGAGTTGGTGAGGACGTAGAAGGTTATTTCCTCCCGGTGGTTCCCAGAGATGATAACAGGAACAGGGACGGTCTGATGTGTTACTTTCCCCAGGGAGACACGGGAGAGGTTGACCAGGGAGAGAGGAGTTTTTAGTGCTTGGCAGCGGATGCCCAATCGGGTTGCCAGGCTTTGTGAAATAAAACTGCCCTCCGCGCCCGAATCCACCAGTGCATGAGTGAGATGCCCAGTGGAGTTGTGACAAAATCGGACGGGCAGCTTCAATTGGGTGAGGGGACTTAACCGATTGATGTCTGCGAGGCCCCCTACAGTGACTCGCGGACCCCGCCGTTTGGCTTCTGTGGGCAAAGCTCCACCATGTGTTGGCTGTCTCCGCAATACAAGCAGAGATTCAACTCACGGCGGCATTGTCTCTCCGCCGGGGGGAGCTTTGTCCAGCCCGTCACCATCGGCTCCGACTCCTCGGGGCGCGATGGTGGCGGCGTCGCCAGGGGGCGAGCTTGGAACTGGCGCGACGAGGCTCCACGAGGGTGAGAAGAAGACGACTTCCACCCTGAGGAGCGCTCGCGCAGCCTGTTATCCAAACTGATTGCTAGGGACGTTAGCTCCGCTAGAGTCTCCGGGATGTCCCGCCCAGCCAGTTCATCCTTCAGATCATCATTGAGACTGCGGAGGAAAAGGCCGCAGAATGAACGTTCATCCCAGCCCAATTCCTCCGCCGCTACCCGGAAGTCGATCGCATAGTCCGCTGCCGACCGGCTTCCCTGCTGAAGACTGAGAAGCCGATCGACTTGGACAGTCTCGGTACGAGAATGATCAAAGACCTCCAGGAATTGTCTCACGAATTGGTCATAGGTGAGGGTAGCATAACTGGGCCTCGCCATTACGGCGTAAGCCCAAGTTAATGCTCGCCCCTCTAGGAGATTCCCAATATAACCAATTCGGCTATGATCTGAGGGAAAATCTCCGGGCGCACGGTGGAATACGGACTCGCACTGCATTATGAACCCCCGTGCACCGCCGAGCTTACCGCTAAAGCGGGCGGGGGTCGGAATGGGCGTGAGCCGAGCCGGTGCCACCGGAGCTGGCTGGACGGCCGCTGGAGCAGCAGGAGCCGCGCCACCCTGACGAGCCGGGGGGAACGGCTGTTGGGGGTCCAAGCGGTCCAATCGGTTAGTGATAATGACCAACTGATTTAAAATCACCTGTTGCTGGTGGGCTATTAGGTCCACTCGAGCCTCGAAAGTGGTAAGTCGGCGTGCGAGCCCGCTGTCTGCCTAGCCGCTCTGCTGAAGCCGTACTGACATAATGCACGGCTCAGGAGACACACACGCAGGCTCAGAGTAGATCCAATAGCTTTATTAGCAACAAGTGTGTATGAATGTGTGTCTGCGAGATGTGGATGTATTGGTGGTGGCGTCTGCGTCAGGCACAGAGGCAGGAGACCGTACAGCCGGACAACCCTATGGGAGAAGCACAAGGAGAAGGGTGACGGGCACACACCAACACAGGAGATGATAAAATAGAGATGAGCTTACTTGGAGTTAGCAGGTGGCTGGCACAGCAAGGACGGAGTCCGGTAGACAGCGACCTGGAGAGCCCGGTGCAGCAGCGAGGGAGTGGAGACGGAGAGGAATGGTCCGCCGCCGGGAAATCCACCTGTGCACAGGGGAGCAGACTTGAAGAGGAAAAGGTAAGGGCTTCTTACCGATATATTTGCTGAAGAGGTAGAAGTTACTCACAGCAGTAGTGACGAGCGAAGTCTGACGGCTTCAGGCCGAAGCCCAGGGCGAGGCGGCTTAAATCCCTCGCCGCTGATGATGTGCAGGTGTGCGTGCAGCTGGCGCCGCAGATGAGCGGCGAGGCGTGACACACTGGCCCCGTGACTGAGATGGATAATGTAGCGCCTTTATATTCAGGTAGTCTGTTTTTTTGGGGGGGCCTATGTTTTCTTTCTAAAATGTGTTTTGGGATTCCTTTTGATTACAAAATATATTAACTAAAGTAATATATTGTCCTTATCACCAACAGATAAAACCACACCTCTGGCTGAGATGGAGGAGACAACATCTGGTGAAGCAGCACAGATCTGTCAGGCTGACGATGCTCCAGTGGAAAACGTGCAAGAACTGCAGAACTGTTGCATGTGTCACCTTAGGCTTAACAAAATTTTACTCTTGCAAGAGGAGAACCTTTGTGGTACCATGTGAAGGTGAGGACATGACTTTACTGGATAAGATTGTTGCTGTAACCTGTGCTTTGACTAGTATGTGTCCAAGTGTTGTTATAAAGCCATAGTTTTAGAATGTAGACCCAGACATGTTTTTGGTGTGGTGTACCCCTTTTGACAAAATGTCTTTAACTGTGCCAGTAATATTGAAGCAGTTAAAGCAGCACCTCTTTATTTTTTTTTTTATTGCTCAAGCATTTTGCTTTCTTTCCTCTTTTATTTTTATGTATGTAAAGCACACTGAGTTGCCCTTGTGTATGAAATGTGCTATATAAATACACTTGCATCCTTGCTTGCTTTGTAACAATTTTTGGAATAACGTACACAATGGCTTGCAAACTCCAGCTCTTTATTTCTAAGATGCAAAACTGTAACCATAACTTAAATGGTGGAAAACAATGTACAGAATGTGTGCAAAGCACAGTCCAACTTTTATGAAACTGTGTCTAATGTTGAACACTTTCAGGTCACAAAGAAAACCTATAGTAAACACAATACAAGAATACATATTGACATGCATCAATTATAAGGTCAATATACTGTAAATTGACATGCTTCATCGACATGTATCATTGTTCACACAACAATGTTATCGTACATAACAGTCTCAAGCTACAGTACTAATCTAGTGTGCACATGTCACAATACCACGGTTGCTGTTGGGCTGGTGTTTCACTGAGTCCCACACATCCTAGATGGAACCAGTGAATTGCACAGTTTTGGTTATCACAGGCAACCATGTCATCCAGCTCTTCTGGCTGCCTGCAAGTACACCACACTTCTGCTGTTTTATGTGCCTGTCTTTTTGAATTGTGTGTGGGACCTGGCTGTAATGGCATTAGATGTTGTTTTTTGGGCTTCTGGGTGGGTTTATCAGCTGCAGCTTCCCTCCTCTGTTTTGTGGGGTCAGAGTCGGTAAAGTGACGGGCAACAAGCTCAGGTAGGACAATTTTATAAAATCAGTTCTGGGCCACTGGTAAAAGTGTTTGCTCCCACAGGTCAGAATCTGGTGTGACACGTATGACAACATAAGTTTTTATGGTCCACACAGCAAAGTCACAGAAATGTGAGCCTGTCACAAAGACTTGGATTTGTACCTGCTTGTAGTACTTGTGATTGTACTTGAGCTCTAGTCTCCCATCAGAGAGTTTCAGGCAAAAATCCTTGTTTGCACAGGCCTGCAGGATGTTGTTGTTGCGGTGCTTATATGGGGATTTTATTTCCACACAGCCTTTTCCACAACAAGTGCAGGACACAAGAGCATCAGGGATTGCACCAACATCAGGAAAAGAGGGGTTGATTATAAAACCACATTGTTCCACTTTCAAGTCCATGTGCTGCAGCCTGCCCTGTGTTGTGTGGAAGTCCAGCGCTGTTTCCTCATTCTCTCGCCCCCATTTGATCGGCTCTGGGTCAGTGTCTGTCACTCTCTGTAAGTGTTTCTGTGGGTAGCACACCTTCTTCACAGTTGATACAGCGGGTCTGCATGTTGACGTGGAAACAACAGCATGGATGCTGGAGGCAGTAATCCGTCCTGCTCGTGCTGTGTGACAAATATCAGACTTGTGTTGCTGTCTTGTTTTCTTTTCCAATGCAGCTGCCTCTGTGTCCGCACTGCAACTAGGTGTGCTAGGCCCTTGCAGTGCTGCTGCAGGACTAATAAATCACACTTATCAATTCTAGGGTCCCAAAGCCGAAGCAGGGACTTGGGCAGAATGCATGGCTGAACAGGGTCTGCATAAAGATGGCAGAATTGCTCCATCACAGAACAGGCTGCAGATTTGTGTTTGTTCATAATATTGGTGACGGGTTCCAAATCAGCAAGTGTACGTGGTGCAATTGGCCTGCCTCTGCAGTGTGTCCGCTTTTTGGGTACTTCACTACACCTGCCATTGATTGATTTATCAAATGCTTTCTTCCTGGCTGTACCGGAGGTGTAGTCAATGCTGTGGCCTGGCACTCCCTGCATTTTACTCACATTGGCAGACATTGTCCAGTAGGCTGTGACATCTGATGGTTTGACATTCCCCTGCAAACGTACAGCTGCATCAATTTTGTACAACAGTGCTGCAACATGTACATACTTCTCTGCAACCCCAGCCATACAGGTGCAATGAGCAGTCTCCACTTCTCCACTGGATATTAGGATAACCCATGGCTGAAGAGGCTGTTGGCTAAGGCACATGGAGTAATTAACCTAAGAAATACAAAAGAAAAAAAAAAACATTTTTGCAATATAAAACGTGTTAAAACATTATAAGCATTTCCAGCAGTAAACAGCAACAATGTTTAGCAAGAGTAGGCTAATTTAGTCTTCTTTTTAATTATTACTTTTTTGTTTTTCCTTATTGAAGACAAGAATAAAAAGATGTTTTACCTTTACATGTTTCCTTTACATGTCCACTGCAGTCTTGTGGTATGTTGGTAGGGATCCAGTCCATTAACCCTTTCAAGCTTCACCAAATAGCGTGCCATTGTCATCCCATTCAGTTTGGCATAGTACGGTCCCTTTAAATTTTCCTTCAAATGATCCATTTTGTGGTTTGTTTTGCTTTGGGGTTTTTTTGTTCATTCACAAGAAATGTGTACTCGCAGTCTGCTTACAATCACCAGACCTACCCAATCCAGAATGCATTGCGTGTTTGTCACGAGGGCTGGCGAGCTCTATACCAGATCTCCAGATAAACTCTATCCAAACTTTCTATAACTCTGCATCTTGGGGGAGTGAATGAAAACTTGGATCATCTGTGTCCAGCGAATTGCTATTGCAGCCAGGAACAGAGCATATCCTGTACGCCATATTCCCAAATTCAGAAAACACTAAATGAGCACTTTTTCTTTCTCCAGAGGGGAAAAAATCTTTATATGGTGGAGGCGTGGCAGCTCCTTTCATATGTGTACTGGAGGCTCAGAAGCCACTCCCTCAGCCTTTCCTGGCCCATTCTCAGTCTTCTGATAGGAGGTTGAAATTGGAGCTGATTGGTTTGACTATGCGATGAAGAAGAGCCAAGCCAGATATGAACTGCACAATTTAGGTTTGAACCAGAAGTGGTCAGAGTCACACTGAAAATACGCAGTCTTAGGCTCTATGGCTGATTTTGTTATTGATATGTGCTGGAAGTGATGATAAAAGTTAAAAATAGTCGATTTTGACTGCAGTGGGTCTTAAAGGTTTTACTTTAAGAATGTCACAAGTTTATTTTGTTACAGTCAGGGCCGGATTAAGGAGGTTGTGGGCCCCTGGGCTAGAGCAATTTTTGGGGCCCTCCCACATATAATTTATGGGAGTAGGATATGCAAAATGGCTATGTTTATATGCACAGTAATAAACCGTTTATAATCGGATTTCTAGGGTTATCTGATTATTAAAGTAGTCATGTAAAAACAATAATCAGATAAAAGGTAATTATTGTGTTATGAGAAATTACATTAACACACATAGTTTATTGTCCAGTAACCTGTTTATTCAGTGCATGTAAAAGTGTCATATCCAATTATCACCATTATCTGATTATTCCTAGCAGGCGATCTCCAGGCTGCACACATGGGAGACGTGGTCAGGTGAGGAGAAGGTCCAATGCCCAGAGACAGATCAGCAGGAGTTCTATTTAAAGGCACTCCCTGATTGCCACCAGGTGTGGAGCGCAGCTGCAGGGACGAAACTTATTAGTGAAGAGAGGAGTAAACAAAGACTATGCACTTTGTATCTCCTTATTTTCGTAACCAGAATTTTTGAGTCATTTCAAGACATATGCCTTAGCTTACTACTCCAAGCAAATCTTATAATCTACATTTGTCCATATTCAAATTATTTTTGGAAATTCATGGAAGTCCTTCCAGTAAACCAAAGTCAAAGATCTCTACTTAGTAATAGATACTGTTTGCATACTAGTGTGTATGGACATCACAAAAACCTTTTAACCCAGTATTTAGGTCAAGTGTTGCCAAGGAGACGAAGCTGCCATGGGTGTGTACCAACGCTGACCGATGCGCACCATTGCTACAAAGGGGGGAATCTGTAGCATCATCGTCTCCTCAAACCAAGACAGAAGATCACTTCTCTCCATTTTTCAGGAATTTCACTTTATTCCTTCTACAGGAAAACCACTTTTCTGCATTCTACAGAAATATCACTGGCTTTCATAGTGACTACACTCATCCCGGCCAGACCCAAAGATGTTTTCCCAGGACCCCAATGTAAACAGTTGCCTCTTGCAGAGATTGTAAGGATCAGAATTTGCTTTTAAAGGCTCAAAGGAACATAAAACTCGGGAGACCAGACCTCCAACGTGAACACTGCATTTGGATAACATCTTCCTTTACAGGAAACCAACGCTCTTAAAAGGGTCATAAACGGCTTAATCAGACGGGTTTATAACTTCCGATGTTTTCCAGATTTCCTTCCAGATACCATGGACCTAAAAGAAATCATCTACAGCTCAACAGTACCTCCTAGTGGATACCTACGAAATATGTTTCAGTATGTAGGATGACTTTTTAATTTGTTCTCAACATTAAGTTTCTTTCAGCTTATCCTCTTCTCCCCTGGATCCTAAGGACACTGAAAATCATCCCTTTTTATCACTAACCATAGTTTGCTGTCCTACCTTAAGCTTTGATCTAAATATGTGCATGTATTATAATTATGTATAAGAAATGTTATGTTCATGAGTGTTATTCAAACAAATGTAATATTAGAGTAATGGTATATATGCATGATCACCAAATATTAGCCAAGTCATTTAATTAGTTGGATTTTATATTGAGCACCTAATTTCATAAGAACTGACTGAGTGTTGATTTTTCTCTGCAATTTCATGGGATGGTGTCTTCGTTTAATTGGCTGCTCTCAAACAAAGAAATGTTCTCACATTGGATGGCAGCCATTTCAAACTGTTTTTGATAAAGTCGATTGGTCAGTCTTGCGATCGACATCACCAGTTTATGACCAGGCGGGGTCATTTTAAAAGTAGTTGAAGCTGCTCTGCAGTTAAAAAAAAGATTCGGAAAAAGAAACACACAGATGTAAGTTAAGTTGCAGTTAGGTAAGAGAGAACAAGAGAAGATCAAAGATGAAAGAAAAGTTAAGTTAAGTCAGGAGAGCAAGAGAAACACCTACACAGAGACAAGCTATGCAGTTAAAAGGTTAAGTTAGAATTTTGAAACACAGAAAATAAGAAAGAGATTTTGAGAAAGATTAGGAACTGAGTTAAGATTAAAGAAGCAGAATAATAATCTAGATCTCAGAGGAAGATTTTATTCCACCGTTTCAAGGTCCTGTGTAGTTTTATTCTATCTAAATTGTTCTTTGTGAAGTTTGTCAAATCCTGCGTTAGTTTTTCTGGTTACTGAGGAGAAATCACCTTTTCTTTAGAGCTCGCTTTTTCAGAGAATCAAATTCTCAAACTTTTTCCCTCACCTCAGAAGCCATTCTTATCCTAGTAAATGTTTTTCTTGTTTGTTTTTTATGACTTTTCACGCCGTTAAAGTGGACCTTTAATTTTCCTAGTTTAAAGTGAACAGAGACTGTTTTTTTGGACTCTCTTTCCAGCCTCATACCCGCCAGACTGAGAAGTTTCTCCTTCAGTTTTTTGATCTGTCCTGCTTTAAGAGACCTCAAATTCGGACTCTTTTCCAAGGACTTGTCACGCCGCTCGGTGACAGACCATCCCCTGCTGCCATTGTCTGGAGAGCCCCCAGCTGAGTTTACACTTCCACCGCTGTGAGGAAGCATTGCAGCAGCCGCTTCCTCCGACGTCCTAACTCCCAACTCGGCCGGTATCAACCCGCTGAAACGTGGACCTACAGCTGTTTTCGTAAGTGAAACTCCTACTTCTCCTATCTGCTGGGTTAAAACGTGGTGTCCGAACAATTAAATTACAATTGAATATAGCCCATATTTCAGGGCTCAGTTAGTCTCTCAGCCACAGGATAAAGCTGTAAACTGAAGGAAAATTCTTAGTCATTTTTAAGTAACTGCCCTTAATTTTTGTAGATTAATTCAGAAGTCATTTTTAGATAATTAGCTTATGAATTTTCCCCATAAAATTGTGTTGTTTTGTTAGACATTTCAGCCTTCATTTACCGTTGAAACATAAGTCTGGTTCCTCCTTGGTTCTACAGAGGTGTAACGCTGGATTTTATGTTCAGGAATCCAATAACAGTGGATGTGATATCGTACGCTGTTATCATTTGAATCTGTTTATCCATCATTTGAATGCCATATCATGTAACCTGAATGAGTTTAATAAAAGGGTGAATGAGAGAAGTTGAAGCATTTTCTTTCGCATATATGTTTCCTAATCACGGCAGGAAAAGAACTCACTGAAACTTTGAGACTGATTCATTAAGTAATTGAAGGTACAAAATTAATTAAAATTAAAGTTAATGTTATTGTCCATTGTGACTGGTACCCCCTTTTACGAGTGCTTTTATTTAATTTAGCAGGTGTAGAAGTGACGGTTTAACTCCGCCCTCTTTCACACCCACTATTAAATAAAATAAATAATTCCTGTACCTTATGACAAATATTTTATTATATAATCCTGCTACACTAATCCAGCTTTGGTCTCAATCGTCTCCCCCGGCTCAGCCTCCTCAGCCTGCCCTCCGCGCTACGGTGCAGCGTACCACTACCGTTCCTACGCCTACCCCGTACGCAGGGGATGTGGGGAAATGTCAGAGTTTTTTAATTTAGGTACGTATGTATTTGGAGTAGGTCGGGGAGGAGTACCTGGGGGATACGGCCCAGAAAAGCTTTTTATGCTGCTATTGAAGGATTGAGCCCTCGATTGGACATGCTCCACCTTAGACAACCCCGAGGGGTGGCGCTATACATTCAGCCAATTTGTTGATGCCTTCACTTGAGTGTTCGATCACACTTTTGCAGTACCTGGTAGATTGGGAGGGCTACGGCCCGGAGGAACGATCCTGGACCCCTTCATCATGGGTTCTGGACAAGGAGATGCTCTGGGTCTTTCACCAAACCTACCTGGAGAAGCCCTCTGGACCGCCAGGAGGCGCTCCTAGAAGAGGGGGCCCTGTCATGAGCAGCGAGAGCACGCCCCTCCCCTCCTACCGCACTGCACCTGAGGCTGCACCTGAGGCAGAGGACACACCTGCGCCCGCTCTTCAGCCAGCGTACTTAAGGAGGCCTCCTCCGCACAGTCAATGCTGGCTCGTCTGGGTATACTGCCCTAAATTCAGGCAAGCTGGTCATTTTGAATGAGGCTTAGACACGCTGTCTAAACTGTTCTCTTTTCCTCTTGTTTCAGGTTGCTACCATTGTGTGGGTGTGTCTCGGGACTGCGTGTGCTCTCCTGCCACCTCATCACCTTCCCTGCAACAAATCTTCACTCGGTCAGGCACTTGAAGCTCATTCCCCCTTCCCTACTGGTTCTTCTATTCCCCGCTGGAGTCCCGCTGGTCCTCCCTCGGAGTCCCAAGTAAGTGGCAATTTGGCTCGCCCATATTTCCCACTCTGCTTCTCTGCTGACAGCTCTCGCTTTCTCTCCACAGGTGGATTGAATTTTCTGGCGAGTGGCTGTTTTTCTAATTGTGTGCTGTTTTCTACATTTAATAATCTATTGAACGTTCCCCCCTTGTGTGGTTCCGTCCTGTGCTAGCATCGTGCATGTGAGCTGTCAGCTTAACCATGACAGTAGAAATGAGTCACTAGAAGGTCTACCTTAGTGGCACAGTGGTTTACACTGTCTCATATGGCTTTATACTGAAATTTTGGTGGGTCAAACCCAGCAAGACTGCTTTTTTATTCCCCACCGGTCGAAGCCCAAAGGGCTCAAACTGTGATGATCAGGCGAGCATGCTCCCCCTCCCCTCCTGTTCCTGTTTTCCACTCCGGAAGATTGGACACACCTGCATGATTACACACCTGCATGATTACACACCTGCTGTATCTGATGAGCCAGTGTATTTAAGATCCAGGGTGTGGAGAGCTCATCGCTGGATCATCTGGGTTTGCAGCCACGACTTTAGTCAAGCTTTTGTCTCGTTGTTTTTAGTACCTGTGCACTCACCCTGTGTCTTCCTGCTCTTCAGGTTGCTGCCACCCGCAGGTGCGTCTTCAGAACTGATCACACTCGCCTGACCAGGAAGATCAAGATGTCCACCCAGGTCTCTGTATTCCCCCTGTCCCCTGGTCCCTGCAGGAGTTCCCTGCTGGACTCCGCTGCTCTAATAGTAAGTATTCTTTCCTGCATTATTCTCCCTTTGGAGAATCTGTCCCTAATAACCTCTGTCTGCTCTCTCCCATAGCTACGTGCTCTCCAGGGGGCACCTGTCTTATTGGAAATTTAAGTTGGTGTTTTTGTGTTTCGCTTTTCTTTAGTTCATGCACTTTTATTTTCTATGTGTTTTCAATAAATTTGTGAAACTTTTCATCTGACTCTGAGTGATCGTTCTGGCAGCTCTGCATTTGAGTCTACCCTGTTCTGAATCATGACACGAAGAGCCCTTTGGGCAAAGACTGTCACAACTCGCTCCCGCCTGTCATCCGCTCCAGCCGTGCGCACACCTGTGCTTCATCAGGCTGCACCTACTTAACCTGCTCTGCCCGCAGCCTCGGCCTGGAGCCGTCAGCTCATCTCCACGCTCAAGCTCTGCATTTGCCTACTCCTCTCGGCCAACGCCGCAACTCGTCTTCCTCACGTAAGGTTCTCTTACCTGTTCTCCAAAGTTCTTCCCCTGTGCACAGGTGGATCCTCCTGGCGGCAGAATTATCCCTTCATCGCCTCTCCTCGCAAGCCTCATTCCTTCGAGCGCAGCAGGGCGCTGTCTCCCAGGCGGGAGCTTCTCTTGCCAACGCCAGTCACCAATACATCTGCAAGTAAGCCATATTATTACTTTCACCATCCCGCTGAGACAATTGCTCATCCTCTGTTCTCTGCTCTGTCCTCAGGGTTGCCTGGCTGTACGGTGTCTGTTCTGCCCTCGGTGCTTTCCTGTCCCCAAGAGAACATTTACATTTCCCACTCACGCATACATACACCTGTTGCTGAATAAAACTCTTAAATCTCACCCGAGCCTGTGCGCGTGTTTCCTGGGCCAGAAATCATGTCAGTACGGCTTCAGCACAGCAGCCCAAAGAACAGCGTGTACGTACGCCGACTTTCCAATCTCGAGGCTCAGGTGGACTTAATTGTTCATCAACAACAGATTATCCTCAATCAGCTAACCTCCATTACTAGCTGGTTGGATCGCCTCGATCCTCCGCAGGCGCTCCCTCCATCTCAGCTCGGCGGGCCAGTTCCTCCCGCCCCTCAGGCCAGCTCCTCTGCCTCGGGTCCGCCGACCCATCTCACTCCTATTCCCACTCCTGCACGTTTTAGCGAAAGGCTCGGCAGAGCACGCGGGTTTATTCTACAGTGTGAGACGGTGTTCCAGCGCATGCCCGGGGACTTTCCGTCAGACCAATGCCGAATTGGGTATGTTTCAAATCTTCTGGAAGGGCGAGCGTTAGCCTGGGCTTACGCCGTTATGGCGAAGCCCAGCTACGCGACCTTGACCTATACCCAGTTCGTGCAAGATTTTTTCGAGGTCTTTGATCATTTGGATCACGATAGCGTGTTGGCCGAGCGGCTACTTAGCCTTCGCCAGGGTAGCCGCTTAGCGGCTGACTACGCCGTCGACTTCCGGGTGGCAGCGGAAGAGGTTGGTTGGTGTGATGCTGCCCTTTGCAGCCTATTCATCCGGAGTCTAAATTCTGATTTATGGGATGAACTGGCTAGCCGGGACCAGCCGGATCGGCTGCCAGAATTAATTTCGTTGGCCATTAGTTTGGATAACAGGCTGAGGGAGCGGGCCGCCGAGCGGAAATCTTTCAGCCGCCCCCGCGGAAGTCCTATCCACGCTCCTCAGTCTCTCCCCCTGGCGTTGCCTCCTCCGGAGGTCGCCAACAATCCCGACGCTATGATCATCGGGCGGGCTAGACTTTCTTTAGCGGAGAAACAGCGCCGCCGGGAGTTGGGTCTCTGCATGTATTGCGGAGACGACCAACATCCCATGGAAGTCTGCCCGGTGAAGCCAAAAGGGGAGGTCCGCGAGTCACTGTAGGGGGCCTCGCAGACGTTATCCAGTCTAATCCCCTCTCAAAATGTCAGGTTCAAATTAGACTCTGCCACAACTCCATTGGTCATGCATCTCACACTGGTGGACTCGGGGGCCAAACAGTGTTTTATTTCTAAGAGTCTGGCAACCCGCCTGGGCATCCAATGCCAAGCCTTGCCCACTCCCCTCCATCTCGTCGCTCTTACCAGTTTTCCCCTGGAGAAGGTCACTCATATTACCAAGCCCATCTCCGTCATTATCTCTGGCAATCATTGTGAGGACCTTAGCTTTCATGTCCTTCCCACCTCTGCGGCGCCCATCATCTTAGGCTATTCATGGCTACGCCTCCACAACCCTGTGTTTGATTGGCAGACCGGTTGCATCCTATCTTGGAGCACTTTTTGTTTGGGAACCTGCCTCCAGTCTGCGGCCTGTGCCCCGTCTGTGCCTGCACCCGCCCTTGACCCCGCCCCGCCGGACCTCTCTGCAGTGCCACTGGACTTTCACGACCTGGGTCTGGTTTTCAGCAAGTCGAAGGCGTTATCTCTCCCACCCCATCGCCCGTACAACTGTGCCATTGATCTCCTGCAGGGGGCGCCCCTCCCATCTGGCCGCCTTTATAGCCTGTCTGCCCCAGAATGGGAGGCCATGGACACCTATATTCGGGAATCCCTCAGTGCCGGAATTATTCGCCCCTCTTCATCCCCCCTGGGTGCTGGGTTCTTTTTTGTGGCGAAGAAGGACGGGTCCTTAAGGCCATGCATTGACTTTAGGGCCCTTAATGACATCACTGTTAAGGATCGTTATACGCTGCCACTTATGGACTCAGCCTTCAATTCCCTCCAGGGGGCGTCCTGGTTCTCCAAGTTGAACCTCCGCAGTGCTTATCACCTTGTCCGGATCCGGGAGGGTGACGAGTGGAAGACGGCCTTCCGAACGCCCAGCGGCCACTTTGAATACCTTGTCATGCCGTTTGGGCTCACCAATGCTCCTGCTGTCTTCCAATGCCTGATCAATGATGTCCTTTGTGATTTCCTGGGGGTCTTCGTTTTCGTCTACCTGGATGATATTTTGATCTTCTCCCGGTCTCGGGAGGAGCATCTGGTCCATGTGAGGTGGGTCCTTCAACGCCTTTTGGAGAATAAACTGTACGTTAAAGCTGAAAAGTGTGAATTTTTCACCAATACTACCTCCTTCCTGGGCTTTATTGTCTCGCACAATCTGCTCCTCCCCGACCCAGCCAAGGTTAAAGCAGTGGTCGAGTGGTCTACCCCCTCCTCGAAGAAGAAGGTTGAGCAATTCTTGGGGTTCGCTAATTTTTACCGCTGCTTTGTTCCTGGTTACAGTTCCATCACCCCCCCCCCTTTGACCCGCCTCACCTCGCCTAAGGTACGCTTTCAGTGGACGACGGAAGCAGAGACGGCCTTCGAGACCCTTAAAAAGGAATTTGCATCCTCCCGGGTCCTTTCTCTTGTGGATCCAGAGCGACAGTGTTTTGTCGAGGTGGACGCGTCTGACACTGGGGTCGGGGCGGTTTTGTCTCAGCGCTCCCCGACGGACGAGGCGCTGCGCCCCTGCGCCTTCTACTCCAAGCGTCTCTCCACGGCCGAGCGTAATTATGACATCGGCGACAGAGAGCTCCTGGCCGTGAATCTCGCGCTGCAGGAGTGGCATCACTGGTTGGAAGAGCGGCTCAGCCTTTTGTGGTCTTGACTGACCATAAGAACTTGGAATACATCAGGACGGCCAAGCGCCTGAATGCCCGCCAGGTGCGCTGGTTGCTGTTCTTTGCTAGGTTCAGGTTCACTATTACTTACCGCCCGGCTTCCAAGAACAAGAAGTCAGACGCGTTGTCCAGGCTGTTCGCCCCTGAAGCACCAGAAGAGGGGGTCCATACCGTTGTTCCTGCTTCATGCGTTGTCGGGGCTGTTTCCTAGTCCATCAGAGATAGAGTCCTGAAGGCACTGGAGTCTGAACCCGATTCTGGCAGCGGGCCAGCAGGGAAATTGTTTGTACCCTCATCGGTCCAAGGTGACGTCATTCACTGGGCTCATACTTCCAAGCTCACTTGCCACCCTGGTGTCTCCCGGTCTGTGGATCTTCTCCAGCGGTCCTTTTGGTGGCCCGGGCTCTGGGAGGACGTCTCCAACTATGTGCGCGCCTGCCCTCAGTGTGCCATGAATAAGTCGTCTAATGCGCCCCCTGCGGGTCTTCTCCACCCCTTGCCGGTCCCCGGGAGGCCCTGGTCACACATTGCCTTGGACTTTGTCACCGGCCTGCCTGTCTCCAACTCATATAATACCATCTTGACCATTGTGGACCGGTTCTCCAAGGCGGCCCACTTTGTGCCCCTCCCCGGGCTTCCCTCGGCGCGCGAGACGGCCGATCTGTTGGTGCAGCATGTGGTCAGGCTGTATTGCATCCCAGCTGACATTGTCTCTGATAGAGGGCCACAATTCGTGTCCAAAGTCTGGAGGAGCTTCTGTAACGCTCTGGGGGCCACGGTTAGCCTGTCTTCGGGACATCATCCTCAATCTAATGGGCAGTGCGAGCGCACCAACCAGGAGCTGGAGGCTGCTCTGCGCTGCGTCGCCTCCTCCAGTCCCTCTTCCTGGAGCATTCATCTTCCCTGGGTGGAGTATGCCCATAACTCCACTTTGTCCTCAGCCATTGGGATGTCCCCTTTTCGGGCGTCTCTAGGTTACGATCCCCCGCTGTTCCCTGAGGAAGAAGGTGAGGTGGCAATCCCCTCCATCCAGGCCCACTTGAGACGGTGTCGACGGCTATGGACTAAGACGCGCCAGGCCCTGGTACACGCGGCATCACGCAACGCCAAGTCTGCTAATCGCCGCAGGAGGCCTGCGCCACACTACCAGGTGGGTCAACAGGTATGGTTGTCAGCCCAGAATATTAACCTGAAGGGGGAGAAGAAGAAAGTGGCTCAGCGTTTCGTCGGACCTTATCCTGTTACGAAGGTGGTTAACCCGGTGGCTGTGCGTTTGGCGCCCCCCCCCCCTCCATGTTCATCCCACATTTCACATTTCTCAGGTCAAACCTGTGATGTCTAATCCTCTCTGTCCTCCTCCCAGGGTCCCGCCCCCTCCTAGAATGATCGATGGACACCTGGCGTGGAGCGTCACTGCCATCTTGGACTCCCAACGTCGGGGCCGGAGGTTGCAGTATTTGGTGGACTGGGAGGGTTATGGCCCGGATCACAGATGCTGGGTGCGCCGCGCCTTCGTGCTGGACAAGCGACTCGTTGAGGTGTTCCATCGGGCGCACCCTGACAAGCCAGCTCCAGGAGGCGCTGCTCGGGGGGGGGGGGGTACTGTCACAGCTCGCTCCCACCTGTCATCTGCTCCAGCCATGCGCACATCTGTGCTTCATCAGGCTGCACCTACTTAACCTGCTCTGCCCGCAGCCTCGGCCTGGAGCTGTCAGCTCATCTCCACGCTCAAGCTCTGCGTTTGCCTACTCCTCTCGGCCAACGCCGCAACTCGTCTTCCTCACGTAAGGTTCTCTTACCTGTTCTCCAAAGTTCTTCCCCTGTGCACAGATGGATCCTCCTGGCGGCGGAATTATCCCTTCATCGCCTCTCCTCGCAAGCCTCACTCCTTCGAGTGCAGCAGGGCGCTGTCTGCCAGGCGGGAGCTTCTCTTGCCAACGCCAGTCACCAATACATCTGCAAGTAAGCCACATTATTACTTTCACCATCCTGCTGAGACAATTGCTCATCCTCTGTTCTCTGCTCTGTCCTCAGGGTTACCTGGCTTTACGGTGTCTGTTCTGCCCTTGGTGCTTTCCTGTCCCCAAGAGAACATTTACATTTCCCACTAACGCATACATACACCTGTTGCTGAATAAAACTCTTAAATCTCACCCGAGCCTGTGTGCGTGTTTCCTGGGCCAGAAATCATGTCAAAGACGGAAGGGGGATTATGTTGTGGGTCAATCTGTCCGTCCATCTGTCCCACTTTTGTGAAATCAACTTCTGCTAGACTTTTGGTACGATTATTTTGAAACTTGGTACAATGTTTTGATATATACTGAGCATGCGCATATTGTAATTTGGTTCTGATCGGATGATTTTTGCACGAATTGTAGCCCCTGACCTATGGCCTCCTGTTTCACCTCACTTCATAGACAGTAACTGTCTTGTGAAATCAACTCCTCCTATAGTTTTGTTCAGATTGTTTTGAAACTTAAGATAAGATGAGCCTTTATTAGTCCCACAATGGGGAAATTCCAGAAACTTGGTACCATGGTTTTAGATACGAAGGGGGGCTGAAAAGTTCATTGTGGTCAAATTTGACCAAGTGTGGTTTATTTTTCAATCACAAGGGATCCACGCGCTGCAACACTGATGGAAGAAGTGTGTGGACTGAAGGGGAGACTATGTTGAAAAATAAACCACATTTGGTCAAATTTGACCATTATGAACTTTTCAGCTTATGAACTTTTAAGCCTCCCTCGTACTCTGATGATGCGCATATTGCAAATTCACTCTGATCAGATGACCTTGAGGTCAAAGGTCAGAGGTCAGATTTTTCCCTGAATCTTCAAAACACAGTAACGGCTGAAAGGAATGATGTAGGCTTTTCAAATCGATACAGGAGTTGTGTCTAATACACATCTTGGATGACTTACACCCTCACCTAGCTATGATTTGGGGTCAAGGGGTCAAAGTTAAAAGTTAAAATTGCAGTTGCTCTATGGTAAATGGTAAATGCTCCATTTACTATTACTACAACACAAGTAAAGCTAGTTCCACCAAACCTGGTATACTGGTTTAGCTTGGGATCCTGACCTCCGACTATGGGTTTGGGGTCAAAGGTCAAAGATCAAGGGTAACATTCCTTACGCCTTATTACTGTACTGCACTGTACTGTACTGCTCAATGTTTTCCTTCAATTTGAGCTTGAAATGATTCCAAACTTGAGATACTGGTCATTTTTTTAAAAATTTTCTTTATCTTTGCCAACCCATCACTATGCTACTCTGACATGGCGCCATTAAACAAATCTGCGTTTTGTTTAAGTAGTGTGACCAGAAGACGGTCGCACCAGAAGAAGGTCATATAGACCGGAAGTGCTACATTAAACAACACGTTGACGCATAAGCTTTGAATCAAGAATTTTTTGTTACCAAATTATTCAAATTATTCCAGTAATCATTGCAGCCCTAGGTGAGACTATTGCATTTCAAACTTTACACATGTGTTTATTGACATAACTACTGTACACACAGGCAATTGGGGGGGTTAGTAGAATGCTGTGAAACTGTACTTTAATCAGCAAAAAAGGAAAGTCACTTACTCGACCCACTGACTTGTAATGAAGCCTTAAAGTGCTCATGACACGATTTTGACATTTTTTAGCATGTTATATAAACCCCAAAGTCATTGTCGATGATCAATATAACATTTTACAAGCACGCCTGCATATCATAGTTATCATCAGAAAACCACCAAATTTGACTAGACTGTGGCACCACTCACCGAATGAGGAAGGAGGCGGAAATGACGTCACCGCGAGAACGGACGCCGGTTTTGTTGACAGGAATGCCAGCAGCTTTGTAGCAGACAGTTTCTCTGGTTTCTTGTTTTAGTTTTACAGCTATGCCTTTGCGTTGTGTCGCAGGCTTAGATAAACAGCAGGCCATGAAAGACCACATCACACGCTTCAGTTCCAACTGTCATAAGCCTCCTTGTGCGCTCGTCGTGCGCTTTTACGCAGCGCACGGAGGAGGGGAAGGATGAATGGATTTACACGCAGGAGTCACCACAGCACATTTATTGAACATAAGAATGATGACAACAGTTCCCAAAAAGGTGAAGACTTACAAAAATAAACAGAAACACTTACAGTTGGCGTTCGGGGCCAACATCACCCAGCGAACGCGTGGAGAGGAGACGTGTTAACCGCGGTTGTGCCCCAGGGCCAACATCGCTTCAAGGGACGCAACAGAACCACGGCTGTGTGGAGTGGCTAACACGTCGTGATAGTGTTGGCAATATTGGCTGGCTGACAACATGGCAGATGATGCACACAAAACATGAACAGCTGACTGTCAAAGAGAGAGGGGACGTGGTCGGACTGGCGAATGTTGGACAGCGCCCACCTGAAAGTGGGTCAAAACGGCTGCCCAACAACCGCCGGCCAGAGCGGCGGCTACAGGCATGGAAAAGAAAAGGAACACAGACATAAAAACAACAAGAACTCAAAAGATAATGCATAATAAACCCGATGCCTGAGCCACAGAGAACGGTCAGAACCGAGCCTACAGGATAACATGGGCTCGGGTCATGACACCAACTGACTATATTGTATTCATTGCCACTAATTTGGACTTTTTCCTGTTTTAAAAATTAATTTAATATTTTTGATAGTTACAGTACATTTGTGCTATTGGCTACCAGTTACTGTATGTGTATTGTTTTTCTTGTGACCAAACTCTAGAAGAAATGAGGACTATCAGTTGCTTCTGTTGTTTTATTATTATTGTTGAAAATCACATGACAGTTGATACAAGACAAAAGCAGTTAATAAACAATGATAAACAAAATTGAATTTTTAATGAGACATAAATAATAGGGAATACATCATTTTTGAGGATATTGCCATCAGTAACACAGAGAATAATTTTAATTTCTAAAGGGGTTTTACAGAAAATTGAACTTTAAAATGATAAGTAATGGCCACGAGTATGCTCTAATTTACTAAAAAAAAAAAATTATACTATATTTGCAAAATAAAAAAAAAATTCTATCTCTTGTTCAAATACCCAGGATTGATACAGGATTGCATGCAACGTCCCAATAATGACAACAGTTATGAGATTTTCAAGTATCACACTATAAATATTTTGTAATTTTATTTTCTTGTAAAAATTGACAACAACAGTTGTGGTCAGATAAACATGTATCGAATGAAAAACAATACCATGAACACATAAAGGTAGTTAGTCAGCATAAGTAAAACCAACATATTGTCCCTCTTGTATTGGAAAGGTCTCTCTGATCTATCGCTTCCAAGTGTTCCCATAATCCACATTCACATAATGTTTATAGGTAAAGTAGGCCACTTCCAACACATCTTCATTCAGACACACCGCGGGGAAGTTGTGATGACCAGTGAAACACTTTATAGCACTGTCTGGAATTTTCTGCTTCACCTTGTCTTGCTCCTGACAGCAAATACTCTCCTCCTCTGTTGTCATGCTCACACACAGACCACACTGGCACCTGCAAAAACAAAAAATAGTATCTTTTGATTTGTTTATTTGGGGGGGGGGGTGTTGACAGTATCAGGTAGATGTTTTAGTTTTATTATAAATACACTGCTATGATTTTATTGAAAAATCGGGTTTAAATAAATTATTTTTATGAACAAATAATTTGTTGCAATATCTGTAACAAAAGCATACCACTCGGTGTTCCCCTGCCATCTGTTTGCCGCTGCTGCTGCAGCGGGCATGTTTGCCTCACCACCGTCACTCTCTGAGTCTGACTCACTAGGCACGACATCCGCTTGGTACGGCTCAAACCTATAAGGTCTGATGCCCCCAGATTCTTCATTATCATCCCCTTCTTCTGAACTGTAATTGTCTGAAGATTGGACAACACAAACCAATTCCAGACTACATGTGCTGGAACCATCATCGATGTTTTCAGCCACTTCCATCATGCGTGTAGAATGGGCAGCCAACCGCTGTGTTTTCCCACTGACGTCACAACATAGCCAGGGGGTTTTCCTGTCACAAACCCCTGTGCGCCATTGTGCGGCGCACAAGGGAGAGAATGAAAAACCCAATCACGGAAGTAGAAAGTGCCATTTTATTAAATAGAACAACAAAGAAACAAGTCCAGTTAACCACAAAATACAGGGAGATGCAATTGATGAAGTAACGGCCGCCAGACGTACAGGGCGCCAGCCAGATGCTCTACAGCCCAGTCAAAAAGGGAGCCTAGTGCTGCAGGACAGCTACGCACAAAAGGAAAGGCGATCAGCCTAGTGCTGCAGAGCTGCTAAGTACAAAAGGAAAGGCAATCATAACACTTACAGGGCTGGAGCGATCCCGGTGCGAACCGTGCAGTCTGGAGGATGAAGAGGGTAAGCAAAGTCAGCCAATCACACCAAGGGATTAACCGAACTTCAAGTGCTGGCTGAATAATTAGCAGGTGATGAAAACTCATACGTGGAGAACTAGCTGCCCCGTATGGAGGTGACAATCTCTTTCCACAATTGCAGCAAACAAATACTCCTGAAGCTAACGAGGAAAGAGATTGACGGTGCGAGAAAGCGTGGGCTGAACTTGATTGGACCTGGTGTGTGAGAGAGTGTGCATGAGTGTATGAATGGGAATGAATGGAGCATGTGTGTGTGTGTGTGTGTGTGTGTGTGAATGTATGTGTGTGAACACCCGTGACAGCACAGCTGATAGCACTAGACAGGAAGAGGGGGCGTGCCCAAGCTGTCAGGGAGCGGAGGCCCAATAGCTTCCCTGAGGCGCCAGGTGGAAACTAGGGCAAAACATAACAATAAGTCAGAATTGGGTTTGAAAGCCAAACCCAGGTTCATGACATTTCCAGCCAATGACACAATTGGTGCCGCGGCGCTCTTGGAAAAGTCGGATATTCACGTGAAAACAAGCCTGTTTGACTTAGAACTGCACAGACCCACCTATTTCGTCATACTGTATTATGTGTTTGCAAAATTAGATGCAGTCAAAATCGTGTCATCAGCACTTTAAAGACAGGGTCATATTTGGGGGCGCACAAGTGCATTGTGCATGAGAACTGTCAGGAGCCGAGCCGGCTTGGGTTCCCCGGCTTGGTCCTGACCTCCCCGTGGGTTTAGGTGCTGCTGTTTATGTGCATATTATATATTTCCATGCTGCTTCCTTACCCACAGCCACTGCTCTCTGGCCGGCAGCTGTGAGGCAGCCCTCTTTGGCTCACTCTTGGTTGAGCGCTGGCTGACAGTCTGCCGGTCTGACCACGCCTCCTCTCTCATTACCGTCAGTTGTTCTCATTCCCGTTTGCTATCAACCCCGCTCCTCACCCAGGTGCTCCCAATAACACCATCACCAGCAATGCATGTACGGTGGGGCAAAAAAGTATTTAGTCAGCCACCAATTGTGCAAGTTCTCCCACTTAAAAAATGAGAGAGGTCTCCAATTTTCATCATAGGTATACCTCAACTATGAGAGACAAAATGAGAAAAAAAAATCCAGAAAATCACATTGAAGGATTTTTAATGAATTAATTGGTAAATTCCTTGGTAAAATAAGTATTTGGTCACCTACAAACAAGCAAGATTTCTGGCTCTCACAGACCTGTAACTTCTTCTTTAAGAGGCTCCTCTGTCCTTCCCTCGTTACCTGTATTAATGGCACCTGTTTGAACTCGTTATCAGTATAAAAGACACCTGTCCACAACCTCAAACAGTCAGACTCCAAACTCCACTATGGCCAAGACCAAAGAGCTGTCAAAGGACACCAGAAAAAAAACTGTAGACCTGCACCAGGCTGGGAAGACTGAATCTGCAATAGGTAAGCAGCTTGGTGTGAAGAAATCAACTGTGGGAGCAATTATTAGAAAATGGAAGACATACAAGACCACTGATAATCTCCCTTGATCTGGGGCTCCACGCAAGATCTCACCCCGTGGGGTCAAAACTATCACGAGAACGGTGAGCAAAAATCCCAGAACCACACGGGGGGACCTAGTGAATGACCTGCAGAGAGCTGGGACCAAAGTAACAAAGGCTACCATCGGTAACACACTACGCCGCCAGGGACTCAAATCCTGCAGTGCCAGACGTGTCCCCTTGCTTAAGCCAGTACATGTCCAGGCCCATCTGAAGTTTGCTAGAGAGCATTTGGATGATCCAGAAGAGGATTGGGAGAATGTCATATGGTCAGATGAAACCAAAATAGAACTTTTTGGTAAAAACTCAACTTGTCGTGTTTGGAGGCGAAAGAATGCTGAGTTGCATCCAAAGAACACCATACCTACTGTGAAGCATGGGGGTGGAAACATCATGCTTTGGGGCTGTTTTTCTGCAAAGGGACCAGGACGACTGATCCATGTAAAGGAAAGAATGAATGGGGCCATGGATCGTGAGATTTTGAGTGAAAACCTCCTTCCATCAGCAAGGGCATTGAAGATGAAATGTGGCTGGGTCTTTCAGCATGACAATGATCCCAAACACACTGCCCGGGCAACGAAGGAGTGGCTTCGTAACAAGCATTTCAAAGTCCTGGAGTGGCCTAGCCAGTCTCCAGATCTCAACCCCATAGAAAATCTTTGGAGGGAGTTGAAAGTCCGTGTTGCCCAGTGACAGCCCCAAAACATTACTGCTCTAGAGGAAATCTGCATGGAGGAATGGGCCAAAATACCAGCAACAGTGTGTGAAAACCTTGTGAAGACTTACAGAAAACGTTTGACTTCTGTCATTGCCAACAAAGGGTATGTAACAAAGTATTGAGATGAACTTTTGTTATTGACCAAATACTTATTTTCCACCATAAATTTGCAAATAAATTCTTTAAAAATCAGACAATGTGATTTTCTGGATTTTTTTTTCTCATTTTGTCTCTCATAGTTGAGGTATACCTATGATGAAAATTGGAGACCTCTCTCATCTTTTACAGTGGGAGAACTTGCACAATTGGTGGCTGACTAAATACTTTTTTGCCCCACTGTACTTAAGCAGCCTTTTGCCAGTCATGCATTGCTGGGTCATTGTATTGTCTACTTATGTATATAGTTGTGTTTGCTGTGTGCCACGGAGGGTTAGTCACTTCCACTTTAGCCATGGATTCTGCTGCATCCTTTGAGCGATGTCGGCTCTGGGACGCCATTGTGGTTAATTACTTCTCCTTATGCGTTCGCCGGGCGATGCTGGCCTGGGAACGTCCACTGTAAGTGTATCTTTGTATTTTTGTTCGTCTTCACCTTTTTGGGAACTGTTTGTCATTGCTTTAAAAAATGTGTTGTGGTGTAACCCTGCACGTAAGTCCTCGTCATTTCTCCCCTCTCCGTGCGCTGCGTAAAAGCACATGGGGAGATCCATGACAGAATGACCCAGCCTTAAAAAGGATTTAGCGGGCTACATCCTCACATCACTTTTTCTTTCTGGACTGTGTTTTTCACCCACCTGTGTTGGAGTTGGCTGTGGATTCGGTGGGCTGGAGTTATCCTTTGAGCCTGGGTTGGGAATGCTGCTGGTTGTTAATGGACATTGATGGGCTAATCGCATTGGCAAGGGAATATTCCACCCCAGAGGACATACTCTGGTATGTAGGTCTGGCAGAGGCAGAGGTCCGGCAGGGCCCTCAGCTTGCTCGGCATGCAGAGGGACTGGAGAGGATCACCCGGTTGGCAGCGCTGCAGCGTGGGTGCAGTGAAGGGGTGAGGAAATCCCCTAAGAAGACCGAGCTCGCGCCAAAGGGGGAGCTCTCCCGGGGCTCCATTCTTCCTGCTTCCCGCCAGAGTGTGACGCCCGATCCTGTTTTGGCTCATCCAGCTCCAGCATCCAGCTATCAACGTCGTCCTGCGAGGAGACGATGGGAGAAGCCCTCTTCATCCTCGGCGGCCATCATCCCTCCAACTGCTGTGAGGTCTGACAGGGCCGCCCCGAGAATGCCCACCTCCATCACCAGGGAGACGGCTCCTCCACCTTCGACGGAGAGGGACGGCAATGAGCCTGCTGCAGCCGTGCACAACAAACTCCAGGAGAACAGGCAAGTTTTTTTTCATCCCATTCAATTAAATCATGAAGGACCTTGTCCGTCTCCCGAGGGAGAAGCCCAGCCTCAGCAGTCCGCTGGGTCCTCTCCTCCAGCTGCAGTTGATAACTAATCCCCTATTTCCTCTGTGTCTCCTCCCTTTATCCCTGAGTGTCCGTCAGTCCTGGAACTGAGCCGCCAGACATTGGAGGAGTTTGGGGCCCTGGATGATCCTGCCCAGGGGCCCGCACGGAGGTGTTTCCCTGCAGCCACGCTGGTGGAACCCCCAACATTGGAGCCGCTGCAGGGGAATTAAAGGACTGCAATGACCATCTTGCCTGCTGTGGAGGCTGCTGCAGCGGAATGGGAGCCGGAGATGGACCTCCTCGAGGCTGGACCCGGGCTGTCATCGTCAAGCTTGACGGAGTCGAGGAGTCGCGGTGGAGCTCCAGCTCAGGCAAGTTCTCTCCCTTGTATTCCTTATGTCTGCACTTGAGAGATCTTGCCTGGCTCTTGGGGAGGAGAGTCAGGTACAGCCCTCGGCTGCATCTGAACTTGCCTCGTCAGGCTCCGCCACTGCCGGCGACCCTAACTACCTCTCTTTTCCTGCTATCTCTGAGCCTTCGTTTAGGGTCACCTCCAGAGGTCACCGAGGGTCCGGTCCAGTTGGAGGACGCCGCCGTTTCTGCCTTTCCGGTTGAGGTCATCAGGGCTCCCCCCATCGACCGCCTCCTCAGCCTGGTGCTCCTGTGGGTTGGCCCGTTCACTGTGGGGGCAGCTGGGGCCCAACCGGGCTCCACCGCGGGTGCTGCGAGGCTCCAGCCGGAGTCCACCACAGGTGCTGCAGAGCTCCAGCCGGGAGTCACCACGGGTGTAGTATTGGCCCGGTCGGGGTCCACCGAGGGTGCAGCATTGGCCCGGTTAGAGTCCACCGTGGGTGCAGCATTGGCCCGGTCGGTGTCCATCATGGGTGCAGCATTGGCCCAGTCGGGGTCCACCGCGGGTGCAGCTATGTCCCAAGCCGGGACCACCAAGGGTGCTGCAGGTCAGCCTGAGGACACCATGGTCCCCTTCTCCTTCCTGTCCGACGCCATGGGGGTTCCTTCCCTAAGGTCCAGTCACCCACCAGTGAGCCTCCCGGTGGGCAGGCCACCTCCTGCTTCATCCCGCCGGCCTTGGTGGCTTAACAGCGCTAGCCGACCATTGGAGGAACTGAGTCTCTCCAGATGGCCTGTGTTTTCCGGCAGGCCACCGGACTCTGTTCGCTGGATTGCCTGCTGGGCCTGGGACTCTGGGCGGCCTCCCGAGCCTCCATGCCTTTGGACTTGGGCGGGGGTTAATTGTGGGCCTTGGGCGGGGTATTGTGTTCCCTCCTTTCCTGTTCCCCCTACCTCCCACCCTGGGGTTCTTTTTTGCTATTGTTCCTGTTTGGGGGGGGGGGGGTCCTCGGGATGTTACCTTGGGTGTCTGGGAATCCATCCCTTGAGAGGGAGGCTCTGTTAGGAGCCGAGCCGGCTTGGGTTCCCCAGCTCAGTCCTGACCTCCCTGTGGGTTTAGGTGCCACTGTTTATGTGCAAATTGTGTATTTATGAGCTACTGCTTTGTATTTATGAGCCACCATAGCCACTGCTCTCTGGCCGGCAGCTGTGAGGCAGCCCTCTTTGGCTCACTCTTGGGTGAGCGATGGCTGACAGCCTGCAGGTCCGACCACGCCTCCTCTCTCATTACCGTCAGCTGTTCCCATTCCCATTTGCCATCTTCCCACTCCTTGCCCAGGTGCTCCCAATCACGCCATCACCAGCAATGTGTGTACTTAAGCAGCCTTCTGCCAGTCATGCATTGCTGGGTCATTGTATTGTCTACTTATGTACATAGTTGTTTTTGCTGTGTGCCACGGAGGGTTAGGCACTTCCACTTTAGCCATGGATTCTGCTGCGTCCTTTGAGCGATGTCGGCTCTGGGACACCATCGTGGTTAATTACTTCTCCTTATGCATTCACCAGGCGATGCCAGCCTGGGAACATCCATTGTAAGTGTATCTTTGTATTTTTGTTCGTCTTCACTTTTTTGGGAACTGTTAGTCATTGCTTTAATAAATGTGTTGTGGTGTAACCCTGCACGTAAGTCCTCGTCATTTCTCCCATCTCCCTGTGCTGCGTAAAAGCGCACGTGGAGATCCATAGCAGAGAAGAAGAAGAAACCATCTCTGTTGTCATTCAGTCCATACAGCCAATCATGTACAGTAGAACGAAATTACATTTCTCCTATCTACAATGTTAATCACATGTAGAATCAGAGGGGTCACTGCCATGCAAGGCACCGCCACAAACAACTTCCCATTCCCCCATTCTATTACACTGAGCACCAAGATAGAAGGTGGGAAGTATCATTTTTATATGGTCTTTAGTATGACCCGGCTGGGACTTCATCCCCCAACATTCCAGTTGTGGGGCGGATGCTCTATCAACTAGGCCACCACTCCAGTGGTGGGTTATTATTAGGACAATTACATGAATTTACTCACCAAGAAGCCACCCATCCGCACAGTGCCAGCTTGTAGTTTGTTCCCAACAATGCTATTCATTAGAATCATTAGGAAAACTGGCTCTTGCTGCAAATTGTGCTTTGATGTTGGCTTGTTCAACTGCATTGTATGGGGATATAATGTACCTGGGTGACAGCCGGATAATGCCATCCCACACAGCTGGCATAGCTCGACTCAGGGTTGACTGGGAAATTCCCGATCGGTCTGCCAGCTCCCTCTGGCATGCCCCTGTTGCCAGGAACCCCAGTGCTGTCAGCACCTGCACTGGGACGGGCAGCGCATAGCTTCTCACCGTGTCGCGCTCCAAGCACAGCCGTAGCTCTGAGCACAGTTCCACAAGGACTGCCCATGGAAACCTAAACAGGCTGACAAGCCAGTCATCATCCTGAGCCAGAAAATCTTCTGTCTCTAAATACCCTTTCTCGTCTCACTGCGCGATTTGCAGTATCCTCTAATAATGCTAATGCCATTGTTGTTAGAGGTACTTTCTGCACTTCTTTGCGCTTGCTTCTATATCCACTCATCTAATTGAGCACAAGTGGATGTTTGTTCATCATGTGTCTCTGGTGTACAATAATGTTCACATTATTATCAGTCTCCCAACATCACCTCTTACATACCTGAGGTAGGAGTTTTGGTTTACGATGAAATAGCTACTATAATTGTTCAAAAATAGTTTGAATTGGGCACAAAAATCAAAATGGAGTGCAAGAACTATATATAAAAATATATGTTTGTATATAAGCATGCATATAACTTCAAAAATTAAAAAAAAAATTAAAGATCAAAACAAAGAATGCAAAACAAAAATGTATTGCTTATTTGAGGTGGATGTTTAGGTTAAGCAATATTGAGTTAATTCAAGGAGGTTTGAATTGAATTGGGTTAGCTGGACTAAACCATGGTTCCACAGAGGTCTGACTCAGAGGGTGTTTGAGACCTTTGTTCTGGAAGACTGAGCGAACATGGAAAGTCATCATTGTTCTTTGCGTGGCAATGAGGAGTAACTTTGTGACATCTGAAACAGGGACAAGAAGCGGTGAAGGCAGGCTCACTGTCAAAGTGTTAGCTGAAAATCTAATATTTCTAGCTACCTTTCGAAGAAACACAGGCGTTAGATGTGGGTGAGCATGGTCACCCTCTAACATGAAGAGTGACAAGTCCAAGACCTTGTTGAGTTTGAACGAGGCTTTGGAGCAAACGTTCAAAACCAACACAGTATCTTGCAAAGTTTTGGTAATGGTTGGTGGTTCAACTATCTGGTGTTTTAGTGGGTGTTGACTGATTTAACAGTAGATGTGCTAAGGCTAGCAAGGCACCCTAATGATGAGGCCGTGGTTAAGAATCTACCTAAGGATTGTTGACTTGTTGTCTGGGCTCTGTCCAGTTCTAACAGGGCGAAAGTAGGTGAGAGTGCTAGGTAGAGGGCTAAACTGAAAAACAGGAGGGCCATTGTCCTGGCAAAGGTGAGGTTGATAGGCTGATAGTCAGCTAACAGTTATCTATTGGGCGCAAACAAGATTTTAGGTTTGTTTACTGACTTAATGGAACAGTGTTGTCCCCGACGAGTCCCATGGGGTTTTTGTAAGCTTTGATTTGATTACGATGGACCCATTTGGAGATGGGGTCCTGGCGACCTTTGCTTATTTTGATTTGGTAAACAACTGGAGAGAGTTTGTCTGTGATCGTGTGTGGACCTGTCCACCTGGGGAGAAACTTCCGAGCGAGTTTTCCTGCTTGTGCGTTGGTCTGTCCTGTCTGAGGAATGAAAGCATAATAGAAAACCTTGTCTCCTACTTGGAGTTCGTCATGTGAGGCTTTCTGATCGTAGCAGGCTTTGCGTCCTTCAGCTGATCGGTCCAAATGTTTTTGGGCAAAGGCAAAAGTCTGTTGGAGATGTTTGGTCAGGTCAGTCATGTACTGGTGAGTAGTGTAAGCTGTAGCAACACTGGCTTCTCCAGGTTGGTAGAGTAAATTCAGGGGCAAAGTCATTTGCCGGCCTGTCATCATTTCAAAAGGTGACACCCCCGTAGCTTCATGGGGTGTGGCTCAGATGGCCATTAAGACCAGCGGGAGTTTTACATCCCAGTCTTTTTGGTGTGGTGAAACATACTTCTTCAGTATGTTGATCACAGTTCGGTGGGTTCTTTCAACCTGTCCGGAGGATTGTGGGTGGTGGCTAATATTGAAGTTAGCTTTAACTCCCAAGGTTTCCCACAGTTGTCGCATGACTTTGGCGGTGAAATGAGTGCCGCGGTCAGAGTTGATTCGGCTTGGCAGACCAAATCTAGAGAATACATGGTTCATCAACAAGTAGGCCATGGTTTCTGCTGTGTCATTAGGAGCAGGCAGGCACTCGACCCATTTGGTGAAAGCACACTTGACTGTGAGGAAGTATTTGTTTCCTCTGGCTGACCATGGAAGGGGACCTACCCAGTCAATTTGGAGGTCAGACCATGGGAATGAAATGCCTCTTTTCTGTAGGGGTGCTCGATGAATCGGGTTGGTTGGTTGAAACTGGCAACATACGAGACATCCCTTGATGTAGTCCGCTACATCCTTTCGCATGTATGGCCAATATGCCACTTGTTTGAGCGCGTTGTACGTCGCTTTGACGCCTTTGTGTCCTGCAGTTGGGAGATCATGGGCATGAACAATCATCAACCCCCTCTGGTTACGAGGGACCACAAGCGCAGGCACAGGGAGTTCATCGGAAACACGAACTAGAATGCCCTTTCGCAGCTGCAAGGACGATCGTGCGGCAAAAAGTGGTTTTAAATCTGGAGTGTCAGCGAGATCTGAGTCGGATGGTGCATTAAGTGCAGGATCCAAGAGATATTGCATCATTTTATGGATCGCAGGGTCAAGGGTTTGAAGAGAGATAAGGTCAGCGTCAGTGAAAACAGGGTCAACCGCGAGGGGACCTGTGGTTTGTGTCATGTCTTGGGCCCTGTTAGTCTGGGCCCTAGTGATTGCGCAGACTGTAGGGGTGGGTGGGTGGGACTGTGAAGTCGGCACCTGAGCAGAATCAAAGGACCAGGGTGTGCCTTGTATGGCTCCTTGTTTTGCAAGTGAGTCCACAAGGTCATTCCATTCTTTGTCCTGACCTGGTGTGCGCGAGTGACCTCTGACCTTTTTCCAGTACACCTGGAGGTTGTTGGAGGTGACTAGGTGATCACATGCCTTGAAAAGGTCTTGATGTTTAACCGGTTTGCAGTTGGAGGTTACAAAACCTTTGGCCTTCCAGAGTGCTAAATGACAAGTGAAACTGAGGCGTGTGCAGTTTGAGTCAGTGCAGATGACCAATGTGCGAATGCCATGGTCTACGGCAAGTTGCAGTGTAATGAGCACACCTGCGATTTCCGCATACTGGGATGATTGGGAACCCAGTTGATAGTTGTGGGGTTCACAAGGCTGATTGTTCAGCCATGCCACATCCACACCAGCACGAATGTGAGGCTGCACGGTGGCGCAGTGGTTAGCACTGCGGCAGCACAGTTTACCCTTGGCCGGGGGATTGTGGGGATCGTGGGATCGTGGGTTCGATCCCAGCCCCCGACCAACAGTGATCTGTGTGGAGTTTGCATGTTCTCCCCGTGTTGCGTGGGTTTACTCCGGGATTTCTCCGGTTTCCTCCCACATGCCAAAAACATGCATGTTAGGTTAATTGGCTGTTCTAAATTGTCCCTAGATATCTGTTTCCTATAGGCCCTTAGAATAGAGGGTTAGTATTAATGAAAGCGCTTTGAGTGGTCTTTGTGACTAGAAAAGCGCTATATAAGTGCAGGTTAGTTAGTTAGTTAGTTAGTTTCATGGTGAAAAGAACAACCATCGACATAGGCGGTGACCATATCTTGACAGATGTTCTGGTCAAAGTAGTGATGGTTTGGGTCTTCAGTGACTATAGGTGGCTCTGCACGAATGGATGGTCCTGGAGTGTCCTCAGAGCACCGTTGGCAGGCAGCCAAGTCTGTGCCAAGAGGGCTTCTCAACTTTTGTGCGTAGTGGACCTCCACGTCAAAGCTTTGTAGAGCCATCAACCAGGAGGCTACTCTGGCATTTGTTACAATGCCTTCTCTGATGTGTTGACTGTTAATGAAGACCACTGGTTGGTGGTGAGTCTCAACTGTGATTCTCTGGCCTCCCACATAGTTGGAGAAATGCTTGACTGCCCATACAGTGGCCAGAAGGGCTTTTTCGCAGTCCGAGTATTTCAGTTCCGGACCAGAGAGGGTTTTGCTGGCATAGGCCACGACTCGTTTGTTGTGGTCGTAGATTTGGTATAATCCAGCGCTTAAGCAGTTGGCAGAGAACCCCACTTGTAGGAAGAATGGGTGGTTGCAGTTGGGATAGGCCAAACATGGTGCTGTGCATAACTTTTGCTTCAACGCTAGCATAGCCTGTTCTTGAGCCTCAGACCAAATGAAAGGGGTGTCCTTTCGTAGGAGGTCTGTAAGGGGTTTTGCCAAGTCTGCATAATCCTCAATAAACTGATGTGAGTAGTTGCATACCCCTAGGAAGCTCCGGAGTTCGGAGATGTTGGTAGGGGCTTTGATGTTTAGCACACCTTGAATTTGTGCCATTTGTGGTAGGACCCCTTTGGATCCTACCAAGAGACCAACATAGTTGACTCTGGTTTTGCACCATTGGCACTTGGAGAGAGAAATATTGGTTCCTGCTCGCGTGAGCTGCCCAAGGACATGGTCGATTTCAGTGAGGTGGGTGTCCAGAGTTGGACTCTGAATGAGAATGTCGTCAACATAGATGAGGTTACCTCTGTCTCGGGCGTCTGGACATGCTTTGTTCAAGAAAATGTTGAACTCTGCAGGAAAGTTGGCATAACCGAAAGGGCATCGGGAGAATGTGTATTGGCGATTCGCAAATGTGAAGGCCAGTTTGTGCTGGTCTTCAGCCTGGACAGGAATAGTCCAAAAACCAGAAGCAATGTCCAGTGTTGAGAAGTATTTGGCATCTTTTACTCTAGGGAGTTCTTGCTCCAGTTGAGTCATAGGCCACCTAGAGAGAGGAACTTGAGTGTTCAATTTCCTGTAATCAATGGTGAGTCTCCACTTACCATTGGGCTTTAGGACAGGCCATAAGGGGGCCGAGTAGGTACTGTTGCATGGCCTGATTATGCCACGGTCCAGTAGGTCATCGATTATTTCTTGTACTGAGCCGTACGAGGCCAAGGGAATCTTGTACTGCCTGACGTAGGTGGGAGGAGCGTCAGGTGGTGTAGGAATGCGTACTGAGTGGATTGTGGTCAGTCCACAGTCCAAGGAGTCTTTGGAGAAGGATTGTTCGTATTTAAGAAGAACTTGGTGAAGTTTTTCACGTTCTTCGCCAGAGGTTAGGGCATCAGCATCAGCTACCACCTGTGCAATCTCTTCAGCGATAGTGAGGACTGGTTTTGGTGGAGCATCGCTGGGATTGTCATTGGTTTGCTGATTGGACTGCGATGGAAGGAGCTCAATTGCTTGGACAAGCATTTGGTCATTGTTGGTCAAGTCGATTCGTCCAACTGACTCTTTGTCAGGGGTTGGCATTGACACAAGAGTGATGGCCTTAGAAGGCTTAATGTAAATGACTGTAGGTTCAAGAGAGCCGGCCCAAAGAGAATCAGGGAGGCCGCCTAGCACAGGAACAGTCAGTTCAAAATCGTGGAAATCTGTGGTAATGAGCCAGCCAAGAGGTGTGGCCTTGGGTAGGACGATGGTCTCTGCTGTGGGATTGTTTACCGGTAACGTGGTGGTTCTGTAGTCTAGGCTTAGAAGGGGCGTGGCCTCCAAAGTTAAACCTAGATCGTCAAGCAAAGGAGCCGGTTGGAAAAATGCTTGTGAATGCATAAGTTTCTGTCCGGTTTGAATGCATTGTTGGACCGAGTGGCACGTGACATTAGCAGGTATGAGATAATGTTGAGTATTCAGTACCTGGCAGGCCTCAGGGATGGTCTGGCCTGACTTTAGAGTGTCAAGATCTGGTTTAGAGTGAGTGTCTCGAACTGGGGTGAGAGACCATAAGACATTGTTTATGGTATCAACCTGGGTTCCAAGTCTCACAAGAAGATCACTGCCGATGTAGACTGCATGTGGCAGGTCGGGAATGACCAAGAAGGGATGCATTAGCAGTCTGTGGTTCCACTGAAGGTGGAGGGCGCAGATACTTGTGACGATTAATGTTTTGTTTGATTTGGTCCCAGCAGGGAAACGAAAAGACTTGTTAGTGACCATAAGGTCAGGGTATTTCTCGTGCAGAGAGTCGAAAAGTGTCTGGCTGATCGCGGATTTATCAGCCCACAGAGCCAGTACCACGTCTTCTACGTGGGAGCTTTGGATAACTAGTCCTTTGACTACTTGGGGGCAGTACTCTTCGTTGGCTGCCCCTGATTTTAGGGTGCAAAGGAATGAACTGTGTTCATTTAAGGTTGGGTTGTCAGATGTGGTGCCATGAGAAAGGGTGCCTGTTTCAGCCTGGTCCCCAAGGTCACTTTCCGTCAAACTTTGTTGGGTCAGCAGTGCGAGTTGGTTGACTCCTGGAACATCCAAGGTGTCAAGAGTGTAGCACTGTGATCCGGTTGCTTCAGGTAGAGTGGTTGGAAGAGGTTGTCGAACTTGAGCCCATAGCTTGAGATTCTTGAAGTCTATCAGAGGCTCAAAGCGATTAAGTAGATCCTTGCCTATCAGCAATGGAATTGAGTTGAGATTGGACACATAGACCGGATGGATCAAGGTCATGGGCCCAATGGAGATTTTTATCAATGACATGTGTGACACAGTCGTGTTTGAGGGTGCATAAGATTGAATAGCTAAGGAGCAAGGTCTTAGTTTCAAGTCTTTGTGCGCATGGTTAGCAGTGACACGTAGGTGTTCAAAAAGGTCACGCGACATGAGTGTGATGTCCGCTGCAGTATCCAGTAGGGCTTCGTGTGTCATCACATCTTCCAAGGTCAATGACAGGAAAAATTTTTGTGCAACCCCCCTCTCAGTCAAATCACACAGAAATTCTTGGACCGGTGGTTCAACGCAGATTAAAGAGTCGCCTGTTTCGGGCAAGTGAGGTTTTCCAGGTAGCTGGACTACCAAAATGGCACTGGGTGGTGTTGCATTTTGGAGCTCCTCCTGAGTTTCGGGTGGAGGATGCTCAGTTGTGTCTTCGGTATCCTTCCCCTTTGTAGTAGGAGATTCCTCAGGGTTGACTTGTGGCAAACCTAAAGGATCGTTTGGGGTGGTCACAATATTTATGGCTAGGACATCTGGCTTTTTGTCCTCTTTCGCCTCCTTTTTCCTCTTCAGTTCATCAAGTATACGTTGGAGAGTTTCCAGGTCTTCTTGGCTGAAAATGGGCTTTTCTTTCTTCTCCCAGGGTTTGGAGTTAAACTTACCAGGGGGAGGTCTTGCTTCCCTGTTGAAGTTTTTCCGGCGATACGAGGGAGGTGACCACCTGGTCTTCTTCCATCTCAGGCATGTTTTGAGATCCAAAATATGCGCGCAGGAGTCGCTGGTAGTATGCCTGTGAGGGCGCTAAGCGACCCTGTTTCACAGCTAGGGCTGTCGCTAGCCCTGACTGTAAGCAGTCGTCGGAGAACTCCTTTTCGATGGCTTCATAGAGTTTCTGGTGGTTCATCTTGATGTCAAATGGTTGCCAAACTATAAATTTTGATACCGACCTGTTGGATGTTACCTTAATCAAATAAATGCAATCGTCAACCGTAGCATCAGGGTATTTACGCAAGTAGTAGTCAATGTCTTGCAAATAAGCCCTGGTATCAGGTGACCCACTGGTTGAGGGGTCAAATTTCGTGACGTGGCGAGCGATCTTATTGAAATCTCCATCGGATGGAATTTGCAAATGTCTTTCGCGTTGCCATTCGGATCTGAACGGGTCAGATAAGTGTGCGCCGGGGGAGTCCCCATCCCATGAGGGGATGCCCCCCTTTGTCGAGGAAACTGGCCTGTTCATGGCTTCTGGTCTCAGATCCCTTTGTTTCCGGTGGTCTTCCAGCTCTTCTTTGACGTTCTGAAGACCTTGTTGTGCTTCTCGTAGGAGCAGTTTACATTTCCCATAATCGGAGTTTGTTTCGTCCAATTGACCTTCAACTTCCTTGAGTTGATTCTCTTTGTAAAGCAGGGCGGTTCTCAATTCCTCATTTTCTTGCTGAAGTGAGGTATTGTCGTTTTCTAGTCGTTGCTTTTCTACCTCTGCTTGTTCCAGATTTAGCAACGTCTGATCAAGCGTAGCTTGGGTGTCTTCTTTCTCTATGTGAGCTTGTTCCTGCTTTTTCACAAGGGATTTGTTCTCTTCCTGAAGAGAAAGGATGGTTGTTTGTTGTTTCACCAGTTCCTTTTCAGCGTAGAGTACTTGGGTTTCAGCTCGTTTTAGCCTTGCAACTAATGCTAGTGCAAACTTTCCTAACACACTTGGGATTTCCTTTGCTTTCGGTGGGTTAGTTTCACATTCATCTAAAAGTTTTTTCATGATTTGCTTCAAATCTTTTGGTGGAATATCCTGAACTTGTTTGGAGAAACCGAGTATAAGGTCGGAAGCCAACTCTTCCAATGTTACTTGAAGGTCATTTAATTCATCAAGTGGACTCGACATGTTTAACCGTTTATGTAACGCTTAGCTTGAAATCAATTTGCTGATTATAGCTAAAGTTGTGAGTCAAGAGTTAACCTTGAGTGTCGTTTTGTAGTGAGGGTAATTACAAGCTTCTTTTTGGAGTTTGTTTCAACTTCCAGGCTTGTAAGCAGGAAAGCAAATATTTTGGAATTCTTTAGAAATGTGGAATATGTGTTAATTTATTTGTTGACACTGTATTTTGATTTGTATTTCACAAGACAAAAACAAAAACACAACAAAAAAACTTTTGTGTGGATTGACTTCTTTCAGTTCAGTTATCAAAGTGTAGTTGTGGAATAGTCCTCAACTAGGTTGTGAATTTTTGTTGAATCTCACTTGAAAGTAATGATTTTATTTACAAAAGAAAGCAACAAAAATAGAAAAGGTTAAATGCTTTAAGGCTTTAGAGTTACAGTATAAGTCTTCACTTTGTTTTAAAGTTAGAATTGGCTTTGTTTTATTTGTTAAAGCTTATCTTCATTTAAAACCTTTAAATGTTTTAATATTTACAAGTTAGGAAACACATGAAGTGTCTTTGCGTATTGTCACTAAAGCTTCCTTAGGATTAAAGTTAAGGATTATTTAAAAAGAGAAGAAAAAAGGTTTTACAGGCTAGTTAAAGTTTTCACCTTTTGACTTATTTCAAATCTTGGTGAGAAATAGTGATTTGGTTAAATGTTTTCCTTCTCCTGGGGAGGAAACATGAATCAAAAGCAACACTGACTGTAAATAAGCCAAAGATTTCAAGTTTTAATTGCTGAATGTGGTTTCCTAATTTTGGAAAAATTTTGGTTAAATGTTTAGTAAATCACTAAATCCTACTTCCGGTTATGGCTGCCACGTAGGACGGACGTGTCTCGCTCTGCTCTGCTCCTGGAGAAAAAAAATCGGCAAATAACTCTCTCATTTGGGACAGAACGTATCCCAGCATTTGGGCGAGGATATGTCGGCGAAGCCTAAGGCTGGAAAACCAGGAAAAGGAAAAAGCGAGCCGCCGAAACAGTCCAAATTAACGGACTTTCAGGTCTGTGACGCAGCAAACAAAACTCCATATATGGCGGAGGAGGCTGGCGGCGGTGCGATGTCTGCGGGGAATGGCGCAGATGCGCTGATGGCTGCCATGAGTTCAATGAGAGCGGACTTTTCCTCTAGATTTGATGGGATTATGACAGCGTTGGAAGGAATAAGAAAGGAATTGGGTGACTGTGTAGAACGAACGGCGCAGATGGAGCTCCGTCTCGCTAGTGCTGAAGATGACGTCACCCGTCTTCAATTAAAGGTGCGCACTTTGGAAAAAAAAAATAAATCTCTGGAAGATAATATTTTGGATTTGGAATCTCGGTCGAGACAGAATAATTTGAGGCTGGTGGGTCTTCCAGAGGAATCAGAAGGTTGGGACGTATGTTCCTTTCTGGAAAAGTGGATTCCGGAGGTGCTGGGCAGCGAGGAGTTGCAATCAGCAGTGGTTCTGGAAAAAGCACATCGTATTGGCCCACGGAGAGATAAGGGACCGCCGAGGACCTTAATTATGAAGTTTCTTAGCAACAGAGACAGGATGAAGATCTTCAACGCTGCACGTGCTAAAGGAGAGATTAAATACCAGGACCAGCAGGTGCGGTTCTACCCAGATTTGGCCACAGGAATCCAGCAATTGAGGAAGCAGTTTGATCCCATACGTAAGGAGCTGCGCAACCTTGGGATTCGTCATGGTGTAATCTATCCTGCGAGACTGCTAACCACGTATGAGGGCAGAACCCACATCTTCAAGACCCCAGAGGAGGCGCAGGAGTTCATCAAGAAGATCAAAGAAGAAGAAGAGACTGGTGGGAGCTAAGCATGAACAAAATATAAGGTAGAATAATTAAGCATTTGCACAGGCATCTGACTGACTTGAAGTAAATAGTAAGTTTACAAAATATAGATTGTATTATATATTAAAAAAACAAAACAAAAACAAAACAAACAAAAAAAAAAACTATGATGTACAAAGTTGTTAAAAATTTTGGAGTTAAGTTGGAAAACTACAGAGGAGAGTTAATGTTACGTCATTAAAAGCAGTAGAGTTAGGGTGATTGGGAGGATGAAGAAGGAGTGGCTTAGGCTGTTCCCCGTGGGTGTGGAACGGTCGATGGCTATATCGGGAGACAGAATTTTTCTTTTGATTTTGGGGGGTTTGCCACAAGTGTGGGAAGGGGAAATTTGTTTGTGTGTAGTTTGTAGGATGAATGTTCAACCACTCATGTTTTTGCTTCTCTGTATGAGCATGTTTACACTGCAAGGTAATCCTAAACTCTCTATTGATCATGGACCAAAGTGTTAATCTTAATTTAACTTCATGGAATTGCAGAGGTCTACAAAATTTAAAAAAACTTAAACAAGTTATGAATAAAATAAAGGACATGGGTTCAAGAATTGTGTTTTTACAAGAAACTCATCTGATAGAGGAGGATGTTAAAAGAATTAGGAGTAGATGGCAGGGAAGTGTATTCACCTCTTCATTTTCATCCCGAGCCAGGGGAGTTATGACTCTCATACATAAATCAGTTCCTTTTCAGGTGAAAAATGTAATTGAAGACAAATTTGGAAGATATGTAATCATTCAAGGTTCTTTGCTATTAGAAAATATAAATCTTGTGAACTTATATGGTCCCAATATAGATGATCAGAAGTTCTTTGCTAATTTATTTCTCATCTTATCATCACTTACAGGGCAACATATAATAGCAGGGGATTTTAATTGTACATTGAATCCAGGTGTGGATAGATCAACAGGACTGGATTGTACGCACATTGGATGTAGGATGACTATTAATCATTTTATGAAAGAATTGAGATTGTTAGATATATGGAGAGAAATGAAACCACAAGTTAAAGCCTATTCTTGTTATTCCAGTACCTACAAGACATTCTCACGTATTGATTATTTTTTGATTTCCACAGAATTAAGGTCCAAGATTCAAAACTGCTTTTATGATAACATCGTGATTTCTGATCATGCACCCTGTTGTCTAATATATGTAGATAAAAAATTGACAAAGGAATCAGGTAGATGGCAATTTCAGCATAAATGGCTTCAGGATGAGGAATTTGTCAAGTATATAGAAAAACAGATAGACGAGTTCTTTGACATCAATACTACACAAACATCAGCATGTGTAAAGTGGGAGGCTTTCAAAGCTTTTATTAGGGGACATATTATTAGTTATACAGGATCAAAATCTAAGAAGACTCGAGAGGAGAGAGCTAAATTGGAACATAAAATAAAAAGTCTTCAGGAAAAAGTGTATGCAGGAAGTGACCCAAGGTTGGAGAATGAATTACTGATTTTGAGAGCTGAATACGACAAAAAATCAGCGAATAGAGCTGCCTCGAGTCTTCTAAGATTGAAACAATCTTTTTATGAACAAGGTGAAAAATCAGGAAAATTATTAGCATGGCAGATTAAACAATTGGAAATTAAAACACCAATTACCAGTATTATAAGTAACGGACAGGTAGTTATAGATCCTTTAGAAATTAATAGAGCCTTTAGAGATTACTATGAAAAATTATATGATACCAAAAATGAACCTGATTTAACAAAACTAAATGGGTTTTTGAACGAACTATCTATACCGTGTATTCCAAATGAAAACAGGGAGATATTGGAGTCTAAAATTAGTCAAGAAGAAGTTGGGCTAGCCATTGATAATATGAAATCAGGAAAAAGTGCAGGACCAGATGGTCTTCCAGTTGACCTTTATAAAAAATTTAAGAATAAATTAATAAAACCTTTTTTGGAAATGGTTTTAGAAGCATTTCAAAATAATAATTTACCATCATACATAAATAATGCCTTAATTATACTGCTGCCAAAACCAGGTAAGCCCTCTAATAAATGTGAAAATATGAGACCAATAAGCCTATTAAACGCCGACCTTAAGATAATCTGTAAAATTTTAGCAAGACGAATACAAGAAATTTTACCAAATATTATTAATCGAGATCAGAATGGCTTTATAAAGGGTAGACAAGGCTTCCATAATGTAAGAAGACTATTTAATATTATTTATTTTAATAAAGAAGCACCGGATACAGCTCTCCTATCATTGGACGCCGAAAAGGCCTTTGATAGAGTTGAATGGCCCTTTCTTTTTGAAGTCCTACAAAGGTTTGGACTTGGAAATAATTTCATAAAATGGGTTCAAATAATATACAATAATGCTACAGCAGAAATCCTAACAAATAACAATATTTCAAAACCAATAAAAATCAATAGAGGATGTCGACAAGGCTGTCCACTTTCACCTTTACTGTTTACTATGGCAATTGAACCTTTAGCGATAGCGATACGTTTACATTCACAAATATATGGAATTAAAGTTGGACCAACAGAACATAAAATCTCCCTGTACGCCGATGATATAATTTTGTTTATGTCGAATCTAAAAAAATCAATTCCAACCTTGTTGAATTTAATAAAGAATTTTGGGGAAATATCAGGATATAAAATAAATAAAACTAAATCTTCAATATTAATGCTAAATGAGACCCAGAGAAATTACCCAGCCCCTGAGGTAAATCAATTCAATGTTGTAAATCAGTTTAAATATTTAGGAATCCAAATTATGCCTAAGCTAGAATCAGTCGCCAGTGTCAACTATGAAGCCTTAATGTCAGATATCAGTGAGTTAACTCAGAGATGGATGTCACTACCAATGTCGATGATCGGGAGAATCAATATACTTAAAAGTAATATTTTACCTAAAATACTTTATTTATTTCAATACATTCCCTTATCACCACCTTTAGATCTATTCTCAAGAATAAAAAAAAAGTTAGTGGAATTTATATGGAACAACAGGAGGGCTAGATTACGTTTGTCTTTATTATATTTACCATTTGATCGTGGAGGTCTGAAATGTCCAAATTTTATGTTGTATTATTGGTCGGCACAACTGAGGTCTATGACATATTATTTTTCATCAAATGATCTCCCTCACTGGACTGAAATGGAATCATACAATTTACCTTTACCTCTTCCCATATTCATATACTCAGATTCGGCAAAAAAATTACAAAAACAAGTTAAAAATCCATTTGTAAAGCATATGATCAAAATATGGTGTGAAGCTAAAAACTATTTAAAAGAACCACAGTTATTGTCACAATTTAGTCCAATATGGGGTAATCAATATTTTAAACCAGGGAGAGCGGACGCTGTATTTAAAGTATGGAATTTAAAAGGGATACAAAAGATTCAGGATTTATATTTGCCATGTGCAGACAACATAATGTCTTTTGAAGAGCTGAGGATCAAATTTAATCTCAATAGAACACATTTTTTTAAATATCTTCAACTTAGAAACTTTATTCGATCAAATCAAAATAAAGCTCTCACTCGACCTATTTATTCATCCTTGGAAAAAATGATGATGAAAGATAGTAAAAGAAAGGGTATTATTTCAGAGTTTTATAACTCATTGACACTATCTTCAAGTGAAAATTCACTGAAAAGATTAAACTACTGGAAAGAAGATCTGCAAATTGAAATTTCAGAGGAACAATGGGAATTGGCTTGTACAGAAGCTCAAACCAAATCAATAAATGCACGCCTTAAATTGATACATTTCAAATGGTTAATGCGGATGTATGTTACACCGGAGGAGTTAAATAGATATAACAAAAATATACCAGATACATGCACAAAATGCATGGAAAGTAAAGGAACCCTATTTCATTGTTTATGGGAATGTAGATTAATAAGAATGTTTTGGGAGGAGGTGAGGGTAACAATTGAAAAAATAATCTCAAAACAAATCATATTGAATCCTAAACTGTTTTTGTTGGGTCTGTACCCAGAAAAGCATAATTTCAATAAAAGTGAAAGAACATTCATAGACCTCAGTTTGCTTAATGCCAAAAAATGTATTGCACTATTATGGAAAAAGACTCATAGACCAGATGTGACTCAGTGGTTAAGACAGATGTTAACAAACCTTCCATTAGAAAGAATAACATATATACTGAAATCAAAGGAAATTGTGTTTGAGAATATATGGAGACCTTTTATTGATTATGTAAAAAATTTAAACATAACTCTTGAAGAAGAAGGTGAATGATGTGTGTGGACCTTGTAAATTCCAAACTGGTGAACATAATATGTATACTAATGTATTGGATTGTCTAGACTAAACAGAGGAGCATTGTTGAAGACTTGATTTTGTTGGTGGTTGTTGGTGTTTTTAGGGCATTTTTTTTTTTTTTTTGTAGTACTTTAGTGTTAGTGTTTGATTGTTTGTATCAAGTTTGTTAAAAAAAAAAAAAAGGTTCAATAAAGATATTGTGGAAAAAAAAATCACTAAATCCTTTACCAGCATGCACAGGATTAACATTAACTTGAGTCTAAATGAACATTGTCATTTATTTGAATCCCGAAGTTGAATGGCTTCCTGTGAAAGAAATCACAAAGTGATCTTTAAAAACAAAACACATACGTATATACGTATATAGCTTCAAAAGTTTGCAGACTTTTAGCGTAAGATGTGTAAATATATGCTTTTAACTAAAAAGATTAAAATATGTGGTTAACATATGTGAGTAAATACAAAGTCTATGCTTCTATGTTCTTTCACTGTGTATAGAGTCTTTGCATAGGGTCATTAAGGTCACGTGACTCGCGGGGGGCAAACATAAACACGCCGTAGGTGCCGCCATCTTGGATGGCAAGAGCAGCAGGTGCACTGTGACAACCCAGGCGTAACTTGTACTGTTTAGCAATCAGAATGAGTGAGGAGAAGTTGTCGGACCTTGTAGAACACCTTCGGGGACTCGAGAAGGTCAGGTACCTAAACAAGATCAGACAAGTGAGTGCTGGAGACCCGTACCTGCTGGCTCAGCGCTTGTTTACCCCTCTTGTGACAGCTCATGCTGCTGAGTTGCCCAACTTTGCTTATGGAGACATAAGCTGCAGAAAGGTTCATGGTGAGATCTGCACGCCTGAGATCTGCACATCCACGCTGGGACCGGCCGCTCTCACAGCTCCTCCACACGAGAGCGCACGCACCTCGTCCTCTCTCCATGACGGCGACCTCTAGGGCCGACGGAGAACGCAGCACGTGGACCCGAATGCACCATGACCAATCTACAGCAACAACTCAACAGGGATGACCATCGACACCAACGACGCTGATCTCCATCAAGCTCCCTGACCCTGACTCGCCTCTACAGCGGTCCTGCCACGCACTGAACCCCCGCGCGCACACCGGGGGGTTACGAGGACAGCGCACCACGCACGGGACATTAACGGCTCCACAGACCGCCATCGTCCTTCGCCGCTGCACACAGAACCTTCAGGGCTGCTCACACACCTGAAGCACGAACGCAGCTCGCTCACAAGATTTTGTACAGGTCTCAGCCACGGCGCACAAGGGCGCTCCTTATTATTTTATGCCGCCACAACCAGTCCTGGTTGGCCGTATCTGTTGGTACATCCATGGGCAGCACAGGAGTACACCATTTTGCCGAGTTTGTAGGTACACGTGAGCTATGTTGTTTGTTTCACCCTGCTGCTGCTGTTGTTTCTTGCCATCCAATATGGCGGCACACTCTTGCTGGGCCAGTGCTGCGCACCCCCTTACGTCATACGCAAGAACCCAATGTATGCAGTCAAAAGCTCTTCCACCAATGAGAACAAACTTCAAACCCACAAGTTGCTTTTTCCTTTTTGTTCTTGGGATAAAACTTTGATTTGGGTTTAAATTTAGGTTGTTCCCGATAATTCGGATTGATTTGAAGTTAATTTGGAAGCTCTGTTTGATTATAAATCAGCTTAATAGATTCGCTCTGCTTTAATCCGAGTGTGCATTCATGCAAGAAATGCAACTCCTATAGTTGACCACAAGATGGAAGCAGTTATTTCTGCCCTCCCAGGAGGAGGAGACACTGGTGACGTTGCTCTGGGCAGGTCAACCATCCATCCATCCATCCATCTTCTACCGCTTTTCCGGAGGTCCGGGTCGCGGAGGCAGCAGCTCAAGCAGAGAAGCCCAGACTTCCCTCTCCCCAGCCACCTGCTCCAGCTCTTCAGAGGGGATACCAAGGCGTTCCCAGACTAGCTGGGAGACATAGTCTCTCCACCGACCAACCAGTGTCACTCAAAATGGTGTCTAGGGTGACTCCCTCTTAGAGCCTTCAAAATGGCGTCTGCACGCTTACTCTGCTCATGCGCACTTTTTCGTGCACGCCTTTCGGTCACGAGTGTGATTGTGCGTGTTCACGTGACACGTGATGCGGGCGCAAGTCTTAGCGACAACGCCGCGCCTTGCTTTTTAAAATGAGAGTTTAATCTCCAACTTTCACAAATAATGTTACCCCTTTAATTCCGGGTATAGTTTATAGTAGCGCTACTTCCCCAACGGTCTATTCAGTGACCAAATCAAACTGCGTCCAGCTTAATCTGACGTCACCACGCTTGGGTAATTACAGAACTGGCCAGTTTAATTAATCCTTTCGGGATAATCGCCAGAAGGTTAAACTGGCGAGAGACAGGATGGTTTTCTTCGCGTTTCTGTCACTCTAGGCCTTTATTTTTCTTAATCCAGCATATATTACTGCTTAAAACTTGCATGCATCAATACAGCTGTTCACCTTAGACAGTGGGTGATTCACTCACCCCCCTTTTGCCGCTATCAGCAACCAGACGCCTCAGTGGGAGGCTAAGTAAACAAACACAACAGACACAGACAGAGGGGGCCGCAGGCCTCAGCCTCTCTCTCCCAAACAACACACAGGCTCACCGAATAAAGTGGATCAATATTTGCAGAAAAAAAAACAGCTTATGTCTCAATGATTTTTCCTTTTGCATATACATTTCCTAATTACACAGACCTCTCACGGTGGCACCATAAATTCTGTAGCAGGATTATATAATAAAATATTTGTCATAAGGTACAGGAATTATTTATTTTATTTAATAGTGGGTGTGAAAGGGGGCGGAGTTAAACCTTCACTTCTACACCCACTAAATTAAATAAAAGCACTCGTAAAAGGGGGCACCAGTCACAATGAACAATAACATTAACTTTAATTTTAATTAATTTTGTACCTTCAATTACTTAATGAATCAGTCTCAAAGTTTCAGTGAGTTCTTTTCCTGCCGTGATTAGGAAACACCGGCCACTTTATTAGGTACACCTGTCCAAATGCTCGTTAACACTTAATTTCTAATCAGCCAATCACATGGCGGCAACTCAGTGCATTTAGGCATGTAGACATAGTCAAGACAATCTCCTGCAGTTCAAACCAAGCATCAGTATGGGGAAGAAAGGTGATTTGAGTGACTTTGAACGTGGCATGGTTGTTGGTGCCAGAAGGGCTGGTCTGAGTATTTCAGAAACTGCTGATCTACTGGGATTTTCACGCACAACCATCTCTAGGGTTTACAGAGAATGGTCCAAAAAAGAAAAAATATCCAGTGAGCGGCAGTTCTGTGGGCGGAAATGGCTTGTTGATGCCAGAGGTCAGAGGAGAATGGCCAGACTGGTTCGAGCTGATAGAAAGGCAACAGTGACTCAAATAACCACCCGTTACAACCAAGGTAGGCAGAAGAGCATCTCTGAACGCACAGTACGTCGAACTTTGAGGCAGATGGGCTACAGCAGCAGAAGACCACGCCAGGTGCCACTCCTTTCAGCTAAGAACAGGAAACTGAGGCTACAATTTGCACAAGCTCATCGAAATTGGACAATAGAAGATTGGAAAAACGTTGCCTGGTCTGATGAGTCTCGATTTCTGCTGCGACATTCGGATGGTAGGGTCAGAATTTGGCGTCAACAACATGAAAGCATGGATCCATCCTGCCTTGTATCAATGGTTCAGGCTGGTGGTGGTGGTGTAATGGTGTGGGGAATATTTTCTTGGCACTCTTTGGGCCCCTTGGTACCAATTGAGCATTGTTGCAACGCTACAGCCTACCTGAGTATTGTTGCTGACCATGTCCATCCCTTTATGACCACAATGTACCCAACTTCTGATGGCTACTTTCAGCAGGATAATGCGCCATGTCATAAAGCTGGAATCATCTCAGACTGGTTTCTTGAACATGACAATGAGTTCACTGTACTCAAATGGCCTCCACAGTCACCAGATCTCAATCCAATAGAGCATCTTTGGGATGTGGTGGAACGGGAGATTCGCATCATGGATGTGCAGCCGACAAATCTGCGCCAACTGTGTGATGCCATCATGTCAATATGGACCAAACTCTCTGAGGAATGCTTCCAGCACCTTGTTGAATCTATGCCACGAAGAATTGAGGCAGTTCTGAAGGCAAAAGGGGGTCCAACCCGTTACTAGCATGGTCTACCTAATAAAGTGGCCGGTGAGTATATATGGGAAAGAAAATGCTTCAACTTCTCTCATTCACCCTTTTATTAAACTCATTCAGGTTACATGATATGGCGTTCAAATGATGGATAAACAGATTCAAATGATAACAGCGTACGATATCACATCCACTGTTACTGGATTCCTGAACATAAAATCCAGCGTTACACCTCTGTAGAACCAAGGAGGAACCAGACTTATGTTTCAACGGTAAATGAAGGCTGAAATGTCTAACAAAACAACACAATTTTATGGGGAAAATTCATAAGCTAATTATCTCAAAATGACTTCTGAATTAATCTACAAAAATTAAGGGCAGTTACTTAAAAATGACTAAGAATTTTCCTTCAGTTTACAGCTTTATCCTGTGGCTGAGAGACTAATTGAGCCCTGAAATACGGGCTATATTCAATTGTAATTTAATTGTTCGGACATCACGTTTTAACCCAGCAGATAGGAGAAGTAGGAGTTTCACTTACGAAAACAGCTGTACGTTCACGTTTCAGTGGATTGATACCAGCCGAGTTGGGAGTTAGGACGTCGGAGGAAGCGGCTGCTGCAATGCTTCCTCACAGCGGTGGAAGTGTAAACTCAGCTGGGGGCTCTCCAGACAATGGCAGCAGCGGATGGTCTGTCACCGAGCGGCGTGACAAGTCCTTGGAAAAGAGTCCGAAATTGAGGTCTCTTAAAGCGGGATAGACCAAAAAACTGAAGGAGAAACTTCTCAGTCAGGCGGGTATGAGGCCGGAAAGAGAGTCCAAAAAAACAGTCTCTGTTCACTTTAAACTAGGAAAATTAAAGGTCCACTTTAACGGCGTGAAAAGTCATAAAAAAAACGAGAAAAACATTTACTAGGATAAGAATGGCTTCTGAGGTGAAGGAAAAAGTTTGAGAATTTGATTGTCTGAAAAAGCGAGCTCTAAAGAAAAGGTGATTTCTCCTCAGTAACCAGAAAAACTAACGCAGGATTTGACAAACTTCACAAAGAACAATTTAGATAGAATAAAACAACACAGGACCTTGAAACGGTGGAATAAAATCTTCCTCTGAGATCTAGATTATTATTCTGCTTCTTTAATCTTAACTTAGTTCCTAATCTTTCTCAAAATCTCTTTCTTCTTTTCTGTGTTTCTAATTCTAACTTAACCTTTTAACTGCATAGCTTGTCTCTGTGTAGGTGTTTCTCTTGCTCTCCTGACTTAACTTTTCTTTCATCTTTGATCTTCTCTTGTTCTCTCTTACCTAACTGCAACTCAACTAACATCTGTGTGTTTCTTTTTCTGAATCTTTTTTTTTAACTGCAGAGCAGCTTCAACTAGTTTTAAAATGACCCCGCCTGGTCATAAACTGGTGATGTCAATCGCAAGATTGACCAATCGACTTTATCAAAAACAGTTTGAAATGGCTGCCATCCAATGTGAGAACATTTCTTTGTTTGAGAGCAGCCAATCAAACGAAGACACCATCCCATGAAATTGCAGAGAAAAATCAACACTCAGTCAGTTCTTATGAAATTAGGTGCTCAATATAAAATCCAACTAATTAAATGACTTGGCTAATATTTGGTGATCATGCATATATACCATTACTCTAATATTGCATTTGTTTGAATAACACTCATGAACATAACATTTCTTATACATAATTATAATACATCATTCATATTTAGATCAGAGCTTAAGGTAGTACAGCAAACTATGGTTAGTGATAAAAAGGGATGATTTTCAGTGTCCTTAGGATCCAGGGGAGAAGAGGATAAGCTGAAAGAAACTTAATGTGAGAACAAATTAAAAAGTCATCCTACATACTGAAACACATTTCGTAGGTATCTGCTAGGAGGTACTGTTGAGCTGTAGATGATTTCTTTTAGGTCCATGGTATCTGGAAGGAAATCTGGAAAACATCGGAGGTTATAAACCCGTCTGATTAAGCCGTTTATGACCCTTTTAAGAGCATTGGTTTCCTGTAAAGGAGGATGTTATCCAAATGCAGTGTTCACGTTGGAGGTCTGGTCTCCCGAGTTTTATGTTCCTTTGAGCCTTTAAAAGCAAATTCTGATCCTTACAATCTCTGCAAGAGGCAACTGTTTACATTGGGGTCCTGGGAAAACATCTTTGGGTCTGGCCGGGATGAGTGTAGTCACTATGAAAGCCAGTGATATTCCTGTAGAATGCAGAAAAGTGGTTTTCCTGTAGAAGGAATAAAGTGAAATTCCTGAAAAATGGAGAGAAGTGATCTTCTGTCTTGATTTGAGGAGACAATGATGCTACATTAGGTTCAATACCTGTTGCGTCAGCACAGCGAGCTGGTGTTTGGTTGCTGACAGGCGATCCAGAGCTGACAGCTCCTGTGACAAAGCACCAGCTGAGCTATTGTCCAGGATTGCTCATTCTATCATGGTTAAGCTAACAGCTCACGTGCACGATGCTAGCACAGGACGGAACCACACGAGGGGGGGAATGTTCAATGGTTTATTAAATGTAGAAAACAGCGCACAATTAGATAAACAGCCACTTGCCAAAAGATTCAGTCCACCTGTGGAGAGAAAGTGAGAGCTGTCAGCGGAGGCTGCTTGCCTGAATTTAGGGCAGTTTACCCAGACGAGCCAGCGTTAACTGCGTGGAGGAGGCCTCCTTAAGTACGCTGGCTGAAGAGCGGGTGCAGGTGTGTCCTTTGCCTCATGTGCAATGATGAGTTAGTGAACGTGCGGCAAGAGGGGAGAGGCGTGCTCTTGCTGCCCATGACATCTACTTGATAGCTCTTCAGTGTTCCAGACTAATTATTCCTTTTTAAATCATTCCTAATTTCCTGCTTCCTTTGAATTATCGTATTTTTCGGACTATAAGGCGCACTTAAAATTTTCTCAAAAATCGACAGTGCACTTTATAATCTGGTGCGCCTTATGTATTAATTCTGGTTGTGCCTACTGACCTCGAAACGATTTTATGTGGTACACGGTGCTCAAAAATCTGTCAAAATGTTTTAGTACGACTTTGGTAAGCTACGAAGCCACACCACTTGATGAATTGTTGGAGCATTACGGCTACCGTAGTCAGGAGCCTCACGGAGTAATGCAGTATGTGCTTCAACATAATATTACGGTGTGTGTATAAGGACCCCAAAATGGCACCTGTTAACCTCTTGCACTCCGTTGTTCCGCAGGCGGGCAAGTCTCTGCGTCCTAGGGAGCACGAGGGCGCACGAGGGCGCACGAGGGCGCACTCATGCGCCCTCGTGCGCATGACGCATGATAAGGATATTGATGGTGGTGGTGTAGGTGGTGTGGCCTCCAAGCGCCACTGAAAAAAAAAAAGCTGCAAACACAGCCGCGAACAGATTAGTTCATCTGATTGACCTCTCATTCGACTAATAAGAGCCTTGAATTGGGTTTCTGAAACCTTGAAGAGCCAATGAATGAAAACCTAGGAAGGAGGACCCGCCTCCCAACGCTTTGAATGCAGTGAGCCAATTGAAGCAGAGAAGTTCGTGAGCTGTTTTTTTTTAAGGCTGGGTGAAAACTGGCTGCTGGAGCGGATCAAAAAAGGACACAGGAAGAGCCCCACAGACCCAGCAGCATGGAGACCATCCACAAATGCAACCTGTGTGACAGGGAGTGCCATTCGTGGATCGGCATGTTCGGCCACAGGTGGTGCTTATTTTGTATTGGTTCCAGCAGAGTAGACGTTATGTTTTCTTCCATGGTCATAGACGGACGGAGGCTGACGACGAAGGCTGAGTGACACACACGCCTTCGCCAGTCTTTTTTTAATTACTACTGTTATTTGTTTTGAAAAATCGTTCGCCAAAAACCGCAATCATGGAAGCACAAAACCACAATAATGGAATTATGTTTTGATCGAGTCGCGAGACCAGAACCAGAGCGGACCAGCGTCGCGTTCGTCTGATAATGAGGAAGACAAGTTCGCCAAGACTCCGCTGTGAAGAGGTAAGGTGTTATAAGCTAAATTATTCTCTATCCCTGAAAATTGTAATCCAAAATGACTTTTGACCGATCAGTAAATTACAGCTGTGCGGTTCACGAAGTCTGAAGTTCGTGCGCCGCGGTACAAGGGGTTGCTCGCAGTGTACAGGCTGTGAACCCCCCCCCCACGCTATTCTTCTGCAGCGAGGGGGGGGGGGGGGAGCCGCGGTGCCTGCACTGCTGTCCTACATCACCACATAAGGCTAATCCGTTGTGTAGCGATGGCTGAAGTCCATCCTCTGTAGCGAGCGGGGGGGGGGACAACCCCCCCCCACACACACACAGTAGCGGGGGGGGAAGCCACTGTGACAGCGTTGCTGTGGAAACATGCAACGAGTGTAATCCGTCATGTAGCGAGGGCCGAACTCTGTCCTTGGTAGCGGGGGGGGGACGACCCCCCCCCCACACACACACAGACACAGCCCTGAGTGTGACCTTTCCTTTGAGCCTAAAATGAAGCTTCTACATTGAATTATTCAAAAGTTACAGACGTTTTTCCAAACTGTGCCATTTGGCACAATTTGGCACAGTTCCAAAACGCCTGGGAACAGCCTGAGAACAAAGCTGTGTAAAATATTCATTTTTTGTGGTATTGTTACCAAATTTGGATCTCCGCTGGATAACACTTGGTTCTACATTTCTGTTGCATTTTCCAGCCGGATCGGACAGCTGTGTGTTATTTACAATCATTTGTATCCAAAAAAACACTGTGTCCAAATTTTTTTTCTTCAAGTTCAGTATGTTTAGATGACTGTAACTCAGTGGCCGGAGCACGTAGAGAGATTATGTTTTTTTTGCCAAAAAAATCAAAGTGTTTTCTTTTAAATGAGACCAACCCCACGAAGATGCTGCAAAGGGTTGAAGAACAGCTTTTGATTTACTTTGGGCACGTTATTTTTTGGCATTTTTAGGAAAATTGCCCGGAGTGCAAGAGGTTAACAGACATGCTTACGAAGTGGACTTTAAACTCAAGGCTATCTGTCACACAGTAGTACATGGGAATAGAGCAGCTGCGAGAGAATTCAACATTAATGAATCAATGGTACGGAAGTGGAGGAAGCAAGAAAATGACCTGTGCCAAGTAAAGAAGACCAAACTGAGTTTCCGAGGGAACAAAGCAAGATGGCCACAGTTAGAGGACAAAATTGAACAGTGGGTTATTGAACAGAGAACAGCAGGTAGAAGCATCTCTACAGTCTCTATTCGACTCAAGGCAACAGCGGTAGCACGTGACATGAAGATCAACGACTTTCGAGGAGGTCCTTCTTGGTGCTTCCGTTTTATGAAAAGGCGTAATCTCTCCATCTGCACAAGAACTACCATCTCGCAGCATCTGCCAAAGGATTACGAAGAAAAGCTGGCCATTTTCCGCACCTACTGCAAGAACAAGATCACTGGAAAGAAGATCCGGCCAGAACACATCACCAACATGGACGAGGTCCCCCTCACCTTTGACATCCCCGTGAACCGTACTGTTGAGAAAACAGGGACCAGTATGGTATCTATATGCACCATAGGGAACAAGAAGTCATCCTTCACTGTAGTTCTCAGTTGCCAGGCTAATGGCCAGAAACTACCACCCATGGTCATTTTCAAGAGGAAGACTCTGCCAAAAGAAAAGTTCCTGGCTGGTGCCATCATCAAGGCTAACCCAAAGGGCTGGATGGATGAGGAGAAGATGAGTGAGTGGCTGAGAGAAGTTTACGTCAGGAGATCGGATGGCTTTTTCCACAAATCTCTGTCCCTATTGATCTGCGACTCCATGCGCACCCATCTCACCGATACTGTCAAAACCCAAGTGAAGCAAACTAATTCGGAGCTTGCCATCATTCCGGGTGGATTAACCAAAGAACTCCAACCGCTAGATATTGGTGTCAACAGGTCGTTCAGAGTTAAATTGCGAGCTGCGTGGGAGCATTGGATGACAGAAGGCGAACACACATTCACCAAGACAGGGAGGCAATGCCGAGCGAGTTACGCCACTATCTGCCAATGGATCATGGATGCCTGGGATAAGGTATCAGTCTCAAGTGTCGTCCGAGCTTTCACGAAGGCCGGAATCATCACTGAACAGCTAAATGACAGCAACAAGACTGACTCAGATAATGACGAGAGGGATCCGGGCATGCTTGATGCCGAAATCTCCCAACTGTTAAAGCGTACCTGTGGTGGTCGTGAAAAAAAAAGATATTATATTGAGCCCCTGTCTCACGTTCTAGTTCAAGTTTAAGTTCAAGTTCAAGTTCAAAGCAATGTGATATAAATCCATTGCTGATGTGCTGGTTCAGCTATGTCAGCAAAACATGGGTGCAGCCATACTGGCAGCTACATGGCCTGCCAGGACGCTTCCTGTGACGTAGTAGCATGGATACCGCGATCTGGATCAATATTGGCAGAGCCTGGAGTGCCCGGATGAGCAGTGGCTTTCGGGATATTCAAATTCAAATTCAAACATTTATTTCAAACTCAGTGTTCATATTAAATGCAGAACTAAAACGAGTAGAAAATAAATAAATAAATGCTTAAATTCAGCGGGTCGTCTTGTCTGATCTGAGGTCGTAACGGCCGCCAGATGGCCGATGATTCTACAGAGCAGCAGACACTCGGCACTCTTGTAACAACAAAACATACAATGCGATATAGATATCGCAACATGGCGGAATGTAAAGCCTTTGGATGTCTCAATAATAAGCGAAAAAACAAAGATAAACACTTCTTTTGTGTACCCAAACCCAGCTCACCTTGTCAGAAGATCGTAGCGGAAAAGTGATTGCGCAATCTCGGAACAGGGCACAGACGAATCCTTTCAGACGAAATTGTGCTGTGTGTGAGGACCACTTCGTCACTTTCACCCTCAGAAGACCTTTCTGGCTCAAACCTCTAGCCATGTTGGACGAATTCTTCCTCAGAGTCCGACAATTCAGCCATAATAGAATAAAAACACTCACAACAGCACCCTAGTCGCTCATACAGACGGAGTATTGACTTTTCAGTATCAACGTAATGACGTCACATTCGCATGTGTCATGGCTGCGCGCAGAGTTTTCATTGGCTGGCCATGCCTGCAGTCGTATTTGCATATTTCTCTGGTGGTATATGGCTGGCAATAATTATTTAACCAAATAACGAATACTTTGCCTAATGTTTTCAAGTTGAATGCGTTTAGACGACCACCACAGGTACCCTTTAAACTCAGAGACTGAAGATGAAGAATTTGATTAATTTGTGGAAGAGGAATGAACTGAAAAGTGAGTGTATTGTTTTGTATTTTACAAAAACTTTTGTAAAATTTGTGTTACAACTAAATTTATGTGTTACAACTGAACAGCGTTGAAAGTTATTGTGAATGAGTTGAATAAAGTTTGACTTATCTGTTTTGTTTCGCTTAATGCGCCTTATAATCCGGTGCACCTTATGTATGAAAATAGACCATCAAATAAACCGTTCATTGATATTGCGCCTTATAGTCCGAAAAATACGGTACTTTTTTGTGCCCTTGTGAATAAGCCAGTTAGCTCTGCCAAAACACACCTACATCCTCTCTTTACACCCCGCCTCTCCCCTGACAGAATGAACTGTGGGTCAAAGCTTCAACACAGTAGCTCTATAATTACCACCGAAGCACATTAAAGATAATTTACTCCTCAAGTTGTTTTAGTTTAAGCAGAACACGAAATTGTGTCAGTTGCCACAGTTACCTTTGCCTTAAGAGGCACTCAGGTCTCAGTTAAACTAACTGGCTGATTAGATTGATTACTTGTCTGACAACGCTATTGAACTGCAGGGCACACTTCCTTCAGAGCACTAAAGCCATCCAGACATGCAGAGAGTGGAAAAATGGACAGCCAGACATGAGCTGAGCTATTGGTGATCACTTTTTTTTTCAGCCTTAATGCAAGGCACGATCTGCAGTGGGTAGGTCAACTTAATACTGCATCATACATGAGGTTTCAAGGTTTCTAACTCATCAGCTACTTTTCCAAGTCATAACAAGAAAGTGTCAATACACACTATCATTTCAGTTAGCCTGTGTCAAGGAGAGTGCTGCGTAAAGCTACTTTTAAAAATAACACGTTAAGATGACTGCCACTAAAAAATGAAAGATATATTACATTGCTGTAACATGCTGAGAAAAGTGTCATGATAGAGTACCTTCCATGTTACCAGAAATTAGGTCTCATTTGTGATTTGCTGCTGAAAATTGTACCTCCAATTGTGATAAATTTATGTTCTGCCATTCTGCCACAGTCTATTCACATTTAGACTGTACACTAGTGGATAGAACATGATAAGTTTTATTCATTTCAATGAGAAATTTAAGCCATCATCATACATTCAGAAAGTCTGCTATTAAAACCAAACACAGTTGTTTATACTCCAAAATTTCTTCTGAAATGCTCCTAATCAATGCTAAGCTGTTGGATTAGCTGATGAAATTCTTCCAGTAATTCACACTCTTGTTAAAACAGATGAACCAACATGCAGACATTTTGTCTGCCTTTTCTGTTAACTCTATAAACAAGAGTTTAAATAGCCAGTATCAGAGCCTTTCTATCTTTTATAAAATATTGGCAGAATTGCAGGTCTTGGCATTTGCTTGCCTCCACTTATCGTGTTAATGAATCCCATCACCCATTTCTGTCTGCCATTTGGCACAGCAGTAAACAAGAGTTTTTGCAGCCATTGGCAGTAGGGTGGTTTTCTACTGTGAATGCAGCATCACTGAAGAGTTGATGTTTGTCCACCCCATAACCAAGAATGAGACTGGTGATTTCACTTCAAGTGATTAGCTCTATCATCTCATAGCAAAAATTCATGGGTTAAAATACTGAGAGACGTTGCATAGGTTTACTCCTAGACAGTCCAAAAGACATGGTGTACATTTGTGTGTTTTTGTATTCATTTTATATTTGTCCTGCAAAAGACTGGCCACTCATCTGAGGACTAACACCAACCCTGACAGGGTAACAGGTGGGGTTTTTTTGTCACCTTTCTTTGCAGTGGTAGGGGTACTTGTCCCCTTCTCGGAGGCCTGGGGGAGAACTTCAGTGCCAGACACATCCACTCCTAAAGCCAAAACCCCTTTATCTACCAACCCCTTTAACAAAGCAGACTTCAATTCCCGTTTAATGAGGGATTTAACAACAGGGAGGTCATAATGAGCAGCAATTGCAAACAAATCATCCTTTCTACAATAATCAAGCTGCTCACGAGTGGGACCATTCACAAAAGTTTCTAACCTAAACTGGCCATTTTTTTTTTTTTAATTTTTCAAAACCTACTAACAGAAACAGTGCAACCAAAAACTATCCTGGATAATAACCCCTACAGTCACTCCTTTACACTAGTGATGTTACGCTCGACACCACCCACTTAACACTGATTCGAGCAATATAAAGAGGAAGTGTTATGAACAGTGCATCAAGTGCTGTTTCAGCACGCCCACAGTCATACAACCGTAGCAAGCGAGGCCTCGTTATGTTCGTCACATCACGTGACTTTGAGGGAGAATTATTATTTTTTTTTTGCTTTGTATTGTTTGTTCCTGCCATCCAGTTTTGAATAGACCTCAGATGGCCAAAAGCTCAAAAAGAAGTATTTAGATTTTTTTTCATGTTTTCCACTCAGATGCAGTTCTGACAGTCAGCCACCAGATGGTAGTGTTTATTAGATGTTTCATAACACTGTGTTGCTCATGAAACAATTGTCTCAAAGTTGCTCACTGTTTCATAAGGCCTCAGTTTCAACATCACTACCTTTAACACAATTACCAACACACTAAAGTACATAGGCACTAAACAGTCTTGAAAATAATAAAGCCTAATGCACTGGTTAAAAATAGCACTACACCAAAACACAGTCCACACACAATAAAACCCAGTAGCCAAATGGCCAGGAACACTGGGTTGAGGAATCTTAAGTAGGCTGCTCTGTAATGAGGTGATGCAGAGCAGCTGTAGAATCCCAGGTGCGGTTCAAGGTCCCCTCAAGGGTATAGGAGAAAAATACAAAGGGGAAAAACGAGAAAAAAAGGGTGCCTCTCTTCTAGGAAGAGAGGCTCTGTGACTAGGAAGTGAGACTCTGTGACGCGGTGCCTCTCTTCTAGGAAGAGAGGCGATTAAACTCATAACCTTCCAATATCAGAGTCCAACACTCCACCTGTGTTACCAAGAGTGTTGATCCAAATAGGAACACTTAAAATGACAACATCACATATATACATAGGATAGATTTTTCTATTAGTTCACCACAAGTGGGTAGCAGTGAACAGGGAACTATTTTGGAAGCAACCATCATCTTTATATTTTTTTCTTGATTATATAAGATAAGATAAGATAAGATAAGCCTTTATTAGTCCCACAACGGGGAAATTCCAGGATTGCAACAGCACAGGGATAGCAACACTCAGAGCAACAATCAGAAGGCAAGAAAAAAAAAACAAGCAAGCAAGAGCAGCTAATAAACATATGTACGTATTACTATAAAATATATATATATACACACACACACAGACACACAGTGCAGAGCATTGTAGCTGGATGGAATAAATATATGAATATATGAACACACAGTGCAGAGCATTGTAGCTAGATGGAATAAATATGTAAATATATAAACACCCACAGTACGGAGCATTGCAGCTAGGTGGAATAAATATGCAAGTATATAAACACACACAGTGCGGAGCAATGTAGCTAGATGGAATAATATGTAGATATATAAATATATAAACACCCACAGTACGGAGCATTGTAGCTAGATGGAATAAATATGCAAATATATAAACACACACAGTGCAGAGCATTGTTGCTAGATGGAATGAAACAGCATAACCGTCTACTTAGTTATCCTACATGGTATGATTATGTGCCCATACATATTCTCACCCTCCATAGCGACCGGTATGTTCCTAGTTGTATGCCGGAGAGGACCATTGTGTAAGTCTATTGCATCTTTTGCATTCAAAAAACTATTAGTTTGTTACGTCTTTTTGCTATCTCTGCGAGCAGCCCTGCTTAGGTTGTACAGTCTGACAGCCGTTGGTAGGAAGGACCTACGAAACCTCTCGGTTGTGCACCTGGGATGATGTAGTCTGCTGCTAAATGAGCTCCTCAGTGCATTCAGTATGTCCTGCATAGGGTGGAACTCGGACTCCAGCAGAGATGACAGTTTAGCCACCGTCCTTCTCTCTCCTATCTCCTCCATCGGATCAAGGCGCTGCCCCAGGACAGAGCTAGCTTTCTTAATCAGTTTGTTCAGTCTCTTCCTATCGGCTGCAGTAATGCCACTGCCCCAGCAGACCACTCCAAAAGTGATGGCTGATGCCACCACCGTGTCATAGAATGACTTCAGCAGCGCCCCTTGTACACCAAAAGACCTGAGTCTCCTCAGCAGGAACAGCCTGCGCTGTCCCTTCTTGTAGAGTGCATCAGTATTGTGTGACCAGTCTAGTTTATTGTTCAGATGAATACCCAGGTACTTATAGGATGTCACCATCTCGATGTCTGTTCCCTGTATATTTACTGGTACTGTGAGGGGCTGCCCATGCCTGCGGCAGTCCACCACCAGCTCCTTAGTTTTCCTCGCGTTGATCTGGAGGCAGTTCCGATGGCACCAGTCCACGAAGTCCTGGATAAGCCCTCTGTACTCAGCTTCATCTCCATTGGAGATGAGGCCAACGATCGCAGAGTCATCAGAGAACTTCTGTAGATGGCAGTGTGTTGTGTTGTGTGAGAAGTCCGCAGTATAAAGAGTGAACAGGAAGGGAGCCAGCACCGTTCCCTGGGGGGCCCCCGTGCTACTGATGATCGTGTCGGACACACAGTCCCGGGTTCTCACAAACTGAGGCCGGTTCGTGAGGTAGTCCAGGATCCATGATGACAGGTGCTGGTCCACCCCTGCGCGCAGCAGCTTGTCCTTCAGGATCATCGGTTGGATGGTGTTGAAAGCACTGGAGAAGTCAAAGAACATGATCCTCACCATATTCCCGGGCTTCTCCAGGTGGGACAGAGAACGGTGAAGGAGGAAGATCACCGCATCCTCCACCCCAATGCCATGCTGGTAGGCGAACTGGAGTGGATCCATCGCTGGTTCCACCAGGGGGCGGAGGTGAGCAAGGAGCAGTCTCTCCAGGGTCTTCATCAAGTGGGACGTCAAGGCCACCGGTCTGTAGCTGTTCAGGTCTTTGGGGTGGGAAGTTTTTGGTACAGGTACCACACAAGATGTTTTCCACAGCTGTGGTACCCTCCCCAGTTTGAGGCTCATGTTGAAGATATACGTCACAATCCCACACAGCTGGTCTGCACAGGACTTGAGGAGCTTTGCGCTGATGCCGTCCGGTCCCGGCGCCTTCCTCGCCTTGATCTTCCTCAGCTCCGTCCTCACCTGGGTCCTGGTCAGGGTCAGGATGGGGGGCTGTGTGTTGGGAGTGGGGGGGTGTTGGTAGAGTGGGGAGTGGGCAGCAGGACTTGATTTCTTTAGAGGCAGCAGTGGTTGTTGTGCAGTCAGGGGGGAGGGCGGTTGGTCAAATCTATTGAAAAACAGATTCAGGTTGTTCGCCCACTCCCTGCCCCCTGTGGCCTGGGGGGAGGTATTCTGGAGCCCCGAGATGGTTTTGAGGTTTCTCCAGACCCCGCTGATGTCGCTCTGTTGCAGCTTGTCCTCCATCTTCTTCCTGAAGCTGTCCTTGCCTTCTCTGATCTTTCTCCTCAGCTCCCTCTGTACGGACTTCAGCATCTCCCTGTTCCCCGACCTGAAGATCCTCTTCTTCTCTCTCAGAAGTGTTTTTATCTCAGGGTTGATCCAGGGTTTGTTGTTTGAGTGACGCCGTATGGTCTTGGTGGGAACGGATTTGTCCACACAGAAGCTGAGGTAGCCCGTGAAGGTGTGAATGAGGCCATCGATGTCCTCACCATGTGGATCGCAGAGCTGCTTCCAGGCGGTGGCTTCAAAACAGCCCTTTAGGGTGTCCATTGTCTCCTCAGACCATAACTCCACAGTGTGCATGGCCGGAGGTTGTCTGTGCACTAGGGGTTTGTACACCGGCCGGAGATGAACCAAGTTGTGATCCGATCTCCCGAGTGGGGGTAGTTGTGATGAGGTGTACGCCTCCTTAGTGTTTGCGTAGAATAAATCCAGTGTTTTATTGTCTCTAGTGTGGCATGTGACATACTGGGTGAACGTGGGTAGAATGGGAGACAGTGAAACATGGTTGAAATCGCCTGAGATGAGGAGAAGAGCATCTGGGTGTTCTGTCTGCAGCCTGCTGGTTACTGAATGGATGACGTCACGTGCTGTCCCAGCGTTCGCCGTCGGATTTGCATAAACAACAATGCAGATCACGTGTGAGTGTTCTCTCGGGAGATATGTAGGCCTCATGCTAACAGCTAGCAACTCAATGTCTTTGCTGCAGTGTCGTTGTTTAACAGTGATATGTCCCGGTCTGCACCAGTTGTTGTTAACATACATGATCACTCCACCGCCCCTAGCCTTGCCACTGTCTGGTGTTCGGTCAGCTCGTATCATGTGAAAACCCTCCAGCTCAATGTTAGCATCTGCTGCTAGTTCAGTTAGCCACGTCTCAGTAAACAAAAGGAGAGAGCACTCCCGGTATGTGCTATCATAACGGGAGATAGCCGCTAGCTCATCTAACTTTCCCAGTATCGACCGTACATTTCCCATGACAACAGATGGAAGGGAGGGTCTGTACCTTATATTTTTTGTCCTCCGCCTTACTCCAGCCCGGCAGCCGCGGCGTTTTCGCCTCAGTTCACTCGGTATGTCGAGTTTTTCCAATGGGACCGGGTGGCGGTTGAATGCTAGCAGCTGTTCTCTGCTGTATCGTATCCTGCTATAGACAGTGGCTCCGTCCACCGGCTCAGGAGACATTTAGGACGATCTGTGTGTCCGTGATATAAGTGGGGTGAAAAAAAAAAGACGGATCAAAAGAGAGAGGAAGGGAAAAAGACTCGGAATCGAGCCGCTGTTGCAAAAGGCAGCCGACTCGTGTGGCGCCGAGAGAAAAAAAAAAAAAAAAAAAAAAAAAAAAAAATATTTATGGTTTATTGTCTTGAGAGTGGTTTGGACTGTTGCCTCACAGCCAGAAGGTCCCCGTTTGTGCTTCCTAGTCAAAATTGGGGTTTACATGATCTGCCTGTGTCTGTATGTGTTTAATCTGGTATTCTTGTTTCTTCCCACAATCAAAGACCTGCTCATTGGTGAAACTAAATTAGCCAATAGTGTTGATGTGACAATGTATGATTTTCTGTCTCCTTGTGTTGATCCTATGATGGATCTGTCCTGTCCCTTAACCAGAGACAAGCCACAACCACAAAATTGATGTGATTTTTTTTTAAACAAAAGGCTGTATAAAATGATTGTTTATTTCACTGTAAATAAGTTTTACCGTAATACTCTGATGTAAATTCCTTAACTGGAACATTCTGAACACTGAGTCACAAACACTCATTCTTTCTCACAGAAATCTCACTTTTCAGTAAATGTATAAAGCTGCAAATAATTGTGGAAATGTGGGTTTATGCCTGGATTCATAAAACATACTGCATGGAAAAAATGTGGATTTTGTTATATGCTACATTTTAAAGATGCTGTGACCACTCGTAACTTTTTTTTTAATAAAAAAATATAGGAATATCAAATCATAGCCTAGTTAATTCTAGACAGTTCTGGGCTGGAGCAAAGGTGCACCTGCAGTGGCTCTAGGCTAGAGTAAGGCAGCACCCACGTTGGCTCCGGGCTGGAGCAAGGCAGCACCCGTAGTGGCTCCGGGCTGGAGCAAGGCAGCACCCGTGGTGGCTCCAGGCTAGAGCAAAGCAGGACCCGCGGTGGCTCAGGGCTGGAGCAAAGCAGGACCTGCGGTGGCTCCAGGCTGGAGCAACACTGCACCCGCAGTGGACCCAGACTGGATCACAGCTGCACCCACGGTGGACTCGGGCTGGGCCAGAGCTGCATCCTCGGTGGACCCAGACTGGGTCAAAGCTGCACCCTCGGTGGACCTGGACTGGGTAATAGCTGCACCCTTGGTGGCCCTGGGCTGGAGCATAACGCCCACAGAGGACTCAAGCTGGAGTGCAACACCCACGTTGGATTAAGGCTCGGGCGCAGCACCCACGATGGCCCACGACTGGAGCACAACACCCACGGAGACCTGGACTGAGGAGGAGCTGCACCCATGGAGGTCCCGGGCTGGGACAGAGCACCCACGATGACCTCAACTAGCTGGGAAGCAGCACCCTCGGAGGCCCTGGACTGGGAGGGATTACCTGCAACGACCTCAGCTGAAGGGGGAGCAGCACCCACAGAGGCCCCAGGCTGTGACGGAACACCTGCGATGACCACGGCAGGAGGAGCTGGACCTACGGTGATCTTGGGCAGTGAGGCTTAACCCACGGAAACCTCTGGCAATGCTGGACGATCCTCGGTGACCCTGGGGCAAGGCTCAGAAAAGAGGGACAAAGACACAGGGTCAGGGTCAACGGCGGCAGTGGAGCCCAGCGGGGTGAGCTCAGGTGCAGTTGATGACTGCACTTGGCTCTCCCCACCAAGTGCCAGAAAGATCTCTCAACATAGAAACAACAAAAACAAAGGAGAGCACTTGCCTGAACTCAAGCTTCACCACCGTCCAGGACTCCGTCGATCCAAGCAGCAATATCTCAGGCCTGGCCCACTGGAGGTCCAGCTCTGACTCTGCTGTGGTGGCCCCAGCAGCAGGCATGGTGGTCGATGCAGTCCCTGGACCCCTCAGCAAAGTGACCCACACAGGTGGCTCGCCCGGCTTGGCAACAGGAGGACGGATCCCTGCTGGCACTGGTTTCTGCACAGCCTGGGGACACCCAATCATTGGCACAGGCTCCGGATCACTGGCAGCACTCACCTTCCATCTCAGACCATGGCTGCGGGGCTGGTATCAGGTCCTCAAGGGTCGCAGGCTCCTCCATTGTCTGGTGGCTCAGTCCTTTGGCCGGTGGACACTCAGGGGGTAAAGGAGGAGACACAGAGAGAGCAAGTGCAAGGCCTTTAGCTGCAGCAGGTGGTGTGAGCTCAGGGGACTGCATAAACTGAGCCTCACCACCGGGAATCAGGCAAGACAATTTTAGTGTTGGTGATTGAGAATGAAAAGACACTTGCCTGTGTTCCCGGGGCATGATGGTCTCTACTGCAGCAAGTGTAGAGTCCGCCCTCTCCGTGGCTGCCGTTGTTGCGGACCCCTCCAAGGAAGGTAGACGTAGTGATGGGTGGAGCCGGGAATGAGGCGACCAGTCCTTCAGCAGTGGGAGGAATCGTCAAGGAGGAGGGAGAGGGAGCAGTGGTGGAGGAGGAGGCTGACGGGACAACCAGAGGAAAAACCCAGTGAAGGAACTGCTGCGGAAGTCTTCGGCCTCGACGAGGGGGGAACTGCTGACGAGGAGGTGGAGGAGTTCCTCTGGCAGGATTTCCCTAGGCAACAGCGAGAAGCGGGAGGCGGAGATTGTGGCTCAATCAGGGGGCACTCACTCATTGGTTCAAACTCCGGGCCCCCCGGGAAAACCTCCTCCAGCTCCTGGGCAAGATTCAGGAGGAGCCACGGCTTATATTCCAGTAGAAGCTCTGTCTCCGCTAATATGACATGCCTGCGCTCCTCCAGCTCCTCGGCCGATGGTGCGGGCCAGTGTTTGGGAGGAGGAGGCGGAGCTGCTGCTGGAGAGTGACAAGAGGCTGGAGGCTTCCATGTACACAGACGCTTGGTCTTAGTTGGCGCAGGTACGGCCATAGGAGCCATTTCCCCCAGCCTGTGACTTATAGGTTGTGTGGCGACTATGGAGAGGAGTAGGTCAGCGAGCTCCGGGTGGTCCCACAGGCTGGGGCATGTTTTGAGTACCTGCACTGCACCCTCCAGACACTGTTGGGCTGCCTTGGGAGTACGGGAGGCACGAGCCTGCCTGAGGATGCCTTCCACAATACTCACAGCCTGCCGCTCAGTTTCACACAAACCAAGAATTGGACTTTCCTGGGTAGCTGACATGGTGAGACCCCTGGTGAGAAACAGAACTGGGGAGGAGTAGGAGAGAAACTGCGAACCACTGCTGCCACTGGAGTTTTCAAATTGGCTGGGTCCCATTGCGCAATCGCCAAACCATAGGTGGGTGAAAAAATAACCACAAACTGCAGCAGCTGGGCCTCTAACTGGCCGGAGTCTTCTGTCAGAATTGCCTGAATCCCCCTGTGCTCAGATCGTGACATACGGGCTGTCTGGGTCTATCTCTTCCTCTCCACCGTCGCCAAGTGCTTGCTCACAGGGGATCGCCTGATTGCTGGGGTCTTTCTGCAACTGTGGGGGTCCTCCCTACAGTTGATAGTGCTATGAGATGACTGTTGTTGTGAAATGGCGCTATATAAATAAAGTTGAATTGAATTGAATTGAATTGAATTGAATCTTTTGCACTACAGGTAGCATTACTGTACACAGACTGCTGTTGTTGTTTTTCCAGCCTATTCCTTTCTTTTTTTTAAAAATATTGTGCACACCACTGAAGAGGGAGAGAAACACCAGTTCAGTTCTCCTGTATGTCCTGTACATATAGTAGTATTGACAAATAAAAATCTTTGAATCTTGAATAAAAACCCACTAATGATTATGGGAATGAAATATTATTTGGTACAGTCACTTACAACCAATAAAGACTTGTAACACCATGTCAGTGTCATTATCGGTATCTATTTTTTTCATTATTGCTTAATAACACAACTTAGTCCTAATACTAATCAATCACCTTAGCAGTCTCTAATGCCCCCCATTTTTTGTTTTCAAATACGCACTACAGTGGATAAAAAATCCTCTTAAAAACAAATTTATATTGTCTAAAATGATATCTTATCCCTTTTTTCCCACAAAAAAAAAATCATGGTCTCACAGTTGCTTGTCAAAATCTTTTCCCTTTTTCTCCTTCTTCAATGCTGAGATCTCTGAATATTCTAATTAGACCCACCCACATCCTGTCACGATCTGTGCATGGGGGGATTTCACCATTTCTCCGATTTCTCCTAACTTGGGTTGTTGAGGTGTGAGACGTGGGAGCATTATTTTCTCTGGTTTGTTTCAGTCCCTCCTTGCCTGGGTCCCTCTCCTCCCACCCGGGGTGGGGTTGTTTTTTTGTCCTTTGGTGGGGTGGGTTCTTAGTGTGGGTGGGTCTTGTTTTTCTGTCAATATTGCCTGTGGTGTCTGGTGTCCACCCCTTGAGGAGGGGAGGCTCTTTCACGATCTGTGCACAGGGGGATTTCACCATGGTCTGTTTCTTTGCTTTTTGTTTTTCCTTATTTGTATAATGTATTTTGAGTTCTTTGCCTTTTGGTTTTTCCTTATTGGTGTAATGTTACATTTTAAAATTCTATGCCTGATATGTTTTTTAGTTTGTTTTCACATATTTGATATTGTTTCTTTAAAATGATTTATTCTCCTGTTTTCGGTCAGTGTAGTTTTGATATCTGATTCCACTTTTCTTTCTCTCTTAGGAGTTGCAGTTGTCAGGAGCACTTCTGGGTTTTTCCCTGGTGGTGGGCGGTGCTCCTCACGACTCACAGCTGATTGTCATTTTCTCTCCAGCCAGCTCATGTGATTCACACCTGTCCTCATTTATTTCATTTGTGTTTAGCTGTATTTAAGGGCTGTTATGTTCATTCCTCCTTGCCGGAGTCTTACCTTCTTCACCCTCATCTCCACCAGAACCAGCCCTTTCTCTGGTGTGGTATTGTAAGTTTTCTTTGTTTGTCTGTTGGATTTAGTTTTGAGCAAGGTTGATGTTGTATTGTTTTTTTTTAAATAAATTCACAAACTGCAGTCCTGCACATGGGTGTCTCCTCTCTGCCCCGAGGGGCAATTCATGACAGAAGATTCCGGCCAGTTTGAGACCCAGTGGCTGCAGTTTGTGTTAAATTTTTGTTTCACTTCAGCGGCAGCTATGGCTCGTAGGTTTACCCTATTTTTGTCCAGTTTTGTTTTTTTCACTCAGGGTTAACCATGCCAGTCACTTCGGATATGTCAACCCTGGGACTGCGAGGTGGAGCGGTGGGCTGTGTGTTCTGAAGGACATTCTTTTGCAGGTTCATGCCTCCCGTACTCCCGAGGCAGTCTGAGGGTGTCTGGAGGGCACGGCACAGATACTTGAGGCATGCCCCAGCCTGTGGGACCACCCAGAGCTCACAGACCTACTCCTCTCCATATTTCTCCCACAGTCTACGAGTCATGGGCCGGGGGAATCTGCTCTGATATCTGTGCCTGCGCTGATGAAGAGCAAGCGCTGGCGCACATGGAAGCCTCCAGCCTCTTGCCGCTCTCCGGTGGCAGCTCCGCCTCCTCCTCCTGAGCAATGGCCTGCCCCATTGGCAGAGGAGCTGGAGGAGCGCAGGCAGGTCTTATTAGCTGAGACTGAGCTCCTTCGGGAAGTTAAGCCATGGTTCCTCCTGAATCTTGCCCAGGAGTTGGAGGAGATTTCACCGGGGGGACCGGAGTTTGAGCCAACGAGGGAGTGTCCCCTGACTTTGGAGCCTCTCCTTTCTCTCCTTGAGCCTATGTCTCTGCCTCCGCCTCCCCGCCATTGTGCTAGGAAATCCCGCCAGAAGAACGCTTCCACCTCTCAGTCCGCGGCTCCCCTCACGTTGAGTCAGACAACTCCCGCAGCAGGTTTTTCCTCATGTTTCTCCTCGCCGGCTGTCCCGTCAGCCCACTCAGTCTCCTTTTCTGCTACAACTCCTGTCCCCTCAACGTCTCCTCCCGATACTGAGAGCCCAGTCATTTTTTCTCCGGCTCCGCCCGTCACCGTGTCTGCAGTGGTGGCTCCTCCACATTCCACTGAGGGGCCAACATCCACTGAAGTCATGGAGGGGGCTGATTTTCACCCAGCTGCAGTAGAAGACATCACAACCAGGGAACTCAGGCAAGTGTTTTTTTTCCTCATCCTACTAAGCATGAATTATCTTGCCTGACTCCTGACGGTGAGGCTTAGACTAGACTGTCCTCTGAGTCCTCATTATCTGCTGCAGCCTCAGACTGTTCACCTGGTCTCTCTGTGTCTCCTCCTCTGCCTCCTGAGTCTCTGCCGGCCCCAGGATTGAGCCACCGGACAATGGAGGAGCCTGTGGCCCTGGAGGACCTGGTTCCAGCCCTGTAGCCACGCTCTGGATGGAGGGTGAGCGCTGAGACCGAGCCAACACCTGCATCGATGAAACAGTGTCCCTGGGCTTCAGCTGAACAGGATCCAGTGCCAGCAGGAAGCCGACCTCCTGTGTCCATGCCAGGCAATCCACCTGCGTGGGTCACATTGCTGGGGGGGGGGGGGGGGGGTCCCAGGACTGCACCAACCACTATGCCTGCTGCTGGGGCCACTACAGCAGAGTCCGAGCTGGACCTCCAGAGGTCCAGGCCCAAGATGTCATCGTCTGGATCGACAGTCCTGGACGGCAGTGGAGCTCGAGCTCAGGCAAGTGCTCTCCCTGGTTTCTGTTATTTCTTTATTGGAGAGATCTTTTCTAGCTCTGGGTGGGGAGAGCCAGGTGCAGTTGTCAGCTGCACCGGAGTTCACCTCACCGGGCTCCACTGCCGCTGGTGACCCTGACCTTGTTTCTCTGCATCTCTTGTCTGAGTTTTTCCCCAGGGTCACTGAGGAACGTCCAGCTTTTCCAGAAGTCTCCATGGGTCCAGTCTCACCGCCCGAGGTCATAGTGGGTCAGCACCACCTGTCGAGGTCATCATGGCTGTTCCATCCCAGCCCAGGGCCTCTGAGGATGCTGCTTCCCCATCAGTTGAGGTCGTTGCGGGTGCTGTGTCCCAGCCTGGGGCCTCCGTGAGTGCTGCTTCCCCTCCGGATGAGGTCTTCGTGGGTGCTCCGTCCCAGCCTGGGACCTCCGAGGGTGCAGCTTCCAGGTCAGATGAAGTCTTCGTGCGTGCTCCGTCCCAGCCTGGATCCTCCATGGGTGCAGCTCTGACCCAGTCCGGGTCCGCCGGGGGTGCAGCTCTGACCCAGTCCGGAGCCTCCGAGGGTGCAACCTCGCTCCAGTCCAGAGCCTCTGTGGGTGCAGCAGGCACGTCTTGGACGGAGGAGAGGAGCGGACTGTGGCCCGGAGCCTGAGCCGACGAAGAAGCGTCCCTGGGTCTCCTCGCCGGAGCGGTCCGAGCCAGTGGGTCAAGGGTCCCCTGCCCCCACGCCATACGGGTCATCGGCGTGGACAGCAGCGTGGGAGGAACCTCAGGCTGCAGATGACATCGTGCCAGCTGCGGAGCCCGACGCAGCTGAGTCCGAGCCAGCTGACGAGAGTCGCCCAGAACCCAGATCGTTGGAGTCCTGGGTGGCAATGGAACCCGAGTGCAGGCAAGTGCTCCCTCTTTTGTCTCTGTCCCCTGTTGTTGAGTATTTTTGCCTGCCTCTCGGGGAGGCGAGTGAGGAGCAGCCGTCTGCTGCGCCCGAGCTCATCTCGCTGGGTTCCGTTGCTACCGGTGATGCTGATCCCGGTTTTCCTGTCCTCGAGCTTTGTTTCAGTGTCGCCGGCGTGGAACGGGTCGGTGTCACCGAGTTGGAGTTGCCAGGTTTGGGGGTGGAGTTCGTCAGCGGAGCTGCACCGGAGGACCAATCGGGGTCCACCGCGGGGACGGTTTCGGCCCAATCAGGGTCCAATGTGGGTGCACTGGGGGCCCAATCGGGGTCCACCGCGGAGGCGGTTCCGGCCCAATCGGGGTCTGACGTGGGTGCGTCGGAGGCCCAATCGGGGTCCACCGTGGGTGCGGATCTGTCCCAATCGGGGTCCAACGAGGGTGCACCGGAAGCTCGATCGGGGTCTACCGCGGGTGCGATTCTGGCCCAATCGGGGCCCGACGTGGGTGCAGCTGGGACCCAATCTGGGTCCAGCGGTGATGCAGCGCTAGCATGGTCCATAGGTGGAGGAGGAGCTGCAGACCCTTCTTCGCAGAGCGGATTTCTGGCTCGCCCTGCTCATCTGTTCCTTCAGAGTCACCGCCCCTGTGCGTCATCGCCGGGGGCCGTGGGGGCTTCTGTTCGCTCGCCCCGGCTCTCCCGAGTTTTGTCCTCGTCAGGGAGGCCGCCGCGGGTTGTTGTTGCCCTGGACTGGTGGCTGAAGGACACGGGTCGGCCGCCGGAGGGACTGTTTCGCCGGTTCGGCGCCTTCGTTCGGCCACCCAACCTGTTGTGTGTGCCTTTGGGCAACCTAGTTCGACCACTGGAGGAGCGGACGTGCTGGGTTTTGGACTCTGGTGAGCCGCCTGGTCCACCTCCTGTGACCACCGGCCGGCTGTTGGACGCGGGGAGACCACCTGTACTGTTCCTGTGGCACTTGGTCTCTGCCGGTCGATATAAACTGTCGGGGGGGTAGTGGGTAGTGGTCCCTGGGTTTGTCTGTCAGTGTTTGTGCTTTTTTTTTTCTTTTGTCCTGGTTGTGTTTTGTATTTGGCATTTCATGCTTTGCAGTAGCCTTAGGTGATTTATGTATAGTCTCGAGTAATGCTCTGTTTTTGTATTTAGTTTTTTCGGAGAATTCACACAGGTGGGAAGTCATTTTTTTTTTTTTCTGGTTGTAACTTGTGAGTCAAGACCTTTTTTTCTCGTAATTATCCCATGCTCCCTGTAACAGAGTTGAGACTTTTTGGCAAGTTGTGTTTTGTTCTATGCTGCCTTATTTGCCTCCCAGTTTGTTTGTTTTTTTCTCTTTTGATGTGAACACTTGGTATTCTGTCATAGTCTTGTATTTAGTTTATCTGACCCTGTAATTCTGGTCCTTTGTTCTTCCCCATGCGTATTTTTTTTTCTTGTGTTTATCTGAGTTTTTTTTTTTTTTCGGGTCATCGCCCTGTTTTTGAATATTTGGTGTTTTTGTTTCAGTAGTCTGTTTTTTGTTTTTTTTTTGTCTGTGATTTTGTCAGAGTTGTTGCCGTGTCATTGTCCTGTATGTTTTTCTGTCTGTGTTGTTCCTGGTTTGGTTTCTCCCCCTCCACACCTGTCCCCAGCCTCCCACCCTGGGGGGGCAGGGTGGTTCCTTGGGGCGTTCTGAGTCCGCCCGTGGAGGGAGGGTACTGTTATGACCCGAGCGCCGGTTCTGATCGTGCTCGGGCTAAGTTCTACTCGCTGCTGGCCTTGACAGCTGCGGGCTGTATTCTGGCCTCACCGGGCTCTTATTGTGAAGGTGCTCGGTGGGGCTTCCGCCTGTCAAGGCTGGTCAGCTGTTTGTCATTACCGTCGTTAGTGCTTCACCTTTTTAAGCCCGGCATTAGCGACGGTAAGACGCAGGAGTATCATCAAACTTTCTTTGCCAAGTCTTGGTCTACGACTCGTCATGCTTGAGAGCACCGTAGACCTTCATGTCAGGTTCGTGTATGTAGCTTTGCCACAGTTTAGCTCGTAGTGGCTGGGGTTAGCCCTACGAGCCCAAGTCTCGTTTTTGTGTGTGTGTTTGCCCTGAGGGGTTCATAGCCTTGTTTGTCACGTCTGTAAATAAACTAACATCTTAGCCAAACTCACTGGTGAACTCTTTGGCGTCTCTTGGTGATCCGCGAGGATCACCACATGACACATTCTCTCTTATGCTTAATCCTTTTGGATCACAGGGGAGCTGGAGCCTATCCCAGCTTCTATGGGCGAGAATCGGGGTACACCCTGGACGGCTCACCAATCCATCACAGGATGAACACAGAGCAACAGACACCCATTTACACCTGTGGACAATTTGAAATTAATTAATTAGTTAAAGCCCATTAACCTAGTCTTTGGACTGGGGGAGGAAACTGGAGTACCTGGCAAATCCCCTGTAGATATGGGGAGACCATGCAAACTCCACAAAGAAGGGTCTCTTCTCTGTGGGTCCCTGGCTAGCTGGCCAGCTCTTGGGTTTGGCAGTACCAACTACTGCACCACCAAGCTTCCCATCTCATTTTCCTTATTCATTTTAATTCACTGAGGCTTCCTACCTGCAAGTTGCTTTTGGTAGAGACACGGAAAGTGACGTTAGCTAAAGCATTCTCAGTCTTATTTTTTGTCACCGTATCTACTTTGTTGTTTTTGGTGTCTCTTCAATTCTTCCCCTTTTTCTGTTGAATATCCCTTTTTCTGTGGAACTTAAATGGAGGAGCAGTTGTCCTAGTTGCTTGCTTCTCACACTTAAAATGACACTCTGGCAAAAATCAAGTTTTTTTTTCTGTTGTTGACATGTCTGTAACATGTTTTTTGTGACTTAAAAGACATATCAAGTTCCAAATCAGAGCCCAGTCCCAAGTCTGTGTTTTTCTGCTGTGAATGTCCAGTTAAGCTCCCAAAACAGCAACTTGGGACAGTATTTCTAGCTACATAAGCATTTCTGGTTAGCTTTGCTAAGCACTGGGCATGGCTGCAGACCTGAGTTCACACCCCCAGGGGAAGAGAGAGGAGCTGACATGACTCTGAGTCTGCAAATGAAGGCAGAGAGAGAGCGGATGAGAGGCAGAGAGAAGGGAGTGAGGGAGGGGAGGGGAGGGGGAGGGGGGACCCAGCTTGACTGGGGCTTTCAGTGAGCTGGCGAGATATGAACTGAGAGGACCAGCTCAAACTGTCACCCAGGGCCCCGCGGTAAGGAACAACACTTTGGCCAATACTCTTCTACCTACCGCTGACCACACTGACAGTCAGTGTCCCTTCCCAGGGATGGTGCGAAACCGACAGCGACTGCCAGTAGTTTTCCACCCCTGGGGCTACAGTATTTCGGAAACCCATAGCCAGGGGCATTGCACAAAATTTTGGGCCCCAGGTACAGCACTGTGTGGGGGTCCCTCAAACACAAATCAAATTTTGAATTTTACATTCCAAGGTTTAAGATGGGGCCATTTCCATTAAAAGCCTTGGTTAGTAAGCTCCACTGTTATGGACAATTTGATGCTAGTATATGATTTGTTTATCTGTCTCTGAGAATATAGTTACTGTCATCAGTATTTCCAAACCTCTTTTTCCATGATGCACTTTTGAGAATGGACCTGTAGTATTTTTTCATTTACACATGTTTATTTATATTCTATTTCCTATTCCATTGGTCTTATTATTTTGTATAGTTCCAATTTTTGGCTAGTAGAGTATCTTTAACAAACCCAGTTTCCAATTGAGATCAATATACTATATTTAGTGCAAATTTTACTGTACTTGCTTGGTATATTTATTTTAACACCTGTACACTCATATAAATATTTAATACCCCATAGATTTTTACAAAATTATCAACTCACACAGAGACAATGGTTTTCATCATTAATTATGTAAAAGTCAATGACAAAAAATGAGCAGCTTCCATTGAAAAATAAATATCTGTTCAAAATGCAAAAAATTTTTGCAAAAACATGAAAAAGCTTGTTTCTCAATGAATAAAAAATATTAAATCTTCATTCAAAAAATTAAATATTTGCAAAAAACTTAAAAAGTCTATTCCCCTTGTCAGGAAAATGAACCAAAAATCATGCATGCGAGTTTGGACAGAGCATTTCTAGCTACGTAGTATTCCTGCTTAGCCTGACTGGTGATAACATTAACCAATCAGACTAAGCACTGGGCATGGCTACAGAGCTGAGTTCACTGCCTCGGGGGAAGAGAGAGAAGCCGAGGAGCAGCAGGAGCTTTTACAAGTTGGAAAATATGACAGATTATACATATTCAATTTTTGGCTGTGTGAGCAAAAAATTGTCTTCTTTTAAATTACGTCTCACCCACAGACATGAAAATACAACAGCAATGATTTTATTTGGAAAAATCTCAGTGTCCCTGCTAAAATACTGGAGAGGACATGGGTTTGCAGCCTGCATTTTACCTTGCATGCCGGGGGAGATGGCCCTGGGGTGCGTGGCGCAATGGCTGGGGCGAGTATCGCTGTAAATGAAGCTGCGGAAGGATCATTCTCGGTGGAGCAGAGAGTCACTGCCCAGCTCCGCGTGGAGACTGGAGGGCTCCCCTTGCCCCACTGGGAGCACCTACTGGTGTGCCCACCAGCTGGCTCGCTTCCTTCGGAGCTCTGTCCACGGATTGCTCAGAAGGAGGTGAGCTGGCTGGCGGGCGCACCGCTTACCTCAGTCTGGTGCGCCCACCAGCTGGCTCACTGATGGGCGCACCAGCAGGTGATCCCAGCAAGGCGAGGGGAGCCCTTTAACCTCCACGCAGAGCTGGGCAGTGACTCTCTGCTCCACCGAGAATGATCCTTCCACAGGTTCACCTATGGAAATCTTGTTACGACTTTTACTTCCTCAAGTTGGATTGCCTTCTCGGAGTCCTCATCTTCTTCTAGCTAATGGCGGGCAGAAGTATGGGTGGAGTTAATTAGAATATCCAGATCCGTGCATACTTAAGTAGGTGGAAGATATAAAAGCTCTTTCCAAGCAATTCTTAGGCAATGAAAGTTTTTTGTGTATAAAAAAACCACAATATAATATTTTGGGCAATACACATTGTTTTTTTATGTGATTTTAGAGCTGCCATAGTGCATCTTTACAATACTGAAAATGCACTGTAGAAAGGCCCAATAAATTTTTCACTTCATTCCTTTATCACTCAGACTCCACTAGTCCACTCACAGACAGCCTCATAAGCAACTAATTCAGCCTACCTCTGCTTTCACCTCAGCCTGTATGCCTCAGCTCCAATATAATTCAATGTCAAACTCTACTACCTTCACCTCTACAACAGGGTAATGTTTTTGGGTCTGTAATTCTGCCTTGGGCAGAAATTGACATGATGTGAAGAAGTCACACTTCCTGTGAGTTTTGGGATGCACTTCATTCTCAATTAGCCTGACTGAGTGATTTAGCTCATTGACTGAGTTGAGTATCGAATAACCCAGTTCATTGTCTTCGTGACAAGCAGCAAATTTATACCTGATCGTGACTTTATTTCATCAGGATGGTGTGCCATAATCCAACCCAAATCAATATAACTTCTGAGCTACATGCCCAAGTCCAGAAACTTTTTCTATACACAATGGACCATTATACATTAACAAACATAAGTCTCATAAAAAGTCAACATAAGTGTAGTGAAATTAAAGGGTTTTATAGGTAATTTAATGTTGGTACACATATTAGTGTAAATATGAATGTGAGTAGGAATGAAGATTTACTTTTATCACACTCAGTTCCTCGTTAGGGTACCATCCACGTTTTATAGAGGTGGAAACTCTTATGCACAAAGACTTAAGCTTAAGAATTTAGCAATTGGTAAGTTAAGCCTTTGTTAATAATCCTATTGAAAATATTTGATCAGTCTCATAATAAACCCTTGTGTGAGTTCTTGTCTCTGATGATCAAGAAGATGGACATGAAATCAAACAATAACTCCCATGTGTCTTTCAATGATTTAATAAGAAATGTCAGAATAGGTTAACATATTTGCATAACTTTAAAACAGAGAATTTACAAGTATCATGGGCATCGCAGACTGTTACTGAGTTACTTATGAATCAAGCATTTGTGGAACCACATGAAGTATAGTTTAATTTGTCAGTATACTGGAAATTGGAAAACCATAAAATAGCATTGGTTGAGAAAAGTGGATGCGATTTTATGAAGAAAATGATAATTAGCTTTATAAAAAAAATAGAAAATTTGTTTTACTCTGCAAAAAGAATGTAGATTAATGAAAGACAACATGCATTTTGAGATTCTGATGGGTGTTTGCATAAAATTAGGTTCAAAGAACTTATACCAGGAATATTCTGAAGACAAGTGTAAATTACATAACAGACTGTCAGCCGCAGAAGCTTTGCGTCCCTGTGGGTAGTAGGTGGGTCCACCGGATTCTGTTCAACTGGACCAGGAGGGGTTCTGTTGGGAGGCTGGCAGACAGACTCCTTACCACTGTTATGGCCTCCTCCCGGGATCACAAAGGCTTGTCTCCAGCAGGCTGGGCGAGGTCTTCTCTGATGCACTGAAGAAGGAATTAGTTTACGGTGCAAAGTCCCATCAGAAAGTCAAATTACATCACAAACTCAAAAAGGCCTCATCAAAAAGGCCCTCATCAAAAAGGCCCAGCAGAGGACGTTCTTTCTGCGGCAGCTGAGGAAGCTCAAGCTACCCACCAAGATGTTAGTGCAGTTCTACACGACCATCATCGAGTCCATCCTCACCTCCTCAATAACCGTGTGGTACGCAGGAGCCACTGCCAGGGACAGACTAAGGCTGCAGCGCGTCGTGTGCACTGCTGAGAAGGTGATCGGCTGCAAGCTCCCATCTCTCCAGGACCTGTACATCTCCAGAACCCGGAGGTGTGCAGGCCGGATCATAGCCGATCCTTCACACCCTGGTCACGTACTGTTTGCCCCCCTCCCCTCAGGTAGAAGACTTCGGTCCATTCAGACTAAAACCTCCCGGAACATGAACAGCTTTTTCCCCTCTGCCATCAGACTGCTGAACACTAAGTGACTTATTGACTCTCGTGCACTATGTACAGCAGCTCAACCAGACTCATGTCATTCATCACTGTTTTTCTGTTGCATTATCGACTGCAATGTGGTACCCCATATTATCTGCTACTTGCTAATTTATTTAAAACTGCCTTGACCAGTATTACTCATTATTATTATTATTATTATTATTATTATTATTATTATTATTATTACTTATTATTCTACACTTATTGCATGTTTTTAGTCTTTTAGTTTTTTAGTTTATCTCTTTATCTCATCATGTTTTTAATGTTGCAGCATGGCACCGAGACAAATTCCTAGTTTGTGTACTACATGAACAATGGCAATAAATCTGATTCTGATTCTGAAACTCATTTCTTCCAATGTTGGTGGTTTAAATTATTTGGTTTAAGCTTAAAAAAAAATAAAACAAACTCTTTTTGCTCGATGATTTAAAGAAAAAGAATAAAATAAGAAAAATGAATTTTAAAGAAAAGAAACAGGATTTACACAGAGCATGTCAGGCTCTGGGCCCTTCTTAAAAAGATAGGAGAATTGGAGAGCAGAGAAACTCCTTACAGCTTTGGCCAACCACACCCAAGCAGACTCTGAACAAAGAGCAATAAAACTTAAGTTTTCTCTTGTGTTGCAGGGTGGTCCCAAAACTTCATGAGACCTGAGGTGGCCCAATTATATTTGAGCTTCTTCCAACAAGGATCATAAACTTGACCTAAAAAGGGAAATGCAATGAAGCTTTGAACTCTATTGGTCAGTTAAAGTGCAGCTATGGTCTCCTGAAGAATGAGGAGGGGAAGAGACATTTGATCTGAGAAGTGAGACCCCCTTTTAAGACACATGTTGCTGAAAAAAGCATAAATTCCTTAAACTTTAGTGACTAAGATATTCTACTCAATAAAGGAGCATAAAATGCATCTACACTACCGTTCAAAAGTTTGGGGTCACCCAGACAATTATTTTGTGTTTTCCATGAAAAGTCACACTTATTTACCACCACGAGTTGTAAAATGAATAGAAAATATAGTCAAGACATTGACAAGGTTAGAAATAATGATTTGTATTTGAAATAATAATTTTTTCCTTCAAACTTTGCTTTCGTCAAAGAATCCTCCATTTGCAGCAATTACAGCATTGCAGACCTAACATGATTGCACAAGGGTTTTCTAATCATCCATTAGCCTTCTGACGCAATGAGAAAACACATTGTACCATTAGAACACTGGAGTAATAGTTGCTGGAAATGGGCCTCTATACGCCTATGTAGATATTGCACCAAAAACCAGACATTTGCAGCTAGAATAGTCATTTACCGCATTAGCAATGTATAGAGTGTATTTCTGATTAGTTTAAAGTTATCTTCATTGAAAAAAAGTGCTTTTCTTTCAAAAATAAGGAAATTTCTAAGTGACCCCAAACTTTTGAACGGTAGTGTACATCTACTGAAATTAACTAGTGATAATAAGCATGCAAACATTAATTTACTTCCTGAAAATAGCAGAACATATCACAATCATACCAAATCGAATCAAATCAATAAAAGCATTTGAAACCCATATCGTCCATCCCAGAGTTCAATCAGGTCTTTGTTGGCAGATACTGTCTTAAGAGAAAGAATATGAGTTAGTTCATAGTCCATAAGGCGTAAATTCCACTGCAAAGGAAAAAGTTAAATATTCCTGATTCGTCCACCAGATGGCACAGTGAAACTGGATGTTTACTGGAGAGTCTTGGCTTCCCCATCTGGTTTATGTTGCTCAATAAAACTGTCAATTAGAACATTCCTTTGCCAAAGAGTCTTGGAGAAAGGGATTAACTTCCACTTTATGGCTGAGTAAGGCAAGTGCCTGCTCATTGGGCGGTGTGGTTGCGTAGTGGTTAGCACTGCGGCAGCACAGCAACTCACCCTTGGCCATGGGATCCCTGGTTCAATCCCAGCCCCTGACCAACAGTGATCTGTGTGGAGTTTGCATGTTCTCCCCGTATCTGTGTGGGTTTACCCCGGGATTTCTCCGGTTTTCTCCCACATGCCAAAAACATGCAGGTTAGGTTAATTGGAGACTCTAAAGTGGCCCTAGGTGTGAATGTGTGTGTGAATGGTTAAGGGATAGCGCCGTACCGTGGCTGTTTCATCCATCCAATGGATGCCCTCAATTTCCCCTCTGGGGATCAATAAAGTATACAAAATCAAATTAAATCAAAATTTTTTAACATCAATAAATGATGGGTCTTGCCAGGATCCTGGTGGGAGGGGCCGGTGGCGGCTGGTTGCCGCTACTAAAGCTCTTATCACCTGCCTCTGCCATTCACTCTGTTGTCTGCTCCATCCCTCCATCCTCACCTGCATCCCCTGTGTCTGTGTCTGTTTTTTCCAAGTGTTTGCCAGTACTGGGTGGAAACCGGAGTGCTGCTGGAGTGGTGGCCTAGTTGGTAGAGCATCCGCCCCACACCCGGGAGGCCGGGGTTCAAATCCCGGCCAGGTCATGCTGAAGACCATATAAAAGTGGAACTTCCTGCCATCCAGCTTGGTGCTCAGCAATAATGGAATGGAGGAGGGAAATCTGTGGTGGTGCCTTGCATGGCAGTGACCCCTCTGATCTACTGTACATGATTGGCTGTATGGATTGAATGACAATAAAGTTAGCTTTAACCAGATTGTCTGGGAGGAGTGTGCTTCTTCTGAGGGCCCTCAAGCAGCTGCTGCCTCTACTCTGACGCCGCTGGACATCAAGTTTTGCCAGATTGGGACTGCTGCTCTGGAACCCCTGTGTGAGGAGGACGAGGAGGAACAGGAGGAGCGTAGGCAGGCTGTACTGGCTCAGGAGGAGCTAATGCTGTATTACAAGCTGTGGCTCCTTCCAGAGCACGTATCCCAGCTGGATCAGATCCAGCTGGCTATGGACGTTCCAGCTTCAAAACCTGCTCCACGGTGCCACTCAGCTCCAGTTCCTGTTCCATGTCTCTCTACAGCTCCAGTTCCTGCTCTGCATGGGTCCACAGTTCCATTGCCTGCTCTGCATTGTTCCCCAGCTCCAGTGCCTGCTCCACAGCGCCACCCAGCTCCAGCTTCTGCTCCATATCATTCAACAGTTCCAGTTCCTGCTCCACGTCTGTCCACAGTTCCAGTTCTTGCTCCACATCTGTCCACAGCTCCAGTTCCTGCTCCATATCATTCTACAGTTCCAGTTCCTTCTCCGTGTCGGTCCACAGTTCCTGTTCCTGCTCGATGTTGTTCCACAGTTCCTGTTCCTGTGCCTGCTCCACACCGCATCTCAGCAGCACCACCACTTCCTGTTTCTGCCCTGCCAGTCTGTGTTTCTGATCCTGAGGAGGTCACCCCCACAGCAGAGGATCAGGAGCTCAGGCAAGTATTTTTCTTTACTTTCATAACATCAGTATTAGTTAAGTCTTGCCTAACTCTTGGTATTTTTGGTGATGCCTCATCCTTCTCTTCTTCATTGTCCAAGGTGACCTGGTCAAGGATGGGGTTGCAGGAGGACTCTGTTCCTGTCGTTGTTCCCGAGGTCAGGAGACCCCTAGCCGATGTGTCTTCCTCCCCGTCTAAGGTGGCCGGTTCGGGGAGGGATCCCCAGATGGCAGGACTTGAGGACCTTCAGCCCTTGTTGTCTGGTTCCGCCGATGGTCAACTCGCCTCTGGTGTCCCTGAGGCCAAGGATTTCTTGCCATGTGCTCCTGTGGCCAGAATTCCTCCATGTGTTCCTGTGGACTGTGCATCTCAGCCACCTGTTTTGGACCTGTTGACTCTCCTGTCATCCGGTTGTGACTTACAGTTTCCGGTGTGTGCATCCCCTGAGCCAGAAATTCCCAATGTTGTGTATGCTGCACCAGAAATTCCTGCTGAAATGTGTTCTGAATCAGAGATTTCTGCAGTAGTGAGTCCTGAGTCAAAAATCTTTGCATTCACTTGTCCTGATCCAGGAAGTTGATGTGTTGAACCAGAAATGTCTGTATTAAGGTGTCCTGAGTCTGAAATTTCTGTAGTAATGAGTCTCAAGTCTGAAGTTTCTACAGCAATGTGTCTTGAACCAGAAATTTCTGCTGTTGAGTGTTCTGCACCAGAAATTTCTGCAATAAGGTGTCAAGAACCAGAAAATTCTGAGGTTTCTGCATTAGTGTATTCTGGTCCAGAGGTTAATGTTGCCATGCCGTCATCCCCAGAGGGTGAGATAGCTGTGTCATCACCCCCAGAGGGTGAAGTGTCCATGCTGTCACCCCCAGAGGGTAAAGTGTCCGTGATTTCATCTTCTGAGTTTTTGAGTTCCTTGTTGTCATCTCTTCATTTAAAAGCTTCTGTGTTATCTTGTGTTCTGGAAAATCCCGTGTTATCTTCCGAATGTGAAAATTCTACATTGAAATTTTTGTTATCCTCTGTACAAGATCCTTTGTGATTTTCTGAGTTAAGGGTTTATCTGTTCTCTCCCGTTTGGTGGCTCAGGGATTTTAGTAGGCCACCTGGTGCATTATGTTCACCTCTCAGGAGGCTTATGAATTCGGGTAGGCCCCATGACCAGTCATGTTCCTTGGCCTGGTGGCCCTGGGACTTGGGCAGATCACCCGACCTGGTTTTGGTTTTGGGCTGTGGTCTTTAGTTAAGCCCATGATTGGTTCTTCTTGCTGTTTTGGGGTCTGTGAGGTGGGGGAAGTGATTTTGTTTTGCCTTGCCTGGCCTTGGTCCCCCACCACCCACCCTGGGAGGGTGTTTTTCTGTTCTGTTTTTGGTGTAACATGGTGGGGTGTCTGGAAGCCACCCCTTAAAGGGGTGCTATGTCAGGGATGACCGGAGGGTCATCACTGCTCCACTGGAGCTGCTCAGTGGCCACAGGTCAGTCTGTGGTTGTACTGGGCAGCTTCCTGGTGTGAATGTGTAACTGTGTGAGTGTGAACAGTGCATCCTTGAAAAAGAGAGGTTGCCTCTCAGTGGAACTACCCTGTATAAAATAAAGGTTAAATAAATAATTGGGCACATGCGCACGCAGCGACCGGCAGCTGGTGAAAAAGTCTGTCATCTGTGTCTCTGTTTTTACGCACTTTAATGTGTTTAAACGAAATTCTCTGTGTCGTTTTTGTCCTTGAATGTTTGTGGATTGTATAACGAACAGCTCCCTGGTTCCATCAATATGGATTTCTTCCTTACTTTTGCACTGCTGCTTCTTTCCCACCGGCTCTTTGTCTCTGAGGTAAGCGCAATCACGATCATGCCGGGGAGAATACAATATTCCAGAGACATGTTACTGCATTTAAACACGGATAATGCAGCATATGTGATTGAGTCTATGCCGCAACTGCCGGACTTTATTTTAAGAGACTTTCATGGACACAGCGATGAAAAGACAGACAAGAGGAGGAAACGCGGAAAGCATGGAGGCGTGAAATTAAGCCTGAGGAGACGTCAGTTTAACAGCATTCCTCTTCCTTCCATGATTTTGGGGAACGTACAATCCCTGAGAAATAAAGTAGATGAAATTCAAGGGAATGTACGCTACCAGAAGGACTTCAAGAACTGCTGTGTCATGGCTTACACGGAGATGTGGCTTACGGCGCAAGACCCGGATGCGGACCTGTGGATTGACGGCTTTGGAGCCCCACTTCGCTTGGATCGGCAGGAAGAGGTAACGGGAAAACGTCAGGGTGGCGGCGTATGTTTATATATTAATAAACAGTACTGCACATTTGTCACGGTCAGAGACCGCATCTGTACACCCGATGTGGAGCTTCTGTCCGTATCGCTACGCCCCTTTTATCTGCCCCGCGAGTTCCCCCAACTTTTCATCACGACTGTGTACATTCACCCGAGGGCAGATGCTGACTCCGCCTCCAGCACCATCTTTGATGTGGTACAGCAGCTGCAGTCAATTTCTCCAGAGGCTCCAAGCTTTATTCTTTGGAATTTTAATCATGTTTCTTTAAAGAAGACACTTAAAAACTTTTATCAGTATGTCTGCTGCCCAACCAGGCGAAAAAAGACATTGGACCTGTGCTATGGATCCATTGAGAGGGCCTATAAATCACTTCCCCTTCCTCCTTTAGGATCCTCAGATCACAACTGTGTACATTTGCTGCCCACATATAAAACTGCTCTCAGAAGAGGAAAGGTGAAGACCAGAGACATAGATGTGTGGACAGCGGATTCAGTGTACTACCTCCAGGAATGCTTTAACAGTACGGACTGGGAGGTGTTCACACTGTTCTGTGGGGATGATTTGGACTCTTTGGTAGACGTCACATGCTCATACATGGTTTTCTGTAAAAATATGATCGTTCCACGTAAACGTGTCAAAACATATCCCAACAACAAGCCATGGGTTACAAAATCAGTTAAATCCTGCTTAAAGAGGAAAGCACTTGCCTTTAAACAGGGGTCTGTTTCCGAGCTATAGGTTTCCACAAAAGAGCTGAAGTTTGAAATTTTAAGAGCAAAATAGAATTATAAATCAGAATTGGAAAGCAAGATGGCAACAAAGAAACTTGGTTCAGCCTGGGCCAGTATGAAAACTATTGCAGGCCTACAGAGCGCAGTAATCGTGTGTTTTTAGATGGTTTTAATTCAGACACAGAGCTGGCTAATGCTCTTAATTGTTTTTATGGTCGTTTTGATTCCTCTGATTTTAGCACAGAAACCCAAGATTTGAAACAGAAACTCAAAGACAATCAGCACTTTAATATTGAGGTGCAGGATATTAAAAGGGAGTTCTGTGCTGTAAAAGTGAACAAAAGTCAGGGCCATGATAATATATGTGGGCAATTGGTAAAGTCCTGTGCACATGAACTGAGTTCTGTATTTCATTACATTTTCAATAAGTCCTTACAGACACAACATGTGCCTAAGATCTGGAAAGATGCCGTGGTTGTTCCCGTTCCAAAATCCAGCTGTCCTAAAACGGTAAACGACTTTAGACCAGTTGCTTTGACTTCAATTTTAATGAAAATTTTGGAAAAACTGGTCAGATGTGAGGTCCTAAAGCAGACTGAACATTCATTGGATCCTTTGCAGTTTGCATATAGGCCTCACAAAGGAGTGGAGGACGCCACTGTCACTCTGTTTAACATGCTTTTTAAACATCTGGATTTTAATGGGACACACGCCAGGCTTTTTATTTGTGGACTTTTCCTCCGCCTTTAATACAATCCAACCTCATATTTTAGTTGAAAGGCTCCTGCAACAATTTGATTTGAGTAATAATCTGGTGGGTTGGATTCTGGATTTCTTAACCAACAGGACAGAGAGTTAGGGTCAATGGTACATTGTCTGACCAAAAGTGCTCTTCTACTGGCTCCCCTCAGGGGTGTGTGTTGTCACCACTACTCTTCATCCTGTACACAAACATGTGTCGGAGCAGACATGACAACAGACACATTATAAAGTACGCTGATGATTCAGTTATTGTTGACATAATAACGGGCCCAGGGAACACGCACACAGGCTCAGGTGAGATTCAAAAGCTTTATTCAATGACAAGGCGTGTATGGATGCGTGTGTGCGGAATGTGAATGGACTGTGAGTGAACAGGGAGTGCTGGGGGCAGAATGGCACGCCGTGCAGCCAGGCAACCCTATGGACAGAGCAGAGACAGGGATATGAGCAGACCTTCACCATGCAGGGTTAATATGCAAAGCGTTGCTTACTTGCAGGTGTTACGGTGGCTGGCGTTGGCAAGTGAAGCTCCTGCCTGGAGGACAGCGCCCTGCTGCGCGCTCGGCGATGAGAGGAAGAGGAGGACGAGGATGTGGCGAGGATGGAAGGAATCCGCCGCCGGGAGGATCCACCTGTGCACAGGGGAGAGACTGAAGGACAGGTGAGCAAACAACACAGCTTACTTGCTGGGAGGAGAATGGCGCAGGTCGGGAAGAGACGATCCTGCATAGAGATTGAGAGTGTTGGTGAACAGACGGCTCCAGACCGACGCTCTGGGCCGAGCGGGTTAAATAGCCGGTGATTGACGAGGCACAGGTGTGCGTGCAGCTGAGGCAGATGACTGGTGAAGATGAGTTGTGACAATTGTCAGTCTCCTCCAGGATGGTGAGAGTGGCCACGGCCCAGTAGTTGATGATTTTGTTCACTGGTGTGAGGATTCCTACCTGCAGCTGAATACGACAAAAACTAAAGATATGATTATTGACTTTAAGAGGAAAACTCCCAGGCACAAAGTCACTGTACTAAAAGGCCAGACCACTGAATGTGTACAATCCTACAAATATCTTGGGACGATTATTGATAGTAATTTAAACTTTGAAGAGAACTGTGAAAGGGTGTGCAAAAAGGGTCAGCAACATTTGCATTGTTTGAGGAAACTTGCACGCTTCCAAATTGACCGAACCATAATGACAATGTTTTATCGGGCTTTTATTGAATCTGTTTTATCCTTTTCTTTAGTGTCATGGTTTGGTCAGATAAAACTGAAACAGAGGAAATCCTTGGATCAGGTAGTCAGATGGTCCAGTCGTTTGCTTGGTGAGTCACAGCTGAGCCTGACATCCCTGTACACCAGACAGGTACAGAGGATTGCTACCTCCATTGTAAATGATGACCCCCACCCTTTGCACTGCCACTTTCAGCTTCTTCCCTCAAGACGGAGGTTTGCTGTCCCAAAAAGTAAAACCCAGCGCTACAAAAACAGCTTTGTTCCTGCTGCTGTCAAAGAGTTGAACAAGTTGTAACAATACGTATATTGCACATAATTTAGTTACCTATTTATTAACTCCATTTTATATTTACTTATTTTTGTAGGATTTTTATTTGGGTTCTAAATCTTTTATTGGGTTTTAGACCTTTGAGTTTTTAACCTCTTTGACTAGTCTTTAACTTTTTAACATGACCCTTCTCTCTTATCTCTGGTTTTTCTCTCATCTGTTTGTCTTTATATCCTGATTGATGGAGCCTTGAGTATTTTTATCATGTTTATAGTCAGCTTCATGTGTGCCTGTGTTTGTGTTTATGTTGAATGTAATTGTGGTTTGTAAATATGGATGTCACCAGACTGCAAAACAAATCTACCTACGGGTACAAATAAAGTAACCTGAACCTGAACCTCCATCCATCCATCCATCTTCTACCGCTTTTCCGGAGGTCCGGGTCGCGGAGGCAGCAGTTCAAGCAGAGAAGCCCAGACTTCCCTCTCCCCAGCCACCTGCTCCAGCTCTTCAGAGGGGATACCAAGGCGATCCCAGACCAGCTGGGAGACATAGTCTCTCCACCGAGTCCTGGGTCTGCCCCGGGGTCTCCTCCCAGTGGGACGTGCCTGAAACATCTCAAGTGGGAGGCGTCCAGGAGGCATCCTAATCAGATGCCCATACCACCTCAACTGACTCCTTTCAATGTGGAGGAGCAGCGGTTCTACTCTGAGCCTCTCCCGGATGACTGAGCTCCTCACCCTATCTCTGAGGGTGAGTCCAGCAATCCTATGGAGAAAGCTCATTTCAGCCGCTTGTATCCGCGATCTCGTTCTTTCGGTCATTACCCAAAGCTCGTGACCATAGGTGAGAGTAGGAACGTAGATTGACTGGTAAATCGACAGCTTTGCCTTAGAACTAAGCTCCCTCTTCACCACAACAGACCGGTACAACGTCCGCATCACTGCAGATGCTACTCCAATCCGTGTGTCGATCTCTCGCTCCATTTTCCCCTCACTCGTGAACAAGACCCCAAGATACTTAAACTCCTCCACTTGGGGCAGGAGCCTGTCCCCAACCCAGAGAGGACAATCCACCTTTTTCCGGCTGAGGACCATGGACTCGGACTTGGAGGTGCTGATTCTCATCCCAGCCGCTTCACACTCAGCGGCAAACCATCCCAGCAAGAGCTGTAGGTCATTGCTGGATGAAGCCAACAGGACAACATCATCTGCAAACAACAGAGATGAGATCCTGTGGTCACCAAGCATGACACCCTCCATTCCCTGGCTGCGCCTAGAAATCCTGTCCATAAAAATTATGAACAGGATCGGTGACAAAGGGCAGCCCTGGCGGAGTCCAACTCTCACTGGGAATGACTCCGACCGAGTGTTGGCAATACGAACCAAACTCTCACAACGGTCGTACAGAGACCGAATAGCTCGTAACAACAAGCCCGATACCCCATACTCCCGAAGCACCCCCCACAAAAATCCACGAGGGACGCGGTCAAATGCCTTCTCCAAGTCCACAAAACACATGTAAACTGGTTGGGCAAACTCCCACGAACCCTCAAGAATTCTCGAGAGGGTAAAGAGCTGGTCCGATGTGCCACGGCCAGGACGAAAACCACATTGCTCCTCCTGAATCCGAGGTTCGACCAACGGCCGGACTCTCCTCTCCAGTACCTTGGCATAGACCTTCCCAGGGAGGCTGAGGAGTGTGATCCCTCTAAAGTTGGAGCACACCCTCCGGTCCCCTTTTTTGAAGAGAGGAACCACCACCCCGGTTTGCCATACCAAAGGCACTGCCCCCGACCTCCACGCAATATTGCAGAGGCGTGTCAACCATGACAACCCAACAACATCCAGGGCCTTGAGGTACTCAGGGCGAATCTCGTCCACCCCCGGGGCCCGGCCACCAAGGAGATTTTTAACCACCTTGGCGACCTCAGCCCCTGTGATAGGCGAGTCATCCCCCTCGTCCCCAAACCCTGCTTCCTCTGTGGAAGGCGTATCAGTGGGATTGAGGAGATCCTCGAAGTATTCCTTCCACCGCCCGACGATATCCCCAGTTGAAGTCAACAGTGTCCCATCCGCACCATACACAGTGTGGACGGGGAGCTGCTTTCCCCTCCTGAGCTGCCGAACAGTTTGCCAGAATGTCTTTGAAGCCGACCGAAAGTCTTGTTCCATGGCTTCACCAAACTCCTCCCATACCCGGGTTTTTGCTTCAGCAACCACCCGAGCTGCACTCCGCTTGGCCTGCCGGTACACCTCAGCTGCTTCGGGAGTCCCACAAGCCAACCAAGCTTGATAGGACTTCTTCTTCAGCTGAATGGCCCCCCTCACCACTGGTGTCCACCACTTGGTTCGGGGGTTGCCACCACGAGATGCACCGACCACCTTGCGGCCGCAGCTCTGGGCCGCCGCTTCAACAACAGAGGTGGAGAACATGGCCCATTCAGACTCCATGTCTCCAGACTCCCTCGGAATGTGGTTGAAGTTCTTCCGGAGGTGGGAGTTGAAGACCTCCCAGACAGGGGCCTCAGCCAGACGCTCCCAGCACACCCTCACTATACGTTTGGGTCTACCAGGTCTGAATGGCTTCCTCCCCTGCCATCGGATCCAACTCACCACCAGGTGGTGATCAGTTGACAGCTCTGCACCTCTCTTTACTCGGGTGTCCAAGACATACGGTCGCAGGTCTGATGATACGATAACAAAATCAATCATCGACCTGCGACCTAGGGTGTCCTGGTGCCAGGTGCACATATGGACACCCTTATGCTTGAACATGGTGTTCGTTATGGTCAGACTGTGGTTAGCACAGAAGTCCAATAACTGAACACCACTCGGGTTCAGATCGGGCAGGCCGTTCCTCCCAATCACCCACCTCCAGGTTTCATTGTCGTTGCCCACGTGCGCATTGAAGTCCCCCAGTAGGACAATGGAGTCTCCAGGAGGAGCACCCTCCAGCACCCCAGTCACAGACTCCAAAAAGGGTGGGTACTCTGAAACATCATTTGGTGCATAGGCACAAATGATGGTCAGGACCCGTTTCCCAACCCGAAGGCGCAGGGAAGCAACCCTTTTGTCCACCGGGGAAAACTCCAATATAGAGGAAGCAAGGTGGGGTGATACTGACATAACGCACGGCTCAGGAGACGCACACACACAGGCTTAGAGTAGTTCAAAGAGTTTATTAACAGCAGGAGTGAATGAGTGCGTGTCTGCGGGATGTAAATGTGTTGGTGATGGTGTCTGCTCCAGGCACAGAGGCAGGTGACCGTACAGCCGAGCAACCCTATGGAGAGAGCACAGGGAGAGGGTGACGGGCATACACCAACACAGGAGGGATTTATGGCGAGAGAAGGACTTACTTGGTGGGTCAGGACAGCTGGCACAACAAGGGGGCGAAGCCCGGAAGACAGCCACCTGGAGAGCTCCGTACAGCAGCGAGGATTGGGCGATGGAGAGGAGATGTCCGCCGCTGGGGAATCCACCTGTGCACAGGGGAGAAGACTGAAGAAAAGAGGTAAGCGATCTTCTTACCAAAATGGTGACGCTGAAGGGAAGTATGCTCACAACGGTGAGGGACGAAGTCTGACGGCTTCAGGCCGAGCCTCCGGGCGAGACGGCCTTTATCCCTCGCCGCTGATGATTGTCAGGTGCGTGAGCAGGTGGCGCCGCTGATGAATGGCGCGGCGTGACAGTACTCCCCCCTCTAGCAGCGCCTCCTGGCGATGGCTTATCCGGGTGCGCTCGGTGGAAGTCCGCGATGAGCGATGGGTCCAACACAAACGACGGGGGCACCCATTGTCGATGCTCGGGCCCATAGCCCTCCCAGTCCACCAGGTATTGCAACCCACGACCTCGGCGCCGGGAGTCCAGGATGGAGGAGACGGACCAGGCCGGATGGCCACCAATCATCCGGGGCGCGGGTTGCGCTGCAGGAGGAGGGCAAAGGGGGTCAGTGACTGCCAGTTTCACCTTCGACACATGGAAAGTGGAATGGATGCGGAGGGAGGGGGGAATAGCCACGCGCACAGCCACCGGGTTGATGATCCGGGTGATGGGAAAGGGACCCATGAATCGCTGTGCCAGCTTCCTCCTCTCGCCTTTTAATGTGACGTCCTGGGTAGACACATACACGAGTTGCCCAACTCTGTACGCCGGGGCAGGTCTTCTGTGCCGGTCCGCCACGGTCCTGTTGCGCTCCGCTGTGCGTAAAAGCGCATGACGCGCGGCAGCCCAGATGGAGCGGAACTGCCTAAGGTGCGCCCTAACAGAGGGGACAGTTACCTCGTTCTCCTGCGCTGGAAACAGCGGGGGGTCGTAACCCAGGGACGCCTTGAAGGGGGACATCCCCGTTGCAGAAGAGCGGGCGGTGTTGTGGGCATACTCCACCCAGGCGAGATGGTTGCTCCAGGACGTCGGCTTGGATCTAGTAACACAGCGGAGCGCAGCCTCCAGCTCCTGATTGGTCCTCTCACACTGCCCGTTAGACTGGGGGTGATGGCCGGAGGAGAGGCTCACCTTGGCTCCGATGGCGTTGCAAAAGGATCTCCAAACCTCGGATGAAAATTGGGGACCCCGGTCCGAGACCACGTCCACCGGAATCCCGTGCAGCCTGACCACGTGTTGGACGAGGAGGCCCGCCGTCTCCAGGGCAGTAGGGAGACCTCGCAGGGGGATGAAGTGCGCCGCCTTGGAGAAACGGTCCACGATGGTCAGGACGGTGTCAAAGGAGTTGGAAACGGGGAGTCCGGTGACGAAGTCCAGTGCGATGTGCGACCAGGGCCTGCCGGGGACGGGCAGAGGCTGGAGCAGACCCGCTGGGGGGGCATTTCCCGACTTGCTGGTGGCACAGATTGGGCAAGCCCGGGCGTAGCGGGCTGCATCCCTCCGCAGGCCTGGCCACCAAAAGGACCGTTGGAGGAGGCTGATCATCCGAGAGGTGCCGGGATGATAGGTGAGCCGGGAGGTGTGGAGCCAGTGGATGACCTCTCCTCGGACCGCAGATGGGACGAACAGTCTTCCCTCCGGTCCGCCGCCAGGATCAGGTTCCACCTCCTGCGCCTTCCGGATCTTGTCTTCAATGTCCCAAGAGATGGCACCGAGGACGCACGACCTGGGCAGGATAGTGTGGGGCGTCTCCTCAGCCTCCACGGGGGTGAACTGCCTAGAGAGGGCATCAGGCAGGCCGTTTTTGGAGCCCGGCCTGAAGGTGATTGAGAAGGTGGAACCTGGCGAAGAACAAAGACCAGCGCGCCTGGCGGGCATTCAGGCGCTTGGCAGATCGTAAGTACTCTAAGTTCTTGTGGTCCGTCAGGACCACAAACGGCAGGTCCGCCCCCTCTAGCCAGTGGCGCCACTCCTGTAAGGCGAGTTTAATGGCCAGGAGCTCTCTGTCCCCCACATCGTAGTTCCTCTCCGCCGGGGACAGGCGCCGGGAGAAGAAGGCGCACGGCCGTTTGGCGCCATCGTCAGGTGACCGCTGGGATAACACTGCTCCCACTCCCGTGTCCGATGCGTCCACCTCCACAATGCACTGCAGCGCGGGGTCGACCTGGCGAAGGACCCGGGAGGAGGAGAACTCCGCCTTCAGCGCCCTAAAGGCAGCAGCGACCTCTTCAGTCCACCGGAACGGGACCTTCGGGGACGTGAGGCGGGTCAGCGGTCCGACGATCGAGCTGAAATTTGGGACGAAGCGGCGGTAAAAATTGGCGAAGCCAACAAACTGTTGCACCTGCTTCCGGGATGCGGGAGTAGGCCACTCCACCACCGCCTTCACCTTCTCTGGGTCTGGGAGCACCTGATCTTGAGCGATGATGAATCCCAGGAAGGATGTGGTCCTAGCGTAGAATTCGCATTTCTCAGCCTTCACGTACAGACGATTCTCCAGCAGTCTTTGGAGGACCCGCCTCACATGGACCTGGTGCTCGTCCCTGGACCTGGAGAAGATAAGGATGTCATCCAGGTAGACGAACACAAAAAGGCCGATGAAATCCCGGAGGACGTCATTAATGAGGCGCTGAAAGACGGCAGGAGCGTTGGTCAGCCCGAACGGCATGACGAGATACTCAAAGTGGCCGTTCGGGGTACGGAAGGCTGTCTTCCATTCATCTCCCTCCCGGATCCGGACGAGGTGGTAAGCGCTGCGTAAATCCAGCTTGGTAAACCAGGTCGCCCCCTGGAGGGAGTGAAAGGCAGTGTCCATGAGGGGCAGGGTGTAACGGTCCCTCTCAGTGATGTCATTTAGCGCTCGGTAGTCTATGCAGGGGCGGAGGGATCCGTCCTTTTTCCCGACAAAGAAAAACCCTGCCCCCACGGGTGACGACGATGGGCGAATAATCCCAGCGCTCAGTGATTCCTTCAGGTATGTATTCATGGTCTCCTTCTCCGGCGCCGACAGGCTGTAGAGCCGACCAGATGGCAGGGGAGCCCCCTGGCGGAGGTTGATGGCACAGTCATATGGTCGATGCGGGGGAAGAGACATAGCTTTCGATTTGCTAAATACCATACCCAGGTCGTGAAATTCTGGAGGCACCAGTGACAGGTCCGGAGGTGCTGTATCCGCCACAGGGGGAGCCGCGGATGGGGAGCAGGCAGCGGACTGAAGGCAGGTGCCCATACAGAAGGTACTCCATGCCGATACCCCAGCGGACCTCCAGTCCAGGACAGGGTTGTGGAGGCGTAGCCAGGGATACCCCAGGATGACGGGCGACACAGAGTTGGGCAGGACGTAAAATACCATCTCCTCCCGGTGGTTCCCTGAGATGATGACTGGGACAGGCATGGTTTGGTGAGAAACTCTCCCAAGGGAGGCACGGGAGAGATGGACCAGGGAGATGGGGTGTTTTAATGCCTGACAGCGGATGCCCAATCGGGTTGCCAGGCCTTGTGAAATGAAGCTGCCCTCTGCGCCCGAATCCACCAGTGCGTGGGTGAGGTGCCCAGTGGGATTGTGGCAAAAACGGATGGGCAGCTTTAATTGAGTGAGAGTGTCTAACCGGTTGGGATCCGCGAGGCTCCCTACAGCGATTCGCGGACCCCGCCGACTGGCTTTCCGCGGGCAACGCTCCACAGTGTGTTGGTCACCTCCGCAATACATGCAGAGGCCCAACTCACGGCGGCGTTGTTTCTCCGCAGGGGAAAGCTTGGTCCAGCCCGTCACCATCGGCTCCAACTCCTCGGGGCACGATGCTGGCGGCGCCGCCAGGGGGCGAGCTTGGAACAGGTGCGGCGAGACTCCACGAGGGCGAGAAGAAGAAGACTTCCGCCGCGAGGAGCGCTCGCGCAACCTGTTATCCAAACTTATCGCTAAGGATGTCAGCTCCGCTAGCGTCCCAGGGATATCCCGTCCAGCCAGTTCATCCCTCAGATCACTATTGAGGCTGCGGAGGAACAGGCCACAGAGGGAGCGTTCCTCCCAGCCCAATTCCTCCGCCGCTACCCGGAAGTCGACCGAGTAGTCCGCTGCCGACCGGCCTCCCTGCTGGAGAGCGAGAAGCCGATCGACCTGGACCGTCTCGGTTTGAGAATGGTCAAAGACCTCCAGAAAGCGCCTCACGAACTGGTCATAGGTGAGGGTGGCATAACTGGGCCTCGCCATTACGGCGTAGGTCCAAGTTAACGCACGCCCCTCCAGAAGATTCCCTATGTAACCAATCCGACTGTGATCCGAGGGAAAATCTCCGGGCACACGGTGGAACACGGACTCACACTGCATAATGAACCCCCGCGCTCCGCCGAGCTTACCGCTAAAGCGGGCGGGGGTCGGAATCGGTGTGAGCCAAACCGGTGCCACTGGAGCCGGCTGGATGGCCGCTGGAACAGCAGGAGCCGCGCCACCCTGACGAGCCGGGGGGAACGGCTGTTGGGGATCTAAGTGGCCCAACCGGTTAGTTAAGTTTAATAATTGATTCAGGATAACCTGCTGTTGATAAGCAATCTGATCCACTCTAGCCTCGAGAGTGGTAAACCGGTGTGCGAGCCCGCCGTCCGCCGAGCCGCTCTGCTGAAGCCGTACTGACATAACGCACGGCTCAGGAGACGCACACACACAGGCTTAGAGTAGTTCAAAGAGTTTATTAACAGCAGGAGTGAATGAGTGCGTGTCTGCGGGATGTAAATGTGTTGGTGATGGTGTCTGCTCCAGGCACAGAGGCAGGTGACCGTACAGCCGAGCAACCCTATGGAGAGAGCACAGGGAGAGGGTGACGGGCATACACCAACACAGGAGGGATTTATGGCGAGAGAAGGACTTACTTGGTGGGTCAGGACAGCTGGCACAACAAGGGGGCGAAGCCCGGAAGACAGCCACCTGGAGAGCTCCGTACAGCAGCGAGGATTGGGCGATGGAGAGGAGATGTCCGCCGCTGGGGAATCCACCTGTGCACAGGGGAGAAGACTGAAGAAAAGAGGTAAGCGATCTTCTTACCAAAATGGTGACGCTGAAGGGAAGTATGCTCACAACGGTGAGGGACGAAGTCTGACGGCTTCAGGCCGAGCCTCCGGGCAAGACGGCCTTTATCCCTCGCCGCTGATGATTGTCAGGTGCGTGAGCAGGTGGCGCCGCTGATGAATGGCGCGGTGTGACAGATACAAGAATACCCACCCCTGCTCGTCGCCTCTCGCCCGGGGCAACTCCAGAAAAGGCCAAGCTCCAGCCCCTCTCCAGGAGACTGGTTCCGGAACCGGAGCTGTGTGTTGAGGTGAGGCCGACTATATCTAGCCGGTATCGCTCAACCTCGTACACCAGCTGAGGCTCCTTCCCCACCAGAGAGGTGACATTCCACGTACCAAAAACCAGTTTAGAAAGTTTGGGATCAGTCCGCCAAGGTCTCCCCCTTTGACCGCCACCTAATCCACATAGCACCGGACCCCCATGATCCCTCCTGCAGGTGGTGAACCCACTGGAGGGCGGACCCATGTAACTCCTTCGGGCTGAGCCCGGCCGGGTCCCATGGGTGGAAACCCGGCCACCAGACGCTAGCCTTCGAGCCCCTCCCCCGGGCCTGGCTCCAGGGTGGGGCCCCGGTAACCCCATACCGGACGGGGTACACTGAATCCTTGATATACAATTTATCATGAGAGTCTGTTGGATCGTTCTTAGTCTGGCCCTTCACCCAGGACCAGTTTGTCTTGGGAGACCCTATCAGAGGCAAATTGCCCCCGGACAACATAGCTCCTGGGATCACTGGGGCACGTAAACCCCCCCCACCACGATAAGGTGACGATCCATGAGGAGGTGAACCTGAACCTGAACCTGAACCTGATAACCTGTGTACCAAGTTTGGTGACCCTAACTTTACTGGTTGTACAGTAATAAGGCATAGGGAATGTTAACCTTGACCTTTGACGTTTTGACCTCAAACCCATAGTCAGAGATCAGGATCCCAATGTGAACCTGTGTAGCAAGTTTGGTGACCCTAGCTTTCTTTGTTGTTGATATATAGTTTATAAGTCATTTTGATGTTGACCCTTGACCTACCCATCTCAAAACCATAGTCACACTTCAGGGTCACAGGGTGAACCTATGTTCCAAGTTTGGTGACCCTAATTTTACTCATTGTACAGTAATAAGGCATAGGGAAGGTTAGCTTTGACCCTTTGACCCCAAACCCATAGTCAGAGGTCAGGATTGCAAGGTGAACCTGTATACTAGGTTTGGTGGCCCTAGTTTTACTCATTTTATAGAAATAGTATATGTAGCATTTACCATAGTGTAACTGCAATGTTAACTTTGAACTTTGACCTTTGACCCCTTCAGATCAGAATCAGAATCAGAAAAGATTTATTGCCAAGTACATTAACAGATCACTGATAACATACGAGAGAATTTGACTTGACACAGAAAATGAACCTGCATTTCCAGTGACACGGCTGCATCAGAGACGCGCCTGCCAACAGGATAGTGGGTACAAGTAGCATAAGAATAAGAATAATACGAGGAACAATAGGAAGGAGCAAAAAAATCATTGATTCAAAATACTGGTTACATAATTAATCAATATTAAGATTTCAAGGAAAAAAAAAAAGCTCTCGATGCACATTCGCTACACAGGATTCACAAGACACAAGAGAGCAGTGTGTGTATCTTTATTCAGTTCATGGATCAATGTGTGTGCGGTGTTGAAGCAGTGTTGATGATAATAAGAGAGACAACAAGGGCACTTGGCAGGAGATGTTTTGTCTGGCTGCCGCCGAGTCCTTATCTGGGCAGACTGTCCAGATGGCTGTCCAAGGCCTTGTGCTCGATGATTTTGAAAACACAGACTGCAGACAGCCAGGAGGAATTTTCATGGGGAATTGAGCCAAATAGGACTGATCACAGAGAAGGCTTTATATTTCTTCTGTAGATTCAGTACTTAATCCTTCATTGCGGGGCTTTAAATCCGTCGTGGAAAGACCTAAGCGAGACCATGATGTAATCCACCTTACGAGACAGTTCTCCAGTAGTCGCTATCAGGGTCTTCTCCAGTTTTTCAATTTGATAGATGCACCTCGCCTGGCCAGCATTTTGATAGGTTGTATCCATCTTCAGCAATTTGCAGTACACCAGGACAATTCCAGTCCCAATCAGAAAGATCCCGATCACCATTATTACGAAGACATACAAATCTTCAATATCTTCGATAGAGAGATTAGTGAGACACAAGATTCTCCAATTACCTGTGTCACGTAAATAGCCCGCTGGAGCCGTTCCTGCGGGGCAGACAGCTTCCCCCGGAGCACTTTTCCTTGTTGAAAAAATAGTGTCAATTGTGTTCAAAGCCCAGCTTATTAACTCCATAATTTCTTTTCGACGGTCACAGTTAGACGCAGACAGACAACAGCAAGCTGGGATCCAGTAGTTGGGAGGGGAGGAAAAAAAGTCAGAGCAGGAGAGAAGGAAAAAGCGTCTACTCTCTTGGGAGGGCGGAAGTGAAGACCCCTTGACCCCAAACCCATAGTTTGGTGAGGGTGTAGCATGTCGCTGTTAGCCAGCTAGCTAGCTTCCACAGAAGAAGAACAACCCAACATCCAGACGAAGTTTTGGAGGAGGCTGTAACAATTATCCAGGTGAGAGCTCCGACAGATAACTTTGTAAACTTAAACATGACAGCACATTGGGGATATCCATGGCTGTAATCCAGCTTGTTTGACTTAGCAATGTCTGCATGGCGGACACAGTATCTGTAGCCAGAATGGCTTCGGTACGGAGAGCTGCTAGGCCAAAAAGTACTGTTTGCGCTTTCTGCCGTTAACTGCCGTTAACTGCCGTTAACCGATCACAAAATTTGTCGCCATTAAGGGGGGCAAAGCGTTAACGGGCGATTGACGCAATAATGCCAACACCACTAATTATCATGTTTGACAGTATGCTTAAAAATGGCAACATGGACAACATTTAGTCAAACAGATTGACTGAGATTGACCAGATACACACAGTTTCATAAATACCACATAGACCTTTTTGTACGATCATTTCTATGCACTTTCATAAATGAGGGCTATTGTGTATTCAACTGTTTTTTTTTGTTTGTTTGTTTTGCTGGCTTCTGTTTGTTGAAGGGGGCAGCTCTTTTCAGTGCTGAGATCAGTTTCTCTGTCTGATCGGTTTTAGCAGGAAATCTGTAAATGGCCTTCATTCTTTCTCATGTAATTTTGACAGCCTACAGCTGCACAGTTGTGGTCTGTGGTCTATAGTCATAAATAATCCAGTGCTAGCTTCCAATTAAGCCTTATCCTCCCAGAAGTGCTTTGAGAGAGTGGTGCTGCCCCTCATTCAGGACAGCATACCGGGCACCCTGGACCCCCTGCAGTACGCCTACCGGCCCAGCAGGTCCACCTCAGATGCCATTGCAGTAGCACTCCATTATTGTCTCTCCCACCTGGAAGATAAAGACTCCTACATTAGGATGCTCTTTGTCGACTACAGCTCCGCCTTCAACACGGTCATCCCCCACAAACTCACCAACAAACTGTCTTCACTTGGCCTGCACCCCACCCTCTGTGGCTGGCTACTGGACTTTCTAACTGGCAGGCCCCAGTCTGTCAGGATGGGTAACAGAACCTCAGCCAGCATCATCACAAACACAGGTGTCCTCCAGGGTTGTGTTCTCAGCCCGATCCTCTACAGCCTCTTCACCCATGACTGTGTTGCCTCCCACAAAGACAACATCATCCTAAAGTTTGTGGATGACACAGCAGTGATAGGACGCATCACTGGTGATGACAAAGCATCCTACAGGAGGGAGGTGGCCAACCTGGTGTCATGGTGTGAGGACAACAATCTCACCCTCAACACGGACAAGACAAAGGAAATGATAGTGGACATGAGGAAAGGGAGGAGGAGACCCCATCGGCCACTGTTCATCCAGAAGCTTGAGGTGGAGAGGGTGAGCAGCTCTAAATACCTGGGCATCCACATCAGCGAGGACCTTAAGTGGACACACAACACCACAGAGCTGGTCAAGAGAGCTCAACAGCGACTGTACTTTTTGAGGAGGCTGAAGAAGTTCAGCATGTCTTCCAGGGTCCTCAACAATTTCTACAGCTGCATCATCAAGAGCATCCTGACCAACGGCATCACTGCGTGGTATGGAAACACCACTGCCCTTGAGCGCAAACGCCTGCAGAGAGTGGTGAAGACAGCGGAGAAGATCATTAGGAATCCACTCCCCTCTCTGCAGAGCATCTACCACTGCAAAGTCCAAAAGAGAGCTGACGCCATCCTCCGGGACCCCACCCACCCCCAGCACAGACTGTTCGCACTTCTACCCTCAGACCGGAGGTACAGAAGTGTGAAATGCCAGACAACCAGACTGAAAAACTCCTTCTTTCCCATTGCCATCAGACTCATGAACAGACAACAATTCCCAAAACTCTGTAACACAGCTTTGCATATAGGAACTCACACACCGGCTGCTAAATTTGCACACTGCTCACCTGTACAGTAGATATAATATCACCTGTCTGATAAGATAAGATAAGATAAGATAAGCCATTATTAGTCCCACAATGGGGAAATTCCAGGATTGCAACAGCACAGGGATAGCAACACTCAGAGCAACAATCAGAAGGCAAGAAAAACAAAACAAAAACAAGAGCAGCAAGTATACATATGTACATATATATATATATATATATATATATATATATATATATATATATATATATATATATATATATATATGTATATATATATATATATATATATATATATAGACACACAGTGCGGAGCATTGTAGCTGGATGGAATAAATATGAGTATATAAACACACACAGTGTGGAGCATTGTAGCTAGATGGAATAAATATGCAGATATATAAACACACACAGTACGGAGCATTGTAGCTAGATGGAATAAATATGTAGATATATAAACACACCCAGTGCGGAGCATTGTAGCTAGATGGAATAAATATGTAAATATATAAACACACACAGTGCGGAGCATTGTTGCTAGATGGGATGAAACAGCACAACCGTCTATTTAGTTATCCTACATGGTATGATTATGTACCCATACATATTCTCACCCTCCATAGCGACCGGTATTTTCCTAGTTGTATGCCGGAGGGGACCATTGTATAAGTCTATTGCGTCTTTTGCATTCAAAACTATTAGGTTGTCACGTCTTTTTGCTATCTCTGCGAGCAGCCCTGCTTAGCTTGTACAGTCTGACAGCCGTTGGTAGGAAGGACCTGCGAAACGTCTCGGTTGTGCACCTAGGATGATGTAGTCTGCTGCTAAATGAGCTCCTCAGTGCATTCAGTATGTCCTGCATAGGGTGGAACTCGGACTCCAGCAGAGATGACAGTTTAGCCACCGTCCTTCTCTCTCCTATCTCCTCCACTGGGTCAAGGCGCTGCCCCAGGACAGAGCTAGCTTTCTTGATCAGTTTGTTCAGTCTCTTCCTATCAGCTGCTGTAATGCCATTGCCCCAGCAGACCACTCCAAAAGTGATGGCTGATGCCACCACCGTGTCATAGAATGTCTTCAGCAGCGCCCCTTGTACACCAAAAGACCTGAGCCTCCTCAGTAGGAACAGCCTACGCTGTCCCTTCTTGTAGAGTGCGTTTGTATTGTGTGACCAGTCTAGTTTATTGTTCAGATGAACATCAAGGTACTTGCAGGATGTCACCATCTCAATGTCCATTCCCTGTATATTTACTGGTGCTGTGAGGGGTTGTCCTTGCCTGCGGCAGTCCACCACCAGCTCCTTAGTTTTCCTCGCGTTGATCTGGAGGCAGTTCCGATGGCACCAGTCCACGAAGTCCTGGATAAGCCCTCTGTACTCAGCTTCATCTCCATTGGAGATGAGGTCAACGATCGCAGAGTCATCAGAGAACTTCTGTAGATGGCAGTGTGTTGCGTTGTGTGAGAAGTCCGCAGTATAAAGGGTGAACAGGAAGGGAGCCAAAACCGTTCCCTGGGGGGCCCCCGTGCTACCGATGATCGTGTCAGACACACAGTCCCAGGTTCTCACAAACTGAGGCCGGTTAGTGAGGTAGTCCAGGATCCATGATGACAGGTGCTGGTCCACCCCTGCGCACAGCAGCTTGTCCTTCAGGATCATCGGTTGGATGGTGTTGAAGCACTGGAGAAGTCAAAGAACATGATCCTCACCGCATTCCCGGGCTTCTCCAGGTGGGACAAAGAACGGTGAAGGAGGAAGATCACCGCATCCTCCACCCCAATGCCATGCTGGTAGGGGAACTGGAGTGGATCCATCGCTGGTCCCACCAGGGGGCGGAGGTGAGCAAGGAGCAGTCTCTCCAGGGTCTTCATCATGTGGGACGTCAAGGCCACTGGTCTGTAGCTGTTCAGATCTTTGGGGTGGGAAGTCTTTGGTACAGGTACCACACAAGATGTTTTCCACAGCTGTGGTACCCTCCCCAGCTTCAGGCTCAGATTGAAGATGTACTCCACATTCCCACACAGCTGGTCTGCACAGGACTTGAGGAGCTTTGCGCTGATGCCGTCCGGTCCCGACGCCTTCCTCGCCTTGATCTTCCTCAGCTCCGTCCTCACCTGGGTCTTAGTCAGGGTCAGGTTGGGGGGCTGTGTGTTGGGAGTGGGGGGGTGTTGGTGGAGTGGGGAGTGGGCAGCAGGACTTGATGTCTTTAGAGGCAGAAGTGGTTGTTGTGCAGTCAGGGGGGAGGGCGGTTGGTCAAACCTAGTGAAAAACAGATTCAGATTGTCCGCCCACTCCCTGCCCCCCGTGACCTGGGGGGAGGTATTCTGGAGCCCAGAGATGGTTTTAAGGTTTCTCCAGACCCCGCTGATGTCGCTCTGTTGCAGCTTGTCCTCCATCTTCTTCCTGAAGCTGTCCTTGCCTTCTCTGATCTTTCTCCTCAGCTCCCTCTGTACGGACTTCAGCATCTCTCTGTTCCCCGACCTGAAGATCCTCTTCTTCTCTCTCAGAAGTGTTTTTATCTCAGGGTTGATCCAGGGTTTGTTGTTTGAGCAACACCGTATGGTCTTGGTGGGAACAGTGTTGTCCACACAGAAGCTGATGTAGTCCGTGATGGTGTGAGTGATGTCATCGATGTCCTCACCATGTGGATCGCAGAGCTGCTCCCAGGCGGTGGTTTCAAAACAGCCCTTTAGAGTGTCCATTGCCTCCTCAGACTATAACTTCACTGTGCGCATGGCCGGAGGTTGTCTGTGCACTAGGGGTTTGTACACCGGCCGGAGATGAACCAAGTTGTGATCCGATCTCCCGAGTGGGGGGAGTTGTAATGAGGTGTACGCCTCCTTAGGGTTTGCATAGAATAAGTCCAGTGTTTTATTGTTTCTAGTGTGGCATGTGACATACTGGGTAAACGTGGGTAGAATGGGAGACAGTGAAACATGATTGAAATCGCCTGAGATGAGGAGAAGAGCATCTGGGTGTTCTGTCTGCAGCCTGCCGGTTACTGAATGGATGATGTCACGCGCTGTCCCAGCGTTCACCGTCGGATTTGCATAAACAACAATGCAGATCACGTGTGAGTATTCCCTCGTTAGATATGTAGGCCGCATGCTAACAGCTAGCAACTCATTGTCTTTGCTGCAGTGTTGTTGTTTAACAGTGATATGTCCCGGTCTGCACCAGTTGTTGTTAACATACATTATCACTCCACCGCCCCTTGCTTTGCCACTGTCTGATGTTCGGTCTGCCCATATCGCGTGGAAACCCTCCAGCTCAATGTTAGCATCTGCTGCTAGTTCAGATAGCCACGTCTCCATAAACAAAAGGAGAGAGCATTCCCGGTATATGCTATCGTAGCGGGAGATAGCCGCTAGCTCATCTACCTTTCCAAGTAACGACCGTACATTCCCCATGACAACGGATGGAAGGGAGGGTCTGTACCTTATATTTCTTGTCTTCCGCCTTACTCCAGCCCGGCACCCATGGCGTTTTCGCCTCCGTTCTCCCGGTATGTCGAGTTTTTCCGTTAGCACCGGGTGGCGGTTGAGTGCTAGCAGCTCTTCCCTGCTGTACCGTCTCCTGCTATAAACAGTGGCTCTGTCCACCGGCTCGGGAGACATTTGGGACGATCTGTGTGTCCGTGATATAAATGGAGTGAAAACCGGATCAAAAAGAGAGAGGAGGAAAAAAAAAAAGACTCAGAATTGAGCCGCTGTTGCAAAAGGCAGCCGACTCGTGTGGCGCCGGAAGTAATGAAAGTGATGTCCATATCATCTCTGCTGCTACTTATCAATAATTTGTAATTATACACTGCTTGTTGCCCAATGCTTATTTTCACATTGTACATAAGTCTATGCCATCTCAGGTTCACATCAGGTTGCACACTGCTCATTTGCACACTGTACATAGGTTCATGCCATCTCAGGTTCACATCATCTCTGATATCAATATACCACTATCACTTTAGTCATCCGGTGACTTTCATTTTCATTCCTCTACTGCCTAACTGTGTGTTGGTGTATGTGTCTTAGCACCCATCAGTACTAGGATTGTTATTAAAATTGTTGTTTCTGTACCTTTAACTTGGCATTTGTTCGGAGAGCAAAGTAAGAATTTCATTGCTCAGGAAATGTAACATTTCTTAACTGTGCACATGATAATAAAGCCTTTGAATCTTGAATCTTGAAACATTACTGAAATATAGGCTGTTTTCTACAAAACCGTGTTTTCCTGCCGCTTTCATTCCAGTGAAACCACACCCTGCTCATGACGTATACGGTGATGACAACAGCAAAACCTGAATTCAACTCTGTAAAATGATATGGAAAGGTTGAGGGGTCATGTTATCCCGTCCCTCCCCATTTATACCCCCCCATTTACGCCCATGTGTATAAGATGTGTGATGAACCTTTTGGGTAGCTGGGGGGCTGGAGTCTATCCCAGCATCTTTTGGGCAAAAGGCAGTGTACACCCTGGACAGATTGCCAGTCTGCACGGTGGCGGAGTGGTTAGTACTGCAGCAGCACAGCAACTCACCCTTGGCCAGGGGATCCTGGGTTCGATCCCAGCCCCCGACCAACAGTCATCTGTGTGGAGTTTGCATGTTCTCCCCGTGTCTGCGTGGGTTTACTCCGGGATTTCTCTGGTTTCCTCCCACATGCCAAAAAAACATGCAAGTTAGGTTAATTGGTAACAAACTGGGAATTCTAAATTGTCCTTAGATATGACTGTGAGAGTGTGATGAACCACTCAGAAATAATTTTCTTGAATGACTAAACTCTGTTATCTCACTTTTCTCTGCAATATTCTACCTCACATGTGTTCCTTGGGGAATATTTGCCAAATTTCTGTTTGCTTGCTTTTCTTTGTAATCTGTCTCGGCTGTTGTTGTTTGTCCAAGTGTTACTTTGAATCTTTCCCCCATGACCTCTTCCGATTTTTTTTCCCCACCACAGCATTTGGATAATCCTTGTAAGTTTTTCATTTCTCAGGGTTTTGGATTTTTGAGCTCTTGACTGAGTGACCCCAGCCAAATTAATTAAAAACTTTAGTTTGGAGTTTTTCCTTATCACATTTTTTTTTTTTTTTATAACTGAAGCTGCTCCAAGCTTTTGTATTTTGTATAAAAAGGGAGTTGGAAACTTCTACAGTGAAACAGCCACTTTGGGCAGTTTTTGTCCAAAGAAAATTATGTAAGATGCAAAACATTTAAGTCTTAAAATGAATGTAAAAGACCATTTTGAGTATAAACTGTTCTGTCAACACTAATAAAGGGAATTTTTTTCTCTTAAATATGCATCTTTTGTCTGATGTGCAGCTTTTCTTATAAAGCTTATAAAGGTTTGTTGTGGATTGTCAAAACCACAGACAGCCATGGTTAGGAGCTCGCCACATAAGAGGACTTCATATCCTAAACTGCATTTGAACTGAATTAAGAAAGACAAATTCAATATCCATATCTGCTGAAGAACCATAAGGTATAAATGGTAAATGGCGTTCACTTATAGCCCTTTTTACTCATTTCTAGATGACCAAAGCACTTTACAGATCCTGCTATCCACCCATTCACACACACATTCACACACTGATGGTGACAGAGCTGCCATACACAGGCGCTGGCCTGACCCACTACGAGCAACTGAGGGTTCAGTGTCTTGCTCAAGGACACTTTGGCATGCAGATGCAATTCCACTGATATTTATGATAGCCATTAGTTTTTTAAAGGTGAATTCTTTCCTTTTAAAACATTTAAACAAAAAATGTGAAGTTTAACTTGTTCAACCCTTCATAAACTCCCCCATTTTCCTCCAGAGATTTTAAATGAGCTGAAATTTTGTCTGCTTACAACAATTTCAATCAGAATTGCTTCTATTTAAATTAATAAGCTTGATCTACACTCACTGGTGGTCATATTTGTCTAAAAAGTGCAGGAACCAGTTAGCAAGCAGAATAATTCATAGCCACTGTTCACCGGACCTAGAGGCCTTGTCCTTCCTGTGTAGGCCTTTTTATTTTCCCTGCAAGCTAATGGCAGTAACGAGCCCGGCATGCAAGCGGCGTTGTACATGCTCTCTTTTTTTTTCGTCTACCAGACCAAGCGGTTCACACATGCGCACAACTGTTATTTGTAGTTTCGCCCCAGTCCTATGGGTAGCACAAATGTGACATCATCAAACACATCCGGGTCTTTCCAAACTGCAAACCCTTGTGAAGTCCAGGCTCTGATCAGAGCCCACAACTCAGCCTTCAGACAGAGGGACAGCTCTCTGTACAGCACTGCTAGAGCCAACCTGAGGAGATGCATAAAACACGATAAGAATGCCTATAGGAGGAAAGTGGAGGGCTTCCTCACAGACAACAACTCCCAGCAGATGTGGAGTGGTATCCAGGCCCTCACCAATTACAGGGGCCAAGGCCCCTCAACATCAGACAGCAGCCTCACTCTAGCAGAGGAGATTAACAGCTTCTTTGCCCAGTTTGAGCACACCCCCACCCCAAACTCTCCCCCCCCCCCTACAGGTGCACAAGGTGAGGAGGCAACTGAGAGCAGTGAACCCCCGCAGAGCTGCTGGGCCAGACGGCATCCCAGGAGCGGTGGTAAAAGCATGTGCAGACCAGCTGGCAGGGATCCTCACCAAGCTGTTCAACCTATTCCTGATGCACATCACTGTCCCCTCCTACCTCAAGGCTTCCACCATCATCCCCATCCCCAAAAATGTCCACAATCGACAGCCTGAATGACTACAGACCCATAGCACTCACATCTGTAGTCATGAAGTGTTTTGATCAACTGGTGTCGCGGCACATCAGGGACTGTCTTCCCTCCTACTTCGACCCCCACCAGTTCACCTACAGGGAGAAGCGGTCTACGGAAGACGCCATCGCCACCACTCTCCACAGAGCGCTGAGCCACCTGGAGAACCCAAGGAACTACGTGAGGATGCTCTTTGTGGACTACAGCTCAGCTTTCAACACCATTATCCTGGACATCCTGATCAACAAACTGCTCCTCCTCCAGATCCCCTCCCCCCACCTGTTCCTGGATAAAAAACTTTCTCACCAACTTCCCACAAATACTCAGACTTGGCCCCCACCACTCCTCCACACTGTTTCTCAGCACTGTCTCCCCCCAAGTCTGCGTACTAAGCCCTCTACTGTACTCTCTATACACCTTTGACTGCATTCCAACCCACCTAATGCCCGTCATCGTGAAATACGCAGACAACACCACCTTGGTTGGGCTTATCACCGACGACGATGAGAAGGAATACAGGGTGGAGGTAGAGAACCTGCTGCTGTGGTGCCAAGCAAACAACCTGAAGCTGAATGTCCAAAAAAACTAAAGAACTCATACTAGACTTCAGGAAGAACAGACACGACCACCCCCTTCCCCCTCATAAATAGCAACCACGTGGAAAACGTCCACACCTTCAGGTTCCTGGACACCCACATTTCCTATGATCTCTCCTGGACTGTCAACACCAAGGCCCTGGTGAAGAAAGCCCAGCAGTGGCTGCGCTTCCTCTTTGTCCTGAGGAAGCACAACCTGGACCAGAAGCTGCTGATGGCTTTGTTAGAAAAATACCCGATTCTTTGATTGAAAGATCCAAGGACAAGCCGGAGATGTCATGGTCCAAGCGCTGACTCTGTCCGCGCTCAGGTTGTCCGGTAGTTCCCCGTTCTCTTCTCTGGCGCACCATATGGCCTCTGGGCTTTTATTGTGACAGCGTATCGGCGGGGCTTCTGGCTGTCAGAGCCGAGCTCCGCAGGGATGGCTGGAATCCAATCAGCTGATGACGTTCTCATTAGCTGATTAATCTGTCAGCCCTATTTAAGGGAGCAGCTCGGTTTACTCCGGGCTGCGACCTCGTCGATCATTCGTCAATCATTCGTCTCCCTCACAGTAAGTGTATTTCCTGAGTCTCTGTATTCCTGTGTCTGAGTCATAACCTTAGTAGTGTTCTGCCCCTCGTGGCTCATTATTTTGTCATTTATCCTTTATTAATAAATTATGCAAACTCATCGGCTGGCTTTCGGCGTCTCATTGATGGCTCATTGACAGTAGGTCGCAGCCAGAAGGAGACGCCAGTCACCGTGAGTTTGCTGTGGTGCTTATGTTTTTCCCCTTCTCTGAAGGCTCGTAATTTCCGTTAGCATGTCTGTCTTCAAGCGTGGGTATTTCCTCGAGTGGTTTGAGGAGATAGATGGCTACCTGGCTGAAGCCCGTCTCCTTATTCCCACCTACGCTGCATACGAGCCCCTGGGTCTCGCGCAGAGGACATTATTAAAGTATCACCTTACCTCCTTTCCGGAAGGGAAGGAGAGAGTGGCGTGGATTGTGGCGCAACGTAAACTGATAGTGAGAACGCCATGAAGGCTGCCAAGGAACCCTCAGCTCCTTCCCTGAATACGGCCGTCCCGACGAGGGAGGAGATCCACGGACTGGAGGGAAACTCCGGCAGGAGGCTAACGGTGATGCATCCCGGCTCCTCACCTCAGGATCCAGCTCCTTTCACCTGTCCAGCCCAGGAGCGGCGGTTTCCTGACCCAACCTTCGCCTCACCCTCTGCCGGTAGACGTCGTCACAAAGCCTGTGTAAAGCCTCAGCGAGAACCCCGTCCGGATCCAGTTCTGGGTCGCCGTAAGAACCCTGCCTCCCAGTCAGCTGTTTCTCCTGCGTCCCGACAGGAGGAAAACCCAGCAGCCTCCGCCTCCAGGTCATCTGTCCCTGCTGTTCCGTCAGCTCCTCGTTCCCGGATCGCCTCGGCTGTTACTCCCTCCTCCTCGATGCTCTCCCCAGCTGTTGTGAGCTCCATGAGTCCTGCTCCGGCGATGCCCATCATGGATCCTGTTCGTACGGCTCCTCCCCGTCTTCCTGGGGGGCCCTCCGTCACCATCCAGCGGGGGAAGGGAAGAATCAAGCCCACTGCAGCAGCTTCCATCGGCCCTCAGCGGAGCAGGCAAGTGCATTTTCATTCTTTTCCTTCACTGGGTGAACTGTCTTGTCTGACCCCTGGGGGTGGAGTTCAGGGCTCACAGTCCCCTGAGCTCCCTCCACCTGCTGCAGTGATTAATTATGAACCTGCTTCCTTTGTGTCTCCTTCCCCTGAGCGTTCTTCGGCTCCAGGTCTACGCCGTTGGACAAGGAAGGAGCCTGCGGCCCTGGAGTACCTGGTTCCGGCCCCGCAGCCATGTCATGGGCAAAGGAGGAGGGCGGACTGCAATTTGGAGCCTGCGCCGATGAGCAAGCATCCCCGGGTCTCCACGAAGGGACAGTCTGACCTGGCAGGTCACGGATCCCCTGCCACCACGCCGTGTGGGCCCTCGGCGTGGACGTCAGCGTCAGGGAATCCCCGGACTGTGGAAACCATCATGCGGGTTGCGGAGGCCGCCATAGCCGAGTGGGAACCAGAGGAGGACCTTCTCCCTACTGAACCTGGATCGCTGAAATCCTGGACAGCAACAGAACTTGAGATCAGGCAAGTGCTCTGTTTTGTCTTTCTCCTGTCTATTCTGGAGCATTTCTGCCTGTCTCTTGGGGAGACGAGCCGGATGCAGCAGACAGCTGTTTCCGGTCGCTGTTCTGGAGGTTCCAGGTTCGGGTTTGGAGGCCATCCCTTGTGCTGCACCGGCCCAGTCGGGGTCTGTCATGGGTGTGGTTCCGGCCCAATCGGGGTCCGTCGTGGGTGCAGCTTTGACCCAATCAGGGTCCATCGTGGGTGCAGCATGGTCCCGCTTGGGATCCAACGGAAGCGCAACGCCAGTCAGTGTGGGGTTTGGAGAAGGAGCTGTAGACCCTTCGCTGATTGACGCTGGACTGGTCCCTTTCCCTTCCCCCGTTCCCTTATCCCTTCCATCAGGGGCCGCTGGGACTCCCCGTTATCGGCTCGGCTCTCCCTCGCTATTCCTCTCTATAGGAAAGCGGTCTCCGAGTTCTCCCCTGCGGTCCTGGTGGCTGAATGACGCGGGCCGGCCACCTGGGAGATTGCTTTACCCGTTTGGCGTTCTGGGTCAGCCACCTGACAAACTTAACTCTCTGTTCGGTGATCTGGTCCGGCCACCAGAGGTACTGTTTTTCCTGGCCTGGGACTGGGGTAGGCCGCCCGAACTTTTCCTTTTTTCCCTGCCAGCGATCTGGACGCTGGACGCAGGAAGACTCCCAGGAAGACTCCCAGGATGATCTCCGAGGGTGTTCGCCTGGTGTCGGTTCTGCGTCGAGGTCTCCCGTGTGGCAGAAGGGAGGGCAGTCCATTTGCGTCAGGCAGCTGGGTTCGCTTGTCGTCGGAGTCACCGCCGGGGGCTGCGTTCGTGTTCTTGTATTCGGGGTCACCCATGTGGCGGATAAAATAAGGGTCACCAGTGTGGAGGCATGGAATAAGTGCAGGCAGGACACGGCGAACTGAAGTTTAAAAGGGTGTTTATTTCATCCTCCAGCACGAGGGTTCACCCCAGCACTGTGGGAGTGCGCTGGAGCGAGCCCTGTGTCTGTAGTCAGCAAACAGGCAATGCAAGTGATCAAAAAGCAGTAAGAGAGTGAGCAAGTGATATGGTTGACTTATATACCCAGCTACAGACAATACATGCACAGCAGTAAAGCATGGACATTTGCATTAGAGTCACACATATCAATAGCAGGATTACTGGCGCCGGAATTAGACAAAGAGAGGCTGCCTATTGATATCAGTCCATACATCTCACTGTTATGCTAATTGCTCCAGCTGAGCACTCTGCTTGTCCCGTAGGCTGTGGGGGTCGCCCACAATATAGGAGATTCCTGGGCGCCAATGTGTACTGCCTTTTGTGCTGTGGTTACCCAGCGAACAGACAATGTGTATGTTTTTAATTTGGGAGAATATTCTATATTAAGGTCAGGTATTGGTTTTTCCATTGATGGCTCTTTTCTGCAGTATAGGTGACAAAATGTCAAACACTTTCCAATCCATGTGTTTGGGTCTAACCAGCGGGATGTGTGGAACCCCCCATAGGTTGAAATGTCTCTTATCCTCTTCAGTTAGGACAATGGATGCTTCCACACATTTCCTTGTTTACCAGTCCAAGTTTTATGACCAATCTAAGATAAGATAAGATAAGATAAGCCTTTATTAGTCCCACAACGGGGAAATTCCAGGATTGCAACAGCACAGGGATAGCAACACTCAGAGCAACAATCAGAAGGCAAGAAAAAAAAAAAAAAAAAAAAACAAGCAAGCAAGAGCAGCTAATAAACATATGTACGTATTACTATAAAATATATATATATATACACACACACACAGACACACAGTGCAGAGCATTGTAGCTGGATGGAATAAATATATGAATATATGAACACACAGTGCAGAGCATTGTAGCTAGATGGAATAAATATGTAAATATATAAACACCCACAGTACGGAGCATTGCAGCTAGGTGGAATAAATATGCAAGTATATAAACACACACAGTGCGGAGCAATGTAGCTAGATGGAATAACATGTAGATATATAAATATATAAACACCCACAGTACGGAGCATTGCAGCTAGACGGAACAAATATGCAAATATATAAACACACACAGTGCAGAGCATTGCCGCTAGATGGAATGAAACAGCATAACCGTCTACCCAGCTATCCTGCATGGTATGATTATGTGCCCATACACACTCTCACCCTCCATAGCGACCGGCATGCTCCTAGTTGTATGCCGGAGAGGACCACTGTGTAAGTCTATTGCATCTTCTGCATTCAAAAAACTATTAGTTTGTTACGTCTTTTTTGCTATCTCTGCGAGCAGCCCTGCTTAGGTTGTACAGTCTGACAGCCGTTGGTAGGAAGGACCTACGAAACCTCTCGGTTGTGCACCTGGGATGATGTAGTCTGCTGCTAAATGAGCTCCTCAGTGCATTCAGTATGTCCTGCATAGGGTGGAACTCGGACTCCAGCAGAGATGACAGTTTAGCCACCGTCCTTCTCTCTCCTATCTCCTCCATCGGATCAAGGCGCTGCCCCAGGACAGAGCTAGCTTTCTTAATCAGTTTGTTCAGTCTCTTCCTATCGGCTGCAGTAATGCCACTGCCCCAGCAGACCACTCCAAAAGTGATGGCTGATGCCACCACCGTGTCATAGAATGACTTCAGCAGCGCCCCTTGTACACCAAAAGACCTGAGTCTCCTCAGCAGGAACAGCCTGCGCTGTCCCTTCTTGTAGAGTGCATTTGTAAATCCATCTAGAGGATGGATTTACAAATAATGGTTGTTAATAATTTGGATCAGATCTGTTCAATTGCCTATAGTACATGGAGTACAATGCTACTTTTACAGATGTTGATAGGTGTTCTACTGGTAGCTTGCCATTTGCAGAATGTGATCGTTACTTTTCTGACCTTGAAAAGTCCTGTATGTCATTACCCGGAGTTTCTACTTTACAGTACGTGCAATAATTTAATTTTTGCTAATTTTCTGTATATGTGTAGAAGTGAGTCCACTTATCTGTTCTAGTCTTAAGCATGCAGTCCAGTTTTTCCGAGGTGGATGTGAACCATGGACGCCTCCCTCCTCCCAGCAGTGGTTTGGCCATCACTCAGTTTCCATTGTGGGGCGTGCTCCCTCCTCCCTCCTCCCCCTTGCTGTCTTCCCCCCCCTCCTTTTATAAGAGAAACAGATTCATGGGGAGCCTCAGGCTCCCCTTGTGTCAGCCATTCCATAAATAAGTGCGTGTTTTTCCTTCAAATTTTATTATCCCTTTTTTATTTAGATTTCCAACCTTGAGTCAAGAAAGGAGCTGCTTCAACGCCTTTAATTCTGTTAATTAATACAAGATGGGATAATAAGATTAACTCTCCACCATTCCAACAGATATTATTTGTACTGCTGTAATTGAATGCTATGTGGATTTTTGTGTTGCACTGGCATACACCTCCATGCTGCTACTCATTTTTGCCACTCAGTGTTTGTCTTCCAAGAGTTCTGTTCGGTGACATCCTATGCATACCCTCTACTGGGGAGGAACATAACTGGGGTGTTAGATTGACTTTAAGTGACTGAGTATACTGTAAAGCTATAATCTTTGCTGTGAGTGTTTGCTCATTAATGTTAATATTCACAATTAAAAGAAATGCACTGAAAGAATGGATACCTAATGCCTCATTGCCACTTTAAGTACTTGGCAACATTTAAGATGGCTGCCTGTGTTTGTGCCTTCTTCCTGACACTCTTCAGGATTAAGCAAAATTTAATTTATTTATTGTTTGTTTTTTGTTTGGTTGGTTTTTAAAGCCAGTTTAGAAAGCTTGGGATCAGTCTGCCAAGGTCTCCACCTTTGACCGCCACCTAATCCACATAGCATCGGACCCCCATGATCCCTCCTGCAGGTGGTGAGCCCACTGGAGGGCAGACCCATGTAACTCCTTCGGGCTGAGCCCAGCTGGGTCCCATGGGTGGAAACCCGGCCATCAGACACTAGCCTTCGAGCCCCTCCCCCAGGCCTGGCTCCAGGGTGGGGCCCCGGTAACCCCATACCGGGCGGGGTACACTGAATCCTTGATATAGAATTTATCATGAGAGTCTGTTGGATCGTTCTTAGTCTGGCCCTTCACCCAGGACCAGTTTGTCTTGGGTGACCCTATCAGAGGCAAATTGCCCCGGACAACATAACTCCTGGGATCACTGGGGCACGCAAACCCCCCACCACGATAAGGTGACGATCCATGAGGGGGTGGTTGTTAAAAATCTCCTTGGTGGCCGGGACCCGGGGGTGGACGAGATTTGCCCTGAGTACCTCAAGGCCCTGGATGTTGTTGGGCTGTCATGGTTGACACGCCTCTGCAACATTGCGTGGAGGTCGGGGGCAGTGCCTTTGGCATGGCAAACCGCGGTGGTGGTTCCTCTCTTCAAAAAAGGGGACCAGAGGGTGTGCTCCAACTTTAGAGGGATCACACTCCTCAGCCTCCCTGGGAAGGTCTATGCCAAGGTACTGGAGAGGAGAGTCCGGCCATTCGTCGAACCTCGGATTCAGGAGGAGCAATGTGGTTTTCGTCCTGGCCATGGCACATCGGACCAGCTCTTTACCCTCTTGAGAATTCTTGAGGGTTCGTGGGAGTTTGCCCAACCAGTTTACATGTGTTTTGTGGACTTGGAGAAGGCATTTGACCGCGTCCCTCCTGGTTTTTTGTGGGGGGTGCTTCGGGAGTATGGGGTACCGGGCTTGTTGTTACGAGCTATTCAGTCTCTGTACGACTGTTGTGAGAGTTTGGTTCGTATTGCCAACACTCGGTCGGAGTCATTCCCAGTGACAGTTGGACTCCGCCAGGGCTGCCCTTTGTCACCGATCCTGTTCATAATTTTTATGGACAGGATTTCTAGGCGCAGCCAGGGAATGGAGGGTGTCATGCTTGGTGACCACAGGATCTCATCTCTGTTGTTTGCAGATGATGTTGTCCTGCTGGCTTCATCTAGCAATGACCTACAGCTCTTGCTGGGACGGTTTGCCACTGAGTGTGAAGCGGCTGGGATGAGAATCAGCACCTCCAAGTCCGAGTCCATGGTCCCCAGCCGGAAAAAGGTGGATTGTCCTCTTTGGGTTGGGGACAGGCTCCTGCCCCAAGTGGAGGAGTTTAAGAATCTTGGGGTCTTGTTCACGAGTGAGGGGAAAATGGAGCGAGAGATTGACAGACAGATCGGAGCAGCATCTGCAGTGATGCGGACGTTGTACCGGTCTGTTGTGGTGAAGAGGGAGCTTAGTTCTAAGGCAAAGCTGTTGATTTACCAGTCAATCTATGTTCCTACTCTCACCTATGGTCACGAGCTTTGGGTAATGACCGAAAGGACAAGATCATGGATACAAGCGGCTGAAATGAGCTTTCTCCGTAGGATTGTTGGACTCACCCTTAGAGATGGGGTGAGGAGCTCAGTCATCCAGGAGAGGCTCAGAGTAGAACCACTGCTCCTCCACATTGAAAGGAGTCAGTTGAGGTGGTATGGGCATCTGATTAGGATGCCTCCTGGATGCTTCCCACTTGAGGTGTTTCAGGCACGTCCCACTGGGAGGAGACCCCGGGGCAGACCCAGGACTCGGTGGAGAAACTATGTCTCCCAGCTGGTCTGGGAACGCCTTGGTATCCTCTCTGAAGAGCTGGAGCAGGTGGCTGGGGAGAGGGAAGTCTGGGCTTCTCTGCTTTAACTGCTGCCTCCGCAACCCGGACCTCCGGAAAAGCGGTAGAAGATGGATGGATGGATGGTTTTAAAAGCTACAGTTACAAATCTTACACGGGTCTTTATTTTTCTTTGGTTACACATACTCTGACTTTCATTTCTTTTTCCATTTCCATCTGAACATCAGAAATATTTTCTACACTTGCTAAATCCACCGTTCTTCTCTCTTCACCTACGTACTTTTTCCATCAGAAACACTCACTCAATCTTTTCCATCTGCTATCCATCTGTGTACAAGACTTCACCTTTCCCTGGACTAGCTGATGAAGCTGCACATCTCACATCTATAATCTCTTTCAGTATTAAAGACTTCCTTTCATTCATCTGGTCTCGGTTCTCCTCAGCTTTCATCAACATTCTGTTACCACCTGCTTGTCTTCTTCATGATTCACTGTCCTGCTGTTCATACTACTGACCTTTCCATTTGTTTTGGCATTAAATAAGGCCTCTGGGTTTGAACATCTGCCTTTCGAGGAATGTATAAAAATAACACATCTGCTGATTGCTCTGAAAACTAAAGTATAACAGAGTCATCTGTATCTTAGTGTGGTGGAGTCTTCTGTCTTTTTCTTCTGAACAGATAGCCTCCAGACGAGCTAACACCATGCCTACAAAACTATACCCTTTGGATAAGGCCGGTGCACACACAGCTATATGTATGTATATGCTTCATTCTTTAGTCTATTCGGCCGAGTGTTTGCTGCTTTTAGCCCGTGACGCCATGAACTCAGTAACCGGCAGGCTGCTGACACAACACCCAGATGCTCTTCTCCTCATCTCCGGTGATTTCAACCATATTTCACTGTCCCCCATTCTGCCCACATTCACCCAGTATGTCACATGCGACACGAGAGACGATGAAACACTGGACTTATTCTACGCAAATACTAAGGAGGCGCACACCTCATCACCGCTTCCCCCACTCGGGTAATCAAATCACAACTTGGTTCATCTCCGGCCGGTGTACAAAACCCTAGTACACAGACAACCTCCGGTTATGCACATGGTGAAGATATGGTCTGAGGAGGCAATGGACGCGCTAAAGGACTGTTTTGAAATCACTGCCTGGGAGCAGCTCTGCGATCCTCATGGTGAGGACATCGACAGCCTCACTCACACCATCACGGACTACATCAACTTCTATGTGGACAACACCATATCCACCAAGATTATACAGTGTTGCTCGAACAACAAACCCTGGATCAACCCTGAGATAAAAAACACTTCTGAGAGAGAAGAAGAGGATCTTCAGGTCGGGGAACAGGGAGATGCTGAAGTCCGTACAGAGGGAGCTAAGGAGGAAGATCAGAGAAGGCAAGGACAGCTCCAGGAAGAAGATGGAGGACAAGCTGCAACAGAGCGTCATCAGCAGGGTCTGGAAAAACCTCAAAACCATCTCTGGGCTCCAGAATACCTCCTCCCAGGCCACGGGGGGCAGGGAGTGGGTGAACAATCTGAACCTGTTTTTTAATAGGTTTGACCAACCGCCCTCCCCTCTGCCTGCACACCAACCACTGCTGCCTCTACAGTCATGGAGACCTGCTGTCCACACCCCCCTCCACCAACATCCCCCCACTCCTAGCACACAGCCCCCCAACCTGACCCTCACTAAGACCCAGGTGAGGACGGAGCTGAGGAAGATCAAGGCGAGGAAGGCCTTGGGATTGGACGGCATCAGCGCAAAGCTCCTCAAGTCCTGCGCAGACCAACTGTGTGGGATTGTGGAGCACATCTTCAACCTGAGCCTGAAGCTGGGGAAGGTACCACAGTTGTGGAAAACATCTTGTGTGGTACCCATACCAAAGACTCCCCACCCCAGAGACCGGAACAGCTACAGGCCAGTGGCCCTGACGTCTCACCTGATGAAGACCCTGGAGAGACTGCTCCTTGCTCACCTCCGCCCCCTGGTGGGACCAGCGATGGATCCACTCCAGTTTGCCTACCAGCATGACATCGGGGTGGAGGATGCAGTGATCTTCCTTCTTCACCGTTCCCTGTCCCACCTGGAGAAGCCTGGGAAAGTGGTGAGGATCATGTTCTTTGACTTCTCCAGTGCTTTCAACACCATCCAACCGATGATCCTGAGAGACAAGCTGCTATCCAGGACTTTGTGGACTGGTGCCATCGGAACTACCTCCAGATCAACACGAGGAAAACTAAGGAGCTGGTGGTGGACTGCCGCAGGCAAGGACAACCCCGCACAGCGCCAGTAAACATACAGGGAACAGACATTGAGATGGCTACATCCTACAAGTACCTGGGTGTTCATTTGAATAATAAACTAGACTGGTCACACAATACCGATGCACTCTACAAGAAGGGACAGCGCAGGCTGTTCCTACTGAGGAGGCTCAGGTCTTTTGGTGTACAAGGGGTGCTCCTGAAGACATTCTACGATTCGGTGGTGGCATCAGCCATCACTTTTGGAGTGGTCTGCTGGGGCAGTGGCATCACTGCAGCCGATAGAAAGAGACTGAACAAACTGATCAAGAAAGCTAGCTCTGTCCTGGGGCAGCGCCTTGACCCAGTGGAGGAGATAGGAGTGAGAAGGATGGTGGCTAAGCTGTCATCTCTGCTGGAGTCCGAGTCCCACCCTATGCAGGACATACTGAACACACTGAGGAGCTTATTTAGCAGTAGGCTACACCATCCTAGGTGCGCGACTGAGAGGTTTCACAGGTCCTTCCTACCTACAGCTGTCAGACTTTATAACCTAAGCAGGGCTGCGCGCAGAGAGAGCAAAAAAACGTGACGACCTAATAGTATTGAATGCAAAAGATGCAACAGACTTACACAAAATGGTCCCCTCCAGTATACAACTAGGACAATATCAATCGCTACGGAGGGTGACAATATGTATGGGTACATATTCATACTATGTGGGGTAAATGAATAGACGGCTATGCTGTTTATTCCATCTAGCTACATTGCTCCGTACTGTGTATATATAGTTATATATTTATGTGTACATATGTATATTCACTGGTCTTCTTTTATTTTCTTATCTTCTAAATTATTGCTCTGAGTGTTGCTATCCCTGTGCTGTTGCAATCCTGGAATTACCCCACTGTGGGACTAATAAAGGCTTATCTTATCTTAAATTATCTTCTTGTTTCTCTAGTCTACTCTAGTCATGTTTGTTTTAATTCATCTTCTATAACGCTTTTTACTCATCACTGGATGATCAAAAACCCTCACCCTTGTTACGCTGCCATCCCCTATCCCCATACAAAGTGTAAGGAAATGTGTAAAGAATGTGACTTTCATGTAAACGTACAGCTTTTCTCTAAATTGTCATTTTTCTCCTAACAAATTTTTGGATTTCTTCTTTGTAAATTTGCAAGTTTTTTGGGTTTTTTTTCAGAAATTTGTGACTTTCCAAATATATTTTTGTCAATTTGCAACTTTTCCTCAAATGTGCAATTTTCTCTGAAACTTCCACAGTTTTACCTTTATACCTTTTTGCATAAATTTTCAACCTTTGTCTTAAGTTGTGATTGTAAATCAGCACTTTTATCATATTTTGCACCTCCATCTTACAAGTTTGTACTTCATTTTCCTTCACATGTTCATACCTTATGTCAAGTTAAAAAAATGCCTACTGCAAATCTCTTACTTTAACAATGTGATTAGATTTCAACAAATTTGTAAAGCATAAGCAATACTTTTCTTTAGCTTTTCTTGAGCTCTTGGCTGCACTGCCCTCACATGTTTGGTTAATTGGTTGTTCCAAATTGTCCCCAGATATCCCTCTCCCATAGGCCCCCAGAATAGAGGGTTAGTACTAGTGGTGGTCTTTGAGACTAGAAAATGTGCTAATAATTTTAGTTCATATCCATAAAGTTTTGGGAAATGTGCAAAAAATACAAATAGGAGGGTCTGGGAATCTCCAAATATGTATTGGCCCTTGAGTATTAAGGAGCCCTAAACCTGCATCCTTTCTCTTGGTCAACAGGTGGCTAGTTTTCTTGTAGCAAAATGTCAGACTGCCTGATATTCTGTGGAAAAATGACCTTTCAAGCCTCAAGAATTTTCCAGATTTTGGTCTTAATTGCAAGCCTTCTTTTTATTAGATGTTTCTTAGGCGGAACATGGGTGGGCAATATAAGCAGTGGCTTCAGCCATCACCCTTTTCAGATAACATGTTGAATTGTACAATCAGGGGAGTTTAATGTTTAATTCGACCTTGTTGGATTTTTCCTTGATATATTGTTCTGTTCCTTTCTTTTAATCTAATCTGTCCAAAAAATAAAGATTCATTCATATTTATATGCTCTTTCTGTAGCTACTCAATAGTTTGCATACTGTACATGGTAGCTGTTAGAAAAATTTTGAGCTTAAATTATTCAAAGTCAAATAATCAGGCGGAAAGTTGAATTTATGTACATTTATTACAAAAATATAAGCAATCACCCCATTGGCCACCTGGGGGAGGGATTACAAGGCATGACATTCAGACACACCTAGAATCTCTAAAGGATCCATTCTTCTAAGTCTGATATATATATAGGTAGGAGAAAGGAGAGGGAGGATGAGGATAAGGGAAGGGACAGAATGGGACAGTCCTGATAACTGAGCTTATCCAGGCGGACGTCAGACACTCTGGAGACATGGGTCATGAAGACATGAGATCCTTAAAACTAACAGAATGTCCATCTACCACTAATCTATACAGGCTGAGGAGTTCCTGTGCATTCCTGTGACCCAAAACAAGTTATATCAAAGAGATTATAATAAATGGCTTAGACCATTCCTTACGTATGTACTGATCCTCAGTCTGAACTTGCTGAAATTGCTCACAGAAACAGGCCAAGAATATATAAACTTATCCTATGTGGAATGCACATATAAACATTAAACATGGCATATGAAAGGTATGATACTTCTCAAGTATAATAATACATTATTAATATCAATAGTATGGATAATATGGAATTTTTCTATCAGTAGCATTTTAGATGAGAAAGCACATCGACCTCTCAGCTATAAGGTTGAGAACATTGTGATCAATTATCTTAGTTTTACTGTTAAGATTCACTCCCTGCTTGTAAAAAGGATACCAACTTGCAAAATGCCTAATTTAAGACTTCAAGACAGCAAACCTTAAATGACCTCGTACTTTTCTATCCGTTCCTGTCCCACTCTCCCCCTTTTGAAACAGAACGGCATTAATATCAAAGCCGTTCTTTTTCAACATCCTGTAAGGGAGGATACACATTGTGTTGCTAATTGGGTGACCCCTGGGCGCCCTTGTGGGTGTTTGAGCTCAGTGGCCAAATTGCTGACATAGGTAAGTATTAGTCCCATGGGGGCCTATGACTCTAATATTAAAACTCTGACCTCCTGTGGCCCTGCAGCTGATACTGATATGGCAAATTAGGTGGGGCATTGGTATGGCTTTTTTGAAGATTGGTCATGTATTGGGTTTGCTCAGTATGTGGTCTTGGCACGTCTCTGCTATGGAAAGCAACAATACTGTACTTACATGTGCTCAATTGTTCCTCTTTAACCATTCTTTCGATGTCCCTTTGTACTGCTGTTACGGAGGGAGGAGGGGGTCTAGGTGATGGCGTGGAGGGTGAGGGTGGAAGGAGCCAATTCTAGGGGGCCTCACCAGCTGCTGGGTGCTCCACAGCCAACACATCATCTCAAATTAATAGGGAAACGGACAGGTTGTTAAACAGCGTATTTTTGTCCTTTTCCGTTTTATGATGTTTATTGATTATTTTGCATTTGTTCTCACCATTGCAGCATAAGTCTCTTATTCTTACATTACGTTTTTTTCTTTCCTTCCTCCAATCGTTTCTCCATATTTTGTCTTGTGTCCTGCACAAAACTTTAACATTTCATCAGTTTTCAATTTTCTCAAAAAACAAATTTCCCTTTCCATTTTCTACCCACTCTCACTTCCACAAGGTTTATTTCCACAACAAAAACTCCTATTTATTTATTTTTATTCATTTATTTTATTTTATTTTATTTATTCATTTATTTTTGTATTCATTTATTTATTTACTCCAATTTACAATTTTCCTTATTTATTCATTTAAATTACCTCACCTTTATATATTGTCCACCTAGGATTCTTCTAAACCTTTATTGTATAAGTAGGAATAGTTATTATTCTTTTACCTCCCTCTGCCTAATTTAAAGTTGAGCCTTTTCTCTCCAGCCGAATCGACACGCTTTTTTGCCTCACTACAATCAAACCCACATAGGTGGGCAAGGGAGAACTTTGTTTGTTTGCCGTGCACAGACTTAAAGCTTTCCTTTCAGCCAGAGAGATAAAGTTCCAAATTTATTATTAAGATTTAAGGCTCTGATTGACAGTAATTTTGTGAAAGAATGCACTTCCTATATTCGGCCACACGATGGAGGCACTGTGCCACAGCTTGAAGGCGGTTCAAGATGGTGTTCTCATGCATATGCGCACTGAGTGCAAGATGGCCGCCTCTGAGCGCACAAGATGGCCCCGGAGCCTATTGTGTACAAACCAACCACTTTTTTTTTTTTTAAGAAAATGGAGTGTTGCCTCCTTAACTTCAGCTGTAAACATGACAGAATAGCTTTACAACTTTAATTTAGCGCTTCATTTTAATACTGTTTCCTCAAATAATCTCCTCTCAGTAATCTGTTTTACCCAATGACGTAGATGGAGCTAGACCGCTCATTGCCCGCTGAGAGGCGGCAAATAGGAGCTGACTTCCGGTAGTGGCAAGACGTGGTGTCAGATTCGAACGTCAGCACGGAATGTGGCTTTGTGTTTCGTGATTTACCAAGGTTACAGTAAACTTCTGTGGTGGAATCAAATCACAATGCTTGAGATACGTTGAGAACAAACCAGGCCAGGAGGCCCTAGACCAGCACTGGCATTTTGAAGCCTTTGGACGCACTGAAAAATAGTAATTTGTTCACTTTTGTGAAAATTATGTAGAAAAGTACACTTTTGGTGAGATTTTTAAAAAGCAATGCATTTCATATCGTCAAAATGCTTTTCTTAAACAATTTTGGCACGCTATTTCTGGGAAAATACGCTACTTCATAAGTTTCAAACATTTTGTTTTTGCCCTAAAGCTGGCATTTTATAGCAAATTGTTCATGAAATTTCATTGTGAAATATATATTTCCTACAGTACTCCTGTACTGTAGTACTGCTGGCAACAGTACCGAATTAATTAGACACCCAGAGTCCCAGACCTGGCATGCCAGTTGGGAAGATGGCTGTGCGGGGAATCAAACCCGGGTCGCTGGCGTAGCAGCCCAGCATGCAAACCACAGCCGAAACACCAAGCCCCTGTACTACACCACCAAGTCCCTTGAGGTGAATTTCCTATCCCTCTTTACACTAAAACATAATTTGGAATTTTTGATTACTGCATGTGCTGCTTTTTAAGTCCAACTGAACAATTTGAATTGGAGAAAAAAATTTTAAAAAACAAAATTTCTTATTTGGCATTGGTTCGAATATTTTCTAGAGCCCATGAAACAGGATAAGTGAAACACTAATGTTGCAGAAAGTATGAAAATGTTTTTAATGACACAATCACTGCATCAGCATTCAGCAATCATTATGCATGTGTCATTGTGTGGTGGTCTCTGTTTGTTGTAGCCTCATGTAGGCAGAACGTGTGAAGAGGCTACACGTTGGCGCAGTGGTTTAGCACTGTGGTAGCACAGTTTACCCTCGGCCGGGGGATCGCGGGGATCGTGGGTTCGATCCCAGCCCCCGACCAACAGTGAGCTGTGTGGAGTTTGCATGTTCTCCCCGTGTTGCGTGGGTTTACTCCGGGATTTCTCCGGTTTCCTCCCGCATATCAAAAACATGTAGGTTTAGGGCGCTCGCGCACGCAGCGGCCGGTGGTTTGTCACCAGACTGCAAACCAAATCTACCTACGGGTACAAATAAGTAACAAAAAAAAAAGAGGCTAAATATGAAGGATATTGGAGGCTCTGTGTTTGCTATTATATGAGTGTGATTGTCGTAGAAAGATGCCTTGTGCTTTGTTTTTATCTTTTTCAATCAGTTGGTGTGATGAAACAACACAAAGCGTGTCATCAAACACTGTTTGGAGACTTTGAAGTTAATGTGTTTTGAAAGGATCAAATAGCGCGCCACAGCTTCTTGCCACTACCGGAAGTCAGCGCCGATTTGCCATGGCGACGCTGTTGTCCGCCAAACAGTGTGCGGTCTAGCTCTATCTACGTCAGTGGTTTTACCAATCTCACCCCCACTCATGAGTGGGGGCGAATTACCTCACTCCTTTGTGGAAAAACACACACTGGCCTTGGTTCTAGCCACATGGTCAAAGAGTGCCATTAGTTAAAGCATACTATAGGAAAAGTTTAATAGATGTTTCCACCCCCAGTGTTTCTCAAACCACACTTTTATCCCCTAAAGACACAAAATTTAACAGAGATCAGCTTGAATGATGTGGAGAATTTGCCGCAGATTTGCATGTACTCGTTTCTTATAGCTTAACTTATATGTAGAGGATACTTTCATCGAGACCTCGTCAGGTCATCAATACAAGAGGTATCGTATCATAAAGATCAGTCTTATACTGATTTTAACAAGCTATCCTTATTGTTTTTATACTTATGAAAATACACTCACTAATGATGGAGAAAAGATTCTTGTGCTATTGTATAGGTTGTTATTATTATTATTATTATTATTATTATTATTATTATTATTATTTATTTTTTATCACCAGTCATTCACTAAGGATTTTAAAAAGATTCATATGACTGCTTGCTACATTACTCACTCATGATAAAGTTTGAGATTCTTATAATGTATTGGAGTACCTACTTTTATACTCACTATTGATGTAAAAAAAAGTTTCTTGCATTGTTTTTTTTTTTTTTATTTTTATCACCAGTCACTCACTAAGGATTTTAAAAAGATTCTTATGACTGCTTGCTACATTACTCACTCATGATTAAGTCTGAGATTCTTATAATGTATTGGAGTACCTAATTTTATGCTCACTATTGATGTAAAAAAGATTCTTGCATTGCAAATGTTCCTTATTCATTAAAAAAAAAACAAAAAAACAAAAAAAACAGCTATTTGATCCTCGGACATTTCTTCACTCTCTCCCTCGTGCGAGACCATGTGGTTCATGCTTTACATGTGACTGCAGATTTCCACAAACAGTTTAAAATTTGGAGATCGGATATACCCCTTAATCAGACAACTGTAAATTTAGTATGGCCAAAGTGCAGAAATTCATGTAAAAAGGTTTTCTGCTTACCTTTCTTTGTTCAGGCGCCACGGTCGTCTGAGTAGGGTCTTTCCGTTGTGATGCGTTCAGGCTCACCTCAGAATAATTTCATCCGGGTCATGGACACCAAATTGTTAGAAAAATACAGATTCTTTGATTGAAAGATCCAAGAACAAGCCGGAGATTTCTTCAATTTAATGATGGAACATTTATTTAGAGGTCACATGTAAAGCAAACAGCACTGGGTGCAGCGTGACGCAGCTCCCTCTGGAGCATTGCCACACTGACCCCGACTTCCGGGTGCTGGTTACAGTTATCTTTTCGGGTGGGGCCAACCCAGTACAATAGGATGGGCTTATTCGTGACTATCTGATTGGCTAATCTAACTATGGCGTGAACAGGCCATCTGCTGCTCACGCCGCTGTTTCTAGAATGTGCAATCAACAGTGTGTGCGTGGGTGTTGGGTCTGGGTATGTATCTAATGTAAAGACCTGACTAAAAAGGACAGAGAGAGAGAGAGAGAGAGAGAGAGAGAGAGAGAGAGAGAGAGAGAGAGCTCTACAGCTTTGCTTAATTCCTGTTTACCAGAGTTTAGCATCACATATTTGTTCATAAGCATGCAAGCACAATATGTATGGAGTATGTATAGAGCATAAAGGGAGATTACCTACAGAATTATTATTTTGGCACTCTAACTTTCCATTAACCCTTTCAGCTTTCTATCGCTGCTCAGTGGAGAGCGTGCTCACCTACTGTCTGGGTGTGTAGTATGCCAGTTCCACAGCCGAGAACAGGAAGGCTGTGCAGAGGGTCATCAACACTGCCCAAAAAATTATCGGTGGCCCTCTGCCCTCTCTGGAAGACATCTCCAGATCCTCCTGTCTCAGAAGGCTCAAGGCCATCACAGGAGACCCCTCACATCCTTCCCACCACCTATTTGACCTGCTTCCCTCTGGACGACGGTTCAGATCAGTCAGGTCCCACACCTCCAGACTGACAAACAGTTTCTTCCTCTGGGCCATCCGAATTGCAAACAGTCAGACATCCCCCCCCCCCCCGATCACTCACATGCACAGAACTGAGAACCTTTTAATTATCACAATAACTCACCTGTCTTTGCACTCTGCACTTTCATGTATATTGACCCATCTGTGAAATCACTACTGTACATTTTTTCCATAATCTTTGGGCCATTTTACTCAGTTGAGTGTTCTGCACTCTGCACTCTTATGTACATAGTTCCATCCATGAAGCCACTACTGTACCTGTGTATATACCTATGGGCTATTTTCATTTCTATTTCAGTCGTATGTTTAATCGTGTGTTCTGTAACTGTGTTTTATTCAGATTCTTCTCTCTTACTTTATTGCTTGGTGGACCACCCACAATTTTGTTGTACTGTACAACTGCCCAATTACAATAAAGCCTATTCTATTCTATAAGAGCAGATAGCTGAGGTTATAAATCTGTAAAGGAATTTCAGAGAAGTGTTTTCACGCCCTCATTCTGTCTTATTGGGTTAAAAAACATCCACTTCCCCTTCTCATGATTTCCTTCTCAATAAAAATATAACACATCTACATCCCCTCCTTTCGGGGGTTGATAAAACAAAGGAACACTGATGAAGCATTGTGGTAGACTGCAAGTCTAACTTAAAACATTACTGGCACATGCCTCTAGGGGGAACTACCTTTATTGTTCAGCACTGCTACTAAGGGGACACATTAGAATAAGAGTGTGAAAACCCCGCGCAGAATCCATGTTCAGTCTTATATGTGTGTTGCAGAATAAATGGCAGAGTTAGCCAAAGAAATAACTCAAGTGTGATCATTGCTACACGGTAGGATATCACACAATTGGCGACGAGGATTAAAAGAAAAAAATCAGCGGCGAGAAACAGAGAACATTGCAAGTGTGGCGAACTCAAGTGACTCCAGTAGTTCGAGTGCAAGTTCAGAGGAGGAAAAACGAGGTTTCCCCACCACGACGAGCAATGGCGGCTGTAATCGGAACGGTAACCCCTTTTGATAACTCGACTCAGTCATGGGAAGAATATAGTGAAATGTTGGACTTTTTCTTCCAAGCTAATGACATTGAGGAGCCAGACAAAAGGAAGGCTGTACTGTTGAGTGGAGTTGGTGCAACTACTTACAGCTTGTTGAGAAATTTAATAAGCCCTGCATTACCGAAAGATAAAACGTACGACCAGCTTACTGCTGAGCTTCAGAAGCACTTCAGCCCCAAACCGAGTGAAATCGTGCAACGATTCAAATTTAATTCACGCATAAGGAGGAACACTGAGTCCATAGCAGAGTATGTGGCAGAACTGAAGAAATTAACACTGCACTGTGATTACAAAGACTCATTGGAAGAAATGTTAAGAGACAGACTTGTGTGTGGAGTGAATGATGACCGAATGCAACGGCGACTTTTATCTGAAACAAAACTCACTTTTGCAAAGGCTTTGGAATTATGCCAAGCGATGGAAACAGCATCTAAAGATGTGAGAGAAATGCAAAGGAAGCTAACAGAGGACACAGCAACGCATGTTCGTGTGCCTAAGACCCAAGTAGGTGTCCACAAAGTGTCAACTGATAAAAATCATCACAAATTCCCCAGTTGTTATCGCTGCAAAGGCCAGCACAATGCCGCCGAGTGCAAATTTGCCACTGAGCTGTGTCATAATTGTGGCAAGCGAGGGCACATTAAGAAAGCATGTAGAATAAAGGTGGACAGCGCACAGGTGCTGAAAGCGACAGTTAATGGGCAAAAGTATGAAAACAAGGGCCCAGGAAAGGAACAGCGAGCGAATCAACTGAGAGGGGAGGGAGAAAGTGATACAGAAGACATGGGTTTTCACACAATTTACAACACGTCAGAGGAGCTGACCAAGGTAGCGCCCATCACGCGTACCATGAATGTTAATGGAATGAAAGTAACATTTGAAGTTGATACAGGCTGTGGAGTAACCATATTAAGTAAACAGCAATATACACAACTGTGGAAGAAAACAGACACAGCAGAATTAAATCCCTGTTCATTAAAATTAAAAACATACACAGGAGAGAAGCTAGACGTGCTAGGCATGGCACAAGTGAAGGTGCAGCACGAAAACAAAGAAAAGGACTTACCTGTAGTAGTAGTTGGGAGCGAAGGACCAAATCTACTAGGGCGAAGTTGGCTACAAGAACTGGCCATGATTGATCAGTTGGTGAATAAAGTGGAATCTCAGCCCAAATTGCAGCTGGAGGAGATCCTCGAAAGACACGCTGAGGTGTTCAAAGAAGGCGTAGGACAGCTAAAAGGTGTCACTGCAAAGATTAATGTGGACAAGGAGGCCCAACCACGATTCTGCAAACCCCGACCGGTACCCTATGCAGTCAAGCCACTGGTTGAAAGCGAGCTACAGAGGCTGCTGGATGACAAGATCATTGAGCCAGTGCAGGTTGCAGAATGGGCGGCACCCATAGTCCCAGTGAGAAAGCCGGATGGCTCCATTAGAATATGTGGAGATTACAAACTCACTGTCAATCGAGCATCACGGGTGGATCAGTATCCAATTCCTAAAGTGGAGGACCTCTTCGCACAGCTGAATGGCGGCCGACACTTCACGAAATTAGACATGAGTCACGCCTACCAACAAGTAGTCTTGGAAGAAGAATCAAGAAAGTATGTAACCATCAATACACACAAAGGCTTATATACCTACACACGCTTACCATTTGGAGTAGCTTCCAGTCCTGCTATATTCCAGAGAACTATGGAGGGCATCCTAGGTGGAATTCCGAATGTTACCATTTATTTGGATGACATCCTTTGTACAGGACCAAATGAACAAGAACATCTGAAAACGCTGAAGGAAGTGCTTCAACGGTTGGAGAAAAGCGGTCTGAGGTTGAAAAGAAGCAAGTGTGAGTTCATGGGAAAAGAGGTGGTGTTCCTAGGCCACAAGATCAACGCCAGTGGTCTACACCCTCTAACAGACAAAGTGGAAGCCATTGCGGAGGCGCCTGAGCCACAAAATGTTACTGAGTTAAAAGCCTACCTGGGCTTGTTGAACTATTACCATAGGTTCCTCCCAAAGCTCTCCACGCTGCTGGCACCACTACATACCTTACTTAAGAAGGAAGAAAAATGGTCATGGGGGGTCAAGCAGCAGAAGGCGTTTGAAGAGTCCAAAGCGCTACTTCAGTCCTGTAGTGTGTTAGTGCACTATGATTCAAACAAACCACTCATCCTGGCGTGTGACGCATCACCCTACGGTGTGGGTGCTGTACTCTCTCATCGTATGGAGGATGGCTCAGAGAGACCCATAGGGTTCGTCTCAAGAACTCTTAGTGCAGCTGAGAAAAACTACTCCCAGCTAGACAAGGAGGGCCTTGCAGTAGTATTTGGTGTAAAAAAGTTCCACAAATACCTGTATGGGAGACAGTTCGCTATAGTGACTGACCACAAGCCACTAATTTCACTGTTCAGTGAAATGAGAGCCATACCCCAGATGACATCTCAGAGAATTCAGAGATGGGCCGTTACATTAGCAGCGTATGAGTACACCATCGTTTACAAAGCCGGACGGGACCATACAAATGCTGACGCGATGAGTAGGCTACCCTTGGATGGAGGAAGAGACAGCACACCTGAGGAGGAGGAGAGAGTGCTATTGTTTGAAGATATCGGCGTGCCCCTGGTGAACGCACAACAAATAAAGAAGTGGACAGACAAAGACCCTGTTCTAGCAAGAGTGCGAGAATACATCTTGCGAGGATGGCCGAAGATGAACAGTCCTGAGTTCATTCCCTATGCCCGACGACAGGATGAGCTCAGCACCCAGGAAGGTTGTATCCTGTGGGGAGGACGCGTGGTTGTTCCACCACCTGGTAGGAATGCCTTACTGCAACAACTACACCAAGCACACCCTGGCATCACTCGCATGAAAGCGTTGGCGAGGAGTTACATGTGGTGGCCCAACATGGATGCAGAGGTGGAGGCGCTTGTGAAGTCATGTGCGGCATGCCAGGAGAACAGGAACAGTCCTCCAGCAGCCCCACTACATCCCTGGGAAGTTCCAGATAAACCATGGAGAAGAATTCACATTGACTACGCAGGTCCATGGATGGGAAGAATGTTCCTGATCATAGTTGACGCATACTCAAAGTGGATCGATGCATATTCTGTGAGTAGCTCTACTTCTACTGTTACCATTGAATGTCTTAGAAAGAGTTTCAGCCAACATGGGCTACCTGAAATCATAGTATCAGATAACGGTACATGTTTTATGAGTGAACAGTTCCAAGAGTTTTCTGAAAAGAATGGCATACGTCACATCACGACTGCGCCATACCATCCTTCTTCTAACGGCTTAGCCGAGAGGGCCGTGCAGACGTTCAAGTCACTCATGAAAAAGATGACAGGAGACTCTATTGAAACCCGAATGTCGAGAGCTCTGTTCAGCTATCGAATAACACCCCAATCTACAACTGGCAAGTCACCAGCTGAGCTGTTGTGTGGAAGGAAGTTGAGGTCAACATTTGACTTAATACATCCAGACTTCAGAAACAAAGTGCATGATAAACAAGAGAAACAAAAAGGTTATCATGACATGCATGCTAGAGAGAGAATACTGAGAGAAGGAGACGTGGTCTACACCCGCAACTTTGGCTCAGGACCAGCCTGGGTACCAGGAGAAATAACAGAAAAGACAGGCCCTGTGTCATTCAAGGTGACATTAGGTCATGGACAAGTGGTGAGGCGACACATCGACCAAGTTCGTGGTAGGAGCTCCATTCCCCTGCCGATGGCACCAGAGGTGTTGTCTGACAACCATTCTGAGGAGAGCATCAACGAACCACCACTTCAGGTGATACCTGAGGTACCCGTCTCTGCAGATTCTACGGGCAGCACTGCAGCAGCCGAAACAGTGGAGCAGTCTGAGTCTTCACCTGCAGTTGGCTCACCAGCCGTGAGAAGATCTCAGCGAGCTAGGAAAGCTCCAGACTACTTGAAGGACTATACTTAGTCAGTAGTGAGTTCCCCAGCCACAGGACAAGAATGCGTCCTGGAACCTCACTGGGATGCGGTAGTCAAACCAATTCCCCAGTTAGACTGTTATGTGTGTTATACATATAAAAAAAAAGAAAAAAAAAAAAAGAGAAAGACATTATGTGTATGGCACATGTGTTTAAGAATAGTTTAATCTAGAGGGGAGGGATGTGGTAGACTGCAAGTCTAACTTAAAACATTACTGGCACATGCCTCTAGGGGGAACTACCTTTATTGTTCAGCACTGCTACTAAGGGGACACATTAGAATAAGAGTGTGAAAACCCCGCGCAGAATCCATGTTCAGTCTTATATGTGTGTTGCAGAATAAATGGCAGAGTTAGCCAAAGAAATAACTCAAGTGTGATCATTGCTACACGGTAGGATATCACAAGCATCATAATAAATCCTCTATAGGCGACTCGTTGAGCTCTCTGTGGGAGTAACCATCCAGCAATAAAAACATCAATAGGGACTGAAATCACAAAGGACTACACGGAAAAGAAGCCGGGGCTTAACCAAACTAATTAATGGTCAATCACCGAATTCAGTGAAGTAACAAGTCATTTCAGAGGGAGACACAGGACAGAGCCGGGCTCTAAATGACACAAAATTAATACTTAGGTAGCCACTAATCCTATTGTTAAAGTGTCCCAGAGTTGTATAATGAATGGATACACCATCAGCCACAGCAATAAAACCCCATGTCTTAAGCTCTGTTTACACGACAACAGTTTAAATGAAAATGGAACCTGCCTTTAGTCATTGTTATAGGAAAATAATATGCATATCCTTGTTCACAGGCATCCACAAAAGATGTATAAGATAGTAATACCAGGTCAGTATTTAAGTGAGATGTTTTAACAGCAACAGGTGTATGTGTAAAAATAAATTTAAAAGTTACACATACTTACTGGAATAAAAGTATTTTTTCCCCTCAAGAGTAAAAGTCAACCTGCAATAACTGTATGTTCTTTTACCTTGGATCAAAGTGGATTTGGGTTGCCCCCCATCGCTTTACATCTATGCATGTAGTAACCACCTCTGTGTGGGAGTGTGATTGCAGTGGAAGGGTTATGGTACATTTCCACTGGATCCCATTCATTACCTCCGCCAAGGAGATAATGTAATCGGGGTGGTTTGTCTGTTTGTTTGTCTGTGTGTTAGCAGGATTATGCAAAACCTACTGTACAGATTTTGATGAAATTTTCACCAGAGGTAGAACAGAATAGAGTAGGCTTTATTGTCACTGTACAGTTGTACAGCACAACAAAATTGTGGGTGCTCCACCAGGCTACTGCGCAATAAGTAAGTGAGAAGAATTGAAATAAAACAATTACAGGACACACAGTTAACCATCTGACTGAAGTAAAAATAAAAGTAAAGATCACAAATAGCCCATTGGTGTATACACAGGTATGGTAGTGGCTTTGTGGGTGGAACTATGTACATAAGAGTGCGGAGTGCAGAACACATAATCGAGTAAAATGGCCCAAGGATTATGGAAAATATGTCCAGTAGTGACGATTTGGATTATCACCTGCCTCATATTCATCTGCCGTGCTCTGACCCCCTGGCTGCTCTTGGACTCTGGATTTCGCTTTACGGATTGGGCTTGGAAATCCCTGGACTGTGCACAGCACCCCCTCACACTCCTCAAGTAAGTCGACTTACCTCTTTGTATTCACTGCCTCCTCACCTTCTTCCTCCTCACGCAGTCCTGGCAAGCGTGCCTCCAGCCTCTTCCCCACCACTCTTCCCAACTCCACTTCACTGGTGCTCCCTTCTCCCCAGTCACCGACACCCCAGCCCAGAGAATCTTCTGCCGGCTCCCCACTGCTGACTCTGAAGACTCTGTAAGCATAAAACACAGTATTAAATTTATGTCAAAGACAATTTTTTCCCCACAGGGTTGCCAGATTCTCTCTGCACTGTACATATTTAAGGAAAGGAAAAGCCATTTTTATTGTCATTAAAATCCATACAGCCAATCATGTACAGTAGAACGAAATTATGTTTCTCTTATCTACAGTGTTAATCGCACACCCATATACTGTATAGAATCAGAGGGGTCGCTGCCATGCAAGGCGCCGCCACAGATTTCCCTCCTCCATTCCATTATTGCTGAGCACCAAGCTGGATGGCAGGAAGTTCCGCTTTTTTTTTTATATGATCTTCGCCATGACCCAGCCAGGATTTGAATCCCGGCCTCCCGGGTGTGGAGCAGATGCGCTACCAGCTGAGCCACCACTCTGGTACCATTGTACCATTTGCACCATTATTGTGATAAAGATTATTGTTTCGCTCAGCTACTGTTTTCCTCTGTGTTGCTTTTGGGTCTAAGCTCTGGTACCTTGTCAAAAACTGCTTGGGAGCTTAAAAACTGTTTGGCAGTCTCTTATGAACCCTGACGACACCCCCAAAATCACTACGTTCAATTGTTCCGCAAGATATGGGGGTAAGTGTTATACAATTGAGATCCAGTGTGTACGAGGCATCCGCTCTCAAGGAACTCATGGTAAACATTTTAACAAGCTGATTTTAATGTTTCAAATGTTTTCAGAAACACTTTTGTCACGCCGCGCCATTCATCAGCGGCGCCACCTGCTCACGCACCTGCTACTCGTCAGCGGCGAAGGATAAAAGCCGCCTCGCCCTGAGCGTCGGCCTGAAGCCGTAGACTTCATTTCCTTTGTATGGACTTCTACCACATTCTCTTCAGCATCCTCATCTCCGGTAAGAAGTTCACTTACCTCATCTCTCCAGTCTGCTCCCCTGTGCACAGGTGGATTCCTCGGCGGCGGACAATCCCGTCCCTCATCTCTCCTCGCTGCTGCACCGAGCCCTGCAGGTGGCTGTCTCCCGGGCTTCCATCCTTGAAGCGCCAGTCATCTGCCCAAACAAGTAAGCTTCTCTCCCTCGCCTATTCTCCTCCCGTGTTGGTGTGTGCTCATCACCCTGTGTCTGATTTCTCCCATAGGGTTGCCGGCTGAACGGTCTCCTGCCTCTGGGTCCGAAGCAGACGCCACCACCAACACATTAACATTCCGCAGACACGCACCCAAACATCCCTGTTGTTAATAAACAGTTTGAACTACTCTGAGCCTGTGTGTGTGCGTCTCCTGAGCCGAACGTTATGTCAGTACGGCTTCAGCAGAGCGGCTCGGCGGACGGCGGGCTCGCACACCGGTTTACCATCCTCGAGGCTCGGGTGGATCAGATTGTTTATCAGCAACAGGTGGTTCTTCATCAATTATTAGAACTGACTAACCGATTGAACCGCTTGGACCCCCAACAGCCGTTCCTCCCGACTCACCAGGGTGGCGCGGCTCCTGCTGTTCCAGCGGCCGTCCAGCCGGCTCCAGTGGCACCGGTTCGGCTCACGCCGATTCCGACCCCCGCCCGCTTTAGCGGTAAGCTCGGCGGAGCGCGGGGGTTTATTATGCAGTGTGAGTCCGTGTTCCACCGTGTGCCCGGAGATTTCCCCTCGGATCACAGCCGAATTGGTTACATAGGGAATCTTCTGGAGGGGCGTGCGTTAACCTGGACCTACGCCGTAATGGCGAGGCCCAGTTATGCCACCCTCACCTATGACCAATTCGTGAGGCGCTTTCTGGAGGTCTTTGACCACTCACAAACCGAAACGGTCCAGGTCGATCGGCTTCTCGCTCTCCAGCAGGGAAGCCGGTCGGCAGCGGACCACTCGGTCGACTTCCGGGTAGCGGCGGAGGAATTGGGCTGGGAGGAACGCTCCCTCTGTGGCCTGTTCCTCCGCAGCCTCAATAGTGATCTGAGGGATGAACTGGCTGGTCGGGATATCCCTGGGACGCTAGCGGAGCTGACATCCTTAGCGATAAGTTTGGATAACAGGCTGCGCGAGCGCTCCTCGGGGCGGAGGTCTTCTTCTTCTCGCCCTCGTGGAGCCTCGCCGCACCTGTTCCAAGCTCGCCCCCTGGCGGCGCCGCCAGCATCGCGCCCCGAGGAGTCGGAGCCGATGGTGACGGGCTGGACTAAACTTTCCCCTGTGGAGAAACAACGCCGCCGTGAGTTGGGCCTCTGCATGTATTGCGGAGGCGACCAACACACCGTGGAGCGTTGTCCACGGAAAGCCAGTCGGTGGGGTCCGCGAGTCACTGTTGGAAGCCTCGCGGATGCCAATCGGTTAGGATCACTTACTCAATTGAAGCTGCCCATCCGTTTCTGCCATAACCCTACTGGGCACCTCACCCACGCACTGGTGGATTCGGGCGCAGAAGGCAGCTTCATTTCACAAGGCCTGGCAACCCGATTGGGCATCCGCTGCCAGGCACTCAACACTCCCATCTCCCTAATCCACCTCTCCCGTGCCACCCTCGGGAGAGTGACACATCAAACTGTTCCCCTACCGGTCATCATCTCGGGAAACCACCGGGAGGAAATGACCTTTTACGTCCTTCCCAACTCTGTGTCGCCCGTCATCCTGGGGTATCCCTGGCTCCGCCTTCACAATCCGGTCCTGGATTGGAAATCAGCTGGGATCTCGGCATGGAGTACGTTCTGTATGGGCACCTGCCTTCAGTCCGCTGCCTGCTCTCCGTCCGCTCCTCCCCCTGCTACGGACGCTGCACCCCCGGACCTGTCTCTGGTGCCCCCAGAATTTCACGACCTGGGTATAGTGTTCAGCAAAGCGAAAGCTATGTCTCTTCCCCCTCATCGGCCCTATGACTGCGCCATCAACCTCCGCCAGGGGGCTCCCTTACCTTCTGGTCGCCTTTACAGCCTGTCTGCGCCGGAGAAGGAGACGATGAACGCCTACCTGAAGGAATCATTAAGTGCTGGGATTATCCGCCCATCATCGTCACCCGTGGGGGCAGGGTTCTTCTTCGTGGGGAAAAAGGATGGGTCCCTCCGCCCTTGTATCGACTACCGGGCCCTCAACAATATCACGGAGAGGGGCCGTTACACCCTGCCTCTCATGGACACTGCCTTCCACTCCCTCCAGGGGGCGACCTGGTTCACCAAGCTGGACCTACGCAGCGCTTACCACCTCGTCCGGATCCGGGAGGGAGATGAGTGGAAAACGGCCTTCCGTACCCCGAACGGCCACTTTGAATATCTGGTGATGCCGTTCGGGTTGACCAACGCTCCTGCAGTCTTCCAGCGCCTCATTAATGACGTCCTCCGGGACTTCATTGGCCTTTTCGTGTTCGTCTACCTGGACGATATCCTCATCTTCTCCAAGTCCAGGGATGAGCACCAGGTCCACGTGAGGCGGGTCCTCCAAAGGCTGCTGGAGAATCGTCTGTACGTTAAGGCGGAAAAGTGTGAATTTTACGCCAGGAGTACATCCTTCCTGGGGTTCATCATCGCCCACGATAAGGTGCTCCCCGACCCAGAGAAGGTAAAGGCGGTGGTGGAATGGCCCACACCTGCATCTCGGAAACAGGTGCAGCAATTTGTTGGCTTCGCCAATTTCTACCGCCGCTTTGTCCCCAACTTCAGTGCCATCGTGGGACCACTGACCCGCCTCACGTCCCCGAAGGTCCCGTTCCGGTGGACCGAAGAGGTCGCTGCCGCCTTTGAGGCGCTGAAGGCGGAATTCTCCTCCTCCCGGGTCCTTCGCCAGGTCGACCCCGCGCTGCAGTGCATTGTAGAGGTAGACGCCTCGGACACGGGAGTGGGAGCAGTGCTGTCCCAGCGGTCACCGGACGATGGCGCCAAGCGACCGTGCGCCTTCTTCTCCCGGCGCTTGTCCCCGGCGGAGAGAAACTACGATGTGGGGGACAGAGAGCTCTTGGCCATCAAGCTCGCCCTGCAGGAGTGGCGCCACTGGTTGGAGGGGGCAAGCCTGCCGTTTGTGGTCCTCACGGACCACAAGAACCTGGAATACTTACGGTCTGCCAAGCGCCTGAACGCCCGCCAGGCGCGCTGGTCCCTGTTCTTCGCCAGGTTCCAATTTTCCATCACCTTCAGGCCTGGCTCTAAGAACGTCCTGCCTGACGCCCTCTCCAGGCAGTTCGCCCCCGTGGAGTCGGAGGAGGCGCCCCACTCCATCCTGCCCAGGTCGTGCGTCGTGGGAGCCATCTCGTGGGACATTGAGAGCAAGATCCGGAAGGCACAGGAGGTGGAACCTGACCCTGGCGGCGGACCGGAGGGGAGGCTGTTCGTGCCATCCGCGGTCCGAGGAGAGGTCATCCACTGGCTCCACACCTCCAAGCTCACCTGTCACCCTGGCACCTCCCGGATGATAGATCTCCTCCAACGGTCCTTTTGGTGGCCAGGCCTGCGGAGGGATGCAGCCCGCTACGCCCGGGCTTGCCCAATCTGTGCCACCTGCAAGTCGGGAAATGCCCCTCCAGCGGGTCTGCTCCAGCCCCTGCCCGTCCCTGGCAGGCCCTGGTCGCACATCGCTCTGGATTTCGTCACCGGACTCCCCATCTCCAACTCCTATGACACCATCCTGACCATCGTGGACCGCTTCTCCAAGGCCGTGCACTTCGTCCCCCTGCGAGGCCTCCCTACTGCCCTGGAGACGGCGGACCTCCTCGTCCAACACGTGGTCAGGCTGCATGGGATTCCGGTGGACGTGGTCTCGGACCGGGGCCCCCAGTTTTCATCTGAGGTTTGGAGGTCTTTCTGCAACGCCATCGGAGCCAAGGTGAGCCTCTCCTCTGGCCATCACCCCCAATCCAACGGGCAGTGTGAGAGGACCAACCAGGAGCTGGAGGCTGCGCTCCGCTGTGTGTCCAGATCCAAACCCGCGTCCTGGAGCAACCATCTTGCCTGGGTTGAATATGCCCACAACACCGCTCGCTCTTCTGCTACAGGGATGTCCCCCTTCAAAGCGTCCCTGGGTTACGACCCCCCGCTGTTTCCGGAGCAGGAGAGTGAGGTAACTGTCCCGTCAGTTAGGGCCCATCTCAGGCAGTTCCGCTCCACCTGGGCTGCCGCGCGCCATGCGCTATTGCGCACAGCGGAGCGCAACAGGACTGTGGCGGACCGGCGTAGGAGACCTGCCCCGGCGTACAGAGTTGGGCAGCTTGTTTACATTTCCACCCAGGACGTCACTCTAAAAGGCGAGAGGAGAAAGCTGGCACAGCGCTTCATGGGTCCCTACCCCATCACCCGGATCATCAACCCGGTGGCTGTGCGCGTGGCTATTCCCCCCTCCCTCCGCATTCATCCTACTTTCCACGTGTCGAAGGTGAAACTGGCGGTTACTGACCCCCTTTGCCCTCCTCCTGCAGCGCAACCCGCGCCCCGGATGATTGGTGGCCATCCGGCCTGGTCCGCCTCCTCCATCCTGGACTCCCGGCGCCGGGGTCGTGGGTTGCAATACTTGGTGGACTGGGAGGGCTATGGGCCCGAGCATCGACAGTGGGTGCCCCCGTCGTTTGTGTTGGACCCATCGCTCATCGCGGACTTCCACCGAGCGCACCCGGATAAGCCATCGCCAGGAGGCGCTGCTAGAGGGGGGAGTACTGTCACGCCGCGCCATTCATCAGCGGCGCCACCTGCTCACGCACCTGCTACTCGTCAGCGGCGAAGGATAAAAGCCGCCTCGCCCTGAGCGTCGGCCTGAAGCCGTAGACTTCATTTCCTTTGTATGGACTTCTACCACATTCTCTTCAGCATCCTCATCTCCGGTAAGAAGTTCACTTACCTCATCTCTCCAGTCTGCTCCCCTGTGCACAGGTGGATTCCTCGGCGGCGGACAATCCCGTCCCTCGTCTCTCCTCGCTGCTGCACCGAGCCCTGCAGGTGGCTGTCTCCCGGGCTTCCATCCTTGAAGCGCCAGTCATCTGCCCAAACAAGTAAGCTTCTCTCCCTCGCCTATTCTCCTCCCGTGTTGGTGTGTGCTCATCACCCTGTGTCTGATTTCTCCCATAGGGTTGCCGGCTGAACGGTCTCCTGCCTCTGGGTCCGAAGCAGACGCCACCACCAACACATTAACATTCCGCAGACACGCACCCAAACATCCCTGTTGTTAATAAACAGTTTGAACTACTCTGAGCCTGTGTGTGTGCGTCTCCTGAGCCGAACGTTATGTCAACTTTTGCTTATTTGTTTTCACAATTTCTGAGGTTTACATTGGACCTGCTGAGAAACCTGGGTGCTTCTGCTCACAAATTCACACATCACCCAATAATATGAAGATTTGGCTTTGCATGGCTGTAGAAGCTGTCAGTTACAGTACCTTCTAATTCTGCGATACTTGGAAATGTTATGAGCCCATTCAACAAAAAACACCCCAGTGGATGCATGCAATTAATGCTAGGTTATGGAGGTTAGGTTATTTCGCACCTCAGACAGAGACAATGAATACACATGGGAGAACAATGCCCAAGAGGGTGAGAGGGGGTTGAATGAAGTGTAGTGTAAATATCATGCTGTGTATGAGGAAGTGCCTTGAAGCTTGTGAAGGTGACTTGATATATAGAGAGGAGTACTTGCTGTAACCAGTCAGTCTGTTCTGTGCTTGTGAGATGTGTGTAATAAATCGTCTGACATGAAGCTGCCTCTTCATTTACACACTCCACACTGGTGACCCAAGACGTATTATGGAACACAAGGCGAGAACCCCGGAGCCGGCCCGGTCGGGAAGCCCCAGAGACGCAGCAGCCATTCCACAGACAGCCCGGACTGGAACCCCCAGCAACGCGTGTGCAGTTTCAGTCAAGCTACCGGATTTCTGGCAGCACAACCCGCGCTCTTGGTTCCACCACACCGAGGCCCAGTTCGCCCTCCGGGGAGTAACGGCAGATGACACCAAGTTCTACCATGTGGTAGCAGCGCTGGACTCCCGCACAGCCCAGCAGGTAGCGAGCCTGCTCGATCAGCCACCAGCCAGCAACAAATATGAGGCGCTCAAGGCTGCGCTCGCCCGGCGCTACACGCTCTCGGAATGTGAGAGAGCGGAGAGACTCCTGGCGCGGATCGAGTTAGGAGATGGGTAGGCCGTAGACCTGATGGAGAAGATGCTGGCGTTAATGGGCATGGACGACGGGCACTTTCTGTTTTCCCACCTTTTCCTCCGGAACCTTCCAACAGTGGCGAGAGCGGTTCTGGCCAATTCGCTGTTGCTGGCCGCGTGGGACTACCGTGTGCTAGCCCAGGAGGCGGACTGGATCATCCTCACCACCAGGGTGATCACAGTCAATGCGGCAGCGGCGGAGCCCAGCGAGACGACCAGAGGAGGCGAGGAGCCACCGACGGTAGCAGCAGCGGGGGCCAAGGAGCGCCAGAGAGACACGCTCTGTTTCTACCACCACCGCTTCGGAGAGAACGCACGCAGATGTGCGCCACTGTGCCAATTCAAACGCTCGGGAAAACATCGAGGCCGGCGGTCGGTAGCAGCTGCGACCCTCGGTGAAGAGAACAAGCTGCTCTACTTGACGGACGCGCGCTCGGGGAGGCATTTCCTCGTGGACACCGGAGCCCAGAAGAGCTTCATCCTGCCGACCTACGCCGACCGGCTGGCAGGACCTAGCGGCCCTGTGATGTTGGCAGCAAACGGCTCGGAAATTAAGACCTTTGGTGAGAGGACACTGATCTTATCTCTGCACGGCCGTACATACGAGTGGACTTTTGTCGTAGCAGCACTGAATTACCATATCCTGGGGGCTGATTTTCTGTGTGCACATGGTTTACTGGTTGATGTTGCTAACAGACGCCTGGTTAATGCACTGTCCTTTGACTCTTTCCCCTGTATAGCTCGAGTGACCCAGCCAACAGTACAGGCCAACGTCACAGCTCCAGGCGGTAAGTTCCACGCACTGCTCACACAGTTCCCAGCACTCACGGTCCTGACGTTTTCGGCGGCCATCGCTAAACACAGGGTGGAGCACTTTATCACCACCACCGGGCCGCCCGTTTTTGCAAGACCTCGGCGCTTGGACGCAGCTAAACTGGCCATAGCGTGCGAGGAGTTTGCCAACCTGGAAAGGTTGGGCATCATCAGGCGTTCGAACAGCCCATGGGCATCCCCGCTACACATGGTCCCTAAGGCTGAGGGATCGTGGCGACCGTACAGTGATTTCCGCAGGTTGAACAACGCCACAGCACACTACCGCTACCCGATTCCCCTCATACAGGATTTTTCCATCCACCTCGCCGGAGCACGCATTTTTTCCAAAATAGACCTGGTTCGCGGTTATCATCAAGTCCCAGTGCGCGCTGAGGACGTACCCAAAACAGCGGTAATAACTCCGTTCAGTTTTTTCGAGTTCCTGCGCATGCCATTCGGGTTAAAAGGCGCGGCACAGACGTTCCAGCGCATGATGGATGCAGTGCTGTGTGATCTCCCATTCGTGTTTGTCTACCTGGATGATATCCTGGTAGCCAGTGCGTCCAAAGACAAACACGAAACCCACCTCAGGACTGTTTTCCGGAGGAGCACGGGTTAATAATCAACCCGGCGAAATGCCAGTTCGGCGTGACGCAGATTGATTTTTTGGGCATCGAGTCTCTCCAGACGGAGCGATCCGCTGCCTGACAAAGTGCGCGCCATGGCGGATTTTCCCCAGCCTCAGACGGTCAGGGCGCTGCAGGAATTTTTGGGGATGGTGAATTTTTATAACCGTTTCCTTCCCTGCGCGGTGCAGCTCATGGAACCATTGTACGCCGCGCTCAAGAGACAGAAACCCACGGATAGGGTAGAATGGACCCCGGACCCCGGAGGTTAAAGCAGCCCTGGCAAACGCCACACTGCTGGCGCATCCGGACCCGGCGGCCCGGATAGCGCTCACCACCGACGCTTCAGACGTGGCCATAGGGGCTGTCGTAGAGCAGCGGGTCGCTGGGGCTTGGCAGCCGCTCGCTTTTTTCAGCAGAACTTTGCGTGGCAGCGAACGTAAATACAGCGCGTTTGACAGGGAGTTGCTGGCTCTCCACCTGGCCATACGCCACTTCCAGTTCTGGCTGGAAGGGCGCAGCTTTACCGCGTTCGTGGATCACAAGCCACTAACGTTTGCGATGGCCAAGGTTTCAGAACCGTGGTCGGGCCGGCAGCAGAGACAGCTGGCCGCGATCTCAGAGTTTACTACTGATATTCAGCATGTGTCGGGTAAACTGAATGTGGTGGTGGACTGCCTCTCGCGCGCTGTGGTGGCCCTGGTCTACGTGGGGATAGATTATGCAGCCATGGCCGCAAATTGGGTGGACAGGTTGCTGTGGGTTTTATTGGGGTTGTGCTCCGCACCAAAAGAGGATCTGGAAGCTTCCCTGGCAGAGCTGGTTTTTGCACAGCCCCTACAGCTGCCTGGGGAATTTCTGCCAGATAATCCCGCGCCGGACAGCTGCCCGTCTCAGCTTTTGCAGCGTAGCGCGAACACAGGCACACTGCCGGGCCCTGCCCACCACTGTTTTCCGCGTGTTTTTGTGCCTAAAACTTTGAAGAACGCGCAGTTCATGTTCGTCAGACACGACGCCCACCGCCCTCCATTGCGCCCACCCTATGATGGACCGTTCAGAGTGTTGGAAACAGGGGATAAGCATTTTATGTTAGACTTGGGGGGTAGACGGGAGACAATTGGCATAGACAGACTTAAACCCGCCTTTGTAGCAGCGGACGAGCAGGTGCTGTTGGCTAAGGCCCCTCGGCGTGGAAGACCCCCACAGAGAGCTCCCCAGGGAAGCGATGCAACAGAGCAGCCACACGGACAGGGCGAAGTCCCCCCCCCCTCGCCATGGCCCACCCGCAGTCAGACACACTCCCAGCAGCCCCCCACCGGCACAGCAGCGCCACGGAGGCAGTAAGCCCCAGTTACAGCAGATATGGGAGGAGACTGAAGCCGAAACAGCATGTGGACTGATATTCTATTGTTCTATCTAAGATGCTGGGGGGCGGTATGGAGGTTAGGTTATTTCGCACCTCAGACAGAGACAATGAATACACATGGGAGAACAATGCCCAAGAGGGTGAGAGGGGGTTGAATGAAGTGTAGTGTAAATATCATGCTGTGTATGAGGAAGTGCCTTGAAGCTTGTGAAGGTGACTTGATATATAGAGAGGAGTGCTTGCTGTAACCAGACAGTGTGTTCTGTGCTTGTGAGATGTGAGTGTGTAATAAATCGTCTGACATGAAGCTGCCTCTTCATTTACACACTCCACAAGGTCAGTGTTTCCTCTGGTAACATTTCCACATGACGGGCCACCACTCTTGAAGTTATGCTGCCACTCCAAGGAAATGTAAATTTAAGAAAAAAAATGAAGCAATGACACACGCGAACAACGCGCATGACCGTCATCCGTGTGGAGTACGGACGCGCCTCGCCCACCTGCATGACCATTCCAGTCTGCAGGCAGAGTGTCTCTCTAGTGTCGCTGTCCGAGACAAGCATGAGCTTATTAAGGTACTTTAAATGCGGAAAAAAAGCAGAAGAGATATGTAAGCAGTGGAGGCATTTATCATGGTTTTAACCCGCTGGTAACAGGAACAATAATGAAGAGTCGCTTAGCTAACAGGTGTGGTTAGGCTTCATATGCAGGGAAAGGCAAGAGTGACTGATGAATCGCTGAGGATTGACTTTATCAGCCACTACAATATTAACTAATTTATGTTCATTATTATGGACCTAGCAAGTTAAGATGACCGAAATTCATGAAGTCAATGACTTTAATCTGTCAACAACCTTCAGACAAACTAAACGTGCCAACATTTGGATTTCAAAATAAGGGAGGCTTTTCCTGCTGTCTGGTTGGCAATGTTGCCAGATGGAAAATGAAGAACTTGTCACAAATCCCCGTGCACCATTATACGGCGCATGAGGGTGAGAATGAAAAACCCAATTGCGTGAGTAGAAAGTGCCATTTATTAAATTAAACCACAGAAATAACCAGTTCAGTTTGACCACACAAATATAGGGAGTTGAATTGATGAGATTGAGCCGCCAGACATACAGGGCACCTCCCGGATGCTCAACAGCCTGGAGATGGGAATGCCTAGTGCCGCAGGGCAGCTGTCGACACAGGAAGAAAGGCAAATATAACTTACCGAGCTGGAGCGAGCCGGCGCTATTCCATGCAGTTTGGTGGATGAAGGTGAAAAGCAGGGCCAGCCGTAACATCAAGGGATTAACCGGACTTAAAGTGACTGGCTGGATGACAAGACGGTAGTGAACACCAATATGTGAAGAACTCGCTGCCACATATAGAGTTGAACGCTCCGACAGTCTCTTTCCACAAATGTAGTGAATAAATACTTCTGAGCTAACGAGGGAAGAGATTGCTGGGGCGAAGAAGCGTGGGCTGAACCTGATTGAACCCAGTGTGTAAGAGTGTGCGTATGAGCGTGTGAATGGAGAGTGTGTGTGTGTGTGTGTGTGTGCATGTGTATGTGTGTAGGAACACCCATAATGTGAAATAGCTGATGGCACTGGCAAGAGGGGGAAGGCATGCCTGAGCTGTCAGAGCAGAGGACCCAAACAGCTCTCTGACGCGCCAGAAGGAAAATAGGGCAAAACATAACAATAAGTCAGAACTGGGTTTGGAACAGCCAAACCCAGATTCATGACAGAACTATCGTACTATCACTTTAAAATGATCATAGTTTGACCCAAACTACCGTAGGTGCTAAACTAATTTGAAAACTCACAGACTAGGAGAGTGTATTTAAAAACAAAGCTATTCCATATGTATGGAACTACAGTAACCTAAGGAATAAACGCAGAGGCTTGGCCATTTGAATGAAACAGCTGCTTTATGCATTGTCAATTTGTCACACTTAAACACACCCACACACAGTGAACTGCACCTCTTTGCACAACCACTGCTTCCATCCTTAAAGCGTCTACAACATAATTCAACCAAGACATCACTGGAAAGAACTACTGTGTTTTTATTCTGTGTAGACAAAAAAATTCAATAATTTTCTTTCTCCATATACTACCATAAATTACATCATGATGCAGCAGATTGCGATGTTCGTTTGTCGAAATTGGGTCAAACGCCACCGCCATATTGTGACGTCATGAGAGGAACCCAATATGTAAACAAGCATGGCTGAGTACACTGACGCAGAGGAAGTTGTGAGCGATTTCAGCAAAGATTTGAGTGATTTATTGATAGTTTTTGAGGAAGAAGCAGGACCGAGTGATGAAGAAGAGAGAGTTGGTTCTAATGAAGGACTGCAACCCTATTTATTTGAACCATATCATTCAGGAAGCGACGATGACTTGCACGTTTCAGAGGATGAAGGGTCCGACGGTGAAGGCTTAGAGATGGACATCGGTCGCCTCCAAAACACTAAATGGTAATATACAGATAGATCTAAAAGAACCAAAAGCCAATTTAGAAAGCTTGGGATCAGTCCGCCAAGGTCTCCGCCTTTGACCGCCACCTAATCCACATAGCACCGGACCCTCATGATCCTTCCTGCAGGTGGTGAGCCCACTGGAGGGCAGACCCATGTAACTCCTTCGGGCTGAGCCTGGCCGGGTCCCATTGGTGAAAACCCGGCCACCAGACGCTAGCCTTCGAGACCCTCCCCCAGGCCTGGCTCCAGGGTGGGGCCCCGGTAACCCCATACCGGGCGGGGTACACTGAATCTTTGATATAGAATTTATCATGAGAGTCTGTTGGATCGTTCTTAGTCTGGCCCTTCACCCAGGACCAGTTTGTCTTGGGTGACCCTATCAGAGGCAAATTGCCCCGGACAACATAGCTCCTGGGATCACTGGGGCACGCAAACCCCCCCCACCACGATAAGGTGACGATCCATGAGGGGGATCGTCCACCGGAAAAATCCACTGGAAAAAGGTGGATTGTCCTCTCTGGGTTGAGGACAGGCTTCTGCCCCAAGTGGAGGAGTTTAAGTATCTTGGGGACTTGTTCACGAGTGAGGGGAAAATCGAGCGAGAGATTGACAGACGGATTGGAGCAGCATCTGCAGTGATGCGGACGTTGTACCGGTCTGTTGTGGTGAAGAGGGAGCTTAGTTCTAAGGCAAAGCTGTCGATTTACTAGTCAGTCTACGTTCCTACTCTCACCTATGGTCACGAGCTTTGGGTAATGACTGAAAGTACAAGATCGCGGATACAAACGGCTGAAATGAGCTTTCGCCGTAGGATTGCTGGACTCACCCTCAGAGATAGGGTGAGGAGCTCAGTCATATGGGAGAGGCTCAGAGTAGAACCACTGCTCCTCTACATTGAAAGGAGTCAGTTGAGGTGGTATGGGCATCTGATTAGGATGCCTCCTGGACGCCTCCCACTTGAGGTGTTTCAGGCACGTCCCACTGGGAGGAGACCCCGGGGTAGACCCAGGACTCGGTGGAAAGACTATGTCTCCCAGCTGGTCTGGGAACACCTTGGTATCCTCTCTGAAGAGCTGGAGCAGGTGGCTGGGGAGAGGGAAGTCTGGGCTTCTCTGCTTGAACTGCTGCTTCCGTGACCCGGACCTCCGGAAAAGCGGTAGAAGATGGATGGATGGATGGATCTAAAAGAACTGGATGTGCAACTTTGATCATGTACCTTTGCTATGTTGTAAATCGAAGTGGCTAGGCGGCCGAGAGCTGGTCTCGCCTAATTGTTAAAGGTCTTGAATCATGTGTTATACGACATTACTTATGGGTCTTTACCTTCATAATGTGCAGATATGTAGGCTCAAAAATGTCGCTTGAAGATAAGCTTGCTTCTTCATGTGCCTCTTGAAGTTCTTCACTAGTGATCGTTGCTTCTGGCTTTTTTGTCAGCAGTTCTGAAACTTCCTTAATGAAATAATTAATTGCAATATTACACACTCTTAAGAAAGGACAAAAGCCCCAAATATTTCACCCAGAAAACAAACTCATCTCTCTCTCTCTCTCTCTCTCTTGTGCGCATGCATGAGCATTTGTGGGAGCAGGGGTGTGGAGTGGTGTCGAGTGAGTACTAACTGTGTTTTTCTAACTTTTCTCTATCTTGTGTGTTGAGGTGTGTGTGTTTATTATATAGCGGTTTGAGTGTGTGTGTGCTGGGGTGTGAGTGTTGGAGTGAGTGTGTCGGGGAACGGTAGCTTCTGCTGCCCGTTTTTTTCCCGGCCGGCATCATGCCAGTGTTTGATGGTGGCGTGGAGTTCGAGCGCTTGACCCGGCGGCATGGCGTGAGAATCCTCCCAACAGTTTCCTGTTCTGTGGAGGAAGCCGGCCTCGCTGTAGGACAGGTGGTTTGGCATGACAGCATAAAATCAGCATCGAGGATGAACAGTGCAATTGTCATTTATCTGGATTCAACTGAAAAAGCTGATCAGGTGGTGGAACAGGGACTTGTCATAAATGACACTTTTACTCCTGTTTTACTGCTGGTGAACCCTTCTAGGAGGATCACCATCTCTAACGCTTCTCCTTTCATTAAACATGATCAGCTGATCAGAGAGTTATCCCGTTTTGGCCAAGTTGTTTCCCCTATCAGGATGGTCTCTCTGGGCAGTAAATCACCCCTGCTGAAGCATGTCGTGTGTCACAGGAGGCATTGTTTCATGGTGTTAAAAGACAGCTCTGCTGAACTGAACGTGTCTCTTAACTTCAGGATTGATGGCTTTAGCTACTTAGTCTTTGCAACATCTGAAACCATGAAGTGTTTTGCATGTGGTGCAGAAGGCCATCTTATTAGATCATGTCCTGAAAAGGTGAACATGAAGAACACTGGCAGTAAGAAAGGTGACGCCGGGTTTTCTGGTGGTCCGGAGGGTAGCGCTACATGTGGTGTGGCGGATGCCGCTGCGGCAGCCGCGGCGGGCATGGTAGTTGCCCCTCCAAACAGTGATGGTGGGGAGTTTCTGTCTGGCAGCAGCTCTGATCATTGTGACGAGCCTGTCACCCGGAGTAAAGAGGTGGAGGGCGAAATGAGTGCAGTTAAACAAAAGAACGTGAGTGAACAGACTTTGCAGGCGGGGGAGGAGCGGACTGAGGCTGTGGCAGACACACAGAGTAAACACTGCATGACAAACGTTGCAGTTGACGAAGAAATGCAGGAATGCAATTTTGTTGAGGAGGATCCTTTTAAAGTTGCACAAAAAAGAAAAAGTGCTGAAAACTTGCAGAGCTCTGCTAAATCTAGTAGGGTTGGGAATTTGGAAGTACTGGACGAGCGCGCTTCTGAGGAAAGTGGAGCTGAGTCTGAACTGATGCAGACGCAAGAGGAGCAAAGCTCCTATTGCTTTACCAAGATTAGGAAATTTCTTCAGGTGACTAAGGGGAGCAGAGCTGTGAAAGTGGAAAATTACTTTCCAGATCTGGAGTTATTCGTGGCATCAGCTCGCAAGTTTATGAAACTGAATGATGGGAATGAGACTTTCACTGATCAGGAAATATATCGTTTAAAGAAGCTGGTTCTTAAACTGAAATCACAAATTACTAACAGTCATGTTGACTCTTAGTTTGTTTCTTCCCTTTTATGCTATGTGTGTGTGTTTTTTTTACTGTACCTTATTTCTATCCTTTTTAATGCCCCACCTTAGAATTGGCACTCTGTGGAGGATACGAATAAGGGTCACCAGTGTGGAGGCAAGGATCAAATAAGTGCAGGCGGACACGGCACACTGAAGGTTAAAAGGGTGCTTTATTCATCCTCCATCACGAGGCTCACTCAGCGCTGTGGCAGCGCGCTGGAGTGAGCCCTACGTCTCTAAGTCAGCAACAAGCACAAGAGTCATCAAAGAAAGAGAGCCCTTATATACTCAGCCACAGACAATGCATGCATGGCATATTAGCATCACAGTACAGCAGGAATGCATGGGACATTTACGTGAGAGTCACACATATCAATAGCAGGATTACTGATGCCGGAATTCCTCTCTGCTCCGGGGCTGTAGGACAAAGGAGGCTGCAAGGCACATCTACATATTGATATCGGTCCATACATCTCATTGTTCTGTTAATTGCTCAAGCTGAGCGCTCTGCCTGTCCCGTAGGTTGTGGTGGGTCACCATACCAAAATATATTGTTTAAAGAAACTGGTTCTTAAACTGAAATCACAAATTACTAACAGTCATGTTGACTCTTAGTTTGTTTCTTCCCTTTTATGCTATGTGTGTGTTTTTTTACTGTACCTTATTTCTATCCTTTTTAATGCCCCACCTTAGAATTGGCACTCTTAATATATAGTAAATGGGGCCAGAGATGATGTAAAAAGGGCCTCTTTATACAAGCTTTTTAATTTAAAGAAACTTGACGTGCTGATGCTCCAGGAGACTCACAGCACTCTTGACATTGGAAAGTGGAAAATTACTTTCCAGATCTGGAGTTATTCGTGGCATCAGCTCGCAAGCTTAGGAAACTGAATGATGGGAATGAGACTTTCGCTGATCAGGAAATATATTATTTAAAGAAACTGGTTCTTAAACTGAAATCACAAATTACTAACAGTCATGTTGACTCTTAGTTTGTTTCTTCCCTTTTATGCTATGTGTGTGTGTGTTTTTTTACTGTACCTTATTTCTATCCTTTCTAATGCCCCACCTTAGAATTGGCACTCTTAATATACAGTATATGGGGCCAAGGATGATGTAAAAAGGGCCTCTTTATACAAGCTTTTTAATTTAAAGAAACTTGACGTGCTGATGCTCCAGGAGACTCACAGCACTGTTGACATTGAGAGCCAGTGGAGAAAAGAGTGGGATGACTGTTTTTTTTTAGCCACAAATCTAATAGCAGTGGGGGGAGGGGGTGGCTGTACTTTTCTCTAGGGGTTGAGTGCCTGTCTCTTATGAGGTAGAAGAGGTGGTGAAAGGACATTTACTCTTATTAAAGGTACAGTTTGAAAACGTGAACTTGGTTTTTATAAATGTGTATGTGCCAACACAGAGGGTAGAGAGGATCAGGGTCTTTGATGTGCTATCGGATACGGTTAGGTCCTGTAATCCGAATAGTTTTTTATTTCTAGGGGGTGATTTTAACTGTACATTAAACCACAGACTAGACAGGAACCATCAGGAGCCTCACCCTGCTTCTGCCAATAGGCTGAGGGAACTGGTGAAGACACACGAAATGGCCGATGTGTGGAGCTCACATCATGGGGACCAGAGGCAGTACACCTGGAGCCATGTTAAAGATAACCTTTTATCTATGGCTAGGTTATACCGTTTTTATGGTTTTAAACATCAAATGAGTGTTTTAAAAATAGTTGTATCTGTCCTGTTGGTTTCACTGATCACTGCCTGCTGTTTTGTTCTCTTTTTATTGAAAATGTAAAGTGTAAGAGTGCTTTTTGGCATTTTAATAATACACTTTTAAATGATGTGTTTTTTAAAGGAGTTTTTCATGATGTATGGAAGTCACACAGGGAACAAAAACCCTCTTTTAGTTCTCTCCAAATGTGGTGGGATTTTGGTAAGGCACAGATAAAACAACTCTGCCAACAGTACACTCGAAATGTCACTCGTAGCTTGACCCAATCCTTGAAAGTTCTGGAGACTGAGGTGGTAGAGCTAGAGGAGTTGCTCAGTTCTACAGGAAAACAAGAGCCCTTAGAGGCTCTTAAGTCAAAAAGGTCAGCCCTGGCTAGCCTGCTAGGGGTCACCGCACAAGGTGCTCTGGTCCGCTCGCGCTACATGGATGTAACTCTGATGGACTTGCTCTCCCAGTACTTTTTTGGACTGGAGGGGAAAAATGGACAGAGAAAGCTCATTCACTCCTTGTTGGACGATGATGGGAGAACAATCTCCACAGCAGCGGAGATCAGGAAATATGCTGCTAGTTTCTACAGTGAATTGTTTAAAGCAGAGTGGAGGGAGGACACGTCACTGGGCCAGATGTTCCTTGATGGTCTTCAAGTGCTCTCAGAGGACCTTGTTGCCGGCTTGGATGCTCCACTGTCTCTGTCTGAGCTGCATACGGCGCTAATGAGCCTCCAGAATGGAAAATCACCAGGCATAGATGGTCTCTCTGTGGACTTTTTTAAGGAATTCTGGGCCCTGCTTGGTCCAGACCTGCTGGAGGTTCTCCAAGATAGCTTGAAAAGGGGGACCCTACCCACGACCTGCAGGAGGGCCATCATCACACTGTTGCCAAAAAAAGGGGACCTACAGAGCCTAAAGAACTGGAGGCCAGTCTCTCTGCTCTGCACGGACTATAAAATTCTTTCAAAAGCTTTGGCCCAAAGACTGAGAAAGGTGATGAGCGAGCTCATTCATGTAGACCAGACTTACTGTGTGCCTGGCAGGCTGATTAGTGACAACGTCACTTTAATTTGGGATGTTTTGGAGGTCTCTGGTTCATTGGCAGTGGAAACTGGTTTGATTTCAATTGACCAGGAGAAGGCGTTTGACCGGGTTGAACACCAATATTTATGGACAGTTTTAGCAGCTTTTGGGTTCAGCCCAGGCTTCATAGCCAGGATATGGGCCTTGTACAGTGACACTGAAAGTGTGCTGAAGATAAATGGGGGCCTGTCTGCCCCTTTAAAAGTCATGAGGGGGGTTCGGCAGGGCTGCCCTCTCTCAGGGATGCTGTACTCCCTCGCCATAGAGCCTTTGCTTCACTGCTTGAGAAGGGACCTATCAGGAGTCACGTTTCCTGGCTGTGACACCACGTCCAAGCTGTCGGCCTATGCAGATGATGTAGTCATTTTGCTAAACAAGCAGAGTGACACTGACGTTTTGGTTAGGAGTGTTAATCTTTTTGGCCAACTTTCCTCTGCAAAAATAAACTGGGGAAAAAGTGAGGCTCTGATGGTGGGGGGAAACTAGAAAATCAGCATACGCTGCCTGGTGGGCTGATTTGGAAAAAAGGCGGGTTCATGTATCTTGGTGTTTTTATTGGAAATCAACAGTTTGAGCAAAAAAATTGGGATGGGGTCATAGAGAAAATCAATGGGAGACTAAATAAGTGGAAGTGGCTATTGCCAAAAATATCTTTTAGAGGAAGAGTGCTCATTTTAAATAATCTTGCTTCCTCATCCCTGTGGCACCACCTCAAGTGCATGGACCCCCCTGCTGGTTTGTTGTCAAAAATTCAGTCTGTTATGGTGGACGTTTTTTTGGGGGGGGGGGTGGACTCCACTGGGTCCCTCAAACCCTGTTATTTCTTCCCAAAGAGGAAGGGGGGACAAGGAGTGGTTCATTTAGCTAGTAGAGGTTCTGCTTTTAGACTGACTTTCATACAGAGACTGCTGACGGGCCCCCCAGGACCTGGTATGGAGGCCTTTGGCCTGTGTTATTTTACAAAGAGTCCTTGGGCTCGGGCTAGACCTCCCTGTGTTTTTAATGGATCTTAAGAACTCTAGTGCACTGTCTTTGCCCAGTTTTTTGTCTTTTTTCAGTATGGACTCTTTTTAAAAAACAAAGAGGGCCATGCGTTTCCCTCCACTGGTTGTTGAGGGAGCCGCTGGTTTTTGGTGGTCGCCTTGGTGTCCTGCCGGGAGTTGGAAGGACCTTCCTTGATAGGCTGTGTTCCAGGAATGTTCTCACTCTGAAGCAAGTGGTGGAACTGGCTGGTCCTGGCCTCAACAATGCCTCAGCTTTAGCAGCACATCTTGGTTTTAGATCAAATCGTTTCATCGGCGGTCTTCTTGCAGACTGGAAACAGGAGCTTCATGGACTTGAGTGCTCCCTACTCATGGACTTTAGCAATGGCACACTGCAGCCAGAAAGTACAGACCCTTTTCCCTCTCTCACGCTTTATATGGACTTTGACGTTTCTCCTAGCTCCTTACTGGCATTCTGTGCTCCCACTGGTGTGGACTTTGGAGGAGCCAGTGGTAAGGCACTCTACAGACTGGTGGTGATGGCACTCAGCATGGACAGATTGAACACCTGTGTGGACACTCCATGGAGAGCCTATTTTAGACTAGAAAAAGGGCATCGGCCTGCCTGGAGGGCTCTTTATAAAGCCCCTCTCCCTAAGAGGCATGGAGACTTACAGTGGAGGGTCCTGCATGGCATTAAAGCTGTCAATGCTTTTGTTTCTGTGATTAACAGCAGTGTCAGCGATCAGTGTGTTTTTTGTTCCTCTAGGGAGACAGTTTTTCATTGTTTTACTGAATGTCAGCGTCTGAGTGGTCTCTGAACTTCTCACTGAACTTTTTCACATTTTTAAGGAAGTTTTCTCTAAGCAGGTTTTCATTTGTGGTTTTATGTACAATTGTCGTTTTAAGCAGAAGTGTCAACTACTGAACTTTGTTTTAGGTTAGGCAAAGTTGGCTATCTATGTAAGCCAGAGAAGAAAACTTGAGAATGTTGAGAATGATGTTGATGTCAAAATTTTATTTGTGAGGCTACTTAAAGCCAGAATCAGGCTGGACTTTGAGTTTTTTACGGGGATGGGCATGTGGAAGGTTTTATGACCCTCTGGTCCCTGGAGGATGTCCTCTGTTTAGTTCGTGATGGGCAGCTTTTGTTTGGGTGTTTTTTGGGGAATAATTTTCTTTGTAATATAGCATGGCATAGAAACTGTACTGAATGATGGACAAGTGCATACCCGTCAAGAGATACGGTTTTGCCGTATTTTAATACAGGGAAAATGCAGTTTTATCAAATACGGGTGTATTGCCATTTCTGTACACCAAAAAGAAAAATATACAGCAAAAAAAAAAATTATTGAGAGTGTGGAGGAACACCTCGTGTGGTGACCCCCACAACCTACGGGGCTGGCAGAGCGCTCAGCGTGAGCAATTATCAGAACAGTGAAAGGTATGGACTGATCATTATGCAGATGCGCCTCGTACCCTTTTGTCCTGCAGCTCCGGAACAGAGAAGAATTCCGGCGCCAGTAATCCTACGGCTGATATGTGTGACTCTAATGCAAATGTCCATGCTTTCCTGCTGTATACTGTGATGCTAATATGCCATGCATGCATTGTCTGAGCTGGATATATAAGTTGACTGCGTATCTCTTGCTCTCTCTCTTTTTGATCACTCGCATTGCTTGTTGCTGACTTTGAGACGCAGGGCTCGCTCCAGCACGCTGCCACAGCGCTGGGTGAGCCTCCTGATGGAGGATGAATAAAGCACCCTTTTAAACTTCAGTTCGCTGTGTTCGCCTGCACCTATTTTGTTCCTCCACAAGAGAACCTAAAATCAACTGAAGTTTTAAAGGGTGCAACACGATGGTGGGTCGAGACAATTCTGTCCTTTCCAGACTTAAGGAGAAATCTCCAAATGTTTTCAGGTATGGGCAGTATTATTCACCTTCAAATATTACCTAAATATAACAAAAAAAAAATCTTTAAAATCTTAACAAACATGCTTAGAGGTAGCCCAAATCCCCTATAGTGTACTGTTATTTTGTATCTTGGAACTTTGCTTTACATCTGAATGTATAGCATTATATTGAAAGAGCTGAATAAGATTGATATTTTCATTGTTATTATTATTAACACAATTTCAAAGAGAATTATTTCTGATACTTAACTTATGAAACAAAAATCCATTCTGCTTTTGTTTCAGCATTGGCTGCATATGTCATCTGGCTAACCTGTGCGTGAAAGCTGGAGTGAAAGTGCTGCCCATGAAGCTGGATGATTTCCTAGTCAATACCTTCTAAGAGACTGACGGACTTCAAGGAATTCCAGCAATTCACTGAGGTAAGTCAGATGTTAAATCCAAGGTATTTGTTCCATAAAGTAAAATTGAGTTTAGTGAGAAACCTGCATTTCATGATAACAGGCAACATAATAACAGTGCCGTTAATATGCTTTCATTATTTGTCAAACACTACATGTAGTGCTAAGGTAGACTTACAATATTTCTTTATAATATGTTTCAGGTAGAAGAAGAGAAAATACTCAAGCATTGCCCGACTCGCTGGCTGTCACTGGAGAAAGTTGGCAACAGAACGCTATCACAGCTTCCTGCCCTCAAGTCATACTTTGCCAGCCATGAGGATGTTGAGAAGCCAGGCAAAGTCAAGTCCATCAACAAGAGGCTACATGACCCCCGCACAGAACTTCTTCTGCTCTTCATGAAGTTCATCCTGCTTATCATCAACAACTTCAACATCATCTTTCAAGCAGATGACAGCAAGATAGGCAGTCTCCTCCCTGAAATGGATCGTCTCTTGAGAAAACTATTGGTCAAATTTGTTCAAATGAAGTATGTAAAGGTGACCAATGACCTAAGAAGGCTGGATTTCCTGGACAGTGACCTGCAGCACTCTGATGAGTTTATCACCATTGGACTGGAAAGCAGAGAAGCCCTACAACCCATGAACTTGACCCAGGCATAGAGCAGAAATTCTTTGAAGCAGTAAGAGGCTTCTATGAAGCTGTAGTGAGAAAGATGCTCAACAAGTTCCCCTTTGACGACAAAATTCTGCCACACCTCCCTGTCCTCGACCCCAGGAAAACAGAGTCCCTGACCTATGGCCCCATTGTAGAGCTTGCTGCTGCATTTTGCCCCACTGTTGATACAGAAGAGCTGAAAGAAGAATGGGAGGACCTGCAACTGCTGCCAGAAAACACAGTGCCTCTACAAAACAAGGATGGCAAGCCTGTCCGTGTTGATGTCTACTGGGGTCAGGTGATGGCCTTGAAGACAGTCCTTGATGTGCCCCGCTTCCCCCAGCTCCTCAAAGTGTACTCAGCACTGCTTTGCCTTCCTCACAGCAATGCTGACAGTGAGAGGGCTTTCAGCATGGTCAGGAAAATTCACACCGACTTCAGAAAAAGTATGCTCCCAGAAACTCTGACTTCTTTCATGCAAGTGAAAATGAATTGTGACACTCCATGCTTCAAGGTCAAGCCTTCAAAAGAAATGCTAGAGTCAGCAAAGGCTGCTACTTGGAACTATAACAAGCAACATCAGTGAACATTTTCTTGTTTCAAGTTCACCCAAGTGCATTAGTGTAACAAAGCTGACAATTAAACTCTTTAATTCCAAGTGTATATAGCTAGCTGACAATTAAGAACTATATTCAGAATTATTCTTATTGTGTACTTTCAAATTAAGCAATCTACCTTGTGCTAATGTAAATTTGAAAAATATTGTTTTTTTATTATTTTTATTTATTTATTATTAATATTATCATTTTTTAAAATTTATTTATTTTTTATTTTTTTATTTATTTTTTTTGTGCTACTTGGCTTATTATTTTCACATTACCAAAAAGTTATGGCTCAAGATTGTGTCCATATAAGTGTACATTTGAATAAATGTGTTTGAAATAGTTCATGTTGCAGTTGTTGTTGTTTGTTTGGTTTTTGTTTGTTTTTTTTGCTTCAGTTTTCTTTCATCTGCCGATAAATACAGTTTTTAAGTACTCATGTTACACCCAGGAGGGCGAAGGGGGAGGAAGGATGAGGAAGCCAAGCTGTCAGACTTTGCAGCGGCTTTTATTGACTTTACCAGCACACACGGCACGGCACACAATTAAACAGCACATCGCTATACACCATTTTCTTTTCACTCTTTCTCTGGAACATTCGCTACTCTTCTTCTCTTGTTCTCTAATACTGTACAGTGTGTTATCACTACTGAGCGCCACCTCTGGTGTAGAAACGCTACTGCTTTCACTGACAGTTTACATCTAACAGTTCATATTCATTCCTTTAGTCACATCCCCTATAAATGCTCCTATTTACCATTAATAATTAAATCACAGTCTATTAGGTAAATTTATTAGGAATATTTATATTAACCATTAGCGTCTAATCAACACTGTTTTCTGGGGGTTTACTAGAGGTTGTCCAAAATTGACTTTTTCCTACACTCGCCCCTCAAAAATTTAATGTCGTCCCGACATTACACCTTTCTCAAAACTACTGTTTTTTCTCTCACAGTCCACTTTTGGTAACCATGTATCTCATGTAAGAAGGGTATTACTACACAGGAGTCAGAGTTCATTAAAGTCCATAAAGATGCAAACTGGTAATTGTCCATAGTACAGCATGTATCTCCTATTCCATGCAATACGTTTGCAGAAGAGGTCTTTGTGCACGATAACCATCAACCGCTCCATCCATCATGGTGGGTATCTGCATCTTTCCTGAGAGTAAGGGTACTCAATCTAGTCATAGCCTACTAAATAAACCTTTGTGTAATGCCTGTGCCTTAGTAACACACTGAAAATCTTTGTTTTCTTTTTTCTTTTTTTTTCTTTTTTTCTTTTTTATCAGCCATCACAGTAACTACCAAGTTACTTCTCAAAACATTCATGTCTGAACAACGGTTATCTCTAGCTTCTACACATTTGTTCTAGACAGATGAAGTGCAAGGTTGGCCTAACTTATCATAAGTAAGTCTCAGTGGCTGTTTTCTTATTCTTGAAGGATACGTTTTAGCAGGAATCTCGTCAGGTCCCTCCTGGTCACTGGAACTGGACTCCGACACCTCATCACCATGGTGCTGGTCTGCCTCAGCTGGATCTGGGACCACCGGATTGTTGATCTCTGGTGCCAGCTGCACCTGCGTGACGTCATCTGGGTCCTGGTCCTCATCCTCCGGAGTAGTGTCACTGTGCGGGTAGAACTCCGGTGCATCGGCTCTCAGTGGACGGTGATTTTGATCCTTCCCAGCTCGTAATCCGATTATGGCACTCCAACCTTCATCATCTTCATCATCCGTGCTGTTTTGTCTGTCCACATGCCTTTGTCTTTTAGAGTCTCTTTCTCTTGTTTGATTAGAGGCATGCTCCACTGTTTCCATGGACAGAAAGTCACAGGGTAGCAAAAGGTTTCTGTGCATGACCCGAGTGCGTCCCTTGCCATTTTCAGGTCTGATTTCATATACTGGACTGTCTGGGTACTTCTTTTGGGTCATGACATACACCTTGTCTTCCCAGTATGATCTTAATTTTCCTGGCCCACCTTTTTCGGTCAAGTTTCGAACCAATACTCTGGATCCAGGGAGTAACTCAGCACCGTGAACCTTTTTATCATAAAGTGCTTTACTTCTCATCCCTTATTTGTTTGCTGTTTTAGAGGCGAGTTTGTAAGCTTCAGTCATTGTAGCTCTCCACTTTTCAGCATAGTCCTGCTGAGAAACACTCTGCTCTCTTGTTGTGAGGCAAAACATTAGATCAATAGGCAACTTTGGACTACGGCCAAACAACAGAAAATATGGTGCGTACCCCGTAGCCTCACTACACATACAATTATAGGCATGAACCACTTTTGCCAGAGAGGACTTACAGTCTTCCTTGGCTGCTTCGGGCACATTTCTGAGCATTGCCAACAGTGTACGATTGAATCGTTCCACCTGCCCATTCCCTTGGGGATGGTAGGGCGTTGTTCGGGACCTCTGCACACCACTGTACTCTTGGAGTTTTGCAAAAAGTTTATTTTGGAACTCTCTTCCCTGATCATGATGGAGTCGTGTGGGGAAGCCAAACTTGAGGGCAAAATCTCCAAAGATCTTCTCAGCAGCGGTGTGGGCAACTTTGTTACGACAAGGATAAGCCTGGGCAAAACGAGTGAAGTGGTCCATTAAAACCAGGATATTGTCATGGCGGCCTCTGGGCCGTCATTGGCTTCATCAGTCCCAGCTGCACACAGACCAACAGGTGCCAATCAGCGGCTGTTAAAAGCCAGTGTTGCTGACAGCCCGTCACAGAGTCGTCTGTCCTCCTCATCGGAGCATGAACCAGAGCTTCGTTCCCAAGCTTCGTCAAGAACGTCTCGTCAGGAATTACCACGTAAGAGAACTGTTTGTTACTCAACTCCTTGCCTTTACCCCTGTGCACAGGTGGACCTCCCAGGCGGCGGACCAACTTCCCCAGCTGACGGGGCGTTGCCATCTCAGCCACGTAGCTCCTCGCTACCACCTCTGCTACGGGTACGTCTAACCCCACAGCTGCAAGAGCTGTTGTTGTCTCAGTTACAGGAACTGTCATTGTCACGATCAGTGGAACCACTGTCATCATCACCATCGGAACTGTCATCGTCACGATCAGTGGAATCACTGCCATTACCACCATCGAAACTGTCATCGTCACGGTCTGTGGAATCACTGCCGTCACCATCACAGGAACTGTCATCGTCACAGCAACAGGTGGATTCACTACCACGACCACAAGCACATTCACCTCCACGCTGCATGGCCACTGGAAGTCAGCAGGACGCTACCTGTGGATCACCCAAGTAAGCCCCCTTACCTACAATTACTCACGAGTGCTGAACAGCGGTAATTGTATCTGCTTGTGTGTTACAGGGTTGCCAGGTCTCCATCCGGACTGCTCAGTTCCAGCGACCAGAATTCCATACTTGCACTCACTCACGCACTTCACACTCGCACTTTACAATAAAGGGATTATTGTCACTATCTACCCGTGTCAGTGTCTGTCTCCTGGGTCCTGAAACATGTCAGTACGACTCCGTCGGCTTGACCCAGCGGACAGTTCACTGCCGCGCAAACTCAACACACTTAGCGCTCGGGTAGATTTGTTAGCACACCAGCAGACAGTAATCCTCAATCAGTTAACCTTAATTAACAGTCGGCTGGATCGTCTGGAAGGACACCAGACGTTCTCCCCGACCGCAAATATTTCAGCCCCTGCAGGCTTAGCGTCAGGTCAAGCTAACACCTCATCGACCCCTCGCCTCACCCCTGTTCCCACGCCTGCCCGGTTTAGCGAAAAACTCGGGGAAGCCCGAGGATTCATCTTACAGTGTGAATCAGTTTTTCTCCGCGTTCCAGGAGATTTCGCCTTAGACTCAAACAGGATTGGTTATGTCATTAATTTGTTAGGGGGTAGAGCTTTAGATTGGGCATATTCCATCATGGCTAAACCAAGCTACTCCATGTTAACTTACCAGGAGTTTGTGACAGAATTCATGTCCGTGTTTGATCATACTGATAGGGGTGAGGTGTTGACAGAACGGCTGCTGAGCCTACAGCAGGGAAAGAGATCAGCTGCTGACTATGCTATTGACTTCCGGGTCCTGGCCGCTGAGATTGGGTGGGGGGAGCCATCACTGTGTGGTATTTTCCTGCGCAGTCTTAATGATGAGTTAAAGGATGAATTAGCGGCACGGGATAAACCGGACAACTTGCGTGATTTGATTGCCCTAGCGGTTAGCCTAGATAATAGATTAAGGGAGCGGGCGGCCGAACGGCGAGCTACTTCCCGTTCGGTTAAACCCCGCCCTCGCGTCACTAACTCTCCTCTTCTCGCTCTACCCGCATCAGAGGAATCCCCGGATCAAGAGGCTATGGTTGTAGGTCAGTCTAAAGTGTCAGCGGCTGAGAGACAGCGCCGCAGGGATCTTGGCCTTTGTTTCTACTGTGGGAAAGAGTCACATGGGGTTTTCGAATGTCCCAGTAGGTTAAAAGGGAAGGCCCGTGGATCGCAGTAGGGGGATTCATGGGCAAGAATTCAGAAAAACCCCTTACTAGTTGCTGTTTACCCATTAGACTGATCCATGCACATACAGAACACTCCACTTTGGCGTTAATAGATTCAGGAGCTGAGCAGAATTTTGTTTCTAGAGACCTGGCAACCCGGATGGCCCTTAGCTGTCAGACTCTAGATCCCCCTGTCAAACTCATCGCCCTGTCCAAGGCGCCACTGACCACCGTCGCCCATCAGACGGCCCCAGTATCTGTAATTGTGTCAGGAAATCACAGGGAGGAGATTAGGTTCCTAGTCCTGCCCGTCTCTTCTTTGCCCATCATCCTGGGGTACCCCTGGCTTCGGCTGCATAACCCCACCATTGACTGGCAAGCGGGGAGCATTTCAGCATGGAGTACGTTCTGCCTGAGTGCCTGTCTCCAATCTGCGGCGTGCGCCCCCTCTGTCAAGGTGTCTCCACCCCCTTCGTCACCACCGGACCTGTCCAAGGTACCAGAGGTTTACCATGACTTGGGGTTAGTTTTCAGCAAGTCTCGGGCGTTGTCTCTACCCCCCCATCGCCCTTACGACTGCGCAATTAATCTGAAGGCTGGGGCCCCTCTTCCTGCTAGCCGCCTATACAGCCTATCTGCCCCAGAGCACGAGGCTATGGACACATACATCAAGGAGTCCCTGGCCTCTGGAATCATCCGCCCGTCGTCTTCGGCTGTGGGTGCCGGGTTCTTCTTCGTTGGGAAGAAGGACGGCTCTTTACGCCCCTGCATCGACTTCTGGGGTCTCAACGAGATTACGGTAAAAGACAAATACACTCTGCCCTTGATGAACACCGCCTTTGATTCCCTCCAGGGGGCATCCTGGTTTACTAAGCTAGATCTCAGGAATGCTTATCACCTAGTGCGCATTAGGGAAGGTGACGAGTGGAAGACGGAGTTCCGGACCCCAAGCGGGCATTTTGAGTACCTTGTAATGCCGTTTGGGTTAACCAACACTCCGGCCGTCTTCCAACGATTAATAAACGACGTTTTGAGGGACTTCCTGAACTCGTTTGTGTTTGTATATCTTGATGACATACTGATCTTCTCTCGCACACTAGAAGAGCACCAAGTGCATGTCCGCAAAGTACTACAGCGCCTCCTGGAGAATCAACTGTTCGTCAAGGCCGAGAAATGTGAGTTCCATACTGACCAGACCTCCTTCCTAGGGTTCATAATAGCCCGGAACCAGGTGCTTCCTGACCCGGCCAAGGTCAAGGCAGTAGTGGATTGGCCTGCACCCACCTCTAGGAAGCAGCTTCAAGGATTCTTGGGTTTTGCTAATTTCTATAGGAGGTTTGTGCCCAATTTTGGTAACATTGCTTGCCCTCTGACTGCGCTCACCTCCCCCAAGACCCCGTTTTGCTGGAGTGAGGAGGCAGCCGGGGCGTTTGAGAGACTGAAGAAGGAGTTTGCTTCGGCCCTTGTCCTAACTCAGGTGGACCCGAAGCTGCAGTGCTTGGTGGAAGTGGATGCCTCAGATTCGGGGGTAGGAGCGGCGCTCTCCCAACGCTCTCCCGAGGATGGTAAGATTCGCCCATGTGCTTACTTCTCTCATCGTCTATCCCCAGCAGAGAGAAATTACAGCATAGGAGACAGGGAGCTGCTGGCAGTGAAGCTTGCTTTGGAGGAGTGGAGACACTGGCTGGAGGGGGCTGCTCAGCCGTTCGTGGTATGGACTGATCATCGTAACCTGGAGTACCTCAGGACGGCGAAGCGCCTGAATGCACGCCAGGCTCGTTGGTCCCTCTTCTTCGGCCGGTTTAATTTTTCCATCACTTACCGGCCGGGAAGCAAGAACGGTAAGCCGGATGCCCTCTCGCGGCATTTTGACGCACCATCCTCTGAGAATCAGGAAACTCCCATCCTGCCGCCCTCCTGCGTCATGGGCGCTCTGTCCTGGGGTATTTGCAAAACGGTTTGCAGGGCTCTGAGGACTGAGCCGGACCTGGGGGGGGGGGGGGTCCCCCAGGCCGCCTGTTTGTTCCACGTGCTATTCGGGGCCAAGTGATTGAGTGCGGTCACGCCTCCAAGTTGGCTTGTCATCCAGGGGTGGGTCGGACTGTGGACCTTCTCCAGAGGACCTTCTGGTGGCCAGGGCTACGGAAGGATGTCGTAGGTTACATCCGGGCTTGCGCTCAGTGCGCCACCAGGAAGACGACATCATCCCCCCCGGCGGGCCTGCTACATCTGTTGCCGGTCCCTTCTCGCCCCTGGTCCCACGTTGCTATGGATTTTGTGACTGGTTTGCCCTCCTCGGATAATTTCACTACAGTTTTAACCATAGTGGACCGTTTTTCTAAGGCAGCCCATTTTGTGCCTCTTCGGGGTTTGCCTTCAGCCCAGGAAACAGCGGACCTCCTCTTTCAGCATGTGGTCTGGCTCCACGGCATCCCCGCCGACATAGTGTCGGACCAGGGACCACAGTTTGTCTCGCAGGTCTGGAAGGTTTTCTGCGCGGTGCTGGGAGCCCCAGCTAACCTCTCCTCTGGTTATCATCCCCAGAGCAATGGCCAGTGTGAGCGGGCTAACCAGGAGCTTGAGGCCGCATTGCGTTGTGTCATCTCCTCCTGCTCATCCTCCTGGAGCAAGTATCTTCCTTGGATTGAGTACGCCCATAACACCACGGTCTCTACGGCTACGGGCGTCTCCCCTTTCAAGGCGTCATCTGATTTTGATCCACTGCTGTTCCCGGAGGAGGAGAGGGAGGTAGCGGTTCCCTCGGTCCAAGCCCACATCAAGCGCTGTCGGCGAGTTTGGCTCATCGCCCGCCGAGCCCTGTTAAAGACCACTAAACGCAACAACCAGGTGGCCAACCGGCATAGGAGACCCGCCCCGGACTACAAGGTGGGTCAGAAGGTTTGGTTGTCTACCCAGAATATTGGTGTACCGGCTGAGAAGCGTAAGCTTACTAAGTGCTTCATTGGTCCTTACACCATCACTCGTATTATTAACCCTGTGTCTGTGCGCCTATCTCTCCCCTCTTCGATGCACATCTGCCCCACCTTTCATGTCTCCCAGGTCAAACCGTACATCTCTGACCCCCTGTGCCCACCTCCTGTGGCCCCCGCCCCCCCCGAGGATGATCGATGGCCATCCGGCCTGGGGGGTGACTGCCATGCTGGACGTTCGCAGGCGAGGTCGTGGTCTTCAGTATTTGGTGGACTGGGAGGGCTTTGGACCAGAGGATCATTCTTGGATTCGCCCAGCGTTGATCCTGGATGAACAGCTGATCCGCGACTTCCATCGGGCGAATCCAGGTAGAATTGGGCAGGTGCCTGGAAGCACTGCTAGAGGGGGGAGTACTGTCATGGCGGCCTCTGGGCCGTCATTGGCTTCATCAGTCCCAGCTGCGCACAGACCAACAGGTGCCAATCAGCGGCTGTTAAAAGCCAGTGTTGCTGACAGCCCGTCACGGAGTCGTCTGTCCTCCTCATCGGAGCATGAACCAGAGCTTCGTTCCCAAGCTTCGTCAAGAACGTCTCGTCAGGAATTACCACGTAAGAGAACTGTTTGTTACTCAACTCCTTGCCTTTACCCCTGTGCACAGGTGGACCTCCCAGGTGGCGGACCAACTTCCCCAGCCGACGGGGCGTTGCCATCTCAGCCACGTGGCTCCTCGCTACCACCTCTGCTACGGGTATGTCTAACCCCACAGCTGCAAGAGCTGTTGTTGTCTCAGTTACAGGAACTGTCATCGTCACGATCAGTGGAATCACTGCCATTACCACCATCGGAACTGTCATCGTCACGGTCTGTGGAATCACTGCCGTCACCATCACAGGAACTGTCATCGTCACAGCAACAGGTGGATTCACTACCACGACCATGAGCACATTCACCTCCACGCTGCACGGCCGCTGGAAGTCAGCAGGACACTACCTGTGGATCACTCAAGTAAGCCCCCTTACCTACAATTACTCACGAGTGCTGAACAGCGGTAATTGTATCTGCTTGTGTGTTACAGGGTTGCCAGGTCTCCATCCGGACTGCTCAGTTCCAGCGACCAGAATTCCATACTTGCACTCACTCATGCACTTCACACTCTCACTTTACAATAAAGGGATTATTGTCACTATCTACCCATGTCAGTGTCTGCCTCCTGGGTCCTGAAACATGTCAGATATACTCATATCCTCCTTTGCACTTCTCAAAGTGCAGGAAATCAACCGACACCAATTCGAATGGGTATGTGGTGACAATATTAGTCAGTGGTACCCTTGTTGTCTTATTGGGACGTTTGTTCTTCAAACATCTGCAAACTTTAGTGATGTAGTGCTCCACATCTCTTTGCATGTGAGCCCAATAAAAACGCTCTCTTATCAAGTTCATCACTCTCTCTACCCCTAAAAGGCCCATGTTTTCGTGGAGCTCTTTGAACACGAGTTTGTGAAACTTCTGGGGTAGGAGTAGCTGGTCATGTGATGCCGTTCTCCTGTAAAGCAGTCCATCATCTTCCAAGTACAGCTTGTGTTTTTGCCTGACTAAAGCTGCAATTTTACTGTTCTGCTGCTTTACACTTCTTGGCCATTGTTTTGACAACACATAGCGCAACACCTCTCCAATCACGGAGTCTTCTTCTTGAGCTCTTTTTAGATCAGTCTTTGATATTTCAGCTACAGAGCTGGCTTCTTGATCTGCTTCACTAATGAGAGTAGAAATGGTGACTGGGCAGAGCCATGGTTCATTTTCTTGTGACTTTACCTTGACTGCCTGTGTCACACAATTCACCACATCAGGATCAACATTTTGTGTACATTTGTTCATGTACTGCTCCATATCGAGAGGCATACGTGAAAGTCCGTCTGCATCTCTGTTTGCTTTTCCAGGGCGATACTTAATCACAAACTGGAAATCAGCTAGTTCTGCTACCCACCTCTGTGTGGTTGCATTTAACTTTGCGGTGGTGAGCACATACGTTAGGGGATTATTGTCTGTGTAGACAGTGAATGGCGGAGAATAATACAGATAATCCCGAAACCTCTCACAGATGGCCCACTTCATGGCGAGAAACTCCAGCTTCCCTGAATGAAGGTGGTAGTTCTTCTCTGGATTTGACAGTGTCCTGGAGCCATATGCTATCACCACCAGTTTGTCTTGTTGTCGCTGGTATAACACCGCTCCAAGCCCCTCCTGTGAAGCGTCACAGTGCAAAATGAAGGGTTCCTCAAAATTCGGGTAACCTAACACTGGGGGTTGGGTGAGAAAGTCAACCAGCTGACAATCTACGGCTTGATGCTCTGGGCGCCACCTGATCACATGAGATGAGGGTAAGTGGCCACCATTGTTCTTTTTGACATGTTTCTTTGAGTTTTTCTTTGCTTTATCTGTGTGATCGTGAGCCAGAAGGTCGTAAAGAGGCTTTGCTATACGAGAGAAGTTTGGAATATAGCTGCGGTAATATGAAATAAAACCTAGCAATTTCCTTAGCTCTCCAACAGTGGAAGGTTGCTGCTGTTTGAGTGTCTGCACCGGGGCAATGTCCGCAGGGTCCATGGTGTAACCCTGTCCTGTTACCATTTTACCAAGGAAACGTACCTGCTGCTTGAATAACTCACATTTCCGGGGAGTCAGCTTCACCCCATGGCTTTGATAGCGGTGCAGGACGCTTCTCAGGTCTCGCAAGTGGTCTTCAAAAGTCTGTGAATGAACAAGGTTATCATCGAGGTAAGGCAGACAAATATCATCTCTCAACCCCCACAAGCACTCCTTCATAGATCTTTGGAATGCTGCTGGTGCTGAGGACAAACCAAATAGAATTCTTACCCACTCGAACAAACCCCAGGGAGTGCTAAATGCAGTGAGGGGCCTACTTGACTCTTCCAGGAAACCCTGGTGATACGCCTTCCCTTGGTTGAGGACTGAAAACCACACACTCCCACTTAGACTGTTTAGCATATCTTGTATGTGGGGAATCGGGTGTCTGTCAGGAATAGACTTCTTGTTCAGCTCTCTGAAGTCGCAGCACAAACACAGACCTCCATCTTTCTTTCGCACACAGACAATTGGACTGGAATACGATGACTTAGATTTGGTGATCCAGCCCCTGTTAAGCAGATCTTCTAAATACTCCTTTACTTCTTTATGTAGTGGTTTGGGAACAGAGACATAAGTTCTTTTGACAGGATCGTGATCTTTGAGTCGGATCTTCAACTGTAAAGAGGGAATTGTCCCTACATCATACTCATCACGGGAAAACGCTTGCCGTTCCTCCCGTAAGAGTTTTTTTTACTTGCTTTTGCTGTATGGGCGAGAGATGATCAAGGGGAACTGGAGGGTCCCACATGTCCATAGTCTCTTTGACAGCACAGTTCATCTCGGTCTCTTTTTTTCTTCCTGTTTCACTCGTCGTCGGGTTGACTGTCACTTGGTTTACAGCAGGGGGTCTAATATCTGCCGGGTCAGCAGTTTTCACTCTCTGTGTTTCCCCCAAAATGGTCTTAGCGGGCAGCTGGATATCACGGGACGTACTGTTTGTTATAGGTATTTTGAGCATAGATCGCTTCCCTTTCCATAACTGCACCAACCCACTTTGCATCTGCAAACCCTCTGGTAACTGGGTGTACTGACTCGGCTCAAATAAGACGTCTTGTGTGTCTGGAAGTGAGCTTGCTCTGACACAACCTTTGACTGCTTTGGTTTGGCCAGCGGGGATGGTAACCAACTCACTGCCAACTTTTACCATTCCTTCTCCCAACTTATCCTCCTCACTTTGCATCACTTTCAGAAATACTTCTGTTTTCTTACAGTCAAATGAGAAGGCTGCACTAACAGCTTCACTGATGGCACAAGGCGGTTTAATGCCCATCTTCAGGACATGGTCAATCACGTTGAACCCAATGATAGGCGGCTCTGCCACTCCATCCTCCTTCACCACTAGCACAGGAACTAAGAGTTCCACCGGTGGGCGACTAACTGTCGGCAGCTTAAATGTGACTTCGACCCACCCTGAGAATGGAATCGGTGTCTGGTTCACTGCCCTCCCATTCAGAATACTTGGACCCACCAACTCGGCTAAGTCTCTGACGGTGGTGTGTGGCAGGTGCTCCTGTCTCCAGGTGTCATTCATTAAACAGACCTGTGACCCTGTGTCCCACAATGCTTGTGTCTCCTTGTCATCGAAGAAGCAGGTGATGACATATTTTTTTCCAACCAAATTGAGTAACTGTAATTGACGATTAGGGGACAGTAGATTAACACGGGCCGTTTCTTCAGGAGGTGCCTCGGCCTTAGCTACCAGCCTCGCTTCTAACCTCCGAATACTGTCAGTAACTAGCTCATACAGTTCTTGTGTGCTGGCTTGTTCTGATGTGGTTGCGACAGTACTGGCCGCCGTGTCTACTTGCCCTGTTATTCTTCCAAGTCTCCTCCCTATCCGACATTCCCTTGACATGTGGCCGCTGATTCCACATCTGAAGCAGTGGTCGCATTGGTCGCCATTGCTGGTGGACTGACATCTCTTGCAGCCACGTGTCCTCCTGGCTCTTTGAGCATGAGGTGCTCGGGGAGACTCACGTATGGCTTTCTTGATCTCCTCCATGTCACTCTTCAGCTGCGTGACTATGTCCAGGAGCTCAGATTCCGTACGGGTCACTGTGCTTTGGGATTTAAGGATTTTACCTTTTGTCGATGGTAGGGGGCGCTCTTGGCCATCCACTTCTGCCTCTGTTGCATACTGACCCGTTTGGTTTTCCACTCGGCATTCTCAAACTTTTGGTTCTGTTGTGTGCCTTTTAAATTTTTGGTGCCGTTCTCATTCAAGACTGGCTGCTGCATTCATCTTTGAAATCAGTAGCTCGTCGGTGACGGCAGGATCCTCCAAATGACGCTTCAGTTGATATTTCACATCAACACTGATCAGTCCTGTTTCCACCGCCCTCAGAAACTTCCTCTGAATAAGATCAGAACTAAACTGCTCTTCAGTGCCAGGCTCTCTGGATGCTGCTAAAAGTCTTTCCTTTAGCTCAATGGCACGAAACAGGAAGTTCTGAGGTGACTCATTACTGTCTTGTGTGAGATTTATCAGACGATGATACAAGTCAGTGGAACTATCCTCTTTATAATGTCCTCTCAGGATTATGCGCAGCTGTAGCAGTGTGAGATCTGACTTAATCTCCAGCATAGCGCGCAAACTCAATCCAGGACTCACTGCTCTGACAACAGCCTCAATTATCTCAGCCTCACTCTGCTTTTTCTTTAAGCCCATATCGATCTGGTGAGTGAGATTGGAATAAGACAACTTGTCTTTTTGGCCCCTCTCCCCTATCTGCCCATTTATCTTAAACTCCCGTTTAATGATCACTTCTGGCGGTAGGGGCGCTGCGGGGACCGCGGGCTGTGTCACAAAATGGCGGCCCAGTGGCGGCGCGGCCTCATCATCCGTCAGCCTTATTATTTCTTCTTCAACCCTTTTAGCTGAATCAAGGATACTTTCATGCAGAGCGGCATACTGGCTCTGTAAACTGGCGAGTGCCTCGGCCGCTGTCGCTTCCTGCGTCAACGGTTCGCTTAGCTTAGCTTCGGTAGCACATGCTATTAGCTTTAGCACAAACTCGCGGGCTACATCCTCCTCTTCACGTTCAATGGTTTTCTCCACCTCCTCGATTAACAGTTGTATCAGCTTGTACTTCTTAGACGGCTCGGCTGGGCTTATCTTTGCAAATAAACAGACCTTGTTTAGCTGTTCGGCCCGTAACGTATGTATGTATGTATGTGTATCATCCCGAGTACACACACTTTTTAACTGTACTTGGCCAGCCGTATCCCACCGGGAGATTTGAACTCACGCCTCCCGCTCCGGAGTCCCGCACTCTACCTGTTTCGCCAATAGGGTCAACCCCCTTGGCAAGCCAAGTGGGTGCTTATATTGATTCCGCTACACACTCCCCTCTGATTTTTGACATCGTCCCCTGATGTCAACGCTGCATTACAGCTTGGGAACTGTTACGCTGCCAGTACATCCCGGACGAGCCCCAAATGTCAGACATGTATGTATGTGTATCATCCCGAGTACACACACTTTTTAACTGTACTTGGCCAGCCGTATCCCACCGGGAGATTTGAACTCACGCCTCCCGCTCCGGAGTCCCGCACTCTACCTGTTTCGCCAATAGGGTCAACCCCCTTGGCAAGCCAAGTGGGCACTTATATTGATTCCGCTACACTCGGTACAGGTGTGAAAGCCCCCCCAATAAGGGAGGCATGAGGTATGCCTTGACAGGTATGCAAGTGTGTTTATTAAAGATCTTTTAAAAATCAAAATCTCTCTCTCTCTCTCTCTCTCTCTCTCTCTCTCTCTCTCTCTCTCTCTCTCTCTCTCTCGTGCGCATGCGTGGGCGTTTGTGGGAGCAGGGGTGTGGAGTGGTGTCGAGTGAGTACTTTAAACTTTGTATTTTCTAACTTTTTCTCTATCTTGTGTGTTTGAGGTGTGTGTGTTTAATATAGTGGGTTGAGTGTGGGTGTGCTGGGGGTGTGAGTGTTGGAGTGAGTGTGTTGGGGAACGGTAGCTTCTGCTGCCGGTTTTTCCCGGCCGGCATCATGCCGGTGATTGATGGTGGTGTGGAGTTTGAGCGCTTAACCCGGCGTCATGGTGTGAGAATCCTCCCGACAGTTCCCTGTTCTGTGGAGGAGGCCAGCCTCGCTGTAGGACAGGTGGTTGGGCATGGCAGCATAAAATCAGCATCGAGGATGAACAGCGCAATTGTGATCTTTCTGGATTCGACTGAGAAAGCTGATCAGGTGGTGGCACAGGGAGTGGTCATAGGTGACACTTTTACTCCCGTTTTACCGCTGGCGAATCCGTCTAGGAGGATCACCATCTCAAACGCTCCTCCTTTCGTTAAAAATGATCAGCTGATTAGAGAGTTGTCCCGTTTTGGCCAGGTTGTGTCCCCTATCAGAATGGTCTCTCTGGGTAGTAAATCACCCCTGCTGAAGCATGTTGTATGTCATAGGAGGCAGTGTTTCATGGTGTTGAAAGACAGCTCTGCTGAACTGAACGCGTCTTTTAATTTCAGGATTGATGGCTTTAGCTACTTGGTGTTTGCAACATCTGAAACCATGAAGTGTTTTGCGTGTGGCGCAGAAGGCCATCTTATTAGGTCATGTCCTGAAAAGGCGAACACAAAGAGCACTGGCGGTAAGAAAGGTGACGCCGCTGTTTCTGGTGGTCCGGAGGGTAGCGCTACATGTGGTGCGGTGGATGCCGCTGCGGCGCCCGCTTCTGCTGGGGCGGTCGTGGCCGCGACTGCGGCCGCATCCGCGTCCGCGGCCGCGTCCGCTTCTACTTCTGCGGGGGCGTCCGCGTCCGCGTCCGCGTCCGCGTCCGCGTCCGCGTCCGCTTGTGCTGGGGCGGCCGCGGCCGCCTCTGCTGGGGTGGCCGCGGCGGGCGCGGTAGTTGTCCCCCCAAACAGTGATGGTGGGGAATTTCTGTCTGGCGGCAGCTCTGATCATTGTGACGAGCCTGTCGCCCGGGGTAAACAGGTGGAGGGTGTAAGTAAAAGTGCAGTTAAACGAAGGAACGTGAATGAACAGACTTTGCAGGCGGGGGAGGAGCGGTTTGAGGCTGTAGCGGACACACAGAGCAAACACTGCATGACAAACGTTGCGTTTCATGAAGAAATGCAGGAATGTAGTTTTGTTGAAGAGGATCCTTTTAAAGCTGCACAAAAAAGGAAAAGTGCGGAAAACTTGCAGAGCTCTGCTAAATCTAGTAGGGTTGGGAATTTAGATTTACTGAATGAGAGCGCTTCTGACGAAAGTGGAGATGAGTCTGAACTGATGCAGACGCAGACGCAGGAGGAGCAAAGCTCCTATTGTTTTACTAAAATTAGACAATTTCTCCAGGTGACTAAGGGGAGCAGAGCTGTGAAAGTGGAAAATTACTTTCCAGATCTGGAGTTATTTGTGGCATCAGCTCGCAAGCTGATGAAACCGAATGATGGGAATGAGACTTTTACTGATCAGGAAATTTTTCGTTTAAAGAAACTGGTTGTCAAACTGAAATTGCAAATTACTAACAGTCATGTTGACTCTTAGTTTGTTTCTTCCCTTTTATGCTATGTGTGTGTTTTTTTACTGTACCTTATTTTTATCCTTTTTAATGCCCCACCTTAGAATTGGCACTCTTAATATAAACGGGGCCAGGGATGATGTAAAAAGGGCCTCTTTATACAAGCTTTTTAATTTAAAGGCACTTGACGTGCTGATGGTCCAGGAGACTCACAGCACTGTAGACATTGAGTGCCAGTGGAGAAAAGAGTGGGATGGCTGCATTTTTTTTAGCCACAAATCCAATAATAGTGGAGGGGTGGCTGTACTTTTCTCTCGGGGTTGTGTGCCTGTCTCTTATGAGGTAGAAGAGGTGGTGAAAGGACATGTACTCTTGCTAAAGGTACAGCTTGAAAACGTAAACTTGGTTCTTATAAACGTGTATGTGCCAACCCAGAGAGCAGAAAGGATCAGGGTCTTTAATATGCTATCAGATACGGTTAGATCCTGTAATCCAAATAGTTTTTTATTTCTGGGGGGTGATTTTAACTGTACATTAAACCACAGACTGGACAGGAACCATCAGGAACCTCACCCTGCTTCTGCCAATAGGCTGAGGGAACTAGTGAAGGCGCATGAAATGGCCGATGTGTGGAGATCACATCATGGGGACCAGAGGCAGTACACCTGGAGCCATGCTAAAGATAACCTCTTATCTATGGCTAGGTTAGACCGTTTCTATGGTTTTAAACACCAAATGAGTGTTTTTAAAAATAGTTGTATCTGTCCTGTTGGTTTCACTGATCACTGCCTGCTGATTTGTTCTGTTTTCATTGAAAATGTAAAGTGTAAGAGTGCTTTTTGGCATTTTAATAATACACTTTTAAATGATGTGTTTTTTAAGGGAGTTTTTCATGATGTATGGAAGTCACACAGGGAACAAAAACCCTCTTTTAGTTCTCTCCAATTGTGGTGGGATTTTGGTAAGGCCCAGATAAAACAACTCTGCCAACAGTACACTCAAAATGTCACTCGTAGCTTGACCCAATCCTTGAAAGTTCTGGAGACTGAGGTGGTAGAACTAGAGGAGTTGCTCAGTTCTACAGGAAAACAGGAGCACTTAGAGGCTCTCAAGTCAAAAAGGTCAGCCTTGGCTAGCTTGCTAGGGGTCACCGCACAGGGTGCTCTGGTCCGCTCACGCTACATGGATGTAGCTCTGATGGACTCGCCCTCCCAGTACTTTTTTGGACTGGAGGGGAAAAATGGACAGAGAAAGCTCATTCACTCCTTGTTGGGCGATGACGGGAGAACAATCTCCACAGCAGCAGAGATCAGGAAACACGCTGCTAGCTTTTACAGTGAATTGTTTAGAGCAGAGTGGAGGGAGGACACGTCACTGGGCCAGGTTTTCCTTGATGGTCTTCCAGTGCTCTCAGAGGACCTTGTTGCCGGCTTGGATGCTCCACTGTCTCTGTCTGAGCTGCATACGGCGCTAATGAGCCTCCAGAATGGAAAATCACCAGGCATAGATGGTCTCTCTGTGGACTTTTTTAAGGAATTCTGGCCCCTGCTTGGTCCAGACCTGCTGGAGGTTCTCCAAGATAGCTTGGAAAGGGGGACCCTACCCACGACCTGCAGGAGGGCCATCATCACACTGTTGCCGAAAAAGGGGGACCTCCAGAGCCTAAAGAACTGGAGGCCAGTCTCTCTGCTCTGCACAGACTACAAGATTCTCTCAAAAGCTCTGGCCCGAAGACTGAGAAAGGTGATGAGCGAGCTCATTCATGTAGACCAGACTTACTGTGTGCCTGGCAGGCTGATTAGTGACAACGTCACTTTAATTCGGGATATTTTGGAGGTCTCTGGTTCATTGGCGGTAGAAACTGGTTTGATTTCAATTGACCAGGAAAAGGCGTTTGATCGGGTTGAACACCAATATTTATGGACAGTTTTAACAGCTTTTGGGTTCAGCCCAGGCTTCATAGCCAGGATACGGGTCTTGTACAGTGACATTGAGAGTGTGCTGAAGATAAATGGGGGCCTGTCTGCCCCTTTAAAAGTCCAGAGGGGGGTTCGGCAGGGCTGCCCTCTCTCAGGGATGCTGTACTCCCTCGCCATAGAGCCTTTGCTTCACTGCCTGAGAAGGGATCTATCAGGAGTTACTTTTCCTGGCTGTGACACCACGTTCAAGCTGTCGGCCTATGCAGATGATGTAGTCATTCTGCTAAACAAGCAGAGTGACATTGACGTTCTGGTTAGGAGTGTCAATCTTTTTGGCCAACTTTCCTCTGCAAAGATAAACTGGGGAAAAAGCGAGGCTCTGATGGTGGGGGAGAAACTAGAAAATCAGCTTACGCTGCCGGGTGGGTTGATTTGGAAAAAAGGAGGTTTTAAGTATCTTGGTGTCTTTATTGGAAATCAGCAGTTTGAGCAAAAAAATTGGGATGGGGTCATAGAGAAAATTAACGGGAGACTAAACAAGTGGAAGTGGCTAATGCCAAGAATATCTTTTAGAGGAAGAGTGCTCATTTTAAATAATCTTGTTTCCTCATCCCTGTGGCACCGCCTCATGTGCATGGACCCCCCTGCTGGTTTGTTGTCCAAAATTCAGTCTGTTTTGGTGGACTTTTTTTGGGGGGGTGGACTCCACTGGGTTCCTCAAGCCCTGTTATTTCTTCCCAAAGAGGAGGGGGGGCAAAGAGTGATTCATTTAGCTAGTAGAGGTGCTGCTTTTAGACTGACTTTCATACAGAGACTGCTGACGGGCCCCCAGGACCTGGTATGGAGGCCTTTGGCCTGTGTTATTTTACAGAGAGTCCTTGGGCTTGGGCTAGACCTCCCTGTGTTTTTAATGGATTTTAAGAACTCTAATGCACTGTCTTTACCCAGTTTTTACCGCAGTCTCTTTTCAGTGTGGACTCTTTTTAAAAAACAAAGAGGGCCATGCGATTCCCTCTACTGGTTGTTGAAGGAGCCGCTGGTTTTTGGTGGTCGCCTTGGTGTCCTGCCGGGAGTTGGAAGGACCTTCCTTGATAGGCTGTGTTCCAGGAACATTCTCACTCTGAAGCAAGTGGTGGAACTGGCTGGTCCTGGCCTCAACAACGCCTCAGCTTTAGCAGCTCATCTTGGTGTCAGGTCGAATCGTTTCATCGATGGTCTTCTTGCACACTGGAAACAGGAGCTTCATGGACTTGAGCACTCCCTACTCTTGGACTTTTGCAATGGCACGCTGCAGCCAGAAAGCACTGACCCCTTTCCCTCTCTCACGCTCTATATGGACTTTGACGTCGCTCCTTGCTCCTTACTGGCATTCTGTGCTCCCACTGGTGTGGACTTTGGAGGAGCCAGTGGTAAGGCACTCTACAGACTGGTGGTGATGGCACTCAACAAGGACCGATTGAACACCTGTGTGGACACTCCTTGGAGAGCCTATTTTAAACTAGGAAAAGGGCATCGGCCTGCCTGGAGGGCTCTTTACAAAGCCCCTCTCCCTAAGAGGCATGGAGACTTACAGTGGAGGGTCCTGCATGGTATTATAGCTGTCAATGCTTTTGTTTCTGTGATTAACAGCAGTGTCAGTGATCAGTGTGTTTTTTGTTCCTCTAGGGAGACAGTTTTTCATTGTTTTATTGAATGTCAGCGCCTGAGTGGTCTCTTTGAACTTCTCACAAAACTTTTTCATATTTTTAAGGAAGTTTTCTCTAAGCAGGTTTTCATTTGTGGTTTTATGTACAATCGTCGTTTTAAGCAGAAGTGTCAACTACTGAACTTTGTTTTAGGGCAGGCAAAGTTGGCTATCTATGTAAGCCGGAGAAGAAAACTTGAAAATGTTGAGAATGATGTTGATGTCAAAATTTTATTTGTGAGGCTACTTAAAGCCAGAATCAGGCTGGATTTTCAGTTTTTTATGGGGAATGGGGATGTGGAAGGTTTCAGGACCCTCTGGTCCCTGGAGAATGTCCTCTGTTCAGTTCATGATGGACAGCTTTTTTTGGGGCGTTTTTTGGGGGATTAATTTTCTGTGTAACATAGCATGATATAGAAATTGTATTGACTGATGGACAAGTGTGTTTATTAAAGATCTTTTAAAAATCAAAAAAATCTCTCTCTCTCTCTCTCTGAGTGGGCGTGGTCGTGAGTGCGAGATGGGAGCGTGTGACAGCGTGAGTGAATTGTCTCAAACCTTTCTCTATCTTTTTGTCTTTAAGGTGTTTTTTTTTTTTGCTAAATAATCTTAATTTTTGTTGTTTTCTGTAGCTGGGGTGGGGTAGGTGTTCTGGGAGGGGGGTTTCTGCTGCCAGCTCTGCTGGTCAGCATGGTTTTGGAGCGAGGCTCCGGGTTCGAGAAGCTGACATGCCGGCATGCTGTCAAACTGGCTCCGGCTGTCAGCTACTCAGTGGAGGAATGTAGTATGGCTGTTGGGGAATTGGTCGGTTATGAAAGCGTTAGGTCTGCTTCTAGAATGAATAATGCCGTGGTAATCTTCCTAGATAGTGTTGAAAAAGTTAATCAGGTAGTGGAGAGCGGGGTTGTAATTAAAGACACACTGGTTCCTGTTCTGTCTCTGGTAAATCCCGCGAAGAGAATCACAATATCAAATGTCCCACCATTTTTAAAGAATGAGCTGTTGGAGAAGGAGCTGTCGAGACACGGGCAGCTTTTGTCCCCCATTAAACACATCCCTCTCGGTTTTAAGTCCCCGCATTTAAAACATGTCATTTAGGTGACAGGTGCTCATGATTTTAAAGAATAGCGAGGAAAGCCTCAACCTCGTATTTAAGTACCGGATTGACAGCTTTGATTATACCATCCACGTCACCTCTGATAATATGAAATGTTTCAGCTGCGGAATGGAGGGACATTTGATTCGATCATGCCCTCAGGGAGTGGGGGGTGATCACTCGGGGGAGGCCTCTAGTGCAGCCTCGCAGTCGGGCGCCGCGGCCACGGGGTAGGTAGGTAGGTAGGTAGGTAGATGGTGGGACTAGAAAGATGAATATAAAACCACAGCACAGGGTGAGCGAAAAGCAAGAAGAGACAGCTACCAGGGTGGGTGAGTCAGTGTTGGAGGATGGGGATGACATTGAAATAGATGAAGAGTTATCTAAAATCTCAATCAAGCGGAAGAATTTGGAAAACAAACAGCAGAGGAGCAAAGTAAAAAGGGTTGTCAAAGAAAGTTCTGAGGTTTCTCTATCTCAACTAGATTCTTATGCTGGGTCTGAGATAGAGAGTGATGGTGAAAGCAGTGATGATGTGGCCGGTGGAGGTGGTTACCCCTTCACAAAAATACAGAAGTTTTTGCAGGACACTAAGGGATCCAGAATGGTTAGAGTTGAAAACTTCTTCCCCAATCTAAAACGTTTTGTTGACTCTGCTCGGGCCTACATGAAAAATAGGGGAGAGCTTGAGCAGGAAAGTTTTACTGATCAGGAGGTCTACAGACTAAAAAAGCTTGTACTAACAGTTAAGAACCAAATTGCCCAGGATGATTAGTCTTTTATCGCTCATTCTTTCTTTTCTGTTTTTGTATTGGCTTTGCCCTCTTATGTGCATGTGCAGTTTTAATTTTGGCACACTCAACATCAATGGAGCAAGAGAAATGTCCAAGCGAGCGTGTGTTTTTACTCTTGCAGAATGCAAGAAAATTAATGTTCTGTTTGTTCAGGAGACTTATAGTTCTGAGGACAATGCTGCTGACTGGAGGAGGGAATTTCAAGGGGAAATTATTCTCAGTCATAAAAACAGTGGTGGAGTGGGTATTTTATTTTCTCGAGATTTTATTCCACTTTCTTATGACATTGATGAGATAATCGCAGGCCACATTTTAAAAGTTCGAGCTGTTTTTGAGAATGTGAAAGTTGTTTTTATAAATGTGTATGCTCCAATCGTAGGCACAGAAAGATTGGCCTTTTTAAATATTTTAGATGACAAGATCAAAAATTGCAGTAATGAGGACTTTTTATTTGTGGGTGGTGATTTTAATTGTACAGAAAATCCTCTTATGGATAGGAATCACCCAGAGCCACTTGCTGCATCCAAGAGAAGTTTAAAAGGTCTCATAGAAGCTCATGATCTGTGTGATGTGTGGAGGAATTTTCATGGCAAGGCTAGACAGTACACGTGGAGCCATAGAAAGGACAATATTCTGTCCTTAGCTAGACTGGATAGGGTTTACAGTTTTAAGCACCATTTTAGCATTTTTAAAAGTGCTTTTATAGTCCCTGTTGGCTTTACAGATCACTCTCTGGTTCAGTGTTGTGTTTTTATCAAGAATATAAAGTGCAGTAGCGCATACTGGCATTTTAACACATCACTTTTATCGGATAACAGTTTTAAAACTGCTTTTATGTTTTTTGGAGTAATTTTAAATTAACAAAATCAAATTTTAGTTCTTTGCAGCAGTGGTGGGATGTAGGGAAGAGCCAAATAAAGAATTTGTGCCTACAGTATACTCGCAATGTCTCTGGAGACTTGGCCAGGTCTGTCAGGGACCTGGAGAGAGAAGTAGTGGAGCTGCAGTCTTTGGCAGGCTCCACAGGAGAAAGAGGACACTTTGAGGCCCTCAATGGCAAAAAGTCCGTTTAAACTCTCGGTGCCACACCAGTCGGCTGCCTTTTGCAACAGCGGCTCGATTCCGAGTTTTGTTTTTTTTTTCCCTTCCTCTCTCTTTTGATCACTTTTTTTTTTTTTTTTCACCCCACTTATATCACGGACACACAGATTGTCCCAAATGTCTCCTGAGCCGGTGGACGGAGCCACTGTTGATAGCAGGATTCGATACAACAGGGAAGAGCTGCTAGCATTTAACCGCCACCCGGTCCCACTGGAAAAACTCGACATACCAAGAGAACTGAGGCGAAAATGCCGCGGCTGCCGGGCTGGAGTAAGGCGGAGGACAAAAAATATAAGGTACAGACCCTCCCTTCCATCTGTTGTCATGGGAAATGTACGGTCGATACTGGGAAAGTTAGATGAGCTAGCGGCTATCTCCCGTTATGATAGCACTTACCGGGAGTGCTCTCTCCTTTTGTTTACTGAGACGTGGCTAACTGAACTAGCAGCAGATGCTAACATTGAGCTGGAGGATTTTCACATGATACGAGCTGACCGAACACCAGAGAGTGGCAAAACTAGGGGCGGTGGAGTGATAATGTATGTTAACAACAACTGGTGTAGACCGGGACATATCACTGTTAAACAACGACACTGCAGCAAAGACATTGAGTTGCTAGCTGTTAGCATGAGGCCTACATATCTCCCGAGAGAATACTCACACGTGATCTGCATTGTTGTTTATGCAAATCCGACGGCGAACGCTGGGACAGCGCGTGACGTCATCCATTCAGTAACCAGCAGGCTGCAGACAGAACACCCAGATGCTCTTCTCCTCATCTCAGGCGATTTCAACCACGTTTCACTGTCTCCCATTCTGCCCACTTTCACCCAGTATGTCACATGCCACACTAGAGACAATAAAACACTGGATTTGTTCTACGCAAACACTAAGGAGGCGTACACCTCATCACAACTCCCCCCACTTGGGAGATCGGATCACAACTTGGTTCATCTCCGACCGGTGTACAAACCCCTAGTGCACAGACAACCTCCGGCCATGCACACTGTGGAGTTATGGTCTGAGGAGACAATGGACACTCTAAAGGACTGTTTTGAAGCCACTGCCTGGAAGCAGCTCTGCGATCCACATGGTGAGGACATCGATGGCCTCATTCACACCTTCACGGGCTACCTCAGCTTCTGTGTGGACAAATCCGTTCCCACCAAGACCATACGGCGTCACTCAAACAACAAACCCTGGATCAACCCTGAGATAAAAACACTTCTGAGAGAGAAGAAGAGGATCTTCAGGTCGGGGAACAGGGAGATGCTGAAGTCCGTACAGAGGGAGCTGAGGAGAAAGATCAGAGAAGGCAAGGACAGCTTCAGGAAGAAGATGGAGGACAAGCTGCAACAGAGCGACATCAGCGGGGTCTGGAGAAACCTCAAAACCATCTCGGGGCTCCAGAATACCTCCCCCCAGGCCACGGGGGGCAGGGAGTGGGCGAACAACCTGAATCTGTTTTTCAATAGATTTGACCAACCGCCCTCCCCCCTGTCTGCACAACAACCACTGCTGCCTCTAAGAAATCAAGTCCTGCTACCCACTCCCCACTCCACCGACACCCCCCCCACTCCCAACACACAGCCCCCCATCCTGACCCTGACCAAGACCCAGGTGAGGACGGAGCTGAGGAAGATCAAGGCGAGGAAGGCGTCGGGACCGGACGGCATCAGCGCAAAGCTCCTCAAGTCCTGTGCAGACCAGCTGTGTGGGATTGTGACGTATATCTTCAACATGAGCCTGAAACTGGGGAGGGTACCACAGCTGTGGAAAACATCTTGTGTGGTACCTGTACCAAAAACTTCCCACCCCAAAGACCTGAACAGCTTCAGACCGGTGGCCTTGACGTCCCACTTGATGAAGACCCTGGAGAGACTGCTCCTTGCTCATCTCCGCCCCCTGGTGGAACCAGCGATGGATCCACTCCAGTTCGCCTACCAGCATGGCATTGGGGTGGAGGATGCGGTGATCTTCCTCCTTCACCGTTCTCTGTCCCACCTGGAGAAGCCCGGGAATATGGTGAGGATCATGTTCTTTGACTTCTCCAGTGCTTTCAACACCATCCAACCGATGATCCTGAAGGACAAGCTGCTGCGCGCAGGGGTGGACCAGCACCTGTCATCATGGATCCTGGACTACCTCACGAACCGGCCTCAGTTTGTGAGAACCCGGGACTGTGTTTCCGACACGATCATCAGTAGCACGGGGGCCCCCCAGGGAACGGTGCTGGCTCCCTTCCTGTTCACTCTTTATACTGCGGACTTCTCACACAACACAACACATTGCCATCTACAGAAGTTCTCTGATGACTCTGCGATCATTGGTCTCATCTCCAGCGGAGATGAAGCTGAGTACAGAGGGCTTATCCAGGACTTTGTGGACTGGTGCCATCGGAACTGCCTCCAGATCAACGCAAGGAAAACTAAGGAGCTGGTGGTGGACTGCCGCAGGCATGGGCAGCCCCTCACAGCACCAGTAAATATACAGGGAACAGACATCGAGATGGTGACATCCTACAAGTACCTGGGTATTCATCTGAACAATAAACTAGACTGGTCACACAATACTGACGCACTCTACAAGAAGGGACAGCGCAGGCTGTTCCTGCTGAGGAGACTCAGGTCTTTTGGTGTACAAGGGGCGCTGCTGAAGTCATTCTATGACACGGTGGTGGCATCAGCCATCACTTTTGGAGTGGTCTGCTGGGGCAGTGGCATTACTGCAGCCGATAGGAAGAGACTGAACAAACTGATTAAGAAAGCTAGCTCTGTCCTGGGGCAACGCCTTGATCCGATGGAGGAGATAGGAGAGAGAAGGACGGTGGCTAAACTGTCATCTCTGCTGGAGTCCGAGTTCCACCCTATGCAGGACATACTGGATGCACTGAGGAGCTCATTTAGCAGCAGACTACATCATCCCAGGTGCACAACCGAGAGGTTTCGTAGGTCCTTCCTACCAACGGCTGTCAGACTGTACAACCTAAGCAGGGCTGCTCGCAGAGATAGCAAAAAGACGTAACAAACTAATAGTTTTTTTTGAATGCAAAAGATGCAATAGACTTACACAATGGTCCTCTCCGGCATACAACTAGGAACATACCGGTCGCTATGGAGGGTGAGAATATGTATGGGCACATAATCATACCATGTAGGATAACTAAATAGACGGTTATGCTGTTTCATCCCACCTAGCAACAATGCTCTGCACTGTGTGTGTTTATATATTTACATATTTATTCCATCTAGCTACAATGCTCTGCACTGGGTGTGTTTATATTTATATATCTATATATTTATTCCATCTAGCTACAATGCTCAGCACTGGGTGTGTTTATATTTATATATCTATATATTTATTCCATCTAGCTACAATGCTCCGCACTGTGTTTTTATATATCTACATATTATTCCATCTAGCTACATTGCTCCGCACTGTGTGTGTTTATATACTTGCATATTTATTCCACCTAGCTGCAATGCTCCGTACTGTGGGTGTTTATATATTTACATATTTATTCCATCTAGCTACAATGCTCTGCACTGTGTTCATATATTCACATATTTATTCCATCCAGCTACAATGCTCTGCACTGTGTGTGTGTGTGTGTGTGTGTGTGTATATATATTTTATAGTAATATGTACATATGTATATTAGCTGCTCTTGCTTGCTTGTTTTTTTTTTTTTTTTTTTTTTTTTTTTTTCTTGCCTTCTGATTGTTGCTCTGAGTGTTGCTATCCCTGTGCTGTTGCAATCCTGGAATTTCCCCGTTGTGGGACTAATAAAGGCTTATCTTATCTTATCTTATCTTATCTTAAACTGACCTACTGGGTGTGGCTGCCAGGGGCACTGTGGTACGCAGTAGGTTCCAGAACATCGCACTAATGGACGTTCCATCTCATTTTTTTCTTTGGTTTGGAGAGGAAGAATGGTCAGAGGAGGATGATCCACTCTCTCAGCTCCGAAGACGGGCGGCCGATCCATGAGTCTGCGGAGATCCGTTGCTTTGCAGCTGCTTTCTACAAAGATCTCTTTAAGAAAGAATTTGTTGAGAATCCACATGCGCTGAATCATTTTTTGACGGACTTGCCAAAGGTGATGGCTAGCATGAATGCAGAGCTGGAGAGCGGGATCACTCTGCAAGAACTAGCAGTGGCTTTCCAGTCTCTTCAGTGTGGAAAAGCCCCAGGGATAGATGGTCTACCATCGGAGTTCTACAAGGCGTTCTGGTCTGAGATCTGTGAGGACTTGCTGGAAGTGCTGTCTGACAGTCTGCGGAAGGGTCACCTGCCCCTAAGTTGTAGGAGAGCAGTCCTCACACTCCTTCCCAAGAAAGGCGACTTGAAAGACATTAAAAACTGGCGTCCGGTGGCCCTCCTCTGTACTGACTACAAAATTCTCTCCAAAGTGTTGGCTACCAGACTGAGGAAGGGGATGGAGCAGGTCATACATGTAGACCAGACCTATTATGTACTTGGTAGGTTGGTTACAGACAACATTTTTTTAATTCGTGATGTTTTGGACCTCTCCAGCTCATTGGTCAAAGAACTTGGTCTTATTTCAATAGACCAAGAAAAGGCGTTTGACCGAGTTGAACATCCATACCTTTGGCAGACACTAGAGGCCTTTGGTTTCAGCTCAGGGTTCATCGCCAAGATCCAGGCCTTGTATAGAGACATTGAGAGTATTCTTAAGATTAATGGTGGTTTGAGTGCTCCTTTCAAAGTTGAGAGGGGTGTCCGACAGGGCTGCCCCCTCTCAGGTATGCTGTACTCTCTTGCCATCGAGCCCCTCCTTTGTAAACTAAGGCAAGGCCTCACTGGTTTTAAAGTCCCCAACTCTGACTCTGTTTTTAAAGTGTCTGCATATGCTAATGATGTTGTTGTTTTTACAAGAAATCAAAATGATGTAGACTACCTTTTAAGAACTGTTAATCTTTTTGGTGAGTGCTCCTCAGCGAGAGTGAATTGGGGTAAGAGTGAAGCTGTTGTGGTGGGGGGAGACCACAAAAAATTGCCCTACCTGGTGGCCTTTCGTGGACACAAGGTGGTTTTAAATATCTTGGTGTGTTTTTAGGAAATCAGACTTTTACTGGGAAAAATTGGGAGTGTTTTTTAGAAAAAGTTGAAGGAAGACTAAAGAAATGGAAATGGATTCTGCCAAACTTGTCCTTCAGAGGTTGTGTTTTAATCATCAACAACTTGATTGCTTCAATGCTGTGGCATCGACTGTCTTGTCTGGACCCTCCACCCAATTTGCTGGCCAGAGTGCAATCTATAGTCGTGGACTTTTTCTGGGACCGTCTTCACTGGGTTCCACAGAGCATCTTGTTTTTACTGAGGGAAGAAGGTGGTCAAGGGCTCATCCATCTGGCCAGCAGGGGGGCCGTCTTTCGCCTGCAGTTCATTCAGTGACTGCTGAGTGGCCCTCTCAACCTTGTGTGGAGACCTATTGCCAGGGCTGTCCTGGCTCGCTGTGGAGGGCTAGGACTAGAGGAGTCGCTGTTTTTAATGGACTTAAGGAGCCAAAAACTCCCAGAACTTCCCCAGTTTTACCAAAGTGCTTTTAAAATCTGGGGACTTTTTAAAAAGAACTCTCCCCAGGCTTCCTTGTCACCTTTTTGGCTTTTAAAGGAACCACTTGTGTTCAGAACCCATTTTGATGTGGGCAATGCTTTAGGACCTTCTGTTTTAAAAAAGTTCCTTTCTGCAAAGGTTACAACGCTGGGACATTTGGTGAATTTATGTGGTCCTAACTCGGACAATGCTGTTGCCCTGTGCTCGGCTCTTGGGATTTCTTCAGTCAGAATTATAATGAACTTGCTGAAAGATTGGAGAGACTGCCTGTCCGCAGAAGAACACTCTGCTATTGTTTTACACTGCAAAAACTCTGTGCGAACTGCTGATGAGCCTTTTCCTTTAAGTGTTTTATCTCTGATTTTAAAGATGGCACTGGTGTGTTTTTAAACTCTAAACACATTAACATTTTTGACTCTCCTGGTAAAAAAATGTACGGACTTTTGGTGAAAGTTCTAAATGTGAATAAGTTAAAAGGTCGAGCTGATACGCCATGGAGGAAACACTTGGGTTTGGGTTCAGAGGTGAGGCCTGCCTGGAGAGCACTCTATAAACCACCATTAACTAAGAAGGTTGGAGACCTACAATGGCGAGTTTTACATGGTGCTGTGGCTGTAAATGCTTTTATCTCTATTTTAAACCCAAATGTTGTTGAGGTTTGTCCATTTTGTCCTCAGAAAGAGACTGTTGTGGAGGCACAAAATAAGTGCAGGCGGACATGGCGAACTGAAGTTTAAAAGGGTGTTTTATTCATCCTCCATCACGAGGGTTGCCCAGCACGGTGGCAGTGTGCTGGAGCGAGCCCTGCATCTCAAGTCGGCAACAAGCGATGCGAATGGTCAAAAAGAGAGACAGCAAGCGATATGTAGTTGACTTATATACCCAGCTAGACAATGCATGCATGGCATATTAGCATCACAGTAAACAGCAGGAAGGCATGGACATTTGCATTAGAGTCACACATATCAATAGCAGGATTACTGGCACCGGGATTCCTCTCTACCTATTGATATCAGTCCATACGTCTCACTGTTCTGCTCATTGCTCCAGCTGAGCACTCCGCTTGTCCCGTCGGCTGTGGGGGTCACCACACTGTGTTCCATTGTTTTCTGGACTGTAACAGACTGCAATTGTTTGTTTTTTGGGGGAAGCTGTTTTATCTGTTTGGAGAAGTCTTTTCCCTGAAGATTTTTATCTTGGGTTTTCCATATAGACAGAGAAGTAAGAAAAAGAGTGAACTTTTAAATTTCATCCTGGGTCAGGCTAAAATGGCTATTTATGTTAGTAGGAAAAGAAAAATTGAACAAATGCTGGATTGTAATGTAAAAGACATGCTGGTTGGCATGATCAAGACTCGAATAATGATTGATTACAATTACTATCATCTGATGCAAAATATTGGAACTTTTGAGGCTATGTGGTGCTTTAAGCACATCCTGTGTTGTGTTAAGGAGGGGAAAATTACCTATGGTATGGTCCTGATGTAAGAAGCAAGTTTTTGTTTTAGTTTTTCTGGTTTGGTTACTTGTGTCTTTGATTTCTTGTCAGTGAGTCATTTTACTTTTCCATTGCTTCTTTTAGTTGTGTTTTTCTGTTGAACTTGTGACAATAAATAAAATAAAAATCAAATCTCTCTCTCTCTCTCTCTCTCTCTCTCTCTCTCTCTCTCTCTCTATACAGTATATATATATATATATATATATATATATATACACACACACACACACACACACACACATATATATATATATATATATATATATATATATATATATATATATATATATATATATATATATATATATATAGTGGGGGACCCATGCTGTAGAGTTCAGTAGTTTTCCTCTCAGACTGAGAGAGCATGGAGATCAAAGGGTTGGGGAGTAAGAGGAATTGTCGGGGGAGAGTGAATGGTGAATGCAGGACCTCAGGTAGCAGGGAGGTGTGAGTTTTGGGATATAAAAGAAAGAGTCCCTGCTTCACGTTTTTTAATGTTCTGATTCTGGAAGATGTGAGAGTGAAATAAAGTTCATCTGCTAGGAAAGTTTGGTCTGGTTATTTCATCTCCACTATATATATATATATATATATATATATACGCACACACACACACACACACACACACACACACACACACACACACACACACACACACACACACGTGGGTTTACAGGTTAAAGAAATAACAACACTAATGACAAAACTACAGATAAAATATCCATAATGTGTTTCTTGTTTTGAGATTGTAACTAAACACCCCAATTGTTTTGCAGATCTGATGTGTACACACACCTCTATCACACCCTAAAACATAAACAAAGGGACTTACTCTTTTCCAGGTGAGTTTTGACAATGTTTCTTCTCTGTGCTGTTTTGATATGTTGATATCGTCTTGAGCTGTGGGTTTTTATTTAAAAACTGTAGGTATGGCAGTCAGTATTAGAACTCATTTGTAACGAACTTTCAAGCCTAAACATTCCTGTATAGCAGGCGCCTCCTCAAAACTGTCTGCAGTGAAATGATCGCTACTGAGTACAGAAGATGGTGTTGGTTGCTATTTGTCCCTTGTTCTCTGTACTTGCTTCGTCCATTTTTTAAGAAGATTGGGATCTTTTGGGAATGCGAACAGGCTTATATGTTCGCTGGGGCAATTAGAACACCCAGCTGCCACGCAATGTTTCGGCATTTCTTCATTGATACAGAAGCTAAACAGCTTGTTTACATTGATAGCACATGGATCAGCCGAGATTAAACTCCTCTCATGATGTCATATCCGGAAACGAGGCGAGTCTCCGGATATCGCGTTACTGCAACACAGCGCTAAATTTAAATTCACTTAGAAATATTTTTCCACTTATTTTGCGTTCTAGGTCAACAGAACCAACTACGTGGCCGATTGAAGATAAATTCATACTGAATATTGACCCACACTTCCTACATCATGTCACAGACACTTTAAACATAGGGTCTAACAACCAGGCAGGGTGATAAAGCTGCTGCTGTGCCTGGCGGAGGTCCTTTGTTTTCTTACCGGTGTCTGGGTCTGCGCTCCTGAACTCTTCTTTTAGTACTTTTTTCCTCTGAGTCCAAACTCATGTTTACTGATTTTTTAAAAATTTGCTGTGGTGCCAGGGCAGCTGCACAAACAAATGTGAGCTAAGCGCTGCTGATGTGATTGGCACATTTGGAGGTGAGAAGGAGCTAGCCTGGTATGAGCCGATCAGATATGTGTTGTATAGTACCTTTATTGTGAAATGCCACGTGGTGACATGCACCTCCAGTGACGTCACCGCACCGCCCCATTTAAGGCCGGGGTTGGCCATCTTACGGTCTGTTTTCTTGCCTATGCCTTGGCCAGTGCCTTGTCTGTGACTGCCATCTTCAGAGTTTTCAATAAAGCTGTGTTCTACAAGTCATCTCACCTTTTCTGTGAACCAGAGTAAAACCATACATAACATTTGGCGACATCAGATTTAATTCATGGAGGCGTGCGTAACTCCAATTCGCCCTTTTCTCGAGTTTCCCGGGGACCCGCTGGTGCCCTGGCCTAGGTGGTTCGGGGCCTTTGAGACCTATGTTGCCATGCTGGGACTTGGTGAGGTCAATAACCTAAGGGTCTGGGCACTTCTGCTTCACAATTTGGGTATAGAGGGCCAGTGAGTCCTGCGAACACGCAGTGCTTCAGACACTTATGAAGATATAGCAGAGCTGCTAGCTAGCCATTTCCACACCCCGGATAACGTGACTGTCCGGATGATCTGCTTTTGGCAGTGGCATCAGCAGTTAGGTGAACCCGTTTGGCAGTTTGTCACCGACTTGAGGCAGCTAGCTAGCGAGTGTCATTTTGAGACGCTGGAGAAGGAAATGATTCGTGACCAGCTGGCGGAACATACAGTACATGCAGCGCTGCACTGTGGGCTAGAATACTTACGGTCTGTTTTCTTGCCTATGCCTTGGCCAGTGCCTTGTCTGTGACTGCTATCTTCAGAGTGTTCAATAAAGCTGTGTTCTACAAGTCACCTCACCTCATCTGTGAACCAGGGTAAAACCATACATAACACTATGAGCATCAGTTTCTGGTGATATGTGGGTGTTCACATAAATCAAAATGATGTGGAGAGTGCAATAAGGAAACCAGACTTGCACGGCAGACAAACTTTATTCACTCTCTCACTTTATTCATACACAGAAAAAGCATTCCCTCAATACACCAGGGTCTCTCCTTTTATATCACCCGACTCACCCCCCTGCTGCCTGAGAGCTTGCATCACAATACATTTAACACATCACCCTCCTACTGTCCCTGCAGCTGCTCCTTCCTGCTGGCTGGGGCTCTACATCACCATACCTTCTCCCATCACAATACCTATTGTCCTCATCTGTTTATTCAACCACACGCTCTACCGGCAGAGGGACTACTTGCCTCCCCTCTGCTTCTAGTCTGAGATGAATATCCCAGCGTGGGTGCCCCACAGTGACGTTTTTTGGGGGGTGCACAGAAATACCAAAACTATCGTATATTTGGCCGTTTTTAAAACTATTGATCGTACATCGTATAGGCCTTAAAACTATTGTATAATATAAAAACTAGAAATATATATAAATATAACAGACATAACTGCATCGCTGGTCATTTAAGTTAATTTATTTCATTAAATATAATTTTATTTTTTTTCTTTAAAATCAGAGTTAAGTTATTGTTCTGTTCTGATTCTGCAAAATTATGGTCAAAAATGTAAATTGTATGAAGTACAAAAGTCAAAATTTTAAAATGGTAAATGGCATTCACTTATATAGCACTTTTTCTCATCTCTGGATGACCAAAACGCTTTACAGATCCTGCTATCCACCCATTCCCACACTGATGGCGGCAGAACTGCCATACACTCACAGGCGCGAGCCTGGCCACCAGGAGCAACTGGGGCAAGATTTTACCACAATCTGTTTCAAATGTATATATAAAAAAACAAACAAAAAAAATGGTAATTTTATAAAAGAAAATAGACAAAAAATTAGCTATAAAATAATCCATAAGTTTATAATAAAGTTTGAAATGTACAAGAAAAGTCAATTTTACAAGAGCAAATTACAAATGAGGAAAATGGTTTCAAATTTAGATAAATTTACAGAGAAAAATAGAAAACTATCAGGAACTTGTTATAAATTTTGGAGAAAAACCTCACACCTTCAAGACTGAAGTCATTACACAAGTTTTTAAGTGGGTGCTCTTGGTACCCTTAATTCAGCTAGAAATTTTTTGTTGTCTGCTTTTAATTATTAATTTGATAGCACCTCTTTTACGTGAGTAGAAGTTCTGGCTACTATACCCACTTCTGATCATATAATTTAAGTATGCATGAGTAAATTACTATTAGGAATGTTTTTGTCCCTTCCCTTTGATAATCTTTCTCACTGGAAAAAAGAAACTCTAAAATAAAAATACTGTGACGTATTAGGGGTTCACACAAGAAAAAGGAGAAGATGGCTGTGACGAAACAGGCTTTATTGAAACACACCCTTCAACACAGACAGGAGGGGAGGTCATTCTCATAGACCTCCGTTTCAATAAGGGTTGCACAAACACATGATCAGTCTTGTTCTGATCCTACCTCCAACACTGCTGTGTCATTATGACACAGCAATATAATGACACAGTAATAATATTTTAACACACATGAATATAACGTCCTCTGCTGGCAAAGCATGCCGGGGAAAATCCCTGCCCCCCCTTAACACAGCCCTGACATTACACTGTCCCCCCCGGACTGGTTTCTATCCCCAGAATAATAAAAGTCCAACACTAATCCGTCCAGGTGTCGGGGCGGCCTCCGTTGCCGACGACCAGCATGTACAGGCCCGCCAGTGTTCATCCATGCTTCGGTCGGAGTATCTGGTCGGGGTGAAGGCTCCGGCTCGACCACCCGTGGGGCGGATGGCTGGTACAGGGTGAGACGGTCACGGTGGAGTACCACGACCCAGTCCCTTTTTTTTGGCCTCACCCTGTATTCCACATCCGACAGTCTCTGTAGAACCACGCACGGTCCCGACCAATGGCTCGCCAATTTCGGTGACCGTCCTCTTTTCCTCTCCGGGCAAAAAACCCAGACTTGATCTCCTGGTGCAAAGTCCCTCCCCTGGCAGCGGGAGTCATATGCCCACTTCTGCCGACTCCCCGCCGCTGCCAGGGCCTCCCAGGCGGGCCACTGGCCTGCGTCCAGCCACTGCCGAACCCGGAAAATGATTGGATCTCTGTCCTGCTCGCTCTGCAGCTGCTGTGTGCCGAGGGCCTCTGTGACGTCATCGCTGGGGGTAGCTGCCTGATTATCCGAGGGGAACTGTGTGCCGCTGTGTTATTCCTGTTCACAGCGGTCTGGAGAGCAGCAGCCCATGGGACGGCCTGGTCTCGATCCTCTGCCCGCTGGCAGTGACGACAATCCAACAGCTCCCACAGCTGGCGTGTCTGTCCCGATTCCAGCCCGCTGCAGCTCTGCTGGAACAATTCCTTGACCGCCTGCTGCGTTTCTGCTGACACGTTGACCCGCTCCGTTGTGATCCTCCCCCTTGCTGTCTCTATCTGTGATCGTGCTCCCTCTGTTCGTGCTGGTGGTGCCGTTGTGTCCAGTTTTTGAGGTGACCCGCCCGGTTTGGTCCGTCCTGGCAGTCCCTCGATCATGCAGGCCTCCGGGTTCCTCCTCTGGGTCCCGCTGCAGAGCGTGATGGTCCGAGTTTCCAGCAGGAGGGACGATCTGGCAGTGTCAATTTTCGCTCCCCATGCTGCGAGCAGATCGAGTCCAATAATGCAGGGGTCTTGGATGTCAGCCAGCCAGAACAGGTGGTTTGTGTTCTGGCCGGCCACCCCCACCACAAGAACTCTTCGCCCTCACAATCTGGTACGCTCACCGGTAGCTGTGGTGACGCAGCGCCCGGTGGGTTCCCACCTCTGCGGTGTCATCTCGTCCGTGCCTGACAGCACACCGGGTCAGACCAAGGAGATGGTAGAACCGGTGTCGGTCAGGGCCCGGATCAGTGTGTTGTCCAGGCTACACTGTAAGTACATCCCTGGCGAGTGTCCAATTCGGCCCACACGCGGTGACAGCTCATCGGTTTGTCGTGGGGTGGGTGTAGGGCAGTACCGCGCGATGTGTCCTGGCTCCCCGCAGCGGAAGCACCCTTCCTCGCTCCGCCGCGGTTGTCTTCTCCGTGGGTGCGCCGCCGTGATCTGCTGCAGCTTCTCCTCCTCCTCCTCCTCCTCCTCCTCCTCACTCTCAGCCATGGCCTGGAAGGCTCTCTGTCTCGGTGCCGATGCATCAGCTGTACAGTTTATTAGCGGTTCCACCCGCTCCGCTTCTGCCACGGCCATCTCCCAGCTGCTCCTGGCATTAATCCAGATGTGGCTCTGGAGCTGGGCTGGGCGGAGACCCCGGATGAAGTTCCGGAGGGCGAGCTTTTCCACTACTATTGGCTCGAAATCCGGGTAGCTGCGCCGTGTCAGCAGCGTTATGTCCGCTGTGTAGGCTCCCAGGCTCTCTCGGCTGCCTCACCGGCGGTTGGCCAGCTGTTCCTCTGCGTGCTCAGCGTTGGCCGCTCTCCCAAACCGCCTCCGGAGCGCTCCTTGTAGCGTTGGCCAGCTGCGGCGTTCCTCGGGCCGGAGATTGGACAGCGTGTGGAGAGCCCTTCCCTCCAGGGCCAGCGCAACCTGCATGGCGGTCTCTTCGGGTGGCCAGCCGTTCAGCGCAGCAGCCAGTTCGACCTGGACCAGGTAGTCATCCAGCAGGGTTTCACCGTTGAAGCGGGGAATCTTGGCCCGATGCCTGATGGGTGGGACGTTCGCTTCTCGGTCGATTGCCGCTCCTGGTCGTAGTGGAATCGCCGGCCCATCCTGCCCTGAAAAGGGTGGGGAGCAGGGCTGGTTTGCTCCACTCAGCCTGCGCTGCCTTGAAAAAGGCAGAAGGCGGGGTACGCTGGGCCCGTTGGGTCCGCTGCTCCGTTCATCCCGGCAAGCAACTCTGGGGGTTGGTGTCTAAGCTCTGTTGTCCATCCCCAGCTGAGCGATGAATCGCTCCAGCTGCTGGATCTCCGCTCGGATCCTGGCTTCCATCTGTTCCATATCCCACTTCTGACACCAGTGTGACATATTAGGGGTTCACACAAGAAAAAGGAGAAGATGGCTGTGATGAAACAGGCTTTATTGAAACACACTCTTCAACACAGACAGGAGGGGAGATCATTCTCACAGACCTCCGTTTCAATAAGGGTTGCACAAACACATGATCAGTCTTGTTCTGATCCTACCTCTAACACTGCTGTGTCATTATAACGCAGTTATAATGACACAGCAATATAATGACACAGTAATAACATTTTAACACGCATGAATATAACGTCCTCTGCTGGCAAAGTATGCCGGGGAAAATCCCCGCCCCTCTTAATACAGCCCCGACGTTACAATACAAAAAATGCACATATTTTTGTCATTTATGTAAACCATGACAAAAAATCCTGCAGGACAAAACATGACACTTGATATTTTCTAACCTGTTTGTATGCCACTATAGACAGAGAGAGAATCTGAATTAGACAGAGTTCAGAGAAGGAAAGATGAGAAAGACGAGATGAGCCAAGAGGAGGAAAGTGCTCTGGCAGAGGGTCCACGTGAGGTGGGAGCAGAAGAAGGAGAGAAGGATGACATCAGTTAAAAGTCCAAACACAGGACGTCTGGGTAGGACCCCAACTGGCCCAATATTCCAACATTCAAGCCTTGGTTGTCCACTACTTCAAACGGTAAGTTCCATATGCACTTACTTTACCTGAACATATTGCATAAAAAGTGAACCAGAAAACACACTTTTCAAAGACATATGAAGATTTACAACACCTCTGTTCTCTCTGATCCAAACCTGGTTGTGTCATGTGTGGCGAGCGCTCGCCCCCTCCTTCCTGCTCACCAGCTCCCTCATCAGACGCACTTGCTGATTCCTGCCTGCCAGCGTTTATAAGGAAGCAGTCTTCAGTGATTCAACGCTGGCTCGTTTGGGTATACTGCTCAACAGACGGCTCTATTGTAAGCGGTCGTTTGTCTTATGACATTGTTTTACTATTTTTTCTCTTCCACCTTTTCCAGATTGCTGCCAACGGAGCGATGCATCTGTGGGGATTTGGTGTGCTCGCCAGCCTGTTGCTCCACCTCTATGCAGCCTTCCTTCTCTGCCTGGTCAGACCCAACCATTCAACCCGTCCGGCAGTTCCGCCTGCTGGTTCCTCTCCTTCACTGAGTTCTGTGCTGGTCTCCTCCTATCTCCCACATGAGTAGCATTATTTGTTTCCCCATTAAATCTCCATTCCTCTCTGATCAGCCCCGTCTGTTCTCCACAGGGCTACTGCTTTTCTGGCGAGTGATTGGCATTTTTCCCTCAAGATTGCTGTTTTGAACTGTTAGAACAAAAATGAATTGACTGAGGCTGAAACAATAATCAATAGGCGGTTTTCCAAGTTCTGAGTCATTTATTCTCCTTCTGATCAGAAAGGAGGAAATCAGTACAGCATACACTCACCTCAGAGCTTCACAGCACCAACTCCCTAACATGTGTCCAAGGATGTTGATTTTTTATACCTCGGTCTCTTATCTAAGCTAGACTGGCAGGAGCCAACTCTCCAAGTGACTCCTTCTTTATCTGTGGTCAGCAATGAACATTCTGACATGACCTGGTCATCCTGACAATGCAGTACAGCTTGGTATGATAAAACAATGAAACTTTCGTCATTATTCACAATCTTGCTCATCCTAATCTTGCTCTGAAAACAGACAGTCTTTTCAAGCTCTGAGACAATGAAAAAATATCACAGTGACCCAGACATTGGATTTTTATATGCACCAGATACAATTATAATATAGAATAGAATAATATAGCATTAAAATCATATAGAATAATTAATGAAACCTGAAAATATCCTATTATTCCCACCTATGATGCTCAAAAAGCATCAGAGATGAAACACTATGGCTTCTAAAACCTCACTAGGCAGCTTGCCAAGTTCTGGTGCATGTCATGCTAAAGCATTGTATTGCAAAAGATCCTAACTCGCTTTTTAATGAGGAAAGTCCGCCATCGGCCTCGCTGCCACTCCTGAGCGCCGCTGGAATGTTTCATTTCCTGGGGAGCATGTGAGGATATTACCTTTTATTTCAAAAAAGAAATCAATCATCTAATTAAGTCATAAAAGAGAAAAATTGAATCAGTGATGGTGATTAGCCATAAATTAAGATGAAATAGTGTATATATTTGTCGTTCTATGTGTCAGTAGATTAGCAGTGATTAGCAGTGATTTAATAAAAAAGTTAATACTTATGTGTGAATGTAAAAGAACAATAAAACAATAAAAAATAACTAAAAACCTATTATGTGTAAAAGACATACAGTATGTGCATGTTTGTATTAGAGATCTATGTGTGCTAGCATCCTAACCTATGTGTATCAGTACCTCAACATGAAACTGCAACAAGGTATCAACAATGAAACAACAATCAATACAGTAAAACTATATACTGGCTAAATAGTGATTAGTAACATAATGGTTTCAAATATGACATAAATTAAAACAGAACATAACCAGGATAAAGTGAAAAAATCTCAACAAGGATAACAACTTCTCTGAACTTCAAGGCATATTTGATTACTTTTGTAACTCAGTACATTTCAAATTCACATCATGAACATACATCTCCTTTCAGTTTTCTGCATGTCAATCATACTTTGTACTCATACAACATTAAGCTAGTGTTGTTTCCCCATCATCTCCAGTGGTGGCCTCGTGATATAACACTAAATTCACCTGAACAAGTTTCAACATCATATCACGGATACAAGGAATGAAACATGAAAAGATCAAAAGTATCATTACAATAATCACCACTAAGTTTATGACAAGACTCCTCCATGAGGAAAACAACCAGTTTATCCAGTGTGATGAATCATCAACATTATCCTTAGCCCCAGCAGTCTGCAAAGCAGTCAGATTACGTATGGCTGAAGCAATGACGCCTCCATCTGCATCATGTGCAGGTATAAAGATGCAACAGTACTGACCTACAATTGTGCACACCCCTCCACGGGCGGCAGTCAACTGATCAAGTACCATTCTATTCTGTGTTGCTACAAATCTTATAGCAGTCATTTCCTCCTTTTCACCTTTCCAGGCAGCTAAGGAAAAATTCACAAAAGTCTGTAGTCTATAATTAAGAGTCTCAATCCACAAGGCATTTTTTGCCACTCCCACCCAAGGGAATAGCGATTGAACTACCTTTTGACCTGTAATAAGTATCTTGAACTGCTCTGGCACGTCCCTACCCCAGATGGAATCATGTGGTGTGAAAATGGAATCCTGTGATAGGTCTCTCTTCCCTCTGCTCGTCTGACCCGCTGACATAATCAGGGTGTTGTCAGTCACAAAGATGGGGGCACAGGTTCCTGCCCAATTCATAGGCAGATAGGAATATGCCTTACGACCACACAGCCACCAACCACCCGTCACCATATGTGCGCCATACATATGGAAGTTGCAGATAGCAGCACTGCAGAGCTCCAGCATGGTGATAGGTCCGTAATAACAATGGTTAGCCTGTGGACACCACCTGCCCATCCGATTGGTCAGGGTACTAGTATCACAGATGCGGTGTATGCTGTACACTGCCTCACACCGAGAAAGGGGTAGGTCGCCCAGAGGGTTGTTACCACTTCCCTTCAGACAAAAAGAAAAAGTTCCTGATGAAACTAACCTTGCCCTTACAGAGTAAGGGGTACCATAAGTTCTCTGATTGGTAGAGTGATGAAAGATTTCACAAGAGTGATTCAAAATAATAGATAGATAGATAGATAGATAGTTTATTTCGAACACAAAAATATAGCAAAAAACAAGCAAATGGCAAATGCAATAAAGTTACAGTATACACTGTTCGAAAGGGAGAAGGAAGAAGTGAACACTTATTAATTCCAACTCCTCTTTTCCATAGATACACCCATGTGAATTTTATACAAATTACCACCTTAAGACCCCAAGTAAACAATTTACTGTATTTTTTTCAAATCAACATTAACACCCATCCATTCTAACATACAATGAAGTCCATACATCAAAACCAGTCTCAAACAACACAGATATTCACAGTGCTGTCCCACCCACCATTCCTTAGTGTCCCATAATGTCCCAGAGTGAACATAATGAATCATACATATAAATACTACCCTTCTAACATATATCCTTTCAGCAAATGGTGCTTATACCTCTTTTTGAATTGATTTCTGTTTGTACATAGTTTCAGTTCCGGCTCCAGACTGTTCCACAAATCCACCCCACAGACAGATATGCACATACTTTTCTTGGTTGTACGTATCTTGGGTTTTGTAAAGTTTAAGTCTCCTCTCAAATTATGATCATTGTCTCTTTTTTTGAATATTATTTGTATATTAGTTGGGAGTTGATTGTTAATTGCCCTGTACATTACTTGTGCTGTCTTAAATTTAACTAAATCGATGAACTTTATGACATGTGAATTTAAGAACAACAAATTGGTATGGTCTCTATATCCTGCATTGTTTATTATCCTTATAGCTCTTTTTTGTGATGTGCATATTGTCTGTAGGTTGGTCTTGTAGGTGTTTCCCCAGACTTCTACACAGTAATTAAAGGCCAAATGTCACGTAATTTTTTTTTCTAAATGACAACGAATTTAGATAAAATACACATAGCTTAAACCAAATATTCATACCGGAGACCATATCACCCACCTGTATTTACATAATTGCACAAAATACACTAGGTGAAGGCCCCACCTTGCTTGCTGGCTTGTGACAGCCAGTCCAGACCACGCCCATGTTTTTGACATCACCAGTTGTACCCTGGCTGCCCTGCCTATCCACATTCACACTTATCAACATTGGACAATCATGACGGAAAGTGACAGCGATTGTGAACAAATTAGTTTAGTTTTGTCTTTTTTTTTTGTCTTTTTTTTTGTCAGTGGTTCAGACAGTGACAGAGGCATAGAACCTTACAGGTTCTAGCCATCCGAGATGGAATCAGATGCTTTGTCTGATGACAACAGTTCCAACGATGACCAGAGAGCAGAACCAGTGGAAAATGTCATTGAACTGGACATTAATCGCCTCCAGAATTGCGAAGCCGAAGGGGGTCTGTCGAGGGCGCCCCATAAATATTGATTTTTCGGAAGCCATTATTATTACAGTGGAGGAGAGCCGCTGCTGTCAAGAAATTGACCAGATCAATATGAAAATGGAGGCACATACCTGTCAAGTGAGACGTTTTCGCCGTATTTTGGTGCCAAGCGCGGCTGTGGGGGACGGCGGAGTGGTGGGGGACACTTTTCTGGGAAATGTTTTAAATGTAGTTCGTGTTGTTATTGTCAAATATTTTAAGGAAAATACGGGGAAAATGCAATTTTAGCAAAAACGGGTGTATTGCCATTTCTGTACGCCCAAAAGAAAAATATACGGGAAAAAAAATTGAGTGTGTTGAGGAGCACGTCCTGTGTGTGATCCCCCACAGCTGGTGCTGGCAGATGGCTCAGCGGGAGCTATTATCACTACAATGAGAAGTGTGGACTCAATCAGTCTGATGGCCGCGGCGGGCAGATCGCTCAGCGGGAGCTATTATCACTACTGTTTGAAGTGTGGACTCAATCATTAGTCTGATTGTCGGGGCGGGCAGATCGCTCAGCGGGAGCTATTCTCACTACAATGAGAAGTCATTAGGACAATGGTTTAACACTTTCAGCTGCGCAGCGGTTGCGGAACAGAGAGAGATCACCTTACAAATACAGAATTCTGCTTTTTTTTTTTAATTTTGCGCCGGACGCTGAGTTGTGTTGTTATTGTTAAATATCCATGAATCCTTAAAATATTTGACAATAACAACACGAGTTGCATTTGGGGCATTTCCCAGAGAGGTGTCCCTTGTTGCTCCGCCGTCCCTTATAGCCGCTTTTTACGGTGTTGAAGTACGGCGAAAACGTCTCACTTGACAGGTATGAAAACATTTCCCAGAGAAGTGTCCCTTATTACCCAGCTGTCCCTGATAGTCCCGTTTTAAGGTATGGGTGAAATATCCAATTTTTTCTTTCTTGTTGCTCACTTCAACCTTCCAGTCTCCATATAAACAATCAATTGAAATACCCCAAGCATCAAACTAGGGTACAATCTATTTCGTCACTTCCGCCTTCTTCCCCAGGCGATTCCAGGGGCCGTGTCAGGCCAAGCGCGGCAGTTTTAAATTAACGAATATTCCGTTGTTACTGAAGCATATGTACCAAGACCCGAACGGATCGGTTCCCTTTTATATCTAGTTTCAAGATATTTAAAGTACCCTGTTACGTGACATTTGGCCTTTAAGATAAGGTAAAAACAGTGAACTGTACAATAAGACCAATGATTTATAGTTCAAGATGTGTCTTGTCTTCCCCAGTATGCCTATACATTTTGCTAATTTGGCCCGGATGTGACTGATGTGAGGTTTCCAGCAGATTTTATTGTCTAGCGTCACCCCCAGAAACTTATTTTCCTGTACTGTTTCTATTCTGGTATCATCTATCGTTACCATTATTTCATGATTTATTTTATAATTTCCAAACACCATAATCTTTGTTTTTTTTTAGATTTAGAGATAATTTATTTTTGTTGAACCACTGCGTTAATTTTTCCATTTCAGTTTTGACCACCTCTAAAACCTGCTGCAAATTCTCAACAGTGCAAAGGATATTTGTGTCATCCGCAAACAAAATAAATTTCAGAATTTTTGATACTTGGCATATGTCATTTATATACAAAATAAAGAGTTTGGGTCCCAAAACTGACCCCTGGGGCACACCACAAGTGATGTCCATGAAGGGTGATTTGTGCTCTCCAATTTGTACAAATTGTTGTCTGTTACTTAAATAACTTTCCACCCAACTCAGTCCTACCCCTCTTATCCCATACCTTTCCAGTTTCCTTAGTAGTATTCTGTGGTCAGTGGTGTCAAAAGCTTTCTTTAAATCTATAAATGCTCCTACAGCAACCTTTTTTTTTTTATCTATACAACTAGTAATTTCTTCTATAAGTTCGATCAGTGCCAAAGATGTAGATTTATCTGCTCTAAAACCATACTGGCTATCTGTAAGGAGGTTGTGTTTTTCAGTGAAATCATCCAGTCTCTTAGTGAAGATTTTTTCAAGTATTTTGGAGAATTGTGAGAGTAAAGAGACTGGCCTGTAATTTGTGAAGCGATGACTGTCTCCTGTTTTGTATAGAGGTATTACTTTTGCTATTTTCATTTTGTCTGGAAATGTACCAGTTTGAAATGACAGATTACAGATGTGGGTGAGTGGCTTAACAATTCCCTCAATTACTTTTTTCACTATTGTCATGTCAATTTCATTCCAGTCTGTTGATTTTTTGTTCTTAAATTTACTCACAGTCTCGATAATTTCCTTTTCAGTAACTGCACCCAAAAAGATTGTGTTTGGATTTCTATCCTCTATTTCATTCACAGAACCACTGTGTTTTGTTTCTGGTGTCACTATTGATTTTGCTAATTCAGGACCAACGTTTACAAAAAATTTATTGAAACCACTGACCACATCTTCCATATTATTAATCAAACTGCCATTTTCGATAAAATATTCTGGATAATTTGCATTCTTAGGACGGTTACTAATAATCCCATTGAGTACTTGCCATATTCCTCTTATGTTATTTTTGTTATCCTCTAGTATTCTGTTGTGATATTCTTTCTTACAGGTCCTCATTATAGTAGTAAGCTTATTTTTATATCTTTTATATTTGATCTCAGCTTCCACCTTTCTGCATTTAATGAATTGTTTATATAATGTATTCTTCTTTTTACATGCATTTATTAACCCCTTGGTGACCCAAGGAATATTTTTTTTTGTTGTCTGTCACTGTATTGTTTTATAGGACAGTATTTATTGTACAATGATTGAAATATTTGTAAAAATTTATCATATGCTCTATTTATGTCATTTTCATCATAAACTATCTTCCAATCTTGTATTAATAATTCCTTTGTCAGTAAACACATTGATTCTTCGGTTCTTATTCTTTTATATTTAATATTTTTGGTATACTTTTTCTTCCTATAATCACATTGATAGACAACAAAAATCGACAGGTGGTCACTGATATCATTCAATAAGAGCCCACTCCTGATATTATTTTCCATAATGTTTGTGAATATGTTATCTATTAGTGTGGCACTGTGTGACGTGATTCTGCTAGGTCCGGTAATTAAATCAAATCAAATCAAATCAAATCAAATCAAACTTTATTGTCATATTGCTGTACATACAACTGTAGTGCAGGCAAGATGAAATTGCGTTTCTCTCGGCATCCATATAAGAAGCAGCATGATTTAAGACACATTCCCACATAGCCCCCCCCCCCCCATCCATTCACACATCCCTGAGACATACTTGGGGAAAAAGAAGAATAACTAACTATAATATACAAAATGTCCGTAGGTGCAGTAGTGTGTATGAGAGATTCCGGGTCAACTGTTCAGCATCCTGACAGCTTGTGGAAGGAAGCTGTTGATCAGTCTGGTGGTTCTGCCTCTGATGCTCCGGAATCGTTTACCAGATGGAAGAAGTTCAAAGTGTTTATGCAGAGGGTGAGAACGGTCCTTGACAATGTTTAGTGCCCTGCTCCTACAACGGTTCTGAAAAAGTTCTTGGACAGAGGGGAGGGAGACTCCAATTACCCTCTCCGCCCCCTTGACTATCCTCTGCAGGGCTTTTTTGTCTGACATACTGCAGCTGGAGTACCATGTAGCAATGCAGTACGTCAGAACACTCTCCACCACACCTCTGTGGAAGGTCCTGAGGATGCAGATGGGGAGAGAGGCCTGTTTGAGTTTCCTCAAAAAGTGCAGTCTCTGCTGAGCCCGCTTCCTGATCTCCAAGGAATTCTTGCTCCAGGTCAGGTCCTGCGAGATCTGCACTCCGAGGAACTTGATGTTCTCTACTCTCTCCACTAAATGGCCGCCGATGCTGAGGGGGGCGTGCTCAGGCTGTGACCGCCGGAAGTCGATAATCATCTCCTTCGTTTTTTCCACGTTGAGCGCCAGATTGTTCTCCCTGCACCAGCCCTCCAGGTCTCTCACTTCTTCCCTGTACATTGATTCCTCATCCCTCTGGATAAGTCCCACCACCGTGGTGTCATCTGCAAACTTAATAATCTGGTTCCCCTCGTGTCTGGATACACAGTCATGTGTTAGAAGTGTAAACAACAGTGGACTGAGTACACAGCCTTGAGGGGATCCGGTACTCAGCGTGACAGACTTGGAGATGTTGTTTCCAACCCGGACAGACTGAGGTCTCTCAGTCAGAAAATCCAGGATCCAGAGACATGTGGCGGTGTTCAGACCGAGAAGGAATAATTTCTCCATCAGTCTCTGGGGAATAATGGTGTTGAATTTTTTATTTACCACCATTTTACAACTCATGGTGGTAAATAAGTGTGACTTTTCATGGAAAACACAAAATAATTGTCTGGGTGACCCCAAACTTTTGAACGGTAGTGCATATCAACACATCAGCAAGTGAACATAAGATAAGATAAGATAAGCCTTTATTAGTCCCACAATGGGGAAATTCCAGGATTGCAACAGCACAGGGATAGCAACACTCAGAGCAACAATCAGAAGGCAAGAAAAAACAACATCTAGTAAACATATGTCCATATTACTATAAATGTATATATATAGACACACAGTGCAGAGCATTATGGTTGGTTGGTGAATGTGCAGCAGAAAGTCTAAGCTCTCTCTCCGCGGATGCGGCGGGCCAGCTGGAAGTCTTTGGGCATGATGGTGACCCCCTTAGCGAAGAAGAGACCACCAGGTGAGCCTCGCTGGTCTCCTGCAGAGCCATGACGGCGAAGCTCAGGAAACGCAGGACGGTCTTGAAGTCCTGAGCGATCTCCCTCACCAGGCGCTGGACGGGCAGCTTACGGATGAGCAGCTCCGTGGATTTCTGGTAGCGACGGATCTCTCTCAGAGCCACGGGCCTGTGACGGCGAGGCCTCTTCACTCTTTCGGTGGCCGGAGCGCCTCTCCGAGCAGCCCTGGTGGCTAGCTGTCTCCTGGGTGGCTTCTTCCTCCAGTAGATTTTACGGGCGGTCTGCTTGGTTCTTGCCATCGCTCTTTATTATTCTGTCTTATATTTCTTGCACGCCGCCTAAACTCCAGCCTGGCACCCGCGTCGTTTTCGCTACAGCTCCCGGTATGTCGAGTTTCCCATTAGCACCGGGCGGCGGCCAAGTGCTAGCTAGCACTAGCTCCTCCCCGCTGTAACGTCTCCCGCTGCAAACCGTGGCTCCGTCAGCCGACCCGGGAGACCCCCGGGGCGGTCCGTGATATATATACAGAGTGAAAGGTGTAGAAAGAAGAAGGAAGATAAAAAAAAGGCTGTTGCAACGGGCAACCTACTTGTGTGGCGCCACCGGTCTGGCGGAACCGGAGGCGCCAGAACCGGAACATGTGTGCTATATTACAAGGTGTATGCGTACATGCTGTACTAAATTTGGATGCATGTTCTGTAGGAATACACTTTTCAAATGTTGTCAATAGGTTTCTGAACCTGTATCTGCGGTAGGATTTTCCAAACCTGAATGATTGTCCAAAAACATTTTGCAACCTACACCTATAGGCTTCAACACTTTCTGTTTTATGTTAAGTGGCATTCTGAATAGCTGTCAAATCCTGTTTTAATCTCCACTTGTTCCTAATATGTTCATTTAATTCTTTCACCTGTTGAGTTAATGCTGCATCAGTCGGTGGTTAACTAGCACAGTGGGAATATTTTAAAGAATGTTTTGACTATTGACTTCAGCACCTTCAGCCGCTGGACCAACATAAGCCGGGTTGTATAATTTAACCATAGGAAATTGTCCTAATTCTATTGCATGTTCCTCTTCCTTAATGTGTTTATCTAAGGGTGAGGATGTGTGTGCTGTTGAAATGGCATAATGTGAAGGTGCATAATCACTTAACTTTTTTGTCAGATGAGAAAGCTGGACTCTAGGTTTGATGTCCGGCCTGCATTGAAAGGAAGGAGGAGGAGGCCGGGGAGGAGCCAAGGCGGGCAGGTCTGCAGTTGGCGACTTGGGAGTGGTCACTGTCTCAAGATCCGGATGCAGAGAGGGAGGGGTCAGGTTGTCACCACGCCATCTGCTCCGGCCATTATTTCCTTCGCCACCTCGGAATTTTGAGAAAAAATGTGCATTAGTCAAACCCTTCTTATTACAAACATCCGAGTCTTTTAAGGTCTGGTCTTTCCTATTCAAATCAGCTTGCTGTTGCCTGGCAATCTGAAGCCATTGTTCAGCCTCAAAAAGTCCACATTTTAACTCTTTTTGCCTCCTGCCGTCTGCTGCTAATCTAATGGCAGAAATTAAAATCTCACAATCTTTAACCTCAAGTTCCCCACTGAAATCAAATTTCTTTCTCCATTTTGCCAGAAACCTTGTACTATTTTTGTCCTTTTTTGCTACAACAGCAACCCATGTTTGAAAGCTTTTTTCCTCTTCTTTTCTTTTTCTTTTTTTTTTTTTTATTTAAGTTTTTGTAAAGGGTATACAGGTCATTACAGCATTGCATTGTTTACATTTTCATCACATGTTCCCTTATTTTTTGCTATTTGACAACATTGGTAGGATAGTTATTACAACACCCCCCTTTTTTTTAAAGTGAAAGAAAAAGTGAAATTAAGGAGAATTAAATAAAAACAAAACAAAACAAACAAAAAAACCGAATAAACAAACAAACAGAACAGCAAAAAACAAACAAACAGAAAATTAAGTAAATAATTTTTTTTTTTCTCCTCTCGGCGCCACACCAGTAGGCTGCCTTTTGCAACAGCGGCTCGATTCCGAGTTTTTTTTCCCTTCCTCTCTCTTTTGATCACTTTTTTTTTTTCACCCCACTTATATCACGGACACACAGATCGTCCCAAATGTCTCCTGAGCCGGTGGACGGAGCCACTGTTTATAGCAGGATACGATACAACAGGGAAGAGCTGCTAGCATTTAACCGCCACCCGGTCCCACTGGAAAAACTCGACATACCGAGAGAATTGAGGCGAAAGCGTCGCGGCTGCCGGGCTGGAGTAAGGCGGAGGACAAAAAATATAAGGTACAGACCCTCTCTTCCATCTGTTGTCATGGGAAATGTACGGTCGATACTGGGAAAGTTAGATGAGCTAGCGGCTATCTCCCGTTATGATAGCACTTACCGGGAGTGCTCTCTCCTTTTGTTTACTGAGACGTGGCTAACTGAACTAGCAGCAGATGCTAACATTGAGCTGGAGGGTTTTCACATGATACGAGCTGACCGAACACCAGAGAGTGGCAAAACTAGGGGCGGTGGAGTGATAATGTATGTTAACAACAACTGGTGCAGACCGGGACATATCACTGTTAAACAACGACACTGCAGCAAAGACATTGAGTTGCTAGCTGTTAGCATGAGGCCTACATATCTCCCGAGAGAACACTCACACGTGATCTGCATTGTTGTTTATGCAAATCCGACGGCGAACGCCGGGACAGCGCGTGACGTCATCCATTCAGTAACCAGCAGGCTGCAGACAGAACACCCAGATGCTCTTCTCCTCATCTCAGGCGATTTCAACCACGTTTCACTGTCTCCCATTCTGCCCACTTTCACCCAGTATGTCACATGCCACACTAGAGACAATAAAACACTGGATTTGTTCTACGCAAACACTAAGGAGGCGTACACCTCATCACAACTCCCCCCACTTGGGAGATCGGATCACAACTTGGTTCATCTCCGACCGGTGTACAAACCCCTAGTGCACAGACAACCTCCGGCCATGCACACTGTGGAGTTATGGTCTGAGGAGACAATGGACACTCTAAAGGACTGTTTTGAAGCCACTGCCTGGAAGCAGCTCTGCGATCCACATGGTGAGGACATCGATGGCCTCATTCACACCTTCACGGGCTACCTCAGCTTCTGTGTGGACAGATCCGTTCCCACCAAGACCATACGGCGTCACTCAAACAACAAACCCTGGATCAACCCTGAGATAAAAACACTTCTGAGAGAGAAGAAGAGGATCTTCAGGTCGGGGAACAGGGAGATGCTGAAGTCCGTACAGAGGGAGCTGAGGAGAAAGATCAGAGAAGGCAAGGACAGCTTCAGGAAGAAGATGGAGGACAAGCTGCAACAGAGCGACATCAGCGGGGTCTGGAGAAACCTCAAAACCATCTCGGGGCTCCAGAATACCTCCCCCCAGGCCACGGGGGGCAGGGAGTGGGCGAACAACCTGAATCTGTTTTTCAATAGATTTGACCAACCGCCCTCCCCCCTGTCTGCACAACAACCACTGCTGCCTCTAAGAAATCAAGTCCTGCTACCCACTCCCCACTCCACCGACACCCCCCCCACTCCCAACACACAGCCCCCCATCCTGACCCTGACCAAGACCCAGGTGAGGACGGAGCTGAGGAAGATCAAGGCGAGGAAGGCGTCGGGACCGGACGGCATCAGCGCAAAGCTCCTCAAGTCCTGTGCAGACCAGCTGTGTGGGATTGTGATGTATATCTTCAACATGAGCCTGAAACTGGGGAGGGTACCACAGCTGTGGAAAACATCTTGTGTGGTACCTGTACCAAAAACTTCCCACCCCAAAGACCTGAACAGCTACAGACCGGTGGCCTTGACGTCCCACTTGATGAAGACCCTGGAGAGACTGCTCCTTGCTCATCTCCGCCCCCTGGTGGAACCAGCGATGGATCCACTCCAGTTCGCCTACCAGCATGGCATTGGGGTGGAGGATGCGGTGATCTTCCTCCTTCACCGTTCTCTGTCCCACCTGGAGAAGCCCGGGAATATGGTGAGGATCATGTTCTTTGACTTCTCCAGTGCTTTCAACACCATCCAACCGATGATCCTGAAGGACAAGCTGCTGCGCGCAGGGGTGGACCAGCACCTGTCATCATGGATCCTGGACTACCTCACGAACCGGCCTCAGTTTGTGAGAACCCGGGACTGTGTTTCCGACACGATCATCAGTAGCACGGGGGCCCCCCAGGGAACGGTGCTGGCTCCCTTCCTGTTCACTCTTTATACTGCGGACTTCTCACACAACACAACACATTGCCATCTACAGAAGTTCTCTGATGACTCTGCGATCGTTGGTCTCATCTCCAACGGAGATGAAGCTGAGTACAGAGGGCTTATCCAGGACTTTGTGGACTGGTGCCATCGGAACTGCCTCCAGATCAACGCGAGGAAAACTAAGGAGCTGGTGGTGGACTGCCGCAGGCATGGGCAGCCCCTCACAGCACCAGTAAATATACAGGGAACAGACATCGAGATGGTGACATCCTATAAGTACCTGGGTATTCATCTGAACAATAAACTAGACTGGTCACACAATACTGACGCACTCTACAAGAAGGGACAGCGCAGGCTGTTCCTGCTGAGGAGACTCAGGTCTTTTGGTGTACAAGGGGCGCTGCTGAAGTCATTCTATGACACGGTGGTGGCATCAGCCATCTCTTTTGGAGTGGTCTGCTGGGGCAGTGGCATTACTGCAGCCGATAGGAAGAGACTGAACAAACTGATTAAGAAAGCTAGCTCTGTCCTGGGGCAGCGCCTTGATCCGATGGAGGAGATAGGAGAGAGAAGGACGGTGGCTAAACTGTCATCTCTGCTGGAGTCCGAGTTCCACCCTATGCAGGACATACTGGATGCACTGAGGAGCTCATTTAGCAGCAGACTACATCATCCCAGGTGCACAACCGAGAGGTTTCGTAGGTCCTTCCTACCAACGGCTGTCAGACTGTACAACCTAAGCAGGGCTGCTCGCAGAGATAGCAAAAAGACGTAACAAACTAATAGTTTTTTTGAATGCAAAAGATGCAATAGACTTACACAATGGTCCTCTCCGGCATACAACTAGGAACATACCGGTCGCTATGGAGGGTGAGAATATGTATGGGCACATAATCATACCATGTAGGATAACTAAATAGACGGTTATGCTGTTTCATCCCACCTAGCAACAATGCTCTGCACTGTGTGTGTTTATATATTTACATATTTATTCCATCTAGCTACAATGCTCAGCACTGGGTGTGTTTATATTTATATATCTATATATTTATTCCATCTAGCTACAATGCTCCGCACTGTGTTTTTATATATCTACATATTATTCCATCTAGCTACATTGCTCCGCACTGTGTGTGTTTATATACTTGCATATTTATTCCACCTAGCTGCAATGCTCCGTACTGTGGGTGTTTATATATTTACATATTTATTCCATCTAGCTACAATGCTCTGCACTGTGTGTTCATATATTCATATATTTATTCCATCCAGCTACAATGCTCTGCACTGTGTGTCTGTGTGTGTGTGTGTATATATATATTTTATAGTAATATGTACATATGTATATTAGCTGCTCTTGCTTGCTTGTTTTTTTTCTTGCCTTCTGATTGTTGCTCTGAGTGTTGCTATCCCTGTGCTGTTGCAATCCTGGAATTTCCCCGTTGTGGGACTAATAAAGGCTTATCTTATCTTATCTTATCTTATCTTAAAAGTAAAAGAGCATCTGAGTAGCATTGGAACAAAGAGCGGGACCATTATTGAAATGGTATTTGTCAAAGATTAGATCTAATGGAAGACACATATGCGATCCAGGGTTGCCAAAAGTTCATGAACCCATCCATGTCCTGTCTCAGTGCGAATGTCAACTTTTCCATCGAGTAAATGTCTTGAATCACGTTAATCCAATCTTCAGGTGTAGGACAGTCCTTCAGCATCCATTTTTTAGTTAGGGCTTTTTTACTTGCCAATATTAAAACATTGAATAAGTATTTATCTCCTCGTCTTTCCAGTGAGTCCGGTAGTAAACCCAAATACAAAGTTACAAAAGAAAAGGGAACTGTTATTTTGAATATTTTCCCCAATATTGTCTGTACGTTGGTCCAATATTGGTGGATAATTGGGCATGACCAAAACACATGAAAATGATTTGCATTCTTTTCACCACACAAGCGCCAACAGTTCAACCCCTTATGGGTAAATTTGTTTTTGTGCAGGTGTTCTGAAAAATCTTACCAAATTTTTCCATCCAAATTCTCTCCACTGCAGGGAAGAGGTACTTTTCCATTGGTGTTTATTTAGCTTTTCCCATATTTCCAATTGTAAAGTGAAATTCCCCTCTTTTTCCCATCTCTCTTTTATATATGATGTGTTGTCTCCTTTTAAGTCTTGAAGACCTTGATATATTTTAGAAATGTATCTGATCCCTGGGATCCCTTTATATGCCATTAAGAAGACCTTCAGAACACCTGACTGGGCCCTTTCCAAATCCTCCTTTTTAAGTATATTGTTTATGTGGTGTCTAAGCTGAAAGAACCTGTAAAGATCTTGATTTATTAGACCTTGTTTTTTCAAATCTTCAAAACTTCTTAAAGTTTGCCCCTTAAAAAAAATCGTAATATTTTATCAGCCCTTTCTCTTTCCACTCTTTAAATCTAGTGTCTGTTTTATTGGGGGTAAAGTCTTGATCATAGGCAATCCATTGCAGAAGTCGATAGGGCTCTTTAGCTTGATTCTCTCTGACTATCTTAAACCAAATTTTTAGCGGGGTCTCTATCCACGGGTTGGTGTTATTCAAGAGTTTAGTTAAGGCATTGTTCCCTATTATCGCCTGTAGGGGGATGTCACTTGTTATTTGGCATTCCATCTCCTTCCATTGTGCAGTGTAGACTGGGTTACATATCTCTACTAAAGTTTTAATTTGTGCAGCTATAAAATAGTCCCTGATATTTGGCAGCGCGAGCCCACCTTTGTCTTTGTTTAGCTGTAGGGTTCTATATCTGATTCTAGGTCTCTTACTCTGCCATATGAACCTTGAGATCCTTCTGTCCAGCTCCTGCCATGTTTTTTTGGGAGGTTCTACCGGTATTGTTTGGAAAAGGTATAGAAGACGTGGAAGTATATTCATTTTGACTGCTTCAATTCTTTGTGCAGTACCTAAGAATGGTATATATATTCCATCTTGCTAGGTCAGATTTTATTTTAGTCACCAGTGGATCATAGTTTAGTGATATAATTTTGTCGAGTTGTTTCGGGATATTGACCCCCAGATATTTCATAGATTCCAACTCCCAGTTAGTTTTGAGTTCATTTAGTGAAAAATGATTTGGGTCATAGTTGAATGTTAAGACTTGGGTTTTATGCATGTTTAATTTGTACCCCGATAAATCTCCATAGTCTGAAAAAACTGAGATTAGTTCTGGTAGAGAAGTGTCTGGCTGCCCTAGGTATATTAAAATGTTATCAGCAAAGAGTGCTATTTTATGTTCCTTCTGACCAAGTGTAATACCTTGAATTTCTTGATTTTGTCTTATCCATTGGCTCAGAGGTTCTATGAAGATTGCAAAGAGCAGTGGAGACAGGGGGCAGCCCTGACGACATCCTCTTTCCAGCTCAAAAGATAATGATAAATTACCGTTAATCCTTATTTTAGCTGTTGGTTTTTTATATAATGCCTGTATAGTTCTAATGAAGTTGTTATGAAAATTGAAACTGGATAAGATTCTATATAGGAAAGACCAGTCAACCGAATCAAATGCTTTTTCAGCATCTAATCCCAATATGACTGCAATTAAGTTATATTTTTTTATATGATGAATTATGTGTAAAGTGCGTCGAATGTTGTCTTGTGTCTGTCTTTGTCTTATAAAACCTGTTTGGTCTAAGTGAACTAAGTCTGTCAGTATGTTTTCTAACCTTTTGGCAAGGATAGTGGTAAAAAGCTTATAGTCCTGATTTAATACACTAATTGGTCTGTAGTTGGAGCATTCTAGTTTATCCTTTTCAGGTTTAGGTATAACTGCAATGACCCCTTCTCTCCAGGAGGGGGGGATTTCCCCTGTGTGGAGGACGTAGTTAAATGTTTTCAGGAGGAGAGGAGATAGTTGCTGTTTAAAGGTTTTGTACCATTCTGCTGTATAGCCATCAGCTCCTGGGGATTTGTTAGCTTTAAGTTTCATAATTGCTTTTTCCAATTCTTTAGGTTGTATTTCTGACAGTAGGGTTTTATTTTGTGAATCCGTAAGTTGGGGAAGGTTTAATGTGTTTAGTAATGTCTCGGATGCGTTTTTATGTTTTTTGTGGGAGTATAAGTTCTTGTAGTAATTCTCGAAGCTTTTAAGAATATCCTGAATTCTGAATTTTATTTCCTTTGATACTGGGTCTCTGATTTTGTAGATTGCTCTTTCCGTTTGTTGTTTCCTCAATTTATAGGCTAGTAATTTTGCCGATTTACTGCCTGCTTCATAGTGTTTTTGTTTCAGAAATGTAAGTTTCTTCTGGATTTCTATTGTGTAGATCTCATTTATTTGATTTTTAATTTCTTTAATCTTGAGCGAGCCATTAGACTGAGTGTTGTCTTTGTGTTCTTTTTCTAGGTTCTTGAGTTCTGACTCTAGTGTGATTAGTTTTTCTTGTCTCAGTTTCTTTTGGGTTGCCAGTTTTGCAATAATTTTTCCCCTTATTACAGCTTTGCACGCATCCCACAGTATTAAAGGAGATACTTCTCCATTATCGTTTTCTTCCAAATATCTGAGAATATCTGATTCCAATTCATCTTTCAGTGGTCCTTTCAGGACACTTGAATTCAACCTCCAGGAAAATGTATTATTTGTGTATTTTTGGATGTTTAAGTCCATATAGATCGGACTGTGGTCGGAGAGATCCATCAGTCCTATTTTACATGTTTTTACTCTTCCAATGTCTCTATTAAACATAAAAAAGTAATCAATCCTTGAGTAAGATGAATGTGGCGTTGAATAAAAAGTATAATCTTTTATATTGGGGTTGAATTCCCTCCATATGTCACAGATTCCCATTTATTTTAGTAGCATCCGAGTATACTTACTTTGGGTGTTATTTTGATGTGAAGAATTACCTGTCGCATCCCAGTATGGATTCAGTCTTAGATTGAAGTCTCCACCACATATCACTAAACCTTGGGCTTTAGTTATCATTAGGTCGAATACATTTTTATAAAATTTCCATTTAGCCCCTGGTGGTGCATATACATTCAGCAGGGTGATATCTTCTCCCTCTAGCCGCCCAGTTACCAAACTGTACCTCCCTTCTTTATCTTTGTGTTCTGATTTTTTTTCAAATGTAATTTTGGTTGATATCAATGTCGCTACTCCCCTCCTCCTCCCTGATTTATATGAAGATGAAGAGATCATTTTAAACCCTTGTCTATTGAGTTTAGTGTGTTCCACGTCTGTTAGGTGGGTTTCTTGTAAAAATATTATTTCTGCTTTGTCTTTTTTCATTTCGCGTAGAATCTTGGATCTTTTAACTGGATTCAGGATCCCTTTTACATTATATGAGGCTATTTTGGTTACACCCTGTTTCTCCATTGTATTTTCTTATTTAGTACAACAGTGTGGTGGCCCTCTTTTTTGCTACTCAGAAACTGAAAGAACATTAAGAACATAAAAAACATTAAGAACATAGTGTACAAAACTTTAAAACAAAAAACTGTCAAAAAAACTTCCTGAGCTGGGGTCTCTTTAAAGACCCTGTAAGAGCCCTGATGGAGTGTAGGCTCTGAGGGAAATTCCTCAAACTCTGTTACGTGTTGAGGGCCCTCTCTTACCCCTGTAAGTTGTCCCATGTTTTTAACGTGAATTTCAGATCCCAATCCGAATTTGTAATGATTTTTTTTTTTTTTATGCCTATAACCTATGAGATTGTGTGCACCCTCCCACCCCCATCACAGCAAACATTCACTCTAATACAGTATTTGTTAGTATGGAGAGAACATGTGGGTCATTGTTACATTTCTATTTTAACATGATTTTTTTTCCCCCTTTAAATTAAGAAGACATTTGTTTCTCATGCTATAACTGCTCCATGAAAGGTTTTACCACATGCTGATTCTGCATCTCCTTTAATGTTTGTTACCTTGTAGGAGGGGGGGGGGGGTGGAAGTGCAGAGTGACTGAAAAGAAAAAAAAACAAACAAAAAGGTCGCTATTCCTTCCTGGAACTGGAAAGCTTATCTTTGTAGCTCTGGGGCTGGGTTTCCCGCTGCTGCCCCGTGGATTTTGAAGGTCTCTGAGTGGACCACGTTTGAGCTCTGATTTTCTCGCTCAGATCCGCTGTGGGTTTAAACACCGTTACCGGGAGCCCTCTCCTTGCCATGTCAGTTGTTGCTTCTTCCGCTGAATTATAGAGACATGACTCTTCACTGTAAAAGACCCTTAGCTTCGCCGGAAATGGCGTCTGAAAGCGTAGATTCTGTTACCGTAAAACCTTTTTGGCGTCGTTATATTCCCGTCGTTTTTTAAGAACCTCAGGGGCGTAATCGTGCTCCACGAAGACTTTTCTCTCATGATGCATAAATCCTTTTTTCCGCCAAGCCCGTCTTACAACCTCTTGTTTTATTTTGAAATTGGCGAATCTTACCACCACAGAACGTGGGGGCGCTTCCGGGGCTGGCTTTGCGGCTAATGTACGATGGGCTTTTTCTATCTTCAAATCGGTGGTTTGTGGAATATCCAACTTCTCTCTCAATAAGGATTCCACGCATTCCGCCACTGTGTTGAAACCATCTTCAGCTCCTTCTTTCAGACGGTGAATTCTGATGTTATCTCGTCTCTGTCTTCCTTCTTGGTCGGTTAGCTTAGCCTGCAGCCATGACTGTTTTCTGTGTAAATCCAGCACAGAATCTTCAAGCACTTTTACTCTTTCTTCAGCTTCCAAGATTCGGTTTTCGACCTGGTCCATTCTGCTGTTCGCCTTTTTTAGATCCTCTCTGAATTCAAGAAATTCGGCCCAAAATCGTCGTATTTCGTCAAATAGCGATTTCAAGCTAATCCTTTTGTTAGCTAGGCCCAGGTCCTTCTGAACGGAGGTCCTCCGGTTCGGATTCTGCGGTCGCTGTGCGTCCTGACCTGGGGAATGTCAGTTTCCTCTGCTTGTGGTTAGGCATGGTGTTATTGTCTTTTGATTTTTAATCTTCCAAAAATCCGTTAGGTCTGATTTTGAGGATGTTTTCCTTGGATTGAGTCTGGGAGTTTCAGCGTTAGGTTGCTATCACCATGGCGTCCAGACCGGAAGTCCTCCCCTCTTCTTTTCTTTTTACCAAGTTTTCCACACACGAATCAGTGGCTACACAGCTTTTCTATATTTTTTTTCCAAGTTCTCAAGGACACACGCACAGAATCTCAAACAGATACACATAAATTTTCAGACATTATACATAGAGACAGACAGGGCCCAGACATGTTTTCTTTTTGTGTTATCTCTTCAAGGTCATACAATAAAGACTTCTAGGTTCATGCCAAAGCCCAAAACAGCATGAGAATTACTTCAATTAATTTCCAGATCTGGCAACGTCAGCAGAAAAAATCAAATATGGCAACCCTCACACCGCCACTGGCAGCATGAAGCTTCCACTTTCTTTTTTTTTTTTTCTCTTACACTGCCATAAAGCACAACACCAATCCACTGTTTCTGCTCAAGGCTACTATTTTCAAATACCTATAATTTTAAACACTTCCCAAAAGATAATTAACTAACCAGCCCTTTTATGCTCCACAAATATTAGGGAGAAAAAAAACCACAGACATCAATTTCACACCTTATTCACTCCGCCTCTGTGGGAACTCAGCCTCTCTATGTTTCACACCGGAGCAGGTTTCATGTAACACAGACAAAACAAACTCAGAACATAGTAACTCCTTTTTTTTTCTTCTAGCGCTTCAACAAACACAAAATAAACTATTTCAACGGTCACATCAGCCCCTCTGCTGTGTGCCTAAAGCCCAAAGTTAAACCTCCCTCGGCATCTTGCAATAGTTCACCGTAGCGGAGCCAATGGGCAATAAAGCAGCCCCGATAAGGGCACGAATCTTCCGTGAAAACAACTTTTTTTCCTTTTTCGGGGTTCACGTCGCCTCCCCTGTAATGCTGAAAGTCCAAAACTGGAACATAAGCAGAAGCAGTCCCAAAAGGCACGAATCTTACCCCGAAAAATTAACTTCTCTGGGATCACGTGACTCTTCCGGACGGGAATGAGAACACAAATCTTTCCCGTTTAAAATTCCCCGGGCCTGGCTTCTCGCCCTCCACTAGAACTTAATCGAGAGTCGGAAAACAACGAATTTCTAAGAATTACCCCGGATCGTGAAATATCGATCACCGCTTGGAAAGGAAAACTCCATCTTCCCAAGGGATTATTGCGATACCTGCACCGTGAGTAAAATAACTTATCAATTAGGCTGTAGGTCTCTTTCTTTCAGTCTTTCACCTAGTGTACAATCGGTAGAAGCAATCACTCACTGGTCATAACAACAATAACAAAAACTGGAATAAATTACTCACACCTGGAATCCGCCTCTGAGTTCCGGTAGACCCGTCAGAGCTCCACGCCGCTCCCCGATGTCACCAGGGCCTTTGAAGAGGGAAATTCAGCGTTCTTTCAGTGCTTCCCAGAATTATGGGTCTCTCCTCTCCTTTGACTGTGCACTTGTCCAAAATCCAGGCTCGTCGGAAAACGCTGTGGACCCCCTTATATGGGTCCCTGTTCGGGTGCCAATTATGTTAGAACAAAAATGAATTGACTGAGGCTGAAACAATAATCAATAGGCGGTTTTCCAAGTTCTGAGTCATTTATTCTCCTTCTGATCAGAAAGGAGGAAATCAGTACAGCATACACTCGCCTCAGAGCTTCACAGCACCAACTCCCTAACATGTGTCCAAGGATGTTGATTTTTTTATACCTCGGTCTCTTATCTAAGCTAGACTGGCAGGAGCCAACTCTCCAAGTGACTCCTTCTTTATCTGTGGTCAGCAATGAACATTCTGACATGACCTGGTCATCCTGACAACACAATACAGCTTGGTATGATAAAACAATGAAACTTTCGTCATTATTCACAATCTTGCTCATCCTAATCTTGCTCTGAAAACAGACAGTCTTTTCAAGCTCTGAGACAATGAAAAAATATCACAGTGACCCAGACATTGGATTTTTATATGCACCAGATACAATTATAATATAGAATAGAATAATATAGCATTAAAATCATATAGAATAATCAATGAAACCTGAAAATATCCTATCATGAACATTCTAATAAAAGGTCAAATGTTTTTTGTGTGTTCGCTTGGTGATTGCACGTTGCACTCAGGTGGCTTGTCCAGCCAAAATGACAGGACGAGCCAGCCAAGGTGAAGGCTGTGCTAGATTGGCCAACCCCCCACTCTCGCAAGGAGCTGCAACGCTTCTTGGGGTTTGCAAATTTTTATCGCAGGTTTATTCGAAATTATAGTGGGATAGCACAGTGTTTAACTAAGCTGACCTCTGTTTAGGTGCCATTTGTATGGACCGAGGCAGCTGAGCAGGCCTTTAACAAATTAAAGGTCCTGTTCACTGGCGATCAAGTCTTGGCTCAGGTCGACCCTCAGCTCCAGTTCACCCTGGAGGTGGATGCTTCAGAGACAGGGGTGAGTGCTGTTTTATCTCAGCGTTCTTCCCCGGACTTGAAGCTCTGCCCGTGTGTGTATTTCTCTCAACAGCTCACCCTGCCCGAGAGGAATTACAACATTGGGGATCGTGAGCTGCTGGCCATTAAATTGGTGTTTGAGGAATGGAGACACTGGCTGGAGGGAGCTGCTCACCCGGTAGTTGTGTGGACCGACCACAAGAACTTAGAGTATCTGCGGTCAGCCCGCCGGCTTAACCTTAGGCAGGCTTGCTGGGCCTTATTTTCCCAGCGCTTTAACGTTACTGTCACTTACAGGCCCGGCTCCCGTAACGGGAAGCCTGATGCTCTCTCCAGACAGTTCAGTCAGGACGTGGCTGACCCCCCTTCCCGCCCCCAGTACATTTTCCCGCCTTCGTGCGTCCTGGGAGCCCTCACCTGGGAGATTGAGAAGCGAGTCCACCAGGCCCAGTCTTCTGACCCCAAACCAGCGGGCTGCCCCCCCAACCGCCTGTACGTCCCGGCTGCTCTCTGCAGCAAAGTTATCCAGTGGGGGCACACTGAACATTTTGCCTGTCATCCGGGAATGGTGCGGACTATTGACATCATCAGGCGAGCGTTTTGGTGGCCTACGATACGGTGGGATGTGTAGGAGTATGTTAAAGCCTGTCAGACGTGTGCCCGGAAAAAATTTTCCTCCCCCCCCCCCCCCACACTGGTTTTCTTCACTCCCTTCCCATTCCCTGTTGGTCTTGGTCCCATATTGCCATGGATTTTGTCACTGGTCTTCCCCCTTCCCATGGCAACACAGTGATTTTGACCATCGTGGACAGGTTCTCCAAGGCCGTACACCTGGTTCCCCTTCCCAAGCTGCGGTCCGCCACCAAGACAGCGGAGCTCCTTTCCTACCACATCATCAGACTACACGGCATCCCTACGGACATTGTGTCTGACCGGGGCCCACAGTTCACTTCATGAGTCTGGAAGTCCTTCTGCCACTGCTTTGGTACCACCGTCAGCCTCACCTCCGGCTATCATCCCCAGAGCAATGGGCAGGCTGAGTGTGCCAACTAGTCCCTGGAGGGCACCCTTTGTTGTGTGGCAGCCGAAGACCCTGCTTCATGGAGCTCCCATCTCACTTGGGTTGAATACTCATTAAATTCCACGGTCTCCTCAGCTAGGGGCCGGTCACCATTTGAGGCATCCGTAGGCTACAGCCCCCCCTGCTTTCTATGGCTGAGAGAGAGGTTGCGGTGCTGTCCGTGGGGGCTCACTTTCATTGCTGACGCTGGGCCTGGAGATCCACCAGAGCGGCGCTTCAGCGTGCCACCGAGTGCAATCAGCGCTACGCTGACCGCAAGAGGGTTCCGGCGCCGAGCTACAAAAAGGGACAGCAGGTTTGGGTAGCCGCGGACCAGGTTCCGCTGAAGACGGAGGGTCGCAAACTTGTCCCCCGGTTCGTGGGCCCCTTTCCTGTCATCAGTAACGTCAGCTTCCACGGACGCTCCACGCACACCCTACCTTCCATGTCTCCAAAGTTAAGCCTCTCTCTTCCAGCCCTCTCTGCCCTCCCCCAAAGTCTCCCCCTCCTCCCAAGGTCCTGGGCAGACACGTCACTCACATCGTCAGGGAGATTTTGGATGTACGTCGGGGTCGGGGCTTTCAGTATTTGGTCGACTCGGATTGCTATGGCTCGGAGCATCCGTCATGGGTCCCTTGGTCCAAGTTTCATGACAAGGGGATGGTCCGGGACTACCATCGTGCTTACCCGGAGAAGATTGGGCGACCGCCAGGAGGCGTTCCTTGAGAGGGGGGTACTGTCATGTGCGGCGAGCGCTCGCCCCCTCCTTCCTGCTCACCAGCTCCCTTATCAGATGCACCTGCTGATTCCTGCCTGCCAGCATTTATAAGGAAGCAGTCTTCAGTGATTCAACGCTGGCTCGTTTGGGTATACTGTTCAATAGACGGCTCCATTGTAAGCGGTCGTTTGTCTTATAACATTATTACCTCCGCCAGGAGGTAATGTTTTTGCCGGGGTTTGTCTGTCTGTCTGTTTGTTTGTTTGTCTGTTGGTTAGCAAGATAACTCAAAAAGTTTTGGACGGATTTCGATGAAACTTTCAGGCATTGTTGGAAATGGTACAAGGAAGAACTGATTAAATTTTGGGGATGATCTGGATCACCGTCCAGAAGAAAACCGCCATTACGGAAAATGCCATTTTCGTGAATAACTACTGAACCGCTAATCCTATCATTGTCAATCCAATTGCTAGTCATATGTTTTCATGGTCAAGGAATCTGAAAACGTACACACAAACACTGTATGGGGGGAACTGTGGCCGCCATTACGGAAAATGCCATTTTCGTGAATAACTACTGAACCGCTAATCCTATCATTGTCAATCCAATTGCTAGTCATATGTTTTCATGGTCAAGGAATCTGAAAACGTACACACAAACACTGTATGGGGGGAACTGTGGCGCTCGGCGGAGGTCTGCGCTCTCCGAGTGCTTTTCTAGTCTTACTATTTTTTTGTCTTCCACCTTTTCCAGGTTGCTGCCAACGGAGCGGTGCCTCTGCAGGGATTTGGTGCACTTGCCAGCCTGATGCTCCACCTCTAAGCAACCTTCCTTCTCTGCCCGGTCAGACTCAACCATTCAACCCGTCCGGCAGTTCCGCCTGCTGGTTCCTCTTCTTTGCTGTATTCTGTGCTGGTCTCCTATCTCCCACATGAGTGGCATTATTTGTTTCCCCATTAACTCTCCATTCCTCTCTAATCAGCCTCATCTGTTCTCTGCAGGGCTCCTGCTTTTCTGGCGAGTGATTGGCGTTTTTCTCTCAAGATTGTTGTTTTGAACATTCTAATAAAAGGTCAAACGCTTTTTGTGTGTTCGCTTGGTGACTGCACGTCGCACTCAGGTGGCTTGTCCGGCCAATATGACAGGTTGCCTTTGAGGGTAAGAATTCATCATAGTAATTGAAACACTGCCTGAAAGTAATACATTTGGAAAAGGCAGACAAAGGCCAGTTTGCACTTTTGTGAAACAGGCTCTACTGACCGTATCATCTACCTTTTCCTCCTTTCATTTTCTCTCTTTCAGCATCAGCAGGCTGTTAAATAAATCACAAACAGCCCCTGACTGCACAGTTTTTGCAGTCTGCATGTGGTGTATCCATAACCTTTGCAGCCCCAATATGATGTACTTTCTCTCAAGTCAAGTACTGTTCTGTTAGAACTGATAGGCACTAAAATAGTATGTTATTATGGTGGAAAGAGCCACTAATAACCACCACCACCACAATATAACCAAAAATCTGATAAATCAGAACCATATTTTAATCCTTATTTGTGCAAACAGAGGTAGCCTTATGTCATCCATTTGTTATAATGGAGAGTCAAGTCACTTAGAAAATATCTCTCTTAGATTGTGTCACCTGTTCACTGATGAAAGACAGCCTAGAGTGACAGTGTAGCCTTGAATTTAGACTTTTTTGACTGAAAAGCAGTCACAAAGACAGCTCTGCTTTGTTATTCTGTAATTAGGGCTGGGCGATATAGCTAAAAAAATGTATCTCGATACATTTTTCTCTATATCGCGATACATGATACATATCGAGATATGCATTTTGTGTATTGAGTGTCCTTTAAAAATTGGTTTTACTTACATTTTTATTATATATATATACAGTATATATATATATATATATATATACAGTGGGGTAAAAAAGTATTTAGTCAGCCACCAATTGTGCAAGTTCTCCCACTTAAAAGATGAGAGAGGTCTCCAATTTTCATCATAGGTATACCTCAACTATGAGAGACAAAATGAGAAAAAAAAAATCCAGAAAATCACATCGTCTGATTTTTAAAGAATTTATTTGCAAATTATGGTGGAAAATAAGTATTTGGTCAATAACAAAAGTTCATCTCAATACTTTGTTATATACCCTTTGTTGGCAATGACAGAGGTCAAATGTTTTCTGTAAGTCTTCACAAGGTTTTCACACACTGTTGCCAGTATTTTGGCCCATTCCTCCATGCACATCTCCTCTAGAGCAGTGATGTTTTGGGGCTGTCGCTGGGCAACACGGACTTTCAACTCCCTCCAAAGATTTTCTATGGGGTTGAGATCTGGAGACTGGCTAGGCCACTCCAGGACCTTGAAATGCTTCTTACGAAGCCACTCCTTCGTTGCCCGGGTGGTGTGTTTGGGATCATTGTCATGCTGAAAGACCCAGCCACGTTTCATCTTCAATGCCCTTGCTGATGGAAAGAGGTTTTCACTCAAAATCTCACGATACATGGCCCCATTCATTCTTTCCTTTACACGGATCAGTCATCCTGGTCCCTTTGCAGAAAAACAGCCCCAAAGCATGATGTTTCCACCCCCATCCTTCACAGTAGGTATGGTGTTCTTTCTCCTCCAAACGCGACAAGTTGAGTTTTTACCAAAAAGTTCTATTTTTGTTTCATCTGACCATATGACATTCTCCCAGTCCTCTTCTGGATCATCCAAATGCTCTCTAGCAAACTTCAGACGGGCCTAGACATGTACTGGTTTAAGCAGGGGGACACGTCTGGCACTACAGGATTTGAGTCCCTAACGGCGTAGTGTGTTACTGATGGTAGCCTTTGTTACTTTGGTCCCAGCTCTCTGCAGGTCATTCACTAGGTCCCCCCATGTGGTTCTGGGATTTTTGCTCACCATTCTCGTGATCATTTTGACCCCATGGGGTGAGATCTTGCGTGGAGCCCCAGATCGAGGGAGATTTTCAGTGGTCTTGTATGTCTTCCATTTTCTAATAATTGCTCCCATAGTTGATTTCTTCACACCAAGCTGCTTACCTATTACAGATTCAGTCTTCCCAGCCTGGTGCAGGTCTACAGTTTTGTTTCTGGTGTCCTTTGACAGCTCTTTGGTCTTGGCCATAGTGGAGTTTGGAGTCTGACTGTTTGAGGTTGTGGACAGGTGTCTTTTATACTGATAACGAGTTCAAACAGGTGCCATTAATACAGGTAGTGAGCGGAGGACAGAGGAGCCTCTTAAAGAAGAAGTTACAAGTCTATGAGAGCCAGAAATCTTGCTTGTTTGTAGGTGACCAAATACTTATTTTCCACCATAATTTGCAAATAAATTCTTTAAAAATCAGACAACGTGATTTTCTGGATTTTTTTTTCTCATTTTGTCTCTCATAGTTGAGGTATACCTATGATAAAAATTGGAGACCTCTCTCATCTTTTAAGTGGGAAAACTTGCACAATTGGTGGCTGACTAAATACTTTTTTGCCCCACTGTATATATATATATATATATATATATATATACTGTATATACATACATACACAGTCATGTGAAAAAAATTTGGACACCCCTTTAAATATTCAGTTCTTTATTAAGAAATGTTCATGTATCAATGTCTAAGCTTGTTTTTGTTTTTATTTGCATTTTTTAAAATTTATTTTCCCCATTGTAAATGGGAATGAAAGTGGGGGTGTCCTAAAAAAGATGGGGGGTGTCCTAATTTATTCCTCACTATTTGTTTAGAATTACATTTTCGACAATATTTGACAAAAGTCTTTAATTCATTTTTAATTGTTTAGTTGTATTACGTGAATCTCTCAGTATTTTTAACATTGATATGAAATATCCATATGTCCAAAAAACACACACTTATACAGGGTGTCCTAATTTTGTCATGACTTTATATATACAATCATGTGAAAAAATTAGGCCACCCTGTATAACCATTTGTGTGTTTTATATATATATATAAAACAAACAAATGGTTATACAGGGTGGCCTAATTTTTTCATGGAGGCCGACGATATATATATATATCCAGTACTTGGATATATATATATATATATATATATACACTACCGTTCAAAAGTTTGGGGTCACCCAGACAATTATTTTGTGATTTCCATGAAAAGTCACACTTATTTACCACCATGAGTTGTAAAATGAATAGAAAATATAGTCAAGACATTGACAAGGTTAGAAATAATGATTTGTATTTGAAATAATAATTTTTTCCTTCAAACTTTGTTTTTGTCAAAGAATCCTCCATTTGCAGCAATTACAGCATTGCAGACCTAACATGATTGCACAAGGGTTTTCTAATCATCCATTAGCCTTCTGACGCAATGAGCAAACACATTGTACCATTAGAGCACTGGAGTGATAGTTGCTGGAAATGGGCCTCTATACACCAATGTAGATATTGCACCAAAAACCAGACATTTGCAGCTAGAATAGTCATTTACCACATTAGCAATGTATAGAGTGTATTTCTGATTAGTTTTAAGTTATCTTCATTGAAAAAAAGTGCTTTTCTTTCAAAAATAAGGAAATTTCTAAGTGACCCTAAACTTTTGAACGGTAGTGTATATATATATATATATCGTCGGCCTCCGTCGGTCTATGATGACCATGGAAGAGAATCCTAAACGTCTACTCTGCTGGAATAGCACCACCTGTGGCTGAACAGGCCGATGCGCAAATGGCAGTCCCTGTCACACAGGTCGCACTTGTGGGTGGTCTCCGTGCTGCTGGGTCTGTGGCGGTTCTTCCTGCGGGTCCTTTTTTCATCTGCTGCAGCAGTCAGTCTCTCTTCACCCGCCTTGAGCTGTCTGGTCAGGGTGCCTCTCCATTTGGAGCGGTCCATTGCAAGGTCCTCCCAGCGCTCTGTGTTGATCTCCAGGGCCTTCATGTCTCTCTTGCAGACGTCTCTAAAGCGCAGCTGTGGGCGGCCAACGTCTCTCCTGCCAGTTGCCAGCTCTCCATAGAGGACGTCTTTGGGGATTCTGCCATCCTCCATACGGTGAACGTGGCCTAGCCAGCTGAGCCTGCACTGCCTGAGTAGAGTGAACATGGAGGGAAGTCCGGCGCGGGACAGAACTTCTGTGTTGGGCACTTTGTCCTGCAAGGATATGTCCAAGATGTGGCGAATGCAGCGCAAGTGAAAGGAGTTCAGTCTCTTTTCCTGCCGGGCGTATGTTGTCCACGTCTCACTCCCATAGAGGAGTGTGCTGATGACGCAGGCGCTGTACACTGCCATCTTCTTCTTGACAGAGAGTTTGGGATTCTCCCACACTCGTGTGGTGAGGCGAGCGACTGTGAAAGCTGATTTTCCAATCCTCTTGTTGATCTCTGTATCAAGGGAGAGGTTGTTGCTGATCGTGGACCCCAGGTACGTGAACTGATTCACGACCTCCAGCTCGTAGTCGTCGATGGTGATGGTTGGTGGTGCTTCTGTGCCTTGCGCCAAGACGTTAGTCTTCTTCAGGCTGATGGTAAGCCCGAAGTCCTTGCATGCCTGGGAGAAGCGGTCCATCAGGGTCTGAAGCTCCTGCTGTGTGTGGGTTGCGACTGCAGTGTTGTCTGCAAACAGCATGTCTCTGATTAGAGCCTCGTGTACTTTGGTTCTGGCTTTCAGGCGGGCGAGGTTGAAAAGCCTGCCGTCAGATCTTGTGTGCAGGTAGAGTCCCTCTGTTGCTGTGCTGAAGGCATGCCTCAGGAGCATAGCAAAGAAAATCCCAAAGAGGGTTGGCGCAAGTACACAGCCCTGTTTCACTCCACTGCGTATGTTGAATGGCTCTGAGATGTTGCCATCGTGCTGCACTATCCCCTGCATGTTGGTGTGAAACGATTCGATGAGGCTTTGCAACTTTGGTGGGCATCCTGTCTTTGGCAGGATCTTGAAAAGGCCCTCTCTGCTGACCAGATCGAACGCTTTGGTGAGGTCGATGAAGGCGATGTACAGGGGCATGTTCTGTTCTCTGCATTTCTCCTGGAGTTGGCGGACGGAGAATATCATGTCTACCGTCGATCGCTCAGCGCGGAAGCCACACTGAGACTCGGGGTAGACACGTTCGGCAAGCTTCTGTAGACGAACGAGAACAACTCGTGCGTAGACTTTGCCAACAACGCTGAGGAGGGAGATGCCCCTGTAGTTGTTGCAGTCGCTTCTCTCCCCTTTGTTTTTGTAGAGGGTGATGATCTTGGCGTCCCCTCATGTCCTGTGGTACGGCACCTTCCTTCCAACACTTGCAGAGGACGTCATGCAATGGCAGCAGTAGGGCGGTCTTGCAGTGCTTGATCAGGTCGGGGGGTATGCCGTCGTTGCCGGGTGCCTTGCCAGCGGCCAAGCTATCAATGGCCTTGCTGAGTTCGTCGATGGTTGGCTCGGCATCAAGTTCGTCCATGGATGGCAGGCAGTCGATGGCATCAAGGGCTGACGGTGTCACGTGTTCTGTCTGGAGTAGAGGTCGGAGTAGCGTTCCACCCATCTCTCCATCTGCTTGTTCTTTTCTGTGATCATCTCCCCAGTGGAAGATTTGAGGGGGGCCGTCTTGCTCTGAGCCGGACCAAGTGCTTTCTTGATGCCATCGTACATACCACGGATGTTCCCTGTTATGGCAGCGGTTTGAATGTCTTGGCTGAGCTGAATCCAGTACTTGTTGGCACAGCGCCGAGCAGTCTGCTGAACTTTGCTTCTCGCAGCCCTGAGAATCTGGAGATTCTTCTCGTTTGGGTACTTCTTGTACTCAGCAAGTGCTGAGCGCTTGGCTTCAATGACGGGGGTCATCTCGGTCAACTTGGCATCAAACCAGTCCTGTGACTTCGAGGTCTTCCTCCCAAAGGTAGCCAAGGCTGTGCGGTGGATGGTGTTTCGCAGCTCTTCCCACTTCTGCTTTGCAGATTCTCCTTCTTGTGGTACACCAAGTTCCTTCTCAAAGGTGGAGGCAAACTGCTCAACAAGTTCTGGTTGGGCCATCTTGCTGGTGTCAATCCGTGCCTTTCCAGGCTGTCTAGCATGATGGAATTTCTTCAGCTGCAGCTTGACCTTGCAACACACCAATGAATGGTCTGTGTCGCAATCTGCACTCTGGAACAAACGGGTGATTAGCATGTTCTTCAGTGAGGTGCGCCTGGTCAGGATCAAGTCCAGCTGGTGCCAGTCCTTTGAGCGTGGATGTTGCCAGGAAACCTTGTGTTGGGGCTTGGTCTTGAAGAACGAGTTTGTGATGCACAGATCGTGATATGTGCAGAACTCGAGCAGCCGCTGTCCGTTGTCGTTCATTCTGCCCACGCCAAAAGGTCCAAGACAGGAGAGCCAGGAGTCGTGGTCAGCACCCACTCTGGCATTGAAGTCTCCAAGGAGAATGAGTTGTTCAGAGTTGGGGATGATCCTGACAGTTGTTGCGAGGTTCTCGTAAAACTCGTCTTTTGCCTCTGGTGTGGCTGTCAGTGTTGGGGCATACACACTGACAAGGGTGACTGGGCCTTGAGTGGTGTTCAGGCGGAGGGTGAGGAGTCGTGCAGAGCCAGTGCTGCCCGGTCCCACCATCTTCAGCAAAGTGTTCTTCACTGTGAAGCCCACTCCGTGTTCCCTGTGTTCGTCACTGCCCTTTCCCTGCCAGTAGAACGTGTAGTCCTTCTCTCTCAGTGTGCCTGCGTCAGCCAACCATGTTTCCTGGAGTGTGGCGATACCCACTCCCAGTCTCTTCAGCTCATTATTGATGATGGCAGTCTTCCTGGTGTTGTTGATGTCCTTGAGGTTAGCAGCGAGTCCTGTCATCATAGTGCGGACGTTCCAAGTTCCCAGTTTTTTTATTGTCTTGCCTGGTGCGAAGGTTCTCAGCCTGCTGTTCGGACTTCTCCTCATCCCCATGCACCCAATGAGGAAAGCAAGCTGTGGCGGGACAACACCTTATTGGCTGGGGGCTGCCCAGCTTGAGGCCGGCGGTAGCTGTCCAGTGAGATCCGATGATCCCTCCCACCGTCGGGAACAACCCCTGGCACCGTGCTCTATGCCAATTGAGCGGCAGTGGCTTATAACCGGTAACTGTCATTCCCCGTGTTTTGTCTACACCAAAGGCGGTGGATCACTGGAGAGGACAACCTTGGAACCATATATATATATATATATATATATATATATATATATATATATATATATATATATATTATGGCAAGACGTTCAGGAAAAAAAATATATATATTACAAAGAAAAGCTCGGAATATATTGAATGAACTTCGGAATATATTGAATGAAACTGGGAATATATTGAATGAACTTTGGAATATATTGAATGAACTTCCGAATATATTGAATGAAACTGGGAATATATAGAATGAACTTTGGAATATATTGAATGAACTTCAGAATATATTGAATGAAACTGGGAATATATTGAATGAACTTCCGAATATATTGAATGAAACTGGGAATATATTGAATGAACTTTGGAATATACTGAATGAACTTCTGAATATATTGAATGAACTTCCGAATATATTGAATGAAACTGGGAATATATTGAATGAACTTCAGAATATATTGAATGAAACTTGAAATGAATTGAATGAATTGCAGAATATATTGAATGAAACTGGGAATATATTGAATGAAAATGGGAATATATTGAATGAACTGCAGAATATATTGAATGAACTACATTTCCCATCAGCCTTTGGGGCTCCAGTTTCATTCAATATATTCCGAAGTGTTTTGTATATATATATATCAGAGTTTCATTCAATATATTCCGAAGTGTTTTGTATATATATATATATATATATCAGAGTTTCATTCAATATATTCCGAAGTGTTTTGTATATATATATCAGAGTTTCATTCAATATATTCTGCGTTTTGTACGTATGTGATCAGGACCATTTGGACGTTTAGCATTGTTTTCCGTTTGTGTTCTATGTAATGAACGGAGATGGGAGAAGTGCAGCTGTGAGTGAATTGGCAGAAAAGTTAGTTACAGCCATCCTCAGTAATGCAGAGCTGGTTAACATCCTGGCAAATGTATGTAGTGGCCAAAATTCTACTGATGAAGAAATGTATTCAGTGTGTTTCACCGTGGGGACACTTCAGTAAAGGTGGCAAGATTCGGACACAGATTCGGACTTTGCGCATCAATAATTCGTGAACAAAACGCTGTTAAAACACAAACCACAGCAATCTAATACATTGGTAAAGTGGACAACGAGCTACAACCTCATTTTCATTAAACAGAGCCGTTCTCTGAGCTCCAACAGTTAGATTGGAGTCTATGAGCTGCGATAGAGGAGACGAATGTTCAGGGACCGTCTGCAAATTGCAACTCCGAGGAAAAAAAAACAAACAAACAAAAAAACCTTAAAATTAATTACTGTCATGATCATCAGGTGTAATGTCACCAGAATCAATTCATGCGTCGATTGTGTTGTTTTGTTCAGGCTAAAATGCTTAGTGTGCATAAATTTTATTTTTCATAGTTTGGGGAAATACGAGGCGGATGATAAAATAAAGGCGACGATGTGAAGGTTTTAAATAGGTTTATTATCATACCGCCATCACGGAGCTCACCCAATGGGCGGCTCGGAGGCTCTCCAGCAAAGAGACACAGGATGTGTGTCAGCAGCAGTTGAAGAAATGAGAGAGTGAGCATGGATTTCAGTGAGCTTATATACCCAGTCATAGACAATACATGAAAGGCATGGTATCATCAAAGAGACTGCAGACAGGCATGAGACATTTGCATTTGAGAGACACAGTAAGGACAGGATGCATGAACACAATGCATGAATGGCACATTAACATCACAGTAGTGAAACAATGCATGAATGGCACATTAACCTCACAGTAGTGAAACGGAAAAAGCCAGAAAGAGCGGGCTGTCTGTAGACATTAATACACACATTGCTATGCCTGTCCCAGTCTGTTGTGGGGGTTATCCCAAACCGCCACACGCTCCCCCCCAGAGGGCTCGGCAGGCGGCCGAGGCCTCGATAGTCCAGCTTTGGCAGCGAACAGGGAAAGCTCTGTGCAGGAGACGATGGAGGGGGGTGGGGGGTAGTAAGTGCCGGCCCTGGACGGTGAAATCGTCTGAGCCGCGCAAAAATTGCTTGTTGGTCCGCGATGTCGAGGGGTTGTCCCATTGAACGTGCGGAAATCCACAAGAAGAAAAATTAGTCACTGGCTCCTCTCGCGATTAAGTCCTGCAAGGATTAATAGCGGCCGTGAAGAAAAAACAGGAGCGACGAGGCTGCGTGGCGGCTGTAAGAAAAAAAAAACAAAAGCAAGGGGACTTGGCATGTTGACTTTAGGTGCGGGCACAACTTTAAAGCCTTCGGGGACTGCAGACTGCTGAATTCCCGTTGCGCGCCATGGCTAAGACCATAAAATCCAGTGAGCAAGCTGCGTGCGTGCCTCAGGTGTACGAGCAAGTCTGAAGGGCCAGAGTATGCAGCTGCGAAGGAGGAAGGCGGTCAGTGGAGCCATATGTGTCCCGTGCATGGTGCGCCGTCCTCGTAACTCCCTGGTGCGTGTGCCGGGGCTCCGTGCGTGAGTGGGCCAGCTGGAGAGGAAGAGCCAGGGTCAGGGAGCTTAATCATCCCTGTTGTAGTTGTTGAAGATGGGTCATGGTGCGTTCAGGTCCACGTGTACTCCGTCGGCCGTGGAGGTCGCCATCGTGGAGAAAGGACGAGGTGCATGCGCTTTCGTGTGGAGAAGCTGTGAGCGCGGCCGGTCCAGCGTGGATGTGCCGATCTAGGCGTGCAGATCCCACCATGAAGTTTGCTGCGGCTTTCCCGGTTGTGGGTGATGTCCGGAGAGTTCCCTGAAGCAGAAGGGAGCTGCTGCGTTCGCTTGTCGTCGGAGCATCACCGCCGCGTGCTGCGTTCGCCGGCAGCGTGTCTTTTTCAGCGTCGGGTCACCAGCGTGGCTGTCCAGACCAGAAGGTTGCGTTGCACAAAGCGTGTGCATTCTCGGGGTCACCAGTGAGGTGGATGTTAAAATAAAGGCAGCGAAGTGAGGTTTTAAGTAGGTTTATTAAATCATACCGCCATCATAGGAACTCCGCTCCAGCCCTAAGTGTGAGCAGACTGGAGCGGGGTCCTCAGGCTCTCAGCAAAGAGACACAGGATGTGTGTCAGCAGCAGTTGAAGGAATGAGAGAGTGAGCATGGATTTCAGTGAGCTTATATACCCAGTCATAGACAATACATGAAAGGCATGGTATCATCAAAGAGACTGCAGACAGGCATGAGACATTTCCATTTGAGAGTCACAGTAAGGACAGGATGCATGAACACAATGCATGAATGGCACATTAACATCACAGTAGTGAAACAATGCATGAATGGCACATTAACCTCACAGTAGTGAAACGGAAAAAGCCAGAAAGAGCGGGCTGTCTGTAGACATTAATACACACATTGCTATGCCTGTCCCAGTCTGTTGTGGGGGTTATCCCAAACCGCCACAAATATTTATTTAAAAATAAGATAAGATAAGATAAGATAAGATAAGCCTTTATTAGTCCCACAACGGGGAAATTCCAGGATTGCAACAGCACAGGGATAGCAACACTCAGAGCAACAATCAGAAGGCAAGAAAAAAACAAGAGCAGCGAGTATACATATGTACATATAAACATAAATATATAGACACACGATGCGGAGCATTGCAGCTAGATGGAATAAATATATAGATATATAAACACACAGTGCGGAGCATTGTAGCTAGATGGACTAAATATATGAATAAATACCCAATAAATACCCATAAATACCCAATAACTTGAAAACTACAAAGTGTGGCTTCACCAAAATCACCTCACATGCAATCCATCTTCTTCTAGTCAGACTACAACACATAGTCTGGATTTAAAGAAATGTTTTCATAGCTTTGGGAATATTTATTAGGATTAAATTTCAGCATCATCAAGGTTAGTGCCACTAAATGCTGCCCAGCCACTAGGGTCTCCTGTTAGTAACTCTTGTTAGTTGGACAAAAAAAAAAATCATAGGTTAGGGAGATATTTATTAGAAATGATAGTTAAAAACTTCTAAATAACTGAGTGCAGCTTCACCAAAATGACCTCACATATCATCCTTCATCTGATGATCATATTATATCACCAGCTACAATGCTCCGCACTGTGTGTGTATATATATACAGTATATATATATATATATATATATATATATATATATATATATATATATATATATGTACATATGTATACTTGCTGCTCTTGTTTTTTTTTCTCTTGCCTTCTGATTGTTGCTCTGAGTGTTGCTATCCCTGTGCTGTTGCAATCCTGGAATTTCCCCATTGTGGGACTAATAAAGGCTTATCTTATTTAGTTTGGGTAGAAAATGTCATGTGGTGATCCTCGCGGATCACCAAGAGATGCCACAGAGTTCACCAGAGAGTTTGGCAAGATGTTATTTATTTCCAGACGTGACAAAACACAACTATGAACCCCTTAGGGCTAAACACACACATGACTAAGACTTGGGCTCGTAGGGCTAACCCAGCCGCCACGAGCTAACTGTGACAAAACTATGACACCCGAACCTGACATGAAGGCCTCACGGCACTCTCAAACATGACGAGGCGTAGACCCAGACTTGACAAGGATAACGAGACGAGACATTGACAGAATGTAGACCTATACTCCTGCGTCTTACCGTCGCCAGTGCCGGGCTTAAAAGGGCGAAGCACTAACGACGTTAATGACAATCAGCTGACCGGCCGTTGACAGGTGGAAGCCCCACCGAGCACTTTCACAATAAGAGCCCGGTGAGGCCAGAATACAGCCTGCAGCTGTCAAGGCCGGCAGCGAGAAATAACTTAGCCCGAACACGATCAGAACCGGTGCTTGGGTCATAACAGTACCCTCCCTCCACGGGCGGACTCCGAACGCCCCAAGGAACCACCCTGCCCCCCCCCGCCCCCCCAGGGTGGGAGGTTGGGGGACAGGTGTGGAGGGAGAGAAACCAACCCATGAACAAGACAAAAAAAACCATACCAGACAATGACAAGACTAAAAAAACCATACAAGACAATGACAAGACTAACAAGAAAAAATGTACAAAGGAAAACAAAAACCAGAACTACAGGTTCAGATAAACTAGATGCAAGGACACATTACCTGCTCATACCAGACTTAACATGAAAAAACAAAAAAACAGAGCATTACCCGCTCATACCAGACTTAACATGAAAAAACAAACAAACCAGAGCACTACACGCTCTACCCAGACTATACATAAACCAGCAGGGCTACTGCAAACACACATGGAGCAATCTAAAATTGCTTAACATTACTATGGTTAGACTATGGCTTCCAAAAACACAAGAGGCAATCTAAAATTGCTTTGACATAACATGGCTGACTTGACTGTGGCTTTCAAAACAAAGGCATGAGCACAAGACACAACATAACCAGGACGAGAAAAAAAAAAAAAGCACAAATACAGAGACACACCCAGGGACCACTACCACCCCCCGACAGTTTATGTCGACCGATGGTCAACGGAGGCGGACCAGGCGGCTCACCAGAGTCCAAAGTCCCGCACGTCCGCTTCTCCGGTGGTCGAACTAGGTAGCCCCATGGCACACATAACAGGTCGGGTGGCCGAACCGAGGCGCCGAACAGGTGAAACAGTCCCTCCAGCGGCCGACCCATGTCCCTCAGCCACCAGTCCAGGGCATCAACAACCCGCAGCGGCCTCCCAGACGAGAACAAAACTCGGGAGAACCGGGGCGAGCGAACAGGGACCCCCATGGCCCCCGGCGATGATGAATAGGGGCGGTGACTCACAGGGAAACAATGAGCAGGGCGAGCCAAGAATCCGCTCCGCGAAGAAGGGTCTGCAGCTCCTCCTCCGCCTATGGGCCACGCTCGCACCGCATCACCGCTGGACCCAGATTGGGTCCCAGCTGCACCCACGTTGGGCCCCGATTGGGCCAGAACCGCTCCTGTGGTGGGACCCGATTGGGCCTCCGGTGCAGCTCCGCTGACGAACTCCACCCCCGAACCTGGGACCTCCACCTCGGTGACTCCGACCCGTTCCCCACCGGCGACACTGCACTCGGGTTCCGTTGCCACCCAAGACTCCGACGATCCGGGTTCAGGACGACTCTCGTCAGCTGACTCAGACTCAGCTGCGTCGGGCTCCGCAGCTGGCACGATGTCATCAGCAGCCTCAGGTTCCTCCCACGCTGTTGTCCACGCCGACGACCCGTATGGCGTGGAGGCAGGGAACCCTTGACCCACTGGCTTGGACCGCTCCGGCGAGGAGACCCGAAGACGCTTCTTCGTCGGCTCAGGCTCCGGGCCGCAGTCCGCTCCTCTCCTCCATCCAAGACGTGACTGCAGGGCCGGATGCAGGCTAACCAGCACTGCAGGGGCCCTCTTCGTCCGGCGACGCTGGCCTGGCGTCGCGGACCGCTCCACGGGGGAGAACACAGAGGCAGTAGGTTTAATAATTTTATCCACAGCAGGTGGAGGGAGCTCGGGGGGCTGCAAACCCCGAACTCCGCCCCCAGGAGTCAGACAAGGCAGATCATTATTAAGATGTGACAAACAAACGAGCACTTGCCTTCCTCCGGGGGCAGAGATGGATCCTGCTGTGGGGGACGTCGTTCCTCCTTCTCCCTGCTGGATGGCGACAGAGGGCCCCCTGGGAAAACGAGGTGGGGCCGCTCTCGGAGATTCACTGACGGGATATGCCGGCAGCGAGTCCAGCCGGGGATTCTGCTGAGGGTTGCCCGCGCCTTTACGCCGATGTCCTCGTTGGCCCCCAGACGGCGCGTACTCCTGGACCTGCTCCGGGACAGGAACGGGACACCAACGCGGGGAGCGAGGATGCCTCCTCCTCTGCTTCCCGCTCTCTTCCTCCTCCAGCCCACGAAGAACCTTGCGCTGAGCAGCGGGTTCCTCCCACCTTGATATCACCTCCGGATGATCGTCGTAGTCGAGGGGAAGGCTGTCCAGAAACTCCTCAGCGACGCCCAGATGCCAACGCATGTAACTGGAGGTGTCGTCAAATGTAGCGGCGAGGAGTGCCCCATCGGCGTATTCCAACGCGCTCGCTAGCACCTTGTCCAGGCGCCGACCGCGGCCCCTGGATGACGGCATTCTCCCAGATGTTGACATCCGAACGAGAAGAAACAACAGTCCAGATATGGCTCAAACTCCCGGAGAAACGGCGTCTCAATGCGGCGCCCCCGTTTGGGCGACCTGGCAGGAGTATACTGTCATGTGGTGATCCTCGCGGATCACCAAGAGACGCCACAGAGTTCACCAGAGAGTTTGGCAAGATGTTATTTATTTCCAGACGTGACAAAACACAACTATGAACCCCTTAGGGCTAAACACACACATGACTAAGACTTGGGCTCGTAGGGCTAACCCAGCCGCCATGAGCTAACTGTGACAAAACTATGACACACGAACCTGACATGAAGGCCTCATGGCACTCTCAAACATGACGAGGCGTAGACCCAGACTTGACAAGGATAACGAGACGAGACGTTGACAGAATGTAGACCTATACTCCTGCGTCTTACCGTCGCCAGTGCCGGGCTTAAAAGGGCGAAGCACTAACGACGGTAATGACAATCAGCTGACCGGCCGTTGACAGGCGGAAGCCCCACCGAGCACTTTCACAATAAGAGCCCGGTGAGGCCAGAATACAGCCCGCAGCTGTCAAGGCCGGCAGCGAGAAATAACTTAGCCCGAACGCGATCAGAACCGGCGCTCGGGTCATAAAAGAAAGCATGTTTTCATATTTTTTGGAAATATTTATTTGAAATAAAATTCAATACCTTCTCAGGTATTAAGTGCAGCTTCATCAAAATTGCCTCACATCATCGATCATCTACTAGTCAGACTACATCAGTAGACCATTTATTGACACAGAAAAGCACTGAATTCTTATAGGACTGACTCCTGCACTGACAAATAAATCACAAGGATTAATTTTAGCCTGACGTAGCCTGCTCTGGACCAGGCTAGTTGTAGAGAATAAATCTCAGTAGCAACTTGACTGGGCTGAATTGATCCTACTTTTATACAACCAAGTCAAGTATTGATTAAGCACAAATTATTTAAAAATCCTGGCTTAATCCTTTATCTTGGTTTCATGAGATATGCATCTGAGGTGACCTAATTAATCTGCTGCACACAGAGCAGTCCTGACACTTTCAACCAATCAAATAGCTAAGGCATGGGGCTGGTGACGAAGTCCCTAGCCAATCAGCAGACATTTCCAATTAGTCCTCCCTGCAGCTGTGGTTTTGGTCTCCAAAACGATTCTCATGTTGAAGATTACTCTAATACTGGATGTGTTCATTGTCATATCTGGACAAAGTTTCCAACCATATCCACATTTTCTGTTGGTTTTGAACTGTTGCGCCTTTATTTTGTTATCATTAGTTTGTTGGGTTATGCTCGGGTTCTTAGTTCAGTTATGTTTTCTCCTGGATTTGGTTTATTTATGATTATTGTTTGCATTATTTGTCCTCTCTGTTCTCCAGTGTCCTCCTTCTGCACAGCTCTGCCTGTTCTGTTTGTAGCTGTTCCCCTGTTATCTCTTAAGTAGTGCAAGCTGTCTCATGCTAGTGCAATTATCTCTCACCTACAGTGGTGTGAAAAAGTGTTTGCCCTTGTCCTCATTTTTCATTTTTTTCTATGGCTGTCACACTTAAATGTTTCAGATCATCAAACAAATTTAAATATTAGACAAAGACAACACAAGTAAACACAAAATCCAGTTTTTAAATTAAGGTGTTTACTACTAAGGGTAAAAAAAAATCCAAACCCACATGGCCCTGTGTTAAAAAAAAAAAAAAGACCTCCTACCCCATTAAAACTTAAATTAACTGTGGTTTATCACATCTTTGGAAAGCTGAGTTACATTTCTCTAGCCACACCCAAGCCTGATTATTGCCACACCTGTTCTCAATCAAGAAATCACTTTAATTGGACCTGCCTGACACAGTGAAGTAGACCAAAATATCCTCAAAAGCTAGACATCATGCTACGAGCCAAAGAAATTCAGGAACAAATGAGAAACAAAGTAATTGAGATCTATGAGTCTGGAAGAGGTTATAAAGCCATTTCTAAAGCTTTGGGACTCCAGCAAACCACAGTGAGAGCCATTATCCACAAATGGTAAAAACATGGAACAGTGGTGAACCTTCCCAGGAGTGGCTGGCCGACCAAAATTACCCCAAGAGCACAGCAACAACTCATTCAAGGGGTCACAAAAGACCCCATAACAACATCCAAAGAACTGCAAGCCTCATTTGCCTCAGTTAAGGTCAGTGTTCATGACTCCACCTTAAGAAAGAGACGGGGCAAAAATGGCCTGCATGGCAGAGTTCCAAGACGAAAATCACTGCTGAGCAAAAAAAGCATAAAGGCTCATCTAAGTTTTGCCAAAAAACATCTTGAGGATCCCCAAGACTTTTAGGAAAATACTCTGTGGACTGACGGGACAAAAGTTGAGCTTTTTTGGAAGGTGTGTGTCCCATTACATCCGGGGTAAAAGTAACACAGCATTTCAGAAAAGGGACATCATACCAACAGTAAAATATGGTGGTAGTAGTGTGATGGTCTGGGGCTGTTTTACTGCTTCAGGACCTGGAAGACTTACTGTGGTAAATGGAACCATGAATTCTGCTGTCTACCAAAAAATCCTGAAGGAGCATGTTCGCACTTGGGTTCTACCACAGGACAATGATCCAAAACACATAAGCCAGTCCAGCTCTGAATGGCTTAAGAAAAACAAAATGAAGACTTTGGAGTGGCCTACTCAAAGACCAGACCTAAATCCGATTGAGATGCTGTGGCATGACCTTAAAAAAATTGGTTCATGCTCAAAACCCTCTAATGTGGCTGAATTACAACAATTCTGCAAAGATGAGTGGGCAAAAATTTCTCCACGGCGCTGTAAAAGACTCATTGCAAGTTATCGCAAATGCTTGATTGCAGTTGTTGCTGCTACAGGTGGTCCAACCAGTTATTAGGTTTAGGGGGCAATCACTTTTTCACACAGGGCCATGTAGGTTTGGATTTTTTTCCTCTTAATAATAAACACCTTCATTTAAAAACTGCATTTTGTGTTTACTTGTGTTACCTTTATATATTTAAATCAACATATAAAGAAATTATTTTTGAGCAATATAAAAATAAAGGACAGTAATATTACAATGTGTCTTCAATGAAGAAAGATTGTTATTGTTGTATATATGCTGAGTACTATTATTATTGATATTATTACTAGAATATTACAACAGTATTATAGTATTAGGATTGTTGTTAGGATGGAATTATTTGAAGTATTATATAGGCCAGGTGGTATTATTATTATTATTATTATTATTATTATTATTATTATTATTATTATTATTATTATTATTAATAATAATAATAATAATAATAATAATAATAATATTGTTATTGTAACTACTATATGGTTACCTATTATTATGGTTATTATTATTATATGGTTACTTATTGTGCCTAGATATTGTAAGCCATGTATGAGTATATGGTGGTATATATGGTGATTATGATGATGATAATATCATGTATAATTATTTTAAACATACCAGAAGCATGTATTTATTAATATTACAATTATTATTAGATGTTGGTATTATTGTCAATATAAACTATCATTGGTGTATCATTTCTATTGCATAATTTAATTATAAGATGTATTATATATTATGGTATTGTATAATGAATGTAATTGTGGGATGAATAATGACTAGAATGATATTATAATTTATTGGGTATGGAGAAGGGGTGGGACTATATAAGCGGTGGCTTCTTCCCACTTCTTTTGAACAAGGCATTCTTCTTTTGTAATTTTATTTTTTTGGCTTTGATTTTTGTTTTATGTTTTTTTTTTTTTTTTTTTTGTCTGGATTTTCAAATAAAATCAATGGCGACGACGACGACGGCGATGGCACCGACGACGGCGGCGGCAGGGGCCAGGAAACGCGGAGCAGACGACGTCCTTTGCTTCTACCATCGCCGCTTTGCAGAGAGGGCACGCAAGTGCATTCCACCGTGCCATTTCAAGCGCTCGGGAAACGCCAGGACCGGGGGTCGGTAGCAGCTGCAGCTTTCAGAGAGGAGAACAAGCTGCTCTACTTGAGGGATGCGAGCTCGGGGAGGCATTTCCTCGTGGACACAGGCTCCCAGCTGAGTTTCATCACACCTTCCTACGCTGACCGGCTGGCGCCTTCCAGTGGTCCCAGGGTGTCAGCAGCGAACGGCTCGGCGATTAAGACCTTCGGTGAGAGGACTCTGCTTCTGTCTTTACACAGCCGTACATTCGAGTGGACTTTTGTCGTAGCGGCAGTCAATTTCAACATGTTAGGGGCTGATTTTTTATGCTCACATGGTTTGTTGGTCGATCTTGCTAACAGACGCCTGGTTAATGCACTCTCTTTTTATTCTATTCCCTGTACAGCTCGAGTGGCCCCGCCAACAGCACAAGCCAACGTCACAGCTGCAGGTGGTAAGTTCCACACACTCCTCATTCAGTTCCCAGCACTCACGGTCCCAACATTTTCGGCGACCGTGGCTAAACACGGGGTGGAACATTTTGTTACTACTACCGGACCGCCCGTTTTTGCAAAAGCTCGGCGCTTGGATTCAGCTAAACTGACCATAGCGTGCAAGGAGTTCGCCAACCTGGAAAGGTTGGGCATCATCAGGCGTTCGAAGAGCCCATGGGCTTCACCGCTCCACATGGTCCTGAAAGCTGATGGCTCGTGGTGACCTTGCGGTGATTTCCGCAGGTTGAACAACGCTACAGTGCACGACCGCTACCCGATCCCGCACATCCAAGATTTTTCAGTTCATTTGGCAGGGGCGCGCATTTTTTCTAAAATAGACTTGGTACGCGGTTACCACCAGGTCCCAGTGCGCGCTGAGGACATACCCCAAACAGCGGTAATAACTCCTTTCGGGCTTTTCGAGTTTTTGCGCATGCCGTTTGGGCTTAAAGGCGCGGCGCAGACATTCCAACGCATGATGGACGCGGTTTTGCGCGATCTCCCTTTCGTGTTCATCTACCTGGACGACATATTGGTAGCCAGCGCGTCCGAAGATGAACACGAAAACCACCTCACGGCAGTTTTCCGGAGGTTGGCAGAGCGCGGGTTAATAATCAACCCAGCGAAGTGTCAGTTCGGGGTGACGCAGATTGATTTTTTGGGGCATCGCGTCTCTTCAGAAGGAGCGGTTCCTCTGCCTGACAAAGTGCGCGCAGTAACAAATTTTCCCCAACCACAAACAGTCAAAGCGTTACAGGAGTTTTTGGGAATGGTGAATTTTTATAACCGTTTCCTCCCCCGCGCAGCGCAGCTCATGCAACCATTGTATGCTGCACTAAAAAAACAAAAACCCACAAATAAAGTCGAATGGTCTCCGGAGCGAGAGCGCGCATTCTCTGAAGTCAAAACAGCCCTGCAAACGCTGCGTTGTTGGCACATCCAGTCCCAGCCGCCTGCATGGCGCTCACTGCTGACGCGTCAGATATGGCCATAGGAATTTCTCCCAGATAATCCAGCGCCAGAGTGCTTCCCGGCTCAGCGGTTACAGAATAGCACGGACCGGAGCACGCTACCTGGCCCCGTTCACCACAGTTTTCCGCGTGTTTTTGTGCCTAAGGCTTTAAAAAATGCAGAGTTTGTTTTTGTCAGACATGATGTCCATCGTCCACCTTTACGCCCACCTTATGATGGACCATATAGAGTGCTGGAAACAGGGGATAAGCATTTTTTGCTAGATTTGGGGGGCAGAAAAGAAATGATTGGCATAAACAGGCTCAAACCCGCTTTTGTGGTAGCTGACGAAGTTGTGCAGTTGGCTAAGGCTCCTCGGCGCGGCAGACCCCCTAAGGAGCATTCCCCAGAACACCCACAGAGGTTGACTAACAGTTCTAATCCCCAGGCAGCAGCTCCACAGCAGGAAGACGCCGCAGAGGTGGTACAGCCTGCTTACAGCAAATACGGGAGAAGGCTGAGGCCCAAGCGGCACGTGGACTGATATGTAGTGATTTTAGTATGACATGCAATCTGTGGTTATATTGTTCCATCTTAAACGTTTGGGGGGGGTCATGTGGTGCACATATGTGGGTTTCATATGCTTCACATGTATATTACTGTGTGTTTATTGTATGCTTCACGTCTCAGAGGAACAAAAGGACTGAACCTACTAGGGGTAACAGGAGGATGTGAAATCTGGCCTTTTGTATGCAAAGAGATGGCCTTGAGGGATTTCCCGACCACCAGGACTTTAGGGGAGGCGAGAAGACCTGGAGGGGGATGCATTTTGGTTTGGGATTAAAATACAATGTGACTGTGTGCTTTGATGTCCTGGGTATAAAAGGGACAGATGTTGGGGGTTCATTCTCTTTCTGTTTTTGGATGTTGGAGAATGTGAATGTGAATAAAACTGGACTTGAGAAATAAACTCAACCTCGTCCTTCCACATATCTCCACAAGGTAGCCATATAGTAGTTACAATAACAATATTATTATTATTATTATTATTATTATTATTATTATTATTATTATTATTATACCACTTGGCCTATATAATACTTCAAATAATTCCATCCTAACAACAATCCTAATACTATAATACTGTTGTAATATTCTAGTAATAATATCAATAATAATAGTACTCAGCATATATACAGCAATAACAATCTTTCTTCATTGAAGACACATTGTAATATTACTGTCCTTTATTTTTATATTGCTCAAAAATAATTTCTTTATATGTTGATTTAAATATATAAAGGTAACACAAGTAAACACAAAATGCAGTTTTTAAATGAAGGTGTTTATTATTAAGAGGAAAAAAATCCAAACCTACATGGCCCTGTGTGAAAAAGTGATTGCCCCCTAAACCTAATAACTGGTTGGACCACCTGTAGCAGCAACAACTGCAATCAAGCATTTGCGATAACTTGCAATGAGTCTTTTACAGCGCTGTGGAGAAATTTTTGCCCACTCATCTTTGCAGAATTGTTGTAATTCAGCCACATTAGAGGGTTTTGAGCATGAACCAATTTTTTAAGGTCATGCCACAGCATCTCAATCGGATTTAGGTCTGATCTTTGAGTAGGCCACTCCAAAGTCTTCATTTTGTTTTTCTTAAGCCATTCAGAGCTGGACTGGCTTATGTGTTTTGGATCATTGTCCTGCGGTAGAACCCAAGTGCGAACATGCTCCTTCAGGATTTTTTGGTAGACAGCAGAATTCATGGTTCCATTTACCACAGTAAGTCTTCCAGGTCCTGAAGCAGTAAAACAGCCCCAGACCATCACACTACTACCACCATATTTTACTGTTGGTATGATGTCCCTTTTCTGAAATGCTGTGTTACTTTTACCCCGGATGTAATGGGACACACACCTTCCAAAAAAGCTCAACTTTTGTCCCGTCAGTCCACAGAGTATTTTCCTAAAAGTCTTGGGGATCCTCAAGATGTTTTTTGGCAAAACTTAGATGAGCCTTTATGCTTTTTTTGCTCAGCAGTGATTTTCGTCTTGGAACTCTGCCATGCAGGCCATTTTTGCCCAGTCTCTTTCTTAGGGTGGAGTCATGAACACTGACCTTAACTGAGGCAAATGAGGCTTGCAGTTCTTTGGATGTTGTTATGGGGTCTTTTGTGACCCCTTGAATGAGTTGTTGCTGTGCTCTTGGGGTAATTTTGGTCGGCCAGCCACTCCTGGGAATGTTCACCACTGTTCCATGTTTTCACCATTTGTGGATAATGGCTCTCACTGTGGTTCGCTGGAGTCCCAAAGCTTTAGAAATGGCTTTATAACCTCTTCCAGACTCATAGATCTCAATTACTTTGTTTCTCATTTGTTCCTGAATTTCTTTGGCTCGTAGCATGATGTCTAGCTTTTGAGGATATTTTGGTCTACTTCACTGTGTCAGGCAGGTCCAATTAAAGTGATTTCTTGATTGAGAACAGGTGTGGCAATAATCAGGCTTGGGTGTGGCTAGAGAAATGTAACTCAGCTTTCCAAAGATGTGATAAACCACAGTTAATTTATGTTTTAATGGAGTAGGAGATCTTTGTTTGAGACCTGTTTGAACTCGTTATCAGTATAAAAGACACCTGTCCACAACCTCAAACAGTCAGACTCCAAACTCCACTATGGCCAAGACCAAAGAGCTGTCAAAGGACACCAGAAACAAAATTGTAGACCTGCACCAGGCTGGGAAGACTGAATCTGCAATAGGTAAGCAGCTTGGTGTGAAGAAATCAACTGTGGGAGCAATTATTAGAAAATGGAAGACAAACAAAACCACTGATAATCTCCCTCGATCTGGGGCTCCACGCAAGATCTCACCTCGTGGGGTCAAAATGATCACGAGAACGGTGAGCAAAAATCCCAGAACCACATGGGGGGACCTAGTGAATGACCTGCAGAGAGCTGGGACCAAAGTAACAAAGGCTACATCAGAAACACACTACGCCGTCAGGGACTCAAATCCTGCAGTGCCAGACGTGTCCCCCTGCTTAAGCCAGTACATGTCCAGGCCCGTCTGAAGTTTGCTAGAGAGCATTTGGATGATCCAGAAGAGGATTGGGAGAATGTCATATGGTCAGATGAAACCAAAATAGAACTTTGTGGTAAAAATTCAACTTGTTGTGTTTGGAGGAGAAAGAACACCATACCTACTGTGAAGCATGGGGGTGGAAACATCATACTTTGGGGCTGTTTTTCTGCAAAGGGACCAGGACGACTGATCTGTGTAAAAGAAAGAATGAATGGGGCCATGTATCGTGAGATTTTGAGTGAAAACCTCCTTCCACCAGCAAGGGCATTGAAGATGAAACATGGCTGGGTCTTTCAGCATGACAATGACCCCAAACACACCACCCGGGCAACGAAGGAGTGGCTTCGTAAGAAGCATTTCAAGGTCCTGGAGTGGCCTAGCCAGTCTCCAGACCTCAACCCCATAGAAAATCTTTGGAGGGAGCTGAAAGTCTGTGTTGCCCAGTGACAGCCCCAAAACATCAATGCTCTAGAGGAGATCTGCATGGAGGAATGGGCCAAAATACCAGCAGCAGTGTGTGAAAACCTTGTGAAAACTTACAGAAAACGTTTGACCTCTGTCATTGCCAGCAAAGGGTATATAACAAAGTATTGAGATGAACTTTTGTTATTGACCAAATACTTATTTTACCGAGGAATTTACCAATTAATTCATTAAAAATCCTTCAATGTGATTTTCTGGATTTTTTTTTTTCTTATTTTGTCTCTCATAGTTGAAATATACATATGATGAAAATTGGAGACCTCTCTCATCTTTTAAGTGGAAGAACTTGCACAATTGGTGGCTGACTAAATACTTTTTTACCCCACTGTATGTACATATGTATACTCGCTGCTCTTGTTTTTTTCTTGCCTTCTGATTGTTGCTCTGAGTGTTGCTATCCCTGTGCTGTTGCAATCCTGGAATTTCCCCGTTGTGGGACTAATAAAGGCTTATCTTATCTTATCTTATTTTTTAAATAAATATTTCCTCAAACCATGAAAAATAAAATTTATGCACACTAAGCATTTTAGTCTGAACAAAACAACACAATCGACGTATGAATTGATTCTGGTGACATTCCACCTGATGATCATGACAGTAATTAATTTTAAGTTTTTTGGTTTTTTTTTCCTCGGAGTTGCAATTCGCAGACGGTCCCTGAACATTCGTCTCCTCTATCGCAGCTCATAGACTCCAATCTAACTGCTGGAGCTCAGAGAACGGCTCTGTTTAATGAAAATGAGGTTGTAGCTCGTTGTTCACTTTACCAATGTGTTAGATTGGTGTGGTTTGTGTTTTAACAGCGTTTTGTTCACAAATTATTGATGCGCAAAGTCCGAATCTGTGTCCGACTCTTGCCACCTTTACTGAAGTGTTCCCACGGTGAAACACACTGAATACATTTCTTCATCAGTAGAATTTTGGCCACTACATACATTTTCCAGGATGTTAACCAGCTCTGCATTACTGAGGATGGCTGCAACTAATTTTTCTGCCAATTCACTCACAGCTGCACTTCTCCCATCTCCGTTCATTACATAGAACACAAACGGAAAACAATGCTAAACGTCCAAATGGTCCTGATCACATACGTACAAAACACAGAATATATTGAATGAAACTCTAATATATATACAAAACACTTCGGAATATATTGAATGAAACTGATATATATATATATATACAAAACACTTCGGAATATATTGAATGAAACTCTGATATATATATACAAAACACTTCGGAATATATTGAATGAAACTGGAGCCCCAAAGGCTGATGGGAAATGTAGTTCATTCAATATATTCTGCAGTTCATTCAATATATTCCCATTTTCATTCAATATATTCCCAGTTTCATTCAATATATTCTGCAATTCATTCAATACATTTCAAGTTTCATTCAATATATTCTGAAGTTCATTCAATATATTCCCAGTTTCATTCAATATATTCGGAAGTTCATTCAATATATTCAGAAGTTCATTCAATATATTCCAAAGTTCATTCAATATATTCCCAGTTTCATTCAATATATTCGGAAGTTCATTCAATATATTCCCAGTTTCATTCAATATATTCTGAAGTTCATTCAATATATTCCAAAGTTCATTCTATATATTCCCAGTTTCATTCAATATGTTCGGAAATGAATTCAATATATTCGGAAGTTCATTCAATATATTCGTAAGTTCATTCATTATATTCCAAAGTTCATTCAATATATTCCCAGTTTCATTCAATATATTCGGAAGTTCATTCAATATATTCGTAAGTTCATTCATTATATTCCAAAGTTCATTCAATATATTCCCAGTTTCATTCAATATATTCGGAAGTTCATTCAATATATTCCCAGTTTCATTCAATATATTCCGAGCTTTTCTTTGTAATATATATATTTTTTTTCCTGAACGGCTTTCATTATATATATACAGTATATATATATATATATATATAAGATAAGATAAGATAAGCCTTTATTAGTCCCACAATGGGGAAATTCCAGGATTGCAACAGCACAGGGATAGCAACACTCAGAGCAACAATCAGAAGACAAGGAAAAAAAAAACAAACAAAAGCAGCGAATATACATATGTACATATAAATATATAAATATATAAACACACAGTGCGGAGCATTGTAGCTAGATGGAATAAATATATAAAAATACTAGAAAAGCACTCGGAGAGCGCAGACCTCCGCCAAGCGCCACAGTTCCCCCCCATACAGTGTTTGTGTGTACGTTTTCAGATTCCTTGACCATGAAAACATATGAGTAGCAATTGGATTCACAATGATAGGATTAGTGGTTCAGTTGACGAAAATGGCATTTTCCGTAATGGCGGTTTAGCACCACAGTTCCCCCCATACAGTGTTTGTGTGTACGTTTTCAGATTCCTTGACCATGAAAACATATGACTAGCAATTGGATTGACAATGACAGGATTAGTGGTTCAGTAATTATTCACGAAAATGACATTTTCCATAATGGCGGCCACAGTTCCCCCCATACAGTGTTTGTGTGCACGTTTTCAGATTCCTTGACCACGAAAACATATGACTAGCAATTGGATTGACAATGATAGGATTAGTGGTTCAGTAGTTATTCACGAAAATGGCATTTTCCGTAATGGCGGCCACAGTTCCCCCCATACAGTGTTTATGTGTACGTTTTCAGATTCCTTGACCATGAAAACATATGACTAGCAATTGGATTGACAATGATAGGATTAATGGTTGAGTAGTTATTGACGAAAATGGCATTTTCCGTAATGGCGGTTTTCTTCTGGACGGTGATCCAGATCATCCCCAAAATTTAATCAGTTCTTCCTTGTACCATTTCTAACAACGCCTGAAAGTTTCATCAAAATCCGTCCAAAACTTTTTGAGTTATCTTGCTAACCAACAGACAGACAGACAAACAAACAAACAGACAAACCCCGGCAAAAACATTACCTCCTGGCGGAGGTAATAAACACACACAGTGAGGAGCATTGTAGCTAGATGGAATAAATATATAAATACACACAGTGCGGAGCATTGTAGCTAGATGGAATGAACAGCATAACTGTCTACTGAGTTATCCTACATGGTATGATTATGTACCCATACATATTCTCACCCTCCACAGCGACCAGTATTTTCCTAGTTGTATACCGGAGGGGACCATTGTGTAAGTCTATTGCGTCTTTTGCATTCAATACTATTAGGTTGTCACGTTTTTTTGCTATCTCTGCGAGCAGCCCTGCTTAGGTTATACAGTCTGACAGCTGTAGGTAGGAAGGACCTGTGAAACCTCTCGGTTGCGCACTTAGCATGATGTAGTCTGCTGCTAAATGAGCTCCTCAGTGCGTTCAGTATGTCCTGCATAGAGTGGGACTCAGACTCCAGCAGAGATGACAGTTTAGCCACCATCCTTCTCTCTCCCATCTCCTCCACTGGGTCAAGGCATTGCCCCAGGACAGAGCTAGCTTTCTTGATCAGTTTGTTAAGTCTCTTCCTATCGGCTGCTGTAATGCCACTGTCCCAGCAGACCACTCCAAAAGTGATGGCTGATGCCACCACCGTGTCGTAGAATGTCTTCAGCAGCGCCCATTGTACACCAAAAGACCCGAGTCTCCTCGGTAGGAACAGCCTGCGCTGTCCCTTCTTGTAGAGTGCGTCAGTATTGTGTGACCAGTCTAGTTTATTGTTCAGATGAACACCCAGGTACTTGTAGGATGTCACCATCTCGATGTCTGTTCCCTGTATGTTTACTGGTGCTGTGAGGGGTTGTCCTCACAGCAATATATATATATATATATATATATATATATATATATATATATATATATATATATATATATATATATATATATATACTGTATATATACAGTATATATATATATATATATATATATATATATATATATATATATATATATATATATATGTCCTGTCAGGCATTGGTTTGCTTGCTACCGGATAACCATCCAACAGACTCTCAGGATAAATTGTATATCAAGGATTCAGTGTACCCCACCCGGTATGGGGTTACCGGGGCCCCACCCTGGAGCCAGGCCTGGGGAAGGGGCTCGAAGGCTAGCGTCTGGTGGCCGGGTTTCCACCCATGGGACCCGGCCGGGCTCAGCCCGAAGGAGTTACATGGGTCCGCCCTCCAGTGGGTTTACCACCTGCAGGAGGGATCATGGGGGTCCGGTGCTATGTGGATTAGGTGGCAGTCAAAGGCGGAGATCTTGGCGGACTGATCCCAAGCTTTCTAAACTGGCTTTTGGTATGTGGAATGTCACCTCTCTGGTGGGGAAGGAGCCTGAGCTGGTGTACGAGGTTGAGCGATACCGGCTAGATATAGTCGGCCTCACCTCAACACACACCTCCGGTTCCGGAACCAGTCTCCTGGAGAGGGGCTGGAGCTTGGCCTTTTCTGGAGTTGCCCCGGGCGAGAGGCGACGAGCAGGGGTGGGTATTCTTGTATCGCCCCACCTTGCTGCCTCTATATTGGAGTTTTCCCCGGTGGACGAAAGGGTTGCTTCCCTGCGCCTTCGGGTTGGGAAACGGGTCCTGACCATCATTTGTGCCTATGCACCAAATGATGTTTCAGAGTACCCACCCTTTTTGGAGTCTGTGACTGGGGTGCTGGAGGGTGCTCCTCCTGGAGACTCCATTGTCCTACTGGGGGACTTCAATGCGCATGTGGGCAACGACAATGGAACCTGGAGGGGGGTGATTGGGAGGAACGGCCTGCCCGATCTGAACCCGAGTGGTGTTCAGTTATTGGACTTCTGTGCTAACCACAGTCTGTCCATAACGAACACCATGTTCAAGCATAAGGGTGTCCATATGTGCACTTGGCACCAGGACACCCTAGGTCACAGGTCGATGATCGATTTTGTTATCGTATCATCAGACCTGCGACCGTATGTCTTGGACACCCGAGTAAAGAGAGGTGCAGAGCTGTCAACTGATCACCACCTGGTGGTGAGTTGGATCCGATGGCAGGGGAGGAAGCCATTCAGACCTGGTAGACCCAAACGTATAGTGAGGGTGTGCTGGGAGCGTCTGGCTGAGGCCCCTGTCCGGGAGGTCTTCAACTCCCACCTCCGGAAGAACTTCAACCACATTCCGAGGGAGTCTGGAGACATGGAGTCTGAATGGGCCATGTTCTCCACCTCTGTTGTTGAAGCGGCGGCCCAGAGCTGCGGCCGCAAGGTGGTCGGTGCATCTCGTGGTGGCAACCCCCGAACCAAGTGGTGGACACCAGTGGTGAGGGGCCCATTAAGCTGAAGAAGGAGTCCTATCAAGCTTGGTTGGCTTGTGGGACTCCCGAAGCAGCTGAGGTGTACCAGCAGGCCAAGCGGAGTGCAGCTCGGGTGGTTGCTGAAGCAAAAACCCGGGTATGGGAGGAGTTCGGTGAGGCCATGGAACAAGACTTTCGGTCGGCTTCAAAGAGATTCTGGCAAACTGTTCGGCGGCTCAGGAGGGGAAAGCAGCTCCCCGTCCACACTGTGTATGGTGCGGATGGGACACTGTTGACTTCAACTGGGGATATCGTTGGGCGGTGGAAGGAATACTTCGAGGATCTCCTCAATCCCACTGATACGCCTTCCACAGAGGAAGCAGGGTTTGGGGACGAGGGGGATGACTCGCCTATCACAGGGGCTGAGGTCGCCAAGGTGGTTAAAAATCTCCTTGGTGGCCGGGCCCCGGGAGTGGACGAGATTCTCCCTGAGTACCTCAAGGCCCTGGATGTTGTTGGGTTGTCATGGTTGACACGCCTCTGCAACATTGCGTGGAGGTCGGGGGCAGTGCCTTTGGCATGGCAAACCGGGGTGGTGGTTCCTCTCTTCAAAAAAGGGGACCGGAGGGTGTGCTCCAACTTTAGAGGGATCACCCTCCTCAGCCTCCCTGGGAAGGTCTATGCCAAGGTACTGGAGAGGAGAGTCCGGCCGTTGGTCGAACCTCGGATTCAGGAGGAGCAATGTGGTTTTCGTCCTGGCCGTGGCACACCGGACCAGCTCTTTACCCTCTCGAGAATTCTTGAGGGTTCGTGGGAGTTTGCCCAACCAGTTTACATGTGTTTTGTGGACTTGGAGAAGGCGTTTGACCGCGTCCCTCGTGGATTTTTGTGGGGGGTGCTTCGGGAGTATGGGGTATCGGGCTTGTTGTTACGAGCTATTCGGTCTCTGTACGACCGTTGTGAGAGTTTGGTTCGTATTGCCAACTCTCGGTCGGAGTCATTCCCAGTGAGAGTTGGACTCCGCCAGGGCTGCCCTTTGTCACCGATCCTGTTCATAATTTTTATGGACAGGATTTCTAGGCGCAGCCAGGGAATGGAGGGTGTCATGCTTGGTGACCACAGGATCTCATCTCTGTTGTTTGCAGATGATGTTGTCCTGTTGGCTTCATCCAGCAATGACCTACAGCTCTTGCTGGGACGGTTTGCCACTGAGTGTGAAGCGGCTGGAATGAGAATCAGCACCTCCAAGTCCGAGTCCATGGTCCTCAGCCGGAAAAAGGTGGATTGTCCTCTCCGGGTTGGGGACAGGCTACTGCCCCAAGTGGAGGAGTTTAAGTATCTTGGGGTCTTGTTCACGAGTGAGGGGAAAATGGAGCGAGAGATCGACAGACGGATTGGAGCAGCATCTGCAGTGATGCGGACGTTGTACCGGTCTGTTGTGGTGAAGAGGGAGCTTAGTTCTAAGGCAAAGCTGTCGATTTACCAGTCAATCTATGTTCCTACTCTCACCTATGGTCACGAGCTTTGGGTAATGACCGAAAGAACGAGATCGCGGATACAAGCGGCTGAAATGAGCTTTCTCCGTAGGATTGCTGGACTCACCCTCAGAGATAGGGTGAGGAGCTCAGTTATCCGGGAGAGGCTCAGAGTAGAACCGCTGCTCCTCCACATTGAAAGGAGTCAGCTGAGGTGGTATGGGCATCTGATTAGGATGCCTCCTGGACGCCTCCCACTTGAGGTGTTTCAGGCACGTCCCACTGGGAGGAGACCCCGGGGCAGACCCAGGACTCGGTGGAGAGACTATGTCTCCCAGCTGGTCTGGGAACGCCTTGGTATCCCCTCTGAAGAGCTGGAGCAGGTGGCTGGGGAGAGGGAAGTCTGGGCTTCTCTGCTTGAACTGCTGCCTCCGCGACCCGGACCTCCGGAAAAGCGGTAGAAGATGGATGGATGGATGGATGAATTACATTGAATGAATGAATGAATGAATGAATGAATGAATTTATTTTCGGATAATACAGTACAGGTTAAAAGAAACTGTATAATATAACAACAAGTTCAAATTAGACAAAGACTCCTTCTACTAAACAATTCCACGTGAGTTATCCGAAATGGGTCATGGCTGAAGCCGCAGCTTATATTGCCCACCCATATTCCATCCAAGAATTCAAAGAAAAAAGAGTAAACAAGACAAGAGTGATTACAATTTAGAACAAAGCTAAGACAAAGTGTGACTGAGAGAAAAAAAAAGAAAACTAAGCTAAGCTAAGTTAAGCGGTTACTATTCAAGACAAATCTAAGACAGAATGTCACAGAGAGAAAAAAAAAGAAAAAAAAAAAACTAAGCTACAACACAACACAGGCTGGATATGTCAATCCTTCTGTGAGTTTACATGTCGTCTTGTAAATATGTTTGGAGTATTTCTTCCTTTAGTTTTTGTTTAAATTGTCCAAGCGTTGTACATGATTTTAATTCAGGTCCATAATCGTTCCATAATCTGACTCCTTGCACTGAAATACAGTGTTGCTTGGTGGTTGTTCTCACTGTAGGCTTTTGAAATATACATGTTCCTCTGAAGTGATATCGTTTCTCCCTTGTTTGGAACAACTTTTGGATATTCAACATGAACACAAACACAGGCATACATGAAGCTGACTATAAACACAATGATAGTACTCAAGGCTCCACCAATCAGGACATAAGACAAAGAGATAAGAGAAAAAACAAAGAGATAAGAGAGAATGGTCATATTAATAAAGTTAAAAACTTAGTCAACGAGATTAAAAACTCAATAAAAGTCTAAAACCCAATAAAAGATTTAAAACCCAAACAAAAAACCTACAAAAATAAATAGATGTAAAATAAAAAATAATAAATAGATAACTAAATTATGTGCAATATATTGCTACATCTTGTTCAACTCTTTGACAGTAGCAGTAACAAAGCTGTTTTTGTAGCGCTGGGTTTTACATTTTGGAACAACACACCTCCGTCTGGAGGGAAGAAGCTGAAAGTGGCAGTGCAAAGGGTGGGAGTCATCATTTAAAATAGAGGTAGCATCCTCTGTACCTGTCTGGTGTACAGGGATGTCGGGCTCAGCTGTGACTCACCAAGCACACGACTGGACCATCTAACTATCTGATCCAAGGATTTCCTCTGTTTCAGTTTTATCTGACCAAACCATGACATTAAAGAAAAAGATAAAACAGATTCAATAAAAGCCCGATAAAACATTGTCATTATGGTTCGGTCAGTTTGGAAGTGTGTGAATTTCCTTAAACAATGCAAATGTTGCTGACCCTTTTTGCACACCCTTTCACAGCTCTCTTCAAAGTTTAAATTACTATCAATAATCGTCCCAAGATATTTGTAGGATTGCACACATTCAATGGTCTGACCTTTTAGTACAGTGACTTCGTGCCTGGGAGTTTTCCTCCTAAAGTCAATAATCATATCTTTAGTTTTTGTCGTATTCAGCTGCAGGTAGGAATCCTCACACCAGTGAACAAAATCATCAACTACTGGGCCGTGGCCACTCTCACCATCCTGAAGGAGAGCGACAATAACTGAATCATCAGCATACTTTATAATGTGTCTGTTGTCATGTCTGCTCTGACACATGTTTGTGTACAGGATGAAGAGTAGTGGTGACAACACACACCCCTGAGGAGAGCCAGTAGAAGAACACTTTTGGTCAGACAATGTACCATTGACCCTTACTCTCTGTGTCCTGTTGGTTAAAAAGTCCAGAATCCAACCCACCAGATTATTACTTAAATCAAATTGTTGCAGGAGCCTTTCAACTAAAATATGAGGTTGGATTGTACTAAAAGCAGAAGAAAAGTCCACAAATAAAAGCCTGGCATGTGTCCCATTAAAATCCAGATGTTTAAAAAGTATGTTAAGCAGAGTGACAGTGACATCCTCCACTCCTCTGTGAGGCCTATAGGCAAACTGCAAAGGATCCAGTGCATGCTCACTCTGCTTTAGGACCTCCAATTTGACCAGTTTTTCAAAAATTTTCATTAAAATTGAAGTCAAGGCAACTGGTCTAAAATCATTTACCATTTTAGGACAGCTGGATTTTGGAACAGGGACAACCACAGCATCCTTCCAGACCTTAGGCACATGTTGTGTCTGTAAGGACTTATTAAAAATGTAGTGAAACACAGGACTCAATTCATGTGCACAGGACTTTACCAAGTGTCCACATATATTATCAAGGCCCTGACTTTTGTTCACTTTTACAGCAAAGAATGCCCTTTTAACATCCTGCACCTCAGTATTAAAGTGCTGATTGTCTTTGAGTTTCTGCTTCAAATCTTGGGTTTCTGTGCTAAAATCAAAAGAATCCAAATGACCATAAAAACAATTAAGAGCATTAGCCAGCTCTGTATTTGAATTAAAACCATCTAAAAACACACAATTACTGCGCTCTGTGCTCTGAAGGCCTGCAATAGTTTTCATACTAGCCCAGTCTGAACCAAGCTTCTTTGCTACCATCTTGCTTTCCAATTCTGATTTATAATTCTGTTTTGCTCTTAAAATTTCGGACTACAGCTCTTTTGTGGCAACCTGCAGCTCAGAAACAACCCCGTTTAAAGGCAAGTGCTTTCCTCTGTAAGCAGGATTTAACTGATTTAGTAACCCATGGTTTATTGTTGGGATATATTTTGACATGTTTACGTGGAATGGTCATTTCCCTGCAAAAAGCCATGTAAGAGCATGTGACGTCCACCAAAGAGTCCAAATCATCCCCGCAAGCCAGTGTGAACACCTCCCAGTCCATACAGTTAAAATATTCCTGTAGGCAGAGCACTGAATCATCTGTCCAGACCTTCATGTCCCTGGCCTTCATCTTTTCTCTTCTGAGAGCAGTTTTATATATGGGCAGCAAATGTACACAGTTGTGATCTGAGGATCCTAAAGGAGGAAGAGGAAGAGATTTAAAGGCTCCCTCGATAGATCCATAGCACAGGTCCAATGTCTTTTCTCACCTGGTTGGGCAGGAGATGTACTGATAAAAGTTTTTAAGTGTCTCCTTTTAAAACACATGGTTAAAGTCCCCGAGGACAAAATTTGGAGCCTCCGGGGAAATCGACTGCAACCGCTGTACCACATCAAAGACAGTGCTGGAGGCGGAGGCAGCATCCGCCCTCGGGTGAATGTACACAGTCATTATGAAAAGTTGGGGGAACTCGCGAGGCAGATAAAAGGGGCATAGCAATACAGACAGAGGCTCCACATATGGTGTACAGATGCGCTCTCTGACCGTGACAGATGTACAGTACTGTTTATTAATATACAAACATATGCCGCCTCCCTGATATTTTCCCGTTACCTCTTCCTGCCGATCCAAGCGAAGTGGGGCTCCAAAACCATCAATACAAAGGTCCGGGTCCTGGTCATAATCTGTAAGCCACATCTCTGTGTAAGCCATGACACAGCAGTTCTTGAAATCCTTCTGATATTGGACATTTCCTTGAATTTCATCCACTTTATTTCTCAGGGATTGTCCATTCCCTGCCTCTCGCCCAAAGATGCTGGGATAGGCTCCAGCCCCCCCGCGACCCGAAAAAGGATTAAGTGGTAGAAGATGAATGAATGAATGAATATACTTTCCCCATAATAAAGGAAGGAAGAGGAATGCAGTTAAGCTGACGCCTCCTCAGGTTTAATCTTACGCCTCCACGCTTTCCGCGTTTCCTTTCACTTGTTCCTCTTTTCATTGCTGTGTCCATGAAAGTCTCTTAAAATAAAGTCCGGCAGTTGCGGTACAGACTCAAACACAGATGCTGAATTATCCATGTTTAGCTGCAGTAACATGTCTCTGGAATACTGCATTCTTTCCAGCGTGACCACGCTGATGTCCCAGACAAAGAGCCAGTAAGAAAGAAGCCACAGTGCAAAAACAAGAAGAAAATCCATACTGATGGAACCAAAGAACTCTTCGTTTTATAGTCCACAATCATTCAAGGACAAAAACGGCACAGAGAATTACGGTAAAACACATTAAAGTACATAAAAACAGAGACTAAGACGCCAAACTTTTTCACCCACTGCCAGTCGCTGCATGCGCACGCGCCCAATGAACCAACCGGTACTACCTGTCTCATGGGTTGGGCTGTCGGCAACTCAACCGGCAACCCCGCCCTTCCAAGGGTGTAGCGGGTGAAACTGGGCTTCCTGGCAGAACTAAAAACAATATCTGTCACAGGTCTGTGGTGGACCACTCCCAGTTGCACGGGGCGAGACTAGACATCCTGGCAGATAAGCACATCTGTTGCAAGGTCTGTGGTGGACTTTTGCCAGTCGGTGCATCGTGTCATGACGTATTAAGTTTTGACAGCTCACACGCACAATGTCAAACACAGGATGGAACCACACAGAAGGGCACGTTTGACAATTTTATTAATAGCAAAATACAAAAGCGCACAGCTACAGAAACAGCCACTTGCCAGAGGAAAGGACCTGTGGAGAGAAGACGAGAGCCGCGAGCTGAGGATGAACCAGTAGGGTAAGGAGGGGTAGTGGAGCTGATGGTGCCTGACCGGGGGGATGAGATCACTGAAGGGCAGTGTGGTGGGGCAGGAGAGCGCATGCAGTCCCGGTGACACACCTACACGGTGGCAGCAACCTGAGAAGGAGAAGAGAATAAATGTTAATGACATGCTAATGTTTAAATTTGTACACAGCTTGCCTGAATACGGGCAGTATACCCAGACGAGCCAGTGTAGACTGCACAGAGGAGTCCTCCTTAAGTACACTGGCTGATGAGCGGCCGCAGGTGTGTCTTCTACCTCAGGTACTGTGATGAGTCGGAGAAGATGAGACCAGAGGGGAGGAGTGCGCTCCCGCTGCCCTTGACAGAGCCCCCCCTTCTACAAACGCCTCCTGGCGGTCCAGAGGGCTTTTCTGGGTGAGTCCGGTGAAAAGTCTGGAGCATCGTCTTGTCCAGAATACGTGACGAGGGAGTCCAGGATTGTTCCTCCGGCCCGTAGCCCTCCCAGTTGACGAGGTATTGTAAGCCCCGGCCCTGGCCCCGGCGGCAAACATCCAGGATCTACTGAACCGTGTGAGCAGGGTGGCTGTCAATAATGCGGGGAGGAGGAGGAGGCTTGGTGGGAGGGGACACAGGGGACTGGTCGAGAGGGGCTTGATGTGGCTGATGTGGAAGGTTGGGTTCACCCGTAGGGATGGGGGCAGCTTAAGCTGGACCGACACGTTGTTAATCACCCGGAAAATGGAAAAAGGCCCAAGGAAGTGGGGGGACAGTTTCTTTGATTTCTCTTTGAGGGGAATCTGGCTAGCCGCCAGCCAGACTTTCTGTCCCACGACGTACTTGGGGGCCGGAACCCACTTCCAGTCAGCAGCGGCCCAGGTGCATTCTGTGGCGCGGGTTAGGACAGCCCAAGTAGCTCTCCAGACACGCCGGCAGCGCCGTGCGTGGGCTCCTACGGATGGAACTGAAACCTGTCTCTCGGCCATAGGGAGAAGAGGCGGCGTGGACCCCAATGACGCATCAAAGGGGGTCAATCCGGTGGTGGGTGACATCGCAGAGTTCATGGAATATTCCACCCAGGTCAGGTGAGGGCTCCAGGATGAGGGATTATCGGCTGCTACACACCGCAAGGCAGCCTCCAAGGACTGGTTGGCGCACTCCACCTGCCCATTGCTCTGGGGATGATTTCCGGATGAGAGGCTCACTGTAGTTCCCAGAGTCCAGCAAAAAGCCTTCCAGACCTGGGACGTGAATTGAGGACCCCGGTCAGACACAATGTCAATTGGGATGACGTGGTCAGAGAGGAGGTCCGCTGTCTCCCAGGCCGACGGGAGTTAAGGGAGGGCCACCAGATGGACTGCCTTGGAGAAGTGATCCACAATGGTCAGAATAACCGTCTTGCCGTGGGAGGAGGGCAACCCGGTCACAAAATCCACGGCAATATGGGACCACGGCTGACCAGGGATGGGAAGGGGATGGAGGAGTCCCGATGGGGGGAGGAGTCAGTCTTACCCTGGACGCACATCTGGCAGGCTCTAACATACTCCCGGACATCCCGCCACAGCGTGGGTCACCAGAATACCTGCTTGACAAAGTCAATGGTCCGAGCGATTCCAGGGTGGCAGGCAAAATGACTGGTGTGACCCTATTGGACGACATCACTGCGGAGGGTGGCTGGGATGTACAGACAGTTCCGGGGGCACCCTACTGGCACAGGCTCCTGGGACTGGGCCTGGCGGACCCTCTGCTCGATATCCCAAGTAAGGGCTCCAATGACATATGCAGGTAGCACGATGGTTTGGGGGGGAAGGGGGGGCTACATCCTCAGACTCAAACTGGCGCGAGAGCGCGCCCGGTTTGGTATTCCAGGTGCCAGGCCGGTAAATGATGGTGAAATTAAATCACTGGAAGAATAACGACCAGCGAGCCTGCCTGGCATTCAGTCGGCGGGCCGACCACAAGTACTCGAGGTTCTTGTGGTTGGTCCACACGATGATGGGGTGAAGGGCCCCCTCTAATCAGTGTCTCCACTCCTCTAATGCCAACTTAATGGCCAACAGCTCTCTGTCCCCTGCGTCATAGTTCCTCTCGGCCGGCGTGAACCGCCGAGAGAAATATGCGCATGGGCGAAGCTTCTGATCGGGAGTCGTGCACTGCGACAGTACAGCGCCAACCCCTGAATCAGATGCGTCCACCTCGAGGACAAATGGGAGCTGCGTGTTGACCTGAGCCAAGATAGATTTTTCTGTGACCTGGCGCTTTAATTTGTTAAACACCAGTTCAGCTGCCTCAGTCCACCGAAAGGGGACTTTAACGGAGGTCAGCTGCGTCAAAGGCAGTGCGAGCCCACTGTAGTTCCTGATGAACCTGTGATAGAAGTTTGCAAACCCGAGGAAGCGTTGGAGCTTCCTGTGGAGTGGGGTGTTGGCCAATCTAACACTGCCTTTATCTTGGCCGGGTTGGCAATCAGCTCCCCCTCAGCCACGATGAAGCCCAAAAAGGTGGTGGATGGTGTGGAGAACTCACACTTCTCGGCTTTAACGTAAAGCTGGTTCTCCAAGGGCCATTGTAGGCCCTTACGTGGACCTCATGTTCCTCTGGCAAGCGGGAGAAAATGAGAATGTCGTCAAGATAGACAAACACGAATTGATAGAGCATATCGCGCAGGATGTCATTTATTAACTGCTGGAAGATGGCGGGGGCGTTAGTGAGCCCGATTGGCATCACTAAGTATTCGAACTGGCCCTGGTGTGTTTTAAAGGCCGTCGTCCACTCATCGCTCTTATGAATGCGGACCAAATGATATGTGTTCCTAAGGTCTAACTTGGTGAAAACCCATGAGCGCTGAAGGAGCTCGAACGCTGAATTGATCAATGGCAGAGGGTACTTGTCTTTGATGGTGATAGCGTCGAGCTCCCGGTAGTCGATGCACGGACGCAGTGAACCATCCTTCTTACCGATGAAGAAGAACCAGGCCCCAAGCGGAGCCGAAGATGGCCGAATAAGGCCGGCGTTCAGCGACTCCTTAATGTACTGCTCCATCGCCTCCCTCTCAGGGCCAGAAATGCTATGCAGCTGGCTGGACGGCAGCCTTGCCCCCGGGATGAGGTCTATAGCACAGTCACAAGAGTGGTGAGGCGGCAGCGACAATGGTCTTGACTTGCTAAAGACCTCGCCCAAATTGTGATATGCCCGAGGGACGAGGCTGAGGTCCGGCGGCTCAATTCGAGAGGGAGGAAGAGACAGCGATGAGGAGCATTCGGCTGAACGCATACAGTTGGCCATACAAAACGGGCTCCAGGTAGAGATGGTACTTTTGGCCCAAATGATCATTGGGTTATGCTTCTGGAGCCATGGATAACCTAGAACCACCGGGGACGATGAAATGGGGAGAACCAGAAAGGATAGTTCCTCCCGGTGGTTCCCGGAAAGAAGGATGGATATAGGCACCGTGCTCAGGATGACCACCACAACCTCACCGCCAGATATAGCGGTGATTCTCTGATTGTAGGGCAATTTACGTGTGGGAATGCCCACCTGCTTAACAAAAACAGCAGACACGAAATTACCCTCTGACTCTGAATCAATCAGCGCCATAACCCTCCTCTCGAACCCCGGCAACTGTATGAGGGGTGAAATTGAGAAATTGTCGGGGGGGGTAGATTTGGTCCCGCCCGCCAGACCCCCCACGGTTACTGATGGGCCGCGTCTTTTGCCCGCTGGCGGCACTCGTCCAGACTGTGGTTGAATGAACCACAGTACATGCATGCGCCAGCACTCCGCCTTCACCGACGCTCATCATCGGTTAGGCTCTGAGAGAGCTCCATCGGTTCGGGCGAAGAGCCAGTGCTGCCAGTGCCAGTAACTGCAGCGGATACGCGCTCGGCGCGCAGGCGAGGGGTGAGCCGCGCTCATTCGCGCGCTCACAGTACCGATTGTCAAGCCCTACCGCCTGATCTATAAGGCTGTTGAGCGTCTCCAGGACAGGATGAACCGTCAGATCATCATGGAGTTGGTCGTTCAACCTGTGGAGGAACGTGCTGTGTAAAGCAGTCTTGTTCCACCCCGACTCGGACGCCACAACCCGGAACTCCACCGAGTACTCGGCTGCCAACTGGGTACCCTGGCGGAGAGCCATTAGGCGGCTCATTACGTTGCCCTCACACTCAGTCCGGCCAAATACGCAAGTAAAAGCGGCCACAAACTGGTCAAACGTATAATGGCGCCCTTCAGGGCTGTCTAGAGTAGACTGAGCCCACTCCAGGGCTCGATCCCTGAGCAACAGGGTGAAAAACTGGATCCTAGCAACATCCCCCGGATACTCCTCCCCGACCTGCTCCAGGCACACTTGCACTTGAAGAAGAAAAGACTTGCACTTCCCCACCTCCCCTGCGTACGGGGAAGGCATGGGAACGGAAGTGGTATGGCGCACCGTAGTGCACGGAGCAGGCTGGGGGTGGTGGGGGGGTGCAACCATGGGATGTGCTGTGGACCACAACGTCATCATATTGGACACCTGCTTTGTCAGTGCAGCGAGCTGCTGCTCAGTCGCCGCTAGGTTATCCATAGCGGACTGCTCCTGCGGTGAGGCACTGGCTGAGCTACTGTCCTGGCTGGCTTGTTCTGTCATGACGTATTAAGTTTTGACAGCTCATACGCATGATGCCAAACACAGGATGGAACCACACAGAAGGGCACATTTGACAATTTTATTAATAGAAAAATACAAAAGCGCACAGCTACAGAAACAGCCACTCGCCAGGGGAAAGGACCTGTGGAGAGAAGACGAGAGCCGTGAGCTGAGGAGTGCAGAAAGAGGAAATGGGTGAGCCAAATTACCACTTACCTGGGAAATCCAGAGAGGACTGGCAGGACCCAGCAGGGAATAGACGAACCAGTAGGGTAAGGAGGGGTAGTGGAGCTGATGGTGCCTGACCGGGTGGATGAAATCGTTGAAGGGCAGTGTGGTGGGGCAGGAGAGCGCGCGCAGTCCCAGTGACACACCTATACAGTGGCAGCAACCTGAGAAGGAGAAGAGAATAAAAGTTAATGATGTGTTAACGTTTAAATTTGTACACAGCTTGCCTGAATACGGGCAGTATACCCAGACGAACCAGCGTAGACTACGCGGAGGAGTCCTCCTTAAGTACGCTGGCTGATGAGCGGGCACAGGTGTGTCTTCTGCCTCAGGTGCTGTGATGAGTTGGAGAAGATGAGACCGGAGGGGAGGGGCGCGCTCCCGCTGCCCATGACACATCGTGACATGCACTACACAAAGAGCAGAGATAAACAAACTATCATCTGGTCAGTCACTGCAACAGATACTGGAGTCAGTTTGTCTTGGCCTGTCCTTGCCACTGATAATACCTCTATCTGCCAAGGATGTGCTGCTAGTCCAGCAAAAGCTTGCAGTGCTCAAATACTTTGCAAGCATTTTCATGAAATATGAAATGGTCAGTCAGAAAGCAAGTCATACCAGCTCAGACATCACCCGGGTTAACAAGGTCAGGAGTTCCTGGCAGCGGAGGGCGAAGGACAGAGCTGTGTGGAGGAATCTGATCAAACCTAAATGAAACAGTCATTGTCGCCCCTGACAGACTGCTATGAATCAATGAATGAATCTTTATTTTTGGATAGATTAGATTAAAAGATTAAAAGAGAGGAACAGAATAATATAACAAGGGAAAAAAAATCCAACAAGGTCAAATTAAATAATAAATCCTCGGCTTATACAATTCAACATAAGTATTTCGAAATGGGTGATGGCTGAAGCCGCCGCTTATATTGCCTACCCATGTTCCATCTAAGAATTCAAAAATAAAATAAAATAAAAATGATTACAAATCAGAACAAAGCTAAGACAAACTGTGACAAAACAAAACTAAGCAACAGCACAACACAGACTGGATATGATAATCCTTATGTGATTTTACCCTTTCAATTTCTACACCATTTACACTGAGTTTAGGAAAAAAAAAAACCAAAAAACCCAATAGTAAATCCATTTCTTCCAAAACTTTACATACAGTATATCATTTATATACATATTGAATAACAATGGCCCCAAAACTGAACCCTGTGGGACTCCGCAAGTAACCTTCAGTAACTGCGAGTTTTTGCTACCAACACATACATACTGATATGTGTTCTTTAAGTAACTACAAAACCAGGACAGTGCTACCCCCCTAATACCATAATTTTGTAGTTTCTTTCACAGTAATTTATGATCCACTGTATCAAATGCTTTTTTAAGATCCAGGAATACCCCCAACTGAATACTCTTTGTTTTCTACAGCAGTTGATATTTTTTCTATAAATTCCATTAGAGCAAATGCAGTTGTCCTCTTGTGTCTGAACCCAGATTGCTGCTCACACAATAAATTATTCTTCATTATAAAGTTGTCAGTTCTCTCACAAAATATGTTTTTGAGTATCTTTGAAAATTGCGGCAATAGTAAAATAGGCCTATAATTTGAAAATTCCCCTCTGTCACCCGTCTTGTATGTCGGAATTACTTTGGCTATTTTCATTGCATTGGGAAATATACCTGTTTGGAGAGACAGGTTACAGATATATGTCAGTGGCTTCACTGAGCATTCAATGATAGTTTTGACTAAAAGCATGTCGATACCATCACAATCCGTAGATGTTTTACTTTTAAACGATTTAACAATTTCAATGACCTCACTCTCATCTGTGTTCTTTATGAAGATAGAGTCTTTTATAGCAATGTTTTTGCTTATTTTTTCACCTGTAGGTTCCGTAATGGGTATTTCTATGATGATGATGATATATATACAGTATATATATATATATATATATATATATATATATACGAAAATCTTGCTTGTTTGTAGGATTTTTTTTTTCTCATTTTGTCTCTCATAGTTGAGGTATACCTATAATGAAAATTGGAGACCTCTCTCATCTTTTAAGTGGGAGAACTTGCACAATTGGTGGCTGACTAAATACTTTTTTGCCCCACTGTATATATATATACACACACACACACACACACACACACACACACACACACATGCATATGTATATACATATGTATATGTGTATGCATATACACACACACACACACACACACACACAGATAGATAGATATTCATTTCATTTGTGAAAAAGCTGAATAATAAAATAAAATTAAAACTTATATCAGAGAAAATTCTTCACAAGAAAATGTAACTGAGCAAAGTGTCTTTTTCCCTTTGCTTACCAGAACTCGCATTATCAAGAGATCAAGTTTATCAATGTAGGCAGAAATATTTCGGTTTACCACACATAGTTAATACTTGGTGGTTTAATAAGTGACAGAAGTATAATTTATTGCTTATTTTTGTTTTTGTATGTGTCTACTTCAGCTGTTTATTTGGCGAGCCACTCACTCTTATTTTGAAGGGTTGCAAGACCAGATACTAGCTCTTATTTTGAAAGTTCATTCACTTAACGAACTAAGAGTTCAGACTCAAAAATGCTTATGTTCTCCTGGCTCCCCCATTTTCTGTGTTTAAGGTCAGCCTATGTTTATTGTATTATCTACCTTTTCATCTCTGCTCGCTGCAGTTTAGATATCTCTGTGAGCATGCAGGGGGGCGGGGCAGCCACTCTGAGCTAGTGATGGGAATTCCGGCTCTTTTTAGAGAACCAGCTCTTTCGGCTCGGCTCACTAAAAAGAGCAGGCTCTTTCGGCTCCCAAGCGGCTCTTCAGGTTGTTTTGTTGCTTTAATTTATTTATTTAATTTATTATCAACAACAATATAAAATTATGCACAAAATGAATTACTAATGTAAAAAAATGTGTTTTTATTTATATATGTTTATTATATAAATATGCTTTTATTTATTCACTCCACATAAAATGTAAAAAGTAAATTATAAAATACAAAAACCAACTACTGTATTTACAATTCAACTTTTAGCTCTTTAAATTTTCAGCTTTTTCCTTTTAAACAAATTTAAAGTGAAACAACACCAAACACTGCAAACCACAACACAATAAAATATAAATTAAAATATGTAAAACAAAAAGAAAAAAACAAACACCCAGATCTTTAATTAAGGTAAAGGTTGGTATTTAGAAATACCAAGTGCCTCAGCTTTGAGGAGCTGATCCGGTTTCTTCTTTCAGTAATTATCTGCCCTGTTTTGGAGAAGATTCTCTCAGAGGGGACTGATGTTGCCACAAAGCACAGTCTCGGTGTCATCTCTAGGGGCGCCACACGAGTCGGCTGCCTTTTGCAACAGCGGCTCGATTCCGAGTCTTTTTCCCTTCCTCTCTCTTTTGATCCGTCTTTTTTTTTTTCACCCCACTTATATCACGGACACACAGATCGTCCTAAATGTCTCCTGAGCCGGTGGACGGAGCCACTGTCTATAGCAGGATACGATACAGCAGAGAACAGCTGCTAGCATTCAACCGCCACCCGGTCCCATTGGAAATACTCGACATACCGAGAGAACTGAGGCGAAAACGCCGCGGCTGCCGGGCTGGAGTAAGGCGGAGGACAAAAAATATAAGGTACAGACCCTCCCTTCCATCTGTTGTCATGGGAAATGTACGGTCGATACTGGGAAAGTTAGATGAGCTAGCGGCTATCTCCCGTTATGATAGCACATACCGGGAGTGCTCTCTCCTTTTGTTTACTGAGACGTGGCTAACTGAACTAGCAGCAGATGCTAACATTGAGCTGGAGGGTTTTCACATGATACGAGCTGACCGAACACCAGACAGTGGCAAGGCTAGGGGCGGTGGAGTGATCATGTATGTTAACAACAACTGGTGCAGACCGGGACATATCACTGTTAAACAACGACACTGCAGCAAAGACATTGAGTTGCTAGCTGTTAGCATGAGGCCTACATATCTCCCGAGAGAACACTCACACGTGATCTGCATTGTTGTTTATGCAAATCCGACGGCGAACGCTGGGACAGCACGTGACGTCATCCATTCAGTAACCAGCAGGCTGCAGACAGAACACCCAGATGCTCTTCTCCTCATCTCAGGCGATTTCAACCATGTTTCACTGTCTCCCATTCTACCCACGTTCACCCAGTATGTCACATGCCACACTAGAGACAATAAAACACTGGATTTATTCTACGCAAACACTAAGGAGGCGTACACCTCATCACAACTACCCCCACTCGGGAGATCGGATCACAACTTGGTTCATCTCCGGCCGGTGTACAAACCCCTAGTGCACAGACAACCTCCGGCCATGCACACTGTGGAGTTATGGTCTGAGAAGACAATGGACACCCTAAAGGGCTGTTTTGAAGCCACCGCCTGGAAGCAGCTCTGCGATCCACATGGTGAGGACATCGATGGCCTCATTCACACCTTCACGGGCTACCTCAGCTTCTGTGTGGACAAATCCGTTCCCACCAAGACCATACGGCGTCACTCAAACAACAAACCCTGGATCAACCCTGAGATTAAAACACTTCTGAGAGAGAAGAAGAGGATCTTCAGGTCAGGGAACAGGGAGATGCTGAAGTCCGTACAGAGGGAGCTGAGGAGAAAGATCAGAGAAGGCAAGGACAGCTTCAGGAAGAAGATGGAGGACAAGCTGCAACAGAGCGACATCAGCGGGGTCTGGAGAAACCTCAAAACCATCTCGGGGCTCCAGAATACCTCCCCCCAGGCCACAGGGGGCAGGGAGTGGGCGAACAACCTGAATCTGTTTTTCAATAGATTTGACCAACCGCCCCCCCCCCCTGACTGCACAACAACCACTGCTGCCTCTAAAGAAATCAAGTCCTGCTGCCCACTCCCCACTCTACCAACACCCCCCCACTCCCAACACACAGCCCCCCATCCTGACCCTGACCAGGACCCAGGTGAGGACGGAGCTGAGGAAGATCAAGGCGAGGAAGGCGCCGGGACCGGACGGCATCAGCGCAAAGCTCCTCAAGTCCTGTGCAGACCAGCTGTGTGGGATTGTGACGTATATCTTCAACATGAGCCTGAAACTGGGGAGGGTACCACAGCTGTGGAAAACATCTTGTGTGGTACCTGTACCAAAAACTTCCCACCCCAAAGACCTGAACAGCTACAGACCGGTGGCCTTGACGTCCCACTTGATGAAGACCCTGGAGAGACTGCTCCTTGCTCACCTCCGCCCCCTGGTGGAACCAGCGATGGATCCACTCCAGTTCGCCTACCAGCATGGCATTGGGGTGGAGGATGCGGTGATCTTCCTCCTTCACCGTTCTCTGTCCCACCTGGAGAAGCCCGGGAATATGGTGAGGATCATGTTCTTTGACTTCTCCAGTGCTTTCAACACCATCCAACCGATGATCCTGAAGGACAAGCTGCTGCGCGCAGGGGTGGACCAGCACCTGTCATCATGGATCCTGGACTACCTCACGAACCGGCCTCAGTTTGTGAGAACCCGGGACTGTGTGTCCGACACGATCATCAGTAGCACGGGGGCCCCCCAGGGAACGGTGCTGGCTCCCTTCCTGTTCACTCTTTATACTGCGGACTTCTCACACAACACAACACACTGCCATCTACAGAAGTTCTCTGATGACTCTGCGATCGTTGGCCTCATCTCCAATGGAGATGAAGCTGAGTACAGAGGGCTTATCCAGGACTTCGTGGACTGGTGCCATCGGAACTGCCTCCAGATCAACGCGAGGAAAACTAAGGAGCTGGTGGTGGACTGCCGCAGGCATGGGCAGCCCCTCACAGTACCAGTAAATATACAGGGAACAGACATCGAGATGGTGACATCCTATAAGTACCTGGGTATTCATCTGAACAATAAACTAGACTGGTCACACAATACTGATGCACTCTACAAGAAGGGACAGCGCAGGCTGTTCCTGCTGAGGAGACTCAGGTCTTTTGGTGTACAAGGGGCGCTGCTGAAGTCATTCTATGACACGGTGGTGGCATCAGCCATCACTTTTGGAGTGGTCTGCTGGGGCAGTGGCATTACTGCAGCCGATAGGAAGAGACTGAACAAACTGATTAAGAAAGCTAGCTCTGTCCTGGGGCAGCGCCTTGATCCGATGGAGGAGATAGGAGAGAGAAGGACGGTGGCTAAACTGTCATCTCTGCTGGAGTCCGAGTTCCACCCTATGCAGGACATACTGAATGCACTGAGGAGCTCATTTAGCAGCAGACTACATCATCCCAGGTGCATAACCGAGAGGTTTCGTAGGTCCTTCCTACCAACGGCTGTCAGACTGTACAACCTAAGCAGGGCTGCTCGCAGAGATAGCAAAAAAAGACGTAACAAACTAATAGTTTTTTGAATGCAGAAGATGCAATAGACTTACACAGTGGTCCTCTCCGGCATACAACTAGGAGCATGCCGGTCGCTATGGAGGGTGAGAGTGTGTATGGGCACATAATCATACCATGCAGGATAGCTGGGTAGACGGTTATGCTGTTTCATTCCATCTAGCGGCAATGCTCTGCACTGTGTGTGTTTATATATTTGCATATTTGTTCCGTCTAGCTGCAATGCTCCGTACTGTGGGTGTTTATATATTTATATATCTACATGTTATTCCATCTAGCTACATTGCTCCGCACTGTGTGTGTTTATATACTTGCATATTTATTCCACCTAGCTGCAATGCTCCGTACTGTGGGTGTTTATATATTTACATATTTATTCCATCTAGCTACAATGCTCTGCACTGTGTGTTCATATATTCATATATTATTCCATCCAGCTACAATGCTCTGCACTGTGTGTCTGTGTGTGTGTGTATATATATATATTTTATAGTAATACGTACATATGTTTATTAGCTGCTCTTGCTTGCTTGTTTTTTTTTTTTTTCTTGCCTTCTGATTGTTGCTCTGAGTGTTGCTATCCCTGTGCTGTTGCAATCCTGGAATTTCCCCGTTGTGGGACTAATAAAGGCTTATCTTATCTTATCTTATCTTATCACCTGGGTAAGATGTGGATAAATTGAAGCCTTGGTCTCCCACCAGCTCAGTGGGTCTGCACTTCTCTGGCAAAAGGGCTCATCAATGTAGGATCTCACTTCCAGTATTGCATCTGCTGAGGGATTTTCTGGCAGACTCTACACTCTGCCTTTGTATTGTCAATAAAATTAAAATGGTTCCAGATTTTGCTTCTTTTCCTGGTGTCACTCATTTTCTTTACTATACCTTTCTAATGTGTCGATGTCATCTCTTCCCCGGCTCTCTCTCCCTCCTGCTCTGTTCGTGTGCTACTGCTGCTGTAAGTGTAACTACCGCCCCTCCCTCCTCAGTGCAAACACAAGGCAGGCAAAAACACATATTGACCAATCACGTGCGGCTTGAAGAGAAAAAAAAGTGAAAGAGAGAGAGGGTGAGAGAAGGGGTGGGGGGAAACACGGCTCCCAATAAACAGCCGGCTCCCGTCGTTCACTTCAAAGAGCCGGCTCTAAGAGCCATTTCATTCGCGACCGACCCATCACTACTAGAAAGCTGCTTTTGTGGAGGAGTGATGTGACGAGACAGACACGAGAGCTGCCAGTTCAGAACTTTATTCAACTCCAACAACAATAATGACTCTCTGGCACTAAGGCGCATACATTAATATCTCCTGCCTCCTCCCCCTTAGCACCAAGACGCATACATCTACATCTCCTGCCGCGAGTGCCAAGGCGCATACATTTACACCTCCTGCCCCAGGCGCAAACATTTAAGCCTTATTCATGCTGTATTTCCCCTCTAGTCGCTTTGGTCTGCGTGCGCTTTGGACAAGCCTGGCACGCACGCAGCGCTGTACATGCTCACTTTTTTCAACTACCCAGGCCAAGCGGCTGACACATGCACACAACCATCACTTGTAGTTTCACTCCTGTTCTATAGGTAGTGTCAATGCGCTAACGGGCCAGGATTTTCACCAACAAAGAAACGCTTCTTGCTTTCTGTTGCTTGACTTCCCGGTTATTCAATTCAATTCAATTCAACTCAACTTTATTTATATAGCGCCATTTCACAACAACAGTCATCTCATAGCACTATCAACTGTAGGGGGAACCCCCACAGTTGCAGAAAGACCCCAGCAATCAGGCAATCCCCTGTGAGCAAGCACTTGGCGACGGTGGAGAGGAAAAACTCCCTTTTAACAAGAAGAAACCTCCAGCAGAACCAGGCTCAGGGAGGGGCAGTCATCTGCAGCGACTGGCTGGGGGGTGAGGGGACAGAAAAGATGAAAAGAACAGACATGTAGAGAGCAAACAGCACGATGGGGACTCAATCTATGGGAGAGAACAAACAGATGTTAATGACCAGCAAAAAAAAAAAATATATATATTTCATTGAGAGTGAAGAAAGGAGTGAGGCCCAGTGCATTACTGGAGGTCCCCCGGCTGACTAAACCTATTAGCAGCATAAATAAGGGAGGGTTCAGAAACACATGATCCCTCCCTTAATGTAGGCTATATCAAAAAGGTAGGTTTTAGCCCTATTCTTAAAAACAGAGATCGAGTCTGACTCCGGAATCCACATTGGCAGCTGGTTCCACAGGAGAGGAGCTTGATAACTGAAGGCTCTGCCTCCCATTGTACTTTTGGAGATTCTAGGTATTACAAGTAATCCTGCATTTTGGGAGTGTAGTGCTCTGTTAGGATAATACGGTAGTATCAGATCTTTTAAATAAAAAGGAGCCTGATTGTTTAGAGCTTTGTAAGTAAGAAGAAGGATTTTAAACTTAATTCTAAACTCTATGGGAAGCCAGTGAAGGGAGGCCAGAACCGGAGAGATATGATCTCTCTTTCTAGTACCTGTTAAAACTCTTGCTGCATCATTTTGGATCAGCTGAAGACTTTTTAAAGATGTTTTAGGACAGCCTGATAATAAAGAATTACAATAATCTAATCTCTAGCTAACAAAAGCGTGGATCAGTTTCTCAGCATCACTCTGAGACAAGATGCTCCTAATCTTGGCAATATTATGCAAATGATAGAAGGCAGTCTTAGAAACAAATTTAATATGTGAATTGAAGGACAGATCTTGATCAAAAATAATTCCAAGGTTCCTCACAGAGCTATTAAAGGGGACCTGTGGTGGTTGTGAAAAAAAACATATTATATTGAGCCCCTGTCTCACGGTCTAGTTCAAGTTTAAGTTCAAGTTCAAGTTCAAAGCAATGCGATATAAATCCATTGCTGATGTGCTGGTTCAGCTATGTCAGCAAAACATGCGCGCAGCCATACTGGCGGCTACATGGCCTGCCAGGATGCTTCCTGTGACGTAGTAGCGTGGATACCGCGATCTGGATCAATATTGGCTGAGCCTGGAGTGCCCGGATGAGCAGTGGCTTTCGGGATATTCAAATTCAAACGTTTATTTCAAACTCAGGGTTCATATTAAATGCAGAACTAAAATGAGTAGAAAATAAATAAATACATGCTTAAATTCAGCGGGTCATCTCGTCTGATCTGAGGTCGTAACGGCCGCCAGACGGCCAGGGATTTGGCGCTGGGCTCTTCCCTCGCCGCTAAAAGTATATACAGATCAGCAGACACTCGGCGCTCTTGTAACAACAAAAACATACAATGCGATATGGATATCGCAACATGGCGGAATGTAAAGCCTTTGGATGTCTCAATAATAAGCGAAAAAACAAAGATAAACACTTCTTTTGTGTACCCAAACCCAGCTCACCTTGTCGGAAGATCGTAGCGGAAAAGTGGTTGCGCAATCTTGGAACAGGGCACAGACGTTTCCTTTCGGACGAAATTGCGTTGTGTCTGAGGACCACTTCGTCACTTTCACCCTCAGAAGACCTTTCTGGCCCAAACCTGTAGCCATGTTGACCGAGTCCTACAATTCAGCCATAATAGAACAAAAACACTGACAAAAGCACCCTAGTCGCTGGTACAGGCGGAGTATTGACTTTTCAGTAGCAACGTAGTGATGTCACATCCACATGTGTCATGGCTGCGCGCATAGTTTTCATTGGCTGGCCATGCCGGCGCTCGTATTTGCATATTTCTCTGGTGGTAGATGGCTGGCAATAATTATTTAACCAAATAACGAATACTTTGCCTAATGTTTTCAAGTTGAATGCGTTTAGACGACCACAACAGGTCCCCTTTAAGAGAAAGAGTAACCACATCCAAACTGAAAGTTTGATTTGGAAAGGTATTTCTAAGGTTTTTTGGACCAACAACAATGACTTCAGTCTTATCTGAATTTAATAGCAGGAAATTACAAGTCATCCAAGCTTTGATTTCCTTAAGACAGGCTTCTAACTTGGCTAATTGATTACTATCATCTGGCTTCATTGACAGGTATAATTGTGTGTCATCTGCATAACAATGAAAATGTATACAGTGCTTTCTAATAATGTTGCCTAACGGAAGCATATATAAACTAAAAAGAGTAGGGCCTAGCACAGATCCCTGTGGAACTCCATGACTAAGCTTTGAGTTGAAAGAAAACTCATTATTTACATGAACAAACTGGAACCTATCAGATAAATAAGATCTAAACCACTGCAACGAAGTTCCATTAAGTCCAACATAGTGTTCTAATCTATCAAGTAGAATATTATGATCGCTAGTATCAAAAGCTGCACTAAGGTCTATAAGGACAAGTACAGAAACCAGTCCATTATCAGATGCGATGAGGAGGTCGTTAGTGACCTTTGCTAAGGCTGTTTCAGTACTATGATGGATTCTAAACCCAGACTGAAACTCTTCAAGTAAACCATTTCCCTGCAGGTGGTCAAATAATTGTGTAGCAACAACTCTTTCTAAGATTTTTGAAATGAAAGGGAGATTAGAGATTGGTCTATAGTTAGCTAAAGCTTCTGGATCTAGCATTGGCTTTTTGAGTAAGGGTTTAATTACAGCCGTTTTAAAAGCCTGTGGTACATGGCCTAAAGTTAATGAAGAATTGATTATATGAAGAATAAAGCTACCAATAAGTGGGAAGACTTCTTTAAATAATCTGGTAAGAATAGGGTCTAAAAGACAAGTTGAAGGTTTGGATGAGGAAACTATTTTGTCTAACTCACAAAGGTTGATTGGAGTAAACTCATCAAGACAGACATCAATTGAAGGAGTTGTAGTAGTTACAGTATTTAAGTTAACTGTGGGAAGAATCTGATTGATTTTATCTCTGATGGATGAAATTTTATTATTGAAAAAGTTCATAAAGTCCTGACTAGTAAGCTCTAAGGGAATGCTAGGATTGACAGAGTCCTGACTCTTTGTCAACCTGGCTACAGTGCTGAAAAGAAACCTGGGATTATTCTTGTTCTCTTCTATTAATGCAGAATAATAACTCGTTCTAGCTTTTCTAAGAGATTTTTTATAAATTAAAAGATGATTTCTCCAAGCTAAATAGATTTCATCTAAATTAGTGGAGCGCCATTTTCTTTCTAATTGACGAGTCTTCTGTTTTAAGCTACGAGTTTCTGTGTTGAACCAAGGAGTTAGAAATCTCTGATTAGACTTTTTCTTTTTTAAGGGGGCCACCAAGTCTAGAGTCTGATGCAGAGAAGCTGTAACACTATCCTCCATGTTATCAATTACAGAAGGAGCAAGCTGTCTATAGCTTATTTCCGTTGTGTTGACACATGGCATAGAGGAAACAATCTGCATAAATTTGGTAACAGCATCATCTGAGAGGCATCTACTGTAATAATATTTTTCTTTAGGAGCCAAATAGTCAGAAATAGTAAAATCAAAGGTTAACAGACAATGGTCTGACAGTACAGGGTTATGAGGAGACACTACAAGATTTTCTATTTCTATGCCATATGTCAGAACAAGGTCCAATGTATGGTGGAGGTAATGAGTAGAATTTCCTACTTTCTGAACAAAACCCAATCGAGTCTAATATTGAATTAAATGCCACATTAAGGCAGTCACTATCTACATCCACATGTATATTAAAGTCACCTACTATAATTATTCTATCAGATTTCAGCACTAAATCAGCTAAGAAATCAGCAAATTCGGATAAAAATTCTGAGTAGGTTGATGGGGGACGATAAACTATGGCAAATAAAATTGGGTTTAACCTAAAATTGCTAAAGTGCCCAATACTGAGGACCAGACCCTCAAAGGAATTATAACATGTTTTTTGCTTTACATTAACCAGTAATTTGGAATGGTAAATTGTTGCTACTCCTCCACGACCAGAACTTCTGGGATTTTGACAGTTTAAATAACCAGAGGGAGTTGATTCATTTAAACCAACATAATCCTCTTGCCCTAATCAAGTCTCTGTAAGGGATATTAAATCAATCTGATGATCAATTAACAGATCATGGACTAACAGAGACTTGGGAGTTAGAGACCTAATATTTAATAAACCACATTTAATTTTTAAATTATGAGGAGGAACAGAGGCCAAATCATTCAATTTAGAGGCTTTATGTTGAATTTGAGTTTTACCAATATTTTGCTTAATCACTTTGGGATGCTTATATATTATATTTTTATTTACTTTGGAGGGAGCAGACAATGCTTCTCTGATGGGGAAGACGGGGGCTAAGTTGAGGGGTGGCGGATGAAGAGGAGCTGCAGAGAGGCGTGTAAGACTGCGACTCTGCTTCCTGGTCCCAACTCTGAGTAGTCAAGGTTTTGGAAATTTGGATCAGAATCAGAATCAGAATCAGGTTTATTGCCATTGTTCATGTAGTACACAAACTAGGAATTTGTCTCGGTGCAGTGCTGCAACATTAAACATGATAAGATAAAAGAAATAAACTATACATGCAATAAAGTGTAGAATAAGAGTAAGTGATACTGGTCAGCAGTTAAAATATATTAGCGAGCAGCAGATACTGTGGAGAACTATATAGTGCAGTCGGTAATGCAGGAAGAAAACAGTGATGATTGACATGAGTCTGGTTGAGCTGCTGTACATAGTGCACGAGAGTCAATAAGTCACTTAGTGTTCAGCAGTCTGATGGCAGAGGGGAAGAAGCTGTTCATGTGACGGGAGGTTTTAGTCTGGATGGACCGAAGTCTTCTACCAGAGGGGAGGGGGGCAAACAGTACGTGACCAGGGTGTGAGGGATCGGCTATGATCCGGCCAGCACGCCTCCGGGTCCTGGAGATGTACAGATCCTGGAGAGATGGGAGCTTGCAGCCGATCACCTTCTCAGCAGTGCGCACGACGCGCTGCAGCCTTAGTCTGTCCCTGGCAGTGGCTCCTGCGTACCACACGGTTATGGAGGTGGTGAGGATGGACTCGATGATGGCTGTGTAGAACTGCACTAACATCTTGGTGGGTAGCTTGAGCTTCCTCAGCTGCCGCAGGAAGAATATCCTCTGCTGGGCTTTTTTGATGAGTGAGCTGATGGTTGGCTCCCATTTGAGGTCCCTGGTGATGGTAGTGCCTAGGAAGCGGAAGGAATCAGCAGTGGTGATGGGAGAGCCTGAGAGGGTGAGGGGGGGCAGAGGGGTAGTGACTTTCCTGAAGTCTACAATCATCTCCACTGTCTTCAGAGCGTTCAGCTGCAGGTTGTTATTGTTGCACCAGGACGCCAGCTGGGATAAAAAAGATGCCAGATTGTTAGATAAATGAGAAGCACCATCCAAAGTGGGATGAATGCTGTCTCGTCTCATAAGACCAGGCTTTCCCCAAAATGAGCTCGATTTGTAAATGTAGCCCACGTCATTTGCAGGACACCACACAGACAGTCAGCGGTTCAAGGATGACGAGTGGCTAAACATGTCATCACTGGTCAGATTGGGGAGGGGCCCAGAGAATACTACAGTGGCAGACATCGTTTTTGCAAAGTCACACACCGATTCTACATTAAGTTTTTTGGGTTTTTTTCCGGTTCCGGTTCGGCCGGACCGGCAGCGCCACACGAGTTGGCTGCCATTTGCAACTGCCCTTCTCTTATCTTCCTTCTTCTTTCTACACCTTTCACTCGATATATATATCACGGACACACAGATCGCCCCAAGGGTCTCCCGAGTTGGCGGACGGAGCCGCTGTTTGCAGCAGGGGACGGAGCTAGCTGGCTAGCTAGCTCCAACCGCCACCCGGTGCTAACGGAGAAGCTCGACATGCCGAGGAACTGTGGCGAAAGCAACGCAGGTGCCGGGCTGGAGTTTAGGCGGCATGCAAGAAATATAAGACAGAATAATAAAGAGCGATGGCAAGAACCAAGCAGACCGCCCGTAAATCTACTGGAGGAAAAAGCCCCCCAGGAAGCAGCTAGCCACCAAGGCTGCTCGAAAAAGCGCTCTGGCCACCGGCGGAGTGGGGAGGCCTCACCGTTGCAGGCCCGGTGCCGTGGCTCTGAGAGAGATCCGTTGCTACCAGAAATCCACGGAGCTGCTCATCCGTAGGCTGCCCTTCCAGCGCCTGGTGAAGGAGATCGCTCAGGACTTCAAGACCGACCTGCGCTTCCAGAGCTCCGCCGTCATGGCTCTGCAGGAGGCCAGTGAGGCCTACCTGGTGGGTCTCTTCGTGGACACCAATCTGTGCGCCATCCACGCCAAGAGGGTCACCACCATCATGCCCAAAGACATCCTGCTGGCCCGCCGCACCCGCGGAGGGAGAGAGAGCTTAGACTTTCTGCTGCACATTCACCAACCACAATGCTCCGCACTGTGTGTCTATATATATATACAGTATTTATAGTTTATACTTTCTTTCTTTCTTTCTAAAGCCCATCCAGGGACAAGAGTAGCAAATTAGCTAATAGGTATACACTCTTTGTGCAACACATTAGCTTGATTGTCATTTGATTAATTGTCTATGTTTACTGCACTGTCCTTGTCAAATAAACAAATAAAATAAAATAAAAAAGTAATATGTACATATGTATACTAGGTGTTCTTGTTTTTTTTCTTGCCTTCTGATTGTTGCTCTGAGTGTTGCTATCCCTGTGCTGTTGCAATCCTGGAATTTCCCCATTGTGGGACTAATAAAGGCTTATCTTATCTTATCTTATCTTAAGTTTCGTGACTTCAGACTGCCTGAGAAGGATATCATTAATGCCAGTGTGAATAACAATTGTGGAGTATTTACAATCAATCAATCAATCAATCAATCAAAGACTTTATTCCAGACTCTAGGTCCATCAAAAAAGTAAAAAAAGTAAAAAACAAGACAGTTGAAACAATCAAAAAGTTACAAAAAACACTAAGACACAACTGCTAAGAGAAGTACAAAGACAGTACAGACTTTAAAAAGACTTAAAAAGACAACTGTACCAGTGCCTTCTAAACTGTGACTGACAGCGAATAGAACTGAGCTTAATGCTGGACATGACTTGAATGATTTCATTTCTAGATACATCAAGCCGACAGATGAATTTATACAGAAGATTCCTTATTACTGCATGCAGAGTATTTACACGTGATGAGACAAATAACTCGGAAGCACTGCACCATCGAGGCTTTTTAAGTAAAATTCTTAAGGCATCATTGTAGGCAACCTGTAATTTCTGCATACTTTGTTTCCTATAATTTATCCATAAATGAGCAGTGTATAAAGGTGTACAATAGGTTTTAAAAAGAACCAGTTTCACCTCATCTGAACAAAAACCAAATCTGCGTGCAAAAATATTTGCTTGCATGTAGATTTTGCGGCGTTGTCTGAAAATATCATCATCATCAGTCATTCTATCATTAATAAAATGTCCCAGATATTTAATTTTATCCCTGACAATTCCCTGCCTGCCAATTCAAAGACAGGGAATTTCATTAACAAATCTTTTTTAGTGCGGCAAATCAGCACACAACTCTTATTTGTATTATATTTTATGTCATTTTCCTCTCCATAAGCACTACACACTCTTAATAACTCCTGAAGACCAGCACTACTTGGACTGAGAATAACTAGATCATCAGCATACATAAAATGATTCACTAACTTATTCCCTATTAAACACCCAGTTTTACAGGCATTCAGTTGCTTTGACAACTCATCCATGTAAAGATTAAATAGAATAGGGGACAATATACTGCCCTGTCTGACACCACTGCTCACACCAAATGGGGATGAATGACTCTTCCCCCATTTCACCAGCATCTTCTGATGTGCGTACCAGTAAATCAGGATACGTACTAAGTACTTGGGAACCCCCCTGTCAATCATTTTCCTAAACAATATCCTGTGATTAACACGATCAAACGCCTTGGAAGCGTCAATAAAACACAGAAAAACTGAAGAATTTTGATTTCTGTACTTATTTATAATTTCTTTTAAAGCATATATGCACAGATCTGTTCCATGATGGGGTTTGAATCCAAATTGATGATCAGTAGATTTGATGAATACATTTAATTTTTCAAACATGATTTTTTCCAGTACTTTAGATATTATATTGGCTATAGCTATGGGCCTGTAATTATCCAGGCTACACAGCTTGCCAGCTTTATCTTTAATGACTGGTACCAACACAACAGACAATAAAGATTCTGGTAACATCCCATGAATCATGAAGCTGGTGAAACAGATTGCAAGAAGAGGAGCAATTCTTGAGCTAGCATATTTAAGATGCTCAGCAGAAATACAGTCTAAACCACTCGCTTTGTTATCTGATAGCTCTCTAATGGCTTTGGTCACTGCATGAGTGTCAATCAGGAGCGAATCGTCCCTTTCTACTTTCCCTACCTTATAAGTTTCATCCTTAGTTGAATTAAATAATGAGTAAAAGTGTTGCCGCCAAAGATCCACAATATTTTCTGTACCTGAAATGCCTTCCAAAGTACAGGGCAAAGACGTTTTACTGTTACTAATCCGTCTAAGCTCCTTCCAAAAATCTGTGACATTCTTATCTAACAATCTCTTGGCCAAGGAATTACTTCTCATTAGCTGCTCATTTTTAGAAATATGACGAATAGCATACTTAAACTTTGCATTTGTACATTTCTTCATCTCAAATTCTGGCCCTTGTCTGGGTCTCCCAGCCACCACGCATGCTTTATATGCTTCCCGAGCTTCAGAATAAGGCCCAGCTACGGCCTCATTCCAGCCAGGTCTAACATTATGTGTTTTACGTATTTTCTTATAATAAGGCTAGCTGTCCTTATACAGGGAGTTAACTATAGCATTGTACAAACTACAAAGGTCTTTCTTATGCTCAACAATGCTACAGTTCACATCGCTGCACATTACAGCATCTCTAGGAAGACATATTTTACTCAAGGATTTATCTGTATGAACACAATATTCTACAATTTCTTCCTCAGAAAGAGTGTCCCAGTCTAATTTTCCCACCTCATCCTGACTGACATTTTGACAAAGTGCAGGTAGACAGTCAACATTAATTATCATCTCAAACGGTATATGATCAGACATTGCTAACCCATAATAAATACTCATGCCACCCAAAGAAGCATGTGCATCACCAGTGCTGATGCAATGATCTAGCCAGGACGTAGTGTGCCAAGCCTCACTTATATAGGTATAACTATCAGGAGGCATTAGTACCTTACTTGACAAGATTAAGTTGTTCTCATAACAAAAATGATACATATGTTTTGCAAATAGGGAGACAGTGTCAGATATGTCTGCATTCAAGTCCCCCATAATAAAAATACAAGTGTTATTATAGTCTTGCATATAAGAATTAATAAAGGCAAGCTTATTTAAATATTCATCCTCATTCTGTTGACACTCAAATGGCGTATATACATTAATAATAAGGAATTCCTTATCATTACAATTAAACTGCACACCAATACACCAATCTACACCAAGTCGGACCACTTTTATCAAGGAGTCCAGCTTCTTTCTCCAGAGGATAGCCACCCCTCCAGGTATCCTCCCCCTGATAATCCCCTTGCTGAGGTCAGTTGTAGACTCCCCAGTACCATGGAAATCAGGGTTATGACAGTTCAAACGTTCCAAGTCTTGTTCTGAAAGAAACGTCTCCTGAAGGCACAAAATATCACAATTGTTCAATAAATTGTCAATAACTAACCGGCGAGCTTTCTCCCCAGCACTTTGCCCCAATTTAAGGCCACGACAGTTGTAAGACATGACCTTAATACCCATCAAAAAAGGAGGAAGAGTTAAGAAAGATCACCATCATGCGTGGGTGGCCGCATATTCTCCACAGCAGCCGCTCCACTAGCTCCAGCCCTCCCAGCCCCCCGGGGCTCATAATATCGCCGCACCAATGCGCCCTCTGGCCAGAGCTCTGGCTGGTACATGTCCCCCACCTCAGAGCATTCCGCCGTTACTTTAAACGAGCTAACCCTGCCGTTCCCAGTGAGGATTTTCTGACAGAAAACTTCTCGTCCAAGCTTATCTTTAAGATATGCAGATAAAGTGTCAGCTTCCAAATCACGATGAAAACGGGTAGCAAACACACTCACCGTCTTAGTCCGAACTGTTTTAATATTACCAGAGCCCGTACCCACAACAGGGGCCGCGTTGCTGGCTTTATTCCTGCGGCTGTTTGAAGCAGAGGATGGCTTGGGTTTATCCGCAGCGCGCTCAGATCGTCTTCGTCCCTTTTTCACTACTTGACTCCATGTTGGAGATCCTGGTGAAGAGGCTACTGTTCCAGAATTTTCTCCGGTTATAGGCTGATCCACCGGGTCCGAATTCACATCCAAAGCCTTCTCTCCAGCGGTCAAGTGAGATTCCCGTGTATCTCCAGGTCTTGAGTCGATCATCGGGCAGGCCCCCTCCTCCGCTCCGACATCAGCGGGGCTGACAGGCCCTCCCAGGGCGGGCTCCTCCTTATCTACGGCCCGTGCGGCAGACTGCTCCAGGCCACTTACACGACGGGCAATATCCGAGGTTATCGTGCTTAGATCTTCACTGGAGCTAGTCCGTAACAGCATGGTTTGTTTCATGGCACAAACCTCTGCACGTATCTGCTCCATTCTCCTCAGTAGGCTTGAGCAGTCCAGGCTGGAAAATGTAACCAGCGGCAAATCATCCAGGTAATGAGAGACAAATCTAGGTAGATTTTCACCACATTCATTCATCACCTTAAGGCAACTCTTTAAATTATTTACATCTTTCTGGGCCCCCTTGTGTGTAACACACCTTTGTGTAGTGGGGCAGAGCTCAAACAGGACTTTTTTCGAGGCCTCAATCCACTCAGAGTCAAAAGTATTTGAGGCCAATAAGACGATCTCATCCTGACTCAGAGTCTTAATTTTCACTGCAAGGAAATTTAGCAGCTCATCCTCAACAATTATTTTCCCCTCAGAAGTTTTATATACTTCAGGTTTTAAACGAGACCGTTTTACCTCAGGGGCCTCCACAGAGCCATTCCAGCCAGGACGCGTGGATTCCACCATCTTGTGCCAGCTTGTTTCACCGTCCTTTTAATCCACTTTGTGACCAGAAACGGAATCAGAACCTTCTCCGGTCAGCTTAGTTGTCTCACAAATATTCCTCACATTTGCTGGTGTCCAACAGAAGACTTTAGAGCAGTTTTACCAGGAAGTCTCAGTTCAGGTCTCAGTTCAGGTCTCAGAGCTCCTCAAAGCACCTCTGGTCTCGTCGCCATCTTAAAGTCGCCATCAGAAGACTTACAGTTACTTTTAGCCAGCATTTTTAAATTTGACTTGATGTCGCCTGCTCTGGCCCCAGGAATGCATCTGACTATGGCCGCTGGAGTCTCTAGGTTCACGTTTCTGACTACAGAGTCGCCAATGATCAGAGTTTTTTCCTCAGCGGGTGTGTCGCTGAGCGGGGAAAAACGATTAGAAACGTGAACAGGTTGGAGGTGTACCGGGGCTTTGCGACTAGGCTTCCTTCTCACCGTCACCCACTCAGTCTCCTCGCTGCTGAGGAGAGCCGGAGGACCACTAATGGGGTTAGCTATGCTAGCTAGCTCCGCTGCAGCTAAGGGGCATCCGTCAAGAGTAACTGGCGCAGACGGTGTTTCAATGCAGTGGAGCTGGGATTCCAAATCAGACAACCTCGCCTCGAGCACCTCAAAAAGACAACATTTATTACATTTACCGTTATCACTAAAAGAGGCAGAGGTGTAGCTAAACATCTGACAGAGAGAGCACACCAGAGGAGGAGAGGAAGGAGAGCTAGTAGTCATCGCTAGTGGCTAACCCAAAAGCTCAGGAGAGTGAGGAGAGCAAACCACACAGACAGACAGCAAAACAGGAAGTGACGATACGTTACCACAAGGAAGTGACGATCAATCACTCCTTTTCCACGAAGATGCTGCTGAAGTATGAATGCATGATTCATGTATGTTTATTCTCGTCTTCCACTTCCTCGTTGTCTGCTTTGTCTACTTCGTCTTGGTATGCTGTATCAATATTGCCACCTCGTGAATGGGACGTTCAGTCTTGCGCATGCACTTTTCAACGTGTTCAGGTCGTGGGCAGGCGGCGTGGTCACAAAATTTGGGCTGCACGGGGTTGTCCATGGTTGAGCACTGTGGACACTAGCAGAGTGGAGACGATGACGTAAATTTTGTCACACAAGGTTTCCGGTTACACGTACGCGAACAGCGGAGGTGCAGCATGAATCCAGCTTCACATCTCCTGCCCCCTGCCCCTACTCCCCAAGTCACTGGGTGAGAGTGGAACCTCCTGGTGGTCCACCACACAGCCCTCCTCCCCAAACACCCAGAAGGGGCCTTAACAGTCCAGTACCTTGGGTTTGAGCAATCGCTTGTAACGGCTGTAATGTGGAGGAGCCAGGCTGTCCGAGAAGCCTTCTGGTCGAGGTGAGGAGGGAAAAGACTCGGTCTCCGGCGAACAGTCCTCTGAAGAAGGAAAAGTTGGTGAGGGAAAAGACTCGGTCTCCGGCGAACAGTTCTTTGAAGGGGGACAACCAACCTGTGAACCCACCGCAGGTTGGCGTCCACACAGGGGAGCCTGGGCCAGCACCACCTGCTCATCTGCCAACACATAAGCGGGCTTAAGTCTGTCTATACCGATGGTTTCCCTGCGTCCCCAAAATCCAACACAAAATGTTTTGCCTCTGTTTCCAAAACTCTGAAAGGGCCATCGTAAGGTGGATGCAGTGGGGTTCTGTGGGCATCATGTCTGATGAAAACAGAAGCATTCTCCAACCGCTTCAGAACAAAAGTGCAGGGAAAACAATGGTGCACCAGCCCCGGAATATTACTTGCCTCTGCCCTCGGAAAAAGGCATGTGGACGAGTCAGTACTGGGCGTGGGACCTTCTGGGAAAAATTCCCCCGGGATCCGCAATGGTTGACTAAAAACAAGCTCAGCTGGGGAAGCTACCAGATCCTCCTTGGGACCCAAGGATCCCAGTAGGACCCAAGGCAGGTAGTCGACCCAATTCACGTCAGTCAACGAGGCTCTGAACGCAGCTTTAAGCGACCTGTAGAACATCTCGCACAACCCATTAGCCTGCGGGTTGTATGCGGTGGTAGGGTGAACTTTTCAGATGTAGTGGAAGTCAGTGGAACTGCATCTGGCCAATGCGTGGTGTGGTCCACTATTGTCAAAAGGTGCATGAAACCCTGCGATGGCACAAGGGGGCCCACTAAGTCCACGTGGATGTGGTCAAACCTCCTACTTGGAATCCGGAAAGGTTCGAGGGGGGCCTTGGTGTGCCTCTGAACCTTAGCCCATTGGCACGCAACACATGCAGCAGCCCACTCCTTCACATCCTTGCGTAAGTGGGGCCAGATGAATTTAGACCCCACCAGCTTAACTGAAGACCGTAGGCCCGGATATGGGAGAGAGTGAATGGACTCAAAAACGCAGTGGCGCCAAGAGCCTGGAACAACCGGGTGGGGACGGCTGGTGGAGACGTTGCAAAGCAGGGGGGACAACCCTCTTGTACCACCCTGCTTTCCATTTTAAGGCCTGTACCCGCGGAACGGAGCGCACAAATATCCACATACCCTGGATGGTCTGCGGCCATGGCAGAAAAATCAATACCCAAGTAGACTGGAGAGACCAGCGTGCATGACAAACAGTCAGCCACAATGTTGAGCATACTGGCCACATGTTGAATGTCGGTTGTGAACTCCAATATTGCGGCTAGGTGACGTTGCTGCCATACCAGCCCCGGTTCTGAGATTTTGGACATCACATAGGTTAAAGGCTTGTGGTCAACAAACGTGGTAAATATACGACCCTTGAGCCAAAACTGGAAGTCGAAGGTGCTATGCTTACACTCGTTATCATGCAGAGCATGGCTGAAAGAGGCCGGAGACATACTGTTCCACCACTGTTCCTACTGCAACGTCAGATGCATCTGTAGTAAGCGCAATCCGTGCCGACGAGGATGGGTGGGCCAGCAAAGTCGCATTGGCGAGCGCAGCTTTGGCACCCGCAAAAGCCTGGACCCGATTGGGGGTCCAGTCGATGCTATCCACGGGTTTCTTCTTCTTGAGCACACCATACAGCGGTTGCAGCAGCTGGGCTGCCCGGGGAAGGAAACGGTTGTAAAAATTGATCATTCCCAAAAATTCCTGCAGCGCCCTCATAGTCTGCAGACACAGGAAATCTGACACCGCCCGCACTTTATCCGGCAGCCGGATTGTGCCCTCAGACGAAATGTGGTGGCCCAAGAAATCGAGCACTGGCAACCCGAACTGACACTTTGCCAGATTAACTATCAGTCCTTGTGCTTCCAGCCAATGGAAAACTTGTTTCAGATGGGAGAGGTGCTCCTCCTCAGATGCGCTAGCCACCAGAATGTCATCTAGGGAGATGAACACAAATGCCAAGTCTTGGACCACTGCGTCCATCATCCTCTGAAAAGTCTGAGCTGTGCCCTTCAGCCTGAACGGCATGCGAAGAAACTTGAAAAGGCCGAAAGGTGTTATCACCGCCTTTTTAGGGACGTCGTCAGCACGAACCGGGACTTGGTGATAGCCGCAGACCAGATCCACCTTTGAAAAAATGCACATTCCGGCCAGGTGCACCGAAAAATCTTGAATGTGTGGGATGGTGTAATGGTTGTGCTCAGTGATGTTGCTCAAGCAACAGAAATCACTGCACGGCCGCCACAAACCATTGAACTTGGGCACCATGTGCAACGGGGATGCCCAAGGGCTACTGGAGCGCCTAACAACCGCCAAACATTCCAAGTTAGCAAATTCTTTCCAAGCGATGGCTAGCTTAGTCCCGTCCAGGTGCAGCGTTGATACACATCCCCTGAGGCTAAAAAATTAGCACGTGTTAGTGGCCCGGCTCCCCGAGTCATACAAGACAGTGAAGAAAAAGACATAGCATCGACCAAATGTCTATTAGCAATATCTACAAGGAGACCATAAGCACAAAGAAAATCAGCACCTAAGATAGGAACCGAGCAAGCAGCTACCACAAAGTCCCACTTGTAGTTGCGTCCATGAAAACACACAGTCACTGACCTAGCTCCAAAAGTCTTGATAGGGGAGTCATTAGTGGCAGTTAATGACAAGCCACAGCCTTCAGCCAGCCTATCAGCACCGACTGGCAAAATAAGACTCTTCTGGGAGCCAGAGTCAACCAAAAACTGTCTCCCGGAACGTGTGTTCTCGAGGAAAAGCAGCTTCTCCCTGTTGCCAGAGGTCGCAGCTGCTACTGACTGCTGGCTGGACCATTTTCCCGGCATCTTGAAACGGCACGGTAGGAGACAACGCTGTACGTCGGCACCAAAACGCTGATGGTAGAGACACATCGTCCCATTCCGGCGTCTCTAAGTGGCTCTCCAACCTGGGCAATGAAATGCCTATTTGCCAGGATAATGCGGTCTGCTTCTTCCACCAGCACACGGTAGTCCCTGGCAGCCAGCAGCGGTGAGTTGGCCAAAATTGTCTGCGCTGAAACCAGCAGTTTCCTCAGGAAGAGATGGGAGAAGAGAAAAGATCCACCATCTGTGCCCAGCAAAGCCAGCATATTTTCCATTAACTCCACAGCCAAGCCGTATCCTAACTCAGAGTGGGAGAGGAACTTCTTCGCTCTCTCCCCACCGGAGAGGGCGTAATGCCATAACAGCAGCTGTTTGAGAGCGTCATATTTCCCGGGGTGGGGGATCTCGGAGCAGGCTCATGGCGCGCTGAGTGGAGTGCGGGTCTAGCGAAGCCACCACGTAATGGTATCTCGTGTCGTCTGCAGAAATTCCACGGAGAGCAAACTAAGCTTCCGTGTGGATGAACCAGGCAGCCGGGTTATGAAACCAGAAGTCTGGGAGCTTGATCGCCACAGCAAATGAGGTCGGGGTCTCGGGGGGAAAACTCTAGCATGGGTGTTCCTGAAGAGGAGCTCGCTTCGTCTTCCAGCTTGAGCATTTTCACGTCGTAGGTCACCAGTGTAGAGGAATGATGTGACGAGACACGACAGCTGCCAGCTCAGAACTTTATTCAACTCCAACAACAACACTGATTCTCTGGCGCCAAGGTGCATACATTTATACCTCCTGCCTCCTCCCCCTTGGCACCAAGGCGCATACATTTGCATCTCCTGCCCCAGGTGCCAAGGTGCATACATTTAGACCTCCTGCCCCCTCCCCCTACTCCCCAAGTCACTGGGTGAGAGTGGAACCTCCTGGTAGTCAACCACACTTTCAGACTTCAGTGGCCAAGCTGCAGACACACCTGTCTTGTAGTGGCACTCATAAAAATATGATAAATATTCGAGTGGGGGCGATATAATGAAATATGTATTGCGGGCGGCCAAATGTACCGATACAACAAATATATTCAGTATATCGCCCAGCAGTATTTGCAATAACCTCAGGGGGGTCTGTGGCTGCAGGTAGGAATGTTGTTTGAACTCTGAATCAATTCTCTACGGCTCTAAATTATTACCAACTTTACTTACTGAAGGCTTGACGCTACAATGCATGGACCCCTGTGGTTTTACAACTTAGATCCAGGTTTCAAATTCTTTTTTGATAACTCATTTTGGGTGAAAACCTTTGGTGATTGACAAAAACTGGACGGTTGCTTCTTATTTTAATCAAGTGAAGCAGCTTTAATCCTGAAATCGTGTAAGATAGATGAGCTTGCAGATGTAATCATCCATTTTGTCATCAAGCAGTAGAGGTGCTGTTATGGAAAAGAAAATTAGGTGTGTGATTAAACTGATTTTCTTAAATCACAAAAGGAAATTACACAGATATTAAATGAGAGTTGTGAGTTGGTGGCACCCATGAGTAGAACTTTACTTCCATACGCAGTTGATATTAACAGCAAAGATTTGTACAAATCTAGAGAAGTAGGACATAAGGGGTAACCACGGAGGCAGACTGTAAAACGGGGACAACAGAAATGGTCATGGAGCAGGTCTAAATACAGGTCAGCTGTTGTGCAAACGGGACAAACCAGGTATAAACTGTGGTGAGAAACAAGGTTTTAGATAGCAGTAACAGAGGCTTGAGTGTGGTTGACAGAGCAAGTCTGCAATCTGGTGCTGAATAGAGGAACAGACCAAGCTTTACACCACACTCATGTAACATTACAGTCCATGTCTGCCCGATTCAGAATCAAAACAGATGCCATCTTGTTGGTAATACTGCTGTACTGACATTACCTGATCACATTTTTAGTTTGACATATTTTTTTTAATTACTGGTTGCTCAGCTTGCTTTAGGACTGTTACGTGTGGCCCTCGCGAGCCACACAATGAGAGCTGAGGGCGAGCCAGTGAGTTTGCGATGTTTTATTGTGATAGGGAAAAGGGAATAAGGAACACGGCCTCGTGGGGCCAAAAAGCACAAATACTCATACAGGTGTAACACTCACATCTAACGCAGAACGATAAGCAGGTGACTGGCACCAGGGGTTCCAGCCTTCAATGTGCGAAGTCACAGCCTCGAATGATCGGAGCTGCTCCCTTTAATACTCATTAGCAGCGCCTCAGCTGATGAGGGTTAATTGGGCTTCAGCCGTCTCTTATAACTTGACAGCTGGGAGCCCGCTGAGACGCTGTCACAGTGAGAGCCGGGCTGAGAGGAAATATGGCATGAAGCGCCGGATGACACGGCATCTCATCCCACATGACAAGGACCTGCAGAACATGGGAGCGAGAGGGCGTGCATTTTCCTCTATGGGGTTTCTCTGTAGCTTCCAGGCAGGATTCCAAAGAACTTGGCCAGAGCTTCTGTTTTGTGGCAATTTCTTGTCATCCTCCATCTAACATCTATAGACCTCCTTCAGCCTTTTTCAGAGGATTCATGCTGGGATGGTCACTGTATGCAGGGGACAAACTCGCTCTCAAGAATATTTACCCAAGTGTCATTAGCCCGGTTTTGACCTGCCCATGTAGGCTCTTTACCCTTAAATTTAATGTGATATGACATAAGCCTTGCTGTGAATTGTTGATGTTGATGTTTGTTGATGTTGCTTGCAGTTGTTAGTCAGGTGAATACATAGGGGAGTTGTACAGTGGGCAGTTTGGGAAGAGCCCTTGGCATCACTGTGCAATGAAAAAGGTGCATTTGGGCTGTGATACCCTTGGCTGTGACATTAATATAGTAGAATCATCACATGACAATGCAAAGTGTCATGAATACCCCTTGCAGGGCATTAATGAGGCGCCAGGAGCCAGTAGTAAGTTTGCTTGTTTATTTGACAAAAGGACAAAAGGATAAATTAAACAGCCACGTGGGGCAAAACACATACATACACTAGAACACAAATAGTAAACACTGACGACAAATGAGAAGATGCAGTGACGATGGAACCTACACTGTACAACAAACACTTACAAAGGACAAGCAACGATGAATCCAAATCCGAGAGAAGACTGGAGTCGGGGTTAGAAACTCCAGTCGGGTACATGAAGGTGTAAGAGGTTGTAGGTCACAGTGAGGAGTGAGCCTCAGCTGCTCCCTTAAGTACACAACATAAACCAATCTAGAAAAGGGAATGTAATTAACGAAATGACAAACAGCTGTCACGACGCCAGCTCAGCTTTTGACGTACGGCCGTGAAGCTGTCACAATAAAAGCCCTTGAAAGGTCCTAATAACAAAACCTGAAATAATATGGCAGAAAAGGGGAAATACTGAGTAACCCGAGCGCGGATGGGATCAGCGCTCAGATCACCACAGTACCCCCCATTCAAAAGGTGCATTCCAGGTGTCAAACGTAACATCCCCCCACCACCACCACCACCCACAACCAGAAGGCTACCAGGACCGACCCAGGGAGGGCGGAGGGGAAACCAGGCCAGGTGGGAGAGAACCAAAAAACACAAAATGACGATAGCAACACCCAGAGGAGGAGGAAAAACAAACAAACAAACAAAAAAAAACACAAGGAACGGATAACAACATGGATAATCACAATGGTGTGACTTAAACACAGAAATGACCAAAACTAAATCAAGTGCAACAGAATGAATAAACAAAATACAGGTACCCTTCAAAATACAAAAGTACCATATAAGCACTAGAAAAATATTCAAGAGTTACAGAATATGCAAACAGAAAATATAGGCATGGTACACACGGTGATACGGCAAAGAACAGAAAATCCCTTCACTATACATGCTATACATGGAAAAAAAAAAAAAACAACACAATTTCAGGGACACCGGCAAGTAGAGAGTGGAGAAAAAAAAAGCAGTTCAGGCAGTCTACCCGCATCCAGATTCCACCTAACAAAAGGAAAAAGAACAGTTCAGGCAGCCTACTCAAGTCCCAGACCCGGGGAAACAGTACCTCAAGCGGCTGGACCAGGTCGCCGAACCAACAAAGCAGTCCTTCAGGCGGCCGACCCAGGACGCAGAACCGGTGAAGCAGTCTCTCAGGTGGCTAACCTGCGTCCTTAGACCACCAGGGCCGGAGGGGGAAGCTCGGAGGCGGCCTCCCTACCGAGAGGGACAGCGAGGGCAAACCGATCCGAATAAGGGAGACCCCAGCGGCATCCGGTGGAGAAGAATAGGGAGGAAGACTGGGCCAGCGCAGCACCTGAGATGACCTCCAAACACGAACCTGGAGCCTCGATGGCAACGACCGGATCTGATTCGTCTCCGGTGACCCTGGGAGAAGGCTCGGAAAGACAAAGAGAACCGGGGTCAGGATCACCGGCAGCGGCAGAGCCCGGCGAGACGAGCTCAGATGCAGCGGTCGGGTGCACCCGGCTCTTCTCCCCAAGAGACAGGCAATAATGCTCCAAAACGGAAAGTAAGAAGACAAAATTGAGCACTTGCCTGATCTCGGGCTCCAATGATCCAGGATCAATGATCTGGAGGTCCATTCCTGGCTCCGATTCAACCGCGGCGGGCACCACAGCTGGCATGATGGTCATCACAATCCGGGAACCCCCTGGTGCTGAAGCCCATGCTGAAGGCCCACACGGCGTGGTGGCAGGGGATCCGTGATCTAATGGGGCAGACTGCTCCTCCATGGAGACCCGGGGATGCTTAATCGGCTCAGGCTCCAAATGGCAGTCAGGCCTCCTCCTCTGCCCATGACGCAGCTGCAGGACTGGAACCAGGCTCTTAAGGGCTGGAGGCTCCTCCTTCATCCGATGGTCTACTCCTGGCACCGGGGAACGCTCAAAGAGAAGGGAAGGAGGCACAGAGGTTGCAGGTTCAATGTCTATGGCTGCAGCAGGTGGTGGGAGCTCAGAGGACTGTGAACCCCGAGCTCCACCCCCAGGAGTCAGACAAGGCAATTGTACTGAGAGTGAGAATGAGACAACATTGCCTGTTCTCCCGGGGAATGATGGTGGCTGCTGCAGTGGGCTTGGTTCTCCTCTTTCCCCTAAGGATGGTGACCGAGCCCCCCCCCCCCCCCCGAGAAGACGAGGAGGAGCCACTCTCACGGGATCGGTGACGGGTGGAGCCAGAGCAGGACTTGCTGAACTCTCAGGAGGTGGAGAGAACGCCGAGGAGGAGGGAGGAGCAGCCAAGGCAGTCCGGGAACAAGAAGCTGACAGAACAGCAGGGAGGGGTGACCCGGAGGCTGTGGCTGCTGTCTCAACCCTCTGACATGGCATGGGGGAAAACAGCTGGCTGGGAGGCAGAGTTCTTGCGGCAGCCCGGGACAGGATCTGGACGGGGATCTCACAGAGGTTGATCACAGGCAGGGTGGCAAGGTCTTCTGGGAGAGGGCAAGACTAGATTCAAGTCTGGAAAGCGCCGCTGCTGTGCAGAAATGGAGGCTAACAGCTCGGCGTACTCAGGATAGTTATTGAGTTCAGGATTAGCCTCCACCAGTCTAACTGCTGCCACCATATTCTTCAGGATCCTGCTGGGATGAGAGGAAGACAAGCTGGGGCCCTGGGGCCCTGGGCTCCTGCCCTGGTAAATCCTCTTGATAATCTGAGGCAAGTAACTAGTCTGACCCTAATTCAGGTTCATTGTTTTTTTTTTTTTCAGACCCCCCTCCACACGCACACACACACACACACACACACACACACACACACACACACACACACACACACACACACACACACACACACACACACACACACACACACCCCTGTGCTGGTTCACAGAAAGAGTAGGTCATCTTCATTTTGGTCAAGGCTTTCTATGGCAGGTTCAGTAACTGAGCGAGCTAAGTAAGAAGTAAATGAGTAAGAAGCTGATGTGCCAAAAACCTGCAAAACATCATCAGGCAGCTTGTGCTCATAGCAAGCCTATTTGTTATTTGTTATGGTCATTTGTAACCATAGTTGATGGTCTCATATATGGCCTTGTAGGGCTCCCTGCGCTTTGGAGAAGCTGAAAACCAGTTATTAGTCTCCCATACCAAGTATTCCACACTACGGGAGATGGCATCATTGGAAGCATGACTTATAGCAAGCTGCAGAGAGTGACTTACACAAAGAGAACCAGATCTTTGAGGCCATACTCCTCCTTCAGTACTTTATGGACACCATTGTTATTCCCAGTCATGTCGAAAGCATTGTCAGTCCCTATCCCCAGGAGTTTCTCTTTTTTAAAACAACACTTCTCCAGGAAACCCACAACTACTCAGGCTATAGATCTGGCATCGCCTCCCTCCAACTCAACAAAGCTCCAGAAATGTTGAGACAATCGTGTGTTTGATGTCACTAAAGTACCTTATCACAACCCCCCGGTACTTAGAAATACTTACATCTGTGAACTCATCAAAGAGGAGGCTGAAACTCTGGTCATCCACATCTGCGACCAACTTTTTCAGAAAGTATGTTGCTAGAATACCATTAATCATTTCTGTGCACTTTGTCCTGTGCATTTTGAAGTGAGTAGCAGCAGTGTAGTCTGAGAAAGCAGCTTTATATGCTTCCCCAGTGTGATCACATGCCAGCATGGAACAGTGTTCAGCAATAGCTAAAGCCATGGTGGCTTCAGGATCCTGGTGAAGAGCTTACCAGGAATGGACAAAAGGGTGATGCCTCTGTGATTGATGTAGACAAGTTTATCGCCCTTTCCTTTCCAGAATGGGAGGATGATGCTCCTAGTCCAGTCACTGGGGAGCTGCTCTGTCACCCAAACATGATTGATGATGTGGGTGAGCCACTGGATTGTGCGATTTCCTCCAATCTTCAGCATTTCAGTGGTTATAGCACAAATTCCAGGGGCTTTCCTATTGTTTATCTTGGTCAGGGCAGCTGTGACTTCTTTGGGGGTGGCCAGATTGGTCCTGCAGGAATCACAGGAAGCAGTGGCATTGACAGCGGCTAAGAGACTGGGGTCAACGGAAACAGGAGGATGATGCAGGAAATGACTGAAGTGTTCTTTCCAGTGGTTGAGGCAGTCTGTCCCAGTGTTAATGAGTTTCCCATTGATGTCCTTCACCTGGGCTGTCTTGGTGTGTGGTCCATTGCATGCTTGATGGAGCATACTGAACACGCGGCTCATGTTGTTATTTCTGGCCGCTGAATCCAAGCACTCTGCTTCTTCCGACCAGTACCTCTCTTTGTTCTCTCTGATGGCCACATTGCATAGATGGTTTAATCTGCGGTACTCCATCAGGTCGCCTCGGAGACAGGCCTCTCAGCGATGGTCGATGATGTCCAGAGCCCACTGAGAGATCCAAGGTCGTCCTAAATTGATATTGAAAATACATGGACTATTATCAAAGCTGGATGAGTCCGTATCTCTTCCAATATCAAAATGGGAGACAGACCTATCGATCAATAAGGAAGAAAGTTTCTGGACACAAATATGTTTAAACACTTTTAAGATGACTAAAAACTCTAACTTACAACTTACACAGTAAAAGGTTCTACATAGAATTCATTACACAGGACAAAGGATGTTCAAAATGGGCCTGAGTCACACAAATATCTGCTGTCACTATACCAGCAACGTCCCGGATAGCTATATGCATGCAATGTGGTCCTGTGCACCGGTTCAAAAGTTCTGGCAGAAGACATGTGAGGACTTGTCGGCGTGGCTTGGGTATAGTGTCCCATCCTCACCCACACTTTGCATATTAGGTGATTTAAGTGAAATAAATATAGATGCAAGGATGTCACACATGGTTCACAAAGAAAACTATCCTCATGAATTGGAAATCAAGAAATAACTTATGCATGACTTATTATAATAACTTACTATTAGATTATATTAGCCTGGAGAGATTGACAGCCTCCTCAAACAATCAGTTGGCAAAATTCAATTCTCTCTGGTCCTTGCTTATTAATTCTATAACCTGAGGGGTGGCGGGCATTGGCTCGCTCTCCTTGGAGCCTCTGGGGGCTGGCTGCACCCCGACCGCGGGTGTCTGGGGGGCATGTTCCGGGGTGGCCGTTTGTCTAGCTTGCAGGGTGGGGGTGGTTGGTGGGGGGGGGCTGTGGGGGGGGCTGTGGGGTGGGCCGGGGGGGGGGGCCCTGGCTGACTGGCCTCGCCTCCTGGGGGGGGGTCTGGGTCTGGCCCTAGGCCCCTGGTGCTGGGGGGAGGGCATTTCCCCCCGGGCCGAGGTCGGGTGTGTGCCGGTGGTGCTGGTTGGCCCCGGTGCGTCCTTGCGCGGCAGGGTCGTGTTTTCCCTGGGGCCCTGGCGGCACCCTGGGGTAGGTGCCTGCATCCTGGGTCGCCCTCCCTGTCCTCTGGGATCTGTGGGTGTGGGTGTGCATGTGTGTGTGTGTGTGTGTATGTGTATGAGAGTGGGTGTGAGTGGGGGCTTGTGTATGAGCGGATGTGGAAGTGGGTGCGTATGTTGTGAGCGGGCAGGTGGGGCTGTGTGTGGGTGTGGGTGGGCATGTGTGATGGTGGGTGGGGGTACGTGTGTGTATGGGTGCGGTTACCTGTGGGTGGATGTCTGGGAGTGGAGGATGTGTGTATGGGTAGGAGAACTTTGTTGGGTGGCAGGGGTGGGGCAGTCCATCTAGTGGCATGGGGGTTGGCGTTTGGGGGCCTGCTTGTCCAGGCTGCCCTGCTGTTGTGTCGCGGGGTGAGGCGCTTTGTCGCATTGTCCCTGGTGTCTATGGCGGCGGGTGTGTGTTGGTGCTTGGGGATGATTGGGGGGGCCGTTGGCACGGGTTGATGGCCGTGTTTCCATCGGGTTGCTCCGGGGTGGCTGTGGCTGCAGGGTGGCCTGCCGCTGTCGGTGTGCATGTGGGGTGGGTGGTCGGTGGACTTGCATGGGTGCTCGAGGGTGTTGCTTGGCATGTGGGGCACCGTGTGGGTCCGGCCCATTGTTTACTATTGTGACTATTGTTGTCCATGTTTGTGTGTGTAAGATGAGTGGGAATTGGTATGGGTGCCCTATCATTTTTGTGGTGCTGAGAGCGCCGGGGCGCAATGCTGGTGGGTTCTGGGCTGCTTGCACTGGTAGCCCTCGCCCTGGGTTGGGATTTGGGGGCAGTAGGTGGGCCTCATGAATCAGTTTTCAAGCTGGCTTCTGGGGGCGGGGGACGGCCTCGCTTTTAGACCGCCTCCCTCCCAGTCTTATTTCCCACCCTCCCCCTCCCCCTAACTCTGGGTGGAACATACATCTTCTTGAATACATTTAGGGCTTTGGGGTGGGGTGTGCTGCACTGTGTCAGCGAAGGGGATACCTTTGCTGCGCGGTGGGGCTGCACTCACCTCAATTTTAATTGCATTTTAGACATTGAGGGCTTGGGGGGATGGGGGCCCCACTGCCTATCGAGGTGGCTAGCTGTGCTCCAATCACTTTCCCCCCCAATTTTAATTGCACTTTGGTAGTCCACACATTTACACACAACTACATCATATAACCGACATACACCCACCATGTTTTGTGCGGGGGGTGGGGGTCTTCCCCCACCCCTGTTGCCCTCCTCCTGCTGGGGGCGTGGCGGCCCGGTGGGGAGCCTGGGACCCATCATGTTGTCAAAATTCCTGGGTGCTACTGAATGTATAGATACAACCAAGGGAGTGAGAGGGGGACTGAATATGAGAGTAAGTGAGAGTGAGGGGGTGATGAATTGAGGTGGTGATGGTGGGTCGGTTTTGTGCGGCGCTTCGCATGTTGGGTGGCGTCTCGGGGTGCCTGCGGTGGTCTGCTGATCAGTCGCTCAGGTGGGTGCAGGGGTTGGGGGTCTGCTTCTGTTGCCTGCGCCGGTGGTCTCCCCAGTCACTGCCGGGCACTGGTGCGCGTTCAGGCTCGCTGCATCTGCTTTGCAACCGCCTTATGAAACAAGGGCGAATGAGGGGTGAGTTTGAATGGGTACAGGAGGGAGAGAGAATGGGTTGGTCCGGGTGAGTGAGAGGGAGTTAGTGCATATGGGTGCACATGGGAGCATGTGGGTGTGAAGGTGTGGGGAGGGGTTGTCTGCAAGTCGGGAGGTGCTGGATTAAGGGAGGTAGTGCCTCTCAGCAATGTGGGCTCCCCTGGGCGGGGGGACTTCTTTTGGCATGGGGGTCCCCGGGGTGTGCGGCGGTGGCGCTGGGGTGGGCCTGCTGTGGGGGTGCCTGGGGGGGCTCGTGTCGGGGGGCGCGGGCCGGTCTCCGGCCCGGGGGGTGGAGTCGCTGGGGAGTTTTCCAGCCACTGACGCAATTGGTGACGTGGCGCTCATGAAAACGTTGGATATTTGTGTGAAAAAAGCCTGTTTGACTTAGAACTGCACAGACCAACCTATTTCGTCATATTGTAGTATATGTTGAAAAATTAGATGAAGTCAAAAGCGTGTCATCAGACCTTTAACATGCATTCAATGCAATTTAGCTGTTGTAATGGATATTGTGTTAAAGTCAGTATTGGCTGTTGCACAAGAGTTTTTCTGTATAGCAGAAGTTTCTGCTTAATTTACAAATCATTGTAATAGGAAAAGTTTGACAGTCCTGTGCTTTTCTTGTATTGTTCTATAGAATATCACTGTAGTAAGCTGGAAAAACCATCTGCTTTAAAATTTGTAATTCTTCCCACAACTTTTAGTGCAAAAAAACCTCTCCAAACATCGCAACTTTTATTGCAGCTTTTACAAAAAGCTCCCGCAAATTCAGGCTTTTTGGGCCACAACAATCATAAAACCATCCCGTGAAATCCTGGAGGGACTGATTAATTCATGTGTCAGTATGAAACAGTTTGGCACTGAACTGAGTCAGACCAGAGGTTGCGTTAACTGAAAATTCTCCTTCATTGACAGATTTTTTTCAGCAATGGCAGAAAATTCTGCAAACTCATTTTGACACATTGCACTTTTAATTGATTTTAATTTCAAATTAAAATAAATTAAAAATTACATAATAATAGACTATGACAATATTTACAAGCCTGTCTGCCAAAATGATAGATAACAGAAAAGTCTAGTACAACCTCTGAACCAGACTGAAATGAAAAATTGGGCATGGCAGAGAAAATTATATTTCCCTTGACAAACAAGTTGCTTCCTCATAAACTGATTCACTTATCCCTCCTCACCCCACCTGCATCCTCAGGTGTTTTGATCCTCCAGGGGGGATCTGCAATGTTTGTCTGCTGCGCTGCTCAATATGATTCATTCAGACAATCTGACTCAGAATCTTGACCCCAAAATACCTGTATGTTTCACAAGTAGCTTCTTGGCCTTTGGCGTCAGACACCTTCGATTTAATGTTTGTCTGTTTGCTGCTTTTTGACATTTTCTAAGGTCAAAGATGACAACTGGGGATTCTAAAATTGTCCTTAGGTATGAATGTGAGAGTGAATGGTTGTCTGTCTCTCTGTGTTGGCCCTGCGATGGACTGGCGATCTGTCCAGGGTGTACCCTGCCTCTCGCCCAAAGATGCTGGGATAGGCTCCAGCCCCCCCGCGACCCAAAAAGGATTAAGCAGTAGAAGATGGATAGATGGATGGATGGAATTAAAGATGAAGTTTATGTTTTCTGTATGCTTTCCCCAGCGCTGCCACTCCCATAATGCACATTACTTACTGAGTGTGGTGCCCCAAGTGCTTAGGAGGGCATCAAAAATGATCAACACAGCCATAATAATCATTAGGATTAATTTTTCCAAATTTAAGAAAAAACACTTTTGTAACATTTAATATTATACAGTTGTATGCAATCTTAACTATGCATACTTGTCTGAAATAACAATAATAATTTGGTTATTGTGCCCCTCCGACCCCATCATATCTCTGGTGGTTTAGTCTTTGCACACCTGCGGAAAAAAACAGACCTCTGACTATTGCATCTAAACTGCAGTAAAACTTTGAGAATGGCATTAAAATACAGCAAGAGTCAGGCGGACAAAAAGAAGTAAAAACTCTGTAACTGAGGCTCATCCATGCAGTGTTGCCAACTTGGCAACTTTCTCTCTAAATCTAGTGACTTTTCAAATCCTCTTGGCAACTTTTTTTGTCAAAAGCTACTAGTGACAAATCTAGTGACTTGTTCTTGTATTATCAGACTTTTATGGCGTTTTGGAGACTCTGATGTGAAAGTGTGGCCGCCCATGGGGAAACATAATGTGTAGCATCTTAGATAAGAACAAAGAGCAGAGTTTCCTTGGAGATAACAGGAAGTTGTGAAAGTGTGATCTCTTGTGTGTCAGAGACTGCTAGGAGGATCCTTTGTGTGCCAGAGACTGCGAGGGGGATGTTAAGGGATTAAGGAAGTGCATGCAATGTGACCTTTGATGTGAATGCAATGTGACCTTTGATATGTAGAAAGACCTGAGTATTTAAGAGAAGAGTTCTGTCTGAGATGCCCTCTTTCTACTATGCTCATGTGTGAGATGTGTAATAAACTGCCTGAGACAAATCTGCCTCGTCATTTACACACCCCACACTGGTGACCCAAGACGAAGCATGCAACACGCAGAGAGTTCCCCAGAGCCAGCCTTGTTGGGAGCCCCCAGCCAAGCGTATGCCGTTGCAATCCAGCTACCGGATTTTTGGCAGCACAATCCGCGCTCCTGGTTCCACCTGGTTGAGGCGCAGTTCGTCCTCCGGGGGATATCGGTGGATGACACGAAATTCTACCATGTGGTCGCAAAGCTCGACACCCACATGGCTCAGCATGTGGAGAGCCTGCTGGACCAGCCACCAACCAGCGACAAATACGGTGCGTTGAAGGCTGCACTTATCCAGCACTACACACTCTCGGTTGAGGAGAGAGCAGAGAGACTCCTGATGAGGACCAGGTTAGGAGATTGCACGGCTATTGACCTGATGGAGAGGATGCTGAGATTGAAGGGCTCGGATGACGACTACTTCATTTTTACCCACCTCTTCCTCCGGAACCTTCCGTCAGCGACGAGAGCGGCCCTGGCCAATTCGCCGTTGCTAGCCAAGCGAGACTACTGTGCGCTGGCCTGGGAAGCACACCGGACCATCATGGCCAGCAGAGAGCTCACGACCACGGTGGCAGCGATGGAGCTCGGCGCTACGGCCGGAGAGGGCGAGGAGCCATTGACGGCGGTAGCAGAACCACCGACGACAGCGGCGGCGGGGGCCAAGGAACGCGGAGGAGACATCCTTTGTTTCTACCATCACCGCTTTGCAGAGAAGGCACGCAAATGTATACCACCGTGCCAGTTCAAGTGCTCGGGAAACGCCAAGACCGGGGGTCGGTAGCAGCTGCGGCCCTCGGGGAGGAGAATAAGCTGCTCTACTTGACGGACGGACGCTCGGGGAGGCATTTCTTCGTGGACACCGGCGCCCAGTTGAGTTTCATCATGCCATCCTACGCCGACCGGCTGGCAGGTTCCAGCGGCTCCCAGATGGCAGCAGCAAACGGCTCGGAGATTAAGACCTTTGGTGAGAGGACTCTACTTCTGTCGCTACACGGCCGTGCATTTGTGTGGACTTTTGTCATAGCAGCATTGAATTTCAATATATTGGGGGCTGATTTTTTGTGCTCACATGGTTTGTTGGTTGATGTCGCTAACAGGCGCCTGGTTAATGCACTGTCCTTTGATTCTATTCCCTGTACAGCTCGAGCGTCCCGGCCAACAGCATAAGCCAACGTCACAGCTGCAAGCGGTAAGTTCCACACACTGCTCACTCAGTTCCCAGCACTCACGGTCCCGACATTTTCAGCAGCAGTCGCTAAACACGGGGTGGAACATTTTATTACCACCACCGGGCCGCCCGTTTTTGCAAAACCTCGGCGCTTGGACGCAGCTAAACTGGCCATAGCGCGTAAGGAGTTCGCCAACCTGGAGAGGTTGGACATCATCAGGTGTTCAAACAGCCCAGGGGCTTCCCCACTACACATGGTCCCTAAAGCTGACGGTTCGTGGCGGCTTTACGGGGATTTCCGCAGGTTGAACAACGCCACAGCGCACGACCGCTACCCAATTCCTCACATCCAGGATTTTTCCGTTCACTTGGCAGGGACGCGCGTTTTTTCTAAAATAGACTTGGTCCACGGTTACCACCAAGTCCCAGTGCGCGCTGAGGACATACCCAAAACAGCGGTGATAACTCCGTTTGATCTATTCGAGTTTTTGCGCATGCCATTCGGGCTTAAAGGGGCGGCACAGACATTCCAACGCATGATGGATGCGGTGCTGCGCGATCTCCCTTTCATATTCGTCTACCTGGATGATATCTTGGTAGCCAGCACGTCCGAAGACGAACACGAAACCCACCTCACGGCGGTTTTCCAGAGGTTGGGAGAGCACGGTTTAATAATCAACCCAGCGAAGTGTCAGTTCGGGGTGACGCAGATTGATTTTTTGGGGCACCGCGTCTCTCCCGAAGGAGCGGTTCCGCTGCCTGACAAAGTGCGCGCGGCAGCAGATTTTTCCCAACCGCAAACAGTCAGGGCGTTACAGGAGTTTTTGGGAATGGTGAATTTTTATAACCGTTTCCTCCCCCGCGCAGGGCAGCACACTCAACCACTGTACGCCGCGCTCAAAAAACAGAAACCCGCGAATAAGATTGAATGGTCCCCGGAGCGAGAGCGGGCGTTCTCGGAAGTCAAGGCAGCCCTGGCAAACGCTGCGTTGTTGGCAAATCCAGACCCAACGGCCCGCCTAGCGCTCACTACTGACACGTCAGATGTGGCCATAGGGGCGGTCGTGGAGCAGCGTGTAGCCGGGGCTTGGCAGCCGCTCGCCTTTTTCAGCAGGACTTTGCGCGATAGTGAACGTAAATACAGCGCATTCGACAGGGAGTTGCTGGCTCTCCACTTGGCCATTCGCCACTTCCAGTTCTGGCTGGAAGGACGCTGTTTCACCGCGTTCGTTGACCACAAGCCACTAATATTCACGATGGCCAAGGTTTCAGAACCGTGGTCGGGCCGGCAGCAGAGACAGCTGGCCACGATCTCAGAGTTTACTACCGATATTCAGCATGTGTCGGGTAAACTGAATGTAGTGGCAGACTGCCTCTCGCGCGCCGTGGCTGCCCTGATCCGCGTGGGGATAGATTACTCAGCCATGGCCGCGGAGCAGGTTAGTGACGCGGACATGCGTGCGCTCCAGTCTGGACCAACAGGGTTAAGGCTGGAGAACAGGGTGCTGCAAGACGGTATGCCCCCCCTAATCTGCGATGTCTCCACGGGGCGACCGTGTCCCGTGGTACCGGCCGCGTGGCGCCGCCGCGTTTTTGACTCGATTCATTCTTTAGCGAACCCGGGAGTACGCGCGTCGGTCAAGATGGTAGGAGAGAAATTTGTGTGGCCGAGCCTTCGCAAACAAGTGAAAGAGTGGGCAGCAGCCTGCATGGCGTGCCAACGAGCCAAAGTACACAGACACACGAGAGCTCCCTTGGAGCCGTTTCACATCCTGGCTAAGAGGTTCGACCATGTTCACGTGGACCTCGTGGGCCCCCTCCTGCCATCACAGGGGTGCACGCACCTTCTGACAATGGTGGACCGCACCATGCACTGGCCTGAGGTGGTTCCACTGGCGTCAACCACAGCCGAGGAGGTGGCGCGCGCATTTTTAACAGCATGGGTGGCGCGTTTTGGAGTCCCGTCGGACATTACGTCCAACAGAGGCCCTCAATTTGTTTCCGAACTTTGGTCAACAATGGCCCGCAGCCTGGATGGCGCAATTCACTGCACAACCGTGTACAATCCACAGGCTAATGGGTTATGCGAAAGTTTTCATAGGTCATTGAAAGTGGCTCTCAGGGCGTCACTGACGGATGCAAATTGGGTAGACAAGCTACCGTGGGTTTTATTGGGGTTACGTTCTGCGCCTAAAGAGGACTTGGAAGCTTCCCCGACTGAACTCGTTTTTGCGCAGCCGCTTTGGCTGCCCGGGGAGTTTCTCCCAGATAATCCTGCGCCGGGCAGCTCCCCGTCTCAGCTGTTGCAGCGTAGCATTGACACAGGCATGCTGCTGGGCCCTGTTCACCACAGTTTTCCGCGCGTTTTTGTGCCTAAGACTTTGAAAAACGCGGAGTTTGTTTTTGTCAGACACGACGCACATCGCCCCTCACTGCGACCACCTTATGATGGGCCGTTCAGAGTGCTGGAAACAGGGGACAAGCATTTTTTGCTAGATTTGGGGGGTAGGAGGGAAAAGGTTGGCATTAACAGACTCAAACCCGCTTTTGTGGTGGCGGACGAGCAAGTGCTGTTGGCAAGGGCCCCTCGGCGTGGAAGACCCCCACGGGGAGCTTCCCAGAGTAAAATTTCCCCAGAACACCCGCAGGGACAGTCAAAAGGTTTTCACCCCCAAACAGCAGCTCCCCAGCGTGACAGCGCCGCGGAGGCAGTGAATCCTGGTTACAGCAGATACGGGAGAAGACTGAAGCCCAAGCAGCATGTGGATTGATGTTTAATGATTCTGTCACAGCATACAGACTGTTATTCTTTTGTTCGATCCAATATGCTCGGGGTGGGGGGGTGGTGTGGCCGCCCATGGGGAAACATAATGTGTAGCATCTTAGATAAGAACAAAGAGCAGAGTTTCCTTGGAGATAACAGGAAGTTGTGAAAGTGTGGTCTTTTGTGTGTCAGAGACTGCTAGGAGGATCCTTTGTGTGCCAGAGACTGCGAGGGGGATGTTAAGGGATTAAGGAAGTGCATGCAATGTGACCTTTGATGTGAATTACTAACTAACTAACTAACTAACCTGCACTTATATAGCGCTTTTCTAGTCACAAAGACCACTCAAAGCGCTTTCATTAATACTAACCCTCTATTCTAAGGGCCTATAGGAAACAAATATCTAGGGACAATTTAGAACAGCCAATTAACCTAACATGCATGTTTTTGGCATGTGGGAGGAAACCGGAGAAATCCCGGAGTAAACCCACGCAACACGGGGAGAACATGCAAACTCCACACAGATCACTGTTGGTCGGGGGCTGGGATCGAACCCACGATCCCACCATCCCCACAATCCCCCGGCCAAGGGTAAACTGTGCTGCCGCAGTGCTAACCACTGCGCCACCGTGCAGCCCAAAATGAATGCAATGTGACCTTTGATATGTAGAAAGACCTGAGTATTTAAGAGAAGAGTTCTGTCTGAGATGCCCTCTTTCTACTATGCTCATGTGTGAGATGTGTAATAAACTGCCTGAGACAAATCTGCCTCGTCATTTACACACTCCACAAAAGCACTATTGCTCTGCACTTACTGTTCTCAACAAGCAGTGGGACATGCTACCATGAGCCTCTCCCCATCCCAAAGCACTCACAAGTGGTCAGTCTCACACAGTGTTGCAACTTGACGATTTTCCAAATCTGCCGACTTTTCAATCCGTCTTGGTGACTTTTTTTTTTTTGTCAAAGCAACTAGTGACAAATCTAGCAACTTTTTTCTGGTGTTATCAGAGACTTTTCTGGTGTTTTGAAGACTCTGACGTGCAGGGCTTGGCGGGTTGTCGTTTCCTTAGATGGCGTCTAAAATATAACCTATTTGTAATGTGTGACTACAAAACTACAACTCCCAAAAGCACTATCTGCACACACTGTGTGCTCATTGGTCGGTTGTCACCTGGACCCCTAATGCAGCCATCAGTCTCCTCCGCGGGTAAGTTTCCTGTCCTGCCCCAGTTCACACCGCAACCTGGTGGGAAGAAATGCCGTGGCGGTGGCAACTTCTCATATCGAGCCCTGATCATCTGTTGTCCGAGCGATGAGTAGCCTCCAACATCAGCTCCTACCTCTGTGGTTAAACATGAGTATTTTTAGAGCAAGAAGCTTGCATTTAATGTCCGCAGTTGTGTAAATATAAGTTAGTTTTCTTACCACACGGAGAAAAAGTGACTATGATCTGTTGCTGTAAAGAACAAATGAAGCTTCTTTTAAGGTGAACTTTCATTTAGCTGTGCTTTCTATTTTAGTTTATCTTATTCATTTACATGCTGTTGTGATATGCAACTATTTCAAGGAAGTAAATCCTCTAAATATATATTTTTAATGGGCTGGTCCAGGGGTGTCAAACATATGGCCCATGGGCCAAAAATGGCCCACCAGGGGTCCAAAATTTTCTCTGTGAATTTATAGCTTTATTTCTAGTAAATTTCTGACTTTCTACTGATTAAAATAGTTTGTGTAAATCCGAGACATTTTTCTCTGTAAGAACTTTTTCTGATCAGTTTTCTTTTTCTTCTTTGTTCCGATGAGAACAAGGGGCCCTTGATTTCAAGGGCCAAGGGGACAGGGTAGAAATGAGAATTAGGATGGACCCCAAATTTACCTGTACTTAACTCTCACACTGTAAATATTTTTCTCGACTGTTTTACAGTATTTACTGCTGTTATTAACTACTTAAACAGACAGTGTTTCTCTTGCTATTTTTTATGTGTGTATAAGGGTCATTGTATTCAAAAAGGTTGTACATTTAATTCAACTACATTTTAGCATGCAATAATCAAATTTGATCACATTAAACATAATTTTCCAACTACAAAATTGGGGCTAGTGAAAAGGCTGAGTGGCTAGTAACTTTGGAAAATCACTAGCCACAGTGGCTGCTGACATGAAAGCACTATTGCTCTGCAGTTACTATCCTCAGCAAGCAGCGGGTGCTACCGTGAGCTTCTGCCCATCCCAGAGCACTCACAAGTGGTCAGTCTCACAATAGCCTCATGCAGCAGTTAGTTGCAGTCAGAGAGGAAACCCACGCCCATGACACTCATGTCCAGACTGCAAATGAATTGCGCCTGCACAAGTCCCCCCACCAATCGATGTAAATGTTTCTTCACTGTCAGTGTCACACTAATAAATCACTGCATTTGACTAACAGCCTCAGTCACATACTCCCTTCGTCCACTGTGTGTGTGTGTGTCTGTGACATAAGCTAAACATCTAGTAGCTAGCTCGTCATGTTGCAGTCTAAGCTGTATGCTCAAAAATACAGAAAGGAGTGGGAATCAAACCCTGAATTCAAAGGCTGGTTGAGGCCATTTATTTATTTATTTTTTATTACTTATTTTGTACCCGTAGGTAGATTTGTTTTGCAGTCTGATGACAAACCACCAGCTGCCGGTCGCTGCGTGCGCAAGCGCCCCAAGTAATTTGTAGTTCTAAAGATATTTAGGGTGGTTTTTACTCACTTTTTGTCTCTCCCAGAACATTATTCTTCTCTCCTACAGCGTCCATTACAATTACATGCAAATGAGAAATGATGCAAATTAGGTGATGATGTCATGTAGCGATTTCTAGCGACTTTTAGGACAGCCAATAGCAACTTTCCTTACTGAGGAGTTGGCAACAGTGGTCTCACAGTAGCCTCGTGCAGCAGTTCGCTGCAGTCAGAGAGGAGACCCATGCCACTCGTGTCCAGACTCCAAATGAATTGTGTGTGCATAAACCCCCTGCCAATCCTGCCCTGCTTTACAGCCTCAGTCACGTACTCACCTCATCCACTGTGTGTGTGTCTCTGTGACATAAGCTAAACATCTAGCTAGCTAGCTCATCATGTCGCAGTCTAAACTGTACGCTCAAAAATACAGAAATGAGTGGAAATTAAACCATGAATTCAAAGACTGGTTGAAGAAGTTTATTGGAAATGATACACGGGCATGCTGCCTGTACTGTCCCAAGCCTGGCTAAAGCAGGAGGGTTGACGTAGAGTTAGCAATTCCACCCCACATAACAGTGATTTGATTAAATTTGATATTCTTGTAGGGAACCCACGCTGGGATAATCATCTCAGACTGGAAGCAGAGGGGAGGGGAATATTCCCTCTGCCGGTAGAGTGTGGGGGATTAAATGGAGAACAATACGTATTGTAATATGTAAATGTATTGTGATGCAAGATTTCAGGCAACGGGGGAAGGAATGGAGTGATATAAAAGGAGAGACTCTGGTGTATTGAGAAAGGTCTTTTTCTGTGTATGAATGCAGTGAGAGAGAGAAATAAAGACGTATGCTGTGCAAGTCTGGTTTCTTATTTGCACTCTCCACACTGGTGACCCTTGATGAATTATGGAACACGAGGCAAGAACCCCAGAGTCGGCCGGGACAGGAAGCCGCAGCAACGTGTGCGCTGTTTCGGTCAAACTACCGGACTTTTGGCTGCAGAACCCGCGGCCTTGGTTCCACCACACTGAGGCTCAGTTCGCCGTCCGGGGAGTAACGGCAGATGACACCAGATATTACTATGTGGTCACAGCGCTGGACGCTCGCATGTCTCAGCAAGTAGCAAGCCTGCTCCAACAGCCTCCAGCCCACGATAAATATGGGACTCTCAATGCCACGCTGACCCGGCGCTACACACTCTCGAACTGTGAGAGAGCAGAGAGGCTCCTGAGGCGCTCCGAGTTAGGAGATGGGTCGGCGGTCGAACTGATGGAGAAGATGTTGGCGTTGATGGGCACGGACAACGGGCATTTTCTGCTTGCCCACCGTTTCCTCCGGATCCTCCCAACAGAGGCAAGAGCGGTCCTGGCCAATTCGCCATTGCTGGCTGCACGCGACTACCGTGCGCTAGCCCAGGAGGCAGATCGGATCATCCTCACCACCAGAGCCCTCACAGTGAACACAGTGGTATCGGAACCCAGCAAGACAACCAGCGGAGGTGAGGAGCCGGCGACGGTAGCGGCAGTTGGGGCCAGAAGGCGCCAGAGAGACAAGCTCTGCTTCTACCACTGCCGCTTTGAAGAGAACGCATGCAGATGTGTGCCACCGTGCCAATTCAAGCATTCGGGAAACGCCAAGGCCGGCAGTCAGTAGCAGCTGTGACTGCTGGTGAAGAAAACAAGCTGCTCTACGTGACGGACTCGCGCTCGAGGAGACGGTTCCTCGTAGACACCGGCTCCCAAAAGAGCCTCATCCTGCCATCCTATGCCGACCGGCTAGCGGGACCTAGTGGCCCCGAGCTGATAGCCGCAAACAGCTCGGACATTAGGACTTTTGGTGAGAGAACATTGACTGTATCCCTACATGGCCGTATGTACGAGTGAACATTCGTCATAACAGCACGCAGTTTCCCGATCTTGGGAGCTGATTTTCTGTGTGCACATGGGTTGCTAGTTGATGTCGCTAACAGACGCCTGGTTGATGCAATGTCTTTTGATTCTCTTCCCTGTACAGCTTGAGGGGCTGGGCCAACGACACTAGCCAACGTCACAGCTCCAGGCGGTAAGTTCCACACACTGCTCACTCAGTTCCCAGCACTCACGGTCCCGACGTTTTCGGCGGCCATCACTAAACACGGGGTGGAACACTTTATCACCACCACTGAGCCGCCCATTTTCGCACGACCTCGGCGCCTGGACGCAGCTAAACTGGCCATAGCGCGCAAGGAGTTTGCCAACTTGGAAAGGTTGGGCATCATCAGGCGCTCAAACAGACCATGGACATCCCCACTACATATGATTCCTAAGACCGAGGGATCGTGGTGACCGTGTGGAGATTTCCGCAGATTGAATAACGCCACAGCGCATGACCGCTACCTGATTCCCCATATTCAGGATTTTTCCGTTTACCTCGCCGGGGCACGCATTTTTTCTAAAATAGACCTGGTCCACAGTTACCACCAGGTCCCGGTGCGCGCGGAGGACATACCCAAAACAGCGGTAATAACTCCGTTTGGCTTGTTTGAGTTTTTACGCATGCCCTTCAGATTAAAAGGCACGGCACAGACATTCCAACGCATGATGGATGCGGTGTTGCGCGATCTGCTGTTTTTGTTTGTCTACCTGGATGATATCCTGGTGGCCAGCGCGTCCGAGGACGAACACTTAACCCACCTCAGGACAGTTTTCCGGAGGTTGGAAGAGCACGGGTTAATAATCAACCCAGCAAAATGCCAGTTCGGCGTGACGGGGATTGACTTTTTGAGGCACCACATCTCACCGGAAGGAGCGATACCCTTGCCGGACAAGGTGCGCGCCGTGGCGAATTTTCCCCGGCCTCAGATGGTCAGGGCGCTGCAAGAGTTTTTGGGGATGGTTAACTTTTATAACCGGTTCCTCCCCTGAGCAGCTCAGCTCATGCAGTCATTGTACGCTGCGATCAAGAAACGGAAACCCGAAGACAGAGTCGACTGGACTCCGGAGCGGGAGCAGGCATTCCCTGAGGTTAAAACAGCCCTGGCAAACGCCACACTGTCGGCGCACCCGGACCCGGCGGCCTGGATAGCGCTCACTACCAACGCCTCGGACGTGGCCATAGGGGCCGTCGTTGAGCAACGCATCGCCGGTTCTTGGCAGCCACTCGCTATTTTTAGCAGGGCTTTGTGAGACAGTGAGCGTAAATACAGCACGTTCGACAGAGAGTTGCTGGCTCTCCACCTGGCCATACGCCACTTCCAGGTCTGGCTGGAAGGGCGCAGCTTCACCATGTTCGTGGACCACAAGCCGCTAACGTTAGCGATGGCCGAGGTTTTGGAACCATGGTCGGGCTGGCAGCAGAGACAGCAAGCCGTGATCTCGGAGTTTACGACCGATATTCAGCATGTGGCCGGTAAACTAAATGTGGTGGTGGACTGCCTCTCACACGCAGTAGTGGCCCCAGTCTGCGTAGGGATAGATTATACAGCCATGGCAGCAGAGCAGTTTGGCAATGGGGACTTGTGCGCGCTCCAGTCTGAGCCAACATGGTTAAGGTTGGAGAGCAGAGTACTCCAAGACGGCAGCCCCCCCAATCTGTGACGTCTCCACGGGACATCCGCGCCCAGTGGTCCCAGTTGCTTGGCGCCGCCGAGTGTTTGAGTCAGTTCACGCTCTGGCGCACCCAGGAGTGCGCATCTCAGTCAAAATGGTGGGAGCGAAGTTTGTATGGCCAGGCCTGCGCAAACAGGTGAAAGCGTGGGCTGCAGCCTGCGTAGCGTGCCAACGAGCCAAAGTGCACAGACACACGAGGACCCCTTTGGAGCCATTTCATATTCCGGCTAAGAGGTTCGACCATGTTCACATGGACCTCGTGGGCCCCCTCCCGCCATCGCAGGGGTTCACACACCTTCTGACAGTGGTGGACCACACCACACGCTGGTCAGAAGCAGTCCCGCTAGCGGCAACCACGTCCGCGGACGTGGCGCGCGCTTTTTTGACAACATGGGTGGCACGTTTTGGCATCCCGTCGGACATCACGTCTGATAGGGGCCCGCAGTTTGTTTCCGACCTCTGGTCTGCAATGGCCCATAGCCTGGGTGTAGCAATTCATCGCACAACCACGTACAACCCACAGGCCAAAGGGTTATGTGAGCGTTTCCATAGGTCGCTGAAAGCAGCGCTCGGGGCTTTGCTTATGGATGCAAATTGGGTAGACCGGTAGCTGTGGGTTCTGTTAGGGTTGTGTTCCACACCAAAAGAGGATTTGGAGGCTTCCACAGCGGAGCTTGTTTTTTCTCAGCCACTGCAGCTCCCCGGGAAATTTTTACCAGATAATCTCGCGCCGGACAACTGTCTGTGTCAGCGTTCGCAGCATAGCACAGATACAGGCACGCTACCGGGCCCGGCCCACCACTGTTTTCCACGCGCTTTTGTGCCAAAAACTTTGAAGAACGTGGCGTTCGTGTTTGTCAGGCACGATGCCCACCGCCCTCCATTGCGCCCACCCTACAATGGCCCGTTCAGAGTGCTGGAACCAGGGGACAAATCATTTTTTGTTAGATTTGGGAGGTCGTTGGGAGAAAATATGTATAGACAGACTTAAGCCCGCCTTTGTGGTGGCGGACGAGCAAGTGATGTTGGCTCGGGCCCCTCGGCGTGGAAGACCCCCACTGAGAACTCCCCAGGTAGAAGATTCAGCAGAGCAGCCACATGGGCTGCATTCATGTGGCATTCATCCCACTTTGGATGGTGCTTCTCATTTATCTAACAATCTGGCATCTTTTTTATCCAAATTTCCAAAACCTTGACTACTCAGAGTTGGGACCAGGAAGCAGAGTCGCATTCTTACACGCCTCTCTGCAGCTCCTCTTCATCCGCCACCCCTCAACTTAGCCCCCGTCTTCCCCTTCAGAGAATCATTGTCTGCTCCCATCAAAGTAAATAAAAATATAATATATAAGCATCCCAAAGTGATTAAGCAAAATATTGGTAAAACTCAAATTCAACATAAAGCCTCTAAATTGAATGATTTGGCCTCTGTTCCTCCTCATAATTTAAAAATTAAATGTGGTTTATTAAATATTAGGTCTCTAACTCCCAAGTCTCTGTTAGTCCATGATCTGTTAATTGATCATCAGATTGATTTAATTTCCCTTACAGAGACTTGATTAGGGCAAGAGGATTATGTTGGTTTAAATGAATCAACTCCCTCTGGTTATTTAAACTGTCAAAATCCCAGAAGTTCTAGTCGTGGAGGAGGAGTAGCAACAATTTACCATTCCAAATTACTAGTTAATGTAAAGCAAAAAACATGTTATAATTCCTTTGAGGGCCTGGTCCTCAGTATTGGGCACTTTAGCAATTTTAGGTTAAACCCAATTTTATTTGCCATAGTTTATCGTCCCCCATCAACCTACTCAGAATTTTTATCCAAATTTGCTGATTTCTTAGCTGATTTAGTGCTGAAATCTGATAGAATAATTATAGTAGGGGACTTTAATATACATGTGGATGTAGATAGTGACTGCCTTAATGTGGCATTTAATTCAATATTAGACTCGATTGGGTTTTGTTCAGAAAGTAGGAAATTCTACTCATTACCTCCACCATACATTGGACCTTGTTCTGACATATGGCATAGAAATAGAAAATCTTGTAGTGTCTCCTCATAACCCTGTACTGTCAGACCATTGTCTGTTAACCTTTGATTTTACTATTTCTGACTATTTGGCTCCTAAAGAAAAATATTATTACAGTAGATGCCTCTCAGATGATGCTGTTACCAAATTTATGCAGATTGTTTCCTCTATGCCATGTGTCGACACAATGGAAATAAGCTATAGACAGCTTGCTCCTTCTGTAATTGATAACATGGTGGATAGTGTTACAGCTTCTCTGCATCAGACTCTAGACTTGGTAGCCCCCTTAAAAAAGAAAAAGTCTAATCAGAGATTTCTAACTCCTTGGTTCAACACAGAAACTCGTAGCTTAAAACAGAAGACTCGTCAATTAGAAAGACAATGGCGCTCCACTAATTTAGATGAAATCTATTTAGCTTGGAGAAATCATCTTTTAATTTATAAAAAATCTCTTAGAAAAGCTAGAACGAGTTATTATTCTGCATTAATAGAAGAGAACAAGAATAATCCCAGGTTTCTTTTCAGCACTGTAGCCAGGTTGACAAAGAGTCAGGACTCTGTCAATCCTAGCATTCCCTTAGAGCTTACTAGTCAGGACTTTATGAACTTTTTCAATAATAAAATTTCATCCATCAGAGATAAAATCAATCAAATTCTTCCCACAGTTAACTTAAATACTGTAACTACTACAACTCCTTCAATTGATGTCTGTCTTGATGAGTTTACTCCAATCGACCTTTGTGAGTTAGACAAAATAGTTTCCTCATCCAAACCTTCAACTTGTCTTTTAGACCCTATTCCTACCAGGTTATTTAAAGAAGTCTTCCCACTTATTGATAGCTTTATTCTTCATATAAGCAATTCTTCATTAACTTTAGGCCATGTACCGCAGGCTTTTAAAACGGCTGTAATTAAACCCTTACTCAAAAAGCCAATGCTAGATCCAGGAGCTTTAGCTAACTATAGACCAATCTCTAATCTCCCTTTCATTTCAAAAATCTTAGAAAGAGTTGTTGCTACGCAATTATTTGACCACCTGCAGGGAAATGGTTTACTTGAAGAGTTTCAGTCTGGGTTTAGAATCCATCATAGTACTGAAACAGCCTTAGTGATGGTCACTAACGACCTCCTCATCGCATCTGATAATGGACTGGTTTCTGTACTTGTCCTTTTAGACCATAGTGCAGCTTTTGATACTATCGATCATAATATTCTAATTGATAGATTAGAAACTATGTTGGACTTAATGGAACTTTGTTGCAGTGGTTTAGATCTTATTTATCTGATAGGTTCCAGTTTGTTCATGTAAATAATGAGTTTTCTTTCAACTCAAAGCTTAGTCATGGAGTTCCACAGGGATCTGTGCTAGGCCCTACTCTTTTTAGTTTATATATGCTTCCGTTAGGCAACATTATTAGAAAGCACTGTATACATTTTCATTGTTATGCAGATGACACACAATTATACCTGTCAATGAAGCCAGATGATAGTAATCAATTAGCCAAGTTAGAAGCCTGTCTTAAGGAAATCAAAGCTTGGATGACTTGTAATTTCCTGCTATTAAATTCAGATAATCAGTCACGTTTCGTTACCTTGTTGTCATGGCGGCCTCTGGGCCGTCATTGGCTTAATCAGTCCCAGCTGCACACAGACCAACAGGTGCCAATCAGCGGCTGTTAAAAGCCAGTGTTGCTGACAGCCTGTCACGGAGTCGTCTGTCCTCCTCATCGGAGCATGAACCACAGCTTCGTTTCCAAGCTTCGTCAAGAACGTCTCGTCAGGAACTGCCACGTAAGAGAACTGTTTGTTACTCAACTCCTTGCCTTTACCCCTGTGCACAGGTGGACCTCCCAGGCGGCGGACCAACTTCCCCAGCTGACGGGGCGTTGCCATCTCAGCCACGTAGCTCCTCGCTACCACCTCTGCTACGAGTACGTCTAACACCACAGCTGCAAGAGCTGTTATTGTCTCAGTTACAGGAACTGTCATCGTCACGATCTGTGGAATCACTGCCATCACCACCATCGGAACTGTCATCGTCACGGTCTGTGGAATCACTGCCATCACCATCACAGGAACTGTCATCGTCACAGCAACAGGTGGATTCACTACCACAGCCACGAGCACATTCACCGCCACGCTGTACGGCCGCTGGAAGTCAGCAGGATGCTACCTGTGGATCACCCAAGTAAGCCCCTTCATCTACAATTACTCACGAGTACTGAACAGCGGTAATTGTATCTGCTTGTGTGTTACAGGGTTGCCAGGTCTCCATCCGGACTGCTCAGTTCCAGCGACCAGAATTCCATACTTGCACTCACTCACGCACTTCACACTCTCACTTTACAATAAAAGGATTATTGTCACTATCTACTCGTGTCAGTGTCTGTCTCCTGGGTCCTGAAACATGTCAGTACGACTCCGTCACGTTGACCCAGCGGACAGTTCACTGCCGCGCAAACTGAACACCCTTAGCGCTTGGGTAGATTTGTTATCACACCAGCAGACAGTAATCTTTAATCAATTAACCCTAATTAACAGTCGGCTGGATCGTCTGGAAGGACACCAGACGTTCTGCCCGACCGCAAATATTTCAGCCCCTGCAGGCTTAGCGTCAGGTCAAGCTAACACCTCATCGACCCCTCGCCTCACCCCTGTTCCCACGCCTGCCCGGTTCAGCGGAAAACTCGGGGAAGCCCGAGGATTCATCTTACAATGTGAATCAGTTTTTCTCCGCGTTCCGGGAGATTTCACCTTAGACTCAAACAGGATTGGTTATGTCATTAATTTGTTGGGGGGTAGAGCTTTAGATTGTGCATATTACATCATGGCTAAACCAAGCTACCCCATATTAACTTACCAGGAGTTTGTGACAGAATTCATGTCCGTGTTTGATCATACTGATAGGGGTGAGGTGTTGACAGAACGGCTGTTGAGTCTGCAGCAGGGGAAGAGATCAGCTGCTGACTACGCTATTGACTTCTGGGTCCTGGCCGCAGAGATTGGGTGGGGGGAGCCATCACTGTGTGGTATTTTCCTCCGCAGTCTTAATGATGAGTTGAAGGATGAATTAGCGGCACGGGATAAACCGGACAACTTGCGTGATTTGATTGCCCTAACGGTTAGCCTAGATAGTAGATTAAGAGAGTGGGCGGCCGAACAGCGAGCTACTTCCCGTTCAGTTAAACCCCGCCCTCGCATCACTAGCTCTCCTCTACTCGCTCTACCCGCGTCAGAGGAATCCCCGGATCAAGAGGCTATGGTTGTAGGTCAATCTAAAGTGTCAGCGGCAGAGAGACAGCGCTGCAGGGATCTTGGCCTTTGTTTCTACTGTGGGAAAGAGTCACATGGGGTTTTTGAATGTCCCAGTAGGTTAAAAGGGAAGGCCCGTGGATCGCAGTAGGGGGATTCACGGGCAAGAATTCAGAAGAACCCCTTACTAGTTGCTGTTTACCCATTAGACTGATCCATGCACATACAGAACACTCCACATTGGCATTAATTGACTCAGGTGCTGAGCAGAATTTTGTTTCTAGAGACCTGGCAACCCGGATGGCCCTTAGCTGTCAGAGTCTAGATCCCCCTGTCAAACTTATCACCCTGTTCAAGGCGTCACTGACCACCGTCGCCCATCAGACGGCCCCAGTATCTGTAATTGTGTCAGGAAATCACAGGGAGGAGATTAGGTTCCTAGTCCTGCCCGTCTCTTCTTCGCCCGTCATCCTGGGGTACCCCTGGCTTCGGCTGCATAACCCCACCATAGAGTGGCAAGCGGGGAGCATTTCAGCGTGGAGTACGTTCTGCCTGAGTGCCTGTCTCCAATCTGCGGCGTGCGCCCCTTCTGTCAAGGTGCCTCCACCCCCTTCGTCACCACCGGACCTGTCCAAGGTACCAGAGGTTTACCATTACTTGGGGTTAGTTTTCAGCAAGTCTCGGGCGTTGTCTCTACCCCCCATCACCCTTACGACTGCGCAATTAATCTGAAGGCTGGGGCCCCTCTTCCTGCTAGCCGCCTATACAGCCTATCAGCCCCGGAGCACGAGGCTATGGACACATACAGCAAGGAGTCCCTGGCCTCTGGAATCATCCGCCCGTCGTCTTCGGCTGTGGGTGCCGGGTTCTTCTTCGTTGGGAAGAAGGACGGTTCTTTACGCCCCTGCATCGACTTCCGGGGTCTCAACGAGATTACGGTAAAAGACAAATACACTCTGCCCTTGATGAACACCGCCTTTGATTCCCTCCAGGGGGCATCCTGGTTTACTAAGCTAGATCTCAGGATCGCTTATCACCTAGTGCGCATTAGAGAAGGTGACGAGTGGAAGACGGCGTTCCGGACCCCAAGCGGGCATTTTGAGTACCTTGTAATGCCGTTTGGGTTAACCAACGCTCCGGCCGTCTTCCAGCGATTAATAAACGACGTTTTGAGGGACTTCCTGAACTCATTTGTGTTTGTATATCTTGATGACATACTGATCTTCTCTCGCACACTAGAAGAGCACCAGGTGCATGTCCGCAAAGTACTACAGCGCCTCCTGGAGAATCAACTGTTCGTCAAGGCCGAGAAATGTGAGTTCCATACTGACCAGACCTCCTTCCTAGGGTTCATAATAGCCCGGAACCAGGTGCTTCCTGACCCGGCCAAGGTCAAGGCAGTAGTGGATTGGCCTGCACCCACCTCTAGGAAGCAGCTTCAAGGATTCTTGGGTTTTGCTAATTTCTATAGGAGGTTTGTGCCCAATTTTGGTAACATTGCTCGCCCTCTGACTGCGCTCACCTCCCCTAAGACCCCGTTTTGCTGGAGTGAGGAAGCAGCCGGGGCGTTTGAGAGACTGAAGAAGGAGTTTGCTTCGGCCCTTGTCCTAACTCAGGTGGACCCGAAGCTGCAGTGCTTGGTGGAAGTGGATGCCTCAGATTCGGGGGTAGGAGCGGTGCTCTCCCAACGCTCTCCCGAGGATGGTAAGATTCGCCCATGTGCTTACTTCTCTCATCGTCTATCCCCAGCAGAGAGAAATTACAGCATAGGAGACAGGGAGCTGCTGGCAGTGAAGCTCGCTTTGGAGGAGTGGAGACACTGGCTGGAGGGGGCTGCTCAGCCGTTCGTGGTATGGACTGATCATCGTAACCTGGAGTACCTCAGGACGGCGAAGCGCCTGAATGCACGCCAGACTCGTTGGTCCCTCTTCTTCGGCCGGTTCAATTTTTCCATCACTTACCGGCCGGGAAGCAAGAACGGTAAGCCGGATGCCCTCTCGCGGCAGTTTGACGCACCATCCTCTGAGGATCAGGAAACTCCCATCCTGCCGCCCTCCTGCGTCGTGGGCACTCTGTTCTGGGGTATTTGCAAGACGGTTCACAGGGCTCTGAGGACTGAGCCGGACCCGGGGGGGGGGGGGGGGTCCCCCGGGCCGCCTGTTTGTTCCACATGCTATTCGGGGCCAAGTGATTGAGTGGGGTCACGCCTCCAAGTTGGCTTGTCATCCAGGGGTGGGTCGGACTGTGGACCTTCTCCAGAGGACCTTCTGGTGGCCAGGGTTACGGAAGGACGTTGTAGGTTACATCCGGGCTTGCGCTCAGTGCGCCACCGGGAAGACGACATCATCCCCCCCGGCGGGCCTGTTACATCCGTTGCCGGTCCCTTCTCACCCCTGGTCCCACGTTGCTATGGATTTTGTGACTGGTTTGCCCTCCTCGGATAACTTCACCACAGTTTTGACCATAGTGGACCGTTTCTCGAAGGCAGCCCATTTTATGCCTCTTCGGGGTTTGCCTTCAGCTCAGGAAACAGCGGACCTCCTCGTTCAGCATGTGGTCCGCCTCCACGGCATCCCCGCCAACATAGTGTCGGACCGGGGACCACAGTTTGTCTTGCAGGTCTGGAAGGCTTTCTGCGCGGCGCTGGGGGCCACAGCCAGCCTCTCCTCTGGTTATCATCCCCAGAGTAATGGCCAGTGTGAGCGGGCTAACCAGGAGCTTGAGGCCGCATTGCGTTGTGTCATCTCCTCCTGCTCATCCTCCTGGAGCAAGCATCTTCCTTGGATTGAGTACGCCCATAACACCACGGTCTCTACGGCTATGGGTGTCTCCCCTTTCAAGGCGTCATCTGGTTTTGATCCACCGCTGTTCCAGGAGGAGGAGAGGGAGGTAGCGGTTCCCTCGGTCCAAGCCCACATCAAGCGCTGTCGGCGAGTTTGGCTCATTGCCCGCCGAGCCCTGTTAAAGACACAAAACGCAACATCCAGGTGGCCAACCGGCATAGGAGACCCGCCCCGGACTACAAGGTGGGTCAGAAGGTTTGGTTGTCTACCCGGAATATTGGTGCACCGGCTGAGAAGCGTAAGCTCACGAAGCGCTTCATCGGTCCTTACACCATCTCTCGTATTATTAATCCTGTGTCTGTGCGCCTGTCTCTCCCCTCTTCGATGCACATCTGCCCCACCTTTCATGTCTCCCAGGTCAAACCGTACATCTCTGACCCCCTGTGCCCGCCTCCCACGGCCCCCGCCCCCCCGAGGATGATCGATGGCCATCCGATCTGGGGGGTGACTGCCATCCTGGACGTTCGCAGACGAGGTCGTGGTCTTCAGTATTTGGTGGACTGGGAGGGCTTTGGACCGGAGGGTCGTTCTTGGATTCGCCCAGCGTTGATCCTGGATAAACAGCTGATCCGCGACTTCCATCGGGCGAATCCAGGTAGAATAGGGCAGGTGCCTGGAGGCACTGCTAGAGGGGGGAGTACTGTCATGGCGGCCTCTGGGCCGTCATTGGCTTCATCAGTCCCAGCTGTGCACAGACCAACAGGTGCCAATCAGTGGCTGTTAAAAGCCAGTGTTGCTGACAGCCCGTCACGGAGTCGTCTGTCCTCCTCATCGGAGCATGAACCACAGCTTCGTTTCCAAGCTTCGTCAAGAACGTCTCGTCAGGAACTGCCACGTAAGAGAACTGTTTGTTACTCAACTCCTTGCCTTTACCCCTGTGCACAGGTGGACCTCCCAGGCGGCGGACCAACTTCCCCAGCCGACGGGGCGTTGCCATCTCAGCCACGTAGCTCCTCGCTACCACCTCTGCTACGGGTACGTCTAACACCACAGCTGCAAGAGCTGTTATTGTCTCAGTTACAGGAACTGTCATCGTCACGATCAGTGGAATCACTGCCATCACCACCATCGGAACTGTCATCGTCACGGTCTGTGGAATCACTGCCATCACCATCACAGGAACTGTCATCATCACAGCAACAGGTGGATTCACTACCACAGCCACGAGCACATTCACCACCACGCTGCACGGCCGCTGGAAGTCAGCAGGACGCTACCTGTGGATCACCCAAGTAAGCCCCTTCATCTACAATTACTCACGAGTACTGAACAGCGGTAATTGTATCTGCTTGTGTGTTACAGGGTTGCCAGGTCTCCATCCGGACTGCTCAGTTCCAGCGACCAGAATTCCATACTTGCACTCACTCACGCACTTCACACTCTCACTTTACAATAAAAGGATTATTGTCACTATCTACTCGTGTCAGTGTCTGTCTCCTGGGTCCTGAAACATGTCACTTGTATTCATACATGTGTAATGACAATAAAGTTGAATCTCATCTCATCTCATCTCATAAGACTGAAGTCATTCTTGTTGGTCCAAAAAACATTAGAAATACCTTTCCAAATCAAACTTTCAGTTTGGATGCGGTTACTTTTTAATAGCTCTGTGAGGAACCTTGGAATTATTTTTGATCAGGATCTGTCCTTCAATTCACATATTAAATTTGTTTCTAAGACTGCCTTCTATCATTTACGTAATATTGCCAAGATTAGGAGCATCTTGTCTCAGAGTGATGCTGAGAAACTGATCCACGCTTTTGTTAGCTCGAGATTAGATTATTGTGATTCTTTATTATCAGGCTGTCCTAAAACATCTTTAAAAAGTCTTCAGCTGATCCAAAGTGCTGCAGCAAGAGTTTTAACAGGTACTAGAAAGAGAGATCATATCTGTCCGGTTCTGGCCTCCCTTCATTGGCTTCCTATAGAGTTTAGAATTAAGTTTAAAATCCTTCTTCTTACTTACAAAGCTCTAAACAATCAGGCTCCTTTTTATTTAAAAGATCTGATACTACCGTATTATCCTAACAGAGCACTACACTCCCAAAATGCTGGATTACTTGTAATACCTAGAATCTCCAAAAGTACAATGGGAGGCAGAGCCTTCAGTTATCAAGCTCCTCTCCTGTGGAACCAGCTGCCAATCTGGATTCGGGAGTCAGACTCGATCTCTGTTTTTAAGAATAGGGCTAAAACCTACCTTTTTGATATAGCCTACAATTAGGGAGAGATCATGTGTTTCTGAACCCTCCCTTATTTATGCTGCTAATAGGTTTAGTCAGCCGGGGGACCTCCAGTAATGCACTGGGCCTCACTCCTTTCCTCACTCTCAATGAAATAGTTTTTTTTGCTGGTCATTAACATTTGTTTGCTCTCTCCCATAGATTGAGTCCTCATTGTGCTGTTTGCTCTCTACATGTCTGTTCTTTTCATCTTCTCTATCCCCTCACCCCCCACCCAGTCGCAGCAGATGACTGCCCCTCCCTGAGCCTGGTTCTGCTGGAGGTTTCTTCCTGTTAAAAAGGAGTTTTTCCTCTTCACCGTCGCCAAGTGCTTGCTCACAGGGGATCGCCTGATTGCTGGGGTCTTTCTGCAACTGTGGGGGTTCCCCCTACAGTTGATAGTGCTATGAGATGACTGTTGTTGTGAAATGGCGCTATATAAATAAAGTTGAATTGAATTGAATTGGCAAGTAGAATGTCCCCCCCCCTTGCCATTGCCCACCCGCAGACAGACACACCCCCAAGAGCTCCCCCACCGGCACAGCAGCGCCGCGGAGTTGAAGGTCCCTCGTTACAGCAGATATGGGAGGAGACTGAAGCCAAAAGGACGTGAGGGTTGAAGCTCAGTCTGAGACTCTGGCGGGGGGGGGGGGGGTGCCGTGTAGGGAACCCACGCTGGGATAATCATCTCAGACTGGAAGCAGAGGGGAGGGGAATATTCCCTCTGCCGGTAGAGCGTGGGGGATTAATCAGAATCAGAATCAGAATCAGAATCAGCTTTATTGGCCAAGTATGCACAACACATACAAGGAATTTGACTTTGGCTAAAAACTTGCTCTCGTTGTTCAGGTGAAGGATTTAAATAAGGATTCAATGACAACCAGAGTATGTACAGTAAATTACAGTCTGTCCACGTTTCTATAAAAGGATGCAAATATATACAGGAATATATGCAGTTATTTACTCGGACTAACCACACTTTGCAGAAATATATGAAAAAATATACAATCACACAGTATTTCAATGTGGACTCAGATTCAGTGATATAATGTGAATGAAGTAAAAAGCAGTGTGAGAGTTATGTGCAATGTAATAATGGATGAAAAGTCATGAGTACAGCAACAGGTAGGACTAGGTGAATGTTAGGAGTTCATCAGAGTGATGGCTTGAGGAAAGAAACTGTTCCTGTGACGGGTGGTTTTGACCTTCAGTGATCTGTAACGACGACCAGAAGATAGAAGTTCAAACAGTTTGTGGCCGGGGTGTGATGGATCAGCACTGATGTTTCCCGCCCGTTTCCTGGTTATGGACCGATATAAGTTCTCAATGGAGGGTAGGTCGGTACCAATGATCCTCTCCGCAGACTTAATGATCCGCTGCAGTCTGGTCTTGTCCTGTTTAGTGGCAGATCCAAACCAGACAGTGATGGAAAAGCAGAGGACAGATTGGATGATGGCGGTGTAGAAGACAACCAGCAGCTCCTGAGGCAAATCAAACTTCTTGAGCTGACGCAGAAAAAACAACCTCTGCTGGGCCTTTTTCCGGACAGTGTCAATATGGGAGGACCACTTCAGGTTCCGGGAGATTGTGGTACCCAGAAACTTGAAGGAGTCCACAGTGGACACTGTGCTGTTGAGGATGGTGAGTGGGGGGAATGAAGGGGGGTGTCGCCTGAAATCCACAGTCATCTCCACCGTTTTGGCTGGGTTAAGTTCAAGATGGTTCTGGCTGCACCAGAGGATCAGCTGCTCCACCTCCCGCCTGTATGCAGACTCATCATCATCCCGGATCAAACCAATGACTGTGGTGTCATCCGCAAACTTCAGGAGCTTCACCGAAGGGTCCTCTGAGGTGCAGTCGTTGGAGTAGAGGGAGAAGAGCAGTGGGGAAAGGACACATCCTTGGGGGGCGCCAGTACTAATTTTTCGGGAGCTGGATGTAAATCTCCCTAGCTTCACCTGTTGCCACCTGTCAGTCAGAAAGCTGGAGATCCACTGGCAGGTGGAGGGGGGCACCTTGAGCTGGAGGAGTTTCTGATGAAGAATGCCTGGGATGATGGTGTTGAACGCTGAGCTGAAGTCGACAAACAGGATCCTGGCATATGTCCCTGGGGAGTCGAGGTGTTGCAGGATGTAATGTAGTCCCATATTCACTGCATCATCCACTGACCTGTTTGACCGGTAGGCAAACTGCAGTGGGTCCATCAGGGGGCCTGTGATGACCTTCAGGTGGTTCAGCACCAATCTCTCCAAGGATTTCATGACCACAGAGGTCAGGGCAACAGGTCTGTAGTCGTTTAATCCTGTAATAGAGGGTTTCTTGGGAACTGGAATGATGATGGAGCGTTTGAAGCAGGAAGGCACTTCACGCAGCTCCAGTGATCTGTTAAAGATCCGGGTGAAGATGGGGGCCAACTCGTTGGAGCAGACTCTCAGGCAGGACGGAGACACACCATCAGGTCCTGCAGCCTTCTTGATCTTTTGTCTCTGAAAGACCCGGCGCACCTCCTCTTCACAGATCATTAGTGCTGGTGGGAGGTCAGAGTGGAGGAGGGATGGAGTTCCTGGGGCTGCAGATAATCCTTTTGTGTGGGTGGGAGGTGAGAACTGTAGGTTCTTTTCAAACCTGCAGTAAAAGCTGTTTAGGTCATTAGCCAGCTGGAGGTTTTCCGCAGGGTGGGGGGATGGTCTCCTGTAGTTGGTGATATTCCGTAGGCCTCTCCAGACAGAAGCAGAGTTGTTAGCTGAGAAGTTTTTTTGTAACTTCACACTGTGGCTCCTCTTAGCAAGCCTGGTCTCCTTCGTCAGCATGTTTCTGGCCCGCTTGTACAGAGTCCAGTCACCAGTCCTGTAGGCCTCCTCCTTGGTCTGACGTAGCTGCTTCAGTTTAGGAATGAACCAGGGTTTATTGTTGTATATGCAGAAGGTCTTGGTCTGCACACACATGTCCTCGCAGAAACAGGTGTATGATGTCACAGTGTCAGTGAGTTCATTTAAGTTAATGGCTGCAGCTTCAAAAACACTCCAATCTGTGCAGTCAAAGCAGGCTTGTAACTTCAGCTTTGATTCCTCAGTCCATTTCTTCACAGTCCTTACAACAGGCTTGGAAGTTTTTAGTTTCTGTCTGTATGTTGGAATAAGATGGAGCAGACAGTGGTCAGAAAAACCCAGAGCTGCACGGGGGACGGCATGATAGGCATTTCTTAAAACTGTGTAACAGTGGTCAAGTGTATTTGTGTCCCTGGTGGGACATTTAATATGCTGTCTGTATTTAGGAAGCTCATTTGTGAGATTAGCTCTATTGAAATCACCCAGAATGATAAGCAGAGAGTCTGGATGTTTTTCCTCCACCTCTGCTATCTGGTCAGCGAGGAGCTGCAGTGCCTCCGTTGTACAAGCAGCAGGCGAGATATAAATTCCGACCAGAATAAACGAGGAGAACTCTCGCGGTGAATAAAAGGGTTTACAGTTTATGAACAGTGACTCTAGGTTAGGGCTACAAAACTTCTTCAACACTGTGACATCAGTACACCAACCTTCGTTTATGTAGAAGCAGATTCCACCACCCTTAGTCTTTCCAGAAAATTCTCGGCTGCGATCAGCGCGAAACAGTTGAAATCCGTCCAGGCGGACCGCGCTGTCCGGGATGTGTTCACTCAGCCAGGACTCCGTGAAACAAAGGGCGCCAGATCTGCTAAAATCCCGGTTTTTGTGAGTCAGGCGCAGCAGTTCATCCATTTTGTTCGCCAAACTGCGGATATTTGCCAGATGGATCGATGGGAGCGGCGTGCGAAATCCTCGTTTCTTCAGCCTGACTAACGCACCGGCACGTTTACCACGCTGCCTTCGTTTCCGGCCAGCGCCAATAGCCGCTGCTCCCACAGCTAAGATGGACTGAAAAAACTTCAGATCAGCAGCAGTAACTGGCGGAGAAGTTGCATTGGGAGGTAGTCTGAGTGAAAGTAGTTCCTCCCTTGAATAGGTGATTCGGACAGAAGAGCAGAAGTCCAAAAAAACACACAAAATTATCAAAAACATCAGAGAGCAGAAGCCAGTGGCTGCCATCCGCGGCGCCATCTTGGATTTAAATGGAGGACAATACGTATTGTAATGTGTAAATGTATTGTAATGCAAGATTTCAGGCAACGGGGAAGGAATGGAGTGATATAAAAGGAGAGACCCTGGTGTATTGAGAAAGGTCTTTTTCTGTGTATGAATACAGTGAGAGAGAGAAATAAAGTCGTCTGTTGTACAAGTCTGGTTTCTTATTTGCACTCTCAACATTCTAACATTTAACAATGCAGGACAAAATTGATTTTTGTAATGTGGGTCTAGACAAAGCATTAAAGTCATGCAGTTATTTTGAGAAGTGATGGCCTATTTTTAAATGGCAAAATTAAAACAAACCAAGAATCAACAGAAGAAAGTTAATTTGTAATTCCTGAGGAGTTGGCAACACTGCATCCATGGCTTTAGGTATGTAGAAAAGTTAATAAATTATATGAAATTTTGCTTAAACCTTGTATGTGTGACATGCAGAGGCAGGTTGATAATTAGCTAGTTAATGGCTAATTAATGGATAATAAGCCACCACCGGAGTGGTGGACTAGTTGGTAGAGCATCCGCCCCACAACTGGGAGGTCGTGGGTTCACATTCCGGCTGGGTCATACCAAAGACCATATAAAAATGGTACTTCTCCGCCTTCTAGCTTGGTGCTCAATGTAATACAATGGGGGAAAGAGAAGTTGTTTGTGGCGGCACCTTCCATGGCAGTGACCCCTCTGATTCTACATGTGATTAGCATTGTAGATAGGAGAAACATAACTTCGTTCTACTGTACAGGATTGGCTGTATGGACTGAATAACAACAGAGATGGCTTCTTCTTATTTTTATTATTACCTCCGCCAAGGAGGTAATGTTTTTACCGGGGTTTGTCTGTCTGTCTGTCTGTTACCAACATAACTCAAAAAGTTATGAATGGATTTTGATGAAATTTTCAGGAAGGGTGTGTAATGGCATGGGGAACAGATGATTAGATTTTGGTGATGATCTGAGAGTGCATACCTCCACCAAGGCTTTGTTTGTATTTGTGCAGCAGGATTACACAAAAACTACTGGATGAATTTGGATGAAATTTTCACCAGGGGTGGTTCTTGGGCTAGAGAGGAAACCATTATATTTTGGTGATGATCTGAGAATGCATACCTCAGCCAAGGCTCTTATCTTCTCACAGTGTGTTAGCAACAATACTCCAAAACTGATGGACAGACTTTGATGCCATTTTCACCACAAGTGGCTATCGGCCTACACACAAACCCATTACATTTTGGAGGTGATCCATGACAAACGGAAGGAGCTTTGGTGGAGGTATGCGCTCTATGAGTGCTTTTCTAGTTATTATTGTGACCTGCCCCGGATTATGGCAAGGGCTTACTGGCACACGAGCCCAGGACCCCGGCTTGTGTGGGGCCCCAAAAGAAATTCTTTTTTTTTTTCTTGCTAATTCTGCTGTGCCCAACGCTTACTGGAAGATTTGTTTTGGCATATCAACTTTTTGTTTGGGATGGCGCGGTGGGGGAGTGGTTAGCACTGCGGCAGCACAGCAACTCACCCTTGGCTGGGGGATCCTGGGTTCGATCCCAGCCCCCGACCAACAGTGATCTGTGTGGAGTTTGCATGTTCTCCCCGTGTCTGCGTGGGCTTACTCCGGGATTTCTCCGGTTTCCTCCCACATGCCAAAAACATGCAAGTTAGGTTAATTGGCATCAAAACTGGGGATTCTAAATTGTCCTTAGGTATGACTGTGAGAGTGAATGGTTGTCTGTCTCTCTGTGTTGGCCCTGCGGTCGACCACCTTTGGTCGCCCAAAGATGCTGGGATAGGCTCCAGCCCCCCACGACCCCAAAAGGATTAAGCGGAAGAAGATGAATGAATGAATGAACTTTTTATTTGTTGAGGTGTATGTCTGTCCCGCCTGCTTAATTTAATTGGTTTAGAGTTGACATTTGACCTGATTAACATTAGACGTGGGCCAGTAGTGAATCCACGGATGAATGAATGAATGAATCCTAATGGCACACGATAGTGGTGCCCAAAAGAGAAAAAAGAATGAAAAATATGAACGTGAGAAGGAGGCTTTAAAAAAGTACTCCTAAGCTGACAGAATTTTTTTAAAGTAGTGATACAGCCAGACAGTCATCAACTTTACAGTCACAACAAGATGTTTGTCAAACTGTTAGCATTACAAATGCTAACACGGGACACAGTGGCGGAGCCACTGTCTGAAGGTTTGTCACTCACAGAGGGCTTTTCCAGCCACAGATGCTCCAGGTCATTGAAGTTGTAAAACACCAGTTGTAAGTGTTAAAGATTCATACACACTGGGAATACTGGGCCAAAAAAGGAGGGGAGAGCTGCCAGAATAAGGACACTGATATCAGAGCATTTAACATACCTGCAAACTCAGAAGGAGTAAAACATTCTACAAACTAAACCCTGCACCCCCCCCCCCGCCCCCCAAAAAAAGTAGTGATTTTAACACATAAATTAAGCATTTTGGTGTACTCTGAGAAGGAAATAAAGGGAAAAAAAAACACTTGCTTCAGATAACAAAGTGCATTTATTAACAGTGTTTAACACACTTAAAACAAATTTTTTTCAACCCTTCAATGCGACACATTACTGTAGCAGTAAAATTAATCTATAAATATCCAATAAAATAATGATTTAATAACCATTTTACACAATGACCTCTTTTACTTTTAAGTTTTTTGTATGAAGTAAGAATGAACATCCATCCATCCATCCATCCATCTACCGCTTTTCCGGAGGTCTGGGTTGTGGAGGCAGCAGTTCGCATGGATGAGTAGTTCGTGGAGAAGCCCAAACTTCCCTCTCCCCAGCCACCTGATCCAGCACTTCAGAGAGGATACCAAGACATTCCCAGACCAGCTGGGAGACATAGTCTCTCCAGCAGGTCCTGGGTCTGCCCCGGGGTCTTCGCCCAGTGGAATGTGTCCAAAACACCTCAAGTGGGAGGCGTTCAGGAGGCATCCTGATCAAATGCACAAACCACCTTAACTGGCTCCTTTCAATGTGGAGGAGCAGCGGTTCTACTCTGAGCCACTCCCGGATAACTGAGCTCCTCACCCTATCTCTAAGGGTGAGTCTAGCAGTCCTACGGAAAAAGCTCATTTCAGCCGCTTGTATCCGCGATCTCGTTCTTTCAGTCATTACCCAAAGCTCATGGCCATAGGTGAGGATAGGAACGTAGATTGACCGGTAAATTGACAGCTTTGCCTTAGAGTTTAGCTCCCTCTTCACCATGGCAGACAGGTACAATGTTGGCATCACTGTAGATGCTGCTCTGATCCGTCTGTCAATCTCTCTCCATTCTCCCCTCACTCGTGAATAAGACCCCGAGATACTTAAACTCCTCCACTTGGGGCAGGAGCTTGTCCCCAACCTGGAGAGGACAATCCACCTTTTTCTGGCTGAGGACCATGGACTCAGACTTGGAGGTGCTGATTCTCATCCCAGCGGCTTCACACTCAGCAGCAAACTGTCCCAGTGAGACCTGTAAGTCATTGCTGGATGAAGCCAACAGGACAACATCAAACATGCAAACAGCAGAGATGAGATCCTGTGGTTACCAAGCATGACATCCACCGTTCTCTGGCTGTGACTAGAAATCCTGTCCATAAAAATTATGAACAGGATCGATGACAAAGGGCAGCCCTGGTGGAGTTCAACTCTCACTGGGAATGAGTCCAACCAAGTGTTGGCAATACAAACCAAACTCTCACAACGGCCGTATGAAGACTGGATAGTTCGTAACAACGATAGATAGATAGATAGATAGATAGATAGATAGATAGATAGATAGATAGATAGATAGATAGATAGATAGATAGATAGATAGATAGATAGATAGATCCCAAACTGGGAAATTACAGTGTAACAGTAGCATGACAGTAGACGACCAAAATGACAGAAACACACATGGCATAATAGACAAAGGGATTACCCATGGAAAGTAAAACAGCCTAAATAGCTTATATACATCATAAATGAATAGATGCTGACCCGTTAAGATACATAAATCTGTACAATCACTGTACAATGCAGCACTATGAGGTGCAGGGTGAAATGTGAGGCACCAGTTATGTAAACTGCAAGGTGCAGTATTCTGTACCTAACCATTCAGCAGCGAAGCTGTAGCAGTCTGCAGGAGAAACTGCTCTGCTGCCTGCCCAGGGTGTGCTGGAGAGGGTGATCAGGATTGACCATGATAGATCACAGTTTGTTTAGTGTTCTCCTCTCCACCACAGTCTCAAAGGTCTCCGGCCTGACACCAATCACAGAGCCAGCCCTCGTGATAATCTTGTCAAGTCTGTTGGTGTCACTGGCTCTGACACTGCTACCCCAACAGACAGCAGCAAAGAAGATGGCGCTGGCGACAACGGCCTGGTAGAAAAGCTCCAGCATCCTGTTGCACACGTTGAAGGATCTCCTGACACTCCTGAAGCACCCCCCACAAAAAACCATGAGGGACAAGGTGGAATGCATTCTCCAAGTCCACAAAACACATGTAAACTGGCTGGGCAAACTCCCACAAACCCTCGAGGATTCTTGAGAGGGTAAAGAGCTGGTCCGACGTGCCACGGCCAGGCCAAAAACCACATTGTTCCTCCTGAATCTGAGGTTTAACCATCGGCCGGACTCTCCTCTCCAGTACCTTGGCATAGACCTTCCCAGGGAGGCTGAGGAGTGTGATCCCTCTAAAGTTGGAACACACCTCCGGTCCCTCTTCTTGAAGAGAAGAATGACCATTTTTTTTAGATTTCATACTTAAAGTCATTTGGTTGAGAATACTTACATATTTATGTAACTCAAGTTTGGAATGTGAAACATGAATCATATTTTGGATGTTATTAGACTGCTTTTACTGATCTAAATACTTGTGTTAAGAGTCACACCTGGCCGCAGTTAACCCTAATGGTGGTCTCACTCTGCTCATCTATTTACACAGCTAAGCCTACAAGCTATATTTCATGAATAAAAATGCCTTTCTCAATAAATTTGGGTTCAAAAGACAGTTAAGAGATTGATGTTGAAGTATCATAAACATTACACTGGTCAACACCAAATTTATTGTCTAATATTTTTTTTTAGCTGATTTAGAACAATTTTGATGTGCTGAATCCAAAAATCACATTGGTTTTGCTCAATGAGGTCAACTTTTTGAACTATGGCCACATGTTGTTTTTTTCATTTTTGTTTACATGTACGGGTATTTTCGCTTTATATGATGAAAAATTCCTTTTAATTTCTTGATATTTCTCCAATTCTGAAGAGTTTGCATGTGCCAATTTATGACTAATTGGTATTTTTATTTTACAGGTGAATTAAGTGGCTTCGACCGGAAGATTTTGCAAAAATCAACTTAGCACAAAAACCTGACCTGATCGAAAGAAACGGATGCCATTTTCAGATTTAGCCATGCAACTGTCTAAAATCAGTTGAAAAAACAGACATCTTACAAAAAATTATTTTTGTAATGTTGTGTTATCAAATGTACTGTTTCAGAATAAACTCAGCTAGAAGACAGCAAAAAACTATATAACTGCAGTTTTCAGCTCTGCCTAAAAAATATAATATGACTATATTTTTACATGATTAGTGCAGTGTTTAATGCTTTTTTGTGGAGCTACCTTTTCCAGACAGATTGCAATCAGATAACAATGCAGTTGCAGTGGAGATAGCCTTCCCAAAATCATTCGCTTTGAACTGAGTGACATTATAGGCTAACATTAACACACAATTCACGGACGTTAACTGACCCCTTAACAAGCACACAAGCTTTCCATTATAAAGTTAAATATTTTGGAAAATGCGCCATTAGAGAAAAGAATCACAACACACTTTATGAACATTAAAAATGCACTTTGGCGGCTCTAAAACCACCTCAAAAACAAATGTGTATTGCTCATAGTGCCCACAATAGTATATTGTGGCTTTTTATACACACAAAAAAACTTTCATTACCTTAGAATTGCTTGGAAAGAGCTTTTACATCTTCCACCTACTTAAAAATGGGCGGCTCTATAAATATTTTAAATCGCTTCACCCATACTCCCGCCCACCAGTAGTGGGCTCCGAGAAGGTGATCCAACTTGAGGAAGTACGTGGACCTGCGGAAGGATCATTCTTGGTGGAGCGGAGAGTCGCTGCCGAGCCCCGCATGGAGGCTGGAGCATTCCCCGCTGGTCTCTGGTTGCCTGCGGTACATGCTTGGGAAGACAAGGCAGCATGCGTTGCATCTGCCGGCTCACCTCCTTCACTCCCAAGCGGGAGAGACTATGAGCGAGCCGGGGAGACCCTTAGAGACCGGTGGGGAGCGCGCCAGCCTCCACATAGGAGAAGGTCTCCCCACCTCTCTTTCTTCATGTGTTCAATACTTACAGTACTCCCTGTGTCATTCCACTTTATTAAATATAACTTGTTTTGTGAACACAGTTGCCTTGATTTCTTTGTATGTATTTGATTAGTTGGGTTGTTACTGATAACTCCACCATTGCCGGTCCCAAGCCCGGATGAGAAAGTGAGGAGAGTTGGGGCAAGGTTAGCAGCTCTGTCCCATTAAAACCCACTGCTATGAACACCAATCATACAAAGGCTGGGCCCTCATGGGCATGGCATCAACCTCATCCCTGGTGGCATGCTGGCAGGTGATGGCAGGAGATGGGGCTCACCCAAACCTGCAAGGGAGGGGTTCCCTTGATCCCCCACCAGTGCAGCTGCCATCCATTGACAACATCAGAAATCCCATTTACATCGCCACCTGGAACATCCTGACCCTAAATGAATCCAGTCACCATAAGCTTCTTGCCTCTGAGCTCACCTGTCTCAATGTTCCCATTGCTGGTCTCTAGGAAGTCAGGTGGACACCAGACGGTGAGACAACAGTGGGTGGATACAAGATCATACGGAGCGGCAACAACACCCACCGCACCCAAGGCATGGCCTTTGCCATCCACTGAGGGTATGTGACTTCCCTCACCATATGAAAGCCATTGGGTCCCCACTTGCTGTATGCTTGCCTGCGGCACTCTTTTGGCTACCTTTCCATCTTCGTGGCCTATTAACCGGAGTGGTGGCTCAGTTGGTAGAGCATCCGCCCCACACCAAGGAGGCAGGGGTTCAAATCCCGGCCGGGTCATGCCGAAGACCATATAAAAGTGGAACTTCCTGCCGTCCAGCTTGGTGCTCAGCAATAATGGAATGGAGGAGGGAAATTTGTGGCGGCGCCTTGCATGGCAACGGCCCTCTGATTCTACACTTGGGGGGGGGGGTGATTAACACAGTAGATAGGTAAAACACAATCTCGTTCTACTGTACATGATTGGCTGTACAGCTGAATGACAATAAAGTATGATTAAAAAAAGATTTTTCCCTGTGGCCTATACAACCAATCCAAGGATGTATTCTACACACAGCTGCACGACAAACCATGTTGCATTTCCCTCCACGACATCACCATTATCCTAGAGGACATGAACGCCACCGTGGGCCCCGACAGGAGTGGCTTGGAACACATCATCGGACCGTTCCCGACTGATGTCACCAACGACAATGGTGACCGCATGCTGGAGGTGTCCACCATGCACAATCTGAAGATCCTGGACACCTGGTTCCAGCATTCTCCACCGCAACTCCACCGCACCACCTGGTACTGTAACATCGGTACTACATCCCAGACCATTGACCACATAATGGTCAGTGGGTGCTGGAGAGTTGCCACTGACTGCCATGTCTTCCACAGTGCTGAGCTGGGGCGGACCGACCAGCCACTCCTTGCTGTCACTGTCTGCCTGCACCTCCACTGCAATGCCCTTCCTGGCCCTTCTCATCACCGTCCCCCAGACAACGAGAAGCTTTACTCCTCTCCGTTTGCCCACTGCTACTCCATTAAGGTCATGAACCATTTTGCTGCCCTTGACCGCCCAGAGGTCTTGAGGATGCCTGGGAGCAGATTACCACCACTCTCACTCTGGCTGCCACAAACGTCCTTGGTGATTGCTGCCAGAGGATTCAGCAATGGATCTCTGATTCTTCCCTGGAGCTGGTTGATCAATGCCATAAAGTCAGACTCCAGGGGAAGGATGATTACCACAAGCTGAACATAGAGAGACACCGCAGCCTCCAGCACGATGAAACAGCATGATGAAGCCGCTTGGCTCCACCGTATCGCCGACAACAGCTTCCAAGCAGGGAACCTCCAGTTTGGCTATCAGTCTATCAAGGAGCTGTGCCAAGCTAGCAGGAAACGGCAGTCATCGTCCCTCCTACTAGCCGCAGATGGCATAAGCCTCATCACAGATCCAACGACCAAACTCCAACTATGGTGAGAGCACTACAAAAGCATCCTCTGCAAGCCCCCTCCTCCCATCTTGGATAAGCTGAAGCAGTATGCTGATGCCTGTGTTGAAGACAACTCAATCAGCCTAGCCCCGGCCTCAATCAGTGAGCTGTCAGATACCGTCAAGAAGCTCCCCTCTGGGTGAGCCCTCGGCACTGATGGAGTTACGGCAGAGATGATGAAAGCCACCCTCACCTCTGTCACCCCTTGGCTGGAACATGTGTCACTTCATCTGGGCAGAAGAACGTGTCCCTGGGGAGTGCAGGGACGGGGTCATTCTGTCCTTCTACAAGAACAAGGGTGACCGTCGGAGCACAGCCAGCTGTTGCCCCATCACTCTACCTTCCATTCTCAGCAAGGTAATCACCGCTGTCATCCTGAGCTGCATCCACCCCCTGCTCCTCGCCAACCACCACCACCAGCAGGGTGGCTTCACCCCTTGCTGGTCCACAGTGGACTGCATCCTTGCTTGGATTGTCTTGGTGCAGCAACGGAGGGAGTATCGCCAACCTCTTTATGCGGCCTACGTCGACCTCAAAGCTGCCTTTGACTCCCTAGACGGAACACCCTCTGGCAACTCCTCTGTGGCAATGGAGTCCCGTTCAAGTACATCACCATTCTCCGGGACCTCTACTCCAACACCAGATGCAGAGTACGTGCTGAGAGTGACATGCCATACCCTTTTGTCACCACCTCTGGAAGTCCGGCAGGGATGCGTCGCCGAGCCAAACCTCTTTAATGTTGCGGTTGACTGCTGGGTCAAGAATGTGACAGAACGCTGCCCCAATCTCGGAGTTGACTTCCACTCCCAATTCACAGACCTGTGCTATGCAGACAATGTGGTGCTTTTTGCCACACATATAGACATAATCGATGAGGCATTGGAGCTGCTTGCAGAGGAAGCATCACCCCTGGGCCTCACCATTAGCTGGGCAAAGACAAAGATCCAGTCGCTGTCAGACTTCTTGCCACCACCACCACCACAAGTCATCACCATCAACAATGAGCTGGCTGAGATTGTCAACGACTTTGTCTACCTTAGATCTAAGATCACCAGCTCCTGCTCATCAGACCGAGATTACTCGCTGCCTGCAGCTGTCTTGCAGTGCTTTTGGCTGCCTCCAGGGAGTCTGGCAAAGCAGGAAGATCTGCACGACCACAAAGGTTTAAAAACTACTAAGAGAACCTTAAAATCGATTCAAAAATGCAGCAATTTTAAAACTGGTGTAATATGTGCCCACCCCCTGGTTCTCGTCAGCACTTGTGCTGCTGAATTTTGGAGCAGCTGGAGATGTGATATCCTTTTTGGGGGAAGGCCAGAGAGCAGTGCATTACAGTAGTCTATACAACGTAATAAAAGCATGCATCAAGACCTCCATGCTGCCAAAAGAGAGAAAAGGGCAGACTCTAGCTATATTCCTAAGACAGTAAAATCCATTTTTTTTTCATATTTTTAATGTGTGAAATAAAATTAAAATCAGAGTCTAGAAGAATGCCCAGGTTCTTGACACAATGTGTAGGTTTAAAACCTAGCAATTTGGGTAAAAGTTTCTCTCTCGTGTCTTCAGGACCGATGATTAAAACTTCAGTTTTGTCCTGGTTGAGCTGTAGTAAGTTCTCTGCCATCCATGACTTTATATCTAAAATACAGTTCAAAAGGATAAACATACCCCCTAGTGGTCAAGAGTGGTAAATATTTTTGTCAATAAAATAGTTCAGATTTCCAAGGCTATAACTTGGAAGTTGCAAGAGATAATGACTTACCGTCAATTAGAAAGATGTAGAATATGATCCAAAGTTTCAGATAGGAATAAATTTACGCATCTAATTTGCATAATGTTATGACAGCTATATAAATTACATAACTCAGGCAAAAGTGGACTTTGGACATATTTACACAAAGAATGGTTTGTTTTTTTGACACCGTTGTCTCTACACGGGTTTATCTTAAGTATATGAATCAGAAAATCAATAAAATGTAAAAAAACACATAAATTCATCACTTACCAGTGGCGGGGGGGGGGGGGGGGACTCGCTCCCTCCTTCGTTCGCATAGTCGGTCCATTTTCGCCCATCGTGGTCGTTGTTTTGCGTTTGGTCGGTCATTTATGCTCTCTACCACATCTATAAACTCTTATGATTATCCCACATGAATTTTGTTTGTATTACGCGGCTATTTTTCCTGTATGATGCAGTTTCTGTGACGATCCAGGCGATTCGTGGTGGCAGCCACCTTGGTCTTGTGAGCTCAAGGCAGAGAAAGGAAGAAGAATAAAGAGGATTTCTTCCTCTTTGTTGTATTCCATGTCAGCCATGATTTCTCCAACACATGTCTGCCACCTTCTGAACTGTCAGATCAGTACAGCTCAGTACAAATCCTCAGTACAGCCGGGGACATCAGAGTACAGTCAGTGTTGACAGGCGCAGTTGCTGCACTGTGCCACTGGGGGCACGCGACCCATCCATGAAATGTGGACAGTTAAAAGGTTAATTGATTTTGTGTCTTCAGGAGACGTGGCAATGTACAGCTGTGTATCATCATCATCAGCTTAGCTATGAAAATTGATGCTGTGTCTCCTGATAACATCCCCAAGTGGAAACATATAAAGATTAAGAAGTAAAAGTGCATGCCCGTAGAACGCAAGTATTCCTGTCTGAAACAGGTAGCCCAGTCAGGCTTTACAGGCCCAAATGTAGGCTGTGTTTGAACGTGAAATACAAAGAGGTGTAGCCTATATGTAGGCAATCACACATGTTAGACTTTGACAAATATAAAAGAGACTGAACACTAATATTCATTTGATTGTGTGAATATTAATTACAGAATTATTGAAAATGAATGGGACATCCAGTATTAGCGAATGTTTAAGAACCCTTGTTTATTTGTTTGTCAGACTTATTTGTGTGGTCTTTTATGATTTATATTCATAAATGTATCTTGCACTTTGGGGAATGGGAGTTGTTCAGTCATCATAATTGTTTTAGTTTATATGTGTAGTTTATAGTCTGTCGTCAATAAACTCATGCAGTGCTATAACAGGACGTTTACAAATATTTGAGACCCATTGTAGTGCATCCTTTTATATTTTAGCAATATTATAAGTACAAAACACCCAGCATTATTATACTTAGCAGAATGACCCATTTGGCTGCAACTGCTGCGTCAGTGTTGCCCATTTGTCAGTAAATAAAAAATGATTTATTTCGTTACTTGGGTGGTTTTTGTCACGGTCGTTGTTTAGTCAAAGTATGTGCAGATGATATGCAATTGATCTGGCCATTGTGCTCCACAATCATGGTGGTATTATTAACTTTTCATTTTTAGATAGCCGTGCACCGGGAGTAGCGCCAAGTTGAGCCCACGGTGCCACAAAGGACCGCGGTGGCACACGGGTGAAGCAGCAGCTGAGACTCTGCCCCGTTAACTGGGCAGGCATGGCTTGGCTCTCTGGGGAGGACTGCGAAAAGCTGGCCCGGCTGCAACCCCCCCCCCCCCCCCGTGTTCTCCACATATCGATAGCCGAAATGCAAAACCTCCTATCTGAAAAATGCACGTTTTTGAGCCAGATGCAGGATCTAAATTACTATTCTTCAAAAGGTTCTTCACCACAGCCGTTTTAAAGGCTGTGGGGAAAACAATAGTCCAAAGAGAGCAATTTACAGTATTTAAAATCTTGTGTTCGAAGAATCCATAAAATGTTTTAAAAAGTGATGTGGGAATCAGATCTAAAAGGCAGGAGGTCAAGTTTACCTGGGAGAAAACTCAACCAAGCATCTTAGCATCAACCAGGGTAAAACAGTCCAGTGTTTCCTCAGCTAAAACCAAGTCTAAGTGTTACACCCGGAGGGCGAAGAAGAGGCCAAGTGGTGGACTTTTCAGCGGTTTATTGACTTTCTTTCACAAACACCCGGCACGGCACTCTTGCACGGGACATCACCCGATAACGGCCACTTCACTCTTCACCATTTTCCCTTCACACTCTAGAACAGGGGTCTCCAATCATGTGCCATGGAGGGCCAAGACCCTGCAGGTTTTCCCTCCAGCCAGTGTCTTCAACTGCAGATTTCACTGAACTTCTTCCCACTGATTGCTGATAAGTGAAAACACCTGCTGAAGAGACTGGGTAGAAGAGAAAACCTGCAGGGTCTTGGCCCTCCATGGCACATGATTGGAGACCCCTGCTCTAGAACATTCTCCACTCTTCTTCCCTCGCGCTCTAACACTTAACAGCGTCTCATCACTACCGAGTGCCACCTGTGGCGCAGAAGCGCTACTGCTTCTACTGACAAACAGTTTAAATTAAAACAGTCTTTTAGTTACATTTCCTATAAATGCTCATCTTTACCATCAACATTTAAATTACAGTCTTTTAGATACATTTGTTAGAAATGTCTATATTAGCCATCAGCATCTTATCAAAAATGTTTTCTGGGGTTTTCTAGAGGTTGTCCAAAATTGAATTTTTCCTACACTCACCCCTCGAAAATTTAATGCCGACCCGACATTACAAACAACTTTCCCAAAACTCTTTTTTTTTCTCTTTCACAGTCCACATTTGGTAACCATGTATCTCATGTAAGTAGGATATTACTAAACATGAGTCAGAGTTCATTAAAGTCCATAAAGATGCAAACTGGTAATAGTCCATAGTACAGCATGTATCTCCTGTTCCATGCAATACATTCGCAGAAGAGGTCTTTGTGCATGATGACCATCAACCGCTCCTTCCATCATGGTGGGTATCTGCATCTTTCCTGAAAGTAAGGGTACTCAATCTAGTCATAGCCTACCAAATAAACCTTTATGTGATACCTGTACCTTAGTAAGACACTGAAAATCCCTTTTTTTTTTTAAATCAACCATAAAAGTAACTTGGTGATGAGTTTAGTCACTACTCATTTACTTTCCAAAACATTCATGTCTGAACAATGGTTATCTCTAGCTTCTACCCACTTTATATTTGTTTTAAACAGATGAAGTGCAAGGTTGGCCTAACTTATCATAAGTAAATATCAACGTCTGTTTTCTCATTCTTGAAGGATACGTTTTAGCAGGGATCTCGACAGGTCCCTCCTGGTCACTGGAACTGGACTCTGACAACACATCACCCTGGTCCTGGTCTGCCTCAGCTGGATCTGGGACCACCGGATTGTTGACCTCTGGTGTCAGCTACACCTGTGTGACGTCATCTGTGTCCTGGTCCTCATCCTTCGGAGTAGTGTCACTGTGCGGGTAGAACTCCGGTGCATCGGCTCTCAGTGGATGGTGATTTTGATCCTTTCCAGCTCGTAATCCGATTATGGCACTCCAGCCCTCTTCATCTTCATTGTCCGTGCTGTTTTGTCTGTCCACATTCCTTTGCCTTTTAGACTGTCTTTCTCTTGTTTTATTAGAGGCAGGCTCCACTGTTTCCATGGAAAGAAAGTCACAGGGTAGCAAAAGGTTTCTGTGCATGACCCGAGTGCGTCCCTTGCCATTTTCAGGTCTGATCTCATACACTGGACTGTCTGGGTACTTCTTTTGGGTCACTACATACACCTTGTCTTCCCAGAATGATCTGAATTTTCCTGGTCCACCTTTTTCGGTCAAGTTTCGGACCAGTACTCTGGATCCAGGGGGACAACTCAGCACCGTGAACCTTTTTATCATAAAGGGCTTTACTTCTCATACCCTCTTTGTTTGCTGTTTTAGAGGCAAGTTTGTAAGCTTCAGCCATTGTAGCTCTCCACTTTTCAGCATAGTCCTGCTGAGAAGCACTCTGCTCTCTTGTTGTGAGGCCAAACATTAGATCAATGGGCAGCTTTGGACTACGGCCAAACAACAGAAAATATGGTGCGTACCCCGTAGCCTCACTGCGCGTGCAATTATAGGCATGAACCACTTTTGCCAGAGAAGACTTCCAGTCTGCCTTGGCTGCTTCGGGCAAATTTCTGAGCATTGCCAACAGGGTGCGATTGAATCGTTTCACCTGCCCATTCCCTTGGGGATGGTAGGGCATTGTTTGGACCCCTGCACACTACTGTACTCCTGGAGTTTTGCAAAGAGTTTATTTTGGAACTCTCTACCCTGATCATGATGGAGACGTGTGGGGAAGCCAAATTTGAGGGCGAAATCCCCAAATATCTTCTCAGCAGTGGTGTGGGCAGCTTTGTTGCGACAAGGATAAGCCTGGGCAAAGCGAGTGAAGTGGTCCATTAGAACCAGGATATACTCATATCCTCCTTTGCACCTCTCCAAGTGCAGGAAATCAACGGACACCAGTTCGAATGGATACGTGGTGACAATGTTAGTCAGTGGTGCCCGTGTTATCTTGTTGGGACATTTATTCTTCAAACAACTGCAAACTTTCGTGATGTAGTGCTCAACATCTCTTTGCATATGAGCCCAATAACAGCGCTCCCTTATCAAGTTCATCACTCTCTCTACCCCTAAATGGCCCATGTTTTCGTGGAGCTCTTTAAACATGAGCTTGTGAAACTTTTGGGGTAGAAGTAGCTGGTCATGCGATGCCGTTTTCCTGTACATCAGTCCATCATCTTCCAGGTACAGCTTGTGTTTTTGCCTGACTAATGCTGCAATCTTACTGTTCAGCTGTTTTCCACTTCTTGGCCATTGTTTTGACACCACATAATGCAACACCTCTCCAATCACGGAGTCTTCTTCTTGAGCTCTTTTTAGAGCAGTCTTTGATATTTCAGCTACAGAGCTGGCTTCTTGATCTGCTTCACTAATGAGAGTAGAAATGGTGACTGGGCAGAACCATGGGTCATTTTCTTGTGACTTTACCTTGACTGCCTGCGCCACACAGTGCATTACATCAGGATCAACATTTTGTGTACATTTGTTCATGTACTGCTCCATATCTAAGAGCATACGTGAAAGGCCGTCTGCATCTCTGTTTGCTTGCCCATGGCGGTACTTAATCACAAACTGGAAATCAGCTAATTCTGCTACCCACCTCTGTGTGGTTGCATTTAACTTTGCAGTGGTGAGCACATACGTTAGGGGATTATTGTCCGTATAGACAGTGAATGGTGGGGAATAGTACAGGCAATCCTGAAACCTCTCACAGATGGCCCACTTCATGGCAAGAAACTCCAGCTTCCCTGAATGAAGGTGGTAGTTCTTCTCTGGATTTGACAGTGTCCTGGAGCCATACGCTATCACCACCAGTTTGCCTTGTTGTCGCTGATATAACACCACCCCAAGTCCCTCCTGTGAAGCGTCACAGTGCAAAATGAAGGGTTCCTTTAAGTTCGGGTAACCTAACACTGGGGGCTGGGAGAGAAAGTCAACAAGCTGACAGAGTACTGCATGATGCTCAGGGCGCCACCTGATTGCATGGGATGAGGGCAACTGGCCACTATCTTTCTTTTTGACATGTGTTTTCAAGTTTTTCTTTGCTTTATCTGTGTGGTCATTAGCAAGAAGGTCGTAAAGAGGCTTTGCTATACGGGAGAAGTTTGAAATATAGCTGTGGTAATATGAAATAAAACCTAGCAATTTCCTTAGTTCTCCAACAGTGGAAGGTTGCTGCTGTTTGAGGGTCTGCACCGGGGCAATGTCCACAGGGTCCATAGTGTAGCCCTGTTTTGTTACCATTTTACCAAGGAAACGTACCTGCTGCTTGAATAACTCACATTTCCGGGGAGTCAGCTTCACCCCATGGCTTTGATAGCGGTGCAGGACGCTTCTCAGGTCTCGCAAGTGGTCTTCAAAAGTCTGTGAATGGACAAGGTTATCATCGAGGTAAGGCAGACAAATATCATCCCTCAACCCCCACAAGCACTCCTCCATAGATCTTTGGAATGCTGCTGGTGCTGAGGACAAACCAAATGGAATTCTTACCCACTCGAACAAACCCCAGGGAGTGATAAATGCAGTGAGGGGCCTACTCGACTCTTCCAGGAAACCCTGGTGATATGCCTTCCCTTGGTCGAGGACCGAAAACCACGCACTCCCATTTAGACTGTTTAGCATATCTTGTATGCGGGGAATTGAGTGTCTGTCAGGGATGGACTTCTTGTTCAGCTCTCTAAAGTCGCAGCACAAACGCAGGCCTCCATCTTTCTTTCGCACACAGACAATTGGACTGGAATACGATCACTCAGATTTGGTGATCCAGCCCCTGTTAAGCAGGTCTTCTAAATACTCCTTTACTTCTTTATGAAGTGGTCTGGGAACAGAGATGTGTCTTTTTGACAGGAGTGGGATCCTTGAGTCGGATTTTCAACTGTAAAGAGGGAATTGTCCCTACATCATACTCATCACAGGAAAACGCTTGCCGTTCCTCCCGTAATAGCTGTTTTACTTGCTCTTGTTGTGTGGGCGAGAGATGATCAAGGGGAACTGGGGGGTCCCACATGTCCATAGTCTCTTTGACGGCACAGTTCATTTCGGTCTCTTTCTTCCTTCCGGTTTCACTTGTCGTCGGGTCTGCTGTCGCTTGGTTTACCGCAGGGGGTCTAATGTCTGCCAGGTAAGCAGTTTTAACTCTATGTGTCTGTCCCAAAATGGTCTTAGCGGGCAGCTGGATATCACAGGAAGTACTGTTTGTTATAGGTATTTTGAACATCGATCGCCTCCTTTTCCATAACTGCACCAACCCACTTTGCATCTGCAAATCCTCCGGTAATTGGGTGTACTGACTCGGCTCAAACAAGACGTCTTGTGTGTCTGGAAGTGAGCCTGCCCTGACAAAACCTTTAACTGCTTTGGTTTGGCCAGCAGGGATGGTGACCAACTCACTGCCAATTTTTACCATTCCTTCCCCCAGCCTATCCTCCTCACTTTGCATCACCTTCAAAAATACCTCTGTTTTTTTACAATCAAAGGAGAAGGCTGCACTAACAGCCTCACTGATGGCACAAGGGGGTTCAATGCCCATCTCAATCTGGTGAATGAGGTTGGAATAAGACAACTTGTCTCTTTGGCCCCTCTCTCCTATCTGACCATTTATCCTAAACTCTCGTTTAATGGTCACTTCTGGTAGTAGGGGTGCTGCGGGGACCGCGGGCTGTGTCAGAAAATGACGACTCTGTGGCTGAGTGGCCGCGTTATCTGTCAGCCTCGCTATTTCCTCTTCAAACTTTTTAGTTGAACCAAGGAAACTTTCATGCAGAGCGGCATATTGTCTTTGTAAACTTGCGAGTGCCTCTGTTTTATGCAGAGCGGCATATTGGTTTTGTAAACTTGCGAGTGCCTCTGCGTCCCGGCTCGTGCCGGCCGCTACCGCCGCCTGCATTGACGATTTGCCTTGCTTAGCTTTGGTAGTACATGCAATTAGCTTTAGCAGAAACGCGCGGGCTACATCCTCCTCTTCGCTTTCAATGGTTTTTTCCACCTCCTCGTTTAACAGTCGTACCAGCGTGTACTTTTTAGACGGCTTGGCTGGGTTTATCTTTGCAAACAAACAGACCTCGTTTAGCTGTTCGGCCTGTAATGGCACCAAGGCCTCGCTTAGCTTATCTTGTAGCTGCTCCAATTCCATCGTGTCTGCTCTTTTTTTTTTAATTTGCTCACTCACCGTCTTAGGCACGACTGAACCATCCTCTGCTACCAAATTTTGTTACACCCGGAGGGCGAAGAAGAGGCCAAGTGGTGGACTTTTCAGCGGTTTATTGACTTTCTTTTACAAACACCAGGCACGGCACTCTGACACGGGACATCACCCGATAACGGCCACATCACTCTTCACATTTTCCCTTCACACTCTAGAACATTCTCCACTCTTCTTCCCTCGCGCTCTAATGCTTAACAGCGTCTCATCACTACCGAGCGCCACCTGTGGCACAAAAGCGCTACTGCTTCTACTGACAAACAGTTTAAATTAAAACAGTCCTTTAGTTACATTTCCTATAAATGCTCATCTTTACCATCAACATTTAAATTACAGTCTTTTAGATACATTTATTAGAAATGTCTATATTAGCCATCAGCATCTTATCAAAAATGTTTTCTGGGGTTTTCTAGAGGTTGTCCAGAATTAAATTTTTCCTACATAAGATTCCATTATCTGACCATTCTGGTCAGATAAAATGTTGGATCTAATAGAATCAACCTTGCACCTGAAGTGGTCTGCAAATCTCTCATATAGCGAGTTGGATGGCAGGTTTGTGACTTTATCCCTCACCGACAAAATGGATGAGCAGCGATCGGACATTGCCTACAATCGCTACATCCGGATCTGTTGTATTTTTATTGTGACCGAGTCATGGCTGAACGCACGCTTTCCTGCTGCCGCTGTGGAATTACCTGGCCGAACTACACACCGTTTCGACTGCGACACTGATTCTGGTAAGGGAAGGGGTGGAAGGCTCTGTGTTTATGTGCTTCAGACTTGGTGTAATAACAGCAGAATAATTCATAGCCACAGTTCTCTGGACTTAGAGGCCATGTTCTCCCTGTGTAGGCCTTTTTTGTCATGATCAGGTGAGCATGTACCCTTCTCCCTTCCTGTGAAGGTTTCCCCGGCTCCACAGGTAATCACTACACCTGTGTGAGTGGACGCACCTGCCGTCGCCACCTAGCCAGCGCTTATAAGAATCCACCTGCGAATGCTTCAACGCTGGCTTGTTGGGTATACTGCCTGTTTAACAAGCAAACGAGTTATATTTCTACCGTGAGGATTAATTGACTAATTCCTCTTGTTTCTCCTATTCCAAGGTTACTGCCATCTGTGTGATGCATCCCAGGGGATTGTTGTGGGCTCACCTGCTCCATCATCCTCATCTCCGCCCCAGCTGCCTGTTTCCACCCGGTCAGACACCATCCAGCTCCTCTCCTTCCCTACTCCCTGCCAGCCTCATCCTGCTGGTTCGTCTATCCCTGCTGGGTTTCTCTGTCGGGTTCTCTGCTCAGCACACGTAAGTGGCATATTTGTCTTCACTACTTCCCCACCTCCTTCCTCCCACTAAACAGCTCTCATCTCTCCCCACAGGCTGAGTCTTCCTCTGGTGAGTGATGTCTTTCTATAACTGTGCTCATTAGACACTAATGTTAGCTTAGCACTCAATCACCTCCAGCACAGTGTCAGCAAGCAGCAAAGAGATCACCCCGACATGGTCCACATTATTGCAGACGATTTTAACAAAGCATGCTTAAAGACTGTATTTCCCAAATTCCGCCAACATGTTAAGTGTCCCACAAGTGTCACACCCCCTTTACAGGTGCACAAGGTGAGGAGGCAACTGAGAGCAGTGAACCCCTGCAGAGCTGCTAGGCCAGATGGTATCCCAGGAACGGTGGTAAAAGCATGTGCAGACCAGCTGACAGGGATTCTCACCAACCTGTTCAACCTCTCCCTGACACACGCCACCGTCCCCTCCTGCCTCAAGGCCTCCACCATCATTCCCATCCCCAAAAAGTCTGCAATTAAAAGTTTGAATAACTACAGACCCATAGCACTCACGTCTGTAGTCAAGAAGTGTTTTGAGCGACTGGTGTCCCAGCACATCAGGGACTGTCTTCCCCCCTCCTTCTACCCCCACCAGTTCGCGTACAGGGAGAACCGGTCCACAGAAGATGCCATTGCCACCACTCTTCACAGAGCACTGAGCAACCTGGAGAACCCAAGGAGCTATGTGAGGATGCTCTTTGTGGACTACAGCTCAGCCTTCAACACCATCATCCCGGACATCCTGATCAACAAACTGCACCTCCTTCAGATCCCCCACACCTGCTCCTGGATTTAAAAAAAAAAAAAAAAAAAAACTTCCCACCAACCACCCACAAACAGTTAGACTTCACCCCCACCACTCCTCCACACTGTGTCTTAGCACTGGCTCCCCCAAGGGCTGTGTGTTAAGCCCTCTACTGTACTCCCTGCACACCTTTGACTGTATTCCAACCCACCCAACCACCGTCATCATGAAATATGCAGACGATGCCACCTTGGTTGGGCTTCTCACCGATGATGAGAAGGCATACAGGGGTGAGGTAGATAATCTGCTACTGTGGTGCCAAGCACACAACCTGAAACTGAATGTCCAAAAAACCAGAGAACTCATGCTGGACTTCAGGAAGGACAGACAGGAACCCCCCCCACACACACACACACACACACACACAAATGGTGACCGCGTGGAAAACGTCCTCACCTTCAGGTTCCTGGGCACCCACTTCTCCTCTGACCTCTCCTGGACTGTCAACACCAAAGCCTTGGTGAAAAAGCCCAACTGTGGCTGCACTTCCTCCATGTCCTGAGGAAGAACAACCTGGACCAGAAGCTGCCACTGGCCTTCTATCACTGCTCAGTGGAGACCATGCTCACCTCCCGTCTGGGTGGGTGGTACACCGGCTCCATGGCCGAGAACAGGAAGGCTGTGCAGAGGGTCATCAACACAGCCCAAAAAATTATTGGCGGCCCTCTGCCCTTCCTGGAAGACATCTCCAGATCCTCCTGTCTCAGAAGGATCAATGCCATCACAGGAGACCCCTCACATCCCGCCCACCACCTGTTCGACATGCTTCCCTCTGGACGATGGTTCAGATCGATCAGGTCCCACACCTCCAGATTGGCAAACAGTTTCTTCCTCTGGGCCATCCGAACTGCAAACAGTCAGAGGCCAAACCCCCCTTCTTCCGAATGCTCAGATGCTCAGAACTGAGGACATTTTAATTATCACAATAACTCACCTGTCTTTGCACTCCTCACTTTCATGTATATTGACCCATCCGTGAAACCACTATTATGTATATTTTCCATCATCCTTGGGCCATTTTACTCAATTGTGTGTTCAGTTGTGTGTCTGCACTCTTATGTACATAGTTCCACCCACATAGCCACTACCATACCTGTGTGTATTTCCATCATCCTGGTCCATTTTTATTTTTATTTTCATTTATTTTTATTTCAGTCGTGTGTTTAATCGTCTGCTCTGTAACTGTGTTTTTATGTAATCCTTCTCCTGTGGCCACACATGTGACCTACTTTGTGACTTATTTAAGACCTCACATTTTAGATAAGAACAAAGACAGAGTTTCCTTGGAGATAACAGGAAGCTGTGAAGGTGTTAGCTTTGGTATGCAGAGCCTGAGACTGTGGGGGTGATATTAAGGGATTATAGAGGAGATGCATTGTGACTGGCGATTATAATGCAATGTGACTTGTGATGCAAAGTGACTTGTGAGCTGTGAGAGTCCCGGGTATTTAAGGGACGAGAGTTTCCTGTGATGTTCTCTTTCTACTTTGAGATGTTGGAGAATGTGTAGTAAAGCTGTTCTGAGACAAGCCTGCCTCATCAATTGCACATTCCCACACTGGTGACCCAAGACGTAGCATGCAGCAAGAGGAGAATTCCCCGGGGCCAGCCTCATCCGGAGCCCCCGGCCAAGCGAACGCCGCTACGGTCCAGCTACCGGACTTTTGGCAGAACAATCCGCGCTCCTGGTTCCACTCGGTTGAGGCACAGTTCAACCTCCGGGGCATATTGGTAGATGACACAAAATTCTACCATGTGGTCGCAAAACTGGATAACCACACGTCCCAGCATGTGGAGAGCCTTCTGGAGCAGCCGCCGGCCAGCAACAAATACGGCGCGTTGAAGGCTGCACTCATCCAGCACTTCACCCTCTCGGTTGAGGAGAGAGCAGAGGGACTCCTGGCGCTGACTGAGTTGGGAGATGACACACCTGTTGACCTTATGGAGAAGATGTTGAGGTTGAAAGGCTTGGATGACGACCACTTCATCTTTACCCACCTCTTCCTCAGGACCCTACCGTCAGCGACGAGAGCGACCCTGGCCATTTCGCCGTTGTTGGCCCAGCGGGACTACCGGGCGCTGACCCGGGAGGCGCAGCGAATTGTCAACGCCAGCAGACAGCAGACAACGCCAGCAGACAGCGCACGGCCACGGCTGCAGCAGCGGAACTCGGCTCGACGACCGGAGATGGCAGGGGGCCAGGGGCAGCAGTAGCAGAACCACAGACGGCGGCGGCGGGGGCCAAGGAATGCGGAGGAGACACCCTTTGTTTCTACCATCGCTGCTTCGCAGAGAGGGCACGCAAATGTGTACTACCGTGCCAATTCAAGCATTCGGGAAACGCCAAGACCGGGGATCGGTAGCAGCCGCGGCCCTCGGGGAAGAGAACAAGCTGCTCTACTTGTTGGAAGCACGCTCGGGGAGGCATTTCCTCGTGGACACAGGCTCCCAGTTGAGTTTCATCACACCTTCCTACGCGGACAGGCTGGCAGGTTCCAGAGGTCCCGGGGTGGCAGCAGCGAACGGCTCGGAGATTAAGACCTTTGGTGAGAGGACTCTACTTCTGTCTCTGCACGGACGTACATTTGAGTGGACTTTTGTTATAGCAGCAGTGAATTTCAATATGTTGGGGGCTGATTTTTTGTGCTCACATGGTTTGTTGGTTGATCTCGTCACGCCGCGCCGCTCATCAACGGCGCCAGCTGCACGCACACCTGCACATCATCAGCGGCGAGGGATTTAAGCCGCCTCGCCCTGGGCTTCGGCCTGAAGCCATCAGACTTCATTACAGATTGCTGTGAGTTCCGTCTCATCCTCAGCAAACATAGTGGTAAGACGATCTTACCTTTTTGTCTTCCAAGTCTGCTCCCCTGTGCACAGGTGGACTTCCCGGCGGCGGACTATTCCTCTCCATCGCCTATTCCTCGCTGCTGCACCGGGCTCTCCAGGTGGCTGTCTACCGGACCTCGTTCCTTGCTGTGCCAGTCATCTGCCCTTTCCAAGTAAGCTCCTCTCCAACTTGTTTATCTCCTGTGTTGGTGTGTGCCCGTCACCCTTCTCCCTGTGCTTTTCCCATAGGGTTGTCCGGCTGTACGGTCTCCTGCCTCTGTGCCTGAAGCAGACGCCGCCACCAACACATTCACATCTCGCAGACACACATTCATACACCCTTGTTATCAATAAAGCTATTTGAGCTACTCTGAGCCTGTGTGTGTGCGTCTCCTGAGCCGTGCGTTATGTCAGTACGGCTTCAGCAGAGCGGCTCGGCAGACGGCGGGCTCGGCAGACGGCGGGCTCGCACACCGGCTTACCACTCTCAAGGCTCGAGTGGACCAAATAGCTTATCAGCAACAGGTGACACTCAATCAATTAATCAGTATAACTAACCGATTGGACCGCTTGGTCCCCCAACAGCCCAGCTCGTCAGGGTGGCGCGGCTCCTGCTGCTCCAGCGGCCGTCCACCAGGCTCCAGGAGCACCGACTCGGCTCATGCCCATTCCAACCCCCGCCCGCTTTAGCGGTAAGCTCGGCGGAGCGCGAGGGTTCATAATGCAGTGTGAGTCCATGTTCCACCGTGTTCCCGGAGACTTTCCTTCAGATCATAGCCGAATTGGTTATATCGGGAATCTCCTAGAGGGGCAAGCACTAACTTGGACTTACGCCGTAATGGCGAGGCCCAGTTATGCCACCCTCACGTATGACCAATTCGTGAGACGCTTCCTGGAGGTCTTTGACCACTCTCTTACCGAGACGGTCCAGGTCGATCGGCTCCTCAGCCTCCAGCAGGGAAGCCGGTTGTCAGCGGACTATGCGGTCGACTTCCGGGTAGCGGCGGAGGAATTGGGCTGGGAGGAACGCTCCCTCTGTGGCCTTTTCCTCCGCAGTCTCAACGATGATCTGAGGGATGAACTGGCTGGACGGGATATCCCGGAGACTCTAGCGGAGCTAACGTCCCTTGCCATCAGTTTGGATAACAGGCTGCGCGAGCGCTCCTCGGGGCGGAAGTCGTCTTCTTCTCGTCCTCGTGGAGCCTCGTCGCGCCCGTTCCAAGCTCGCCCCCTGGCGACGCCGCCACCATCGCGCCCCGAGGAGTCGGAGCCGATGGTGATGGGCTGGACAAAGCTCTCCCCGGCAGAGAGACAACACCGCCGTGAGTTGAATCTCTGCATGTATTGCAGGGACAGTCAACACACGGTAGAGCTTTGTCAACAAGCCAAACGGCGGGGTCCGCGAGTCACTGTAGGGGGCCTCGCGGACGTCAATCGGTTAAGTTCCCTCACCCAATTGAAGCTGCCCGTCCGATTTTGTCACAACTCCACTGGGCATCTCACTCACGCACTGGTGGATTCGGGCGCGGAGGGCAGCTTTATTTCACAAAGCCTGGCAACCCGATTGGGCATCCACTGCCAGGCGTTAAAGACCCCTATCTCCCTGGTCAACCTTTCCCGTGTCTCCCTGGGGAGAGTAACACACCAGACCATCCCCGTTCCAGTTATCATCTCTGGAAACCACCTGGAGGAGATAACCTTCTACGTCCTGCCCAACTCTGTGTCGCCCGTCATCCTGGGGTATCCCTGGCTACGCCTCCACAACCCCATTTTGGATTGGAAGTCCGCCGGGGTGTCGGCATGGAGCACATCCTGCATGAGCACCTGTCTACAGTCCGCTGCCTGCTCTCCATCCTCTCCTCCTACCCCTACGGACGCTGCGTCCCCGGACCTGTCCCTGGTGCCATTGGAATTTCACGACCTGGGTATGGTATTCAGCAAGTCCAAGGCGATGTCTCTTCCTCCTCATAGGCCCTATGACTGCGCAATTAACATCCGCCAGGGGGCACCCTTACCCTCTGGGCAACTCTACAGCCTGTCAGCGCCGGAGGAGACCATGAACGCTTACCTCAAGGAGTCGCTGAGTGCTGGGATAATCCGCCCATCGTCATCACCTGTGGGGGCAGGATTCTTCTTCGTGGGTAAGAAGGACGGGTCCCTCCGTCCTTGCATTGACTATCGTGCCCTAAACGACATCACGGAGAAGGATCGCTACACCCTGCCCCTCATGGACACCGCCTTCCACTCCCTCCAGGGGGCGACTTGGTTCACCAAGCTGGATCTACGCAGCGCATACCACCTCGTCCGGATCCGGGAGGGAGATGAGTGGAAGACAGCCTTCCGTACCCTGAACGGTCACTTTGAGTACCTGGTGATGCCGTTCGGGTTGACCAACGCTCCAGCCATCTTTCAGCACCTCATTAATGACGTCCTCTGGGATTTCATTGGCCTTTTTGTGTTCGTCTACCTGGATGACATTCTCATCTTCTCCAAATCCAGGGACGAGCACCGGGTCCACGTGAGGCGGGTCCTCCAAAGACTGCTGGAGAACCGGTTGTACGTGAAGGCCGAAAAATGTGAGTTCTACGCGAAGACAACATCCTTTCTCGGGTTCATCATCTCCCACGACCAGGTGCTTCCGGACCCAGAGAAGGTGAAGGCGGTGGTGGAATGGCCCACACCTGCATCAAGAAAACAGGTGCAGCAGTTCGTCGGGTTTGCAAATTTCTAACGCCGCTTCGTCCCAAATTTTGGCACCATTGTCGGCCCGCTGACCCGCCTCACGTCCCCTAAGGTCCCGTTCCGGTGGACCGAAGAGGCCGCGGCTGCCTTTCAGGCGCTGAAGGCGGAGTTCTCCTCCTCCCGGGTCCTTAGCCAAGTCAACCCTGCGCTGCAGTGCATCGTGGAAGTGGACGCTTCGGACACAGGAGTGGGGGCGGTTCTATCCCAGCGGTCGCCAGATGACGGAACCAAGCGGCCCTGCGCCTTCTTCTCCCGGTGCTTGTCCCCGGCAGAACGGAATTATGACGTGGGAGACAGAGAGCTCCTCGCCATCAAGCTCGCACTACAGGAGTGGTGTCACTGGCTAGAGGGGGCGAACCTGCCGTTTGTGGTCCTGACGGACCACAAGAACTTGGAGTGCCTAAGATCTGCCAAGCGCCTGAACGCCCGCCAGGCGCGCTGGTCCTTGTTCTTTGCCAGGTTCCAATTCACCATCACCTTCAGGCCTGGCTCCAAGAACGGCCTGCCCGACGCCCTCTCTAGGCAATTCGCCCCTGAGGAGTCGGAGGACACGGTCCACACCATCCTACCCAGGTCGTGCGTCGTGGGAGCCGTCACCTGGGACATTGAGAGCAAGATCCGGAAGGCGCAGGAAGTGGAACCTGACCCTGGCGGCGGACCGGGGGGGAGACTGTTCGTGCCATCCACGGTTCGGGGGGAGGTCATCCACTGGTTGCACACATCCAAGCTCACCTGCCACCCTGGCTCCTCCCGGATGATTGACCTCCTCCAGCGGTCCTTCTGGTGGCCGGGCCTGCAGAGGGACGCTGCCCGCTACGCCCGGGCCTGTCCAGTGTGTGCCACCAACAAATCAGGTAATGCCCCTCCAGCGGGTTTGCTCCAGCCTCTGCCCGTCCCTGGCAGGCCCTGGTCGCATATCGCCCTGGATTTCGTCACCGGACTCCCTGTCTCTAACACCTTCAACACCGTCCTGACCATCGTGGACCGCTTCTCCAAGGCAGCACACTTCGTCCCCCTACGAGGTCTCCCAACTGCCCTGGAGACGGCGGACCTCCTAATACAGCACGTGGTCAGGCTGCATGGGATTCCAGTGGACGTGGTCTCGGATCGGGGGCCCCAATTTGCTTCAGAGGTTTGGAGGTCATTCTGCAACGCCCTGGGAGCCAAGGTGAGCCTCTCCTCCGGCCATCACCCCCAAACCAACGGGCAGTGTGAGCGGACCAACCAGGAGCTGGAGGCTGCGCTCCGCTGCATCACGGCGTCCAAACCAACGTCCTGGAGTAACCACCTCGCCTGGGTTGAATACGCCCACAACACCGCTCGCTCTTCTGCTACAGGGATGTCCCCCTTTAAGGCATCCCTGGGTTACGACCCCCCGCTGCTCCCGGCGCAGGAGAGTGAGGTAACTGTCCCCTCAGTACGGCACATCTCAGGCAGTTCCGCTCCATCTGGGCATCAGCGCGCAATGCGCTTTTACGCACGACGGAGCGCAACAGAGCCGTGGCGGACCGGCACAGAAGACCTGCCCCGGCGTACAGAGTTGGTCAGCAAGTCTATGTGTCGACCCAGGACGTGATTTTAAAGGGCGAGAGGAGGAAGCTGGCACAGCGTTTTATGGGCCCATACCCCATCACCAGGATCATCAACCCGGTGGCTGTGCGTGTAGCTATCCCCCCCTCCCTCCGCATCCACCCCATCTTCCACGTGTCCAAGGTGAAGCTGGCAGTCTCCGACCCCCTTTGCCCTCCTCCTGCTGCGCAACCCGCGCCCCGGATGATTGATGGCCATCCGGCCTGGCCTGTCTCCTCCATCCTGGACTCCCGGCGCCGGGGTCGTGGGTTGCAGTACTTGGTGGACTGGGAGGGCTATGGGCCTGAACATCAGCAGTGGGTACCCTCATCGTTTGTGTTAGACCCATCGCTCATTGCTGAATTCCACCGAGCGCACCCAGAGAAACCATCGCCAGGAGGCGCTGCTAGAGGGGGGGGTACTGCCATGCCGCGCCGCTCATCAGCGGCGCCAGCTGCACACACACCTGCACATCATCAGCGGCGAGGGATTTAAGCCGCCTCGCCCTGGGCTTCGGCCTGAAGCCGTCAGACTTCATTACAGATTGCTGTGAGTTCCGTCTCATCCTCAGCAAACATAGCGGTAAGACGATCTTACCTTTTTGTCTTCCAAGTCTGCTCCCCTGTGCACAGGTGGATTTCCCGGCGGCGGACTATTCCTCTCCATCGCCTATTCCTCGCTGCTGCACCGGGCTCTCCAGGTGGCTGTCTACCGGACCTCGTTCCTTGCTGTGCCAGTCATCTGCCCTTTCCAAGTAAGCTCCTCTCCAACTTGTTTATCTCCTGTGTTGGTGTGTGCCCATCACCCTTCTCCCTGTGCTTTTCCCATAGGGTTGTCCGGCTGTACGGTCTCCTGCCTCTGTGCCCAAAGCAGACGCCGCCACCAACACATTCACATCTCGCAGACACACATTCATACACCCTTGTTGTCAATAAAGCTATTTGAGCTACTCTGAGCCTGTGTGTGTGCGTCTCCTGAGCCGTGCGTTATGTCAGATCTCGCTAACATGCGCCTGGTTAATGCACTTTCTTTTGATTCTATTCCCTGTACAGCGTGAGTGGCCCCTCCAACAGCACAAGCCAACGTCACAGCTGCAAGCGGTAAGTTCCACACACTGCTCACTCAGTTCCCAGCACTCACGGTCCCCACATTTTCGGCAACCGTCGCTAAACACGGGGTGGAACATTTCATTACCACTACCAGACCGCCCGTTTTTGCAAAAGCTCAGCGCTTGGACGCAGCTAAACTGGCCATAGCGCACGAGGAGTTCGCCAACCTGGAGAAGTTGGGCATAATCAGGCGTTCGAACAGCCCATGGGCTTCCCCGCTACACATGGTCCCGAAGGCGGACAGCTCATGGCGACCTTGCGGGGATTTCCGCAGGTTAAACAAAGCTACAGCGCATGACCGCTACCCAATCCTGCATATCCAAGATTTTTCCGTTCATTTGGCAGGGGCGCGTGTTTTTTCTAAGATAGATTTGGTCCGCGGTTACCACCAAGTCCCAGTACGCTCTGAGGACATACCCAAAACAGCGGTAATAACTCCATTTGGCCTATTCGAGCTTTTGCGCATGCCATTCGGGCTGAAAGGGGCTGCACAGACCTTCCAATGCATGATGGACACGGTGCTGCGTGATCTCCCTTTCGTGTTCGTCTACTTGGACGATATTTTGGTAGCCAACGCGTCCGAAGACGAACACGAAAACCACCTAGCGACAGTTTTCCGGAGGTTGGGAGATCACGGGTTAATAATCAACCCAGCGAAGTGTCAGTTCGGGGTGGCGCAGATCGATTTTTTAGGACACCGCGTCTCCCCCGAAGGAGCGGTTCCGCTTCCTGACAAAGTGCGCGCGGTGGCAAATTTCCCCCGGCCGCAGACGGTCAAGGCGTTACAGGAGTTTTTGTGAATGGTGAATTTTTATAACCGTTTCCTCCCTCGCGCAGCGCAACTTATGCAACCGCTTTATGCCACGCTCAAAAAACAGAAACCCGCGAATAAGGTCGAGTGGTCCCCGGAGCGGGATCGAGCGTTTTCGGAAGTAAAAGCAGCCTTGGCAAATGCTGCGTTGTTGGCACACCCACACCCAACGGCCCGCATAGCGCTCACTACTGACGCGTCAGATGTGGCCATAGGGGCGGTCGTGGAGCAGCATGTAGCCAGAGCCTGGCAACCGCTCGCCTTTTTCAGCAGGACTTTGCGCGATAGTGAGCGTAAATACAGCGCGTTCGACAGGGAGTTGCTGGCTCTCCATTTGGCCATTCACCACTTCCAGTTCTGGCTAGAAGGGTGCTGTTTCACTGCGTTCGTTGACCACAAGCCGCTAACATTCGCGATGGCCAAAGTTTCAGAGCCGTGGTCAGGCCGGCAACAGAGGCAGTTAGCCGTGATTTCAGAGTTTACTACCGATATTCAGCACATGTCGGGTAAACTGAACGTAGTGGCAGACTGTCTCTCGCACGCCGTGGCTTCCCCCGTCTGCGTGGGGATTGATTACACAGCCATGGCCGCGGAGCAAGGTAGTGACGCGGATGTGCGCGCGCTCCAGTCTGGACCAACAGGGTTAAGGCTGGAGAGCAGGGAGCTGCAAGACGGCAGCCCCCCCTTAATCTGCGATGTCTCCACGGGGCGACCGCATCCCGTGGTACCGGCAGCATGGCGCCGCCGCGTTTTCAACTCGATTCATTCTCTGGCGCACCCGGGGGTTCGCGGGTCAGTCAAAATGGTAGCGGAAAAATTTGTGTGGCCCGGCCTTTGCAAACAAGTTAAGGAGTGGGCGGCAGCCTGCATGGCGTGCCAACGGGCCAAGATACACAGGCACACGAAGGCTCCATTGGAGCCATTTCTCATTCCTTCCAAGAGGTTCGACCATGTTCACGTGGACCTCGTGGGCCCCTTCTCGCCATCACAGGGGTACACGCACCTTCTGACCATGGTGGACCGCACCACGCGCTGGCCAGAGGCGGTCCCTTTGGCGTCAACCACAGCCGAGGAGGTGGTGCGCGGGTTTGTAACGGCATGGGTGGCGCGTTTTGGAGTCCTGTCGGACATTACATCCGACAGAGGCCCGCAATTTGTTTCTGAACTTTGGTCACAATGACCCGCAGCCTAAGTGTCACAATTCACCGTACAACCGCATACAATCCGCAGGCTAATGGGTTGTGCGAACGTTTTCACAGGTCATTGAAAGCAGCGCTTAGAGCGTCACTGACGGATGCAAATTGGGTGGACAAGCTTCCGTGGGTTTTATTAGGGTTGCGTTCTGCACCTAAAGAAGACTTAGAGGCTTCCCCAGCGGAGCTCGTTTTCGTGCAGCCACTTCGGCTACCCAGGGAGTTTCTCCCGGATAATCCTGCGCCAAGCAGCTCCCCGTCTCAGCTGTTGCAGCGTAGCGTTGATGCAGGCACGCTGCCGGGCCCCGTCCATCACAGTTTTCCGCGCGGAGTTTGTTTTTATCAGACATGACGTGCATCGCACACCACTGCAACCACCTTATGATGGGCCGTTCAGAGTGTTGGAAATGGGGGACAAGCATTTTTTGCTAGATTTGGGGGGTAGGAGGGAAAAGATTGGCATAAACAGACTCAAACCCGCTTTTGTGGTGGCGGATGAACAAGTGCTGTTGGCAAGGGCCCCTCGACACGGCAGACCACCACGGGGTGTTTCCCAGAGTAACAATTCCCCAGATCACCTGCACAGACTGACAGAAAGTTCGCACCCCCAGACAGCAGCTCCCCAGCATGACGGCGCCGTGGAGGCGGTGAAACCTGGTTACAGCAGATACGGGAGAAGACTGAGGCCCAAGCAGCATGTGGATTGATGTGCAATGATGTTATCACAGCATGCAAACTGTTATTCTGTTGTTCGATCTAAATGTTTGGGGGGGGGGTAGTGTGGCCACACATGTAACCTACTTTGTGACTTATTTAAGACCTCACATTTTAGATAAGAACAAAGACAGAGTTTCCTTGGAGATAACAGGAAGCTGTGAAGGTGTTGGCTTTGGTATGCAGAGCCTGAGACTGTGGGGGTGATATTAAGGGATTATAGAGGAGATACATTGTGACTGGTGATTATAATGCAATGTGACTTGTGATGCAAAGTGACTTGTGAGCTGTGAGAGTCCCGGGTATTTAAGGGACGAGAGTTTCCTGTGATGTTCTCGTTCTACTTTGAGATGTTGGAGAATGTGTAGTAAAGCTGTTCTGAGACAAGCCTGCCTCATCAATTGCACATTCCCACACTCCCTTACTTTATTGCGCAGTAGCCTGGTGAAGCACCCACAATTTCATTGTACTATACTACTGTACAATGACAATAAAGCCTATTCTATTCTATTCTATTCTATTCTATTCTATTATTAAAAGCAGTGTTGAGTGATCAATGGTTGCAAAAAGGACTTTAGGGTTATTGTTATGGGTTGAGATTATGTTGGCAAAATACTATTTTCTCGATTTTTTGACTGTATTAATTTATTCTGTGGTATTTGGTAATTGACGGTTAACTTGTTTTTTTCTCTGTTTTCTCTCAGCCATCCTGCACTCTCTTTTCAGTTGTTGGATTTGGTTGTTTCTCCATGGAGGCTTTGGTTTATTTTTAACTGTCCTTGTGATTATTGGGGCAACTCTGTCAGTGGTAGATCTTAGTTTACTGTAAAAATGATCAACAGTTAAGTTACAGGATGCAGATAAAATAACTGAGGAAGTGTTGCATAAGAGTTTGTTAAAATTAGCAGCCACTTCAGGTGTCAGATGGTGCTTCCTCACAGTTCGCATCGAGGTTTCCCATTACAAGAAACCATTGATGTTAAAAAACACACAGTAATGGTTAAATACAGAGAAGTCAATAACAGAGGACACACTAGTGGGCAGGCCATGGCTAATGACAAGATCCAGAGTGTGTCCCCTGTTGTGAGTCGGTTGCATGACATGTTGAGTAAAATTCATTGACGTGAGCAGGTCATTAAAATCTTCTGACATATGGTCAGACATATGGTAAAGACTCATTACCAGTTATTGCAAACACTTGATTGCAGTTGCCACCAAGGCTGGAAAGGGTAGCATTTATTAGGTTTTGGGGTAATTTCTTTTTCATATAGGGTCAGGTAGGTTTTGGTGACTTTTTCCCCTTAATAAATGAAATCATCATTTAGAAACTGCATTTTGTATTTATTCAGGTTATTTTTGTCTAATATTAAAATTTGTGTGATGATCTGAAATATTTACAGTGGGGAAAATAACTACTGAATATGTCAATATTTTTCTCATTAAACATATTTCACCAGATATCAGTAACAGCCCAAGTAAGGCATACATACAAAGAAATCAAGGCAACTGTGTTCACAAAACAAGCTATATTTAATAAAGTGGAATGACACAGGGAATAAGTATTGAACACATGAAGACAAAGAAGGAACAAAAATGCATAGAAAGCCCAGAAACCAGCTGAAATCAATCAGAATTTAGGAAGCCATCCTGTCCCCCATCTATGCAAATTAATTTCAGCTGGTTAAGGCCTGACTGATAGCATGTAAAAAAGTCTGTGACTATCAGATTGTCACACTACAAAGAACTCATGATAGGTAGAAAACAAAACATAATGATGGCATTGGTTACAAGCCAATTTATAAAGTGCTGAATGTTCCAGTGAGCACTGTTGGAGCCATCATCCAGTAGTGGAAATAACATCATTTTACCATAAACTGGCTATGACCAGGAGCTCCTCACAAGATTTCTGATAAAGGAGTAAAAATAATTATCAGAAAAGTTATTTAAGAGCCAAAGACCACTCATGGAGAGCTCCAGAAAGACCTGTAGTTAGCAGGTACTGCTGTTTTAAAGAAAACAATAAGTAATGCACTCAACCGACATGGGCTCTATGCCCGCTCACCTAGCAAGATTCCATGACTGAAGAAGAAGCATGTTGAAGCTCATTTAAAGTTTGCTGCAAAAACAGTTTGTCATCTCTTTGTTTTAGTTGTTGGTTTGTCTTTTTTTGTCTGTTCTTCTCATCAACCTGGGAAGGTAGCCCATCTAGGGGAAGGTAAACCCTGATTTCAAACCTCCGCTGCCTTGCGGCACACCCGGTCACGGGAAAGGCTTCGGGAGTCAACCCTGAGGAAAAATCTGGAGTCGGAGCCCCTAAGGCAGTTCTCTGTTGTGCTCAACATCGTTCTGGCAGCTCCTGCGACGGCGCTGGTGCCAAACTATAGCAGCCCTGCTGTTCCTTTGGATTCATCAGTGACGTGGAGAGGGGGGACATGCTGCATGGGTAACATCTTGTCCTCCATATCTTCCTGCCCAGGCTTGAATCCTACCAACGCCCAACGCTGGAAGGTAGAACACCGGTGCGCATCGGCCTGTTCAGCCACAGGCGGTGCTGTTCCAGCAGAGTAGACGTTTAGGATTCTCTTCCATGGTCATCATAGACCGACGGAGGCCGAGCGGAGGCCGACGAATCTCTCTTGTCTTTCCCCCTCCACACACTTCCTTTCTCCACTCCCCATCCTGTTGGGTCCTTCATGGGTAAAATAATTTAAATAAAGTATTAAAAGTTATTACAGGAGGAGTTTGCAACAATGTACAGTACATAGATAGGTACTATATAAAGCTCCTTTTGGCAAAGTAAATCTGTTTTGGCACAATAAGGGTAACAGATCTCTGTTCTGCTTACCTAGTTGCTTGACGGGACAAGGGAAAAAAAAAAAGTTTGCTGCACATTTTGGCAAGCCAGTAAAATACTGGGAGAATATAGTCTGGTCAGATGAGACCAAAATTGAACTTTTTGGATTCCACATCACATAGCATGTGTGGAGGAGAAATGGCACTGTACATCAGCCCAAATACACCATACCAACAGTGTCATGAACCGAGCCTATGTTCTCCTGCGGGCTCGGTTCTGATCATTCTTGGTCTTATGTTGTGTTTTGATTTCTCTCCTGTGCTGTATTTCTGTGTTTGTGGCCGCTGCTCTATCCGGCGATCGTTGGGCAGCAGTTTGACCCACCTTCTGGTGGGTGCTGTCTAACATTCGCCGGTCCGACCACGCCCCCCTCTCTCTGACAGTCAGCTGTTTGCCCCGGTAATTATCTTTCTTGCGCCTCGCCCAGGTGTTCCCAATTTGTTAGGCCAGCGGCATTTGTACTTAAGCAGCTCTTTGCTAGTCAAACCATGGACCATTATACGAGTCACATGACTGTTCTTCGTCGTATGACCGTCACATCGTTGAAGGACTTATCGTTTGTGCTCGCTGGGAGAATTGGATTATTTGGACTGTTCCTGCTCGTGAGTAATTTGTTTAGCGTTTCTCTGTGCGGTATTGCTGCTCTACTGCTACGCTTAGGCTGTTGCCCAGTTTGCTTCCCCCGAGTCAGTTGAGCTTCCTAGAGTCTTCCTCGCTCTCCCGAGCGCATGTGTTATTGCCTTATTTTTCTGTGGCCATGGTACACAGTAGTCTGCCCGCTGTTCGCTTTTGCGTCAGCCTTTTTGTGTACATCGTTTCCTACCTGGTAGTCTCTATTTGTGAACTGTTTCATGTCAATAAATGTGTGTTTGGTGTAACCCTGTGTTTAAGTCCATCCTTCCTTCTCCTCCTCCATGCGCTGTGAAAAAGCACAAGGGGAGTTTATGACAAACAGTGAAATTTGGAGGTGGGAGCATCATGGTGCTGAAGTGTTTTTCAGCACATGGCACAGACTTCATATAATTTCAAGGAAAGATGAATGGACAAATGTACAGAAACATCCTAGATAAGAGTCTGTCGCCATCTGCTAAGATGCTGAAGATGAAGTAAGGATGGACATTTCAGCAAGACAATGATCCAAAACACACAGCCAAGGAAACTCTCAACTGGAAAATAAAGCTGCTAGAATGGCCCAGTCAGTCCTGAATGGACCTGAATCCAATTGAAAATGTATGGAACAAACTGAAGATCAGAGTTCATAGAAGACACCTGTCATGCTAGGGTGGATTAAAGACTCCAAACGCACGTTGTGTTTGCAAGTTTAATAAAGAAAAACACAAACTATAACAGAAACACAAAACTTACGGATATCGGCTGGAGGAAGAGGATTCAAAATGGGAAAAACAGCTCAGAGGCTGAGGCGCACAGAAACGCCGGCGAAACAGGGAACACACGGGAAAATGAAAAAGAGATGGGGGATTCCCGACTGGACAATGAGAAGGACACTGCGAGGAAGACTCCAAGCAGCAGTCCTTAAAAAGGCAAATAGGGAAAAAACAAATGAGAATCAAGTGTGGGTCACATGAACAAAAACAATGAGAACAAATCAATGACAGGTGTGACAGCCCACGAATAGAGTTGACATCCGGAAGTACACACAGATGGCTGTCAAAAGAAAAAACACCAAGAGAAATAATGGCAACAGATGACAATGAACAAGAAACTTTACAATGCAAAATTCAGATCAACGAATGCAAAAAGGGAAAATAACCACCGTAGTGAGGACAAGGTAAATACAGACAACATGAGATGCAGATACTAATACTACATGGATACTGAGGTTACCAAAAAGAGACTGAAGATAAAGATGGAGGAGGCTCAAATATAAACACTGTACGATAAACAGAGATACAAGATAATACAGAGAAACAAAATAAATGTACACGACTAATAACAAACTAAGATATGATACCAGGAAAACTCAAAACAGAAACAAAGGACAAACTCAAATAACAAAATACACCAAACCATACTCAAAACAAAATAAACCAAGATGAATAGATACAGAAAATGTTTCTAAATAAACTGGAAGCATGAGCACGGGCTCTCCTCCGTGCTCAGCATCATGACGGAGCCCTTCCCTCAAGGGGTGGATTCCCAGACACCTCAACGCAACATGAAAAAAAAAGAAAGAAAGAAAACCACCCCCCAACAGGAACAAGAAAAATAACCCACCCCGGGAGGGCAGTGGGGGAACCCAGGCTAGGAGGGACCAAAAACACAACAAAAATGCTCATGACCCACACACTGAACAGATAAGGTGGCAACAGAATACCAACAATACTAGGTGAAAAAAATAACACAGTTTCGGTGGTCTCCCAGAGTCCCAGGACCACCCGATCCTGTGGTGGAATAGGTCGGGTGGCCTCCCAGAATTCCAGAGCCAATGGGCCGCAAGGCATGACCCAAGTAGCTGTATGCATACAACAGTGGCCACACCCTGGTAAAGTGCTTCGACTGGCGGGCAAAACCAGGTGAGGGTAGCTGACGGGTTTGAAACCCTTGGTGAGGTAGGACTTGTCTACCTACGCATGCGTAGTCTGGACCTGGCGGACTGCGCAGAAGAAACCACCAGATTGGCTCAACGGGCAGGAAGGCAGAGCCAGCAAAGCGTTGTGGAGCTCAACTAGGGCACAGTGAGACACGTAGGACATTACTGGCCATCCACTGCATCCTAACCTATTTCCAGCCGTCTTGGCTATGTCTTGCCACTGGATCCACATAGGCTTGGATAAGAGAGTGAGGCTGATGACCCTGCGTAACTTTCCCTCACTTAACTCAAATTCACACGCAAGTCAAGACATCACACACCCCCAATTTCCTTCTCATTTCCCCCCTCCCTCCAAGTCCTGTGGTGATGGGCAAGTGACGAAGCAGCAGGTGTGGATACACTGGAAGCTGTAGCCACAATTCCACACACAGGTGACCCAGGGCATAGGATCACTCTCTACTGGACCGAAGCAGCAGTGGTGTTCGGCAGCCCCCTGGGTGTCTGAGCAGCCCTTTTTAGGATTCGCTCTGCTCACCTCCATGGCCTGAGGAAGGGGCTAGAAAAGGTGCCCTAAATATAGCCTGCTTTGCTACACCCTGGCCAGCAAGTCGTGGCTGGCGGGGATCCCACTCTAGCGGTCGAAATTCTCAGAAAAAATCAACTAAGGTGACATCACTCACCATTGGCGATTAGGAATGTGCAAACATTCATGGACAGCGCCAAAGTGGACAGACCTGAGAGACGAGCTGCACTTGTTGCAAGAGAACTCAGCAGGTACAACATCCACATCGCAGCTTTGAGTGAGACCAGGTTTGCAGACGAAGGCCAACTGACAGAAGTCAAAGCCGGCTACACCTTTTTCTGGAGCGGCCGAGGCAGCGAAGAACGCCATGAAGCAGGAGTGGGTTTTGCAATCAGATCCAATTTGATCAGCAAGCTTACCATCGTCCCCAAAGGAACCAACGACCGCCTCATGACCCTGTGGCTCCCCCTCTGAGGAAAACTCCATGCCGCATTCATCAGTGCATATGCCTCCACCATGACGAACACAAATGAGGTCAAAGACAAGTTTTACAAGGACTTAGAGACTCTCATTGAAGGCGTACTGAAGGAGGACAAACTCATTGTTCTTGGAGACTTAAACGCCAGAGTTGCTACAGACTACCAGACATGAGAGGGAGTCCTTGAGAGAAGTGGAGTTGGAAAGTGCAACAGCAATGGTCTTCTCCTGTTGAAGCCTCTCATGACCTTCTGATCACTAATACTGTCTACCACTTGCCAAATTGCAACAAGACCTCCTGGATGCATCCATGCAGCAAGGATTGGCATCTGATCAAGTACATCATTGTGAGAAGGAGAGACAGGCAGGATGTTAGAGTGACGAAGGCGATGTGTGGTGTAGACTGCTGGATGGATCACAGACTCATTCTCTCAAAGCTCAACATGCACATCCAGTCCAAATGGCATCCACAGAGGAAAAAGGCAAACGAGCGACTCAATGTCAGCAAGCTGGAACAGCACTCTGTGCGACAGAACCTCAGTGAGGACCTGGACAGCAAGCTTAGTCAGCTCAACCTCAGGGCGTACGGAGCAGAAGAAAGACTGGGCAGCTTTCAGAGACATCGTGTACAACAAATCACTCACTCATCTGGGCCAGAACACACACAAACACCAAGACTGGTTCAATGAAAATGATGAGGACATCCAAAGCTGCTTGATGAGAAGTATGAAGCCCACAGAGCGTACCAGCAGATCTGTCTCTAAGAAGGCAACCTTCAACTCCATCAAAGGAAAGGTGCACGCAAAGCCCAGAGAGATGCAGGACTTCTGACTCAGCAAAAAGGCAGATGAAATACAGCAGTACGTTGACAGCAACAACTCCAAACACTTCTATGATGCCCTTAATACCATCTATGGGCCTCAGTCTTCTGGAACATCACCACTGCTCAGTGCTGATGGGTCCACTCTCCTCACCGACAAGAACGCAATCCTGGAAAGATGGGCAGAACATTCCAACAGCGTCCTCAACAGACCTTCATCCATCAGTGCAGAAGCCATCATTTGCATGCCCCAAGTAGAGGTGAACACGTCTCTGGCAGAACCTCCAATGGAATCAGAAGTCCAAAAAGCGATCAAACTCCTTTCGAACAGCAAAGCACCAGGCTCTGACTCCATCCCAGCTGAAATCTACAAGGCAGGAGGACCAGTTCTAATAAAGAAACTCACCGAGCGCTTTCAGACCATGTGGCAGCAGGAAGTTATCCTCCAGGAGCTAAAGGATGCCTCCATTGTCCATCTTTACAAGAGAAAAGGAAACAGACAGTCCTGCGACAACCACTGTGGGATCTATCTTCTCACCATCGTAGGCAAGGTCCTTGCAAGACTCTTTCTCAACCGCCTCATTCAGCACATGGAAGACGGTCACCTGCCGGCGAGCCAGTGTGACTTCAGAGAGGGTCGTGGAACTGCTGACATGATCTTCTCAGCACGCCGACTTCAGGAGAAGTGTCAAGAGCAGAACAGGGACCTCTACACAACATTTGTAGATCTGACCAAGGCTTTTGATACCGTCAGTCGTGAGGGGCTGTGGAAGATCATGGTGAAGTTTGGCTGCCCGGACAAGTTCATCAGCATGGTGCGCCAGTTCCACGACGGCATGCTTGCTCGAGTACTGAACGATGGAGACTCCTCTGAAGCTTTCCCAGTCACCAACGGGGTAAAGCAGGGCTGTGTACTCGCGCCCACACTTTTCAGCATGATGTTCACAGCCATGCTGCCTGATGCCTTCTGCAACGATGAAGAAAGTGCCATCAGGATCAGGTACAGGATGGACAGCAGGCTCTTCAACCTGCGGTGGCTCCAAGCCAAAACCAAGGTGGAAGGGGACTCAGTGTGCGACTTCCTGTTCACAGACGATTGTGCACTCAACGCCGCTACAGAGGCCCAGATGCAGCAGAACATGAACTGCTTCTTTACTGCTTGTGACAACTTTGGGCTCACAATCAGTAAGCTAAACCGCTTCAACCTAAACTGCCTCAGAAAGCTCCTGAAGATCACCTGGCAGGGCAAAATCCCTAATACAGAGGTCCTCTCCCGAGCTGAGCTGCCTAGCATCCATACCCTGCTCAAGAGAGCCCAGATTAGGTGGGCTGGCCACCTTGTTTGTATGCCTGACTCATGCCTACCAAAGAGACTGCTCTATGGCAAACTAGCAGAGGGCAAGCGCTCACAAGGTGGTCAGAAGAAGGGCTACAAAGACACTCTTAAGGCCTCCTTGAAGAGCTTTGACATCAGTCCTGACACCAGGGAGACCCTAGCGCTAGACCGACCAGACTGGCATAGCTGTACCAGCAAAGGTGCTGCCTCCTTTGAGCTGAACAGGATTGCCAAGGCCCAGAGAAAACGTGAGCTTCGCAAGTCCACAGCCACCCCTGTATCTTCTGCCCGCGCAGAGCACTTGTGCCCGACCTGCAGCAGAGCCTTCCGTGCCTGCATCGGACTGATCAGCCACAGCTGGACACATCGCACCCAGTCCTCTTCCCTGTGATGTCCTTGGTCATCATTGAGAACGACAGACAAACAACAGTGACCTTAGGCGATGACTGATGACCAGTGATGACCTCAGGCCAAGATGAATGACTTTTGGTGACCTCAGGCAAAGGTGGCAGGCCCATGGTAACCTCAGGAGGACACACGGCAAACTCAGGCGGAGACTAACTAACTAACTAACTAACCTGCACTTATATAGTGCTTTTCTAGTCACAAAGACCACTCAAAGCACTTTCATTAATACTAACCCTCTATTCTAAGGGCCTATAGGAAACAGATATCTAGGGACAATTTAGAACAGCCAATTAACCTAACATGCATGTTTTTGGCATGTGGGAGGAAACCGGAGAAATCCCGGAGTAAACCCACGCAACATGGGGAGAACATGCAAACTCCACACAGATCACTGTTGGTCGGGGGCTGGGACCGAACCCACGATCCCACGATCCCCACAATCCCCCGGCCAAGGGTAAACTGTGCTGCCGCAGTGCTAACCACTGCGCCACCGTGCAGACGAAGGACCCATGGCGACCTCAGGCAGAGACGAAGGACCCACAGTGACCTCAGGCGAAGATAGAGGACCCACGGTGACCTCAGGCAGAGATGGAGGATCCACAGTGATTTCAGGCAGAGATGGAGGACCCACGGTGATCTCTGGCAGAGGTGGAGGACCCACGGCAACCTCAGTTGGAGATGGAGGACCCACGGTGACCTCAGGCGGAGATGGAGGACCCACGGTGACCTCAGGCGGAGAAGGAGGACCCACAGTGACCTCAGGTGGAGACGGATGACCCTTGGTGACATCAGGCAGAGATAGAGGACCCTCGGTGACTTCAAGAGAAGACTCGGACAGAGAGGAAACAAATACCAGATCAGAATCACTGGCAGCATTGAAGCCCGGTGAGGAGAACTCAGGTGCAACTGGCAGCTGCAACTGGTCCTCCCTACCAAGATCTCTCTAAAATAGCTATAGTGAAAACAAAAAAGAGAACTTGCTTGAGCTTGAGCTGCACCGCCCTCCAGAACTCCCGACGATCCAGGCTGGGACGTCTTGACTCCACTCGTCTGACGATCCAAATATAATCCAAATATAAACACAGGGCAATAAATAGAGATACAAGATAATAGAGAGAAACATAAAATAAATACACACGACTAATAACTAACTAAGATATGATACCGGGAAAACTCAAAACAGAAACAAAGGCCAAACTCAAATAACAAAGTACACCAAACCATAATCAAGACAAAATAAAGAAAGATGAAGTGATACAGAAAATGATTCTAAATAATCCGGAAGCATAAGCATGGGCTCCCCCCACCCCCCACCCCTGTGCTCAGCATCATGACAACACCCATGGAACCTTCAAGATTTTTAGACAGTTTGTGTGGGAGAATGAGCTAAAATCACTCCTGAGCAATGCCTGCACCTAGTTTCTCCATACAAGAGGTGTCTGGAAGCTGTTATTACCAACAAAGGTTTTTCTACTAAATATTAGATGAATTTCACCAAGCATGTTCAATACTTATTCCCTGTGTCATTCCACTAAATATAACTTGTTTTGCAAACACAGTTGCCTTGATTTCTTTGTATGTATGGATTACTTGGGTTGTTACTGATATTTGGTGAAAATCTCAGGTCGATGGCTCCATCAGAAGAGAAAAATGTTAATGTGTTTAATACTTATTTTCCCCACTGTAAGTGTGACAAATATGCAAAAATATAAGAAATCAGATACTTTTTCACAGCACTGTAGAAGTGCACATACAGCGAGAGACAAAGGCTCTTGGCCACCTTTTGGGTGTCGTCTTCAGACTATGAGCTACTCTGCCATTGAAGATTTTGGTCTTCAACTTGGTCCTCAAAACTTGGATAACTTTACAGTGGTGGACATTTCGTATGATGTGTAGGCTATACTTTGCTTTTTGTATAAATGAAATGCAACCTCTCCCATATAGGGATATAATTTATGGACACACCCACACTTACCATCTTCGTGGATGGTGCATTATGGTGTTCAGCTTCCAGATCAATTAAAATAACTGCAACTTTTTTTCATAAATTTTCAACTTTTTCTTGTTTTCTTTTTCTCTTAAAGTGACTCCCTGGTGAAAATTGAGTTTTTTTTTCTTGTTAACAAGTCTGTAAGATGTTTTTGATGACTTACAAGACATATCAAGAGTGAAATTATGTGTCATGTCTGTGTTTTTGTGCTGTGAAACTTAAGTTACTCTTACCCTTGCAAAAAGGCAAGTTTAGACGGAACGATTCTGTGATGTCACTATAGCAGGTGAACCAATCAGGACTAAGCACTGGCTGCTCAAATTTGCAAGCTTGCAGAATTGTGTGTCCTGGTAGGCGGGATGTGGGTGGGCCTAATTAGGTCCTGACATTTGAAGGAGGAGGAAAAATGAAAAGATTTTTACAAGCAACTGTGAGATAAAAGTTTTTTTGTGTTTATTTTATTTGTTTGGGGGGGGGGCATAAGATTCTAGTAGTGGCTCATGGGTGATCCCACAGAGGAGGCAAACTGCTCATGAACAGTCATCAGTGTTGGGAGTAACACCACTAGTATTGCAATAATGTGCTGTGTTTGAAATTACGGTTTAAAAATTCAGTAATGCGTTAGAGTTACTGAAATTTGATCAGATGTGTTACTTGCGTTACTCATTTTATTAATATGGATAGATATTTTTAGCGCAAATAGATACAAACTGACCCTATGTAGCTAACGCGCCATCAGTCAGTGTTGCACAGAGCCTCTTCACTGCTGCAGCTAGCAGCCACAAATGGAGCTTTGCCTGCTGGGAAAAGATGAAGCTACTTTGTTTTTGTGGAAATAGACAGATTATTTTTCCTTTAAGGATAAAGGCATATTAGTGGGTTGGAGGCTAAGTGCCGTGAGAGACCGGCTGCAATCTTCAGAAGCGCCTGAACAGCAACAAGATCAAAAGTAGTGCTATGGTAGCACTGTGTTATTAGTGAATTTACGCTATCTGAACAGCCATGCTGGATTTCATCCAAGATGGCGCCGCAGATGGCAGCCACTGGCTTCTGCTCTCTGATGTTTTTGATAATTTTGTGTGTTTTTTCTGCTCTTCTGTCCGAGTCACCTATTCAAGGGAGGAACTACTTTCACTCAGACTACCTCCCAATGCAACTTCTCCGCCAGTTTCTGCTGCTGATCTGAAGTTTTTTCAGTCGATCTTAGCTGTGGGAGCAGTGGCTATTGGCGCTGGCCGGAAACGAAGGCGGCGTGGTAAACGTGCCGGTGCGCTAGTCAGGCTGAAGAAACGAGGATTTCGCATGCCGCTCCCATCGATCCATCTGGCAAATATCCGCTCTTTGGCGAACAAAATGGATGGACTGCTGCTCCTGACTCACAAAAACCGGGATTTTAGCAGATCTGGCGCCCTTTGTTTCACGGAGTCCTGGCTGAGTGAACACATCCCGGACAGTGCGGTGCGCCTGGACGGATTCCAGCTGTTTCGCGCTGATCGCAGCCGAGAATTCTCTGGAAAGACTAAGGGTGGTGGAATCTGCTTCTACATAAACGAAGGTTGGTGTACTGATGTCACAGTGTTGAAGAAGTTTTGTGGCCCTAACCTAGAGTCACTGTTCATAAACTGTAAACCCTTTTATTCACTGCGAGAGTTCTCCTCGTTTATTCTGGTCGGAATTTATATCCCGCCTGCTGCTTGTACAACGGAGGCACTGCAGCACCTCGCTGACCAGACAGCAGACGTGGAGGAAAAACATCCAGACTCTCTGCTTATCATTCTGGGTGATTTCAATAGAGCTAATCTCACAAATGAGCTTCCTAAATACAGACAGCATATTAAATGTCCCACCAGGGACACAAATACACTTGACCACTGTTACACAGTTTTAAGAAACGCCTATCATGCCGTCCCCCGTGCAGCTCTGGGTTTTTCTGACCACTGTCTGCTCCATCTTATTCCAACATACAGACAGAAACTAAAAACTTCCAAGTCTGTTGTAAGGACTGTGAAGAAATGGACTGAGGAATCAAAGCTGGAGTTACAAGCCTGCTTTGACTGTACTGATTGGAGTGTTTTTGAAGCTGCAGCCATTAACCTAAATGAACTCACTGACACTGTGATGTCATACATCTGCTTCTGCGAGGACATGTGTGTGCAGACCAAGACCTTCTGCACATACAACAACAATAAACCCTGGTTCATTCCTAAACTGAAGCAGCTACGTCAGACCAAGGAGGAGGCCTACAGGACTGGTGACTGGACTCTGTACAAGCGGGCCAGAAACATGCTGACGAAGGAGATCAGGCTTGCTAAGAGGAGTTACAGTGTGAAGTCACAAAAAAACTTCTCAGCCAACAACTCTACTTCTGTCTGGAGAGGCCTACGGAATATCACCAACTACAGGAGACCATCCCCCCACCCTGTGGAAAACCTCCAGCTGGCTAACGACCTAAACAGCTTTTACTGCAGGTTTGAAAAGAACCTACAGTTCTCACCTCCCACCCACACAAAAGGATTATCTGCACCCCCAGGAACTCCATCCCTCCTCCACTCTGACCTCCCACCAGCACTAACGATCTGTGAAGAGGAGGTGCGCCGGGTCTTTCAGAGACAAAAGATCAAGAAGGCTGCAGGACCTGATGGTGTGTCTCTGTCCTGCCTGAGAGTCTGCTCCAACGAGTTGGCCCCCATCTTCACCCGGATCTTTAACAGATCACTGGAGCTGCGTGAAGTGCCTTCCTGCTTCAAACGCTCCATCGTCATTCCAGTTCCCAAGAAACCCTCTGTTACAGGATTAAACGACTACAGACCTGTTGCCCTGACCTCTGTGGTCATGAAATCCTTGGCGAGATAGGTGCTGAACCACCTGAAGGTCATCACAGGCCCCCTGATGGACCCACTGCAGTTTGCCTACCGGTCAAACAGGTCAGTGGATGATACAGTGAATATGGGACTACACTACATCCTGCAACACCTCGACTCCCCAGGGACGTACGCCAGGATCCTGTTTGTCAACTTCAGCTCAGCGTTCAACACCATCATCCCAGGCATCCTTCATCAGAAACTCCTCCAGCTCAAGGTGCCCCCCTCCACCTGCCAGTGGATCTCCAGCTTTCTGACTGACAGGTGGCAACAGGTGAAGCTAGGGAGATTTACATCCAGCTCCCGAAAAATTAGTACTGGCGCCCCCCAAGGATGTGTCCTTTCCCCACTGCTCTTCTCCCTCTACTCCAATGACTGCACCTCAGAGGACCCTTCGGTGAAGCTCCTGAAGTTTGCGGACGACACCACAGTCATCGGTTTGATCCGGGATGATGATGAGTCTGCATACAGGTGGGAGGTGGAGCAGCTGATCACTCTGGTGCGGCCGGAACCATCTTGAACTTAACCCAGCCAAAACGGTGGAGATGACTGTGGATTTCAGGCGACACCCTCCTTCATTCCCCCCACTCACCATCCTCAACAGCACAGTGTCCACTGTGGACTCCTTCAAGTTTCTGGGTACAATCTCCCGGAACCTGAAGTGGTCCTCCCATATAGACACTGTCTGGAAAAAGGCCCAGCAGAGGTTGTTTTTTCTGCGTCAACTCAAGAAGTTTGATTTGCCTCAGGAGCTGCTGGTTGTCTTCTACACCGCCATCATCCAATCTGTCCTCTGCTTTTCCATCACTGTCTGGTTTGGATTTGCCACTAAACAGGACAAGACCAGACTGCAGCGGATCGTTAAGTCTGCGGAGAGGATCATTGGTACCGACCTACCCTCCATTGAGAACTTATATCGGTCCATAACCAGGAAACGGGCGGGAAACATCTGTGCTGACCCATCACACCCCGGCCACAAACTGTTTGAGCTTCTATCTTCTGGTCGTCGTTACAGATCACTGAAGGTCAAAACCACCCGTCATTGGAACAGTTTCTTTCCTCAAGCCATCACTCTGATGAACTCCTAACATTCACCTAGTCCTACCTGTTGCTGTACTCATGACTTTTCATCCATTATTACATTGCACATAACTCTCACACTGCTTTTTACTTCATTCACATTATATCACTGAATCTGAGTTCACATTGAAATACTGTGTGACTGTATATTTTTTCATATATTTCTGCAAAGTGTGGTTAGTCTGAGTAAATAACTGCATATATTCCTGTATATATTTGCATCCTTTTATAGAAACGTGGACAGACTGTAATTTACTGTACATACTCTGTTGTCATTGAATCCTTATTTAAATCCTCCACCTGAACAACGAGAGCAAGTTTTTAGCCAAAGTCAAATTCCTTGTATGTGTTGTGCATACTTGGCCAATAAAGCTGATTCTGATTCTGATTCTGATTCTGATGTGAATCTGGACAGTTTGTGACACAGCAAGAATTAAACCGACTGATATCCAGACATGTCGTTACAGAAGGAAGATCTGGTAACAGTCATTTTCCATCAGACAGCTGAGACTGTGAGCCGCTGAAGTTAAAAGACATTTACTTGCTACCTGGATAAAGATTATTCAGAAAATGGATTTTGATCTCCAAAAGGAATTTACGGGACTGGATCATGTCTCTGTTACAGCAGACAGTTGGACTGTGGATAATGGATATTTCCTTTGGATCACTGCGGATTGCATTAAATCCATAAAGAAATACATGAAACATTGACAGCTTTATGCAGTGTTGCCAACTCACTTCTTTTGGACTGATTCTCACTCTTTTTCTCTCCTCATACCACAAACCCTATTTCTCACTCCAAAATGAGGAAATTACTGAAAATTTTGTGTTGATTTTCTTCAATTTTCCCCACAATAAATGCTCTCAAGGCAAAATAAAGCAGACTGAACATGTTCTAAAGGCTCTGTCTGTTTTCAGCCTGACATTAATAAGCCCATAATGTAATCCATTAATTAAATTATCTTGCTATGTGTGTAAGATGATTTAAGTATGCATTTAAAAGTAATGTAAAATTTACTTTTCCAAGTAACTAGTTACTTTAAACATGCAGTAATTGGTAAGTAACAGTTACTTTTGAAAGAAGTAACTAGTAACTGTAACTAGTTACTATTTTTAGTAACTTGCCCAACACTGACAATCACACACCTATACTTGTGAGGACCCCAAGTCTTTAGCTCCACAGATATTAAATGCAGCTCTTGCAGAGCCCCAAGAAAACATCACTATCCTGACCAACACACTATTCAAGACAACACTACACCAGCCTCACTCAGCATGAAAAAATCTGACCAAGAAAAGTTGATGAAACATCCTAACCCCACCACCAACAATAAACAGGACACAAAAATGCCAAAATAATAAAATCAAATTAAAAGGAGTGCATTACAAGCATTTGTAAAAGTGTCACAAGTACAGTATTAGTAAAAGTGTCCTGTTTGTTGACTTGATGTCACTTGGTCGTGTTAGATATGATTTAATGCGTTATTTAAGAGTTGTGTCTCATTAGTTACTACAAGAATGGCCATTTGTCGTTAAATAAATATAAAAATGATTTAATTGATTTCTTGGGGGTATTTGATGGGTTTTTGGTGTTTCATAAAAATGATTTCATTCAGTACCTGGGCGTTTGGTGTCATTTGTTCCCTTTTGATGCTGTTCATTAGTCAAACTGAGCATCAATGAAAAATATTTTCCACCGTCATATAAAGAGTTGAAAATAAAATAGCATACAGGCATTGACACATACAGGAGAGAAATAGATCTTAACTCACCGGTTACTGTGTCTTTACATGAATCTGGATAAATCTTCATGTCATCAAATTCAGTTGTAATGGTTGCAAAATGCAAGGCCAAGACTAATGTTGCTAAGCTGGTTAGCCACTCCACTCCTCCAGGTATCTTGAGCGCCATCTGGCTCCTTCCTGACTTCTTTATAATGTCCAGTTTAGGGGAAGGCCATGAACTGTTTTTTATCCAAAGCTGGTGTTCAAATTATAGTTTCCTAAACTTGTTAGCAAGTAAATAATGCAGGATGTCCTGTCCTTGTGAGAAAAAAAAAGACGCAAATTTACAAGAAAAAAGTTATAAATTTATGAGAAAGAAAATTGCAAATTTAAAAAAAAAATGCACATTTACAAAAAGTCAAGTTTACTAGAAAAAACGTTGCAAGTTTAGTGAGAAAAAAAATGTAAATTTACAAGAAAAAAAAAAATCTATTCTAAAAATGTTACAAATTTGGAAGAAAAAAATACAGATTTAAGATGAAAATCCAGCAGATTTATTGGGGGAAAGTGGCAAATTTAAAAGAAAAGTTTTACATTTACAAATAAAAGTAGTAAATGAATAAGAAGAAGTCAGAAATTTATGACAACAGCTGCGAATTTTAAAGACACCCCCCGGATCCCCTTGATTTATGCCTCTGTCAGTGGGCTGTCCTGCTGTGGGGGAAGCTGGGTGAAGGCACTTCAGGAACATTAATGCACTTAACTGCACCAATGATGGGCGCGCCCACACACATGGGCAGAGAGTGCAGTCTTCGAGCTACACTGGCAGCAAGATCAAGTTGGTGGTAGTGGTCAGGCTACCATCAAATTGGTCAAATCTGCTGTTTGAATGGCGTGATCACAAGCACAGGTACACAATGCGCACACAACGCCGATTCAGTCACACACAAACAGCGCAGCAAAGCCGGTAAGCACAGAGAAGCTCATATATTAACTAAGCATGAAAGAACATAAACAAATAACGTAGTCCTTCACTCAAAAGTAGACAGAATTTATAACATAAATATCAGACTTCAAATAAAAAGTGGAAACAACCCTACTGTTGTCTGATTGTTGCTCTCTTGCTTTTGTTCATGCATCATGCTTGGATTGCTGTTCTGTGGAGCGTGGTAGTGCGGGGTGCTGTGCCATGGAGCAGGTGGAGACCCTGATTATCAAAGGTGGAATGCAGGTGCCATTTTCAAGTTGTAGTTCTCTGGTCATTGGAGGCGGGCGTGGGTGGGGTGCACGGTGTGATTTCTCATACTTGCCTGCCTCCACTGAGCATTTTGCCCTGGTTTGATTTAAACCTTAGACCTCACTCCATCCAGAGCTGACTTAACACCATTACCTGTCCGGCTGGCAGCCATTACAATGTTTGAATTCCGTTTTTTTCTTCCATTAAAATGAAACTGGTATGCCCCTCCCCTCAAAAAAATGGTATCAAAAAGGCTTTGGGTCCTGACGGAAGATCCTCTGGATCCGGATGCGGACCGGGGTCCACCATTTGAGGAGGCAAGAACTAGAACTTTGGGTTTTTTTGTTTTTGTTGGGAGAGGAGAGATTTTTTAAAGGGTATGAAATCTTCCCTATTGCAGAAATAGGGGGCCCCAAACACAAACTTGCAGAGGGCAAACAAAAAGCTAGAAACGTCCCTGGATACACATGCAGTAGATAGATTGTAATACTGTCCTAAACCAGACACTTACCAGTCCTTTCAGTGATTTGAGTTGGTGGGACCAATTCAAAATCAGTACTTGCAATAACTATTACACATCCCAGCCAGGAGCTGCTCTGATCTCTGACAAATCAGCCAAGGAGTTAATGAAGCTATATGTTAATTTTAAAGTTAAGGTTATGTGAAAATAGCAACTACAGTAAATATAGCAAAGTTACACCTTAGTTACGGTATCTCACAAAAGTCAGTACACCCCTCACATTTTTGTAAATATTTTATTATATCTTTTCATGGGACAACAGTGAAGATTTGACACTTTGATATAATGTAAAGTAGTCAGTGTACAGCTTGTATAACAGTGTAAATTTGCTGTCCCCTCAAAATAACTCAACACACAGCCATTAATGTCTAAACTGCTGGCAACAACAGTGAGTACACCCCTAAGTGAAAATGTCCAAATTGTGCCCAAAGTGTCAATATTTTGTGTGGCCACCATTACTTTCCAACACTGCCTTAACTCTCTTGGGCATGGAGTTCACTAGAGCTTCACAGGTTGCCACTGGAATCCTCTTCCACTCCTCTATGACGACATCACAGAGCTGGTGGATGATAGAGACCCTGCGCTCCTCCAGCTTCTGTTTGAGGATGCCCCACAGATGCTCAGTAGGGTTTAGGTCTGGAGACATGCTTGGCCCATCCATCATCTTTACCCTCAGTTTCTTTAGCAAGGAGAAGGGGAATCCGACTGTTTAATTAAAACAAAGTATCACAAAGGCCCACAGCGGGTGTTGACGCGATGTGATTTCTGCCCAGTGCTCTGAATGTCAAAGTGAAGAAATTCATTGACATTCCTTGCTCCAAGATGACCAGCAAGACGACCAGCAAGGCACTGGTCGTTTGGAGGTGTGTTTGGGGGTGGTTGTCATGTTGGAAAACTGCCCTGCAGCCCAGTTTCCAAAGGGAGGGGATCATGCTCTGCTTCAGTATGTCACAGTACATGTTGGCATTCACGGTTCCCTCAATGAACTGTAGCTCCCCAGTGCTGGCAGCACTCATGCAGCCCCAAACCATGCCACTCCCACCACCATGCTTGACTGGAGGTAAGACACACTTGTCTTTGTACTCCTCACCTTGTTGCCGCCACACACGCTTGACACCATCTGAACCAGATAAGTTTATCTTGGTCTCATCAGACCACAGGACATGGTTCCAGTAATCCATGTCCTTAGTCTGCTTGCCTTCAGCAAACTGTTTGTGGGCTTTCTTGTGCATCATCTTTAAAAGGTGCTTCCTTCTGGGACGACAGCCATGCAAACCAATTTGATGCAGTTTGCGGCATATGGTCTGAGCACTGACAGGCTTACCCCCCCACCCCCACCCCTTCAACCTCTGCAGCAATGCTGGCAGCACTAATACATCTATTTTCAAAAGACAACCACTGGATATAATGCTGAGCATGTACACTCAACTACTTTGGTCGATCATGGCGAGACCTGTTCTGAGTGGAACCTGTCCTGTTAAACCGCTGTATGGTCTTGGTCACCGTGCTGCAGCTCAGTTTCAGGGTGTTGGCAATCTTCTTATAGCCTAGGTCATCTTTATGTAGAGCAACAATTCTTTTTTTCAGATCCTCAGAGAGTTCTTTGCCATGAGGTGCCATGTTGAACTTCCAGTGACCAGTATGAGAGAGAGTGAGAGCGATACCACCAAATTTAACACACCTGCTCCCCATTCACACCTGAGACCTTGTAACACGAGTCACATGACACTGGGGAGGGAAAATGGCTAATTGGGCACAATTTGGACATTTTCATTTGGGGGTGTACTCACTTTTGTTGCCAGCGGTTTAGACATTAATGGCTGTGTGCTGAGTTATTGTAAGGGGACAGCAAATTTACACTGTTATACAAGCTGTACACTGACTACATTGTATCAAAGTGTCATATCTTGTGTTGTCCCATGAAAAGATATAATAAAATATTTACAAAAATGTGAGGGGTGTACTCACTTTTGTGAGATACTGTAATTACCATTCCAACCAGTTTTCTTAAAAGTGCCTATAACATACCCATGGGAAATCAAAAGCTGTTCTTCAACCCTTTACACTATCTTCATGGGGTTGGTCTCATTCCAAAGAAAACATCATATTTTTTTTTTTTGCAAAACAGTCAGAATCCCTCTAAGTACTTCAGCTACTGAGTGACAGTGATCTAAGCATACTACATTTGAAGAAAGTAAAGTTCGCCTGGGTGTTTTTTGTTTTTTTTTTTAAGATACAAATGCCTGAAAATAACATACAGCTGTTTGATACTGGCTGGAAAATACAATAGGAATGCACAGTGGTGTGAAAACGTATTTGCCCCCTCCTGATTTCCCATTTTTTTGTATGTTTGTCACACTTAAATGTTTCAGATCATCAAACAAATTTAAATATTAGACAAAGATAACACAAGTAAACAAAAAAAATGCAGTTTTTAAATGACGGTGTTTATTATTAAGGGAAAAAAAATCCAAACCTACATGGCCCTGCGTGAAAAAGTGATTGCCCCCTTAACCTAATCACTGGTTGGGCCACCCTTAGCAGCAACAACTGCAATCAAGCATTTGCGATTACTGGCAAAGAGTCTTTTACAGCACTGTGGAGGAATTTTGGCCCACTCATCTTTGCAGAATTGTTGTAATTCAGCCACATTGGAAGGTTTTCGAGCATCAACTGCCTTTTTAAGGTCATGCCACAGCATCTCAGTCGGATTCAAGTCAGGACTTTGACTAGGCCACTCCAAAGTCTTCATTTTATTTTTCTTAAGCCATTCAGAGGTGGACTTGCTGGTGTGTTTTGGATCATTGTCCTGCTGCAGAACCCACGTGTGCTTCAGCTTGACGTCACAAACACATGGCCGAACATTCTCCTTCAGCACTTTTTGGTAGACAGCAGAATTCATGGTTCCATTTACCACAGCAAGTCTTCCAGGTCCTGAAGCAGCACAACAGCCCCAGACCATCACACTACCACCACCATATTTTACTGCTGGTATGATGTTCCTTTTCTGAAATGTTGTGTTATTTTTATGCCGGATGTAATGGGACACACACCTTCCAAAAAGTTCAACTTTTGTCTCGTCAGTCCACAGAGTATTTTCCCAAAAGTCTTGGGGATCATCAAGATGTTTTTTGGCAAAACTGAGACAAGCTTTTATTTTGTTTTTGCTCAGCAGTGGTTTTCGTCTTGGAACTCTGCCATGCAGGCCATTTTTGCCCAGTCTCTTTCTTATGGTGGAGTCATGAACCCTGACTTTAACTGAGACAAGCGAGGCCTGCAGTTCTTTGGATGTTGTTGTGGGGTCTTTTGTGACCTCTTGGATGAGTCATTGCTGCACTCTTGGGGTAATTTTGGTCAGCTGGCCACTCCTGGGAAGGTTCACCACTGTTCCATGTTTTAGTCATTTGTGGATCTTACTGTGGTTCGCTGGAGTCCCAATGCTTTAAAAATAGCTTTATAACATTTTCCAGACTGATAGATCTCAGTTACTTTGTTTCTCATTTGTTTCTGAATTTCTTTGGATTGCAGCATGATGTCTAGCTTTTCATGATCTTTTGGTCTATTTCACTTTGTCAGGCAGGTCCGATTTAAGTGATTTCTTGATTGAGAATAGTTGTGGCAGTAATCAGGCTTGGGTGTGGCTAGATAAATTGAACTCAGCTTTCAAAAGATGTGATAAACCACCATAAATTTATGTTTTAACGGGTGGGGGGGGAATCACTTTTTCCACACGGGGCCATGTAAATTTGGATTTTTTTACCCTTAATAATAAACACCTTCATTTAAAAAATGTATTTTGTGTTTACTTGTGTTATCTTTGTCTAATATTTAAATTTGTTTGATGATCTGAAACATTTAAGTGTGACATACAAAAAAAAAGAGAAATCAGAAAGGGGGCAAACTTTCACACCACTGTAGAACCATGTGTTATGAACTTTAGATCAATATTTTGTAACAATACTACAAAAAATGAATATACAGAAGTGGACAAAGTTGTTGGTACCCCTCTGTTCATGAAAGAAAAACCCACAATGGTCACAGAGATTGTCATGGTCCACTCTGTTCATTATCCGCAGCTGCACGCACACCTGATCCTCATTAGGCTGGGCCTATATCTTCCACGCTGCCTGGAGTGGCAGTGCGGAGATGTCTCACTGCGCTCCAGGAGAGCTTCATTGCCGAATCGTCTCAGCTACCAAAGCCACAGTTGAGCCAGCCCTCACCTGTGCCAGGAAGAGCCAACCTTTGCCAACTTACCTCTTTCTACTAGTCCCCTGTGCACAGGCGGAGTCCGTGGCGGAGTCTCTTTCCCTTCCTCCTGGGCGGTGGACTTACCAGCTCCTTCTCCTCACCACCAACCTCTACACTCTCCTGTCGGGACCATACCACCATCTGAAGAGCACTGTCTCCCTGGCCATGGCCGTAACGCCGAACCGGAGAACTTCACCATCTGTTCCCACAGTGAGCCACACGGTAACTGTTTAACTCCAGTCGTGACGCTCAGTAAAGACCTCTCTCTGTGCGTCTCCAGGGTTGTCAGGCCGAACAGTGTCTGGCTCAGTTCCCAGCAGTTCCAGCCTGCACTCACACCACAATTCACTCACATTGTTGTTAATAAACTTTATTGTATCAATTTGGAGTCTGTGCCTCGTCACTGGGTCAACAACCATGTCAGAAATAACTTGAATCTGACAAAAGTGGTAATAAATAAAAATTCTATGAAAATTAACCAATGAAAATCAGACAATGCTTTTGAATTGTGGTTCAACAGAATTATTTAAAAAAACAAACTCATGAAACAGGCCTGAACAAAAATGATGGTACCCCTAGAAAAGATTGACTATAATGTGACCATAGGGACATGTTCAACCAAGATGTGTCCTCTAATTAACATCACAGGTGTCTACAAACTTGTAATCAGTCAGTTGGGCTATTTAAAGGGTGACAAGTAGTCACTGTGCTGTTTGGTGACATGGTGTGTACAACACTAAACATGGACCAGAGGAAGCAAAGGAGAGAGTTGTCTCAGGAGATTAGAAAGAAAATTATAGACAAGCATGTTAAAGGTAAAGGTTATAAGACCATCTCCAAGCAGCTTGATGTTCCTGTGACTACAGTTGCACACATTATTCAGAAATTTAAGATCCACGGGACTGTAGCCAACCTCCTTGGACGTGGCCGCAGGAGGAAACTTGATGAAAAATGGAAGAGACGGATAATACGAATGGTAACAAAAGAGCCCAGAACAACCTCTAAACACATTCATGGTGAACTCCAAGGTCAAGGTACATCAGTGTCAGATCGCACCATCCGTCGTTGTTTGAGCCAAAGTGGACTTCATGGGAGATGACCAGGGAGGACACCACTGTTGAAAACAAATCATAAAAAAGCCAGACTGGAATTTGCCAAACTGCATGTTGACAAGCCACAAAGCTTCTGGGAGAATGTCCTATGGACAGACGAGACAAAACTGGAACTTTCTGGCAAGGCACATCAGCTCTATGTTCACAGACGCAAAAATGAAGCATACCAAGAAAAGAACACTGTCCCTACTGTGAAACATGGAGGAGGTTCTGTTATGTTGTGGGGCTGCTTTGCTGCATCTGGCACAGGGTGTCTTGAATCTGTGCAGGGTACAATGAAATCTCAAGACTATCAAAGTATTCTAGAGTGAAATGTGCTTCCCAGTGTCAGACAGCTTGGTCTCAGTCGCAGGTCATGGGTCTTGCAACAGGATACTGACCCAAAACACACAGCTAAATACCCAAGAATGGCTAAGAGCGAAACATTGGACTATTCTAAAGTGGCCTTCTATGAGCCTTGATCTAAATCCTATTGAACATCTGTGGAAGGAGCTGAAACATGCCGTCTGGAGAAGGCACCCTTCAAACCTGAGACAACTGGAGCAGTTTGCTCATGAGGAGTGGGCCAACCCCGCTGAGAGGTGCAGAAGTCTCATTGACAGTTACAGAAATCGTATGATTGCCTCAAAAGGTTGTGCAACAAAATATTAAGTTAAGGGTACCATCATTTTTGTCCAGGCCTGTTTCATGAGTTTGTTTTTTTTAAATAATTCTGTTGAACCACAATTCAAAAGCAATGTCTGATTTTCATTGGTTAATTTTAATTGAATTTTTATTTATTACCACTTTTGTCAGATTCAAGTTATTTCTGTGACCATTGTGGGTTTTTCTTTCATTAACAGAGGGGTATCAACAATTTTGTCCAAGTCTGTATTACACACCTTTTTTTCTCTGGCTGTAACCAGGCATTTTTGAACTGTGTCAAACTGTGCCAAATCATGCGCGTCCACCTCTGATTCTTCAGCTGATGACTTGTCACTCGACCGGGTCAAGTAATTAATAATTTCTTCAATGTTCGTGTTAATTTTAGCCATTTTTCACAAAAGTGAGTGACGTTGCAATGCTGCCACCGTTTGGATTCACAGACTGGTTTATGCATGTGGTGACCTGCTCTGCGTGCCTGCTGCCCTAATTGCCTCCACAGCTGCGTGCACACCTGGTCCTCTCATTAGACAGCCTTCTTAAGCCGTGCTGCCCTTTGGTCTGCACGGAGACGTCAATGCTTTTTCGGTCTGGAAAGACCTCCTCGTCCAACCTCATCATCCTGCTCTGGAGTTTCGCCTCCTTCACCTCATCCTGCTCCGTCAGGTCTTCTGGGAGCCAGAACTCTCCAACTCCAAGTAAGCCTCCGAGATTCCATCCCTTCTCCGCTTCACCTTTTCTCCCCTGTGCACAGGTGGTAGCCTTCTGGCGGTGGACCAGAACTTCAACCTGCACTCTGCATGAGCACCATTTACTCACCTGCAATTCCTCACCTCACTCTTCGGCGACAGCTCGGACACGGAACGGACGGCAGCAGGTTTGGAACCTCTGGGAGCTCTTCAGCACCTCAGCCTTTCATCCATCCCGTAAGACTGAACATTCACCCGTTTATTCACCCTGGTCTCAGTGAACTCTTTCGCCTGTCTGTTCTCTCTCCTAGGGTTGCCAGTTCGAACCGTGCCTTGCTCACCCAGCTGCTCACTTCTTCACTCACACACACGCTCACACACATACACGCTGCAATAAAGGATAATTCCCAGTCTGAGTCTGCTTCTGGGTTTTACCAAACATGTCAGTATGTCTCCGTCAGCCTAACCCAGCAGACAGTGCTCTAGCACAGAGACTTAACATTGTCGAGGCTCGGTTAGATCAGTTATCCCACCAGCAGCAAGTCATACTTACACAACTGATTCAGATTAAACACAGGCTTTAAAACGGCTTTTTACGGGCTTTTAAAACGGCTATAATTACACCCTTACTCAAAAAGCCAACGCAGGATCCAGGAGTTTTAGCTAACTATAGACCAATCTCTAATCTCCCTTTCATTTCAAAAATCTTAGAAAGAGTTGTTGCTACGCAATTATTTGACTACCTGCAGGGAAATTGTTTACTTGAAGAGTTTCAGTTTGGGTTTAGAATCCATCATAGTGCTGAACAGCCTTAGTGAAGGTCACTAATGACCTCCTTACGGCTTCTGATAATGGACTTGTTTCTGTTCTTGTCCTTTTAGACCTTAGTGCAGCTTTTGATGCTATCGATCATAATATTCTACTTGATAGATTAGAACACTATGTTGGACTTAAAGGAACTTCGTTGCAGTGGTTTAGATCTTATTTATCTGATAGGTTCCAGTTTGTTCATGTCACTAATCAAAATCAAATCAAATCAACCTTTATTGTCATATTGCTGTACATACAACTGTAGTGCAGGCAAGATAAAATTGCGTTTCTCTCGGCATCCATATAAGTAAAAAGAACATAATTTAAGACACACTCACACACACCCTCACCCCCCACCCCAACACAGCCATTCACACATCCCTGAGACATACCTGAAAACTAACTAGAACTATAATATACAAATAATATACATAATGTCCATAAGGTGCAGTAGTATGTATGAAAGATTCTGGATTAACTGTTCAGCATCCTAACAACTTGTGGAAGGAAGCTGTTGATCAGTCTGGTGGTTCTGCCTCTGATGCTCCGGAATCGTTTGCCAGATGGCAGCAGTTCAAAGTGTTTATGCAGAGGGTGAGAGTGGTCCTTGACAATGTTCAGTGCCCTGCTCCTACAACGGTTCTGAAAAAGTTCTTGGACAGAGGGGAGGAAAACTCCAATTACCCTCTCAGCTCCCTTAACTATCCTCTGCAGGGCTTTTTTGTCTGACATTGTGCAGCTGGAGTACCATGTTGCAATGCAGTACGTCAGAAAACTCTCCACCACACCTCTGTAGAAGGTCCTGAGGATGCAGATGGGGAGAGAGGCCTGTTTGAGTTTCCTCAAGAAGAGCAGTCTCTGCTGGGCCCGCTTCCTGATCCCCAAGGAATTCTTGCTCCAGGTCAGGTCCTGTGAGATCTGCATTCCGAGGAATTTGATGTTCTCCACTCTCTCCACCAAACGGCTGCCGATGCTGAGAGGGACATGTTCAGGCTGTGACCGCCGGAAGTCGATAATCATCTCCTTTGTTTTGTCCACATTGAGCACCAGATTGTTCTCCCTGCACCAGCCCTCCAGGTCTCTAACTTCTTCCATGTACATTGATTCCTCATCCCTCTGAATAAGTCCCACCACTGTGGTGTCGTCTGCAAACTTAATAATCTGGTTCCCCTCGTGTCTGGATACACAGTCATGTGTTAGAAGTGTAAACAACAGTGGACTGAGTACGCAGCCTTGAGGGGATCTGGTGCTCAGCGTGATAGAGTTGGAGATGTTATTTCCAATACAGATAGACTGAGGTCACTCAGTCAGGAAATCCAGGATCCAGAGACATGTGGCGGTGTTCAGACCAAGAACACCGCCCATCCAGCGCCTGGTGAGGGAGATCGCTCAGGACTTCCAAGACCAACCTACGCTTCCTGAGCTTCGCCATCGTGGCTCTGCAGGAGGCCGGCAAGGTCTACCTGGTGGGTCTCTTCTTCGCTAAGGGGGTCGCCATCATGCCCAAAGACTTCCAGCTGGCCCGCCGCATCTGCGGAGAGAGAGCTTGGACTTTCTGCTGCACATTCACCAACCATAATGCTCCGCACTGTGTGTCTATATATATATATTTATAGTAATATGTACATATGTTTACTAGCTGTTCTTGTTTTTTCTTGCCTTCTGATTCTTGCTCTGTGTGTTGCTATCCCTGTGCTGTTGCAATCCTGGAATTTCCCCATTGTGGGACTAATAAAGGCTTATCTTATCTTATCTTATCTTATCTTATCTTATCTTATCTTAAGAAGGAATAATTTCTCCATCAGTCTCTGGGGAATAATGGTGTTGAATGCTTAACTGAAATCAATGTACAGGAGTCTGGCGCAGGTGTCTTTCTGATCCAGGTGGGTGATGACAGAGTGCAGGGTGGTGACTATAGCATCCTCCGTGGAGCGGTTTGAACGATATGCAAACTGGAGTGGGTCATGTGATGCAGGGAGGTAGGCTGTAATGTGTGGTTTGACAAGCCGTTCAAAACACTTCATCACAATTGTGTCATGGGTGGCCCTCGTGAGCCACCATAAGACGCCACAAGTCACCGGTGAGTTTGCAATGATGTTTATTAAAGGAACAAAAGGATAACACAAAGTGACAAAGTAATAAGCCACGGTGGGCTAAAACACACTACAACTAGGAACAGAGACTGTAAGGCTGAGCAAGCACACTTACAATAACCGATAAGGATGAGGGATGATCGTAGATGAGGAATCAAAAGAGGAATATTGACGTCCAAGACGAGGAACGCTCGCTTGACATCTAAACACATTTATGTTCGACGAGGCTGCTGCATTGGGCTACATTCAGCGTCCGCTTAAAAGCCGGCTACGAATGAGCCCTGAATGCAGCACAGCTGTCCGGCTTTGACAGCAGGAAGCTCCTCCGAGCACTGTCATAATAAGAGCCTGGGGAGCCAGAAGGTAACACTGCTGTCAAGCCTGCAGGAGATGATGTATGACCTGAGCACAGACGAGATCGGCGCTCGGATCATAACAGTACCTCCCCCTCCAGGGGGGGGGCTCTGAATGCCCATTGACACCCAAGGCCCCCCCCCCCCACAGGGTGGGCGGAAGGGGGAACAGGCCAGGGGGGAGTGAACCAGCATAGACCAAAAAAACCCATGACGACAACCGGAGCGCGCAGGCAGACAGAGAGGAAAAAAAAAAAAAAAACGACACTCCCATGCACAAATTACGACCAAGGTAGAATGTAAAGGAGATGATCACAGGGCAAAATAACAGCAACCAGGATAATCACAAACACACAGACCATGGTCAAGGCAGACTGAAAATAAAACAATACAGAGCACGACAACAGAAAATGCCATATTCCCAATGGCAAAATAAAGACATACCAACTGTTACAGGCAATGAATTTTAACAGGAAAAATGAACAACGAACACCCGCTAGGAGGGGGTGAGATGCAACAATATCATTAGTACTGTGGCATGAAGGCCGATAGTTCGGGGGGCCGCCCCGCATCTAGCATCCACATCGCAGGCAGGGGGAAAAGAGACAGTTCGGGCGGCCTACCCCAGTCCCATGCCTGGGGATACAGTTCCTCTGGCGGCCGGGCCCCATCGCCGAAAGGGCGGGAACGTTTGTCAGGTGGTCAACCCAGAACACCGAACCGGCGAAACAGCTCGCCAGGCGGCTGACCTGCATCACACAGCCACCAGGACCGTAGGGGGGAAGTAGAAGGCAGCCTCCCTGGAGAGGGGGAAGACGAGGGAGAACCGGGCGGAGTATTCAGAACCCCAATGGCCCCCGGTGGAGATGAGCAGTGATGATGATCCTGAGGATGAGGATGATGATGACGAGGATGAGTCAGTCCAGTGTCCAGTGGCAGGGGATCTGCAGCTCCCTCACCAACCTTGACTTCAGCTGGTGCTGCATCCGCGATGGACCCCGATTGGGTCACGGCTGCACCCGTGATGGATCCCGATTGGGTTACGGCTGCACCCGCGTTGGACCCCGACTGGGTTGGCGCCGCACCGGAACCGACCTCCAACCCTGAACCCGAAACCTCTGGCACAGCGACCGGAATCAGCTCCGCACCGGTGACCCTGGGAGAAGGCTCAGGAGAGAGAAAAGAACCGGGATCAGGATCACCGGTAGCGACAGAGCCCAGCGAGACGAGTTTGGGCGCCGCGGATGGCTGCCCCTGGCTCGTCTCTCTGAGAGACAGGCAGAAGTGCTCCAGAATAGAAAGGAGAAAAACAAAGTAGAGCACTTGCCTGTACTCGGGTTCTGTTGCTGTTCAGGAATCCGACGATCCGGGCTCAGACGGAAGGAGATCGTCTTCTGGCTCCCACTCAGTTAAGTCGGGCTCCGCAGCTGGCATGATGGTATCCGCAGCCTGAGGACCCTCCGGCACTGGCATCCACGCCAGCAACCTGCATGGTGTGGTGGCTGGGGACCCTCAACCCGCTGGACCGGACCGCTCATCTGTGGAGACCCGGGGATGCTTCGTCATCGGCGCAGGCTCCACGCTGCAGTCCGCTCTCCTCCTCCGCCCACGACATGGCTGCGGGGCTGGAACCAGGCTCTCCAGAACCGCAGGCCCCCTCCTCATCCGGCGACATTGGCCTGATGTCGAGGACCGCTCAGCGGAGGGAGACACAGAGGAAGCGAGTTTAATAATAGAAGCTACAGCAGGTGGTGGGAGCTCGGGGGACTGCGAACCCCGAACTCCACCCCTAGGAGTCAGACAAGACAAATCACAATTATGAGGAGATGAGTGAACTTGTACTTGCCTGTCTCCCAGAGGCAGGGTGGTGCCTGCTGTAGCGGACGTTGCTCCTCCCTTTCCCCGCCGGACGGTGACAGACGGCCGCCTGGGAGGACGAGGGGGAGCCGCTCGTGATGGATCTGGGACGGGGCTCGCCGGAACAGGACTCTGAAGTCTCTCTGCAGCAGGAGGTGATGTCACAGAGGAGGGGACGACAGCCGAGACGATCCGGGCATGATGAGCTGATGGGAAAGTGGGAACAGGTGGCCCGGGGGGAGAGGCTGCGGGGATTCCCTCCTGATGTGACGCCGAGGGAGCAGCTGGCTGGGAGGCAGGGTTCCTCCGACGACCCGGAACAGGATCCGGACGGGGGTTTTGCTGAGGGTTATCTTGGCCGGGGCACCGATGTCTTCGACGACCCCCGGGTGGCGCGAACTCCTGGAGTGGACCGAGGACAGGAACGGGATCCCAAAGCGGGGAGCGGGGATGCCTCCTCCTCTGCTTACCCCTGTAGTCCTCCTCCATCATGCGGAGGATCTCGTTCTGTGTGGCAATGTCTTCCCTCCTCACGCTGACTTCGGGGTGGTCGGCGTAGCGGGGAAGATGATTCAAAACATCCTCAACACAATCCAGGTACCATCGCACGTTGCTGTGATAGTCGAGGAGGGAGGTGGAGATGAGCGTTTCATCAACGTATTCCAGGGCGTCTGCCAGCTCGCAGCTCTGACTCCGAGCGCGGCCCCTCCGCGACGGCATGCTTTCAGCACGCAGTACCCAGACAGGAAAGAGCAAGTCCAAATGCAAAACTCACCGGGAACAGCATCTCGGTGTGGTGCCTCCTTTTAGGCGTCCTGGCAGCAGCCTACTGTCATGGGTGGCCCTCGCGAGCCACCATAAGACGCCACAAGTCACCGGTGAGTTTGCAATGATGTTTATTAAATGAACAAAAGGATAACACAAAGTGACAAAGTAATAAGCCACGGTGGGCTAAAACACACTACAACTAGGAACAGAGACTGTAAGGCTGAGCAAGCACACTTACAATACCCGATAAGGACGAGGGATGATTGTAGATGAGGAATCAAAAGAGGAATATTGACGTCCGAGACGAGGAACGCTCGCTCGACGTCTAAACACAGGTATGTTCGACGAGGCTGCTGCATTGGGCTACATTCAGCATCCGCTTAAAAGCCGGCCACTAATGAGCCCTGAATGCAGCACAGCTGTTTGGCTTTGACAGCAGGAAGGTCCTCCGAGCGCTGTCATAATAAGAGCCCGGGGAGCCAGAAGGTAACACTGCTGTCAAGCCTGCAGGAGATGATGTATGACCCGAGCGCGGACGAGATCGGCGCTCGGATCATAACAAATTGGTGTCAGTGCAACAGGACGATAGTCATTCAGACAGGACACAACTGGTTTCTTTGCCACCGGTACTATGGTAGAGGTCTTAAAGCATCTAGGAACGATGGCCTGACTCAGGGAGATGTTATAAATGTCAGTCAGGACATCTGCCAACTTGCTCGTGCAGTCTCAGAGGATGTTGTCCGGATCTGCAGCTTTACGTGGGTTGACCCTGATTGGGGTCCTCCGTGTGTCCGCTGCGTTGATGATGATAGCTGGCCCAACAGATGGTGGAGATGGGCCAGCCCTCCCTCTGATTTTCGGGTTTGATGCTTCAAAACATACAAAGAAGTTGTTGAGCCTGTCTGGAAGCGAAGCGTCGTCATCAACGACCCCCTGCCTAGACTTATAATCTGTCAGCGCCCGAACTCCCTACCACATCCGCTTGGTGTTCCTTGTGTCACAGAGGTGTCCCTGGATTTTCTCCGCATAGGCGCGCTTTGCCGTCTTAATTCCCTTTGAGAGCGCAGACCTGGCTGAGCGGAGGGCAATCCTGCCCTTCGCTTTGAAGGCTGCATCTCTGGCTTTGAGCAGCGAGCGCACCTCTGCAGTCATCCAGGGCTTATAGTTGTTCCGTGCAGTGATAGTCTTCACTATAGTGACATCCTCTGTGCACTTCGCGATGTAGCTGGTGACCGTTTCAGCATACTCCTCCACATCTGTGCTGTCTCCCTGGGAGGCTGCTATTTTGAAGACCTCCCAGTCGGAGTGCAGAAAACAGTCCTGAAGTGCTGAGGCTGCACCCTCTGGTCAAATCCTGATTTGTTTCTCTACTGGCCTGCTGCACTTCAGTAAAGGTTTGTAGGCAGGCACCAGCATCACGGATAGGTGGTCAGAATGGCAGAGGTGGGGGCAAGATGTTGCCTTATAAGCATCTGGAAAGTTTGTGTACACCAAGTCCAACATATTCTCTCCTCTGGTCTTAAAGTCTACATATTGTTTAAACTTGGGGAGCACAGTCTTTAAACTGGTGTGATTAAAATCCCCCGTAACCACCACAAAACTATCCGGGTGTGAAGTTTGAAATTCACTGATAGCATCGTGCAGCTCTCCGAGTGCCTCGTTAGCATTAGCTTTAGCATTAGCACTAGGAGCTATGTAAACAGCAGCTGCAAACACGTTGGTGAATTCCCTCGGCAGATAGAATGACCGACAATTTACGATAAGGAACTCTGCCAACGGAGAGCAGTGTTTAGATCAGTGGTTCCCAAACTACGGCCCGCGGGCTGGATACGGCCCGCCTCCACATTTGGCCCGGCCCCCTGAACAATACCAGAGATGCATTATGATTTTTTTTTTTCGGTCTGGCCACGCGATCGAGACTAATACATGCATAGAACGTGACATTCTATTCCACCCTTCTGCAGTCTGTGCCCCTATCTGACACCCCCCCCCCCCCCAAGTGTGCAGGAACGGAATAAGTGCAGGCGGACACGACAAGCTGAAGGTTAAAGGTGTTTTATTCTTCCATCACGAGACTCACTCAGCGCTCTGTTTGTGTGCTGTGAGTGAGCTCTGAGTGCATTCTGTAAGACCGATACAGTGAGCTTTGAGTGAGCACATTTATACCGACAAGAGAGCATGCATGGCACCTTTACATCACAGTCAAGAGAGAATGCATGGTACATTTACATAACAGTCACACATATCAATAGCTTGATTACTGGCGCCGGAGTTCCACTCTTTGCTCCGGGGCTGTATGACAATAGGACAAAAGAGAGTTAGTTAGTTAATTCCCTTCACACCATGTTGGTGTACGGGGCGGCGCCTATCTCCATTTCTCTGACCCTAGGCCACACAGCTACTGTAAGTAGTGAAAGCTGCAGTGGGGGGTCAGTCCTCTGGTAGCTCTGTGCGTAACTTTACTTTCCCCGTTCCATTATGCGGAGCACCACGCTAGAAGGCAGAAAGTACCATTTTTATATGGTCTTTGGTATGACCCGGCCGGGATTTGAACCCCTGCCTCCCGGGTGTGGGGCGGATGCTCTACCAACTGAGCCACCACTCCGGTGGACAAAAGAGAATGTAAGGCATATTTACATATTGATCTCAGTCCATACATATCAATCCCGTGATTGTTCTGTTTCCTGCTCAAGCTGAGTGCTCTGACTGTCCCAGTAGAGGATAAAAGGAAGGATTATAAGGAAGAAACACAAAAACTTTGAGAGACTGCTCATATGAGTCATTTAAGTAAGAGATTCTGCTCTGACAACTAAGCTGAACTTTTACCTGTTAAGATTGTGCACGGCACAACAGAAAGTTAATGTTCCATGGACATTTTTTCTGTGAAGAACCCAGAGAGGGTTATTTGGTTATTATTTATTTCATAAATAGTGTTATTTATTTCATTAATAGTGTTATTATTTATTTTCTGACTTTTTTTCCTGTGAAGATCCCAGAAAGGGTTATTAATATTTGGTTATGTGTGGCTTTCTGGAAAACAATAAATGTTTACATTTAGGCACCCCTGCGATCGTCACACTTTTTCTGTTACAAACTGACCCCGGCCCCCATCAGAGAAGGCCAAAGTTATGTGGCCCTCACAGGACAAAGTTTGGGGACCCCTGGTTTAGATACTAACGTGGCATTAACGCACCAGTTCTTGTTAATATAGATACATAGCCCCCCCCCCCCCCCCGGCTCTTACCGGAGCAAGCAGCCTCTGTGTCCACCCAGAAGATGCCATCCCTTCCAGCTGAATGGCCTTGTCAGGGATGTTGTCGTGGAGCCATGTCTCTGTGAATGCAAACACACAGCAGTCCCTCCACTCTCTGCGGGTTTCTCTCAGCAGACGCAGCTCATCCAGCTTGTTGTCGAGGGAGCGGACATTGGAAAGAAGGAGCGATGGCACTGCTGGTCTGGAGGGGTTAGCCTTTAGCCTAGCATGAATCCTGGATCTTTTTCCTCGCTTCTGTTTGCGTTCATGCCGCTTATGCTTCCTCCTCTCCTGGGTAGCTGCCAGCGGAATCTCCGACAGTATTCCATGCTAGCTTAGAATGTCCAAGTCACATCCGAGCGCCGCAATTCTTGCAGCGTGCAGTACCTTGATGTTTAATAAGGTCTCATGGTTGTAAGTTTTACAGAATGTATGTCTGGGATGATCAAAACAATCAAAACTCTCACACTCACTGATGCCTAGAGGGGCTGCAGCGTCCATGTGCGCTGCCATCTTCAGATCATCTTCTAATGAGTTTTCTTTCAACTCAAAGCTCAGTCATGGAGTTCCACAGGGATCTGTGCTAGGCCCTACTCTTCTTAGTTTATATATGCTTCCGTTAGGCAACATTATTAGATAGCACTGCATACATTTTCATTGTTATGCAGATGACACACAATTATACCTGTCAAAGAAGTCAGATGATAGTAATCAATTAGCCAAGTTAGAAGCCTGTCTTAAGGAAATCAAAGCTTGGATGACTTGCAATTTCCCAATATTAATTTCAGATAAGACTGAAGTAATTCTTGTTGGTCCAAAAAAACCTTAGAAATACCTTTCCAAATCAAACTTTTAGTTTGGATGCGGTTACTCTTTCTCTTAATAGCTCTGTGAGGAACCTTGGAGTTATTTTGTTATTTTGTTTCTAAGACTGCCTTCTATCATTTGCGTAATATTGACAAGATTAGGAGCATCTTGTCTCAGAGTGATACTGAGAAACCGATCCACGCTTTTGTTAGCTCTAGATTAGATTATTGTAACTCTTTATTATCAAGTTGTCCCAAAACATCTTTAAAAAGACTTCATTTGATCCAAAATGCTGCAGCAAGAGTTTTAACAGACACTAGAAAGAGAGATCATATCTCTCCAGTTCTGGCCTCCCTTCATTGGCTTCCCATAGAGTTTAGAATTAAGTTTAAAATCCTTCTTTTTACTTACAAAGCTCTAAACAATCAGACCCCTTTTTTATTGAAAAGATCTGATACTATCGTACCATCCTAACAGAACACTACGCTACCAAAATGCAGGATTACTTGTAATACCTAGAATCTCCAAAAGTACAATGGGAGGCAGAACCTTCAGTTATCAAGCTCCTCTCTTGTGGAACCAGCTGCCAATCTGGATTCGGGAGTCAGACTCGATCTCTGTTTCTAAGAATAGGGTTAAAACCTTTCTTTTTGATATAGTCTACAATTAGGGAGGGATCATGTGTCTCTGAATCCTCCCTTAGTTATGCTGCTAATAGGTTTAGACAGCCAGGGGACCTCCAACAATGCACTGGGCTTCACTCCTTTCTTCACTCTCAATAAATAATTTTTTTGCTGGTCATTAATATCTCTTTGTTCTCTCCCCTAGATTGAGTCCCCATCATGCTGTTTGCTCTCTACATGTCTGTTCTTTTCATCTTCTCTATCCCCTCACACCCCAGCCAGTCGCAGCAGATGACTGCCCCTCCCTGAGCCTGGTTCTGCTAGAGGTTTCTTCCTGTTAAAAGGGAGTTTTTCCTCTCCTCCGTCGCCAAGTGCTTGCTCACAGGGGATCGCCTGATTGCTGGGGTCTTTCTGCAACTGTGGGGGTTTCCCCTACAGTTGAAAGTGCTATGAGATGACTGTTGTTGTGAAATGACGCTATATAAATAAAGTTGAATTGAGTTAACACTCGCCTGGATCACCTCACACCGACACAGCCCTTTCCACCTGCTCCCGGGGGAGCGGCCAGGCCAGCTAGTACCACCCCTCTTCCCTCCCAGCAGTCTCGGCTGACTCCAGTCCCCACCCCCATGCAATTCAGTGGTAAGCTAGGGGAAGCATGGGGTTTCTTGTTACAGTGTGGTATAGTTTGGGGGGGATTTCCCCACAAATCATAGCTGCATTGGGTATGTGGTCAATCTCTTGGAGAGCGGGCCTTAGCTTGGGCTTACGCCATAATGGCTCGGCCCGACTACACTAGTTTGACCTACAATCAGTTTGTGAGTGAGTTTAATGAGGTTTTCGACCACTCTGACCGAGATAGTGTGCTCACCACCCGGTTACTTAATCTCAAGCAGGGAAGTAGATCAGTGGCTGATTATGGCAGCCACTGGGGTGATTATGGGGTGGTGGCAGCGGAGGTAGGGTGGGAGGATGCCTCTCTCTGCAGCATATTCACTCACAGCCTTAGCCCTAGCCTGCGGGATGAATTAGCCCGCATAGACAAACCCAGCAGACTGAACGAGCCAATCTCCCTTGCCATTAGCATTGATAACAGGCTGAGGGAGTGAGCCAGCGAGCGTCGACCTCCTGGTCATTCGGGCTCGCAGTTTCGCTGCTCCCCGCAGCCCCCCCTGCTAGCCCTCCCCCTTCTGATCCCTTAGAGACTGAGGATCCCATGGTGATGGGCCAATCTAAGCTGCCTCCAGCTGAAAAGCAACACCGCTGGGAGCTTGGGTTGTGCCTGTACTGTGCTAGTGAGGGGCACGAGCTGGCCTCTTGCCCCATTTGGCCAAAAGGGGGGGGGGGTCCGTGCGTCACAGTAGGGGGACTCATGGACTTACCTCGGGCGAATTCCCTTACTAAATTTCTGCTTCCCATTCGTTTCCTACATAATCACAACGAAATATCCACCCACGCACTCATTGTTTCCGGGGCTGAGCAGAGCTTCATTTTTGAGAATCTGGCAACCCGGCTGGGGCTTCCTTGCCACCGGCTGAAGACTCCATTGAAACTAATTGCTCTGTCAAAGGTTCCGCTCGCTATTGTCATGAAACAAACTGCTCCTGTCTCTGTGTTGGTATCAGGCAATCACCAGGAGCAGATTAGGTTCTTTGTGCTTCCCGTTTCTGCCTCCCCGGTTACTCTGGGTTACCCTTGGCTCCGGCTGCACAACCGGGTTATTGACTGGCAATCAGGAAGCATTGTCTCCTGGAGCTCCTTTTGCCTGAGTGCCTACCTACAGTCTGCTGCTTGCTCTCCCTCCATTCCTCTCTGTTCTCCTGACGCACCCCTGCCTGACCTTTCATCGGTACCCCCCGAATACCATGACCTGGGCGCCGTCTTTAGCAAGGCTCAAGCACTGTCACTTCCTTCCCCACCGCCCCTATGATTGTGCCATTAACCTCCTGCCAGGGGCTCCTTTGCCATCCAGTCGGCTTTATAGCCTCTCTGCACCGGAGCAGGAGACGATGGATAAATACATCAAAGAGTCCCTAAGCTCTGGCATTATCAGGCCGTCATCCTCAGCGGTGGGGTCGGGATTCTTTTTTTGTAGGGAAGAAGGACGGTTTGCTTAGACCTTGTATTGACTTTAAGTAGCTTAATAACATCACGATCAAGGATAAGTACACTCTCCCCCTCATTAACACCACCTTTGATTCCCTCCAGGGGGCCTCAGTGTTCACTAAACTGGATCTCTGCAATGCCTATCACCTGGTGAGGATCAAGGAAGGGGATGAGTGGAAGACGAGCTTCCGCACTCTTAGTGGCTACTTCAAATATTTGGTGATGCCCTTTGGTTTGACTAATGCTCCTGCAGTATTCCAACTGATTAATGATGTGTTGAGGGATTTTTTTGGATTCTTTTGTGTTTGTTTATCTTGATGACATCCTTATTTTTTCCCAGTCCCTCGATGAACATCGAATACACGTCAGGCGAGTTCTGCAGCGCTTACTGGAGAACAAACTGTTTGTCAAGGCCGAGAAATGTGAGTTTCACGCCCCACGCACCACGTTTCTGGGATTCGTCATCTCCCATAACAAGATCATCGCGGATCCAGACAAGGTAAAAATGGTTGTAGAGTGGCCAGTCCCATCATCGTGGAAACAGCTGCAGCAGTTTCTGGGTTTTGCCAATTTCTATCACCGCTTCATCAAAGACTATAGTACCATTGCCCTACCCCTCACTCACCTCACCTCCACCAAGGTGCCATTCCGGTGCACGGAGAAGGCAGAGGAAAGTTTTGCTCAGTTGAAATCATTGTTCTCCTCTCCCCCTATTTTGGCCCAGGTGGACCCCACACTACAATGTCTGGTGGAGGTGGACGCCTCTGACTCCGGTGTGGGAGCTGTGTTGTCTCAACACTCTCCCGCCGATGACAAGATCTGCCCCTGTGCATTCTTCTCCCACCATTTATCCCCTGCAGAGAGGAATTATGACATCGGGGACAGGGAGCTGCTGGCAGTCAAGTTGGCCTTGGAGGAGTGGCATTCCTGGCTGGAGGGGGCCTCCCAGCCTTTTGTCGTTTGGATCGACCATAAGAATCTGGAATACCTCAGGACGGCCAAACGACTCAACTCTCGGCAAGCCCACTGGTCCCTGTATTTTTTGGCAGATTTAACTTTACCATCACCTATCACCCGGGGTCTAAGAACATCAAGCCGGACGCCCTCTCCAGACAATTCTCCTCTGATGCTACTGAGGGGCCACCATATTCCATTGTTCCTCCTTCATGCATTGTGGGCGCTCTCTCGTGGGGCATCAAGGAGATGGTTAGGAGAGCACAGAAGACCGAGGGTGACCCGGGCGGGAGGCCAGCGGGAAGGATGTATGTGCCCTCGGCGGTCCGGGGTGAGATGATTAATTGGGCACACTCCTCCAAGCCACTGTGCCACCCTGGGATGGTGCGTACAGTGGTCCAACTTCAGAGAACTTTCTGGTGGCCGTCGCTACGGAGGGACGTTGAGGAGTACATTCGAGCCTGCCCCCAGTGTGCCACCTGCAAGACATCCTCCTCTCAACCTGCTTCATCCTCTTCCCATCCCCAGCACACCTCGGTCCCACATGGCCCTAGATTTTGTGACCGGTCTCCCCCCCACAGGCAACACCGTTGTCCTCACGGTCGTGGACAGGTTCTCCAAGGCGGCCCACTTCATCCCCCTACAGGGGCTCCCTACGGCCAAGGAGACAGTGGACCTGCTCGTCCTATATGTGGTGCGGCTCCACGGCATCCCGGTGGACATCGTGTCTGACCCTGGGCCCCAGTTTGTCTCGCAGATGTGGCGAGCTTTCTGTAAGGCTATCGGGGCCACAGTAAGTCTGTCCTCAGGGTACCATCCCCAGAGTAATGGTCAGTGTGAGTGCACCAACCAGGAACTGGAGGCGGCACTGCGGTGCGTTACTGCCTCCAACCCGGCATCTTGGAGCTCCCACCTGCCTTGGGTCGAGTATGCGCATAACACTATGGTCTCCTCTGCTGCAGGTCTTTCTCCGTTCAAGGCCTCCTTTGGATACAACCTCCCACTGTTCCCAGAGGATGAGGAAGACACCACTGTGCCCTCTGTGCAGGCCCACATGAAGCGCAGTTGCCGGCTGTGGAAGGCTACCCGGGCCACACTTCGACGCACGGCAGACTGCAACTCGGACATTGCCAACTGCCGCAGGGCCCTGGCTCCATCCTACCGGGTCAGGCAGCAGGTATGGTTGTCCACAGAAATCATCAATCTTAAGACTGAGTCCAGGAAATTATCCCAGCACTTTATTGGTCTTTTCTCCATCACCCACATTGTTAATCTTGTTGCTGTGCACCTGGCTCTCCCCCGCCCATATCTGTCCCACATTCCACGTCTCTCAGGTTAAGCCATTTGTTTCCAGCCCTCTGTGCCCCCCTCCCAAGACTCCACCCCCACCAGTGATGATCGATGGTGACCCCACCTGGAAAGTCAACTCCATCCTGGATGTCCAATGCAGGGGTTATGGTCTCCAGTACCTGGTGGACTAGGAGGGTTTTGGTCCAGAATGGAGATCCTGGGTGCGTTCCTCCTTCGTGATGGATCCGCAGCTCATCAGGGACTTTCACCGGACACACCCGGGTAGGTTGGATCGGCCGCCAAGAGATGTCCCGTGGGGGGGGGGGGGGGGTACTGTGGTGACCTGCTCTGCGTGCCTGCTGCCCTAATTGCCTCCACAGCTGTGCACACACCTGGTCCTCTCATTAGACAGCCTTCTTAAGCCGCACTGCCTTTTAGTCTGCACGGAGACGTCAACGCTCCTTCGGTCTAGAAAGACCTCCTCATCCAACCTCATCATCCTGCTCTGGAGTTTCTCCTCCTTCGCCTCATCCTGCTCCGTCAGGTCTTCTGGGAGCCAGAGCTCTCCAACTCCAAGAAAGCCTCTGGGATTCCATCCCTTCTCCGCTTCACCTTTTCTCCCCTGTGCACAGGTAGTAGTCTCCTGGCGGCAGACCTCCTCCTCCTGGCGGCGGACCAAAACTTCAACCCACACTCTGCATGAGCACTGTTTACTCACCTGCAATTCCTCTCCTCACTGTTCGGCGACAACTCGGACACGGAACGGACTGCAGCAGGTTCGGAACCTCTGGGAGCTCTTCAGCACCTCAGCCCTTTGTCCATCCTGTAAGACTGAACATTCACCCGTTTATTCACCCTGGTCTCAGTGAACTCATTCGCCTGTCTGTTCTCTCTCCTAGAGTTGCCAGTTCAAACCGTGTTCTGCTTGCCCAGCTCCTTATTTGTTCACTCACACACATGCTCACACGCATACATGCTGCAATAAAGGATAATTGTATTTATTCCGAGTCTGAGTCTGCTTCTGGGTTTTACCAAACATGTCAATGCAAGCTTTGTGCCAGTTTTACGCATGGGCTTTAAAGGGGGCATATACGATGAACCCAGCACTATTAGGTATCGCTAAATTCAGAAATTGGCTACATAGTCGGCCTCTGTCGGTCTATGATGACCATGGAAGAGAATCCTAAAAGTCTACTCTGCTGGAACAGCACCGCCTGTGGCTGAACAGGCCGATGCACGAATGGCAGTCCCTGTCACACAGGTCGTACTTGTGGATGGTCTCCGTGCTGCTGGAGCTGTGGTGGTTCTTCCTGCGGGTCCGTTATTCATCTGCTGCAGCAGTCAGTCTCTCTTCACCCGCCTTGAGCTGTCTGGTCAGGGTGCCTCTCCATTTGGAGCGGTCCGTTGCAAGGTCCTCCCAGCGCTCTGTGTTGATCTCCAGGGCCTTCATGTCTCTCTTGCAGACGTCTCTAAAGCGCAGCCGTGGGCGGCCAACGTCTCCTGCCAGTCGCCAGTTCTCCGTAGAGGACGTCTTTGGGATTCTGCCATCCTCCATACGGTGAACGTGGCCTAGCCAGCAGAGCCTGCGCTGCCTGAGTAGAGTGAACATGGAGGGAAGGCCGGCGCGGGACAGAACTTCTGTGTTGGGCACTTTGTTCTGCCAGGATATGTCCAGGATATGTCCAGGATACAGCGAATGCAGCGCAAGTGGAAGGAGTTCAGTCTCTTTTCCTGCCGGGCGTATGTTGTCCACATCTCACTCCCATAGAGCAGTGTGCTGATGACGCAGGCGTTGTACATTGCCATCTTCGTCTTGACAGAGAGTTTGGGATTCTCCCACACTCGTGTGGTGAGGCGAGCGAGTGTGGAGGCTGATTTTCCAATCCTCTTGTCAATCTCTGTATCAAGGGAGAGGTTGCTGCTGATCGTGGACCCCAGGTACGTGAACTGATTCATGACCTCCAGCTCGTAGTCGTCGATGGTGATGGTTGGTGGTGCTTTCATGCCTTGCGCCAAGACGTTAGTCTTCTTCAGGCTGATGGTAAGCCCGAAGTCTTTGCATGCCTGGGAGAAGCGGTCCATCAGGGTCTGAAGCTCCTGCTGTGTGTGGGTTGCGACTGCAGCATCGTCTGCGAACAGCATGTCTCTGATTAGAGCCTCGCGTACTTTGGTTCTGGCTTTCAGGCGGGCGAGGTTGAAAAGCCTGCCGTCAGATCTTGTGTGCAGGTAGATTCCCTCTGTTGCTGTGCTGAAGGCATGCCTCAGGAGCATAGCAAAGAAAATCCCAAAGAGGGTTGGCGCAAGTACACAGCCCTGTTTCACCCCGCTGCGTAAGTTGAATGGCTCTGAGACGTTGCCGTTGTACTGCACTATCCCCTGCATGTTGGTGTGAAACGATTCGATGAGGCTTTGCAACTTTGCTGGGCATCCTATCTTTGGCAGGATCTTGAAAAGGCCCTCTCTGCTGACCAGATCGAATGCTTTGGTGAGGTCGATAAAGGCGACGTACAGGGGCATGTTCTGTTGTCTGCATTTCTCCTGGAGTTGGCGGATGGAGAATATCATGTCTACCGTCGATCGCTCTACGCGGAAGTCACACTGAGACTCGGGGTAGACACGTTCGGCAAGCTTCTGTAGACGAACGAGAACAACTCGTGCGTAGACTTTGCCAACAACGCTGAGGAGGGAGATGCCCCTGTAGTTGTTGCAGTTGCTTCTCTCCCCTTTGTTTTTGTAGAGGGTGATGATCTTGGTGTCCCTCATGTCCTGTGGTACGGCACCTTTCTTCCAGCACTGGCAGAAGATGTCATGCAATGGCAGCAGTAGGGCGGTCTTGCAGTGCTTGATCAGGTCGGGGGGGTATGCCGTCGTTGCCGGGTGCCTTGCCAGCAGCCAAGCTATCAATGGCCTTGCTGAGTTCGTCGATGGTTGGCTCGGCGTCAAGTTCATCCATGGATGGCAGGCAATCGATGGCATCAAGGGCTAACGGTGTCACGGTGTTCTGTCTGGAGTACAGGTCGGAGTAGTGCTCCACCCATCTCTCCATCTGCTTGTTCTTTTCTGTGATCATCTCCCCAGTGGAGGATTTGAGGGGGGCCGTCTTGCTCTGAGCTGGACCAAGTGCTTTCTTGATGCCATCGTACATACCACGGATGTTCCCTGTTATAGCAGCAGTTTGAATGTCTTGGCTGAGCTGAGTCCAGTACTCGTTGGCACAGCGCCGAGCAGTCTGCTGAACTTTGCTTCTCGCAGCCCTGAGAATCTGGAGAGTCTTCTCGTTTGGGTACTTCTTGTACTCAGCAAGAGCTGAGCGCTTGGCTTCAATGACGGGGGTCATCTTGGTCAACTTGGCATCAAACCAGTCCTGTGACATCGAGGTCTTCCTCCCAAAGGTAGCCAAGGCTGTGCGGTGGATGGTGTTTCGCAGCTCTTCCCACTTCTGCTTTGCAGATTCTCCTTCTTGTGGTACACCAAGTTCCTTCTCAAAGGTGGAGGCAAATCGCTCAACAAGTTCTGGTTGGGCCATCTTGCTGGTGTCAATCCGTGCCTTTCCAGGCTGTCTAGTACGATGGAATTTCTTCAGCTGCAGCTTGACCTTGCAACACACCAATGAATGGTCTGTGTCGCAATCTGCACTCTGGAGCGAACGGGTGATTAGCACGTTCTTCAGTGAGGTGCGCCTGGTCAGGATCAAGTCCAGCTGATGCCAGTGCTTTGAGCGCGGATGTCGCCAGGAAACCTTGTGTTGGGGCTTGGTCTTGAAGAACGAGTTTGTGATACACAGATCGTGATATGTGCAGAACTCGAGCAGCCGCTGTCCGTTGTCGTTCATTCTGCCCACGCCAAATGGTCCAAGACAGGAGGGCCAGGAGTCGTGGTCAGCACCCACTCTGGCATTGAAGTCTCCAAGGAGAATGAGTTGTTCAGAGTTGGGGATGATCCTGACAGTTGTTGCGAGATTCTCGTAGAACTCGTCTTTTGCCTCTGGTGTGGCTGTCAGTGTTGGGGCATACACACTGACGAGGGTGACTGGGCCTTGAGTGGTGTTCAGGCGGAGGGTGAGGAGTCGTGCAGAGCCATTGCTGCCCGGTTCCACCATCTTCAGCAAGGTGTTCTTCACTGCGAAGCCCACTCCGTGTTCCCTGTGTTCGTCGCTACTCTTTCCCTGCCAGTAGAACATGTAGTCCTTCTCTCTCAGTGTGCCTGCATCAGCCAACTGTGTTTCCTGGAGAGTGGCAATACCCACTTCCAGTCTTTTCAGCTCATTATTGATGATGGCAGTCTTCCTGGTGTCGTTGATGTCCTTGAGGTTAGCAGCGAGTCCTGTCATCATAGTGCGGACGTTCCAAGTTCCCAGTTTTAGAGTTGGTCTCTTTTGTTTTTTTGTCTTGCCTGGTGCGAAAGCTCTCAGCCTGCCGTTCGGACTTCTCCTCATTCCCATGCACCCAATGAGGAAAGCAGGCTTTGGCAGGACAACACCTTGTTGGCTGGGGGCTGAGTGAGATCTGATGATCCCTCCCACCATCGGGAACAACCCCTGGTGTCGCGCTCTACGCCAATTGAGCGGTGGCTTATAACCGGTAACTGTCATTCCCCGTGTTTTGTCTACGCCAAAGGCGAAGCTGGAGTGTCCTCTCCAGTGATCCGGTGTTCTACCTTCCAGCATTGGGCATTGGTAGGATTCAAGCCTGGGCAGGAAGATATGGAGGACAAGATGTTGCCCATGCAGCATGTCCCCCCTCTCCACGTCACTGATGAATCCAAAGGAACAGCAGGGCTGCTACAGTTTGGCACCAGCGCCGTCGCAGGAGCTACCAGAACGATGCTGAGCACAACAGAGAACTGCCTTAGGGACTCCAACTCCGGATTTTTCCTCAGGGTTGACTCCCGAAGCCTTTCCCGTGACCGGGTGTGCCGCAAGGCAGCAGAGGTTTGAAATCAGGGTTTACCTTCCCCTAGATGGGCTACCTTCCGAGGTTGACAAGCTACCATCTACCCGAAGCATCTGGTTTTAAGGCGCCAGAGATCTGCCCTTGCCCCTTCTCCTATTAGTAAAAGCAGTTCCGCCAGGCTTAGAGACTAAACCACACGGGCAGGCTAAGAGTTGGACTTAGTTGTCAGAGGCTTTTCGAGACGCACGCCATAAGGAGCATTTTATAAGCACTGGGAGCTTAACCCCAGTGCTGCTCCTGGCTATGACAACCTTGGAACCAGAAATTGGCTACATGACGCATCCATAATCAGCATACTCAGCTGCAATTGGCTCGTTGTGTTCCCGTTAGCTGTGGGGCTGGTCCTTCATGCTAAATGGCCACTCATTGCCTATTGAAGGCTGTGGAAACGCAAAGGGAGGCCCTGTTGGGTCGAATGAGGTATCAATCAAATCTAGACAACCACACCAGTCTTTTGGGCTTCCGTTTCTGTCTCTCTCTCTACTAGAAATGTAGTTTTTTAAATTGTGTATGCCCCCGAACATTTTATTGCCATAAACAAAACTCCTGAAATAAGCCCTTCTATTCTGTAGGAATCTGGGAAGGCATTCCTGCAGGGGGTAATTATATCTTATACATCAGCTCAAAAAAGGAAGCTCTCAAAATACAGTTGGAATTAGAAAAAAATATAACTGATTTAGAGGCCCAATTCAAACAACACCCTATCAGCTTCGTAGCAAAGCAGCTTGAAGCTGCTCGTTCTGCCCTGAATCAGTAACTAACTAAGAAAGCAGACACAAATTTTCTTTGCAAAACACAGATTGTTTGAATCTGGTAACAAACCTGGTAGACTGCTTGCACACCTTGCCTGTAATAAGACTGAATTTAATGCAATTCCCTCCCTTATAGACAAGAATGGAAGTAGACAATTTAAATCTGCCGATAGAAATAAAATAATGAAACTGTTCTACAAAGATCTTTACAGCTATGAATGTGAATCCTTGGAGGATGCTAGAGCAAAATTTCTAGATAAAATAAGGCTTCTATCTCTGACTGATGAACAGAAACAAACTCTCTGCAGACCAGTATATAGGGAGGAAGTCTCAGAAGCTATATCTTCACTGAAGGGAGGTAAGGCCCCGGGGCCAGATGGGTTTGGGCCTGAATGTTATAAAAAATTTTGTAAGATGCTGGTTGGCCCACTAACAGACATGTATTTAGATTCATTTAGCAAGGGCTTCCTCCCCCCTGCATTAAATCTTGCAAATATCTCTGTCATTTTGAAAAAGGATAAACCAGCTGATACAGTACATTTGGCTCTTACAGGCCTATCAGTCTGATACCAGTGGATAGCAAGGTGCTTTTGAAAGTTCTTGCTTGACGGTTACAAGACGTGCTCCCAACCCTTATTAATCCTGACCAGACAGGTTTCATACCGGGCTGCTTCTCTTCTGGTAATATGAGAAGGCTCTTGAATGTGGTACAGTTCTCCGTTGAGAAGCAACACAAAGCTTTGGCCATTTCTCTTGACGCTGAAAAGGCATTTGACCGGGTTGAGTGGGACTACCTCTTCGATATTCTACAAAGATCTGGACTTGGGGGGAGCTTTCTTAAATGGATCCAGACCATATATCATTGTCCAACAGCTACAGTAATAACTAATGGTTGGTGCTCTGAACCCTTTCCTTTAGCCAGAGGTGTTCCCCAGGGTTGTCCACTTAGCCCACTCCTCTTTGCCTTAGCATTTTAACCATTAGCTGAAAGCATACACTTACATGCTGATGTCAAGGGAGTACTGATGGGGGACATGGAGCATAAAATTGCTCTATACGCTGACGATATTCTTTTATTTTTGATGTCACCTAAACAATCAATTCCTGCTATTCTTGAAATTTTTACCAAATTCAGTTTTATATCTGGCTATAAAATTAACCTTAATAAATCTGAAGCTATGCCACTGGGAGCCCTGAATACATCTGATGTTACAGGTAATTTCCCTTTCAAGTGGGCAGCTAATGGCTTTCTATATCTTGGAATAAAAGTGTCCCCAGATTTGAATGATATATGGAAACTGAAATTCACCCCAATCTGCGCACAAATTAAAAAAGATTTAGAATGGTGGCTTAAACTCCCGCTATCCTCGATGGATCGAATCAGTCTCATTAAAATGAATGTTCTCCCTCGCCTTTTGTATCCTCTGCAGATGCTCCCCTTGTACATATCTAAAAAATGTAATCGGGACTTAGAAAAAGGCACTCATCGGTTTTATCTGGCATGGTAAAAAACCAAGGCAGAAGTTAAGGATACTGCATCTACATCCAGATATGGGTGGCCTCTCAGTACCCAATATAATGTTTTACAACTGGGCCTGCCATGCTCGTCATTTCTGGCTGTGGTTACATACATATCTCAGGAGGGAGACCTGCATTGATTCATGGGCATGTTCTCCACACTCTCTCTGGGGGCTGATCACTTGTGATGCAACTAAAATATCACCAACAGTTAAGAAGAATCCTGTTATTTACAACAGTATTAGGATCTGGCGTGATTTAGCAACATGTATGGGAAGGAGAAATACCAAATCTCTGCTCTCCCCTGTAACTCAAAATCCAGACTTTCCTGCTGGTATTGGTCCGTCTGTATTGTCTTCCTGGCGCAGTTTAGGAATACATGTAATTGGTAACTTAATTAAAGATGACATTTTAATGTCTTTCCGACAACTACAAGCAACATTTAACGTCTCCCAACAACATTTCTTGGCATATTTGCAATTGAGACACTTTATATCCTCCCATGTTAGCTCTTTTTCTACTGGTCCCATTGATAATAATGTAGAGAGATTCCTTAGCGAGCGCAAAGATGGAAGACATCTCATAGCATCATTTTATTCACTTCTCAAATCCTCTGGTACATATTTGTTACCAGATATTGCTTGGAAATGGGGAAAAGATTTAGGCACTCAATATATAAAGGATGATTGGCAAACAGCTTTATGCCTGATTAAATCTACATTTACATGCAACAGGTTAAGGGAAACTCAGTATAAAATAATTCACAGGCTTCATATAACCCCTGTTACCTTACATAAAATCATTCGCTCTCTGTCCCCTTTGTGCAGTAAATGTCATTCAGAGAGGGGAACATATTTTCACTGCTTTTGGGAGTGCAAAAAGATTTCCAGATTTTGGACAAATATTTCATCTGAAATTAGTGGGATCTTCAAATTAAAAATTAAAAAAAGATCCAGGTGTCTTCCTTCTTGGCCTTCCCTCTAGGGAACTGAAAATTCCTGTTACATATTACAAGCTCCTTGAGAAACTGCTCTTGATTGCCAGGAAATGTATTTTGCATAAATGGTTAAATAATCTGCCCCCAGTGTCACCCTCTAGTACAAGGAGGTGTTTAATACACTCCCCCATGAGAGATTACATGCAGTTATGGAGGGGAAAGAGGAGCGCTTTTTAAAGATTTGGATTCTCTTCTTAAATTATCTGCCTGATGACCTAAAGGTTTTACTTCTGAAGGGAGAGCGCTTTCCTGAAGGAAGACCTCCTTTAATGACCTCGTCATGAGGGGTGATTTCTTGGATTGGGACTTTGTTGCTAGATTTGTTGTCTGTTTCCTGTGCTTTGAGCTGTGCACATGTCACTGGTGTGCCTGTTATCTGTTTTCTGCTTTTACATTGGGTGGCTGTCTGTGAGTGGGGTGGGAGGGTATGGGTTTGTTTTGTCCTTGATTTGTCTGTATGTTTATATTATATAAATTCAATAAAAATGTGTTAAAAAATTGTGTATGCCACAAAAGCATGACGTTAGCCGGCTGAATTTCAAACAATGCTACGATTTTGTGGGCAGTTTCCCCCGTAATCATCTAGATGGACAATAAATCTTACTCAAATGGATCTATTGGACCTTTTGCAATACAAATGGACCATATTTGTTTGACAATCATTATTTCCAGGACAACAAGGAAGCTTCTTTGGTGAGTAAATGCTATATTGCTATGTTGTGCTAGCTCGTTTGACGTTCTGTTTAAATCCAGTGTTATGATTTTGTCTGAAATCTGTTTTAATAACCAAATAGATGAAATTCTAAGCTTTCAAAATGATGTAAGGCATGACTGCCTACTCTAAACATGTTTATCACACTTCACTGCGTCGCAGCAGAGACATTTAAATGTCCCACCCATGGGACACGGAATGTTAAGAAGAATATTTGATTGGCTTAATACTTGTTCAATTAAGGTGTTACTGGAACCATAAAAGATAAAATATGAGTAAAAAATGAGAATGAAGGAATGCTTTATTTATCAATTTAAATTACTTTATTGAAAAAAAACTGCAAAGAAATGCATTGTACTTCATGAAATTTTCATTTAAAATTTATCTTTAAATAGCTGGGGGAAATGTAGTAAAATACAGTAGATAGAAATTAGATGAGACTGTAGAGAGGACAAACATCAAAGCTGAGCATTAAGGAATATAAGAATACACACATAATTCCTTGTTTGTACAACATATACAGTACCATGCTCAATTCCTACTCAGCACAGTGTTCGTTCAGCTGTAACAGAATGAGTTTGCATGATTCACAGTCACAGTCACTATTTTATTGTTAAAATAATGATCATGTCTAGTTATTAGCACCAGCAATGTCAGCAAAAAAGGCCAAAAGTTTCAGCGCTTTAAATAGTCTGGAATGGGTCTCTGTTAAAGGGTACAGTTGAATATACCAAGTCTTGATCACTGAAAACATCACCTTTTTTTTCTTTCAGATTTAAAATATATCAGTATTACAAAAGGTTCTTGTGTTTAGCTGTTACATCCAATGAAACATACTTAGTTTTTTAAATATTTACACAAAGACAAGCAACCAACCCACCAACTGAAACAGACTAGGTATTTAATGCAGTGTTTTTCAACCTTGTTTGAGCCATGGAATCTTTTGTACATTGAATAAAATCTCACCCCAATCTAAAATATTATAAAATGACACACTGCAGCTTATTATGGTATATCTTATGACAATTTAGTTTTGTAATTTTTTTGTATTCAGCGTGAAACGCAATGCGATTACATACAGTCAGTGGAAAGATGCAAAAATGGGCACATTTTCCCCAGGTGACGTGAGTGCACTCAAGTTTGTGTTTGCACAAGTTGGATTTTGTTCGACTTGGGACAGAAGTTCATTTGGTCTTGCTTGGTCAAGTTGGCCATTCAGCACTGGTTTTCCAACATTGCCCCAAGTGTGAATACATCTGAAAATGAGACAGCCACTTACCAGAGATGTCTCTCATCAGACGCACACTTTAGTGAAGGGGTTGTTTTCATGGCAGACATGCTTTTCTAGGCTCAACACTGGCGAACCTCCATATCCACTGCTTGTCTGGTGCTGGGGGTGGCCGATATTGGGATGGGGTTTCTGGAGGAGACTGTGACATTTTCTCTGTCTGGATCGTGATGAGGGTCCAGGAATGGCAGCTTTTTTTTTTTTTTTTAAATTTCACTTGCTGATGCCATGGCGATTGTAAAGGTAGCCCTGCTTCTCTGTGAGCAAGTTTTCCTTCAAGAAGAAGAAGAGGAGGGATTGTGTTTGTGCTGCCGCCCACTGGCACTAAGGAGCTACTACAGGGACCAATGCACAACAGCGGCAAATTGTGTACAATTTTTGGACCAATTAAGAAGTAAATTAGACAATCTGTAAATATTTTTTAGCATCTATGAAATCCTCAGTTTTTTTATCCTTGTTATGCATTTTTACTATTTCATATTATTTGTTTTTATATGCTTAAGTGTGTATTTTTGTCTGTTTTTGTCCTTGTTGTGTTGTGATACAGGATGACAACATGAATTTCCTACTTGTGGGACAATAAAACCTCAGTTTTCCATGCAGACCCCTGACTGAAAAACACAGTTAATATTTCACTGAGCAACACAAATGTCCACAGACAGGGGCAGTTATGCCCAACATCTTTGATCAGAAAACACGTCATGCTTGTTAGAAAAAAAAACAAAAACAGGAATAAAACAGTAAAATTGTAAAAAATAAATAAATAAACAGCAGTTTCAAAACAGCAATGCACAAGACATGCAGATGTCTCTCTTTGGAGACTTACAACATTTTAATGAAGAGCTGTGCAACAAACATCTAAATGGCACTGTCCTCCTCAGGTATGAGTTAGTCTTCGATGACTTTTTAACTTTTTGTGGTGTTTCTTCTATGGAAAGGCGTCAGGAGTTTCTGTGCACGAAGCCTGAACTTTTGATCCCTCACGCTGTAAATAATGACATTCCAGCAGCTGTTGGTGGCCAAAATCCAGAAGGCGAAAAATGAAAAGTTGCACCATTTATTCCCCAAAACGTTCCCAACCACGAAGACAGCAATGGGGGTGAAGGATATGGTGAAGGCCACTGTTAATGTTCCAATGGTCTTGGCTGCTTTAATGTCTGAGAATGAGGGTTTGGAGGTGCCCTGACATTCAGTCTTGGCCAAGTGTTTCCTGCGTCTGGAGTGCTGCCTGATGCTGGAGAGTGAGATTATGTTAATGACTACAGTGCTGCCGAGTAGGGTGAAGTCAAACATGGGGAAGAGGAGGAGGATGTTCCATGCCTTGCTGTGGAATTTGCTGATCGTCCCCAGAGCGTAGTTACACATCCGGCTGCATGAGTTGTACTCCAGCGCAATGTCCCTGCTGAAAATCATGGGACACACGGCCAAGAAGAAACCCCCTACCCAGGAGAGGACAATGAGGATTGTGGTCCTTTTACGGGTAATCACAGAGTCTTTGTGCAGCGGCCTCAGCACAGCAATGCTCCGCTCAACTGTCAGCAGGAAGATTGTGGTGATGGAGACCAAGGTGCACCCGGCGAAGATGGGGCCAATAATATTGCACGGATTGAAACTCACCAACTGTGAGTCATATGAAGTCCACTCTGGGGCTGAGTCAGTCACCATGAGATAGACCTCGGCATAGAGGGACACTGGCACCACAAATATTCCCACCGCCAGATCAGCCACAGCGAGGGATGCCTTGAGGTAGCCCTGAGGGGTGTGGAAATGTTTGGTTCCCAGCACCACCGCCAAGGTCACCAAGTTCCCAAACAAGGTGGCAAAGATGAGCAGCACCATAAAGAGCACCATGAGGATTTTGTTGGCCAGAGTGCAGCAGCACACTGTGCAGTCTGCTGATTCACCTCTGTCCATCATAGTTGACATGCTGGTCTCAATCACCAGAGGAGCTGAAGCTGCACGTTCACATGGTGACCTAAAAGAAATACAAGCAGAAAATTTCATCAGTCATTTGGGGAAAGCAGGTGCTAATATAGCGTAGATTTTGAGATTGATTACAATTCAGTTTATTCATATAGTGTTCAGGAAGATTGATGAGCAAATGTGTTTAAATACTTAATTCTTTGGAGAAATTTTCAAGCTAGAGATGGTCTGAAGGTCACAGTTACCAGAGGGAAAAACAGCTTGCATCACCATCACAACAGTGACGAATACTGAGAGTGGCCAGTGGTACCCCTAAGCCCGTGGGCATTGAGAGCACTGGCTGGCTGAATTTTTGTGCTAAGTCAGCCGAATCAAAAGGCCCCCAGGTTTGACATAGCTGCAACTATGGGATACATATTAAAAGGCTATGCCATCGCATGCACAAGTTATGACATTTGCAAGGTTTTTTGAGAGTTGGCTTCTCACAAAATTCAAACTCACAAAGTTCAAACTCATCAGTTCAAGGTCATCCAAATTGGAACGCATCCACGATTTGCCATAGATACAACTCTAAAATTCCCAGTAGAATTTTGAGAGTGTGCCAATGCAAATGCTCGTTGGTCATCACTGAGACCTTAAAGACAAATCATGAAAATCAGCAGAATTTGAAAATCAAAAACCTTGACTTTTGACCTTTTGACCCCAGATCCACAGTTTGAACTCAGGATCCAAAGATGAACCTGTATACCAAGTTTGTTGACCCTCTCTTTACTTGCTCAACAGAAATGTATAGGGGTTGATCACCTTGACCTTTGACCTTTTGACCACCAAACCCATAGTTCAAGGTCAGGATCCCAAGGTGAAGCTGTGTGTCAAGTTTGGTGATCCTAACTTTCTTTGTCATTGAGATATAGTTTATATGGCATTTTGACCTTGACTTTTGTGATCTCAAAACCATAGTCACAGTTCAGGATGACGGACTAAAGCTGTGTAACAAATTTGGTGACTGTAGCTGTACTTGTTCGATAGTAACAGTGCAAAGGGAATGTTAAACTTGACCTTTGACCCAAACAAATAGTTCCAGGTCAGGGTTAAGGGTCACCCATATTTGAACTCGTCTAAGATTTGTCATGGATACAACAACTATGGTATCCATTTGACAAGCCTGCATCATTTCTTTCCGTAGTTGTCACATTTACAAGGTAGGTGTTGCCACCGCCCATCCTCTTGGCAGGGTGACAACAATAATCTATTAGCCTTTTTAAAGACTGAGAGGTAAAAGATGACAAAACTGTTACATCTCACTATGCCAAATTTGTGATGATCAGGCGAGCGTGCTCCCCCTCCCCTCCTGTTCCTGTCTTCCCAGCTCCGGAGTATCTACTACACCTGTGTAATTTCACACCTGCTGCTCCTAATCACCCAGCATCTGAGCCAGCATGTGGAGAACTCATCACTGGATCATTAGGTTTGCCACCTGGTCGTGTTTCTTTTCCAACAGTTACAAACCATCACCCAGCAATTGGCGACCGTAACCGAGCACCTGTGTTGGCTTCCTGGTGAGGTGCTTCCTCCTGCACCTGCTGCCCCGGAAGCACATGCCATCTGCAGGAACATTTCAATTCCTATGCCTGCCCCCTATGGGGGGGGGGGATGCAAAGGGTTCCTGCTTCACTGCCGGTTGTATTTCCAGCAAGTGGAGGGGGAATATAGGGAGGATTCGGCCAAGATACATTTCATGACCTTGTTGTTACGAGACCGGGTGCTCAAGTGGGCACAGTCCATCTTGAGCAGCCCGGACGGGCCCCTATATTCATCTGAGTGATTTGTGCAAGAGTTCTCTGAGGTATTCGACCATTCTGAGAGCGAGGGGAACATAGTTAGCTAGCTAATGGGACGTCGGCAAGAAGACCGGTCTGTGGCTGATTTCTCTGTCGAACCCTGGGTCATTGTGGTGGACTCTGGATGGAATGACATTACTTTTCGCAGCACCTTCCTCTGGGGCCTGAATTCGCATCTCCGTGACGAGCTGGCTATCCGCACATCCCCCTCTTCTTTGGATGAGTTTTTCGTGAAGGCTGTGGCCCTGGACAACCGGTTTAGGAAGCCAGTGAAAGAGCAGAAAGCCACTGCCTCTCTATTCGCTCCCCAGCTGGCTCCTCCACCCTCTCGTGCAGCTCCGCCAGCCTCCTCCAAGCCGATGGCCCTCGGTAGGTCCCATCTGACCCTGGAGGAGCGTCGGCATCGAGAGAGGGCAGGGGCATGCATGTATTGGGGGGTCACAGGCCACGCAGTTTCGAAATGCCCTGTGAGTCCAAAAATACCCGGCCCATCAGTAACCGTGAGGGGTCTGGCGGGAGGGTCCTCGCAAAATCCTCCCAACCGTTTTGAACTCCCGGCCCTCATTCTATTACTGGGGGCCGAGTTCAAAACCTCCACCCTGACTGACTCAGAAGTGGAGCAAAATTTCATTCAACAGGCCATGGTCCACAAATTACAGATACCCACCAGGAATGTCCTAGCACCCTTGACTGTCTTGACGGTCTCAGGCAGCAGTATCACAGCAATTACCGAACAGACTGAGTCCATTTTGGTCATTCTGTCCGGTAACCACCACAAAACAAATCAGTTTTATGTCCTGCCTCAATCAACCACCACCATGATGCTGGGGTATCCATGGCTCCGCACTCACAACCCAATTATAAACCGGAGTCAGGGCTCCATTTTGTCCTGGAGCCCTTTTTGCCTTTCATCTTGTCTCCGATCAGCCGCATGCTCGCCCTCTCTCCCAATCTCCTCCCCTCCGGCTGAGCTGGCAGATCTTAGTGCCGTGCCCAAGGTCCATCATGACTTAGGGGAGGTCTTTAGCAAGTCCAGGGCCCTATCGTTACCACCTCATCAGGGCTATGACTGTGCTATCGACCTCCTTCCAGGGGCGCGGCTGCCATCCAGCCGGCTCTACAGTTTATCTGGGCCAGAGAGGGAGGCGGTGGAGACCTACATAAAAGACTTCCTCAGTGCCGGCATTATTCATCTGTCCTCCGCCCCTCTCGGTGCTGGGTTCTTTTTTGTAGGGAAAAAGGACGGGACACTGTGGCCATGCATTGATTACCATGAGCTTAACACGATTACCCGTAAGGATAAATGTCCATTGCCCCTCATCAACTCTGCATTTGAGCTACTCCAAAGGGCGCATTACTTCACCAAGCTTGACCTTCGTAATGCGTACCACTTGGTCCGCATTCGTGAGGGAGATGAATGGAAGACAGCATTTAAAACACCGTTGGACCATTTTGAATATTTGGTCATGCCATTCAGACTGACCAACACCCCTGCCGTCTTCCAACAGTTAATTAATGACGTCTTACGGGACATGGTGAACCAGTTTGTTTTTGTGTATCTGGACGATATTTTGATTTTTTTCCCGCATGCTGGAGGAGCACGTGGTCCATGTTTGGTCCATCCTGCAGTGGCTGCTGGAGAATCAGCTTTTTGTGAAAGCGGAGAAGTGCGAATTTTCCACTTGCTCAACTTCGTTCCTGGGGTTCATCATTGCCGAGGGCACGGTAAAGGCCGATCTGGTGAAAATCAAGGTGGTAGTAGACTGGCCTACCCCCCAGTCCAGGAAGGACCTCCAACGCTTCCCGGACTTTGCCAACTTCTACTGCCAGTTTATCCGGTGGCACAACCGCTTACGCAGTTGACGTCAACATAAAGCCAGTTCAAGTGGTCCGAGGCTGCAGAATGAGCTTTTGTGACCCTGAAAGTCTTGTTCACCAACACGTGTGTCCTGGCACAGGTGGATCATTCGGCACAGTTCATGGTCGAGGTGGATGCTTCCGATTCGGGGGTGGCCGCTGTCCTCTCCCAGTGCTCCTCCTCCGACCAGAAGCTCCATCCGTGCATGTATTTCTCCTGGCGGCTAACGCCAGCCAAGAGGAATTACAATGTTAGGGACCGTAAACTGTTGGCCATTAAGCTGGCATTGGAGGAGTGGAGACACTGGCTGGAGGGAGCTAGCCAACCGGTCATTGTCTGGACCGATCATAAAGATTTAGAATATCTTCGATCAGCCAGATGGTTGAATTCACGGCAGGCTTGGTGGGCCCTGTTCTTTAATAGGTTTAATCTGTCTATCTCATACTAACCAGGGTCCCATAATGCCAAGGCTGAGGCTCTCTCATGCCAGTTTCCTCCCGACTCCTTCTCCTCTACCTCCTCCTCTGCAGCTGCTGTGTCTCCCCTGGAGACTATTCTCCCCTCCTCCTGCTTTCTTGGGACACTCTCAAGGGAGACTGAGCAGAGGGTCCAGCAGGCCCAGTCATCAGAACCCATTCCAGAAGGAGGCCCACCTGACCGGCTTTATGTGCCCTCAGCATTACGCAGTGAGGTGATTAAGTGGGGGCATACTAGCTTCTTTGCCTGTCATCCCGGCATCTCCTGTACTATTGAGCTGCTCAGGAGAGCATTTTAATAGCCCACACTTGGGAGGGATGTGCGGGAGTATGTCAAGGACTGTCTCACCTGCACCGCGAATAAGTCAGACTCTTCCCCTCCAGTTGGCCTCCTCCATCCCCTCCTGGTGCCGAGTCATCCGTGGTCACACATTGCTTTGGACTTTGTTACGGGCCTCCCTCCATCCCAAGGCAAGACCATTATCCTCACCATCATTGACCGATTCTCCAAGGCTATCCACCTGATCCCTCTCCCCAAGCTACCATCTGCCACGGAGACAGATGATCTGGTGACACAGCACATCATCCAGCTGCATGGGATACCCATGGACGTTGTCTCAGACCGGAGTCCACAATTCACATCCCAGGTGTGGAAGGCGTTCTGCTGCTTTTTGGGTGCTACACCCAGCCTGACATCCGGATACCATCCGCAAAGCAACGGTCAGGCCGAGCATGCCAATCAGTCTTTGGAGGCCACCCTAAGGTGTGTAGCATCCCGCAACCCATCCACCTGGAGCTCCCACCTGACCTGGGTGGAGTATTCTCACAACTCGGCTGTCTCCTTCTCGACTGGGCTTACACCGTTCGAGGCCTCAATGGGCTACACACCACCTCAGCTGCCCATGGCGGAGAGGGGCCTCGCCGTCCCATCCGTGGAGGTCCACATGTGCTGGTGCTGCTGTCTGTGGAGGGCCACAAGAGCTGCCCTCCTCCGCTCTGCAGAGCGCATTCAACAGTTTGCTAACCGCAGACGTGCGCCGGTGCCGAAGTACACGGTGGGACAGAAGGCCTGGCTTTCCGTCGAACAGATCTCGCTGAAGACGGAGTCTCGGAAGCTCTTCCCGCACTGTCTGGGCCTGTTCACCATCAAGCGGATCATCAACGACGTCACTGTTCGGTTGGACCTGCCACCTTCGATGTGGATCCACCCGACGTTTCACGTCTCCCGCATCAAGCCCCTCTCCGCCAGCCCTCTCTGCCGTGCATGACCATGTACACAGTGGAGAAGACCCTGGGTGTCCGCCAACGGGGTCGTGGGTGCCAGTACCTGGTTGACTGCAAAGGGTACGGTCCGGAGGAAAGGTTCTGGATCCCGGGGCCCCATGTCCTGGACAAGGGGCATTCCATCGAGCCCATCCGCACAAGCCCAGTGGGACACCAGGGGGCGCCACTCGAGGGGAGGGGCATTGTGATGATCAGGCGAGCGTGCTCCCCTCCCCTCCTGTTCCTGTCTTCCCGGCTCCGGAGTATCTACTACTCCTGCATGATTTCACACCTGCTGCTCCTAATCACCCAGCATATTTAAGAGCCAGCGTGTGGAGAACTCATCGCTGGATTGTTAGGTTTGCCACCTGAGAAGTCTAAGCCTTTGTGTCTTGTTATCTCTCGGTTGACCTGTGTTTCATTCCCTTTGTCCTGCTGTCTCTTAAGGGTTTGCTGCCACCTTTGCAGTGTGCATTCCAGGGCTGATCACACTCGCCTGACCAAGAAGATGCCAAATGTCCACCCAGGTCACCGTCCTCCCCGTTCCCCTGGTCCACGCAAGAGTTTCCTGCCGGGCTCCTCTGCTCATTGAGTAAGAGTGTTTTCCTAGTATTATTCTCCTCTTTGGGAGATTCTGTCCCTAATAACCTCTTTCTGCTCATCTCCCATAGGCTACATGTGCTCCAGCGGGCACCAGTTTTTGTATCTATTTAACTGTGTGTTTTTGTGTTGCGCTTTTCCTCAGTTGTGCACTTTTATTTGGAGTTGTGTGTTAGTTTTGTTTTACAATAAACTGGTAAATTTTTACATCTGAGTCTGAGTGTTTGCTCTGGCAGCTCTGCGACTGAGCCTCTCTTGCCCTGAATCATGAAGTGTACACACACACACACACACATATATATATATTAGTGGTGTTGGCATTATCACGCTAATCACTCGTTAACGCTTTGCCGTCGTTAAAGGCGACAAATTTTGTGATCATAGTTAACGGCAGTTAATGGCAGAAAGCACAAACAGTACTTTTTGGCCTAGTGGCTCTCCGTACCAAAGCCATTCTGGCCACAGTTACTGTGAGTGCCATGCAGACATTGCAAAGTCAAACAAGCTGGATTACAGCTATGGAAATCCCCAAAGTGCTGTCATGTTTAAGTTTACAACGTTATCTGTCGGAGGTCATACCTGGATAATTGTTACAGCCTCCTCCAAAACTTTGCCTGGATATTGGGTTGTTGTTCTTCTGTGGAAGCTAGCTAGCTGGCTAGTAGCTACATGCTAGGTTGTAGCTGACCTCCAGCAGCTGACACGGACAGAAATTTGCCTGTTTTCATCCTCATAGCTTTGAATCCAACTGTTGGTAGGTGAGTACCAGTCTAAAAAAATTCTCAAGCTGTGTTCATGATGTCCATTCACTCCCAGGCCGTTCTTGCAGCATGGTGGGGTGTCATCATGGGCAAGAGAGCTATTTTTCTGCTAAAAGGGAAACTGTGTCTGTTGTGACACATGAGGTCCATGGTTTTGTTTTGATCTGTTTAAAAGTTGTGGATGTTTGCTACAGGAGAAAGAGCAAGCTCCATTTGTAGCTGCTGGCTGGTTGGATGCTGAGTTGTGTTGCAGTGACCTTAATGAGCCCTGGCATTCCGTTGTTTGCACATGCAGTCTGCTTTTGAGAATTTTCTGGAGAATATTCTGAATAGTTTTTTGTCATTTTGGATATGCTGAGAGCTTTAATAAACCTGCAGGTGTCATATTAACAGAATGGTCAGCTCATGTGCAGGGTGCCACACCAGAGAAAACTCACATGACACAGAGAAGCAACGTTTAAACAATTTATTAATTTCAAAATGTGGAGCACTGTTAAGGAAAACGTCACTCGCAAGAGGAAGAATCAGCCTGTGGGGAAAGACAAGAGCTGATTAATAAGAGAAGGGAGGAAGGAAAGTGGAAAGACAAATCTACTACTTATGTGAGTTGAGCAGAGAGCCCGACAGAAAGACCCAGCAGGAATAGACGAACCAGCAGGATGAAGCTGGAAGGCAGTAGGAAAGGGAAGGAGCTGGGTGGTGTCTGACCGGGTGGAAACAGGTAGCTGAGGCAGGGTGAGGATCATGGAGCAGGTGAGCGCAAAAATGATCCCCAAAGACGCACCACACCGATGGCAGCAACCTGAGAAAGAGAAAAAGGAGAGGAATAAGGCATAAATCCTCTGAATATAACGTTAGTTCACTTGCTAGTATGCAGGCAGTATACCCAACGAGCCAGCGCTGAAGCCTCCGCCTGATGGTCCTTTTACGCGCTGGCGAGGAAAGAGCGGCAGGTGCGTCCAATCACGCAGGTGCACTGATTGCCTGAGGAGTCGGGGAATCATTGACAGGAAGGAGGGGGCATGCGCTCACCTGAACATGACAGCAGGTGAAGACAGCAAGCATATTACATGTGTCTCTGGAAATTTTTAGGAATTGTCTTGCTGATTACCAGAGGACCGTGCAAAAGGCAGAATTTCAGTATCTCTCTGATACTGTCCTAGAGTGCTATTTAACACAATTAACTCTTTTATAAACCCATGCACTCAGACTGTAACAGACGATTAGTTTACAACATGTGAGACTTTACTTCACTTTTTTGTTGATAAAGTGGACTCTGTCAGACGAGTTATTAATAACAGTTTTAATGGAAGCTTGTCTATTGTCCCAGGTTACTCTGCTGTGTTTGAACAGTTTGAGTTGGTTTCTTTATCATCACTTGCTGATATAGTGAAGTCTCTGAAGCCTACAAATTGCTCACTGGATGTTGTTCCCGCTGGAATACTGAAAAGGGTTTTTAATACTGTAAGGCCTGGTCTTTTGGTTTTTATTAATTCCTGCCCTAGTTCAGGATTTGTCCCACCTGCTTTTAAACATGCTGTGGTTAGGCCCCTTCTTAAAAAACCTCACCTTGACCCTTCAGTTTTATCTAATTTTAGACCCATTTCTCATTTGCCCTTTTTATCTAAAGTTTTAGAAAAAGCTGTTTTTATACAGTTGCAGTCTTTTTTAGAAGACAATTCTATTTTTGAGAAGTTTCAATCTGGGTTTAGATCCTGTCACAGCACTGAGTCTGCCCTGCTTAAGGTGCACAATGATATTATGATGTCTGGTGATGCCAAATGCCCTGTGGTCTTAGTGCTGCTAGATCTTACAGCAGCCTTTGACACTGTGGACCATACTATCCTTTTGACACGCCTGAATCACCATGTTGGCATCCATGGCACTGCAGTTTAGTGGTTTGAATCCTACCTACCTAATAGAACTTTTTCTGTAATGATTGGTGACATGTCTTCTTCTAGTGCCTCTCTCTCCTGTGGGGTCCCACAGGGCTCTATCCTTGGCCCTATTCTGTTTTCATTATATATGCTGCCACTCGAGTCAATAATAGACAGGCACAACATGTCTTTCCACTGTTATGTGGACGATTTGCAGCTTTATTTACCTTTGAACCCAGAACAAACTAATTCACAAAGTGTTCTATTGGACTGCATCACTGACATTAAGTTGTGGTTAAGCCAAAATGTTCTCCACTTAAATGAAGAAAAAACAGAATGTATTGCGTTTGGGGATACTGTAATGGATGGCTTTGGTACCCTCTCTTTAAGGCTCAGTTCAGCTGTCAGAAATTTGGGGGTGATTTTTGACAGCCATTTAAAATTTGATAAACAGATTGACGGGCGGCGCGGTGGGGGAGTGGTTAGCACTGCGGCAGCTCAGCAACTCATCCTTGGCCGGGGCATCCTGGGTTCGATCCCAGCCCCCGACCAACAGTGACCTGTGTGGAGTTTGCATGTTCTCCCCGTGTCTGCTTGGGTTTACACCGGGATTTCTCCGGTTTAACTCCCACATGCCAAAAACATGCAAGTTACGTTAACTGGCATCAAAAACTGGGGGTTATAAATTGTCCTTAGGTATGAATGTGAGAGTTAATGGTTGTCTGTCTCTCTGTGTTGGCCCTGGACTGGCAATCTGTCCAGGGTGTACCCTGCCTCTCGACCAAAGATGCTGGGATAGACTCCAGCCCCCCCGCGATCCGAAAAGGATTAAGCGGAAGAAGATGAATGAATGAAGATGAATAAACAGATTGACAATGTAGCCAAGATGAGCTTTTATCAATTACGTCTGTTAACCAAAGCCAAACCTTTCCTGAGCTGTCATGATCTTGAGATAGTCATCCATGCTTTAATCATGTCTAGACTTGATTACTGCAATGCACTTTATGTAGGCATCTCTCAGTCTTCTCTCGGCCGCCTTCAACTTGTGCAAAATGCAGCGGCCTGTCTTTTGACCAACACACCTAGGCGAAAGCACATTACTCCGATCCTTTTTTCACTTCATTGGCTTCCAGTCCATTTTAGAATTAATTTTAAACTTTTGCTTTTTGTTTTTAAAGCTCTTAATGGCCTTGCTCCGGTTTATATGTCTGAGATTTTGACTGTCCGTGACCAATGCAGGGCTTTGAGGTCATCTAGTCAGCTTTTGCTGGATGTGCCTAGGTCAAGGTATAAACATTGGGGTGACTGAGCCTTTTCTGTTGTCGCCCCCAGGCTCTGGAATAATCTCCCCCCTGACCTATGTGCTATCTCTGACCTGGCCCTTTTTAAATCAGAACTTAAAACATATTTGTTTAGGATGGCTTTTAATACCCAGTAGTGGTGATATTTGTCTTGGCATTTGTTTTTATTTTATTCTCATTTTTAGGTATTCTTATTATTTTGTTTATGTTATTTGTTTTAATGCTGTGTATGTTTTTAATGCTGTTTAATTTTCTGTAAAGCACTTTGGTCACCTACGGGTTGTTTTAAAGGGCTATATAAATAAAGTACATTACATTACATTACATATTTGTCCACTTCCATGTTCATAATGGTATGACACACTTGAAAAATTACCAACTTAAGGTACACTGCATCTGTATGGAAAAATATGTGATTAACAATTTTATTAATCGCGATTAACTCATCATTCCTAAAGATTAATTGCAATTAAAAAATGTTATCATCCAACACCGCTTGGACGATTATATACCATATATATATTGTCTGTTCTCCACAGCCCGGAGGGTCCCAGCTACACATTCGATCGTGTATATATATATATATATATATATATATATATATATATATATATATATATATACACACACACACACACGTTTTGGAGCGCTATAATTGACCAATAGTTTGCTTTGTGCTTTCCAATAGAAATAGATTCTTTACTGGTGTATACTTTAACACGCCTTGTAGACTACATTGGAAGCAGTGTTGATGTTGCTTTCAAACATAAGGGTTTTTGGCCATTTATCTACTACAATTTTTGTCTGCTGCCCCCCACCCCCCGCTTTCTCATTTTATCTCTGCTTTTGCCATGTCTTTACCCCATTTTTCCCTCTACCTTTTCCGGTTTTTACTCACACTTGTAGGATAATTATGACAGAAAGTCAAGGCATAATGCCTTAGTACTTACCCTTATTACCTTCGCCAAGGAGGTTATGTTTTTACCGGGGTTTGTCTGTCTGTCTGTCTGTCTGTTACCAACTTACAGTGGGGCAAAAAAGTATTTAGTCAGCCACCAATTGTGCAAGTTCTCCCGCTTAAAAGATGAGAGAGGTCTCCAATTTTCATCATAGGTATACCTCAACTATCAGAGACAAAATGAGAAAAAAAAATTTCAGAAAATCACATTGAAGGATTTTTAATGAATTAATTGGTAAATTCCTCGGTAAAATAAGTATTTGGTCAATAACAAAAGTTCATCTCAATACTTTGTTATGTACCCTTCGTTGGCAATGACAGAGGTCAAACATTTTCTGTAAGTCTTCACAAGGTTTTCACACACTGTTGCTGGTATTTTGGCCCATTCCTCCATGCAGATCTCCTCTAGAGCAGTGATATTTTGGGGCTGTCGCTGGGCAACACGGACTTTCAACTCCCTCCAAAGATTTTCTATGGGGTTGAGATCTGGAGACTGGCTAGGCCACTCCAGGACCTTGAAATGCTTCTTACGAAGCCACTCCTTCGTTGCCCGGGCGGTGTGTTTGGGATCATTGTCATGCTGAAAGATCCAGCCACGTTTCATCTTCAATGCCCTTGCTGATGGAAGGAGGTTTTAACTCAAAATCTCACGATATGTGGCCCCATTCATTCTTTCCTTTACACGGATCAGTCGTCCTGGTCCCTTTGCAGAAAAACAGCCCAAAAGCATGATGTTTCCACCCCCATGCTTCACAGTAGGTATGGTGATCTTTCTCCTCCAAACACGACAAGTTGAGTTTTTACCAAAAAGTTCTATTTTGGTTTCATCTGACCATATGACATTCTCCCAATCCTCTTCTGGATCATCCAAATGCTCTCTAGCAAACTTCAGACGGGCCTGGACATGTACTGGCTTAAGCAGGGGGACACGTCTGGCACTGCAGGATTTGAGTCCCTGGCGGCGTAGTGTGTTACTGATGTAGCCTTTGTTACTTTGGTCCCAGCTCTCTGCAGGTCATTCACTAGGTCCCCCCGTGTGGTTCTGGGATTTTTGCTCACCGTTCTCGTGATCATTTTGACCCCACGGGGTGAGATCTTGCGTGGAGCCCCAGATCGAGGGAGATTATCAGTGGTCTTGTATGTCTTCCATTTTCTAATAATTGCTCCCACAGTTGATTTCTTCACACCAAGCTGCTTACCTATTGCAGATTCAGTCTTCCCAGCCTGGTGCAGGTCTACAATTTTGTTTCTGGTGTCCTTTGACAGCTCTTTGGTCTTGGCCATAGTGGAGTTTGGAGTCTGACTGTTTGAGGTTGTGGACAGTTGTCTTTTATACTGATAATGAGTTCAAACAGGTGCCATTAATACAGGTAACGAGTGGAGGACAGAGGAGCCTCTTAAAGAAGAAGTTACAGGTCTGTGAGAGCCAGAAATCTTGCTTGTTTGTAGGTGACCAAATACTTATTTTACAGAGGAATTTACCAATTAATTCATTAAAAATCCTTCAATGTGATTTTCTGAATTTTTTTTTTCTCATTTTGTCTCTGATAGTTGAGGTATACCTGTGATGAAAATTGGAGACCTCTCTCATCTTTTAAGTGGGAGAACTTGCACAATTGGTGGCTGACTAAATACTTTTTTGCCCCACTGTAACTCAAAAAGTTACGAAAGGATTTTGACGAAATTTTCAGGAAAAGTCCGAAATGGGACAAGGAAGAAATGATTAGATTTTGGGAGTGATCTGGATCACCGTCTGGATCCAGGAATTTTTTAAAGGATTCTTTATCATTGCGAGATAGGGCCATTTTTAGCATATGTGTATATAACTCCGCAATAAATGGTCAGATGCTTGTCAAAAAAATACAGGATAACATCCCAATAGGTTCTAGGAAATATCAAAGAGTCATCCCGATCCTGCAAAAAATCCAGATACTGTGATCCAGAACAGCAAATAATAGGGGATCTTTGGAATTTTCATCACTGTAAAGTAACAAATTAAGATATAAACATACAACAAACACCAAAATATAGCCAAGACACTGTGGAATCAGTAGCGTACCAATGGATTTGTTGTGTCGTCAAAAGCTATGGAGCTACTATATCCAGAAGAAAACCACCATTACCGAAAAAGTGATTGTCAATAACTACTGAACTAATAAAGATATCAACGTGAATCCAATTGCTGTATGTTTTGATGGTCAAGGAATCTGAAAATATAGATAAAATAAATGTAGGACTTTTCAAAGTCCAGCATTTTTGAGTAGATCACAGCATGGGGAACTGAGCTGCCTTGGCGGAGGTCTGCGCTCTCTGAGTGCTTTTCTAGTTTTTTCTGCTTTTATCTTGTGTTTTTTCCTGATTATCCCACTGTTTTTAGCAGAATTTTTACCCTGCTGTTTTCTGTGTTTTCCCTGTTTTGCACTAAAGGTACAGGTATGGTTAGTGGTGTATATGGTATATACTAATGGTATAGGTAACGTAAGTACTTCTATGTTACTCTGTTTGTACCCTGCTTTTATGCCTTGTTGAAACAAGGCATAAAGTAGTATACATACAGTATATTAGATTTTTTTGTCAATAAATGATTTGCTGATATTTTAAATAGTTTTTACATTTTGCCAATACTGATATATGCACATATTTTCCCCACCTGTCCTTTGTCTTACAGTGATGATTCACTGGCAAATAAAGACACATTCCTCAAGGAAAATAAGACAACTACCACCACCGGCATACAGGCTCAGGTTTTACTGGCCTATTTTATTAATATTTTATGCTACTTCAGAAACTTTTTAGCATTAATATTTTAAACCTTGGCTGCTTTTAATGATCTTGTTTCAACATGAAGCAAGGTTCTCTTTTTTTTGCATTTACAGTCATTTGAAAAAATTAGGACACCCTGTATAAGCCTGTGTGTGTGTGTGTGGTTTTTTTTAAACTTATTTGGACATATGGATTTAATATCAATGTTAAAAATATTGGGAGATTCACATAATTCAACTAAACAATTAGAAATGAATTAAAGAGTTTTTCCAAATTTCTGTAAACTATAATTCTAAACAAATAGTGATGAATACATTAGGACACCCCCTATCTTTTTAGGACACCCCCACATTCATTCCCACTTTAAAAGGCTGAAATACATTTACAAAAATGCAAATAAAAACCAAAACAAGGCTGGACATAGATACGTGAACATTTCTTAATAAAGAACTGAATATTTAAAGGGGTGTCCAAATTTTTTCACATGACTGTACATGCCTGCTGTTGGCAGAGATTTGCTCAAAGTTGTGAGCAAGAAAGAGAAAAACTGTCAGTGCAGAGTGCCAAATATTATCGTAAAAAGGACTAAACGGAGAGTATGGTTACCTCCATGCTTGTTGCCAATATGGGGAGTGGGTTGGCCTCCTTAGATGGCTCACCATGGCGTCTTCTGCGTTGGGCCACCCTCAACTCCCAACTGTCCTCACTGTGTCTGGAGAGAGTTATCATGCCAGCTTGCATACAGCACTTCGCCCCTTTGGCCTCAATGTTTTCTTCTGTGTGGAGGCAGCTATATTTGTTTTGGGTGCATGCCAGATGTGATGACATCATTCCCTCACTCTGTGGGAAAACCGTAATGCTATCATATGTTATCATTGTTAATATAAATTTTTGCCAATGCCGATAAATAATTTTAGATGCTTTATCGGCCGATACTGATAGGGTGCATCCCTTATGTCAGACTAAAATCAAGACAATGCAGCCCATGCCTCAGTACTTTTAACTTATTTTCTGTGTTTATTCCCGTTTCCTCCATTTTCTCCCTGGTTTACAATGTGTTTGACCCATTTTTTTCCCCCTGTTGTTTTCTGTTTTTTCACCGATAGCGTAAGTATGACAGATGAAAGTTAACCCTCTGAGTGTGTATGTTGCCGAACTGCAACATAACCCCTAGTGGTCAAGAGTGGTAAATATTTTTTGTCAATAAAATAGTTCAGATTTCCAAGGCTATAACTTGAAAGTTGCAAGAGATAATGACTTACTGTCAATTAGAAAGATGTAAAATATGATCCAAAGTTTCACATAGGAATAAGTTTACGCATCTAATTTGCATAAAGTCACGGCACCTCTTTAAATTTCATAACTCAGTCAAAACCGGACTTTGGACATATTTACACAAAGAATGGTTCAGTCTTTTGACACCGTTTTTTTTACAGAGGTACCTCATCATCTTATCTTCAAAGTATATGAACAAGAAATCAATACATTTAAAAAAAAAGGAAATAAGCACAGTGGTGCAGTGGTTAGCACTGTTGCCTTACAGCTAGAAGGTTCCTGGTTCAAATCCCCAGGCTGGCAGGGGTTGGAACCTTTCTGTGTGGAGTTTGCATGTTCTCCCTGTGCTGTGTGGATTTACTCCGGGGGCTCCGATTTCCTCCCACAATCCAAAGACATGCATGTTAGGTTAATTGGCTGTTCTAAATTGTCCCTAGATATCTGTTTCCTACAGGCCCTTAGAATAGAGGGTTAGTACTAGTGAAAGCGCTTTGAGTGGTCTTTGTGACTAGAAAAGTGCTATATAAGTGTAGGTTAGTTAGTTAGTACTGTTGACAAAGGGGGACTGGCTGGCTGGTTTGGTTGCCGCGTTTTCACACATCATGGTCCATGTTTTGCGTTCTGTCGGTAATTTAAAGTCTGTATCACATCTACAAAGTCTTATGATTATCCCACATAAATGTCGCTTGTATCCCGCAGCTATTTTTGGTGTACAAAGCCGAAAAAAGTGATGGTGACGATGGTGGACATATTAGCTTTCTGGGCTAAATGCTAAAACAGGAAAAGGAAATGAGGATTTCTTCTTCTTTGGTGTATTACGTGTCATCCACTGAGTCCTCCAACGGATGTCTACCACCTTTTGAAACTAGCAAATCAGTACAATCAGTACAAATCCCCAAGGCAAGCGATCATGTCAGAGTGAGAAGACAGGTGCAGTGCCGCGTTCTGCCACTAGGGGCACGAAAATTCTCACACTCAAAGAGTTAAGGGATAATATGACTCGTGCCTTAATACTTATTCCTAAGTTATTCTGTTTTTATCCTTTTTCCTCAGTTTTTTCTTGTACTCATTAGGAGTAGGGGAAAAAAAATGGATGCATTGGTGTGTCATGATACTTTGTGGTGGTTATACTGTATCAATTCCCAGACACAGTATTGTGATACTTTATTAAAAAATATTCATAAATGTTACAAATACTAACTTACCTATTCAGTTACCAGAGTGATAAAAACCTTTGAATTTTCAGTCCATTAGATGGTGCTAGGGGTGAGGCCAAAGATTGATTGTAGTATTGCAATACTTGATACTTGTGATCCCTAAATGCACATACCGATCTTTTGTTAATTACATACATAGTATATGGTATCGCAATACTTGAGGAGTAGTATTGCAGCGTGACTCAAGTATTATAATACATATTGTATCATGAGGTCCCTCGCCATTCCCACCCCTAATACTTACCCGATACCCTGTAATTTTCAGGCTGTTTTATAAAGTTGTGCCAAATACTTTGCTGCATAATTCAGTTAACAGCTGCCCTGAGTAATCAGAGTCAATTGCATGCTCACCTGCCTCTCATTCTCAAATCAAATCCTTCAGTATATATACACTATCACCTTTTACCAATGTAGAGGATGCCTTTCACAAACGATACTGAGTTTATTTCTCAGGGTTGGTTTATTGAGAGGTCACATCCTCCAACAAGCACAGAATCTCAGAAAAGAGACAGAACAATCGTCCTTCACCGTTCTTATACTCTCCAAAGACACAAAACCCCCAACATCAAATAACACACCCCCAACCCACAGTCCTTTAGCAAACATACAGCCCCCGAGGCTCCTTGGCGTCTCCATTGTCTCTCATCCTTCTAGCCTCCGGGGCTCCTGCTGGGACATTCTCTCCAACTTCCCGTCTCCTACAAGACCAACTTCACACCTCCCGTAGGTCTCTGCAGGGTCAGGTCCTCTTTGGCCATTAAGACATGAAGCTTCCAGAATATGCACCGTCATGCCTACTAGGTATATGTGGGGGAATATGAATACCATATATGCGCCCTAAATATGCGCCATACCAACATCCCACTGTCATTTACTGCTGGTGCTGAAGCTGAATCTTGAGCAAAATTCCCTGCACTGTCAAATGGTGTCAAAATGTTACCAGCTGATCTGAGAGTCAAAATCACTGACAGCAGTAACCATGGAGGGGCTAAAAGTTAATTTACAGATAGGTTTTATCCAGAAGTTCTCTTTTCATAACAATAGCTGTTAACTGCAGTCGAAAAACCCCAAAGCAAAAAAAGTGTTTTTGATCCTTGAGCATCTGTTTTATCTGTTTTCCTATCAATCTGTTCTTTCCACTGCTCTGCCCTTGTGGATTTTATTGAATATTGCTCCATTTGCCTATAGGGGACCTGAGAGCTCAACACACTGCAATATATACCCTATTTATTTTTTAGGAAAATATATGTATTGATCAATATACAATATAATAAGTATTCAGTCAGATTATACTAATTATCAGATTATACTGTGACTGAAACATTAATAACTGTAAGTCTTTTCTGTGGCAATTGTGGTGACATCTTTCTGAAATCAAGATTATTATCTAAGCAAAGACTTTTTCTCCCTTCCTCTCTCTTATCTCCAGTCTTTTTACTGCATCATGTTAAGGACATGCTGGTGATGCAATAAACACGTGGTTTGCTGAGAGTTGGGCATTACTCATTCTATGCACGTGAGGCCAGGCAGATCAACTTCTCAGGACGGATGGATGAGCTACTACTGCTGCTGGGTGAGCTGATGTCATAATCTGGCAGGACAACAGCTGCGGTAGTAAACAAACCCCAGCTGGCTCACATCTCTTAATCCTCACCAGGGTAGTTCCTGGACAACCTCCCTGTGAGGCATTTTCACTTTGGTTTTAAAGGGAATACTCACTGAGAATCCTAAAATAAGCATATTGTACCTCTACTGAAAGCTGAGAACATAATAAACATAAATATAGTACTTTTGTAGCCTTAATTTTGTCTGGAAAGAAAAAAAAGGATTTTTTTTCTCCATTTATTCAGTGCACCCACGTCAAGGCTCCGACTTCCATATTTGCCAACTGAATTTGGTGATGCTACAAGTTGAAAAAATTAAAAGCTCAATGGCTCCAGTGGATCCAACCCGCACTCTTGGGTATGCATCTAAATCAGGGGTGCTCATTACGTCGATCGCGATCTACTGGTCGATCGCGGAGGTAGTATTGGTCGATCGCAGCGTGACATTAAAAAAAATATTTGTCAGCCTATCAAACATCCCGTCACTTGATTGACATACAGGGCAACCATTCAGATGACAACTGAATTTTGACCTTTAGGTCACCGCTCATGCGTAAACAACAGCGCTAAGCGCAGCAAAACTTACAAGCTAGTCAGCGAATTACCTCAGATTTTAAGCCCTTGCTAAAACATATGGTGATCAAAATGAATGAGAAAGCTGGACCAAGTAAGAAGGCAAAAACATATCACTTTCATACGGAATGGGAGGTGGACTTTTTTTTCACGATGTCATTTTCGAAGTGCGTTTGCCTCATCTGCCAGTCTACCATCGCAATACCAAAGAAGGGAAATGTGGAGCGGCATTTTCGGACTGTTCATGGAAAATACGACATCGACTTTCCGCCGAAAAGCCAGCTGAGAAAGAGAAAGGTGGAGGAACTAAAATCCCAGTTGTCCGGACAGCAGTCATTTTTCACTCAACACACTTCAAAAGCGAAAGCCGCCACCGAAGCATCGTTCCGGGTGAGTCACGCCATCGTTAAAAACAATAAGTCCTTCCAAGACGGAGAGATGGTAAAAGAAGCATTCGTTGAAGCAGCTGACTCATTGTTCCGAGACTTTAAAAATAAGGCAGAGATATTATCTTCAATCAAAGCTTTGCAGCTGTCAAGACATACAGTTACACGGCGCTGTGAAGCCATGGCTGAGGATTTAACCCAGCAAATGTGGAAGGACATCAAACTAAACTCAGGAAATTACAAAAAATGTTAATAGTTATTTATTATGTGTGTTGTGCAATATTGGCTTATTCAGTTATGCAAGGTACATCAACATACATTGTACATACAAAGAATCCTTAATACATTTGAAAATAATTATATGTTTTGCATTTTTGTAGTGGGTAGATCATTTTGACTTGGTTGTTTTATAAGTAGCTCACATGCTGAAAAAGTGTGAGCACCCCTGATCTAAATTGTAGAAATAAACGAATATCGCAGACAACAGACCTTGTGAAGATTTTGATCGCTCGGTCACTTGGTGGCAAGATCACTATTTTCACTGCAAGCATGAATCTTGCAAGGACAGGGTGAAGGTATGAAGCAAAAATGATGATCAAGACTTGTCTAAAAATCATCTCGATCAATAAAGCACATATATTTGAAGAATAAGGTCTACCTTTGCTAAAAACATAATTTGGTATTAAAATAAGAAGCACTAGTTTCTCTAAAATTTGATGAATAATTTTGGCTGAGATGCTGATCGCTCAGGGACAGCTTTTAAATGTTTTTTTTTTTTAATTTAGAGAAAAGATGATTGCAAAATGGATTTCTACATTTTCTATAATATAAAAGTAAGAAAAGAAACATCAATAAATACATTTACATGTACCGGTTCACAGTGTTGTTAGGGTAAAGCTGTGACTTGTCTTCATTTCTCCTTGGTTCATCATCATGGAGGTTCAGCCTGGAGGAGGCATATCGACTCGGGTTACTCCGCTCTGATCCAGCAGCTCACACGGGACCAAATCGTCGCTGCGGGGATCACGTTGCTGGGGCTCGGAGGTGAAGGAGGGACCGCCGGAGGACTCGGACATTGGTTTGGTGGAAGTTTAAAAGCTGCTTCAGCCACCGGCAGGCCATTGAGGAAGGTGCAGCCAGGCAGGAGGACTGGAGCTAACGGTTAACAGGGAGCAGCTGGACGGTGGAAAAATACCTCCGGGACAGATTAAAGAGGAACTCACTATCCAGCTGTCTTGGATCTGGTTCGTGCAGGTAAGCTGCAGGAACTGCAGCTGCAGCATTACTACTAGCTTGGTTTTCGTCGTTGGCTTCAGGTCAAAATCTCTCAAATCTCCATCATCATTATTTCTGTCTGCTAAATCACTCTCTTCACCTTTGTCTTCCTCTTTGTTGGTATCCACTTCGAAACTCAAATCAAGAATGCTTTCTTCCATTTTCCTCAAAATATGAACACGATCTCATCGTTTTTAGATTGTAACAAGATTAGTAATTCATTGTTCAGCTCCTGATGTCACGCTTTTCAGGCCGACATTCCCAGCGAATTTCAGTCATCTGAAACCATCACTTTCGCTGATTTTTTTCTCTCTCCGGATCACAATTTATTCCAAAAAAAGGTGACAATCGAGGAAATTACAGTGGGGAAAATAAGTATTGAACACGTCAACATTTTTCTCATTAAACATATTTCTGATGGAGCCATTGACCTGAGATTTTCACCAGATATCAGTAACAACCCAAGTAATCCATACATACAAAGAACTCATGGCAACTGTGTTCACAAAACAAGTTATATTTAATAAAGTGGAATGATACAGGGGAGAAGTATTGAACACATTTGGTGAAATTCATTTAAAATTTAGTAGAAAAGCCTTTGTTTGTAATAACAGCTCCTAGACACCTCCCTTGTGGAGAAACTAGGCACAGGAGTGGCATCAGGAGTGATTTTAGCTAATTCTTCCACACACGCTTCAAATTTTGAAGGTTCCATGGGTGTCTTCTATGAACTCTGATCTTCAGTTCGTTCCTTTAGATTTTCAATTGGATTCAGGTCAGGTGACTGACTGAGCCATTCGAGCAGCTTTATTTTCCTCCTATGGAGCCAGTTGAGAGTTTCCTTGGCTGTGTGCTTGGGATCATTGTCTTGCTGAAATGTCCACCCTCATTTCATCTTCAGCATCTTGGCAGATAGCAACAACTTCTTATCAAGGATGTCTTTGTGCACTTGTCCATTCATCTTTCCTTGAATTTTATGAAGTCTGCCTGTACTATGTGCTGAAAACACCCCCACACCATGATGGTATGTGCAGTGCCATTTCTCCTCCAAACATGCTCAGTGTCATGGCATCCAAAATGTAGGTTCCGTATTCGTTATTCCTTATTTCATGTACAGTATATGCAAATTTATGTTAAGTTCATGTTTAGATAATAATGATTGGATTATTAGTTGAAATAATATAGACATAAGTATTGCTATTCTTAATATTTCATAATTGACTTTTGTTTATGTTGAAAACTGTCATTGGACTCTTTTGTGTTTGTTTTAAATAGGTCCCTGTAGCTTTAAGAGCTGGCCTAATAATGGCATGAGAGGTGATGCAGCAGACAGTGGAATTTTGGCTTAGAGAGAGAGAGGTCTCACGGTTTTCTGACCATGTAACATGTAATGTGGATCAATTACGAAAAGTGTGCAGTCTACAGGTTTTTTTTGTTGTTGTTGTTGTTTTTGGCAACAGGGCCTATATAGCAGTAATGGTTCTGTCAATGAATTTTTTGTTTGCTTGCTTTCTCAAATAAATCTTAAAAAACAAAGCCAATGCAAAGCCCTTTCCCTTTTTTTTGTGTGTGAGGGTGGAACACACGTCAGCCACGGACCTCATCTAGGACAAGTGGAAAATAACCTACATCTTTTAGTCAGAAAACCTTCACCTCCGTGTGGAAAGGGATACAAGGCTGATGAAAACAGTGAACTAATTATGTGGATAGCGAGGGATTTTGATGGAGATAACCCACGCATTTTGGATTGAAGGAAACCAGTATGGTGACTTACACAGTGATCAGCAGCTGGACCAAAGTCAGACTGAGATTTTCAAAGCAAAATTCAAGCGTACACATGTTACAGTGGAAGGTCTTGATCAGGTGGAGCTTGATATAATCAAATTCTGTCAGAAGGAGAAGTTCTCTGATGAGATCTCGGCTCTTCTCAAAGAACAGAATGTGAAGCGCAATAGTCACTTGTACAAGCTGAACCCTGTACTTCAGGATGAATTATTGTGAGTTGGTGGAAGATTGAGTCGGGCAGCTATGCCAGAAAGCAGCAAGCAGCCTGTCATCTTATCCAGAGATTTTCACATCACTGATCTCATCCTTCAGCAGATTCATGAGGAAACTAGACATGGAGGATGCAATCATATGCTCTCCGAATTGTGTCAGAAGTTTTGGATCCTGAGTGCCAACACAGCTATCAGAAAATTAATTTCAGTGTGTGACGTCGCCGCTTACATGGAAAGATTGGAAAGCAACTAATGGCTGATCTTCCATGTGAGCGAGTGTTACCAGATGATCCACCTTTCGCCAGGATGGGGGTGGACTATTTCAGGCCATTCAAGGTGAAGTGGGGACGAAGCCTCGAAAAAAGATATGGAATTATTTTTACTTGTTTGGCTTTTCATGCAGTGCACATTGAGCTTGCCTCATCGTTAGACATGGATTTGTGCATAAATGCAATCAGGTGCTTTGTAGCACGAAGAGGACAAGTGAAAGAGATTCGCTCTGATAATAACAAACTTCACTGGTGTCAGTCGAGAGCTGAAGGCAGTCATTGCAGACTGGAACACATCAGAATTTCAGCATCTGTTTCAACAGTATGGGATTAAGTGGACTTTCAACCCTCCCACTGCTGCGCATCATGGAGGAGCGTGGGAGTGGTTGATAAGATTGGTAAGGAAGGTGCTGAATTCCACTGTGAGAGAACAAATACTTGATGAAGAGAGCCTTCACACACTCTTATGTGAGGCAGAGTCAATCATCAATAGTCGACCACTCACAAGAGCATCAAATGACCCAAATGATTTGGAAACACTGACACCTAATCATCTTCTTTTGCTGAAGACAAAGCCATCACTTCCCCCAGGATTATTTGACAAGGATGACCTCTACTCATGCTGGTGATGGAGGCAGGTGTAACATGTGTCCAATCTATTTTGGAAGAGATGGATAAAAGAGTATCTACCTCAACTCCAAGAGTGTCAGCAATGGGCCACAGCATCAAGAAATTTTGCAGGAGATGTGGTTCTTCTTGTGGACGACTGTGCACCAAGAAATTCATGGATTATGGGAAAAGTAATTGAGGCAGTTCCAGACAAGAGGGGTCTTGTTCACAGAGTTTGGAATAAGACAAAGACCAACATCTTGGACAGGCCTATTACGAAGATCTGTCTGCTTGTAGAATCTGAATGGGCGAGTGGTAAAGACTGAGCCCCCACAATGAGCCATGTGCTAGCAACCTCTGGCTCTCATTTTCTTTCTTTTCTCTCTCCTTTCCCTCTGTTTTAATCTCTCTTTTACTTAAATTTTCCTTGGAAATGAGTTGCAGATGGACTTCAGATACTTACAGGTTAACTGAGGAATAGTTGGCCATTTATTGAGCTTAATGAAAGCATTATTTTTGTGTTTGAACGTATGATTTATTGCCAGTGTACACGCCTGTTTATGTTATGCATTGGGAATTTATAGAAATGAGGTAATTGTTCTGGGGAATTACATTTGTAGAACAATTAGGGGCCAGAAATGTAGGTGCCATATTCGTTATTCCTTTATTCACATCTATGCAAATTTATGTTAAGTTCATATTTAGATAATAATGATTGGATTATTAGTTGAAATAATATAGACATAAATATTGCTATTCTTAATATTTTATAATTGACTTTTGTTTATGTTGAAAACTCTCATTGGACTCTTTTGTAAGTTTGTTTTAAATAGGTCCCTGTAGCTTTAAGAGCTGGCCTAATAATGGCATGAGAGGTGATGCAGCAGTCAGTGGAATTTTGACTTAGAGAGAGAGAGGTCTCATGGTTTTCTGACCGTGTAATGTGTAATGTGGATCAATTGGGAAAAGTGTGCAGTCTAGAGGGTTTGTTGTTGTTTTTGGCAACAGGGCCTATATAGCAGTTATGGTTCTGTCAACGAATTTTATGTTTGCTTGCATTCTGAAATAAATCTTAAAAATGAAGCCAATGGAAAGTCCTTTCCCTTTTTTTGTGTGTGTGTGGGTGGAACCCGTATCAGACATGGACCTCATCTGGGACAAGTGGAAAATAACATGCACAAAAAGTTCAACTTTGGTCTCATCTGACCAGACTACATTCTCTCAGTGTTTTACTGGCTTGCCCAAATGTTGTGCTGCAAACTTTAAACGAGGTTCAACATGCTTTTTTTCCCTCTCTTGTCCTGTCAGGCAGCAAGGAAAGCAGAACAGAGATCTGTTACCCTTATTGTGCCAAAACAGATTTACTTTGCAAAAAGGAGCTTTATACAGTACCTAACTATGCACTGTATATTGTTGTAAACTCCTCCTGTAATAACTTTTAATACTTTATTTAAATTGTTTTACCCATGGAGGACCCGACAGGATGGGGAATAGGGAAAGGAAGTGTGTGGAGGGGGAGAAAAGGGAGGGGAACAGACAAAGAGACAAATAAACCAACACCTAAAACAAACAGAAGACAAACAGCTTCTTCCACTGAAAATGTCTCAACATGAGTCTGGTATCCGCGCCTGTTAAACGAGAGACATTTGTGCGTGTACGTCTGTGTACGTATATATGAGAGCGCGCGCAAAATAATTGTGTGCATGTGAGTGGTTTGTCAGGAAACATATGAAGAGGGGGGCCGGTCACAGCAGATCTCCCTCCTCGGAACCCCGAGCAGGCAAGGCAGCAGTGCCAACCCCCACAAGGCACAAATGCCCGAGGTCAGCAAGACCCAGGAAAGCCAGGCATCTGCCCACAGAGGGACAATCAAGGGAGGCCAGGCCGCCAGAGGACTGGTGCGGAGGGAACACACCCACGGACCTGCCAACCCCCAACCCCCAGTGGTGCCAACGCCAGTCCCTGGGCCCCAGGTGGCAGGAGGCCAGTGCCCCCACCCCCTGGGCCGGAGACAGGCCTGCGCCCCCTGGCATGAACCCCCCCAGGCACCCCCATAGTGGATCCGCCCCCTCCCCAGCACCACCGCCGCACACCCCGGGGACCCCCATGCCCAAAGAAGCCCCCCCCCGCCCAGGGGAGCCCACATAGCCGAGGGGCACTACCCCCCTCAATCCAGCACCTCCCGACTCACAGACACACTCATCCCTACACCTTCACACCCTCATGCTCTCATACGCACCCACATGCACTCCCTCACTCTCACTCACCCACTCTCACACTCCTGGACCCACCCATTCTCTCTCACTCCTGTACCCATTCAATCTCACTCCCGCTCGCCCTCAGGGTCACCCACACCCACTCATGTTCACCCACGCATGCACTCACTCACACTCCGGCCTACTCACATCCATCCGTGCTCTTCCCCTCACGCTCACCCACCCTCATTCACTTTTATTTCTTAGGGCAACTGTGATGCAGATGCAGTGAACCTGAACGCGGACCAGCGCCTGGCAGCGGCCGGGAAGACTGCTGGCACAGACCAGCGGCCACCCCCCCCGCTGACCTACCCCAGGGCAGCCGCGGCCACAGAAGCAGACCCCCACCCCCACAGCCCACCCCAGCGACTGATCAGCAGATCACCACAGGTGTCCCGAGATGCCACCCGACACATAAAGCGCCATACAAAGCCGACCCACTATCACCACCTCCATTCATCACTCCCTCATTCTGGCTTACTCTCTTATTCAGTCCCACTCTCACTCCCTTGCTTGTATCTATACATTCAGCAGCATCCAGGGATTTTTTGACAACATGATAGGTCCCAGGCCCCCCGCCAGGCCCCCAGGCCCTCAGCAGGAGGATGGCAACAGGGGTGGGGGAAGACCCCCAACCCCCCTCCGCCTTCCACAAAACATGGTAGGTGTATGTCGGTTGTATGATGTGATTGTGTGTAAATGTGTGGACTACCATAATGCAGTTAAAATTGGGGGGATGGTGGTTGAAGCACCACTAGTCACTGCGATAGGCAGTGGGGCCCCCATCCCCCAAGACCTCAATGTCTAAAATGCAATTAAAACTGAGGTGAGGGCAGCCCCACTGTGCAGCAGAGGTATCCCCTTCACCGACACGGTGCGGCACACCCCGCCCCAAAGCCCTAAATGTATCCAAGAAGATGTATAATTCACCCAAAATCAGGGGGAGGGGTGGGGGCGGGAAATAAGACTGGGAGGGAGGCTGTCCAAAAGCGAGCCCCCCCCCCCCCCCCCCACAAGCCAGCCCGCAAACTGGTTCAAGAGGCCACCCACTGCCCCCAAATCCCAACCCAGGGAGAGGGCCACTAGGCCGTCCAGCCCAGGACCCACCAGCGTCGTGCCCTGGTGCTCCCAGCACCACAAACATGATGGAGCAGCCACACCCATTCCCACTCATCTTGTACACACAAACATGCACGACAACAATAGTCACAATAGTGAACAATGGGCTGGACCCACATGGCTGAAATTAATTTGCACTGATGGGGGATGGGATGGCTTCCTAAATTTTGATGGATTTCAGCTGGTTTCTTGGCTTTCTATGTCTTGTTGCACATCTTTTCCTTTGTGTGTTCAATACTTAATCCTTGTGTCATTCCACTTTATTAAATATAACTTGTTTTGTGAACACAGTTGCCTTGATTTCTTTGTATGTATGGATTAGTTGGGTCGTTACTGATATATAATGAAAATCTCAGGTCAATGCTCCATCAGAAATATGTTTAATGAGAAAAATATTGACATGTTCAATACATATTTTCTCAGCTGCATATAATTTGCTGCTTAAACACAGCAAATTCGGCCTAATTAAAAAATCAATAAATTTCCCCTTTAAAGTCCAACATCAACCTGGTCTGGTATAATCTGATTTAAAAATGATTAAAATTATATGGAAAGAAGGACACTAATCACCAAGGAAAATGCCACTTTTATACGTCCTTAGTCATCTTCATTTGGACTTGAGAGGTGATCAAGCTCAAACCTGCATACACATCTATATGCACGGTCATCATTTGAGCCAGCATGTTCAGTCACGGCGTTCAAATCACTGCTTCTAACAGACAATCCACCCCTGACTGATAAAAAAAAAAAAAAAAAAAAAAAAAAAAAACCTGCAACAAATCACTTTAAAAGGGATATCCTTGACAGAAATAAAACCAAAGGGCAGTTATAGTCAACATGCCATTATTTGTCATATATCTTCGCGTTTTGTTCCCTTTTATAACATCTACAGCGCGCAAACGTGCAGAAACACCCCGCACATCCCGCCGATAGTAATAACAGATTATATGCTAAGAAAACCCACAGATTAATATTTTTCAGTGCGCACTGATCAGGGCAGCAAGACTCAACAACAGGAACAATGAGAGTTAACATGTAGAGTTGCTCTGTTTTGCAAAATAAATACGGATTTATTAATATTCAGTGGTTTTAGGATGCTGCAGTTTAGTTTACAGACTTTTGTGCAAGACTCGTCTGAGTTTCCACATATAAATATGAGTGTGCCAGTTTTGTTTTTTTTTAATAACTCTTAGATGGGTGCTTGCAGGCTGATATTATGTTATCAAGGTCAACTCTACTTACTTGAAGCTTTAAGTTCTTCTCCAGAGGCAGAATCCCGGGGTCTGAACAGACGCATCTCCCCGGTAAATATCCACACTTACGCTCAAAATATCCCAAGTCTTTAACAAGAAATTAGACACTGGAGGAAAACGGTATCGGGAATCAGAAAACTCTCTCTCCAGCGCTCAGCTGCTCACGGGGGGATCGGGGATGTGGCGGGGACGGCGCGCTCTGCTCCGCGCCACTCCAGAGACGTAGTTAAAGCATCTCTTCCACTGGTTCCTCCATTGGCTGTGGGTGCTGATGACATACGCGTCCACCTCCTACAATATGACGCCTGCAGTAGAGGGAGGCTGAGGATGAGGAGGGTGGTGTGCTGTCAACATGTCCAAGTGGTTTAAATTATTTATTTATTTATTTTTCTGACGTGCTCTTCTTTGCGCATTCTGAGTAGCCTGCGTTTTCATGATCACAAAAAACATACAAAACCATTCATTTCCTATATGGCCACGACACAGTCCATTATATTTAGCAAACCATTTTATTTATATTCTTTCACATCTGCTTAATTTGCATGTTCTACCCCTGTCTCAGTGGGTTTTCACTGGGTATTCCCGTTTCCGAGACGTGCAGGTTGGGTTAATTGGCATCGACTGGGGATTGTTAATTGTCCATAGTTTTGAACAGGAGAGTGAATGGCTGTGTGTTGACAGACTGGCGATCAGCCCAAAATGTACCCTGCTCTTCAAAAAAAATCTAATTAAATAAAAAAATAGTGATTTTGTCATGGTCTGAGCGCCGATCTCGTCCGTGCTCGGGTCATGCAGTATTTTCCACCCGTTCTGTACTTAGTCCTGGTGGGCTCTCTGAGCGCTTATCCTGACAGCGTCTCTGCGGGGCTTCCAGCTGTCAGAGCCAAGCAGCACAGCTGGTGCTGATTCAGCTGATGACACTCTCATCAGCTGATTAATTATCCTGTCCTATTTAAGGGAGCAGCTCCTGTCACTCGGGGCTGCGACCTCGCATTTTCCAGACTGGTTTCCTTACGTCCAAAGCCAGTTCCTTTCAGCGTCCTATTCGCATGTAAGTGTTGTATTCTTGTCTCCCTAGCTCTCAGTATATCATAGTGTGTCTTAGTCCTAGTCTTTATTTGTGTTTTGCCCCACGAGGCTCATTATTTTGTACTTACTGTATGTCCTTATTTAATAAATGTGCAAACTCTATGACTTCCTATAGTGTTTCATTAGCGGTCCGCGAGGACCGCTCCATGACAGTAGGTCGCAATCAAACGAGACGCCGGTGACCGTGAGTTTGCCTAATTTGGGTTTGTAGTTTTCCCCCTGTTCTCGTACCAGTGTGCTGGGAGATGGCACCGCCCAAGGCCTATGCGATGAGCTTGGGCTACAAGCTGGTTAAGGCCCTCATCGACATTGATGGTATCCTCTCCACCGCTCAGCTTTACGACACTCCCAACGATGCACGCTGGTACCTGGACCTCGCTGAGGCGGTTATTAACCGCCATCCTCGCTACGCTGACTACCCTGAAATCATGGCGAGGATGGCGGACATCTCTGCTCACCGGGAGAAGCTCCGTGGGCTGAAGGGAAACTCCGGCAGGAAGCCGAAGAGGAGACATCCTCACTCCTCGTCTCGGGATCCCATTCCTGTCCCCTGTCCAGTCCAGGAGTTCGCACCACCCAGGGGTCATCCCCAGTGGAGAAAGACGTCAGCCGGGATTCCCCCGGTGTATCCTCAGCGAGAACCCCGTCCAGATACTGTTCCGGGTAGCCGCACAAACTCTGTCTCCCAGCCAGCTGCAGCCTCTGCGTCTCGTCAGAGGGGTAAGACAGCTGCCGCCGCCGCCACCTCCGGGTTGTATGTGCCTCGTCCCTGGCCCGCCTTGGCTGTTCCTCCCTCCTCCTCGACGCTCTCTCCAGCGGCTGAGAACTCCACGATTCCTGCTCCGGCAATGCCCGTCAGCGATCCTGTACGAACGGCTCCTCCTTGTCTTCCCGGGGGGCCCTCTGTCACCATCCAGAGGGGAAAGGGAAGAACCAAGCCCACCGCAGCAGCTTCCATCGGCCCTCAGCGGATCAGGCAAGTGTCTTTTCATTCTCTTCCTTCACTGGGTGAATTGTCTTGTTTGACCCCTGGGGGTGGAGTTTGGGGTTCGCAGTTCCCTGAGCTCCCTCCACCTGCTGCAGTGATTAATTATGAACCTGCTTCCTTTGTGTCTCCTTCCCCTGAGCGTTCTTCGGCGCCAGGTCTATGCCATTGGACGAGGAAGGAGCCTGCAGTCCTGGAGTACCTGGTTCTGGCCCCGCAGCTACGTCATGGGCAAAGGAGGAGGGCGGACTGCAATTTGGAGCCTGCGCCGATGAGCAAGCATCCCCGGGTCTCCACGGAGGGACAGTCCGACCCAGCAGGTCACAGATCCCCTGCCACCACGTCGTGCGGGCCCTCGGCGTGGACGCCAGCGTCAGGGAATCCCCGGACTGTGGACACCATCATGCTGGCTGCAGAGCCCGCCGTAGCCGAATGGGAACCAGAGGAGGACCTTCTACCTGCTGAACCCGGATCACTGAAGTCCTGGACGGTGGCAGAACTCAAGATCAGGTGAGTGCTCTATTTTGTCTTTCTCCTGTCTATTCTGGAGCATTTTTGCCTGTCTCTCAGGGAGACAAGCTGGGTGCAGCCGTCCGCTGCATCCGAGCTTGTCTCGCTGGGCTCTGTCGCTGTCGGTGATCCTGATCCCGGTTCTCTTTCTTCTCCTGAGCCTTCCCCCAGGGTCACCGGTGTTGAGTCGATTCCAGTCGCTGTTCTGGAGGTTCTGGGTTTGGGTTTGGAGGCCGTCCCTGGTGCTGCGCTGGCTCAATCGGGGTCTGTCGTGGGTGCAGCTCCGACCTAATCGGGGTCCGTCGTGGGAGTGGTTCCGGCCCAGTCGCGGTCCATCGTGGGTGCTACATTGACCCAATTGGGGTCCGTCGTGGGTGTGGTTCTGGCCCAGTCAGGGTCCATCGTGGGTGCAGCACAGTCCCGCTTGGGATCCAATGAAAGCGCAGCGCCAGTCCGTGTGGAGTTCGGAGAATGAGCTGCAGATCCTCCGCCGATCGATGCCAGGCTGGCCCCTCATTGTTTCGCCGATCCCTTTTCTTCTCCATCTGGTGCCGTTGGGATTTCCCTTACTCGACCCGGCTCTCCCTTGTTATCCCTTTCAGTAGGGAGGCTGCCTCCGAGCTGTTCCCTTCAGTCCTGGTGGCCTTTTGACTCGGGTTGGCCGCCTGGGAGACTCCTTCGCCGATTCGGCGTTCTGGGTTGGCCACCCGACAAACTGGACTTTCTGTTCGGCGACCTGGTTCGGCCACCAGAGGTTCTGTTTCTCTGGGCCTGGGACTGGGGTAGATTGCCCGAACTCTTTCTTTCCCCCTGCCAGCGATCTGGACGCTGGAAACAGGTAGACCTCCCAAACTATTTGTTTTTTGTTATTGTGCTCTGCCTGCCTGCATTCCTGTAATGATTTTTTTTCTCTCCTTTTGATTGTCCCTTCCATAGTCTGAGAGATGTTCTTTTGTTGCCTATGGCCGTTTATTTGAACTGATTTAAACTGTTTGTATTTCGCTGCTCTTTAGCGTATGTTTTTTTTTTTTCTTTCTCCCCCTCTCTGGTCTGAAATATGCGCTTTTGTCGCCTCTGCCAGTTTATTTGGACTTATGGAACTGTCTGTATTTTGCCGCTGTTTAGCGTGATTTCGTGTTTTCCCTTCCTCTGGTTGAGAGATGCCTGTGTAATCTGTTATTTGCATTCATTGTTCTGTTTTCTACATGTGCATTATGGAGTATATTTGTGGGGTTTTTTTCCTTGTTCTGTTGGGCACCATGCTCATATTTGTTCTGTATTGGCCCTTGTCATTGTTTTTTTTTTTCTGGTTCCTTTCCTTGGTGATTTTTTTTTCCTTTTTGTTAACTCTTGCCCGCCGAGCCTTCTGCCCCCTCTACCCGCCCCTGGTGGGATTTCATAGCCTTCTGGGTGGGGGGAGGGAGGCTTGGATGTTACGTTTATGCCCAGAGTGTGTTCTTCAGGGGGGGAGTACTGTCATGGTCTGAGTGCCGATCTCGTCCGCACACGGGTCATGCAGTATTTTCCTCCCATTCTGTATTTAGTCCTGGTGGGCTCTCTGAGCTCTTATCCTGACAGATCTGAGCTCTTATTCTCTCTGCGGGGCTTCCGGCTGTCAGAGCCAAGCAGCACAGCTGGTGCTGATCCAGCTGTTGATAGCCTCATCAGCTGATTTATTATCCTGCCCTGTTTAAGGGAGCAACTCCTGTCACTCGGGGCTGCGACCTTGCATTTTCCAGACTGGTTTCCCTACGTCCAAAGCCAGTTCCTTTCAGCGTCCTATTCGCATGTAAGTGTTGTATTCTTGTCTCCCTAGCTCTCAGTATATCATAGTGTGTCTTAGTCCTAGTCTTTATTTGTGTTTTGCCCCACGAGGCTCATTATTTTGTACTGTATGTCCTTATTTAATAAACGTGCAAACTCTACGGTTTCCTATAGTGTCTCATTAGAGGTCCGCGAGGACCGCTCTATGACAAATTTGAGCTTTACAATTAAGATAAACAATCAATTTGTAAGAATCATCTCTCCTTAAATATCCATTTTTTCCCCATAAATTTATGGTTTTTCTTGTAGATTTGTGCAATTAATTATAGTCAGATGAGCAGCTTGTCATTTTTTTTTTTGGGGGGGGGGGCGTTTTTTTTTTTCTTGCAAGTTTGTGTTATGATCTGGACATTCTGTCCGTGCTTTCTTTTATTTTCTAAAGTATTGGCACAATTTTGTTATCATTAGTAGTTTTATTTCATTTCAGTGAACCTGTAACCACTTGACGATGATCCTTGGAACAGGCGCATTATGCCAAATTAATCACACCTGTGGAGGCACGCCTTATATATACCCCATGCATCCACCCATTCTTCCCCTTTCTATCATTCTAGTCGGTAAGCGCTTATACAAGTCTGTTTAACATTATGTTTTTTGTGCTGTTTGGGCTGCCTTACCCTGGGTACCCCATTGCTGTGTCATAAAATTGTTGTTTTCTGCTGAATGACAGAAGGTTTGCAGTGGCTGTGCAGCATGACGTGCACTGTCTGTGGCTACTTGGAGGTATGTAATATACACTTTCCTTCTTTTCAGCCGGAACTGTTAACAGTTTAGCAGCTTGAGGTGTGTCTACCCTTACCTGCTTAAGGTTTGTGATGTATTTTTGTGCCTTCTCTTCAGGCAGAAAAAACTGTTTAACAGCTTAACAGCACACGATATGCTTTATCTGCTTGGAGTATGTGGTATATTTTGCCTTCGTCAAGCAGGAATTGCTTAACAATTTAACAGCATGGTACAATGTGCCGTTAATTCTGTATTGTTCTTTTTCTCAACAGACAGTCATCTTCCTAAAAAAAAAGGGGGGGGGAGAGACGTCTTCTTTGTCTGGGTATTGAGTGCTCCTGTGCTTTGTGCACTCTCACTACCTTTTGTGGGGGAGTGGTACTGCATACAGGTGGGAACTGAAATTTGATATTGCTATGTTCAGTTTCAATTCAACTTTATTTATATAGCACTAGTTCACAACAACAGTCATCTCATAGCACTTTCAACTGTAGGAAACTGTAGGTCCTTTCCCAGGGCAAATGGAGACGCCAAATGCAGACTGTGAGTTTTGCACATTTATTAAACAGAAAAACACACATGAGCAAAAATACACACTTACAAGTAAGAAGGAGAACCGGGGGATGGCCGGAGGATACGAATAGACGGGAGCTCCATCTGGAGAGGACCAGGATGTAACACTAACGTCTGGATGACAAGACCGCTGCAATGAGAAAGTCTAACAGCCGGTCTTAAATAGCCCCAAACAATTGAGAACAGTTGTGGGATCATGAGTGAGGATGATTAACAAACTGGAGGCAGCTGTGACAGCCGGCAAACAGAATCTGACACCCGGAAATGATTCACGAGCTGTCACAGTGCCTGCACGGATCGGAATGACTAAACAAGAAAAGAATGTACAGAAACTAATAATGAAATAATCATAAAACAAGCAACAAACCAGAGAATACAGAAAAGGGAAAAAACCACCAAGGAAGGATAGCATAAACACAGCCCCCAAAAAATACAATAAATACAAAATGAAACAAAGACAAGACTACAACTAAGAATACAGAACAGCTCATAAATAAACAGAGTCAAATAAGAACCCAGAGACCAACTACAGGAATACATGAAAATCAGGAAACAACTCATTCAACAAGAATACATTAAAAACAATGACTAAGACAAGGATCGGAGATGAACTAAATAAACACTTAAGGAGAAACTGTGGAGAGGATAATAATACAATACAAACTAATAAAAACTACAAAGGAGATCCATGACAGTCTGAAGTGTGTGCCCGGTGCTCCCCCAGGCTCTACTTCATGACAGAGTCCCTCTCCCAAGGGGTGGATTTCAGACACCCCTTGGGTGATAGATGGTGAGGATCCAACTGAAGTGGGCTGCAATTGCTGAGCCTCACCACTCGGAATGAGGCAAGACATTTCATTTTGATGTGAAGGAAAATGATAACACACTTGCCTTATCTCCTGGGGTGTGATGGAATCGACTGTTGCAGAACCTCCAGGTGTGGTGACCGACACTGGTGGAACCTCTGGCATAGTGACTGATGCTGGAGATCACCTCACCGATGGCCCCAGGTCCAGTGATGCCGAAACCAGGGGACACTCTTTAGACGGTGCAGGCTTCGAGACACAAGGGGCGCTCATCTTCCATACAGGACCTGACTGCAGGACTGGCTCGGAATCTTCTGGATCCACAGACCTCTCCATTGTACGGCAGCTCCCTCCCAGGACTCGCAGGGAAAATGGAGAGGGACATGGGAGAAGTAGGTGAGGAATAAAGCAAGATTTCAGCAGCAGGCAGTGAGGGCTCAGCCAAATTGGGCTGCTGCTGAGCCTCACCACCGGGAATAAGGCAAAGCAATTCATTCATAGGTGTTAAAAAATGAAAAGGTACTTGCCTTAGTTCCCGGGGCGTGATGGTGACTGCTGCTGTAGGTTCAGACGAATCCATCCTGGAGGATGCGGATGTCGTCTGGCTAGGTGGATGAAACATTGAAGTCAGGGGATGCTCACTCGTTGGTTCAAACCCCGTTTCACCCAGAAAACCACCCTCCAGCTGGGCTGCATAGTCTGCAAGGAGCCATGGCTTATATTCCAGCAACAGTTCTGTCTCAGCCACTAAAACTTGCCTGCGCTCTTCCAGCTCCTCAGCAGTGGGGCTGTCGGGGAACACAATGGCTGGATGTCCAATCTGGCACACTACAGACTCTTCCAGTGCCTGAGTGACAGCAGGTAGAGTGTGCCACTGTTTGGGAAGAGAGGGCGGGGCTGTGGCTGAATGACAGCGCAAGGCTGGAGACTTCCGCACCCGGGAACACTTCTTCGTTGACACAGGTGTGGGGGGAGAGGCCTCCCCCAGCCCGCTGAGAATATTTTGAGCATTGGATACAGAGGTGAGGAGACCCGAAAGTTCTGGATAGCTCCAGAGGCTTGGGTATCTATTAAATGTGCCACGCTATTCCAAACCTGCAGAGCCTCCTCGGGAGTGTGGGTTAAGCAGATGTCCAAATGTCCAAGATTACATCCTCCAACAACTCAGCTGCCCAGCACTCCACCTCATCCAACCCAAAAACACTATAGTCCGTGCAGATTGACATTTCCAAAAACATGGGCTTAAATAAGAGGGGAAAAATATACACAAGAGGGAGAGAGAAAAAAAAAGGCAAAAACTCAGCCACTGGCGTTTTAACTGGCAGCGGTCTACTGTCATGAATCGCCCTTTCCCAGGGCAAACAGGAGACACCAAATGCAGACTGAGTTTTGCACATTTATTAAACAGAAAAACATACATGAACAAAAATACACACTTACAGGTAAGAAGGAGAACCGTGGGATGCCGGGAGGATACGAATAGATGGGGACTCCATCTGGAGAGGACCAGGATGTAACACTAATGTCTGGATGACAAGACCGCTGTGACGAGAAAGTCTAACAGCCGGTCTTAAATAGCCCCAAACAATTGAGAACAGCAGTGGGATCATGAGTGAGGATGATTAACAAACTGGAGGCAGGTGTGACAGCCGGCAAACAGAATCTGACACCCGGAAATGACTCACGAGCTGTCACAGTGCCTGCATGGATCGGGATCAGAATCAGAATCAGAATCAGGTTTATTGCCATTGTTCATGTAGTACACAAACTAGGAATTTGTCTTGGTACAATGCTGCAACATTAAACATGATAAGATAAAAGAAATAAACTATACATGTAATAAAGTGTAGAATAAGATTAAGTGATACTGGTCAACAGTTAAAATATATTAGCGAGCAGCAGATACTGTGGAGAACTATATAGTGCAGTCGGTAATGCAGGAAGAAAACAGTGATGATTGACATGAGTCTGGTTGAGCTGCTGTACATGGTGCACGAGAGTCAATAAGTCACTTAGTGTTCAGCAGTCTGATGGCAGAGGGGAAGAAGCTGTTCATGTGACGGGAGGTTTTAGTCTGGATGGACCGAAGTCTTCTACCAGAGGGGAGGGGGGCAAACAGTACGTGACCAGGGTGTGAGGGATCGGCTATGATCCGGCCAGCACGCCTCCGGGTCCTGGAGATGTACAGATCCAGGAGAGATGGGAGCTTGCAGCCGATCACCTTCTCAGCAGTGCGCACGACACGCTGCAGCCTTAGTCTGTCCCTGGCAGTGGCTCCTGCGTACCACACGGTTATGGAGGTGGTGAGGATGGACTCGATGATGGCTGTGTAGAACTGCACTAACATCTTGGTGGGTAGCTTGAGCTTCCTCAGCTGCCGCAGGAAGAACATCCTCTGCTGGGCTTTTTTGATGAGTGAGCTGATGGTCGGCTCCCATTTGAGGTCCCTGGTGATGGTAGTGCCTAGGAAGCGGAAGGAATCAGCAGTGGTGATGGGAGAGCCTGAGAGGGTGAGGGGGGGCAGAGGGGTAGTGACTTTCCTGAAGTCTACAATCATCTCGACTGTCTTCAGAGCGTTCAGCTGCAGGTTGTTATTGTTGCACCAGGACGCCAGCTGGGCCACCTCTCTCCTGTAGGCGGACTCGTCGCCGTTGGAGATGAGCCCGATGAGGGTGGTGTCGTCCGCAAACTTGATCAACTTGACAGACTGGTGGCTGGAGGTGCAGGAGTTGGTGTAAAGGGAGAAGAGTAGGGGGGAAAGTACACAGCCCTGGGGTGATCCGGTGCTGATGCTAGTATAGTCTGAGACAGTCTTTCCCAGCCGCACATGCTGCCTCCGGTCCGTCAGGAAGTCGGTGATCCACCTGCAGAGGGAGTCAGGCACGTTGAGCAGGGACAGCTTGTCCCGGAGCAGAGCGGGGATGACTAAATAAGAAAAGAATGTACAGAAACTGTTTTTGATAAATAATATGGAAGATGTGGTCAGTGGTTTCAATAAATTTTTTGTAAACGTTGGTCCTGAATTAGCAAAATCAATAGTGACACCAGAAATAAACTACAGTGGTTCTGTGAATGAAATAGAAGATAGAAATCCAAACACAATCTTTTTGGGTGCAGTTACTGAAAAGGAAATTATCGAGACTGTGAGTAAATTTAAGAACAAAAAATCAACGGACTGGATTGAAATTGACATGACAATAGTGAAAAAAGTAATTGAGGGAATTGTCAAGCCACTCACCCACATCTGTAACCTGTCATTTCAAACTGGTACATTTCCAGACAAAATGAAAATAGCAAAAGTAATACCTCTATACAAAACAGGAGACAGTCATCGCTTCACAAATTACAGGCCAGTCTCTTTACTCTCACAATTCTCCAAAATACTTGAAAAAATCTTCACTAAGAGACTGGATGATTTCACTGAAAAACACAACCTCCTTACAGATAGCCAGTATGGTTTTAGAGCAGATAAATCTACATCTTTGGCACTGATCGAACTTATAGAAGAAATTACTAGTTGTATAGATAAAAAAAAATGTTGCTGTAGGAGTATTCATAGATTTAAAGAAAGCTTTTGACACCATTGACCACAGAATACTACTAAGGAAACTGGAAAGGTATGGGATAAGAGGGGTTGGACTGAGTTGGGTGGAAAGTTATTTAAGTAACAGACAACAATTTGTACAAATTGGAGAGCACAAATCACCCTTCATGGACATCACTTGTGGTGTGCCCCAGGGGTCAGTTTTGGGACCCAAACTCTTTATTTTATATATAAATGACATATGCCAAGTATCAAAAATTCTGAAATTTATTTTGTTTGCGGATGACACAAATATCCTCTGCACTGGTGAGAATTTGCAGCAGGTTTTAGAGGTGGTCACAACTGAAATGAAAAAATTAACGCAGTGGTTCAACAAAAATAAATTATCTCTAAATCTAAAAAAACCAAAGATTATGTTGTTTGGAAATTATAAAATAAATCATGAAATAATGGTAACGATAGATGATACCAGAATAGAAACAGTACAGGAAAATAAGTTCCTGGGGGTGACGCTTGACAATAAAATCTGCTGGAAACCTCACATCAGTCACATCCGGGCCAAATTAGCAAAATGTATAGGCATACTGGGGAAGACAAGACACTTCTTGGACTATACATCATTGGTCTTATTGTACAATTCACTGTTTTTACCTTATCTTAACTACTCTGTAGAAGTCTGGGGAAACACCTACAAAACCAACCTACAGTCAATAAGCACATTACAAAAAAGAGCTATAAGGATAATAAACAATGCAGGATATAGAGACCATACCAATTCGTTGTTCTTAAAGTCACATGTCATAAAGTTCATCGATTTAGTTAAATTTAAGACAGCACAAGTAATGTACAGGGCAATAAATAATCAACTCCCAACTAATATACAAAAAATATTTTAAAAAAGAGACAATGATCATAATTTGAGGGGAGACTTAAACTTTACAAAACCCAAGATACGTACTACCAAGAAAAGTATGTGCATATCTGTCTGTGGGGTGGATTTGTGGAACAGTCTAGAGCCGGAACTGAAACTATGTACAAACAGAAATCAATTCAAAAAGAGGTATAAGCATCATTTGCTGAAAGGGTATATGTTAGAAGGGTAGTAGTTATATGTACAATTCATTATGTTCACTCTGGGATATTATGGGACACTATGGAATGGTGGGTAGGACAGCACTGTGTATATCTGTGTTGTTTGAGGCTGGTTTTGTTGTATGGACATCATTGTATGTTAGAATGGATGGGTGTTAATGTTGATTTGTAAAAAATACAGTAAATTGTTTACTTGGGGTCTTAAAGGTGGTAATTTGTATAAAATTCACATGGGTGTATCTATGGAAAAGAGGAGATGGAATTAATAAGTGTTCACTTCTTCCTTCTCCCTTTCGAACAGTGTATAATGTTACTTTATTGCATTTGCCATTTGCTTGTATTTGTTATATTTTTGTGTTCGAAATAAACTATCTATCTATCTATCTATCTACAATTCAGATCAGAATTTTACTGTTTACATGGATCCTGAAAAAGCTGATCTGATTAGGGCGTGCGTTTTCATGTGTCACAGGTTTGAACGGAATAAATCATTTTGACATGCGCAGGTCGACATTTCGACATTCAAAATATAGTAGAAGAAGAAGCAACTTCCGGTGTTAGCAAGCCCCGCTTCGTGTCGAAATTGACCTGTATCGTGTTATTCAGACTGTACTTTTGCTTCTGCTAGTCTCCGTAATGAAGCTACAAGTACATACTTCTGCATAAACGAAAAGAGAGAGACAGCAGGATGATACAGACCAGTTTTGTTTAACTCCCGCTATGTTTTCCGCTAGCTGCTGCTAAGGCGGAAATACGTCACGTCGACGTGCGGCTGGTGTACAGACATGCACAGTAAACATATTTTCTGCCCTGTGTTCGGAATAAGTGTTTTCATGCGCACCATTCGGATTAACAATCGGCATAACCCACCCCTCTCAATCGGAATGAAATTTTGATCCGAATGAGTGTGATCGGGTTAGAATATTCAGATTGCCATGTTTACATGAAGCATTTTTATTCCGATCAGGCTTTTAATCTGGTTACTTGTGTCCATGTAAACATAGCCACTCACTCGAGTAATTTAGTTAAATTGGATAATTTCCCACAGCACACCTAACGATCTTTCTCGGCACACTAGTGTGTAGCGGCACATAGGTTGAAAATCACTGTTCTAAATTATTGCTCTGAGTGTTGCTATCCCTGTGCTGTTGCAATCCTGGAATTTCCCCATTGTGGAACTAATAAAGGCTTATCTTATCTTATCTTAGACAAGACTACAACTAGGAAGACAGAACAGCTCATAAATAAACAGTTGCAAATAAGAACCCAGAGACCAACTACAGGAATACATGAAAATCAGGAAACAACTCATTGAACAAGAATGCATGAACACGATGACTAAGACAAGGATCGGAGATGAACTAAATAAACACTTAAGGAGAAACTGCAGCGAGGATAATAATACAAACTAATAAAGACTACAAAGGAGATCCATGACAGTCTGAAGTGTGCGCCCAGTGCTCCTCGGGCTCCACCTCATGACACTACCTCATGGTAGTGAGGTAGATACTACCTTGTACCTCATGGAACAGCCCTTTGGCCTGTTTATAATAATAATAATAATAATAATAATAATAATAATAATAATAATAATACCTGTCTTGGTTTCTCTCTTATTGTTCTCTTGGAGGAATAATAGCTTCTGCAGGGAGTGGAGGGGAAAATAGCATGGACACTGGTATGCCACCAGCCTAGGGCTCCATCCCTCCAGGCTGAAGTGCTCCAGCTGGAACTGGGAAGGCCAGCAGGAAGCAGAAGCGGATTGAAGAAAGCCAGCCACATGATCCAGCGGGTGGATTTCATGCAGAGTCAGTTGGAGGAAGTGCGTAAGACCATTGAACATATGGCTGCAAATCACCATCGCCTTTGGGTATGTCACACCACGCTCCTGTATGTGTCCTGAGACCACATCCTGATGTAGTGTCTCTCATTGCCTCTGATAACTTGGGCAAGACCATGGGCTCTGGCTGTGGTGCCATTGGGAGAGTGGATGTCTCTCTGAGGTTGATGATGAAGTTGACAGTGACTCTCCTGTCGAGAACACCTTCCTGAGCCCTATGATATATCTTCAGGCCACGGTTCTTTTGGGCAGCATCAGCTGCAGGGCTTCCTCCTCCATCTTCTCCACCTAGGGCTTCAGCTTTAGACAGAGGTCCTGTAACCCAGAGGCAGGTTCCCTTGTCAGTTTATCCTGACTCTGTGGAACATTGGCAGAAGTTGTGGGCTCGGCTAAGGAAGCTGCTGCTCCTTGTTTTAGACTCAGTATTTTGAGTGGTGCTGCGGAGATGGGGTTGGATGGTGTGTTGAAGGTGGGCTCTACCTTTGCATTGCTGGCTGGAGCTCCCCCCGCAGGCAGCAAGTCTATATGCCACCCTAACGACAAGTGTCATACCCCTGATGGGTTAGTGGCTAGCACCTACCAGTCTGTGGCTATGGCCTCTAAGCTGGCAAAGGCTAATATACTTCTTTTAGTGTATTTAGAAGGTCTGATAAGGGACCTAGAGTCAAAAGCAGAACTGACCTTCTACCAGAGTTGGTAAGGATTGTGGACACTGCGATTCAAGGAGCTAGCTTTCAGGCTACAGCACTTGGAAATTCCTTGGCCAGTTGACCATGGCTGATGGCATGTGTGGTTGAGCCAGTCTGGATTGGCAGGTACGGACAAGGCTGCTGTTTTGGAGGCTGCGGTAGTGCCTGGTGAGGTCTTTGGGCCCGCAGCAGAGGCAATGTTGTGAGACTGCGCACGCAGTCCTTTCATCAGCCAGGACCATCCTGGTCCAGTGTCCGGAGACCTCTTAAGGGGTGTGAGAACTCACGATGACTTTGTTTCACAGAACCAAGGTCCTTTCAGAACTCGGGTCACCCGAGGCAGAGGGCCCCTTGGCAGTGGGTGCAGGTTCAGCAGCTCTCGGGAGCATGTAGGCCATGGTCCTGCCAAGCCTCATCAGCGTCTCTGATGGTATGCTTCCCCTGGCGTCAACCTTCTCTGCAGTGCACCTCATGAGTTGGCGTCGGTGCACCTCATGTCCATGGGTGATTGATATACTGGAGTGTGGATACTGCCTACAGTTCACATCCCATTCGCCAACTTCAAGGGGTTTTGGAAGCAAAAATAAGGAGGATTCTCTTTCCGTGGTTCCGGGCAGCGAGGTCTCCGCCCTGCTGGGAAATAACGTATTACGGTCTCTGTCTCCAGGAGAAAAGAGGCAAGGCTTTTTACACTGCCTATTTCTTGTCTCCAAGTGAATTGAGGACTGACTTTGGACAGAGGTCTTGTAACCCAGAGGCAGGTTCCATTGTCAGTTTATCCTGACACTGTGGAACATTGGCAGAAGTTGTGGGTCAGTCCTCTGGTAGCAGAGGACTGACCCCCCCCCCCCCCCCACACACACACACTGCAGCTTTCGCTACTTACAGTTGCTGTGTGGCCTAAGGTCAGAGAAATGGAGATAGGCACCGCCCTATGCACCGTATGGTGTCCCACATGCTGTGGGAGGGAATTAACTAACTAACTAAGTGAACCGGGGGGCCACCGTCTGGTTCTGGACCTGAGGCAGTTGAACAGGTATCCCAAGGTGCTCTCTTTTCCAGTGCTCAGGCTGGGGACATTATTCAGGCCATAGGGCCAGGCAATTGGTTCACAACAGTGGAACTTTGTGACGCTGATTTCCATATTCCCATAGATCCGGCCTACAGGAAGGTCCTCAGGGTTCCTTCAGGACAAGCCTTTGGTTACAACGTCCTGCCTTTCAGTCTGTCCCTGTCGCCTCAGACATTCACTAAGTATACAGACGTGGACAAAATTGTTGGTACCCCTCTGTTAATGAAAGAAAAACCCACAGTGGTCACAGAAATAACTTGAATCTGACAAAAGTGGTAATATATAAAAATTCTATGAAAATTAACCAATGAAAATCAGACAATGCTTTTGAATTATGGTTCAACAGAATTATTTTAAAAAACAAACTCATGAAACAGGCCTGGACAAAAATGATGGTAGCCCTAGAAAAGATTGAAAATAATGTGACCATAGGGACATGTTCAACCAAGATGTGTCCTCTAATTAATAGGGATGTAACGATATCAAAATCTCACGGTACGATACAATTTCGATATTGATCTCACAGTACGATATTTGTTGCGATATTGTGGAGAGGCTCACGGTATTGTAAAATAGCTCATAATATTGTGTTTGTGATGATAATAACCAAAAACTGCCATTAAATCTTTGCCAGTCACCAGGCCATTTATTTTTATATTTATGGATCATGATAACATAAAATGCTGATCACTTAGTGCTTTTAAAGTGCAAGTTCAAGTCAGGAACATCAATATACCATTTGGTAATATTTGGTCACATAACTGATTCTTCTTATGTGCAAGGATCATACTAAGCAGCGACTAGAACAATTGTAAACAACAGTAGGGAATTCCCTTTAAGAGCAAACGAAGATCAAGTTAAGCCAGGTCCAATGTGTAAAGTAAAATTAATCATAAATGTGCTAGGCAAATAAAAACAGCCTGTTGAAACAATTAAGTCAGGCAAAAAGCCTACTGGAAAACACTGACCTTGTGGCTCACATATTTTGACTGCATATGTATAGGCACAGGAGTGAGATGCTTAGAACTGCATGTGTTGTTTGACCTCACGTCTTGGATGGAACAATGCGTCTGGACCTCTTGAGGATAATGGCAGGAGGCGGAGGTGCCATGACAAGACTTTGAGAAGACTTCCTGACCTCCTGGGGTCAGACGGACGACGAAGGGACTCGGGGGGAGAATTATTGTCAATTGGGGGTTTGGCGGCAACGTGTGATTTTGCCTCTGATGTTCTATGTATAAATGTGGGGTTTTTTGGGGAGCTCACTCTCTTCTTGTCTTGAGAGAATGCTGGGGATGTGAAATCTTCAATAAACCTGAATTGAGAAATAAATTCAGTCTCCTTATTTCATGCTCCCCACATTGGTGACCAAAAACATGCAATGTCTAGAACCAATTCCCCCGAACCAGACTCGTCAGGGACCGCTCGAGCGAGCGCCGTCTCGATCAAGCTACCGGAGTTCTAGCAGGACAACCCAGACTCGTGGTTCCTCCAGGCCGAGGCCCAGTTCGCACTCGGGGGAATAACGGCGGATGACACAAAATTCTACCATGTCATCGCCAAGCTCGACAACCGCACAGCTCGATATGTGCGGAGCCTGGTGCAGCACCTGCCCACTGGAGAAAAATACAGCGAACTGAAGGCTGCCCTCATCCAGTGTTTCACGCCCTCAGCCGAGGAGAGGGCTAGGAGACTCCTGGCTCTGCACGACCTGGGAGGACGCAGGCCAGTCGACCTGATGGAAGACATGCTACAGCTGAGAGACACAGACAATGATGATTTCCTGTTTAAGCACATCTTCCTGAGAACCCTCCTGACGCAGATGAGGGCGACCCTGTCGGGCACTCGTTGTGTGACCCAGCGGGACTTACGTGCGCTGGCCCGAGAAGCGCAGCGGATCCTCGACTCCTACGGGGAGCAGGCAACCACCGCAGCAGCAGCAGACCTCGGAGCGGCGGCTGGGAGCAGCGGAGGGCCAGAGGCAGCGGAATCGATCCCACCAACAATGGCAGTGGCGCAGTCCCGACACAGCGGAGGAGACGACCTCTGCTTTTACCATCGGCGTTTCGCAGAGAAGTCGCGCAGGTGTGTGCCGCCGTGCCACTTCAAAAGCTCGGGAAACGCCAGGACCGGGAGTCGTTATCAGCATCGGCCCTCGGCGAGTGGAACAGGCTGCTCTACCTCACAGATCCGCGCTCTGGGCGGCACTTCCTCGTGGACACGGGCGGCCAAGTGAGTTTCATCACCCCAACCTACGCTGACCGACTCGCAGGCCCCCGTGGTGACGGAGCAACAGCAGCGAACGGGTCGAGCATTAAGACCTTCGGCGAAAGGACTCTGCTTCTGTCCTTGCACGGCCGCACTTATGAATGGACCTTTATTATAGCGGCGGTGAGTTTCAACATGTTAGGTGCTGATTTTCTGTGCTCACATGGGTTGTTAGTTGATCTTGCCAACAGGCGCTTGGTTAATGCACTCTCCTTTTATTCAATCCCTTGTGCAGCTCGACCGGAGTGGTGGCTCAGTTGGTAGAGCATCCGCCCCACACCCGGGAGGCAGGGGTTCAAATCCCGGCCGGGTCATACCAAAGACCATATAAAAATGGTGCTTTCTGCCTTCTAGCGTGGTGCTCCGCATAATGAAATGGGGAAAGTAAAGTTACACACAGAGCTACCAGAGGACTGACCCCCCGCTGTAGCTTTCACTACTTACAGTAGCTGTGTGGCCTAGGGTCAGAGAAACGGAGATAGGCACCGCCCATATACACCTTCAGGTGTGAAGGGATTAATTAACTAACTAACTAACTTGTGCAGCTCGAGTGTCCCCGCCACCAGCACAGACCAACGTCGCCACAGCAGGCGATAAGTTTCACACACTCCTCACCCAGTTTCCAGCGCTCACAGTTCCCACTTTTTCGGCAACAGTTGCGAAACACGGGGTGGAGCACTTTATCGCCACAACTGCCCCCCCCCCCGTCTACGCAAAAGCCCGGCGCTTGGATGCAGGTAAACTCTCCATAGCGTGCGAGGAGTTCGCCAACCTGGAAAGGCTGGGCATCCTCCGTCGTTCAAACAGCCCATGGGCCTCCCCACTGCATATGGTCCCTAAAGCTGATGGCTCGTGGAGACCTTGCGGCGATTACCGCAGGTTAAACAATGCCACAACGCATGACCGCTACCCAATCCCACACATTCAGGATTTTTCGGTGCATCTGGCGGGGGCGCGCATTTTTTCTAAAATAGACCTGGTCCGCGGCTATCATCAAGTCCCAGTCCGGGCTGAGGACATTCCCAAAACAGCGGTGATAACCCCTTTTGGACTTTTTGAGTTTTTGCGCATGCTGTTCGGCCTCAAAGGCAGCACGCAGACCTTCCAACGCATGATGGATGCCGTGTTACGCGATCTCCCTTTCGTGTTCGTCTACCTCGACGACATTTTAGTCGCCAGCACATCCGAGGAGGAACACGAAAAACACCTCACAGTGGTTTTTCGGAGGTTGGGAGAGCACGGGTTAATAATCAGTCCAGCCAAATGTCAGTTCGGGTTGGCGCAGATCGATTTTTTGGGGCACCGCGTTTCCCCAGAAGGGGCGGTTCCGCTACCGGACAAAATGCGCGCGGTGGCAGATTTTCCCTGGCCACAAACGGTCAAAGCGTTACAGGAGTTTTTAGGAATGGTGAATTTTTATAACCGCTTCCTTCCCCATGCAGCGCAGCTCATGCAACCACTATATGCCGCGCTTAAAAAGCAAAAACCCTCCAATGCAATCGATTGGTCCCCGGAGCGGGAGCGAGCATTCGCGGACGTAAAAAAAGCCCTGGCAGACGCTGTGTTGTTAGCCCATCCTGACCCAACGGCCCGCATAGCGCTCACCACTGATGCGTCGGATTTGGCCATGGGGCGGTTGTGGAGCAGCACGTCGCCGGAATTTGGCAGCCGCTGGCCTTTTTCAGCAGATCCTTGCGCGAAGCCGAGCGAAAATACAGCGCGTTTGACTGGGAGCTGTTAGCGCGCCACTTGGCCATCCGCCACTTCCAATTCTGGCTGGAAGGTCGGCGTTTCACCGCGTTTGTCGACCACAAACCGCTCACTTTTGCGATGGCCAAAATTTCGGAACATTGGTCGGGCCGACAGCAGAGGCAGCTAGCCGCAATTTCAGAATTTACTACTGATATTCAGCACGTAGCGGGTAAACTCAATGTAGTAACAGACTGCCTCTCTCGCGCGGTAACAGCACCAGTCCGCGCAGAGGTAGATTATACTACCGCAGCCACAGAGCACAATAACGGCGCGGAAGCGCACGCGGCCCCAGTTCATGTGGGGATAGATTATGCGGCCATGGCAGCGGATCAGGGTAGTGATGCAGACGTGTGCGCGCTCCAGTCTAGACCAACAGGGTTAAGGCTGGAGAGCAGGAGCTTACAAAATGGTTTGCCCCCAATAATCTGCGATGTCTCTACCGGGCGACCGCGCCCGGTGGTACCGGCTGCTTGGCGCCGTCGTGTTTTTGACTCGGTTCACTTCCTGGCACACCCGGGGGTGCGCGCGTCTGTGAAAATGGTAGTGGAAAAGTTTGTTTGGCCGAGCCTGCGCAAGCACGTGAAAGAGGGGGCAAGAGCCTGTATGGCTTGCCAGTGGGCCAAAATTCACAAGCACACTAAAGCCCCCTTAGAGCCGTTTCACATCCCGGCCAAGAGATTTGATCATGTGCATGTCGACCTCGTGGGCCCCCTACCGTCGTCGCAGGGGTTCACACATCTTTTGACAATGGTGGACCGAACCACGCGTTGGCCGGAAGTGGTCCCACTAGCATCGACCATGGCTGCAGAAGTGGCCCGCGCATTTTTGACGGCCTGGATAGCGTGTTTCGGGGTCCCGTCCGATATTACGTCCGACAGAGGACCTCAATTTGTGTCTGAGCTTTGGTCAGCGATGGCCAACAGCTTAGGGGCGACAATTCACCGCACTACCACTTACCACCCCCAGGCTAATGGTTTATGCGAGCGTTTTCATAGATCATTGAAGGCAGCCCCCAGAGCGCCGCTTACGGATGCAAATTGGGTAAACAAACTACCATGGGTTTTCTTGGGGTTGCGTTCTGCGTCCAAAGAGGACTTAAAGGCTTCGCCAGCGGAGTTGGTTTTCGTGCAGCCTCTCCGGCTGCCAGGCGAGTTTCTACCGGATCATCCGGCGCCGGGGCGTCCCCCGGCTCAGTGGCCACTGATCGGCACGGGAGCAGACATGCTTCCGGGCCCCGTTCATCACACTTTTCCACGTGTTTTTGTTCCCAAAGCTTTAAAAAATGCCGAATTTGTTTTTGTCAGGCACGAGGCTATGCGCCCGGCCCTGCGCCCGCCCTATGATGGTCCATTTAGGGTGCTGGAAACGGGTGATAAACATTTTGTGCTAGATTTGGGGGACAGAAGGGAAACAGTTAGTATTGACAGACTAAAGCCTGCTTTTGTGATGAACGACGAGTCTGTACAGGTGGCGAAGGCCCCTCGACGTGGCAGACCCCCCAGGGAGCATGTCCTGGAGCCCCCGCAGGGATCAAATAACAATTCTCATCCTCAGTTAGCAAATTCACTGCAAGACGGCGCCGCAGGGGCTGCGAAGCCCGCTTACAGCAGGTTTGGAAGACGTTTGAAGCCCAGACGGCGTACGGACTGATGTGTGATTTTATCATGTTGTGTGGACTATGCTATATTGTTCATTCTTCGACGTTTGGGGGGGGGGGTTATGTGGCTCACATATTTTGACTGCATATGTATAGGCACAGGAGTGAGATGCTTAGAACTGCATGTGTTATTTGACCTCATGTCTTGGATGGAACAATGAGTCTGGACCTCCTGAGGATAACGGCAGGAGGCAGAGGTGCCGTGACAAGACTTTGAGAAGACTTCCTGACCTCCTGGGGTCAGACGGACGACGAAGGGACTCGGGGGGAGAATTATTGTCAATGGGGGGTTTGGCGACAATGTGTGATTTTGCCTCTGATGTTCTATGTATAAATGTGGGGGTTTTTGGGGAGCTCACTCTCTTCTTGTCTTGAGAGAATGCTGGGGATGTGAAATCTTCAATAAACCTGAATTGAGAAATAAATTCAATCTCCTTATTTCACGCTCCCCACAGACCTATCCTTTAGCTTATGTTCAAGCTTTTCTTCAGAAAGATCAAAAGATCTACATTGCAAGGGAGAAGAAGAGACCTCTGGGCATTTACAATATCCCCTGCTGTAGAAAATACTCTCTCACTGGGCACTGAGGTAGCGGGTATACATAGGTAGGTCTTTGCTAATGAGGACATTATCTTTGCTAATGAGGTCATTGTCTGTCCGCCAGCCTCTCTCCTTTAGTGTTTTTAGACACGGAAAAACCAAAATGCCTCCACACATCTGATTTAAAAGTTGCTGGGGCTTGCACAATCTCAACTTCGGGGATGTTTTCTTCAGTATTTATGTGAGCCGAACTTTGTCCGCCGCCATGTTTGTTGTGTGGACAGCGTGCAGCATGCACTCTTATTGGCTCAACAACAGTTCTTGTGACGACACAGCGCAAAGGATCATGGTCTGTGTAGTTTACAATGCTTTGTTGCGCGGGAGCCTGCTTATTTCTTGTTGTTTTTTGGCAGATACCCGCCCTCTTAATATCGTAACACGACCACGACGGTATCGAGACACGTTTACTACCGCGATATCGCGATAACGTCAATATCGTTACATCCCTACTAATTAACATCACAGGTGTCTACAAACTTGTAATGAGTCAGTCGGCCTATTTAAAGGGTGACAAGTAGTCACTGTGCTGTTTGTTGACATGGCGTGTACCACACTAAACATGGAGCAGAAGAAGCAAAGGAGAGAGTTGTCTCAGGAGATTAGAAAGAAAATTATAGACACGCATGTTAAAGGTAAAGGCTATAAGACCATCTCCAAGCAGCTTGATGTTCCTGTGACTACAGTTGCACATATTATTCAGAAATTTAAGATCCACGGGACTGTAGCCAACCTCCATGGATGTGGCTGCAGGAGGAGACGGATAATGCGAATGGTAACAGAAGAGGCCAGAACAACCTCTAAACACATTCATGGTGAACTCCAAGGTCAAGGTACATCAGTGTCAAATCGCACCATCTGCCGTTGTTTGAGCCAAAGTGGACTTATGGGAGACAACCAAGGAGGACACCACTGTTGAAAACAAATCATAAATAAAGCCAGACTGGAATTTGCCAAACTGCATGTTGACAAGCCACAAGGCTTCTGGGAGAATGTCCTATGGACAAACGAGACAAAACTGGAACTTTTTGGCAAGGCACATCAGCTCTGTGTTCACAGACGCAAAAATGAAGCATAGCAAGAAAAGAACACTGTCCCTACTGTGAAACATGGAGGAGGTTCTGTTATGTTCTGGGGCGGCTTTGCTGCATCTGGCACAGGGTGTCTTGAATCTGTGCAGAGTACAATGAAATCTCAAGACTATCAAGGTATTCTAGAGAGAAATGTGCTGCCCCAGTGTCAGACAGCTTGGTCTCAGTCGCAGATCATGGGTCTTGCAACAGGATAATGACCTAAAACACACAGCTAAAAACACCCAAGAATGGCTAAGAGTGAAACATTGGACTATTCTAAAGTGGCATTCTATGAGCCCTGATCTAAATCCTATTGAACATCTGTGGAAGGAGCTGAAACATGCCGTCTGGAGAAGGCACCCTTCAAACCTGAGACAACTGGAGCAGTTTGCTCATGAGGAGTGGGCCAAAATACCTGCTGAGAGGTGCAGAAGTCTCATTGACAGTTACAGAAATTGTTTGATTGCAGTGATTGCCTCAAAAGGTTGTGCAAGAAAATATTGTTAAGGGTACTATCATTTTTGTCTAGGCCTGTTTCATGAGTTAGTTTTTTAAAATAATTCTGTTGAACCGCAATTCAAAAGCATTGTCTGATTTTCATTGGTTAATTTTCATAGAATTTTTATTTATTTCCACTTTTGTCAGATTTAAGTTGTTTCTGTGACCATTGTGGGTTTTTCTTTCATTAGTGGACGGCTTCTCCCTGGTGTGGCAGGACAGGGACGCGCTCTCCGGTAAGATCAAAGGAGGAGGTATTTGTGTGTACGTTAAGAACAAATGGTGCTCACAGTTCACTACGAGAGAGTCGCTTTGTACCCCAGACATAGAACTGCTGTGCTTAAGCCTGAGACCTTTTTAACTCCCCCACAAATTTGGAAACATTTTATTATGCACCGTTTATATCCTGCCCAGCAGGAACGCTTTCAACGCAGCGAATGCTATCGTGGACTGTGTACACAGACAACTGGAACGCACTCCTGAAGCACCTTGTTTGATTTTAGGGGATTTTAATCACTGCAAATTGGATGCGGCACTGCCTGGCTTCAGCCAATATGTGAACTGCAGTACAAGGGGGAAAAATATTCTGGACAAATGCTATGGGAATGTCAAAAATGCCTATATAGCAAGGGTTAAGCCCCCACTGGCGTCCTCAGACCATAATGCTGTTCATCTGATTCCTGCTTACAAGTCTTTGCTTAAAAGCAGCAAACCACAGACAAAGACAATCTTCATATGGGACAATGAAGGCATAGAAACTTTGAGAGGTTGTTTTTCTTGTACCGACTGGGGACTCTTCCATAACTTGGAGTTGGAGGAGGCCACAGATACCATAACTGAGTACATAAAATTCTGTAAAGAAAATGTTTTACCTCAGGAAGTAATCACTATGTACCCCAATAATAAGTCTTATATTTCCAAGGAATTAAAACGGTGCATAGTACAGAAAAAGATTGCTTTTAACCTTCATCCTACCAACATATTTTACATACAAATAGTACCAACTGGGGTCTGTTTGGACCCCACACAAAATTTAACTGTTAATTGGATTATTAAGCAATACCAGAGTATTTTTTTCACTTAAAATGTTTTATTTGGTTAAAACAAAGAACATTCATCTCAAAATTCTATAACCAACTTACATTTAGGCTACAAAGATATCTTAATAGGAAAGAAAATGACAATTTTATCATTTGCACGCGCATTTATGGTTTTTCTTTGGAACCAACATAGCACAAACGTCAAATATCAACTTTGATATCAACAAATCAGAGGGTGGATAACAATAATACCTTAAGTAAACAAAATAGTCATTTGTGAGCAATATTTAGTAAAGAAATACCACATTACAGACACTGCTCACAGACAGTTTGTTGAACACTATGAGTGGGACACACAGTCTGTCTACTTGAATTGCAACTAAGACAAACTTTCTTGTCGACTTGACGAGGACAAAGGTAGCATCTCTTTCTCTTCCCATCAGAGCCTCCTCTATCAGGTTGTTCCGGATTTGGAAGTTCCACCCCAACCATCTTCATGGCCATACGAATATGGCGCTGCAATGTTGGATTAGCGGACCTGACATGAGTGTGAGGTAAGACAAGGTTCTCACCGACGTCCAAGAGAAACATGCGTCGTCTTCGTTTCCTTTCAGAAGATTTCCACTCAGGGAACTTTGCAACCCAGCACACAAATGCAGCAACAGCTCCAACATCTATACAGTTGCCAAACAGAACCACAGGCCATCGGTTCACCTTTTGCCTACAAGAATACATCGTCACCAGATGGTCAAGGTTATCCACTCCACTCTTAGTGGCATTGTAATGCAGTATGATCTGTGGCTTGTGATCATCACCTTCAGTTTGTGAATCGTGGTGCATCGTGGACAGTGCTAAAACAGCTTTGTTGGCCTTTGGTACATGAGAAACAATAGTGACTTGATTCCTGAATCCAAACAATGAACTGTGAACGTCTTGGTTGTTTGCAGCTCTCATGACATCAGGAATATGAGGCTTATTTGAACGGATTGTACCAACATATGTGAGCCCATCAGTCAGTAGGTCTTCAGCCAGTGGAACAGATGTAAAAAAGTTATCAGCAGTGACATACCGACCACTTCGTCGCCATGGTGCAACAAGTTCCTTGACCACTCGAGCTCCCTGAGCGATGTCGCGTTCTTCACCAGGCTGCTTACCAAGGTACACATCACCCTTCAATGGATAACTGGTATCAGCATCACAGCACCACCATATTTTCATACCATACTTAGCAGGCTTTGATGGGATATACTGCCGAAAACCAACTCTTCCACGAAATGGCACTAATTGCTCATCCACACATAGATCCGTTCCTGGGATATAAAATTTCGGTAGTTGTGCTTGAAACATGATCCAAATATCCCAGAATGGGGCTAGTTTGTCGGTTGCCTGCCTTTCAGCACGAGTAGCCCGGTTGTCAAATCTAAGGTACTTCAGAATGGTGGTGAACCTAGTTCGCGACATGGTGGCGCTAAAGATAGGTCTTCCTTCTTTCTCTGACCAAAGTGATGCTACTGGCTCATGGTTAGACTTGTAGACACCAGCCAAGATGCATAATCCTATGAATGCCTTCATTTCATTACTATCAAGAGCCAACCAAGTTTTAGGATTGTCTGGATTTGTTTCATTCCATGCTGTGACTTGTCGTCGAGCTTCTCGATTGGTTTCCAGAACTACAAGATCTATCATTGTCGGGGTAATGAAGAGACCAAAGGCTTCAACAGGTGAAGTACAGTTCACGCCATTGGTTATGCCAGGCGCCTGTCTGATGACATCTTGAGGCTGACGTCTACCTACATTTGGTGGGTTTTTCTGCCACACAGTGCCATTTCGTCCAACTAGCACGTCTTGTATCTCATGCTGAGCTGCAGGATCCTCATCACCCTGATCTTCATCATGGTTCTGTCTGTCCACTTGACCATGGCCTCTACCCCTACCTCGACCACGGCCTCGGGCACGAACTCGTGCATGTCCTCTGCCTCTAACAGGTTCAGGTGGATTTTGGTCTGCAGGAAGATTGTTGACACCATTGTTACCATCTGGAGCAGGCTGAATGGACTCTGTGTCACTGTAATCCGACGGTTCAGAAAGGTGGTCTTCAGCATCATCTGATACATCGGAGTCCTCCTGGCCTGAGTCATCATCTGACTGCAAAATAATTCACAGGGCCTGAGCAGCTGTATAGCTTGCACGTCTACCTCGTTGAGCCACCATTCACTGAAATATAACACAAAATTCATACATTTAATATCATTAACATCATATTTTTCCCTGGGGTCCGATCGGACCCCAATGAAAAATCTGAACTGACAGTACAGAAGAAAACTGTATTTTAAATCAGATTTATTTTTTGTGATTCACAGATGATGACAAACAAAGTCATAAAGCATGATAGCTGTGATCGATAATATGTCCGTGTTGTGCATAACAACATATGTGTGGGGTCCGATCAGACCCCACTCAGTAGGATGAAGGTATGAAAAATGAAGAAAGAAAGAAAGAAAGAAAGAAAGAAATGACGAAGAGTATGAAAAATATACAGAAAGAAATTAATTACAAACTAAGAACAGCTAGAGATGAGACGAGGAAGAAATTTGAATCTGAATGCCTAGGAAAAAGTTCTAGGAAACTGTGGGACTCAGTTAAAGTTATGACAAAGATGACTCCATCCAAAACCTGTATTAATGTAATGAATGAGGAAGAAAAGGCAAACGAGTTGAATAATTTCTTTTGCAGATTTGAGACTAGAGATTTTTCTCATGAACAAAAAGCTGCTCTGGACGCTATATCAGTATTAGGCTCCGAAAAAATTATAGTTGACCAGCATGTTGTGGAAAGATTTTTCTCACGTATGTGCCCCAGGAAGGCATTTGGACCTGACGGGATCTCTGGGCGCTTATTGAAGTCATGTAGTGAGGAGCTAGCAGAAGCCTGGAGTCCCATCTACCAGAAGTCTTTAGATACGTGTTCTGTCCCAGTAATTTGGAAAAGCTCTATTATAATTCCTGTACCAAAAAAAGCAAGCTGCAAAGAGAATAATGACTATCGTCCTGTTGCACTGACCTCATTGGTGATGAAGTGCATCGAGAAGATTGTCATTGACATTCTGAAAACTGATTTTGGAGGACTTTTGGATCCTCTGCAGTTTGCTTATAAAAATAATAGAAGTACAGAGGATGCCATTCTAACCTTAACTCATTCTGTGGTTAAACATTTGGAGGAGACATCCTCATATGCATGTCTTTTATTGGTTGATTTTAGTTCAGCTTTTAACACACTGCAGCCACACCTTTTAATTAAGAGGTTAAATGATTTTAAAGTGCATCCTGTCATTATTAAATGGTACCACTCATTTTTAACTTATCGTAAACAGCAAGTTAGTGTAAATGGAACTTTATCTAAATCCAGAACCCTCAGCACAGGAGCTCCCCAAGGCTGTGTTAGTTCACCATTTTTGTTCACCTTGTACACTGATGAGTGCAGAAGTGTCTATCCAGGCAATCAAATTATTAAATTTTCTGATGACACTGCTATTTTATCACTACTTCAAAAGACTCATGATCTGTCAAGCTATTTTATAGAAATTCAGAGGATTGTCAAATGGTGTGATGACAGTCATCTCATTTTGAATACTGATAAAACAAAGGAGATGGTGTTTGACCCTCGGGGAGTTGGTGACCACAGGCCTGTGGTCATCCACAATCACACTATAACACAGGCTAGTTCCTATAAATATTTGGGAGTATTTATTGACAATTCATTAACCTGGAGCACACATATTGATTACCTCTGCAGTAGACTACAACAGCGGCTGCATTTCTTGCGTAGATTAAGAATACATGGTGTTGATAAAAGGATTATGTTAATATTTTACCAGGCTGTGTTGGAGAACTGTATTAGATACAGCATTACAGCTTGGTTTAGCAACCTCTCTGTGAAACTTAAGAACAGGGTGTTGCGTTTAATTCATACAGCATGGAAAATTATTGGAGTTAAAGAGTATTTACCCATGCAGATCTTACACAACCAGGCAGCCTGTAGACAAGCTCAAAAAATAATCAGTGACATGAGCCATGTACTAAACAGTGAATATGTGTGGCTGCCCTCAGGGAGGAGATACAGAGTCCCCAAGTGCAGGTTCAATAGATACAAGAACTCATTTATCCCGACGTCAGTAAAACTTTTAAACTCAGATAAATAGGTCAGGGACACTGATAACTCCTGTTCTTAATGACTGTTGTTATATATTTATGTATGTATGTACTTGTATTATTTATTGGGTTTTATTTCATTCATTATGTACTACATCCATTGTGTATGTGTGTATTGTGTGGTTGCAGCACGGGTGACAAGCCCAAGACAAATTTCCCCTTGAGGGGCAATAAAGTTTATCTTATCTTATCTTATCTTATCTTATTAACAGAGGGGTACCAACAATTTTGTCCACGTCTGTATGGACATTGCACTCGCCCCATTGCGGCAGAGGGACATTTGAATTCAACTGTCTGGATGATTGGCTGGTTTGTACACCATCAGAAGCCGTATCAAGGAGCCATATAGAGACCATATTGGCTCACCTGGCGGCACTCGGGTTGCATTTAAATGCAGTGAAAGCTGCCTGGTTCCAACCAGGGTTGTTGAGTACTTGGGGCTCACCCTGGATTCAGTTGCCATGAGGGCATCCCTGACTCCAAGATAAGACATAATATCAGGGAATGCATCAAGAGCTGCATCATACAAAGGACTGTATCAGTGCAGCAGTGCCAGAGGATCTTAGGTCTCTTTCCTGTAGCTTCCCAGGTGGTGCCACTGGGTCTTTTATGCCCTCGTCCCCTTCAATGGTGGTTCGCGGTCAGAAGGTGGTTTTGCCCAGAGACAAAAGGAGGAGCCTCATGGTTCTCAGGTGGTGGATACATTCCTTAGCAGTCTGAGATGGTGTTCTCCTGGGCCAAGAGGGCTGCAGGGTGACCATTACAACCGACACCTCCCTAACAGGCTGGGGTGCAGTTTGGGAGGGCAGGTTTGTTCGGGGACATTGGGCTCCAGCTCAGCAGTCTTGGCATATAATCATCTCGAGATGGAGGCGACTGCATCCAGAGATAGTCGAGCAGATCTGGTTTTGGTTGGCTAGGCGGAAGCAGACCTGTTTGCGATGGCGGAGAACACCCACTTTGGTCTTCGGGCCTTGATGCGCGGCCTGCCAGGTCCACTAGGTGCAGATGCTCTGAGTGTTGCCTGACCTCCAGTGAAACTGTTTGCAATTCCACTACTGCTTCTCTGCCAGCTTTCTTCACAAAGGTGAGGCTACTGTCTGTTCAAGTAATTTGATGGCCCCGAGTTGGCCACAAAGACCATGGATGGCGGAGTTCCACGAGATGTTGGGGGGCCATCTTTGGCCTCTCCCAATCATATGGGATGTGCTCTCACAGGTGCAGGGCAGGATTTGGCATCTGAATCCCCAGCTCCTGAGGCTTCATGTATGGCCCTTGAACGGGAGTGATTGTGTAACTTGGTTGTGTAACTTGGTTAGACAAGGAGGCTAGACACTGTGCAGGCTTCACGGTCCATCTACCCAGCTGCAATGCAGTGTGAAGTGGAGAGTGTTTTGAACTGGTGTCGGACTAAGGGTGAGAATCCCTTGACATGTCACATCTCTGTCATCTTGTTTTTTCCTCCAGTACCTCTTCGCCGAGGTTGGGTGGAGTCAACTACCGGGGACTACCTGGCAGCAGTGTCAACTGCCCATGAAGAATGTATGGCTTGTCGCCTGGGGTGCATTCTTTGGCTAAGCAATTTTTGAGAGGTGTGAGACGGAGCCGCCCATCCCAGTGTCCCTGCTGCCCACTAGGGGTTTTCGGACAGTTCTCAGGGCTCTATGCTTGCCTCCTTTTGAGCCACTCTCCATTGCTGACTTTTGTCTGATCTTTGGGAAGACTGCTTTCTCTTGGCGATTGTCTCGGCCAAGAGGTTCAGTGAATTGAATGTGGTCTCTGTGGATGCAGCATGTCTTAGGTTTGATGGTGATCAGGTGGCCCATCTGCAGCCCAACCCAACTTTTCAACCCAAAGTGCTACTAGTGGGTTTGCTTTTCCACCCTCTCATGCTTCAAACCTTCTACCCTCCCCACACATTTCTTCGGAGGCTGAGAAGCTCCTTAGTTGTGCCAGTAGGGCCTTTTAGGTTTATGTTGATTGTATGAGGTCCGTCTGCTCTTCAGACAAGCTTTTTGTGTTCTATGGGGAGTCCACAATGAGCAGGCCTATCTCTAGCAGCGCCTGTCCCATTGGATAGTCGCCCTGATTGCCTTCACGTATGTACAGGTTGGAGCGGAACCATCAGTTGGGCTGGTGGCTCGCTTGACACGGGGATTGGCCACTGCATGGGCGTTGTTTAGGGGTGCACCCCTGGAGGATGTATGCGCAGCCTATGGCTGGGCTTCTTCCTCAACATGTTTCGGTTTCTATAGGCTCAATCTGGCCTCATCAGTCGTCCCCTTAACTGTTCTGGGGGTCGTAGCAGGTTCTTAAGTTGCATCTTAGTTTTCCCTCATGTAAGCTGGCACGTGTGCCTTGTACTCGAAAAGTTTTTGTTTCAGCTCTGGTTACCTGGAGGAACCGGCTTAACTTGTACACACTCAGTTAAGTACAATAAAGGATCCAAACTCATCTGATTGTGTTTGTGCTTAGTGGCATGATTGGGGCATGGTGCTCTTTTGGCCTGTGGGTAACGCCACCTCCATTCTCCTCAGGACTCATTTGGTATATGATAGCTATGTAGTTACAGGTTCACTGAAATAAAATAAAACGTACGTTTATGGATGTAAACGTGGTTTTATGAATGAAAGTGAACCTGTAGCCATTCATTGTCCTTTGTAGGTGGAAGCAGGCTCCTCCCAGTGGTTAGAAAGAGGAAGAATGGGTGGATGCAAGGGGTATATATAAGGTGTGCATCCACAGGTGTGATTAATTTGGTATAATCCTCCTTTCCCGGGGATCATAGTCACGTGGTTACAGTTTCACTTTCATTCATAAAACTGCATTTACGTCCGTAAACGTACATTTGTGTATCCTTAATTTCTTATTTAAGTTATTGTTTTCTAGTCTCTCCCATTATCTTCCCATTCCTCCAGCCGCTCACGTGTGTTTTCATTTGTTCCTAATTAGTTACCCAGCTGTCCTGTGTTAGTTAATTTCTGTGTCCCTATATATACCCGCTGTTTTCATTTCTCCTCATGGCATCATTGCAGAGCATTCCCTCTGGTTCATCATCGTATGTTCATTGTAAGTCCTTGACTTTTTGTGTTTGACAGCCACCGAGCTGCATTTATTTTCTCTTTTTAATGAACTACTGTATGTTACACTGGAATTCTGCCCGCATTGTGAGTCCAATTTTTCCCTCATCTGCCAGAGGTTGTAGCTTACAGTTTGTAACTTTTTAATTTTAAATGTTTTTTCTTGTATGTTTTTGTAAGTTTGTCTTGTTAAAATTTAAAATTTTATCATAAATTTGCAACCTTTTTGAATTTTTTTTCCCTTAAAGTCATAGGGAGCCACTGGTCAGGTCAAAGATTACTGTGGTTATTGAGTGTATGCTTTAGTAGTGTTGTAGTCGAGACCTTTCCTAGAACAGAGTATCCCAAGACAATAAGGGGTCGAGACCAAGCAATCTTGGATTCATCTTGATCTTGACCCCTTAAAGGTTTGGTCTTGACTACAACACTACGTTACAGACCCTTCTTGTACAGTAATTCCTACCCCATTCATTACTATAAAACTCATTTTCAGTCTGTTCAATTATTTTTATGTCAGGAATATCAACCAGGCAACATGAGCCACTTTCCTACATGGATCCATAGTATTGTGCATACATTATTACTAAAAATAAACCCTTGGAGCACTGTTGAAGCAGAGAGTCAGATGGCATAGTAAATGCCTTCAAGGAGCATCCTTCTGTACCATGTTTCATGCATAGAGGGGGGATCCTGTCAAAGTGAATTAAGGACCTTTATTTAGTACCATATTCAAATATACACAGATTGGGGGTTGGATTTCCAGCAAATGGGAGGAGTAGAGGGGAAGATACTGCAGATAACAGGACACATTTTTGAAGGATGAATTGATAGATGGATGAATTTTGGACTTTGGCACAACACCTCACTCAGTACTTTAGTTGGAAACAAGTCATTTTCCTTTTTCATGTAAATTTGTAAGGCGTTTGTTTTAAATTTTTAGCCTTTCTTGAAAATTTAAAACTTTTTTTTACATAAAACCAGTTGGAGCCACATGGTCATGGGCAAAATGGCCTTGTGTGTCTCTGGAGCCACAGGTTGCAGACACCTGTCATAAACTGAAAGTTGAATAGCAACCCAGCCAGCATGCCCATGTGGGCCCCACCATAGGTTAAACTGGGCTGTGTTATGGGTCCCATGTGGATTTGTTCCATGTTGGCTCCATCTGTGTTTGCCCATATGGGCTTTGCCTATGGTGCTATTGTTACTGAACCTGTTCACCCACATTAAGCCCATGTGGGGCCCACATGGGCTTAAAATGGGTTAGCAGATTATCTGCTTATCTGTGCCACGGGTAAAGCCCATGTGGGCAAAGACAGATGGGGCCAACATAGAACCCGTGGACAAACCCACATGGAATCCATAAGTCAGCCCAGATTTAACCTATAGTGGGGACCACATGGACATGCTGGCTGGGAAGTGAACAGAGCTGATCTGCTCACATGCAACAAACGTCTAAGAAACAACGACCAGTAGCTGAGGATTTAAACCATGGTTGCTTTTACTCAGACATACATACCAATATGTATACATTCTGTAACCTCATTATTTCAAACTTGCAATATGAACAAACTTCTGTAGAGGTGTGGAAAGCAGACAAACACTCGAAACATGTCTGCGAAAGTCATTCATTTTCACATGGTCTGCGGTACGTTTCAAAAATCCATTCATCCATGATTTTGGTCACAGCAGTGAAGGAAGCAATTTTCACTCAAGGTTCTCTGCTTGTTCTGAAGCTTTTAATCACCTTGATCAGAGTGATTTCTTTATCAAATGCTCTTACTAAAGGTTGAAGAGTCCATCAGAATGATCAGAGTAACAGAGAAAATAGACTGTCCACAGAGATTTTGACCGATGTGTAAGTTTTCTACAGCCTCTAGTGGTTGTGGAGATAATAACATGAAGAAACATGGCGGAAGATTACGGTTGCATTGCGTGTTAACCAGACCCTCAGTTTAAAGACCTAAAAATGTTGGTTAAAGGAAAAAGTGAAAGTTAACAGACAGCAGTCGTAACTAGGAAATACATGAATGCAAACTCCAGAGTATTTTTTTACTTCTATACTAGGATTTAAATGGTTTTGAGAGACAGAAAGGCAGTGAAAGACAGTGGCATTATCACCTTAGGGTTGGTACAGATGGCCCCATTCAGAGGAACACACGTTTGAAAGTTGGAGGACTTTTTGGAAAATAAGCATTTAAAAAAAACAATAACAGTAGAAATCCTGCAGTTAAACATTGAATAATGAAATGAGCTAAAAGCTGGAAGGTATTTTTAGATGCTATTAATTTTGGAAAATACAGGTAACTGTTGCTTTAACAAGAAAAAGTTAGCTGTCGCAAATGCCTCAGGCAGGCAGAGATTAATGGACTCAAGCGCAGGCAAAACCTCTGGTCACAACAAGATTTATTAACAAAATAAAGGCAGAGCAGGGGCTGTAACACAAAAGGAGCCGTGAAGGCAAAACGTATTCTCAAGTACAAATACAGGACACAGGGAAACCAGAGGGGATAACTTACAATGACGCCACACCAGAACACAAACTCAGACAGACATATAGGGTAACTAATAATTACATGGATGCAAGACAGTTGGGAGACAATCAGGAGCTAAACAGCAACATGCGTGAGAAGTGGCTACGGATACAGAACACACGAGGGACTAACAATAATAGGTAAATATGTACAAGGGACACACACGAGACTTGCACAGGAGATTAGGAGGACACAGAGAACAACAACAGGGACAACAGGGACAACACTACAGACTGAGGACCGGGGAGCACAATGACAAACACAGAAGGCCTAGGAGAAACACAGAAGGCAATAAGGAAAATAATAATGACAAGGGAAAACACAGAGAACCCAAAATGAATCAAAAGTGTGATCATGGTCTAAAACCATGTCCAGGTCATGGCAGTTAGCCTTTATTGTTCTAAGAGGACATTTGTTTTCACAGTGCCACGATCGTGGGATCGTGGGTTCGATCCCAGCCCCCGGCCAACAGTGATCTGTGTGGAGTTTGCATGTTCTCCCCGTGTTGCGTGGGTTTACTCCGGGATTTCTCCGGTTTCCTCCCACATGCCAAAGACATGCATGTTAGGTTAATTGGCTGTTCTAAATTGTCCCTAGATATCTGTTTCCTATAGGCCCTTAGAATAGAGGGTTAGTATTAATGAAAGCGCTTTGAGTGGTCTTTGTGACTAGAAAAGCGCTATATAAGTGCAGGTTAGTTAGTTAGTTAGTTAGTCTGTCATAACATATATAATGACACAGTGCACCTTACCCAAGCAATACATACATTCTCACACACATGCATTATCACATACATGAGGATTATCATAAAGTCACTGATTATTGAGTGCAGTGATGACAGAGGGGACAAAGCTCTTGCTAAAATGAGCCCGTTTCCACCTCAGAATTCTGTATCTGCATCCTGGTGGCAGCAGTATGAAGCATGGGTTGAGGGGGTGGTCTGAGTCACCAGTTGTTGTCCGTGCAAGGCATGCAGCAGCTCTGTGGTTAAGTTCTGAAAGGTCTGGAATGGAGTGGTTGATGATTTTAAATGCAATATTTATGTTGTTTTTTTTTTTAAGTCTGATCTTGTTGGTGATGGAAAGCATAATGTAAAAAGAGGGTGTAGTCTACATAAGGTTTATAATGTCTGCATTACACGCACTTTTATGTTTTGCTTTTATTGGGCAAATGCAGTTAAGAGAGACAGGGTGAAGGGCAGGGGAGAGACGCATAAGAGGAATTGTTCGAGCAAAGAATACAATCAGATGTCATTGTGCTAGAGCAACATGCTCTTGTGGATAGCCTTTTATTTTTTAAAACCTGTCCTGTCCAGCAGCTTCTCAAACAGAACAAATATCTGCTAGCCTTATTGTCCATCCATCCATCCATTTTCTTCCGCTTAATCCTTTTTGGGTCGCAGGGGGGCTGGAGCCTATCCCAGCATCTTTGGGCGAGAGGCAGGGTACACCCTAGACAGATCGCCAGTCCATTGCAGGGCCAACGCAGAGAGACAGACAACCGTTCACTCTCACAGTCATACCTAAGGACAATTTAGAATCCCCAGCTTGATGCCAATTAACCTAATGCATGTTTTTTGGCATGTGGGAGGAAACCGGAGAAATTTCAGAGTAAACCCACGCAGACACGTGGAGAACATGCAAACTCCACACAGATCACTGTTGGTCGGAGGCTGGGATCGAACCCAGGATCCCCCGGCCAAGGGTGAGTTGCTGTGCTGCTGCAGTGCTAACCACTCCGCCGCCGCGCTGCCCCTAGTGCCAAACAGATTTACTTTGCCAAAAAGAGCTCTACTCATGTTTGATATACTGTTTGCTGTATTTAAATAGTATTTATAGACTCCTCTTGCTGTATGATAACATTAATACTTTATTTAAATTGTTTAACTTATGCTGGACCTGACGAGGTAAATGGGGAGGGAATTGAAGGGATATGAAGTTGTTAGACCGGAGAAATAGTTGCTGTTTCTGAGAAGATCTCAGCACGAGCCTGATATCTGCACCTGAAAGAGAACAGAGGTGTGTGTGTGTGTGTGCGTGTGCATGCCCGTTGTTTGCTAGGAAGCATACAAAAAAGAGGGTAGCAGCCCGCAGCAAAGCCCCTCCCCTCCCACCCCCAGGACAGCCAGGCAAAATTTTTCTAAAACAGAAAATAATAAACTGTAGTATACAGCTCTGTAACTCCTACAAACTCTAAACTCAGATGACTGGAAAACCCCCAGCCAGGCAAAACTCTGGGTCTTTGTAATTCTTGCAGCATCCTTATTTGTCTCCTGGACTTTTGGGAGCCCTTCTCCTATGAAGTGCAGCAAACGCTGCCTGCATGGTGTAATAGCATCATTTATCCGCCAGTTTGGCGCCAACCCAGCAGTGGGCACAACAAAACAAAAGCATAATCCTATGCATTTTTGTGTGTGTTGGGTAATCCTTAATCCAGAGATCAGAGCAGGTGACTCCCGCCCCATGTTTCAGACTAGAGTTTGTGGTGTTCTTTTTTCCAGCAGCTCCACACAACAGGAAGGCAAACCTGGCATCAGCTTCAAGGTTAAGAAAAAGAGTTACTACCAGACATCATTTAGGTGGCAGACTTAATTAAGAGATGATAAACAAATGCGATACACAGTTATTTTGCCAATTTTTTGCTCCAGTGGTGTGTTTTTTTAAATTTTTTTTATTTTATTTGACCTTTATTTTACCTGGTAAAATGTTTGACAACCAATTCTCATTTACAAACATGACCTGGCCAAGAGGCCCCAGGAAACAAATGGGTTTCATAAACAAGTGGATCAAATTTTTCTTTAAGGCATTTAAAGCTCCTTGGTGTCTACTTGTCTCTTGTCGAAATCAACAACTTGATTATTTATTCTTTTTAGACGTCATGCAACATTTGCTCTTTAATCAGTGCTGGAAACAGTCATTAAACTGAAGGCTCTTCATTTCCCTAATTTCTGTGTCTTCAGCTCCTCTGCCCTCTGTTTTCCTCCTTGTGACTCTGAAATTGTTCTCAAGGTGTCATGAAGGACTTCTCAACTCCTTAAATAATTGAGATGAAAAATTGAGGGTGCTTTCTCTTTTATTTTATTTTATTTTTTAAACTTCCTGGGGGATTTACAGTGCATTCGGAAAGTATTCACAGTGCTTCACTTTTTCCGCATTTTGTTATGTTACAGCCTTATTCCAAAAGGGATTAAATTCATTTTTCCGTCAAAATTCTACACACAATGCCCCATAATGACAATATGATTTTTTTTTGAGATTTTGCAAATCTATTAAAAATAAAAAAAAAAAAAGAAATCACATGTACATAAGTATTCACAGCCTTTACCTTGAAGCTCAGAATTGAGCTCAGGTGCATCCTGTTTCCACTGATGATCCTTGAGATGTTTCTACAGCTTAATTGTTGTTCACCTGTTGTAAATTCAGTTGATTGGACATGATTTGGAAAGGCACATACCTGTCTATATAAGGTCCCACAGTTGACAGTACATGTCAGAGCACAAACCAAGCATGAAGTCAAAGGAATTGTCTGTAGACCTCCGAGACAGGATTGTCTCGAGGCACAAACCTGGACAAGGGTACAGCAAAAATTTCTGCTGCTTTGAAGGTCCCAATGAGCACAGTGGCCTCCATCATCCATAAATGGAAGAAGGTCGGAACCACGGGGAATCTTCCTAGAGCTGGCCAGCTGTTTAAACTGAGCGATGGGGGAGAAGGGCCTTAGTCAGGGAGGTGACCAAGAACCCGATGGTCACTCTTTCAGAGCTTCAGTGTTCCTCTGTGGAGAGAAGAGAACCTTCAGGAAGGACAACCATCTCTGCAGCAATCCACCAATCAGGCCTGTATGGTAGAGTGGCCAGATGGAAGCCACTCCTTAGTAAAAAGCACATGGCAGTCCGCCTGGAGTTTGTCAAAAGGCACCTGAAGGACTCTCAGACCATGAGAAACAAAATTCTCTCGTCTGATGAGACAAAGATTGAACTCTTTGACGTGAATGCCAGGTGTCATTTTTGGAGGAAACCAGGCACCGCTCAAAACCATGCCAATCGTGGTGGCAGCATCATGCTGTGGTGATATTTTTCAGCGGCAGGAACTGGGAGACTAGTCAGGATAGAGGGAAAGATGAATGCAGCAATGTACAGAGACATCCTGGATGAAAACCTGCTCAAGAGTGCTCTTGACCTCAGACTGGAGTGATGGTTCATCTTTCAGCAGGACAATGACCCTAAGTACAAAGCCAAGATAACAAAGGAGTGACTTCAGGACAACTCTGTGAATGTCCTTGAGTGGCCCAGCCAGAGCCCAGACTTGAATCCAACTGAACATCTCTGGACAGTTCTGAAAATGGCTGTGCACCCACGCTTCCCATCCAACCTGATGGAGCTTGAGAGGTGCTGCAAAGAGGAATGGGCGAAACTGCCCAAAGATAGGTGTGCCAAGCTTGTGGTATCATACTGAAAAAAAAAAACTTGAGGCTGTAATTGCTGCCAAAGGTGCATCAACAAAGTATTGAGCAAAGGCTGTGAATACTTATGTACATGTGATTTCTTAGTTTTTGATTTTTAATAAATCTGCAAAAATCTCAAAACAAGTTTTTTCTTGTTGTTATTATGGGGTATGGTGTGTAGAATTTTGAGGAAAACAAAAAGAATTGTATCCCTTTTGGAATAAGGTTGTAACATAACAAAATGTGGAAAAAGTGTGACTACTTTCTGGATGCGCTGCTTATCATTCCTTGAGCCTCACCCAGTATTTTTCTCCTACACTGAACACAAACTATGCCCCAGTATCATGGTGACATTCTCAAAAAGTGACATTATGATGCTGTCCAGATGCAATCTAACTTAAATGTGTCACGAGCTGGGCTCTGGAGGTCCTGCCAGACCCAGCTTTGTGGCTCTTTCCCTGTATTTATATTTCTCTGTTGTATTTTTGTGCCTTTTTGAGTCGTTTTACTGCCTTTTCTGTTTATGTTTTAGTTTGTATCAGCCTTGTCTCATTTTATTTGTATTATTATCTAGTCTGTTATTGTTTATGGCTATCCATTTTTCTGTGATGTCTTTCCGGGGGTTGACAGCTGTCAGGTGGCGCCTCCGGGTTGGCTCTCCGTGGGGGTGTTGTTCTGTCAGCTGTCAAGCTCTGCCGCTCCTCTCTCATCACTGCCCGCTGATTCCCATTACGAGTTATTGTTCCCTTTCACCGCTCATGAGAACCCACACCTGTGTTCACTTTGTTGGTTATTTTTTCCTATTTAAGAGGCTGCTCTCCTTTGCCGAGCGCAGCGTCCTACTTTCAGCTCTTCACTCTACACCTAAGTTCTCTGTTTTTGTGCTACGTGTATAACTGTAAGACTCCAGCTTTAGCAGGCGATTACGCTCACCTTAGCCAAGCTATTTTTGCTTCCTGAGTTTTGTCTCCAGGTTTAGCCGGTGATTACTTTTGCCTTAGCTGGCTATTTCTGCTAACCTGTGTTTCTTTTTCCCCAGAAGTTGTTGTTTTTGTTATTGTGTTCTGTTAATAAATCCTGCAAACTCACGGCCAGCATTTGGTGACTTTTTCCTATCCTGAAGAGCAATCATGACAAAATGGGGTTATTTTAAGGTGTTATTGCCCTAGTATCTATTTAAAAAATGCATCAGAAATGGCATTTACTTAAATAACGCTTAAGAATAACCCCAGGTTTCTCTTCAACACTGTAGCCAGGCTTACAAAGAGCCATGACTCGGTCAATCCTAGCATCCCCCCTGAGCTTTCTAGTCAGGACTTTCTGAACTATTTCAATCTTAAAATTTTATCTATTCGAGATGAAATTAGTCAGATTCTTCCTACCATAAACTCTAGTACATTAACTACTGCAGCTCCCTCAATTGATATCTGCTTGGATAGATTTACTCCAATCGACCTCTTGGAGTTGGATAGGGTAGTTTCCTCTTCTAAGCCTTCATCTTGCCTTCTGGACCCTATTCCTTCCAGGTTATTTAAAATTATTTTCCCAATTATTAGTAGCCGTATTCTTCTTATCATTAATTCTTGTTTAACTCTGGGTTATGTTCCACTGGCTTTTAAAACTGCTGTAACTAAACCTTTACTTAAAAAACCAACGCTCGATCCTGGAGTTTTGGCCAATTATCGACCAATCTCCAATTTGCCTTTCATTTCAAAAATCTTGGAAAGAGTTGTTGCTGTGCAATTATCTGACCATTTGCAGGGAGTTGGTTTGTTTGAGGTGTTTCAATCTGGGTTCAGAGCTCATCACAGCACTGAAACTGCCTTAGTGAAGGTCTCTAATGACCTCCTGACTGCAGCTGATACTGGACTTGTCTCTGTTCTTGTTCTTTTAGATCTCAGTGCAGCCTTTGACACTATCGATCATGCCATTCTACTTGATAGATTGGAACACTTTGCTGGACTCAGTGGAACTCCGTTGCAGTGGTTTAGATCTTATTTGTCTGATAGATTTCAGTTTGTCCATGTCAATGATGGATTTTCTTCGAGCTCTAAGCTCACTCACGGAGTTCCACAGGGATCTGTGTTGGGCCCTACTCTTTTTAGTCTATATATGCTCTCTCTGGGCAATATCATCAGAAAGCACTGTATACATTTTCATTGTTGTTGATGACACACAACTATACCTGTCAATGAAGCCCGATGATTGTGATCAGTTGGCCAAGCTAGATGCCTGTCTTAAGGACATCAAAGCTTGGATGACTTGTAATTTTTTACTATTGAACTCTGATAAGACTGAAGTCACTGTTGTTGGCCCAAAACATCTTAGAAATTCCTTTTCAGATTATGCCCTTAATTTAGATGCTGCCACTCTCACTCTGAACAGTTGTGTGAGGAACCTTGGAGTGATTTTTGACCAGGATTTGTCCTTTAATTCACATATTAAAACTGTTTCTAGGACCGTCTTATATCATCTGCGCAATATTGCTAAGATCAGGAGCATCTTGTCTCTGGGTGATGCTGAGAAACTGATTCACACCTTTGTCAGTTCGCGATTAGATTATTGTAATTCACTATTATCTGGTTGTCCTAGAGCAGGGATGTCAAAGTCAAATACACAGAGGGCCAAAAAACCAAATCTTTTACAAGCCGAGGGCCGAAATGGTTGAATGTTTATTAAAACATATTGAAATGATTACAAATAGCCTTTTGAACCAAGACCTAACACAGTGTACTGTATATTATTTAATGACTGAATGAATAATCCAATATTTTTATGGATCTGTCAGTAATTTCAAGTGAAAACATTTTTTAACAGGCTCACAGACAAAAACAAACTTTCTTCAAAGAAAAATTGCATGTCCTGTACATTAAATGAATAAAGAAATATTTTCTTATGGTTCTGTCAGTTATTTCAAGGGAAAACATTTTCAACAGGCAAACAGCAAAAAAGTAAATGTCCTTCAAAAATAAAATGTTTCTTAATATCAAGATTAATGCAGAAATGAAATTGCAGGATTAAAATCTGAAAATGCAATATTGTGCTGCTCTGATCCTAGCAATTACTGCTTTCAAATAGTAAAATGAGAAAATAAAAAAAATAAATCAAATCAGTTCCATTCTTTCTCATGGCTCCTATCTGCAATTTTCTCTGAGTCCATTAACTGAAAAATGAAATTAAATAAATAAAATACAATAAGATAAAATACAAAATCTATGGCACACAGACAAAATAATACTTCCTTCAAAGAAAAATCACGTCTTGTAGAAACAAATGTAAAAATTTAACTGAATTAAAAACTAGAAAGACGTTAATGTTCTGTGATGCTCACTTGTCTGAGGCTAAGCCTGATACTTGGTAGTGTCTCCTCTTTTGTACAAGTTCATTAATGTTCGGGGTCAGGCTCTGAGCTGAGGAAATCCTCAGGATTGAATGAAGGTGTTTATCAGTAAGACGGCTCCTGTGTGATGTTTTGTTTAGCTTCATCAAAGAGAACAGTTTTTCACACAGGTATGTGCTGCCAAACATAGACAGCGTCTGAGCAACTTGAATGCGCAGCTGAGGCATTGTGTCGGGGATGAAACATGCAAACTCAGCAGCACCCACACTCTCATACTTTTCCCTCAGTGTGTCATTGCACTGGAGCTCAATCAACTCCATTTGTAGGTTTGGTGGTGCGCTTTCCACGTCAACTCCAAAAGGATTGGAGAGCAGTTCAAACCTGCTTTTTTGGGCTTCAAAGTCAGCAAATCGCCGCCGAGTATGTTGAGTTTATCAGCAAACTGTGCACTCGGAAACACAGCGGTAGACAGCTTCTCTTTCATGATCTTACAGCTGGAAAAGTGGCTCAAGTTTTTTTCCTCATCTGCGCCTCCCACATACTCAGCTTGGTTTTAAACGCCTTCACCGTACTGTACATATCAGAGATGACATGCCCCCGTCCCTGCAGCTGCAGGTTCAACACATTCAAATGGCTTGTGATGTCGCACAGAAACGCCATTTCACACATAAATGTTTCATCTCGGAGCTCTGTTGTGTCTTTTCCTTTGCTTTCCATGAACAGACAGTTCTCCTCACGCAGCTCGAAACATCTTTGCAGCACCTTTCACTGGCTTAGCCATCGCACATCTGTGATAGGGCACGTCACCATACTCTGTGTCTAACTCTCCCAGAAATGCCTTGAACTGGCGGTGATTTAAACCTTTGGCTCTGATGAAGTTAACTGCACGCGTTATGACGCTCATTACATGCTCCATTTTCAAGGCTTTACCACACAACGACTCCTGGTGTATTATGCAGTGATAAGCTGTCAGCTCTGAGCCCTGAGACCTTTTTGTCCGGCATCCTCTCACGCATTCTTGCCACCAATCCACTCCTGTGTCCACACATCACGGGTGCTTCGTCTGTTGTCAATCCCACAAGTTTTTCCCAAGGCAGCCCGATGATGAATAATGAAGCCGAGGCCCGCTCGCAGCACTGCAGTGAGTTCGCGGGCTATTGTTGCATTGTGGGAAATGAAGTATTGATGCATTCAAAACGCCAGCAGGCGGCTGCGGCCTGCGGGCCGGTACTAATACTAATCAAATATCATTCTGGGGGCCATAGATAATTTATTCGCGGGCCGAATGACACATGTGTCCTAGAGTATCTTTAAAAAGTCTTCAATTGATTCAAAATGCTGCTGCTAGAGTTTTAACTGGTTCTAGAAAAAGAGATCATATAAGATAAGATAAGATAAGCCTTTATTAGTCCCACAATGGGGAAATTCCAGGATTGCAACAGCACAGGGATAGCAACACTCAGAGCAACAATCAGAAGGCAAGAAAAAAAAAAATATTTCCCCGGTTCTGTCCTCCCACCATTGGCTACCCATTGAATTCAGAATCAAGTTTAAAATCCTTCTTCTTACTTTCAGAGCTCTTAACAATCTGGCTCCCCAATATATAAAAGATCTGATATTACCTTACCATCCTAACAGAGCATTACGCTTCCAAAATGTTGGCTTACTTGTGGTGCCCAGAATCTCCAAAAGTACGGTGGGAGGCAGAGCCTTCTGCTACCAAGCCCCTTCTCTCTGGAACCAGTTACCGCTCTGGGTCCGGGAGTCAGACTCGGTCTCTGTCTTTAAGAACAGGGTAAAATCCTTCCTTTTTAATATAGCTTTTGTTTAAGGAGGGTATTTGTCTTTTAACCCCACTCTTGTTCTATTGTTATCTGATCCATACTGCTGGTTGACCTCCAATATTATACTTGGCATCTTACTGCTATGTTCTTTATGTCTGTCCTTCCATCCTCCCTATCCCCTCATCCCCAGCCAGTCGCAGCGGACGACTGCCCCTCCCTGAGCCTAGTTCTGCTAGAGGTTTCTTCCTTCCAAATGGGAGTTTTTCCTCTCCACTGTCGCCTAGTGCTTGCTCAAAGGGGATCGTCTGATTGCTGGGTTTTTCTGTGACTGTGTGATTTTTTTTTATCTGCACTGTGGCACCACAAGACGGCTTTTGTTGTGATGTGGCGCATTATAAATAAAGCTGAATTGAATTGAATTGAACTCAACAAAGTGCTTTACAGATCCTGCTATCTACCCATTCACACACTGAAGGTGGTGGAACTGCCATACACACAGGCGCTGGCCTGACCCACCAGGAGCAATTGGGGATTTAGTGTCTTGCTCAAGGACACTTTGACATGCAGACTGCAGAGAATGGGAATCGAGCCAATGATCAGTGGGCAGCCACACTACACCTGCACCACAGCCACATAAGACTTATAGATGTCACGAGCCGAGCCGGCTTGGCTTTCCCTGGCTCGGCCTTGATCTCTCTGTGGGTTTTGGTTCCACTGTTTATGTGCATTTTGTGTAGTTCTGTACTTGTTCCATTACCATAGCCACTGCCTGACCAGCAGCTGTTAGTCAGCCTCGGTGACCTACCTTCTCCGACGCTGCTGACAGTCTGTCGGTCCAGCCACACCCCCTCGCTCTCCCTCTGGTTCTATCAGCTGTTCCCATCCCCGGTAATTATTTTTCCCGCGCCTCACCCAGGTGTGCCCAATTTGTGTGGCCAACGGTGTTTGTATTTAAGTGGCTCTTCGCTAGACAAATGCTGCTGGACAGTTATATGGGTTACATGATCATTTGCCGTCGCGTGCTTGTCACGTCTTGAAGGATTTATTGTTCATGCCATGGGAGAAATTGGACTTTTTTGGACTGCTCTTGCCCGTGAGTAATTTGTTGAGTGTTTCTCTGTGCGGTCAGCTGCTACGCTGATAGCGTTTCTCCCTGCAGCTTTACTGCTACGCTCAGGCCTTTGCCCAGTTTGCTTCCCTGTCCCAGTAGAGCATCCTGAAGTCTTCCTCGCTCTCCCGAGCGCATGTGTGTTAATTGTGTTTTTCTGTGGCCACAGTACACAGTGGTCTGCCCGCTGTTTGCTTCTGCGTCAGCCTTTTTGTGTATATAATTACTTTTCTGTAAGTCTTCATTTTTGAACTGTGTCACGTCAATAAATATGTGTTTGGTGAAACCCAGCACATAAATCCATCTGTCCTTCGCCTCCTCCGTGTGCTGTGGAAAGTGCACGAAGAGTTTATGACAATAGAAGTATCTGCTGACTACTCTTAATGCACCATCACAGTAGCAGGACCTCCTGTGTGTTCTCCTATATTCTCCTATTAGGTGAAGTTAATTGGTGCATCTGAAAACACCTGGTCAGTGTCCCTGCAGCACTCAAGAGCACACCGTCTCATCTGTTCTTTCTCTTCATTCTGGCTGCACCACATATCTGCTTGGATTGTTTGTATGGCTTGACAGATTACTCTGGGTTATGCCCAGGCTCATTTCTAGCTTTTTGTGGGCCCTGTCATTGTGCTTGAGCAACATGCTCAATTTTTATAATGGGGAGGAGTTCAAACCCTTTAAGATTATTATTATTTTATTTTTTTTTTTGGGGGGGGGTCCTCTCTCAACTAAAACAAAAAATAAACTTGGTTCATTATCTAATGAACAGAAAAAATGTAAATCATCACACAGAATTAAGAAAAAAATCACCAGCATTCATATGAATGCTTCAAATTTACAAGAAAAGAATTAGCAAAATTACAACAAAAGTCACAAATTTATGAGAAAAAGATCTATTTGGAGGGGGAAAAGCTAATTTATAAGAATAAAGTCAGAAATTTACAAGAAAAAAGTTACATATTTAGGAGAAAACAAGCATCAGATGAGAAGAAAAAGATTCAAGATTCAAGATACAAAGGCTTTATCATGTGGACAGTTAAGAAATGCTACATTTCCTGAGCAATGAAATTCTTACTTTGCTCTCCGAATGAATGCCAAGGTAATAGGTACAAAAACAACAATTCTAATAAGGTCATGACACACAAACACAGTAACTCAATCCTAGTACTGATGGATGCTAATAACACACACACACCAACACACAGTTAGGCGGTTAGAACTCAAGCACACTTTGATACTAAATACTAAAACTAATGAGTATTAATAACACACACTAGGCAGTTTGGGCAGTTAAAGCAGTCAGACAAGAGGAATGAAATTGAGAATTCACTGGATGACTAAAATGATAGTGCTATATTGATATCAGAGATGATGTGAACCTGAGATGGCATGAATCTATGTACAGTGTGCAAATGAGCATTGTGCAATGAGCAGTGTATAATTACAAATTACAAATTAGTACCGGATGCTAATTTGCATTTTCAGTTCAGGGCAGTGGTGCTGCCGTGCCACACAGTGATGCAGTTGGTCAGGATGCTCTCGATGATGTAGCTGTAGAAATTGTTGAGGATCCTGGAGGACATGCCAAACTTCTTCAGCCTACTCAGAAAGTACAGTCACTGTTGATCTCTCTTAACCAGCTCTGTGGTGTTGTGTGTCCACTTAAGGTCCTCGCTGATGTGGATGCCCAGGTATTTAAAGCTGCTCACCATCTCCACCTCAAGCTTCCAGATGAACAGTGGCCGTTGGGGTCTCTTCCTCCATTTTGTCATGTCCATTATCATCTCCTTTGTCTTGTCCGTGTTGAGGGTGAGGTTGTTGTCCTCACACCATGACACCAGGAGCAAATTCATAAAAAAAGAAGTTGCAAATAAAGAACATAAAGGTTCATCTCAGTTTTGCTAGAAAGCATCTTGATGATCCCAAAGACTTTTGAGAAAATACTCTGCGGACTGACGAGACAAAAGTTGAACTTATTGGAAGGTGTGTGTCCCATTACATCCGGAGTAAAAGTAACAGCATTTCAGAAAAGAAACATCATACCAACAGTAAAATATGGTGGTGGTAGTGTGATGGTCTGGGGCTGTTTTGCTGCTTCAGGACCTGGAAGACTTGCTGTGGTAAATGGAACCATGAATTCTGCTGTCTTCCAAAAAATCCTGAAGGAGAATGTCTGGCCATCTGTTTGTGACCTTAAGCTGAAGTGCGCTTATGCTCTGCAGCAGGACAATGCTCCAAAAAACACCAGCAAGTCCACCTCTGAATGGCTTAAGAAAAAAGAAATGAAGACTTTGGAGTGGCCTGGTCAAGAGTCATGATCTGAATCTGATTGAGATGCTGTGGTTGACCTTAAAAAGGCAGTTCATGCTCGAAAACCCTCCAATGTGGCTGAATTACAACAATTCTGCAAAGATGAGTTGGCCAAAATTCCTCCACAGCACTGTAAAAGACTCACTGCCAGTTATCGCAAACACTTGATTGCAGTTGTTGCTGCTACGGGTGGCTCAACCAGTTATTAGGTTAAGGGAGCAATCACTTTTTCACGCAGGGCCATGTAGGTTTGGATTTTTTTTCACCTTAATAATAAACACCTTCATTTAAAAACTTCATTTTGTGTTTACTTGTGTTTTCTTTGTCTAATATTTAAATTTGTTTGATGATCTGAAACATTGAAGTGCGGCACACAAAAAAGAGAAATCAGGAAGGAGGCAAACACTTTTTAACACCACTGTATTTAAAAGACAGGAACTATTTTGTGTCTATAGGTAGCTACAAATAAAAATTACCTGTGGAGTTCCCCAAGGTTCCATTTTGGGAACTTTGCTTTTCAACATCTATATGCTCCTACTAGCTCAAATCATAAAAAAACAACAAAATATTTTACCATAATTATGCAGATGTTACACAAATCTACATAACCGTCTCACCAGGAGACTATGGTCCAATTAAAACCCTGATAAAATGCATTGGTCAAATTAAGGAGTGGATGTGCCAGAATTTTCTTCAAGTAAAAGAAGACAAAACTGAAATAATAGTTTTTGGAGCCAAAGAAAGATTCAAAGTCAGTACTCAGCTTCAGTCAGTAATGCTAAAAATCAACAACCAAGCCAGAAGTCTGGGTGTGGTTCTAAACTCAGACCTGAATTTTAATAGCCATTAATAATATTACATTTATTAATGGCTATGAATATTACATTTCCGTAAAGATAAAAACACAGCAGTTCCACACATCATGTTGCATAGCTCTCAGGAGCTGTATGTGGTTTATTTTGTTGTCTAGTGAGCATACGTTGGCCAGAATGTGGGAAGGAACTGGCAGTCTGTGTTGGCTAGTGGTTAGCTTTGTTTGGATACCTCCACGTTTACCTCTCTTTTGTCGCCACTCACACCGTCTACGGCATCTCCATTTGGGATGGGACCCAGTAGTTGAGTCCAGGAGTGTGGAGGTCTGGTGGAGGAGACCTAGGCCACGGAGTTCCTCTGTAATGCTCTGGTCCAAGACGTAATGTTTGGTCATATTCCTTATCTCCAGAAGGCTGTGGTGCCTGTAGCTTGTGCGCGGCATCAAATACAGACATTAAACACGTGAATATACACTTAGGCATAATTTAAACAACACTAAGTGGCACAAAACATGAAGAGAGAAGAGAGGCCGCTGCGTGTTCATCCGCCACCTAATGATTTAAAAATACTGCAGTATTTAAAACTAATGCTGCTGGTTTACAAGCTCTGAACAGTTTAGGGCCAAAATACGTCTCTGATCTGCTGGTCCATTACGAACCACCCAGAGCCCTCAGGTCATCAGGGTCAGGCTATGCCCTTCGCATGTGGAACAAACTCCCAGAAAGCATCAGGGCTGCTGAAACTCTAAGCTGCTTTAAATCAAGGTTAAAAACTTTCCTATTTGCTGCGGCCTTTCAGTAGAACAATTGTTAATCTCCCACAATGTAGTGTAACTTTTATTTCTTGCACATTTTCTGTCTTATTCTATTTTAACTTGTTTTTGTTTCTTTTTAAATTGCTTTTTAGTTTGCTTTTAAATTCTTATGTTTTCATTTTTGCAACTTCCTGTAATGCTTTAATGTTTTTATGTAAAGCACTTTTAATTGTCTTGTACACGAAATGTACTGTACAAATAAACTTGCCTTGCCTCAACATAAATCAGGATTCAAGTCTATACTAACAGAAAACAAATACTCAAGAGCCACTGCTGATCATACCCCCATGATAGTCACTATTATTACATGTATATGAGGATATTTATTAAGTACCCAAATATGTGCCTGCTTTATCACCACCCATTTTTTAAATAATAACTGTGAACCCCACAGGCTAATTTTGAGAGAAATACACAAACAGAGCTAACAGAAAAATTAATAACAAAAATAATTCATGACTGGTTGAAATACTTAATTAAATTAAATCACCCATTATTGTCATTCAACTGTACAACCAATCATGTACAGTAGAACGAGATTGTGCTTTACCTATCTACTGTGTTAATCACACACACCCCAAGTGTAGAATCAGAGGGCCGCTGCCATGCAAGGCGCCACCACAAATTTCCCTCCTCCATTCCATTATTGCTGAGCACCAAGCTGGATGGTAGGAAGTTCCACTTTTATATGGTCTTCGGCATGACCCGGCTGAGATTTGAACCCCTGCCTCCCGGGTGTGGGGCGGATGCTCTACCAACTGAGCCACCACTCCAGTGGTGGCTTAATACCCATCACGCAAATTATGCCACATATTTTCTAAATGCATTTTTTAGAGATGGGTTTGAAAATAATTTTCATGTAAAACCCAAACATCTCAAAGCCTCTCCAACTCAGCAGTGCATCTTTAATCCAAGGAAGCAGCTGGCAAGTTTACATCCCAGTGAAATTAGGTTCAATAAAAATCATGTAAGCTCACTAAAACCAGCTGAACCGTGAAGATCAGAAATAACACCAAACCCTAAACAGTTTTAATTTCTATAGAGAAACAAATAATATACACTTTAAAAAATGACTTTTGTATTCTGTTCTCTGCTTCTGTCAATATAAAATTGAAACCTATCCATCCTTTTGATAATTTCCCACCCAAATAAAATCTTTGGTGATTCAGTAGAAATACGTAAAATCAGTTTCCCTCCCTCTACAGAGAACTGAAGCACTGCTCTGTCACATTATTAGACATTCAATCTAAAAGTCAGATAGGCACGCTGGAATAACAGCAGCCCCATTAATATTGGTGTTTGACTGAAATGTCGGGTTGAATTTCCTTAATTCTTCTTTCAAGAGAAGAGTTTATTATGTTAAAATGGAGGATTAAAGTGCTCCAGTATCACTATGGGGGTTAACTGTAGAGGGAAAAACTCTAGTATGTAAATAATCTAATTTAAATAAGGATGAGGAGCAGGTTAAATACTGACTTATATGCTTGCAGGGATTTACTGGCAGTTTAATAACATTTTTTGAAACTTTAGTGTCATATATGAATATGATGTATTATTGTGTGTTGAGGGTGGTGGCTCTACCTTTCTGGTTCCACCGCCACCCTGAATATAAAAGACTAAGGTGGAAGAGACACGGTCTCTTTTGACCTTCGCCTCTGCCTGTACGGGAGCGCCTTGTGTCTGTGAGTCACCAGTAAAGTTGAGCTCTATTTGCATGTCTGGCCTCGTCATTGGATTACACATTATGGACATAACATTTGGCGACGAGGATAACAGTATGGGTAAAGGTATTTTGGGCATTCGGCCATTTCTGGAGCTTCCTGGCAAGCCACCAGTGCCGTGGGAGAGGTGGTTTGCTGCATTCAAGAATTATCTGGTGGCACTGAACCTCGGTGAGTTGGAGAAATTGCATGCGCGAGCAAAACTGGTCCATAATCTTGGCATGGAGGGACAGCACATTCTTAGCACATTGGGAGTGAGTGACAGTTTTGAGGACGTGGTTGGGCTAATGGCGCGCTACTTTCGTGCCCCGGAAGACGTCATAGTCCGGAGGATTCAGTTCCGACAGCGCTGCCAGCGGGCTGGAGAGTCGGTGCAGCTGTCTGTTGCTGACCTGTGCCAACTGGCTGGGGGTTGCCAGTTTGGGACCTTAGAGGTAGAAATGGACTGCAATCAGTTGGCGGAGCACACATTGTGTGCAGCAGCGTGGTCGAGGCTCCTTACCCATTCTGGTGAGCTGACATTGGCCAAAGCAGTGGAGCTAGCCCAGCAGTTCAAAGTAGCTGATAAACTGTCATGGGACCTTGGTGAGAAAACAGTGTTGGGGCAACCCGACTCACGATCAGCGGTGCAGGCTGTAGACCCGGATAGCAACGACAGCGTGGAAGACAAAGAAGAATATGCTACCGCTATAAAAATAAGGTCCGCCCCGGGGTCGCCAAAGTGTTTTGGCTGCAGGTCTACAAAGCACCGGTACAAGGCCAGAGAGTGTCCAGCAAAAGGCAAACTCTGTGGCAAGTGTGGGCTCCTAAATCATTTTACCAGGGTCTGTAAAAGGTTTGAGCAAGGGGAGCGACGATGTGAAGTGGATTCTCCCGCCATGACTCCTATGGTTATTCACACCATATCCCCAAGCACAGAAGGCTGTACATATTTGACATGGGCACAGTGAGGTCCATGTTGAACTGGTCTACTGTGAAGAGTTATTTCCCCTACCATCGTGTGAGAGGTCTGTCGATGCCATTTTGTAGGTATGGCGGTAATAGGCTGTCCATCGTGGGTTTGCTGGAGCTGACGGCGAGGTACAAGACAGCAGTGATGTCCAATATACAGTACAGCTCGTGGTGACCGTGAGGGGGTTGAATGTGATGGGCTGTGATCTGTTTTATGGACTGGGCTTTTCAATCCAGAAGTTTTGGCTATGCAACAGGAGAGAATCATGATTGACAGAGCCCATCGTACTGGACGTCCAATGAGACTGGCTGGAAAAGAGGGACCGTGGGCCGTCTTGGTAAGGCTGCACAATTACACCGACAAGCAGAGGATTCTGTATGCGGCAAGGGATAAAGGAACAATTAGCACTGAAGCGGGGAAGGTATCCTTCTATCAAGATTTTTCTGTGGAAGTTGTAAGGAGGAGGAAGGAGTCCGCAAATGCATATAAACTTTTAACGGATGCCGGAATACGGTACTCCTTTCTGTACCTGGTGGTAATAAAAATTTTCTATCCTAACAGTTCCAGCACATCACTCATAAACATGGAACAAATCAATGACTATGTGAACAAACTACAAGCTTCAAAGTAACGTACTGAACAGAAATTCTGATTGGTTAAGGCATGACTGTTAAATCCAGGTGGATGTGATTTAGAAATTTGGGGTGGTTTTGTTCTTTGGTATTCTTCTCTTTGTATTGAGTTCAATTATATATACACCGGTATTTTAATAGAGGCTTTCCAGTAAGGGGGAACTTGGCTTCTTTTTTTCTTTTTCTTGTTATCCCCAATAGGTGTGCTTTATACATGTGTAATGACAATAAAGTTGAATCTCATCTCATCTCATCTCATCTTTTTCTAGTTAAGTGCAGCTAAGCAGAGTTGAATTTTTTTTCTTGTCTTTTACTGTATTTTAAGTTTTCAGTGATTCCAAGCTTGTGGTTCTGGTTTTGCTCGGAATACATATTATTATTTTTGTTTTTTGATATGGTTATTGAAGACATAGACTGGTCTACTACATGTTTTTTGGTCAAAGTTAGCAGCTCACAATTTATAATGCAGCCTACTTCTGATGTCTTTTAAGATTAGTACATGGAATATTCGGGGATCTAATAATGTGGTTAAAAGAAAATCTGTTTTGAACTCTCTTAAAAAGGATTGAGTCCAGATAGCTTTTTTACAGGAAACACATCTAAATGACAATGAGCATAAGAAGTATCGCAGAGAATGGGTAGGTCAGATCTTTTTTTCATCCTATTCAACTAACAAGAGAGGGGTAATTATTTTAGTACATAAAAATTTGCCATATACTCCCACAAACTTTTACAAAGACACAGAGGGAAGATATGTCCTGGTAAAAGGGGTGCTATATGGTGAATATATTTTACTGGGAAATGTGTATGCCCCTAATGTACAAGATGAAGAATTTTATGCATCTTTATATAGTCAACTTGGTAATTTGGACTGCATTAGCACGATGGCGGAGTGGTTAGCACTGCGGCAGCTCAGCAAATCACCCTTGGCTGGGGGATCCTGGGTTCGATCCCAGCCCCCAACCAATACTGATCTGTGTGGAGTTTGCATGTTCTCCCCGTGTCTGCGTGGGTTTACTCCGGGATTTCTCCGGTTTCCTCCCACATGCCAAAAACCCGCAAGTTAGGTTAATTGGCATCAAACTGGGGATTCTAAATTGTCCTTAGGTATGACTGTGAGAGTGAATGGTTGTCTGTCTCTCTGTGTTGGCCCTGCGATTGACTGGCAATCTGTCTAGGGTGTACCCTGCCTCTCGCCCAAAGATGCTGGGATAGGCTCCAGCCCCCCCCCCCCCCACGACCCAAAAAGGACTAAGCGGAAGAAGATGAATGAATGAATGAATAATATTATCTTAGGGGGGATTTTAACTGTACATTGTGTCCCAAGGTGGATAGACACCCATTACAAATAGCTCAATCTAAAAATGCTAAGAATCTTTTAAATATTATGAAGGATTTTGATCTTTTGGATATGTGGAGGTATCACAATCCTCTTGCAAGGCAATATACATTTTATTCTCAACCACATCTATCAGCATCACGTATAGACTATATCTTTGCCTCTAAACACCTTAATTATTTAGTTGAACAGGTAGATATAGGTACTATTGCTCTTTCCGACCACTCACCAGTGGTTTTGTCTTTGCAACCCCTTAGACCCTCTGAAAGTTCATTCTCATGGAGAATGAATGTGTTATTGCTTTTGGATGAAGAATTTGTTAGGTTCTTGGAGGGACAAACAGATTTATTTTTACAGTTAAATGATAAAGATGACATTGACCCCAGAATCCTGTGGGATAGCTACAAGGCCTATATGAGGGGTGTGATTATCTCACAAACATGTTATATAAAAAAACAGCAAATAGCAAAGCAACTAGAGTTGGAAAAGAAAATAAAACAATTAGAAGAGACTTATTATGCAACAAAATCTGAGGTGACATTAGCTGAACTTAAAAATACTAGAAATACATTACATGACTGGATAACTAGGAAAGCTGGAAAAGATATATTGTTTGCTAAGCAAAAAATGTTCAAAATGGGTAACAAACCCAATTGTCTTTTAGCACAGCTGACAAAGAATGCTCCAGTGAAATCGTTTATTCCAGCTATATTAAATGACAATAATCAGAAACAAGTTAAGTTTTGGAATCACCGATATCCCAACTTGAGATAGACATGGCTTTCTCAGCACTTCAGTCAGGTAAACGTCCAGGAGCAGACGGCTTTCCTGTTGAGTTCTTTAAAGTGCTGAAAGGGAAAATCAGTAATATCTTACTCAGGATTTTTAATAAGTCATTTGAGGGATCCGAACTTCCAGAGTCTATGTATAGAGCAAATATAATATTAATAGAAAAAAAAAGGTAAGAACGCAGAATTATGCTCTTCTTATAGACCCATTAGTCTCCTGGGCGTGGACAACAAAATACTGTCTAAGATACTGGCTACTAGATTAGAGCAGATTCTACCTTCCATTGTGAATTCCGATCAGACGGGCTTTATCAAAGGTCGGAACTCATACAATAACACAAGATGGCTTTTCAGCATTATTCACTATCTTAATTTTCATCAGACTCCTGGGGCCATTATTTCAATGGACACTGAAAAGGCGTCTGATAGAACTGAATGGGAATATATGTTTGAAGTGATGAGAAGATTTGGTTTTGGACCAAATTATTTGAAATGGGTTAAACTTCTGTACCGAGCGCCTACTGCCTCAGTTTTGACCAATGACCTTCTATCAGCTCCATTTAAAATGACTCGAGGTACAGCACAGGGAAGCCCACTATATCCTCTTCTGTTTGCTCTAGCCATTGAGCCTTTAGCAATGGCTATCAGACAAAACCCACATATTCAGGGAGTAACTGTGGAAACAAAACAACTCAAAATTCTGCTGTATGCTGATGATGCCTTGCTGACATTAACAGAACCAGCTAAATCATTACCAGTAGTGACCCAGTGTGTCAGGGAATTTGGTCTAATATCTGGCTACAAGATAAATTTTGATAAGTCAGAGATAATGCCCCTGAGTTATACAGGAAACACTGAACCTATGTATGTCAAACCCTTCGGCTGGGCCCCGTCAGGATTTATATATTTAGGAATTAAAATTACACCTAAAATTACTCAATTATATGCAGAAAATATTAATCCCATGATAAAAGAGATCAAAGAAAGTCTGACCAGATGGAAGAGCCTTCAATATCATTTTTAGGCAGAATTAATCTTATCAAGACGACAGTTCTCCCGAAAATAATATATCCTATATCTATGCTATTTGTGATATTAAAATCAGAGGATATTAAAATGATTACTAAAGCTTTATCAGACTATATTTGGGCAGGCAGGAGGCCTAAGGTTAAATTGGAGATACTACAATTGCCAAATGATCAGGGAGGATGGGGTTTACCAAATGTAGAAAACTATATTTTGGCAATTCAGGCCAGAATTCTCTCCTCCTGGGTTAATGAACATACACGTCAATGTCCCTGGTTTGAGATGGAGTCAGTAATGTGTAAACCTTTTTCCCCTGTGAATTTGCTGGAAAGACGTGTAAATGAGTTACCATGTATTGTTAAGGATAATTTTCTGATAGGAAATGTATTATGGGCATGGAAAAAAATGAGGAAAATATTTAAAAGTAATTCACTTAATACCCTCATAACATTAGATAATCCAGAACTCTCACTACAAAGTGCAGGATTAAATTTTACAAGCTGGCAAAGAGCAGGTATAAAGAGATTTTACGATCTTTTTGAAAATGGAAGATTTAAAACATTTGATTCTTTGAAAACTCAAAATCATCTTGAAAATAAGGATTTCTATAAATATTTACAAATCAGACATTTCATATATAAGAAAACTAATTCTTTAGACTTTATAGGTGAGTCTCACCAACTGGAAAAGTTTTTTCTTAATAATAGAGACCACAAACACTTCATATCAAAATTTTACTCTGAAATATATAGTTTGAGTTTCGATAAACTTGCATGGTTAAGAAAATCCTGGTGTACTCTACTCAAATGTGCCATAGGAAATGGTGTCTGGGATGAAATGTTTTTGCTGCCTTCTGGAATTTCAGTATGTAACAGATTTAAAGAACTACAGTATAATATATTACACAATGTTTATGCTTCGCCATATATTTATAGTAAATATAAAACATGAATTTCATCAAATTGTCCTAAATGCAAAAGTCAAGTTGGTACAAGATTTCATTGTCTGTGGGAATGTAATATCATTCAGACATTCTAGAGGGCAGTATGCACAAACATTAGTAAAGCAGTAGGTAAACAAGTAGCAATCAGTCCTCTACTATGTTTACTTGGAAATGTTCCTGACTCTTTGATGCAATATGAGGATGTTATTCAAACACTTCTAATGTTGGCTAGGAAAGTCATTATGGTGAAGTGGGTCGGAGATGAACCTCCCTCTATTGCTATATGGAAGTCGCTGATCCTGGAAACCCTGACTTTAATAAGACTGGGATATTATATTGAGGGGAAAGCTAGAGTCTATCTACAAAAATGGACCAAGCTGTTGGAAGCAATGGGATTGAACGGTGGTTTGGACTCAAGTGGACTGCAGGTGGATGTGTAAATGAAAAACCCATGTACAAAAAACATTTGCTTGGTGGCTCTTTCTTTGTCTTTAAGCTGCTATGAATATGTTTGACCGGTCCTGCATTGTTTTGTGAATTTTGCTTTTTCTTTGTATAAAGTTTAAAATTAATTAAAAAAAATGAAGAGAATGGGGCAGGACTGACTGGCGCAGGAAACAGACGTGCCACACAGGAACACTGCAGGCCGAGTCGGGCTTCGTGGAGGGTCGCCGGTGTGGCGCTGCTCAGTGAGGAGGCCCAGTGGAGACATCGTGGACATAGGAAGTTGAGTCGAGCTCCTTTGGGAGTCGGTGACGGGGTTCGACCCAGAGAGGAGGCTCGGCTGAGAGGTGCCCACGGAAACAGGGAGCGATGTGAGGACCAGGGGTGGCAAAAGGAGGTGGCTGTTCGAGAAGACTCATGGAGTGTCTCCATGGCTCATGGAGACACCCCAATGAGCTGTGGTGCGTTATCGAAATGAAGGAGGTGTCGGGGCCCCAGCGTGGCTCATCTCCAGGGGAAAAAAGATGAAAGAGACGAGTCCCCCGGGGGATGGCTCTCCATAGAGACTGTACAGTAGCAAGGGGCAATGGCTTGGGTTAAATGTGAATTGCCCAGGTTACACAGTTGACATGTTTCTTGTAATGGACTGCTATAAGAAGTGCCCATGTGGAAAAAAAAGAAAAATACCCATGTAATGTGAATGTCACCATGCTTAGGGGTGTGTGTTACTGTGGGGTTTGCCTGGGTTGGGGTGGTATAATTGGAAAAGTTATGGTGGTGTATGAAGGCACATGTTAACTGGTTGTGTGTTTATTGCATTGAATGCTTTTTCTTCTTTATATATATAAGTTCATGGGGTTGTTTTGTATTATATTAGGAACACAGCATTGTTTTATTTTATGGACCTTTAGTATCAGAGACGGCAGAATAATCCGTCTGGCCATGTGGAGGTGGGACGGCAGTCAACCTGTCCCCCTCTAGTTTTAGTTGTTTGTGTGCATGGATAGGCCTACTTTATTTGCTTATTAGAGTGTGACTCGGGTATCAAATTTGGGAGGGCCTAATTAGTGTGTATGCGTTTTGGACTTTTCTAAAGGGGGGGAATGTCATATATGGATATGATGTATTATTGTGTGATGAGGGTGGTGGCTCCACCTTTCCGGTTCCACTGCCACCCTGAGTATAAAAGACCAAGGCGGAAGAGACATGGTCTCTTTTGACCTTCGCCTCTGCCTGTACGGGAGCGCCTTGTGTCTGTGAGTCACCAATAAAGTTGAGTTCTGTTTGCACCTCCGGCCTCATCATTGAAGTATAGATTATGGACATAACATTTAGTTTTGCAGTAAAGTGGGTGGGTGATGTTTTGGGTTTCGTAATAATCATCTGGACTTGTGAAATATTGTAATGCTAAATTCATCACGCTGACTGCCAGCATCTATCAAGTGGGATACTTCTTTTATTACACTTCCCTATTAAAATAATTTAATTTGCATTCCACCTGGAAATGTGTACACACTGATTCACCTCATACCCCTCCCTCTAAAGATCCTCATTCCAATAGTCAGTGCAAAGCAACTCACAAATACTGATGCATAATACAGTAGTCAGGGCTGATTGTCCAGTCACACTGTCATCTAAAGTCCAGCAGTGCTCTTCATGTTGTCCATGCAAATTTAATTAATTTACTTAGTTATCGAGAGTAAAAACAAGACTTGCTATCCTGCTTAAATTACTGAATCTCTCAAATTCTTCCACCGGCTACACCTGCTATCCTGCATTAAAAATGCAGCTCTTCCAACAAAAGCACTTCACACGGTACATTATATTCCCATCCATACCATTACTGATATGACTTGCACACCTTCAACCCAAAAATTGAATACAAATTCAAGATTCAATTTACTCTAGGTCTGTAATAAAACTAATAACCATGTAATTGCAATGAGTTTAAGCAAAGCAAACAATCTACATGTCAAAGTGCAACAAAATTTGTTGCATTTAATGTAGAGAAAATATTAGAAAATGATTAACCCCCTACAATATCCACATCCTCATTATGTGTACAAACGCGAAATAAAAAAGTCCTTCTTGAAAACTGCAGGAGGAGTTAGCTAGACATACTTGTAGTTGGACAGACAGACAGACAGCTCATACCATAATGCGTCCCGTCTTTAGAGATGGCGTATAAAACTGTCTCCCCATAATTTTGGTTGATTGCCATGTGTTATGGTTTATATAACTACAGCAGCTGTTTTCTTTTTCCAAGAAGAAGAATCCAAACCCTTTAAAACTGTGAGAAAACAACCCTCTCCTCTCCCAATAAAACATTAAAAATAAAAACTTTGTTCATTGCCTAGATAAACACAGAAAAAAATGTCCAGCATCCATATAAATGTTGCCAATTTATAAACAAAAAGTTGCACATTTGCAAGAAAAATAGTCACAAATATAAGAAAAAAAGTTGCAAAATTATGAGGAAAAAAGTTGTAAATTACAAGAAAAAATTATCAGCTTTATAAAAGGTTACAAATTTGAGAAAAAAAAAGCTACAGATTTGCAAGTAAATGTTGCAAATGCAACCTTATTTTCATAATATGAATAAAAAAAATAGAGCTGGAGCTGGAGCTTGGCCTTTTCTGGAGTTGTCCCGGGTGAGAGGCGACGAGCAGGGGTGGGTATTCTTGTATCCACCCACCTTGCTGCCTCTATATTGGCGTTTTCCCCGGTGGATGAAAGGGTTGCTTCCCGGCACCTTCGGGTTGGGAAACGGGTCCTGACCATCATTTGTGCCTATGCACCAAATGATGTTTCAGAGTACCCACCCTTTTTGGAGTCTGTGACTGGGGTGCTGGAGGGTGCTCCTCTTGGAGACTCCATTGTCCTACTGGGGGACTTCAATGCGCACGTGGGCAACGACAGTGAAACCTGGAGGGGGGTGATTGGGAGGAACGGCCTGCCCGATCTGAACTCGAGTGGTGTTCAGTTATTGGACTTCTGTGCTAACTACAGTTTGTCCATAACGAACACCATGTTCAAGCATAAGGGTGTCCATATGTGCACCTGGCACCAGGACATCCTAAGTCGCAGGTCGATGATCGATTTTGTTATCGTGTCATCAGACCTGCGACCGTATGTCTTGGACACCCGGGTAAAGAGAGGTGCAGAGCTGTCAACTGATCACCACCTGGCGGTGAGTTGGATCCGATGGCAAGGGAGGAAGCCATTCAGACCTGGTAGACCCAAACGTATAGTGAGGGTGTGCTGGGAACGTCTGGCTGAGGCCCCTGTCCGGGAGGTCTTCAACTCCCACCTCCGGAAGAACTTCAATCACATTCCGAGGGAGTCTGGAGACATGGAGTCTGAATGGGCCATGTTCTCCACCTCTGTTGTTGAAGCGGCGGCCCAGAGCTGCGGCCGCAAGGTGGTCGGTGCATCTTGTGGTGGCAACCCCTGAACTAAGTGGTGGATACCAGTGGTGGGGGGAGGGGCATTAAGCTGAAGAAGGAGTCCTATCAAGCTTGGTTGGCTTGTGGGACTTCCGAAGCAGCTGAGGTGTACCGGCAGGCCAAGCGGAGTGCAGCTCGGATGGTTGCTGAAGCAAAAACCCGGGTATGGGAGGAGTTCGGTGAGGCCATGGAACAAGACTTTTGGTTGGCCTCGAAGAGATTCTGCCAAACTGTCCGGCGGCTCAGGAGGGGAAAGCAGCTCCCTGTCCACACTGTGTATGGTGCGGATGGGACACTGTTGACTTCGACTGGGGATATCGTCGGGCAGTGGAAGGAATACTTGGAGGATCTCCTTAATCCCACTGATACGCCTTCCACAGAGGAAGCAGGGTTTGTGGATGAAGGGATGACTCGCCTATCACAGGGGCTGAGGTCACCAAGGTGGTTAAAAATCTCCTTGGTGGCCGGGCCCCGGGGGTGGACGAGATTCGCCCTGAGTACCTCAAGGCCCTGGATGTTGTTGGGTTGTCATGGTTGACACGCCTCTGCAACATTGCGTGGAGGTCGGGGGCAGTGCCTTTGGCATGGCAAACCGGGGTGGTGGTTCCTCTCTTCAAAAAAGGGGACCAGAGGGTGTGCTCTAACTTTAGAGGGATCACACTCCTCAGCCTCCCTGGGAAGGTCTATGCCAAGGTACTGGAGAGGAGAGTCCAGCCGTTGGTCAAACCTCGGATTCAGGAGGAGCAATGTGGTTTTCGTCCTGGCCATGGCACATCGGACCAGCTCTTTTCCCTCTCGAGAATTCTTGAGGGTTCGTGGGAGTTTGCCCAACCAGTTTACATGTGTTTTGTGGACTTGGAGAAGGCATTTGACCACGCCCCTCGTGGTTTTTTGTGGGGGTTCTTTGGGAGTATGGGGTATCGGGCTTGTTGTTACGAGCTATTCGGTCTCAGTACGACCGTTGTGAGAGTTTGGTTCGTATTGCCAGCACTCGGTCGGAGTCATTCCCAGTGAGGACTCCGCCAGGGCTGCCCTTTGTCACCGATCCTGTTCATAATTTTTATGGACAGGATTTCTAGGCACAGCCAGGGAATGGAGGGTGTCATGCTTGGTGACCACAGGATCTCATCTCTGTTGTTTGCAGATGATGTTGTGCTGTTGGCTTCATCCAGCAATGACCTCCAGCTCTTGCTGGGACGGTTTGCCGCTGAGTGTGAAGCGGCTGGGATGAGAATCAGCACCTCCAAGTCCGAGTCCATGGTCCTCAGCCGGAAAAAGGTGGATTGTCCTCTCTGGGTTGGGGACAGGCTCCTGCCCCAAGTGGAGGAGTTTAAGTATCTTGGGGTCTTGTTCACAAGTGAGGGGAAAATGGAGCGAGAGATTGACAGATGGATTGGAGCAGCATCTGCAGTGATGCGGACGTTGTACCAGTCTGTTGTGGTGAAGAGGGAGCTTAGTTCTAATGCAAAGCTGTCAATTTACCAGTCAATCTATGTTCCTACTCTCACCTATGGTCACGAGCTTTGGGTAATGACTGAAAGAACATGATCGCGGATACAAGCGGCTGAAATGAGCTTTCTCCGTAGGATTGCTGGACTCACCCTCAGAGATAGGGTGAGGAGCTCAGTCATCCGGGAGAGGTTTAGAGTAGAACTGCTGCTCCTCCACATTGAAAGTAGCCAGTTGCGGTGGTATGGGCATCTGATTAGGATGCCTCCTGGACGCCTCCCACTTGAGGTGTTTCAGGCACGTCCCACTGGAAGGAGACCCCGAGGCAGACCCAGGACTCGGTGGAGAGACTATGTCTCCCAGCTGGTCTGGGAACACCTTGGTATCCTCTCTGAAAAGCTGGAGCAGGTGGCTGGGGAGAGGGAAGCGCAAATGCCCCCTCATCCCGATTCATGCTATCTTTTCCCTGCTTCCTGATTTCTATGGCCTCCTTGATCCAGCGTTTGTGTCTGTTACTCTCCGATCCAATGATTTTGACGTCCCAGTCCATGATGTGTGTCCATGATGTAATTGAAAAAGGAGACAAAATGAACCTACTTGGGCTATTTCTGTTCTCTGACGGGGAATCTAATTTATCAGAGAAAAAAAGGACACCAAAACTGAGGCAACAGAGCATGAGATAGCTTGATTTTTAATACATGCCATTTGAGGCTCAACAACACTGGCCTCCACATTTTCTATGATGCAACTCGATAGTTTTATTATGGCAGTCTGGTAAACAGTCACATCTTTCTAACCCCACACTCCATCCTGCAGGCTTTCTGTTATAAAACCTGGACTTGTCACGCGCTGGGGCTGGGATTTCTGCCAGACCCAGTCTTGTGGCTTTTTCTGTGTTTTTATTTGTCTCTTGTATTATTGTGCTTCTCTTAGTGTTATTCTGCTTTTTATTTTCTCCAGTTGTGTTTCAGTTATTTTGACCATGTCCTGTTTGAGTTGTAATTGTTTTTGGACCTTGTCTATTTCCCATTTTTGTTCTGTAAGCTGACAGCTGACAGATGACTTTTCCGGGTTTGTGCCCAGCGTGGGCGTCATCTGTCAAGCTGTCAGATCAGCTGCTCCTCCCTCACATCTCATTACCACCAGCTGATTCCAATTACTTGTGTGTTCACCTTTTGCCTGCTCATGTGAGCCCACACCAGGACTCACTCTTGCTAATCACCTCCACATATGTTTAAGCTCTGCCGTTTCTCTGCATTATTGCCGCTACGTTGAATGTGCCTCTTGTTATTCACCGGATCCTTTCAACGTTTGATTCTCCTCTATGTGCTGATCTCCTCTCCAGAGCACTTCCTCCGCTCTGAGGCACATTTTGTAAGTTTTCCTTGTTTGGCATTTTTGTATTTTTGCACATTTTGGACTGCTATGTTCTTTTTGTTTAATAAATACACAACACCACCCAGTGCTTGGGTTTGTTTCTCCTTCCTCGTACAGGCGGACATGACAGGACTGAGATGACGCTACAAACCTGTTGTTATTTTTCAAGACAAAGCCACTTCAGAGAGAGAAAGAGTGGAAAAAAAATTGCAAAAAATTTTACAGCCTGAGTGTTGTTTTCGGACACCAATAAATAGATACTTATTGTGTGAAATTAGTGGCACTCTCCTTTAGTTTGAAACAAATTTTTTGGTCCCTGATAACCTTTGCTCTGATAAGCTGTGTAAAATTGCTCCAAAATTGCACAGAGGCGTTCAGATGGGACAGAAAAGAAGAGCAAACAAAGAAGAAGACAATTTCAGAAGCATCACCTCTGTAGTGGGTAAATCAGTTTTGTGTGACTTACATGCAACATTGTGGGACATATTTTCACGGTCAACAGTGGATTTTTGCGCTATGCTTCCTGACGTATACCAATACTTTTGTTAGTTTCAGTCAGCACATTGTCTGTTTTTTTCACTTTGTGTCACACCATCTACATAATTACCAGTAGACAGTGTAGTATTGGGACTTTATTGTGAAGTGCGGTGTGATGACGCCGCCTTCCAGTTACGTCATTACACCACCATATAATAGGGAGTGTCCGCCATTAGGGGCTGTCATGCCTGGATAACTCCACCATGAGCTGCATAACCTGTATTGTTGCCCTTATTCATTAAAGCTCAGTTCCAGTGCAATCTCCTCGTCCGTCTCATTTAATGTCAGGTTTGTGGACATAACATACAGTGTGCCAGCTTTGCGCTAGTAGGTGGAGGCTTGTTTCAAAAAGGTGTGGCGGGGTGCAATCACATGTGCATTAGTATTATGGTGCATTTTATGATAATGCAGTTTTGATCAGGAAAAAGGAGGTCTGTCATCAGCAGTGTTAGAAGTAACGCGTTACTGTAACGCCACTACTTTTGCAGAAACATGCTGTGCAACAAAATTACTGTAAAAATTCAGTAATGTGTTGCAGTTACTGAAGTTTGATCAAATGCGTTATTCACATTACTCGTGTTATTAATATGGATAGATATTTTAGCACAAATAGACGATCATACAACTTGCAGTTGCTAGACACCCTCCTCATCAGCTGCCACCTGGGGATGAATACACAGTTTTAGTGGCTATGGGTGGGACTGTCATCCCCAAATCCACCAGCAGCCTCAAGCCACTGGAGGTTGTCATGCCAAAGGCAAAGGCAGGAAAATAAATAAATAAGCAAATAAATATAAACTGACCCTACCGTAACTGATGCAGCCGTCACACAGTCTCCGCCGCGGGTCCATTTCCTGTCCTGCCCCAGTTCATATCACAACCCTGTGAGAAGAAATGCCGTGGCAGTGGCGACTTCTCATATCGAGCCCTGATCACCTGAGCGGTAAGTAGTCCCTAACAGCTCCTACCTCTGTGGTTAAACGTGAGTATTTTTTGAGCAAGAAGCTCTCATTTAATGTCCGCATTATTAAATGTATTTAAAGTTTTTTTATGCACAGAGAAAAAGTGACTGTGATTTGTTGCAGTAAAGAACAGCTTCCTCTAAGCGGTGACCTTTCATTTATCTGTGCTTTCTATTTTATTTTATCTCATTCATTTACATGCTGTTGTGATATGCAACTATTTCATGGAAGTAAATCCTCTAAATATGCATATTTAATGGGCTGGTCCAGGGGTGTCAAACATAAGGCTCCTGGGCCAAAAACAGTCCACTAGGGGTCCAAAATTTTCTCTGTGAATTCACAGCTTTATTTCTAGTAAATTTCTGACTTTCTACTGATTACAATAGTTTGAGACATTTTTTCTCTGTAAGATGAGACTTTTTTGTCATGATTACAAGAAATCTCAGCCCACGTGCAAGATGCTACAACAGAGAAAGCACACAACGCAGAGAGGCAAAGTTTAAACACAATTTTATTGAAAAACATTTGATGCAAAGTTAGAGGAAAAATACTTCACTTGCCAGAGGAGCGTCCAGTCTGTAATGAGGGAAACCAGAGCAGATTAAAAAAAGGGAGGGAGGCAGGTAATAATGTATCATAGGAAAACTCTTACGAGTGAGAGCAGAGAGCCTGACGAGGAACCCAGGAAGGCAAGGATGAATTAGGATGGAAGCTGCGGATGAGATGTCTGACCGGGTGGAGTAGGCGATCTGAAGAGAAGACAATGATGAAGGAGCAGGTGAGCGCACAACGAACCCCTGGGGACACACCACAGAGATGGCAGCAACCTGAGAAGGCGGAAGAGAGAGACTGATTATTTTCTGGGTTCCAAGACAATTAATATTTTACTTTCTTAATTCTTTTTATGGCAGTATACCCAACGGGCCAGTGCTGGAGCATTCACAGACTGGCCTTTTTAAGCGCTGGCAGCGAGGAAACAGCAGGTGCGTTCACTCACGAAGGTGTATTGATTACCTGCAGAGCTGGGGACCCTCCCACAGGACAGGAGGGGGAGTGCACTCACCACATCATCCATCCATCCATCCATCCATCCATCCAACCAAGCAGACCGCCCGTAAAATCTACTGGAGGAAAAAGCCCCCCAGGAAGCAGCTAGCCACCAAGGCTGCTCGGAAAAGCGCTCCGGCCACCGGCGGAGTGAAGAAGCCTCACCGTTACAGGCCCGTGGCTCTGAGAGAGATCCGTCGCTACCAGAAAATCCATGGAGCTGCACATCCGTAAGCTGCCCATCCAGCGCCTGGTGAGGGAGATCGCTCAGGACTTCAAGACCGACCTGCGCTTCCTGAGCTTCGCCGTCATGGCTCGGCAGGAGGCCAGCGAGGCCTACCTGGTGGGTCTCTTCTTCGCTAAGAGGGTCACCATCATGCCCAAAGACTTCCAGCTGGCCCGCCGCATCCATGGAGAGAGAGCTTAGACTTTCTGCTGCACATTCACCAACCATAATGCTCCGCACTGTGTGTCTATATATATATATATATATATATATATATATATATATATATATATATATATATATACACTGTATATATTTATAGTAATATGTACATATGTTTACTAGCTGTTCTTGTTCTTGTTTTTTCTTGCCTTCTGATTGTTGCTCTGTGTGTTGCTATCCCTGTGCTGTTGCAATCCTGGAATTTCCCCTTTGTGGGACTAATAAAGGCTTATCTTATCTTATCTTATCTTCTTCTGCTTAATCCTTTTTGGGTCGCGGGGGGGCTGGAGCCTATCCCAGCATCTTTGGGCGAGAGGCAGGGTACAACCTGGACAGATCACCAGTCCATCGCAGGGCCAACACAGAGAGACAGACAACCATTCACTCTCACAGTCATACCTAAGGACAATTTAGAATCCCCAGTTTGATGCCAATTAACCTAACTTGCATGTTTTTGGCATGTGGGAGGAAACTGGAGAAATCCTGGAGTAAACCCACGCAGACACAGGGAGAACATGCAGACTCCACACAGATCACTGTTAGTCGGGGGCTGGGATTGAACCCAGGATCCCCCGGCCAAGGGTGAGTTGCTGTGCTGCCGCAGTGCTAACCACTCTGCCACCGTGTTGCCCCTCACTGTCATGGAGGCCACTGGGCCGTCATTAACTTCAGCTGCGCACACACCTGCCAGCGGTAATCAGCAGGCTTTAAAAGCCAGTGTCTCTGACTGCTCTGCACGGAGTTGTCTGTCGTCTTCGCCACGCATCGCGTCAAGGACACAACCTCAAGCCAGAGTTGGAATCAAGTCTTCTCGCCAAGTCACGCCACGTAAGCAACAGCAACACTTACCCGGTCAAAGTGTTTTCCCCTGTGCACAGGTGGACCTCCCTGGCGGCGGATTCACCTCCCCAGATAACGGGACGTCATCTCCTCCTCCTCGGTTCTCCTCCTCACCTCCTCAGCACCAAACACCACGCACACCACGCTACACCAAGGCACGGAGCCAGCAGGACTCTTGCAGCGGCACCTGCAAGTAAGCAGCACAAGTCTCAGCTTTCCGTTCTCACGAACTGTAGTAACATCCTGTGCTTGTGTGTTCCAGGGTTGCCAGGTCGCAGCAAGACCCGCTCAGCTCCAGTGGCCAGACTACTACGCACTCACTCACTCATTCACACTCTCATCACTCTACACTGAGTTAATAAATAATTGTCAAATTAATCTACTCGTGTCAGTGTCTGTCTCCTGGGTTCAACAATCATGTCAGTACAACTCCGTCAAGACGACCCGGCAGACAGCGCATTGGCGCGCCGCATTAACATCCTTAGCGCTCGAGTAGACTTAATTGCCCATCAGCAGACAGTTATACTTAACCGACTAACTCAGGTTAACAGCCGGCTGGATCACCTGGAAGGACTCCAGGCGTTCCCCCCGGCCGCTGGGGCTTCATCAGCCCCTGTAGCCCCACCTGCTAGTCAAACACGCCAGCCATCTTCACCTCGCCTCACTCCCATGCCTACCCACGCCCGTTTTAGCGGAAAACTCGGAGAAGCACGGGGTTTTCTGCTACAATGCGAAACAGTGTTTCACCGCGTCCCAGGAGATTTTCCCACAGACCACAGCAAGATTGGGTATATCTCTAACCTGCTCGAAGGTAGGGCGTTAGCTTGGGCATACAATGTTATGGCTAAACCCAACTATTCCCTCTTAACTTACCAGCAGTTCGTGGCAGAGTTTTTAGAGGTGTTTGACCATACTGACCGGGGCACAGTGCTAACTGACCGGTTGCTTAGCCTTCGGCAGGGCAGTAGATCTACCTCCGATTACGCTGTAGACTTCCAGGTGCTAGCCGCAGAGGTCGGGTGGGGGGAGTCAGCGCTTTGCAGCATTTTCCTCTGCAGCCTTAGTTCAGAACTCAGGGATGAGCTAGCGGCACGGGATAAGCCAGACAAGTTAGGTGAACTAATTTCCCTTACTAGTTTGGACAGTCGGCTGAAGGAGCGGGCAGCCGAACGGAGGGCCGCTAGCCGTTTGAGTAAACTACGCCCCCGTTCCGCTAGGCCGCCTCTCCTGGCTCTACCCCCGCCAGAGGAACTTCCGGAGCAAGAGGAAATGGTTATCGGGCAATCAGGGGTTTCGGCGGCTGAGAGACAGCGCTGGAGGGATCTGGGCCTGTGTTTTTACTGTGGCAATGAGTCTCATGGGGTAGCTGAGTGTCCCAATCGGTTAAAAGGGGAGGTCCGTGGATCACAGTAGGGGGATTCACAGACGTTAAGCAGAAAAAGCCCCCCACTAGCTGCCGTGTCCCCATTAGACTAATTTACAAACACAGGGAACATACAACACATGCCCTCATTGATTCTGGAGCTGAGCAAAGCTTCATCTCTGGAGACCTGGCAACCCACCTGGGCCTCAGCTGTCAACCCCTTCGCCCACCTGTCAATCTCGTCACGCTGTCAAAGGCGTCACTGACCTCTGTTTCCCATCAGACGGCCCCCGTGTCGGTGATAGTTTCTGGAAACCATCGGGAGGAGATCCGGTTCTTGGTGTTGCCCATCTCCTCTTCGCCTGTGATCCTGGGGTACCCGTGGCTACGCCTCCACAATCCCTCGTTCGATTGGCAAGCCGGAAGTATCACCGCATGGAGCTCTTTTTGTCTCAGTGCCTGCCTCCAGTCTGCAGCGTGTGCCCCTTCAGTATCGGTGGTCCTGCCTTCGACGCCGCCCCTTGACCTGTCCATGGTACCGGAAGTCTACCACGATCTGGGAGCGGTTTTCAGCAAGTCATGGGCGCTGTTCCTTCCTCCCCACCGCCCCTACGATTGTTCGATCAACCTCAGGGCAGGGGCTCCCCTCCTGGCAAGTCGTCTGTATAGCCTGTCGGCCCCGGAGCGTGAGGCCATGGACACGTATATTAAGGAGTCCCTCAGCTCTGGGATTATTCGACCGTCTTCCTCGGCGGTGGGGCGGGTTTCTTCTTTGTTGGAAAGAAGGATGGCTCGCTGCGTCCCTGTATCGACTTCCGGGGGCTTAATGAGATCACCATCAAGGATAAGTACACGCTGCCACTGATGAACTCGGCTTTTGACTCCCTCCAGGGGGCATCTTGGTTCACGAAGCTGGACCTACGTAACGCGTACCACCTGGTGCGCATCAAGGAGGCCGATGAGTGGAAGACGGCGTTCTGGACCCCAAGTGGCCATTTTGAATACCTGGTGATGCCGTTTGGGTTAACCAACGCTCCGGCAGTCTTCCAGCGCCTAATTAACGACGTCCTCCAGGATTTCCTGAACTCCTTCGTGTTTGTCTACCTGGATGACATCCTGATCTTTTCACGCACATTGGAGGAGCACCAGGTGCATGTGAGACGTGTCCTGCAGCGCCTCCTGGAGAACCAGCTGTTTGTCAAAGCCGAGAAGTGTGAGTTTCACACCGACAAGACTTCCTTTTTGGGCTTCATTATTGCTCACAATCAGGTGCTTCCTGACACGGCCAAGGTCAAGGCGGTGGTGGATTGGCCCACGCCCACGTCCAGGAAACAGTTGCAGGGTTTCTTGGGTTTTGCCAACTTCTATCGCCGGTTTGTGCCGAACTTTGGGATTATCGCCCGGCCCCTGACCGACCTCACGTTCCCCAAGACCCCCTTTCGTTGGATCGTGGAAGCTGCTACAGCGTTCGGGAGGTTGAAGGAGGAGTTTGCTTTGGCCCGCATCCTGACCCAGGTGGATCCGGCTCTGCAGTGCCTAGTGGAGGTGGATGCCTCGGATTCTGGAGTTGAGGCGGTCCTCTCCCAACGCTCTCCTGTGGATGGTAGGATCCGGCCGTGCGCCTTCTTCTCCCACTGCCTGACGCCCGTGGAGAAGAACTACTGCATCGGTGATAGGGAGCTGCTGGCTGTGAAGCTCGCCCTGGAGGAATGGAGGCACTGGCTGGAGGGGGCTGCCCAGCCATTCATCGTCTGGACGGATCATAAAAACCTTGAGTATCTCCGGATGGCCAAATGGTTGAACGCTCGCCAGGCCCGCTGGTCTCTTTTTTTCGGCCGGTTTAATTTTACAATCACCTACCGGCCGGGGAGCAAGAACGGCAAGTCTGACGCCCTCTCAAGACAGTTCGAGGCGAGGGCCACTGGGGATCAGGAGGAGACTATCCTGCCATCATCCTGTGTGGTGGGCACCCTCTCGTGGGAGATACAGGACAAGGTCAGGAGAGCGCAGGAGACTGAGCCCGATCCGGGTGGGGGCCCCCTGGACCGTTTGTTCGTTCCCCCTTCTATCAGGAGTGAGGTCATCCAATGGGGGCAAGCGTCTAAGTTGGCGTGTCATCCAGGAATTACCCGCACGATTGACCTGCTTCAGAGAGCCTTTTGGTGGCCAGGGTTGAGGAAGGACGTTACCAGCTATGTCCGGTCCTGCGCCCAGTGCGCCACTGGGAAATCATCATCTTCCCCCCCAGCGGCTCTTCTTCACCCTCTACCGGTTCCTTCCCGCCCCTGGTCCCATGTGGCTTTGGACTTCGTGACCGGCCTGCCCCACTCTGACCACTTCCCCTCGGTCCTGACGATAGTGGACCGCTTCTCCAAGGCAGCACATTTTGTGCCTCTCCGGGGGTTGCCTTCAGCACGGGAGACGGCGGATCTTCTGGTGTAGCATGTGATCCGTCTTCATGGTATCGCGGCTGATATTGTCTCGGATCGAGGTCCACAATTTGTGTCCCAGGTTTGGAAGGCGTTCTGCACGGTGTTGGGGGCCATGGCAAGCCTCTTGTCTGGGTACCACCCGCACAGCAACGGCCAGTGTGAACGGGCCAATCAGGAGCTGGAGGCTGCGCTCTGCTGTGTCATCTCCTCTTGCTCCTCTTCCTGGAGTACTAACTAACTAACTAACTAACCTGTACTTATATAGCGCTTTTCTAATCACAAAGACCACTCAAAGCGCTTTCACTAATACTAACCCTCTATTCTAAGGGCCTATAGGAAACAGATATCTAGGGACAATTTAGAACAGCCAATTAACCTAACATGCATGTCTTTGGATTGTGGGAGGAAACCGGAGCCCCCGGAGTAAACCCACACAGCACAGGGAGAACATGCAAACTCCACACAGAAAGGTTCCAACCCCTGCCAACCTGGGGATTTGAACCAGGAACCTTCTAGCTGTAAGGCAACAGTGCTAACCACTGCACCACCGTGCTGCCGAGTACGTTCCTGCCCTGGATCGAGTACGCGCACAATACCACGGTGTCCTCAGCGACTGGGATGTCCCCGTTTAAACCGTCTCTGGGGTATGATCCACCACTGTTCCCGGAGGAGGAGAAGGAGGTTGCTGTCCCTTCGGTTCAGGCTCATGCTAAGCGTCGTCGGCGGATCTGGACCATCACCCGCAGAGCCCTCCTCAGGACCACGGAACACAATATCAAGGTGGCCAACAGTCACAGGAGGCCCGCCCCGGACTATAAGGTGGGTCAAAAGGTTTGGTTGTCCACCAAAAATATCAATGTGCCGGCCGAGAAGCGCAACTTGACGAAGCGCTTCATCGGTCCCTTTGTGATTTCTCGCATTATTAACCCAGTGTCTGTGAACCTAGTTCTTCCCCCTTCTATGCGCATTTGCCCTACCTTTCACGTCTCCCAGGTCAAGCCCTACATCTCCGATCCTCTGTGCCCGCCCCCCGCAGCTCCTTCCCCCCTGAGGATGATCGACGGCCACCCGGCTTGGGGGGTAACTGCCTCCTTGGATGTCCGCTGGCGGGGCCGGGGTCTGCAGTATTTGGTGGACTGGGAGGGTTTTGGCCCTGAGCATCGCTCCTGGATTCGCCCAGCGTTGATACTTGACAAGCAGCTCATCCGCGATTTCCATCGGGCGCATCCAGGTAGGATAGGGCAGGTGCCTGGAGGCACCTCTAGAGGGGGTAGTACTGTCATGGCGGCCGCTGGGCCGTCATTAACTTCAGCTGTGCACACACCTGCCAGCGGTAATCAGCAGGCTTTAAAAGCCAGTGTCTCTGACTGCTCTGCACGGAGTCGTCTGTCGTCTTCGCCACGCATCACGTCAAGGACACGACCTCAAGCCAGAGTTGGAATCAAGTCTTCTCGCCAAGTCACACCACGTAAGCAACAGCAACACTTACCCGGTCAAAGTGTTTTCCCCTGCGCACAGGTGGACCTCCCTGGTGGCGGACTCACCTCCCCAGATAATGGGATGTCATCTCCTCCTCCTCGGTTCTCCTCCTCACCTTTCTTTCCGGTTCCGGCGCCACACGAGTTGGCTGCCTTTTGCAACAGCGGCTCAATTCTGAGTCTTTTTATCTTCCTTCTTCTTTCTGATCCAGTGATAACTTTCTGATCCGGCACACCTTTCACTCTATATATATCACGGACACACAGATCGCCCCAAAGGTCTCCCGAGTCGGCGGACGGAGCCTCTGTTTACAGCAGGAGACGATACAGCAGGGAAGAGCTAGCTAGCACTCAACCGCCACCCGGTGCTAACGTAGAAACTCGACATACTGGGAGAAACTGAAGCGAAAACGACGCAGGTGCCGGCCTGGAGTTTAGGCGGTGTGCAAGAAATATAAGACAGAATAATAAAGAGCGATGGCAAGAACCAAGCAGACCGCCCGTAAATCTACTGGAGGAAAAGCCCCCCAGGAAGCAGCTGGCCACCAAGGCTGCTCGAAAAAGCGCTCCAGCCACCGACGGAGTGAAGAAGGTTGAAGAACCATTACAGGCCCGGTACTGTGGCTCTGAGAGAGAGATCCGTCGTTACCAGAAATCCACGGAGCTGCTCATCTGTAAGCTGCCCTTCCAATGCCTGGTGAGGGAGATCGCTCAGGACTTCAAGACCGACCTGCGCTTCCAGAGCTCCGCCGTCATGGCTTTGCAGGAGGCCAGCGAGGCCTACCTGGTGGGTCTCTTTGAGGACACCAACCTGTGCGCCATCCACGCCAAGAGGGTCACCATCATGCCCAAAGACATCCAGCTGGCCCGCCGCATCGGCGGAGAGAGAGCTTAGACTTTCTGCTGCACATCCACCAACCACAATGCTCCGCACTGTGTGTCTATATATATATTTATATTAATATGTACATATGTATACTAGCTGCTCTTGTTTTTTCTTGCCTTCTGATTGTTGCTCTGAGTGTTGCTATCCCTGTGCTGTTGCAATCCTGGAATTTCTCCATTGTGGGACTAATAAAGGCTTATCTTATCTTATCTTACCTCCTCAGCACCAAACACCACGCGCACCACGCTACACCAAGGCACGGAGCCAGCAGTAACTCAAAAGTAACTAGTAACCGTAACTAGTTACTATTTTTTAGTAACTTGCCCAACACTGGTCATCAGAAGTGCAATGTTTAATGCTATTTCAGTAGCGGGTTTTGAAATTGCTCAGGTTCTACTGACAGGAGCTGAGGAGGAAACAGCATGTTCTGGGATTTTTAGTTATTTCAGTGGAGATGGTTGTAATAGTTATAATATAATCACTCATCATTTTCATTATAGTAGGATGATACACTAAATAATTTTTTATTCCATCCACATTCTCATCTTAATTGCAGAGGTTATCATTGGAATCTATAGATTAGGCTGTATTGTGTGAATTTTTTAGGGGAATGAATGAATGAATGAACAGGGAGCATGTGTGTATTCTGGTGTGGATGTGGTGCATGGGAAGGTGGTGGGAAGATTTTTATTCCATCCACATTTTCATTACAGACTTATTAGACATTTATGTGTTTATTTTTAAGGAAATCAATGAATGAACAGGGAATGTGGCACATTTTACTTTTCACTGTAACTTACAGGAGAGACAGGAGGTGGTTAACATCTGCCTTGGCTTGTGTAGCTTCTGATCAGGTCTGGACAGACCAGTGGTTTGGTGCCCACACCAGCCAGTGTTTACCCTCTCTCTTTCATTCAGAAGAGCATAATGCAAGGATACAAAGTATTATGCTGTCCGCATACAATCTACTAATGTCTGTGTCCCCTCAGTCATCTCGTTCAATCGATCTATTGTCTTTCACATGGATAATAAAAAATGCACACTCAAGTGTTTTTTTTAGGTTAAATCCAAGGCCAATTACGATAAGATAAGATAAGATAAGATAAGATAATCATTTATTAGTTCCACAACAGGGAAATTTACAAGGAAGGAGGAGAGTTGGGTACCTTGTTACGCGGCGTGCCACCCGGGGCAAGGCCGCCCGCACCACACTTACAGTTGGGCCTCTCGAGCGGGCACCCAAACTCCCACCAGTCAGCCCTCGGGAGGGGCCGCCAAGAACAGACTTGCTTTGTAGTGGGGGTCGGCAGCAGACGGGATGTCACGCCAACTCTCTACAGAGACCCACAACCTCAGGAGAGCCCCACACAAGATGGGGAGGGAGAGGGAGGGAGCAACAGGAGATGGAGCTTTCAGGCTCCCCACGGGGGCTGGGCACAACTTCTGCGCCACTGTTAATGATCCTTCCATTTTATGAAAGTTTGCACAGGCATCATCCTCTTTTCCTGAAGTTTCAAACCCATTCACATCTGCGTGTTGCATCCATGTGCACTATGTTAAACCATTCAGCTGATTTTTCAGCCCAACATTATCGCTTCAGTTTGTCCTCTCTAAAACAACTAACTAGGCATCAACTGTAATTGATGATTGTTTAATGCCAAGCAACATTACTATCACATGCATTTTTGCTCTCGCACACACCCTTTGATCAGTGCAAATCCCATCTTAAACAAGCCGTCTGTTATGTCTGAAAAATAGACAGATGACGGCCATGTGCTTATTCTAGCTTTTATTAGCTTCAACACCAAAACAAGACTGAACTGTGGCACTGTACTGCACCACCAGCACAACCAAATGTGCTGACATCATTTACATGAGCCTGCACATATCCATACATCCCTTGAAGTCTAGTCTGTTAGCAGTGTCTGGATATTGGATTAACTGGGGTATTCAACAACGTATTGCAATGTAACTAACTAGACCGAACTGGCTGACAAGAAGAACCATTCAACACACTTTCAACTATAATACTCCTAACTGAGCAACTGGGTAGACTACCGCTGTTCCCGCATGGCCATGTGGGTTATTCTGTCACTTGACAGGTCATGCTCTAGCCATCAACATAATTAAAAGTTCGTTATAAAGTCTTCCAGGAAACGAGGCCTCCTTTGTGCTTGAGCTGGGCGGTGTTCAGACTGTGCTGGCTCAAATGGGCGCCCTGCAGGAGTTGTAGGCCATGCTTGGCAAAGTCCCAGCCCTGACTAGTCGAATCAGCTGGTGCTCGCTGGTCCACCGTGGGGGGTGACCGTACCTTTCTTAGACGGCTGGCATGCCAACGTGACCTGTCGGTCAGCCGGAAGGTGGCTGGTCCTAGCTGAGCATGAACTTGCATTGGTGTTGTCCAGAATGGCCTCAGTTTGTATGAGCGGGTGGGCTGGCGAATCCAGACCCAGTCAAGCACTGTGATTGGGGGCTGTTTTGCCTGTCATTTCCTCTCACGCCTTTGCTTCATCTGACATTGATGCTTGGCCACCCTGTCGTTAGAGGAGGGTGTTGCCACCGGAGCATCATCCGTTGGGGAGCACAGGGGGTCTAGGGAAGGCATATGTCATGTCCCAGCATAAGGAGAACTGGGGAGCAACCTGTTGTGGCATGTGGTACTCTGTAGTTTAGCAGGGTGCTTTGAAGTGCAACAGGAAATGTCAGTCCGTCTGCTAAGTGTGCTCTGAGTCCAGTTTTCAGGGTTTGGTTGAACCTCTCCACACCCCCATTGGCCTGAGGGTGGTAAAAAGCTGTTCTGATGTGCTTAACCCCTCTCTCTTCCACGAATGCTTCAAAATCCATTGAGATGGACTGTGGCCCATTGTCTGTTGTGATAGTGTTGGGTACACCCCAGTAAGCAAACAGGGAGGAGAGGAAATTGCTGACCACTTCTGCATGGACTGAGCCGGTGGGTAGCACCTCGGGTCATTTAGAGTGAAGGTCATAGGCTACCAGGAGGAAGCATTGCTGTTGTGGGGCACCGTGGAGTTCGCCACAGATGTCTAGCTGAATGTGTGTCCACGGAGTAGGCAGCCACGGCAGATATTATAAGGGTGGAGGCAGTGGTAAGCCGGTCTTGCCACTAGCCAGGCAGGCCATGCAGTTCTTCACCATAGTCTCCACATCCCTGTCGATACTTGGCCACCAGACCAAGCTTCTGCAGCAGTGTTTGACTGTTACGACACCCAGGTTTTCTTCATGTACCATGGTCAGCATACGGCCCCTCAGGGCTTCAGAAACCACCATGCAGAGCCCCCTTGCCATGCACGAGAGATCATTCCTGACTCTGTGAAAGGGTGCAAGTTCCTCTGGCACCCTAGATGATCACCCCTCCCGAATAAAGGTACAGAGTTGAGTCAGTGTAGGGTCTTGTTCCGATGCAGCTTGGAGCTCCTGCAGTGAGACGGCAGCTTGGAGGGGCCCGTGCAGTATCAGGATCAGCTCCGGTACCAGGGGCTCCCGGTGTCCGGTGTAGGGCTGGGGGTAGCCCAGGAGAATAAGTCCACTACCACATTCTCTCTGCTAGGTGTGAACTGGGTGGTGAAGTTATATGCTTGCAGTCTTTCTGTCTACCTGTAGATGCATAGTGGTTTGTGTCCTGACCCCAATGTTTCTATCAGGGCTGTGAGAGTCCGGTGATCCATTTGGAGCATGAAATGCCACCCATACAGGTACTTGTGTCATCTTTCACATTCCCAGACACAAGCTACGGCTTCCCTCTCCCCCACCGAGTACTTCTGTTCTGTTGGTGAGAGTGACCTTGAAGCAAAGACCACCGGACACTCAGCCCCTCCTTGGAATTGGGACAGCACAACCCCTATGACAGTGTTAGAAGTGTCACAGATCACAAATGTGGAGCTCTGCAGGTCAAAGTGGGCGAGCACTGGTGGTGAGGTGAACTGTGTTTTGAGTTGGTTGATGAAGGCGGAGCAAGCGGGAGTCAACGACCAGGATGCATCCTGTTTTAGGAGAGCATGTAGTGGTTCTATTGTCTCTGAGTAGTGGGGAATAAAGCACCCATAGAAGGTTGTCATACCCAGGAATGAGAAAATTTGGGCAGGGCATGATGGTTCAGGCAGGTGTAATATTGCCTCGATGTTTGAGTGCAGTGGACTTAGGCCTCCAGCTGTCAGACGGAGCCCCACGAACTCGATGGTGGTAGCCGCGAAGATGCACTTTTCCCCGTTCAACGTGAGGCCGTGTGTCATGAGCCGAGCTCTGAAAGTTTCCGTCAGGCTTGGTCTCATGGCTTTTTTCCTGTATTTATATATTTGTTGTATTTTGTGCTTTTTGGGTTTCTGTCATTCGTGTACTGTTTGCTATTTTCCTGTTTATGTTTTAGTTTTGTTACACTTTTATTTTGTATTAATTTACATTTACAGTGGGGAAAAAAGTATTTAGTCAGCCACCAGTTGTGCAAGTTCTCCCACTTACAAGATGAGAGAGGTCTCCAATTTTCATCATAGGTATACCTCAACTATGAGAGACAAAATGAAGAAAAAAAAAATCCAGAAAATCACATTGAAGGATTTTTAATGAATTAATTGGTAAATTCCTCGGTAAAATAAGTATTTGGTCAATAACAAAAGTTCATCTCAATACTTTGTTATATACCCGTTGTTGGCAATGACAGAGGTCAAACGTTTTCTGTAAGTCTTCACAAGGTTTTCACACACTTGCTGGTATTTTGGCCCATTCCTCCATGTAGATCTCCTCTAGAGCAGTGATGTTTTGGGGCTGTCGCTGGGCAACACGGACTTTCAACTCCCTCCAAAGATTTTCTATAGGGCTGAGATCTGGAGACTGGCTAGGCCACTCCAGGACCTTGAAATGCTTCTTACGAACCCACTCCTTCATTGCCCGGGCAGTGTGTTTGGGATCATTGTCATGCTGAAAGACCCAGCCGCGTTTCATCTTCAATGCCCTTGCTGATGGAAGGAGGTTTTCACTCAAAATCTCACGATACATGGCCACATTCATTCTTTCCTTTACACGGATCAGTCGTCGTGGTCCCTTTGCAGAAAAACAGCCCCAAAGTATGATGTTTTCACTCCCATGCTTCACAGTAGGTATGGTGTTCTTTCTCTTCCAAACACGACAAGTTGAGTTTTTACCAAAAAGTTCTATTTTGGTTTCATCTGACCATATGACATTCTCCCAATCCTCTTCTGGATCATCCAAATGCTCTCTAGCAAACTTCAGATGGGTCTGGACATGTACTTGCTAAAGCAGGGGGACACGTCTGGCACTGCAGGATTTGAGTTCCTGGTGGCGTAGTGTGTTACTGATGTAGCCTTTGTTACTTTGGTCCCAGCTCTCTGTAGGTCATTCACTAGGTCCCCCCATGTGGTTCTGGGATTTTTGCTCACTGTTCTCGTGATAATTTTGACCTCACGGGGTGAGATCTTGCGTGGAGCCCCAGATCGAGGGAGATTATCAGTGGTCTTGTATGTCTTCCATTTTCTAATAATTGCTCCCACAGTTGATTTCTTCACACCAAGCTGTTTACCTATTGCAGATTCAGTCTTCCCAGCCTGGTGCAGGTCTACAATTTTGTTTCTGGTGTCCTTTGACAGCTCTTTGGTCTTGGCCATAGTGGAGTTTGGAGTCTGACTGTTTGAGGTTGTGGACAGGTGTCTTTTATACGGATAATGAGTTCAAACAGGTGCCATTAATACAGGTAACGAGTGGAGGACAGAGGAGCCTCTTAAAGAGGAAGTTACAGGTCTGTGAGAGCCAGCAATCTTGCTTGTTTGTAGGTGACCAAATATTTATTTTACCAAGGAATTTACCAATTAATTCATTACAAATCCTTCAATGTGATTTTCTGGATTTTTTTTTTCTCATTTTGTCTCTCATAGTTAAGGTATACCTATGATGAAAATTGGAGACCTCTCTCATCTTTTAAGTGGGAGAACTTGCACAATTGGTGGCTGACTAAATACTTTTTTGCCCCACTGTATATTTTAGTCTGTTTTAGTTGATATTTTATTCTTTATATCTTTACTGTTGTTCTTTGGCTGGTTGACAGCTGTCAGCTTCGGCTTCATTCCCCTCTCACTGCTCCCAGCTGGTCCTGATTATGTATCATTGTTTCCTCCTGCCCGCTCATGTGACCCACACTTGTCATTGATTACATAAGTTGTTTTTTTACCCTATTTAAGGGCAGTTATGTTAATTTCTTGTCGCCGCTGTCTTGTTGAAGAAGTTTCTCATCATCTTCACCAGAGCCCTGTTCCTGCTCTGGTGCGCTGTGTTTGTAAGTTACCCGTTTGTATTTTCCGTTAGAGTGCAGTGTTGGACTTTATGTTTGTTGTTTGTTTAATAAATTGCCCAAACTCACAGTTCAGAGCGTGGGCCTCACCTTTCTGCCCTGAAGGGCAATTCATGACAGAAGACAGTGGCCAGTAGAGACCCAGCTGCTGTGAGTTTGTGGATTTTTGGCTATTTTTGCATTTTCACTCACCTGTTTCTGTGGAGCTATCATGTCCTCAGCATGCTGATCTCCGACAGTCAAAGGGAGATCAGCAGCGGGATTCTAGAGTATGGAGGAGGAATAGGCTGCCGAATTTATCCAGAGATTCATGGATGAAGCCCGCGCCTCCCGCAGCCCAAAGAAGATCTGGGAAAAGGTGGATTCAGCAACTGCCATTGTCAAGGCACATCCGGGGCTGTGGAAGCAAGCCCAGTTCGTGGACTTGTTGGCTACGTCCTCCGGCAATCCTTCACCGGGCTGAGATGGGGACCGCCTCCAGCGAGTCCAAGAACTACGCTGAAGCGTGCTCCGCTGCAGATGCCCTGCTCCATCTCCAATTCGCCCATTCCTGCTCTCGCTCCATCAGCTCTATGACGACGCTGTCATCCTGCTCCGGACTGCCTGAGGAACACTCCTGCCTCTCAGGCAACAACTTCCCCTTCGCCAAGGCAGAAGCCTCCCTCAGCAGTGCAACCTCAGTACTTTTTCTCTCTGGCCGTATTGCTGGCCTCTTCTCTCTCAGCAGCTGCTGTCTCCTGCTTCCTCCTTGGTGCTCTCTTGTGCTGCCGAGAGGTCATCTGTTTTTCCTCCAGCTCTGCCCATCTCCATGTCCACAGGGGCTGCTCCACCACGATCCTCTGAGGGGTCCATATCCACTGTAGCCACCGAGAGGAGTGACGATACACCTGCTGCAGCAGGAAACATTGAGCCCCGGGAGCACAGGCAAGTGACATTTCATTCTCCCTCATGTTATGATGATATGCCTTGCCTGATTCCCAGTAGTGAGGCTCAGGGTTTGCATTCCCCTGAACCCTCACAGCCTCCTGCAGCCACTAATTTCTCACCTGCCCTCTCTGTGTCTCATCCTATCTTCCCAGAGTGTCCGCCGACTACAGGGTTGAGCCACTGGACGACAGAGGAGCCTGCAGTCCTGGAGGACCTAGTCCCAGCCCTGCAGCCATTGTCTGGATGGAGGGAAAGCACTGGTACCGACCTGGCATTTGTGCCAACGATGAAGCGTCCCCAGGCCTCAGCTGAGCGGAATCCAGGGCCGGCGGGAAATCGACCTCCTGTCATCATGCTGAGCGAGCCACCTGCGTGAGTCATATCATTGGGGGGTCCTGGGACTACATCAACCATCATGTCTGCTGCTGGGGTCGCCACAACAGAGTTTGAGCTGGACCACCAGAGGACTGGACCCGAAACATCGTTGCCTGGATCGACGGAGTCCTGGACGACGGTGGAGTTTGAGCTCAGGCAAGTGCTCGCCTTTGTTTTCATTGTCTCAGTTTTGGAGAGATCTTGTCAGGCTCTTGGTGGAGAGAGCCAAGTGCAGTCGTCAGCGGCATCTGAGCTCACCTTGCCGGGCTCCACTGCTGCTGGTGACCCTGACCCTGTTTCTGTGTCTCACTTGCCTGAGCTTTCCCCCAGGGCTACTGACGATTGTCCAGCTCAGCCAGAAGACTCCGTGGGTTCTGGCTTGCCACCTGAGATCCCCATAGGTCCAGCTCCTCCCGCTGAGGTCGTCGCGGGTACTCTGTCCCAGCCCGGGACCTCCGTGGGTGCTACTTCCCCTACAGATGAGGTTGTCGTGGGTGCTCCATCCCAGCCCAGGACCTCTGTGGGTGCTGCCCCCTCTCCAGATGAGGTCTTCGGGGGTGTTCCGTCCCAGCCCGGAACCGCTGAGGGTGCTACATCCCTGTTGGCTGAGGTAGTTGCGGGTGCTCCGTCCCAGCCCGAGAGCTCCATGGGTGCAGCTGCTCCTCACTCTGGGTCTCTGTAGGTGCTGTGTCCTAGTTGGGGACCATTGTGGGTGCTGTGCCCCAGCCTAAAACCAACTTGGGTGCTGCACTCCAGTGTGGGCCCTCCATAGGCGTTATGCTCCAGCCCGAGGACCATGGTGGATGCAGCTATGGCCCAGTCCTGGCCCACCGTGGATGCAGCTATGGCTCAGTTCGGGCCCACCGTGGGTGCAGCTATGGCCCAGCCCAGAGCCACTGTGGGTGCTGCAATGTCCCAATCCGGGACCACCAAGGGTGCTACAGGTCTGTCTGACACCATCGTGGTCCCCCCCTCCTCTGCCAGATGCCGTCGTGGTTCCCCCTCTTCTGCCTGAGGCCGCTGTGGTTCTCTCTCCTCACCCTGACATCATCATTGTTTCCCCAACTACTTCATCCTGCCTGCCATTGATTCTTCCCATTGGGCAGCCACCTCCTAGACCACCCTTGCTGTTCAGGTGGCTAAAAAATTCTGGCAGACCACCTGACAGACTGTGTTGCAGGGTTGGGTGGCCCACATTACCTGGTAGGCCACCTGACTCTTTCCATTATTCCATCTGCCAGGTCTGGGACTTTTGCTGCCACCTGAACTGTCCAGCTCTTCGGTCCAGGGGGCTTAAATTGTTGGGGTTTTTATGGTGTGGGTCCTGAGTGGGGTTTTGTTTTGTTCCCTCCTAGCCTGTTCCCCCCACCACCCATCTGGGGTGGGTTACTATTGTGATCCTATTGGGGGGAGGGGTCTTTCTTTTTCTTTTGATGTTACCCTGGGGTGTCTGGTCTCCACCCCTTGAGAGGGGGGCTCTGTCATGAGCCAAGCTCTGGAGGTTTCCGTCAGGCTCAGTCTCATGGCTTTTTTTTTCTTATATTTATATAGTTGTTGTATTTTGTGCTTTTGGGTTTCTGTCATTCGTGTACTGTTTGCTGTTTTCCTGTTTGTGTTTTAGTCTTGTTAACTTTTATTTTGCATTAGTTTACATTTATATTTTAGTCTGTTTTGGTTGATATTTTATTCTTTACATCTTTACTGTTGTTCTTTGGCTGGTTGACAGATGTCCGCTTCGGCTTCACTCCCCTCTCACTGCTCCCAGCTGGTCCTGATTATGTATCATTGTTTCCTCCTCCCTGCTCATGTGACCCACACCTGTCATTGATTATGTAAGTTGTTTTTTACCCTATCTAAGGGCAGTAATGGTAATTTCTGATCGCGTCTGTCTTGTTGAAGAAGTTTCTCTTCGTCTCCACCAGACCTCTGTTCCTGCTCTGGTGCACTGTGTTTGTAAGTCACCCGTTTCTTTGTATTTTCCGTTAGAGCACAGTGTTGGACTTCATATTTGTTGTTTGTTCAATAAATTGCCCAAACTCACAGTTGAGTGCATGGGTCTTACCTTTCTGCCCCGAAGGGCAATTCATGACACTGTGACTGGCTACCACCTCCATCACCTTGGAGAGGGAGGCATCATGTTGATCCACCATGCACCACAATGTCATCTAAGTACACTCCCATGCCCGGAAGACCAGCAAAGATGGTGGCCATGATCTTTTGGAAACGGCTAGGTGCAGAGTTGAGGTGGGTGTAGCGAAAAAACCCTGTGTGGGTCACAAAGGCTGTGAGGTTGCAGCTGTGCGGGTGTAGGGGAACCTGAAGATATCCTTGGTGGTCCAGTTAGGAGAAGACCTTTGAGCCATGGAACGTGGCAGCTCGCTCCTCCATCGTGGGCAGTGGGTATTTGTCAAGGATTACTGCCTTATTTGTTATTGTGAGGCTTATGCAGGGCCGCAGGCCACCCGATTTTTTCTCCGCTACCACCAAGTTGGAGATCCAGGGGGGCGCACTGAATTGTTCAATGATGCCCGCGTCCAAGAGTTTCTGCAGCTCCTCTGTGACCGTGAAAAGCACCGTCCAGTGATGTTGGCAAGTTGTGGCGACCATCAACACGACAGAGCCCGTGGGGTCTGTAATAGAGAAACCCTGTTCATTGATTAAGTCAATGCCCAGAAAACTTGCACCTTGGCGGGTCACTTGGAATGTGAATGCAGGAAGGACTCTGGGGCCGCAGCGTACTGAGAAGGTGACTGTTCCCACCATGCTGATCTTAATGTGCCCATAGCCAAACGGGTCCTCCGTATTTGCTTTAATCATCTTCCAGGGAAATAGTTTTCTAACTGTAGACTCATTTAACAGAGATCTCAAGGTGGCTTTGTTCAGCAGCAGTGGCAGACTGACGCTGTTGAGCTCCACTGTGCACCATTTTAATGGCCAATTGTGGCGCCCACCAAATGGATGGTGGTCTGGTCGAGTTGGATGGATCGGCGAGGTGGTGGGCTTACCAAGACCGAGGTGGGTGTGAGGAGGAGCTACAGTTACTGCCGTTTTGGTGTGTTGTGGTGCTTTGTTGTCCCACATCTGTTTTGGGGTCATTGTGAGGGGACGTGGGGTTGGAGGGCTTTGTTGCCAGGGCTATGGCCTGTGCCAATGGTGCTGAATGTGAGGAGGGTGGATCGTGGCCTGCTAGCTGCAATGCTATCTGAGCGGTCGCTTCCAGTTGGGATGTTATTTCCACCACACTGGCTAGTGGTAAGTCGTCCGGCTCCGTTAGCAGCTTCTCCCGCAGCTTTGAATTCTTAAGGTGCCTTCACACCAAACATGAACGGGCAAATTTTTCACACAGAAAGAGTACATTATAACTCAATGTAAACACACAAATAGACGTGAATTCACCGTCTCAGTGAGATGCAGACAAGCGAAATTGCCTTTGTTACCTCTGCAGCTGTGTTCAACCTACTGTGGAAATCCCCAAAATAATGTCATGCTTAGTTTTACATTATCCAACGGGGAGGGGGGGGCAGCTCACTTTAAAAAGTTGTCCCTGTCTCCAAAACTTTACAAAATGATGGGTGTTTCTGTTACTAGCTTGCTAGCCTTGTTAGCATATTCGTGGCTGGAATCCATGGGTAAATAACTCCGACACAGTTTGTGGTTGAAGTTGATGCATCCAAGTTGATGGTTCCAAGGTTGTCATAGCCAGGACCGGCACTGGGGTTAAGCTCCCAGTGCTCATAAAATGCTCCTTACGGCGTGCGTCTCGAAAAGCCTCTGACAACTAAGTCCAACTCCTAGCCTGCCCGTGTGGTTTAGTCTCTAAGCCTGGCGGAACTGCTTTTACTAATAGGAGAAGGGGCGAGGGCGGATCTCTGGCGCCTTAAAACCAGATGCTTCGGGTAGATGGTGGCTCGTCAACCTGGGAAGGTAGCCCATCTAGGGGAAGGTAAACCCTGATTTCAAACCTCCGCTGCCTTGCGGTACACCCGGTCACGGGAAAGGCTTCGGGAGTCAACCCTGAGGAAAAATCTGGAGCCGGAGCCCCTAAGGCAGTTCTCTGTTGTGCTCAACATCGTTCTGGCAGCTCCTGCGACGGCGCTGGTGCCAAACTGTAGCAGCCCTGCTATTCCTTTGGATTCATCAGTGACGTGGAGAGGGAGACATGCTGCATGGGTAACATCTTGTCCTCCATATCTTCCTGCCCAGGCTTGAATCCTACCAACGGCCAACGCTGGAAGGTAGAACACCAGTGCGCATCGGCCTGTTCAGCCACAGGCGGTGCTTTTCCAGCAGAATAGACATTTAGGATTCTCTTCCATGGTCATCATAGACCGACGGAGGCCGACGGACTGATGCATCTGATTTGGGGGTGGGTGCTGTCGTCTCCCAGCACTCTAGCTCCAATCAAAAGTTACATCCCTGCGCGTATTTCTCTAGGCAGCTGACCCCAGCCAAGAGGAACTATGACGTAGGGGACCGTGAGCTGTTGGTTATTAAACTGGCATTAGAGAAATGGAGGCACTGGCTAGAGGGAGCCACCCAACCTGTCATCATCTGGACAGATCACAAAAATGTAGAGTATCTAAGATCTGCCAGAAGATAAAATTCCAGACAAGTCCATTGGGCTTTGTTTTTTCTTAGGTTTAACCTCTCCATTACTTATCGTCCTGGTACCTGCAATATTAAACCTGGTGTTCTCTCTTGCCAGTTCTCCTCTGACCATTCTCCTTCCTCTCTCTCTCCTGCTGCTTCTCCTTCCCCAGAACCTATTCTGCCTTCCTCCTGTGTTGTAGGAGCCCTCTCTTGGGAAATCGAGCAGAGTGTCCAGCAGGCCCAGTCCTCTGAACCCATCCCTGAGGGAGGCAACTAACTTACTGTATGTCCCCTCTTCCCTCCACAGTAAAGTCATCCAGTGGGGACACACCAGTTTTTTTGCCTGTCACCCTGTCATCTCCCAGACTGCTGAACTTCTGCAACAAGTTTTTTGGCGGCCGACCCTCAGAGCAGATGTTTGAGGCTTTGTTAAAGCCTGCCAGGTCTGCACCACCAATAAATCGGACTCCTCACCTCCAGCCAGCCTCCTTCATCCTCTACCTGTCCTCAGTCGTCCCCGGTCACATATTGCTGTGGACTTTGTTACGGGTCTCCCTCCATCACAAGGCAACACCAACATCCTCACAGTCATAGACCAATTCTCTAAGGCCATCCACTAGTACCCTTGCCCAAGTTGCCCTCTGCTGGTGAGATGGGTAATCTCCTTACCCTCCACGTCATCTGCTTTCATGGAATCCCTATTGACATTGTTTCGGACCAGGGCCCACAGTTTACCTCTCAAGTTTGGAAGGCCTTTTGTTGTTCCCACGGCAACACCGTCAGTCTCACCTCCAGATATCATCCACAGAGTAATGGTCAGGTCAAGTGTGCCAATCAGTCCCTGGAGGCCACCCTGAGATGCTGTTGAGTGCTCGCCCCTTCCGTCCTGTTCTCCTGCTTCCCTGCTAATCATCTCTCCTGGGAGCATTGATGCTCCTGCTGCTTCTGCTGAGCCAGAATCAGAATCAGAATCAACTTTATTGCCAAGTATGCTTACACATACAAGGAATTTTACTTATCACTAAGGTGCACTCGTGTTAAGCACTCCCTAATGACGCGGCAGCCATACAGGCGCCTAATACAGTGGGGTGTAAAGAGGGGGAGGGGGTGACACATTAGGCAGAGAGAAAAAACATAGTTATCAAAATATAGCTCGAGTGAGCAAGATTGTGATCACATAGAAAAAAACCCTCTAATTGCACACTTAGCAGACAATACAGATCCACACATTAACAAAGCAAGAGAGAGACCAGTGTGTGTATGTCAGTCATGTGATATCAGTGTGAATGCAATGTGTGAAGTATCAGTTACTGGTGGACAACAAAAATCCTCTCCCAGGCAACGGCTAGATGTTATGTCCTTGGTGTACTAAAACATAGATAACATGTCCACAGAGTTCATCTCTCTTCAGTTCATGCCAGATGGTAAAATTCCATGTTAGTCACATGACGCTGTCCTTGGAGAGTTCAGATTGTTGCACATCAGCAATAGTTTGGGTTAGAGAGAAGCCAAAACTCCCTTCTGCTTTATCTCTTCTCCTGGAGGAATGAGATCACCCAAGGACGCCGAATCAAGGTCTGATGAGCACAGTTCACTTAGAGCATAGAATTTTCATCTCTCATGCGATTCTGTGCTTCACAATTTACATTCACAGGCTTTAAAATCATTCCCTGGAGAGCACCCAGCGACTCCAAGATGTTTCCCACCTTCCGATTCCATTTGCCGCTATTAGTGCACTCCCCATCTGGTCGAATTGTTGAAGGAGCTTCGCCAGGTCTGCATTTTGATTAGCTCTTTTCAACTTCTTAATTTCCGATACACCAGGAAAACTCCAAAGCCAAACAGCAGAAATCCTGTGATCATGCCAAACAGGTAGATGTCTTCCTCATCCTCAATCGAATCACACAGACACATGAGTTCCCAAATGTCCCATGAGTCTCTCACATACCTGGGCTCCCCCGGGCCCGATTTACTGTTTGAAAAAATGGTGTCAATTGCATTTAAAGCCCAGCTCAATTCCAATTCCATAATTTTCCGTTTGGATTGAGATCAGCGAGAATGATAGCGAGACACAGACAAGACACAGCAAGCTGGGATCAGTCAAGGGAGGCGGAGGAGGAGAGGAGAAGAAATGCGTCTGGCTCTCTCTGAAAGCCGGAAGAAGAGCCGGAAGAGCCAGCGTTTATAAGGGCCAGCTCTTCTGTGATTCAACGCTGGCTCATTTGGGTATACTGCCTCAAAGCAGAATTTATCTCTAACTTGTAAATCGCCTCGTGTTTTAGGTTCGTTACCTTAACATTGATCTCCTCCTTCTCCTTCAGGTTGCTGTCATTGAAGTGATGTGTCTCCAGGGATCGCGGTGCACTCACCAACCTATTTTTCTGCCCACTGCATCTCCTCATCTCTACTCGGTCAGACTCAGCCCTTCATTCCCATATCCCAGCAGTTTCATCCTGCTGATTCGTCTCTCCTCACTGGGCACTGTGCTGGGTTCTCTTGTTCTCCACGCTAAGTGGCATAATTAGTATTTCCAACGTTCCCGCTTGTTTTCTGTGTCTCCTTTGGTGTTGCACCCTGCACTTAGGCTGACTGTCCAGTCAATATGACAGAACGGGCCAGCCATGGTCACAGCCTAGCGGGCACCGCACCAACGGAGAACTCTGCGCTCCACCACCTCAACGTTACAGAGAGGCAGGTGGCTGAACTTGCTCAGCAGCTGCAGACCATTGCGCAGCAGCTGAGCGTGATTTCTGATCATTTGGCCCACATATAAGCTCCGGCTATTCTGGCCTCTCCTGTAGCTTTTGCTTCCTCTATTGTTCGCCGAACCACCTCCGTCCCTTCACCGGCCCCGTATACAGGGGAGGTGGGAGAATGCAGGGATTTCCTTTGTCAAGTTCAGCTTTATTTGCAACAGGTGGGGAAAGAGTACCTGGACGCCAGTCCAAAATTCAATATTTCATCCTTCTGCTTCGGGGCCGAGCTCTTAGTTGGGGCTGGTCTGTGCTCTATAGCCAGAGGGATGCACTCCCGTCGTTTGACCAATATGTGGCTGATTTCTCCCGCACATTCAACCGTACAGAGAGTGAGGGGAATATCATGAGTCGCCTCTTGTCACTCCGTCAGGGTAGTCAGTCGGTGGCCAACTAGTCGGTGGAGTTTCGGGTCGAAGCAGTGGAATCGGGGTGGAACGACGTTGCTCTACGCAGCACGCTCCTCCATGGTTTAAATCCTCGCCTCTACGATGACTTGGCGGTTTATTCCATTCCCGCCTCTCTGGGCGGTCTGATCGATCAAGCTGTTGGGTTGGATAACTGGTACCATGAGCGCGCTAAGGACCGTGGCTCCTCCTCCTGCCCATCCACCGTGGGAGTGCCCTCGATGGCTACTGATACAGGTGGCTCAGATCCGGCCTTCGAACCAATGGAGGTGAGCTGGGCCCATCTCCTTCGGGAGGAGTTTGAGTGGCGGAGACACATGTGTGTATCGTGGCTCTTTATAAGCACAAGTGGGATGCATGCCACCTGCGGCCAAAAGACGTGGCCAGTCAGTAGCCGTGGGGAGTCTGGCGGATGGGACTCATTCTCGTCCAACTGGTAACTTCTCTATTTCGGCCCTGGTCCAGTTACCAGGGGTCGAGAGGAGAGTCTCTGCCCTCATTGATTCAGGGGCAGATGGAAATTTATTCTCCTCCCAGCTCGTTTGGGAGATGGGGACTCCGACCACTAATTTGTCAGTTCCCCGTAGTGTAACCACCCTATCTGGCCAGAAGGTGGCATCCTTTACTCATTGCACGGCACAGATCTCCGTCCTTCTGTCCAGCAACCACCAGGAAAGGCTGTCTTTCTATGTTTTTTTCCCCGGGCCTTTCACGTGGTGGTCTTAGGATATCCTTGGCTCCGGAGGCATAATCAAATTCTTAATTGGGCTCAAAATTCCATTACCTCCTGGAGCCAAAACTGTTTTGCTGCGTGTCTAAGTTTGGCCCAGTGTTCTCCATCCCTGCCCATCTCCTCCCCTCCATTCCAGCCGCCGGACCTCAGCCTCGTGCCCGAGGTCTATCATGACCTTGGGGAGGTATTTAGCAAGTCGCGAGCATTGGAGCTTCCCCCACATTGCTCGTACGACTGTGCTATTGACCTCCTCCCGGGCTCGCGGTTGCTGTCCAGCTGGCTCTATAACATTTCCGGGCTGGAGATGGAGGCGATCGAAAGGTACATGAAAGATTCTTTGAACGCCGGCCTCATTCGGCCATCCTCAGCTTCTCTCAGGGAGGGGTTTTTCTTTGCTGGTAAGAAGGATGGGTCTCTGCATCTGTGCATTGACTACCGTGAACTTAACGGCATCACCATCAAAGATAAAAATCCTTTACCCCGAAGAATTCCGCGTTTGAGCTTCTGCAGCACATGCGTATTTTCCAAACTAGATCTGCATAACACTTATCACCTGATCTGAATACACGAGGCGGAATAGTGGAAGACAACATTTAAAACCCATTTAGGGCAGTCTGAATAATTAGTCATTTGGCTTCACCAATGCCCCTGCCGTTTTCTAATGCCTTATTAACGACATCCTCCTTGTCGGCCTCTGTCGGTCTATGATGACCATGGAAGAGAATCCTAAACGTCTACTCTGCTGGAACAGCACCGCCTATGGCTGAACAGGCCAATGCGCACCGGTGTTCTACCTTCCAGCGTTGGGTGTTGGTAGGATTCAAGCCTGGGCAGGAAGATATGGAGGACAAGATGTTACCCATGCAGCATGTCCCCCCTCTCCACGTCACTGATGAATCCAAAGGAACAGCAGGGCTGCTATAGTTTGGCACCAGCGCCATCGCAGGAGCTGCCAGAACGATGTTGAGCACAACAGAGAACTGCCTTAGGGGCTCCGACTCCGGATTTTTCCTCAGGGTTGACTCCCAAAGCCCTTCCCGTGACCGGGTGTGCCGCAAGGCAGCGGAGGTTTGAAATCAGGGTTTACCTTCCCCTAGATGGGCTACCTTCCCAGGTTGACAAGCCACCATCTACCCGAAGCATCTGGTTTTAAGGCGCCAGAGATCCGCCCTCGCCCCTTCTCCTATTAGTAAAAGCAGTTCCGCCGGGCTTAGAGACTAAACCACATGGGCAGGCTAGGAGATGGACTTGGTTGTCGGAGGCTTTTCGAGACGCACGCCGTAACGAGCATTTTATGAGAACTGGGAGCTTAACCCCAGTGCCGCTCCTGGCTATGACAACCTTGGAACCCCGACGTCCTCCAGAACATGGTTAATCAATTTGTCTTTGTCTATTTAGATGACATTTTGATTTTTTTTCGCTCCCCAGAGGAGCATCAAGTCCAAATTAGCGCCTTGTTACAGCGGTGCTTAGAGAACCAACTCTACGCCAAGGCAGAGAAGTGTGAGTTTTCCTCCAATTCCACTTCTTTCTTTGGGTTTGTTGTAGCGGAGGGAGAGCTGAGAGCCGACCTGGCCAAGGTGAAGGCTGTGTTGGATTGGTCAACACCCCACTCCCGTAAGGAGCTGCAACACTTCTTGGATTTTGTGAACTTTTATCGGTTCATCAGGAACTATAGTGGGATAGCACAGCCTCTGACACAGCTGACCTCCATTAAGGTGCCATTCATATGGACCAAGGCAGCTGAACAGGCCTTTCTAAAATTAAAGGACCTGTTCTCTACCAAACCCATCTTGGCCAAGGTCAACCCCCAGCTCCAATTTACCATGGAGGTGGATGCCTCAGACACGGGGGTGGGTACTGTGCTTTCCCAGCACTCATTCTCCAACTTGAAGCTCCACCCATGCACATATTTCTCTCGGCGGCTCACCCCAGCAGAGAGGAATTACAACGTCGGGGACTGGGAGCTTTTGGCCATTAAGTTGGCCCTAGAGGAATGGAGACATTGGCTGGAGGGAGTGATTCATCCTGTAGTCGTGTGGACTGACCACAAGAACCTTGAGTATCTGCGGTCAGCCCGCTGACTAAATTCTAGACAAGCCCACTGGGCCTTATTCTTCTAACGGTTTAATTTCACTGTCACCTACAGGCCCGGCTCCCGGAATATTAAACCTGATGCTCTCTCCAGGCAGTTTAGCCCAGACTCGTCCGCACTCCCCCTTGCGACTTCCAGCCTATTCTCCTGCCTTTGCACGTTCTGGGAGCCCTTACCTGGGGGAATTGAGTGGAGGGTCCGCTAGGCCCAATCCTCGGAGCCCAAACTGGCGGGGTGCCCCCCTAATCATCTGTTTGTCCCTGCTGCCCTCCGCAGCGGTCATCCAGTGGGGGCACACCAGTTGCTTCACCTGTCACCCTGGTGAGGTGCACACCATAGACCTTGTAGTGATATCATTCATTCATTCATCTTCTTCCACTTAATCCTTTTCGGGTCGCGGGGGGGCTGGAGCCTATCCCAGCATCTTTGGGCGAGAGGCAGGGTACACCCTGGACAGATTGCCAGTCCATCGCAGGGCCAACACAGAGAGACAGAGAACAATTCACTCTCACAGTCATACCTAAGGACAATTTAGAATATTTGATTCATAATTATGATCAGGTATAAAGATTATTTAATTCAGACTTAAAAGTGTATGTATGTGGGGACAAATGTTTGGTCCGTCACTGCAAACACTCATACATAGAGAGTAACACACTCATTTGGGGGCACCAGCTCAATAAATGTGAGCAATTTATTAATTAATTTCACTTTATACCTGTTTAATCATCAATTAATTGATTAATAATCAGTCTCAAAATATTTGTGAGTTCTACTGGGGCTTAGAACAATCACAGAAATAGGAATAAATCCCAACAACTTCTCTCATTTTATAGATTTATTAAATGAACTCTGATTAAATGATCTTACATTCAAATAACTTGTAAACAGGTGAAATGATCAACATTAAGCCATCACATGAAATTTGTAACTGAGGATAGAGTAACAATGTGAGCAAATCTATAAAACCATGGACGTTAGCATGCATTTGGAAGAGTTGAAATGGAAAAATATGAATAATATTGGATGCAAATTTATGGAGAAAATTAACTAATTACATGAAAAATTCTGGACTACTCTTAAAAAAAATAAAAATGGAATTTTAATAAGAAAAAAAATTATATTATTTCAATTTTGTATCTTATCAGATGCTGAATTATTCTCAAATCTCAGATGTTTTATTCAGCAGATGGAAACAAAGAGAAATGGCTCATGTTATTCCTTGCATTGTAGTCCTGTTATTGAGGCTCATTCTGAAGCTTTAGTTGCAGATGGCACCAAAACCAGAATATCTTGCCAGCAGGTATTCAGACGAGGTACAGAAGCTCTCAAAGTCCAGAGTCCCAAGATGAGATTTTGACTGCGATAGTAGTTGGAGCTTAGGTTAAAACACAGATGGCGATGGTGGCTTCCTTCGGGCAGCATAATGGCGAGCTGCGTCGAGGCTTTCATGGGTCAGCAGCTTCTCCCAAGGGAATTCGAGAATAATTACAAAATCTGATCCCAATAGCAAAATTAAAAGGTATTTTTCTGACTTTGTGGAGTTGAAAATAGCTTCCAGTATGGAGATGGTCAGTCCTTGGGAAAAACACACGGTGAGTTAAAAAAAGTTTAAAAGAAGAAAAATAGAGAAACACCCAGGAATGGGAGTTTTTAACTCTGAATCAATATTTGAGCTCAGGAACGAAATAATTAATTCCTAGACATTTAAAGAAAAAAAAAACATTAAAATAGACACACGTTTACCCGGCACACAAGAACAGCAAAACTGAACTCTGTGATACTGCTCTGATACTGCTCTAAAGTGCTCTGATCTGAAGGAGGGAATCTCCTCTCTTTATAACTTCAGACAACTGTCGTGCCATTAGGGTGATTGACATAAGCCCAAGCCAATAGTTTTCATTTGTGGGTGGGTTTTATGAGCTTCAGTCCAATGAACAAACAGTCTTTTGTCTGTAACAACCAATAATATTGAGAGAGCTATTGCTAAGCAGAGACTGGCAGATCCCAGTCATATGACTCAAGGAACATTTTGGTAGTATAAGAAACATGTTAATAACATTAAAAATTCATTAATATACTTACGCATAAAATCTAACCTACTTCAATGACTCATGCAACTTTATAACTAGTGTTTTTAAATTATCATGCAAGAATAAACATTCATTTAAACATTTTAACATGCAGATATTTAAAATCAAGGATTTAATAAACATTTCAAACCCAAATGATTGTCCACACCAAACATCAGAGTCCATTTGCTTTTCCATGGTGTCCTGGAAATTATTCTGAGAAATGAACTTTATAAAGAGTTTAATGTTCAGTCAAAAACTTGGTTCAGCATGTAAAGTCAACAGTGAATGTCTATCTCAGAGATGTCCACAAGGGGTAGTGTCAAGCTGTGGATAATCCTAGGGCCTTAGGAAATGCATTTAAAGTTTATGGGATGCTTGGCAAATGTCGGATGACTGATAACCAATAAACCTGTCTTAGTTGGGAAAGTTTCCAGTTTATTTATGTGAACTAATCCATTCCTTGCAGAGATGGAATCCTTATCTCTTGTACCTCTTAACAAAGGAATGTGCTCTCCACAGTGGTCATGAGATGAAAAAGCAATTCTTGACTGGCCATGAGTGAAACAATTTCTTTAAGATGTAAAGTCTATTTTATTGGTGAGCCAAAGCAAGATGATACTACAGCTCCCCCCTTTGGCATCAACGGTGAGATTTGGTCAGCGTTGATAGCAATCCTAGGCATCAGATTCCAATTTGGCGACTCTTGATCCAACTGCTGAACTAATGATTCTGATGTCCATAAGTCTTAAGCTTGTAAACAGTATCTATTCCTAAGTGTAGATCCTTCAATTTGGTTTTCGTGAAAACTTCTAGAAATTTTCAAAAATAATTTGGATATCACCAAATATAAACATGGTAAAATTTTCTAAATGTATTAAAATCTGGTATGTTCCTGTAAAGACTTAAAAATTCTGGTTACAAAAGTATAAACAAAAAGTAGGCGGTTTTGGCATACCTGCCAAATGTTTTGGGTTTACCATAAAATATTAAAATTTACAAAAATAGTTTAAATGTGCACAAAAAATAAAATAGAGTGCAAAGAATATATATATATATATATTTGTATATATGCATGCATGTACTCAAAAATCTTAGGAGTCCAGATCAAAAACAAAAGTACAAAATTATTGCTCATATTTGAGGTAGAGGTTTAGACTAAGCAGTATTGAAGTAACTCAAGGAGGTTCAAATTGATTTGGTTTAGCCTGAATAAATCATTGTTCCACAGATTTCCAAATCATAGGGTGTTTGAAGCTTTTATTTAAAAAAAAAACAGAACAAAAAAAAAACTGAGTGAACATGGGATGTCATCATTGTTCACTGAATGACAACGAGAAGTCAATTTGGAATTACTGCAACAAGGACAAGATTATGTGAAAGCATGCTCATTGCTAAAGTGTTAACTGAAAAGCTATTGTTTCTAGCTACCTCTGGGAGTAACATAGACATTGGCTGTATGTAAGCATAGTCAGCCTTTAACACAAGGAGCAACACATTCAAAACCTTGTTGAGTTTGACTGAAGCTTCGGAACAAACATTCAAAACCAACACAGTATCTTGCAAGATTTTGGTAATGGCGTTTTGGTTTAGCGGTATTGACCGAGTTAACAGTGGATGTGCTAAGGCTAACGAGAGACCCTAACGATGAGGCTGTTACTGAGAATACACTTGAGGATTGTTGACTTTTTGTTTTGACTTAGCCCAGTTCTGACTGGGTAACAGTAGGTGTGTGACAAACTGGTGGGGCCTGAGAAGGCGAGGCAAAATCTTCTTTTTCAATTAGTTCAATTTATTTTTTAACTCACAAGTAGTATCTCCAGTCTCTCAGGAAAAAAAATCTTCTGACACAGTCTTTCAACAAATGTACTTCCTCAAAACAAGAAGCATATCAAGCAATACCGGATTCCTCAATAACCATTTCATCAATAATCATTTTACTTGATATCTCACACCTGTTATATAATGGAGAGATAATTAGAGGTGATTAGCCCCTACCATAATTCCAAGTAAAACACTCATCATTCCTTATTCTAAACACATACCCACTAACATCTAAAAATACATAAATAGTTTCCCCAAACATACACAATATATAAATAACACACAATAAATAGTAATATAAATAGTTCAATAAATCACTTTAACCCCTATTTACAAATATTAAACCACCCCCGACATACCAGACATATTTGCTCCCTGCTGGTGTCCTATATAAGGCCCTCAATTCCTAACGGAGTCTTTTGCCTGGAAACGCACAGGAAGCATGTTGGCAAAGGTATGTGCAATAAATCCTTTAACCATTCTTTTACCAGATTCTTAATCATACTAATTATCTCCCAGGGCATTCAAATTAACCAAGACAAATCCCAAATACTGTGTACATCTTAACAAACAATCATACAGACATTTACAACAATACAGATACACATAATCACACAATATAACCAGACATACAGTGGTGACATCCCATCGTCACATTTCCTCCCCCTTTCCCGAGAATACAGTACTCTTATGAGTCATGTATTCTAGAGAGGCTATCAGCCACAAGGTTGGTTTTCCCTGCCACATATCGAACAGTAAAATTATATGGTTGGAGGGACACATACCACCCTGTAAGACGACTGTTCACATCCTTCATTCTGTCTAACCACTGTAAAGCCCAATGATCTGTCTCTAACAAAAAATGACACCCTAATAAATAATATTTCAAAGACCCTATTGCCCATTTTATGGCAAGACATTCTTTTTCAACCGTAGAATATCTTGTCTCCCGGTCCAACAATTTACGGCTCAAAAACAGTACTGGGTGTCTCTCTCCCTTTTCCTCCTGGAGAAGTACTGCTCCAATGCCAACCCCTGAAGCATCAGTCTGTAAAATGAACGGGCGAGCAAAGTCTGGACTGAAGAGAACCTTCTCCCCAGAAATAGCCCTCTTCAGATCCTCAAACGCTCTGTCACACTCCTCTGTCCATTTTACCTTATTCGGTGCTGCAGCTTTAGTGAGGTCAGTCAATACTGCGGCTCTTTCAGCAAAGTGGGGGATGAACTTACTGTACCATCCTACCATTCCCATGAATGATCGCACTCTCTTCTTAGTGGTAGGTACAGGGTATGTCCGAATGGCATCCACTTTACCTATTCGTGGTCTAATGACCCCCTGACCAACCACATGTCACAGGTACTCCACCTGCTGTTGTCCAAATGCACATTTGCGTGGGTTAATTGTCAGTCCTGCCCTCTTAATTAGCTGAAGGACCTGCCTAAGGTGTATCAGATGTTCTTCCCAGGTCTGACTATAAATGACAACGTCATCCAAATAGGCAGCCGCAAAGTTCGATACTCTCCTTAAAATTTGATCCATCAGCCGCTGAAATGTTGCAGGTGCCCCCTGAAGGCCAAATGGCATGACCCTAAATTGAAAACTGCCATACGGTGTTTTAAAGGCTGTAAGTTCCTTTATTTCTGGTGCCAATGCCACCTGCCAATACCCCTTACATAGGTCCAAAGTAGAAATAAATCTAGCCTTGCCCACTTTCTCTAATAATTCATCGATCCGGGGCATGGGGTATGACTCAAATTTAGATACTGAGTTAAGGTATCTAAAGTCAATACAAAATCTTAATGAACCATCCTTTTTTGGAACCAGCACAATCGGGCTACACCACTCACTGACCGACTCCTCGATCACTCCCAGCTGCAACATCAAATCAATTTCTGTTTTCATTTTGGGGACCAATTGTTCCGGGATCCTATACGGTTTTCTCCGTGGAACAGTTTCCTCTTTCAAATAAATCTTATGACGTATCAACGTGGTGAAATCAGGTCTCTCCTGAAACAAATCTGGATCCAGTAATGTCTCTAACTCTCTCTGCTGATCCACCTGCAAATGAGACACTTGAAATGAATAAGGCTCTGACACATTTGTGGGAAAGGACTGTTCCTTCTCCTCATCCACTTCCGTCGCACAGATCAAGAGCTGATGTGTCTCCTGAAGAGCAGGTTGCTGCTGCTGATGGCCAGGCTGCTGAAACTCTTTCAATAAGTTAATATGGAAGGTCTGATACTTTACCTTCCTGTCAGGCATATATAGTTCATATGTTACTGCACTTAGTTTTTTAGAAATTTCATAAGGCCCCTGCCATCGAGCCAACAGCTTACTGTCACACGAGGGCAGCAATAACAGAACCTGTTGTCCTGGTTGAAAAACCCTTTTCCTTGCCTTCTTGTCATACCAGGTTTTTTGTTTGGCCTGCACCGTCCTCATGTGCTCCTGAGCCAAAGCAGTCATTTGATCCAGTTTCTCTCTCATTTTAATGACATAAGAGACCACGTTGTCCTGATCACTCGGTGGTCTCTCCCAGTGCTCCTTTAATAAATCCAATGGGCCCCTCACCTGACGGCCATAAAGCAGTTCAAAAGGTGAGAACCCTGTTGAAGCCTGGGGCACCTCCCGATAAGCAAACAGTAAATAAGGTACCCATTGATCCCAATCTGAGCCCGTTTCAGAAACAAATTTCCGCAGCATATTTTTAAGAGTCTGATTAAAACGCTCCACCAGTCCATCAGTCTGCGGGTGATAAGGGGTGGTCTTAATGCCCTTAACCCCCAACAGCTTATACACTTGCTGCAACAGTCTGGACAAGAAATTTGTTCCACAGTCTGTCAGAACTTCTCTAGGTATGCCTACCCTTGAAAACAACTGGATAAGGCAGTTAGCAACCTGCCTAGCCTTAATAGATTTCAGGGGAAAGGCTTCTGGGTACCGAGTCGCATAGTCACAAATCACAAGAATGTATTTATTACCCGAGGAGCTTCTTTCTAGGGGGCCAACTATATCATCCCTATTCTGTTGAATGGTGTTCCAATAATGGGTAATGGTTGCAGTTGGGCACGTGCTACTCCCCTAGATGCTGTAATCTGACATACTGAGCATGTCGTGCAGAAGTCCTTTACCTGGGTATACATTCCCGGCCACACAAACCTTCTAGCAATTCTCTGTAAAGTTTTTTGGAATGCTAGATGACCTGCCCAAGGGATAACATGTCTTAGTTCCATGATTTTTGGTATGAGGTCCTGTGGTAAAGCTATGGCCATAACTCCACCGTGCTGTTGATATAGAATGCCCTTTTTTATGACATACAAGGCCTCAGCAAAACAATCATTTTTTCCCTGTTTCACACCCTCAATCTCCATGACTATCAAACCAGGGCTTAAGTGTTGTGTCAGCTTTCTGCAATCTAGCTATGTCAGGAGGGATGTCAAACTCTACTGACTGGCTTAATTGTGGTGTTTCTTCACTCAAATTCTTTGCTGACACTAACACCTTATCTCTTCTCTTCTGAGCCTTGGATTTGTGTTGCTTCATAGGGCCTACCTCTATCTCAGAATCATAAAAAGGTAATTCCTGAAGAGCATTGGCAACCCTCTGTGCCCTAGTTGTCACCATATTACAATTTTTCACCACAGGTGTATTTACTCTCTGTTCAACAGCGCCACCTGCCTGTCTCTCCTCCGTTTGTTCCTCTCTAACCTGTTGTATGATGTCTAACAGAGTTGGAACATCATTGCCAAGAGTAACAGGATACGGCAAATCAGGCACAAGAGCTACAGGAAGGAGATAAGTTTGACCCCCTACTGTTAAATAAACCTCAGTGGTCGGGTACAGTTTCTTATCCCCATGGACACAACTGATGTTTATTCCTGAATCATTCCATAAATCCCTAGGGATCAAACTAGGTAGCACAACTGTTTGAAAACAGCCTGAATCTAACAGGGCCTCTTCACACTGACCATTAAGCAACACTTTTGTTTTATATACTCCACTATGTACTGAGGCTGAACAAGTGGGTCTAGGAACTGAACATAAAAGTGACAGTTTCTGATTTCTTATGGCAGGACATGAGTATTGGGTGTGGCCGATTTTATTACAGTGATAACAACGTATATCTTTATTTGTAACCACACGTGACTTTTTACTATTATCATATCTACCGTTTGTGTTCTGACTGGGCCTGGATACAACCTATTTCGAGCTGGGCCACCCTTTTCACCCTCAATAAACTCACTCCGAGTGGTGAAAAATCTGTGCAGCGGCAATCTTGCAGCGGCAAGTCTTCCTCCTGCGGGCCGACCCGACTGGCCGTCATCCTGGGGTCCTCCCCCAGAGCGCCGTCGTCACCGCCATGCTCCGCCCGGCTCCCGTACTCCTCTCTCAGCTCCGCAACCTGCGACTGTACCCGACGAATTTGTTCATTTACAGCCTGCCACCTTTGGTCATGGAGAGCGGCTTCCTCCTTCATCTGCCGATCTCGGAGCGTCAGCGAACGTACCACCGATTTTACCAGGCTCGTTAGCTCTTCGAGCTCGCCCAGTCCGCTGACTCCCTGTTCCTTCTCCGTCATGCCTGTATCCAGGTCAGACCGCTCCTCCTGCTTCACTTTTCTTCTGGCCATGGAGTCCTCCGTCCACCGAACGCCGCGGCGTCCACAGCACGGACCACCGCTGCCACCAAATGTGAACAACTGGTGGGGCCTGAGAAGGCGAGGCAAAATCTTTTTTTTCAATTAGTTCAATTTATTTTTTAACTCACAAGTAGCATCTCCAGTCTGTCAGGAAAAAAATCTTTTGACACAGTCTTTCAACAAATGTACTTCCTCAAAACAAGAAGCATATCAAGCAATACCGGATTCCTCAATAACCATTCCATCAATAATCATTTTTCTTCTTCTTCTTCTTCTTCTTCTTCTTCTTCTTCTTCTTCTTCTTCTTCTTCTTCTTCTTCTTCTTCTTCTTCTTCTTTTGTTTTATGGCGGGGGCACCCAACTTAAAGGCGCATTACCGCCATCCAGCGTTGGAGTGTGGACCAGACATTATACCCCAATCACCCTAAAAAAAAAACAAAAAAACCCAAAAACCTATATTCTATTAATTAGCCCCGTATCTTTAAGGTAGACCAACAACTTTCTTACCCCATCCCCCACCATCATGCTTAAGTTAGCATCACCCACCCCTAATTCTCTAATTCCCTCCACTAATCTGTTTCTCTCCTGGGTATACTTCTCGCAGTAGAAAATGACATGCTCCACACTTTCTTCCTCTCTCTCTCACAATAATCGCACATCCCTGTCGGGTGCTTACCTACCAGATGCGAAGTTTTGTTTAACCTAGTGTGTCCCATCCTTAGCCTAGATAAAATATTCTCTTCCTTTGTATTTCTTGTCCCCATCCTGCCCTTCACTCCAACCGCACTCTGGATAGCATACAAATGTCGCCCTGTTTCCCCTGTGTCCCACCTATGCTGCCACTCCTGCCTAATATACTCTTTAATCAGCGTTTTTGCCTCAGATTTACTCAGTGAAATATCCCACACCTCCCAGTGTCCCAGAGCCTGTTTAGCCAATTTATCTGCGACCTCATTTCCCTTAACCCCCCTGTGAGCTGGAACCCACATAAACACCACAGCCACCCCTTTGTTTCTGAGTCTATATAAAGTCTCATATATCTCATAGACCAAGTCCTGTCTGCTATCGGATGACCCTGATTTTATTGACAGCAAGGCTGCACTGGAATCCGAACAAAGGACAAAATCCTTGATCATCAGCTCCTCAATCCTCTGCAATGCAGTCACCAAAGCCAACAATTCGACTGTATACACAGACAGATGGGAAGATGTTCTTCTATTAGCAGATATTTTTAAGGCAGGGATATGGAAAGCAAACCCAGTGCAGCCCGTGTCAGGATCCTTTGATCCATCCTTGAATACTGGGGTAAGGGAGTGATATATTGTGCCCAACCGATCCTCTACTAAAACTGCAGCATTTCCAAATTCTCTGCCCCCTCGCATCTTTTCCAAAAAATACAAATCAACTGACACTGGGTAGAAAAACCATGGAAGAGTGACTGGCAAAGGAACTGATGGGATATATGTTCTGTCACATAACTTCATATCCCTGGCCACTCTCCCAGCGTGAAATGCAAAATTCTCCCCTTTACCTCTTTCCCCCTCCCAACAAGGCAACAACACTCTGACTGTAGGGTGTTTCTCTTGAGCGTGCCCCTGCAGATTGACCCAGTAACTCATCATCATCTGCTTACGTCTGATACTTAATGGCATTTCCCCCATTTCCACCTGGAGGGCAGCAACAGGAGTTGTTTTAAAAGCCCCACAGCAGATCCTCAGTGCTTGGGCCTGGATGACATCCAACTTGCTCAACGTGGTTTTGGCAGCAGATCCATATACAATACACCCATAATCCAATATAGACCTAATTAACGCAACATAAATGTTTCTCATAGCCGTTCTGCTAGCACCCCACTCAACCCCTGTCAAACACCTCATCACATTCAGTACTTTTTTGCACCTAGCTGACATCTTCTGAATATGCTCCCTCCAAGTTAGATTAACATCAAACCAGATACCCAGAAACCTGAAAACTTTGACTTGTTCCAATTCCTGAGCGTACAATGTTAACTGGGCATCAGCTACCCTTTTCCTTGTAAACACTACCACCTTTGTTTTCTCAACAGAGAATTTAAATCCCCAGGAATATGACCACCCCTCCACTGCACTTATCGCTTCTTGTATTCTCCCTCTTATATACTTAAAATTACTCCCTCTTTTCCATAATGCCCCATCATCAGCAAATAAAGAACAGCCAATGTCATTGTTCACAACAGAAAAAACATCATTTATCATAATAGAAAAAAGTACTGGGCTTATAACACTACCCTGGGGGGTGCCATTTTCCACCAAGTACCTATCTGACATGGCTCTGCCCACTCTAACTTGAATGTACCTATTAAACAAAAAATCCTTTATCCAGTTAAATGTTCTCCCAGATATTCCTATCATACTTCGCTTTATCATCAGCCCCTCCTTCCACAACATGTCATACGCTTTTTCCACGTCAAAGAATACCGCAATTACCGACTCTTTGTTTACCTGAGCCTTCCGTACCTCTGTCTCCAAACACACAACAGGATCCATAGTTCCCCTTCCTTTTCTAAATCCACTCTGATGTGGTGACAAAATTCCCCTACTTTCAAGATAGAAAGCAATCCTATCTGTGATCATTCTCTCCATTATTTTTCCCAAATGCGATGTTAAAGCTATAGGCCTGTAACTCGCTGGGTCTGAGGGATCCTTTCCAGGTTTCCTTATAGGAACAATCACAGCTTCTTTCCATGCAGTTGGGAGCTTTCCCTTTTCCCACACTTTGTTGTAGACTTCCAATAGTTTCCTCCTTGCCAAAGTCCCTAAGTGTTTCACCATGATGTAACAGATACTGTCTTTCCCAGGGGATGTTAATCCTGATTTGTTTACCGCTCTTTCCATTTCATCTAGAGTGAAAGGAGAATCCAACGGGCTACTAAAATCACACCTTTCCTCCAAAACCCCAGGGTGTGCTAAACTCGTCCTACTTCTTCCTCTTTTACCCTCTTCAGTCAAATTACCTGAGCTATGAATTTGAGTCAGGCTCTTTGCTATCATTGTTGCTTTCTCCCCATCAGTTATTGCAATCTCTCCCCCACTTTTTAATATTGGGTACTGCCATTCCCTCCTGACTCCCCTCATAGCCTTGATCATGCTCCATACATCTCCCACGGCTGTTGATCTACCTACAGTGCTGCAGTATCTCTGCCAGCTTTCTCTCTTGGCCCTCCGGATAGTTTTCCTGGCTTTTGCCAGTGCTCTCTTATAATTAATCAAGTTTTGCCAATTATGAGTTCTCCTTAGGACCTTAAGCATCTTATTCCTCTCTTTAATAGCTCTAGTGCACTCCTCTGTCCACCAAGGCACTGCTTTCTTTAATCTTTTCCCTTTACTTTTAGAAATTGACTGATTGGCTGCTTCCAGAAAAATAGTTTTAATACTTTCCTCCATGCTTTCGATGTCTTCACTGACCTCTACTAGGGGAAGGTCTCTCTCACAAATAAACTTAAATAATTTCCAATTAGCAGTGCTAAAAACCCACCTCCCTTCCCTGTGACCACTTATCCTATTCACTGAAATGAAAAGATTACAATACACTGGAAAATGATCACTTCCCACTGAAGACTCCTCCAAAACCTCCCACTCACACACACTTGCAATTTTACTAGTCACCAATGTCAAATCAAGAACTGAACCACTCCCCGTATGTACATCAATTCTAGTTGCTCTACCATTATTCAAACACACTAGCTTCTTCTCTTCCAAGAGTTCCTCAATAATCTCACCATTTATGTCTGTATAATTTGCCCCCCATAACACATTATGGGCATTAAAGTCCCCACAAACTACCACCCTGCTCCCATCTATCCCCTCCATCTGAGATAACTGACTCAATGTCAGTCTCCTACAAGGATTGTACAAATTAACGACTACTAATTCCCCCTCTTTAGTCCAAATTTCAACTACCACATATTCCAGCTCATCCCCTTTACCTATCTCTCTAAACTGAATTCCCTCCCTCACAAATGCTGCACACCCACCTCCCATTCCCTCCTTCCTATCATTCCGAATAGAATCATATCCCACTTGTCACCATGGGTTGAGATGCCGTCTCGGCACTGAGCCCATGTTTTCCCTCATCCCTGCCTCCCATTGAGCGGCGTCTCAGCTGGCCCCAGCTGGCAGCATTATGGACGGCTGGGGCCAATTAGTCTTCATCAGCTGGGGCGCTGCCAATGAGGATAAATAGGAGCAGCCTCGATGACTCGGGGCTGCGACATAAACACATTGCTAAGCTGAAGCCCCTTCGTCTGGTGTCAGCTTATACTCCTCTTGCAGCATTCCTGTGTTTGTATCCCGCTGTGAGGATGTACGTCTTGCTACCCCCACGTCCGGTACGAGCTGCTTACCTCTGCGCTGTGCAACCTGTGAGTGTACCTCTGCATGAGTATCTGTGCTCTCCTCATCCCTTATCCCTTACCCAAAATAAACCATCTCGACTCACTGGCTTGTCCCTGGCTCTGATTGCCCGGCTCCCTAGAGCCGGATATGACAGTATGTCGCAGCCAGAAGAGTTGCCGGCGGCCGTGAGTCGCCGTGGAAATGTACCTTTCTGTCCGGGTGTCAGCGCTGTTAGCATGCCGTTTCCCAGGAGTCACTTCCGGCGCCAGGGCGACGAGCTGAGGTCCATCTCGGAGGCTGTCGACGGGACGTTCTTCACCCTGCACGACGCCTCCAACGCGAGACGCTGGCATCCGGGCCGTGCTGAGGAACTCCTGGACTGTCACCCTCACTCTCTGTACCATCTGGAGGACAGTGCCAGGATAGACGCTGCAGGTACACAGCGAGAGAAGCTCCACGGGGTGGATGGAAATCCCGGCAGGGAGTCGAAGTGGGCGACGTCTTTCCCCGCTTCGGAGTCCCGTTCCTGCCGCTATTCCAGTCCGGGAGTTCGCGCCAACCAGAGGACTTCCCCCGACCTGCGCTACGTCACTCGGGATTCCCTTCAAGGAGCCGCAGCTGACAGCAGTTATGTCCGGGGTCGAGTGGCTGTCGCGAGCTCTACTGTGTTTCCTGTCACCACCTTCAGGCATGTGGCGGCGGCAGTGAGATTGATGGTGAGGACTTCAGGGCTACGAAGCTTTCCCGTGCTCGACGCCTCCGTCGTCTCGATCTCCGATCTGGAGCGGCGAATCCTGGGTTTCCCCCTCGCTTCGTTCCCTGGGAGTAGTCGTCATCACATCGCCGAGTCACCTCTGCACGAACCTCGTCCGGATCCAGTTCTGGGTCATCGTCAGGACCGTTCCTCCCACGCAGCTGTCATCCCTTCGCCTCGTCAGTGTGGAGATTCTACAGCCTCGTCCCCTGAGCCTCGTTCCCCCGCTGTCATTCCTGGACATTCGGGCTGGCTCACCCCGGCTGTTTCCCCCTCCTCCTCGACGCGCTTCCTGACCGCTGTGTGTGCCTGGAATCCCGGCCTGGTGAGCTCTCTGCTGGAGACAACGCGAGCGACCCTCAGACGAATTCCCGGGGGGTCCTCCGTTATCGCCGGGCGGGGAGAGGAAGAAGCAGATTCCACTACAGCAGGCGATACTCAACCTCCAGGGGGCAGGCAAGTCATTGTTTTTTCACACCTGCTTAATGATTTGCTCTGTCACATCCCTGGAGGAGAAGTTCAGGGTTCGCAGCTCCCTGAACTCTCCCCACCTGCTGTAACCTGTATTCCTAATCCCGCATCCTCTGTGTCTCTCTCCGCCGAGCGGTCCCCGGCTCCGGGTCAACGTGGTGGGATATGGAGAGGGCCTGTGGTTCCGCAGCTACATTGCGGACGGAGGAGGGGGACTGACTGCTGCGTGGAGTCTACGCTGACGACTGAGCGTCCCTGGGTCTCCACGGAGGAGCGGTTCGGTCCAGCGGGACGAGATTCTTCTGGCTTCACGCCGAGTGGGTCGTCGGCGGGGTTACCTGAGCTGGAGGGATCTCAAGCTGCGCTGACCATCGTGCTGGCTGCGGGGCCCGACGCGGCTAGATGGGAGCCTGACAACGACCTCCTGACGACGGATCCTGGATCTTCGCAGTCCTGGACGGCGTCAGAACCCGAGATCAGGCGAGTGCTCTCCTTTCTTTTCTCTCTTTTTATCTTTGAGCACTTCAGCCTATCTCCAGGGGAGACGAGCAGGGTGCAGCCGCCCGCTGCGTCTGAGCTCGTCTCGCCGGGTTCTGGCGCTGCCGGTGATCCTGATCCCGGTTCTGTTTTCTCTTCTGAGCCTTCTTCCAGGGTCACCGGCGAGGAGTTGCTGTTCCTCGTGGTGCTGGAGGGTCCGGGTTCAACGTTGGAGGTCGGTTCTGGTGCAGTGTCCAACGTGGGTTCGCCCGAGACCCAATCGGGGTCCAACGTGGGTTCGCCTGAGGCCCGATCGGGGTCCGACGTGGGTGCTGCCCCAGTGTTGTCCAGGTCCGGTGAGGAGGTGGCCGTTTCTCTGAGGCCCGCCGCCCTCGTCATCGGCTCTCCCCTGAGCCTCTTCCACCGGGATCCGCTCTGACCCTTCGTCCGTCTCAACGGTCCTGGTGGTTGAGTGATGCGGGTCGACGACCCGACCCGCAAAACTTTCGGTTCGGTGATCTGGTTCCCCCCACTGGTCTGTGTTTCCCTCTGGGCAGCCTGGTTCGGCTGCCGGTGGACTGGATTCCTGGGATCTGGGTCCAGAGTTCGCCGTCCGAACATTTCTCTTCCCCTGATTCGCCAGCTGGACAATGGGCGGGGAGATCTCCGGAGCCATCTCGGCTATTTTTGGACTCTGCCTGCCATACACCTCGGGTGTCACTTTTTCTTTTATCGTTATTAAGGTCACTCGGGTGTAATGTTTTGTCCTGTTGGTGGATATGTTTTTATAGTGCTGTGTTTTCCATCTCACATACTCAGCATTTTATTTTTTGTACCATGTTTTTAGTCCCGTTTTTGCATTGTAGAGTTATGTTTTGTTTCCTTTCAGACCATGCTCTGCAGTTATCCATTTATTCCAGTCACTTTCATTTCTTTAGGTGACTGTGGGTATTTATATATTCGTGTGTGTGGGTTTTTCTTTGCCTGCACTCAGTATTTCTTTTTTATGCCCTGTTGGTTCATTATAGAGTCATGTGCCTTGTTTTCTGTAACACCATGCTCTGTAGTTGTCCATTTGTTCCAGTCACCTTCTCTTTTCTTGGTGACTGTGTATGTACTTAAATTGGCGCTGTGTATTGTGTTCCCCTTTATTTAACCATACTCAGCATTTTTGCCCTGTACCTTTTTGGTGGTTTTTTGTTTCCTTGCTCTGGGTCACGCATTGTTGGTACTCTCTGAGTAGTGTGTAACCGGTGTGCTGACCCAGTTCTTCTCCCCATTCGAACCTGGGTTGATTATTCCCTGTTTTGTTCAGTACTGTATTTGGTTTTTTTCCCTGCCACCCTACATTGCCCCATTGGTGTTGTCCTTCCCTTGGCTTCTTCCCCTCCAGTCCTGCCTCCCTTCCTCCCACCCTAGGTGGGGGGGGGGGGGGGGGCTGGGATGTTCCTGGTCGTTCAGGAGCCCGACCTTGAGGGAGGGGCTCTGTCACCATGGGTTGAGATGCCGTCTCGGCACTGAGCCCATGTTTTCCCTCATCCCTGCCTCCCATTGAGCGGCGTCTCAGCTGGCCCCAGCTGGCAGCATTATGGACGGCTGGGGCCAATTAGTCTTCATCAGCTGGGGCGCTGCCAATGAGGATAAATAGGAGCAGCCTCGATGACTCGGGGCTGCGACATAAACACATTGCTAAGCTGAAGCCCCTTCGTCTGGTGTCAGCTTATACTCCTCTTGCAGCATTCCTGTGTTTGTATCCCGCTGTGAGGATGTACGTCTTGCTACCCCCACGTCCGGTACGAGCTGCTTACCTCTGCGCTGTGCAACCTGTGAGTGTACCTCTGCATGAGTATCTGTGCTCTCCTCATCCCTTATCCCTTACCCAAAATAAACCATCTCGACTCACTGGCTTGTCCCTGGCTCTGATTGCCCGGCTCCCTAGAGCCGGATATGACACCACTATTTTAAAATCCAGATTAGGTTTCAACCATGTCTCCTGAACACAAATGACATCTGGTTTGTCTGAAAGTTCCTCAATATATCTTTTGAATTCCTGTCCATTTGCCACCAAACTTCTTGCATTCCATTGAATCACTATAACCATCCTCACAATTCCTTTCCAATCGATGCTTGATCCTGACTTGTCTGGCTACTGAGCCCACTCCTCACCTCCTCCCAAGTTAAACCACTGAAACCAAGATGATTAGCTGCTGCCTTCACTATTATTTGAATTCTTTCAGTTTTAGACTTTACTTCCATTGTGGCATTCACAACTCCTGCTATAAAGATAACCAGCCTCTTCAAATCAACCTGAATTTCCCCATTCCGTACCAGCTCTCTTTCCCCTACAGGCAGCCTCCCCCCAGTCCTTTGCCCATTCCCTCCTCCCTGGTCCATCCTTTTCACTGCTTCAGCATATGAAACTTTACTCTGTACTCTGACTCGCTGAATTTCCCTCTCTCTCATCATACTTTCACAGCCTCCATAGGCCACACTATGATTCCCGCCACAGTTACAACACTTTGGCGTTTCTTGCTTACATTCTCCATACTGGTGGTTGCCCCCACACCTTGCACACCTTTTCCTCCATCTACAAGTGTTAGCTATGTGTCCAAACCTTTGGCAATTATAGCACCGAATTGGATTAGGGACAAATTCTCTTACCCCATACCTCAAAAAGCCCAAACTTACACTTTTGGGGAGCACTTCTCCTTCAAACTCAACCACCATGCCCTCAGTGTCTCTCCTCTGTCCTTCCCGGGTGGCCTGTAGCTTACGAGCTGCCTTTACTACCCCCCCTTTTAAATTAGCTTTAACTTCTTCCATTGTCATTCCTATTGGCACCCCCCAAATTACACCCTTGTTCCACTTTGATCCATTATCAATAATGCTTGTATTTTTCACTTTAAATTGCCCAACCTCCCTCATTTTGTCAGCTCTTTCCCTTTGCTCCTCACTCCTGCACACAATCAGTAGATTTCCATCTCTCAATACCTTTGCCATGTATATATCTCCTACCTGATTTTTCAATATTGTTGTTAACTTAATTGGACTCATTGTGGATATCCCCTTTTCGTCCTCAAACCTTACAATAATTTTTAACTCGGCTCCTTCCTGCCCTCCTCCCTCCGCACCACCACCACTTCCACTACTTCTAACCTTCTTTGCATTATTACCGGGAAAGTTATTCTCCCTTTTCTCTTTTCCTTTCCCGCTTCCCTGCCCAGTATCCATACTATCTTCACTGTCCCACAAATCAGAATCTCCCCAGTCTGGCCCATTCACAACGCTGCTGCGCCGACCCGCCACACCTGTCTTTACCCTGCTCCTCCTCTCCATTTTCCCATGCCCGCAGACTCCAGTCCCGTCACCCAACCTCCTTGCCAAACCACCCGACAAACTTCTCTGGCTCTCTCGCGGAGATCTAACCATCCGTTGCTTCCTTTCGTTTGATGAAGTTCAAAGTTTCGGCGTTCCGTCTTACGAGCTTGGTCCAACCCCCTCACACATCCCCGACAAAAGCGTCCAACCCCCTCACACGTCCCCAATCATTTTACTCGATATCTCACACCTGTTATATAATGGAGAGATAATTAGAGGTGATTAGCCCCTACCATAATCCCAGGTAAAACACTCATCATTCCTTATTCTAAACACATACCCACTAACATCTAAAAATACATAAATAGTTTCCCCAAACATACACAATATAAATATATAAATAACATACAATAAATAGTAATATAAATAGTTCAATAAATCACTTTAATCCCTATTTACAAATATTAAACCACCCCCTGACTTACCAGACATATTTGCTTCCTGCTGGTGTCCTATATAAGGCCCTCAATTCCTAACGGAGTCTTTTGCCTGGACACGCACAGGAAGCATGTTGGCAAAGGTATGTGCAATAAATCCTTTAACCATTATTTTACCAGATTCTTAATCATACTAATTATCTCCCAGGGCATTCAAATTAACCAAGACAAATCCCAAATATTGTGTACATCTTAACAAACAATCATACAGACATTTACAACAATACGGATACACATAATCACACAATATAATCAGACATACAGTGGTGACATCCCATCGTCACAGTGTGATTGCCAGGTAGATGGCTAAACTGAAAAACAGGAGGGCCATCATCCTGGCAAACAGATAAAAGTGAGTGATTTTGGATTCCAACCTTCTTGTTGGGTTCTTCTTTGGATACCTGATTGGCAAATGAAAGTTATTCTCAGAGGTGGAACAATTTCTTTTAGAGATTGAACTCTAAACCTTAGATGTTTTATCACCTTTATTGAGAATGTTGATGTTGTTAGCTCAAGCTAATGGTGTTGGATGTTTTGTGTGTACTATTTGAGAATAGTAAATTGATTCAGATTGATTAGATTTTACAAAGGCCTTTGGAATTAGTTTAAGGGATAATTTGGTTTTAATTTACTCTTTTCCTTTTGGAAGTTTTGATGAAGTTCACTGATTGGAGAAATTTGACCGAGTATACCTGAGGCTAGTAGTTAGCTAACAGTTTTTTTCTTGGACATAGGCCTGATTTTAATCTTATTTGTGGACTTATTTTGACAGCGTTATACCCGACAAGTCCCATGGGGTTTTGGTAAAGTTTACTCTGATTTTGATGAGCCCATTTGAAAATGGGGTCCTGGATTCAGCACTTTAGTGGCCAAAGTTTGTTGTTGACAATGTGTGGATTCATCCACTCGGGCAGGAATTTAGGAGTGATTTTCCCTTCCTGTAGAATGATTTGTGGTGTTTGCGGTACAAATGCGTGTTGGAATACCTTGTCCCCCCTTTGAGGTTTGTCACGGGAGAGTCTTTGGTTGTTGTACGCTTTGTGTCATTTGGCAAATCAGTCCAAATGTTTTTGAAATGTGGCCTTAGGAGCGCTGTACGTTGTTTTGATGCTTTTGTGTTCTGCAGCTGGAATATTATGGGCATGGCAGTCATCACCCCCCTCTGGTTTCAAGGAACTTTGAGCGGTGGAGATGATGGTTTGTCCGAAGCAGGAATAGGAGTGCCATTGCATAGCTGCAGAGAACATTGTGTTGCAGGAATTTGTTGCAGGAACTTTGCAGGAACCTGCAACACATTCCTGCAGGAATGTGTTGCAGGAACTTTAATGGAAAGTTCCTTTCCATTAAAGGAATTTGACGCGGGGAGCGCATGTACAGTTGTATCTGACTGGTGTTTGACGGTTTTATGGATCATTGGGTCATGAGCTTGAATAAATGTGCACCTATCGTTTGCAAAAGTTGGGTCCATCGTCGCATAAACTTGAGGTTGCGGAGGGTCTAGAGCAGGGGTGGGCAGTGAGGGCCATTCCACTGCAGGTTTTCTGTTCCACTCAGTCTCTTCAGCAGGTGTTTGCTCTGATCAGCTTCAATGATTGCTAATCACTGACAACACCTGCTGAAGAGACTGGGTGGAACAGAAAACCTGCAGTAGAATGGCCCTCCATGGCACATGATTGCCCACCTCTGGTCTAGAGAGCCAGTTGGTGTGGCTCTTGTGACCACGCAGGCCTCGATGCGGGTAGATGGGTTTCAAAAAGTGACACCAACGTTGAGTCAAAGGTTTCAAAGGGGTTGTTTGGAGCTTTCTGCTCAGCCAGTGAGTTCCCAAGGTCATTTGCTTCCTTGGTTTGACCTTGTGTTTGAAGGTGACTTTTGACTTCTTGAGGACAGTGCTCACCTTGGTCTTTGCGGTCGCTTTCAATTGGTTTTGATTGTTTCAACAGTGATAGTTGTGTGAGACTTGGGGTGTCCAAAGTGTTCAGAACAAAGCACTGTGATTCGGTTGTCCTTGTTATGTCAAATGGGTGAGGGTGTTGAGTTTGAGCCCATAGTTTGAGATTCTTGAAATCAGTCAGTGGCTCAAAATGGTTTAGTAGGTCTTTGCCGACGAGCAATGGAATGGAGTCAAGTTTGGACACATAGACCGGATGTGTCAAGGTCATGGGGCCAATGGAGATTTTTACCTGTGATACATCCAACAGGGTTTTCTTAGTGAGCGCATATGGTCGCACAGCTAATGGACAGGGTTCCAGTTTTAAATCTTTGTGAGCGCGATTAGCAGCTACACGTAGTTTGTCAAAAAGATTGTGTGACACGAGAGTGATGTCAGCAGTGGTGTCTAAAACTGTGTCCTGACACATCACGTCTTCAAAGGTCAGTGGAAGGTAGAATTTTCGTGCCATCCCTCTCTCGTTTAAATCGCACAGAAATTGTGGAACCGGTGGTTCGACACAGAGTTGCAAAATGTTTTTAGAGGAGTGGTCTTCTTTTTGTGGTTGGGCTGCCATAACAGTACTGGAGTGTGTTGAGTCCTTTGGTTCTTGAGTCTTGTCGTTCTTCTCTTGAGATTGTTCCAAATTTTCTTTCAGTGTTTCGTTCTCTCCCTGGAGAGATAGGATTGTTGATTGTTGATTTGCTAGCTCGTTCTCAGCTACCTTTAATCTTGCGACTAATGCTGGTGCAAACTTACCTAACACAAAGGTGAGGTCCTTGCCTTCTGGTGGCTTTTCAATGTGGTAATCCAAAAGGTCTTCAGTGAATTGCTTCAGCTCTCCGGGCTGTGTTTTCTTGACCCGTGTTGTGAAGCTAGAAATAAAATCAGAAGTCCATCCTTCCAATGTTGCTTGGAGGTCATCCAGTTTGGTAAATCGGTCAGTGGTCTGTTGACCCACCATGTTTTACCGTTTGTTGCCAGTTAGCTTAAAAATCAACTTGTTGATTATTGCTAATTTGTTAGTCAAGGGTTAACCTTGAATGTTTATTCTACAACAGTGTTAGTTAAAAGCTCTTTAGAATTTGTTCCCACTTGTAGGCTTGCAAGAAAAGAAGTAGAATTTTAAAATTATTTAGAGATGTGGAGATGTTTCAATTTGTTGAAAACTGTATTTTGATAAATAAAGTTGAATAGAAATTGAGTTGAATTTGTGTTTCACAAAACAAAACAAGAATTTAAATTGTGTGGATTGACTTCTTTACTTTGAATTCTCAAACCGCAGTATTGGAATGGTCATCAATAACTAGCTTTGGAATTTTGATGAATGCCACTTTGAAAGTGAGAATTTTATTTACAAAAAGAAATACAAAAACAGAAGAGGTTAAATGCTTTAGAGATTTAAGGTTATAAGTTTTCACTTTCTTTTAAAGTTAAGGCTTTCCTTTGTTTTGTTTTTTTTGTTTTTTTGTTTTTTTGTTAAAGCCTATTATACTGTTATCCCTACGTGTTATATACACAGTGTATGTCAACGCAGATCAACAGCAAGCCAAACTCGTTTTTCACCAGCCAGGAAACCGAGCGTCCTGCTCCTTTATTCAGGTCTTCCAGACAGCTTACAGTTGTTTATAACTGTGGCTCGAAGCTCAATGAAAAGCCCGAGTGAAACTAAAAAATAAAACAGAAAATAAATACATTTAGTAAGCTAGCGGGCCCCTGGGATAGGACTAATTCCTGGAACAACACATTCACAATACATTTAACAAGCTAGCGGGGCCCTGGGATAGGACTAATTCCTGGAACAACACATTCTTAAAAACGATCCCAAGTTCACATTTAACAAAGCTTACAAAATCAACAAAACACTAATTAGACTTACAGCCATTGCTTTCGAAGGTGTAGAAGGGGATATGACACACAGGAGGAGCGTTTCAGACATTCACAGGCAGGTTATGCTTTCTGCCTTTTTTTTCCTGTCTCCCTCCTTAACGTCCGCTTCTGTTACCCATAAAACATAGCGGCTACTGGCTGCGCTTTCAACATAAAATACAAGTAAATTACCACTAACTGTATAGAAATTATTCTTAACACAATGACTATTTAGATAACATGAATTATTACAAATGAATTATGATATTTTAATATGAACTTGTGAACTATTTTTAACTTTATAAAACACACTTTACTGTGGGCAGAACACTCCCCGCCTGGCATTACTAATGCCACTACTTCTTTTTAACTACAACTTCATTCTCTAAGAGCATAACAACGTCTGAAATAGGACGTAGGTAAGTCTTTGAAACACCCTGGGATGATGTCCTCACTTCGACCTTTCTGACCTTCCCGTCGCTGCTTGGAAAGATGGATGTGATGATGGCCATTGTCCATTCATTTCTGGGTGCTTGGTCCTGTTTCAACAGCACTATGTCACCTGTCAGTAGGTTGTGGTGTGTTGTATGCCACTTGCGCCTTGATTGGAGGTGTTGAGATATTCGTTTCTCCAGCGGCTCCAAAATTCGTTGGCGAGTGCTTGCACTTGTTTCCACTGGTTTTTGAGCAGGTCTTTTCCACAAAAGTCTTCTGGTGGAGGGGGGATATGCTGCTTTTGGGTCAAGATCATTGCAGGACAAAGTAGGAATGGTGAGGAAGGGTATGTTGAGATGGGAACTAAGGGCCTTGCGTTGATTATAGACGTTACCTCAGCCATTAAAGTACAAAGCACCTCATGCGTCAAACGAGTGTGTTTGTTTTGCAAAAGCATGGAGTCCAGTATTCTGCGAGTGACCCCAATCAGTCTTTCCCAGACACCTCCCATGTCAGAGGCATGTGGGGGATTGAACTCCCATGTGCAAACGTTGGCATGAAGATAGTTGACAATGTTGGGAGGGTTCTTGTTTGGTTGTGCCATGCCTAACTCCACACTCGCTGCAATGAAGTTAGTGCCTCTGTCAGATTGCATTTGCTTTGCTGGGCCTCGTATTGCGAAGAATCTGCATATTGCGTTTATGCAGCTGCAAGCATCCATAGATTCAATGACTTCAATATGCACGCCTCTTGTGGTCATACACGTGAAGAGTATTGCCCACCTTTTTCCTTGTGCAGCTCCGCCTCGTGTGTGTCGAGTGACTACTGACCATGGACCGAATACATCCAACCCGACGTATGAAAATGGAGGGCATGTTTTGAGTCTCTCAGGTGGGAGATCTGCCATTTTATGAGTCTCTAGTTTTCCCCTGAGTCTCCTGCACGTTACACAATGGTGGATAATGGACGAGACCAGTCTTTTGCAACCTACAATCCACAGTCCGGCTTGCCTAATTGCGCTTTCCGTGAACTGCCTTCCTTGATGCAGTACTTTGGCATGATAGTGACGGACAAGCAGTTGAGTTACGTGATGCTTGTTTGGGAGAATGGTTGGATTCTTGGATGGTGTGTTCAATGAAGCATGTTTGAGGCGACCTCCAACCTTGATGAGGCTTTCACTCATATAGGGATCAAGAGCTACGATGGGACTTGAACTGCAGACGGTTTGGTTGGCATGGAGAGCAGCATACTTGTCGGGAAAAGCGTCTTTTTGAACAGACTGGAGGATGAGGTTACTGGCAGCATCCAGCTCCTCTGGAGTGCGTGGCTTGCTACATCGATGCCAGCCCCTGCATGAATGATCTGACAGGTTGCTTGATGAGTGAGAACGAGCTTGGTGAATTAGGAATGCAATGGCATGTACTAATGAGTTCCAACTTGAAAAGCGCTGGAAGCATGCTGGTAAGGGCCCGTTCTTCTGAATGTAAGTAGAAAAGGTAGCGACTTTTCTGATTTCAGAGTCTACTTCAGGCTCGATTAACTCAAAGGATTCAGGTGTCCCAGATTCAGGTAGTCTGTAAAGGAAGTCTGGTCCCTTAAACCACATAGTGTCCATAAGCTGTGATGCAGGTATTGACCTGGTGGCTAGATCAGCTGGGTTTTGCTCTGATGTGACGTAGTGCCACTGTTCAGGGGATGTGGACTGACGTATACGATGAACGCGATTATGCACATAGACATAGAAGCGCTTTGAATCATTGCAAATGTACCCAAGAACCACCTTGCTATCACAGTAGAATTTGACAGTAGAATTTGACAGTGTTTGGTTTGTGATCAAGTTCGTCCAGAATGAGCTCCGCCATCTCAACCGCTAGAACTGCTCCACAAAGTTCAAGGCGAGGTATCGTGGGCTCTGGTTGTGGTGAAAGTTTTGCTTTTCCAAGCACAAATCCGACTTCGCATTGTCCTTCTGCATTGACTGTCTTCAAGTATGCTACTGCCGCAATAGCCCAGCTTGAGGCATCGGAAAAGATACACAGTTCGGTGTAAGTGGACTTAGAGAGGGAAGCTGGTACATAGCAGCGTGGCACCTTGAGGCTGCTAAGATCTTGGAGGGACATTTTCCATGTTTCCCATGTGTTCATTTTGTCCTGAGGGAGAGGAGCATCCCAACCTTGGACACCATTCGACAGTTCATGTAACAAGAGTCTGCCTTTGATTGTCACTGGTGACGCTAGTCCCAAGGGGTCGAAGATACTGTTAATTGTTGACAGAACCCTGCGGCGGGTGTAGGGTTTGTCATCAACAGCAACCTTGAACGTGAAAGAGTCAGTGTTTATGTCCCAGCACAGGCCTAGACTTCTCTGAGCTCGTAGAGTGTCATCGCCGAGACTCAAGTCTTTAATACCGGTGGCCAGGTCTTCTGGCTTGAAGGCTTGCATGACTGAGACACTATTTGAGGCGATTTTGTGGAGCTTAAGATTGGACTCGGCCAAGGATGCGCACGTGCGCTTGAGCAAGTCTACGGCTGAAGATTCAGTGGGGAGCGAAATCAACCCATCATCTACATAAAAGTGTCTCTCGACAAAGTGTCTTGTGTCTGCTCCAAACTTTGGCTCGCCTTTCTGGATAGCCCTGTGTAGGCAATAGATAGCTACCGCTGGCGACGGGCTGTTTCCAAAAACGTGCACCCGCATGCGGTACTCCTGACCTCTTTTAACAAGTCATTTCCCTCGTGCCACAAGAACCTCAAATAGTCTCTATGGTCTGGTCTGACTAGGAACCCATAAAACATTTGCTGGATATCGGCAGTGACTGCGATGAGCTCCTTCCTAAACCGAAACAGCACACCAAGGAGGGTATTATTAAGATTTGGACCTGTTAACAGCACTGAGTTGAGTGACACACCACATTGCTCGGCACTCGAATCAAAGACGGCCCGTATCTGACCAGGCTTCTGGGGATGATATACCCCCAAAATGGGCAGGTACCAGCATTCAGTGTTATCGGTGATGGGTGGAGCGATTTCTGCGTGATTGTTCTCGAACAGCTTGTCCATAAACTCTGAGAACTGTTCTTTCATTTGAGGGTTTTTCGTTAAGTTGCTTCTTAGTGAGCCGAGTCTAGACAATGCTTGGTCCCTGTTATTTGGGAGTGGCAAGCGAGGAAACTTGAATGGCAGAGGAGCGATCCAGTTGTTGTCTCCATCCTGGTGGACTTCCTTCTCCATTATCTTTATGAAGGTCTCATCTTCGAAGGACGCGGCGCACTTGTTATCATTCTCTGTGCACTCATAAACTTTGTCCCCAAGCTTTTCTTCCGCTGTGTTGGGTTTTGAGCTGCGTTTGGAGAGGCCGTCCTTGTGCTCCCTGCCGTAGCATGGTTTCTCTTTGATATAGATGCTGTTAGGACAAGGAGTGAAGAAGGATGGGCGTCCGTTGGAGAGCATGTGCGTCTTATAAACATTGACGGTTGGCTTGTGAGCGTTAAGGCACACCTCCCCCACAATTACCCAGCCTAGGTCCAGGCGTTGAGCAAAGGGAGCATTGTGGGGTCCGTTGACTTGTTGTCTTACCTTGTGGACTCGTAGGATATCTCTGCCCAGTAAAATTGCCGTCTGAGCATCTGGGTCGTACTTGGGAATGAGAGGAGCGAGGTGTTTTAAGTGGACGTGAGCAAGAGCGACTTCGGGCGTAGGTATTTCACCCCTACTGAACATTATCTCGTCGCATTCAAGGAGAGGAGGGAGGTCTAAGCGTGGGCCTCCACCTACTGGCTCGATTTGAAACCTCACTGCTTCCCTGCCAAGCATTTCAATTAAACCAGCACATGTTCTCATGTGGTATGTCAGAGGGCTACCCTTGATCCCAAACAGCTCGAAGAATTCAAGACGGGCCAGCGATTTATTACTCTGATCGTCAAGGATTGCATACATCTTAACGGAGCGTTCTGGTTGGCCTTTAGGGAAAAATCGAACTAGACATACCTTTGAACAAGAACGTAGGGGATTACCTTCGCCGCAGATCTCAGTGCACCATGACGTTACCTCAGGTGGTGTGTTGTCTCGGGGCTGAGGCTCTGGTTCAGGTGTGTTTTCTGGCCGGGGTAGCTGACTTGAATCAGGATGCATGGCAGAGCAATGCCTTTCACTTTGGCACTCCTCGCACTTGAGTTTCATGTCACAGTCCTTTATTGCATGCATGGGAGAGCAGCAGCGAAAACATTGCTTGTATTCTTTGAGTATGATTCGCCTTTCCTGTAGCGGTTTATTCTGAAAAGCTCTACATTTGGCTAGAGGATGCATTTTCTTATGGACTGGACAGTAGCGTGTTAAATCGACCTCGACAGCGCGGTCCGCCTGGACGGATTCCAGCTGTTTCGCACTGATCGCAGCCGAGAATTCTCTGGAAAGACTAAAGGTGGTGGAATCTGCTTCTACATAAACGAAGGTTGGTGTACTGATGTCACAGTGTTGAAGAAGTTTTGTAGCCCTAACCTAGAGTGACTGTTCATAAACTGTAAACCCTTTTATTCACTGCGAGAGTTCTCCTCGTTTATTCTGGTCGGAATTTATATCCCGCCTGCTGCTTGTACAACGGAGGCACTGCAGCACCTTGCTGACCAGATAGCAGACGTGGAGGAAAAACATCCAGACTCTCTGCTTATCATTCTGGGTGATTTCAATAGAGCTAATCTCACAAATGAGCTTCCTAAATACAGACAGCATATTAAATGTCCCACCAGGGACACAAATACACTCGACCACTGTTACACAGTTTTAAGAAACGCCTATCATGCCGTCCCCCGTGCAGCTCTGGGTTTTTCTGACCACTGTCTGCTCCATCTTATTCCAACATACAGACAGAAACTAAAAACTTCCAAGCCTGTTGTAAGGACTGTGAAGAAATGGACTGAGGAATCAAAGCTGAAGTTACAAGCCTGCTTTGACTGCACAGATTGGAGTGTTTTTGAAGCTGCAGCCATTAACTTAAATGAACTCACTGACACTGTGACGTCATACATCTGTTTCTGCGAGGACATGTGTGTGCAGACCAAGACCTTCTGCACATACAACAACAATAAACCCTGGTTCATTCCTAAACTGAAGCAGCTACGTCAGACCAAGGAGGAGGCCTACAGGACTGGTGACTGGACTCTGTACAAGCGGGCCAGAAACATGCTGATGAAGGAGACCAGGCTTGCTAAGAGGAGCTACAGTGTGAAGTTACAAAAAAACTTCTCAGCCAACAACTCTGCTTCTGTCTGGAGAGGCCTGCAGAATATCACCAACTACAGGAGACCATCCCCCCACCCTGTGGAAAACCTCCAGCTGGCTAACGACCTAAACAGCTTTTACTGCAGGTTTGAAAAGAACCTACAGTTCTCACCTCCCACCCACACAAAAGGATTATCTGCAGCCCCAGGAACTCCATCCCTCCTCCACTCTGACCTCCCACCAGCACTAACGATCTGTGAAGAGGAGGTGCACCGGGTCTTTCAGAGACAAAAGATCAAGAAGGCTGCAGGACCTGATGGTGTGTCTCCGTCCTGCCTGAGAGTCTGCTCCAACGAGTTGGCCCCCATCTTCACCCAGATCTTTAACAGATCACTGGAGCTGTGTGAAGTGCCTTCCTGCTTCAAACGCTCCATCATCATTCCAGTTCCAAAGAAACCCTCTGTTACAGGATTAAACGACTACAGACCTGTTGCCCTGACCTCTGTGGTCATGAAATCTTTGGAGAGATTGGTGCTGAACCACCTGAAGGTCATCACAGGCTCCCTGATGGACCCACTGCAGTTTGCCTACCGGTCAAACAGGTCAGTGGATGATGCAGTGAATATGGGACTACATTACATCCTGCAACACCTCGACTCCCCAGGGACGTACGCCAGGATCCTGTTTGTCGACTTCAGCTCAGCGTTCAACACCATCATCCCAGGCATTCTTCATCAGAAACTCCTCCAGCTCAAGGTGCCCCTCTCCACCTGCCAGTGGATCTCCAGCTTTCTGACTGACAGGTGGCAACAGGTGAAGCTAGGGAGATTTACATCCAGCTCCCGAAAAATTAGTACTGGTGCCCCCCAAGGATGTGTCCTATCCCCACTGCTCTTCTCCCTCTACTCCAATGACTGCACCTCAGAGGACCCTTCGGTGAAGCTCATGAAGTTTGCAGACGACACCACAGTCATCGGTTTGATCCGGGATGATGATGAGTCTGCATACAGGCGGGAGGTGGAGCAGCTGATCCTCTGGTGCAGCCAGAACCATCTTGAACTTAAGCCAAAACGGTGGAGATGACTGTGGATTTCAGGCGACACCCCCCTTCATTCCCCCCACTCACCATCCTCAACAGCACAGTGTCCACTGTGGACTCCTTCAAGATTCTGGGAACCACAATCTCCCGGAACCTGAAGTGGTCCTCCCATATAGACACTGTCCGGAAAAAGGCCCAGCAGAGGTTGTTTTTTCTGCGTCAGCTCAAGAAGTTTGATTTGCCTCAGGAGCTGCTGGTTGTCTTCTACACCGCCATCATCCAATCTGTCCTCTGCTTTTCCATCACTGTCTGGTTTGGATCTGCCACTAAACAGGACAAGACCAGACTGCAGCGGATCATTAAGTCTGCGGAGAGGATCATTGGTACTGACCTACCCTCCATTGAGAACTTATATCGGTCCATAACCAGGAAACGGGCGGGAAACATCTGTGCTGACCCATCACACCCCGGCCACAAACTGTTTGAACTTCTATCTTCTAGTCGTCGTTACAGATCACTGAAGGTCAAAACCACCCGTCACAGGAACAGTTTCTTTCCTCAAGCCATCACTCTGATGAACTCCTAACATTCACCTAGTCCTACCTGTTGCTGTACTCATGACTTTTCATCCATTATTACATTGCACATAACTCTCACACTGCTTTTTACTACATTCACATTATATCACTGAATCTGAGTTCACATTGAAATACTGTGTGACTGTATATTTTTTCATATATTTCTGCAAAGTGTGGTTAGTCTGAGTAAATAACTGCATATATTCCTGTATATATTTGCATCCTTTTATAGAAACGTGGACAGACTGTAATTTACTGTACATACTCTGTTGTCATTGAATCCTTATTTAAATCCTCCACCTGAACAACGAGAGCAAGTTTTTAGCCAAAGTCAAATTCCTTGTATGTGTTGTGCATACTTGGCCAATAAAGCTGATTCTGATTCTGATTCTGATTCTGATTTAGTACTAGCTGGAGCAGTTGTGTTGACCTCTGTTTTGTTTACAGTTAGAGGTGTTCTGTAGCTAGTTTGTTTGAATGGTGGCCTCTCACCTTTGCTGAAGGGTTGGCTGCTGCATGTCGTAAAACTTGAGTCATTTCTTGCTTTAGCCTCGTCTTGGACAAACTTTACAAAATATGAGAAGAGAGGGAAGGTTACATCATATTTTTGTTTGTATTTTGAGCCTGTGTGCAGCCATTTATCTTGTAAACTTGGAGGCAACTTTTCAACTATGGGCTTAACCCCACAGGGTGTGTCGAGGTAGGCGAGGCCTGGGAGATAAGCTTCATCTTTAGCGACCCGCAGCTCTAAGAGTAAATCTCCAAGTTCCCTGAGTTTTACATTGTCTCTGTAAGGCGAGGGAAGTTATCTAATTTTTTGAACAAGGCGTTTTCTACTACTTCTGCCGTAGCATAACATTCTTCCAACCTGTCCCATGACAATGGGAGAGCAGCTTTGGGATTAGTGGCATAGACAGCTCTGATTCTTTTAACGTGCTCTGAGGACTCTCTACCAAGCCACTTGACTAGGAGATCTAACTCCTGGCTATATGTGAGACCAGCGTCTTCAATTGCATTTATGAATGACGACTGCCATGCTCTAAAGTTTTCGGGGGTGTCGTCGAACTTAAAGAGTCCGGTTGTGATTATCTCTCTGCGCGCGAGGAACCTAGCAAAGTCTGCCATAGGTGGGTCGCCATTGTGGGAAGCATGGTAGCTGTTTGGCCTGACATAGTCTCTCGGTATGTCGATGGATCCATTTTTCACTTACGTTTTCTTGAATGCTGGTGGACAGAGAGTTTGTTCGGGTCTCCTTGGAGTGAATAATTGCGCTCTTTGTGCAGGTTCGACTTGAGGTGTTTCTTCTTCGGCTGGTCGCACCTGTGACTTTAGCTGGATTTGGTGGTGCACATACTCCATAGTTCTCTGTCTGACAACTTGTGATGAAATCGTGCTCCTTATACTCTCTCCTTCGTCTGGCTCGGCAGCTGCAGCAGCTTCTGCTGCTTCTGCTTCAACTTCTGCTTTTGCTGTGGCGGCCGCTGTTTCCTTCTCTATCTCCAGCATCTCTAGATCCAATTCTAGCTTTGCTTGTTCTAGCTTTGCTTGTTGCTCTGCTTGTTGCTTCGCTTGTTCTAGCTTTGCTTGTTGCTCTGCTTGTTGTTGTTCTAGCTTTGCTTGTTGCTTTTTAATTTCTAATTGTTTCTTACTGTACGAGGCCCTAGCATTCGCAGCTTCAGCAGAGGCTCGTGCCATGATGGCTGCTTCCAGCACGCCGGACCTCGAGGACAACCTGGAGCTAGAACGTCTGGAGCTGAAGCTAGCATTGCATGATGATTTGCCTTCAGAGTTCGCCTTTTCTTCTGCCCTCTTCTCTTGAGTGTCGTCCATCGCTGTGTCGTGAATCTTATCTTCACCAACTGCTGATGTGGCTTTTCACTTTACTGTTATTCCTACGTGTTATATACACAGTGTATGTCAACGCAGATCAACAGCAAGCCAAACTCGTTTTTCATGAGCCAGGAAACCGAGCGTCCTGCTCCTTTATTCAGGTCTTCCAGACAGATTACAGTTGTTTATAACTGTGGCTCGAAGCTCAATGAAAAGCCCGAGTGAAACTAAAAAATAAAACAGAAAATAAATACATTTAGTAAGCTAGTGGGCCCCTGGGATAGGACTAATTCCTGGAACAACACATTCACAATACATTTAACAAGCTAGCGGGGCCCTGGGATAGGACTAATTCCTGGAACAACACATTCTTAAAAACGATCCCAAGTTCACATTTAACAAAGCTTACAAAATCAACAAAACACTAATTAGACTTACAGCCATTGCTTTCGAAAGTGTAGAAGGTGATTTGACATACAGGAGGAGCGTTTCAGACATTCACGGGCAGGTTATGCTTTCTGCCTTTTTTTCCCTTTCTCCCTCATTAACGTCCGCTTCTGTTACCCATAAAACATAGCGGCTACTGGCTGCGCTTTCAATATGAAATACAAGTAAATTACCACTAACTGTATAGAAATTATTCTTAACACAATGACTATTTAGATAACATGAATTATTACAAATGAATTATATTTTAATATGAACTTGTGAACTATTTTTAACTTTATAAAACACACTTTACTGTGGGCAGAACACCTATTTTCATTTGAAGCTTTAAATGTTTTAAATATTTACAGATTAGGAAACAAGTGAATTGCTTTGGGTATTTTAGTACCAAGGATTTCTTAGAATTAAAGCTAGTAGTGATTTGGTTGATTGTTATCTATAAAATTTCTTATTTACAGAATAATCAATGTTTCCACCTTTTGACTTTTTCTCTTTTCAATCCTGGAAAGAAAATTTTTATGTGAGTTGGTTAAATGTTTGCCTTTTCGTGTGGAGAAAACATGAACCAAGACATAACACAATGAGTTCAAATAGCACCTAGAGCTTCTTTTAAGTGTTAATTGCTAAATGTGGTTTCCTAAATTTGAAAGAAAAAAAGTATTTTTATAAATATTCAGTAAATCACTAAATCTTTTTGCTAAAATGCACAGGTTTAAACCTACTTTAAGATCACTCTTGAATAAACATTGGCATTTGTTAGAATCCTTAAGCTAAAATGGGCTTCTTTTGAAGGGAATCACACAATGCCACATTTAAAAACAGCAAAATAAACACACATATAGCTTCAAAGTTTGCAATTTATTGCATAAAAATGTGTAAATAAATTTGCTTTTAACTTAAAAGATTAAAATGTGTGGTTACATAAGCGATTAAATACAGTGTGGATGCTTTAATGCATTTCTACCATGTGTATATATATACTGTATGCAGTGAATGTAGTTCCACCACTGCGAAAAACTTTCAGCAGCAAACAAGTTTCTTTTTTGCTTCTTTTTGCATAGAAACTTTAAATTGGTGTTAAATTTAGGTTATTCCGAATAATATCGGTTGCTTTGAAGTTACTTTGAAGACTTCATTTGGTTATATATCAGCTTTATAGATTAAAAGTTTAAATAAAAGATGCAGTCCCTAGGTTTGACCACAAGATGGAGGCAGTTTTTGTCTGCACTCCCGGAAGAGGAAACCCAAGTGATGTCATTAAGGCATCTAGGGTCTCAACTCTAAGATGGCGGCTAAGGGCACTTCACTTCAAGTGGACTTAAGATGGCGTCGCTCGGCTGATTCTACACATGTGCAGTCATTGCAAAGCTGTTTAGTGACTTGAATGTGAGTGTGTACATTCTCGCGGACCTCGTCTCGCTACAACAAAACATGCCTTGTTTTTCCAAAACTGGAGAGTTTAATCTCTCACTGAAAACTTTATTCATGCAAGACTACTTCACACAATGGCCAGTTCAATTGATTTCCACAGGGATTTCTTCTCCTGTGGATTTGAACCAACGCAAAGCAAATAGGATTGCTTCACTATGTGTTTCTCAGGCCTATTTTAATTATTCAGCATTTAATAACACTTTGCATGCATTAACAACAAGCAGATGACTGGGCAAGTGGGGGAAGCCGTTTTCTCCTCCCCCTCGCGATCAGCACATAAACACAGCAGAGTGATCAGGGAGAGAGTGGGCCGAATTTCCCTCTCCCCCTCGTGCTACACAGAGACAATGTCTGCAGCTGCTTGGCTCAGGAGAGACACACACACAAGCTTCACCGCTGTTTTAAAAATAGAAGTTTGACCAAACCACTCACAGCTTTATGCCTTAAATATTCCCTTCTGTGTCTGTTCAAAGTTTCCACCAGTGTCACTGATCAGGTATAAAGATTATTTAATTCAGACTTAAAAGTGTATTGTGACGTAAGCAGGGTTCACACAAAGAAAATGGAGCAGATGGTTGTGATCAACGGGATTTATTTTTCACACACTCTGAGCACAGGCAGGAGGGGAAGTCATTCTCCCAGACCTCCGTTTAAATCACGGTTACACACACGTAACGTTTTCAACTGGCAAAGCATGCTGGGAAATCCCTGCCCCCCTTAACATGGCCCCAACGTTACACTGCCCCCCCCCCCGGACTGGTTTCTGTCCCCAGAAAAATTAAAGTCCAATTTAAAAGTCCAATACAAACTCATCCAGGTGTCGGGGCAGTCTTCGGCGCCGGCGGCCAACACGTACAGGCCCCCTAGTGTCCATCTGGGTCTCGGTCGGGGTATCGGGCTGGGATGGAAGCTCCGGTTCATCCACCAGCGGTGCAGATGGCCGATACGGGGCGAGATGGTCACGATGAAGGACCACAACCTGGCCCCTTTTTCTAAGCCTCACCCTGTACACCACATCTGACAGTCTCTCCAGGACCACGCATGGCCCCGACCACTGGCTCACCAGCTTCGGTGATCGTCCTCTCTTCCTCTCACGGCAGAAAACCCAGACTCGATCTCCCGGTGCAAAGTCCCTCCCCTGGCAGCGGGAGTCGTACGCTCGCTTCTGCCGGCCCCCTGCCGCTGCCAGGGCCTCTCGAGCCAGCTCGTGCACCGTGTGGAGACGTTCTTTCAAACAAAAAAAATAATCCAATCCGGGTTTTCCCTCCACCTCCGGCTCAGGGGGGCAACCGAATACCAAATCCACCGGTGTGCGCAGCTCGCGTCCAAACATGAGTGCCGCAGGGGTGCACCGGGTAGATTCCTGAGCTGCCGTCCGGTACGTCCACAAAACAAAAGGCAGGTGCAGGTCCCAGTCTCGCTGTCGCTGGTCCACTAGGATAGCGAGCTGGGTGGTGAGGGTCTGGTTGAATCGTTCGACCAGGCCGTCGCTCTGTGGATGCAGTGGGGTGGTCCGGGTCTTCCGGATGCCCAGCCATTTGCAGACCTCTCCGAAGACCTCCGCCTCGAAGTTCCGACCCTGATCGCTGTGCAGCTCCTCCGGTGCGCCAAACCGACAGAACATTTCATCCACCAGCTTTGATGAGCTTTGATTTTTGAGCGGCGCTCTGATCCGGGACCGCGTACGCCTCTGGCCACTTAGTGAAATAATCCATCGCGGCCAGCACGTAGCGGTTCCCCCGGTCCGTGGTAGGGAAAGGGCCCAGGATGTCCACTCCCACTCGCTCCATCGGTGCTCCCACCCGGTACTGCTGCAGGGGAGCGTGGGATCGCTGAGTTGGTCCCTTCTGAGCTGTGCATGTGTCGCAGCGATGAACGTGGAGCTCCACGTCCTGATGACAACCGGGCCAGTAGAACCGGGCCCGAAGGCGCTGCAGCGTCTTTGTCACTCCGAAGTGGCCCGCTCCTACCGCCCCATGAACCAGCTGGAGTACTTTGGGCCGGAGTCGACGAGGAACCAGCAGCTGCCAGACGTGCCGCTGCCCAGCTGGAGTCTGCCACTGTCTATACACCACGCCCTCGTAGCAGCGGAGGTTGGCCCACTGGGAGTGCAGGGCCTTAGTCTCTGGGTCCAGCGGTGACACAACCTCCCAGGTGGGCCGCTGTCCTGCGTCCAGCCACTGCCAAACCCGCGAAATGACCGGGTCTCTGTCCTGCTCGCTCTGCAGCTGCTGCGTGCCAAGAACCTCTGTGACGTCATCGCTGGGGAGAACTGTCTGATCATCTGAGGAGGGGCTGTGCGTTGCTGCGTTATTCCGGCTTGCAGCGGCTCGGAGAGCGGCAGCTCGTGGGGCGGTTTGGTCCCGATCTTCAGCCCGTTGGCAGTGACGACACTCCTCTGTCGCGCAGGGGCGCCAAGACAGCGCATCAGCGTTGGTATGGAGGCGGCCTGCCCGATGCACAATCTGGAAATTATAATCCTGCAGTGCCTCCAGCCACCTCGCCAACTGTCCATCTGGTTCTTTGAAGTTTAACAACCAGGTCAGGGAAGCGTGGTCCGTCCTGAGCTGGAACCTCCCCCGTACACATACGGGTGGAAATGACGCAGTCCTTGGATGACAGCCAGCAGCTCTCTGCGAGTCACACAGTAATTCCTCTCGGCTCTGCTGAGAGTGCGGCTGAAGAAAGCGACTGCCTGCTCTCCATGTTCTCCCTCCTGGGATAGCACCGTCCTTATGCCCTGGTTGCTGGCGTCCGTGTCCACGATGAAAGGGCGGTTCGGGTCAGGATACCGCAGGACGGGGCCTCTGATGAGCGCTGCGCGAAGCTGGGAGAAAGCAGCAGCACAGCTGTCACTCCACTGAAATGTGCGTCCTTTCTGCGTCAGCTGATGCAGCAGGCTGGCGATGGTGGCAAAGTCTTTCACAAACCTCCTATAATAGGAGGCCAATCCAAGAAAACTCCTCAGTTCTCCAACGTTCCGCGGCACTGGCCAGTCTCTCACCATTGCCACTTTTTCCGGGTCGGTGGCGACCCCCACTGCGCTGACGATGTGGCCCAAAAAGGTGGTCTCCCGCCGGAACAGGTGGCATTTCTTAGGGTGTAACCATAGCCCCGCCTGCTGGATGGCTCCCAGCACCTCTCGGAGATTTGACAGGGCACTGTCAAAATCAGCTGCATGCACCAGCAGGTCATCCAGGTAAACAACGCAGCGACTCCGGGGCACGTGAGCCAGCACTCGCTCCATCAAGCGCTCAAAGGTGGCCGGAGCGTTGCAGAGTCCAAACGGCATCACTTTAAACTGGTACAGTCCATGCCCGATGGAGAAGGCTGTTTTTTGGCGGGCCTCGGGTGACAGCTCTACCTGCCAATAGCCGCTGCGTAGATCCAGCGAGCTGAACCAGCTGGAGCCGGCGATGTGGTCCAGTGCGTCATCGATGCGGGGCAGGGGGTAGGAATCTTTCCTTGTGGCGTCGTTCAGGCGTCGGTAATCCACACAGAACCGCCACGACCCGTCCTTCTTCTTGACCAGTACCACAGGCGCCGCCCAGGGGCTGCTGGAGGGCTCAATGACATCTGCCTCCAGCATTTCTCGCACTTTTTGTTCCGCCGCTGCCCGCCTTGAAAAGGGCAGCCGGCGTGGGCGGAGTCAAATCGGCCTGGCCTCACCGGTGTCGATCTCGTGCTGCACCAACCCGGTCCGGCCGCATTCCTCATCCTTCGCGGTGAAAACACCCACGTAATAGTCCAATAGCTCCCGCAGCTGGCGTCTCTGTTCCGGGTCCAGCCCGCTGCAGCTCCTCTGAAATAATTCCTCCACCGCCTACTGCGTCTCTGCTGACATATTGACCCCTCCCCTTGCTGTCCCTGTGTGTGCTCGTGCTCCCTCTGTCCACGCTGGTGACGTCATCGTGTCCAGTCCTCACGGTGGCCTGCCTGGTCCGGTCTGTCTTGGCGATCCCTCGATTGTGCGTACCCCCGTGTCCCTTCCCTGGGTTTTGCTGTGGAGCGTGATGGTCCGGTTTCCCAGCTGGAGGGAAGGTCCGGCGGTGTCGATCTTGGCACGCCAGGCTGTGAGCAGGTCTAGTCCAATAATACAGGGGTCTTGGATGTCAGCCAGCCAGAACGGGTGTCTTATGTTCTGACCGGCCACCCCCACCACCAGCACTCTCCGCCCCTTCAGTCGGGTGCGCTCACCGGTAGCTGTGGTGACGCAGCGCTCGGTGGGTTCCCACCCCCGCGGAGCCGTCTTGCTTGTGCCCGGCAGCACACCGGGTCGAACCAAGGAGATTGTAGAGCCGGTGTCAATCAGGGCCCGGATCGACATCTTCCCCAAGCTGCACTGTAGATAGATCCCTGGAGAGTGTCCAACTCGGCCCACGCGCGGTGCCGGCTCCTCGGGGAAAACATCTGCTGGAGGTGGCCTGTCCCCATTCACGCCACCTCACTCTAGTTTAACGCCGGCGAGGGGCCGGTTTGTCGTGGGGTGGGTGCGGGGCAGTATCGCGCGATGTGTCCCATCTCTCCGCAGCGGAAGCACCCTTCCTCGCGCCGCCGAGGCCATCTTCTCCGTGGACGCGCCGCCGTGGTCTGCCATAATTCCTCCTCCTCCCCCTCGCTCTCCATCGTAGCCTGGTAGGTTCTTCGGCTGTGTGTTGCTGCTTCAGCGGTGTGATTTATTAGCAGCTCTGCCCGCTCTGCTTCTGCCACTGCAGTCCCCCAGTCGCTCGCGGCGTGGAGCCGTACATGGCTCTGGAGCTGGGCCGGGGGGAGACCTTGGATGAAACTCCGGAGGGCGAGTTTCTCTACTGCCTCCGGCGCGAAATCTGGGTAGCTGCGCCGGGTTAACAGCCATATGTCTGCAGCATAGGCTCCTAGTTTTTCCTGGTGGTACCGGCGGCGGCGGGTCAGTTGTTCTTGGGCGTGCTCAGCATCCGCTATTCTCCCAAATCGTCTCTGGAGCGCCCCTTGTAGTGCTGGCCAGCTGTGGTGCTCCTCGGGCCGGAGATCAGATAGCGTGCAGAGGGCTTTCCCTTCCAAGGCCAGCGCGACCTGTACGGCGGTTTCCTCTGGCGACCAGCCATTCAGCGCCGCAGTCAGCTCGACCTGTGTCAGGTAGTCATCCAATGTGGCTTCGCCGTTGAAACGGGGAATCTTGGCCCGCTGTCGAACAGGTGGGGTGGTCGTTTCCTGATCGATCGCCACCCTTGATCGCCATGGGGTCGCCAGCCCGTGTTGTCCTGAGAAGGGTGGAATGTTTGCTCTGCTCTGTCTTGAAAAAGACAGGAGGTGGTGGTGTCTCGGTCCCATCGTCCATCATCAGCTGAGCAATGGCCTGCTCCAGCTGCTGGATCTCCATTCTGATCCTAGATTCCATTTGCTCCATCCCACTTCTGACACCAGTGTGACGTAAGCAGGGTTCACACAAAGAAAATGGAGCAGATGGTTGTGATCAACGGGATTTATTTTTCACACACTCTGAGCACAGGCAGGAGGGGAGGTCATTCTCCCAGACCTCCATTTAAATCACGGTTACACACACATAACGCTTTCAACTGGCAAAGCATGCTGGGAAATCCCTGCCCCCCTTAACATGGCCCCAACGTTACACTATGTATGTGGGGACAGATGTTTGGTCCGTCACTGCAAACACTCATACATAGAGAGTAATGCACTTATTTGGGGGCACCAGCTCAATAAATGTGAGCAATTTGTTAATTAATTTCACTTTATACCTGTTTAATCATCAATTAATTGATTAATAATCAGTCTCAAAATATTTGTGAGTTCTACTGGGGCTTAGAACAATCACAAAAATAGGAATAAATCCCAATAACTTCTCTCATTTTATAGATTTATTAAATGAACTCTGATTAAATGATCTTACATTCAAATAACTTGTAAACAGGTGGAATGATCAAATTAAGCCGTCACATTAAATTTGTAACTGAGGATAGAGTAACAATGTGAGCACATCTATAAAACCATGGATTTTAGCATGAATTTTGAAGAGTTGAAATGGAAAATTTTGAATAATATTGGACACAAATTTATGGAGAAAATTAACTAATTATATGAAAAATTCTGGACTACTCTTAAGAAAGTAAAAACAGAATTTTAATAAGAAAAAAATCATATTATTTCAATTTTAATTTTGTATCTTATCAGATGCTGAATTATTCTCAAATCTCAGATGTTTTATTCAGCAGATGGAAATGAAGAGAAATGGCTCACTTGTCTCCTTGCATTGTAGTCCTGTTGTTGAGGCTCATTCTGAAGCTTTAGTTGCAGATGGCACCAACATCAGAATATCTTGCCAGCAGATATTCAGACAAGGTACAGAAGCTCTCAAAGTCCAGAGTCAAAAGATGAGATTTTGACTGTGATAGTAGTTGGAGCTTAGGTTAAAACAAAGATGGCGATGGTGGCTTCCTTCAGGCAGCGTGATGGCGAGCTGTGTTGAGGCTTTCATGGGTCAGCAGCTTCTCCCAAGGGAATTCGAGAATAATTACAAAATCTGATCCCAATAGCTTCCAGTATGGAGATGGTCAGTCCTTGGGAAAAACACATGGTGAGTTTGTCATGGTCCGTGTGCTGACTCTCTCTGCATTTGGGCTGTGCGGTAGTTCCCCGTTCTCTCCTCTGGCGCACCTCTTGGCCTCCAGGCCTTTATTATGACAGCGTCTTGGCGGCGCTTCCGGCTGTCAGAAGCCAAGCTCCACGGGACGGCTGGTTTCCAATCAGCTGATGGCTTTTCATCAGCTGGTCAATCTGTCAAGCGCTATTTAAGGGAGCAGCTCTGTTTGCTCGGGGCTGCGACCTCGTCGAACATCCTCTCGTCAAATCTCCTTCTAAGATTCATATCGTCTCACAGTAAGTGTATTCCTTCTGTCTGTTTCCCTCTGCCCATAGTCTTAGTCTTAGTCACAGTCATAGTTGTGTTTTGCCCCACACGGCTCATTATTTTGTCATTTGTTTTCCTTTAATAAATTATGCAAACTCACCGGTGGCCTATAGCGCCTTATTTGCGGTCTGCGAGGACCGCAGCATGACAGTAGGTTGCAGCCAGACTGAGATACCGGTCACCTCGAGTTTGCTTTGGACTTGTGTTTTTTCCCCTTCTCTGAGGAGCTCGTATCGCTCAGTATGTCTGCTCTTGAGCGTGGGTATCGCCCCGAGTGGCTTCAGGAGGTAGATGGCTACCTGGCAGAAGCCCGTCTCCTCATGCCCCCCTACGCAGCATACAAGCCCCTGGGTCTCGCTCAGAGGACTTTATTAAAATACCACCTAACCTCCTTTCCAGAGGGAAAAGAGCAAGTGACGTGGATTGTGTCACAACGTGCACAGATAGAGAGAGCACTCATGAGCGCAACCAAGGAGCCCTCACCTCCTTCCCCGAGAACGGCATCCCAGACGAGGAGGGAGATCCATGGACTGGAGGGAAATCCCGGCAGGAGGCTGATGGTGGGGCAACTCCATTCCTCGCCTCGGGAGTCAGCTCCTGTCGTCCGTCCAGCCCAGGTGCAGCGTTTCCCTGGCTTCACCTCGCCCTCTGCCGGTAAACGTCATCACACAGCCACCGGTAAGCCTCTGCGAGAACCCCGTCCGGATCCAGTTCCGGGTCATCGAACTGGAAGAGGGAAAACCCACAGCCTCACGTCAAGCCTCACGTCAAGAGGGAAACCCCACAGCTTCCCCCTCCGGGTCGTCTGTTCCTGCTGTCCCGTCAGCTCCTTGGGCCCGGATCACCTCGGCTGTCACCCCCTCCTCCTCGACGCCTTCCCCGGCTGCTGTGAGTGCCACAAGTCCTGCTTCAGCAAGGCCCGTCATCGATCTATTGGAAGCGGCTCCTCCTCGTCTTCCCGGGGGGCCCTCCATCATTATTCAGCGGGAAAAGGGAGGAACCAAGTTCACTGCGGCATGTCCAATTGGCCCTTAGAGAAGCAGGCAAGGGCACTTTCATTCTTTTCCATCACTGGGTGAATTGCCTTGTCTGATCCCTGGAGGTGGAGCTCGGGGTTTACAGTCCCTCGAGCTCCCTCCGCCTGCTGCAGTAATTAGTAGTGAACCTGCTGCTTCTGTGTCTCCTTCCCCTGAGCGTTCCCCACGGTCAGGACTACACTGCCGGACGAGGAAGGAGCCTGCAGCCCTGGAGAGTTTGGATCTAGCCCCGCAGCCATGTCACTGGCAGAGGAGGAGGTCGGACTGCAAATTGGAGCCTGTGCCGACGACGAAGTGTCCCCGGGTCTCCATGGAGGAGCAGTTTGACCCAGCACGTCGAGGATCTCCTGCCACCACGCCGTGCGGGTCGTCGACGTGGACGTCAGCGTTGGAGGCTCTTCAGACTGTGGAGACCATCATGCCGGCTGCGGTGCCTGCCGTAGCCGAGTGGGAGCCAGAGGATGTCCTTCTACATCCAGAACCTGGATCGCCGAAGTCCTGGACAGCGACAGAACTCAAGATTAGGCAAGTGCTCTACTTTGTCTTCCTCCTTTCTACTCTGGAACATTTTTGCCTGTCTCTTGGGAAGACGAGCCGGGTGCAGCCGTCCGCTGCATCCGAACCTGTCTCGCCGGGTTCCGTTGCTGCCGGTGATCCTGATTCCGGTCCTTTTCCCTCTCCCGAGCCTTCACCCAGGGTCGCCGGTGATGAGTCGGTCCTGGTCTCTATTCTGGAGGATCTGGGCTCGGGGTTGGAGGTCGTTCCTGGTACTGTTCCAACCCAGTCGGGGTCCATCGTGGGTGCAGCCATGACCCAATCGGGGTCCATCGTGGGTGCAACTGCGATCCGATCGGGGTCCATCGTGGGTGCAGCTCGGGCTCACGTGGGATCCGACGGGAGGACAGTGCCTAATCTAGTGAAGTTCGGAGGTGGAGCTGCAGATCCTCCGCTGATCATAGCTGGACTGGTCCCTCATTTTTTCCCCATTCCTTGTTTCCATCCATCGGGGCCGCTGGGACTTCCCGTTTTTGGCTCGGCTCTCCCTTGCTATCCCTCTCCATAGGGAGGCCATCTCCGAGTGCTCTCCTGCGGGTCTGTTGGCGGAATGACGTGGGTCGGCCGCCTAGGACATTGCTTCGCCCGTTTGGCGTTCTGGGTCGGCCGCCCGACAGATTGGCCTTTTGATTCGGGCGCCTGGTCCGGCCGCCAGAAGTATTGTTTTTCCTGGCCTGGGACTGGGGTATGCCGCCCAAACTGATCCTTTTTCCCCTGTTAGCGATCTGGACGCTAGACGCAGGCAGACCACCTGAACTTGTGATTTTTTTTACTCCATTGCGCTCTGCCTGTTGTCATCCCCCCCCCCCCCCGTATGATTCGGGATGCTTTTGTCTTTGGGGTCTTGGACTATTTTGTACTGTGTTTATCGCCGCTCCTTAGCATGTGTGTGTGTTTTTTTTCCCCTCTCTCTTTGATTGATCCCTCAGTAGTCTGGGAGATGTCCTTTTGTTACCTTTAATGGTTTATTTGAATGGATTTAAACTGTAGGTATTCACTACTATTTAGTGTGGTTTTTTTCTCTCCCTTCCTCTGTTTGAAGGATGATATGTGGTGGCCATTTATTTCTTCTGGGCCTGTGTATCTTTGTCTATAGAGCTGGTATTTCTGTTTGTGGCCTGTAGCCTTAGTATTCCATTATTTGCATTTATTGTCCTGTCTGTTTTCCACCTGTGCATTATGGAGTATTTTTGTGTTTGTTTCCCCATGCTCTGTAGTTGCTCCATGTTTTATTTTTTCTGTGTTCACCCTTGTCACCTGGTTCTGGCCCTTCTTAGCCTTTCCCCCCCTCCTCCCTCCCTGGGGCGGTCCTGTTGACCTTCCAGGTGTGGGGGGGGGCTTGGTGTTACACTGCCTCTGGAATCCACCTCATGAACGGGGGCAACTGTCATGGTCCATGCGTTGACTTTGTCTGCACTCGGGTTGTGCGGTAGTTCCCCATTCTCTCCTCTGGCACACCTCTTGGCCTCCAGGCCTTTATTATGACAGCGTCTCTGTGATGCTTCTGGCTGTCAGAAGCCAAGCTCCGCGGGACGGCTGGTTTCCAATCAGCTGATGGCTTTTCATCAGCTGGTCAATCTGTCAAGAGCTATTTAAGGGAGCAGCTCTGTTTTCTCGGGGCTGCGACCTCGTCGAACATCCTCTCGTCAAATCTCCTTCTAAGATTCATATCGTCTCACAGTAAGTGTATTCCTTCTGTGTCTGTTTCCCTCTGTCCATAGTCTTAGTCTTAGTCACAGTCATAGTTGTGTTTTTCCCCACGTGGCTCATTATTTTGTCATTTGTTTTCCTTTAATAAATTATACAAACTCATTGGTGGCCTATAGCATCTTATTTGCGGTCCACGAGGACCGCAGCATGACAGAGTTAAAGAAAGTTTAAAAGAAGAAAAATAGAGAAACACCCAGGAATGGGAGTTTTTAACTCCGAATCAAGATTTGAGTTCAGGAAACAAAGAATTAATTCCTAGACATTTAAGGAAAAAAAAACATTAAAACAGACAGATGTTTACACAGCACACAAGGACGGGAAAACTGAACTCTGTAATACTGCTCTGATTCTGCTCTAAAGTGCTCTGATCTGAAGGAAGGTGTCTCCACTCTTTGTAACTTCAGACAACTTTTGCGCCGTTAGGGTGATTGACATAAGCCCAAGCCAATAGTTTTCATTTGTGGGTGGGTTTTACGAGCTTCAGTCCAATGAACAAACAGTCTTTTGTCTGTAACAACCAATAATATTGAGAGAGCTATTGCTAAGCAGAGACTGGCAGATCCCAGTCATATGACTCAAGGAACATTTTGGGAGCATAGGAAACATCTTAATAACATTAAAAATTCATTAATGCACTTATGCATAAAATCTAACCTACTTCAGTGACTCATGCAAATTCATAACTAGTGTTTTTAAATTATCATGCAAGAATAAACATTCATTTAAACATTTTAACATGCAGATATTTAAAATCAAGGATTTAATAAACATTTTAAACCCAAATGATTGTCCACACCAAACATCAGAGTCCATTTGCTTTTTCATGGTGTCCTGGAAATTATTCTGAGAAATGAACTTGGAAAGATTTCAATGATCAGTCAAAAACTTGGTTCAGCATGTAAAGTCAACAGTGAATGTCTATCCCAGAGACGTCCACAGGGGGTAGTGTCAAGCTGTGGATAATCCTAGGGCCTTAGGAAATGCGTTTAAAGTTTATGGGATGCCTGGCAAATGTCGGATGACTGGTAACCAATAAACCTGTCTTAGTTGGGGATGTTTCCAGTTTATTTATGATGTGAATTCCTTGCAGAGATGGGAGCTTTATCTCTTGTAACTCTTAACAAAGGAATGTGTCCTCCACAGTTGTCCTGAGATGAAAAAGCACTTCTTGACTGGCCTTTTCCTGGGTGAAACAATGTCTTTAAGATGCAAATTCTATTTTATTGATGAGCCAAAGCAAGATGATGCTACAACCTCATAAAGCGGGTGTTCTGGTGGCCCACGCTGCAGAGGGACATGCAGGAGTACATCATGGCCTGTCAGACGTGTGCACGGAATAAATCCAGTTCCACACCTCCCGCTGGCCTCCTTCATCCCCTTCCTGTTCTCAGCCGACCTTGGTCCCACATTGCAGCCAACTTTATTTCTGGACTTCACCCCTCCCACGGCAACATGGTCATTTTTACCATAGTGGACAGACTCTCCAAGGCCGTCCACCTGGTCCCCCTCCCTAAGTTGCTGTCTGCTATCAAGACTGCTGAACTCCTTTCTTCCCACGTCATCAGACTCCACGGCATTCCTATGGACATCGTGTCTGACCGGGGGCCCCAGTTCATCTCCCGAGTTTGGAAGTCATTCTGCCACTCTCTTGGTACCTCTGTCAGCCTCACCTCCAGGTTTCTTCCTCAGAGCAACGGGCAGGCTGAGCGTGCCAACCAGTTCCTGGAGGCCACCCTTCGATGCGTGGCAGCTGATAATCCATCCTCCTGGAGCTCTCATCTGACCTGGTTGGAGTACTCACTCAATTCCACAGTCTCCTTGGCCACGGGGCTCACGCCGTTTGAGGCCTCCATGGGATACAACTACCTCCTGTTGCCCATGGTGGAGAGAGAGGTTGCGGTGCTGTCCGTGGGAGCCCACTTCTGCTGCTGTTGCCGAGCCTGGAGGTCCACTCGAGCTGCCCTCCTCCGGGCTACTGAACGCAATTGCCGCTATGTGGATTGGAGGAGGGTCCCGGCACCGGAGTACAGGGTTGGACCGCAGGTGTGGATATCAGCGAATCAGATCCTGCTCAAGGCTGAAGCCAAGAAGCTCTTGCCTCACTTCGTGGGCCTATTTCCCATCACTGACGTTGTGGGCAACTCTGCTGTCCGGCTTCAGTTTCCACGGGCACTCCACGTTCATCCCACTTTCCACATCTCGAATGTAAAGCCCCGCTCAGCCAGTCCCCTCTTCCCCGAGTCCTTGATGGTCACATCACTCACACCGTCCGCAAGATCCTGGATGTTTGCCATCAGGGATGGGGTCTCCAGTACCTGGTTCACCGGGAGGGCTATGGCCCGGAACACAGATTCACGGATCCCGAAGTCATCCTTCCATGACAAAGGCATGGTCCAGGCCTACCATCAAGCTCACCCAGAAAAACCCAGTGGACCCCCAGGAGGCATTCCTTGGGGGGTGGGGGTGGGGGCCTGTCATATCCTGGTGAGCACTCGCTCCCTATGTCCTGTTCTCTTGCCTCCCTGCTAATCATCTCACCTGGGAGGATTGATGCACCTTCTGCTTCTGCTGAGCCCCCGTTTATAAGGACCAGCTCTTCTGTGATTCAATGCTGGCTCATTTGAGTATACTGCCTCAGAGCAGAATTTATCTCTAACTTGTAAATTGCCTCATGTTTTAGGTTGATTATCTTAACACTGATCCCCTCCTTCTCCTTCAGGTTGCTGCCATTGAAGCAGTGTGTCTCCAGGGATCGCGGTGCACTCACCAGCCTGTTGTTCTCCCCGCTGCAGCTCCTCATCTCCACCCGGTCAGACTCAGCCCTTCATTCCCATATCCCAGCAGTTTCATCCTGCTGGTTCATCTCTCCTCTCTGGCCACTGTGCTGGGTTCTCTCGTTCCCCACGTAAGTGGCATATTTAGTATTTCCACTCACTCCTCCAGTCCTCTCCCTAATCAGCTCTCGTCTTTTCTCCACAGGCTGTTGCTGCTCTGGTGAGAGACTGTTTTTCTCCAATTCTGCCCTTTTTGAGATTTAATAAATTGTCAGACGTTCCCGCTTGTTTTCTGTGTCTCTTTTGGTGTTGCACCCTGCACTTAGGCTGATTGTCCAGTCAATATGACACCAATGGCGGACAGGGAGGTTGCTGTGCTGTCTGTGGAGGCCCACGATCGCCGCTGCTGCCATATGTGGAGATCTACTCAGGCTGCCCTTCTCCGTTCATCCGAGTGGAACCGCCTCTATGCTAACTGCAGACGTGCTCCGGTGCCCAGATACACCATTGGCCAGATGATGTGGTTGTCAGCCAAACAGGTTTCACTTAAGACGGAGTCATGGAAACTGTCACCACATTTTCTGGGTCCGTTCCCCATCTCATGGATTATCAACAATGTCACAGTTTGGCTCAAGCTGCTTCTGTGTCTCCACATCCATCCTACTTTCCACATTTCCCAGATTAAACCCCTCTCCACCAGTCCACTTTGTCCTCCCCTGAAGCCTCCTCGTCCTCCCTGGGTCCTCGATGGCCATACCACCTACACTGTCCAGAGGATCTTGGCTGTCTGTCATCGGGGCGGGGCCTGCAGTACCTAGTCCATTGGAAGGGTTATGAACCAGAGCAGAGGTTGTGGATTCCCGGATCGTACTTCCACAACAAGGGCATGGGTCAGGCTTTCCACCCGGTGCATCCCAACAAGCCCAGAGGGATGCCAGGTGGCTCCCCTGGGAAGTGGGGGGGGGGGACTGAGATGTTCAGGTGAATGTGCTCCCCCTCCCTTTCTGTGTTTTTTCCTCCCACCTGTCTCCCGGCTCCAGAATTGGTTACGCCCACCTGCGTCATTGCACACACCTGTTGCTGCCTCTTATACCAGCCTTAAAAGAGCCAGTCTGTGAAGGCCTCTTCACTGGACTGTTGGGTATTGCTGCCATCAGCTAAAGCTAAGTTGAATGATGTATAATCTTACCTGTTGTCTGACCTTCTCCTCTTCTCCTCTCCAGGTTGCTGCCATCTCAGTGGTGTGTTACTCCGGGGCTGCGCACGCTCACCTGAACCTCTTTCTCACCTGGACAACTCCTACTCCACCTGGTTTACCAACTGCCCTGCTCCATCCTGCCAACTTTCCCCTCAGTTGTTCATCCTGCTGGTTTCACTCCCACCAGCTCCTTCAGCACTACACACTAGATCCCACAGCCAGGCTCTCTGCTTCGGTATAAAGTCTCTCCTCCTCTCTTCCACTTCTTCTTTCTCCTCAATTAAAATCATTATTAATTATTTCTCCTCTCTCTCTCATTCACAGGATGTGGGATCCTCCAGCGTGCTCATTTGTTTTTTTGTTGTGGTTTAATAAATTGTTTTTTACGTTACCCCCTGTGTCTGTTTGTTCTCCCAGTGTTGTTCACTCTGTGTTTGAGTCTCTGGCTAATAAATCGTGACACTTGTAGGAACACTGAAAAGGCTACAACTAACTAACTAACTAACCTGCACTTATATAGCGCTTTTTTCTAGTCACAAAGACCACTCAAAGCGCTTTCACTAGTACTAACCCTCTAGTCTAAGGGCCTATAGGAAACAGATATCTAGGGACAATTTAGAACAACCAATTAACCTAACGTGCATGTCTTTGGATTGTGGGAGGAAACCGGAGCCCCCGGAGTAAACCCACGCAGCACAGGGAGAACATGCAAACTCCACGCAGAAAGGTTCCAACCCCTGCCAACCTGGGGATTCGAACCAGGAACCTTCTAGCTGTAAGGCAACAGTGCTAACCACTGCACCACCGTGCTGCCCAACAACAACAGCGACCACAACCCCAGTCCAAACAGCCAACCACAGGATGCTTTGTTCTTTGTGGCTAAAGTTGTGCCTTGTGATTCACTGCTGGGACTGAGGCCACAGCCACCACAGCTGCTGCCCCCCAGTGAACCCACCAAAAGAAAAAAAAAGATCTGTTGCAGGCAATGTGGGCCCACTCAGACTCTGGGGGAAGTGACATTCACTCTGTCAAACATTGGTGTACCATCAAAATCATTTTGTAAACATTATTTTAAGGTGAAAAGCTTACATAGTAAAAGTGATTGTGTTCTTTTATTCAGACAAAGTAAAGATATGTTTCGTACCTTGACATGTTCCAACTGTCACCTGCAGTCTTCTTCAGAAAATGTCATCTAATGTCTGTGACGTGTTACATCAGCTGTTTTATCCTTTCCGTAGGCATGACCGGCCTGACAGATTTGACAGATCTGCCAGGTCGGTCATGCCCCCCACCGTGAAATGGTCTTTGGACGAGAAAGTCCCAAATGTGTGAGAGCATGAAGGCTCCATCATCTTGGTTCACGTTGTTGTGGGCTCACTTCCTGATTTCAATTGTTTCTTTGATCCAGCGTTTGTGTTGTCCTCTGATCCAATTGTTTTTGCACATTTCAAAAAAACGGACGTTTCCACTGTCACCTGTAGTCTGGGGGTGTGTGACTAACCTGGCAGATCTGTCAAATCTGTCAGGTTGGTCACGCCGATGGAAAGGATGAAACAGCTGATGGGGCACATCATGGACGTCAGATGACATTTTTTGAAGAAGACTGCAGGTGAGGTGACAGTTGAAACATGTCAAGGTATGCAACATCTCTTCACTTTCTCTGAATAGAAGAACAAGATCAGTTTTATCACTAAGAAGCTAGTCGTGGCTAACACTGACACAAAGGAGCTACTCTGCCCCGGTTCATCTCACCGACCTGGCATCGGCCCAGTAGATGACGGCTGAGCCTCCCGCACAGATTCTTAGAATCTTGTGATTGGGGCTCAGCGGAGGAGCTAACTGAGGCCCCAGCTGGATAGGAGCCGGATCAGAGCTCAACTACAGTGGCGGTAGGCGGCGGAGCGCCGTGGAGGAGAAAACTGAGGCCCCAGCTGGATCGGAGCTCAACTGCAGCAGCGGTAAGCGGCGGACCTCGGTGGAGGAGCTAACCGAGGCCCCAGCTGGATATTTGCCGGATCAGAGCTCAACTACAGCGGCAGTAGGTGGCAGAGCTCAGCGGAGCAGCTAACCGAGGCCCCAGCTGAATCCGAGGTCAGCTGGACCAGATACTGGCAACACGAACAGAAATTATCCTGCTACCATCAGGTCAGTAAAAAATGCCACCAAAGAAAGAAGAAATGGAATAGATTCTGACATGATTTACGACCCAGGAGACAGACGCTGACATGAGTGATTACAGACAATTATCTTTATTGTGGATTTGTGAGTGTGGAGTGTGAGTGGATGTGTGTATGCTCGTCTGGCCACTGGAGCTGAGCCCGTCTTGTGGTAACCTGGCAACCTTGCAGGTGCCACAATGAGAGGCTGACTGGCTCTTGGTGTCCGTGTGACGTAGTGCTCGAGGTGTCCGGAGCTGCGGGGGTGAGGAGGAGCTCCAAGGAGTGGGAGACGGTGCCTCGTCAGCTGAGGAGGGTAGTCCGCCGCCAGGGAGGTCCACCTGTGCACAGGGGATAGAACTAGCAGAGGATGAATGCTGAGATGGCTTACGTGACTTGGCTTGGCAAAGCGTTGGTTTCTTGATGAGTGGTCGAGATCTTGGCGCGTTGCTTGGTAAGAATGACAGACGACTCTGTGCTGAGGAGTCCGCGCGTTGGGCTTTTAAAGCCCGCTGATTGCCACCTGCTGAAGTGAGCGCAACTGATGTTGATAATGCTGATGACGGCCTAGCGGCCATCATGACAGTACTCCCCCCTCTAGAGGTGCCTCCAGGCACCTGCCTAATCCTACCTGGATGCGCCCGATGGAAATCGCGGATCAACTGCTTATCGAGGATCAACACAGGGCATATCCAGGAGCGATGCTCAGGGCCGAAACCCTCCCAGTCCACCAAATACTGAAGGCCCCAACCCCTCCTGCGGACGTCCAGAGTTGCTGTCACCCCTCAGGCCGGATGGCCATCGATCATCCACGGGGGAACAGGAGCCGCGGGGGGTGGGCACAGCAGGTCGGCGACGTAGGGCTTGACCTGGGAGATGTGGAACGTGGGGCAGATGCGCATGTGGGGGGGGAGAACGAGACGCACAGATACAGGGTTGACAAAGCGGGCAATGACAAAAGGACCGATGAAGCGCTTGGTCAGCTTACGCTTCTCGGCAGGCACACTGATGTTTTTTGTGGACAACCATACCTTGTCACCCACCTTGTAATCCGGGGCGGGCCTCTTGTGATGGTTGGCCACCTCAATGTTCCGTTCCGTGGTTCTCAGAAGGGCTCTGCGGGCAATGGACCAAACCTACCGACAGCGTCTGGTGTGAGCCTGAACAGACGGGACCGCCACCTCTCCCTCCTCCTCAGGGAAGAAGGGTGGATCGTACCCCAATGATGCCTTGAAGGGGGGCATCCCCGTGGACGAGGACACCGTGGTGTTATGAGCGTACTCGATCCACGGGAGATACATGCTCCAAGAAGAAGAGCAGGAGGAGATGAAGCAGCGCAGCCTCCAGCTCCCGATTGGCTCGCTCGCACTGGCCATTACTCTGCGGGTGGTATCCAGAGGAGAGACAGACTGGCCGTGGCCCCTAATGCCGTACAGAACGCCTTCCAAACTTGCGAGACGAATTGTGGCCCTCGATCAGAGACAATGTCAGCGGGGATCCCGTGAGGACGAACCACATGAAGGACGAGAAGGTCCGCCGTCTCTCGCGCTGATGGCAACCCCCGGAGGGGCACAAAATGAGCAGCTTTAGAAAAGCAGTCCACAATGGTCAAAATAGTCGTGAAGTGGCCGGAGGGGGGCAGACCGGTCACGAAGTCCATAGCTACATGGGACTATGGGCGGCAAGGGACGGGCAAAGGGGGTAGAAAGCCCGCTGGGGCCGATGATGACGTCTTCCCAGTGGCGCACTGAACGCAGGCCCGGACATAGTTGTTAACGTCCTTCCGCAGTCCTGGCCACCAAAAGGTTCTCTGGAGGAGGTCAATGGTCCGACTCACACCCGGATGGCACGCCAGTTTGGACGCGTGACCCCACTCTATCACTTGGCCCCTAACAGGGCGAGGAACAAATAGACGACCCGGGGGCCCCCCACCCGGATCGGGCTCCACCTCCTGTGCTCTTCTGACCTTATCGCAGATGCCCCAGGTCAACGCACCCACCACAAAAGCAGACGGCAGGATAGTCTCCTCCTGTTCGTCAGAGGAGGGTGCGTCAAACTGCCTGGAAAGGGCGTCAGGCTTACCATTCTTGCTTCCTAGCCGGTCGGTGATTGTGAAATTAAAGCGACCCAAGAAGAGTGACCAGCGGGCCTGACGTGCATTCAACCGCTTGGCAGTCCTAAGGTATTCAAGATTGCGGTGATCGGTCCAGATGACAAACGGCTGGGCAGCCCCCTCCAGCCAGTGTCTCCACTCCTCCAGCACGAGTTTGACAGCCAATAGCTCCCTGTCGCCGATGCTGTAGTTTCTCTCAGCAGGTGTCAGGCGATGAGAGAAATAAGCGCAGGGGCGGATCTTCCCGTCCGTCGGGGAGCGCTGAGAGAGTACCGCCCCCACCCCCGAATTCGATGCGTCCACCTCCACCAAGCATTGAAGCTCCGGGTCCACCTGGGTCAACATACGGGCCGAAGCAAACTCTCCCTTCAGCCTCCCAAATGCCGCGGCAGCCTCCTCACTCCAATGGAAAGGGACCTTCGGGGATGTGAGTGCAGTCAGGGGTCTGGCGATGTTGCCAAAATTTGGCACGAAACGCCGATAAAAATTGGCGAACCCCAAAAACCCCTGTAGCTGTTTTCTAGATGTGGGCGTGGGCCAGTCCACCACCGCCTTGACCTTGTCCGGATCGGGGAGCACCTGGTTAGGGGCGATGATAAACCCCAGGAAAGAGGTGCGATCCATGTGAAATTCACATTTCTCCGCCTTGACGAACAACTGATTCTCCAGGAGACGCTGCAGGACCCGCCGTACATGCACCTGATGCTCCTCCAGTATGCGCGAGAAGATGAGGATATCATCAAGGTAAACAAAGACGAAGGAGTTCAAAAAGTCCCGGAGAACGTCATTTATTAGGCGCTGGAACACCGCCGGAGCGTTGGTTAACCCAAACGGCATCACTAAATATTCAAAGTGGCCGCTTGGGGTCTGGAAGGCAGTCTTCCATTCATCACCTTCTCGAATGCGCACCAGGTGGTAGGCGTTCCGTAGATCTAGTTTGGTAAACCAGGACACCCCCTGGAGGGAATCGAAGGCAGTGTTCATCAAGGGGAGAGTGTATTTGTCTTTAATTGTGATGTCGTTGAGACCCTGGAAATCGATGCAGGGGCGCAGTGACCCGTCCTTCTTCCCAACGAAGAAAAACCCCGCCCCCACGGCCGAGGAGGATGGACGGATGATACTGGAGGCCAGAGATTCCTTGATGTACGTATCCATGGCCTCGCGTTCCGGAGCTGACAGGCTGTACAGGCGGCTCGCCGGGAGAGAGGCCCCAGCCTTGAGGTTGATCGCGCAGTCATACGGGCGATGGGGGGGAAGGGACAACGCCCGTGACTTACTAAACACCTGGCCCAGATCATGGTAGACGTCAGGCACCTTTGACAGGTCCGGAGGGGGTGTTGAGGGAGGCATCATCGGGACCGAGGGAGCGCATGCAGCGGACTGGAGACAGGCGCTCAGACAGAATGAGTTCCAAGCCGTAATTCTCCCAACTTGCCAGTCGAAAGTGGGGTTATGCAGCCGGAGCCAGGGATACCCCAAGATGATGGGTGAAGAGGAGATGGGCAAGACCAGGAACCGTATTTCCTCCCTGTGGTTTCCAGAAACTATCGCTAACACAGGCGCTGTCTGGTGGGAGACTGACGTCAGAGATGCTTTTGACAGGGTGACCAGATGGACGGGGGGCGTAGGGGCTGACAGCTGAGGCCCATCAGGGTTGCCAGGTCTCTGGAGATGAAGTTCTGCTCAGTTCCAGAGTCAACTAAGGCAAGTGTGGTGTGTTCCTTGTGTTTATGAATGAGCCTAATGGGGATGTGGCAACTAGTGAGGGTTTTTTCCTGATTTTTGTCCGCGAATCCCCCTACCGTGATCCGCGGACCTCCCCTTTAAACGGGCAATCCACTACTCCATGTGACCCATTCCCACAGTAGAAACACAACCCCTGCTCCCTGTGGCGCTGTCTTTCGGCCGCTGTAAGACCCCATTGCCCCACAACCATATCCTCCTGCTCCGGAAGTTCTTCAGATGCGGGCAGAGCGAGGAGGGGGGACCTAGCGGGGCGAGAGCGAGACTTACTCGCACGGGTAGCTGTTCACCGTTCAGCTGCTCACTCCCTTAGTCTGCTATCTAAGCTGATGGTGAGGGAGATTAATTCCCCAAGTCTGTCTGGTTTCTCCTTTGTCGCTAGCTCATCTTTTAACTCTGAGTTAAGGCTGCGGAGGAAAATTCCACAGAGTGCTGGCTCCCCCCACCCAACCTGACCAGCTGACACCAGGAAGTCAACGGAATAATCGGTGGCAGATCTACTGCCCTGCCGGAGTCCAAGCAGCCGTTCAGTTAACACCGCACCCCGGTCAACATGATCGAACACCTCCATGAACTCTGCCACGAACTGCTGGTAAGTCAACAATGAATAATTTGGTTTGGCCATGATGGTATACGCCCAATCTAGGGCTCTGCCTCCCAGCAAGTTGATTATGTACCCAATCTTGTTCATATCAGTGGCAAAGTCCCCCGGGACGCGGAGAAACACTGACTCACACTGTAGCAAAAACCCTCGCGCCTCCCCCAGTTTACCAGTAAAACGTGCGGGGGTTGGCACGGGAGTTAGGCGATGTGTGGAAGGTGAGTTGGTTTGGCTAGTAGCAGTGGCTGCGGGTGCAAAAGGTGCCCCGCTAGCCGGGGAGAACGCCTGGTGTCCTTCCAGGCGATCCAGCTGGCTGTTAATTTGAGTCATTTGGTTTAAGATTACTGTCTGCTGGTGGGAAATCATGTCAACTCGTGCGCTGAGTGTGTTTAAGCGGCGCAACAGCGCGCTGTCTGATGGGTCATCTTGACGGAGTCGTACTGACATGATTTACGACCCAAGAGACAGACGCTGACACGAGTGATTACAGACAATTATCTTTATTGTGGATTTGTGAGTGTGGAGTGTGAGTGGATGTGTGTATGCTCGTCTGGCCACTGGAGCTGAGCCCGTCTTGTGGTAACCTGGCAACCTTGCAGGTGCCACAATGAGAGGCTGGCTGGCTCTTGGTGTCCGTGTGACGTAGTGCTCGAGGTGTCCGGTGCTGCGGGGGTGAGGAGGAGCTCCGAGGAGTGGGAGACGGTGCCTCGTCAGCTGAGGAGGGTAGTCCGCCGCCAGGGAGGTCCACCTGTGCACAGGGGATAGAACTAGCAGAGGATGAATGCTGAGATGGCTTACGTGACTTGGCTTGGCAAAGCGTTGGTTTCTTGACGAGTGGTCGAGATCTTGGTGCATTGCTTGGTAAGAGTGACAGACGACTCTGTGCTGAGGAGTCCACGCGATGGGCTTTTAAAGCCCACTGATTGCCACCTGCTGAAGTGAGCGCAGCTGATGTTGATAATGCTGATGACGGCCTAGCGACCATCATGACAGATTCAATTCAATTCAGTTCTATTCAACTTTATTTATATAGCACCATTTCACAGCAACAGTCATCTCATAGCACTTTCAACTGTAGGGGGGACCCTAACAATTGCAGAAAGACCCCAGCAATCAGGCGATCCCCTGTGAGCAAGCGCTTGGTGACGGTGGAGAGGAAAAACTCCCTTTTAACAGGAAGAAACCTCTAGCAGAACAAGGCTCAGGGAGGGGCAGTCATCTGCTGCAACTGGCTGGGGGGTGATGGGATAGAGAAAATGAAAAGAACAGACATGTAGAGAGCAAACAGTACGATGGGGACTCAATCTATGGGAGAAAACAGATGTTAATGACCAGCAAAAAAAAAAAAAAAAAAAAAATCATTGAGAGTGAAGAAAGGAGTGAAGCCCAGTGCAATTATTGGAGGCCCCCCAGCTGACTAAATCTATTAGCAGCATAACTAAGGGAGGGTTCAGAGATACATGATCCCTCCCTAATTGTAGGCTATATCAAAAAGGAAGGTTTTAACCCTATTCTTAAAAACAGAGATCGAGTCTGACTCCCGAATCCAGATTGGCAGCTGGTTCCACAAGAGAGAAGCTTGATAACTGAAGGCTCTGCCCCCATTGTACTGTTGGAGATTCTAGGTATTACAAGTAATCCAGCATTTTGGGAGCATAGCGCTCTGTTAGGATAATAAGTTACTATCAGATCTTTTACATTAAAAGAGGCCTGATTGTTTAGAGCTTTGAAAGTGAGAACAAGGATTTTAAACTTAATTCTAAACTCTATGGGAAGCCAATGAAGGGAGGCCAGAACTGGACAGATATGATCTCTCTTTCTAGTACCTGTTGAAACTCTTGTTGCAGCATTTTGGATCAACTGAAGACTTTTTTGATATGTTTTAGGACAACCTGATAATAAAGAGTTACAATAATCTAATCTCGAGCTAACAAAAGCATGGATCAGTTTCTCAGCATCACTCTGAGACAAGATGTTCCTAATCTTGGCAATATTATGCAAATGATAGAAGGCAGTCTTAGAAACAAATTTAATATGTGAATTGAAAAACAGATCTTGATCAAAAATAATTCCAAGGTTCCTCACAGAGCTATTAAGAGAAAGAGTAACCACATCCAAACTAAAAGTTTGATTTGGAAAGGTATTTCTAAGGTTTTTTGGACCAACAAGAATGACTTCAGTCTTATCTGAATTTAATATCAGGAAATTACAAGTCATCCAAGCTTTGACTTCCTTAAGACAGGCTTCTAACTTGGCTAATTGATTACTATCATCTGGCTTCATTGACAGGTATGTCAATGAAGACAGAGAAGTTCAGATGAAGTTCAGAGATTAAAAAATCTCTGAACTTCATGTCAGAAGGACTTACCAAAGTGGCCAATCAACAGTCCAACTTATTAGGGCTAATGGAGGAAGTCCGAGAGCTGAAATTAACAATTAAGGAAAGAGACAAAAAATTGCAGACTTGGAGCAATGTATCGAGGATCTTGAACAATATACTCATATGGATGATTTAATCATTAGTGGACTAGACATTAAATATCAATCATATGCTCATGCCACAGCAGGAATGAGAGGTGAGGAGGCTCCCCCAAGTGAATCAGTCTCCTTAGAACACCAGGTGCTTCAGTTCCTTGAAAACAGAAATATAAAGGTTGAAGTAAATGCAATTTCAGCCTGCCATACACTACCCAGAAAGGATAATAAAACAAAGAAATCAATTGTGATGCACTTTGTGAACAGAAGAGTAAAAAATGACATACTGAGGCAGGCCAGAAAGCTACGGGGAACAGAAGTTTACCTAAATGAACATTTAACAAAGACTAATGCTGAAATAGCACGACAAGCACGGATGTTGACAAGACAAAACAAGATACAGGCAACATGGACAAGAAACTGTAGAGTTTGGATTAAACTAAATGGAACCCCTGAGGAAGCAAAGGCCATAATAATAAGAGATCTCACTGAAATAAATATAGATAAACACTGATTAAGAAAATTAAGAGCACTACGATAATCCATATCCACATACACGGCAAGAACAGTCCTTTTGTGACATAACATGATAATATACTTAAAAAAAAAAAAAACCTCATGACTGACTTTAGTAGAGGTCAATCATCCCTAATTGGAGGAAGTCATTTGACACAGAGAGAGGAAATTCAGACTCAAATATCTCATTATGCTGAACATAAACTACAAAAGATGGAGAATGACATTGATCCTGATAATGACTTCTTCAATAATATTCATAATATTCATAATATTATATAATATTATATAATATTATAATATATTATAATAGTCATAATATTATATAATATTATATAATATTATAATATATTATAATATTCATATAATATTCATAATCACTGTGAATATTACACTGAAAAGCAATTCAAAAGTCAAGCGCAAGTAGATGGTAAACTATCAATAATACACTTTAACAGCAGAAGTCTTAACAAAAACTTTCCACAGATTCAGGACTATTTAAAACAGCTAGATAGAAAATTTACAGCTGTTGCAGTCTCTTGGCTCAATGAAGAGCAGGCTTCTTTGATTGCAATAGAGGGATATCAGATGTTTCATATTAACAGATCTCAAAAAAAAGGGTGGTGGTGTTGCACTGTGTATTGATGAACTGTATAGGGGTAAACTTGTAAATGGAATGTCCTTTGCACTACCAGGGATTTTGGAATGTGTTACTGTTGAGATTGACCAAGATAAAACAAAAAATCTAATTATAAGTTGTATATATATATATAATGCCGGGAACTTGCGTTGAGACATTCAGAGATAAGTTAGTTGAGCTGTACAATAATATAACTAATAAGAAAATGGTTGTAATCTGTGGAGACTTCATAACTGGGCTGCACAGTGGCGCAGTGGTTAGCACTGTGGCAGCACAGTTTTACCCTCAGCCGGGAGATCGCGGGGACCGTGAGATCATGGGTTCGATCCCTGCCCCCGGCCAACAGTGATCTGTGTGGAGTTTGCATGTTCTCCCCGTGTTTACGTGGGTTTACTCCGGGATTTCTCCGGTTTCCTCCCACATGCCAAAAACATGCAGGTTAGGGAGTTAAGGGGCGCTTGCACACGCAGTGACGGGCAGCTGGTGGTTTGTCACCAGACTGCAAAACAAATCTGCCTACGGGTACAAAATAAGTAATAAAAAAAAATAACTGATTTACTAAATCCATTTCAACAAAATGTAATTACAGAGTTCATGAATTTTATGTACAGTATGAGTCTATATCCCACAATAACACATCCCAGTAGAATCACAGTCCACACTGCTACACTTATTGACAAACTGTTTGTTAATATTATTGATAAGAAAATAGAAAGTGGATTATTGATAAATGACATAAGTGACCATCTGCCAGTCTTTGCATTTATCCATGGCCACATGAGGGCAAATACAGAAAAAAAACTTTAAAATTTTTCAGATACAAATCACAATGTAATCAGTTCTTTTAAAGAAGACCTGCTGAAGCAAGACTGGACAAAAGTCTATGTATCAGATGTAAATGAAGCCTTCAACACATTCATGAACATTGCAACCGCTCTTTATGAAAAAAAAAAAAATGTCCATTAGTCAAGAAAAAGCTGAAACAGAAATTTGTCGACAAGCCATGGTTAACCAAAGGATTACAAAAGCGTGTAAAAAGAAAAAATCACTATATAAAGCTTTTCTAAAGAAAAGGACAAAAGAAGCAGAGCAGCAGTATAAAACATGCAAAAATAAGTTAATATATACAATGAGATGTAGTAAAAGAGACTGTTACAGTAAAGAATTGGAGAAAAACAGAGATAACACTAAAAAATACATGGATAATACTTAACAATATTCTTGGAAATAAAAACAAATACAAGCTAATCAACCAATCTTTAAAAAAAAAATAATAAAAACAAACGACTCAGTGTGAATGCAGTCTCACCTGCAGATGAATTTAATATTTTTGTTAACATTGGTCCTAATTTGGCATGAAAAATACCCATTATGGCATCTACAGGTGATACAATAAGCAAAAACATTGCTATAAAAGACTCTATCTTCATAAAGAACACAGATGAGAGAGAGGTCATCAAAATTGTTAAATCGCTTAAAAGTAAAACATCTACGGATTGTGATGGTATTGACATGCTTTTAGTTAAAACTACCATTGAATGCTCAGTGAAGCCACTGACGTATATCTGTAACCTGTCTCTCCAAACAGGTTTTTTTTCCCAATGCAATGAAAATAGCCAAAGTAATTCCGATATACAAAACGGGTGACTGAGGGAAATTTTCAAACTATAGGCCTGTTTCACTATTGCCGTAATTTTCAAAGATACTCGAAAGAATATTCTGTGAGAGAATTGACAACTTTATAATGAAGAATAATTTATTGTGTGAGCAGCAATATGGGTTTAGACACAAGAGGACAACTGCATTTGCTCTAATGGAATTTATAGAAAAAAAAATAACTGCTGTAGAAAACAAAGAATATTCAGTTGGGGTATTCCTGGATCTTTAAAAAGAATTTGATACAGTGAATCATAAATTATTGTTAAAGAAACTACAAAATTATGCTATTGGAGGGTAGTACTGTCCTGGTTATGTAGTTACTTAAAGAACAGATATCAGTATGTATGTGTTGGTAGCAAAAACTTGCAGTTACTGAAGATTACTTGCGGAGTCCCACAGGGTTTAGTTTTGGGGCCATTGTTATTCAATATATATATAAATTATATATGTAAAGTTTTGGAAAAAAATGGATTTAATATTGTTTGCAGATGACACTAATTTATTATGCAGTGGAAGCAATTTGGAACAACTTTTGGATACACATAAAGGAATTAGGAAAGCTTAAATTGTGGTTTGATTCAAACAAATTAACGCTCACTTTAAGTAAGACAAAATTATAATTTTTAACAACCATCACAACAACTTTAACATCAACAACAACTCTAAACTCAGTGTAAATGGTGTAGAGATTGAAAGGGTATCTGAAATTAAATTTCTTGGAGTAATAATTGATAATAAACTGTGTTGGAAGTCACATATTAATTATATTAAAGGTAAAATATCCAAATCAATTGCAATACTACACAGAGTGAAATATTTGCTGAATCAACTCACACTATATACTTTGTATCATTCATTAATACTCCCATACATGACATATTGTACTGAAGTATGGGGAAATACATACTGTATAAAGCAAACATATATCCAGTCTTTATGCTTCAGAAGAGTGCTATTAGAATAAAAAAAAAAAAAAACAAAGCTGCTTACAGGGAACCAGCAAACTCACTTTTTCTTAAATTAAAAGCTCTCAAGTTGAAAGATCTGGTTGATTTTAAAACTGCAGTAATAATGTTTAAAGTGAAGAATCTATCACTGCCCGCAAATATCCAAAAGTTGTTCCAAATAGGGGAGTAACAATATCATTTCAGAGGAACATGTATATTTCAAAAACCTTCAGTGAGTACTACCACCAAACAACACTGTGTCTCAGTGCAAGGAGTCAGACTGTGGAAGGCTTTTGGACCTGAATTAAAATCATGTACAATGCTTGGACAATTTAAACAAAAACTAAAGGAAAAAATACTCCAAACTTATATACAAAATGACATGTAAAATCACATAAGGATTATCATATCCAGTCTGTGTCTGTCACCATGGGTTGAGATGCCGTCTCGGCACTGAGCCCATGTTTTCCCTCATCCCTGCCTCCCATTGAGCAGCGTCTCAGCTGGCCCCCAGCTGGCAGCATTATGGACGGCTGGGGCCAATTAGTCTTCATCAGCTGGGGCGCTGCCAATGAGGATAAATAGGAGCAGCCTCGATGACTCGGGGCTGCGACATAAGCACTGCTAGGCTGAAGCCCCTTCGTCTGGTGTCAGCCTCAACTCCCCTTGCAGCATTCCTGTGTTTGTATCCCGCTGTGAGGATGTACGTCTTGCTACCCCCACGTCCGGTACGAGCTGCTTACCTCTGCGCTGTGCAACCTGTGAGTGTACCTCTGCATGAGTATCTGTGCTCTCCTCATCCCTTATCCCTTACCCAAAATAAACCATCTCGACTCACTGGCTTGTCCCTGGCTCTGATTGCCCGGCTCCCTAGAGCCGGATATGACAGTATGTCGCAGCCAGAAGAGTTGCCGGCGGCCGTGAGTCGCTGTGGAAATGTACCTTTCTGTCCGGGTGTCAGCGCTGCTAGCATGCCGTTTCCCAGGAGTCACTTCCGGCGCCAGGGCGACGAGCTAAGGTCCATCTCGGAGGCTGTCGACGGGACATTCTTCACCCTGCACGACGCCTCCAACGCGAGACGCTGGCATCCGGGCCGTGCTGAGGAACTCCTGGACTGTCACCCTCACTCTCTGTACCATCTGGAGGACAGTGCCAGGATAGACGTTGCAGGTACACAGCGAGAGAAGCTCCACGGGGTGGATGGAAATCCCGGCAGGGAGTCGAAGTGGGCGACGTCTTTCCCCGCTTCGGAGTCCCGTTCCTGCCGCCATTCCAGTCCGGGAGTTCGCGCCAACCAGAGGACTTCCCCCGACCTGCGCCACGTCACTCGGGATTCCCTTCTAGGAGCCGCAGCTGACAGCAGTTATGTCCGGGGTCGAGTGGCTGTCGCGAGCTCTACTGTGTTTCCTGTCACCACCTTCAGGCATGTGGCGGCGGCAGTGAGATTGATGGTGAGGACTTCAGGGCTACGAAGCTTTCCCGTGCTCGACGCCTTCCTCGTCTCGATCTCCGATCTGGAGCGGCGAATCCTGGGTTTCCCCCTCGCTTCGTCCCCTGGGAGTAGTCGTCATCACATCGCCGAGTCACCTCTGCACGAACCTCGTCCGGATCCAGTTCTGGGTCATCGTCAGGACCGTTCCTCCCACGCAGCTGTCATCCCTTCGCCTCGTCAGTGTGGAGATTCTACAGCCTCGTCCCCTGAGCCTCGTTCCCCCGCTGTCATTCCTGGACATTCGGGCTGGCTCACCCCGGCTGTTTCCCCCTCCTCCTCGACGCGCTTCCTGACCGCTGTGTGTGCCTGGAATCCCGGCCTGGTGAGCTCTCTGCTGGAGACAACGCGAGCGATCCTCAGACGAATTTCCGGGGGGTCCTCCGTTATCGCCGGGCGGGGAGAGGAAGAAGCAGATTCCACTACAGCAGGCGATACTCAACCTCCAGGGGGCAGGCAAGTCATTGTTTTTTCACACCTGCTTAATGATTTGCTCTGTCACATCCCTGGAGGAGAAGTTCAGGGTTCGCAGCTCCCTGAACTCTCCCCACCTGCTGTAACCTGTTTTCCTAATCCCGCATCCTCTGTGTCTCTCTCCGCCGAGCGGTCCCCGGCTCCGGGTCAACGTGGTGGGATATGGAGAGGGCCTGTGGTTCCGCAGCTACATTGCGGACGGAGGAGGGGGACTGACTGCTGCGTGGAGTCTACGTTGACGACTGAGCGTCCCTGGGTCTCCACGGAGGAGCGGTTCGGTCCAGCGGGACGAGATTCTTCTGGCTTCACGCCGAGTGGGTCGTCGGCGGGGTTACCTGAGCTGGAGGGATCTCAAGCTGCGCTGACCATCGTGCTGGCTGCGGGGCCCGACGCGGCTAGATGGGAGCCTGACAACGACCTCCTGACGACGGATCCTGGATCTTCGCAGTCCTGGACGGCGTCAGAACCCGAGATCAGGCGAGTGCTCTCCTTTCTTTTCTCTCTTTTTATCTTTGAGCACTTCAGCCTATCTCCAGGGGAGACGAGCAGGGTGCAGCCGCCCGCTGCGTCTGAGCTCGTCTCGCCGGGTTCTGGCGCTGCCGGTGATCCTGATCCCGGTTCTGTTTTCTCTTCTGAGCCTTCTTCCAGGGTCACCGGCGAGGAGTTGCTGTTCCTCGTGGTGCTGGAGGGTCCGGGTTCAACGTTGGAGGTCGGTTCTGGTGCAGTGTCCAACGTGGGTTCGCCCGAGACCCAATCGGGGTCCAACGTGGGTTCGCCTGAGGCCCGATCGGGGTCCGACGTGGGTGCTGCCCCAGTGTTGTCCAGGTCCGGTGAGGAGGTGGCCGTTTCCCTGAGGCCCGCCACCCTCGTCATCGGCTCTCCCCTGAGCCTCTTCCACCGGGATCCGCTCTGACCCTTCGTCCGTCTCAACGGTCCTGGTGGTTGAGTGATGCGGGTCGACGACCCGACCCGCAAAACTTTCGGTTCGGCGATCTGGTTTCCCCCCACTGGTCTGTGTTTGCCTTTGGGCGGCCTGGTTCGGCAGCCGTTGGACTGGATTCCTGGGATCTGGGTCCAGAGTTCGCCGTCCGAACATTTCTCTTCCCCTGATTCGCCAGCTGGACAATGGGCGGGGAGATCTCCGGAGCCATCTCGGCTATTTTTGGACTCTGCCTGCCATACACCTCGGGTGTCACTTTTTCTTTTATCGTTATTAAGGTCACTTGGGTGTAATGTCTGTCCTGTTGGTGGATGTGTATTTATAGTGCTGTGCGTTTTCCTTCCCTCGTACCCAGCATTTTATTTTTTGTACCATGTTTTTAGTCTCGTTTTTGCATTGTAGAGTTATGTTTTGTTCCCTTTCAGACCATACTCTGCAGTTGCCCATTCATTCCAGTCACTTTCATTTCTTTAGGTGACTGTGGGTATTTATATATTCATGTGTGTGGGTTTTTCTTTGCCTGCACTCAGTATTTCTTTTTTATGCCCTGTTGGTTCATTATAGAGTCATGTGCCTTGTTTTCCGTAACACCATGCTCTGTAATTGTCCATTTGTTCCAGTCACCCTCACTTTTCTTGGTGACTGTGTGTATGTACTTATATTGGTGCTGTGTATTGTGTTTTCCCTTTATTTGACCATACTCAGCATTTTTTTTGCCCTGTACCTTTTTGGTGGTTCTTTTTTTTTTTTTTCTTGCTCTGGGTCACGCATGGTTGGTACTCTCTGGGTAGTATGTAACCGGCGTGCTGACCCAGTTCTTCTCCCCGTCTGTACCTGGGTTAATTGTTCTGTTGTCAGTATTGTATTTGGGTTTTTCTTTCCCGCTACCCTACATTGCCCCATTGGTGTTGTCCTTCCCTTGGCTTCTTCCCCTCCGGTCCGCCTCCCTTCCTCCCACCCTAGGTGGGGGGGGGGGGGGGGGCTGGGATGTTCCTGGTCGTTCAGGAGCCCGACCTTGAGGGAGGGGCTCTGTCACCATGGGTTGAGATGCCGTCTCGGCACTGAGCCCATGTTTTCCCTCATCCCTGCCTCCCATTGAGCAGCGTCTCAGCTGGCCCCCAGCTGGCAGCATTATGGACGGCTGGGGCCAATTAGTCTTCATCAGCTGGGGCGCTGCCAATGAGGATAAATAGGAGCAGCCTCGATGACTCGGGGCTGCGACATAAGCACTGCTAGGCTGAAGCCCCTTCGTCTGGTGTCAGCCTCAACTCCCCTTGCAGCATTCCTGTGTTTGTATCCCGCTGTGAGGATGTACGTCTTGCTACCCCCACGTCCGGTACGAGCTGCTTACCTCTGCGCTGTGCAACCTGTGAGTGTACCTCTGCATGAGTATCTGTGCTCTCCTCATCCCTTATCCCTTACCCAAAATAAACCATCTCGACTCACTGGCTTGTCCCTGGCTCTGATTGCCCGGCTCCCTAGAGCCGGATATGACAGTGTCCTGCTGTTGCTTAGTTTTGTTTTGTCACATTTTGCCTTAGCTTTGTTCTGATTTGTAATCACTTTTATTTTTATTTTCTTTTGAATTCTTAGATGGAACATAGGTGGGCAATAAAAGCTGCGGCTTCAGCCATCACCCATTTCAGATAACTTATGTTGAACTGTATAATCCAAGGAGTAATTGTTTAATTTGACCTTGCTGGATTTTTCCCCCCCTTGTTATATTATTCTGTTCCTTTTAATCTTTTAATCTAATCTATCCAAAATAAAGATTTGTTCATTCATTCATTCATTCATTCATTCATTCATTCATTCAAAAAATGTACCTGTTTGAGATATTAAGCTTATGTACATAGTGTTGCTTTAAAATGCACAGGAGAAGCCTGCTGTACTTCAAATGTTGTTCAGAAAAATAAGACTTTTCTAGCAAGATTCAAGCCTGTGACCTCCAGCATACCATGCTATCACCTTAGGTTAGTATCTCATTGGGCTGAACACTTGTGAACATGTTCAAAAAATTTGTGTGACAGCTTCCTCTCAAAATAGTTTCAGAGTTATTGCAGATGTCTCAAACCTGTCTCAACCTCATCTTGAGTGTTGGACTACTATTGTGGGACTGCCATGAGTGCAAAAAAACCCTAAATTTTGTCTTGCACATGTTGCGACAATGTCACAGCACTTGCATGACGTGTATGTAAACACTCAGAGAACTCTGGCTAAAAACACACTGGGAGCTTGTGCAGCATTATTATAAACATTTGTGAGACAGTGTGATTCCAAGTGAAAATTGCTGCAAATTATCGGATTTGTCTTACTTTTTTTTTTTTTTATCTCCAACTAGTTGTGAGTTGTCTTAGTCCAGTGAGTTACAACCCTTAACTGCAACACCACACAACTACTTCAGTTTACACTCTAACTTTCTCAAATGATAAATGTTTAATTGAAAGGACTCCCAGCAGGATTCCCACTTAATGTGTGTCACACATTGGTTTCAAATGCACAGAAAAACCATTTAGGCAAGGCAAGTTTATTTGTATAGCACATTTCGTGTACAAGACAATTTCTAAGTGATTTACATAAAAACATTAAAGCATTACAGCAAATTGCAAAAGGAAAACACAAAAATTTAAAAGCAAACTAAAAAGTAAATTAAAGAGAAATGAAAACAGGCCAAAAGAATACAACAGAAATAAAAATTACAGTACATTGTAGGAGATTAACAATTGTTTAACCGAAAGGCCGTGACAGACAGGAGAGTTTTTAACCTCAATTTAAAGCAGCCGAGAGTTTAAGCAGCCCTGATGCTTTCTGGGAGTTTGTTCTATATGTGAAGGGCATAAAAACTGAATGCTGCGTCACCATGTTTGGTTCTAACTCTGGGCACAGATAATAGGCCTGACCCTGATGACCTGAGGGCTCTGAGTGGTTCATAATGGACAAGCAGATCTGAAATGTATTTTAGCCCTAAACCTTTTAGAGCTTTATAAACCAGCAGGAGTATTTTGAAATCTATTCTATGACAGACAGGAAGCCAGTGTAAAGATCTGAGGACTAGATTTATATGATCCACTTTCTTGGTCTTAGTGCGGTCTTGAGCCGCAGCATTCTGAATCAACTGCAACTGTCTGGTGGATTTTTTAGGAAGACCTGTGAGGACAACGTTACAGTAGTCCAGTTTACTGAAGGTAAATGCATGGATAAGTCTGAGTCCAGAACCACACCCAGATTTCTGGCTTGGCTGTTGGTTTTTAGCATCACTGATTGAAGCTCAGTGCTAACCTTGACTCTTTCTTCTTTGGCTCAGGAAAATATTATTTCGGTTTTGTCTTTGTTTAACTGAAGAAAATTCTGGCACATCCACTCTTTAATTTGACGAATGCATTTGATCAGGGTTTTAACTGGACCATAGTCTCCTGGTGAGACGGTTATGTAGATTTGTGTATCATCTGCATAATTATGGTAATATATTTTTTTGTCTTTTATGATTTGAGCTAGTGGGAGCATATAGATGTTAAAAAACAAAGTTCCCAAAATGGAACATTGGGGAACTCCACAGGTTATTTTTGTTTTTTGTTTTTTTTGCTCAGATTTGTAGTTACCTATAGACACAAAATAGTCCCTGTCTTTTAAATAGGACTCAAACCAGCTAAGTGCTGCACCAGAAAGTCCCATCCAGTTTTTCAACTGGTCTAGTAAGATATTATGGTCAATCGTGTCGAATGCAGCACTGAGGTCCAGTAGAACCAAAACTGAAATGTTGCCACTATCTGTATTGGAGTGGATGTCATTACGGACCTTAACTAGAGCTCTTGGTGCTGTGGTGTGGCCACAAACCTGACTGGAAGACATCAAAACAGTTATTTAATGTCAGGAAGTAGTACAATTGTTGAAAAACAGCTTTTTATTTTATTTTGCTAAGAAAAAGGAGGTTTGACATGGGCCTATAGCTGTTCATGGGTGAGGTATCTAGGTTGCTCTTTTTTAGAAGTGGCTTGATTACAGCTGTTTTAAAGCACTGAGGGAAGACACCTGAATACAGAGACATATTTATGATTTGTAGTAGATCTGAGGCCATACAATATGGAACTTTTTTTTTTTTTTAAATCCTGTTGGGAGGGTATCCAGGCAGCAGGTAGTGGACTTCAGGTGGCATATGATGCCATCCAAGATTTTATGATTGATTGGAAAAAATTTGGCCATGGTGTTTACATCTTCACTACATGGACAAAGAGGGAGCACATGTCCAGCACCTGGCGTAGGAGCACTGACTGACTGTCTAATTTTCTGAATTTTGTCAGTAGAGAAAAAGGCAAAGTCATTACAGGCACGGTGGGATAGAAGTTCAGGAGCTACTTACACAGGGGGGGTTGTTAACCTGTCAGCAGTAGTGAACAAGGTGTGTGCATTATTGTTGTTTTTAGCAATGATGTCTATGCTTTCCTTGCATTTCTGAGCTCCAAATTATAAATGCTCAATCTCTCATTTTAGATTTCATAATGAATCTGTAATTTAGTTTTTCGTCACCCGTGTTCAGCTTTTCAACGTCCTTTTTTCAGCTCTTACTAGTTTGGCATTTCTCCATGGAGGTTTCTTTTTAAGAATCATCATCATCATCATCATCATCATCATCATCATCAGAACAATTACAGTAGGTTTCCTGACACGCAACTGTTTGGAACCATAAACAGCACAGTGAATGTTTTCCAAAATAAGACCTTTTAATCAAACTTCCCCTGCTGCACAATTTCCCATTTTGAAAAAGAAAACAGATAATTACAGACATCAATATTTTCCTAACCCTGCTTAATTTTGCCAATTTAAATGAATTTAGAAATAATGATGATGGTTAATAACAAAAGCAGAGGTTATAGCTGAAAAAAACTGGACACCTTCACCTATGTCCACCAGTGAATAGATGATGCTGAAGGATGGTACATCGCTCACAAGACAGCAGGCAAAGAAATGTGTTACACAATCCTTATCTAACAAGGTCAGATGACTAAGGACAGGTCTTTTTTCCTCATAAAACCATAAAGGAGCAGATTGTCTCATGCATTAGCACACACATTACACCTGAATAATGCTCCGTATTGTTTCCTTAAAAGAAAGAAAAATCCCCTTCTACCCTGAAGCCCTGCAGAGCTAGGATTTTTTTTTTTTTAATCAAAAATAAACCATAGCTTTTCCTTTGTGAGTGCAGGGGATCAATAGAAAGCTGTTATATATTGCTTTTGACCTTGACAAATGTGTACCCATGCACTCTGTAAATAGCACTTTAAAGGTGTCATGGGCAGCGAGAGCGCATCACCTCCTTCCCGTTCATCTCTCCTCGGCTCATCAGAACACCTGAGGGAGAGGACACACCTGTGCCCCCCTCTCATCAGCCACTACTTAAGGAAGCATCCTTCGGTGATTCATCGGTGGCTCGTCTGGGTAAACTATCACTAAGACAACAAGTCATTAACACTGGGTAAAGAAATTATTAACCTGTGTGCTTTATTCCCTCGTTCAGGTTGCTGCCATCGTGCGGGTGCATCTCTGGGACTGCACGCGCTCTCCTGCCACACCATCCCTGCCTACAGTAACCTCCACTCGGTCAAGCACCACCAGCTTATTCCCTACCCTGCTGGTTCGTCTATTCCCCGCTGGAGTCCTGCCGGTGCTCCCTCGGAGCCCAAATACAGTAAGTGGTAATTTGGCTTGCCCATTATCCCTTACTCCATTCCTCCTCCTACAGCTCTCGTCTTCTCTCCACAGGCTCCTTCCTCTGGCGAGTGACTGTTCTGTAGCTGTGCAGAGTTTTTGCAATTTAATAAACATTCTAAAACGTGTATTATTGTGTGATTGTCTTTCTGTTGCTGCATCTTGCATGTGGGCTGAATTATCTAATCAGTCATGACAAAAGGTGCGCTTTCACAAAACATGTAATGTGCAGCATCATCGTCTCCTCAAACCAAAACAGAAGATCACTTCTCTCCAGTTTACAGGAATCTCATTTTATTCATTACACAGGAATATCACTTTTCTGCCTTTTCAGGAATATCACTGGCTTTTATGTCGACTCATGCAGGCTTCTTCCAGGCCTGACCAAAGATGCTTGCTTTCCCAGGACCCCAATGTAAACAGTTGCCTCTTGCAGAGATTGTAAGGATCAGAATTTGCTTTTAAAGGCTCAAAGGAACATAAAACTCATGAGACCAGACCTCTCAATGTGAACACTGCATTTGATAACGTACCTTTTCACAGGAAACCAATGCTCTTAAAAGAGTCATAAACCACTTAATCTGACGGGTTTATAGCCGATGCTGTCCAGGTTTCTTCGCCCAGATACTAAAGGAAATCATCTACAGCTCAACAGTACCTCCTAGCGGATACCTATGGAATGTGTTTTCAGTATGTAGGATGACTTTTAATTTGTTCTAAACATTAAGTTTCTTTCAGCTTATCCTCTGGATCCTAAGGACACTGAAAATCATCCCTCTTTTATCACCAACCATGGTTTGCTGCATGTTTTGCTGGATTTTGATCTAAATGTGAGTGCATGTATTATAATTATGTATAAGAAATGTTATATTCATGAGTGTTATTCAAACACATATTGGAGTAGTGATATAAATGCATGATCACCAAAATATTAGCCAAGTCATTTAATTTAGTTAGATTTTATATTGAGCATTTATTTCATAAGAACTGACTGTTGATTTTCCCTCTGAAATTTCATGGGATGGTGTCTTCATTTGATTGGCTGCTCTCAAACAAAGAAGTGTTCTCACATTGGATAGCAGCCATTTCAAACTGCTTCTGAAAAGGTCGATTGGTCGGTCTTACGACTGACATCATCAGTTTTATGACCCGGCGAGGTAACTTTAAAAGAGAGAGGTTAGATTTGAGTTTAGTCTGAGATCAGCAGAGTAAGAAAAAGTAGACAAAGTTAAGAAAAAGTTAAGAAAAGGAGTAGAAAAGAGACAATGAACAGGCAGGAAGATTAGAACAGCAAAACAGTGATAAGATTAAGAATTAGAAACACAGAAAGAAGAAAGAAAGAGATTATGAGAAGGATTAGGAACTAAATTAAGATTAAAGGAGCAGAATAGTAATCTAGATCTCAGAAGAAGATTTTATTCCACCGTTTCAAGGCCCTGTGAAGTTTTATTTTATTCTCTGTGTGTTTGTCAAGTCTTTCGTTATATTCTGGTCACTGAGGAGAAACCATTTTTCTTTAGAGCTCGTTCCTTTTAGAGAATCAAATTCTCAAACTTTTTCCTTCACCTCAGAAGCCATTCTTATCCTAGTAAATGTTTTTCTAATTTTTTTTTCATGACTTTTCACGCCATTAAAGTGGACCTTTAATTTGCCTAGTTTAAAGTGAACAGAGACTGAGAAGATTTTCCTTCAGTTTTTTTTGGTCTATCCCGCTACAAGAGACCTCAAAATTGGGATTCTTTTCCAAGGACTTTTCACGCCGCCCTGAGACAAATCATCCACGGCTGCAAGTGTCTCCTTGAAGGGCCCCCCAGCTGAGTTATCACCTCCACGGCTTGTGAGGATAGCAGCCGCTTCCTCCGACGTCCTAACTTCAAAACCCAGCGGTACCGACCCGCGGAAACGTGGACCTACGGCTGTTGTGTGAGTGAAACTCTTATTTTCTCCTATCTGCTGGGTTAAAATGTGATGTCCTAACAATTAAATTACAATTGAATATGGCCCGTATTTCAGGGCTCAATTAGTCTCTCAGCCACAGGATATAGCTATCAACTGAAGGAAAACTCTTAGTCATTTTTAAGTAACTGCCCTTAAATTTTTGTAGATTAATTCAGAATTCATTTTTTTTAGATAATTAGCTTATGAATTTTCCCATAAAATTGCGTTGTTTTGTTAAAACATTCCAGCCTCATTTACCGTTGAAACATAAGTCTAGTTTCTCCTTGGTTCTGCAGAGGTGTAACGCTGGATTTTATGTTCAGGAACCCAATATCAGTTGATGTGATATATTACGCTGTTATCATCTGAATCTGTTTATTCATCATTTGAACGCCATGTCATGTAACCTGAATGAGTTTAATAAAAGAGTGAATGAGAGCAGTTGAAGCGTTTTCCTTTCGCATATACAGGTTTCCTAATCACGGCAGGACAAAAACTCACTGAAACTTTGAGACTGATTCATTAAGTAATTGAAGGTACAAAATTAATTAAAATTAAAGTTAATATTATTGTCCGTTAGTACTGGTGCCCCTTTTTATGAGTGCTTTTATTTAATTTAGTGGGTGTAGAAGTGACGGTTTAACTCCGCCCCCTTTCACACCCACTATTAAATAAAATAAATAATTCCTGTACCTTATGACAAATATTTTATAGGCAATTCACCCTACAAATGTTTAACATAATAGAATTGTTCAGTTTACTCCGTTGAATATGATGAGTGGAAGATTTCGTTTTCTTATTTACGAGAATGAGTAAGATATTGGGCTGTATTACAAGGACGCAGTCAGTCATCAGTTGTCACTGACACAGAATGCATTTATGAGCATTTCCAAGTTCATTTCCTTATCACAACAACACAGAAACAAACTTTCTGCTGGGCACATGGTGCGAAGAGGCCATTCTAATTATTCAGAGGTGTGTTTTGGATAATCCATTCCAAAACGCTCCTGCCCATCCCTTTAATACAAAGAGGTGCATTGTCTAAAGTGAACTCTGATCATGGCAGTTTAAGACGGGTTTTGAGCTGGCCAAAGCCCATGCATGTGAGCCAAAATGGATGCGATAGTAATGCTGCTAAAAGGAAGACATCAATCACAGTTGATGCCCTGTTAGTTATTTTAGAGAGAATACATGGGTAAGAATGCTGAGCTGAAAAATCAGCTGAATGATTTAATGTAGTATGCATGGATTGCAACACACAGACATGAATGGGTTTGAAAATTCAGGAAAAGAGGATGATGCCTGTGGAAACTTTCAGAAACTTTCATTAACGGTGGCGTGGAAGTTGGTCCCAGTCCGTGGAGAGATGGTGTGCTCCCTCTCCTGTTCGTTTCACCGACCGAGGCTCTCCCCCGTTTTGTGCGAGGGTCTGCTGAAGTTTGTGGCTCCTTGTCCCAGCCCTGCCTGGGTGGGAGGGAAGGAGAGGATCTGGCGTGGCTTCCAATGCAAATAAATAAATTAAAAAAATAAAAGGAAAATAAAAATAAAATACATTATGATAGGACACTAAAATAAAATAAAATGATTAAATAGGCTAAGATCTAAAATGCAATAAAATAGGCTAGGATCTAAACTACAACATCCTAGTATCCATCCTATCCTAATTAACCTAACTCTAACAAAATAGTTTCAGCGCCTAACCCTAAACCTTTTAATTTATTGGGTGAAATAATGAACGAGCGGAAAATGAAAAAGAAACTTTCCTCCAAAATGGAAAAACAAACTCAGATTTTCTTGGTCTGTCTGACAAACAGCACAGTGCAGCTGATCTTCTTATCCTGGATTTACACTGACCCCAGACCCGGTCTGTTATGGCTGCAATCCAGTCTCGGCAGCAAATAGTTTCCATTCTAATTAATGTTCTAATCCTCACCTGGTTCGGACCATCGCAGATTTGGATCACTATTGAAACTCAAGGAGTGTATTTTTGATTAAGATTGAGATTGTAGATCCAATCTGCCAGGAAATGCCACGGTGTCTCATTCTCATGGAAGCTGTGCTCCCGTCACTTAGCAACCACCAGATAGATCAATTATTCTCACAGCATCAAAAAGCAGCGAGGATGGAAAATGAGATATTCATTTTATATAAAATTACAAAATCCTGACAGGCTACTGACAGGCTACCTATTATTAAAGCACAAATGAATCCAGATGATACAACATCTGTCTTGCCAAGCTAAGCTTATCATTTGCCTTGATGGCTTGTTGTTATCGCGTGATCTCTCAACCTCTCACGTTATTCTGTATAATACTCATGTGATCTAGTCATGCAAACCTTGTTCTGATCCGTACTGAATCAAAACACAAACGGAGTGGGTGGAGACTGCCACAAAGCTCCGACCGCACTGCAGCTGCAACGGACTGCATCCAGAATCAATGTAAATCCAGGGTTAGTTTCTGGATGGGGTCCTGAAAGGTAATAATAATTTGGTCATATTGAACAGGAAGTTTTATATTCTCAAATGTTTAATATATTTTATAAAAATTCAAAAATTTGCACTTGAATTCCTTTCTATTTGTTTACTTTTCCCCCCATTTTCAAATGCTGTTCATTGTATTTTACTGTTGGATTTGAGAACCTTGGGGATTCCCATTTCAAGTGTCTTGCTTCGTAGCACATTTGAGTAAATCATGTTTTGAATCTTCAATGAAGAGATTGCTTCATTGTTGTGACATTACACTGTCATAGGCTACCTCCGGTAGGCAGGAATAACTGGACTCAGATGTGCAGGCAGGACTGTGGTGCAACATAGTTTATAAAGAAGAAACTAAAAGAAATAAAACAGTGTGAGGGTTGACAACAACTATGGACACAATTGCAAAATAACTTACAGGAACACTCGGGATACAGGGTTACCAGCAGGGAATATAAATAACAACACCACATCAGACACTGAACACTGACATACACTACCGTTCAAAAGTTTGGGGTCACTTAGAAATTTCCTTATTTTTGAAAGAAAAGCACTTTTTTTCAATGACGATAACTTTAAACTAATCAGAAATACACTCTATACATTGCTAATGTGGTAAATGACTATTCTAGCTGCAAATGTCTGGTTTTTGGTGCAATATCTACATAGGTGTATAGAGGCCCATTTCCAGTAACTATCACTCCAGTGTTCTAATGGTACAATGTGTTTGCTCATTGCGTCAGAAGGCTAATGGATGATTAGAAAACCCTTGTGCAATCATGTTAGATCTGCAATGCTGTAATTGCTGCAAATGGAGGATTCTTTGACGAAAGCAAAGTTTGAAGGAAAAAATTATTATTTCAAATACAAATCATTATTTCTAACCTTGTCAATATCTTGACTATATTTTCTATTCGTTTTACAACTCTTAGTGGTAAATAAGTGTGACTTTTCATGGAAAACACAAAATAATTGTCTGGGTGACCCCAAACTTTTGAACGGTAGTGTATATATGAAAACAAATGATCACAAATGAGAAACAGCTGGAGAACAATCAAGGGTAGCAGGGAAGTGGCTGCAGGTGAGGAGCACAGGATGAGCAGGGCTGTAGAGACAATCACAAACAGGGGATGCACCTGAAACATGTTTTCCACAGCTGTGGAAAACATCTTGTGTGGTACCTGTACCAAAAACTTCCCACCCCAAAGACCTGAACAACTACAGACCAGTGGCCTTGACGTCCCACTTGATGAAGACCCTGGAGAGACTGCTCCTTGCTCACCTTCGCCCCCTGGTGGAACCAGCGATGGATCCACTCCAGTTTGCCTACCAGCGTGGCATTGGGGTGGAGGATGCGGTGATCTTCCTCCTTCACCGTTCTCTGTCCCACCTGGAGAAACCCGGGAATGTGGTGAGGATCATGTTCTTTGACTTCTCCAGTGCTTTCAACACCATCCAACCGATGATCCTGAAGGACAAGCTGCTGTGCGCAGGGGTGGACCAGCACCTGTCATCATGGATCCTGGACTACCTCACGAACCGGCCTCAGTTTGTGAGAACCCAGGACTGTGTGTCCGACACGATCATCGGTAGCACGGGGGCCCCCCAGGGAACGGTGTTGGCTCCCTTCCTGTTCACTCTTTATACTGCGGACTTCTCACACAACACAACACTCTGCCATCTACAGAAGTTCTCTGATGGCTCTGCGATCATTGGCCTCATCTCCAATGGAGATGAAGTTGAGTACAGAGGGCTTATCCAGGACTTTGTGGACTGGTGCCATCGGAACTGCCTCCAGATCAACATGAGGAAAACTAAGGAGCTGGTGGTGGACTGCCGCAGGCAAGGACAACCCCTCACAGCACCAGTAAATATACATGGAACAGACATTGAGATGGTGACATCCTACAAGTACCTGGGTGTTCATCTGAACAATAAACTAGACTGGTCACTGACATAACGCACGGCTCAGGAGACGCACACACACAGGCTCAGAGTAGTTCAAATAGTTTATTAACAACAGGAGTGTATGAATGTGTGTCTGCGGGATGTAAATGTGTTGGTGGCGGCGTCTGATTTGGGCACAGAGGCAGGAGGTCGTACAGCCGGACAACCCTATGGGAAAAGCACAGGGAGAAGGGTGACGGGCACACACCAACACAGGAGATATATAAGCGAGAGAGGAGCTTACTTGGACAGGATGGATGACTGGCACAGCAAGGGACGAGGTCCGGTAGACAGCCACCTGGAGAGCCCGGTGCAGCAGCGAGGAACAGGCGATGGAAAGGAGTAGTCCGCCACCGGGAAATCTACCTGTGCACAGGGGAGCAGACTTGGAGGAGAAAAAGGTAAGATCTTCTTACCGGAATGATCAACTGAGAATGAAAGGGAACTCACAGCGATGCGTAGGGAAGTCTGACAGCTTCAGGCCTAAGCTCAGGGCGAGGCGGCTTAAATCCCTCGCCGCTGATGATGTGCAGGTGTGCGTGCAGGTGGCGCCGCTGATGAGCGGCGCGGCGTGACAGTCACACAATACTGACGCACTCTACAAGAAGGGACAGCGCAGGCTGTTCCTACTGAGGAGACTCAGGTCTTTTGGTGTATGAGGGGCGCTGCTGAAGACATTCTATGACACGGTGGTGGCATCAGCCATCACTTTTGGTGTGGTCTGCTGGGGCAGTGGCATTACCGCAGCCGATAGGAAGAGGCTGAACAAACTGATCAAGAAAGCTAGCTCTGTCCTGGGGCAGCGCCTTGACCCGGTGGAGGAGATAGGAGAGAGAAGGACAGTGGCTAAACTGTCATCTCTGCTGGAGTCCGAGTTCCACCCTATGCAGAACATACTGAATGCACTGAGGAGCTCATTTAGCAGCAGACTACATCATCCAAGGTGCACAACCGAGAGGTTTCACAGGTCCTTCCTACCAACGGCTGTCAGACTGTACAACCTAAGCAGGGCTGCTCGCAGAGATAGCAAAAAGACGTAACAACCTAATAGTTTTTGAATGCAAAAGATGCAATAGACTTACACAATGGTCCCCTCCGGCATACAACTAGGAAAATACCGGTCGCTATGGAGGGTGAGAATATGTATGGGCACATAATCATACCATGTAGGATAACTAAGTAGACGGTTGTGCTGTTTCATCCCATCTAGCTACAATGCTCTGCACTGTGTGTGTTTATATATTTACATATTTATTCCATCTAGCTACAATGCTCTGCACTGGGTGTGTTTATATTTATATATCTATATATTTATTCCATCTAGCTACAATGCTCCGCACTGTGTGTGTTTATATATTTACATATTTATTCCACCTAGCTGTAATGCTCCATACTGTGGGTGTTTATATATCTACATATTTATTCCATCTAGCTACAGTGCTCTGCACTGTGTGTTTATATACTCATATATTTATTCCATCCAGCTACAATGCTCTGCACTGTGTCTGTATATATATATATATATATATATATATATATATATATATATATATATATATATATATATATATATATATATATATATATTTATAGTAATATGTACATATGTATATTAGCTGCTCTTGCTTTTTTTTTCTCTTGCCTTCTGATTGTTGCTCTGAGTGTTGCTATCCCTGTGCTGTTGCAATCCTGGATTTTCCCCATTGTGGGACTAATAAAGGCTTATCTTATCTTAAACATGACAATGAACATACAGGACAACAATACAGGAGAAATACAGAGATGGCAGTTGCTAGGGGTACAGAAAACATGAGGAGCTGGAACAATAGGTAAACAGGTATACACAATGCCTCAGGACTAGACAGGGGATGACACAGACGATGATGACAGGGGACCCAGGGAAGACACAGAAGGCAAATAATGCAAATGATGATCATAAATAATCCCAGAAAAACAATGAATGAACATAAAACGTGGACTTGATCCTGTGAGCAAGCCACTATGAGAGGCCCCGCCACCCTGAAGAGTGGATTCTAGATGCCTTCCAAACAAAGCCAAGAATACCCCAATAGGGTGGGAGTAGGGGGACATGGGCACGGTGGGGCAAAACAAGACATAAAAAAGAAAAAAAATCTTCATCGGGTGGTTGGCCGAAGTCGCTGGACCAGCAGACTGATGGACATGACACATTGGGTGGCCTACCAGAGTCCTTGGGCCACCAGGCGGATGGACATAGCGCATCGGGTGACCTTCCAAAGTCCACGGACCACTGGATGGAAGAACACAGTGCTTTGGGTGGCCTACCAAAGTCCAGTGGCCACCAAGCGGATGAGCATAGCACGTCAGGGCAGCTTACCAAACTCCACGGGCCACCAGGCGTATGAACACTGCACATCACGTAACCTATCAGAGTCCATGGGCCACCAGACGGAGGAACAAAGTGCCACAGGCGTGCAGAGCTCAGAGGCCAGTTACAAAAGTGGCCTGAGCTCAGGAAACAACAACACGGGGGTCGTTTTAACTGGAGAAGACAACACAGGAGCCTTAAACTCAGGGAAAAACATAGCAGCCTTTTAAACTCAGGGGGTAATAACATAGAACCTTGAAACTCAAAGGATGACATGGGAGTTTTTAGCTCTGGAGAAAACACCCTGGGAGCTTCTTGCTCTGGAGATAACATAGGAGGTTTTTGCTTAGGAGATAACAACATAGAATCTTTGAGCTCACCAGATGGCAACAGTGGAGCTTTTTTGCATAGAAGATAACAAGAGTTTTTTGTTCAAGAGAAAACAACGTAGGGGCCTCTTGCCTGGGAGGTAACAATGTAGGAGCCTTTCGTTCTGGAGATAACAACATAGGAGTTTTTGGCTCTAGATATAACACAGACACTTTAAATTCAGGAGATGACAACATGAAAACTTTACACTCAGAAGGTAACAACATAGAACCATTAAACTCAGGAGGTGACAACGTAGAACCTTTAAACTGTGGAGGTGACAACATAGAACCTTGAAATTCAGGAGGTGACAATGTAGAACCTTTAAACTCAGGAGATGACAGAATGGAACCTTTAAACTCAGAAGGTGTCAACATGGACTCTTAAACCTCAGGAGGTGTCAACATGGATCTTTTTACCTCAGGAGGTGTCAACATCGACCCTTTAACCTCAGGAGGTGTCAACATGGAACCCTTAACCTCAGGAGGTAACAACATGGACAATTTCAACTCAGGAAGTGACAACATGGACACTTTAAACTCAGGAGATGATAACATGGAAACCTTAAACTCAGGAGATGATAAGATGGACAATATAAACTTAGGTGGTGACAATATAGAACCTTTAAACTCAGGAGATGACAAGGGACATCTCAACATGAGAACAAGGGACAACATGAGAATTTCTTGCTCTGGAGAAAATAATGTAAACGCCTCTTGCTCTGGAGACAACAGACACTTTTAACTCAGAAGACAATGGCAACCTGGGACCTTTAACCTTAGGAGATATGGACAACACAGGCGTTTTAAACTCAGAAGAAAACAACACGGGAACTCCTTGCTCTGGAGAAAATAATGTAAGAACCTCTTGCTCTGGAGAAAACAAAGTAAGAGCTTTTTGCTCTGGAGAAACCAATATAGGAGTTTTAAACTCAGGAGGAAACAATGTGAGAATTCTTTGCTCTAGAGAAAATAATATAGGAGTCTCTTGCTCTGGAGAGAACAAAGTAGGAGCCCTTTGCTCTGGGGAAAACAATGTAGGAGTCTGTTGCTCTGGGGAAACGATGTAGGAGCTCTTTGCTCTGGGGAAACAATGTAGGAGCTCTTTGCTCTGGGGAAAACAATGTAGGAGCTCTTTGCCCTGGGGGAAACAATGTAGGAGCTCTTTGCACTGGACACCAAAATGGAGCCTTTTGCTCTGGAGACAACAACATAGAAGTTTTAAACTCAGGAGATAACCATTGAGCCTTTTGTTCAGGAGAAAATAACACAGGAGTTTCTAGCTCTAGGGCTACCAATATGGGAGCTTTTAGCTCTGGATCTACCAATATAGGAGCTTTTAGCTCTGGACGTACCAACATAGGGGTTTGTAGCTCTGGAGACAACAACATTGGAATTTTTAGCTCTGGAGATACGAATATAGGAGCTTTTTGCTCTAGGGTCAGTACACAAGGGGCCTTCGGTGCAGTGGCTAACAGCAGCTGAAGAGCAGCGACCCTAGGCGGTGAAGGTGGAGTGGACTGCTTGGACGGCTGAGGTGAAGCAGACTGTTCAGATGACCCGGGGGGAACGGACTGCTCGGACATACCAGGTGGAGGTCCCCTGACCTCTGGAATGATGGGTGGAGGTTCCCTGACCTCTGTAACAATGATGGGTGAAGCAGATTGCTTGACCTCTGGAACAACGATGGGTGGAGTGGACTGATCAACCTCTGGAACAACGACGGGTGGAGAGGACTGTTCGACATCTGAAACAATGATGAGTGGAGTGGACTGCTCGACCTCTGGGACAGCTGGAGCTGTGGCATGCACCTTGGAGACAGCTGGAGCTGTGGCGTGCACCTCCATCCCTGATGCAGGCACCTCAGACATGGAGGGAGAAACACCGGTTGGTGCCATGTCCACACCAAAACAACCAGCAGAAAAGTTCGGCAGGGGAAGCTCGGAAGCAGATTGGGGCTGCAACTGGGTCTCACTGCCAGGAGCAAGACAAGTCCTCTCTAAAACTGATGTTATAGAAACAAAGAATGGCACTTACCTTAACTCCTGCTCTTCTGCTGATGAGGACCCTGGTGATTTTGCTGCTAGAGAGGTGACCCCCCTCTCTGGGGATCCTGGAGAAATCATGGATGAGGCAGTCTGAGGTGCAGCAGTGGGCGTGGGCACCAGCATAGAAAAGGTGGAAGCCGACAATGCAGGGAGCTTCGGAGCTGGAGTGGCTGTTTGGCTTGTTGTCTGCACTTAGTAGACAATTGCGTTCCAGCAGAGCCTTCTACGCCCAGCCAGTCATCACACAGCCGAAATGCATACTCCAGGAGGAGCCAGGGTTTATAATCCAATAAAAGTTCAGTCTGTGACAGCAGAACCTGCCAGCAGTCCTCCAGTTCCTCATCGTTGGCAACACAGGAGAACATAGATGCGGAAACGATGGAAACCAGAGGATACTTTATTGTCTGCTCAGGCTTCTGTGATGCCGGGGCTGATGAGCGGTGATGAGCTGTGGCTTGAGCAGAGCGAGGAGATTTGTGTAATAAAGCTAAGGAATGTCTCAGACAGCACTGGGTCCCACAATGCAGAAACCAGGGGACACTCTCCTCCCATCTGGGATGTGGCTGTGGAGCTGGGGAGCGGTGATATGCGGGTGAAGGAGCCAGGGGATGTTTTATCATCGGCTCAGGCTCCCGTAATGCCGAAACCAAGGGACGCTTTGTCATCAGCACAGCTTTTGAGCTGTGCTTTAGACACAGGTACCAGCTCATGGTACCTGTGTCGGAGGTTGGTGAGCAAATCCAACAGCCCGACTAGCTCGGGGAAGTTCCGCAGGGTGGGGTGCACTCCCACCACCTCCATCACGGCATCCAGACACCCCAGGGCTTCCTTTGGTGTGCGAGAATTGCAGGCACTAGAGACGAGGACCGAGATGATTTCTGCTGCCAACGCCTTATATGCGTCCAGATCCATGCTCCCAAAATCCATGCCTGCTGAGTCCTTTTTTAGTGGCATCGTACTGTCATAGGTTACCTTTGGTAGGCAGGAATAAATGGACTCAGATGTGCAGGCAGGACTATAGTGCAACATGGTTTATTAACAGAAGAAATTCAAAAAAAAAAAAGCGCGAGGGCTGAAAACAACTAAGGACACAATTGCAAAATAACTTACTGGAACACTCAGGATACAGGGTTACCAGCAGGGAATATAAACAACGATGCCACACCAGACATTGAACACTGACATATATATGAAAACAAATGATCACAAATGACAGACAGCTGGAGAACAATCAAGGGTAGTGGCTGCAGGTGAGGAGCACAGGATGGGCAGGGCTGTACAGACAATCACAAACAGGGGATGCACATGAAACACAACAATAAACATACAGGACAACAATGCAGGAGAAATACAGACAGGGCAGTAGCTAGGGGTACAGAAAACACGAAGAACTGGAAAAATAGGTAAACAGGTATACACAGTGCCTCAGGACCAGACAGGGGATGACACAGAAGACAATGACAGAGGACCCAGGGAAGACACAGAAGGAAAATATTACAAATAATAATGATAATAATAAATAATCCCAGAAAAACAATGAATGAACGTAAAACGTGGGCTTGATCCTGTGATCAAGCCCAGACTATAACATACACAAAACAAATTTGTTTACGTAATCAATTTTTCTCGTTAACTTCACAAAACCAGACATTTACCTGATGAGTTCATGACCTCAATCACTCGTCTTCCATCATATAGAACAAATAATGATTTTGTATGATTGTCTATGATGAGGTGATTCTCTCATAATGAAACTGTACAACAGAGCGAAGGCCGGGATGTTAATTTTATTCTACTCCAACTGAGCACAGTGTGTATTAAAAAAAAAAAATAGAAAAATACTCCCTGACTGTTGTAATAATTTCACAGTGATGAATTCTCCAAGGTTGAAGTGAAGCCCTCTCGTTGTGAGTGATGTCTTGACATTTTGTTCTTGCAGCTGTGTGTTGGCTGCTTAGACTGTGTCTTTCAGAGCTTTTGGACCAAACTGGATGTGAAAATGCACAAATGTCAGTGGTGCATGTAACTCTTCAGAAATAGAGATGAAGCCAAACAAGGTCACATTATCCTCATTAACTGAGCTACAGAAATCAGTGAAATATAAAGCATAAAAGCACAGGTAAAAGCATTCCAAAAAGACAAACTATAAGCTTTACCACTTTCACTCATGCTGCAGTACTTTACAGCATGATCTTCAGTTTTAGCTTAGTTTGAGCTGTTGAATTGCTGATCCACAGTCTGGTTCCTTTCAATTAAAAAAGTTCATTTGATGGATTGAAAAGTCTGCACCATCAGTAACTCCCAAAGAATACATTTATTTAGGCACAGAGCTCTTTGCTCTTTTGGGCAAAGAGCTCTTCTTCAAATGACCAAAAGTATGAGGATTTGGTAACATGTAAAAGATGAGATATTTTAAAAAGATAAATTTTTGCAGTAACTGGGAGCACTTTCCACTTATTTGCAGCAAACACTAACTGTAGGAAGCTGTGGTGGAAACTCCTATAAACCAGTGGTCCCCAGCCTTTTTTGCCTCACAAAACGGTGACTAGTAAAAGGGTTAAAATGAATAGAATACATTAGCACAAAACCAAAATGTGTGATTAGGGATGTCATGTATTTAAACTCATCCACCTTCCCTACCTCTACTCCTTGCATCTTCACTCTCTCTAATTTACACATGTTCTTATTCTGTCTTGCTCCTACTGAGTTTCATTCCTCTTCTCTCTAGTGCATACCTCCACATCTAAGGTTCTCTCCCACTTGCTCCCTACTCTTGTTACAGATCACAGTTAAATTCTTCCTTCTCCTTTTCAAACACTGTACACCATGTTACTCTTTTTATTACACTTATCATTTGTTTTTTTTTGTTTGTTTTTGGTTTGAAATAAAGTATTTCATCATCATCATCACAATGTCATCTGCATGACCTTGTCCGTCAGCCTGTCCATCACCATCAATCAATCAATCTTTATTTCGGATAGATTAAAAATACAGGTTAAAAGAAACAGAATAATATAACAAAGGGGGAAGAAAATCCAACAAAGTCAAATTAAACAATAACTCCTCTGATTATACAGTTCAACATAAGTTATCTGAAATGGGTGATGGCTGAAGCCGCAGCTTATATTGCCCACCCATATTCCATCCAAGAATTCAAAAGAAAAACAAAACAAGAGTGATTACAATTCAGAACAAAGCTAAGACAAAATGTGACAAAAAAAAACTAGGCAGAAACACAACGCAGACTGGATATAACAATCCTTATGTGATTTTATATGTCATCTTGTATATATGTTTGGAGTATTTCTTCCTTTAGTTTTTGTTTAAATTGTCCAAGCATTGTACAGGATTTTAATTCAGGTCCAAAATCGTTCCATAAACTGACTCCTTGCACTGAAACACAGTGTTGCTTGGTGGTAGTTGTCACACGTGGCTCTAGGGAGCCACGCAATAAGAGAGCCAAGGGCGAGCCAGTCAGTTGTGATGTTTATTAGTGACAGGGGTAAGGGATGAGGAAAGCACAGATGCTCATACACGGTAACACTCATGGGCAGCACAGCAACAGAGTTAACAGTTTGCACCGGCGAAGGGGTAACAGTATGAAAACTCACAGCAGGTAATGCTCACGGGTTAGGTAGCCAGAGAGCTGGCACGGGCATAGGACTCCAATGCACAGGCACTCTTACAAGGTGAAGCTCCCAAGTGATTCGGTCAGACGGGTAGAAGGCTAGCACCGGACATGGGGGTACAGAGACACAAATACTCCTTACAGGAAAACACTTACGAGTAATGCTGGGTGAAGAGACAAGGGCTGGAACCGGACGAAGGGACTCCAGCCTCGCAGTGCTTATGTCGCAGCCCTGAATGATCGTGGCTGCTCTTCTTTATACTCATTAGCGGCGCCCCAGCTGATGAGGATTAATTGGCCCCAACCGTCCCGTGACACTGACAGCTGGGAGCCAGCTGAGGCGCTGCCCAATGAGAGGCAGGGATAAAAGGAGCATGGGCTGAGCACCGAGCCGGCGTCTCACCCCATGGTGACAGAGCCTCCCCCTCACGGTCGGGCTCCCGAACGACCAGGAACATCCCAGCCCCCCCACCCCCCCACCTAGGGTGGGCGGAAGGGAGGCAGGACCAGAGGGGAAGATGCAAAGGGAAGGACAAAACAAAAAATAAACCCAATGGACAATGTAGGGTAGCAGGGCAGAGAGGAAAAAACCCAAATACAATACGTTACAAAACAGGGAAAAATTAACCCAGGGCACAGATGGGGAGAAAACTGAGTAGGACACAGGTTACGCTCTACTCAGATAACACAACGTGTAGCCCAGGGCAAGAAATGGAGGGAAAAAAAACACCAAAAAGGTAACAGGACAAATAAAGCAATTACAGAGTATGGTTAAGGGGAAACGAAACACTACTCCATAACGCACTCATACAAAGCTAAAGATAAAATAAGGGTGATGAAAGATGCTGAGTACGGGTGGCAGGGAAAACATAATACACAGCGCCATATACAAAGAGGGACACCCAGGGAAATAACAGTGACAGGGTAGGAACAGGATGAACATGAGGGAAAAATGCTGAGTACGGTTTACAAGGGAGAGAACGCAAAACACAGCACCAAATAAACGGGGGATTACCTAGAGGAATAAAGGTGACAGGATCACAGGATAACAATAAGGTAAAATGCTGAGTACGGTTAATAAGAGGAAAAAACACAATACACAGCACAAAATATAAGGCGGATCACCTAGAGGGAAAAAGGTGACAGGGAAACAGGATAACAATAAGGTAAATTGCTGAGTACTGTTATAAGGGGAAATAAACACAATACACAGCACTAAATACAAGGAGGGTCACCTAGAGGGATAATGGTGACAGGAGCACAGGATAATGATGGGATAAGATGCTGAGTACGGTTATAAGGGGAAAAAACACAATACACAGCATTAAATATACTTTCCCCTACAGGACAAAGAGGCTCCGCCCGAGTGACCTAAATAACAATAAAAAGTAAGAGACACCCGAGGAGACGGCAGAGAGAGTCCAAAACGGTCAAACAGTTCTGGCAGCCGCCCCGCCCATGTCCAGTTGGGCCGGGGAAGAGAAAAGTTCGGACGGCCAACTGCCAGCCCAGGATCCCAACAACCCAGTCCACCGGTAGCCGCGCCAGGCTACCCAGAAGCAACAAGGTTCGTCAGGGGGTTGGACCAGATTGCCGAACCAGAAGTCTTGCAGGCCAAGCCGTCGACCCGCATCACTCAACCACCAGGACCGTTGAGATGGGCGAAGGGTCAGAGCGGACCCCGGAGGAGGAGGTTTAGGGGAGAGCCGATGACGAGGTAGACGAACGTCAGGCTGCAGGGAAACAGCCACCTCCTCACCGGACCTGGACAACCCTGGTGTGGCACCCGCGTCGGACCCCGAATGGGTCTTAGGCGAACCCATATCGAACGCCGCTGAAGCAGCACCCACGTCGGACCCCGATTGGGTCTCGGGCGAATCCACGTCGAACACCGCTGGAGCAGCACCCACGACGGACCCCGACTGGGTCAGTACCGCACCAGAACCGACCTCCAATATTGAACCTGGACCCCACAGCACCACGAGGAAAGGCAACTCCTCGCCGGCGACCCTGGAAGAAGGCTCAGAAGAGAAAACAGAACCGGGATCAGGGTCACCGGCAGCGCCAGAACACGGCGAGATGAGCTCGGACGCAGCGGGTGGCTGCACCTGGCTCATCTCCCCTAGAGACAGGCTAAAGTGCTCGAAGATATGAAGAGAAAGAGAAAAAAGGAGCACTCGCCTGATCTCGGGTTCTGACGCCATCCAGGACTGCGAAGATCCAGGATCCGTCGTCAGGAGGTCGTTGTCAGGCTCCCACCCAGCTGCGTCGGGCCCCGCAGCCGGCACGATGGTCAGCACAGCTTGAGGTTCCTCCAGCACTGGTAACCACACCGACAGTCCACGCGGCGTGATGGTAGGAGAACCTTGTCCTGCTGGACCGAACTGCACCTCTGTGGAGACCCGGGGACGCTTGGTCGTCGGCGCAGACTCCACACAGCAGTCGGTCTTCCTCCTCCGCCCACAATGTAGGTGCGGAACCGCAGGCCCTCTCCTCATCCCACCACGTTGACCCGGAGCCGGGAAGCGCTCGGCGGAGAGAGACACAGAGGATGCAGGATTAAAGGAACAGGTACAGCAGGTGGTAGGAGTTCAGGGAGCTGCGAACCCCGAACTCCACCTACAGGAGTGTGACAGAGCAAATCATTAAACTGATGTAAATAAACTGAGACTTGCCTGCCTCCTGGAGGTTGGGTGGAGCCTGCCGCGGTGAACATTGCTTCCTCCTCTCCCCGCCAGGCGATAACGGAGGACCCCCTGGGAAATCGTCTGGGGATCGCTCGCGTTGTCTCCAGGAAAGGGCTCACCAGGCCGGGATTCCAGGCACACACAGCAGTCGGGGAGCGCGTCGAGGAGGAGGGGGTATCAGCCGGGGTGAGCCAGCCCGAATGCCCTGGAGTGACAGCGAGGGAATGAGGCTCAGGGAACGAGGCTGTGAAATCTCCACACTGACGAGGCGAAAAGGTGACAGCTGCGTGGGAGGAGAGGTCCTGGCAGAAGCCCAGAACTGGATCCGGAAGGGGGTCGTGCAGAGGTGACTTGGCGATGTGACGACGACTTCTCCCAGGGGACGAAGCAAGGGGGGAACCCAGGAATCGCTGCTCCTGATCAGAGACCGAGGCAAGGAAGGCATTGAGCTTGGGAAAGCTTCGTTGCTCTAGAGTCCTCTCCACCAATCTCACTGCCACCGCCACGTGCCTGCAGATGGTGAATGGATACACAGTGGGAATCGCGTCAGCCGCTCGGTCCCAGACGTAACTGCTGTCAGCTGCGGCTCCATGGGGGGAATCCCGAGTGACGTAGCGCAGAACGGGGGAAGCCCTCTGGGTGGCGTGAACTCCCGGGCTGGAATGGCAGCAGGAACGGGGTCCCGAAGCGGGGGGCAACGTCATCCACTTCGGCGTTCTGCCGGGGTTTCCATCCAACCCGCGGAGCTTCTCTCGCTGTGTGACCATGGCGTCAATCCTGGCACTGACCTCGAGATGGAATAAAGAACGAGGGTGACAGTCCAGGAGATCCTCAGCACGGCCCGGATGCCAGCGTCTCGAATTGGAGGCGTCGTACAGGGTGAAGAGCGTCCTGTCGACAGCCCCCGAGATGGACCTCAGCTCGTCGCCCTGGCGTCGGGAGTGACTCCTGGGAAACGGCATGCTAACGGCGCTAACACCCAGACAGGAAGGTACAAGTCCAAACCATTTACCGCCGCCGGCAACTCGTTTGGGCTGCGACATACTGTCACACGTGGCTCTAGGGAGCCACGCAATAAGAGAGCCAAGGGCGAGCCAGTCAGTTGTGATGTTTATTAGTGACAGAGGTAAGCGATGAGGAAAGCACAGATGCTCATACACGGTAACACTCATGGGCAGCACAGCAACAGAGTGAACAGTTTGCACCGGCGAAGGGGTAACAGTATGAAAACTCACAGCAGGTAATGCTCACGGGTTAGGTAGCCAGAGAGCTGGCACGGGCATAGGACTCCAATACACAGGCACTCTTACAAGGTGAAGCTCCCAAGTGATTCGGTCAGATGAGTAGAAGGCTAGCACCGGACATGGGGGTACAGAGACACAAATACTCCTTACAGGAAAACACTTACGAGTAATGCTGGGTGAAGAGACAAGGGCTGGAACCGGACGAAGGGACTCCAGCTTCGCAGTGCTTATGTCGCAGCCCCGAATGATTGTGGCTGCTCTTCTTTATACTCATTAGCAGCGCCCCAGCTGATGAGGATTAATTGGCCCCAGCCGTCCTGTGACACTGACAGCTGGGAGCCAGCTGAGGCGCTGCCCAATGAGAGGCAGGGATAAAAGGAGCATGGGCTGAGCGCCGAGCCGGCGTCTCACCCCATGGTGACAGTAGTTCTCACTGAAGGTTTTTGAAATATACATGTTCCTCTGAAATGATATTGTTTCTCCCTTATTTGGAACAGCTTTTGGATATTTGCGGGCAGTGATAGATTCTTCACTTTAAACATTATTACTGCAGTTTTAAAGTCAACCAGATCTTTCAACTTGAGAGCTTTTAATTTAAGAAAAAGTGGGTTTGTTGGTTCCTTGTAAGCAGCTTTGTTTATTATTCTAATAGCTCTATTCTGAAGCATAAAGACTGGATATATGTTTGTTTTATATGTATTTCCCCATACTTCTGTACAATATGTCATGTATGGGAGTATTAATGAATGATACAAGGTATACAGTGTGGGTGGATTCAGCAAATATTTCACTCTGTGTAGTATTGCAATTGATTTGGATATTTTACCTTTATAATACCTAATATAATTAATATGTGACTTCCAACACAGTTTATTATCAATTATTACACCAAGAAATTTAGTTTCGGATACCCTTTCAATCTCTACACCATTTACACTGAGTTTAGATACTAAGTTGTTGTGATGGTTGTTAAAAACTATAAATTTTGTCTTACTTAAACTGAGCGTTAATTTGTTTGAATCAAACCACAGTTTAAGCTTTCCTAAGTCCTTTCCGAGTGTATCCAAAAGTTGTTCCAAATTGGTTCCACTGCATAATAAATTAGTGTCATCGGCAAACAATATAAAATCCATTTTTTCTGAAACTTTACATATATCATTTATATACATATTGAATAACAATGGCCCCAAAACTGAACCCTGTGGGACTCCACAAGTAACCTTCAGTAGCTGTGAGTTTTTGTTACCAAAACATACACACTGATATCTATTCTTTAAGTAACTACATAACCAGGACAGTGCTACCCTCCTAATACCACAATTTTGTAGTTTCTTTAACAATAAATTATGATCCACTGTATCAAATGCTTTTTTTAAGATCCAGGAATACCCCAACTGAATACTGTCATAACCCGAGTGTCGGTTCTGGCCACACTCGGGTCTCATATCTTTTTGTTCCCTGGCTTTGGCAGCTGAGGGTTCCTTCCAGCTCCTCGGGCTCTTATTGTGAAGGCGCCCGGGGGAGCTCCCTGCTGTCAAAGTCAGCTGCTGCTCTGCTGTCATTAGCAGCAGCTGTGCCGCGTTGGGGTCATTAGCCGCCAGAGATATAAGCGGGTGCTAAATGTCCTCCAGCGCGGCAGTCTCTGTTATATCCTGTTATGTTCAGCCACGTTCCGTCGTGCTCCTGTTATTCTCAGGTATGTTCCTTTGAGACTTCACTCTCACTGTTGTCCGTCTGGCGCATCGGGTGTCCCCCGGCTCAGACATCACCCAGCCATTGTATGTGTTCTGTGAGTGTTCTGCCTTATCCTTAATAAATTACCACTGCAAACTCTCTGGTGACTGAGGCGTCTTGTGACGGTCCGTGAGGGCCGTTGTGACAGTAGACTGCCGCCTAACGCCCGGAGAGGAGGCGTTGCATCGAGACGCCATTCACCGTGTAGTTTGCAGTAGTGGACTGTGTGTTCCTACCTGTCTGGGTGCCGTGTTGAAGCATGCCATCGTGGAGGTCTCGTGCTCGGAGGCAGGACGCTGTTCTCGCTGACACCCTCGAGCGCGTGGACAGAGTCCTTGTCGCCGCCTCCCTCCTCGAATACAACAGCGAAGTGCCCTGGTACCTGGACCTAGCCGGGGAAATTCTGGATTCTCTCCCCCGCTTCACTAATCATCCAGAGGTAAGCATGAGGAGAGATGACATCGCCGCCCAGCGTGAGATTCTCCGAGGGCTGGAAGGAAATCCTGGCAGGAAGCTGAAGCGGAGGAGACGTCGCCCCTCGCTTCGGGATCCCGCTCCTGCCTCTGTTCCGGCCCGGGAGTTCGCACCATCCGGAGGTCTTTTCCCATCGGGCATGTCGTCACTCGGGATTCCCCCAGAGAAGCTGCAGATGACAGCAGACAAGATCTGGGACCGGGTGGCAGCTGCTTGCTCTGCTGAGAATCCTCCAGCGTGTATGAAGCATGTGGTGGCGGCGGTTAGACTCGTGGAGAGGAATCCAGCGCTGCGTGAGTTTCCTGAGTTTGCTGACTTGCTTGCCGCCGTTTCTGCTCAGGAACGGCGATTTCCGGACCTCACCTTCGCCTCACCCCCTACAAGGAACCGTCGTCACTCCGGCTTCCAACCTCGGCTAGAGCCCCATCTGGATGCTGCTCCGGGTCGCCGCAAGGGCTCAACCCCCCACACAGCTGTCACTTCTGCGCCTCGTCAGAGGGGAATCCCCGCAGCCTCGTCTTCTCCCGGGCCCTCGCCCGCTGTCCCGTCAGCGCCCCATGCCCGACTGACCCCGGCTGTCGCCCCCTCCTCCTCGTCGCCTATCCTGGCTGCTGTGTGTCACGAGAGCTCCGTTTCGGCGAGCTTCATCCCGGATCCGCCTCGAGTGGCCTCATCTCGTCTTCCCAGAGGGCCCTCTGTCGCCATCCAGCGGGGAAAGGAAGGAATGACGTCCCCCACAGCGGAGACCATCTTACCCTTAGGGGAAAGGCGAGTGCATGATAATTTCTCTCCTCTTGACATTGTTGTGCCTTGTCTGACTCCTAGGGGTGAAGTTCGGGGTATGCAGCCCCCCGAGCTCCCTCCACCCGCTGTGGATGAAAGTATTAACCCTGCTTCCTCTGTGTCTCCCTCCGCTGAGCGGTCCTCGACGTCAGGCCAACGTCGCTGGATGAGGAGGGGGCCTGCGGTTCTGGAGAGCCTGGTTCCAGTTCCGCAGCCACGCCATGGGCGGAGGAGGAGAGCGGACTGCAGCATGGAGCCATCGCCGGTGAGGAAGCGTCCCCGGGGTTCCACGGAGGAGCGGTCCGGTCCAGCAGGGCGAGATTCTCCTGCCACCACACCATGCGGGCCACCGGCGTGGACATCGGTGCCGGAGGACTCTTTGGCTGCACGCACCATCATGCCAGCTGCGGAGCCCGACGCAGCTGAGTGGGAGCCTGATGACGACCTCCTGACATCTGAGCCCGGATCTTCGCAGTCCTGGACGGCGTCAGAACCCGAGCTCAGGCAAGTGCTCTACTTTGTCTTTCTTTTTCACCTCTTAGAGCATTTTTGCCTGTCTCAAGGGGAGATGAGCCGGGTGCAGCCGCCCGCTGCGTCCGAGCTTATCTCACCGGGTTCTGGCGCTGCCGGTGATCCTGATCCCGGGTTTTCTCTCTCTTTCGAGCCTTCTCCCAGGGTCGCCGGCGAGGGGCTGCTTTCGCCTGCTGTGCCAGAGGTTCCGGTTTCAGGGTTGGAGGTCGAGTTTGGTGCCACGCCGACCCAGTCGGGGTCCGTCGCGGGTTTGGTTCCGGAGGCCCAGTCGGGGTCCACCGTGGGTTTGGTTCCGGAGGCCCAATCGGGGTCCACCGTGGGTACTGCACCAGCAGGTCCTAGGTTCGGTGAGGGAGCTGCAGATCCCCAGCCACCGGATGCTGGACAGGCTCGTTTTCTTCTTCACTCTCATCTCCATTGTCATCCTCCTCGTCTCCGAGGCGTGCTGCCCATGTTCACCTGGGGCCGTTGGGGTTCCGATTGCTTCGCCCGGTTCTCCCTCATCTCTCCCCTTTTCAGCGGAACCGCCGGCTACTTTGACTCAACGGTTCTGGTGGGCTAGCGATGCGGGTCGGCCGCCCGAAAGACTGTCTCGCCAATTTGGCTCTCTGGGTCGGCCTCCCGACATTTTGGACTCCCTGTGTGGCGACCTGGTCCGGCCGCCTGAGATTCTCTGCTTCCGAGCATGGGACCGGGGTAGGCCGCCCGAACTGTTCTTTCTCCCCCTGCCTGTTTTGTGGCCTCCTGTTGCCAGTCGGCCCCCCCGAACTTTCTGGGTCAGAACTACACTCCTCCCGGGGTTTCTGTGAGACTGTTGGGGGGGGGGGGGGGTTTGATCTGTGATTTTTGTGGTTCACTCCTTTCTTGTTCCAATGTTTGGTGGTCCTTTCCCTCCACCTTATGTCAATTCGTTGTTTGCCCATATATGTATATTGCCTGTGGTTTTGTTACCCACGTTTTAGGGATTATGTTTTGTTTTTTTTTTTCTCTATAGCCTTGTTGGTTGTTTCTCTCCCTCCTGCCACCGCCCCATCCACCCACCCTAGGGGGGGGGGGGGGGGCTTGGGTGGTACTCTGGCCGCTCAGAGCTCGGCCTTGAGGGGGAGGTACTGTCATAACCCGAGTGTCGGTTCTGGCCACACTCGGGTCTCATATCTTTTTGTTCCCTGGCTTTGGCAGCTGAGGGTTCCTTCCAGCTCCTCAGGCTCTTATTGTGAAGGCGCCCGGGGGAGCTCCCTGCTGTCAAAGTCAGCTGCTGCTCTGCTGTCATTAGCAGCAGCTGTGCCGCGTTGGGGTCATTAGCCGCCAGAGATATAAGCGGGTGCTAAATGTCCTCCAGCGCGGCAGTCTCTGTTATATCCTGTTATGTTCAGCCACGTTCCGTCGTGCTCCTGTTATTCTCAGGTATGTTCCTTTGAGACTTCACTCTCACTGTTGTCCATCTGGCGCATCGGGTGTCCCCCGGCTCAGACATCACCCAGCCATTGTATGTGTTCTGTGAGTGTTCTGCCTTATCCTTAATAAATTACCACTGCAAACTCTCTGGTGACTGAGGCGTCTTGTGACGGTCCGTGAGGGCCGTTGTGACAAATACTTTTTATTTTCAACGACAGTTGATATTTTTTCTATAAATTCCATTAGAGCAAATGCAGTTGTCCTCTTGTGTCTGAACCCATATTGCTGCTCACACAATAAATTATTCTTCAGTATGAAGTTGTCAATTCTCTCATAGAATATTTTTTCAAGTATCTTGGAAAATTGCGGCAATAGTGAAATAGGTCTATAGTTTGAAAGTTCCCCTCTGTCACCCGTCTTGTATATCGGAATTACTTTAGCTATTTTCATTGCATTGGGAAATATATCTGTTTGGAGAGACAGGTTACAGATATACGTCAGTGGTTTCACTAAGCATTCAATAATAGTTTTGACTAAGAGCATGTCAATACCATCACAGTCCGTAGATGTTTTACTTTTAAACGATTTAACAATTTCAATGACCTCTCTCTCGTCTGTGTTCTTTATGAAAATGGAATCTTTTATAGCAGTGTTTTTGCTTATTGTATCACCTGTGGGTGCCGTAATGGGTATTTCTCGAGCCAAATTAGGACCAGTGTTAACAAAAAAGTTATTAAATTAATCTGCAGGTGAAGCTGCATTCACACTCTGAGTCGTTTTATTATTTTTTTGAAAAATTGGTTGGGTAGCTTGTATTTCTGTTTTTATTTCCAAGAATATTGTTAAGTATTGTCCATGTATTTTTAATATTGTCTCTGTTTTTCGCCAGTTCTTTACTTTAATAGTCTCTTTTACTACATCTTATTATATATGTTAACTTATTTTTGTATGTTTTATACTGCTGCTCTGCTTCTTTTGTCCTTTTCTTGAGGAAAGCTTTATATAATAATTTTTTTTTCTTTTTACACGCCTTTTGTAATCCTTTGGTTAACCATGGCTTATCGGCAAATTTATGTTTAAGCTTTTTCTTTACCAATGGACAATTGTTTTTTTTCATAAAGAGTGGTTACAATGTTTATAAATGTGTCATGGGCTTCATTTACATCTGATACATAGACTTTTGTCCAGTCTTGCTTCAACAAGTCTTCTTTAAAAGAACTGATTGCATTTTGTGATTTGTATCTGATCGATTTTAAATTTTTTTCTGTATTGGCCCCCGTGTGGCCATGGATAAGTGCAAAGGTTGGCAAATGGTCACTTATATCATTTATCAATAATCCACTTTCTATTTTCTTATCGATAATATTAACAAACGGGTTGTCAATAAGTGTAGCAGTGTGAACTGTGATTCTACTGGGATGTGTTACTGTGGGATATAGACTCATGCTGTACATAGAATTCATGAACTCTGTAATTACATTTTGTTGATATGGATTTAGTAAATCAATATTGAAATCTCCACAAATTACTACCATTTTCTTACTAGTAATATTATTGTACAGCTCGACTAATTTATCTCTGAATGTCTCAATGCAAGTTCCCAGTGTTCTATATATACAACTAATAATTAGATTTTTTGTTTTATCTTGGTCATTCTCAACAGTAACACATTTCAAAATCCCTGGTAGTGCAAAGGACATTCCATTTACAAGCTTACACCTATACATGTCATCAATATACAGTACAGTGCAACACCACCACCCTTTTTTTGAGATCTGTTAATATGAAACATCTGATATCCCTCTATTGCCATCAGGGGAGCCTGCTCTTCATTAAGCCAAGTTTCAGAGACTGCAATAGCTGTAAATTTTCTGTCTAGCTGTTTTAAATAGTCCTGAATCTGTGGAAAGTTTTTGTTAAGACTTCTGCTGTTGAAGTGTATAATTGATAGTTTACCATCTAGTTGCACTTGACTTTTGAATTGCTTTTCAGTGTAATATTCACAATGATTATGAATATTATTGAAAAAGTGGTTATCAGGATCAATATCATTTTCCATCTCTTGTAGTTTATGTTCAGCATAATGGCATATTTTCAGAGTTTGAATTTCCTCACTCTGTGTCAACTGACTTCCTCCAACTGGGGATAATTGACGTCTACTCAAGTCAGTCATAAGTTTTTTTGTTTATTTTGTTTATTTTTTTTTTAAGTACATTGACATGGTATGTCAAAAGAACTATTCTTGCTGTATGTGTGGATATGGACTTATATACTCTCTTAATTTTCTTAATCAGTGTTCATCTGTATTTATTTAAGTCAGTAACATCTCTGATTATTATACTCTTTGCTTCCTCAGGTGTTCCATTTAGTTTGATCCAAACTCTACAATTTCTTGTCCATATTGCCTGTATCTTATTTTGTCTTTTCAGCATCCGTGCTTGCCGTGCTATTTCAGCATTAGTTTTTGTTAGATGTTCATTTAGGTAAACTTCTGTTCCCCGTAGTTTTCTGGCCTGCCTCAGTATGTCATTCTTTACCCTTCTGTTCACAAAGCGCATCACAATTGATTTCTTTGTTTTATTATCCTCCCACGCCTCCCACTTGAGGTGTTTCAGGCACGTCCCACTGGGAGGAGACCCCGGGGCAGACCCAGGACTCGGTGGAGAGACTATGTCTCCCAGCTAGTCTGGGAACGCCTTGGTATCCCCTCTGAAGAGCTGGAGCAGGTGGCTGGGGAGAGGGAAGTCTGGGCTTCTCTGCTTGAACTGCTGCCTCCGCGACCCGGACCTCCGGAAAAGCGGTAGACGATGGATGGATGGATGGATGGGTTTTATTATCCTTTCTGGGTAAAGCATGACAGGCTGAAATTGCATTTGCTTCGACCTTTATATTTCTACTATCAAGGAACTGAAGCACCTGGTTTTCCAGGGAGACTGATTCACCCAGGGGAGCCTCCTCACCTCTCAATCCTGCTGTAGCATGAGCATATGACTGATATTTAATGTCTAGTCCACTTATAATTAGATCATCCATACGAGAATATTGTTCAAGATCTTCGACGCGTCGCTCCAAGTCTGCAATTTTTTTGTCTTTTTCCTTAATTGTTAATTTTAATTCTTGGACTTCTTCCATTAGCCCTATTATTTTAGCCTGCTGACTAACCACTTTGGTCAGTTCTTCTGACAAGAAGTTCAGAGATTTTTTGATCTCTTCCATTTCCTCCTTCTTTGGTGGCATTTTTACTGACCTGTGGATAGTAAAACAATCTCTGCTGGTGACGCCGGTATCCGATCCGATCGACCTCGAATCCAGCTGGGCCTCAGCTAGCCCCCTCCGCTGCTAGTCCCGCTGCTTACCGCTGCCGTAACCGAGCTCCTGTCCAGCCGGGGTACCGGCAGCTCCTCCACTGAGTCCCGCCGCCCACCACCGCTGTAGCCGAGCTCCGATCCTGCTTCTGTCCAGCTGGGGTCCCGGTAGATCCTCCGCTGAGCCCTGCCACTTACTGCCGTCTGCCTCAGTAGATCCTCCGCTGATCCCCGCCACCTACCGCCGTCTGCCTCAGTAGTTCCTCCGCCGAGCCCCACCGCTGCAACTGGGCTCTGACTCCGGCTGGGGCCCCGGTGGTCCTCCACTGGTCCCCATCTCCCTCCACCGCTGCACTTGAGTTCCAATCCGGCTCCCTTCCAACTGCTGCCTCGGCTTGTTCCTCCTGAGAGCCTAAATCACCGGGGACAGAGTCGCTTCTCCGTGTCGGTGCTAGGTGCTACGACTAGCTATGGCGTTAGCTATTTCGATAGCATTAGCCTAGCAAATGCTTCAGGTAAAGCGTAGCAGCGAACCACGAAAAGAAATGCCAATCAGTTCACTCACGAATGAGAGCAGTCCCAAAAGTCCAATTCTCACAGCGAGTGCAAAACAACTCTTAAAGACAGAGATCGAATCTGACCCCTGAATCCAGACCGGCTGAACCACAACTAAAAAGCAAACCATAGCAAAGAAGAAAACACAAAGTTTATTTATTTACTTATTTTTCATTTGGTCAGTCACAAGTAATGAAACATACAGGATGTGTTTATTTTGTAGCTTAGAAAACTGAAGGTGAGATTGTTGGTTTTTGACATGATAAAAACTGAAGTGCAGTCTGGTAATTTCTTTAAGAATTTAATTTAACAACATAAGGGTGAGCTGTATTTCTTTGTGAAGTGAGTGTTTTAATATTTTACCATATATACAGTATGGGATTGTTAGAAAAATTCTTCTAAATCTTCAGTCAAAAACCAGGCTGGATCAGAGTTTCAGCAAATTTAATTACACTGGCCAGTGGAGAACAATACAAAAATAGTCTCAGAGCCTATTCGTGCACCATTCTGACTCAAACACACATCACTCAGTTTTTTAAGCTTTCCATTATCTGAAAGGTGGAGGAGCAATTAGTTCATCATGATTGGTCCGGTACATCTGGTCAAAACTTGGTGTACAGATTATCTTTTTCTCAGGAACCATGACACTCACTCAGTACCAGTCACACGGGAACCGCACAGAATGGACTAAAAACAAGATGATAACTTGTGCAGCTGCATCCTTGACACTTTTACACAGACTCTGAGGCAGACTCTGAGACAAAACAAATCACAAATAAAAGACAAATATGAAATTTTTCTATCAGTGATCCATGAACACATTTTAGAAAGTTAAAATCCACAAAAACACTTTTTTTTTTTTTTTTTTACAGTTAATGGGGCCTTTAAAGATGTGAGATGCTGGCCTCTATAGGCCTCTCATCTGCTATATGAAGCTCTGGACAGGACCTTCAGTCCAAGTATGTAGTGTTGGTGCTAAGCATGAAATTGCTTATGTTGGGGCTTCAAAACTGTACTTCTGTATAAAACATACACTCAAATAAACTTTATCTTGAGCGGGCACAATATCATATAGCTGCATTTTAACCCATTATAAATCTGTGTGATGAATTTATCGGCTGTGTTGTTCTTTACAATACCATGAACACATCAGTTTAGTTTTTCGTCCTCTGTAGGACTAAAAGTCTTTGTCTTTTCACCTATATTTGGTCATACATTTCAAGGTATTTATAGCTGTATGCTGTTCCACATGAGGGAATAAGGGAATCTGAAATGCTCTGATGAATGAGCCCACGAAAGACACTTAAAAAAGATTTATTCTTCTGGCGCTACATTGCAACAGTGGATCTGAAGTCCAGCATTTCATTTTAGATGGACATGTTATACATTATTAAACAGTGCAGTGTATTCATTATTTATCTAAAGCCTTGCCACTAACGGTCACAAACAAGACAGTCATAGTCTGTTTATGCTTCTAAATCGAATGTTAAGAATTATTTTTTAAGAGTTTGTTTTGCTCCACAAAAAAATCAGCATGGAGAGCAAGCAAAAATTCTGTTTCCACTACAAGGAACCAGGGACCATTTAAGGGGGCCAGGAATTTCTTAAGGGCTGTTCATGTACAGTATCTGGCTCTCATATCCGTCATGTCTCCACTGTGGAGACAGGAACTGTTGGTTTCCTGAGGATTTGCAGAATTGTCTGACAGTCTCAGACCCAACGTAGCGTGGCAAAGTAAAATACATTTAAATATGGTAAAATCATACAGAAGTGATTATGCACAGAATGAATGTAAAGTGCAGTGTATGGAACCAACTTGCTTTTAATTGTGGAGAGGACTGCACAAGCAGCATCAGAAGGGCTGGCCGACGGAGTGTGTCTGCTCTTTGGCTCCAAACAGCCCGAACTGCTGGCCTTGCATCTCTGTTGTGTTTATGCTACCCTGATGCATGTGGTGGCATATGATTTACAGCTGATATGGCCATTCCAGTTCACAATTAACTTTTATGTGTTTTAGATATCACACATGCGTGAGCATACCAGTTTAGTTTATACTTGATGTTGGCTATTGGCCGGCTCTGCAGGTTCACGTCTTGGCAAAGGACAGTGGTAGCGGCCTGTGTTTGCACCGCATCATTCCACTGTAGTGTCTAGTGTAGTTCTTCACATATGCCAAATAGTTGTTTAGACCCTCTGGACGGCAGCATTGTATTATAATTTTTAATCTATTTTTAATAAGATCTTTATTACCATTTTCTGGTCAAATTTGTCACTAATTATTTCTGTGTGTTTTGTTCACTATGTCAGTGCCACATGAAGTATTCTGGCTAAGTTTTATCCAATAAGCACCGAGTCAGTCCTAAACCCCACCCAGCAGTTTTTGGGACACTCTGAAGTACCTAATCCTGACCAAAACCATCTTATGGATGTTAACGGTTCTTGATAGTGGTTCTAGCCACTATCCTGAAGTGCTATTGAGCTGCTATTAAGTAGGAGCGCTTGTACCTCTGTTCCTCTGATTTAGTGCCTGAAGTCAGGCACTGTCAGACGCTGCTAGACGCTGTCAAACAGTTGGAGTTTCTGCATCATCGTTCTCAACGATTTTTACCCACTTATAATTTTATTGGATCGAGGATTCTTGCAACTTGATTTTTCTTGGTCAACAAGCCGGGCTAGGCTGACCTGTTTATTTTGGTTAGCCACCCCTGGCCTGGAAAGCCATGGCTCCCTCTCCGACCTATGACAGCTATGTTTCCCTCTCTAAGAAGGTTTCTGAGCTGGAACTGAGACTCTCTAACCTCTATAAGATTCGGGAGGCTGAAAATCATCTGGACATGATCATTTATGGTCGGACATCGGCGCCAGCCATGGATTCGCAGCTAGCAGAGATGGCTACTTACCTAGGTGAAATTAGCATATCACCATCCACCTCCACCCCTACTCCGGTCACCTCAGCTGTCCAGGACTGTAGCACTAAACACTGGCTTCAGCTCAGAGCTAAACCTAAAACCTCGGGTGGTTCTTCTCAGCCCTGGACCATGGTCAGGTCAAACAGCAAACATCGGGGATCGACCAGGCAGGGCCGTGCCTCCTCCCTTCCCCTCTCATTGGAAAACATATTCGACATCTTTTCCTTGCAAGATTTCCCCCACCTGGTGCAGATCTTCCCCCCATGGCCGCCCCTTCTCCTTCAACAGAGGCCCAAACTAAAAACTACTCTAGGTGTACCGAACTTTACACCAGCTCCAAAAAGAAGAGAGCGCAACCCCCCACATCATCCCCGCACCGGCATCCCACCACCTCAGCAGCAACAACAACAACAACAAAACTATTTATCACTACAGAAGCCACCGATAAAGTCCTCCAGATGATGCTGGTAATTGGTGATTCCATTATGAGGAACGTCAGAAGCAGGTACTGTGTTACAAAATTTTTTCCTGGGGCTAAAGTGTCAGACATTGAAGCTGTTACCCCTGACCTATTAAATGAATACCCCCATGCTAAAACTGTTATTGTGCATGTTGGATGCAACAACATCCCAGATGAAGCATCTGAGATCTTAAAGAGAGACTTCAAGAGCCTTCTGTCCATTCTTAAGAACTGTGGCAGATGTGTGCTTATCACTGGACCACTTGCTCCTTTTAGAAGAGGCTGCAATTATTTCAGCAGAACTCTTTCCCTTAATTCCTGGTTGTGTTCAACGTCCTACTTTTAACATTGGTTTTATAGACAATTTCAACCTGTTTTAGAACCACCCATTATTTATGAGGCCAGATGTCATCCATCCAAATAGACTTGGTGCACGTGTTTTAAGAGACAATCTGTTTTATTTGATTCAGCATTTTTTAGCACAGTAACTGAAAGCTGGTGTGTCACCTCACCCCAGAGAGCCGGGGTCTGCCAACCAGCCCTCTTTTGCTTCCACTTCTCATATTACTCCTATTAATCCAAATAATTCTCTCTGTTTAGATCAGTCTTCTATTCACAACCCTATAGAAATTTTGTCTGTCCCCCGATACCCAAAACATTATAAACCAAGACAAATACAACATAACTTGATAAAGATTAAAACCATTAATCTACCACAGAAAAACAAAATAATTTAAAGTGGACTGCTGAATATAAGATCTCTGTCCGATAAAGTGACCTTAATTAATGATATGATCATGGATCACAATATAAATATACTCTGTCTTACAGAAACATGGCTATGTTAGCACACCCATGTAAATATGGCTAGCTTAGCACACCCATCTTGGAGGACAGAACAGCCTATTTTATTTACCACATTATATCACCCTCCCAGTGCTTCTTTTGCTGAATTTATGTCTGAATTCTTTGAGTTCTTAACAATCTTAGTCCTCAGTTCAGACAAGATTGTCATAGTTGGTGATTTTAATATTCATATACAGTGGGGAAAAAAAAGTATTTAGTCAGCCACCAATTGTGCAAGTTCTCCCACTTAAAAGATGAGAGAGGTCTCCAGTTTTCATCATAGGTATACCTCAACCATGAGAGACAAAATGAGAAAAAAAAAAATCCAGAAAATCACATTGAAGGATTTTAATGAATTAATTGGTAAATTCCTCAGTAAAATAAGTATTTGGTCACCTACAAACAAGCAAGATTTCGGGCTCTCACAAACCTGTAACTTCTTCTTTAAGAGGCTCCTCTGTCTTCCACTCGTTACCTGTATTAATGACACCTGTTTGAACTCATTATCAGTATAAAAGACACCTGTCCACAACCTCAAACAGTCAGACTCCAAACTCCACTATGGCCAAGACCAAAGAGCTGTCAAAGGACACCAGAAACAAAATTGTAGATCTGCACCAGGCTGGGAAGACTGAATCTGCAATAGGTAAGCAGCTTGGTGTGAAGAAATCAACTGTGGGAGCAATTCTTAGAAAATGGAAGACATACAAGACCACTGATAATCTCCCTCGATCTGGGGCTCCACGCAAGATCTCACCCCGTGAGGTCAAAATGATCACGAGAACGGTGAGCAAAAATCCCAGAACCACACGGGGGGACCTAGTGAATGACCTGCAGAGAGCTGGGACCAAAGTAACAAAGGCTACATCAGTAACACACTACGCCGCCAGGGACTCAAATCCTGCAGTGCCAGATGTGTCCCCCTGCTTAAGCCAGTACATGTCCAGGCCCGTCTGAAGTTTGCTAGAGAGCATTTGGATGATCCAGAAGAGGATTGGGAGAATGTCATATGGTCAGATGAAACCAAAATAGAACTTTTTGGTAAAAATTCAACTTGTCGTGTTTGGAGGAGAAAGAACACCATACCTACTGTGAAGCATGGGGGTGGAAACATTATACTTTGGGGCTGTTTTTCTGCAAAGGGACCAGGACGACTGATCCGTGTAAAGGAAAGAATGAATGGGGCCATGTATCGTGAGATTTTGAGTGAAAACCTCCTTCCATCCGCAAGGGCATTGAAGATGAAACGTGGCTGGGTCTTTCAGCATGACAATGATCCCAAACACACTGCCCAGGCAACAAAGGAGTGGCTTCGTAAGAAGCATTTCAAGGTCCTGGAGTGGCCTAGCCAGTCTCCAGATCTCAACCCCATAGAAAATCTTTGGAGGGTGTAGCATCATCGTCCTCCTCAAAACCAAGACAAGATCACTTCTCTCCAGTTTACAGGAATTTCAATTTATTCATTACACAGGAATATCACCTTTCTGCCTTCTCAGGAATATCACTGGCTTTTTGCTGACTCATGCAGGCTTCTTCCAGACCTGACCAAAGATGCTTGCTTTCCCAGGACCCCAATGTAAACAATTGCCGCTTGCAGAGATTGTAAGGATCAGAGTTTGCTTTTAAAGGCTCAAAGGAACATAAAACTCAGGAGACCAGACCTCTCAACATGAACACTGCATTTGATAACGTACCTTTTCACAGGAAACCAATGTTTTTAAAAGAGTCATAAACCACTTAATCTGACAGTTTTATAGCCTATGCTATCCAGGCCTTCGCCAGATACTAAGGAAATCATCTACAGCTCAACAGTACCTCCTAGCGGATACCTACGGAATGTGTTTTCAGTACGTAGGATGACTTTTAATTTGTTCTAAATATTAAGTTTCTTTCAGCTTATCCTGGATCCTAAGGACACTGAAAATCATCCCCCTTATCACCAACCATGGTTTGCTGCATGTTCTGCTGTTCTAATCTTGATCTAAATGTGAATGCATGTATTATAATTATGTATGAGAAATGTTATATTCATGAGTGTTATTGGAGTAATGGTATAAATGCATGATCACCATATATTAGCCAAGTCATTTAATTTAGTTAGATTTTATATTGAGCATTTATCTTATAAGAACTGACTGTTGATTTTTCCCTCTGAAAATTCATGGGATGGTGTCTCCATTTGGTTGGCTGCTCTCAAACAAAGAAATGTTTTCACATTGGATAACAGCCATTTCAAACTGATTCTGAAAGAGTAGATTGGTCATTTGACGACTGACCTCATCAGTTTTACGACCCCGCGAGGTAACTTTAAAAGACAGAAGTTAGATTTGAGTACACTTGAAAAAAAGACAGAAAAAAAACAGGGTTAACAGTTGAGACACAGTACAGTTAAGAGTTTTAAAAAAAAGTCAGAGATCAGACAACAGGCAGGAAGATTAGCTAGAAATAGAATTAAGAATTAGAGGAACTAAATTAAGATTAAAGAAGCAGAATAGTAATCTAGATCTCAGAAGATTTTATTCCACCGTTTCGAGGCCCTGTGAAGTTTTATTTTATTCTCTGTGTGTTTGTCCAATCTTTTCTTATATTCTGGAAACTGAGGAGAAACCATTTTTCTTTAGAGCTCGTCCCTTTTTAGAGAATCAAATTCTCAAACTTTTTCCTTCACCTCAGAAGCCATTCTTATCCTAGTAAATGTTTTTCTAACACTTTTTTTTAATGACTTTTCACGCCATTAAAGTGGACCTTTAATTTGCCTAGTTTAAAGTGAAGAGACTGAGAAGATTTTCCTTCAGTTTTTTTTTGGTCTATCCCGCTACAAGAGACCCCAAATTTGGATTCTTTTCCCAAGGACTTTTCACGCCGCCCTGAGACAAAACCACCCACGGCTGCAAATGTCTCTTTGAAGGGCCACCCAGCTAAGTTATCGCCCCACGGCTGTGAGTGAGGAAAGCAGCCGCTTCCTCCCGACGTCCGAGCTTCAAAAAAACCCAGCGGTACCGACCAGCGGGATTTGGACCTACGGCCGTGTGTGAGTGAGACTTATTTCTCCTATTTCTGGGTTAAAACGTGATGTCCTAACAATTAAATTACAATTGAATATTGCCCGTATTTCAGGGCTCAATTAGTCTCAGCCACAGGATAGAACTGTAAACTGAATGAAAACTTTCAGTCATTTTTAAGTAACTGCCCTTAAATTTTGTAGATTAATTCAGGAGTCATTTTTAGATAATTAGCTTATGAATTTTCCTCATAAAATTGCAATGTTTTGTTAAAACATTCCAGTCTCATTTACTGTTGAAACATAAGTCTAGTACTCCTTGGTTCTGCAGAGGTGTAACGCTGGATTTTATGTTCAGGAACTCAATATCAGTTGATGTGATATTTTACGCTGTCATCATCTGAATCTGTTTATTCATCATTTGAACGCCATGCCATGTAACCTGAATGATTTTAATAAACGAGTGAATAAGAGCAGTTGAAGCGTTTTCCTTTCGCATATACAGGTTTCCTAATCACGGCAGGACAAAAACTCACTGAAACTTTGAGACTGATTCATTAAGCAATTTAAGGTACAAAATTAATTAAAACTAAAGTTAATTTTATTGTCCGTTAGGACTGGTGCCCCTTTTACGAGTGCTTTTATTTAATTTAGCTGGTGTAGAAGTGACGGTTCAACTCCGCCCCCCTTTCACACCCACTATTAAATAAAATAAATAATTCCTGTACCTTCTGACAAATAATTTTATAGGCTCTTCATCCTACAAGGGAGTTGAAAGTCCGTGTTGCCCAGTGACAGCCCCAAAACATCACTGCTCTAGAGGAGATCTGCATGGAGGAATTGGCCAAAATACCAGCAACAGTGTGTGAAAACCTTGTGAAGACTTACAGAAAACATTTGACCTCTGTCATTGCCAACAAAGGGTATATAACAAAGTATTGAGATGAAGTTTTGTTATTGACCAAATACTTATTTTACCGAGGAATTTACCAATTAATTCATTAAAAATCCTTCAATGTGATTTTCTGGATTTTTTTTTCTTATTTTGTCTCTCATAGTTGAGGTATACCTATGATGAAAATTGGAGACTTCTCTCATCTTTTAAGTGGGAGAACTTGCACAATTGGTGGCTGTAGACGCTGATAATGATAGTCATAGTATAGCATTTCTCTCCCTCTTAAATTCAACTGTTTTTTCTCAGTGTGTTAGTCAACCAACTCATCACCATAATCACACCCTTGACCTGGTCTTGGCCTACGGTTTCATCCCTTAAAATCCTACACTGACTGACCATTACTTGATAACTTTCAAATTTGTGTTTTCTAATTTTACAGCATCAAGCAGAAATATAGTTACCAGATATTTACAGTACCTGATAGTGCTGTGGCTCGCTTTAAAGAATTAATCCCTTCAGCACTTACTCTATTACCATGTCTCAGTATAGCAGAGGACAGCACTGACTGCTTGAATTCATTAGAATTAGACCTCTTAGTTGATAGTACTGCAGCCTTACAGCAGACAACACTTGACTCTATATCCCCTCTTAAAAAGAAAACTATTAAAAATAGGAGATTAGCTCCATGGTACAACTCCCACACTCATGAGTTAAAACAAAAAGTTAGATTTTGTGAAAGGCTTTGGCGTGCAAATAAGACAGAAGAATCATGTTCAGCCTGGAATGCCAGCCTTATCACCTATAAAAAATCTCTCCGTAGTGCTAGGCAACAGTACTATTCATCCTTTATAGAAGAAAATAAAAACAACCATAGATTTCTTTTTAACACTGTGGCTCCAAAACAAGATAAGATAAGATAAGATAAGATAAGATAAGCCTTTATTAGTCCCACAATGGGGAAATTCCAGGATTGCAACAGCACAGGGATAGCAACACTCAGAGCAACAATCAGAAATCAAGAAAAAACAAGAGCAGCGAATATACATATGTACATATAAACATAAATATATAGACACACAGTGCGGAGCATTGTAGCTAGATGGAATAAATATATAGATATATAAACACACAGTGCAGAGCATTGTAGCTAGATGGAATAAATATGTGAATATATAAACACACACACAGTGTGGAGCGTTTTAGCTAGATGGAATAAATATATGAATATATAAACACACAGTGCGGAGCATTGTAGCTAGATGGAATAAATATGTAAATATATAAACACATACAGTGTGGAGCATTGTAGCTAGATGGAATAGATATGTAAATATATAAACACACAGTGTGGAGCGTTGTCGCTAGATGGAATAAATATATAAATATATAAACACACACAGTGCAGAGCATTGTAGCTAGATGGAATGAAACAGCATAACCGTCTACTTAGTTATCATACATGGTATGATTATGTACCCATACATATTGTCACCCTCCGTAGCTACCGGTATTTTCCTAGTTGTATACCGGAGGGGACCATTGTGTAAGTCTATTGCGTCTTTTGCATTCAATACTATTAGGTTGTCACGTCTTTTTGCTATCTCTGTGAGCAGCCCTGCTTAGGTTATAAAGTCTGACAGCCGCTGGTATGAAGGACCTGCGAAACCTCTCGGTTGTGCACCTAGGATGAAGTTTAGCCACCGTCCTTCTCTCTCCCATTTCCTCCACTGGGTCAAGGCACTGCCCCAGGACAGAGCTAGCTTTCTTGATCAGTTTGTTCAGTCTCTTTCTATCGGCTGCTGTAATGCCACTGCCCCAGCAGACCACTCCAAAAGTGATGGCTGATGCCACCACCGTGTCGTAGAATGTCTTCAGCAGCGCCCCTTGTACACCAAAAGACCTGAGTCTCCTCAGTAGGAACAGCCTGCACTGTCCCTTCTTGTAGAGTGTGTCAGTATTGTGTGACCAGTCTAGTTTATTGTTCAGATGAACACCCAGGTACTTGTAGGATGTCACCATCTCGATGTCTGTTCCCTGTATATTTACTGGTGCGGTGACGGGTTGTCCTTGCCTGTGATCCCTAATGCCATAGATCCCTACATTCTTCCAACTCTTAGTGCTGATGACGTTTTGAATTTTTTTAATGATAAAATTGTCGGTATTAGGAATATTATTCCAAAAAATAGCCCCCTTAAAAATATCAAGCCTTTGCCCAACACTGCTGTGTCCACAGGCTCAGAACTCCACTTTTCTGAATTTTCTCGTATTAGTCATTCTGATCTAGCCCTAATAGTGTCAGCCTCTAAACCAACTACCTGTCTCTTAGACCCAGTCCCCACTAGACTCCTGAAGGAATCACTATCCCTGATTAGTCCACCACTTTTGAACATAATTAATATGGTGGGGGGGACCCAGTCAGTACGTTCTCTACTCAGACTGAATGGCATGGCAGGGGGAGATGTGTAAAAGCTGAGAAACGGATATGCAGGGCAGTCTGTGGTTTTCCCTTTAAGACCACATGATAATATGCATTCTCCCCTGGTCTGCATAATAATGTACCGACAGGCTTGGTGACAAAGGGAATTGTCATTGTAAATGTATGTACAATATGTTAATGCAAACACCCCAGATAGAGTGGCAAGTTGTATGGTATAAAAAGAACCGTGACCTGGTTCATGCTTCTTCTTCTTCTTGACTGAATAAAGAAGAATTAAGTTCAAATTAAACAACAGACCATCAGCCACAGAGTCATTGCCTCGATGGTGGCAGCAGGGCCCCCATGTGCCAACCATGATTCAGCTGGATGTCCATGGATTCTGTTGATGGAGAGAATGATAAACAGATTCTCCCACAAGGACGTGCTTCTGAGATCGCAATTGGGCTGTCTCTCAAAAATCAGAGAAAGGAGGGGGAGAGACATTTGATATGAGAAGTGAGACCCCCCCTCCACCCTATGATACATGATGCTGAATAAAGCATAAATTCCTTAAACTTTAGTGACTAAAATATTCTACTCAATGTTAAGGGAACATACAATGTCTGTACATTGTAACTGTAATTAATTTGTGATAATAAGCATGCAAAAATTATTTTCTTCCTGAAAATAAAGCAACACATATCAAATCATAACAATAAAAGCATTTGAAACCACATTGTCCATCCCAAGAGTTCAACCATGTCTTCAGTAGCAGATACTGTCTTGAGAGAAATAATATGAATTAATGTATTTGTCCAAATGCATAAATTACACTGTAAAGAGATAAAAAAAAATTATAATATTCCTGATTCGTCCACCAGATGGGACTGTGAAACTGTCTGGTTGTTTACTGGAAAATCTTGACTTCCAAGTCTTGATTATATCAATCATTAACTTGTTGACTGAAACATTCCTTTGCCAAAGAGCAGAAAAGGGAGAATGACTAAGTCCTGGAGAAGGGATTAACTTCCACTTTATGGCCAATGGATAGTGTTACAGCTCTGGTTCTTGGGTGATAGAAGCAGTTCATGACCAGACTTTTGAGTTGAAACAATTTTTCTTCAGCAAAGAATGATTTTATAGATTGGAACTCAAGGTCAATGCTACAGTATTGTACAAATTCCTGGCAGTAATATAATACAAATATTGTATTTTACCTTGTTTAACGTAATCCCATCAGCAATATCCTGAACTTGGGTGACTTGTTAAAAGTCCTCACACTCAAACATTGAGTGTGCAGAAGAGGCAGATGACTAGAGGCTGATAAAAAGATTAATTGATTACTCTTCCTCTTATTAACACTAAAGCAATCAAAATACACATTAAGCAGTTTGGCGATCCTACCGTGATTACCATTCACCGTCACACTAGTTTCCAATTATGGCAGTCTGATGCAGATATCTAAACAAACGAGCAATGTTTTCTTTTCCCATTACTTTTCATTACACAACATGTCATTTCTAAGGCAGCCTGTTACTTATTGCAGTTACGTATGGGCAGCACGGTGGCACAATTGCTAACACTGTGGCAACACAGCAACCCACCCTTGGCCATGGGATCTTGGGTTCGATCCCACCCCTTGACCAACAGTGATCTTTTTGTATGGAGTTTGCATGTCCTCCCCGTGTCTGCATGGGTTTATGCCCGGATTTCTCTGGTTTCCTCCCACAGGGGCCAAAAACATACAAGTTAGGTTAATTGGCATCAACTGGGGAGGTATGAATGTGAGTTGTCCCTTGCCCCTTCCCCCCAGGCCACAGTTTGTAAATAAGAATATGTTCTAAATCTGTCCTGCCTGGTTAAATAAAGGTTAAATAAATAAAAATTAAACATATCCAAAGTTTAGATAGAAGTGTCACTTACAAGGAAATGTTTGCTGTCCACATGCATCTGTGCTTCCCTTTGTTTGAGTCTGTGAGTAGAAGGAGGAAAGAGCACCACTAGTGGTACCTAAACACCCTCCCCTCACCTGGCCAGAACTCTCAGGTCTGCTTCAGGGTCCTAAAGATAGCTCTGCAACGCAAAGAAAATGTCCATTATCCACAGTCCAAATGTCTGCTGTGACAGAGATATGATCTAGTCCCTCAAATTCTTTTTAGAGATCAAAATCCATTTTTGAATAATCTTTATCCAGGTAGCAAGTAAATGTGTTTTAACTTCAGTGGCTCACAGTCTCAGCTGTCTGATGGACAGTCACTGTTTATATCATATTATATCATATTAAATGTGGTTTATTAAATATTAGGTCTCTAACTCCCAAGTCTCTGTTAGTCCATGATCTGTTAATTGATCATCAGATTGATTTAATTTCCCTTACAGAGACTTGGTTAGGGCAAGAGGATTATGTTGGTTTAAATGAATCAACTCCCTCTGGTTATTTAAACTGTCAAAATCCCAGAAGTTCTGGTCGTGGAGGAGGAGTAGCATCAATTTACCATTCCAAATTACTAGTTAATGTAAAGCAAAAAACATGTTATAATTCCTTTGAGGGCCTGGTCCTCAGTGTTGGGCACTTTAGCAATTCCAGGTTAAACCCAATTTTATTTGCCATTGTTTATCGTCCCCCATCAACCTATTCAGAATTTTTATCCGAATTTCCTGATTTCTTAGCTGATTTAGTGCTGAAATCTGATAGAATAATTATAGTAGGGGACTTTAATATACATGTGGATGTAGATAGTGACTGCCTTAATGTGGCTTTTAATTCAATATTAGACTCGATTGGGTTTTCTCAGAAAGTAGGAAATTCTACTCATTACCTCCACCATACATTGGACCTTGTTCTGACATATGGCATAGAAATAGAAAATCTGGTAGTGTCTCCTCATAACCCTGTACTGTCAGACCATTGTCTGTTAACCTTTGATTTTACTATTTCTGACTATTTGGCTCCTAAAGAAAAATATTATCACAGTAGATGCCTCTCAGATGATGCTGTTTCCAAATTTATGCAGATTGTTTCCTCTATGCCATGTGTCAACACAACGGAAATAAGCTATAGACAGCTTGCTCCTTCTGTAATTGATAACATGGTGGATAGTGTTTCAGCTTCTCTACATCAGGCTCTAGACTTGGTGGCCCCCTTAAAAAAGAAAAAGTCTAATCAGAGATTTTTAACTCCTTGGTTCAACACAGAAACTCGTAGCTTAAAACAGAAGACTCGTCAGTTAGAAAGAAAATGGCGCTCTACTAATTTAGATGAAATCTATTTAGCTTGGAGAAATCATCTTTTAATTTATAAAAAATCTCTTAGAAAAGCTAGAACGAGTTATTACTCTGCATTAATAGAAGAGAACAAGAATAATCCCAGGTTTCTTTTCAGTACTGTAGCCAGGTTGACAAAGAGTCAGGACTCTGTCAATCCTAGCATCCCCTTAGAGCTTACTAGTCAGGACTTTATGAACTTTTTCAATAATAAAATTTCATCCATCAGAGATAAAATCAATCAGATTCTTCCCACAGTTAACTTAAATACTGTAACTACTACAACTCCTTCTATTGATGTCTGTCTTGATGAGTTTACTCCAATCGACCTTTGTGAGTTAGACAAAATAGTTTCCTCATCCAAACCTTCAACTTGTCTTTTAGACCCTATTCCTACCAGGTTATTTAAAGAAGTCTTCCCACTTATTGGTAGCTTTATTCTTCATATAATCAATTCTTCATTAACTTTAGGCCATGTACCGCAGGCTTTTAAAACGGCTGTAATTAAACCCTTACTCAAAAAGCCAACGCTAGATCCAGGAGCTTTAGCTAACTATAGACCAATCTCTAATCTCCCTTTCATTTCAAAAATCTTAGAAAGAGTTGTTGCTATGCAATTATTTGACCACCTGCAGGGAAATGGTTTATTTGAGGAGTTTCAATCTGGGTTTAGAATCCATCATAGCACTGAAACAGCCTTAGCGAAGGTCACTAACGACCTCCTCATTGCATCTGATAATGGACTAGTTTCTGTACTTGTCCTTTTAGATCTTAGTGCAGCTTTTGATACTATTGATCATAATATTCTACTTGATAGATTAGAACACTATGTTGGACTTAATGGAACTTCGTTGCAGTGGTTTAGATCTTATTTATCTGATAGGTTCCAGTTTGTTCATGTAAATGATGAGTTTTCTCTCAGCTCAAAGCTTAGTCATGGAGTTCCACAGGGATCTGTGCTTGGCCCTACTCTTTTTAGTTTATATATGCTTCCGTTAGGCAACATTATTAGAAAGCACTGTATACATTTTCACTGTTATGCAGATGACACACAATTATACCTGTCAATGAAGCCAGATGATACTAATCAATTAGCCAAGTTAGAAGCCTGTCTTAAGGAAATCAAAGTTTGGATGACTTGTAATTTCCTGCTATTAAATTCAGATAAGACTGAAGTCATTCTTGTTGGTCCAAAAAACCTTAGAAATTCCCTTCCAAATCAAACTTTCAGTTTGGATGCAGTTACTCTTTCTCTTAATAGCTCTGTGAGGAACCTTGGAGTTATTTTTGATCAGGATTTGTCCTTCAATTCACATATTAAATTTGTTTCTAAGACTGCCTTCTATCATTTGCGTAATATTGCCAAGATTAGGAGCATCTTGTCTCAGAGTGATGCTGAGAAGCTGATCCACGCTTTTGTTAGCTCGAGATTAGATTATTGTAATTCTTTATTATCAGGTTGTCCTAAAACATCTTTAAAAAGTCTTCAGCTGATCCAAAATGCTGCAGCAAGAGTTTTAACAGGTACTAGAAAGAGAGATCATATCTCTCCGGTTCTGGCCTCCCTTCATTGGCTTCCCATAGAGTTTAGAATTAAGTTTAAAATCCTTCTTCTTACTTACAAAGCTCTAAACAATCAGGCTCCTTTTTATTTAAAAGATCTGATACTACCGTATCATCCTAACAGAGCACTACGCTCCCAAAATGCAGGTTTACTTGTAATACCTAGAATCTCCAAAAGTACAATGGGAGGCAGAGCCTTCAGTTATCAAGCTCCTCTCCTGTGGAATCAGCTGCCAATCTGGATTCGGGAGTCAGACTCGATCTCTGTTTTTAAGAATAGGGCTAAAACCTACCTTTTTGATATAGCCTACAATTAGGGAGGGATCATGTGTTTTCTGAACCCTCCCTTAGTTATGCTGCTAATAGGTTTAGTCAGCCGGGGGACCTCCAGTAATGCACTGGGCCTCACTCCTTTCCTCACTCTCTATGAAATATTTTTTTTTTTGCTGGTCATTAACATTTGTTTGTTCTCTCCCATAGATTGAGTCCCCATCGTGCTGTTTGCTCTCTACATGTCTGTTCTTTTCTTCTTCTCTATCCCCTCACCCCCCAGCCAGTCGCAGCAGATGACTGCCCCTCCCTGAGCCTGGTTCTGCTGGAGGTTTCTTCCTGTTAAAAGGGAGTTTTTCCTCTCCACCGTCGCCAAGTGCTTGCTCACAGGGGATCGCCTGATTGCTGGGGTCTTTCTGCAACTGTGGGGGTCCTCCCTACAGTTGATAGTGCTATGAGATGACTGTTGTTGTGAAATGGCGCTATATAAATAAAGTTGAATTGAATTGAATTGAATTGAATCATGTCTTCAGTCTGTAACGACGTATCTGGCAATCAGTTGGTTTAATTCTTGTTGGGTCACAAACTGTTCAGATGCATACCTGTGCTTGAAATCAAGCTGTGGATGTTGAGACAAGAGTATTTCTACTTTACATCCAGCAATGGCTGTTGAGATAGCGTGGCTCCACTAACACGGTGTTGTTAGCATAGCTAGCCATTACTTAGCAATAGCTTTGTTGGAACTTTGCTGCTGTTTTCAAGCACTTCTGAAGATTGCAGTAGGTCTCAACCAGCACTTTAGCTTGCAACCCACCAATATGCTTTTGTCCTTAACCGCAACAAAGGAAAAATAATCTATTTCCACAAAAACAAAGTAGCTTCATCTCGTCCTCCACTCAGTAGCAAAGACTCAGCTCTATGCAACAGGTCACATCAAGTGACGGCTACGTCTCAGCTACGGTAGGGTCAGTTTGTATAATTATTTATTTGCACTAAAAATATCTATCCATATTAATAAAGCAAATAATAAGTAACACATCTGATCAAATTTCAGTAACTGTAATGCATTACTGAATTTTTAAACAGTAATTTCTTTACACAGCACATTACTGCAAAAGTAGTGGCGTTACAGTAACATGTTACTTTGTAATGCGTTATTCCCAACCAGTGCTGGGCAAGTTACTAAAAAATAGTAACTAGTTACAGTTACTATTTACTTCTTTTCAAAAGTAACTGAGTTACTTACCAATTACTGCATGATTAAAGTAACTAGTTACCTGGCAAAGTAACTTTCACGTTACTTTTAAATGCATACTTAAATCACCTTGCACACATAGCAAGATAATTTAATTAACTGATTACATTACGGGCTTATTAATGCCAGGCTGAAAACAAACTGTTTCAGACAGAGGTTTTAGAACATGTTCAGTCTGCTTTATCTTGCCTTGAGAGCTCTTATTGTGGGAAAAATCTGAAGAAAATCAACACAAAATTGCCAGTAATTTCCTCACTTTGAAGGGAGAAATAGGGTTTGTGGAGTGGGAGAGAGGGAAAAAGAATGAGAATCACTCCAAAAGAGTGAGTTGGCAACACTGCATAAAGCTGTCAACTTTTCTTACCTTTATGATACGGATTTAATGCGATGTGCAGTGATCCAAAGAAAACGTCCATTATCCACAGTCCAAATGTCTGCTGTGACAGAGACATGATACAGTCCCTTAAATTCCTTTTGGAGATCAAATCCATTTTTGAATAATCTTTATCCAGGTATCAAGGAAATGTGTTTTAACTTCAGTGGATCACAGTCTCAGCTGTCTGATGGGAAATTACTGCTATCAGATCTTCATTCTATAATGAGTGTGACAATCATTCATTCATTCATTCATTCATTTATTCATTCATTCATCTTCTTCTGCTTAATCCTTTTCGGGTCGCAGGGGGGCTGGAGCCTATCCCAGCATCTTTGCGCGAGAGGCAGGGTACACCCTGGACAGATCGCCAGTCCATCACAGGGCCAACACAGAGAGACAGACAACCGTTAACTCTCACAGTCATACCTAAGGACAATTTAGAATCCCCAGTTTGATGCCAATTAACCTAACTTGCATGTTTTTGGCATGTGGGAGGAAACCGGAGAAATCCCAGAGTAAACCCACGCAGACACGGGGAGAACATGCAAACGCCACACAGATCACTGTTGGACGGGGGCTGGGATCAAACCCAGGATCCCCCGGCCAAGAGTGAGTTGCTGTGCTGCCGCAGTGCTAACCACTCCTCCACCGCGCCGCCCGTGTGTGACAATCAGTCGGTTTAAATCTTGCTGGGCCACACACTGTTCAGATGCATACCTGTGCTTAAAATTCAGCCGTGGGTGTTCAGATAAGAAGCCAAGAAGCCAACTTTTATTGTCATTCAGTCCATACAGCCAATCATGTACAGTCGAACGAAATTACGTTTCTCTTATCTATAATGTTAATCACATCTAGAATCAAAGGGGTTGCTGCCATGCAAGGCGCCACCACGAACAACAAGATAGCGTAACACAGTGTTGTTAGCATAGCACTTTGTCGGACCTTGTTGCTGTTGTCACGCCGCGCCATTCATCAGCGGCGCCACCTGCTCACGCACCTGCCAATCATCAGCGGCGAGGGATAAAGGCCGTCTCGCCCGGAGGCTCGGCCTGAAGCCGTCAGACTTCGTCCCTCACCGTTGTGAGCATACTTCCCTTCAGCGTAACCATTTTGGTAAGAAGATCGCTTACCTTTTCTCTTCAGTCTTCTCCCCTGTGCACAGGTGGATTTCCCAGCGGCGGACATCTCCTCTCCATCGCCCAATCCTCGCTGCTGCACGGAGCTCTCCAGGTGGCTGTCTTCCGGGCTTCACCCCCTTGTTGTGCCAGCTGTCCTGACCCACCAAGTAAGTCCTTCTCTCGCCATAAATTCCTCCTGTGTTGGTGTATGCCCGTCACCCTCTCCCTGTGCTCTCTCCATAGGGTTGCTCGGCTGTACGGTCACCTGCCTCTGTGCCTGGAGCAGACACCATCACCAACACATTTACATCCCGCAGACACGCACTCATTCACTCCTGTTGTTAATAAACTCTTTGAACTACTCTAAGCCTGTGTGTGTGCGTCTCCTGAGCCGTGCGTTATGTCAGTACGGCTTCAGCAGAGCGGCTCGGCGGACGGCGGGCTCGCACACCGGTTTTCCACTCTCGAGGCTAGAGTGGATCAAATAGCTTATCAACAACAGGTGATCTTTAATCAATTATTGAATTTAACTAACCGGTTGGGCCGCTTGGATCCTCAACAGCCGTTCCCCCCGGCTCGCCAGGGTGGCGCGGCTCCTGCTGTTCCAGCGGCCGTCCAGCCGGCTCCAGTGGCACCGGTTCGGCTCACACCGATTCCGACCCCCGCCCGCTTTAGCGGTAAGCTCGGCGGAGCGCGGGGGTTCATTATGCAGTGTGAGTCCGTGTTCCACCGTGTGCCCGGAGATTTTCCCTCGGATCACAGTCGGATTGGTTACATAGGGAATCTTCTGGAGGGGCGTGCGTTAACTTGGACCTACGCCGTAATGGCGAGGCCCAGTTATGCCACCCTCACCTATGACCAGTTCGTGAGGCGCTTCCTGGAGGTCTTTGACCATTCTCAAACCGAGACGGTCCAGGTCGATCGGCTCCTCGCTCTCCAGCAGGGAGGCCGGTCGGCAGCGGACTACTCGGTCGACTTCCGGGTAGCGGCGGAGGAATTGGGCTGGGAGGATCGCTCCCTCTGTGGCCTGTTCCTCCGCAGCCTCAATAGTGATCTGAGGGATGAACTGGCTGGACGGGATATCCCTGGGACGCTAGCGGAGCTGACATCCTTAGCGATAAGTTTGGATAACAGGCTGCGCGAGCGCTCCTCGGGGCGGAAGTCTTCTTCTTCTCGCCCTCGTGGAGTCTCGCCGCACCTGTTCCAAGCTCGCCCCCTGGCGGCGCCGCCAGCATTGTGCCCCGAGGAGTCGGAGCCGATGGTGACGGGCTGGACCAAGCTTTCCCCTGCGGAGAAACAACGCCGCCGTGAGTTGGGCCTCTGCATGTATTGCGGAGGTGACCAACACACTGTGGAGCGTTGCCCGCGGAAAGCCAGTCGGCGGGGTCCGCGAATCGCTGTAGGGAGCCTCGCGGATCCCAACCGGTTAGACTCTCTCACCCAATTAAAGCTGCCCATCCGTTTTTGCCACAATCCCACTGGGCACCTCACCCACGCACTGGTGGATTCGGGCGCAGAGGGCAGCTTCATTTCACAAGGCCTGGCAACCCGATTGGGCATCCGCTGTCAGGCATTAAAACACCCCATCTCCCTGGTCCATCTCTCCCGTGCCTCCCTTGGGAGAGTTTCTCACCAGACCATGCCTGTCCCAGTCATCATCTCAGGGAACCACCGGGAGGAGATGGTATTTTACGTCCTGCCCAACTCTGTGTCGCCCGTCATCCTGGGGTATCCCTGGCTACGCCTCCACAACCCTGTCCTGGACTGGAGGTCCGCTGGGGTATCGGCATGGAGTACCTTCTGTATGGGCACCTGCCTTCAGTCCGCTGCCTGCTCCCCATCCGCGGCTCCCCCTGTGGCGGATACAGCACCTCCGGACCTGTCACTGGTGCCTCCAGAATTTCACGACCTGGGTATGGTATTTAGCAAATCGAAAGCTATGTCTCTTCCCCCGCATCGACCATATGACTGTGCCATCAACCTCCGCCAGGGGGCTCCCCTGCCATCTGGTCGGCTCTACAGCCTGTCGGCGCCGGAGAAGGAGACCATGAATACATACCTAAAGGAATCTCTGAGCGCTGGGATTATTCGCCCATCGTCGTCACCCGTGGGGGCAGGGTTTTTCTTTGTCGGGAAAAAGGACGGATCCCTCCGCCCCTGCATAGACTACCGAGCGCTGAATGACATCACTGAGAGGGACCGTTACACCCTGCCCCTCATGGACACTGCCTTTCACTCCCTCCAGGGGGCGACCTGGTTTACCAAGCTGGATTTACGCAGCGCTTACCACCTCGTCCGGATCCGGGAGGGAGATGAATGGAAGACAGCCTTCCGTACCCCGAACGGCCACTTTGAGTATCTCGTCATGCCGTTCGGGCTGACCAACGCTCCTGCCGTCTTTCAGCGCCTCATTAATGACGTCCTCCGGGATTTCATCGGCCTTTTTGTGTTCGTCTACCTGGATGACATCCTTATCTTCTCCAGGTCCAGGGACGAGCACCAGGTCCATGTGAGGCGGGTCCTCCAAAGACTGCTGGAGAATCGTCTGTACGTGAAGGCTGAGAAATGCGAATTCTACGCTAGGACCACATCCTTCCTGGGATTCATCATCGCTCAAGATCAGGTGCTCCCAGACCCAGAGAAGGTGAAGGCGGTGGTGGAGTGGCCTACTCCCGCATCCCGGAAGCAGGTGCAACAGTTTGTTGGCTTCGCCAATTTTTACCGCCGCTTTGTCCCAAATTTCAGCTCGATCGTCGGACCGCTGACCCGCCTCACGTCCCCGAAGGTCCCGTTCCGGTGGACTGAAGAGGTCGCTGCTGCCTTTAGGGCGCTGAAGGCGGAGTTCTCCTCCTCCCGGGTCCTTCGCCAGGTCGACCCCGCGCTGCAGTGCATTGTGGAGGTGGACGCATCGGACACGGGAGTGGGAGCAGTGTTATCCCAGCGGTCACCTGACGATGGCGCCAAGCGGCCGTGCGCCTTCTTCTCCCGGCGCCTGTCCCCGGCGGAGAGGAACTACGATGTGGGGGACAGAGAGCTCCTGGCCATTAAACTCGCCTTACAGGAGTGGCGCCACTGGCTAGAGGGGGCGGACCTGCCATTTGTGGTCCTGACGGACCACAAGAACTTAGAGTATTTACGATCTGCCAAGCGCCTGAATGCCCGCCAGGCGCGCTGGTCTTTGTTCTTCGCCAGGTTCCGCTTCTCGATCACCTTCAGGCCGGGCTCCAAAAACGGCCTGCCTGACGCCCTCTCTAGGCAGTTCACCCCCGTGGAGGCTGAGGAGACGCCCCACACTATCCTGCCCAGGTCGTGCGTCCTCGGTGCCATCTCTTGGGACATTGAAGACAAGATCCGGAAGGCGCAGGAGGTGGAACCTGATCCTGGCGGCGGACCGGAGGGAAGACTGTTCGTCCCATCTGCGGTCCGAGGAGAGGTCATCCACTGGCTCCACACCTCCCGGCTCACCTGTCATCCCGGCACCTCTCGGATGATCAGCCTCCTCCAGCGGTCCTTTTGGTGGCCAGGCCTGCGGAGGGATGCAGCCCGCTACGCCCGGGCTTGCCCAATCTGTGCCACCAGCAAGTCGGGAAATGCCCCCCCAGCGGGTCTGCTCCAGCCTCTGCCCGTCCCCGGCAGGCCCTGGTCGCACATCGCACTGGACTTCGTCACCGGACTCCCCGTTTCCAACTCCTTTGACACCGTCCTGACCATTGTGGACCGTTTCTCCAAGGCGGCGCACTTCATTCCCCTGCGGGGTCTCCCTACTGCCCTGGAGACGGCGGGCCTCCTCGTCCAACACGTGGTCAGGCTGCACGGGATTCCGGTGGACGTGGTCTCGGACCGGGGCCCCCAATTTTCGTCCGAGGTTTGGAGATCCTTCTGTAACGCCATCGGAGCCAAGGTGAGCCTCTCCTCCGGCCATCACCCCCAGTCTAACGGGCAGTGTGAGAGGACCAATCAGGAGCTGGAGGCTGCGCTCCGCTGTGTTACCAGATCCAAGCCGACGTCCTGGAGCAACCATCTCGCCTGGGTGGAGTATGCCCACAACACCGCCCGCTCTTCTGCAACGGGGATGTCCCCCTTCAAGGCGTCCCTGGGTTACGACCCCCCGCTGTTTCCAGCGCAGGAGAACGAGGTGACTGTCCCCTCCGTTAGGGCGCACCTTAGGCAGTTCCGCTCCACCTGGGCTGCCGCGCGTCATGCGCTTTTACGCACAGCGGAGCGCAACAGGACCGTGGCGGACCGGCACAGAAGACCTGCCCCGGCGTACAGAGTTGGGCAACTCGTGTATGTGTCTACCCAGGACGTCACATTAAAAGGCGAGAGGAGGAAGCTGGCACAGCGATTCATGGGTCCCTTTCCCGTCACCCGGATCATCAACCCGGTGGCTGTGCGCGTGGCTATCCCCCCCTCCCTCCGCATCCATCCCACTTTCCATGTGTCGAGGGTGAAACTGGCAGTCACTGACCCCCTTTGCCCTCCTCCTGCAGCGCAACCCGCGCCCCGGATGGTTGGTGGCCATCCGGCCTGGTCCGTCTCCTCCATCCTGGACTCCCGGCGCCGAGGCCGTGGGTTGCAATACCTGGTGGACTGGGAGGGCTATGGGCCCGAGCATCGGCAATGGGTGCCCCCGTCGTTTGTGTTGGACCCATCGCTCATCGCGGACTTCCACCGAGCGCACCCGGATAAGCCATCGCCAGGAGGCGCTGCTAGAGGGGGGAGTACTGTCACGCCGCGCCATTCATCAGCGGCGCCACCTGCTCACGCACCTGCCAATCATCAGCGGCGAGGGATAAAGGCCGTCTCGCCCGGAGGCTCGGCCTGAAGCCGTCAGACTTCGTCCCTCACCGTTGTGAGCATACTTCCCTTCAGCGTAACCATTTTGGTAAGAAGATCGCTTACCTTTTCTCTTCAGTCTTCTCCCCTGTGCACAGGTGGATTTCCCAGTGGCGGACATCTCCTCTCCATCGCCCAATCCTCGCTGCTGCACGGAGCTCTCCAGGTGGCTGTCTTCCGGGCTTCACCCCCTTGTTGTGCCAGCTGTCCTGACCCACCAAGTAAGTCCTTCTCTCGCCATAAATTCCTCCTGTGTTGGTGTATGCCCGTCACCCTCTCCCTGTGCTCTCTCCATAGGGTTGCTCGGCTGTACGGTCACCTGCCTCTGTGCCTGGAGCAGACACCATCACCAACACATTTACATCCCGCAGACACGCACTCATTCACTCCTGTTGTTAATAAACTCTTTGAACTACTCTAAGCCTGTGTGTGTGCGTCTCCTGAGCCGTGCGTTATGTCAGCTGTAGGCATTTCTGAAGATTGCAGTTAATCTCAGCTGCACTTTAGCTTGCAACCCACCAATATGCTTTTGTCTTTAACCGTGAAAAAGGAAAAATCATTGTTTATTTCCACAAAAACAAAGTAGTTTCATCTTTTCCTCCGCTCAGTAGTGAACAGCCTCTTTGCAACAGGTTATGTTGACTGACAGCTGTGTCAGCTACGTAGGGTAAGATTGTATCTATTTGCGCTAAAAATATCTATCCATATTAATAAAACGAGTAACGTAGTTAATGCATCTGATCAAATTTCAGTAACTGTAATGCATTACAGAATTTTTAAACAGTAATTTCGTTACACAGCACGTTACTGCAAAAGTAGTGGTGTTACAGTAACTACTCTCAACACTGTTGGTGGCACAGCACAAATCCAAATCAGAATCAAAACAGATACCATCTCATCAGGAACCATTCCATTGTCCAAAAATAGTGTCACACAGAACTCCACTAAGAGAAAAAAGAAAAATCTGAGTGTCATGAATCGCCCTTTTGAATGGTGAACACAGGCCACCAAACGCCCTCTATGGGTTTGCACATTTATTAACATAAAGGCAGACAAAACACTAACATACAAATACTAAATAATAAAGTGTGCGGTCCTAAACAAACAGATACACAATGACAAACGCTGGAGGAGAGTGGGGCTCAACGTCCAGGGGGACATGAAGCCAGGAACACCGAGACGGGGCGGAATCCAGCCGAAGCTCTCCTGAAGGCTGCGGCGGCTCACAGCTGGAAATAAGGGAAACACATGCCTGGATGAAGCACTCCAACCCTCCTCAACAGCGGGACCCAAACACACTTGGGACGATAGCTCTGCTCCTGAGGACGGGTCCATGTGGAAGAAGGACACGACAAACCCCAGAGGTTTGCCATGCCCTTATAAGCAGTACATAATTTTGACAGGTGTGGATGCACGAGTGGAGAAAATACCAGAATGAATAACAGGTGTGCAGCTCCGACTAGTCTGACAGCCGGAAGCTGCACAGTGCTGTCAAAATAAAACATAACTGGAAACCATAAGGATGCAAACACAACAGAACCCCCAAATGTACATAATAATACTACAGATACAAAAAGACATGAATTAAACAGGAACCAAACACAGCAGACAGAAAAACTGTAAACTAGACAGGAAACTGAGCACAGCACCTACCCTTGCCCCAGAATCATGACAGAGCCCCCTTCTCAAGGGGGGGAGCCCAGACACCCCAGGGCAACATAAAAAAAACACCCTACACACACACACACACACACACACACACACACACACACAGAAGACCCCCCAACAAGAAAAACATCCCACTTTGGGGGGGAGGAGGGGGAACCCAGGCATGGAGGGACTGAGGCCAAACAAACAAACAAAAAAAACCCCCAAAAATAAACACTCATGACCCACAACCTGAACACTATGGTGGTCCAGACTCCAGGGACTTTGGACAGGGACTAAGGCAGTTCGGGCGGCCTATCAAAGTCCCAAAACCACCGGAGCGTAACGCGTCTGGTGGCTGCCTAGAGTACCAGAACCACACAAAAAGATGGCGAAACTCGTCAGGTGGCCTCTAAGAGTACATGAGCCACCGGTCTGCTGAACACAACACGCCCCCCCCTCCCCAGGCGGTGGCAGCTGAAACCCAGGCTTCCGGCGATTCACCTGGTCATTACCATGGGGAAGGCCGAATCAGCACTGTGGAGGATTGGCCTCCAACAAAAACTGCTGGCCAACAGTGGGGACAGGCGATGGTGGTGGTCGACCAACGAGGAGGCCAGATGAGAGAAAAGGCTGCACCATGGGGACCTCTGTTAAGGACAGGGAGTCCATGGCCACCTTAGGCTGAGCAGCGGCACCCACAGTGGCCTCAGGCTGAGGCGCAGAACCCACAGTGGCCCCAAACTTGGGCATAGCACCCACAGCGGCCCCGGACCCAAGCATGGTACCCACGAGGAACATGCTTACCTGCGAGTGCACCAGGCCAAGCAGGTGGTCAACCAATGGAGCCACAGGCTGAAGCACTGCACCCACAGTGGCCCCGGACTGAGGTGTGACTGCACCCACCAAGGCTCCGGACTGAGGTGTAGCTGCACCAGCGGAGGCCCCGGACTGGGGCGTAGCTGCACCCCCAGAGACCTCAACTGCAGGGGGACCAGCACCCACGGAGACCTCGACTGGAAGGGGGGGCAGCACCCACGGAGACCTCAGATGGAGGAGGAGCAGCACCCACATAGGCTTTGAACAGAGGGGGAGCAGCACCCATGGAGATCTTGAATGGAGGAGGAGCAGCACTCATGGAGGCCCCAGACTGGAGCGCAGCACCCATGGAAGCCTCGACTGGAGGGGGAGCAGCACCCACAGAGGCCTCAGATGAACGAGGAGCAGCACCCACGGAGGCTTTGAGCGGAGGGGGAGCAGCACCCATGGACACCTTGAACGGAGTGGGAGCATCACTCATGGAGGCCCCGGACTGGGGCGCAGCTCCCACGGAGGCCTCGGATGGAGGGGGAGCAGCACCTACGGAGATCTCGGGAGAAGGCTCAAGCACACAAAACACAGACACAGAGTCAGAGTCAGTGGAGCCCGTCGAGGACAGCTCAGGTGCAGCGGAAAGCTGCACCCGGCCTTCCCCACCAAGAGCCAGGCAAGATTTCTCTAAGACAGTTAACGTGAAAAAAAAAAGAGAACTTGCCTGAGCTCAAGCTCCACTGCCATCCAGGACTCCAGCGACCCAGGCTGGGGCATCTCGGCCTTCTCTGTCTGGGTGTCTCTACCCGGAACAGCCATCTCAGGGAAAGGAAAGGGGAAAAACACTGGAGAGAAATCACTGGCAGCAGTGGAGCCCAGTGAGGAGAACTCAGGAGCAGAGGACATCCGCAACCGATTCTCCTCACCCTGAGCCAGACAAGAATTATCAGCATCTGTAGATGTTAAAACAGAACTGAGCACTTGCCTGGAGTCGAGCTCCACTGCCATCCAGGACCCCGATGACTCTGCTGCGATGGCCCCTGCAGCAGGCATGTCGCTTTCCTCCTGTCCCGGATGTGGCCACAGGGCTGGAACAGGAACTTCCAGGACAGCTGGTTTCTCCGCCGTCCAACGGCTACTTCCCGGGGGGGGGGGGGGGCAGACTCTCAGAGGCCATAAAGAAACACACAAGAGACAACAGCAGCAGGTGGTGAGGACTCAGTTAGACTTGGCTACTGTAGCTGAACCTCATCACCAGGAGTAAGGCAAGTTATATCATTATGAAAGAAAAGGAATGACAAGCCACCTGCCTTTTTTCCAGGCGCGAGGCTTCTCTGCTCACCACTGATGTTGCCTGGGAAGGAGGTGGAGGCTCGGGTGTCTGGTGACGGAGGCGGGACGCTGTAGCTCGGGGCTGGGGAGGAGTCGATGGGGCCGATGTTCCGGAACGCCCTCTCACTGGCACAGACCTTGGTTCATGGACGGAGCTCCTTCAGCAATACTCCCGCTGTAAATCCTCCAACTGAAAAACCCTCTCCCTTCCTTGGGCGTGCAGCACAAGCCGAGGGTGACGCTGTACTGCCGCCTTTGCCAGGCTTAAGTTCAAAAGAGCATCTGTTGGGGTGGGAGATACGCGAGCTGTGGTGATATAGCCATCCATTTCTCAGAGTGCAGAGCAGAGCTCCCACCCCAAGCCTCGTGAAAACTGTCATATGACGGCGAAAGGGAAAAAAAAAACATAATCACAGGAAAAAGAAAAATTTACAGAGCCCACAGAGGCTGGGGTCACGGTGGTTGTGTCCTTCTGTCATGAATCACCCTTTTCAAGGGTGAACACAGGACATCAAACACTCTCTCTGGGTTTGCACATTTATTAACATAAAGACAGACAAAACGCTAACATACAAATACTAAATAATAAAGTGCGTGGTGCTAAACAAACAGATATACAATGACAAACGTTGGAGAAGAGTGGGGCTCGACGTCCAGGGGACATGAAGCCAGGAACAACGAGACAGGGGTGGAATCCAGCCAAAGCTCTCCCGAAGGCTGTGGGGGCTCACGGCTGGAAATAAGGGAAACACATACCTGGACAGAACACTCCTACCTTCCTCAACAGCAGGACCCAAACACGCGGGACGATAGCTTTACTCCTGAGGACGGGTCCACGTAGAAGAAGGACACAACAAACCCCAGAGGTTTGCCATGCCCTTATAAGCAGTATATAATTAGTGACAGGTGAGGATGCATGAGTGGAGAAAGTAACAGAATGAATAACAGGTGTGCAGCTCTGACCAGTCTGAGAGCCAGAAGTTGCACAGTGCTGTCAAAATAAAACATAACTGGAAACCATAATGATACAAACACAACAGAACCCCAAAATGTACATAATAATACTACAGATACAAAAAGACAAGAATAAAACAGGATCCAAACACAGCAGACAGAAAAACAGGAAACTAGACAGGAATCTGGGCACGGCACCCACTGTGCCCCAGGATCATGACACTGAGACCTTTAGTGCTCACCAACTTTATAATTGTTTCCAGACAAACTCTCAGTCAACTGCAACATTATTTAAAGCCAAAGAGCTTCTTAATCAGTCATTATTACACATCCTACATTGTTCCTTCATACTACCGCAGTATGTGTATGTGTCATGTTCCCAGGAGGGGTGGTGGCCATGCTCAGTCTCCAGTTTGAGTTTAATCTTTTTCTGTTTCTTTGTTTATTACGGTCTGCTGTATTTGGTCTCTGTTTATTTACGAGTTGTTTGTATTCTTTCTTCTTTCTTCTGGTCTGTCCTTTTATTTTGACAGCATCGTGCAGCTTCAAACTCTGTCAAACTCTGTTTCACGGGCTGCACAGCTGTCACAGATTTTGTTACGTTCCTACTCATGTATCTACATCTGTCACTCATTAATCATCTGTTCATTTCACTATTTAAGAGCATGGCAATGTTTCCCCCGTTGCGATGTCCTACTATTTACCTCCTCAGAGGAATCAGTTTACTCTGTGTGAGTGTGGGTTACTGCAGAAGTGAACAGGTGCATTTCGACCAGGAAACATTTATCTTTTCCTATTTTCCTCAGCCATGAGCCCCGTTTCCCTTTGGATGTGCTCCGGCTGGGGTTCATCTCTTTTCCCTGGCGTGTCCGAGCGCCTCAGTCAGTGCTCCATCCTGGCTGTTCACCGTTATCACTGGTTGTGAGCCCCATTCCCCTCAGTACCATTCATCATTCCCTTATATGTAAGTTTAGTGTTGTATGTAGTATTTGTCTTTCTGTTAATAAATGTGCAAACTCACAGTGTGCTGTGTTTGGTGTCCTTCTACAGCCCTTAAAAAGGGTGATTCATGACAGTATGTATTCAAAAAAGATATTGGAATTCTACCCCCGCTCCACCCCACCCAAAAAAAAATCAGAAAATCATTTCATCAAAATAAAATTTTAAACTTTGGTCATCTTCAAAACTATTCAAATTGTGTACACATCAAAAAATAAAGACACACTCACACACACACACTTTTGACTGCTCCACATTTGGAGTCGCCACAGCGACTCGTGCATTTGATTTGACAAGGATTTTTTTTTTTTTAAGCCTGATGCCCTTCCTGACACAATCCTTCCCATTTACCCAGGCTTGGAACTGGCGCAAGGGGTACACTGGTTTCTGTGCTCCTCCCTGTGGCTGGGTTATCCTATGATCTGATGAAAACATGAAACTGGCATCCTTTGGCACAGACCTGTCTAATCACATTTATCTGATTGAGTAACAAATATAAACACTACTCACAAATATAATATATATATATATATATATATATATATACACACACACACACACACACACACACACACACACACACACACACACACACATATATATATATATATATATATATATATATACACACAACTGTATATATTTGTTATTGTATATATTTTATATATATTGTATATATTTGTTCCTCCACACTGGTGACCCTGGACGAAGAATGGAACACCAGGCGAAGACCCCGGAGATGACCCGGACGGGAAGGCTCAGCACACATCATGGTACGACCCTCACCTGATCTTTTTCCAGCACCATGATCAACACGATCGAACGAAGGAAGCAGCCTGAGCGAGGACAATCATCGACGCCGACTGCGCTGATTTCCATCAAGCTCCCTGACCCTGACTCATCTCTCGACAACGGACCTTACACGCACAGAAGCCACGCGCGCAGACTTCAGGATTACAAGGACAGTGCGTGCCACGCACGGGACAAAACCGGCTCCACAGACTGATACATCGTCCTCCGCCGCTGCACATGCCCGAGTAAAATGGCCAATCGCCATCCTCGGAACCTTCAGGGCTGCTCACGTGCCTGAAGCAGATGTGCAGCCTGCACACAGGATTTTGTATGAGTTTTCCAGCCACAGTGCACAAGGGGAATTTAGCCGATTGCTTTCCCCGATGACTTTAGGGCTGTTTCCCGCACCTAAAGCCAAACTGCCGAGTCCCTGACACAGCTTCAGTTTATTACAACCGCTACGCATCCTCGGGGAATTTGGCCGTTCCCCTTCCCCACATCCTTGCAGGACTGGGTCCACACGAGGAGTCAGAGACTAAATTTTTTTTTCCCCACAACCACCGGCTTTTCCAACTCTCCTCACCAGCAGATAGTTCGACCGGAGCGGCAACCCCCCCCCCCCACTACAGCCTCGACTGGCATCAACTTGAGCCCAAACGACAGGAGGGGGTCACAGCCCTTTCTGGGTGTTCAGGGGTGGCCTGATGTGGTGACACTAAACACAGCAGGGAGACATTCCTCTGAGATTTTCTTCTGGAGCTTTCCTCACACCCAGCAGCGAGCTTGGAGGAAGCAGAAGACAATTGACCTACGAGCAAAAGAACCACAGGAGACAGTCAGACGGGACTGAATGCATGCATCTTTGTGACAACCAGTGTCATGCTAATCATGTGTATTGACCAGTGGTAGTAAATGACTATTGCTATACATCCCCAGAGCAAACAGAGGAAGTCAGGTGCCAGTTAATCACGTGATTGATATGTATTGTCTGATATGCATAGCAATATGTAAATGTGCCATGCATTCTCTCTTGTCTGTATAAAAGAGCTGACTTTACATGCCTCACTAGCGCACTGACAACAGCGCACACACAGCACACAGTGCTGCAGTGTGTCTCATGATGATGGAGGAATAAAACTCTTAAACCTTCAGCTTGCCATGTCTCGCCTGAACTTATTTTGTTCCTCCACACTGGAGGAACAAAATAAGTTATATACTCACACACACAGACACACAGACACACACACACACACACATATATATATATATATATATATATATATATATATATATATATATATATATATATATATATATTTTATTTTCTCCTCTCAGCGCCACACCAGTAGGCTGCCTTTTGCAACAGCGGCTCGATTCCGAGTTTTTTTTTCCCTTCCTCTCTCTTTTGATCACTTTTTTTTTCACCCCACTTATATCACGGACACACAGATCGTCCCAAATGTCTCCTGAGCCGGTGGACGGAGCCACTGTTTATAGCAGGATACGATACAACAGGGAAGAGCTGCTAGCATTTAACCGCCACCCGGTCCCACTGGAAAAACTCGACATACCGAGAGAATTGAGGCGAAAGCATCGCGGCTGCCGGGCTGGAGTAAGGCGGAGGACAAAAAATATAAGGTACAGACCGTCCCTTCCATCTGTTGTCATGGGAAATGTACGGTCGATACTGGGAAAGTTAGATGAGCTAGCGGCTATCTCCCGTTATGATAGCACTTACCGGGAGTGCTCTCTCCTTTTGTTTACTGAGACGTGGCTAACTGAACTAGCAGCAGATGCTAACATTGAGCTGGAGGGTTTTCACATGATACGAGCTGACCGAACACCAGAGAGTGACAAAACTAGGGGCGGTGGAGTGATAATGTATGTTAACAACAGCTGGTGCAGACCGGGACATATCACTGTTAAACAACGACACTGCAGCAAAGACATTGAGTTGCTAGCTGTTAGCATGAGGCCTACATATCTCCCGAGAGAACACTCACACGTGATCTGCATTGTTGTTTATGCAAATCCGACGGCAAACGCTGGGACAGCGCGTGACGTCATCCATTCAGTAACCAGCAGGCTGCAGACAGAACACCCAGATGCTCTTCTCCTCATCTCAGGCGATTTCAACCACGTTTCACTGTCTCCCATTCTGCCCACTTTCACCCAGTATGTCACATGCCACACTAGAGACAATAAAACACTGGATTTGTTCTACGCAAACACTAAGGAGGCGTACACCTCATCACAACTCCCCCCACTTGGGAGATCGGATCACAACTTGGTTCATCTCCGACCGGTGTACAAACCCCTAGTGCACAGACAACCTCCGGCCATGCACACTGTGGAGTTATGGTCTGAGGAGACAATGGACACTCTAAAGGACTGTTTTGAAGCCACTGCCTGGAAGCAGCTCTGCGATCCACATGGTGAGGACATCGATGGCCTCATTCACACCTTCACGGGCTACCTCAGCTTCTGTGTGGACAAATCCGTTCCCACCAAGACCATACGGCATCACTCAAACAACAAACCCTGGATCAACCCTGAGATAAAAACACTTCTGAGAGAGAAGAAGAGGATCTTCAGGTCGGGGAACAGGGAGATGCTGAAGTCCGTACAGAGGGAGCTGAGGAGAAAGATCAGAGAAGGCAAGGACAGCTTCAGGAAGAAGATGGAGGACAAGCTGCAACAGAGCGACATCAGCGGGGTCTGGAGAAACCTCAAAACCATCTCGGGGCTCCCGAATACCTCCCCCCAGGCCACGGGGGGCAGGGAGTGGGCGAACAACCTGAATCTGTTTTTCAATAGATTTGACCAACCGCCCTCCCCCCTGTCTGCACAACAACCACTGCTGCCTCTAAGAAATCAAGTCCTGCTGCCCACTCCCCACTCCACCGACACCCCCCCCACTCCCAACACACAGCCCCCCATCCTGACCCTGACCAAGACCCAGGTGAGGACGGAGCTGAGGAAGATCAAGGCGAGGAAGGCGTCGGGACCGGACGGCATCAGCGCAAAGCTCCTCAAGTCCTGTGCAGACCAGCTGTGTGGGATTGTGACGTATATCTTCAACATGAGCCTGAAACTGGGGAGGGTACCACAGCTGTGGAAAACATCTTGTGTGGTACCTGTACCAAAAACTTCCCACCCCAAAGACCTGAACAGCTACAGACCGGTGGCCTTGACGTCCCACTTGATGAAGACCCTGGAGAGACTGCTCCTTGCTCATCTCCGCCCCCTGGTGGAACCAGCGATGGATCCACTCCAGTTCGCCTACCAGCATGGCATTGGGGTGGAGGATGTGGTGATCTTCCTCCTTCACCGTTCTCTGTCCCACCTGGAGAAACCCGGGAATATGGTGAGGATCATGTTCTTTGACTTCTCCAGTGCTTTCAACACCATCCAACCGATGATCCTGAAGGACAAGCTGCTGCGCGCAGGGGTGGACCAGCACCTGTCATCATGGATCCTGGACTACCTCACGAACCGGCCTCAGTTTGTGAGAACCCGGGACTGTGTTTCCTACACGATCATCAGTAGCACGGGGGCCCCCCAGGGAACGGTGCTGGCTCCCTTCCTGTTCACTCTTTATACTGCGGACTTCTCACACAACACAACACATTGCCATCTACAGAAGTTCTCTGATGACTCTGCGATCGTTGGTCTCATCTCCAACGGAGATGAAGCTGAGTACAGAGGGCTTATCCAGGACTTTGTGGACTGGTGCCATCGGAACTGCCTCCAGATCAACGCGAGGAAAACTAAGGAGCTGGTGGTGGACTGCCGCAGGCATGGGCAGCCCCTCACAGCACCAGTAAATATACAGGGAACAGACATCGAGATGGTGACATCCTATAAGTACCTGGGTATTCATCTGAACAATAAACTAGACTGGTCACACAATACTGACGCACTCTACAAGAAGGGACAGCGCAGGCTGTTCCTGCTGAGGAGACTCAGGTCTTTTGGTGTACAAGGGGCGCTGCTGAAGTCATTCTATGACACGGTGGTGGCATCAGCCATCACTTTTGGAGTGGTCTGCTGGGGCAGTGGCATTACTGCAGCCGATAGGAAGAGACTGAACAAACTGATTAAGAAAGCTAGCTCTGTCCTGGGGCAGCGCCTTGATCCGATGGAGGAGATAGGAGAGAGAAGGACGGTGGCTAAACTGTCATCTCTGCTGGAGTCCGAGTTCCACCCTATGCAGGACATACTGGATGCACTGAGGAGCTCATTTAGCAGCAGACTACATCATCCCAGGTGCACAACCGAGAGGTTTCGTAGGTCCTTCCTACCAACGGCTGTCAGACTGTACAACCTAAGCAGGGCTGCTCGCAGAGATAGCAAAAAGACGTAACAAACTAATAGTTTTTTTGAATGCAAAAGATGCAATAGACTTACACAATGGTCCTCTCCGGCATACAACTAGGAACATACCGGTCGCTATGGAGGGTGAGAATATGTATGGGCACATAATCATACCATGTAGGATAACTAAATAGACGGTTATGCTGTTTCATCCCACCTAGCAACAATGCTCTGCACTGTGTGTGTTTATATATTTACATATTTATTCCATCTAGCTACAATGCTCAGCACTGGGTGTGTTTATATTTATATATCTATATATTTATTCCATCTAGCTACAATGCTCCGCACTGTGTTTTTATATATCTACATATTATTCCATCTAGCTACATTGCTCCGCACTGTGTGTGTTTATATACTTGCATATTTATTCCACCTAGCTGCAATGCTCCGTACTGTGGGTGTTTATATATTTACATATTTATTCCATCTAGCTACAATGCTCTGCACTGTGTGTTCATATATTCATATATTTATTCCATCCAGCTACAATGCTCTGCACTGTGTGTCTGTGTGTATATATATATATTTTATAGTAATATGTACATATGTATATTAGCTGCTCTTGCTTGCTTGTTTTTTTTCTTGCCTTCTGATTGTTGCTCTGAGTGTTGCTATCCCTGTGCTGTTGCAATCCTGGAATTTCCCCGTTGTGGGACTAATAAAGGCTTATCTTATCTTATCTTATCTTATATAGCCTTTACAGGTTAAAGAAACTTCTTTAACCTGACTGTGGTGTCGTGAGTGTAGTGTGTGTGTGATGCCGTACCCGGCCACAGGGTGACGACAGGCGGGCACGGCCACTGGTGTATATAATTCTGTGTTCTGATAATAAAGAGTGGTTTGCTGTTCAGTTCAGCACGGCTCCTGGCTGTTATTATTCATATATAACAATTGGCGACGAGGAATGAAATTATGGCAGCGTATGGGCTACTCCAACCTCTGGTGCCGTTTCTAGAGCACACAGGAGAGCCGGTGATCCTGTGGTGGCAGTGACGGGCCATGTTTGAGGGTTACATCGGGGAAATGGGCCTAAGCAGACTTGACGGGAGGCGATGACGAGTGCTTTTGGCTCACCATCTCAGCGCGGAGGGTCGAAGAATTCTCATTGGGAGAAACGGAGTGCTATGAGGATGCTGACAAACGGTTGGCCGATTTTTTCGCCGGGCAGACGAGGACCACGAAGCTGTGGGTGGCAGGAGTGTTGACGCCAAACGAGGCTAAGCTAATAAGCTGGGAGAAGCTAATGGCATAGTCAGTGTCTATGGATGGGCTAACAACAAAGCAAACTGCATGCCAAAAGAGGGCTCAAAGCTACCAGCTGGGCATCGAGGTGGGACCTGAAGATGGCGAACCAGCCACAAAGCATAGAAAGGTGGAGGACCGGAGCACTGATGAGTTGGACGGCGCGGTGTGCAATGACAGCAGAGAGTGAGAGCAGCAGGACTCATCCCCGCAGCTGGAGGCTAGGCAGCGGGTGAGCGGGACCATGGAGGCTGAGAGCCCCGGGGAAGAGCAGCGACAGCTGGGCATGGAGACGACACAGCGGAGTGCCTGGGACAAGGGTGCCGAAAGCAGCGACGAAACGCCCGGGTTAGAGAGTGACGCCGACGAGAGTGATGCTGAGAGCCCCGAGGGACAGCAGCTGCAGCCGGACATGGATTCGATGCAGCAGAGCGCCCGGAACAAGGGTGCTGAGAGCAGCAACGAGACGCATGGGTCAGACAGTGATGCCAACCAGAGCGATGCGGTGAGTCCCGGGAGCTGAGCAGCACCAGCTAGACACGGAGGCAGCGCACCGGAGTGCTCTGGATGAGGGTGCTGGGTGCTACAGCGAGGCACCCGAGGCAGTGAGCGGTGCAGACGAGCAGGCTTTGGGTCTCCCCGGAGTTCGGCCAAGAGGGGCCGAAGTTTTCGGAGCCCCGACGGTGGTATTGAAGGCGGCCGGGAGCGGACCGACAAGCACGGAGGGACAGTGTGCCGGACAGCAGCACGGCGGGTCCCGAGGAGTGACGCAGTCGGCGGTGAAGAGGGATGTTATGGCCGGAGAGATCGTTTTTGATCCTGGAGGCAGACGACAGCCACAAGTGCACCTCATGGGGCTGCTTGGGGCCTCTGAGCCAGTCTTATCTTCAGCGGCCAGCGGCGTGTATGATTTGGGGCTGCCCTGGGCCCCCGGGCTGATTTTACCCCTGGCTGTCAATGGACATAGGTGTGACTTAAACCATATTAATGTAAATAGATGTATATATACGTATACTTGTCTGGTGTGCATGAGAGTATCTATGTAGTGTGTTATGGGATTATTTTATGTATTTTTAGAGATTTGGTCCAATTTTAGTTGTTTTATGTGAATGTGGTACATTACTTTATTACAGTTAATTGTTCCCGTTTTCTTAGTACATGATTCGGGTCCTAAATTGGGGAGGATCTTGATTGTGTGTGTGGTTTTGGATTTTGTAAGGAGGAGGGAAAGTGTGGTGTCGTGAGTGTAGTGTGTATGTGATGCCATACCCGCCCACAGGGTGACATCAGGCGGGCACGGCCACTGGTGTATATAATTCTGTGTTCTGATAATAAAGAGTGGTTCACTGTTCAGTTCAGCACGGCTACTGGCTCTTATTACACTGATCAACACCACATTTATAGTCTAAGTTTTTTTAGCTGATTTAGGACAATTTTGACGTGCTGAATCCAAAAATCACATTGGTTTTGCTCAATCAGGTCAACTTTTTAAATTATGGCCACATGTTGTTTTATACATTTTTGTTTACATGTATGGGTATTTTCGCTTTATATGACGCAAAATTCTTTTTTAGGTCTTGAAATTCTCTGAATGTTGAACAATGATGACGTAACATTCAATTTGCATGTACTTACCTTTATATAAAGGTAATACTGTACATGCACAGTACTAAGTAAGTACAGGTTTTTACTTAACACCTGATTGAGAGAAATGGATGTCATTTTCGGATTCAGCGGTGCAAAACTGTCTTAAATCTGTTGAAAAAACAGAAAAATTAAAAAAAAATATTTTTGTAACCCTGTGTTATTCATACGCAACACTGACCTCAAAGTCAAGCGTGCAATATCGCATTCACAACAGAGGGTCGCTGTTTCCCCATTGTAAGAGCAACAGAAATGGAGTTGAATTGACATCTCCTACAGTTCAGTCACAACCGAGCCATTAAAAACCCTAATATGCAAATTGAATTTTAATGGTTCACTGTTCTTCATACTCCGGGTGTCCTTTTATCATATATAAATAAATCGGCCTCTGACAGCCATGTTTTATGTAACAGAGTTTCAGCTTTATTCTATTTTCAAAATGCCTTGGGCAGTGCTGGGCAGAGAACAACTCACAAACATGTCATGACAGCTTCTTTTCACTCTGTAAGAGATGAAAGTATATCCTTCATGCCTTCTACACCATGTTGATTCTAGTATGTTAAGTGTTACCAAGAAAAACCTTCGTGCATATTTGATTAGGGAAGTGAGGCTGTAGGTGGTCAAGGGGATCAACCACAGAAATCCAGTGAAGGAGATGATAAATAGTAAATGAATTGATATCTATAAAGCTCTCTCGTAGTCTTATTGACCACTCAAGCCACACTCACCAATTCTGTCAGTCATACAGCACTTCATCATAATTCATGATTCAGCAGTGTGTTCATGGACACCCTGAAATGCTAACTAGAAGGGAGTGAAGTGAATCACCAATGAGGTTTGTTGTTTTTTTTTGTACAAAAATGCAGTCTGCAGACATTTTAAATAAAAGAATGTATCAACATTCTGTCACTAAGCAATTTAGGAAGTGATTGTGCCTGACTAGGGGAGATCTGTGTGTAAGACTGAGGGCCAGTGGAAAGGAGTCAGCTGTGGAGCTAAAAAGATCCAGGAGGCTATTATGGTCCCACAGGGTTTAGGAATTAGGAAAGCTTAAACTGTGGATTGATTCAAGCAAATTAACGCTCAATTTAAGTAAGACAAAATTTATAATTTTTAACAACCATCACAACAACTCAGTATCTACACTCAGTGTAAACTGGTGTAGAGATTGAAAGGGTATCCGAAATTTAAATTTCTTGGAGTAATAATTGATAATAAACTGTGTTGGAAGTCACATATTAATTATATTAAAGGTAAAATATCCAAATCAATCGCAATACTACACAGAGTGAAATATTTGCTGAATCAACCCACACTATATACTTTGTATCATTCATTAATACTCCCATACATGACATATTGTACTGAAGTATGGGGAAATACATATAAAACAAACATATATCCAGTCTTTATGCTTCAGAAGAGAGCTATTAGAATAATAAACAAAGCTGCTTGCAGGGAACCAACAAACCCACTTTTTCTTAAATTAAAAGCTCTCAAGTTGAAAGATCTGGTTGACTTTAAAACTGCAGTAATAATGTTTAAAGTGAAGAATTTATCACTGCCCGCAAATATCCAAAAGTTGTTCCAAATAAGGGAGAAACAATATCATTTCAGAGGAACATGTATATTTCAAAAACCTTCAGTGAGAACTACCACCAAGCAACACTGTGTTTCAGTGCAAGGAGTCAGACTGTGGAACACTTTTGGACCTGAATTAAAATCATGTACAACGCTTGGACAATTTAAACAAAAACTAAAGGAAGAAATACTCCAAACATATATACAAGATGACATGTAAAATCACATAAGGATTGTCATATCCAGTCTGTGTTGTGCCGTTGCTTAGTTTTGTCACGTTTTGTCTTGGCTTTGTTCTGATTTGTAATCACTCTTATTTTCTTTTCTTTTTGAATTCTTAGATGGAATATGGGTGGGCAATATAAGCTGCGGATTTAGCCATCACCCATTTCAGATAACTTATGTTGAACTGTATAATCAGAGGAGTTATTGTTTAATTTGACCTTGTTGGATTTTTTTCCCCCTTTGTTATATTATTCTGTTCCTTTCTTTGAATCTTTACATCTAATCTATCCGAAATAAAGATTCATTCATTCATGGGTTTTTAATAGGTAACATCTAAAGTTGCCATGGTGGAATATATGGACAGGAGTGGTTCAGGATTCAGTGTTTGGCAGGCAAAGCTGGAACACAGTTGATACCCTAATCATGATGAGGAAATGGCTTGAGGTAAATATATGTATTTAAACAGCCAGAACGTGATGAACTGTTACAGCGGCTACAATCTGGCAGAATGGTGTAGATAAGAGCTGCATATAAAGCTGAAACTGTGAGAATAATTGGATGGCTCGACACCAGAAGCCACCCCCAGAATCAAGACACTGAGAGGGAAAGAGAAAAGAAGACAAAAAAACCCCAAACAAAACACTAAGCAAGGAATAGGAAGAAGCTAAGCAAGGCAGGGCTGACAAAATATGAAGCATTTGAAATGTTCTGCATTCTACACTATCTGCATGTTACATTCAGGGAAATGCCATGCCACAGTTCAGGCAAATCAAATTTTATTCTTGGGCCTGTGACATTTTACTCATGCCCTACATCATTGTGCTCAGTTCAAAAATTATTGCTAAAACATTGGGCTTAGCTTTTGCATGAATGATTGGGGTCCATACTGTAACAACATGTGCTCAAGTTATGAAATTTTGTCAGAGGTAATGATGTGATTTTTGGCCTGACTGTGTGATACAGCAGGCATTGGCAAAAGTAAGATGGGTTTCACTCCCAAACTTCTACTTTGCTTGTGGAAAGGGTTAGTAGTAACATGGGTGAGGATGCAGGGGCAGCAGCACACAAACACATAACCACCAGTGACAGTAATACTTAATAGGAAAAAAAAATTAAAGGGATTTTAACTCACCACTGCTGCCAAAAATCTGCCATTGAAGTCCATTGCAGTCATTTTGTGACATTTCATTATTCACCCAAGTTCATTATGAAACACTTAAACCCGTGCCTGCCTCACATTAAATGCCCCCCCCCCCCGCCAACTTTCCTGGAAAATTGTGGGGAAAACCTCTGATTAAATGTGATTATTTTTTAGAGCCTTAAGCTCCTATTTATTCACCAGTCGTACAAATATGAGTTTTGATAGGACAGAGAAAAAAATCCAAGTGCAACTCCCTTTGTATTGTTTTCTTGTGAATGTATACATTTTTTCCACATACTAGTAATTTTAATATTTTTCCACAAATTTACTTACTTTCTAGTAAATTTCCAAGTTTTTCCACTTATGTTATTTTTTTTCTCATAAATCTGAGACTTTTTTCTCATCAATTTGAGACTTTTTTTCCTCTTTTATCCTGGAGAAAGGTGGTCTATCTACCTTAAGGCCTTCAGTGACTACTGATATAACACAACCCCGAAGGGGAGTCCTATGCCTTCAGGGAAGTTTTCAAAGATTTGCAACCTGATTTCAAATGCCAAGGGGTAGGGGAGCAACAGCAGCCTATGTGAAAATTTGATTCTCAAAAGGAACCATTAAATGTGCACCAGGATGTACAAATAGTAGATCTCTCTAACTCTCTCTCTCGATTTATTGCAAAAAAGGAGGTTGGGCCCGAGGTCTACTGGCCTTACTGGTTCCACGGTCCATGAGTGAATCACACTAAAGCTGAGTTCACACTATAGCGTTTGGGCCAACTTTTACAGACATTTTGAAAAATCAGAGATATCAGTCCAAATGTTGGTGAAATTACGTTGGTGAGCAGTTTTTTTTTTGTTTGTTTTTTTTAATCCAGCGCACACCAACTTTTACAAACTTTTACAAACTTTTGTTAGCATTTGCCAGAGTTCCATTCAGTGTTGGCAAACTTTTGCCAACTTAGGCTAGTGTATGTGCAGCTGTTGCCAACTTAGGTTAACTTAAACAAACAAATACTCAGCGCAGGTCAGCAGACATCAGCATCAGGCGACGTTCATATAAAGATTAGCATTTGTGGAGGCTTCCTGCCATTCTGGACCTGCTTTTTTTGGTGGATTCACACTGCAACGTCTGGACCAACCTTTACTGACGTTTTGGCAAACGTCTGGCTCTGCTGGCAAAGGTTGATAAAAGTTAATGGTTGTTGGTGTTTGCTGGCAAACGCTGGTGAAAGTTGTATTTCTTGAAAATTTTCAGCATGCTGGAAATTTGCAGACATTTGGAAATAAACACTGATGAAAGTTTTGCTCAGTTTGTAAAAGTTCCTGAACATTGGGCTAAGTTATGCAGCGTTCACCTAAGTCAGCCTAAGTTAAGCTCCAGTGGCAAACGTTGACAGAAATGCTGGTAAGAACAAATGTTTTTAGATCGAAAATCACTTCAGACATGCATGGACAGAAGAGAAATGGAGTGAAGGCGGAATTAACAAAAAGAATACATTTATGTAAGAGGACAATGTGCAGTATTTGTTTGGTGATAACAAGGTGTGTATGACATGTTTTTTTTATTTTTTAATCTACAGAATATTATATATATATATATATATATATACAGTATATATATATATATATATATATATATATATATATATATATATATATCACAGACATTTGATTAGTTTTAAGTTGTTTGTGGGTTTGTAGACTCCAGGTGATGGGTGTGGTTTGGGGTTTCGTCTCTTTGCAGTATTTTTCGACCACTAGGTTGTGCTGTTGCCCAAATGTATCTTTTGTCAGTATGGAATACTGGTTGCTTTGGAAACAATAGCCTTTGGAGACGGCGATCATTTTTTTTTTTTTTTTCTGTCTGAAAAAATATTTTCTTTGTTCGTGGAATGAAGTTTTTGTCTGTCTACTCTCTGGCTGCAACACACACACACACACACACACACACACACACACACACACACACACACACACACACACACACACACACACACATACACTACCGTTCAAAAGTTTGGGGTCACTTCAGACAATTTTGTGTTTTCCATGAAAAGTCACACTTTTATTTACCACCATGAGTTGTAAAATGAATAGAAAATATAGTCAAGACATTGACAAGGTTAGAAATGATGATTTGTATTTGAAATAATAATTTTTCCTTCAAACTTTGCTTTTGTCAAAGAATCCTCCATTTGCAGCAATTACAGCATTGCAGACCTAACATGATTGCACAAGGGTTTTCTAATCATCCATTAGCCTTCTGACGTAATGAGCAAACACATTGTACCATTAGAACAATGGGCCTCTATACACCTATGTAGATATTACACCAAAAACCAGACATTTGCAGCTAGAATAGTCATTTACCACATTAGCAATGTATAGAGTGTATTTCTGATTAGTTTAAAGTTATCTCCATTGAAAAAAAGTGTTTTTCTTTCAAAAATAAGGACATTTCTAAGTGGCCCCAAACTTTTGAACAGTAGTGTATATACAGTATATATATATATATATATATATATATATATATATATATATATATATATATATATATATAAATTTACTGTTCTTAATTTTCTTCTCCGTGCATAATCATTCTCCAGGAGTTATTGGTTCGGCTTCCATTGTAGGGAATCAAACAGCGCTGATGTGGTGTCAAAAAGTAAATGACATTTACGGGATTTTATATCATTTTAATGGAGAGGGTTGTAGCAGTCAAAATATAATCACCATCATTTTATTTATTTGATGATACACTAAATATTTTTTTTATTCCATCCACATTGACATTTTAATTGCAGACTTAGTGTTGGATTCTAAGCATTATTTTTATTATTTTTTTAGATGAATGAATGAATGAACAAGGGAAAAGGGTATGCAGTAGTAACTACATGAGATGAGATGAGATGAGATGAGATGAGATGAGATGAACTTTATTGTCCCACAAGGGGACATTTGTCTTTGGCTTATCACCCATGCTGCAACCACACAATCCACACATACACAATGGATGTGGTCCATAAGATCCTTCATATAAAAAATATAGACGGAATAAAGCACAATAAATAATACAAATAACATCTAAACATCTAAAAGCCATTTACATCTAAAAAACCCCAAAACAAAATACATACATAAATAAATATATACCAGCAGTCATTAAGAGCAGGAATTATAAGTTTCCCTGGCCTATCTATTTAAGTTTAGAAGTTTTACTGACGTTGGGATAAATGAGTTCTTATAGCTGTTGAACCTGCAGTTGGGGACTCTGTATCTCCTCCAAATGTTTAAAAACTGAATGAGTTAAGGTTAGAATGGCATCTTCTGTACTTCTATTGTTTTTATCAGCAAACTGCACAGGATCCGAGAGTCCTCCAATATCAGTTTTCAGAATGTCAGTGACAGTCTTCTCAAGGCACTTCATTACCAGTGAGGTCAGTTAGTCATTATTCTCTTTACAGCTTGCTTTTGTTTTGGTGCAGGAATTATAATAGAGTTTTTCCAAATTGCTGAGACACAACAAGTATCTAAGGACTTCTGGTAGATGGGACTCCAGGCTTCTGCTAGCTCCTTACTGCATGACTTCAGTAAGCACCCAGAGATTCTATCTGGTCCAGATGGCTTCTTGGGGCATAGACGTGAGAAAAATCTTTCCACAACATGCTGGTCAACTACAATTTTTGTGGAGCCTGAAACAGGTATAGCGTCCAGAGCAGCTTTTTGTTCATGAAAAAAATCTCGTCTCAAATCTACAAAAAAAATTATTCAACTCATTTTCCTTTTCTTCCTCATTCATTACATTAATGCAGCTTTTGGATGGAGTTATCTTTGTCATTACTTTAACTGAGTCCCACAATTTCCTACAACTTTTTGTTAGGCATCCATCCATCCATCTTCTTCCGCTTAATCATTTTCGGGTCGCGAGGGGGCAGGAGCCTATCCCAGCATCTTTGGGCGAGAGGCAGGGTACACCCTGGACAGATCGCCAGCCCATCGCAGGGCCAACACAGAGAGACAGACAACCATTCACTCTCACAGTCATACCTAATGACAATTTAGAATCCCCAGTTTGATGCCAATTAACTTAACTTGCATGTTTTTGGCATGTGGGAGGAAACCGGAGAAATCCCGGAGTAAACCCACGCAGACACAGGAGAACATGCAAACTCCACACAGATCACTGTTGGTCGGGGGCTGGGATCGAACCCAGGATCCCCCGGCCAAGGGTGAGTTGCTGTGCTGCTGCAGTGCTAACCACTCTGCCATCGCACTTCCCCTTTTTGCTAGGCATTCGGATTCAAATTTCTTCCTCGTGACATTGCTAGCTGTTTTTTCTTTATGATTAAGCTCTTTCTGTATATTTTTCATGCTTAACATGTCCCCATTCCTAAAAGCAATCTTTTTTCTGTACTATGCACAGTTTTATTTCCTTGGAAATATAAGGCTTATTATTAGGGTACATAGTGATTACTTTCTGAGGTAAAATTTTCTTTGCAGAATTTTATATACTCAGTTATGGTATCTGTGGCCTCCTCTAACTACAAGTTATGGAAGAGGCCCAAGTCGGTACAAGAAAAGCAACCTTTCAAAGTTTCTATGCCTTCATTGTCCCATATGAAGATTGTCTTTGTCTGTGGTTTGCTGCTTTTAAGCAGAGACTTGTAAGTAGGAATCAAATGAACAGCATTATGGTCTGAGGACCCCAAGGGGGGCTTAACCCTTGCTGTATAGGCATTTCTGATGTTCCCATAGCATTTTTCCAAATTATTTTTCCCTCTTGTACTGCAGTTCACATATTGGCTGAAGCCAGTCAGTGCCACATCCAGTTTGCAGTGATTAAAATCACCTAAAATCAAACAAGGTGCTTCAGGAGTGCATTCCAGTTGTCTGTGTACACAGTCTACAATAGCATTTGCCGCATTGAAAGCGTTCCCACTGGGCGGGATATAAACGGTGCATAATGAAATGTTTCCAAATTCACGGGAGAGATAAAAGGGTCTCAGGCTTAAGCACAGCAGTTCTATGTCCGGGGTACAAACCAACTCTCTCATGGTGAACTGTGAACACCATTTGTTCTTAATGCACACTCAAATACCCCCTCCTTTGGTCCCTGTCCTGCCACACCAGGGAGAAGTTGTCCATGGATAGGAGTGAGTCAGGTACGTCCCCCTGAAGCCACGATTCCGTGAAAACGAGCAGGCATGACTCCCAATACTCCTATAGGAACCTGGTCTTGATTTTGAGTTCCTCCATTTTGGTCTTTAGTGAGCGGACGTTGCAGAGCAACATGGATGGCAGTGGTGGCCCGTTCTCTCTCCTCCGAAGTCTCTATCATACTCTACAGCGTTTCCCTCTCTTCCGTGACCAGCTTCTACACCCTCCTGTCGGGTTTTGTAAGAGTTCCCTAGGCAGGAGGGGTGCCGAGACGTGGCTGGAACGAAGAAGCAGGAGCTGGTCTCGAGTGTAGCTGAGAAGCATGGTTGGCCTCATGTCCCGTTCCACTTGGGTACAGTGGCATATTATCCCGAGCATCAAGATCACAAGCCGTCCCTTTAGCAAAAACATCATTATGATACTTCAAACTGAGCACTAAAAACTGGGTACTACAAACACATACACACAGTAACAGCACAAGGTAGCCCAGGTCGTAGCAGAGCAGTGCCACACCTGAAGCAACACTTGAAACCACACTTGAAGGTGGTTTGGGCATATGAATATATAAAACGAATTTTTATTCGTTTTATATTCCTATATACACTACCGTTAAAAAGTTTGGGGTCACCCAGACGATTATTTTGTGTTTTCCATGAAAAGTCACACTTATTTACCACCATGAGTTGTAAAATGAATAGAAAATATAGTCAAGGCATTGACAAGGTTAGAAATAATGATTTGTATTTGAAATAATATTTTTTTCCAGATACTCAACCTGCTCAAAGGAAGGTCAGTTTTATAGCTTCTCTTACCAGCTAAACTGTTTTCAGCTGTGCTAACATGATTGCACAAGGGTTTTCTAATCATTCATTAGCCTTCTGACGCAATGAGCAAACACATTGTACCATTAGAACACTGGAGTGATAATTGCTGGAAATGGGCCTCTATACACCTATGTAGATATTGCACCAAAAACGAGACATTTGCAGCTAGAATAGTCATTTATCACATTAGCAATGTATATTAGATATTAGAGTGTATTTCTGATTAGTTTAAAGTTATCTTCATTGAAAAAAACAGTGCTTTTCTTTCAAAAATAAGGAAATTTCTAAGTGACCCCAAACTTTTGAACGGTAGTGTACATAGGGATATAAAACGAAAATAAATACTGAAACGTATGCCCAAAGGACATGTGTTCACTCAAAAAGCAGGAGATGTGTTCACTCGAAAAGCAGGTCCAGAATGGCAGGAAGCCTCCACAAATGCTGATCTTTATATGAGCGTCACCTGACGCTGGTGTCATCTGACCTACGCTGAGTATTTCTCTGATTTTTCAAAACGTCTATAAAGGTCAGTCCAAATGTTATAATGTGAACTCAGTTTTAACTTAGGCTGACTTAGGTAAACTCTGCATAACTTAGCCCAGCGCTCAGTAACTTTTATAAACTGAGCACAACTTTCACCAGTGTTTATTCCCAAACGTCAGCAAATTTTCAGCAAGCTGAAAATTTTCAAAGAACACAACTTTCACCAGCGTTTGCCAACAAACACCAACTATCATTGACTTTTGCCAGCAGAGCCAGACGTGTGCCAAAACGTCAGTAAAAGTTGGTCCAAACGTTGTAGGGGAATCCACCTTAAGGCAATCCCAGCCCAAGAGAAATAGATATTTCTTGGGGTCTCCTTCCAATTGGACATCGGAAACTGTGGTGGATCTGGATGAGTGCTGAAATGTCTTGGCACATTCCACACTTTGTCTGTCTTCCTCTCCTCAGGAACATCAGATGCAGCTGGTGTGACCCCCGTGCTCAGATGATTGCTGAGGTCCCACACCTTAAGACAGTCTCAGGTGATGGATCGATGCTGGAACTAAAGGCTTCATAGTGTCAAACGGTCACAGAAGCAGATGTTCAGGCTCAGTAAGGACAAAATTTATGTTGTGAGCAGACCTTCCAGATCGCTGCTTCACTATTTCCGACTGTCCTCACTGTGTGAGCATAAGCCCCGCCTTCTATGGAGAGCATTTTGGCTCTGACAGAGAGACGGAAGCAGGCAGCACAACCAGCAGAAATGTTGGTGGATTATGTAACACACGTAATCAGCGATATATCGAGACAACTTATCAAGTTCATATTTTCTTATTGTACAGTTAATCGTTTCAGTAATTATCATTACAGACATACTTACCTAACACATGGATGTATTAATGCCCACACATCTACAGTATGTGTCTAAACCCAACTGGTAGCTAGTGTTGCCATGACTGGTGATTCAAAGCACACTGCAAGCAGTATTTGATAAAATGGTAAAAAGTGACATACGCAATAAACCATTCATTATACTTCTGCATTTGTTACTTTGGAGGGAAAAAAGGTATGAAGACTTAACCTTCCTCCTGTATTAGCTTTCTGTTACCATCCCCGGTGTTAATGGGTCGGTTTCGATCCGTGTCTTAAATCAGCTTTAAAATACACTGAAAACAATAATCTATCATCCAATTTTTTTGTCATTTCTTGGTTACCTTGTTAGGCTTCCTTATCCATGAAAATGTTGGGTTTAATATTTTTGGTGTGGGTCTCTGGGCCTTTTTTTTAATCAGTATACCTCTTGATTTCAATTAAAAAAAGAAAAATTAACCTCAAGAGAATCATATAAATAAATAAAAGGTTGTTGTGTTACCTGAATATTACTGAGGGGTATAGAACACATCTCTGAAATGAATTTGCTTGATTTATTTTTTCATTTTAAAGTTAACAACTATAGTAACATCTATGGTGTTATGGGTCAGTTTCGACCCATATACTGTATATTTTCTGATGATTCATGATTTCTGATGATTCTGATGATACATGATTGGGAGAGGAGGTGGCTGTCAGTGTGTTGGCTGACAGTGCACTTATGATTTCAATTTTGGCTCTAATTTTTGCTTTATAATCTTATTTTTATAACCGGGTCGAAACTGACCCTAACACCACAAAGGACATAATTTCAACCAGAGCATTTTATAATGTAGTGAAAAAAAAAATGTTTGTTTAATATTGTTGAAATCAAGGTTCCTGACAAAGTCAAAAAGCCTTGATGCAATAAACAAATTTTAAGTGATTCTTTTATGCATTTAAAAACTAAAACGGGTCAGTGCCAACCCTAACACAAGACCTACAGGTCAAAGATCTGTATGTCCAAGGTCGAGATCTCTATCGCTTTGTTGTGACACAACTTCTGGGAAGCAGAGCAGTAGAACAACAAATTATGAGCAGCCTGAAGGGGAACCGTACAGTAGACAGAGAGGTGGAGATCATTACTCCATAGTAGTGGGAGGATGATACAGCAACTCACAAACCAAGGGTGCCCAGTCCCACAGCGGAGCCGGCAGCTGGCACACCACCACCGACTGTTGGATTAATTCACAGTGACGTGCTAGCTTGTCTGTGGGGAAAGACGAGCGCTGTGGTTGCCCATGACCTCTTCCTCCCCACTTCATACCCCCTCTTCATAATTTAGTTGCTACTCATGCTCGACTCCCGTCCCCCCTGCTGGGTCAATCTCTGAAGCACTGATGAAGCTCTGCTGGGGGCTGATGCTGTGGATTTGAGGTGACAGATGGATTGGAGAGTTTGCAGGCTGCTAAGCTTCACAGCCCACTGCCTCGGCTCAACCACCCTGAGTCATACTGGAGTGTGCAGTGACATCATCCTTGTTTAGACTTGTGTGTCAAAGTAAATGGGGGAGAGAGGTCGGAGGAGAGAAGTGGACTGTGGGAGAAGTCCCCTCAGTCTCAAAAGGATCATTACAACAGACAGAGCTGGGCTCTGACAACTGTCTGTGAGCTTAACTGTGAATTTATGTAATACTGTAGTGTTTTATGACAAAGAAAACATGAAAATATACAGCTTATATGGACTCTTGGACAATATAGTACATTAGTGCCTTAATGTGATTGCCACTGATGGAAATATGGGCTTTTACTAAAAAAATATATATTTAGAAAAGCAAAATTACTGTAAAGTGATTACACACCTACACATTTTTCACTGCACGGCTAATTAGAGTTGAACATACTTGAATTTACACAATGTTACCTGGTGTATCTCAAAAATTTGAATATGGTGAACATTCTCATTTATTTTAAAAATTAAATACCAAAAGTAAACATTCATACAGTATATTGTATTTTATATTCCTTATGTGTCATGGTCTGGGCTGGGTCTTAGGATCATGCCCACATTTTGTGTTTATTATTATGATTATTTGCCTGTGTTTTGCTGTCTGTGTCTCCCCTGGGTCCTCTGTGATTGTTTTTGTCTTCGCCGGTCCTCAGCCTGTCATGTGGTCCCTGTTATCAGCCGTTGTTGTTCTGTGTCTCCCTGTGGTCATCTGTGTAAGTCTCGTATGTGTGTGTGTTCCCTGTACTCTTTTTTCTATCATTCTCAGTCCCTCATGTCTTCCAAAGCCATAGCCACTTCTCCTCATGTGTTGCTGTTTAATCTGTTTACTATCCCCAGCTGTCCCGTGTTTCTCCTGATGATCTTTCTCCCCATGTATAGCCTGCTCTGTGTTCATTTTAGTGTGGCGTCATACTGTGGATTACCCTCTGACTTCCGCTCCTGTGATTTTGCTGTCCTGTATCTGGGAGTTTCCGCCTTTCACAGCTCCCTTTATGTTCAGCCCCAGTGCTGGTTACCTCCGCCAAGGAGGTTATGTGATCATCGGCGTTGGTTTGTCTGTTTGTTTGTCTGTTTGTTTGTTTGTTAGCAAGATAACTCAAAAAGTTATGGACGGATTTTCATGAAATTTTCACAGACTGTCAGAAATGGGGTATCCTACAGATGATTAGATTTTGGTGGTGATCCGGATCACCGTCCAGAAGAAAACCGCCATTATGGAAAATGCGATTTTCGTGACTAACTACTGAACCACTAATCCTATCATTGTGAATCCAATTGCTAGTCATGTTTTCATGGTCAAGGAATCTGAAAACGTACACACAAACACTGTATGGGGGGAACTGTGGCAAAAACCGCCATTACCGAAAATGCGATTTTCGTGACTAACTACTGAACCACTAATCCTATCATTGTGAATCCAATTGCTAGTCATATGTTTTCATGGTCAAGGAATCTGAAAATGTACACACAAACACTGTATGGGGGGAACTGTGGCGCTTGGCGGAGGTCTGCGCTCTCCCAGTGCTTTTCTAGTTATTTCTGTGATAATCAACGAAATGAATGGCTGCATACAACTCAACTCTGTCACAAAACACTCACCATCTTCCCTGTGAGCAGCCATCAGCTCAGAGACCTCTTGGTATTTCATGTTGGGTTGCTCCTCCATCGACGAAGCTGAAACGTTCATAGGCTGAAAAGTTCATATAGTGGTCAAATTTGACCAAATGTGGTTATTTTTCAACAGTCTGCCTGTCGGTCCACACACTTCTTCCATCGGTGTTGCAGCGCTTGGATCCCTGCAGTTGAAAAATAAACCACATTTGGTCAAATTTGACCACTATGAACTTTTCAGCCCAGTCGACGGCAAAGCGGCCCGAAATGAAATATTAGGAGGTCTCCAAGCTGATGGCTGCTCACGGGGAAGCTGGTGAGTGTTTAATGATTTTAAGCATTTTTTACATCATTAACCCATTGGTGGCAAGCTCACTTGAATAAACAAGGATATCACTGTTGCCTCCTGTATTCAGACAACTGGTAGCTAGTTAGCTACCTACATAGCCATCAGCACTAACTCTGTGCTTTGCTTGTATTTTGTGCTTGCTGTAATTAATTAGTTATTAATTGTAATTAATTAGTATTAGTAATAGGTCTTCGCTTCTGACAGCAAAACATCAGCATGTCAGCAACATAATGGGCCACCTTCCTGTAATGAACCCACCCACCTTGAGGTGGTACTCAGTTGTAATGGAAAACGACCTAAACCGTGTCGGGTTGAGTGGAATCGAGGCAAGTCGGGCTGAGTTGGTGCTGGTGGAAAAGGGCCAAGAGTGTTAGCAAGAGCACTCCAAAACTACTGGACGGATTTGGATGAAATTTTAACCAGAGGTGGACCTTGGCCTAGACAGGAACCCATAACACTTCGGTGACAATCCGAGAACGCATACCTCTACCAAGGCTCTTATCTTCTCACAGTGTTAGCAAGAATCCTCCAAAACTACTGGATAGACTTTGCTGCAATTTTCACCAGAACTGTCTCGTGGCCTACACACAAACCCATTACATTTTGGAGGTGACCCATGACAGATGGAAGGAACCTTGGCGGAGGTATGTGCTCTCTGAGTGCTTTTCTAGTTATTATTTGTGTTGTTTGGGAAAAGAAACTCAGTCAAACTGTAGTCCTGCCTATGTCAGAGTCTGCCATTTCTACTGGTCAGAGGTTGACCCATGACAGAATGATGCCACCAGTTGACTTTGCGGACACGGACTTCAGTGTTTTCGGCTTAGATGAGGAGGAATGATGGGTTGCGGGCCTGATAGAGGACTTTATCGACGATGGCCGAGCTTCCCACACTCCTACGGATGCCCTGAGGTACCTGGATGGGCTGGTGGAATTGACAGATGCTTTTCCCAACCTGTGGACCAAGCCAGGACTGACCGGGTTCCTCACTTCCATTCCTCATATGCAATGATTGCTCTGGCTGCTGGTGAGAAGCCCTTCTCCCTTTGTACCTGTGCCAACAGGAACCCGCCCCTGGGTGCAGACATCTGCCACTTCTCATTCGGCTACAAAACCCTCTCCAAGCTGCTCTTCAGCTTGGGTAGTTTCATTCCCACCTGTAACCCCCCTGCCTGCTGCCTCCATGCCTACGCTGGATGACCCTGTTGGTGGTTAGATCAGGTTTGTTGCATTGTTGCCCCAGTTTTCTGTTGATGAGGAGGAGCAGGAGGAGCGCTGGCTGGTTTTGCTCTGAATTAATATTGGACTATAAACCCTGGCTTCTCCCAAAATATGTGCCCCTTCTGGGTTGGAACCAGCTAGTCATGAAAGACGCAGATGCTTCTTCACCACTTCAGAGAAATTCAGCAGCAGCCCCCTCTTCACTCCTGAGCTCTTCATCGGCTGTGCCATCAGCTCCTTCCTCTTCCTCATCTGTTGCTGCTGCTTTCCTCTCCTCCAAAGCATTGGTGCCTGCTGCTGAGCTTCTGACCACCTCATCTGCTCTTTCGCCCGTCATCACGCCTCCAGTTCTGGCTTCACATCTCTCTATGCCTCCACTGCCTGCTCCATGACGTGCTCCATTTCCTGTGTCCGCATCTGATGCTCCACCAGCAGCGGTGCCATCAGGACCCTCGCCAGTGGAGGAGCAGGAGTTAAGGCAAGTCCTCTTTATTTCTTCTGCACCTATTTTAGAGAGGTCTTGTCTTGCTCCTGGAAAGGAGACCCAGTTGCAGTTCTCATCTGCCTCCAAGCTCTCCTTGTGGAGCTCTTCTACTGGTGGTTGTGTTTTGGACCAGATACCAACCTGTATTTCTTCCTCTTTGTCTGAGGTGGCTGCGTCAGGGATGTCCTGCAGTCTCAATGACCAGTGCACCCCAACCATCAGTTCCAGAGGCAGGTGGGCCTCCACCCATTGTTTCAGAGGCAGGTGGGCCTCCACCATGTGTTCCTGAGGTCAGAGTTCTGCAGCTGCTGGTTCCCAAGCCTAACACCCCTGCGCTGAAGGCTCCTCAGCTACTATCTTCAAGGCAAAAAGCTCCCATGTTGTTATCTTCATCTTCAGAGAAGAAAGCTCCAGCATTGTTATTTTAAGAGCAGAAATCTTCTGTGTTGTTATCTTCATCTTCAGAGCAGAAAGCTCCTGTGTTGTTATCTTCAAAGCAAAAAGCTCCCATGTTGTTATTTTCAGAGCAAAAGGCTCTCATGATGTTATCTTCAGAGAAGAAAGCTCCTGTTATCTTCAGAGCAAAAGGCTCCCATGTTGTTATCTTCAGAGCAAAAAGCTCCTACACACATGGACAAAATTGTTGGTACCCCTCTGTTAATGAAAGAAAAACCCACAATGGTCACAGAAATAACTTGAATCTGACAAAAGTGGTAATAAACAAAAATTCTATGAAAATTAACCAATGAAAATCAGACAATGCTTTTGAATTGTGGTTCAACAGAATTATTTTCAAAAACAAACTCATGAAACAGGCCTGGACAAAAATTATGGTACCCTTAACTTAATATTTTGTTGCACAACCTTTTGAAGCAATCACTGCAATCAGACGATTTCTTATCTGTAACTGTCAACGAGACTTCTGCACCTCTCAGCAGGTATTTTGGCCCACTCCTCACGAGCAAACTGCTCCAGTTGTCTCAGGTTTGAAGGGTGCCTTCTCCAGACGGCATGTTTCAGCTCTTTCCACAGATCTTCAATAGGATTTAGATTGGGGCTCATAGAAGGCCACTTTAGAATAGTCCAATGTTCCACTCTTAGCCATTCTTGGGTGTTTTTAGCTGTGTGTTTTGGGTCATTATCCTGTTGCAAGACCCGTGGCCTGTGACTGAGACCAAACTGTCTGACACTGGGAAGCACATTTCTCTCTAGAATACTTTGATAGTCTTGAGATTTCATTGTACCCTGCACAGATTCAAGACACCCTGTGCCAGATGCAGCAAAGCAGCCCCACAACATAACAGAACCTCCTCCATGTTTCACAGTAGGGACAGTGTTCTTTTCTTGGTATGCTTCATTTTTCCGTCTGTGAACATAGAGCTGATGTGCCTTGCCAAAAAGTTCCAGTTTTGTCTCATCTGTCCATAGGACATTCTCCCAGAAGCTTTGTGGCTTGTCAGCATGCAGTTTGGCAAATTCCAGTCTGGCTTTTTTATGATTTGTTTTCAACAGTGGTGTCCTCCTTGGTCGTCTCCCATGAAGTCCACTTCGGCTCAAACAATGATGGATGGTGCAATCTGACACTGATGTACCTTGATCTTGGAGTTCACCATGAATGTGTTTAGAAGTTGTTCTGGGCTCTTTTGTTACCATTCGTATTATCCGTCTCCTCCTGTGGCCACATCCAGGGAGGTTGGCTACAATCCGGTGGATCTTAAATTTCTGAATAATATGTGCAACTGTAGTCACAGGAACATCAAGCTGCTTGGAGATGGTCTTATAGTCTTTACCTTTAACATGCTTGTCTATAATTTTCTTTCTAATCTCCTGAGACAACTCTCTCCTTTGCTTCCTCTGGTCCATGTTTAGTGTGGTAAACACCATGCCACCAAACAGCACAGTGACTACTTGTCACCCTTTAAATAGGCCGACTGAGTGATTACAAGTTTGTAGACACCTGTGATGTTAATTAGAGGACACATCTTGGTTGAACATCTTTTCTAGGGGTACCATCATTTTTGTCCAGGCCTGTTTCGTGAGTTTGTTTTTTAAAGTAACTCTGTTGAACCACAATTCAAAAGCATTGTCTGATTTTCATTGGTTAATTTTCATAGAATTTTTATTTATTACCACTTTTGTCAGATTCAAGTTATTTCTGTGACCATTGTGGGTTTTTCTTTCATTAACAGAGGGGTACCAACAATTTTGTCCACGGCTGTATACTGTTATTTTCAGAGCAAAATGCTCCCATGAAGTTATCTTCAGAGCAAAAAGCTCCCGTGTTATCTCCTGAGTTTACAGCTCTGATTTTATCTCCCTAGTTCAAGGGCTTTATGATATTTTCAGAGCAGAAAGTTAATATGTTTTCTCCCATCTGGTGGCCCATGGACTTTGGTAGGCCACCCAACGCACCATGTTCATCCATCAGGTGGCCCATGGACTTGTGTAAGCCCTTGTGTAGCCTGCCATGTGGTCCCCGTTACCAGCCGTTGTTGTTCTCTGTCCCCTTTGGTCATCCGTGTAAGTCTCGTTTGTGTGTGTGTTCCCTGTACTCCTTTTTCTCAGTCCCTCGTGCCTTCTGTAGTCATAGCCATTTTTCCTCATGTGTTGCTGTTTAATTTCTGTTTACTATCCCCAGCTGTCCCGTGTTTCTCCTGATGATCTTTCTCCCTATATATAGCCTGCTCTGTGTTCATTTAGTGTGGCATCATACTGTGGATTACCCTCTGACTTCCGTTCCCATGATTTTGCTCTCCTGTATCTGTGAGTTTCAGCCTTTCATGGCTCGCTTTATGTTCAGACCCCATGCTGGTTATTATTTGTGTTGTTTGGTAAACTAAACCCAGTCAAAGTGTAATCCTGCCTGCGTCAGTCTGTCATTTCTACCTATCAGAGGTTGCCCATGACATTATGTGTAAATGAAAATATCTTAAGCCTTTTTTGTTTTAATTTTGATAATTGTGATTTACAAGTTGTTGGTTTTTTTTCTTATTTCAGACAAGAACAAAAAAGAAATGTTTTTTTTTTACTTTTACATGTTTCAACTGGCAACTGGAGTCTTCCTCCAGTCGCCAGTTGAAACATGTAAAGGTAAAAAAAAATAAATCTCCTTTTTCTTCTTGTCTGAAATAAGAAAAAACAAACAAAAAAAATTGAAAAAAAAGACAAAATGAACCTATTCAAGCTGTTATGATTTATAGTTTATAAAACTAGAAATCTCAGATTGTTAGAATATTTCATATTGAGTTTGAGTAAATTACTATTCAGACAGTTTCTTCTTTTTTTTTGTTTCCCCTTGTCCTGTCAGGCAGCTAGATAAGCAGAACAGAGATCTGTTGTGGAGAATGTGCACAAGGATGAGACTGAGTTATTCCTCAGGTTCAGCTTTATACACAGATCACATTCTCCAACAATCTCAAAGCAGGAAAAGAGGAAGTATAATCTCACATCCGACTTTTATACCCCGGACCACGAAACAGCAGTCACATGGTGTTTAATCAAACATACAATCACATGGTACTTAATCCCAGTCACAATGTAACCCCTTTGATCTTCACACCATTGTCCTTTAGTCTCCGGTGGTCCGGGAATCTCTCCAGGTCGTCTCCCTGAAACAAAGGCCGAATCTCACACTCTTCCATTGTCTTTCAGAGGCTCAGTCCTTTTGTTCCATGAGACGTGCAGCACACAATAAACAAACAGCAATACATTTGTGGAGAATATGTAACCAACATATGTGCCCACATGACCCCCCCCCCCAAACGTCTAAGATGGGACAAACATAACCAGAGATACATGACATAATAACATTACTACATATCCACCAGTTGCCTAGCTCTAAGTCTCCTGCCGTATCTGCTGTAAGCCGGCTTTGCTGCTTCTGCAGTGTCCTCCTGCTCCTGTGGATTAGAACTGTTAGTCAATCTCTGTGGGTGTTCTGGAGAATGCCCTCTAGGGGGTCTGCCGCGACGGGGGGCTCTCGCCAACTGCACTGCTTCATCCGCCACAACAAAAGTGGGTTTGAGTCTGTTTATACAAATCAACTCCTTTCTGTCTCCCAAATCTAGCAAAAAATGCTTCTCTCCTGTTTCCAGCACCCTGAACTGTCCGTCGTAAGGCGGATGCAAGTTTGGGCGATGGGCATCATGTCTAACAAAAACAAACTTCGCATTTTTTAAAGCCTTCGGCACAAAAACGTGGGGGAAACTGTGATGAACTGGGCCAGGAAGCGTGTTTGATCCTGTGTCGCTCTGCAACAGCTGAGCGGGGGGGCAATTTGGGGCGGGATTATCGGGGAGAAATTCCCCGGGCAGACGGAGAGGCTGTGCAAACACTAACTCAGCTGGAGAGGCTTGCAAATCCTCCTTAGGTGCAGAACGCAACCCCAATAAAACCCATGGAAGCCTGTCTACCCAATTTGTGTCCGTAAGCAACGCTCTGAGGGCTGCTTTCAATGACCTATGGAAACATTCGCATAAACCATTAGCCTGTGGGTTGTACGCGGTAGTGCGGTGGATCGTTATCCCTAGGCTGCGGGCCATCGATGACCAGAGCTCGGAAACAAATTGAGGGCCTCTGTCGGACGTTATGTCCGACGGAACTCCAAAGCGTGCTACCCAAGCCATTAAAAATGCGCGCGCCACCTCCTCGGCTGTGGTTGATACCAGTGGGACTGCTTCAGGCCAACGCGTGGTGCAGTCCACCATAGTCAAAATTCAATTCAATTCAATTCAATTCAATTCAATTCAATTCAACTTTATTTATATAGCGCCATTTCACAACAACAGTCATCTCATAGCACTATCAACTGTAGAGAGGAGAGAGTTCCCAAAAGATGTGTGTACCCCTGTGACGACAGAAGGGGGCCTACCAAGTCAACATGCACATGATCAAAGCGCTTAGCCGGGATGTGAAAAAGCTCCAAAGGAGCTCTAGTGTGTCTGTGTATTTTGGCTCGCTGACACGCTACGCAGGCTGTCGCCCATTCCTTGACCTGTTTGCGCAATCCCGGCCACACAAATTTCTCTCCTACCATTTTGACCGATGCGCGCACCCCCGGGTGCGCTAGAGAATGGATCGAGTCAAAAACACGGCGGCGCCATGCAGCTGGTACCACCGGACGTGGCCGCCCAGTGGAGATATTGCAGATTAGCAGGGGCATACCATCTTGCAGCACCCTGTGCTCCAGCCTCAACCCTGTTGGTCCAGACTGGAGCGCGCGCACGTCCGCGTCGCTAACCTGCTCCGCGGCCATGGCTGCATAATCTAACCCTACGCGGACCGGGGCTGCGCGCGCTTCTGCGTCGCTACCCTGGCCCGCGGCCATGGCTGCAGAGTCTGCCCCCACGGGGCCTGGAGCTGTCACAGCACGTGAGAGGCAGTCTGCCACTACATTATGTTTACCTGCGACATGCTGGATATCGGTGGTAAACTCCGATATCGCGGCCAGCTGTCTTTGCTGCCGGCCCGACCAAGGTTCCGAAATCTTGGCCATCGCAAAAGTCAGCGGCTTGTGGTCCACAAACGCGGTGAAACGGCGTCCTTCCAGCCAGAACTGGAAATGGCGGATGGCCAAGTGTAGTGCCAACAACTCCCTGTCAAACGCGCTGTACTTTCGTTCGCTATCGCGCAAGGTTTTGCTGAAAAACGCGAGCGGTTGCCAGGTCCCAGCTACATACTGTTCAACGACCGCCCCCACTACTAAGTCGGACACGTCAGTGGTGAGCGCCATGCATGCCGTTGGAACTGGGTGTGCCAACAAGGTAGCGTTTGCCAAAGCTGATTTGACTTGAGAGAATGCGCGCTCCCGCTCAGGAGACCATTTGATTTTATTCGTGGATTTTTGTTTTTTTAGTGCAGCATACAATGGTTGCATGAGCTGCGCTGCGCTGGGGAGGAAACGGTTATAAAAATTAACCATTCCCAAAAACTCCTTTAACGCTTTAACCGTTTGAGGGTGGGGAAAATTTGTTATTGCGCGTACTTTATCGGGCAGAGGGACCGCTCCTTCTGGTGAAACGCGATGCCCCAAAAAATCAATCTGCGCCACCCCAAACTGACACTTCACTGGGTTAATTATTAACCCGTGCTCTGCTAAGCTCCGGAAAACTGCTGTGAGATGGCTTTCGTGTTTGTCTTCGGACGTGCTGGCTACCAAAATGTCATCCAAATAGACGAACACGAAAGGGAGGTCGCCTAGGACCGCGTCCATCATGCGCCGGAACGTCTGCGCTGCACCCTTGAGTCCAAAAGGCATGCGCAAAAACTCAAAAAGCCCGAAAGGAGTTATTACCGCCGTTTTGGGTATGTCCTGAGCGCGCACTGGAACCTGATGGTAACCGCGCACCAAATCTATTTTAGAAAAAATGCGCGCCCCCGCCAAATGAACCGAAAAATTTTGGATGTGCGGGATCGGGTAGCGGTCGTGTGCAGTGGCGTTATTCAACCTGCGGAAATCACCGCAAGGTCGCCATGAGCCATCAGCCTTTGGGACCATGTGCAATGGTGAAGCCCAGGGGCTGTTCGAATGCCTGATGATGCCCAGTTTTTCCAGGTTGGCAAACTCCTCGCGCGCTATGGTCAGTTTAGCTGAGTCCAGGCGCCGAGCTTTTGCAAAAACAGGCAGGCCGGTGGTAGTGATATAATGCTCCACCCCATGTTTAGCCACTGTCGCCGAAAATGTTGGGACTGTGAGTGCTGGGAACTGAGTGAGGAGTGCGTGGAACTTACCACCCGCAGCTGTGACGCTGGCTTGTGCAGTTGGCGGCACCACTCGAGCTGTGCAGGGAATAGAGTGAAAAGATCAACCAATAAACCATGTGAGCACAAAAAATCAGCCCCTAACATGTTGAATTTAACTGCAGCTACAACAAAAGTCCAGTCAAATGCATGACCCTGCAAAGACAGAAGCAGAGTCCTCTCACCGAAGGTCTTAATCGCTGAGCCGTTCACTGCTGACACCAGGGGGCCCTTAGACGGTGTCAGCCGGTCTGCTTAGGAAGGCGTGATGAAGCTCAGCTGGGAGCCTGTGTCCACAAGGAACTGCCTCCTCGAGCGTGCATCCGTCAGGTAGAGCAGCTTGTTCTCCTCCCCGAGGGCCGCAGCCGCTACGACCCCTGGTCTTGGCATTTCCCGGACGCTTGAAGTGGCACGGTGGGAGGCACTTGCGTGCCCTCTCTGCAAAGCAGCGATGATAGAAGCACAGGACGTCATCCGCTCCGTGTCGCTTGGTGCTGACTGCCGCCGTTGCCGGTGAGTCTGGTGCTGCAACCACTGGCCCCATGCCGTCTCCGGACGTTGCTCCTAGCTCTGCTGCTGCGACCGAAACCGCGCTCTGTTTGTGGGCGTCGACGAGTCGCTGCGCCTCCTTGCTCAGCCCATGGTAGTCTCGCCGGGCCAACTGAGGTGAGTCTGCCAGGGTAACTCTCACCACTGGTGGCAGGGTCCGGAGGAAAAGGTGGGCGAAGATAAATTCGCAATCCTCGGAGTCTTTCAGCCTTAGCATTTTCACCATCAGGTCTACGGGTCTGTCGTTCTCCAACTCCATCAACATTAGGAGCCCTTCTGCTCGCTGTTGCACCGAGGGGGTGAAGTGGCTTAAAAGCGCAGCCTTCAATGCGCTGTATTTGTCGCTGTCCGGTGGGTGATTGACCAGATCTTCCACCCTCTGGACTGTGTGGCTGTCCAGCTTCGCCACCACATGGTAGAATTTCGTGTCGTCCTTCGAGATTCTCCGGAGGTTGAACTGCGCCTCGACCGCGCTAAACCAGGAGCGTGGACTATGCTGCCAGAAGTCAGGCAGCCGGAGTGTGGTGGCAGCCAACAGGCTGGCTTCTGCCGAGCCCCGCTCGGGAGAATTATCTCTGCTCATTCTTCGTCGTAAGGTCACCAGTGTGGAGAATATGCACAAGGATGAGACTGAGTTATTCCAAAGGTTCAGCTTTATTCACAAATCACATTCTCCAACAATCTCAAAGCAGGAAAAGAGGAAGTATAATCTCACATCCGACTTTTACACCCCGGACCTCGAAACAGCAGTCACATGGTGTTTAATCAAACATACAATCACATGGTACTTAATCCCAGTCACAATGTAACCCCTTTGATCTTCACACCATTGTCCTTTAGTCTCCGGTGGTCCGGGAATCTCTCCAGGTCGTCTCCCTGAAACAAAGACTGAATCTCACACTCTTCCGTTGTCTCTCAGAGGCTCAGTCCTTTTGTTCCATGAGATGTGCAGCACACAATAAACACACAGCAATACATTTGTGGAGAATATGTAACCAACATATGTGCCCACACTGTCACCCTTATTGTGTCAAAACAGATTTACTTTGCCAAAAGGAGCTTTATACAGTACCTAAGGAGGGGGAAAGAAAAGGAAGGGGAACAGACAAAAAGACAAACAAACCAACAGTTAAAACAAACAGAAGACAAACTGCTTCTTCCACTGAAGATGTCTCAACACGAGTCTGGTATCCTCTCCTGTTAAAGGAGAGACATTTGTGCGTGTGTGTCTGTGTGCGTATATATGACAGTGTGTGCAAAATAAGTGTGTGCATGTGAGTGGTTTGTCAAGAAACATACGAAGAGAGGGGCCAGTCACAGCAGCGCTCCCCACGGGAACCCTGAGCAGGCAAGGCAGCGCCACCAACCCTCACAGGGCACAAATGCCAGAGGTCAGCAAGCCCTAGGAAAGCCAGGCATCCACCCCTGAAGGGACGATCAAGGGAGGCCAGGCCGCCAGGTGGCCGGCACTGCGGGCTCACACCCCCAGGCCTACCAGTCCCCCATCCCCCCAGTGGGGACAACGCCAGTGCCTGGGCCCCAGGTGCCAGGAGGCCAGTGAACCCACCCCCTGGGCCACCCCCCGTGCCAGAGACCGGCCCGCTCCCATCGACATGAGCCCCCCCCCCCCCAGGCACCCCCCCAGTGGCTCGCCCCCCCAGCGCCACTGCCGCACACCCCAGGGATCCCCATGCCCAAAGAAGTCCCGCCCACCCAGGGGAGCCCACATAGCTGAGAGGAACTACCCCCCTCAATCCAGCTCCTCTGGACTCGCAGACACATCCATCCCTGCACCTTCACACTCTCATGCTCCAATACGCACCCACATGCACTCCATCACTCTCACTCACCCGGACCCACCCATTCTCTCTCTCTCCTGTACCCATTCAATCTCACTCCCACTCGCCCTCAGGGTCACCCACACCAACTCACGTTCACCCATGCATGCACACTCACTCACACTCCGACCTACTCACATCCATTTGTGCTCTCCCCCTCACACTCACCCACCCTCATTCACCCCTATTTCTTAGGGCAACTGCGATGCAGATGCAGCGAGCCTGAATGCCCACTAGTGCCTGGCAGCGGCCGGGGAGACTGCCGGTGCAGGACAGCGGCCACCCCCCCGCTGACCCACCCCAGGGTGGCTGCGGCCACAGAAGCAGACCCCCACCCCCAGCGACTGATCAGCAGATCACTGCAGGTGCCCTGAGATGCCACCTGACACAAGAAGTGCAACACAAAACCGACCCACCATCACCACCTCCATCATCACTCCCTCACTCTCGCTTGCTCTGTTATTCAGTCCCTCTCTCACTGCCTTGGTTGTATCTATACATTCAGCAGCACACAAGGATTTTGACAACATGATGGGTCCCAGGCCCCCCTGCCGGGCCCCCAGGACCTCAGCAGGAGGAGGATAACAGGGGTGGGGGAAGACTCCCACCCCTCCTCCCCCTTGCACAAAACATGGTAGGTGTTTGTCGATTGTATGATGTGATTGTGTGTAAAAGTGTGGACTACCATAGTGCAGTTAAAATTGGGGGGATGGTGGTTGAGCACCACTAGCCACTGCAATAGGAAGCAGGGCCACCATACCCCCAAGCCCTCAGTGTCTAAAATGCGCTTAAAATTGAGGTGACAGCAGTCCCACCGTGCAGCAGAGGTATCCCCTTCGCCAACACAGTGTGGCACACCCCCGCCCCAAAACCCTAAATGTATCCAAGAAGATGTACAGTATATTCCACCTAGAATCAGGGGGAGGGGTGGGGGCGGGAAATAAGACTGGGAGGGAGGTGGTCCAAACTGGTAGCTCGCAAACTGGTTCATGAGGCCACCCACTGCCCCCAAATCCCAACCCAGGGCGAGGGCAGCCAGACCGAGCAGCCCAGGACCCACCAGCATCGCGTCCTGGTGCTCCCAGCACCACAAACATGATGGGGCAACTATACCCATTCCCACTCATCTTGCATACACAAACATGCATAACAACAACAGTCACAATAGTGAACAATGGACCAGACCCACACGGCACCCCACATGACAAGTGACACCCCTGAATACCCACGCAAGCCCACCAACCACCCACCTCAGACGCACACTGCCCCGCCGCCACAGCCACCCCAGAGCAGCTCGACGGCAACACGGCCACCAACCTGCACCAAAGCCCCCCCCAACCACCCCCGAGCACCCACACAAACTTGCCACCAATGACACTAGGGACAATGCGACAAAGTGCCTCGCCCCGCAACACAACAGCAGGGCGGCCGGGACAAGCAGGCCCTGAATCGCCAACCCCCATGCCACTAGATGGACCACCTCACCCCCGCCACCCAACGAAGTTCTCCTACCCATACACACATCCTCCACCCCCACACATCCACCCACAGGTAACCGCACCCGTACACACACACCCCCGCCCACTCTCACGTGCACACATACACACACACTCACCATCACACATGCCCACATACACCCACACACAGCCCCACATGCCCACACACAGCACACACACACACACCCACTTCCGCACCCGCTCACACCCACTCTCACACACACACATACACACACACACACACACACACACACACACATGCACACCCATACCTGCAGACTCCAGAGGATGGGGAGGGCGACCCAGGATGCAGGCACCTGCCCCAGGGCGCCGCCAGGGCCCCAGGGAGGACATGACCCCACCGCGCAAGGACGCACCGGGGCCGGCCCGCACCACCGGCGCACACCTGACCCCAGCCCAGGGAGGGAATCCCCCCCCCTCCAGCACCAGGGGCCCAGGACCAGATCCAGCCCCTTCCAGGAGCTGAAGCCTGCCGGCCGGGGGCCACACACCCCAGCCCACCCCACAGCCCCCCCCCCCTCAGCCAAATCCACCGGGCCAAACACACAGCCACCCTGGAACAGGCCCCCCGGACACTGGCCCTTCGTGGTCGGGGTGGAGCCAGCCGCCAGAGGCGCCAAGGAGAGCAAACCACCGCCTGCCATCCCTCAGGTCATAAATTTAATAAGAGGGAACAAGAGAGAATTGAATTCAGCCAGTTGATTATTTGAGGAGGCAAACATCCTCTCCAGACTAATATAATCTAAAAATAACTTATAATGAGTTATGCATAAATTATTTCTTCATTTCCAATTCATGAGGATAGTTTTCTTTGCAATGAATACGGCGGTGAGAACCATGTGTGACATCCTTGCCTCTATATTTAATTCACTTAAATCACCTAATATGCAAAGTATGGGTGAGGATGGGACATGATACCCAAGGCATGCCGACAGGTCCTCACATGTCTTCCACCAGAACTTTTGAACAGGTGCACAGGACCACATAGCATGCATATAGCTATTTGGGATGTTGCTGGTGCAGTAGAAGCAGATATTTGTGTGGCTTGGGCCTATGTTGAACATCCTTTGTCCTGTGTAATGAATTCTATGTAGAACTTTATACTGTATGAGTTGTAAATTAGAGTTTTTAGTCATCTTAAAAGTGTTTAAACATATTTGTGTCCAGAAGCTTTCATGCTTATTGATCGATAAGTCTGTCTCCCATTTTCATGTTGGAAGAGATACTGACTCATCCAGTTTTGATAATAGTCCGTATATTTTCAATATCAATATAGGGGAATGAAGATTTAGAAACTCTGCCACCTTAGCTGGTACCTCTAAGTCTGTCTGATTAAGATTGAATCTTGCTTTTATTATGGATTTAAGCTTTTGGTACTCAATAAACTTTTTACCTCTGATATCGTACTGTGACACTAATTCCTGAAATTTGATAACATTTCCACCTTGAATAAGATGCTCTTAAGTTTTTTATTCCCTTCTCTTCAGGTTCAGGTTACTTTATTTGAACCCGTAGGTAGATTTGTTTTGCAGTCTGGTGACATCCATATTTACAAACCACAATTACATTTAACATAAACACAAACACAGGCACACATGAAGCTGACTATAGTGCCATAGTGGAAAGTTTAACGTCCTCTTTTGTTGCAAGATATCAGGATTATTGTAGGGTGTATAAGAGGAGGAGAGGAAGGGGAGTACAGGGCACTGGTAGACAGATCTGTGGAGTGGACGGAGCAAAATTACCTGAGGTTGAATGTCAGCAAGACCAGAGAGATGGTGATTGACTTCAGGAAGAGGAAGACTCCTTCTCAGCCACTGCAGATTAGGAGGGAGGATGTGGGAGTGGTTGAGGACTACAAATATTTGGGTGTCAGGATCAGCAGCGGGTTGGACTGGAGATCCAACACTGATGCTGCGCACAAGAAGGGCATGAGCAGACTCTACTTCCTGAGAAAGCTGAGATCCTTCAACGTGTGCAGCAGGATGCTGGAGCTTTTCTACCAGACCGTTGTCACCAGCGCCATCTTCTTTGCTGCTATCTGTTGGGGTAGTAGTATCAGGGCCAGAGATACCAACAGACTTGACAAGTGTAATGGGATTGTATAATAAAATATTTGTCATAAGGCACAGGAATTATTTATTTTATTTAATAGTGGGTGTGAAAGGGGGCAGAGTTAAACCGTCACTTCTACACCCGCTAAATTAAATAAAAGCACTCGTAAAAGGGGGCACCAGTTACAATGGACAATAATATTAACTTTAATTTTAATTAATTTTGTACCTTCAATTACTTAATGAATCAGTCTCAAAGTTTCAGTGAGTTCTTTTCCTGCCGTGATTAGGAAACATGTATATGCAAAAGGAAAACACTTCAACTTCTCTCATTCACCCTTTTATTAAACTCATTCAGGTTACATGGCATGGCATTCAAATGATGGATAAACAGATTCAAATGATAACAGTGTACGATATCACATCCACTGATATTGGATTCCTGAACATAAAATCCAGCGTTACACCTCTGTAGAACCAAGGAGGAACCAGACTTATGTTTCAACGGCAAATGAAGGCTGAAATGTTTAACAAAACAACACAATTTTATGGGGAAAATTCATAAGCTAATTATCTAAAAATGACTTCTGAATTAATCTACAAAAATTAAGGGCAGTTACTTAAAAATGACTAAGAGTCTTCCTTCAGTTTATAGCTTTATCCTGTGGCTGAGAGACTAATTGAGCCCTGAAATACGGGCTATATTCAATTGTAATTTAATTGTTTGGACATCACGTTTTAACCCAGGAGATAAGAAAAGTAGGAGTTTCACTCACACAACAGCTGTAGGTCCACGTTTCAGCGGGTCGATACCGGCCGAGTTGGGAGTTAGGACGTCGGAGGAAGTGGTGCTGCAAGGCTTCCTCACAGCAGAAGAAGTGTAAACTCAGCTGGGGGCTCTCCAGACAATGGCAGCAGTGGGTGGTCTGTCACCGAGCGGCTTGACAAGTCCTTGGAAACGAGTCCGAATTTGAGGTCTCTTGTAACGGGATAGACCAAAAAACTGAAGGAGAAACTTCTCAGTCAGGCAGGTATGAGGCTGGAAAGAGAGTCCAAAAAACAGTCTCTGTTCACTTTAAATTAGGAAAATTAAAGGTCCACTTTAACGACGTGAAAAGTCATAAGAAAAATGAGAAAAACATTTACTAGGATAAGAATGGCTTCTGAGGTGAAGGAAAAAGTTTGAGAATTTGATTCTCTGAGAAAGCGAGCTCTAAAGAAAAGGTGATTTCTCCTCAGTAACCAGAAAAACTAAAGCAGGATTTGACAAACTTCACACAGAACAATTTAGATAAAATAAAACTACACAGGACCTTGAAATGGTGGAATAAAATCTTCCTCTGAGATCTAGATTACTATTCTGCTTCTTTAATCTTAACTTAGCTCCTAATCTTTCTCAAAATCTCTTTCTTCTTTTCTGTGTTTCTAATTCTAACTTAACCTTTTAACTGCATAGCTTGTCTCTGTGTAGGTGTTTCTCTTGCTCTCCTGACTTACCTTAACTTTTCTTTCATCTTTGATCTTCTCTTGTTCTCTCTTACATAACCTACATCTGAGTGTTTTTTTCTGAATCTCAATCTCTTCTTCTTCTAACTGCAGAGCAGCTTCAACTACTTTTAAATTACCCCGCCTGATCGTAAACTGGTGATGTCGATCGCAAGACTGACCAATCGACTTTATCACAAGCAGTTTGAAATGGCTGCTATCCCATGTGAGAACATTTCTTTGTTTGAGAGCAGCCAATCAAGCGAAGACACCATCCCATGAAATTGCAGAGAAAAATCAACACTCAGTCAGTTCTTATGAAATTAGGTGCTCAATATAAAATCCAACTAAATTAAATGACTTGGCTAATATTTGGTGATAGTGCATTTATACCATTACTCTAATATTACATTTGTTTGAATAACACTCATGAACATAACATTTCTTATACATAATTATAATACATGCATTCATATTTAGATCAAAGCTTAAGGTAGTACAGCAAACTATGGTTGGTGATAAAAAGGGATGATTTTCAGTGTCCTTAGGATCCAGGGGAGAAGAGGATAAGCTGAAAGAAACTTAATGTTTAGAACAAATTAAAAAGTCATCCTACATACTGAAACACATTTTGTAGGTATCCACTAGGAGGTACTGTTGAGCTGTAGATGATTTCTTTTAGGTCCATGGTATCTGGAAGGAAATCTGGAAAACATCGGGGGTTATAAACCTGTCTGATTAAGCCATTTATGACCCTTTTAAGAACATTGGTTTCCTGTAAAGGAGGATGTTATCCAAATGCAGTGTTCACGTTGGAAGTCTGGTCTCCCGAGTTTTACGTTCCTTTGAGCCTTTAAAAGCAAATTCTGATCCTTACAATCTCTGCAAGAGGCAACTGTTTACATTGGGATCCTGGGAAAACATCTTTGGTTCAGGCCGGGATGAGTGTAGTCACTATGAAAGCCAGTGATATTCCTGTAGAATGCAGAAAAGTGGTTTTCCTGTAGGAGGAATAAAGTGAAATTCCTGTAAAATGGAGAGAAGTGATCTTCTGTCTTGGTTTGAGGAGATGATGATGCTACACAAGATTATCAAGAGGGCTGGCTCTGTAATTGGTTTCAGACCGGAGACCATTGAGACAGTGGTGGAGAGGAGAACACTAAATAAACTGCGATCCATCATGAACAATCCTGATCACCCCCTCCACCACACACTAGACAGACAGCGAAGCACTTTCTCCAGTAGACTACTACAGCTTCGTTGTTGAACGGCCAGGTATAGGAAATCTTTCCTGCCACATGCAATTTCACCATACAATAATTCACTATGATGTTGTATTCTGGTCAGAGCTGTGCTGCCACACTGCACATTACAGACTAACTGGTACATCACATTTTCACTCTGCTCCTGATAGTCCTTCTTTGTGCAATGGGATGATTCATGTGTTTATACGGGTCATCATATATTAAGCTAGGATGTATATACTCTAGGTTTTATAGTCATGTTAGTTTTACTTTCCATGGGTGATCCCTTTGTTTGTTATGTGTGTTTCTGTTGTTTGGTTGTCTACTGTCATGCTGCTGTTACACTGTAATTTCCCAGTTTGGGATCAATAAAGTACATCTATCTATCTATCTATTCCAAATGGGTGTGAGTTTACAAGGGACAAGCGAAGACCCCGTTATTTTTAAAAATTTCCACCAAGCTGTCAGAGAGGAGCCGATGCTTTTAAAACAGTCATGGCGTTTAATACAGGGACTCATAAAAGGTAAGTCAGAGATATTTAGTGATCCACAGAGAGTCTGTTCAGCATCTAACCATGGGTTTCCTAGTGGTGTTGATTTTGTCCATTTAGAAACAAACTGCAATCTATTGGCTAAGAAGTAACTTAAAAAATTTGGTAGCTCTAAACCTCCACACTCTTTTGCTTTTTGAAGAGTTTTTAGACTGATCCATGATGGTTTATCCTTCCATAAAAATTTACTTATATTTGAGTCTAAAGACTTAAACCAGGCCATAGATGGTTGGGTATGAATCATTGAGAACAAATAGTTGATTTTTGGAAGGACCATCATTTTAACGGTTGCAACTCTTCCCATTAGTGATATAAGCAATGTCCTCCAGTACGTAAGGTCATCTTGTATTGTTTTTAAAAGGGGAGTGTGATTTAGTCATAATAACTCTGAGAGCCTGGGGGAGATATCTATTCCTAAGTATTTAATATTACCTGATTGTATTGGAATAATGGATGCATTTGAGAAATTACAATTTATAGGTAAAATTGTTGATTTACCCCAGTTACTCAAGTTGTCTGATAATGATGAAAATTGATCAATGAGCGCCACTGTCTGAAGAAGAGATCTTTGTGAGTTTTCAAGGAAAATTAATACATCATCAGCATAAAGACTTATCTTGTGTTCTTTTTCTCCAGTTTGAATACCTCTAATATCAACATTCTGTCGTATGGCTGCTGCTAATGGTTCGATAAAGGTGGCAAAAAGTGAGGGAGAGAGTGGACAACCCCGCCTAGTACCTCTCTGGAGATTAAAGCTTCGGGATGTCTGATCATTTGTTCGAACAGATGCAGTTGGACAGCTATATTATTATTATTATTATTATTATTATTATTATTAGCTTTATTATTATTATTATATACATTGCTCCGCACTGTGTGTGTTTATATACTTGCATATTTATTCCACCTAGCTGCAATGCTCCGTACTGTGGGTGTTTATATATTTACATATTTATTCCATCTAGCTACAATGCTCTGCACTGTGTGTTCATATATTCATATATTTATTCCATCCAGCTACAATGCTCTGCACTGTGTGTCTGTGTGTGTGTGTGTGTATATATATATATTTTATAGTAATATGTACATATGTACAGTATATTAGCTGCTCTTGCTTGTTTTTTTTTTTTTTTTTTTTTTTTTTTGTTTTTTTTTCTTGCCTTCTGATTGTTGCTCTGAGTGTTGCTATCCCTGTGCTGTTGCAATCCTGGAATTTCCCCGTTGTGGGACTAATAAAGGCTTATCTTATCTTATCTTATCTTATATAATGTTTTAATCCAGTTTATGAAAGAGGAACCAAACCCAAACTTATTTAACACCATAAAAAGAAATTTCCAATTAACTCAGTCAAAGGCTTTTTCTGCATCCAGAGATAAAATTGTAGTTTCTAAGTTACTGATCTTACAGTAGTCTATTAAATTAAATTAAATAGCCTGCGTGTATTATTAGCCGAGTACCTGCCCTTGATGAAACTTGTTTGATCTGGATATATAATCACCGGAAATATCCTTCCCAGCCTTTTGCCGAGAGCTTTGCAAATTATTTTAAGATCGACATTCATAAGTGAGATGGGACGGTAGCTGGATGGAAGCGTAGGCTCTTTTCCAGGTTTAAGGAGCAGGATTATACTAGTCAAATTTATATTTGGAGGGATTACATTATCTTCTTTAATTTGGTTTACCTTTTCAAAGAAAGTAGGTGCCATCACAGGTCACAATTCTTTATAAAATTCTACTGGAAAACCATCTGGTCCCGGAACCTTGTTGTCTGGGATGTGCTTAAGTGCCTCCTGGAGTTTGGACACCAGAAGAGGTGCATCCAGAGCTGTAGTTTGTTCATTATTTAATAGTGGTAAGTTAATATTATCCAAAAATTTATTTATCTCTGAGTCAGATGGGTTAACCCAATAACCCCTTGCACTCCGGTCAATTTCCCTAAAAATGCCAAAAAATAACGTGCCCAAAATAAATCGAAAGCTGTTCTTCAACCCTTTGCAGCATCTTCATGGGGTTGGTCTCATTTAAAAGAAAACACTTTGAATTTTTTGGCAAAATAGTCATAATCTCTCTAAGTGCTCCGGCCACTGAGTTACAGTCATCTAAACATAGTGAACTTGAGAAAATAAATTTGGCCTGGGTGGTTTTTGGATACAAATGCTTGCAAATAACACACAGCTTCAGATCCGGGCTGGAAAATGCAACAGAAATGTAGAACCAAGTGTTATCCAGCTGAGGTCCAAATTTTGTAACAATACCACAAAAAATGAATATATTACACAGCTTTTCCTCAGGTAGGTCCCAGGCATTTTTTGAACTGTGCCAAATTGTGCCAAATGGCACAGTTTGGAAAAAACGTCTGTAACTTTTGAATGATTCAACATAGAAGCTTCATCTTGGGCTCTAATGAAAGCTGACACTCAGGGCTGTGTGTGTGTGCATGTGTATGTGTGGGGGGTTGCCCCCCCCCGCTACAGAGGACGGACATCGGCCATCGCTACATGACGGATTAGACTCGTGGCGATGTGGCGACCGCGGCGCAGTCACCGCGGCTTCCCCCCCCCTCGCTACAGAAGAACAGTGGGGGGGCGGCATTCACGGTCCGGACGCGGCGAACGAACCGTGTACACGCACTTCGGACTTCGTGCGCCGCACAGTTGTAATTTACCGATCGGTCAAAAGTCATTTTGATTACAATTTTCAGGGATAAAGAATAATTTAGCTTAGAACACTAACCTCTTCACAGCAGAAGTGGAGCTGGCAAACTTCTTCCTCATTGTCAGATGAACGCGATGCTGGTCTCGCGACCCGATCAAAACATAATTCCATTATTGCGGTTTTTGGTGAACGATTTTTCAAAACAAATAACAGTAGTAATTAAAAATAGACTGGCGAACGCGTGTGTGTCACTCAGCCTTCGTCGTCTGCCTCCGTCGGTCTATGATGACCATGGAAGACAATCCTAACGTCTACTCTGCTGGGACAAAAACAAAAAAAGCACCGCCTGGCCGAACATGCCGATGCGCGAATGGCAGTCGCTGTCACACAGGTTGCACTTGTGGGTGGTCTCCGTGCTGCTGGGTCTGTGGGGTTCTTCCTGCGGGTCCTTTTTTTCATCTGCTACAGCAGTCAGTCTCTCTTCACTCAGCCTTACACAAAAAAGCTCGCGAACTTCTGTGCTTCAATTGGCTAGCTGCATTCACAGCGTTGGTAGGCAGGTCCTTCTTGCTAGGTTTTCAGTCATTGGTTCTTCAAGGTTTCAGAAACCCAATTCAAGGCTCTTATTAGTCGAATGAGAGGTCAATCATATCTGATCTGATCGCGGCTGTGTCTGTAGTGGAAGAACTTTTTTTTTTTTTTTCAGTGCGCGCTTGGAGGCAGCGCCCTCGTGCATCCTAGAGCTCACGAGAGCACCCTCATGCGCTCTGGGACACAGAGACTTGCCCGCCCATGGTACAACGGAGTGCAAGAGGTTAACTGTCCCACTCACCGTATGGCAACATAACCCCTAGTGGTCAAGAGTGGTAATGACTTTTTGTCAAGAAAATAGTTCAGATTTCCAAGGCAATAAGTTGAAAGTTGCAAGAGATAATGGCTTATTGTCAATTAGAAAGATGTAGAATATGATCCAAAGTTTCAGATAGGAATAAATTTATGCATCAAATTTGCATAATGTTGTGGCAGCTATATAAATTACATAACTCAGTCAAAACTGTACTTTGGACATATTTACACGGTTCATTTTTTTCATTTACACGGTTCATTTTTTTGACACCATTTTGTCTACAGGGGTATGTTTTTACCTTATCTTCAAAGTATTTGAACCAGGAAATCAGTACAATGTAAAAAAAAAAAAAATTGTCACTTACCGGTGGCGGGGGGGGGGGAGGGGGGGGCGCTCGCTCATGTAGTCAGTTCGTTTTCACCCATCGTGGTTGTTGTTTTGCATTTTGTCGGTTATTTACGCTCTCTACCACATCAACAAACTCTGATGATTATCCCACATGAATTTTGTTTGTATTACGCGGCTATTTTTCCTGTATGATGCAGTTTTCTGTGACAATCCATGACGATCATGGTGGCCATATTGGTCTTGTGAACTCAAAGCAAGAAAAGGAAGAAGAATAATGAGGATTTTTTTTTTTCTTTGCTGTATTCCGTGTCAGCCATGAGTCCTCCAACGAGTGCCTGCCACCTTCTGAACTGGCACAATCAGTACAAGTGCTGGTACAGCTGGGGAGTTAAAGGGATGTCAAAATTCAGTTGACTGGCGCCACTAGGGGCACGCGAAAATGTGGACAGTTAAAAGGTTAACCTGAAATGAGAAGAGGTTTTCATAAAACTTTCTAAAGGAGTTATTAATTTCTTCAGGCTCATGGGTAATATTTCCCATCATATCCTTAATAGAGTGGATAGTGTTTTTTTCTTTGTTCAATCTAAGCTGGTTTGAAAGATATCACCCAGATTAATTACTGTGTTCAAACTTCTCAAGAAGCAGTCTTTGTATTAAAAACTGTGTTCTTTTGTTTGTAATTTCTTTTAATTCCAGCTTTAATTTTCTCAGATTGTTAAGTGTGGAGAAACGGCACAAGTCATCTCTAGTGATTTAATTTTCTGTTCTAACTTCCAGTACCAGTGCTTTTTCTTTTTTTATTCTTATACAAACAGTAGGAGATTATTTTAACTCGCATGACTACTTTTGCTGCTTCCCAAAGAACGCATGGGGATATTCCTGACACATCATTATATTCCAGATATGATTCCCACTCTGTATGTAATAAAGTCTTTGTCTTTTAGTAGTGATGTATTAAATTTCCAGCTCCTAGTTTTCCTTATAACTTTCCTATTTACTAGTGTAAGAGATACTGGATGGTGATTGCTAATAGCTTGATTTGCACATATTTCAGTGTCTGTGATGTCCCTCATGATAGAGTTACTGGCTAAAAAGAAGTCTAAATGTGAATGTGAACTATGAACTGATGAAAAAAGTGTATGCCCAAAGAGTTGGGTGAACACCATTCATCGCAAAGACCAAAATCATTCATGTATTGCTTGAGAATATCAGTAGTCTGCTAGTTTCAATAATTCCCTGATGCACTCAGCCTGTCGGTTGCAGAGTTTAATAACAGGTTGAAGTCTCCTATTATGAGTGTAGTGTCCAAGTGCTCAGAAAGAAAAGTGAAGAAAGTGTGAAAATATGATGGGCCGTCAACATTTGGGCCATAAACCTTTGCAATACATAGATCCAAACTTTGAAGTGAGATTTTTAATATTATAAATCTACCTTCCGGATCTGCTATGGTATTATTCACAACAAAGTGTATTCTTCTGTTTACCAATATAGCTACCCCCCTTTGTTTAGAATTAAAGCTGGCTGAGTACATGTGGGGGAATTCCAGGGAGGTGAGCGCATCTACAGATGACTTAGAAACATGTGTTTCCTGTAATAAGACAAAGTCTGCCTGTAGATCCTAAAGTTGATTAAACCTTTTAGCCTCTTCTCCCTGGTACCAATTCCACGTATGTTCCACGTGACAAACTTAAAGTGGACGTGTTTTCACTTACTGGTTTTGTGCTAAAGGCTAACTAAATGTGCCTATGTGATTATATGTCCGTAATGTACGCATATATGTATATGTATGTTGTGTATAAAATATATACCTACGTATGTATGCTTGGGTGTGCAGGCTTGGTGTCTCTGTTCCATTTGCTTGCAATTGCATGCAAATGGGGTGCATGGACTTGGGTGCATGGACTTAAAGTTATTTCCTATAAACCAGAAGTATGAGAGAAAACAAATTCAATTCAACTTTATTCAACTTTATTATATAGCGCCATATCACAACAATAGTCATCTCATAGCATTTTCAAATGTAGGGGAAACCCCACAATTGCAGAAAGACCCCAGCAATCAGGTGATCCCCTGTGAGCAAGCACTTGGCAACAGTGGAGAGGAAAAACTCCCTTTTAACAGGAAGAAACCTCTAGCAGAACCAGGCTCAGGGAGGGGCAGTCATCTGCTGCGACTGGCTGGGGGGTGAGGGGATAGAGAAGATGAAAAGAACAGACATAAAGAGAGCAAACATTAAAGGAGAGAAGCCAAGTACATTATTGTAAGTCACCTGACAGTCTAAATCTCTTAACAGCAAAACAAAGGGAGGGTTAAGAGACACATGGTCCCTCCCAAATCGTAGGCTATATTGAAGAGGAATGTTTTTACCCTATTCTTAAAAACAGATATAGAGTCTGACTCCTGAACCCAGATTGGTAACTGGTTCCACAGGAAAGGAGCTTGATAGCTGAAGGTTCTGCTTCCCATTGTACTTTTGGAGATTCTAGGTATTACAAGTAATCCTGCATTTTGGGAGTGAAGTGCTCTGTTAGGATGATAGGGTAATATCAGATCTTTTATATAAAAAGGGGCCTAATTATTAAGAGCTCTGTAAGTGAGAAGAAGGATTTTAAACTGAATTCTAAACTCTATGGGAAGCCAATGAAGGGAGGCCAGGACCTTAGAGATATGATCTCTCTTTCTAGTACCTGTTAAAACTCTTGCAGCAGCATTTTGGATCAACTGAAGACCTTTAAAAGATATTTTAGGACAACCTGATAATAAAGAGTTACAATAATCTAATCTAGAGCTAACAAAAGCGTGGATCAGTTTCTCAGCATCACTCAGAGACAGGATGCTCCTAATCTTGGCAATATTATGCAAATGATAGAAGGCAGTCTTAGAAACAAATTTAATATGTGAATTAAAAAACAGAGCTTGATCAAAAATAACTCCAAGGTTCCTCACAGAACTAGAGTAACTAGAGTAGGGGCATCCAAATTAAGAGATTGATTTGGAAAGGTATGTCTAAGGTTTTTTGGACCAACAAGAATGACTTCTGTCTTATCTGGGTTTAATAGCAGAAAATTACAAGTCATCCAAGCTTTGATTCCCTTAAGACAGGCATCTAACTTGGCTAATTGATTACTATCATCAGGCATCATTGACAGGTATAATTGTGTGTCATCTGCATAATAATCAAAATGTATACAATGCTTTCTAATGATGTTACCTAATGGAAATATATATAAACTAAAAAGAGTAGGGCCTAACACAGATCCCTGTGGAACTCCATAACTGAGCTTAGAGTTGGAACAAAACTCATTATTGATATGAACAAACTGAAGTCTATCGGACAAATAAAATCTAAACCACTGCAGCGAAGTTCCATTTAGTCCAACATAGTGTTCTAATCTATCAAGTAGAATATCATGGTCAATAGTATCAAAGGCTGCACTAAGATCTAAAAGGACAAGTACAGAAACGAGTCCATTATCAGATGCGATAAAGAGGTCATTGGTGACCTTCACTAAGGCTGTTTCAATACTATGATGAATTCTGAACCCGGATTGAAACTCTTCAAGTAAACAATTTCCCTGCAAGTGGTCAAATAATTGTGTAGCAACAACTCTCTCTAAGATTTTTGAAATGAAAGGCAGATTAGAGATTGGTCGATAGTTAGCTAAAACTCCTGGATCGAGTGTTGGCTTTTTGAGTAAGGGTTTAATTACAGCAATTTTAAAAGCCAGCGATACATTACCTAAAGTTAAAGAAGAATTGATTATTTGAAGAATACGGCTATCAATAAATGCGAAGACATTTTTAAATAACCTGGTAGGAATAGGGTCTAAAAAACAAGTTGAAGGCTTGGATGAGGAGATTATTTTATCTAACTCTAAAAGGTCAATTGGAGTAAACTGATCCAAACAGATATCAATTGAAGGAGATGTCATAGTTGCTGTGCTTAAGTTTATGGTGGGAAGAATCTGATTGATTTTATCTCTAATAGATAAAATTTTATGATTGAAAAAATTCAAAAAGTCCTGACTTGTAAGCTCTAGGGGGATGCTAGGATTGACAGAGTCCTGACTCTTTGTCAGACTGGCTACAGTGCTGAAAAGAAACCTGGGATTATTCTTATTCTCTTCTATTAATGCAGAATAATAACTTGTTCTAGCTTTTCTAAGAGATTTTTTGTAAATTAAGAGATGATTTCTCCAAGCTAAATATATTTCATCTAAATTAGTGGAACGCCATTGTCTTTATAATTGACAAGTCTTCTGTTTTAAGCTACGAGTTTCTGTGTTAAACCAAGGGGTTAGAACTCTCTGATTAGACTTTTTCTTTTTTAAAGGGGCCACCATGTCTACAGTCTGATACAGAGAAGCTGAAACACTATCTACCATGCTATCAATTACGGATGGAGCAAGCTCTCCATCGCTTATTTCCGTTGCGTTGACACTTGGCATAGAGGAGACAATCTGCATAAATTTGGTAACAACATCATCTGAAAGACATCTGCTGTTTTAGTATTTTTCTTTAGGAGTCAAATAGTCAGGAATAGTGAAATCAAAGGTTAACAGACAATGGTCTGACAGTACAGGATAATGAGGAGACACTACCAGATTTTCTATTTCTATGCCATAAGTCAGAACAAGGTCCAGTGTGTGGTGGAGATAATGGGTAGATTTTTCTACTTTCTGGGAAAAGCCCATTGAGTCTAATATTGAATTGAATGCCTTATTAAGACAGTCACTATCTACATCAACATGTAAATTAAAATCCCCTACTATGATTATTCTATCTGATTTCAGCACTAAATCAGCTAAGAATTCAGCAAATTTGGATAAAAACTCTGAGTAGGCTGAGGGAGGATGGTAAACTATGGCAAAGAAAATTGGGCTTAAGCTAAGATTGCTAACATGCCCCATACTGAGAACCAGGCCCTCAAAGGAATTAAAACATGATTTTTGCTTTACATTAACTAGTAATTTAGAATGGTAAAATGCCGCTACTCCACCTCCACGACCAGCACTTCTGGGATAACAGTATGATAGTTTAGATAACCAGAGGGAGTTGATTCATTTAAATCAACATTATTATCTTGCCCTAGCCAAGTCTCTGTAAGGGATATTAAATCAATTTGATGATCAATTAACAGATCATGGACTAGTAGAGACTTGGGAGTTAGAGACCTAATATTTAACAAACCGCATTTAATTTTTAAATTATGAGGACGAAGAGAGGCCAAATCATTAAATTTAGAGACTTGATGTTTAATTTGAGTTTTACCAACTTTTTGTTTAATCACTTTAGGATGTTTATACATTATATTTTTATTAACTTTGGGAGGAGTAGACAAAGGTTCTCTGAGGAGGAAGACAGGGGCTAAGTTGAAGGGTGGCAGATGAGGAGGAGCTGCAGAAAGGCATGTATTTATCAAATTATGTCGTATTTGTCTTGGGTTATAATATTTTGGGTAACGGGAGACAGACACAATCTCTATGGGGTTATAAATTGAAGACTGATCTAAACAGTGAGGATTATTTGGATTAATAGGATTAATACGAGAAGTGGAAACAAAGAAGGGCTGGTTGGCAGACCCAGGAACTTCGGGGTGAGTTAACGCACCAATTTTCAGTCAATGTACTAAAAAACACTGAATGGAATAGAACAGATTGTCCCTTAAAACACGTGCACCAAGTCTATTTGGATGGATGCCATCTGGCCTCATAAGTGATGGGCGGTTCCAAAACAGGTTGAAATTGTCTACAAAACCAATGTTAAAAATAGGACATGCAGAACACAACCAGGTATTAAGATTGAAAGTTCTGCTAAAATAATTGCAACCTCGTCTGAAAGTTGCCAATGGCCCAGAAATAAACACACGTCTGCCACAGTTCATAAGAGTGGACAGAAGGCTCTTGAAGTCACTCTTGAAGATCTCCGACGCTTCATCTGGGATGTTGCTGCATCCAACATGCACAATGACAGTTTTAGCATGGGGGTATTCATTTAATAGGTCAGGGGTAATGCCTGACACTTAAGCCCCAGGAAAAATTTTAGTGACACAGTACCTGCTTCTGACATTCCTCGTAATCGAATCACCAATTACCAACGTCGTCTGGGGGAGTCTTGCCCCTGGCTTCTGAAATGGTGGATAATTTTGTCGTTGTTGTGATGGCGGGGTGATGTGCTCTCTTCTTTTTGGAGCTGATGGTAAGCCCGAAGTCCTTGCATGCCTGGGAGAAGCGGTCCATCAGGGTCTGAAGCTCTTGCTGTGTGTGGGTTGCGACTGGAGCGTCGTCTGCGAACAGCATGTCTCTGATTAGAGCCTCGCGTACTTTGGTTCTGGCTTTCAGGCGGGCGAGGTTGAAAAGCCTGCCGTCAGATCTTGTGTGCAGGTAGATTCCCTCTGTTGCTGTGCTGAAGGCATGCCTCAGGAGCATAGCAAAGAAAATCCCAAAGAGGGTCGGCGCAAGTACACAGCCCTGTTTCACTCTGCTGCGTATGTTGAATGGCTCTGAGACATTGCCATCGTGCTGCACTATCCCCTGCATGTTAGTGTGAAATGATTCGATGAGGCTTTGCAACTTTGGTGGGCATCCTATCTTTGACAGGATCTTGAAAAGGCCCTCTCTGCTGACCAGATCGAACGCTTTGGTGAGGTCGATGAAGGTGACGTACAGGGGCATGTTCTGTTCTCTGCATTTCTCCTGGAGTTGGCGGATGGAGAATATCATGTCTACCGTCGATCGCTCAGCGCGGAAGCCACACTGAGACTTTAGACACGTTCGGCAAGCTTCTGTAGACGAACGAGAACAACTCGTGCGTAGACTTTGCCAACAACGCTGAGGAGGGAAATGCCCCTGTAGTTGTTGCAGTCGCTTCTCTCCCCTTTGTTTTTGTAGAGGGTGATGATCTTGGCGTCCCTCATGTCCTGTGGTACGGCACCTTCCTTCCAACACTGGCAGAGGACGTCATGCAATGGCAGCAGTAGGGCGGTCTTGCAGTGCTTGATCAGGTCGGGGGGTATGCCGTCGTTGCCGAGTGCCTTGCCAGCGGCCAAGCTATCAATGGCCTTGCTGAGTTCATCGATGGTTGGCTCGGCGTCAAGTTCGTCCATGGATGGCAGGCAGTCGATGGCATCAAGGGCTGACGGTGTCACGGTGTTCTGTCTGGAGTAGAGGTCGGAGTAATGTTCCACCCATCTCTCCATCTGCTTGTTCTTTTCTGTGATCATCTCCCCGGTGGAGGATTTGAGGGGGGCCGTCTTGCTCTGAGCCGGACCAAGTGCTTTCTTGATGCCATCGTACATACCACGGATGTTTCCTGTTATGGCAGCGGTTTGAATGTCTTGGCTAAGCTGAGTCCAGTACTCGTTGGCACAGCGCCAAGCAGTCTGCTGAACTTTGCTTCTCGCAGCCCTGAGAATCTGGAGATTCTTCTCGTTTGGGTACTTCTTGTACTCAGCAAGTGCTGAGTGCTTGGCTTCAATGACGGGGGTCATCATGGTCAACTTGGCATCAAACCAGTCCTGTGAGTCCGTCTTCCTCCCAAAGGTAGCCAAGGCTGTGCAGTGGATGGTGTTTCGCAGCTCTTCCCACTTCTGCTTTGCAGATTCTCCTTCTTGTGGTACACCAAGTTCCTTCTCAAAGGTGGAGGCAAACTGCTCAACAAGTTCTGGTTGAGCCATCTTGCTGGTGTCAATCCGTGCCTTTCCAGGCTGTCTAGCACGATGGAATTTCTTCAGCTGCAGCTTGACCTTGCAACACACCAATGAATGGTCTGTGTCGCAATCTCCACTCTGGAACGAACTGGTGATTAGCACGTTCTTCAGGGAGGTGCGCCTGGTCAAGATCAAGTCCAGCTGGTGCCAGTGCTTTGAGCGTGGATGTTGCCAGGAAACCTTGTGTTGGGGCTTGGTCTTGAAGAACGAGTTTGTGATGCACAGATCGTGATATGTGCAGAACTCGAGCAGCCGCTGTCCGTTGTTGTTCATTCTGCCCACGCCAAAAGGTCCAAGACAGGAGGGCCAGGAGTTGTGGTCAGCACCCACTCTGGCATTGAAGTCTCCAAGGAGAATGAGTTGTTCAGAGTTGGGGATGATCCTGATAGTTGTTGCGAGATTCTCGTAGAACTCGTCTTTTGCATCTGGTGTGGCTGTCAGTGTTGGGGCATACACACTGATGAGGGTGACTGGGCCTTGAGTGGTGTTCAGGCGGAGGGTGAGGAGTCGTGCAGATCCAGTGCTGCCCGGTTCCACCATCTTTAGCAAGGTATTCTTCACTGCGAAGCCCACTCCATGTTCCCTGTGTTCGTCACTGCCCTTTCCCTGCCAGTAGAACATGTAGTCCTTCTCTCTCAGTGTGCCTGCGTCAGCCAACTGTGTTTCCTGGAGAGTGGCGATATCCACTCCCAGTCTCTTCAGCTCATTATTGATGATGGCAGTCTTCCTGGTGTCGTTGATGTCCTTGAGGTTAACAGCGGGTCCTGTCATCATAGTGCGGACGTTCCAAGTTCCCAGTTTTAGAGTTGGTCTCTTTTGTTTTATTGTCTTGCCTGGTGCAAAGGTTCTCAGCCTGCTGTTCGGACTTCTCCTCATCCCCATGCACCCAATGAGGAAAGCAAGCTGTGGTGGGACAACACCTTATTGGCTGGGGGCTGCCCAGCTTGAGGCGGGTGGTAGCTGTCCAGTGAGATCCGATGATCCCTCCCACTGTCGGGAACAACCCCTGGCGCCGCGCTCTATGCCAATTGAGCGGTGGCTTATAACCGGTAACTGTCATTCCCCGTGTTTTGTCTACACCAAAAGCGAAGCTGGAGTGTCCTCTCCAGTGATCTGGTGTTCTACCTTCCAGCGTTGGGCGTTGGTAGGATTCAAGCCTGGGCAGGAAGATATGGAGGACAAGATGTTGCCCATGCAGCATGTCCCCCCTCTCCACGTCACTGATGAATCCAAAGGAACAGCAGGGCTGCTACAGTTTGGCACCAGCGCCGTTGCAGGAGCTGCCAGAACGATGTTGAGCACAACATAGAACTGCCTTAGGGGCTCAGACTCTGGATTTTTCCTCAGGGTTGACTCCCGAAGCCTTTCCCGTGACCGGGTATGCCGCAAGGCAGCGGAGGTTTGAAATCAGGGTTTACCTTCCCCTAGATGGGCTACCTTCCCAGGTTGACGAGCCACCATCTACCCGAAGCATCTGGTTTTAAGGCGCCAGAGATCCGCCCTCGCCCCTTCTCCTATTAGTAAAAGCAGTTCCGCCGGGCTTAGAGACTAAACCACATGGGCGGGCCAGGAGTTGGACTTAGTTGTCAGAGGCTTTTCGAGACGCACTCCATAAGGAGCATTTTATGAGCACTGGGAGCTTAACCCCAGTGCCGCTCCTGGCTATGACAACCTTGGAACCTATATATACACACAGTGCGGAGCATTGTAGCTAGATGGAATAAATAGCATAACCGCCTGCTTAGTTATCCTACATAGTATGAATATGTACCCATACATATTGTCACCCTCCGTAGCGACCAATATTGTCCTAGTTGTATACTGGAGGGGACCATTGTGTAAGTCTATTGCGTCTTTTGCATTCAGCACTATTAGGTTGTCACGTTTTTTTGCTATCTCTGCGAGCAGCCCTGCTTAGGTTATACAGTCTGACAGCCATAGGTAGGAAGGACCTGCGAAACCTCTCAGTTGCGCACCTAGGATGATGTAGTCTGCTGCTAAATGAGCTCCTCAGTGCGTTCAGTATGTCCTGCATAGGATGGGACTCGGACTCCAGCAGCGATGACAGTTTAGCCACCATCCTTCTCTCTCCTATCTCCTCCACTGGGTCAAGGTGCTGCCCCAGGAAAGAGCTCGCTTTCTTGATCAGTTTGTTCAGTCTCTTCCTATCGGCTGCTGTAATGCCACTGCCCCAGCAGACCACTCCAAAAGTGACCACCGTGTCATAGAATGTCTTCAGCAGCGCCCCTTGTACACCAAAAGACCTCAATCTCCTCAGTAGGAACAGCCTGCACTGTCCCTTCTTGTAGAGTGCGTCGGTATTGTGTGACCAGTCTAGTTTATTGTTCAGATGAACACCCAGGTACTTGTAGGATGTCACCATCTCAATGTCTGTTCCCTGGATGTTTACTGGTGCTGTGAGGGGTTGTCCTTGCCTGTGGTAGTCCACCACCAGCTCCTTAGTTTTCCTCGCGTTTATCTGGAGGCAGTTCCGATGGCACCAGTCCATGAAGTCCTGGATAAGTCCTGTGTACTCAGCTTCATCTCCATTGGAGATGAGGCCGACAATAACAGAGTCATCAGAGAACTTCTGTAGATGGCAGTGTGTTGTGTTGTGTGAGAAGTGCGCAGTGTAAAGGGTGAACAGGAAGGGAGCCAAAACCATTCCCTGCCCCCCCACCTCCCCGTGCTACTGATGTCGTGTCAGATGCTATCCACATGAACTGTCCATGCTGGGGATCTGGACTCAGAGTTTTTATGGTCCCTTTAAGCCTTTAAAAGCAAATTCTGATCCTTACCATCTCTGCAAGAGGCAACTGTTTACATTGTGGTCCTGGGAAAAGCATTCTTGGTCAGGCCCTGAGTGAGAGTAGTTCATATGAAAACAAGTGATATTCCTGTAGAATGAAGAAAAGTGATTTTCCTGTAGAAGGAAGAAACGTGAAATCCCTGTAGAATGGAGGATAGTGATCTTCTGGATTGGTTTGAGGAGACGATGATGCTACATATTGTACATATAGAAGTATTGACAAATAAAAATCTTTGAATCTTTGAATCTTAATTCTAGGGTGTCATAGTTCGCCCTGACAGACATAATTACGGACTCAGGGGCACGGCGCAGGAGCATGTTTAAAAACCTTTTAATATGAAATTAAACTCAGCACGAGGGCTGGAACAAAAGACGAGCTGAAAAGTCTGAATAACTTACAGGTAGAACAAAAATAACACACATGTCATAAACGGACAAGGAATCACCACTTGAAGACTTAAGGCTGCTGTGATGTGTAGCTAGAGGCAGCGGTTTAAATAAGCAGCAAGTCATTAGGAAATAAAGAACAGCTGGGCTGAATTAATGATAGTAAAAAGCAAATCATAAGCACAAACAGGAAACAAAACCCTAAGACAATAAAAACCATAAAAGGGACAAAACTGAAAGTGCTTTCCAAAATAAGAGCATTCAAAAACAGAAACAAAGTAACACCAAACAGCAAAATATAAATGATAAATTAAAGGGTGAACTAAAAGTAATTAAAATGTGGACATAACCCCAGGTTATATCCAGATCATAACAGCCCCCCCCCCCCGCCCACCTTTAATGGTGGATCCCAGATGCCCTAGAAGAGAGAGAAGAAAAAAAAAGGAAGGAAGGTCATGGAAAGGGGGCTAGAACTTAGCTGACCTCAACATGAACCTTCCAACTAGGGTGAGAAGAGGGATGACATGAAGTGGGGCTAGAGCAGGGGTGGGCAATCATGTGCCATGGAGGGCCATTCCACTGCAGTTTTTCTGTTCCACCCAGTCCCTTTATCAGGTGTTTCCAATGATTAGCAATCCTTGAAGCTGATCAGAGCAAACACCTGCAGAAGAGACTGAGTGGAACAGAAAACCTGCAGTGGAATGGCCCTCACTGCCCACCCCTGGGCTAGAGCATAGCTGTCATCAGCATGCACCCCCCCAACCAGAGATGGAAAGGGATAGAGGGAGGAGAAAGGACACAGAGGTGGCTTGGAATGCAGCCCATCTCACCATGAATCTTCTAACCCCGAGTAAAAGGGGGATCAAGGAGGGAGGAGAGAGGACAGGGAGGTGGGTTGGAATGCAGCCAATCTCAACCTGAACCTCACAACCCCGAGTAAAAGGGGATCAAGGAGGGAGGAGAGAGGACATGGAGGTGGGTTGGAACGCAACCCATCTCAATATGAACCTTCCAACCTCGAATAAAAGGGGATCAAGGAGGGAGGAGAGAGGACAGGGAGATGGGCTGGAATGCAACCCATCTCAGTGTGTGTCTCCTAGCCCCGAGTGAAAGAGAGATAAAGGAGGGAGGAAAGAGGACACGGAAGTGGGTTGGAACGCAACCCAACTCAACGTGAACCTCCTGACCGGGGTAGGAAAGGTGGTGAGGGCTCAGTGACATTCTGTGATGGCCGCTGAGCCCCCTCACCTGGAACAAGGCAAGTAACCTCACTCACAGATGTTAAAAAAAGAGGAGATTGTACTTGCCTTATTCCCTGCTCTGCTGCCGCTGTCACTGCTGCTGGAGATCTGTACGTGTCCTTCTGGGTGGCTGCTGAAGGGCTCTGATGAGGAAGTGGTTCCGGAAATAGAGAGTGGTGAGGAGACGGTGCCGACGTTGAAACTGTGGGGGTTACTGTCTCTGGAGAGCCGGGAGCTGCCAGTCCCTCCACCTCTGGCGTGTATGAGAGCAAAAATGCAATGAGAAATGAAGGATGATCTCTCGCCATGTGTGGCTTCAAAGCAATAAGCTGCCAAGTCTCCTCCAGGGCCTCACTCTGCCACTCATCCTCCCGGGAAAAAAGCTTGTAACACACCCCCATGCTTGCGATGAGTTCCGCAGCTCCTCGTTGCGACCCACCTCAGACAACAGAGGAGAAACAATCTCTGGGGATGTAGCTGTAGCATCCTGTGGAACTGCAGCGGGGTCCCCAGAGGGCAGAGGGGAGGGAACATTTCCTGGGGTCGTCAAAGGATGGAGAGAATCCACAATGTGGGGGGGCAGGGGTGGTGAAGTGGAGGAAGCAGAGCTTGACCGTCGGGGTCAACACCGCCGCTGTGAGCCCCCTCTTGTCAGGATGTGGGTTGAACCCACATCCTCGCTTTGGGTTTATTGTCTGTTCATTTGGATTGTGATCTTGGTTCTGTATTTTGTTCATCTCTGCCTTAAGTTATATTTTGGGTTTGTCTGTAGATAGTATTGTTTATCATAGTCCTGTTTTGTTATCATATTCATGTTCTATCTTGGGTTTGAGTTTAATGTGTGTTTATTTTGATTTGATTTTTTGATTTTGTATACTTTATTGATCCCCAGAGGGGAAATATGTTCACCTTAGTCTTGTTTGGTTTCCTGATTAGTCACGGCTGTTTTGTGTTTCTGTTGATTACTGTCTGCTTTATTTAAGGGATGCAGCTCCTCACCTGGGTGCTGCATCATTTGTCTTTATTGGCATTTCATACACACTTCTGTCGGTCCTGCCAGTTGGTTGTTGTTTATTTCCAGCCACCAAGCTGTGTTTAATTTCTGTTTTAATAAATTGTGTTCAATGCTTGCTTCGCGTGTGGATCCAGCTCTTTGCCCCGAGGGGTAAACTTTGACAGAATGACACAGCCAATCCAGGACCTAGTGGCCGGGAAAAGGAGGAGAAAGGGTGGGTACAGAACCTCACCCTCCCTTCACTACCACCATTTCCCACCATCTCCTCCTCGCTGGAACTACTGTTATCTCCTGTGGAGTCCGCCGCCGAGAAAGAAGTTTCTGAATCTCGGTTGGCATTCGGCGGGTCCAGGTGGAAGAAAGGTGTCGGGAGATGCCCCTCCTCTCGACGTCATATACCTCCAGCTCTGGATTTGTCAGATGAGTTCCACCTTTTCCTGGAAGAACTCATCCGAGTTGGAGCAGAGGCAAGTACCTTTCCATTTTTTGACATCTGCCACATAAAGGTCTTGCTGTGCACCCAGAAAGGGGGCTCAGCAGCAATTACTTACCACCACTGCTGAGCTCTCCTCCACCATTATCAGCTGCTGTTTCTGCTGCTGCTGTTTCCATCCTTCCATCCTCACCTGCATTTTCTGTGTCCTCCTGTGTGTTTTCTGAGTGTTTGCTGATTCTGGGTGGCAACCAGATCATCTAGGAAGAGCTCACAGTTCCTGAGAACCCAGTGGTCTGCCGGATTGGTTCTGTGATGCTGGAGCCTCAACGCTCGGTTGAAGATGAGCAGGCAGAGCGCCGACAGACTTTGCTCACTCAGAAGGAGCTTATGTTGGACTACAAACCAGCTGAGAACAGACATACCTACTCCATGGCGCAACCCAGCTCCATTTTCAGCTCCTCGTCATTCCCCAGTTTCTGGACCTGCTTCACAGCGCCTCCCAGCTTCAGTACCTGTTCCACGGTGCCTTCAAGCCCCTGAGCCCACCATTTCAGCTCCACCCTATTGGACAGAGACCGTCAGTCAGACTAGTTCCAGCATCTTCCAAGAGGACTCGCCTGACCCTTCAGCAGCAGCAGAGCAGGTACAAGGACAAGTATTATATTGTTTTACACCTATTAATGAAGGGTCTTGCCCTGTTCCTGGGAAGGGGGCTCAGTGGTAGGCACCCACCACCACTGAGTCTTCTCTCCCTGTCTCTGCTGTATACTCTGCTGCTGATCCCATATGCTCACCTGCTTCTCCTCTCTCTTCTCTCCCAAACCTTTCACCGGAGGAACAGACCGCAGGGAGCTACGGGACCTCATCCGGGACATCGGTGAATATTACACTTTCTGCCTGAGTATGGATGGATGGGAGAACGCAGTATGGAGGAATGAAGCATGTTCCCAAGGCCAGGAGACCTGCAGCCAATGTTCTTAAGGTCGTGAGACCTCGAGCTGATGCTCCCGAGGTCAGGAGACCTCCACCCCTGGTCCAGGAGGTCAGGAGACCTCCAACCATCATTGCAGAATCTGTTGTGCACCTGTTGTTTGTTCCAAAGGACGGTGCGCCTTTGCCTTGTGTTCTTGTATTCAGTGCACTGCTGACACCCGCTCCAGAGGGACTCTGTGCTGCTGTCGCCTGTCCCTGAAGTCATTGCATCCTTGTCACCAATATCTGAGGTTTGTGGGCAACAGTTGTCTGTTCCTGAGTCTAGCGCGCTTCTGTCAGCTGTTTCTGAGGGCTGTGCGCCCCAGCCACCTGCTACGGAACTCACAACTCACCTGTCATCGATTTGTGAACTAAAGACTTCTGTATTATTGTCCCCTGAATTAGAAATTCCTGTGTCAGAGTCTCCTGAACTTGAAATTTATATATCTGTGCCTCCTGAACTAGAAGTTTCTGCATCAGAGCAAAACATTCCTGTATCAGTGTCTCCAGAGTTAAAACCCCAAAGCATTTGTCTTTCTTGGCGTTTCATACATGCTTCTGTCTGTCCTGCCAGTTGGTTGTTGTTTATTTCCAGCCACCAAACTGTGTTTAATTTCTGTTTTAATAAATTATGTTAAACGCTCGCTTCACGTCTGGGTCCAGCTCTTTGCCCCAAGGGGCAATCCTTGACACATCTCCAAGCGAGATACTCCTCTCACTTCTCCCCATCAGCCACCAGCAATGCCTCCTTCATCAGCGCACCGACCCGGCAGTTCACTGGGGTCTCCCATGGAGAAGCAGGCAACGACAAGGAGGATGAGGCCCAAGACAGTGAGAAGCGAGCTGGTGATGGTGTTGCAGTGGAAATGGACAAATCTTTTACCCATGGGAGGATCTGTGGATCTGGAGTGTCCTCCAGAATGCGAGCTGCAGCCATCCACAAACTCCAAGCAGCCGCAGGGTTGCCACAGCAGCAGGCCGTGGAGACCAAATCGCACAACCCCTTAGCGGTCCACAGTTGCTCTTCACTCAGACACCAGCCCAGGTAAACAGCTCCTGCTGATTCCTGTTCTGATGGCAGCCTGCTGTCATGGTTCACCCTGACAGACATAATTACTCACTCAGATGCAGGAGCACGTTTAAACAGTTTTAATAGGAAATGAAACTGAGTGCGAGGGCTGAAACAAAAGACGAGCTGAAAAGGCTGAATAAGTTACAGGTAGAACAAAAATAACATATGTGTCATAAATGGATGGGGAATCACCACTTGAAGACTTAAAAGGAACTCCGATTATATTGGCATGTTAGCTCTATATGCTTTATTTTTATGTTAGTAACATAACTATAATATAATTTTTTTGAAAATAATTCCCAGTTTTATATATTTTTAAAAAACTTTATTACAATGTAAATCGCCATTTTTGTTTACGTCGCAATGCATTCTGGGTAGTGACGTAGAATGGTTGAGGCCGTTTTTTCTGTCTTATACAAGCCAAGAAGCGAAGCTCCTAACTACTGCCATTTGTCAGTGAAAATGCCACATTGCGCAGCTTTTGGATGTAATTTCCAATCAAAGGGAAATAAAGAGAGTGGGGTAAGCCTCCATAGCTTTCCTAAAGAGGGAAAGTTGAGGAAAAAGTGGGGCGGCAGCGGCTCAGGAGATAGAGCAGGTTGTCTAATAACCCGATGGTTGGCGGTTCGCATCACGCTCTCCCCAGATATTCTGCCGTTGTGTCCCTGGGCAAGACACTTCACCCGCATTGCCTCCAGTGCCCATAACACTGGGTATGGATGTGTAAAAATGTTTAAATGCTCGGTGGTGGCCGGAGAGGCTGTTGGCGTGGATTGGCAGCCACATTTCCGTCACGCTGAGTGTCTGTGATCACGCGTTATAGCGCATGCCTGATAAAGCTGACATATGTATTAATCACGCTGTGATAATAGCACAACATCGCTCAAAGCGCGCGCATGAGACATGTCTGTGATCACACACTATAGCGCATGCCTGATAAAGCTGACATATGTATTAATCACGCTATGATAAAGCACAATATCGCTCAAAGCGCGCGCATGAGACATGTCTGTGATTGCACGCTTGTGTTGACCGTTCCTGCCTTTCGTCTCCTAACGGTGGTTTTGGGACGCAGGGGAGATCTATCTTCCTCCGCGGTCAACTCCCGAGTGGTACACAGAAGCACAGGCCGTTTTGCTGAAGCGTTGGGGCTTTATTTATATACCGCACTGTTGTCAGCATCAAATTCTACCTGCTCCGGTCGCCTCGCTCTTTCTACTCATCCGCACCAAATCACACACACCATTCGCTCTCGAGGTCATTCCACACACACCGGGGGGGGGGGCGCCTCGGCTGCGCAAACGCTCCCACTCACTCACGTCCACGCACCGAGCTGCCCCATCCAAACACACGCACCAGACACATCCCACAACATTTGATAGAGCTGACATATGTATTAATCACGCTATGATATCACTCAAAGCGCACGCTTGGCTTGACATGTCGAAGAGCTGGCTGGCAACAGTCAGAAAAAAAAAAAGTTTGGAACGACTGTGGAGCACTGCTTATGGATGTTCAACCCGCAGTCTGAGAAAGCAACAGAGAAATTGCTTTATGTTGCTCAGAGTCCATGTTTATCAGTTCAGTGCCCATCATGCTTGTAGACAATTTTTTGTGTTTGAGCATTCTATTGTAAGTAAATCAACAATATATAAGTTTCACCTTAAAATAATGCTTACTTGAGCGCACGCTTGAGACATTCAAAGTGGAGAGACACTCGTGGAGCAGAGAGACACTCGCGGAGCGGAGTGAAACTTATATATTGTTGATTTACTTACAATAGAATGCTCAAACACAAAATATTGTCTACAAGCATGATGGGCACTGAACTGATAAACATGGACTCTGAGCAACATAAAGCAATTTCTCTGTTGCTTTCTCAGACTGCGGGTTGAACATCCATAAGCAGTGCTCCATAGTCGTTCCAGACTTTTTTTTTTTTTCTGACTGTTGCCAGCCAGATCTTCGACATGTCAAGCCAAGCGTGCGCTTTGAGCGATATCATAGCGTGATTAATACATATGTCAGCTCTATCAAGTGTTGTGGGATGTGTCTGGTGCGTGTGTTTGGATGGGGCAGCTCGGTGTGTGGACGTGAGTGAGTGGGAGCATTTGCGCAGCCAAGGCGCGCACCCCCACGGTGTGTGTGGAATGACCTCGAGAGCGAACGGTGTGTGTGATTTTGTGCGGACGAGTAGAAAGAGCGAGGCGACCGGAGCAGGTAGAATTTGTTGCTGACAACAGTGCGGTATATAAATAAAGCCCCAACGCTTCAGTAAAACGGCCTGTGCTTCTGTGTACCACTCGGGAGTTGACCGCAGACGAAGATAGATCTCCCCTGCGTCCCAAAACCACGGTTAGGAGACGAAAGGCAGGAACGGTCAACATAAGCGTGCGATCACAGACATGTCTCATGTGCGCGCTTTGAGCGATATTGTGCTATTATCACAGCGTGATTAATACATATGTCAGCTTTATCAGGCATGCGCTATAGCGCGTGATCACAGACACTCAGAGTGACGGAAATGTGGCTGCCAATCCACGCCAACAGCCTCTCCGGCCACCACCGAGCATTTAAACATTTTTACACATTCATACCCAGTGTTATGGGCACTGGAGGCAATGCGGGTGAAGTGTCTTGCCCAATGACACAACGGCAGGATATCTGGGGAGAGCGTGATGCGAACTGCCAACCATCGGGTTATTAGACGACCTGCTCTACCTGCTGAACCGCTGCCGCCCCACTTTTTCCTCAACTTTCCCTCTTTAGGAAAGCTATGGAGGCTCACCCCGCTCTCTTTATTTCCCTTTGATTGGAAATTACATCCAAAAGCCGTGCAATGTGGCATTTTCACTGACAAATGGCAGTAGTTAGGAGCTTCGCTTCTTGGCTTGTATAAGACAGAAAAAACAGCCTCAACCATTCTACGTCACTACCCAGAATGCATTGCGACGTAAACAAAAATGGCGATTTACATCGTAATAAAGTTTTTTAAAAATATATAAAACTCGGAATTATTTTCAAAAAAATTATATTATAGTTATGTTACTAACATAAAAATAAAGCATATAGAGCTAACATGCCAATATAATCGGAGTTCCTTTTAAGGCTGCTGTGATGTGGAGCAAGAGGCAGACGTTTAAATAAACAACAAGTAATAAGGAAATAAAGAACAGCTGAGCTGAATTAACGACAGTAAAAAGAAAATCATAAACACAAAAAGGAAACAAAACCCTAAGACAGTAAAACCACAAAAGAGACAAAACTGGAAGTGCTTTCCAAAATAAGAGCATTCAAAAACAGACACAAAATAACACCAAACATCCATCCATCCATCCATCCATCTTCTACCGCTTTTCCGGAGGTCCGGGTCGCGGAGGCAGCAGTTCAAGCAGAGAAGCCCAGACTTCCCTCTCCCCAGCCACCTGCTCCAGCTCTTCAGAGGGGATACCAAGGCGTTCCCAGACTAGCTGGGAGACATAGTCTCTCCACCGAGTCCTGGGTCTGCCCCGGGGTCTCCTCCCAGTGGGACGTGCCTGAAACACCTCAAGTGGGAGGCGTCCAGGAGGCATCCTAATCAGATGCCCATACCACCTCAACTGACTCCTTTCAATGTGGAGGAGCAGCGGTTCTACTCTGAGCCTCTCCCGGATGACTGAGCTCCTCACCCTATCTCTGAGGGTGAGTCCAGCAATCCTACGGAGAAAGCTCATTTCAGCCGCTTGTATCCGCGATCTCGTTCTTTCGGTCATTACCCAAAGCTCGTGACCATAGGTGAGAGTAGGAACGTAGATTGACTGGTAAATCGACAGCTTTGCCTTAGAACTAAGCTCCCTCTTCACCACAACAGACCGGTACAACGTCCGCATCACTGCAGATGCTGCTCCAATCCGTCTGTCGATCTCTCGCTCCATTTTCCCCTCACTCGTGAACAAGACCCCAAGATACTTAAACTCCTCCACTTGGGGCAGGAGCCTGTCCCCAACCCGGAGAGGACAATCCACCTTTTTCCGGCTGAGGACCATGGACTCGGACTTGGAGGTGCTGATTCTCATCCCAGCCGCTTCACACTCAGCGGCAAACCGTCCCAGCAAGAGCTGTAGGTCATTGCTGGATGAAGCCAACAGGACAACATCATCTGCAAACAACAGAGATGAGATCCTGTGGTCACCAAGCATGACACCCTCCATTCCCTGGCTGCGCCTAGAAATCCTGTCCATAAAAATTATGAACAGGACCGGTGACAAAGGGCAGCCCTGGCGGAGTCCAACTCTCACTGGGAATGACTCCGACCGAGTGTTGGCAATGCGAACTAAACTCTCACAACGGTCGTACAGAGACTGAATAGCTCGTAACAACAAGCCCGATACCCCATACTCCCGAAGCACCCCCCACAAAAATCCACGAGGGACGCGGTCAAATGCCTTCTCCAAGTCCACAAAACACATGTAAACTGGTTGGGCAAACTCCCACGAACCCTCAAGAATTCTCGAGAGGGTACGTGGAATAACACCAAACAGCAACATATAAATGATAACTTAAAGGGTACTAAAAGTAATTAAAAATGTGATCAGATCATAACATTGGGACTTCCTTGTTCACCATCTTTCCTTCATCCATCCTCCTCTATCCCTCATTTTCTTGATTCATCAACTCCTCAAAGTACTCCTTCCACCTTCTCAATACACTCTCGTCGCTTGTAAGTACATTACCATTTCCGTTCTTAATCAACCTAACTTACTGCACATCCTTTCCAGCTCGATATCTCTTTCTAACCAATCAATACAAGTCGTTTTCTCCTTCCTTATTGTCCAGCCTCTCATACAACTCACTATATGCCTTTTCCTTTTCCCTTGCCACCTGTCTTTGCCATACGCCAGCTTCCAAATACTCCTATCTACTTTCTTTATCTCCCTGACTATCCCACTTTTTGCTTGCTAACCTCTTCCTTTGGATACTTTCCTGTACCTCCTCATTCCACCACCAAGTCTCCTTGTCTTCCTTCCTCTGTCCAGAGGATATACCACATGCCTTTCTTCCTGTTTCGCTCAATACTTTTGCTGCATTTTCCCAATCATCTGGTAATTCTTCCCTACCACCCAGAGCCTGTATCAACTCCTTCCTGGACTCTGTGCAACCTTCTTCCTTCTGTAACTTCCCCCACTTGATCTTTGGCTCTGAACTTCACTCTCTTCCTATTTTTGGTTTCCAAAGTCATCCTACAGGCTACCATCTGATTCTGCCTTGGTACATTCTGCCCTGCCACCACCTTGCAGTCTCCTATCTCTTTCAGATTTCTCCTTCTGCATAAGGTGTAGTCCATCTGTGTGCATCTTCCCCCACTCTTGTAAGTCACCCGATGTTCCTCTCTCTTCTTGAAATGTATGTTCACCACAGCCATTTCCATCCTCTTAGCAAAACCTGCATCTGTCTTCCACATTTCTCTCCTTAAGACCATATCTACCCAGTACCTCCTCTGCACCTCTTTTCCCTTCACCTATATGCCCATTAAAGTCTGCTCCAATAGCCACTCTCTTCCCCTGGGAACACTCTTTACCACTTCATCCAACTTGCTCCGGAATTCCTCTTCCTCTTTTACCAGGCATCCAACTTGTGGGGCATACGCACTGACAACATTCAACGTCACACATTTGATTTATATATTCAAACTCATGATCCTCTTTTAAAATTACTACTCAAGCAGTGTAAATACAGCATATCACCCTAACCAGGTCAGAACACACAACCACAATTATAGGAAAGTCTCAGGAAGACACATAAGGTCATTGCTGAAAAGACTATTCATAGAATGCTGTATCAAAGCATATTAATGGAAAGCTGACTGGAAGAAAAAAAAGGTAGAAACTCCCCATAGGATTTACATACAGGATCCATAGAAGGGAAAAATGTACACTGTGATGAACAACGCATCTTAGAAAGCTTTGGTGAAGTTTTAGACTTTTCCCCCAAAGATTTCACAGTCTACACACTATGAGATTTCAAAGGTTTTTGTCAAGTTGTGGCCATGCACCACACGTAAAAATTTTCTTTTTGGCACCAAACATTTTCGCCACAATAGAGGGTATGCGTATGATGTCACCGAACGGAACTCATGTCAGTGAAAAAACATTGAGTGGCAAAGATGAGTGGCAGCATTAGGGTGTATGCAGTAAAACACAAAATTTACACACAATATTTAGTCAAAGCAGCACACAGAGTACCTGCTTATATTGTGGAGAGTAGGGGCGAAAATCCCACTTCATTGTTGGGGGGGGGGCAATAAACGGGAAAATGTGAGAGCTTAATTTTTGAGAGGGACATGAAAAATTGCCATTTTTTGAAGTGTTGTCTGATGCTTTCTCAAATGTCTTAGATAATGATGTTAGATAATTATGTCATTGTCCCTGATTAGCCCATATTGTTATGTTGTAACTCGTAGACAAGGACGAGGCCAGGAGTGGAGATGAACACAACTTTATTAATGAAACAGGGCTCTGTACACCCGACCGTACATGCAGCCGCTTGGCAGAGGAAAGGCGGAAGAGACCACCCCTCTACCGGCAGCCTATCTTATACCACCGAATAATATATATAATATATATTATACCACCGGATATATGGTGGAACCAGAAACCGGGGCCACCATCCCATACCACACAAATAAGAGCGCCGACATGAACAATGATAACAGAATAAATACTTAACATCCCCCCCTCTGTCATGTCCGCTGTGTGCACTCGCAGCGGACATATAAATTGGCAGCGAGCCCAACGTACAGTAAAGTAGACGTGTTTATTACAGGGGAAAATGTACAGGGAATGTCCAAATAACAGTTACACATGACAATGGGAAAGACAACCCGCTGTAAACCTAGTTGGCTTAAGGAAGCGCCTAACGCACTCCAAACACTCAGAAGCAGAGGGAGAAGGCACAAAAATGAGGACTTACAGAAATATTGGAGCGGAAAGGCTCTAAGCAACAATATGATCAGTCCAAGGGAAACAGCCAATAATCCGGTGAGTCAGGATGTCCATATTTGGTTGACTGAAGCTGCCACACTAACTGCGCACACTGCCTCCCTATAAGTGCACAATATACTAACGAAGGCAAGTGGACACAGCCGTGTGGCAAGCAGGTGCGTAATTAATTGGATGAATGTGTGTTTGCATGTGTGAGTGTGTGTGCATGTATACATGTGTGCATGTGGTGATCCAAACCCCTGGTGAATGTCTGGTGAGAGGAGGAAGGCGTGGCCGTAGGACTGGCAGAGAGCAAGGCTCAATCTGCCAGCTGGAATTAATAAGCAAGGATCAAAACCTACAGCCACAGGTCATGAACAGGGTTGAGAACAACCCCGAACATGACACCCTCCCCAGCAGAAAGACCAAAACACACACACAATCAACCCACCCCAATTTGGAACCCGAATCATCAGCTAAGCATAAACAAACAAAAATCACCATAAAGGGGCCTATGACATTCACGCTAAAAACTAAAATTAGGGGGGACGGGTAAACTGCCGTTCTACCCCCCACACAGCGAGGCGGGTTATTCTGCTGCCTATGCTAAATAACAGTCCAGTAAAGAAAAAAAAAAACTATTGCCATGTCTCCTAATTAAAATACAATACCAAATTAATACCCAAACTATTAACACAGAATAAATGACCAATCATAATACGCCCATGACTCGGTGAGGATGACCCATACCCCCCCCCCCCCAGACCTTGACCATCAGTCCACCCCCGGCGGCTGTCTGCTTCCCGGACCACCGCTGGTCGCCTCCTCTTCTCCTTCGTCTTCTCCTACACCTCTGAGCGCTCCAACCGTCTGGAGTCGTGCCCACCCATCTTCTTCTGAGGATGCTGTAACTCATTGGGATGGCGCCACGAGCCATCCGACAGCAGCAGGTATCAATCGTGCCACTTACCCATCACCTGCAGCTGACCCTAGTACCACTCCATGTTCCACTTCTGTCTCACCCGCCTGGACCTTGCCTCCGCCCAAGCCCGAACCCAGTCTGCGACTCCAAGTGGGCCCTTGCACGGCCTGCGGTGTTTCCGCTTTTACACTCACTCTTCCAGTGCCGCTCAGTCCTGCTCCAACTGCTTGTAGATCCGATGCTGACCCCGATCCTGTGGTCCCATGTTCACCAGTCCTCCACGGCCATGCTCTGGGAATATCTGAGACCATTGTTTGGGCCACGCTCTTCACTGCAGGTCCTCCCTCATGCGCCCGGCACCCACATCCAGGGCAGCTTGGACACTGGCACCGGGGTCCTCTCACGGCGACCCTGAGTACGATGCAGCCTGTCCACTTTCTGGAGTGCCAAGCAACGGTTCATCCCACACTGCATCGTCCTGGACCCTTGAAACCGGTTGGTCCCATAGTCCACCACTTGACCACTCTTCCCCACCGCTGCTCCTGATGGAGAATCCAAGGCCATGAAATAAGTTACAGCCCATGATGTTAGAGCTGTAGGCCATCATGATGAACTCCACAGCGGCCATCCTTGCCAACTTGTACCGAGCCGTCAACATGATGGTACCCACCGTGGCCAACCATCCTCCTCCATAGCGGCAAAGCGGTGCTGAGAAACTTCCAATCCTGTAGTGGGGAAAACACTGTCTGACTGTAGCCCAATTCAGCACAGAACTCTCTGCTCCTGTGTCAACCAACATTGGTACTGGAACTCCATCTGTCACGACCTGAACGCTATCTTTTCTCTGCATTCAGGTTGTCCAGTGTCGCTCCTGCTCCGGGATAGTCCGTACCGGGTCTTCCATGGCCCGCTCTTTGACAGCGCCCAGCTGATTGCCAGCTGTCTAGTTCAGCTGCGCTGGGACAGCTGTCTCCTATTCCTAATCATCTCCCCCATTTAAGCGAGCAGCCGAGAGTTACTCGTCGCTGCGACCTCGCTATGGGAAGACGTTCCTTGTGTTTCCCACGACTGTTAGCTCCTACGACTAGCTTCAGTTTGCCGTTACCTCGGCGCTTCACCCAGAGTAAGTGTTGCGACTCGGCGTGTGTTTCTCCCTCGCCGCCTCTCTAGCCTTTCTCCCTGGGTGGTATGTTACCCTTAGTTCTGTGTGTGTTTTAGCCCTACGTGGCTCTTTACTTTGCTGTCCGTTATTTAGTGTAGTGTGTGTTTTGTGTTAATAAATTACGCTAATTCACTGGTCGCCCTCGTATCTCCTTTCTGGCTCGTGAGAGCCAGAGTTATGACAGTAGGTCGCAGCCATAGTGAGACGGCCGCGACCGTGAGTTGGCTGTAAGGACTCGACGCCTTTTTTCCTTCCTCTGGGTGCGGGCAAGCCAGTATCATGTCTCCCTCCAAGAGACTCATGCGGCACCCAGGCCACGATCTCTCGGAGGCTCTGGACCTTGTGGACGGAACGTTGTTCACCACGGACCTCTACGATGCCCCCAGCGAGATACGCTGGCGCCTGGAGCTCGCCGAGGGTATGCTTAACTGCTTTTCTCGCTACTTCCTTCTCCCCGAGGTTAAGGCGAGGAGGGCAGACATCTCTGTGGCCTGGGAGAGGCTCCGTAGGCTGGAGGAGAACTCCGGCAGGAAGCCGAGGACAGGACGCCATCGCTCCTCGCTTCGGAATCCCGCTCCTGCCGCCGATCCAGTCCAGGAGTTCGCCTCACCCAGGGGTGATCCCCAGGATAGAGTGACGTCAACCGGGTTTCCCCCGGAGAAGATGAGAGTGACAGCGATGCGCATTGCGGATCGAGTGGCAGCCGCTTCTTCCGCCGCCGTTCCCCCCGTAGCCATGAAGAACGTGATTGCGGCGGTCAGGCTGGTCGAGAAGAACCCGGAGCTGAACGATTATCCGGAATACGCTGACCTGTTGGCTTCGCTCATCGCACAGGAGCGGCGTTTTCCCGACCTCACGTTCAGAAGACGTCGCTCCCAAATTCCCCACTCATCTCAGCGAGAGTCCCGTCCGGATCCCGCTCCAGGAAACCACACGAATTCCGCCTCCCAGCCTGCTGTTGCTCCCGTGTCTCGCCGAAGAAGTGAATCAGCTGCTCCCGCTCCTGGGCTCGCTCTCCCCGCTGTCCCGTCAGCTTTGGGTCCCCAGCTCTCCTCAGCTGTTTCACCCCCCTCTTCGTCATTCACTCTGGCCGCTGGGAGAAGCGCAAATTCATCTCCAGGTGTTCCAGGTCCCGATCCGGTGCGGGTAGCACCGCCTCATCTGTCCGGGGGGTTCCCCACTTCTATCCGGTTGGGAGAAGAGAGACTCAAGTCCCTTGTAGCGGGTTCCACCGGCCCTCCGGGAATCAGGCAAGTGTCCTTTCATTCTCCTCCCATTATGAGTGAATTGCCTTGTTTGATTCCTGGGGGAGGGGTTCAGGGTTCACAGTCCCCTGAGCTCTCTCCTCCCGCTGCAAAAACTGAATATGAACCTGCGTCCTCTGTGTCTCTTCCCCTTGAGTGTGCCCCGGTGCCAGGTGTACACCGCTGCGCGAGGAGGAGGCGGCCTGCGGCCCTGGAGGGTTTTGCCCCAGCCCCGCAGCCACGTTATGGGCAGAGGAGAAGGTCGAGCTGCCTGTTGGAGCCAGCGCCGACGGTTAAGCGTCCCTGGGTCTCCACGGAGGAATGGTTCGGCCCAGCAGAGTCCAGATCTCCTGCCTCCACGCCAGGTGGGCTGTCGACGCGGTCTTCGGCGTTTGGAGGTCGTTTGACTGTGGAAACCATCATGCCGGCTGCGGAGCCATTCGCAGTCGAGTTGGAGCCGGAGGACGGAGTCCTGCACGCTGAGCCCGGAGCATCGAAGTCCTGGATGGCGGTAGAACCCGAGATCAGGCAAGTGCTCTATTTTGTTTTTCTCTTCTCTATTCTGGAGCATTATTGCCTGTCTCTAGGGGGGGCGGGCCGGGTGCAGCCGTCTGCTGCGCTCGAGCCTGTTCCGCCGGGCTCTGCCGCTGCCGGTGATCCTGATCCCGGTTCCTTTTGTCCCTCTGAGCCTCTCCCCAGGGCCACCGGGAGTGCTGTCTCGGTCCAGCTGGAGTCCACCGGGAGTGCTGTCTCGGTCCAGCTGGAGTCCACCGGGAGTGTTTCGCCGGTCCAGCTGGAGTCCACCGGGAGTGTTTTGCCGGTCCAGCTGGAGTCCACCGGGAGTGTTTCGCCGGCCCGATCGGGGTCCACCGGGGGTGCTGCGCCGGTCCAGGTAACAGTTAGTGTGGGAGCTGGAGGATTGTGTTCGCCTGACGTCAGGCTGACTTCGTCCCTTGCCTCCATCATTTCTCCTCCTGCCGCTGTTGGGGTTCCTCTCACCCGGGCCAGTTTCCCCCTACCCTTGTTGCCATTAGATGGCAGGCTAACTTTGCCCCTGGCCTCCATCTCTTCTCCCCCTACTACTGTGGGGGTTTTTCTCACCTGGGTCAGTTTCCTCCTGCCTTTTCCCTCAGGGAGGAAGCTGCACCAAGACTTCTCCCTCAGCTCTCCGTGGTCTGAGGTCACGGGACGACCGCCCGGGAAGCCATCTGGCTGGTTCGGTGGTCTGGGTCGGCCTCCGGAGAAACTGTGTCTCCTAGCCTGGGACTCGGGTAGGCCACCCGAACTGGTGTTGTGGTTCCTGGCCTGGTGGAGTTCAGGCCGCCCGCCGGACAAGCTGTCATCGCCTGCCTCACTCCACCTGCTGTCTTTCCTGACAGATTAACTAACTGTTCATAGCCTTGTGTTTTGTATGCCCTCATTATTTAATTTCATTCAGGACATCAGGGAACTTTCTGTGTTAGAGTCCTTATTGGGATGTCATTTCTATCGAGAATTTTTCTTTAGACAATTTTCTGTGTTTTACGATCCCTGTATGGATCCCTATTCTAATTTCTCCCTTAAGTAGCATTTTCTTCACATTGCCTGGCCTCATTCCGAGTAGTCTTGTTTTTCTGTATTTATATCCTCCTCCAGACTGTTTAGTGACACTTTTTGTGCTAATACGTGTTTGAGGAGTTGTTCCCTTTGTATTTTTATGCCAATTTGCTGTTCCAGGCTCTATTTTTAGGTCTTATGCCCGGACTGCCTCCTTTGTATATTATTCTGTTCTGGCCGGGGTTACATGTGTAAGTCTATTTTCAGAGTTTTGTAGTTTTGGCCTTCGGGACATGAGTTTTTTTTATTGTCCTCACCCTAAGTTATTGTGAACTTTTTCCATGACTATGTCGCTATGTTTCTGCATTTTGGTTCTTGTCGTTTCTCCCCACCTCCTGTGGTCACCTGCACAGACCGTCTGGCCTCTGCAGGGGAGGGGGTGATGGTTTTTTTGGGGGGGTTTAAGATTAATATGGTATCTGACCCTATACTGTATCTAGTTTTTTTTTTTTTTTCTCTCTTTCTTCCCTGCCTCCTTTTTCTGGTCCCTCCCTTTCTCCCAGATCTGGCCCCCGCCGCCCTCCCTGGTCTTCCCTGGGGGGGGGGGGGGGGTTAGGCCGCTCCAGGAGGTGCGGCTCGGGGGAGGAGTACTGTCACGACCTGAACGCTATCTTTTCTCTGCGTTCAGGTTGTCCAGTGTCGCTCCTGCTCCGGGATAGTCCGTACCGGGTCTTCCATGGCCCGCTCTTTGACAGCGCCCAGCTGATTGCCAGCTGTCTAGTTCAGCTGCGCTGGGACAGCTGTCTCCTATTCCTAATCATCTCCCCCATTTAAGCGAGCAGCCGAGAGTTACTCGTCGCTGCGACCTCGCTATGGGAAGACGTTCCTTGTGTTTCCCACGACTGTTAGCTCCTACGACTAGCTTCAGTTCGCCGTTACATCGGCGCTTCACCCAGAGTAAGTGTTGCGACTCGGCGTGTGTTTCTCCCTTGCCGCCTCTCTAGCCTTTCTCCCTGGGTGGTATGTTACCCTTAGTTCTGTGTGTGTTTTAGCCCTACGTGGCTCTTTACTTTGCTGTCCGTTATTTAGTGTAGTGTGTGTTTTGTGTTAATAAATTACGCTAATTCACTGGTCGCCCTCGTATCTCCTTTCTGGCTCGTGAGAGCCAGAGTTATGACACCATCCAGAATTACCGTGCAGCGCATGCGCCCATCGGTACTCAGGGACACCGTGTGTACCACCGTTGGAGCGGGAGAAGTTGAAGTCTTGCACGGGCTCTCTTGTCCAGCTGACTGGCACATCCTCATGAAATGGTGAAGACCGCCGCAATTTCCACAGCGCTTCCTTCTTGCTGGGATGGTTTGCCGCTGAGTGTGAAGCGGCTGGGATGAGAATCAGCACCTCCAAGTCCGAGTCCATGGTCCTCAGCCGGAAAAAGGTGGATTGTCCTCTCCGGGTTGGGGACAGGCTCCTGCCACAAGTGGAGGAGTTTAAGTATCTTGGGGTCTTGTTCACGAGTGAGGAGAAAATGGAGCGAGAGATCGACAGACAGATTGGAGCAGCATCTGCAGTGATGCAGACGTTGTACCGGTCTGTTGTGGTGAAGAGGGAGCTGAGTTCTAAGGCAAAGCTGTCGATTTACCAGTCAATCTACGTTCCTACTCTCACCTATGGTCATGAGCTTTGGGTAATGACCGAAAGAACGAGATCACGGTTAGAAGCGGCTGAAATGAGCTTTCTCCATAGGATTGCTGGACTCACCCTCAGAGATAGGGTGAGGAGTTCAGTCATCCGGGAGAGGCTCAGAGTAGAACCGCTGCTCCTCCACATTGAAAGGAGTCAGTTGAGGTGGTATGGGCATCTGATTAGGATGCCTCCTGGACGACTCCCACTTGAGGTGTTTCAGGCACGTCCCACTGGGAGGAGACCCCGGGGCAGACCCAGGACACGGTGGAGAGACTATGTCTCCCAGCTGGTCTGGGAACGCCTTGGTATCCCCTCTGAAGAGCTGGAGCAGGTGGCTGGGGAGAGGGAAGTCTGGGCTTCTCTGTTTGAATGAATGAATGAATGAATGAAAAGGTTTATTGTCAATACTACCATACGTGCAATACATACAGGAGAATTGAAATTTGACTTGACATTGGGCGCGCTTCTGTAAGCGCATCCCATAGCCGCGGCAGCCCGAAGGCGCCAGTCGAACAGGAGGGTAAAGAGGGCAAGGGTCAGGGTCAGGGAAAACACAATAGGCAGAGAGAAAAAAACATAGTTATCAGAATAACGCTCGTATAAGCTCATATAAGCTCATATAGCTCATATAAGCTCAAATGAGCCAGATTATGATCACACAGAAAAAAAACCCTCTATGCACAATTAGCAGACAATAGATCACACATTACAAAGACAGCAGAGAGAGGCAGTGAGTGTATATGTACATCAGTGTAAATGAATCAGTCGTGTATGTTGAATGCAGCAGTGTGTAGTGTAGGTGTATCATTGCTAGTGAACAGCAGAGGGCACCCTCTGGCAACGGATAGATATTATTCAGTCATGTGTTCTATAGTCCAGACACATGGTAACGCTGTCCTTGGAGCTCGGTCTGCTGAAACAACAGCAATTGTCGATTGTTTGGGTTAAGAGAGCCAGACTCCCTTCAGCCTTATCTTCCCAGGAGGAGTGAATGAAGTCTTCAAGGGCGCCGAATCAAGGACGAAAGGCACAGTTCACTTAGAGTAAAAGAATTTCATCTCTCAGCGATTGTGCATCACAATTTACAGGCTTTAAAGTCATTCTCTGGAAAGCACTCAGCGACTCCAGATGTTATCCACCTACCGAAACATAGGTAACATGTCCAAGAGAGTCCATTCTCTCTTCAATACATGCCAGGTAGTAAATTCCATGTTAATCCCATTTGCCGCTATCCGTGCTCCCCCCAGCTGGAAATTGTTGGGGGAGCTACGCCGGGGTCCGCATTTTGATTAGCTCACCCAAATATAATTTTGATACACCAGGAACTCCAGGGCCAAACAGAAAATCCTGTGATCATGCCAATCTTCAGTCGAATCACGCAGGTTCCAATTCTTGGGCTCCCCCCTGGTCCGGTTCTTGTTGAAAAGTGGTGACAATAGCATTAAGCCACAATCCAATTTCCATAGTTTCCATTTGGGTCGATTCAGCAGAAGTAGAGCGAGACACAGACAGGACATCGCAAGCAGGGAAACATTCGGGAGAAGGAAAGGAGAGGAGAGAGGGGAGAAAGCGTCTGCTCTCTCTGAAAGCCGGAAGTGAAGATTATGGAACTGCTGCCTCCGCGACCCGGATCTCCGGAAAAGCGGTAGAAGATGGATGGGTGGATGGCTTCCTTCTTGCCCCACACTCTCTGGCCTTGTGGCAGTGTTTCATGGACCCACAACCCATACACCAGGGTTTATCCGGGGCAGACCTCATTCGTATAGCATTGGAACACTCGGCGTCATCTTCAACACACCCATCACTGTCCGGGTCCACTACCTTTGCAGCCATGGGGGATCTTGAACCTCCCGGCAAAAGGCGCTTGTTTAGCTCCCGAGTTAGCTTATCTGCTGCTTCTATCTGTAGCATTAACTCGACAGCCCTCATCAGTGTCAACTCCCCCGGGAACGTGAGCAGCTTGGAGCGGACTGCAGCACAGTTGGTGTGTTTCGCCAAGTGGTCGCGCACCATTTCTACTTCTAACGGCCCGAACCAGCACTCAACAGCCAACTGACTTAAGTCCGACATGAACTGCTGGATCGGTTTGCCTACCTGTTGGCGGAGCTGTTTGAACTTAATCTGCCTAACGATGACGTTGTCTGGCGCTCTGACATGGCAGGCCATTAACTCAACTACTTCTTCATATGTGTTCGCATCTCCAAGCGCGCCCAAAATTCTTTGTCCCTCCATTCCCAAGTTGTGTACTAATAATGTACGAGCTCGGAGTTTCTCCATTCTTCCCAGGTCCAGTGCTACCATGTATATCTAAAAAGCCTCATACCAACAAGGCAGCAGCACAGGCGGCTCCCCCGGGAGCTCCAGGAATGGATGAAATGGTGTTCCACACACCTCCATGAGTTTACCTCTCATCGCCAAATGTTATGTCGTAACTCGTAGACAAGGATAAGGCCAGGAGTGGAGCTGAGCACTACTTTATTAATGAAAGAGGGCTCTGTACACCCGATCGTACATACAGCCGCTTGGCAGAGGAAAGGCGGAAGAGACCGCCCCTCTACCAGCAGCCCCTCTTATACCACTGGAGATGGCGGAACTGGAAACCTGGGCCGCCATCTCGTACCACACAAATAAGAGCTCCAACAAGAACAATGATAACAATAAATACTTAACACATATCCTACCTGTCTACAGGTTTTTACATGATCAACCAGCAATACCAAAAGTTGTATTGGGTGGTCGGTGTCAATTACACCATATATGATCTAACAAAATGTCTTTGCTCACCATGAACGCTGGTCTGAACCCCACCACAGCAGCTTAATAAGAATTTAAAGCTCAAAATAAGTTCTAAAACTAGAAGAAATACCTTAATGAATAACTAAACTACATCAAACTATTCTTCAAAAATAAGATAAGATAAGATAAGATAAGCCTTTATTAGTCCCACAATGGGGAAATTCCAGGATTGCAACAGCACAGGGATAGCAACACTCAGAGCAATAATTTAGAAGATAAGAAAATAAGAGCAGTGAATATACATATGTACACATAAATATATAAATATATATACACAGTACGGAGCATTGTAGCTAGATGGACTAAACAGCATAACTGTCTATTTAGTTACACTACATGGTATGAATATGTACCCCTACATATTGTCACCCTCCATAGCGACTGATATTGTCCTAGTTGTATACTGGAGGGGACCATTTGTGTAAGTCTGTTGCGTCTTTTGCATTCAATACTATTAGGTCATCATGTTTTTTGCTATCTCTGCGAGCAGCCCTGCTTAGGTTATATAGTCTGACAGCCGTAGGTAGGAAGAGCCTGCAAAACCTCTTGCTCACACACCTAGGATGATGTAGTCTACTGCTAAATGAGCTCCTCAGTGCGTTCAGTATGTCCTGCATAGAGTGGGACTCGGACTCCAGCAGAGATGACAGTTTAGCCACCATCCTTCTCTCCTATCTCCTCCACTGGGTCAAGGTGTTGCCCCAGGACAGAGCTAGCTTTCTTGATCAGTTTGTTCAGTCTCTTCCTATCGGCTGCTGTAATGCCGTTGCCCCAGCAGACCACTCCAAAAGTGATGGTTGATGCCACCACCGTGTTGTAGAATGTCTTCCAGAGCACCCCTTGTACACCAAAAGAACTGAGCCTCCTCAGTAGGAACAACCTGCACTGTCCCTTCTTGTAGAGTGCGTCGGTATTGTGTGACCAGTCTAGTTTATTGTTCAGATGAACACCCAGGTACTTGTAGGATGTCACCATCTCAATGTCTGTTCCCTGTATGTTTACTGGTGCTGTGAGGGGTTGTCCTTTCCTGCGGCAGTCTACCACCAGCTCCTTAGTTTTCCTCGCGTTGATCTGGAGGCAGTTCTGATGGCACCAGTCCACGAGGTCCTGGGTAAGTCCTGTGTACTCAGCTTCATCTCCATTGGAGATGAAGCTGAGTACACAGGACACAATACACTGATGGCAGTGTATTGTGTTGTGTGAGAAGTCCGAAGTATAGAGGGTGAACAGAAAGGGAGCCAAAACCGTTCCCTGGGGGGCCCCCGTGCTGCCGATGATTGTGTCGGACACACAATCCCGAGTTCTCACAAACTGAGGCCGGTTAGTGAGGTAGTCCAGGATCCATGATGACAGGTGCTGGTCCACCCCTGCGCACAGCAGCTTGTCCTTCAGGATCATCAGTTGGATGGTGTTGAAAGCACTGGAGAAGTCAAAGAACATGATCATCATCGCATTCCCGGGCTTCTCCAGGTGGGACAGGGAATGGTGAAGGAGGAAGATCACTGCATCCTCCACCCCAATGCCAAGTGGGTAGGCGAACTGGAGTGGATCCATCGCTGGTTCCACCAGGGGGCAGAGGTGAGGAAGGAGCAGTCTCTCCAGGGTCTTCATCATGTGTGAGACATCAGGGCCACTGGTCTGTAGCTGTTTAGGTCTTTGGGGTGGGAAGTCTTTGGTACAGGTACCACACAAGATGTTTTCCACAACTGTGGTACCCTCCCCAGCTTCAGGCTCAGGTTGAAGATGTGCTCCACAATCCCACACAGCTGGTCTGCGCAGGACTTGAGGAGCTTCGCGCTGATGCCGTCTGGTCCTGAGGCCTTCCTCACCTTGATCTTCCTCACCTCCGTCCTCACCTGGGTCTTAGTGAGGGTTAGGTTGGGGGGCTGTTTGCTGGGAGTGGGGGGGTGTTGTTGGAGTGGGGTGTGGACAGCAGGTCTCGATGACTTTAGAGGCAGCAGTGGTTGTTGTGCAGTCGGGGGGAGGGCGGTTGGTCAAACCTATTAAAAAACAAGTTCAGATTGTTCGCCCACTCCCTGCCCCCTGTGGCCTGGGAGGAGATATTATGGAGCCCAGAGATGGTTTTAAGGTTTCTCCAGACCCCACCGATGTTGCTCTGTTGCAGCTTGTCCTCCATCTTCTTCCTGAAGTTGTCTTTGCCTTCTCTGATCTTCCTCCTCAGCTCCCTCTGTACGGACTTCAGCGTCTCCCTGTTCCCCGACCTGAAGATCCTCTTCTTCTATCTCAGAAGTGTTCTTATCTCAGGGTTGATCCAGGGTTTGTTGTTCGAGCAACACCGTATGGTCTTGGTGGGTATGGTGTTGTCTACACAGAAGTTGATGTAGTCTGTGATGGTGTGAGTGAGGCGATCGATGTCCTCATGATGTGGATTGCAGAGCTGCTCCCAGGCAGTGGTTTCAAGACAGTCCTTTAAAGCGTCCATTGCCTCCTCAGACCTCAGACAAATATGTATTTATTAACAAGCAACAAGAAAACAAAATCTCAGTATGTCTTAAAACTAGGGCTGTCAAACAATAACATCTTTTAATCTGATTAATCATCGTGATACTGTGGATTAATTTACAGTAATCATGATTAATTTATTTTTCCGGTTCCGGTTCCGGTTCCGCTGGACCGGCGGCGCCACACGAGTTGGCTGCCTGTTGCAACTGCCCTTTTCTTATCTTCCTTTTTCTTTCTACACCTTTCACTCTATATATATATCACGGACACACAGATCGCCACAAGGGTCTCCCGAGTCGGCGGACGGAGCCACTGTTTGCAGCGGGAGACGATACAGCAGGGAAGAGTTAGCTAGCTGGCTAGCTAGCTCCAACCGCCACCCAGTGCTAGCGGAGAAGCTCGACATGCCAAGGAACTGTGGCGAAAACGACGCGGGTGCCCGGCTGGAGTTTAGGCGGCGTGCAAGAAATATAAGACAGAATAATAAAGAGCGATGGCAAGAACCAAGCAGACAACCCGTAAATCTACTGGAGGAAAAAGCCCCCCAGGAAGCAGCTAGCCACCAAGGCTGCTCGAAAAAAGCGCTCTGGCCACCGGCGGAGTGAAGAAGCCTCATCATTACAGGCCCAGTACCATGGCTCTGAGAGAGATCCGTCGCTACCAGAAATCCACAGAGCTGCTCATCCGTAGGCTGCCCTTCCAGCGCCTGGTGAGGGAGATCGCTCAGGACTTCAAGACCGACCTGCGCTCCAGAGCTCCGCCGTCACGGCTCTGCAGGAGGCCAGCGAGGCCTACCTGGTGGGCCTCTTCGTGGACAACAACCTGTGCGCCATCCACGCCAAGAGGGTCACCACCATCATGCCCAAAGACATCCAGCTGGCCCGCCGCACCCGTGGAGGGAGAGAGAGCTTAGACTTTCTGCTGCACATTCACCAACCACAATGCTCCGCATATATATATATATATATATATATATATATATATATATATATATATATATATATATTTATAGTAATATGTACATATGTATACTAGCTGCTCTTGTTTTTTTCTTGCCTTCTGACTGTTGCTCTGAGTGTTGCTATCCCTGTGCTGTTGCAATCCTGGAATTTCCCCATTGTGGGACTAATAAAGGCTTATCTTATCTTATCTTATCTTATCTTAATACCCATCCATTCCATCCATTATTACTTACATTTCTTTTTGTGGAGGCAAAAAGACTCATGACTGAAGAAATGAACAAATATAGACAAAAATGCATCAAAATAAACAAAATAAGCAAAGAAAGCAAACAATTGGCATCAAAATCTAGAAAAAATGAACAAAAATACACAAACTTTATGGGTAACAGTGTATTTCAACCACTTTTCTACAGCAAAAAAAAAAATGCTGAAAATATTACTCTCAAATCATACAAAATGTATTATTTACAGTATGAACAGAAATGTCCCACTCCTTTATTTTTATCCTGATGATTTTTCATCATCATTGATGCCAGATAAGAAAACAGTTTGTGTCTGCAATGATGGAATGTGCACTTAAACACATCCTCCTAACTATCCTGTCATAAACCAGCCCTCCTCGAGGACAAACAGAATGCCAAACACAGACTGTGAGTTTTATTAAAAGAAACACAAAATACAGAACATAAACCAGCGAAAAGCACAGCAATGAGGCTGGAGCAAAAAATGCAAAAACAAGGACGTGAGCAGAAACAGGATAGACAATGACTTAATGCAAAAATGAGGACGTAGACAAAAACAGGATAAACAATGACTTAACTTTCGCAGGATGCCCAGGGGATTCCAGACGTGAAAGATTGACAGTGCCCTGCACCAGGGAAATGGTGCCCACAGCTTAAATAAGCCACCCCGATCACAAACACCTGCGGGGTCCTGAGTGGCGATTATTGCTGGCAGCCGTGACAGAGCGTGAACAGAACTTGACAGCAGGAAGTAACACACGAGCTGTCACAGCGCCAGCAACAATCAAAACAAAAACCCAAAGAAGGAAATATAAAGACTCAAATAATGAAATAACCAAAAACAGAAACCAAATACAGTCAAACAGAACAATAAACAAACAGAAAAAGGCAAAATAAATCTAATAACTAAGCACGGTCCCCACTCGTGCACCGGATCATGACAGCAGCCCCCTTCTCAAGGGGTGGAACCTAGACACCCCAGGGTAACATCACAAAAAACAAACAACACCCCCCATACACACAGAAGACCCTTCCCAAATACAAAACGTAACCCACACATGACACTAAGACCAACACTAACACAGGGGAAAAAATGTGCATACCGGAGGAGGGCGGAGCTCACGACCAGGCGGGACAGAACAGCATAGAAGCACCGCGGCTGAGGTGCACCCATACGCCGGGGAACCTGAGACAACTTCAGCCGAAGCACAGCAGGGCTCGATGGCTGAGGGAAAAAGGGAAAAGGACAAACCCTGGTCAGCGATCAATGCACTCTCCTCCACGGCAGACCAACTGAGGACGTCTCCGAAGGGCGCGGACAAATCCTGATACAAAAATAAAAGAAACCTAACCAAAACTATAACATTGAAAACAAATACTAATAAATAGACAAAGAATTAAACTAAGACCAAGGTATAATCAAACTGAGGGTGAAAGTACAAAATACAACAAAAAGAAAATAAAGCCAGTCTAAAATGAAATATGAAAAAGGCTCCATACTAGAAATAATAACTGAAAACAAATTAGCAAATAAATGTCCTCAATTGCCAAAAGAAAAGAGACAAAATGAACAGAAAACAATAAATTGCAACAACAAACAAGCAAAACAAGCAGTTCATAGTCTAAATAAAAACTCAACATTTAAAAGGCAGGGAGAAAAAATGAGAACTAAGCATATACAGGGAAAAAACTCAGAAAAAGCATTGTATCAAAAAGGGAAAATATAACATATTAAAACAAAACACAACTCACCCCGGGGGTGGGGTGGCAGTGAACCCAGGCACGGAGGGACCGAAGCAAAAACACACAACACAAAAACAAGGAAAATCAAAGAAACCATACAAGACCCCCAGCCCAGAACAACAGGCGCCAGATGTTCCAGGGCCTCAGGGGAAAAGCCGAGGCAGCTCAGGTGGCCTACCAAAGTCCCAGGACAGCTGGGACAAGCTGGAACATGTCAGATGGCCTCCCCGAGACCCAGAACCACCCGAGCAGGAGGGGCAGACCATCGGGCGGCCTCCTGGCATCCCTAAGCTGGCGAGCCACAGCACACAACATGCCCCCTCCCCCTGGGGGCAGCAGCCAGGTAAAAGCCCCCCCCCCCCCCCCAGAGCACAGGAGCCGAGAGGTGGCATTCCATGATGCACCCACAGCGTGCCTAGGCTGGAACAAAGCAGTACCCGCGGCGGCCCCAGACTGGGGCATAACAGCAGTCACGGCGGCCGCAGGGTGGGGCATAGGAGCACCCTCGACGGCCCCGGGTTGGGGCATAGCAGCACCCACGGCGGCCCCGGGCTGGGGCATAGCTTCACCCATGGCAGCCCCGAACTGGGGCATAGCTGCACCCTTGGAGACCGGAGACAATGAGACAGCAACACCCTCAGGGACCATAGACAGCAGGATAGCAACACCCTTGGAAACCAAAGACAGAGGGATAGCAGCACTCTCGGGGACCATAGACAGCGGGACAGCAGCACCCTCGGGGACCATAGACAGCAGGTCGGCAGCACCCTTGGCGACCTCGGGCTGAGGCGTCACACCCACGGTGGTTCCCGGGCAGGAACGCAGCACCCCCCATGGACCTAAGCTGGAGTGGAGCACCCACAACGGACTCTGGCTGAGGCGCATCATCCATGACGGCCCCAGGCTAGAACACAGCACCCACGATGGCCCAGATGGCGAGGGAGTAGCACCCACAGAGACCTTGGACGGAGGAGGTGCAGCACCCATGGAGATCTTGGACAGCGGAGAAACAGCACCCATGGAGATCTCAGACGGAGGGGGACCAGCACCCATGGAGATCTCGGATGGAGGAGATGCAGCACCCACAGTGACCCTGGAGACCCTAGATGGTGGCTTATACAAGGGAACACAGACAGAAACACACACCAAATCAGGGTCACCAGCAGCAGTGGAGCCCGGTGGAGAAAACTAAAGTGCGGCCAATGGCTGCACCTGGTTGTCCCCACCAAGAGCCAGGCAAGACTTTTCGGGACTACGATAGGGCACTTACCTGCAATCGAGCTCCACCACCGTCCAGGACTCCGACGACTCCACCGTGGTGGTCTGGATCTCTGGCTGGACGGTTGACGTTGGACTCTCCGATGCTGCAGGCCTCTCCAGAACATGCCGGCTCCCTCCCAGGACCAGCGAACCCTCCGGGAATGAAAGAGGAGGAACAGGAGAGGTAGGTGTTATGACAGCTGATGGTGAATGCTCAGCCAAGCCGGGCTCCTGTGGCTGAGCTTCCCCACAGGGAATAAGGCAAGGCATTTCATCATTAGGAGGAATGAAAAGACACTTGCCTTAACTCCCGGGGTTTGGCGACAGCCGATGTCATTGGCTCAGGCTCCATCAGGGCTGGTGGTGCTCTCTCCAGCTGTGGCAGCAGCTCCAGGAGGAGCCACGGCTTGTAACCCCCCAGAAGCTCCATCTCTGCTGCCACCACCCATTGCTGCTCCTCCAGCTCTGGGTCCCTCAGGAGGGATGAATGCTGCAAATTCAATGCAGCCAACTTCAGGACTAGATTTGGCCAAGGGAGGCGGGACCACAGCTGAGCAGTAGCCCCTAGCTCGGGGCTTCCGACCCCGGGAGCATTTCTTCTGCAGCACAGGCTCAGGTGGCGGAAGGGCTCTTTCCAGCCTGCGAAGCCGGTGTTGAGCACGAAAAACAGAGATGAGGCGGACTGTGAATTCCAGGACACTCTACAAATGGGGGAACCCTTCAATCACCTGTGCCGCGCAGTCCCAGACCTAGAGCTCCTCCTCCAGAGTGTGGGTGAAACAAACATCTGATATTATAGCCAGCAATTCCTCAGCCGCCCAACACTTCTCCTTGTCAAGCCCACTCGACTGAAGTCCAATGATGCTTCTATGCCAGCGGAAAAACGCACACTAAAGAAAAAATGCGAGAGAAATGAAAACAAACTCACAGTCCGCTGGCGTCCGAGTGGCAGTGGCGTTCTGTCATAAACCAGCCCTCCCTGAGGGAAAACAGCACGACAAACGCAGACTGTGAGTTTTCAGTTTTATTAACAAAAGAAAGACAAAGTACAGAACATAAACCAACAAAAGCACAGCGCTGAGGCTGGAGCACAAAATGCAAAAGCGGGGATGTGGCAAAAACAGGATAAACAATGACTTAACTTTCACAGGATGACAAGGGGATTCCAGATTTGAAAGACTGACGACGACGCTGCACCAGGGAAATGGTGCCCACGGCTTAAATAGGCCGCCCTTGATCACAAACACCTGTGGGGTCCTGAGTGGCGATTATTGCTGGCAGCCGTGACAGAGCGCAAACAGAACTTGACAGCAGGAAGTGAAGCGCGAGCAGTCACAGCACCAGCAACAATTAAAACAAAAACCTAAAGAAGGAAATAAAGACTCTAAAAATGAAATAATAAAAACAGAAATCAAATACAGTCAAACAGAAAAATAAACAAACAGGAAAAGACAAAATAGATCTAATAACAACGCACGGCCCCCTCATGGATCGTCACCTTATCGTGGTGGGGGTTTTTCCTGCCCTCGTGATCCCAGGAGCTATGTTGTCCAGGGCAATTTGCCTCTGGTAGGGTCACCCAAGACAAACTGGTCCTGGGTGAAGGACCAGACTAAAAACGATCCAAGAGACTCTCATGATAAATAATAGAACAAGGATTCAGTGTACCCCCGCCCGGTATGGGGTTACCGGGGCCCCACCCTAGAGCCAGGCCTGGGGGAGGGGCTTGATGGCTAGCGTCTGCCCATGGGACACGGCCAGGCTCCACCCGAAGGAGTTTCATGGGTCTACCCTCCAGTGGGCTCACCACCTGCAGGAGGGATCATGGGGGTCCGGTGCTATGTGGATTAGGTGGCGGTCAAAGGCGGAGACCTTGGCGGCCTGATCCCAAGCTTCCTAAACTGGCTCTGGGGACATGGAATGTCACCTCTCTGGTGGGGAAGGAGCCTGAGCTGGTGCATGAGGTTGAGAAATACCGGCGAGATATAGTTGGCCTCACCTCAACACACAGCTCCGGTTCCAGAACCAGTCTACTGGAGAGGGGCTGGAGCTTGGCCTACTCTGGAGTTTCCCCGGGTGAGAGGCAACGAGCAGGGGTGGGTATTCTTGTATCCTCTCACCTTGCTGCCTCTATATTGGAGTTTTCCCCAGTGGACGAAAGGGTTGTTTCCCTGCGCCTTCGGGTTGGGAAATGGTTACTGACCATCATTTGTGCCTGTGCACCAAATGATGGTTCAGAGTACCCACCCTTTTTGAAGTCTCTGACTGGGGTGCTGGAGAGTGCTTCTCTTGGAGACTCCATTGTCCTACTGGGGGACTTCAATGCACACGTGGGCAATGGCAGTGAAACCTGGAGGGGGGTGATTGGGAGGAACGGCCTGCCCGATCTGAACCCGAGTGGTGTTCAGTTATTGGACTTCTGTGCTAACCACAGTTTGTCCATAACAAACACCATGTTCAAGCATAAGGGTGTCCATATGTGCACCTGGCACCAGGACACCCTAGGTCACAGGTCAATGATCAATTTTGTTATCATGTTATCAGACCTGCGACTGTATGTCTTGGACACTCGGGTAAAGAGAGGTGCAAAGCTGTCAACTGATCACCACCTGGTGGTGAGTTGGATCCGATGGCAGGGGAGGATGCCATTCAGACCTGGTATCCACAAACATATAGTGGGGGTGTGCTGGGAACATCTGGCTGAGGCCCCTGCCGGGGAGGTCTTCAACTCCCACCTCTGGAAGAACTTCAACCACATTCCGAGGGAGTCTGGAGACATGAAGTCTGAATGGACCATGTTCTCCACCTCCATTGTTGAAGCGGCGGCCCAGAGCTGCGGCCGCAAGGTGGTCGGTGCATCTCGTGGTGGCAACCCCCGAACCAAGTGGTGGACACCAGTGGTGAGGGGGGCCATTAAGCTGAAGAAGGAGTCCTATCAGGCTTGGTTGGCTTGTGGGACTCCCGAAGCAGCTGAGGTGTACCGGCAGGCCAAGCGGAGTGCAGCTCGGGTGGCTGCTGAAGCAAAAACTCGGATATGGGAGGAGTTCGATGAGGCCATGGAACAAGACTTTCGGTCAGCCTCGAAGAGATTCTGGCAAACTGTCCGGCGGCTCAGGAGGGGGAAGCAGCTCCCTGTCCACACTGTGTATGGTACGAATGGGGCATTGCTGACTTCGACTGGGGATATCGTCGGGCGGTGGAAGGAATACTTTGAGGATCTCCTCAATCCCACTGATACGCCTTCCACAGAGGAAGCAGGGCTTGTGGACGGGGGGAATGACTCGCCTATCACAGGGGCTGAGGTCGCCAAGGTGGTTAAAAATCTCTTTGGTAGCCAGACCCCGGAGGTGGACGAGATTCGCCCTGGGTACCTCAAGGCCCTGGATGTTGTAGGGCTGTCATGGTTGACACGCCTCTGCAACATTGCGTGGATGTCGGGGGCAGTGCCTTTGACATGGCAAACCAGGGTGGTGGTTCCTCTCTTCAAAAAAGGGGACCGGAGGGTGTGCTCCAACTTTAGAGGGATCACACTCCTCAGCCTCCCTGGGAAGGTCTATGCCAAGGTACTGGAGAGGAGAGTCCGGCCGTTGGTTGAACCTCGGACTCAGGAGGAGCAATGCAGTTTTCGTCCTGGCCATGGCACATCAGACCAGCTCTTTACCCTCTCGAGAATCCTCGAGGGTTCGTGGGAGTTTGCCCAACCAGTTTACATGTGTTGTGTGGACTTGGAGAAGGTATTTGACCGCGTTTCTCATGGTTTTTTGTGAGGGGTGCTTCGGGAGTATGAGGTATTGGGCTTGTTGTTATGAGCTATTTGGTCTCTGTACGACCGTTGTGAGAGTCTGATTCGTATTGCCAACACTCGATCAGACTCATTTCCAGTGAGAGTTGTACTCTGCGAGGGCTGCCTTTTGTTACCAATCCTGTTCATAATTTTTATGGACAGGATTTCTCGGTGCAGCCAGGGAATGGAGGGTGTCATGCATGGTGACTACAGGATCTTATTTCTGTTGTTTGCAGATGATGTTGTTCTGTTGGCTTCATCCAGCAATGACCTACAGTTCTTGCTGGGACGGTTTGCCGCTGAGTGTGAAGCAGCTGGGATGAGAATCAGTACCTCCAAGTCCGAGTCCATGGTCCTCAGCCGGAAAAAGGTGGATTGTCCTCTCTGGGTTGGGGACAGGCCCCTGCCCCAAGTGGAGGAGTTTAAGTATCTTGGGGTCTTATTCACGAGTGAGGGGCGAATGGAGTGATAGATTGACAGACGGATCAGGGCAGCATCTGCAGTGATGCGGACGTTGTACTGGTCTGTTGTGGTGAAGAGGGAGCTGAGTTCTAAGGCAAAGCTATTGATTTACCAGTCAGTCTACGTTCCTACCCTCACCTATGGTCACAAGCTTTGGGTAATGACCGAAAGAATGAGATTGTGTATACAAGCGGCTGAAATGATCTTTCTTCATAGGATCGCTGGACTCACCCTCAGAGACAGGGTGAGGGGCTCAGTCATCCAGGAGAGGCTCAGAGTAGAACCGCTGCTTCTCCACATTGAAAGGAGCCAGTTGAGGTGGTATGGGCATCTGATCAGGATGCCTCCTGGACGCCTCCCACTTGAGGTGTTTCGGGCACCTCCCACTGGGAGACAACCCCGGGGCAGACCCAGGACTCGGTGGAGAGACTATGTCTCCCAGCTGGTCTGGGAACGCCTTGGTATCCTCTCTGAAGAGCTGGAGCAGGTGGCTGGGAAGAGGGAAGTTTTGGTCTTCTCTGCTTAAACTGCTTCCTCCGCGATCCGGACCGCCGGGAAAGCAGTAGAAGATTGATGGATGGATGAATGGATGAACTAAGCATGGCCCCCGCCCGTGCACCGGATTGTGACATATCTAAAGTGTCATCTATGTATATTTATTTCATTTGCAACATTTTACATATTTATTTTGCTGCTTTTCAAATAGTAGCGATTGTACAGGAAATGGGCCAAGTATCTCGAAGTAAATGCACTCTTTGGCTCCTAATGAAGGGGGAACTATCTTGCACACTCTTTGGAACACCATGTCACAACAAAATGGTCTCCATCTCTCTAAACAAAAGAACCAAATATTTATCTTCTGGTGTCACTGGATCCAACAAACTCCTGGCAGATAATTTTTATGTCCAGTTTGTCTAGTTTCTCCTTACGGACATTACAGACCATAGTAGCCTGAAGCCAACTCTTAAGTCTGTGCAGTGCCCTAAAACTCCTCTCAGCTTCACATGAAGACACTGGCACTAACAAGATTCTGATGAGTACATCCACTTGATCAAACAACCCCCTCACCTCCACTGGCAGCCCCATGAGAATCTCTGCTGCCTCTACACTGCTGCTACAGGGGTACTTGTTGCGAAAGAGGGGCAACTGCACGGAGACAGAAGGTCTGTTCAGCTCAGGGTACTGATCTAGAAAGTCATCTAATTCCCCAGTGAGGAGTGCACTCTCCACCTTTTGCAGAAGCTTTAGACTGTCCCAGTCAAAGTGCTCACCAAACTGAACCTCCACATTGTCCAACACTTTAAAGATCTCTGCCCTGTAGTAATCTATTGGTTTCCCAGCAAAGCATCTTGGATGTTTCAACTCAATAGATTCAATGGCTTCAATGGAGTCAACCAATGTTGTAGCATTCTCATGTAGTGCAAGGTAGCTCTTGTCATTTCTTTTTCCCTTAAGAGAAGATCTCACACAATTAACTGCATTCTGCATACCTGAGACAGTCTGGGTTTTCTTTTGTAGAGAAATGTTCAGGCATTCCAGCTCTCCAACAACAGCAGTGGTAAGTGTGAAACCCAACACAGTCTTGCCTTTATTGAAGTGCTCAAACAAGCCACTGGCAGTTGAATCTGTCCTGGATGTGCTTTCTACCATCTTCTCTAGGCTTGTTAATACCCACTCATACTGCCCTAGCACAGACATTATTGCAGAATTCCGCACAGTCCACCTTGTTGGGCACAGTGGTTTCAGTGTGGTCAGAGATGTACAGTGGGGCAAAAAAAGTATTTAGTCAGCCACCAATTATGCAAGTTCTCCCACTTAAAAGATGAGAGAGGTCTCCATTTTTCATCATAGGTATACCTCAACTATGAGAGACAAAATGAGAAAAAAAATCCAGAAAATCACATTGAAGGATTTTTAATGAATTAATTGGTAAATTCCTTGGTAAAATAAGTATTTGGTCACCTACAAACAAGCAAGATTTCTGACTCTCACAGACCTGTAACTTCTTCTTTAAGAGGTTCCTCTGTCCTCCACTCGTTACCTGTATTAATGGCACCTGTTTGAACTCATTATCAGTATAAAAGACACCTGTCCACAACCTCAAACAGTCAGACTCTAAACTCCACTATGGCCAAGACCAAAGAGCTGTCAAAGGACACCAGAAACAAAATTGTAGACCTGCACCAGGCTGGGAAGACTGAATCTGTAATAGGTAAGCAGCTTGGTGTGAAGAAATCAACTGTGGGAGCAATTATTAGAAAATGGAAGACATACAAGATCACTGATAATCTCCCTTGATCTAGGGCTCCACGCAAGATCTCACCCCGTGAGGTCAAAATTATCACGAGAACAGTGAGCAAAAATCTCAGAACCACACTGGGGGACCTAGTGAATAACCTGCAGAGAGCTGGGACCAAAGTAACAAAGGCTACATCAGTAACACACTATGCCGCCAGGGACTCAAATCCTGCAGTGCCAGAGGTGTCCCCCTGCTTAAGCCAGTGCATGTCCAGGCCCGTCTGAAGTTTGCTAGAGAGCATTTGGATGATCCAGAAGAGGATTGGGAGAATGTCATATGGTCAGATGAAACCAAAATAGAACTTTTTGGTAAAAACTCAACTTGTCGTGTTTGGAGGAGAAAGAACACCATACCTACTGTGAAGCATGGGGGTGAAAACATTATACTTTGGGGCTGTTTTTCTGCAAAGGGACCAGGACGACTGATCCATGTAAAGGAAAGAATGAATGGGGCCATGTATCGTGAGATTTTGAGTGAAAACCTCCTTCCATCAGCAAGGGCATTGAAGATGAAACGTGGCTGGGTCTTTCAGCATGACAATGATCCCAAACACACTGCCCGGGCAATTAAGGAGTGGGTTCGTAAGAAGCATTTCAAGGTCCTGGAGTGGCCTAGCCAGTCTCCAGATCTCAACCCCATAGAAAATCTTTGGAGGGAGTTGAAAGTCCGTGTTGCCCAGCGACAGCCCCAAAACATCATTCCTCTAGAGGAGATCTGCATGAAGGAATGGGCCAAAATACCAGCAACAGTGTGTGAAAACCTTGTGAAGACTTACAGAAAACGTTTGACCTCTGTCATTGCCAACAAAGGGTATATAACAAAGTACTGAGATGAACTTTTGTTATTGACCAAATACTTATTTTACCGAGGAATTTACCAATTAATTCATTAAAAATCCTTCAATGTGATTTTCTGGATTTTTTTTTCTTATTTTGTCTCTCATAGTTGAAGTATACCTATGATGAAAATTGGAGACCTCTCTCATCTTTTAAGTGGGAGAACTTGCACAATTGGTGGCTGACTAAATACTTTTTTCCCCCACCGTATCTTCACACGTACCAATGTTTTCAAACATGCTCTTGAACTTGCCTGACTGGCCAAAGAGGACACTTAACTGGTGGACCCAAGAAAGGCAGTCCCAAATCAGTGGGGATGACATGTAGCCAGCTTGTGTAATTAGATTTACATAGTGAGCACCACAATGCACATAGAGGGCTAATGGCTGCTGCCTCCTCAGTATTGCCTGTGTGCCTGTGAACTATCCTGCCATGTTTGAGCTGCCATCATAAGTCTGCCCACATAAACAAGACATAGGTAGATTAAGCCTTAACAACACATCAATTACCACCTTTGCTATGCCCTGGCCTGTTGGCTCAGACACCTCGCACACCCCAACAAACTCCTCATGTGGGACGAGGTCATGGTCCACACAGCGCAGACAGGCACTCTCCTGCTCAGCACCAGAAGCATCCCGAGTACTATCAACAATCACTGAAAACTGAACAATGGGAAGAGACCTAATTTCAGGTGCAATGCCTCGAATTATGGTATTGGCCATTATATTCAGAATTTCATTTTGAAATTTGTGGCTTGTGTACATTGCGCTGCACTCTTTTAACCACTTTTGGAACACTGGGTCATCTTCTTCAGCCCTAAGTTTCAAGAGCTGATATAGATTACCACTTTCAGTAGTATGGCCTCTTTAGGCTTGTCCCTGTCTTGCTACATGCCACACAGAACTAACAGCTTTTGCTAAGCAATGTCTTGCTACCTCCTGCTGTTTACAGCATGTGCTGGATAACTGGGCACTGATGGGATTTGGCTGATGTGCACTCACACTTACATAGTGGTGGTGGGCTAGAAAGTTTTGGTGTGCTGTGAATTTTTCAATGGCCTTTTTCTGTTTCTGAAACCTGCACTGATGAATGCAGCATCAGCTTTTTGTCCAGAAGAGGATTGGTGAGAGTAGCCTTTGCTGCAGTAAAAACACAAGACCCCTTTAAGTGATGGACAGCAATGTAACCATGGAAAATCCCAAAACCATTTGTCTTGGAATGTAAGTGCTCTACGAGTAAGAGTTTGTGGTTCGATAAATTGTGGATGTGGTTGATACGGTTTGGTACAGTCACTGAGGTCTGATTTCTCTGCTGTGCCTCTGTCCCCTGTCCCTGTGCTGGTGCTGCTGCTGGTAGAACGATTCTGATCTTGACCAGGTTTATCCTTGTCCTCTGAGCTGTGAAATGAAGTCTCCAGCTCTCTGGTTGGCCCTTCCACCACTGTCCCTGACTGTGAACTGTCTGCCTCCCATAACAGAAATAATATATCTTTCAAACTCACAACTACCCAATACACATATACAGTGCCTTGCCAGTTCATTCAAAATGATCATGGGACACTTAGATTGGACACAGATGGACTTTATTTTACTATTCTTGAGACTTCTGAAGGTAACTGGTTGCACCAGAATGTTTAAGGGCTTCATAGCAAAGGGGTGAATACTGTACTGTGAAAAATTGGTGCAGGAAAGCGAGGCCAGAGTTTCAATTTGTCCAATTTATTTCAACTTACAAGTATTAGTCTCCAGTCTCTCAGGAAATCATCTGACACAATTCTTCAGAACAAAATGCACTTTGTTAATCAAGAAGCATATCAAGAACCATAAGCGCTCTGCAATCAGCAATACAATGCCATGCAATACCTTGCAATACATCGCAATACCATGTTACTCGATATCTCACACCTGTTATATAATGCACGAGATAATTAGAGGTGATTAGCCCCTACCATAATCCCAGGTAAAACAATCATCATTCCTATTCTTAACACATACCCACTAACTTCTAAAAGTACATAAATAATTTCCCCAAACATACACAATACAAATATAAATAACATACAATAAACAGCAATATAAATAATTCAATAAATAACTTTAAACCCTATTTACAAATATTAAATCACCCCTCTAACATACTATACATGTTTGCTCCCTGCTGATGTCCTATATAAGGGCCTTATAGTCTTTTGCCTGGACACTCACAGGAAGCATGTTGGCAAAGGTATGTGAAATAAATTATTTTACCAAATACTTAATCATAATAATTATCTCCCAAGGGCATTCAAATTAACAAAGACAAATCCCAAACACTGTGTGCATCTTAACAAATAATCATACTGACATTTACAATGATACAAATATAACATAATCACACAACAAGGCATACAGTGGTGACATCCCATCATCACATGTACATATGCACATGCCAATGTATGATTTTAATTTTTAACTTTTTTTTGTATTTTCATATTTCTCTCATTTCATTTCACAAATGTAGACTATTTTTTTGCCAATTATTATATAAAATATAGATTAAATACATATAAATTACAGGTTGTAATGTAACAAAATAGGTAAAAAGCAAAAAGGGGGAATACTTTTGCAAGGCACTGTAATTTTTTCAGTAGTCTAAATAAGAGAGTTCTCCTTATTTCATCACATTAAACAAAAGCTCAACAGACTTACCTGAGACTCTAAATCTCTGTTTGACTGACTGTGTCTCTGTGCCCAGCTCTCTGCCCTGACTTTGCTGCCCCTAATGAAACAGTTATTAAACATTTCCATAAACTCCTCATTCCTTTATATGGACATTTTTCAACAAACTGCCTTAATATTATTGGGATCTTTCTACTTATGTACTTGTCATTTCGGTGCATTGAAAAATGACCGGATGTCTGTTACTTTTCTTTTCTCTGCCATAACTGGACAAGGACAAGCACACAGGTTATTTTCAGATTTAGGAGAGATGCAACACCTAACTACAGATAATGTGCATAATTAGCCTAGATTTATTTTTCCTTAAGTAAAAGAAAAAAAGTTTTGGCATGAATGTGTAGGCTACAAGTCCAGAACACTGTGAACTAAATATCCAGCATAAAACACATGACTTCAGATTCAGATTTATGGTCCGGTCTAAAGTTCATAACGCAGTGTAACCATGTCGTGATGCATCGTTACATTACATCCCTACTAATTAGCTTAACATGCTATATGCTGAGTTTATGTAAAACATGCCGATAGACTTTGGACAAATGAGAGGAAATATTTCTTTCCATGTTCTGTATGTGATTGTTGAAAACATGGACTGAAAAATAACTTATTAATCATTCACTCATTAAGCTTTCAATAGACTTACTTACTCCTAACCGCTCTCTGCCTCTTTGTTGGTGTGTGTGTAAGGAGCCACAGCAGCCCCGCCCGTGGGGTAGAAACAGATTGGACTAAACCACTGTGAGGACTGGAAGGGGCGGGTTTCTAACCTCTCAACAGTCATCAATGTCAAAATGTGTTTTTAAGTCATACTGTGGTGGACACACATATGTGACCTGCTTTGTGACTCACATTTTAGATCAGAACAAAGGCAGAGCTTCCTTGGAAATTACAGGAAGCTGCAAGGCTTGAGACTGTGGGGGAGTAATTAAAGGATTAAAGAGGAGATGCATTGTTACTGTGAATTTTAATGCAACGTGGTCTGTGAGACATGTGACTTGTGAACTGTAAGAGTCCTGGGATTTAAGGACGAGAGTTTCCTGTGTTGGTCTCTTTCTTCTTTGAGATGTTGGTGATGTGAATAAAGCTGACTTGAGAGAGAACTCTGTCTCGTCCTTCCCACATTCCCACACTGGTGACCCAAGACGTATCATGCAAGAGGAGAATTCCCCCGGGCCAGCCTCGTCAGGAGCCCCCAGCCAAGCGAATGCCGCTACAGTCCAGCTACCGGACTTCTGGCAGAACAATCCACGCTCCTGGTTCAACGCGATTGAGGCGCAGTTCAACCTCCGGGGGATATTGGTAGACGCCACAAAATTCTACCACGTAGTCGCAAAGCTGGACAACAACACGGCCCAGCATGTGGAGAGCCTGATCGACCAGCCACTGGACAGCGACAAATATGGCACGTTGAAGCCTGCACTCATCTAGCAATTCACCCCCTCGGCGGAGGAGCGAGCAGAGAGGCTCCTGGCGCTGACAGAGTTGGAAAATGACATGCCCGCGAACCTGATGGAGAAGTTGTTGAGGTTGAAAGACTCTGACGACGATCACTTCATTTTCACCCACCTCTTCCTCAGGACTCTACCGTCAGCAGCGAGAGCGACCCTGGCCAGTTCGCCACTGTTGGCCCAACGGGACTACTGCGCGCTGGGCCGAGAGGCGCAGCGGATTGTCAACACCACCAAGCGGCGCGCGGCCACGGCCGCTGCAGCAGAACTCGACGCGACGACCGGAGATGACAGGGGGCCAGAGGCAGCGGTACCAGACTCACCGACGATGGCAGCGGCAGGGGCCAGGGAACGCGGATCAAACGTCCTTTGTTTCTACCATCGCCGCTTTGCAGAGAGGGCACGCAAATGTGTACCACCGTGCCAGTTCGGGCGTTCGGGAAACGCCAAGACCAGGGGTCGGTAGCAGCCGCGGCCCTCGGGGAGGAGAACAAGCTGCTCTACTTGTTGGACGCACGCTCGGGGAGGCAGTTCCTCGTGGACACAGGCTCCCAGTTGAGTTTCATCACACCTTCCTACGCGGACAGACTAGCAGGTTCCAGTGGTCCCAGGGTGACAGCAGCAAACGGCTCGGAGATTAAGACCTTTGGTGAGAAGACTCTGCTTCTGTCTCTACGTGGCCGTACATTTGAGTGGACTTTTGTTGTAGCAGCAGTGAATTTCAATATGTTGGGGGCTGATTTTTTGTGCTCACATGGTTTGTTGGTTGATCTCGCTAACAGGCGCCTGGTTAATGCACTTTCTTTTGATTCTATTCCCTGAATAGCACGAGTGGCCCCGCCAACAGCACAAGCCAACGTCACAGCTGCAAGCGGTAAGTTCCACACACTGCTCACTCAGTTCCCAGCACTCACGGTCCCCACATTTTCGGCAACAGTCGCTAAACACGGGGTGGAGCATTTTATTACCACTACCGGACTGCCCGTTTTTGCAAAAGCTCGGCGCTTGGACGCAGTTAAACTGGCCATAGCGCGCAAGGAGTTCGCCAACCTGGAGATGTTGGGCATTATCAGGCGTTCAAACAGTCCGTGGGCTTCCCCGCTACACATGGTCCTGAAAGCTGACGGATCATGGCGACCTTGCGGGGATTTCCGCAGGTTAAACAACACTACAGCGCACGACCGCTACCCAATCCCGCATATCCAAGATTTTTCCGTTCATTTGGCAGGGGCGCGCGTTTTTTCTAAAATAGACTTGGTCTGCGGTTACCACCAAGTCCCAGTGCGCGCTGAGGACATACCCAAAACAGCGGTAATAACTCTGTTTGGCCTATTCAAGTTTTTACGCATTCCATTCGGACTTAAAGGGGCTGCTCAGACGTTCCGACGCATGATGGACGCGGTGCTTCGCGATCTCCCTTTCGTGTTCGTCTACTTGGACGATATTTTAGTAGCCAGCGCGTGCGAAGACGAACACGAAAAACACCTGGCCACAGTTTTCCGAAGGTTGGGAGATCACGGGTTGATAATCAACCCAGCGAAGTGTCAGTTCGGGGTGGCGCAGATCGATTTTTTAGGACACCGCATCTCCCCCGAAGGAACAGTTCCGCTGCCTGACAAAGTGTGCGCGGTGGCAGATTTTCCCCGGCCGCAGACGGTCAGGGCGTTGCAGGAGTTTTTGGGAATGGTGAATTTTTATAACCGTTTTCTCCCCGGTGCGGTGCAACTCATGCAGCCGCTGTATGCCGTGCTCAAAAAAAAGAAACCCGCGGATAAGCTCGAGTGGTCCCTGGAGCGGGACCAGGCGTTCTCGGAGGTGAAAGCAGCCTTGGCAAAGGCTGCGTTGTTGGCACACCCAGACCCAACGGCCCGCATAGCGCTCACCACTGACGCATCAGATGTGGCCATAGGGGCGGTCGTGGAGCAACATGTAGCCGGGGTTTGGCAGCCCCTCACCTTTTTCAGCAGGACCTTGAGCGATAGCGAACGTAAATACAGCGCGTTCGACAGGGAGCTGCTGGCTCTCCATTTGGCCATCCGCCACATTCAGTTCTGGCTAGAAGGATGCTCTTTCACCGCGTTTGTTGACCACAAACCACTAATGTTTGCGATGGCCAAGGTTTCCGAACCATGGTCAGGCCGGCAGCAGAGACCGCTGGCCGCAATATCAGAGTTTACCACTGATATTCAGCATGTGGCGGGCAAACTCAATGTAGTGGCAGATTACCTCTCGCGCGCCGTGGCGGCCCCAGTCAGTGTAGGAGTAGATTACGCAGCCATGGCCGTGGAGCAGGTTAGTGACGCGGATGTGCGCGCGCTTCAGTCTGGACCAACAGGGTTAAGGCTGGAGAGCAGGGTGCTGCAAGACGGTATGCCCCCCCCTAATCTGCGATGTCTCCACTGGAGGGCCGCGTCCAGTAGTACCGGCCGCGTGGCGCCGCCGCGTTTTTGACTCGATTCATTCTTTGGCGCACCCCGGGGTGCGCGCGTCGGTCAAAATGGTAGGAGAGAAATTTGTGTGGCCGAGCCTTCACAAACAAGTTAAAGAGTGGGCAGCAGCCTGCAAGGCGTGTCAAAGAGCCAAAGTACACAGGGGTTGCGTTCTGCGCCTAAAGAGTACTTAGAAGCCTCCCCAGCGGAGCTCGTGTTTGCGCAGCCACTCCGGCTGCCCGGGGAGTTTCTCCCAGATAACCCTGCGCCAGACGCCTCCCCGTCTCAGCTGTTGCGGAGTAACATAGAATCAAGCACGCTGCCCGGCCCCGTGCACCACAGTTTTCCGCGTGTTTTTGTGCCTAAAACTTTGAAGAACGCAGAGTTTGTTTTTGTCAGACACGATGCGCATCGAACCCCGCTGCGACTGCCTTATGACGGACCGTTCAGAGTGCTAGAAACAGGGGACAAGCAGTTTTTGCTAGATTTGGGGGGTAGAAAAGAGAAAGTTGGCATAAACAGACTCAAACCCGCTTTTGTGGTGGCAGACGAGCAAGTGCTGTTGGCAAGGGCCCCGCGGCGAGGTAGACCCCCGCGGGGGGCTTCACAGAGTAATGCTTCCCCAGAACACCCGCAGGGACTGATAAAAGGTTTCCACCCCCAGACAGCAAACCCCTAGCGTAACGGCGCCGCAGAGACGTTGAATCCCAGCTACAGCAGATACGGCAGGAGACTGAAGCCTAGACAGCATGTGGACTGATGTGTATTGATACTATCACGGCATGCATGTTGTTATTCTCTTGTTTGTTCTAAAATGTTGGGGGGGCTTGTGTGGTGGACACACATACAGTATGTGACCTGCTTTGTGACTCACATTTTAGATCAGAACAAAGGCAGAGCTTCCTTGGAAATTACAGGAAGCTGCAAGGCTTGAGACTGTGGGGGAGTAATTAAAGGATTAAAGAGATGCATTGCTACTGTGAATTTTAATGCAATGTGGTCTGTGAGACATGTGACTTGTGAACTGTAAGAGTCCTGGGATTTAAGGACGAGAGTTTCCTGTGTTGGTCTCTTTCTTCTTTGAGATGTTGGTGATGTGAATAAAGCTGACTTGAGAGAGAACTCTGTCTCGTCATTCCCACATTCCCACAGTACCACTTATATTGTACCTTCAATGAACATTACTGTGCTATTCAAATAAAAAATGTTTGTGTTTACAATGTGATGTTTGAGGGGACAACTTTATGGAAGGGGGGGGACATGACCCCTGCGTCCCCCTCCCCCCAGGATTTACGTCCCTGGTGGAGAGCTAATCTTATCATTCTATCTTGATTAATTGGCAAAATAAATAAATAATTAATGGCTCAGAATCCGTTCTTCACTTACCATATGCTCCTTGGTCTTTACCCACACATCACTACAGTCAAGTGAATGGTGTAGTATTAACATCTAAAGTACAAAAAAGTATTCTGTGCACTTCTGTGATGAAATATTTTGTGATTTTTATGTTTTGCTGCATACAAAATAAAGCTGTCACATGTGATTGCCACTCAGTGCTGTGTTGCTATGGTAATTTGTCTTGTAACTGCCAAGAACTCTGTTCCAGTGCATCCCCTCTATACAGATTTAGAAGAAAAAAACTATTTTCACTGCCTTAAGGCTGTGTGTCCACCAAACATGTTTTTTGTCACCTGACAGCACTGAACGTCTTTTTTTCAGCATTTCTGCACTGCTCTCTGGAAAGAAAAGTCTGTGCCCTGTATCGCAGCAACAGCTTGTCACTCACAGCTCAGCACTTCCGCTTTTCCTATGGTCAGACTTTCTACTTATTTTTTAATAACAGTCTCTAAATAACAATGGACAGGACATGTATTCTAGCACTGGTAGCAACTCTGGATGACACGGAAAATAGGAGTCCAAGTACAGACTAGTACCAGTGTCCTATGTCCCGCCCTTCCTTATTCTGATTGGCTGCTTAGAAAAGTCTGACATTGATGAGCTCAGCTGCAATCTGAAAAGTTGAACTTTTTTCGACTCTGAGTGCCCTGAGTGCCACAACAAAAAGTGGCCACTGCCGAGACCGTTTCAGCGCCGAGGGTGCTCAGTGCTACAAACACTGGACTACATAAAGAATGAATAGAATATAGACGCGTTTGGTGGACACGCAGCCTTAAGGTGTCAATGACTGCACTTTTCCCACAAGTTGACAGCTCCCACAGGTCTTAATGAAATGTTCATGACACTTTGACACAGCTTTTCTTTAATTATTTCATTATTGCAGCATCATTGTGAATCAACTTTTGCAGCCTTCCCCAGAACAGCTCATTTCAATTCATGTCTCTTTAAATTCTTAAGTGCCACATTCAACTCCACCCTCCTTCTTATGTCACTTTTGCTAATCTTAGCTGGCTAGCTCTGAGCTTAGATAGTGAGCCTTAGCCAACTGTAAATTTGTCTTAAAGAATGAATGAAATAGTACATCACTGGTGGACGGGGTGTGTGGTTTCAGTGGTTGATAGGATGCGACCGGTAGTGATGGTGAAACTGAGTCCTTATGAAAACAATGAACAACTTTGAGACAATTGCTTCATGATCAACACAGTGTTATGAAATATTTAATAAAAAGTGCCATCTGCTGACTAAGTGTCAGAGCTGCATCTGCGTGGAAGACCTGAAAAAATCTCAATACTTTTTTTTTTTTTTGAGCATTTGGCCATCCAAGGGCCAAAACTGGATGGCAGGAACAAACAATACAAAGCAAAGAAAAAAAACTAATTCCAATAGAACCCTCTCAAATTTCCCACGAGCCCTCAAGTTCATGATGTGACAAACATAACGAGGCCTCGTTTGCTACGGTCACGTGACTGTGGGTGTGCTGAAACAGCACTCGATGTACTGCTCATGACACGTCCGCTTTATATTGCTTGAATCAGTGTCGAGTGGGCGGTGTCGAACATAACATCACTAGCGACCAGTCACTGGAATACAATAAGCACAGAATATTTGTGAATGAGTGGCTAAACTGTGAGTTTCAACCAGCTGGGTCTTGGTTAGAGAAAATAAAATATAACGTCTAGAAAAGACACATATGGTCAAGTGTTGATAGATGAACAAGGATTCCATGAACCGTTCATGTTGTGAGAACTCTGTGAATTGCAAGTTGATTCCAGGTCAGACTGAAAGAATTATGTGCCAGGTTTCTGTTTCTTTGATTGTGTGTTGCAAAAACAACAGACAATTAGGAATCATTGTTCCTTTTGAAAAAAAAAAAAAAGACCTGCTTCTTTATCATTTATGAGCACCGCCCCTTTAATAGATCAAAACTGATTTATGAAATGACTCTTCCTCTGAGTGGTTTTTTTCAGATGATTTTTTTTACATAATTCTGAGTTGTAGTGCCATTTTTTACTCCCCCTGAAGAAACATTTTCTTCATTATTCAGCCACCACAGAAATAAACAGCTTCTGTCAGCAGCGCACATGGCCTACATTCTGTCAGTCTAACAAGGCTGAGTGACAGCTGCACTGATGCATGGTGGATCTGCAGATACTGAGTCAGCTCCCATCTGCAATCCGATGAAAATTAAAGTAGAACAAAGAGAAGAGGAGCAGCAAATGGTCTGAGAGAAGAAAGAACTTCATAGATTTAGTTGATCTGCTACAGTTTGTCCTCATTTTCTGTAACACAGACATATCAGTAAACAAGCTACCTTATTAAAGTCATGGAATATATTTAAAAATGTGAACATTAAGTTTAAAATTTGGTTAATTTGGGTATTTGCATCAGTAGGTTGTTGTCTTAAAGCATGTCTAAGAGATAAAATAACTCCACAGCCTATCCCAGTATCTTTGGGAAGAGGCACGGTACACCATGCATGGATCACCAGTCCACCACAGCACAGAAAGACAGACAACCATTCACTCTCATAGTCACACCTAAGGACAATTTATCCCCAGTTGATGGCAATCAACCTAACGTGCATGTCTGGACTGTGAGAGGAAACCAAGCCTGGTAAAAACCTACGCAGACATGGGAAGAACATACAAACTCCACACAGACGGGTTGCTGCTGGCCGGGTTTGGGGCGAACCTACAACCATCTTGCTGTGATGCCACAATGCTAACCACTATTCCACCAAGCTGCCCAACTCCACAACCACTGCAGATAAATAAAAGCAACAATGCAAAATGTTTACTTTTTCTTGTTCACAGGCAGAAAATGTTATTTCCCAATTGCTTATGCCAAAAGTAAATGGAAAATACTTTCTTTCTCTTTTTGCACTTTGCTTACATTGCTCACTTTGGAATGTTTTTTTTTTTCTATTTTTGTACTGCTTCCCCCAGCACAAGCGATAATTTAGATGGTGTATTGTGAGCTAAGTCAGGTCCGTTGGTCAATTCAATTCAATTTTATTTATATAGTGTAGAGAAAGGAATAACCAGACCAAGCTTTCCGAGCAGATGAACTTTATTCACTCTCTCACATCTTCCAGAATCAGAAACATTAACCTCATGTAGTAGGGACTCTCTTTTATATCACAACACTCACATGTCCCTGCTACCTGAGGTCTTGCATTACAATTCACTCCCCCATGACAATTCCTTTTGTCCCCCAGCCCTTTGATCTCCATGCTCTTCCGTCAGAGGAAACTATTGCATCTCCATGCCTTTCAGTCTGAGATGAATACCACAGCATGGGTCCCCCACACCGCCCCCCCCCCAGAGTCTCAGACTGAGTGTTAACCCTCACGTCCTCTTGGCTTCAGCCTCCGCCCATACCTGCTGTAATGGAGGGTCTTCGGCGCCGAGGTCGTGCGAAAACGGGTGGCCCGGTGGTGGTAATAAAGTGCTCCACCCTGTGTTCAGTGATGGCCGCCGAAAACGTCAGGACCGTGAGTGCTGGGAACTGGGTGAGTAGTGTGTGGAACTTACCACCTGGAGCTGTGACGTTGGCTAGCGTTGTTGGCCCGGTTCCTCAAGCTGTACAGGGGAGAGAATCAAAAGACATTGCATTAATCAGGCGTCTGTTAGCAACATCGACTAGTAGTCCGTGTGCACACAAAAAATCAGCGCCTAAGATTGGGAAACTGCATGCCGCTATGACGAATGTCCATTGGTACGTACGGCTGTGCAGGGATACAGTCAGTGTCCTCTCACCGAAAGTCCTAATGTCTGAGCCATTTGCGGCAGTCAGCTCGGGGCCGCTAGTTCCCGCTAGCCGGTCGGCGTAGGACAGCAGGATGAGGCTCTTTTGTGAGCCGGAGTCCACGAGGAACCGTCTGCCCGAGCGTGAGTCTGTCACATAGAGCAACTTGCTTTCTTTACCAGCGGTCGCAGCCGCTACCGACTGCCGGTCCTGGCGATTCCCGAACGCTTGAATTGGCACGGTGGCACGCATTGACGTGCGTCCTCTCCAAAACGGCGGTGGTAGGAGCAGAGCGTGTCTCTCTGGCGCTTCCTGGTCCCTGCTGCCACTACCATCGCTGGCTCCTTGCTTCCGCTGGCTGTCTCACTGGGTTCCGACGCCGCTGCATTCAGTGTGAGGGCTCTGGTGGTGAGGATGATCCGCTGTACCTCCTGTGCTAGTGCACGGTAGTCACGCGCAGCCAGTTGGCAAGGACCGCTCTGGCCACTGTTGGGAGGTTCCGGAGGAAAAGGTGGGCAAATAGAAAATGCCCGTCGTCCATGCCCATCAACACCAACATCTTCTCCATCAGTTCGATCGCCGACCAGTCTCCTAACTCGGAGTGCATCAGGAGCCTCTCCACTCTCTCGCAGTCCGAGAGCGTGTAGCGCCGGGTCAGCACAGTTTTGAGAGCCCCATATTTTTCGTGGGCTGGGGGCTGTTGGAGCAGGCTCGCTACCTGCTGAGTCGTGCGAGCATCCAGCACTGCAACCACGTAGTAATATCTGGTGTCATCTGCTGTTATTCCCCAGAGCACGAACTGGGCCTCGGTGTGGAGGAACCAAGACTTTGGGTCGTGCAGCCAAAAGTCTGGTAGTTTGACCGAAACGGCGCACGCATTGCTGGGGCTTCCTGTCCGGGTCATCTCCGGGGTATTCGCCTCTTGTTCCATTATTCGTCAAGGGTCACCAGTGTGGAGAAAGGAATAACCAGACCGAGCTTTCCGAGCAGATGAACTTTATTCACTCTCTCACATCTTCCAGAATCAGAAACATTAACCTCATGTAGTAGGGACTCTCTTTTATATCACAACACTCACACATCCCTGCTACCTGAGGTCTTGCATTACAATTCACTCCCCCATGGTAATTCCTTTTGTCCCCCAGCCCTTTGATCTCCATGCTCTTCCATCAGAAGAAACTACTGCATCTCCATGCCTTTCAGTCTGAGATGAATACCACAGCATGGGTCCCCCACACCAGCACAATTTCACAACAATGGTCATCTCATAGCACTGTCAGACTGTAGGGGAAAACCCCACAACTGCAGAAAGGCCCCAGCAGTCAGGTGATCCCCTGTGAGCAAGCACTTGGCGACAGTAGTGAGGAAAAACTCCCTTTTAGCAGGAAGAAACCTCCAGCAGAACCAGGCTCAGGGAGGGGCAGTCATCTGCTGCGACTGGCTGGGGGGTGAGGCGATAGAGAAGAAGAAGAAAAGAACAGATATGTAGAGAGCAAACAGCATGATGGGGACTCAATCTAAAAGAGAGAACAAACAGATGTTAATAACCAGCAAAAATATTACATTAAGATTTAAGAAAGGTGTGAAGTCCAGTGTATTGTTGAAGCTCCCCCAGCTGTCTAAACCTATTAGCAGCATAACTAAGGGAGGGTTCATGGTGACCTGATCCCACCCTAACTATAGGTTTTGTCAAAAAGGAAGGTTTTAACCCTATTTTTAAAAACAGAGATCAAGCCTGACTCTCAAATCCAGATTGGCAGCTGGTTCCAAAGGAGAGGAGCCTGGTAACTGAATGTGCTGCCTTCCATTGTAATTATGGAGATTCTAGGTATTACAAGTAATCCTGCATTTTAGGAGCGTAGTGCTCTGTTAGGATGATAAGGTACTATCAGATCTTTTAAATAACAAGGAGCCTGATCATTTAGAGCTTTGTAAGTGTGAAGAAGGATTTTAAACTTAATTCTAAATTCTGTGGGAATCCAATGAAGGGAGGCCATAACTGGAGAAATGTGATCTCTGTCACGACCTGAGCACTGGAGGTTCCGCCATGCTCAGTCTTGTGGCTTTTTTCTCTGTATTTATATATATTTGTTGTATTTTTGTGCCTTTTGGGTTTTGTTATCCCTGCTTGTTTTTATTTTCCTGTTTATGGCTCAGTTTTAGTACATTCTGATTCTGTATTTATTGGTATCTATTTCTCACTTTTCACTTGTTTATATTTTATTTTAATTCCTTATTATTGCGGTTGACAGCTGTCAGGGCATTTTCTGGGTGGTGCTCCGTGTGGGCGTAGCCCTGTCAACTGTCAGCCGGTGTGTTCTCCTCTCATTATTTCCAGCTGATCCCAATTTATCAAATAACCTTTTTGCCCGCTCATGTGATCCCACACCTGTCAACACTTGTGTTATTTGTTCTCACCCTATTTAAGGACTGCTTTTTCATTTAATTTTTGCGGCAGTCTTAAGATTCTCTTCCTCCTTGCCACCAGAGCCCTAACCCTGTTCTGGTGAGTTTTGTCTCGAGTTCTTTCTTGTCCGTAAGTTTTCCTTGTTATCTGTTTGGATTTTTTTGCCTTGTTGCACTTTGGAACTTTGTGTTTGTTTTCAATAAATGCCACAAACTGCATTTTGCGTATGGGTCTGTCTCTCTCTCTGCCCTGAGGAGCAAATCATGACAGAAGACTGCTGCCAATAAGAAACCCAGCTGCTGCAATCTGTGGATTTTTGCCTTTTTGTTTTCACTAACTTGTCCTGTGGAGCAGTTATGTCTCCAGCAGCTGAATCTGTCAGGAGGAGGAAAAAGTGGAGTTGGGAGGAGCTGGAGTTTGTGGCTATGATTGAGTACATAGCAGCCGGTGCTCAAAGCTGCTCATCCTTGCTGGAGGTCAGACCTAGTGTGCGCTTCCACTCCAGGGTGCTGAATCTCTCCCTTCCTCCGCTACCACCGCTGCCATCAGCCTCCTCCTCGCCGGAGCCAGCCTCCCAATCATCAGTTCTCTTTCCAGCAGAGCGGGAAGAGCTCTGCGGCAGCAAGCTGGCATTCAGGGGCCGCGGGTGGAAAGAAGGCGGTGGAAGACGCCATTCCACTCAACGCCATGGACCACCACCTGCTCCGGCTCATCCTTGGATTGCTTCAGCTGTTCACAAGGTGCGCGTCACAGCTCCTGCAGTCATCAGTATGCGTACACCAGCTCCAGCTCTCCCCGCATGTTACAGCTCCAGTTCTCTCCACACCTGCGCACGCCCTACTAGTCTCTCCTGTGAATAAATCCACTGATCAGCCTGTGAAGAAACAAACTTTTCAGCCTGAGAATAAGTCTGCAGTCTTGCCTGTCATCCCGCCTGCAATACTGACTCCACGTCACTCCATCCTGCCAAAGCCAGCCCCATGGCGTCTCTCAGCTCCAGCTGACTCCCAGGTGCGCGCAACAGCTCCAGCCGTCCCCGAGGTGCACACAACGGCTGCCGCTGTCTCCGAGGCGCGCACCACAGCTCCAGCTGTCCCTGAGATGCATGTTCCTGCTCCAGCTCAGCTCGAACTGCACGTGCCTGGTCCAGCTCAGCCCCAAGTGCACACTCCTGCTCAAGCTCAGCTCAAGGTACACATTCCTGCTGCTGATCCTGAGGCAGTCACCCCAGCAGCAGTGGACCAGGAGCTCAGGCAAATACTGTTCTTTACTTTTTTAACATAAATATTAGTAAAGACTTGCCTAGCTCCTGGTAATTGTGGTGACACTTCCCTCATGCTCTGCTCTTCTCCCGTATCCGAGGCGGCCGTGTCAGAGAAGGAGTCACAGGGGGACCATGCTTCGCCAGTCACCGTGGGTGCTGCTTCCCCTCCGGATGAGGTTTTTGCAGGTGCTCCGTCCCAGCCCGGGACCTCCATGGGTGCAGCTTTAGTCCAGTCCAGGTCCTCCGTGGGTGCTGCTCCCCCTCCGGATGAGGTAGTTGTGGGCGCTTCGTTCCAGCCCGGGACCTCTGTGGGTGCAGCTCCTTCTTTGTCGAGGTCTCTGTGGGTGCTGTGTCCCAGTTGGGGACCATCGTGGTTGCTGCGCCCCAGCCTGAGACTTACTTTGCTGCTGCGTTCCAGTGTGGGCCCGCCATGGACGCTATGCTCCAGCCTGGGGGCCACTGTGGGTGCAGCCTTAGCCCTGCCCGGGTCCACCGTGGGTGTAGCTTTGGCCCAGTCCGGGACCACCACGGGTGCAGCTCCACTCCAGCCCAGAGCCACCGCGGATGCAGCTTTGCTCCAGCCCGGAGCCACCTTGGGTGCTGCTTTGCCCCAACTCGGGACCACCACATGTGCTGCTTCACTCCAGTCCAGAGCCTCCACAGGTGCAACCTTGTCCCAATCTGGGACCATCGCGGGTGCAACCTCACTCCAGTCCGGGACCACAGGGGGGCTGCTGGCCAGTCCAAGGGCATCGTGGTCCCCTTCCTGTGCCAGATGCCATCGTGGTCCCCTCTCTTCTGCCAGAGACCATCGTGGTCTCTTCTCCTGTGCCAGACGCCGTTGTGGTCCCCTCTCCTGTGCCACACGCCGTTGTGGTTCTCCCTCCTGGGATACCTGGGTGGGCTATTGTTGTGCTCCTGTTGAGGGGGGGGGGGGTCCTTCTTTTTCATTTTTTTTTATGTTACCCTGGGTTGTCTGGGTCCACCCCTTGAGAGGGGAGCTCTGTCATGAGCTGAGCACTGGAGGTTCCGCCATGCTCAGCCTTGTGGCTTTTTTCTCTGTACTTATATATATTTGTTGTATTTTTGTGCCTTTTGGGTTTTGTTTTCCCTGCTTGTTTTTATTTTCCTGTTTATGTCTCAGTTTTACTACATTCTGATCCTGAATTTATTGGTATCTATTTCTTACTTTTCACTTGTTTATATTTTATTCTAATTCCTTACTATTGCGGTTGACAGTTGTCAGGGCATTTTCTGGTTGGTGCTCCGTGTGGACGTAGCCCTGTCAACTGTCAGCCGGTGTGCTCTCCTCTCATTATTTCCAGCTGATCCCAATCATTTACCAAATTACCTTTTTGCCCGCTCATGTGATCCCACACCTGTCTTCACTTGTGTTATTTGTTCTCACCCTTTTTAAGGACTGCTTTTTCATTTCATTTCTGCAGCAGTCTTAAGATTCTCTTCCTCCTTGCCACCAGAGCCCTAACCCTGTTCTGGTGAGTTTTGTCTCGAGTTCTTTCCAGTCTAAAGTTTTCCTTGTTATCTGTTTGGACTATTTTGCCTTGTTGCACTTTGGAACTTTGTGTTTGTTTTCAATAAATGCCACAAACTGTAGTTTGTGCGTGGGTCTGTCTCTCTCTCTGTCCTGAGGGGCAAATCATCACAATCTCTATTTCTAGTACCTGTTAAAACTCTAGCTGCAGCATTTTGGATCAACTGAAGATTTTTTAGAGATGCTTTAGGACAGATTGATCATAAAGAGTTATAATAATCTAAACTAGAGCTAACAAAAGTGTGGATTAGTTTCTCAGCATCACTCTGAGACAAGATGTTCCTAATTTTGGCAATATTGTTCAAATGATAAAAGGCAGTCTTAGAAACAAGTTTAATATGTCAATTAAAGAACAGCTCTTGATCAAAAATAACTCCAAGGTTCTTCACAGAACTATTAAGAGAAAGAGACTTAGACTTAGACTTAGACTTAACTTTATTAATCCCTTTGGGATGACTCCCTCTGGGAAATTTAAAACTTCCAGCAGCACATAAAAGGAACATACAGATCAGAAAAGCAAAAAAGAAAAAAAAATAAACACTTAACATAATATACACAATATAAATACAAAGCTAAATATGGCTTGTACAAGTATGGTTAAGTTAAGGTTATTGCACTATGAATACCCTACTGTCCTCTGTACTCTATGTCCCCCACCCCCAAGTGAGGAGTTATAGTGTGATGGCATGGTGGACAAAAGAGTTCTTGAGCCTGTTAGTCCGACACTTGGGAAGGATCAGTCTTTCACTGAACAGGCTCCTCTGGTCCCTGATGACGGTGTGCAGAGGGTGGCTGACATTGTCCATTATATCCAACAGTTTATCCAGAGTCCTCATCTCTGCCACCATCACCAGGGTGTCCAGCTTCGCGCCGACCACAGAGCCGGCCCGCCTGATCAGTTTATCCAGTCTGGACGCATCCTTCTTGGATATACTGCTCCCCCAGCACACCACGGAGTAACCACGGAGTAGGCCCATCCAAACTAAGAATTTGATTTGGGAAAGTATTTCTAAGGATTTTTGGACCAACTAGAATGACTTCAGTCTTATCTGAATGATAAGACTGTCCAAGCCTTAATTTAGCCCACAAATAGATGTTGAAAATTGGGTTGTATTTTGCCCATCTAATATGGACCATATTTAACCCAAAACAGATGTTGAAATTTGGGTTGTTTAGCCTGTCTTCTATGGACCAGATTTAATTGACACTGAAAACTGGGCTGTGTTTAGTCCATCTAGTACAGACCATATTTAAACCAGAAAACAGTTGTTGAAAACTGGGCTGTGCCTCACCATATTAAACAAAAATAGTCCAATAGCTGGGCTGTTTAGTCCACAGGATTTGGCCTAAATTTATCATCAAAATGATTTTTGGTATTTGGTGATGGTGGTGGGGGTACGACTCTGAAAAGTCAAATACACTTTTACAACTACTGAAACCCTTTCTTAAAAGTGCTTCATAAAAATGCATATTTTTAACAGCTTTTTTTTTTAAGTTTCGCATTTTGTAGTATTCCAAGATTGGTGCACACTCTTTCCCCTTTGCCGTCTCTGCTGATTGCTATTCAAGACCTGCTGTGCTGATTATCACCTACCTCTACCTGCTACTATAAAGATCAATTTGTCTGTCTTTAAACTCTGTTTGCCAGAGAAGCAGCTGCCTTCTGCCATGCGTGCCAACCTGGGAACTCTCCTGTGGCTTCTCCTCTACTTCTCCAACATTGGACTAGTGATGGTGAAACTGCAGCCTCATGAAGCAATGAACAACTTTGAGACAATTGCTTCATGAATGACACAGTGTTATGAAGCATTTAATAAAGAGTGCCATCTGCTGTCTGAGTGTCAAAACTGCATCTGAGTGGAAGACCTGAAAGAGCCTCAATACTCTATATCAGAGGCTGCACTACACATTTTTGTTATCTGTCATTTTCTCAGGCAGGCTTGTAAAAATTCTGTCATAATCTGTTATCTATCATTTTAATTCACTTTAATTAGATCACCCTCCGTATAATCTGTCAAATGATAGACAGCTTTCAGAATTTTTAGTCCTTGCACAAACAAATCTACCTACGGGTACAAATAAAGTAACCTGAACCTGATTGCTGGAAAAATTCTGTCAGAGGACAATTTTCATCTCTCTCTCTCTCTACTATATATATACTGTATATATATATATATATATATATATATATATATATATATATATACACACACTACCGTTCAAAAGTTTGGGGTCACCCAGACAATTATTTTGTGTTTTCCATGAAAAGTCACACTTATTTACCACCATGAGTTGTAAAATGAATAGAAAATATAGTCAAGACATTGACAAGGTTAGAAATAATGATTTGTATTTGAAACAATATTTTTTTCCAGATACTCAGCCTGCTCAAAGGAAGGTCAGTTTTATAGCTTCTCTAACCAGCTAAACTGTTTTCAGCTGTGCTAACATGATTGCACAAGGGTTTTCTAATCATCCATTAGCCATCTGACGCAATGAGCAAACACATTGTACCATTAGAACACTGGAGTGATAGTTGCTGGAAATGGGACTCTATACACCTATGTAGATATTGCACCAAAAACCAGACATTTGCAGCTAGAATAGTCATTTACCACATTAGCAATGTATATTAGATATTAGAGTGTATTTCTTATTAGTTTAAAGTTATCTTCATTGAAAAAAAACAGTGCTTTTCTTTCAAAAATAAGGAAATTTCTAAGTGACCCCAAACTTTTGAATGGTAGTGTATATATATATATATATATATATATATATATATATATATATATATATATATATATATGGAGGTTTTTTAAACGGTTGACAAAGCCGTCTTTTTACCATTTTTTTTAACCAAATTGTGCTGGAAGGGTAGTGTAAGCACATGTCAATTAAGATTAAACCATTGTTTCATTCAGACCTTATGAAAATTAAAATGTGCAAATAAGCCTTTATTACATTTCTATATTTCTAAATGTCATTATCCAAATCACAAGGTTTAGGAGAATATTGACCATTTTCTATACTTTTAAATCATAAGCTTAAGATTTGTTCATAAATGTAATGTGCAATCATGTTATGTGAGCTTGTGGGATTCACCAATCTGTCAGTATCTGGAAATTTAGTACAGGTGCGAACAAAATTTTCAAGTGGTCCTGACCAGTTGTAAGAGGTTTGTGCAAATAGTTTCCTGCCATTCTAACCATCATCATCATCATAGCAATCTGTCAGGGGCGACAATGACTGTTTCATTTAAGTCTGATCAGATTCCTCCAAGCAGCTCTGTCTTTTGCCCTGCGCTGCCAGGAGCACCTGACCTTGTTAACCTGGGCGACGTCTGAGCCGATATGAGTTGCTTTCTGACTGACCATTTCATGAAACTGCTTGCAAAGTATTTGAGTACCGCTAGCTTTTGCTGGACTAGCGGCACATTCTTGGCAGATAGTTTTCAATAATTGGCTTTGTATTTGTTATGAATTGGTGAACGTGCTCCCCCTCCCTTCCTGTGGGAGGTTCCCCGGCTCTGCAGGTAATCAATACACCTGCGTGAGTGGATGCATCTGCTGTCTCTTCACTGCCAGCGGTTAAAAGGACCAGTTTGTGAGTGCTCCAGCGCTGGCTCGTTGGGTATCCTGCCATAAGAAAATAAAAGTAAGTGAAGGCTTAATTGTCAAGAAACCCAGATATTAATCTTTTTCTCTCTTTCCCTTCTCGGGGTGCTGCCATCTCTGTGGTGTGTCCCCAGGGGTCGTTGTGCGCTCACCTGCTCCATCATCATCGTCATCTCTCCAGATCGCCTACTCCATCCGGTCAGACATTTCCCCAGCCCTACTCATCTGCAGCTTCCTCTCCAAATCATCTTTGCCATACTGGGTTCCTCTGTCGGGCTCTTTGCTCCCATTCATAAGAATATTCCTATTATTCATTATTCTCTGCCTCCCTCCTTGTACTAACCTGCTCTCGTCTCCCTCCTTGCAGGCTGGGTTCTCCTCTGGCAAGTGAGGTGTTTTTCCCACTAATCGTGCGTCCACTCTTTTCAATAAAATTGTGTTTAAACTTTGCCTCTCTGCATTGTGTGCATTCCCTGGTGTAGCATCTTGCACGTGAGCTGATATTTATTGTATCATGACAGTATTTTATTTGTCTGAATCAAGAATGAGCATGTAAACCCTATAAACTTAGCTGGCAAGATTTTATACTTTGATTTCAGTTTTCATTCAAATTAAAATTCAAATTAAAATAATTTAAAAAATAATTAAAAACAGTATCATTCCATCAATGTCCAAATAATACACAAAATATACTGTAAGAGTCTAAACATTCCACACGACTCCTTTATACAGAAGAATGGTGCAGTGGGGATATGTCTGACACAAGTTGATGGTGATGACTGGCTGATGGTACTGTAAGTGACTTATTAATTATCATTATGCAGACCACATGGATATCATTCTGATTTTTACTGCTTCCACATGAGGTGTGGGCCTCGCATCAGTGTTAGGGTGCAGAGCAGGGTCCATTTTCTTAAGAGATTTTAAGAAAATACTAGGTTGTATTTTCATATAATCAAACATTTCACTGTGAAAATTAACAGCAGTTCAATTTTTGCCACTTTTTTTATGCACACATTTTAAGCCCAAATTGTTGAAATATGTCATAGTACTCAGCACAGAGGGACACAATTTCAGCACAGTGCACACAGATGTCAGAACAGACCAAAGTGTGCTGTGTCTTCATGTTGGTTGCTGTTAAGAGGAGCATCTGTAGCAAATACACTGAAATATCTCCTATAAGCTGATGGATTTCTTTCATTTTTGCTGGTCCTTTGTTTCCATTGTTGACATTACTTAAATTATATGCTTTTAAAGACACACTCCAGTGGATATAAATTCCCTTAAACCTTGTGAGCCTTGGCCTCTGCAAATCTTGCAATTAGAAAAAATACTAAAAAAATTTTGTTGTTTACAGCGCGGTGGCAGAGTAGTTAGCACTGCAGCAGCACAGCAACTCACCCTTGGCCGGGGGATCCTGGGTTCGATCCCAGCCCCCAACCAACAGTGATCTGTGTGGAGTTTGCATGTTCTCCCGTGTCTGCGTGGGTTTACTCTGGGATTTCTCTGGTTTCCTCCCACATGCCAAAAAACATGCAAGTTAGGTTAATTGGCATCAAACTGGGGATTCTAAATTATCCTTAGGTATGACTGTGAGAGTGAATGGTTGTCTGTCTCTTTGTGTTGGCCTTGCGATGGACTGGCGATCTGTCCAGGGTGTACCCTGCCTCTCACCCAAAGATGCTGGGATGGGCTCCAGCCCCCCGTGACCCGAAAAGGATTAAGCGGAAGAAGATGGATGGATGGACTTGTACTATCAGCAACCGGAATCACCGCTGCCCCCTCATTAACAACAGGTGCTCGTCATTAGCATCATGTGTGCTCGTACAAGTAGCATTGCTATCTGCTCCTCAGGAGGTTAGTTTCCTCACTGGTTGAAGTGGAAAAGGTTGTTTTGATAAAAAAAAAAAAAAAAAAACATCTGTCCTCTTCCCTTTTTCTCCATTTCTCTGCACCGCTGGCACTACTCTGCACACTGTATGTAACCAACAATACGCGCATGCACATGTCTCAGAGACAGCATGGAGGAGTCCAGCAGTCTGGGGAGAAGGGGGGGGGATGCTACATTTGTGATTTGATTTGCCGTTTATGTAAATACTGGTGTTTCTTTATGTCGGACATCATGTTAAATATGCTAAACATTTTTTTAAAAATACATGAGGGCTCCTATTAGATCTGGGCCCTTAGCAGATCAGGGCCTAAGGCAGTCACCTACCTTTGCCTAATGGTAAGTCCACCTCTGAATTAAGACACACCCTTTAACTTCCAGGAGAAAAATGGGTGATGTGTCTTTTATTAGTACTTCTACTAAATGTAAAAATAGTACAAAACAAATTTGCTTATTAAAAATGCCCCTTCAAAAGTATTTAATGTTATGGTATTTTCATTTTTTGACCAGGAAAAAACTGTTGCGCTGTTAAACATATTTTGAGGTATGGCAAAACACATTGTGTGTTCTGGCCTTGTTTTGGCAAGAGAAATGCAGAATTACACTATTCTTAAACATCTGTGTTAGAGGCCACTTCACCTGAAAGTCCTCTGACACCATCAGCAGGCTGCCATACACAAGGAGCCAATGGAGAAAGACCATGTGTCACTGTAATAGTGCAGTGTTTGTTACCAGAAATGATCGAGGAGGCAGACAGTTTCCATTCAGACAGACACACCCTGCCAGAAGAAGGTGTATCTAATGTGAGCATTTTAGCAAGAATCTGTGAAATTACAGTGGAGGCCAAAATTAGAGAACAATGTATTAAAACTTCTGAAACATTGTTATTCATTGTTCAGAATTTGACAGAATATCAGCTGTGGCTAGACCACTGCTGTACTAGTACGTTTTTCTTTAAATAACCTAGGAACTTCAACACAAACATTTTGTAAAAAAAATCTATCTATCTATCTATCTATCTATCTATCTATCTATCTATCTATCTATCTATCTATCTATCTATTGTAAGGGAAATATATGAAATTAATAAATAATAAATATGATCAGGTATGAATTATTTAATTTATATTGATGTATTGGAATCTGAGCTCAAATCTCATTTCATATACATCAGAAAAGTTAATAACACTCGTAAGGGGGCACCAGCTTCTATCTTTAAGAAGCAATTTGATCTTTAATTTCACTTTATACCTATTTAATCACTCAATAAATTAATCAATAATCAGTCTCAAAAATTTTCCATGAATTCGATACCTGGGCTTGAAACAGACTCAGAATGAAATAAATTCCCAACAACTTCTCTCATTTTTAAATATTTATTAAATGAAATGATTAACAGACATTGCAGTAATTTCCTTAATCATAAAATCAATCTTGTAAATGATAGATTAACAATATCAATATTTTTGGAACCAGCGTTAACTTGAGAAACCAATTTCTATCAGTTTGAGTTAACAGATCATGGAAACAACGCAAATTTATGGAGAAAGTTTACTAATTATATGAAAAAGTCCTAAATTAATCTTAAGAAAATAAAAATGGAATTTTAATGAAAAGAAGAGTTATGTTAAGGGCTTCTTAATTTGCATCTGATTAGATATACAAATTATTACCGAACCTCAAAATTTTAATTCAGCAGAGGAATTAAAGTTTGCAGCTCACGTGATTCTCGTTCGATGATGGTTCTCTCGTCGTCCTCATGAAGTTTTGAAGTGTTGTTCAGGGGCAAAACCCAGAATATTTGTCCCGCAAATATTCTCTTGATGATGAATGATATTCATGAGATCGTAAGTTTGATCTCGATGGTTGAAATCCTGCAGAAGCGCGCTGGTTCCTCAGCTGCACAATGTGGGAGCTGCGTTTTTCTTCCTGGTAGACAAACAGCTGCAGAGGTCTTCGATAATAATTAGATCTAATCAGATCTCAAATCAAAAAGGCTTCGGACTTTAGATAAAAATAGTAGCTTCTGGTGGGTGCTTGGTCAAGAAAAATATTATAAAAAATAAAGTCAAGATTAAGTTTACATTAAAATCAAACAAACGGTGGTTTTACAGAAAGTTTAACAAAGAAAAAGTGATGAATAAAAATTGGAGTTTAACTCCGATTAAGAATTGAGCCCAAAGAAATAGGAATTCCTAGGTATTTAAGAGAAAAAGAAAAAAGACATTAAAATACAACGTTACATAACAAATTACGAGTTATCTGCTCTATGTTCAGAAAAGCGACACGTGGTCGAGTCCTCGTTCAGACGGTCCTCTTTCTTCCTTGCTGTGTGTAGACAATGGAGAAGATCAGAGAAAGGGAGCAGCCGAAAAGAAATCTGGGGAAAAAGTGAAGCAAAAGAGCGGTCCGGAGCAAAAGAGCTGATGAAAAAGGGGTCCCTCTCCTTTATATAAGCTCTGTTGAGTTTCGCGGGCTTCCGGCCTGACCGGAATCTCAGCCAATGAGCGTCCTTCGTGGGCGGACTCGATGAACTTTTAGTCCAATGAACAAACAGTCTATTGTTTGGAGCACTTTGGGATGAAGAGTTGTCATGCCGAGATTGGCTGTTGGAGTCACATGTGATATCGAGGCAAAACTTTGATACATACTGGAAGTTAATATTTCCCTTTATGTATTAAACTAAGATAACTTTAGTGATTAGTATAAATTATAAGCAGTGCTTCTAAATCAACATGCAGGAGTAAACATTCATTTAAACATTAACATGCATATATATAAAAACACAGCTTAATGCATTTCACACATATTATTGATTTTCCACATCAAAAAAACATCAGAGTCCATCTGCATTTTCATAGTTCTGAAAAGAATAAAGGTTTAGAATCGAGTTTGTAATAATGTACTTTAAAGTTCACTAGTTAAATCCAGCATGTACCGAGTTTAAGGAAATTAGCTGAGTTGTGGGTCTGTTGCATGTTTTATGGGGGCAATAAAAGTGAAGCCGGACATTGGGGACATTCCTTAGGTTGGTTTTAACAAAAGGAATGGGATTTCAGCTGTGGCCTGGGGGAAGAGAATCCATTTCTTTGTGTTATTCCTGGATGAAACAAAAATGTCTTTAAGCAGAAGAATAATTATTGCTGAGCCAAAGTGAGATGATGCTACACTATCTACAGTACATGTGATTTCTTAGTTTTTTAATAAATTTGGAAAAATCTCAAAAAAAACTTTTTTCATGTTGTCATTATGGGGTATTGTGTATAGAATTTTGAGGAAAAAATGACTTTAATCTATTTTGGGATAAGGCTGTAACATAACAAAATGTAGAAAAAGTAAAGCGCTATGAATACTTTCCGGATGCATTGTATATGTCAACAACAAACGAAGCTAGGGTCGCCAAACCTGGTACACAGGTTCACTCTGAGACCATAATCTCTGACTACAGGTTTGGTGTCAAAAGGTCAAAGGTCAAGGTTGGCATTCCCTATGATCTCTTACTATAGAACGTGTAAAGCTCTCTAAGGTCACCATACTTGTTAGATGGGTTCACCTTGGGATCCTGACCTACAACTATGGGTTGTATACATTGCTGTTTATTCATGGATGATGGGCTTATCATAATTTAGTTCTGCCACAGTAATTAAACTCAGTTGCCCTTGAGATATTTGCAAAAAAAAAAAAAAAAGAGTCAAATTGATTATTGTAGTACCACCTATGGGCACAGTGTCTTGATTTTTTGGCCTTTGGGTAGTGGGGAGAATTTCTGACCCAAATGTAAAATTTCAAGTTTCTACATCTTACGGTTTTTGCTGCACATGCACTTTTAGGGTTAAAATAATAAGAAGAATCAGACCAAAAACAGTAGTTTTCCTGCTGCACTGCTTTGAGCCCTAAAAACAGGAGAAAAAATGGGTAAGGGGAAAGTACAAGAAAATAAACTGCAAAAAGACAAAAACAGGCAAAAAATAGTAAAAGACAGCAGGGACAAGAACAAGGAAATACTACTGCAAACTAAGAAAATACTACTGCAATTATGTAAGACGAATGCTGAGGCATAACACAGCTGGATTTCAGTAGTCACCACTTACCCTGTTTTTACCGTTTATGGCCATTTCACCTTGAGCACACATTTTTGTCAAAAAAGCAGGCCAGAACTGAATTTAAACAGATTAATATAAGAGAAAATTAAAGCAGTGCAATACAAATCTCATGTTCAGCTGTGAATACCACAAAATTCTTATCTGAAAACTGCATACATGCTGTTTTTTTTCTTTACTCAACCCCTGACTAGTCATCTCAACACCCTCATGTTGGCATTCATTCATTCATTCATTCATTCATTCATTCATCTTCTTCCGCTTAATCCTTTTTGGGTCGCGGGGGGGCTGAAGCCTATCCCAGCATCTTTGGGCAAGAGGCAGGGTACACCCTGGACAGATCGCCAGTCCATCGCAGGGCCAACACAGAGAGACAGACAACCATTCACTCTCACAGTCATACCTAAGGACAATTTAGAATCCCCAGTTTTATGCCAGTTGACCTAACTTGCACGTTTTTGGCATGTGGGAACTAAAATTCACATATCTGAAGTGAATTAGTCAGATAAGATATGATTCTAAATTTGTTACTTCTATAAGCAACATTTGAGCAAACAATGAGCATATTGTCATCTTAACATACAGTAAATGCAGCAGGTAAACAAGTAACTGCAGCACCCAAGAGATATTTTTAGCATCCATACATATAATTTGATGTCACATTGTGTGATGGGAGCCACCACCACCGCCTCATGCTTATTTTCTGTGAGGAGTCGTGATATGTTTGCACAGAGCATGACAAGGTTGCAGGCACAAAGAGACAGGCGGAAAGTCAGCAAACTGTCACACTTCTTTTGCAATGCATTTGTTCTCGAAATTGCCTCACTGCACGTTTTACACTATTTAAGATAAGATAAGCCTTTATTAGTCCCACAATAGGGAAACTCCAGGATTGCAACAGCATACGGATAGCAACACTCAGAGCAATAATTAAGAAGATATGAAAAATATAAATAAGAGCAGTGGATATACATACGTACACATAAATATATAAATATATATACAAAGTGTGGAGCATTGTAGCAAGATGGAATAAGCAGCATAAGGCGAGGAAGGCGTCGGGACCGGACGGCATCAGCGCAAAGCTCCTCAAGTCCTGTGCAGACCAGCTGTGTGGGATTGTGAGGTACATCTTCAACCTGAGCCTGAAGCTGGGGAGGGTACCACAGCTGTGAAAAACATCTTGTGTGGTACCTGTACCAAAAACTTCCCACCCCAAAGACCTGAACAGCTACAGACCGGTGGCCTTGACGTCCCACTTGATGAAGACCCTGGAGAGACTGCTCCTTGCTCACCTCCGCCCCCTGGTGGATCCACTCCAGTTCGCCTACCAGCATGGCATTGGGGTGGAGGATGCGGTGATCTTCCTCCTTCGCCGTTCTCTGTCCCACCTGGAGAAGCCCGGGAATATGGTGAGGATCATGTTCTTTGACTTCTCCAGTGCTTTCAACACCATCCAACCGATGATCCTGAAGGACAAGCTGCTGTGCGCAGGGGTGGACCAGCACCTGTCATCATGGATGCTGGACTACCTCACGAACCGGCCTCAGTTTGTGAGAACCCGGGACTGTGTGTCCGACACGATCATCGGTAGCACGGGGGCCCCCCAGGGAACGGTGCTGGCTTCCTTTCTGTTCACCCTTTATACTGCGGACTTCTCACTCAACACAACACACTGCCATCTACAGAAGTTCTCTGATGACTCTGCGATCGTTGGCCTCATCTCCAATGGAGATGAAGCTGAGTACAGAGGGCTTATCCAGGACTTCGTGGACTGGTGCCATCGGAACTGCCTCCAGATCAACGCGAGGAAAACTAAGGAGCTGGTGGTGGACTGCCGCAGGCATGGGCAGCCCCTCACAGCACCAGTAAATATACAGGGAACAGACATCGAGATGGTGACATCCTATAAGTACCTGGGTGTTCATCTGAACAATAAACTAGACTGGTCACACAATACTGACGCACTCTACAAGAAGGGACAGTGCAGGCTGTTCCTGCTGAGGAGACTCAGGTCTTTTGGTGTACAAGGGGCGCTGCTGAAGACATTCTATGACACGGTGGTGGCATCAGCCATCACTTTTGGAGTGGTCTGCTGGGGCAGTGGCATTACTGCAACCAATAGGAAGAGACTGAACAAACTGATCAAGAAGGCTAGCTCTGTCCTGGGGCAGCGCCTTGAGCCGGTGGAGGAGATAGGAGAGAGAAGGACGGTGGCTAAACTGTCATCTCTGCTGGAGTCCGAGTTCCACCCTATGCAGGACATACTGAATGCACTGAGGAGCTCATTTAGCAGCAGACTACATCATCCCAGGTGCACAACTGAGAGGTTTCGTAGGTCCTTCCTACCAACGGCTGTCAGACTGTACAACCTAAGCAGGGCTCCTCGCAGAGATAGCAAAAAGACGTAACAAACTAATAGTTTTTTGAATGCAAAAGATGCAATAGACTTACACAATGGTCCCCTCCGGCATACAACTAGGAAAATACCGGTCACTATGGAGGGTGAGAATATGTATGGGCACATAATCATACCACGTAGGATAACTAAGTAGACGGTTATGCTGTTTCATCCCATCTAGCAACAATGCTCTGCACTGTGTGTGTTTATATATTTACATATTTATTCCATCTAGCTACAATGCTCCGCACTGGGTGTGTTTATATTTATATATCTATATATTTATTCCATCTAGCTACAATGCTCCGCACTGTGTTTATATATCTACATATTATTCCATCTAGCTACATTGCTCCGCACTGTGTGTGTTTATATATTTACATATTTACACAAAACATGTAGGTTTAGGGCGCTCGCGCACGCAGCGACCAGCAGCCGGTGGCTTGTCACCAGACTGCAAACCAAGTCTACCTACGGGTACAAATAAGTAACAAAAAAAATAAAATAAAATATTTATTCCACCTAGCTGCAATGCTCCGTACTGTGGGTGTTTATATATTTACATATTTATTCCATCTAGCAACAATGCTCTGCACTGTGTGTGTTTATATATTTACATATTTATTCCATCTAGCTACAATGCTCCGCACTGGGTGTGTTTATATTTATATATCTATATATTTATTCCATCTAGCTACAATGCTCCGCACTGTGTGTTTATACTGTATATCTACATATTATTCCATCTAGCTACATTGCTCCGCACTGTGTGTGTTTATATATTTACATATTTATTCCACCTAGCTGCAATGCTCCGCACTGTGTGTGTTTATATATTTACATATTTATTCCACCTAGCTGCAATGCTCCGTACTGTGTGTTTATATATTCATATATTTATTCCATCCAGCTACAATGCTCTGCACTGTGTGTCTGTGTGTGTGTATATATATATTTTATAGTAATATGTACATATGTATATTAGCTGCTCTTGCTTGCTTGTTTTTTTTCTTGCCTTCTGATTGTTGCTCTGAGTGTTGCTATCCCTGTGCTGTTGCTATCCTGGAATTTCCCCGTTGTGGGACTAATAAAGGCTTATCTTATCTTATCTTATCTTAACCGTCTACTTAGTTATCCTACGTAGTATGAATATGTACCCATACATATTGTCACCCTCCGTAGTGACTGATATTGTCCTAGTTGTATACTGGAGGGGACCATTTGTGTAAGTCTGTTGCGTCTTTTGCATTCAATACTACTAGGTCGTCACGTTTTCTTGCTACCTCTGCGAGCAGCCCTGCTTAGGTTTTACAGTCTGACAGCCGTAGGTAGGAAGGACCTGCGAAACCTCTCGGTCGTGCACCTAGGATGATGCAGTCTACTGCTAAATGAGCTCCTCAGTGCGTTCAGTATGTCCTGCATAGGGTGGGACTCGGACTCCAGCAGAGATGACAGTTTGCATCAAACTGATCTAATATCTTTATCACATTCAGCCACATTCAGCCAATCATATGTGCAATCTTCTTGCTAGCAAAGGAAGTACACTACCGTTCAAAAGTTTGGGGTCACCCAGACAATTATTTTGTGTTTTCCATGAAAAGTCACACTTATTTACCACCATGAGTTGTAAAATGAATAGAAAATATAGTCAAGACATTGACAAGGTTAGAAATAATGATTTGTATTTGAAATAATAATTTTTTCCAGATGCTCAACCTGCTCAAAGGAAGGTCAGTTTTATAGCTTCTCTAACCAGCTAAACTGTTTTCAGCTGTGCTAACATGATTGCACAAGGGTTTTCTAATCATCCATTAGCCTTCTGACGCAATGAGCAAACACATTGTACCATTTGAACACTGGAGTGATAGTTGCTGGAAATGGGCCTCTATACACCTATGTAGATATTGCACCAAAAACCAGACATTTGCAGCTAGAATAGTCATTTACCACATTAACAATATATATTAGATATTAGAGTGTATTTCTGATTAGTTTAAAGTTATCTTCATTGAAAAAACAGTGCTTTTCTTTCAAAAATAAGGAAATTTCTAAGTGACCCCAAACTTTTGAACGGTAGTGTATACTACTTCCTTTGCTACTTCATTTGCACACAGACTGGATCATGCCATAAAATATGAATTACAGAAAACTTTGACCAAACTGCAAAAAGAAGTGCTGAGTTGTTAGGAAACAACCCAGAAGTTGAAAGGTTTTGTCACACTTTTTGGCCTGTCCTTGCTCTCAATCTATATTCATTCACTGTGGTATAACTGCCTAACAGTAAGATAAGCTATTAAGCAATTATTCATCTGGTTTAACATTAGAAACGTACATGGAGAAAAGTGGCACGTGTTTCCATTTTTATATCCAATCGTTAATTCATATGTTGTGGATGTAGTGTGAAAGTTAAACCTGATCATTCTGTTTGCATTAATTCAGGGTAATCGATATCAGAAACACTGGGAAGAAGTAACATTAATTTCAATTAGAAGGCAAAGCAAGGCGTTTATTTGTATAGCACATTTCGTGTACAAAACAATTCAAAGTGCTTTACATAAAAACATTAAAGCATTAGAGCAAGTTACTAAAGGAATACATAAGAATTTAAAAGCAAACTCAGAAGTAAATTAAAGACAAACAAAAGCAGGCTAAAATACAATACGACAGAAATAAAAATTTACGGTGCATTGTAGGAGATTAACAATTGTTCTACTAAAAGACAAATAAAGTAGCTGAGAGTTTCAGCAGCCCTGATGCTTTCTGGGAGCTTGTTCTATATGTGAAAGCCATAAAAACTGAATGCTGTCTCACTATGTTTGGTTCTAAATCTGGACACAGATAAAAGGCCTGGCCCTGATGACCTGAGGGCTCTGGGTGGTTCATAATGGACTAACAGATCTGAAATGTATTTTAGCCCTAAACCCTTTAGAGCTTTATAAACCAACAAGAGTATTTTGAAATATATTCCTTGACAGACAGGAAGCCAGCGTAAAGACCAGCGCAAAGGTCTTTCACCTGCTCTCTCCGTGTCTCCTCCTTTGCCCCTTGAGTGCCCACCGTCCACAGGATTGAGCCGCCGGACGATGGAGGAGCCTGTGGCCCTGGAGGACCTGGTACCAGCCCTGCAGCCACAGTCTGGACGGAGGGAGAGCGCTGAGAACAAGTGGAAGCCTGCACCAATGAAGGAACGTCCCCTGGCCTCAGCAGTGTAGAATCCAGCGCCAGCAGGAGACCGACCTCCTGCATCCACGTCACATGAGCCACCTGCATGGGCCACTCCGCTGGGGGGCTTTGGACCTGTATCCACCACCATGTCTGCTGTAGGGGCCACCGCAGCAGGGCCAAAGTTGGACCTCCAGAGGGCTGAACCCAAGACTTTGCTGCTTGGATCGATGGAGTCCTGGAGGGTGGTGGAGCTTGAGCTCAGGCAAGTGCTCTCCTTAGTTTTCGTTGCTTCTTTGTTGGAGAGATCTTGTCTGGCTCTTGGTGGGGAGAGCCAGGTGCAGTCGTCAGCTGCACCTGAGCTCACCTCGCCGGGCTCCACTGCCGCCGGTGACCCTGACCCTGTTTCTCTGCCTCTCCTGTTTGATCCTTTTCCCAAGGTCACCAAGGTTGGTCCAACTTTGCCAGAGGTTTCTGTGGGTCCAGCCGCGCCACCTGACATCTTCATGGGCCCAGCTTCTCCTGCCAAGGTTGTCGCAGGTGTTCTGTCCCAGCCTGGGATCTCCATTGGTGCTGCTTCCCCTCTGGTTGTGGTCATTGCGGGTGCTCCATTCCAGCCCAGCGCCTCTGTGGGTGCAGCTTCCCCATTGGCCAAGGTCTTTGAGGGTGCTCCGTCCCAGCCCAGTACCTCTGTGGGTGCTGCTCTCCCTCCAGCTGAGGTTGTCGCAGGTGCTCTGTCCCAGCCCGGGATCTCCATGGGTGCTGCTTCCCCTCTGGTTGTGGTCATCGCGGGTGCTCCATTCCAGCCCAGCGCCTCCGTGGGTGCAGCTTCCCCATCGACCAAGGTCTTCACGGGTGCTCCGTTCCAGCCCGGGGCCTCCAAGGGTGCTGCTTCCCCATTAGCTGAGGTTGTTACGGGTGCTCCGTCCCAGCCTGAGATCTCCGTGGGTGTAACTCCTCCTCAGTCTGAATCCCCGTGGGTGCTGTGTCCCAGTCGGGGATCATCGTGGGTGCTGCGCCCCGGCCTGAATTCAACATGGGTACTGCACTTCAGTGTGGGCCCACTGTGGGCGTTATGCTCCAGCCCGGGGGCCACCGTGGGTGCAGTGTTGCTCCTGCATGGAGCCATCGCAGGTGCTGCCTTGCTTCTGCTCGGAGCCACCGCTGGTGCTGCTTTGCTCCAGCCCAGAGCCACCGCTGGTGCAGCTTTGCACCAAGCTGATGCCACCGAGGGTGCTGCAGACCAGTCCGATGGCATTGGGGTTCTCCCTCCTCTGCCTGACGCTGTCGGAGTTTCCCCTCCTCTGCCAGATGCCATCATGGTTCCCTCTCCTCTGCCCGAGGCCATCATGGTTCCCTCTCCTCTTCCCGAGGCAGTTGTGGGTCCCCCTATTCCACCATCCTCCTCGTTGCTGGTTGTCCCTGTTGGGCAACCACCCTCTGGACCACCTCTTCTGTTTAAGTGGATAAAGAACTCTGGCAAACCACCTGACAGACTGTGCCGTTGGGTTGGGTGGCCCACATTCTCCGGCAGGCCGCCCGACTCTTACCATCATGCCGTCTGCAGGTCTGGGACTTTTGCCGGACACCTGAACTGTCCAGTTCTCTAGTCCAGAGGACCTAGGGTCCCTGGTTCTGCCTGGTGTGGATCCTGAGTGGAGTTTTTTTGTTTTTTGTTCCATCCTAGCCTGGGTTTTGCTGGGGTGTGAGTCATGGCAGTTGTGCTTATTTTCTCTGGTTTGTTTCGGTCCCTCCGAGCCTGGGTCCCCCTCCTCCCTCCCGAGGTGGGGTTGTTTTCTTGTGTCTTGGTGGGGTGGGTTCTTTGTGTGTGTGGTCCTTTTTCTTCCTTCAATGTTGGCCGGGGTGTCTGGTGTCCATCCCTTGAAGGGGGGGGGATCTGTCACGATCTCACGATCCCCCCATGCTCAGATCTGTCACGATCTGAGCATGGGGGGATTCCACCGTGCTCTGTCTCTTTGCCTTTTTTTCCTTATTTGTATAATGTTGTATTTTTGAGTTCTAATTCCTGTTTTTTTATCTTTAGTTGGTTTTCACATATTCTGTATTGTTTCTCAGTATGACTTATTTTACTGTTTACGTTCATTGTAGTTTTGTTGTTTACATGTTTGGGTTTACGTGTCTTTATTTATCATCATCACATCATATTCGTATCTTGCTGATTCCTTTTTTTTCCCCTCTCTCTCTCGGGGTTGCAGCTGTCAGAGGCACTTTCTATTTAAGGGCGGTTATTTCTTTTCTGTTTGCTGGTGTCTCAAAGAAGCATTTATGTCAGAACCCTGTCCTCATTCTGATGTTTGTATTCATGTGTATCCTGTGTTCTCCCTCCTGCTCGCAAGTTTTGCTTCATGCACTTTTGGATTTTTGTGTTTGCACTCTGTTTGGACGTTTTGGGTTTTTTGTTAATAAATATCACAAACTGCAGTCCAGTGTCTGGGTCTCTCCTCTCCTCTCTGCCCCGAGAGGTAATTCTTGACAAACTGTAGCTGTCTGATGGACTTTTTAGGGAGACCTGTGAGGACAGCATTACAGTAGTCCAACTTACTGAAGATAAATGCATGGATAAGTTTTTCTAGATCCTGCTGAGACATCAGACCTCTAATCCTCGCTATGTTCTTTAAGTTATAATAGGCTGATTTCACTACTGTCTTAATGTGGCTGTTAAAATTCAGGTCTGAGTCCAGAACCACACCTAGATTTCTGACTTGGCTGTTGCTTTTAAGCATCATTGATTGAAGCTGAGTACTAACTTTGAGTCTTTTTTCTTTGGCTCCAAAAACTATTTTTTTTGGTTTTGTCTTTGTTTAACTGAAGAAAGTTCTGGCACATCCACTCTTTAATTTGACCAATGCATTTGATCAGGGTTTTAATTGGACCATAGTGTCATGCTTTCTCATGCGCCATAATGCAGTGCACGAGGAAAGGAATGGAAAACCCAAATGCGAGAGTAGAACGTGCCATTTATTAACATAAACACAAAAATAACAAGTCCAATTTTGACCACACAAATACAGGAAGTTGTACAGATGAGATTAGGCCACCAGACATACAGGGAACCTCCTGGATGCTCAACAGCCCGGCGACGGGAATGCCTATTCCCGCAGGGCAGCTGTTGACACAGGAAGAAAGGCAAATATAATTTACAGAACTGGAGCGATCCAGGACTAATCCCAGCAGTCTGGTGGATGAAGGAGTAAAGCAGAATCTGTCGTAAAGATCCAGGGATTAACCGTCTGAAAATGTCAGGCTGAATACGCGAAGGGAGTAATACAACATTCATGGAGAAACACGCTGCCACGAATGAGGGTGAATGCTCTGACAATCTCTTTCCACAACAGTAACAAATTTATAATCCTGCAAATGAGGAAAGAGATTGCCGGTGTGAGGAAGTGTGGGCTGAACATAATTGAACCAGGTGTGTAGGAGTGCGTGTATGAGTGTGTGAATGGGAACGAATGGAGTGTGTGTGTGTGTGAATACCCATGATGAAGCACAGCTGATGGCACTTGACAGGAGGAGGGGTGTGCCCGAGCTGTCAGGGAGCGAAGGACCCAAATAGCCCCCTGACGTGCCTGGCGGAAAATAGGGCAAAAATAAACAATAGGTCAGAACTGGGTTTGGGACAACCAAACCCAGATTCATGACACATATTGCCCTTTTCAACTAGTATCCAGTCGGCCCTACTCAGCTACACTCGGCCCGGTTTGTAGCCTTTTCCATTAGTACCTAGTACCAGGTACTATTTTAGTACCTATTCAAGGCCAGGATACAACTGCGCTGAGTCAAGCCGAAAAGGTGATGTCAACAGACTGCAGGTCACTGATTGGTCAGGGCGTAACGTCATGAAAGCGTCCGTCTTCTGTGGAATCGACACAACTGCCATTTGCAATAGTTCACGGACTAAACTCAGTCACCGAGTAAACACGATATTAATAGAGATGGCATTGTAGGTTTCGCGGAAATCTACACCGTGGTCCAACAAAGAGTTTGCTGTGCTTGGTGGCAGATATCAGTATCCAGAGCAACATGGAGCGACCCCTCACCGAAACAGATGGCAGCCCAGCATAGAACCGGACTATGGACAAGCTGAAGATGAACGTGAGAGAACCATTGATGGTGAGTGATTTGTGATATCGTGCATCTTTTCGCTTATTTATCCTGATGGTGGTAAGCTCACTTTTTTGAGCAATACAACGCCGTCCTGTGCTGGCTAACGAGTGTTAGCTAGTAGCTAGCTAGTAGCCAACTGCTGATTTGCACTTGCTTTGTCCGAAGTATTCGCTTGTGAGAGCAAAACGATGAAATGTGCTAATCCTGGTTAAAGTCCTGGTTTGCGTACATGTTGCACTTTGGTGCTGTGCATTAAGTTGTGTGTAATTTCTTTCTAGAATCTGTTTCCACATGCCAGGGGTTAGCCGCCCTCGGGAGTGTTGTGTTTTTACAGGTCAAGTGGACCCCAGGATCCAAAATCTCAACATATACAAGTGCATTTTCAAACCAGTGATTTATAAAGTCATTCATATAATTTTCTAAAGCGTCAGAATATGGGCTGCACGGTGGCGCAGTGGTTAGCACTGTGGCAGCACAGTTTACCCTCGACCGGGGGATCGCAGGGATCGTGGGTTTGATCCCTGCCCCCGGCCAACAGTGATCTGTGTGGAGTTTGCATGTTCTCCCCGTGTTGCGTGGGTTTACTCTGAGATTTCTCCGGTTTCCTCCCACATGCCAAAAACATGCAGGTTAGGGATAAGGGGTGCTTGCGCACGCAGCGACCGGCAGCTAGTGGCTTGTCACCAGACTGCAAAACAAATCTACCTACGGGTACAAAATAAGTTAAAAAAATAAAAAAATAAAAAAACGAATAGACCCAAACACCTATTCTGTGGATTTTTTTTTAAAAAGTGTTGGAACAGTGTTGTTGTGCTGTTCCACCATAAATCTCTGGACTGAAAATGTACTTGTACATGTACAGAGTGGAACCGTGGGGTGCTCACTGGTCAGGCAAACAGAGCATTTTTGTCACATCCCACCACTGACTTTCACAAGAGTATTTCCCTAATACAGGTACATCTCCAAAAATTAGAATATCATGAAAAAGTTCAATATTTTTTGTCAGTCATTTCAGAAAGTGAAACCCATATATTATATAGATTCATTACACAGACAGTGATTTATTTCAAGCGTTTATTTATTTTAATTTTGATGATTATGGCTTACAGCCCCTGAAAACCCCAAATTCAGTTTCTCAAAAAATTAGAATATTACATAAAATTAATTTAAAAAAATAGTTTTTAAATAGAAATGTTGGCCATTGAAATGTTGGTTAACATGGGCTGTAGCCATAATCTTCAAAATTAAAATAAACACTTGCAATCTATCACTGTCCGTGTAATTAATCTATATATGGGTTTCACTTTCTGAAATGAGTAACAAAAATATTGAACTTTTTCATGATATTCTAATTTTTTGAGATGTGCCTGTATATGTGTTGAACTTGCTTGAACTAACCACCATCCATTTCTGTCGTTCGTCTAGGCAAGAGGAAAGGAAAAGCAGCCACCTCACAACGGACTTTGCCACTGTGGAAAGTACTGAAATCGTTTGCTTTTATAGGTAAAGTGCCAAAACCAAAGTAGCACAATTTCCACTTAATATAAAAGGGATTGAACTGAGATTTATTTGATTGTGTGAATATTAATCACAGAATAATTGAAAATGACTGGCACATCAACTGTAAAATAAACCGCTTGTTAATGTATTTTTTTGGGCAGATCACTTGTGTGATCCTTTGTGAGTTATGTTCATAACTATATGTTGTACTTTGGGGAATGGAAGTTGTTCAGTCGTCAATATAATTTAGTGTATATGTGCAGTTCATAGTCTATTATCAATAAACCCATGCAGTATTATAATAGCAGGACACATTACAAATATTTGAGACCGATTGTAGTGCTTCCTTTTACAGTATATTTTAGTAATACAAATACAAAACACCGCCCACACTTGAAGCCAGGGCAAGAAGAGACACAGCGGTGACAGAGCGGTGGCTAAACTTTTATTGATAAAAATTCCATATTTTGACTGAGCAGCGCCGTACTTGGTGATGCACACCCTCAGTTAAAGTACTATATTCCATTCAAGTGAATGTATTAATTAATTCTGATTGCTGAGGCCACAGTAAAAACAAATGATTTTAAACATAACCCAGCCCTTGTAAAATCTACGTTACTGAAGCGCAGCTACATGAAAATTGTGGTTAAATACAACAACGAAGTACTTTATTGTCACATTCGAATTGTAATCGCTCCTGTTTTGTTTTTCTTTTGAATTCTTGGATGGAATATGGGTGAGCAATATAAGCTGCGGCTTCAGCCATCACCCATTTCAGATAACTTATGTTGAACTGCATAATCAGAGGAGTTATTGTTTAATTTGACCTTGTTAGATTTTTCGCCCTTGTTATATTATTCTATTTTCTTCAAATCTTTACTTTTAATCTATCCGAAATAAAGATTCATTCATTCATTCACATTCCACCACTGGCTTTTAGCAACAAATGTATTTCCCAAATATGTTTTAAACTTGCTTTAATTTACCACCACCCATTTCTGTCTTTTGTCTAGGCAAGAGGGAAACGATCCACCCCAAACTGGAACTTGCCTTACTATTTACAGAGATGCAGGCTGAAGATCTGCTGAACTGGGACCAGTTTGAGTGGCACATCCCAGCTACTTCTCAGTGAGGCAGCGTGGCTGGCGTGTGTGACCCATTCTAAGTTTTTTTTTTTTGTTTTTTTTTTACAGTTTGAATTTTGCACATTCTGAATAATCTGGAATTTGCTGCTGATTGTAATAAACAATTTAGTGACTTATGTGTTTGCATCATGATTTTCTGTTTTGTCTGTTAAGGCACCAGCGGGAAAAGAGTCAACAGTACAAACCATTTATCAGTGACTTTGAAAATAATGGCTCATTTTAAGAAAAGTAACCAAAACAATTATTTTTTTTACTGAAGACTGTATTGCTGGATGTGCCACCGCAGAAGACCCTGCACACTTTAGTGACAGTACCAGTATATGGAGGAATTCTGGGCCATTTTAGCATCTGTACTTTATCATAATGGGTTAGGGCAGGCATGTCCAATCATGTGCCATGGAGGGCCAAGACTCTGCAGGCTTTACCTCCAGTGTCTTCAACAGCAGATTCCACTGAATTTCTTCCCACTGATTGCTGATCAGTGAGAACACCTGCTGAAGAGACTGGTTAGAAGAGAGAACCTGCAGGGTCTTGGCCCTCCATGACACATAATTGAAGACCCCTGGGTTACGGTTTAATGGGGTTTAACATTTTAACACAAACTGCTTTATGGTTCATAATTCTGTTGACAGACTTACACCAAACGAAAAGTGATTTCTCAAACTACTGGATTGTTCATAGACAGCTTTTCCAATCTTTCAGTATTTAATTTATGTCACTTGGTGGTAACCTTCACATATAAAAAAAGAGACATCTGCAAAAACTTCAAAGGTTTATTGTCAGTGCAATTCAATTCAATTCAATTCAATTCAACTTTATTTATATAGCGCCATTTCACAATAACAGTCATCTCATAGCACTATCAACTGTAGGGGGAACCCCCACAGTTGCAGAAAGACCCCAGCAATCAGGCGATCCCCTGTGAGCAAGCACTTGGCGACGGTGGAGAGGAAAAACTCCCTTTTAACAGGAAGAAACCTCCAGCAGAACCAGGCTCAGGGAGGGGCAGTCATCTGCTGCGACTGGCTGGGGGGTGAGGGGATAGAGAAGAAGAAAAGAACAGACATGTAGAGAGCAAACAGCATGATGGGGACTCAATCTATGGGAGAGAACAAACAAATGTTAATGACCAGCAAAAAAAATATTTCATTGAGAGTGAGAAAAGGAGTGAGGCCCAGTGCATTACTGGAGGTCCGCCGGCTGACTAAACCTATTAGCAGCATAACTAACTAAGGGAGGGTTCAGAAACACATGATCCCACCCTAATTATAGGCTATATCAAAAAGGTAGGTTTTAGCCCTATTCTTAAAAACAGAGATCTAGTCTGACTCCCGAATCCAGATTGGCAGCTGATTCTACAGGAGAGGATCTTGATAACTGAAGGCTCTGCCTCCCATTGTATTTTTGGAGATTCTAGGTATTACAAGTAATCCTGCATTTTGGGAGCGTAGTGCTCTGTTAGGATAATACGGTAGTATCAGATCTTTTAAATAAAAAGGAGCCTGATTGTTTAGAGCTTTGTAAGTAAGAAGAAGGGTTTTAAACTTAATTCTAAACTCTATGGGAAGCCAATGAAGGGAGGCCAGAACCGGAGAGATATGATCTCTCTTTCTAGTACCTGTTAAAACTCTTGCTGCAGCATTTTGGACCAGCTGAAGACTTTTTAAAGATGTTTTAGGACAGCCTGATAATAAAGAATTACAATAATCTAATCACAAGCTAACAAAAGCGTGGATCAGTTTCTCAGCATCACTCTGAGACAAGATGCTCCTAATCTTGGCAATATTACGCAAATGATAGAAGGCAGTCTTAGAAACAAATTTAATATGTGAATTGAAGGACAAATCCTGATCAAAAATAACTCCAAGGTTCCTCACAGAGCTATTAAGAGAAAGAGTAACTGCATCCAAACTGAAAGTTTGATTTGGAAAGGAATTTCTAAGGTTTTTTGGACCAACAAGAATGACTTCAGTCTTATCTGAATTTAATAGCAGGAAATTACAAGTCATCCAAGCTTTGATTTCCTTAAGACAGGCTTCTAACTTGGCTAATTGATTACTATCATCTGGCTTCATTGACAGGTATAATTGTGTGTCATCTGCATAACAATGAAAATGTATACAGTGCTTTCTAATAATGTTGCCTAATGGAAGCATATATAAACTAAAAAGAGTAGGGCCTAGCACAGATCCCTGTGGAACTCCATGACTGAGCTTTGAGTTAAAAGAAAACTCATTATTTACATGAACAAACTGGAACCTATCAGATAAATAAGATCTAAACCACTGCAACAAAGTTCCATTAAGTCCAACATAGTGTTCTAATCTATCAAGTAGAATATTATGATCGATAGTATCAAAAGCTGCACTAAGGTCTAAAAGGACAAGTACAGAAACTAGTCCATTATCAGATGCAATGAGGAGGTCGTTAGTGACCTTCGCTAAGGCTGTTTCAGTACTATGATGGATTCTAAACCCAGACTGAAGCTCTTCAAGTAAACCATTTCCCTGTAGGTGGTCAAATAATTGCGTAGCAACAACTCTTTCTAAGATTTTTGAAATGAAAGGGAGATTAGAGATTGGTCTATAGTTAGCTAAAGCTCCTGGATCTAGCATTGGCTTTTTGAGTAAGGGTTTAATTACAGCCATTTTAAAAGCCTGCGGTACATGGCCTAAAGTTAATGAAGAATTGATTATATGAAGAATAAGGCTACCAATAAGTGGGAAGACTTCTTTAAATAACCTGGTAGGAATAGGGTCTAAAAGACAAGTTGAAGGTTTGGATGAGGAAACTATTTTGTCTAACTCACAAAGGTCGAATGGAGTAAACTCATCAAGACGGACATCAATAGATGGAGTTGTAGTAGTTACAGTATTTAAGTTAACTGTGGGAAGAATCTGATTGATTTTATCTCTGATAGATGAAATTTTATTATTGAAAAAGTTCATAAAGTCCTGACTAGTAAGCTCTAAGGGAATGCTAGGATTGACAGAGTCCTGACTCTTTGTCAACCTGGCTACAGTACTGAAAAGAAACCTGGGATTATTCTTGTTCTCTTCTATTAATGCAGAGTAATAACTCATTCTAGCTTTTCTAAGAGACTTTTTATAAATTAAAAGATGATTTCTCCAAGCTAAATAGATTTCATCTAAATTAGTGGAGCACCATTTTCTTTCTAATTGACGAGTCTTCTGTTTTAAGCTACGAGTTTCTGTGTTGAACCAAGGAGTTAGAAATCTCTGATTAGACTTTTTCTTTTTTTAAGGGGGCCAACAAGTCTAGAGTCTGATGCAGAGAAGCTGAAACACTATCCACCATGTTATCAATTACAGAAGGAGCAAGCTGTCTATAGCTTATTTCCGTTGTGTTGACACATGGCATAGAGGAAACAATCTGCATAAATTTGGTAACAGCATCATCTGACAGGCATCTACTGTAATAATATTTTTCTTTAGGAGCCAAATAGTCAGAAATAGTAAAATCAAAGGTTAACAGACAATGGTCTGACAGTACAGGGATATGAGGAGACACTACAAAATTTTCTATTTCTATGCCATATGTCAGAACAAGGTCCAATGTATGGTGGAGGTAATGAGTAGAATTTTCTACTTTCTGAGAAAACCCAATCGAGTCTAATATTGAATTAAATGCCACATTAAGGCAGTCACTATCTACATCCACATGTATATTAAAGTCCCCTACTATAATTATTCTATCAGATTTCAGCACTAAATCAGCTAAGAAATCAGCAAATTCGGATAAAAATTCTGAGTAGGTTGATGGGGGACGATAAACTATGGCAAATGAAATTGGGTTTAACCTAAAATTGCTAAAGTGCCCAATACTGAGGACCAGGCCCTCAAAGGAATTATAACATGTTTTTTGCTTTACATTAACTAGTAATTTGGAATGGTAAATTGTTGCTACTCCTCCTCCACGACCAGAACTTCTGGGATTTTGACAGTTTAAATAACCAGAGGGAGTTGATTCATTTAAACCAACATAATCCTCTTGCCCTAACCAAGTCTCTGTAAGGGAAATTAAATCAATCTGATGATCAATTAACAGATCATGGACTAACAGAGACTTGGGAGTTAGAGACCTAATATTTAATAAACCACATTTAATTTTTAAATTATCAAGAGGAACAGAGGCCAATTCATTCAATTTAGAGGCTTTATGTTTAATTTGAGTTTTACCAGTATTTTGCTTTATCACTTTGGGATGCTTATGCATTATATTTTTATTTACTTTGGAGGGAGCAGACAACGATTCTCTGATGGGGAAGTCAGGGGCTAAGCTGAGGGGTGGCGGATTAAGAGGAGCTGCAGAGAGGCGTGTAAGACTGCGACTCAGCTTCCTGGTCCCAACTCTGAGTAGTCAGAGTTTTGGAAATTTGGATAGAAAAGATGCCAGATTGTTAGATAAATGAGAAGCACCATCCAAAGTGGGATGAATGCTGTCTCGTCTCATAAGACCAGGTTTTCCCCAAAAAGAGCTCCAATTGTCAATGTAGCCCACGTCATTTTTAGGACACCACACAGACAGCCAGCGGTTCAAGGATGACGAGCGGCTAAACATGTCATCACTGGTCAGATTGGGGAGGGGCCCAGAGAATACTACAGTGGCAGACATCGTTTTTGCAAAGTCACACACCGATTCTATATTAAGTTTCGTGACTTCCGACTGCCGGAGACGGATGTCATTAATGCCGGCGTGAATAACAATTGTGGAGTATTTACAGTTACTTTTAGCCAGCATTTTCAAATTTGACTCGGTGTCACCTGCTCTGGCCCCAGGAATGCATTTGACTATGGCCGCTGGAGTCTCTAGGTTCACGTTTCTGACTACAGAGTCGCAAATGATCAGTCGCCAATTCCCAGTGCAATACTACACGAATGCATGTATAGTACATTGTTGATGCAGAGAATATATATTTCTACAATCCATGTATCTAGCAAATCAAGTATTTTCCATGTAACCTTGTGACTGCATTATTTAAATTGCTTTTAATCCTAGATCAGCTTTGTTTTGGCCTAAAATGCATCATAATTGTCAAATATATCTTATTATACCTAACTCAGTACTGTTTAAGCCTTTATTAGTCCCACAATGGGGAAATTTTACCTTTTGAATATATATTTTGTGGTTAATATAACCCCATAACTACAACCTGGCGATCAAGTTGTGTCAGCTGATCACTTCTTGCCACAACACCACCACAGACTCAGTGCTGTTGGAGCAGGTACATCCCATGATGTCTCAACAGTCTCTCCATGATTTTCACACAGATCAGAGCAATTTGTTGTACAGGAAGCTAAACATTTCTACAGACATGCTTAAGCTCTATAACCACTGATCGTTTGTGAAGTTGGGGTGACATCAGTGACAGGCTGTGTTGAACGCCAGACCCACGGTTTGAAGCAGTAATTTTCCCACAACAGAGCCATCTGAAACACACACACACAGCATACATATTTTAGTACCTAATAGCGATAACTTAGAGACATTACAGTGTAGTACGATGTACTTAAGCAAACTAGCATTAGCAATCATTAGCTTACCGTCATATGTGATATAGTTCGTATCCTCATGTCTTTGGCTCTATGGCTTCCCAGACGCTCCAGTACTTTTCCAGAGTGTTTCGTCTCGCTGCCTGCACCCTTGTCTGGCGGTCCTTTTTGGCCTTTACGGTGACAAAAAGCCACAGACCGAGGAGTCACCTTGTACAGCCGCAATGTTATGTTTTGCTTGAGTTGCATGTTTTACGTCACGGGAGTGTGGCGCCACCTTGCTGTAAAAAAATCCCACCCACCCCAGGCGTACCCAGCTGCAATAGAAACACAACCGAGCCGAACCGAGTAGAGCCGAGTAGTGTAGAGTAAGGCCAACTGGGTACTAGTGGAAAAGGGCCAATAGTCTCCTGGTGAGACAGTTATGTAGATTTGTGTATCATCTGCATAATTACGATAATATATTTTGTTGTTTTTTATGATTTGTGCTAGTGAGAGCATATAGATGTTGAAAAGCAAAGGTCCCAAAATGGAACCTTTGGGAACTCCACGGGTTATTTTTATTTGCTCGTATTTGTAGTTACCTATCGACACAAAATAGTCCCGCTCTTTTAAATAGGACTCAAACCACTTTGGTGCTGTACCAGAAAGTTCCACCCAGTTTTTCAGCCGGTCTAGTAAAATGTTATGGTCGACTGTGTCGAATACAGCACTGACGACCAGTAGAACCAAGACTGAAGAAATGATCATTAGTTACTGTCACAATCTGGTAATAGTCTTCCCTCTATAAATTCAAGAAATCTCTGTGTGTCTGTCATGATCATAGGACATCATAGGATGGCCTATGACGTGCCTATGATGTCTGCTTCATAGGACATTGATGCCAGCCTTGACGTACTCAGCACCCGATGCCTGCCTTCAAGTCTTTATGATGTCATAAAGACCATCACTAACCAAAGAAGAGGACAATTTCAAATCCCATTTAAGGGACTGAAAAGTGACAAATCTGACAAGAAAGAAAGAATAGTGAGGCTGTAATGCTTAAAAAATTATACTATAATGTGGCCGTGATTGCATACATCTATATATCTATAAATTCAAGAAATCTCTGTTGTGTGTCTGTCTGTCACAATCATAGGACATCATACAACAGCCTATGATGCGCCTATGCTGTCCCTATGAAGTTGATTTTTGATTTGATTTGATTTTGTATACTTTATTGATCCCCAGAGGGGAAATTGAGGGTATCCTCCTGGATGGATGAAGCAGCCACGTTATGGCGCTATCCCTTTACCATTCACACACACATTCACACCCTAGGGCCACTTTAGAGTCTCCAGTTAACCTAACCTGCATGTTTTTGGCCTGTGGGAGGAAACCGGAGAACTCCCGGAGTAAACCCAAGCAGACACGGGGAGAGCATGCAAACTCCACACAGATCACTGTTGGTCAGGGGCTGGGATGGAATCAGGGATCCCATGGCCAAGGGTGAGTTGTTGTGCTGCCGCAGTGCTAACCACTGCTCCACCGCACGGCCATCATAGGATGGCCTATGATGTACCTATGATGTCTGCTTCATAGGACATTGATGCCGGCCTTGACATACTCAGCATCCGATGCCTGCCTTCTTGTCTTTATGATGTCATAAAGACCATCACTCACCAAAGAAGAGGACAATTTCAAATCCCATTTAAGGGAGACAGTCAATGCTTTGCAAACAAAAAAAGGAAGTGAAAAGTGACAAATCTGACAAGAAAGAATAGTGAAGATGTAATGCTTAAAAAATTATACTATAATGTGGCCGTGATTGCATACATCTATATCTATAAATTCAAGAAACCTCTGTGTGTCTGTCTGTCACGATCATAGGACGTCATACGACAGCCTATGATGCACCTATGCTGTCCCTATGAAGTTGGCATCACAGGACAGCCTATAGGACACACTAATGCCATCATCAAACATCATAGGACAAAGGACACCTTCCAAGCTCAAAAGCAGGCATGACTCACGATCGTATGACTCGCTATGACATCAGCACAGATCATAGGACTCACCATGACACCATCAAAAAACAAAGGGGGGCATCACGGAATGAGTGCCGACGTGCTTGCTTACACCCTTGCTTACATCTGCTTTCTATGGGCATGCAGAAACACTTGCTTGAACTTGGTTTCTATGGGCATGCACTGCTATGCACTGACATGCACATATGCACATATGCACGGGCATGCCTGCCTTTGACCTTTGACGTGACCACTCGTTCAGTGATGCCTGCTTTTGATCTTTGATGATGTCATAGCGAGTCCTATGATCGTGACACACACAGACACACGCTACCCGTGCATGCTCGTAGAAACCAAATCTAAGCAGAAAGCAGGTGTAAGCAAATATTTCTGCATGCCCGTAGAAAGCAGGTGTAAGCAAGCACGTCGCCACTCATTCAGTGATGTTTGCCTTTGATCTTTGATGATGTCATAGCGAGTCCTATGATCTTTGATGATGTCATAGTGTGTTACAGGGTTATTTTAGTTGAAGTTCGTTAAAATTGTTATTATTCAATTAGTATTCTGTTAAGTCTATTTTCAAATAATTTATTTGTAATTTAATTTTAATTATCTGTCAGGCTATTTTTTTTATTATTTTCATTTATTTTATTTTATATTTTGATGAAGCAGCACCCTCGTGTGGTGACCGGATCTCTTTGTATGCCACCGGGAGCCAGCAGTAATCCCTGTTGCTGCTGTCTCTCTGGCCCTTTTCCACTAGCACGCTTTAGCGCGACACGGGACGGCTCAGCACGCTTTGTACGCTTTTCCACTAGCCCCAACACGGTTTAACAGCCGCGATTCTCAGCCCTGCTCAAGGGCAGGGTACAGCAGTGCTGAGCTGGGCCGTGTTGTGACGTTAACAGACTGGTCGCCGCTGATTGGTCAGGTCGTAACCGGCGCTGATTGGTCAGGTTGTAACCGCCCCTCTCCTCCTCCTCTTCTGCCGAATCTTCACGACCTTCTCAATAAAGTTTTTGAAAAAAAAAAAAAAAAAAGAATCTTCACGACCGCCATTACTCAGCGCGCAACCACTGTTGGCGGTATATTTTCAGTGTATTGCTGTGCTATTTTCATTTATTCTCTATCAAAAATGGCTTTGCGTAATAAGGGTGTTCCATGGACCAATAAGGAGGTGCAGTGTCTGCTCACTGCATTGTCAGACGAACGCATCCAGCGCGAGTTAGACGGAGCCACCCGGAATGAAAAAATATACCGGGAGGTCTCGACATCGGAGTCCTTTAACGGTGAGTTTTATTTTTTTTTTATTGTGCGTTTTTTCGCAAATATATTCGGTAAGACGCTCAATTTATTTATGCAATAAAAAAGCTGTTCATTTGTGGATGATGATCGCTCTGCAGCAGCACACTGCGAACTCACGCTTTTCTTTTAATTATTCATGTGAACAATACGCTGAAATAAGCTTATGTAATCTTGTTAAAAACTATTGTCTTTTCTGTACTGTATATCTTGCACTTTCGTGCTGTATTTTATTGTGTGCATTTTCCTTGTAGAATCATCCCACGCGTCCGCCGCGCCAGCCCGCCCGGATTCTCCAATGTGAATCTGACCCGCCACCAGGCGCAAAATGTATTCAATGATAAATATTTGCAACATTTAAATGAGGTTGCAGAAAATGCGAGGGTATCCCAGGAGCTGGCAGAGACGGCTTCATTCAACCGAGCCTTCCTGACCCAGAGCTGGCAGAGACGGCTTCATTCAACCGAGCCTTCCTGACCCAGTTTGGGAAGGTGGTGTAGAGGCACTCAGTGGTCGGCGTGTATAAAATGTCGATTAACCTTCATGTTGTGTTGCAAAGTTTTTTTTTTATTTTAATATTTTGTATATAATAAAATGGAATTGTTTTTGAAAGTGTGGTTTGTCTGTTATAACACTGAATTATAAAACAGTATAATTACATAGAAATTCCATTGCCTAGTCTGATGAAAATGATGCTGATCATCCTGTCAGGGGTCAACCATTGTAAAGGTAATGTAATTTTTAACTAGACCAAAAAACAAATGTTTTTGTAAGCTTTCTGTTCTTTTTATTGAAATATCATAAAAAATTAGCACCACATGATCCAGTTCTAAAGTTTGGGTAAATTTTTTATGTTAGCTTATAAGGAAGTTGCACAGTTGGACTTTAAAATGCAGCAGGAGAGACTGATCAAGCTTACAAGTCAAAGTAGTTAAAAAAGTAAGTATATGTAAATTGAATGTTCTATCGGCATTCCAAATTCAGAGAATTACAATACTTTAGAAGGAGTGTAGCATCATCTAAACGGAAAATACTAATACTGTTGTTCCAAATGACCTGAAGGTGAAAAACATGAATTTTTTTTTATTCAGTACATCCAAAATGCCCTAGGATGTAAAAAATAATACAATTTGGTGTTGGCCAGTGTGCCACCGTCTCATTATTTAATACGAATAAAAACAAGTTTCAGCTCATTATTTCTAGGTCATTTGGCAGTTAATTCAAACCAAAAGTGACTTCTGTTGTTGCAGCTTTTTTATCAGAGAGTTTCTCCAGTTTTGGAGCATATAATCATCCGTCCCTTAACTGTTAAACATTAAATAACAGCAGACGGATTGGCAAAGGATACACAATTGTGTTGCTGTTGCCCAAAACCGCTGTGACCCACTGCTTGTGGTGCTACCTTTCATGTGTGTGCTTTTTATGAATATTCACACGTTTTTGTAAGTACAAGTGGGATAGTATTAAATTGAAATATAACATATTTCTAATAATGTTTGCTTTTTGCAAATATTTACACTTATTTTTAAAGTAAAAGTTGGATAGGATTAAATTGACATATAACACATTTCTCAATAGTGACAGTACTAGTATATGGAGGAATTCTGGGTCATATTAGCATCTGCTCTTCATCATAATGGGTTTGGGCGGGGGGGGGGGGTGTCTAATCATGTGCCATGGAGGGCCAAGACCCTGCAGGCTTTACCTCCAACCAGTGTCTTCAACAGCAGATTTCACTGAACTTCTTCCACTGACTGATCAGTGATAACACCTGCTGAAGAGACTGGGTAGAAGAGAGAACCTGCAGGGTCTTGGCCCCCCATGACACATGATTGGAAGCCCCCGGATTAGGTTTAATTGGATTTAACATTTTAACACAAACTGCTTTATGGTTCATAATTCTGTTGACAGACTTACACCAAACCAAAAGTGATTTCTCAAACTGCTGGATTATTCTTAGCTTTTCCAATCAGTATTTAATTTATGCCACATGGTGGTAACCTTCACATATAAAAAAGAGACATCTGCAAAAACTTCATAGGTTTATTGTCAGTGCAAATCCCAGTGCAATACAACATGAATGCATATCTAGTACATTGTTGATGCAGAGAATATATATTTCTACAGTAAATGTTTCCATGTAAACTTGTGACTGCATTATTTTAATTGCTTTTAATCCTAGATCAAGTTTGTTTTGGCCTAAAATGCATGATAACTGTCAAATATATCTTATTATGCCTAACTCAGTAAAGTTTACTTTTTGAATATATACAGTATTTTGTGGCTAATATTAACCTGGCGATCAAGTTGTGTCAGCTGATCGTTTTTTTCTATGATACCATCTCAGAATCTGCTGCAGAAGCAGGTAAGTCCATGATGTCTCAACAGTCTCTCCATGATTTTCAAGCAGATCAGAGCAATTTGTTGTACAGGAAATAAAACGTTTCTACAGACATTCTTAAGCTCAATACTGCTCGTTTGTGAAGCTGTGCTGACATCAGTGACAGGCTGATCACATCTGTGACAGGCACGCCCAGAGCGAATGAAGCAGTAATTTCCCCACAACAGAGCCATCTGAAACACACACAACGTACATATTTTAGTACCTAACAGCGATAACTTGCAGACATTAAAGTGTAGCACGACGTACTTATAGCAAACTAGCATTAGCAACCATTAGCTTACCGTCATATACGACCTAGTTTGTATCCTCACGCCTTTGGCTCTCCCAGAAGCTGCAGAACTATTCCAGAGTGTTTTCATCTCGCTGCCTGTACCCTTGTCTGGCGGTCCTTTTTGGCGTTTACGGTGAAAAAAGCCACAGACCGAGGAGTGGCCTTGTACAGCTATGTGTTATGTTTTGCTTGGGTCTTCTCAATAAAGTTTTGGAAAAAAAAATGTTTTGCTTGGGTCGCGTGCGTTACGTCACGGGAGTGTGGAGCCGCCTCGCTGTTATAAACCCACCCACCCTAGCACAACACCCATGCCCAACACCGTGCTAATGGAGACAGAAGCATTCTGAGCCGTACTGAAGTGAATCGAGCCGTACCGAGGTGTGCTGGGCTAGTGTGGTGGTATGTATCTCATACAGCTCTGCTAGAACTCGGTGAATTAAACTGTTTAATTGTTGTTCAGGCTTGACTGAGGTTTACAGGGGATGACAGGAACAATGTTTGTATGTTTTACGCCCATGGCCGAGCTAATTTGTGTTCTCAAGCTTATGCTTTGAATTCATGAAAAACTTTCTAGCTTGTTAGCTGTTATCCCCTTAGCCACTAGCCTGTGAGTTGCTAGTGCATGCTAAAGCGCCACAAGGTTTTGGGCAATCAACGTGCTGGTGTATGTATGTGTGTCAACCTGCTGTTTCTTTGTGTGTAGGAGCTGTAGGAACAAAACTATAAGAGGAAAGCCTTGGCCGCACCTTGGACACAGTCCGACGGATAATTTTTTCACACATAAGGAGTTGTTCAGAACTCCTTATACAAAGATATAGAGTGATGATAATCAAGTCAGTGGCGGTAATGCATCTGTAAGCTGGTTGCCAACCGCCAATCAAATCTAAAAGAAGAAGAAGAAGGAGCTGTAGGATGCTGTTGGTCACACTGGGCAGTGTATGCTTTCTATTTTATACAGGTATGTTGGGGAAGGGGTATTTTAGTTCACTATTGTACGGTGCTGAAACTTGGACTGTCTACAGAGCGCAGGTAAAGAAACTCCTTGCTTACATGATAAGACACCTTTGACCCATAATGAACATCTCATGGAAAGACAAGATAACCAACATAGAAGTGTTGAAACGAGCTGGTCTACCATCAATAGAGGACATGCTAATACAGATGAACTTGAGATGGCTCGGACATGTTGAGAGGATGGACCACCAGCGTCTCACTCGGCAGTTACGCTACTCACAGTTATGCGACGGCAAACGCAATCAGGGTAGACCAAGGCTGATTTATTTGTTTATTTATGATTATTTTATTTTAGCCTTGATTTATGCTTTATTTTTGTGATGTGGAAATTTATTTTATTTTTAGTATTTTACATGTTTGTTGTTCATTTCACTGTTGTCATTTTTGATAATAATGCAGGTTCACGGTAAAAGAAAAACAAGTTTGTTAAAAGAACACAACACTAATATTGTCAAATCTATACGATCACATTGTAAGAGAAAAATGTCGGAGTATCCAACTGTTGCTGCTGTCTCTTTGTGTGGTGGAGCTGTATGATGCTGTTGGTCACACTGGGCAATGTATGCTTCCTGTTTTATCCAGTAAAGTGCCATGAACCTGACCTGAGGTGTGATGTCATCATTGCTGCCAGAATCATGCCAGAACTAAGGGGGTTTCATCTGGTGCCGTGACCCTTTGGCGTGTGAAGATCAGCCTACAGTCGATCCAATTTCTGGCAGCGTGTGGCTCATCTGACTCGTAGCCTTATGTCAACACTCAGGTTTCATTTGTGATATTGGTGTTGATATTTAAACAAGAATTAATGTTCCTCTGACCATATTGCTCAAATATTTAGTTTGTGTAGCACTGCAGCATGCGTTTCAGTTTTGTTTAAAAGTTGTACTCCACAGTAAATAATAATATTTCTATATTTGTTGTTCTGTACATTTTAGTACATTATTTCAAGAACGTATTGGGCAGCTATTTTTTTTTAAATCCTGTCAGTGTTTTTCTTGTAATTTTTTTTTTTTTTGTCCTCCACTTGCTGATTTATTTATTTTTTGTACAGATTAGTGGGTATTGAAGGCAGTGCAGCCATTAAGTTACAAGGTACAAAGCCTAAAAACGTGGCTGTACATCACATGATGAATTTTGGCAGGGAGATGGGTTTACCCTCTACTTCAGTGTCCATGCCAAATTGCATGCGTTTCCCGGGTTGTGGGAGGGGGACCCCTGTTGATGCTGAGAGTGGGGTTAACCTTTTGTTTAACTCTTGACACTCCTAATGTCACATGCCCATTCACCTCCATCAGTACTAGTGAAGCCAGCCCTGTACAAACCCCTTACACTCCTGGCGCTGTTAGTCATGCCCACAATGTCCAGTCCCACTGCATTTCAACCCCCGCTCCTATCAGCTAGGCCAGTGCTGACCAGACCCCTTACCCCTGTGGTTCTACCCCAGCGTCTACAGACACAGGTAATACACTAAGGCACTTGAGTGTTTTGATCACGTAGCTGGGCAAACACGTTGGTGATTCAGTCACAGCGAGGCTGTTGTCAGATAGAGAGGCCACCAGCAACCAGAGCAGTGATGGTGGAAATTCACATGTTTGTGGCACAACATTGGACCTCTCTCAGCTCAATGTGGTCCTAAAGTCGAGCAATGAAGAACCTCCTGTCTTCCGAGGTGAGACATCTGATAAATGCTCTGTACATGAATGGGTTGACATGATGTCTTTGTACCTGAAGAAGAAGAATATTGATGTTGTCAACCAATTTGAAGAAATTATGGCCAAGTTGACGGGAAGGGCTAAAGATGTGGGTGAGGATTGGGATACGTAGTGATACATCACTTACTGTTGAGAAGTGACCTGATGCAATTTACACAATCCTAAAACAACACTTCAGTGACCTGTCATATTTCTGCATGCCACTCGCTGATTTCTACAATGCACTTCCCACAGCTCGTGAAAGTCCCACTGACTACTGGGTGCATCTAAATAAAGCAGCTGATGTGGCAGAGGAGTGTCTTAAGCGTCAGGGGAAGTCTGTGGGTGACCTGACTAAAGAAGTGGCTTTGATGTTTGTGAGAAACTGTAATGACCGGGACCCGGACCTTTGTATTGACGATTTTGGAGCCCCACTTTGCTTGGATCGGCAGGAAGAGGTAACGGGGAAACATCAGGGGGCGGCATATGTTTGTATATTAATAAACAGTACTGTACATCTGTCACGGTCAGAGAGTGCATCTGTACACCAGATGTGGAGCTTCTGTCCGTATCGCTATGCCCCTTTTATCTGCCTTGCGAGTTCCCCCAACGTTTCATAATGACTGTGTACATTCACCCGAGGGCGGATGCTGCCTCCGCCTCCAGCACTGTCTTTGATGTGGTACAGCGGTTGCAGTCAATTTCCCCAGAGGCTCCAAATTTTATCCTTGGGGATTTTAACCATGTGTCTCTAAAGAAGACACTTAAAAACTTTTATCAGTACGTCTCCTGCCCAACCAGGCGAGAGAAGACATTGGACCTATGCTATGGATCTATAGAGGCGGCCTTTAAATCACTTCTCTTTTCTCCTTTAGGATCCTCAGATCACAACTGTGTACATTTGCTGCCCACATATAAAACTGCTCTCAGAAGAGAAAAGACGAAGACCAGGGACATAATGGTCTGGACAGATGATTCAGTGCTCTGCCTCCAGGAATGTTTTAACTGTATGGACTGGGAGGTGTTCACACTGTCCTGCGGAGATGATTTGGACTCTTTGGTGGATGTGACATGCTCTTACATGGCTTTCTGCAGGGATATGATCGTTCCACGTAAACGTGTCAAAATATATCCCAACAATAAGCCATGGGTTACTAAATCAGTTAAATCCTCCTTACAAAGGAAAGCACTTGCCTTTAGAAAGGTGGTTGTTTCTGAGCTGCAGGTTGCCACAAAAGAGCTGAAGGCTGAAATTTTAAGAGCAAAACAGAATTATAAATCAGAATTGGAAAGCAAGATGGTAGCAAAGAAGCTTGGTTCAGCCTGGGCCAGTATGAAAACTATTGCAGGCCTTCAGAGCACAGAGCGCAGTAATCGTGTGTTTTTAGATGGTTTTAACTCAGACACAGAGCTGGCTAATGCTGTTAATTGTTTTTATGGTCGTTTTGATTCCTTTGATTTTAGCACAGAAACCCAAGATTTAAAACAGAAACTCAAAGACAATCAGCACTTCAATATTGAGGTGCAGGATGTTAAAAGAGTGTTCTGTGCTGTAAAAGTGAACAAAAGTCAGGCCCCTGATAATATATGTGGACATTTGGTAAAATCCTGTGCACATGAACTGAGTCCTGTGTTTCACTACATTTGTACTAAGTCCTTACAGACACAACATGTGCCTAAGGTCTGGAAAGATGCTGTGGTTGTCCCTGTTCCAAAATCCAGCTGTCCTAAAATGGTAAATGATTTTAGACCAGTTGCCTTGACTTCAATTTTAATGAAAATCTTTGGAAAACTGGTCAGATTTGAGGTCCTAAAGCTGACTGAGCATGCATTGGATCCTTTGCAGTTTACCTATAAGCCTCACAGAGAAGTGGAGGATGCCACTGTCACTCTGCTTAACATGCTTTTGAAACATCTGGATTTCAATGGGACACACGCCAGGCTTTTATTTGTGGACTTTTTCTCTGCTTTCAATACAATCCAACCTCATATTTTAGTTGAAAGGCTCCTGCAACAATTTGATTTGAGTAATAATCTGGTGGGTTGGATTCTGGATTTTTTAACCAACAGGACACAGAGAGTAAGGGTCAATGGTACATTGTCTGACCAAAAGTGCTCTTCTACTGGCTCTCCTCAGGGGTGTGTGTTGTCACCACTACTTTTCATCCTGTACACAAACATATGTCAGAGCAGACATGACAACAGACACATAAAGTATGCTGATGATTCAGTTATTGTCAGTCTCCTTAGATAGATAGATAGATAGATAGATAGATAGATAGATAGATAGATAGATAGATAGATAGATAGATAGATAGATAGATAGATAGATAGATACTTTATTTCGAACAAAAAAGTATAACAAAAACAAAACAAATGACAAATGCAATAAAGAAACAGTATACAGTGGTCGAAAGGGAGAAGGAAGAAGTGAACACTTATTAATTCCATCTCCTCTTTTCCATAAATACACCCATGTGAATTATATACAAATTACCACATTTAAGACCCCAAGTAAACAATTAACTGTATTTTGTACATATCAACATTAACACCCATCCATCCTAGCATACATTGATGTCCATACATCAAAACCAGCCTCAAACAACAGATATACACAGTGCTGTCCCACCCACCATTCCATAGTGTCCCATAGTGTCCCAGAGTGAGTATAGTGAATCGTACATATAAATACTACCCTTCTAACATATATCCTTTCAGCAAATAATGTTTGTACCTCTTTTGAATTGATTTCTGTTTGTACATAGTTTCAGTTCCGGCTCCAGACTGTTCCACAAATCCACCCCACAGACAGATATGCACATACTTTTCTTGGTTGTTCGTATCTTGGGTTTTGTAAAGTTTAAGTCTCCTCTCAAGTTATGATCATTGTCTCTTTTTTTAAAATATTTTTTGTATATTAGTTGGGAGTTGATTATTAATTGCCCTGTACATGACTTGTGCTGTCTTAAATTTAACTAAATCGATGAACTTTATGACATGTGACTTTAAAAACAACGAATTGGTATGGTCTCTATATCCTACATTATTTATTATCCTTATAGCTCTTTTTTGTAATGCGCATATTGACTGTAGGTTGGTCTTGTAGGTGTTTCCCCAGACTTCTACACAGTAGTTAAGATAAGGTAGAAACAGTGAATTGTACAGTAAGACCAATGATTTATAGTCCAAGCTGTGTCTTGTCTTCCCCAGTATGCTTATACATTTTGCCAACTTGGCCCGGATGTGACTGATGTGAGGTTTCCAGCAGATTTTATTGTCTAGCGTCACCCCCAGAAACTTATTTTCCTGTACTGTTTCTATTCTGGTATCATCTATCGTTACCATTATTTCATGATTTATTTTATAATTTCCAAACAACATAACCTTTGTTTTTTTTTAGATTTAGAGATAATTTATTTTTGTTGAACCACTGCGTTAACTTTTTCATTTCAGTTGTGACCACCTCTAAAACCTGCTGCAAATTCTCACCAGTGCAAAGGATATTTGTGTCATCCGCAAACAAAATAAATTTCAGAATTTTTGATACTTGGCATATGTCATTTATATACAAAATAAAGAGTTTGGGTCCCAAAACTGACCCCTGGGGCACACCACAAGTGATGTCCATGAAGGGTGATTTGTGCTCACCAATTTGTACAAATTGTTGTCTGTTACTTAAATAACTTTCCACCCAACTCATTCCGACCCCTCTTATCCCATACCTTTCCAGTTTCCTTAGTAGTATTCTGTGGTCAATGGTGACAAAAAGCTTTCTTTAAATCTATAAATACTCCTACAGCAACCTTTTTTTTTTAATCTATACAACTAGTAATTTCTTCTATAAGTTCGATCAGTGCCAAAGATGTAGATTTATCTGCTCTAAAACCATACTGGCTGTCTGTAAGGAGGTTGTGTTTTTCAATGAAATCATCCAGTCTCTTAGTGAAGATTTTTTCAAGTATTTTGGAGAATTGTGAGAGTAAAGAGACTGGCCTGTAATTTGTGAAACAATGACTGTCTTCTGTTTTGTATAGAGGTATTACTTTTGCTATTTTCATTTTGTTTGGAAATTTACCAGTTTGAAAAGACAGGTTACAGATGTGGGTGAGTGGCTTAACAATTCCTTCAGTTACTTTTTTCACTATTGTCATGTCAGTTTCATTCCAGTCCATTGATTTTTTTTGTTCTTAAATTTACTCACAGTCTCGATAATTTCCTTTTCAGTAACTGCACCCAAAAAGATTGTGTTTGGATTTCTATCTTCTATTTCATTTACAGAACCACTGTTGTTTGTTTCTGTTGCCACTATTGATTTTGCTAATTCAGGACCAACATTTACAAAAAATTTATTGAAACCACTGACCACATCCTCCATATTATTTATCAAATTGCCATTTCCAATAAAATATTAAATACCTTCAGGATGGTGAGAGTGGCCATGGCCCAGTAGTTGATGATTTTGTTCACTGGTGTGAGGAATCCTACCTGCAGCTGAATACGACAAAAACTAAAGATATGATTATTGACTTTAGGAGGAAAACTCCCAGGCACAAAGTCACTGTACTAAAAGGCCAGACCATTGAATGTGTACAATCTTACAAATATCTTGGGACGATTATTGATAGTAATTTAAACTTTGAAGAGAACTGTGAAAGGGTGTGCAAAAAGGGTCAGCAACATTTGCATTGTTTAAGGAAACTCGCACACTTTCAAATTGAACGAACCATAATGACAATATTTTATGGGACGTTTATTGAATCTGTTTTATCTGTCTTGTGTCATGGTTTGGCCAGATAAAACTGAAACAGAGGAAATCCTTAGACCAGGCAGTTAGATGGTCCAGTCGTTTGCTTGGTGAGTCACAGCTAAGCCTGACATCCCTGTACACCAGACAGGTACAGAGGATTGCTACCTCCATTTTAAATGATGACTCCCACCCTTTGCACTGCCACTTTCAGCTTCTCCCCTCCAGACGGAGGTTTGTTGTCCCAAAATGTAAAACCTAGCGCTACAAAAACAGCTTTGTTACTGCTGCTGTCAAAGAGTTGAACAAGATGTAGCAATATATTGCACATAATTTAGTTATATATTTATTAATTTTTATTGTATATTTGTTTATTTTTGTAGTTTTTTTTACTAGGGTTTTAATTTTTTTTATTGGGTTTTAGACTTCAAACTTTTATTGAGTTTTTAATCTCTTTGACTTAGTTTTTAACTTTTTTAATATGACCCTTCTCTCTTCTCTCTTTGTTTTTTCTCTTATCTCTTTGTCTTATGTCCTGATTGGTGGAGTCTTGAGTACTTTTATCATGTTTATAGTCAGCTTCATGTGTGCCTGTCTTTGTGTTCATGTTGAATGTAATTGTGGTTTGTAAATATGTGTCTAAAAGGATGTCACCTGACTGCAAAACAAATCAACCTACGGGTACAAATAAAGGAACCTGAACCTGATTCCTGACCTGACCAGAGCTGTGATGTCATCATTGCTGCCAGAATCATGCCAGAACTAAAGGGGTTTCAATAGCGAGTCCTATGATCGTGAGTGATGGCTACCTTTGATCTTTGATGATGTCACACCAAGTCCTATGATCTTTTAGTGATCCTATGATTGTGACACACAGATTTTCTTGAATTACTAGTGCCTACCTGTTCATGCCCTCAGAAAGCAGGTGTAAGCAAGCACGTCAGCACTCATTCAGTGATGCCTGCCTTTGATCTTTGATTGTGTCACAGCGAGTCCTATGATCTTTGATGCTGTCATAGTGAGTCCTATGATCTTTGATGATGTCATAGCAACTCCTATGATGCTTGCATTTGATCTTTGATGACATCATATCGAGTCCTATGATCTTTGATGATGTTATAGTGAGTCCTATGATCGTGAGTGATGCCTGCCTTTTATCTTTGATGATGTCATAGCAAGTCCTATGATCGTGAGTGATGCCTGCTTTTGTTACGTAGGAACATCATAGGACATCGTAGAACATCATAGGACATTTCACACATACGGAGCCGTTATACATAGGAACATCATAGGACATCATGCAGACGTCATACGAACATCATAGGCGGTCCTATGATCTTTGGTCATGACACACACATTAACGGACAGACACACAGACAGACACACAGAGATTTCTTGAATTTATACAGTGATATATGGAGTGATAATCCGTCAAAGGTGAGGTGCAAGAGTCCAGGATTGGTGGCGGTAGGATGCGAAAGAGGACATCCATCCATCCATCTTCTACCGCTTTTCCGGAGGTCCGGGTCGCGGAGGCAGCAGTTCAAGCAGAGAAGCCCAGACTTCCCTCTCCCCAGTGTAACCCTTGCCTTATGTTAATTAGGTAAGGGGAATAATTAAGTGTAGACCAGTTGCTAGGTTCGTAAGGGTTACAATAGGGAATTAAAGTGAGTGTGGAATGAAATAGCTGGAGGCAAGAAATGAGCAATAATGGTTGTTATTTATAGGGAAAAAAGTGAGCAATATATACAGACAATTTACCACTATACAAATATACAACGGCCGGTATGAAGTAAAACCCCAAAGATGTCCTACTGAGCTCAGTGTTTGTTTGTCCTTTCGGGTTAGTCATTTGACCAGTCAAGATGTCTTGTAACTCCAGACTCAGGTTTGTTTTCCTCTTTTAAAGCAGCGACTTGGGTTGTTACCACTTTAAATCCTGGGCACTGGAGAGGGGAGGGATGTCCTTCAATCGAGATCTTGGTTAGATCTCAGATCAATCTCGGTTCAGTCTCGGGTCAGGCTCGCCATCTCCATTCAGAGAAAATCCAGGATCCAGAAGGTTTTTGGTCGGCAACCAAAAAAAACCTAGCCTGCACGACAATAATGGTATTGTTGTTTACAGCTAGAGTAATTCGTCTTCCAATCCCTTCTTATATAACACCATAGCTTAGTGTTTAAATTCTTCTCTCATATTACTATTATCACAATCCAGCAATATAGTAATATCTTACCTTTCACATCTTACATCTTACATGCATGTGTTCTTTTTTCTCACAATCTCTCTGGTAGCACATGAAATACCCTTTTTTCATGTAACCAATTAAATGAATTCCTCTGTTCATGTCACGCCGCGCCATTCATCAGCGGCGCCACCTGCTCACGCACCTGCTACTCGTCAGCGGCGAAGGATAAAAGCCGCCTCGCCCTGAGCGTCGGCCTGAAGCCGTAGACTTCATTTTCCTTGCATGGACTTCTACCACACTCTCTTCAGCATCATCTTTACCGGTAAGAAGTTCACTTACCTCATCTCTCCAGTCTGCTCCCCTGTGCACAGGTGGATTCCTCGGCGGCGGACAACCCCGTCCCTCGTCTCTCCTCGCTGCTGCACCGAGCCCTGCAGGTGGCTGTCTCCCGGGCTTCCATCCTTGAAGCGCCAGTCATCTGCCCAAACAAGTAAGCTTCTCTCCCTCGCCTATTCTCCTCCTGTGTTGGTGTGTGCTCATCACCCTGTGTCCAATTTCTCCCATAGGGTTGCCGGCTGAACGGTCTCCTGCCTCTGGGTCCGAAGCAGACGCCACCACCAACACATTAACATTCCGCAGACACGCACCCAAACATCCCTGTTGTTAATAAACAGTTTGAACTACTCTGAGCCTGTGTGTGTGCGTCTCCTGAGCCGAACGTTATGTCAGTACGGCTTCAGCAGAGCGGCTCGGCAGACGGCGGGCTCGCACACCGGTTTACCATCCTCGAGGCTCGGGTGGATCAGATTGTTTATCAGCAACAGGTGGTTCTTCATCAATTATTAGAACTGACTAACCGATTGAACCGCTTGGACCCCCAACAGCCGTTCCTCCCGACTCTCCAGGGTGGCGCGGCTCCTGCTGTTCCAGCGGCCGTCCAGCCGGCTCCAGTGGCACCGGTTCGGCTCACGCCGATTCCGACCCCCGCCCGCTTTAGCGGTAAGCTCGGCGGAGCGCGGGGGTTTATTATGCAGTGTGAGTCCGTGTTCCACCGTGTGCCCGGAGATTTTCCCTCGGATCACAGCCGAATTGGTTACATAGGGAATCTTCTGGAGGGGCGTGCGTTAACTTGGACCTACGCCGTAATGGCGAGGCCCAGTTATGCCACCCTCACCTATGACCAATTCGTGAGGCGCTTTCTGGAGGTCTTTGACCACTCACAAACCGAAACGGTCCAGGTCGATCGGCTTCTCGCTCTCCAGCAGGGAAGCCGGTCGGCAGCGGACCACTCGGTCGACTTCCGGGTAGCGGCGGAGGAATTGGGCTGGGAGGAATGCTCCCTCTGTGGCCTGTTCCTCCGCAGCCTCAATAGTGATCTGAGGGATGAACTGGCTGGTCGGGATATCCCTGGGACGCTAGCGGAGCTGACATCCTTAGCGATAAGTTTGGATAACAGGCTGCGCGAGCGCTCCTCGGGGCGGAGGTCTTCTTCTTCTCGCCCTCGTGGAGCCTCGCCGCACCTGTTCCAAGCTCGCCCCCTGGCGGCGCCGCCAGCATCGCGCCCCGAGGAGTCGGAGCCGATGGTGACGGCCTGGACTAAACTTTCCCCTGTGGAGAAACAACGCCGCCGTGAGTTGGGCCTCTGCATGTATTGCGGAGGCGACCAACACACCGTGGAGCGTTGTCCACGGAAAGCCAGTCGGTGGGGTCCGCGAGTCACTGTTGGAAGCCTCGCGGATGTCAATCGGTTAGGATCACTTTCTCAATTGAAGCTGCCCATCCGTTTCTGCCATAACTCTACTGGGCACCTCACCCACGCACTGGTGGATTCGGGCGCAGAAGGCAGCTTCATTTCACAAAGCCTGGCAACCCGATTGGGCATCCGCTGCCAGGCACTCAACACTCCCCTCTCCCTGATCCACCTCTCCCGTGCCACCCTCGGGAGAGTGACACATCAAACTGTTCCCCTACCGGTCATCATCTCGGGAAACCACCGGGAGGAGATGACCTTTTACGTCCTTCCCAACTCTGTGTCGCCCGTCATCCTGGGGTATCCCTGGCTCCGCCTTCACAATCCGGTCCTGGATTGGAAATCAGCTGGGATCTCGGCATGGAGTACGTTCTGTATGGGCACCTGCCTTCAGTCCGCTGCCTGCTCTCCGTCCGCTCCTCCCCCTGCGACGGACGCTGCACCCCCGGACCTGTCTCTGGTGCCCCCAGAATTTCACGACCTGGGCATGGTGTTCAGCAAAGCGAAAGCTATGTCTCTTCCCCCTCATCGGCCCTATGACTGCGCCATCAACCTCCGCCAGGGGGCTCCCTTACCTTCTGGTCGCCTTTACAGCCTGTCTGCGCCGGAGAAGGAGACGATGAACGCCTACCTGAAGGAATCATTAAGTGCTGGGATTATCCGCCCATCATCGTCACCCGTGGGGGCAGGGTTCTTCTTCGTGGGGAAAAAGGATGGGTCCCTCCGCCCTTGTATCGACTACCGGGCCCTCAACAATATCACGGAGAGGGACCGTTACACCCTGCCTCTCATGGACACTGCTTTCCACTCCCTCCAGGGGGCGACCTGGTTCACCAAGCTGGACCTACGCAGCGCTTACCACCTCGTCCGGATCCGGGAGGGAGATGAGTGGAAAACGGCCTTCCGTACCCCGAACGGCCACTTTGAATATCTGGTGATGCCGTTCGGGTTGACCAACGCTCCTGCAGTCTTCCAGCGCCTCATTAATGACGTCCTCCGGGACTTCATTGGCCTTTTCGTGTTCGTCTACCTGGACGATATCCTCATCTTCTCCAAGTCCAGGGATGAGCACCAGGTCCACGTGAGGCGGGTCCTCCAAAGGCTGCTGGAGAACCGTCTGTACGTTAAGGCGGAAAAGTGTGAATTTTACGCCAGGAGTACGTCCTTCCTGGGGTTCATCATCGCCCACGATAAGGTGCTCCCCGACCCAGAGAAGGTAAAGGCGGTGGTGGAATGGCCTACACCTGCATCCCGGAAGCAGGTGCAGCAATTTGTTGGCTTCGCCAATTTCTACCGCCGCTTTGTTCCCAACTTCAGTGCCATCGTGGGACCACTGACCCGCCTCACGTCCCCGAAGGTCCCGTTCCGGTGGACCGAAGAGGTCGCTGCCGCCTTTGAGGCGCTGAAGGCGGAATTCTCCTCCTCCCGGGTCCTTCGCCAGGTCGACCCCGCGCTGCAGTGCATAGTAGAGGTAGACGCCTCGGACACGGGAGTGGGAGCAGTGCTGTCCCAGCGGTCACCGGATGATGGCGCCAAGCGACCGTGCGCCTTCTTCTCCCGGCGCTTGTCCCCGGCGGAGAGAAACTATGATGTGGGGGACAGAGAGCTCTTGGCCATCAAGCTCGCCCTGCAGGAGTGGCGCCACTGGTTGGAGGGGGCAAGCCTGCCGTTTGTGGTCCTCACGGACCACAAGAACCTGGAATACTTACGGTCTGCCAAGCGCCTGAACGCCCGCCAGGCGCGCTGGTCCCTGTTCTTCGCCAGGTTCCAATTTTCCATCACCTTCAGGCCTGGCTCTAAGAACGTCCTGCCTGACGCCCTCTCCAGGCAGTTCGCCCCCGTGGAGTCGGAGGAGGCGCCCCACTCCATCCTGCCCAGGTCGTGCGTCGTGGGAGCCATCTCGTGGGACATTGAGAGCAAGATCCGGAAGGCACAGGAGGTGGAACCTGACCCTGGCGGCGGACCGGAGGGGAGGCTGTTCGTGCCATCCGCGGTCCGAGGAGAGGTCATCCACTGGCTCCACACCTCCAAGCTCACCTGTCACCCTGGCACCTCCCGGATGATAGATCTCCTCCAACGGTCCTTTTGGTGGCCAGGCCTGCGGAGGGATGCAGCCCGCTACGCCCGGGCTTGCCCAATCTGTGCCACCTGCAAGTCGGGAAATGCCCCTCCAGCGGGTCTGCTCCAGCCCCTGCCCGTCCCTGGCAGGCCCTGGTCGCACATCGCTCTGGATTTCGTCACCGGACTCCCCATCTCCAATTCCTATGACACCATCCTGACCATCGTGGACCGCTTCTCCAAGGCCGTGCACTTCGTCCCCCTGCGAGGCCTCCCTACTGCCCTGGAGACGGCGGACCTCCTCGTCCAACACGTGGTCAGGCTGCATGGGATTCCGGTGGACGTGGTCTCGGACCGGGGCCCCCAGTTTTCATCTGAGGTTTGGAGGTCTTTCTGCAACGCCATCGGAGCCAAGGTGAGCCTCTCCTCTGGCCATCACCCCCAATCCAACGGGCAGTGTGAGAGGACCAACCAGGAGCTGGAGGCTGCGCTCCGCTGTGTGTCCAGATCCAAACCCGCGTCCTGGAGCAACCATCTTGCCTGGGTTGAATATGCCCACAACACCGCTCGCTCTTCTGCTACAGGGATGTCCCCCTTCAAAGCGTCCCTGGGTTACGACCCCCCGCTGTTTCCGGAGCAGGAGAGTGAGGTAACTGTCCCGTCAGTTAGGGCCCATCTCAGGCAGTTCCGCTCCACCTGGGCTGCCGCACGCCATGCGCTATTGCGCACAGCGGAGCGCAACAGGACTGTGGCGGACCGGCGTAGGAGACCTGCCCCGGCGTACAGAGTTGGGCAGCTTGTTTACATTTCCACCCAGGACGTCACTCTAAAGGGCGAGAGGAGAAAGCTGGCACAGCGCTTCATGGGTCCCTACCCCATCACCCGGATCATCAACCCGGTGGCTGTGCGCGTGGCTATTCCCCCCTCCCTCCGCATTCATCCTACTTTCCACGTGTCGAAGGTGAAACTGGCGGTTACTGACCCCCTTTGCCCTCCTCCTGCAGCACAACCCGCGCCCCGGATGATTGGTGGCCATCCGGCCTGGTCCGCCTCCTCCATCCTGGACTCCCGGCGCCGGGGTCGTGGGTTGCAATACTTGGTGGACTGGGAGGGCTATGGGCCCGAGCATCGACAGTGGGTGCCCCCGTCGTTTGTGTTGGACCCATCGCTCATCGCGGACTTCCACCGAGCGCACCCGGATAAGCCATCGCCAGGAGGCGCTGCTAGAGGGGGGAGTACTGTCACGCCGCGCCATTCATCAGCGGCGCCACCTGCTCACGCACCTGCTACTCGTCAGCGGCGAAGGATAAAAGCCGCCTCGCCCTGAGCGTCGGCCTGAAGCCGTAGACTTCATTTTCCTTGCATGGACTTCTACCACACTCTCTTCAGCATCCTCTTTACCGGTAAGAAGTTCACTTACCTCATCTCTCCAGTCTGCTCCCCTGTGCACAGGTGGATTCCTCGGCGGCGGACAACCCCGTCCCTCGTCTCTCCTCGCTGCTGCACCGAGCCCTGCAGGTGGCTGTCTCCCGGGCTTCCATCCTTGAAGCGCCAGTCATCTGCCCAAACAAGTAAGCTTCTCTCCCTCGCCTATTCTCCTCCTGTGTTGGTGTGTGCTCATCACCCTGTGTCCAATTTCTCCCATAGGGTTGCCGGCTGAACGGTCTCCTGCCTCTGGGTCCGAAGCAGACGCCACCACCAACACATTAACATTCCGCAGACACGCACCCAAACATCCCTGTTGTTAATAAACAGTTTGAACTACTCTGAGCCTGTGTGTGTGCGTCTCCTGAGCCGAACGTTATGTCAGTTCATCTCTATATCATTTAACCATGAAATTATGATTAATCCTCTCTAACCTTGTCTCTGTAAATCATGAAATGAAATACAATTAATTTATCACATAACCAGGGAATATATTGTCCCATCACTTCCAATATTCCCTTTTAAAAATCAGTAAAACCCGGTCTGAGCTACTGGGTTTAGCATAACCTATGCTTTTACATAGGGAACCAACACCATGTGCTTTTAGCATCAACCTATACATTTCATTTGACAGAAATCAATCAATCAATGCATCAGATTTATATAGCACTTTATCATAGATAATCAAAGACGCTTTACAGAAATTAAGGGTCATCCACCACCTGGATGGATGAAGCAGCCACAATACGGCGCCATCCCTTTTTAACCATTCACACACATTCACACCAAGGGCCACTTTAGAGTCTCCAATTAACCTAACCTGCATGTTTTTTTGGGATGTGGGAGGAAACCGGAGAAATCCCGGGGTAAACCCACGCATACACTGGGGGAACATGCAAACTCCACACAGATCACTGTTGATCGGGGGCTGGGATCGAACCCACGATCCCATGATCCCCACAATCCCCCGGCCAAGGGTAAACTGTGCTGCCGCAGTGTTAACCACTGTGCCACCGTGCAGCCAAAGAAATAGTGCATAAGAAATAGTGCATAAGAACTAAAAGTACTTCAGCATACTGTTGGGAACTGAAATCACATTTAGGAAAACCATACAGACACAAAGACAGCCTTTTCCATTGCTTTTAAACAGAAAAAAATCCACTCGCGACTAGCATTAGCATAGCGCTAACGTTAGCATAACATTAGCATGTATCTGACTCACCAAGATGAGGTATCAATGTGAATACAGCAAAGGAAACAGCCACAATGCCCCTCACGCTCGTGCTCCCGTCAACTTAGGATAATAAGGGTTGCAGATTAGCGTTTGGAGAGTGTTTAGATCCATTTATAGCATCTTTCTGAATGAACTCACCAAGAAGAGGTATCTGTGTGAATCAGACCACTTCACAACTTCCCTCGTCCGCGCTCATTTCGTGAAAGAAAGGATTCCGAGTTTGCGCTGGCTGCCTCTACTCGGAAGGTGGGGCTAATATCGCTCTTAACGAATGGAAAGACCCAGATCACCCAACGTGACCATGAACCGGAAATTCAAAAGTTGGATGACGAAGATCGCATTTCCTCTTCCCCAAGATAGTCGGTTTTCAAAATAAAATCACACACTTTCATTAATACAAATGAAATCTGAGAAAAAGGGTCATTTTCTCAGCTGGGTTACACCAGCCACCTGCTCCAGCTCTTCAGAGAGGATACCAAGGCATTCCCAGACCAGCTGGGAGACATAGTCTCTCCACCGAGTCCTGGGTCTGCCCCGGGGTCTCCTCCCAGTGGGACATGCCTGAAACACCTCAAGTGGGAGGCGTCCAGGGGGCATCCTAATCAGATGTCCATACCCCCTCAACTGACTCCTTTCAATGTGGAGGAGCAGCGGTTCTACTCTGAGCCTCTCCTGGATGACTGAGCTCCTCACCCTATCTCTTGAGGGTGAGTCCAGCAATCCTGCGGAGAAAGCTCATTTCATCCGATTCTATCCGCAATCTCGTTCTTTCGGTCAATACCCAAAGCTCGTGACCATAGGTGAGAGTAGGAACATAGATTGACTGGTAAATCGACAGCATTGCCTTAGAACTCAGCTCCCTCTTCACCACAACGGACCGGTACAACGTCCGCATCACTGTAGATGCTGCTCCGATCCGTCTGTCAATCTCTCGCTCCATTCTCCCCTCACTCGTGAATAAGACCCCAAGATACTTAAACTCCTCCACTTGGGGCAGGAGCCTGTCCCCAAGCTGGAGAGGACAATCCACCTTTTTCCGGCTGAGGACCATGGACTCGGACTTGGAGGTGCTGATTCTCATCCCAGCCGCTTCACACTCAGTGGCAAACCATCCCAGCAAGAACTGTAGGTCATTGCTGGATGAAGCCAACAGGACAACATCATCTGCAAACAACAGAGATGAGATCCTGTGGTCACCAAGCATGACACCCTCCGTTCCCTGGCTGCGCCTAGAAATCCTGTCCATAAAAATTATGAACAGGATCGGTGACAAAGGGTAGCCCTGGCGGAGTCCAACTCTCACTGGGAATGAGTCCGACCGATTGTTGGCAATACGAACCAAACTCTCACAACGGTCGTACAGAGACTGAATAGCTCGTAACAACAAGCCTGATACCCCATACTCCTGAAGCACCCCACCACAAAAAAACCCCAAGGGACGCGGTCGAATGCCTTCTCCAAGTCCACAAAACACATGTAAACTGGTTGGGCAAACTCCCACGAACCCTCCAGAATTCTCGAGAGGGTAAAGAGCTGGTCCGATGTGCCACGGCCAGGACGAAAACCACATTGCTCCTCCTGAATCCGAGGTTTGACCAACGGCTGGACTCTCCTCTCCAGTACGTTGGCATAGACCTTCCCAGGGAGGCTGTGGAGTGTGATCCCTCTAAAGTTGGAGCACACCCTCCGGTCCCCTTTTTTGAAGAGAGGAACCACCACCTCGGTTTGCCATGCCAAAGGCACTGCCCCCAACCTCCACGCAATGTTGCAGAGGCGTGTCAACCATGACAGCCCTACAACATCCAGGGCCTTGAGGTACTCAGGGCGAATCTCGTCCACTTCCGGGGCCCGGCCACCAAGGAGATTTTTAACTACCTTGGTGACCTCAGCCCCTGTGATAGGTGAGTCATCCCCCACCCATCCACAAGCCCTGCTTCCTCTGTGGAAGGCGTATCAATGGGATTGAGGAGATCCTCAAAGTATTCCTTCCACTGCCCGACGATATCCCCAGTCGAAGTCAACAGTGCCCCATCCGCACCATACACAATGTGGACAGGGAACTGCTTCCCCCTCCTGAGCCGCCGGACAGTTTGCCAGAATCTCTTCGAGGCTGACCGAAAGTCTTGTTCCATGGCCTCACCAACTCTTCATATTGGCACAGAAGAAGCTGGCCGCTTCACCATCAAAGGCTTTGACCTCCTGTGCTATGTTCTACATGCTAAACATGGACGTGCCACCTATGTGCGTTCTGACATAGTTGAAGCAAATCACCTGATAACAACACATTTCTCAGACACCATAATCATTGGTGGCTTCCATATTGTCAATGTGTACAAGCCCCCTAATGCCAACTGGGATCTGCAGGTCTTACCCACCCTACCCCACCCTGCCATCTATGTGGGGGACTTTAACAGCCATCACCCTGACTGGGGGTACCCAGCAGTGGACAGTGATGGGGAGGCACTTTCAGACTGGGCATCCAGAAATGACCTCGCTTTGATATACGACCCCAAACAAAGAGGAACCTTCCACTCTGCTAGGTGGAAGAAGGACTATTCTCCTGACCTGTGTTGGGCCAGCTCTTTGAATGGGGAGCCATATCCTACACAGATCCTCATTCTTGATGATTTTCCACACAGCCAACACCGGCCCCTGCTTGTACACATTGGCCTACAACTTCCAGTCATATACAGCCCAAGGAAGATGCGCTGGAACTTCTGCAAAGCCAACTCGAAGAAATTCAGTGAAACTCTGGACCGGAGCGTTGTTACCATCCCACTCCACACCATCACTGTAGATGAAGCATACAACCGCTTCTGCAGCGCAATCTTCAAGGCTGCCCATACTGCAATCCCACGAGGCTACCGACCCCTCTATGTCCCATGTTTGGACGGAGAAAGTGCTGCCCTCCTACAATCCTATCAAACATCAGGGGACCCAGAGATAGCAGACCATCTCATTGAATCGCTAAATACAGCCCGGCGAAAGAAATGGGAGGAGACAGTTGCTGACCGGAGCTTTACCCACTCTAGCAGGAAATGTTGGAGCCTCATCCGTCGCCTAGGAGCTGCACAGAAGCCCCCTAGCCAAAGCTGAGCATCCGTCACACCCAACCAAGTTGCATCCCACCTACTGACTATCGCCAAAGCACCCCAAGACAAAGACACCAGAAGAGCAGTTACAACTGAGCTAAAAAAACACCAAAAAATGCCTGTAGAGGAAACGAACCCTGAACCCTTCGAGGCTGCTGAACTGGAGAAAGTCCTACAGGGCCTGAAATGTGGAAAGGCAGCAGGATACGATAACATCTTCCCAGAATTCATGAAAAATCTTGGCCCCCGAGCTCTAACCTGGTTGACACAGTTCTACACAAGGATCACACAAACAAACTCGATCCCAAAGAAATGGCGGACAGCAAAGGTCATTGCCATCCCAAAACCTGGCAAAGACCACAAACTACCAGCAAGCTACCGCCCAATCTCCCTACTCAGCGTTCCTTACAAAATCATGGAGCGCCTAATATTACAACGCATTTCCCCAGAAATAGAGGATATTCTAAGTGTGGATCAAGCAGGATTCCGCAAGGACCGCAGTACAGGAGAACAAGTACTGGCCCTAACCACCTTCATCGAAAATGGCTTCGAGAGCAGACTGAAGACAGGGGCTGTGTTTCTCGATCTTACAGCCGCCTATGATACGGTCTGGCACAAAGGCCTCCTCCTGAAACTTATAAAGGCGATCCCTGCTTGGGCAACAGCAATTATAAAAACCCTGCTGACCAACCGAAGGTTCAGAGTCCACCTCAGTCAGAACACAAGTGCATGGAGAATGCAGAAAAACGGACTCCCACAAGGCTCAGTTCTAGCTCCAACTCTGTTCAACCTCTACATAAACGACCTGCCTACTACAAAATCCCGCAAATTCATCTATGCAGACGACATCTGTTTGGCATTCCAAGCACCAGACTTTGAACCACTGGAACGGGTGCTCAAGGAAGATCTTACCAAACTGGACCAGTTCTGCAAAATCTGGCGCCTAAAACCAAGCCCAGCAAAAACCGTCTCCAGTGTATTCCATCTCCACAATGCAAAAGCTGCCAGAGAACTAAACATCCACCTGAGCGGACTCGAGCTTAAGCATGCCCCAAATCCAACTTATCTTGGAGTGACCCTTGATAGGACCTTATCCTTCAAGGAACATCTATAGGGGACGGCTGCTAAGGTGAAGGTACGAAACAACCTGCTCTGCAAGCTCGCTGGTGCAAAATGGGGGGCGGCAGTCTCCACCCTGCGCACCTCAGCACTGGCCCTTTCATACTCTGTAGCAGAATATTGTGCCCCTGTCTGGTCCAGGTCATCTTACACACACCATGTAGACACCCAGCTCAACTCAACCATGAGAACTATAACTGGAACAATCCGCTCAACACCACTCCCCTGGCTCTCTGTACTGTCAAACATAGCCCCTCCACACATCCGGCGAGCAGCATTAACTCAAAGGATGCTCCAAAAAGTTAAAGATTCTCCTCACTTACCAATCCATGCAGATATCTACACCCCACCCACTGCCCGACTTTCATCCAGACGGCCGATTTGGAAAAACCCTCCCCCAGCTGACTTTACCATCCAGACAGCTTGGCAAGAGGAATGGGAGACCAAGGAGGTCCCAAACAAACAGCTGGTGATAAACCTCAACCAACAGGTCCCGGGCACCAACCTCCCAAGGAGACAGTGGTCTACACTCAATCGCTTCAGGACTGGACATGGCCCCTGCTTGGCCAGCCTTCACAGATGGGGCAGTAGCCCTAGCCCACTGTGCGCATGTGGAGAGGAGCAAACAATGGAACACATCATAGAGGCTTGCCCACTCCAAAGACTGGAAGGAGGATTACACACCCTCCATACAGCAAACCAGGAGGCAACTGCTTGGCTTAAGGACTTTGCATTCGCTAAATAAAAAAAAGAACCAAACTCCTCCCATACCTGAGTTTTTGCTTCAGCAACCACCCGAGCTGCACTCCGCTTGGCCTGCCGGTACACCTCAGCTGCTTCAGGAGTCCCACAAGCCAACCAAGCCTGATAGGACTCCTTCTTCAGCTCAATGACCCCCCTCACCACTGGTGTCCACCACTTGGTTCGGGGGTTGCCATCACGAGATGCACCGACCACTTTGTGGCCACAGCTCTGGGCCGCCGTTTCAACAATAGAAGTGGAGAACATGGCCCATTCACACTCCATGTCTCCAGACTCCCTCGGAATGTGGTTGAAGTTCTTCCGGAGGTGGGAGTTGAAGACCTCCCGGACAGGGCCCTCAGCCAGACGTTCCCAGCACACCCTCACTATATGTTTGGGTCTACCAGGTCTGAATGGCATCCTCCCCTGCCATCGGATCCAACTCACCACCAGGTGGTGATCAGTTGACAGCTCTGCACCTCTCTTTACCCGAGTGTCCAAGACATGCAGTCGCAGGTCTGATGACACGATAACAAAATCAATCATCGACCTGCAACCTAGGGTGTCCTGGTGCCAGGTGCACAAATGGACACCCTTATGCTTGAACATGGTGTCCGTTATGGACAAACTGTGGTTAGCACATAAGTCCAATATCTGAACACCACTTGGGTTCAGATCAAGCAGACCGTTCCTCCCAATCATCCCTTTCCAGGTTTCACTGTCATTGCCCACGTGCGCATTGAAGTCCCCCAGTAGGACAATGGAGTCTCCAAGAGGAGCACCCTCCAGCACCCCAGTCAGAGACTCCAAAAAGGGTAGGTACTCTGAAACATCATTTGTTGCATAGGCACAAATGATGGTCAGGACCCGTTTCCCAACCCGAAGGTGCAGGGAAGCAACCCTTTCGTCCACTGGAGAAAACTTCAATATAGAGGCAGCAAGGTGGGGGGATACAAGAATACCCACCTCTGCTCGTAGCCTCTCACCCAGGGCAACTCCAGAAAAGGCCAAGCTCCAGCCCCTCTCCAGGAGACTGGTTCCGGAACCAGAGCTGTGTGTTGAGGTGAGGCCGACTATATCTAGCCGGTATCTGTCAACCTCATACACCAGCTCAGGCTCCTTCCCCACCAGAGAGGTGACATTCCACGTACCAAAAGTAAGTTTAGAAAGCCTGGGATCAGTCTGCCAAGGTCTCCGCCTTTGACCGCCGCCTGATGCACATAGCACCAGACCCCCATGATTCCTCCTGTAGGTAGTGAGCCTACTGGAGGGTGGATCCATGTAACTCCTTCGGGCTTAGCCCGGCCGGGTCCCATGGGTGGAAACCTGGCCACCAGACTCTAGCCATCAAGCCCCTCCCCCAGGCCTGGCTCCGGGGTGGGGCCTCGGTAACCCCATACCGGGCGGGGTACACTGAATCCTTGATCTAGAATTTATCATCAGAGTCTGTTGGATCGCTCTTAGTCTGGCCCTTCACCCAGGACCATTTTGTCTTGGGTGACCCTATCAGAGGCAAATTGCCCCGGACAACATAGCTCCTGGGATCACTGGGGCACGCAACCCCCCCCCACCCCCACCCCCACCACCACCATGATAAGGTGACGATCCATGAGGGGCGGAAGAGGACAGTTCCTTAAAATCTGGAAGAAGTGGATATAATTCAAGTAGGAGGAATGGAGGTGGGAAGCGGCGAAGAGGAAGTTTGAAGCACGGTGGAGACTAAAAGAAGCAAACATATACGTCAAGAAAATCAAGACCATTATCAAGTTCTGAGGAATCAGAGGATGAACGATCCCGGAATGAACAGAAGGAGTGGAAAGTAATCATTAAACTTCCTCAGGAAGGGGCATCGTTTCGTGAGTGGAACCCAATTAAGCTCACAAATGCAATTATGGGTTACTTGGAGAAGTTTTAAATGCAAGGGTTCTTCGTAGTAGTTCGCTGCTGGTTACATGTAAAGATAGTGTTCAACAAGGAAAAGCAATCAGAGTCACTAAGATGGAGGGGAAAAATGTGCAGTGTTCAGTATTGGAAGGAAATAAGGCAATGAGAGGAGTGATATTGGGCATTTCAATGGCTGTCTGAACTGATGAAATAATGAGGAACTTAACTGGAGCAAAAGTGACGGAGGTATGGAGATTGAAAGCTAGTTATCATCATCATCATAGCAGTCTGTTGTGGGCGACAATGAGTGTTTCATTTAGGTCTGATCAGATTCCTCCACACAGCTCTGTCCTTAGCCTTCCGCTGCCAGGAACTCCTGTCTATGTCCCAACTTCTTCAAGTTTCTTTTTACAGTGTCTTTAAATCTGAGCCTTGGTCTACCCTGATTGCGTTTGCCCTTGCATAACTGTGAGTAGAGAAACTGCCGAGGGAGACGCTGGTGGTCCATCCTCTCAACATGTCCGAGCCATCTCAGGTTCATCTGTATTAGCATGTCCTCCATTGATGGGAGACCAGCTCGTTTCAACACTTCTATGTTGGTTATCTTGTCTTTCCATGAGATGTTCATTATGGCTCGAAGCTGTCTCATCATGTACGTGTGGAGTTTCTTCACCTGCACTCTGTAGACAGTCCAAGTTTCAGCACCGTACAATAGAGTAGCCAGTACTGTCGCTCTGTACACTTTGCATTTCACCCGGATAGACACATGTCGAATGTTCCACAGTCTCTCCCTCAAGTTTCCAAACACAGCGCTCGCCCTTCCCATTCTGAGAGATAGTTCATCCTCCAGCCTAGCATTCTCTGAAACAGTACTCCCTAGATACTTGAAAGTCTTGCACTTGACTAGTGGCTCTGTACCAATGCTGATGTCTTCTGGTAGTGATGTTGATA